>CM042040.1:58205485-63205485 GCA_023525975.1 Smallanthus sonchifolius
TTTAACCACATTAACCCAGAAAGAAAAGAAGTATGATTGGAGTGACCAGCAGGAGTCAGCTTTCCAATTACTGAAGCAGAAGCTGTGTAGTGCACCGATCTTATCCCTTCCGGAAGGAATCGACAATTTTGTTGTGTACTGCGATGCATCACACCAAGGACTTGGTTGTGTGTTAATGCAAAAAGACAAAGTCATCGCATATGCCTCACGACAACTAAAAGTGCACGAAAAGAATTATACGACCCATGACTTGGAATTGGGCGCAGTTGTATTTGCACTCAAAATTTGGAGACATTACCTTTACGGTACAAGATGTACTATCTTTACTGATCACAAGAGTCTCCAACATATCTTTGATCAAAAGGAACTTAACATGAGACAACGTCGTTGGGTAGAACTACTAAACGATTATGATTGTGATATCAAGTACCATCCCGGGAAAGCCAATGTTGTAGCGGACGCTTTAAGTCGCAAAGAACGAGTTAAAACTCTTCGTGTTCGTACCTTAGGATTGACAATTCATACGAGTCTCACGACTCAAATCCGGATGGCACAACAGGAGGCAATCAAAGAAGAAAACATTCAGAGTGAAGCTATACGAGGAATGATCAGACAATTAGAGCCAAAATTAGATGATACTTTATACTTTGCAAATAGAATTTGGGTGCCATGTTTTAGTAACTTACGGGAGTTGGTTATGGACGAAGCCCACAAGTCCAGGTACTCCATTCACCCAGGTTCGGATAAAATGTATAAGGATCTGAAAGAACTCTACTGGTGGCCGAACATGAAATGAGAAATTGCTATTTACGTCGGTAAATGCCTGACATGTTCAAAGGTAAAGGCAGAACATCAGAAACCGTCGGGATTGTTATAACAACCCGAGATACCTCAATGGAAATGGGAACAAATTTTAATGGATTTCATTACAAAGTTACCCAGAACACCTAGCAACTATAATACTATATGATAATCGTCAGTCGTTTGACGAAATACGCGTATTCACTACCAATAAAGGAGACAGATAAAAGTAAGAAGCGTGCAAGGCTAAATATTAAGGGAATTAAGGCCAGGCATGGTATGGCAGTTTCCATTTTCACAAAAAGGGACAGTCGATTCATGTCAAGAATCTGGCAGTCTGTACAATAAGCCTTGGGCACACGCCTTTACATGACCACTGCATATCATCCCCAGATGAACGGTCAAAGTAAAAGGACCATCCAAACTTTAAAAGATGTGCTCCGTGTGTGTATAATCGATTTTAGAGGAAATAGGGATACTCACCGCCGTTGGATGAGTTTTCATATAATACCAACTACCATACCAACATTAAAGCCGCTCCGTTGAGGCTTTGTATAGTTGTAAGTGTCACTCATCGCTATATTGGGCAGAGGCTAGCGAAAAACATTTGACTGGTCCTGATATTGACTAGGGAACCGTTGACAAAATCTTCGAAATAAAAGATCGTCTGAAAGTCACTCAAGACAGACGAAAGAGAGTTGAGATAGCAACAGACGAAAACCATTAGAATTCTAAGTGGGAGACAAAGTCATGTTAAAGGTCTCACATTGGAAAGGGGTTGCAAGATTTGGCAACCGTGGCAAGCTTAACCCTAGGTACGTTGAACCATTTGAACGAGAGGATCAAATGAAAACAAAAAAATACCCATCCTTGTTTAAGGATACAACAGTTCAAGAGGACACAAATTGAATTTCGGGACGAAATTCTTCTAACATGGGGAGAATGTGACACCCGACAATTCAGGTCAATATCCGTACATGTTATAAACAAGTTTACATTATAATTGTTTTTGTGATTTACTTAATTTCACAAACAAGGACATTAAGGCCTAACAAAAACCGTACATGGTCTCATTTCATATTTTGGTAATTCTAGGAGTTACCGGTTCACGTACCAGGATAACCCGACTAAATACGAACACTAGTGGTTAAAATTACACTTAAATCAAATGGTTTGATTTATTTAAATCCCAACCCACTTGCTTGACTTTCTCGACCGAAAGTCAGGGGAGCCATTCCCCCACTTGCTAATTCACTCAAATTCAGATAAAAACCATACCTCCTCAATCGAAATCCCACAATCCCTTTCATACTTCTCATTTTCTTACGGCAAATTCCCAATTCTCCTTCAAGTCGAAGTCCAGTTTAAGGTAAAAATCCACCGTATTTCGGTGCTATAAGAAGAGTTCCAAGTGTTGTCTCAAGAATCAAGATAAGGAGCTCAAGATCATTCTCTGTTTCCCTGAAAATCATCATTCTCTGTTTGAGGTAAAAACTCGATATTATCCATTTCATTTTCTTTAAAATCGTAGCTGAACATACAAATCGTTCAAACGCAAGTAAGATAACAAGAAAAAAATGTGTCAAATTCAAGATTTGAACATAAAAATATACAGGACGAATTCTGTCAATCAAAGTGCAGTAATCGAAACTAGGAGTTTCGATACCTGTTCAATCGAAACTAGGAGTTTCGATACCTGTTATTCAATCGAAACTAGGAGTTTCGATACCTATTCAATCGAAACTAGGAGTTTCGATACCTGTTATTCAATCGAAACTAGGAGTTTCGATACCTATTCAATCGAAACTAGGAGTTTCGATACCAGTTTACTCAATCGAAACTGGGAGTTTCGATACTAGTTGTTCAATCGAAACTAGGTAGTTTCGATACATATTGCTCAATCGAAACTAGATAGTTTCGATACCCTTCTTGCCAATCGAAACTAGATAGTTTCGATACCTAACTACTCAATCGAAACTATGAAGTTTCGATACTCAATTGCCCAATCGAAACTAGGAAGTTTCGACATCTGTTCATCAGTCACATTGGGCAGTAACTTAGAACTGTTTTTATAGCAAAACAAGTGTTGAAAATCTAAGAAGATATTTAAACAAAAGCAACTAGATTTACTAGGTCGATGAACAATTTGCAATATGAGACGTTCGGTCTTAACACAATTTACCCTTTGGTATCTAGGGTACGAATAGTCAAGTTCGGCTAGAACAATTATCATTGCAAGCATACACAAACTCAAGGTGAGTTCACGGCCCCCTTTTAACTCTTTACTGTTTTGTAAACATCGGGGGAGAAACATACTTACTTGTTATGTTTTAAAAATACGAATTACATTGTTTATACGTTTGACAATATGAACATTTTGGTTTAACTTCTTGTGAGTCTCCCAACCCCACTTTTACTACTGGTTTTTAAATTGTTTTTAAACAAACGGGGAGAAAACTTGCTCAACTAAACAGCTGGACAAGAACACACAACGATTGTTCGGATGAACAACACACAACGATTGTTCGGATGAACAACACACAACGATTGTTCGGATGAACAACACACAACGATTGTTCGGGTGAACAACACACAACGATTGTTCGGATGAACAACACTCAACGATTTAGGGGAAAAACATACTTACAACTATTTTATGGGATAACAAGAGAATAAGGCACGACTTTTATGTTTACATGAGATGAGAACAACAATTGGAGGCCGCTAAAGTCCCCTGGAACAACGTAGTAACCATTAACTGTAGCCTAGGGTCCTATGAATAGTACTATGGAGAGTGACGTCTCCCGGTCATGGTTAGTCGCGCTAACCACAATCTGGAGGATTTATGGCCGCATAGAATCTGATAACGCTTAATAGGGGCTCACACATGTCATGGTTTGGTTACGCCTCATGTATGAACATATTATTTGTATTCCTAGCTAGTTTACAAATGGGTCAACAATTCTTATTCTGATTATCACATGCAACTTGAACTATTTACGAACAATTGAGTTTAAACAAAAGAGTTTTGATCCGGTTAAAGAAATCATGTTTATACAAAAGGATTCTGATCAGGTTATAAGGATCATGTTTAAATATTGAATTTATGACGGTTAAGTCATGATAATGTTTTCAAAGGACAACTTCATATTTTATGACGGTTAAGTCATGATAATGTTTTCAAATGAAAACTACTTAGTTTTATGACGGTAAAGTCATGAACATGTTTTTGGGAAAAACTATAAGCACTATTATAACTAACTCTGTGAACTCACCAACCTTTGTGTTGACACTTTCAAGTATGTTTCTCAGGTGACCTCTAGCCTTGGCGCGGTTGGAATAGGCTAGCTATGTTGGATCAATTCCTAGTAGCTGGAAGGACGTAGAATATCAAGTCTCAAGTCTGTCGTTGATCTAGAAGAACTTAGATCATAGTATTTCTTAGTTTTAGTAATTGTATATGTAATCAAGTCTTAGAAATCATTATTACAGCTTCCGCTATCGTGTAATGAACCAATCGTTGCAACCTGTATTTATTTAATAAGTAAATAAAATATGGGGGTGTGACAACAAGCATTCAGGCCATAGGTATACGTAAAACTTGCAAGGGATACACCGGTTACGGGTGAAATTCCAGGATTGCGGTTGGTGCTTATCTTATAACAAATATGGAGGAGTAGACTTGTCCATTGTTATAAGCTCTGACGCCAGTGTATATTGCGGTGCGATTGAACATGACGGGCTTGTTGAGTGTGTAGATTGAACATGAAGTTGTGATTTTGAAATTAATACTTGTTTGTGCCAAATGATTTTCTGTCAAGATATTGTATTCACCGGCGTTCGCGCTGACGTTTTATTTTCAAAATGTTTTCAGGTAACGAATAAAATGTGATGAGAATGCGGTATGAGCAGACATAAGATCTAACCCAAAGAAAGTATGAAAGGTAGACATCAGATCTGACTTGTGAAAATGATACTTACACGTTGGATTCTCAGGCCTCGTGTATGGGAATCCTAATTAAAGAAAAAGGAGATGAAACCAGGGAATTGATCAACCCTAGGTGGCTATTTCCAGTGGCTTGGAACTTGTCCAAAGAAGACAAGAAATGTATTTGGTTTCAACTTGGTTTTGTAATCAAATATATAAAAGGGTTCAATTCCTTGTATTTATAAAAGTAAATATAAAACTTTTGTCTTCCAACTGAGTTTTGATATTTACAAATACAACCCTTGAGGAGACAAATAATGAAACGATCCTTTTGAAAAGACTTCCGCTGTATTTTACAAAAACTCTTAAATCAAAGAAACAGATACCAATCAGGCTCGCACATGTCCAGGGGGTGCCTGAGGCGGGGTGTGACAAGGGTAGGGATTGAAAATAGTGATAAAGATAGGGAAGTTGGTAAAAACATTGAAGTTGGGGAAAGTAGTGCAGGAGAAGATGAAACTGAAGTTATAGATGATGTATTTGCTGGTATTTTCATAAAAGTTATGAATCCTTTAAATAGTGAAAATGTAGATAAATATAAGGAGGATAGGGAAGATATGGAACAAGTCATTGATGAAGATACAGTCCAAGATCAAAATGAAGATGAAATAGTGGATAAAGAAAATGAGGTTGTTGATGTTGAAGTTGATATGAACAACTTAAAGTTGTGGTTAATGAAGGCAATGAAGATAATGAAACAAATGGTACATCTTCATAAGAAGAAGAGGGAGAGATTGAGAAGCTAAGGAGAAATGCACTTAGAAGACTTGGGAAACGACAAGAAGGATGCAAAAAAAAGTGCACATTTTATGTTGGATAACAGTTTTCTGATAATGTAGAAATTAAGGCCCTCATAAAAAGGCATTTATAGAAACTAGGGGGAGATTAGATTCTATAGGAATGACCAAGAAAGGGTTAGGGCCTTCTACAAGGGGCCAATTCCAAAGTTTGACAAAAGGCCATATGAAGGCCTAACAAATGAGCCTGATAAATGTCAGTCAAAAGAGCCAAAAAAAATGTCAGTTAAAAGTTTCAAGTAAGTCAAAAGTTAAAGCTGAAAAGATGGGACCAGCCAGAAAAAAGTAAAAAATATGGTGGTAGACAAACTTTTGAAAACCCCAATAAATGTCCTTGGCTTTTGTATGTTGCTAGACTTAAAAGAGAGCCAATGTGGGTGGTTAAAACATACAGCCCACAACACAGATGCCTTCAAAGCAGATCTGTAAAGGCATTCACATCTGGTTGGATTTATACGGATATCATGATGCAGATAGAGTCAAATCCTAACATACCCATAAAGACTATTCAAGATCAGATGCAGAGTAAGTATGAATTACGTGTATAAAAAATGAAGGCATTCGGGGCTAAAACACAGGCTACACAACAGGTAATGGGTGATTATAGTAAGTAGTACAGGTTTTTAAGGGATTATGTTCTTGAATTGCAAAGGACAAACCGTAACACAAATGTTAAAGTTGATATTAAACCTGAGCCAAATCCTGCTTCAGAGACTAGAGTGTTTAGAAGAATATACATTTGTATAGGACCATTGAAGGAGGGTTTCAAAGCTTGTAAAAAGAGATAGTTGGCTTGGATGATGCTTTCATGAAAGGGCCATTTCCAGGTCAATTATTGACATGTGTGTATGGATCCTATTAATGGGATCTATCCACTAGTTTATGGAAGATGAGATGGTTAAAGGGGTGAAACTTAGCAAAAAGTGGATGACAGTTACCTGTGGAAAGTGTGTAAACAAGGGACACAACAAAAGTAGGTGTACTGGACAAGGTGGAGAATCATCAAATGTTGCAAGTTGGAGTTCATTGTGTTATTTCTTTTGTTATGTTTTTCATAGTATGTTTTAGGTATATTTTTGGAACTGATTTGGAATGTTTGTAATGAATTAAACTTGTGTTTTGGGTATGTTTTTGAAACTGATTTGGTAAGAATTATGAAACATCAACAACATGTTTATGCTTTTTTTATGGTTTGTTTAATCATCAGCAACAGGTTTAAACATCATCATTCATGTTTCTGCTTTCTTTCTAGCAGCATGTTTAAACAATTTATATGGTAACACCAAATTTCATTCTAAAATTTTCAAATTATTCCCAAAACATGGTAACATTTCATTCTGAAAATTTTCAATTCAAACATGATAACAACACATTCAACCTACATTATCAAACACTACATTATCAAACACTTCTTTAACTGCATAAACTAAAAAAACAAGAAATAGAACACAAAAAAACCCTATAAGTACAATTCAACTAATTATCAAACAAAGATCCTTCCTACGAACTTGATCTTTCAACTCTTTCACTTTGATTTCTAGGTTGTGAACTTCTTCTTTATCTCTTTCACTTTGTTTTCAAGGCTGTTCTTGGAATTTAATAGGCAATGGATGATTTGTATTGCACGAGCACACATGGGAGGATCAAGCCAGCCACACGAAAAATCTGCATTTTGATCGCTGAAACAAAAAATGAATTCTGAATGATGGTTGCCGTTCAATCGATTAGGAATTTAATGTTTGAAATACTTACCGATTGAGGGCAACTGTAAAATTGACGTCCAGGCTTATACATAACATTTCTAAACTATTAGAAACATAAAATGGGTATAGTATTAACTTTCAACATATAAAAGAAACTCAAATAGAGGGGCATGACTTTCATTAGACGATTAACAAACTCCTTTTTGTTGATTCCAGCAATTCGGTTCCTCTTGATCGTAACATGGAGACCCAAACATACCACGTCCCAAACACCCCTAAAACACATTTTGTTAACTTTAATAATTTAAAATTTTAATTCATTTAGCTTCTATTCTTCCTATCGTGGTTCTAATCCACTTATAGTTCTACATTTTTAATGCTTATTTTTTTAACAAACATCTAGATTTTCTAATATAAATACACTAATATTTTAGATTGCTGGATTTGAATCCCCAACCATTTAGTTGAGGGGGACAACACTTAACCACCAAGATGTCTTTAAAAGACTAATGATCATTTTATATAATTTTTTGTTAACACCTGGTCACGGTATCAGGGCTAATAAAAAACATTAATAAAAATTACTTCTTAGCTACTTAGACTGCAGTATAGGAAGTATGGTTGTCGAATCCACATGAACCAGTGGAGAATGCTATTTAAATTAAACTGATTCAATTACCACTAAAGATTAAAACTTTATTACTTAAAAGACTTAAAATTATAAAAAGCACCTTAATTTGATTTGTAAGAACAGTTGGAGAAGAATGACCACTCCGGGTTTCAGATTTAGCAAAACACACACATAATTTCAGTTTCAAATCAGATCAGAGATTACATAGACATAATCTTGTTTAACTGTTTAGCCCAATTACACAATAGTCAATTCAATCACAAAATCAGATTATTCCCGATGCAAGAAAACCAAGAAACGATGATAGATACGATAAATCGAAAACATGCAATTGTTCATAAATCAAACATACAATTGAATTCAAATAACTTAATAGGTTCACAAAACTTCAATCTAATACTGATAATCAACTAAAATCACACGAGTACATGCATAAACCGTTCACCCGGAGGGATCACGAAAGCGTTTAGCCGCTCATGATTGTAGAAAACATTAAAGATTCAAACTTTAAACTTACAAGCATGAAAAACTAAGAACAATTGGCCAAACAATGATGAAAATCACCTTAGGGAAGCTCTGGGACAGCAAGGGCGAATGTAATTCGAATAGGATCATAATGGCTTTATAATTAGAATTATGTTTAAATTTGCCGTAACTCCTTTCTTCGCATGTCGCGAAATATTCTGGGCGGGTCTTCGCGTGGTGTGAAGACGAAAATAGTCGGGCCTCTTTTTCTCTTCCCTCGCGTACCGCGAGAATCATCTCCCAGGTCTTCGCGTGGCACGGAGACCCCACTTTTCAGGAAATTGACTTTTAAGCTTTGACTTTTCTTTCTTTGACCTCTCGGGCCTTGTACCTTTGTATATATGACTCGTAAGATTCCACTCTTTAGAACCATTACCCTGTAACACTTAAACTACGAATACCACGTAAAACCGACTTGATAAACACAATTACTTTATTAAAACACATAAAAACGGGATATTTAACCCTACATCAACACCAACACTTAAGGTATCCGGTATACCTCTCGTGAGATGGCATGAAGACAGTGACTCGAAACTTGAACAATTAAAGTCGGGGGGTCAAAAATATTACACATAAAAAACTAATTTTTTTTCTCACCAAATAAAGACTATAAATCCAAAAAACAACTAGTTCTTACACATAAACGATAAAGGAAGAAAAATTACAAATCAGCCCGACAATCTTTTAGGTCTTTAGGGTTGTGAGATTTGTTTTTGGGCCAGAAAAATAAAATTGAAGTTGAGTTATTGGATAGAAGTGGCTCAATCACAATCTATCCAAATTATCTACACGTAATAGGCTAAAATTAGAACTTCTAATACCAAAATTAGGGGGTCGGGACCCCCTCCCGCCCCTTATAAGATCTGCCCCTGCGTGAAGGGGGTGAGAGGCGTGAAACACTGCCCCCATGGCGACGTTAAAGGGGTGTAAAGCTCTTGGTGTGAGATTTCTCACGGGCGTGAGTCTCTCTATCTCTCTCACATACACACACACACACTATAATAACATCTGTCAATTAATTTTAATAAAAATAATTAATACTTACACCACTCACACGGGAATATCACTCCGATGTGAGAGTGGTGTGAAAAATGTTGGTGGTGAGGTGGCGCTCATGTGGCATGCACTTTTTACTCATTCCACTCTTACTCACACGCGATATACCTTATGTAGATTTCTAGGATAAACACACCACAGTCTACACCCCAAAGAACTTAAACCCCAATCTTTGGTTATGAGACATATTACTTAACCACCCGATTACCCTTTTAATAACTTATTTTTATATTTATTTAACATAGAACACTTTATTAACTCACCACTAATACTAAATTTACTTGAACATTCCATTATTTCGCCATAAAACATTACATTTGAATTCAGATCTCACGTTTCTTCTAATGATTTCTTTTATATGATAATTATATAATTCTTTTAAAAGGCAAAGTTCCTAACTACACTGTCAGTTGTCACTTCTGTTTTTTCTAAGATTGTTAATGTATATATTTGTTTCAACAGATAGGGATTACAATTGTAATATTAGATGGATTGGTTGAGGCTTGGGCATTCAAACCTCATTCCACCCGTTTGAAACTTTCTTCCCTTTTCTATTTGTTTAACTTAACTTTTTTTAAGACCTATTTTTACCTCTTCTTTTAGTAAATGTTTTTTTACTATTTATTTATTATATATAAAAACTAAATTTGTAAATGTTAAATCCGAGTACGTGAAGGTTTTACACCATTTTATCTTCAACCAACGGCTTTTTTAGTCTCGCTTTCATATTTCTTACCATTATACCCTTGAGACATTTTTTTTAAATGATATATCTGGGTGGAAGACAGTTTTACATGGTTTTATCTTTCCTTAAACGTTTTTTAAGTTCGTTTTCGTGTTTTGTTAAAAACTAAACTATAACCTGTTAGCCGATAATAATTCACACACTGTCAATTTGACAAGTGACACTCCTAACTTTTACATTTGCTTTCAATGACACTTCTAATAGCATAATCATTATAAACTTACACCTGATTTACATTTAATTCCCACTTGATTTCGCTTGTACGTCTCTCCATTTCGTTTAACATCATCATTTTGAGCGAAACAATTGCAAATCTATGATGATTATACTAATGCGACTATCATTGGCACAAAAATAAAAGTTATGATTTTCACCGGTCAAATTCCCAGTATAAATTATTATCGACCAACGATTCATAGTTTATATTATCAAAATCCAATTTACCAGAATTTCAAAACAAGTTCAGCCAGGGAACCATTACCGTCCGTCTCTTTAGCACACCACCATGACTTGTGTACCAGCATTAGCGTGTATGAAAGAAAAAAACAAAAGATAAGAAAAAGATGGTGACACCCAAAAATAAAATCAAGTGGTCATTCATTCTTCTTTCCTCCTTCACCAACTACTCTTTCTTTCTTGTAGATTTTCCCCCTTTCTTTTTAGGGTTTTTTATCCCTCTCATTTCCTTCCGATCACCGAATCTTCACTTAATGATTCTGTAAGTCTTCTTCTCAACTCCACCTTTCAATTTCTACTCTCTACCCTACTGCTTAATTGATCATGTGTTTATCGTTAATTATCGATTTCTTCCGTTTTTCTAGGGTTTACTTGACTTATTTTGACTTCATTTTGATTCTAACCTGCTGAAATCAAACTAATTTTTAGATTTTCTTCACTTCGGTTAGTTTAAAGTTTGTTTGGGGTTTTTGTAGCCTAATTTCAGTTGATTTTATGTTAGATTTTAGTCTGCTGTGAGAATTTAGTGTTGTGGATTCTTGGATGTTATTTGCCCTAAATTTAGGTCATTTCTGCTTTCATGGATTCCCAAATATGTTTGATATGTGTAATTAGTGTGTTTCATATGTTCTTGGTTCATAATCTACATAGGTAGTTAAGGGCACTAGGTATATCTTTGTTCTATGTACTTGTATGTTCGTGTTTATGCAAAAATGTGCCTCTAGTTATGTGATTATGGAGTTCAAATAATCAGTTTTCCATGTTTGGATTAGCTAAGACATGCCTTTAGTCTGATTATGGGGTTCAAGTAATCGGTTTTCTATGTTTGGATTAACAAAATGTGCCATTAATTATGTGACTATGGGGTTCAAATAATAAGTTTTCTATGTTTGGTGAACAAAAATGTGTCTAATTATGTGATTCTGGGTTCAAATAATCAGTTTTCTATGTTTGGATTAGCTAAAATGTTCCTCTAATTATGTGATTATGGGGGTTCAAAAAATCAGTTTCTATGTTTGGATTAGCTAAAATATGCCTCTAATTATATGATTATGGGATTCAAGTAATCAGTTTTCTACGTTAGGATTAACAAAAATGTGCTTCAAGTTATGTTATATGGGGTTCAAATAATCAGTTTTCTATGTTTGGAATAAAAAAATTGTTTTCTAGTTATGTGATTATGTGTTCAAATAATCAATTTTCTATGTTTGGATTAACACACTGTGCCTCTAATTATCTGATTATGGGGTTCAAATAATCAGTTTTCTATGTTTGGATGAACAAAAATGTGCGTCTAATTATGTGATTATGGGCTCAAATAATCAGTTTTCTATGTTTGGATTAGCAAAAATGTGCCTCTATTTATGTGACTATGGGGTTCAAATAAACATTTTTCTATGTTCGGTGAACAGAAATGTGCGTCTTATTATGTGATTATGGGCTCAAATAATCAGTTTCTATGTTTGGGTTAGCAAAAATGTGCCTCTAATTATGTAATTATGGGCTTCAAATAATCATTTTTCTTTGTTTGAATTAACGAAATTGTGCTCTAGACCTCTAGTTATGTGATTATGGGGGTTAATATAGTCAGTTTTCTATGTTTGGATTAGCAAAAGTGTTCCTCTAAATATGTACTTATGGGGTTCAAATAATCATTTTTCTATGTTTGAGTTAACAAAATTGTGCTCTAGTTATGTGATTATGGGGTTCAAGTAGTCAGTTTTCTATGCTTGGATTAGAAAAAGTATTCCTCTAATTATGTGATTATGGGGTTCAAATTATAAGTTTTCTATGTTTGGAATAACAAAAATGTGCCTTTAAGTATGTGATTATGTATTTTAAGTAATCCGTTTTATATGTTTGGAATAGCAAAAGTGTGCCTCTAGGTATGTGCTTATGGGGAATTATGTACTTATGGGGTTCAAATAATAAGTTTTATATGTTTGAATAACAAAAATGTGCCTCGAAGTATGTGATTATGGGATTTAAATAATCTGTTTTCTATGTTTGGGTTATCAAAAATGTGCCTTCAGTTATGTGATTATGGGGTTTAAATAATCCGTTTTCTATGTTTAGGTTATCAAAAATGTGCCTCTAGTTATGTGATTATGGGGTTTATCCGTTTTCTATGTTTGGGTTAACGAAAATGTGCTTCTAATTATGTGATTATGGGGTTCAAATTATAAGTTTCTATGTTTGGAATAACAAAATTGTGCTTCTAAGTATGTGATTATGGGGTTCAAAGGTTGTGCCCCTAAAATGGAGTCTGTTTAGAATCATCAACAGAGAGTCGAATGATAATCCGTTTTTTATTCTTAGGTTAACAAAAATGTGTTTCCAATTATGTGATTATGGGTTCAAATAATTAATTTTCTGTGTTTGGACCAACAAAAATGTGCCTCCAAGTATGTAATTGCGGGGTTTGACTAATCAGTTTTCTAGGTTTGGATTACCAAAATGTGCCCCCAATCATGTGATTATGGGGTTCAAATAAGCAGTTTTCTATGTTTGGATGAACAAAACTGTGCCTCTAATCATGTGATTGCAGGGTTCCAATATTAAGTTTTCTATGTTTGGATGAACAAAAATGTCTGTCTAGTTATGTGATTAGGGGTTGAAATAATTAATTTTCTATGTTTGGACTAAAACAATGAGCCTCGAAGTATGTAATTATGGGTTTCAAATAATCAGTTTTCTATGTTTGGATTAGCAAAATGTGCTCAAATTATGTGATTATGGGTTCAAATAATTAGTTTTCCATGTTTGGATGAACAAAAATGTGCGTCTAGTTATGTGATTATGGGTTCAAATAATTAATTTTCTATGTTTGGACTAACAAAAAGTGCCTCGAAGTATGTAATTACGGGTTTCAAATAATCAGCTTTCTATGTTAGGATTAACAAAACGTGCCCCTAATTATGTGATTATGAGGTTGAAATAATCAGTTTTCTATGTTTGGATTAACAAAAAACAAGCCTCTAATTATGTGGGTTCAAATAATTAGTTTTCTATCATTGGACTTACAAAAATATGCCCATAGTTATGTGATTATGGGGTTCAATTAATTCGTTTTTTATGTTTTGGTTAACAAAAATGTGCCTCTAATTAATCAGTTTGTCTCTCTGGGTAAAAGTTTACCAAAACTAGTCAACCACTACAAAACTGTTTTGCAAAGGATAAAATAGTAATTTCCTATAGCTTATATCTGTAATTGTTAATGGGTGCATGCTTTTTCCTTTTCCAGGTACTGGGCTTAGGCTAATGAAGGAATGCAACAAGCTTTTATGCACAGAAGACGTGTTCTCCCAAATGTAGTACAACGGTATGATCTGAAAACAAATTTTCAGTCAGTTTTGTTTCACGATCCTTACAACCATGGTCTCGTTACAGTTCTTGAGCTGCGATTAGTCGGTTACTTTTTGGTGGGTTCAATTTGAGTAGTACCTTCATGAATAACCGAGATTTATATTAGAAGGTTTATCTTTACACGTTTAAAATGGATGACAACGGGCATCGTGAAAATGGGAGGCAAAAGCAACCTCAGGGTCAGGTACCATTCTTTTATAGCTTGTTATTTAAGGCAAGATTGTTTGATATGATTATTAGATCACGTTTTAAACCGCACATCCAAACCCTTATTTGGTGAGTTTTCAGTGGTTAATGCAGCAGCATCAGCCATCAATGAAGCAGATAATGACCATCATCGCTGAACGGGATGCCGCCATTCAAGAAAGAAACCTAGCCATGTCAGAAAAAAAGACAGCCCTGGCGGAACGCGATATGGCACTACTGCAGCGCGACTCAGCAATTGCAGAACGAAATAGTGCCATCATGGAACGGGATAACGCCATTGCCACTCTGCAGTACCGAGAAAATTCCATGAACAATACCAACAATAATACATCGTCATCATGCCCGCCAGGATGCCAAATATCGCGTAATGTAAAACATGTGCACCACCCACAGCAATACCAACAAGATACCAACATGGGTGACGGTGCAGGCGGTGGTTTGCTGCCAGCATCTCTTCCTCCTCCAGAACCCACAAAGTCTAGGCGTGTGAAACGCACAAAAGATATCAAATCAGTTACACCAAACTCTAACAAGATGTCGAGATCATCTAGAAAGGTGAAATTAGAATGTGATGATTTGAATAAAGCCATGTATGAGGATGCCCATGATTGGGAGGGTGGCGGTGGCGGCGATGGTGGTGGTGAACTTAACCATGTATCCAAGTCCGAGTGGAAGGATCAGGATCTCGGGCTGAACCAGGTTGCTTATGACGACACAACCATGCCAATACCTGTGTGCTCGTGCACGGGCGCCTTTAGGCCGTGCTACAAGTGGGGAAACGGCGGGTGGCAGTCGTCTTGCTGCACGACCACCATGTCAATGTATCCGCTCCCATCACTTCCGAATAAACGACATGCACGTGTTGGTGGTAGGAAGATGAGTGGAAGTGTTTTTGGTAAGTTAATTAGTCGACTCTCTGCTGAAGGGCATGATCTCTCTAATCCGGTTGATCTTAAGGAGCATTGGGCGAAGCATGGGACTAATCGGTACATCACTATTAAGTAAATGTTTAGAGCTTAACTTGCTGAAGTGTGATTGAACAAACAAAGATGCTTTTTGTTCAGCATTCAGATTTGAAGATCATGAAGTAGTATTGTATTTAGATGATCAAAGCTTGAATGTTCATTAATGGCGGATTTCAACATTTATATCTGTATCTGTAATGTTGAACACCATTTAAACTGCCGTGTTATAAATGAAATAAAATTTCAAAATCCCGGTTCTTTCTTTTAAACAAAACCCAGAATGAAGTTTGATTTTTCGTTTGAAGTAAACAAAACCCAGATTAAAGTTTAGTTCAATCCAGATTTTTTCTTTTCATCATCAACAATTTTTCCTACAACAGCTATAATCTTCAAGAAAGACTAGTTATTTAATGGTATATATAGCTTTTACACTTTTCATATCTTGAAGGTTGAAGTAGAGAGACAACAAACGATGATTCTGAGTTTGTTACTCTTAACAACGTTAGACGATACAAATAGAGTAGGGGTCAAATGTAATTGTAGTAAAGTGTGAGGGGTGTAAATGTAAATGTGCAACAATTAGTTAACGAACAAGTTAACGGAATGTAGGTATCGATAAATTTGAGTTGAAACTCCCTCTCTTTGTAGTTTTCTTTCTCTCTCTCTAAGACATTGGTATCAGAGCTAAACTCTTCTAAATGTAAACTATGGCGGCAATTCAAGTCGGCGATTTAAAAGAAAAACAACCTGAAACAATTTAAAGTAGAGATTCACATCAGCAGCAATCGACATAAAGAATGCCAAAACAAGAAATTGAAGAAGGCGTAAACGATCATGAAAGGAGGTTGCTGTGTTTGGCGGCTGCATTAGAAAGACAAGACGACGTTGGTAGCGTAATTGAAGGCAAAAGCGGACAAGATCGAACACTCAATACGAGCAACATTGGAAGGGATAGTGAAGAGCTTAAAAGCTCTACTTACTGATTATCAACTTTTAATTGAAGAACGAGCGGGAAAATTAGGCGAATCCAGAAACAGTCAATCCAACACGCGGAGTGAAAGTGAAATTTCAAAATTTAACAGGAAAGATGGAATTACTGATCTACATGATACAATTGATGCAAGTGATCATGTTTTCCAACATTCCTAAAGTTCTATTGTCACTAGTTATAACAAGAATTTGTGTCGCAATATTCTTCTCAATCCATAGAAGTTGAGGCTACACAGTACACACAAGGTGTTTGATGAAATGCCTAAATTTTGTGTTCAGTTTGCAACTACAGATATGGGTTTTACAATGCTTGCAATGGTTTTGGGTTGGACAGAAGAAGTTATTCAATTTTTGGATTTGGAGGGTTTGTTCCTTGCAATAGCCACAGAGAAAAGATGTTCAAACCAAGCTGACATCAGATGGTGAAAAGGTTTGGCAGCAGGAGTTAAGCCTGATAAAACGAATAGGTTGGATTGGGTAACTGGTCAAAATGAGTTTGGGTTAGGATGAGTTATGACAAAAATGAGTTCAGGTCAAAACGGGTCATTTTAAAAAAAATATATCATTTTGATTTAGATCAGATTGGGTTGTAACCAAAAAGCGGCTCAGGTAGTAATAACACTCTTAGAAAAGAAAAATACCGAAATTTGGTATCCGTTACGTAGTTTTTAGAGAACTAATCTTGACCCATATTGTTTTAGTGTGTTACTCATTACAACCTTTTTTGTGTTACCCAATCATCAACACAAAATACAAAAAGAATTTACCCAAACAAGAAAAAAAAGACTAATAAACCACCCAAATAACTCTCTACTAACATAACTAACCGCCACCAAATACTATTGTTACACGATAAACATTAGTTTTGATTCGATGTTATACCTTGAAACAACTAACCAAAAACAAATAACAAGAATATAAAAAATAACAGTTCCACCAATATTGATAGCTTCGTCTTCATTCAATCCATTTTTAACAATCTCTTGTGTCTGTTTGATAAAAATGAAAAACGTTTTAAAACCAGAAAAGAATAGGATTTAGTATCAAAATAACAAATTGAATTCTACAACTAAACTAGAGAAAGTAAGCATTAAGATAATATAATTAACTAGTTGTAATAAAACTAGTTAAAACAATAGTCATAAGTCTCGATTGTTGATTTTGAAAGGTTATACAACGAAAGTATAAATGTAAAAATAGGAAAAAAAATGTTTTAAAAAACTAGAACAAATCATTAAAAAAACTAAATGAACAATACATATGGGTACGAGTCAGATCACATTTATACAATCAAGATTTATCAGACAGGGATAACTGTATTAAATAAATGATATCATCATGCACAACCCATATGACACAAATCATCAAAAACTAAAAACACATCAAGAAAACCAACATGAAAATTAGCTTTTAAAAAAGTTAATCTCGACAATTTGGCTCGTTTACACCCTTAATAAAATTGAATGAAGATAACACAAAAATCTTCATTTCTGGTTTCTTTTAAAGACGGACAATTACAATAAAGTAGCAGATAAACACTACGCCGCAACCCCTTTTAAATAGCAAAACTAACCATACTAAAAACAAAGCATTAGATCTAAGGGGCCGAAAAACTAATATCAACACCATATTCTAGTCAGATCACATTTATACAATCAAGATTTATCAGACAGGGATACTGTTTTAAATAAATGATATCATCATGCACAACCCACATCACAAAAATCATCAAAAACTAAAAAAAAAAACAAAACGAATATTAGCCTCAGACCGTCCTAGTTCATAATTTTCAACAGTCTAGCAAGTATATATTCTTGCTTATCAGTCAACCATATTTATTAACTGTCATCACTGGCCAAAAAACAAGAACTCCATTATTTGTAAATCTTTTAAATTTAAAAAAAAATCAAACTGTTTAGGCATCAGATCTTCCTATTCAGAGTCAAAATCAAAACACCCACATGAACGCGAGTATTCAACTCGATAATAAACACATCATTTGCCAATTTTCCGTGACACTTCAATTGCAAAAAAAAAAGATAAAAAATAAAAAAAGAAAATAATAAAAATAAAGATTGAAGATATGAATCTCGTAATCATCAATTTCCAGAAGATTACGGCGGTTGATTGATCAGGGTTTTGAAGGTCAATTTATAGAACGTGTTTTTGATCGACAAGGGTTTTAAAAGTGAGGAAACAACCTAAGCCCAGTCGAGCTTTGGGCTTTAGACTTTTATTGGGCTGGAACAATTGTTAAAATAATATATTTATTTTTTAAACATAAATAGGAAAAAGCAAATTTAGCTGATTTTTAAAACATTTTTACTCGTTTTATTTTTAATAATTATATTATATTATTATTACAATGTTTTGACTAATATTTTATATTTTGTCGTTAGGTAGTCAATGGAAGAACTTGTATTTTTTTTAATTTCTTATTAAGTAGCCCGAGTGATTGAGCTATGGATTTTTTTCTAAGGTTTTATTTTTTCTTTACTCGGGTTTATAATAACCTGGAATCAAAATTTTTGTATTGGGTCGGATCAGTTTGAATCGCATAATAAAAGCTAATATCATAATAAAAGTATAACGTTATTGGAAAATAACATATAATAAAAATACAAAGTCAGTTGAAGTATATATAAAAAAATGCGCTTTATAGTTGCTCCATACGTGTTTTTATGTTTTGAAAACGATTCATAATGTTTTCAATCGTAACTTTCGCAGAGAACTCTTTTTCGTCTTTAAATGCTTCATAGAAGAAAAATATCTCTTAACACTTGTCGTCTCAACCGGTAGAACTAATGTTAATTTCAATAAACGATACACCATGGATATCCAATAGGTTTCTTTGTTTCCACTATCACTTTTGCAAGATTAGATATACCTTTCAGAAGGATCCCATTAAAGATCATCCAAATCAATCTTCTTTGGTTTACTATTCGAAGATAAAGAATCAAAGCTTGTTGACACACACACTCTCTCTCTCTCTCTCTCTTTAAAAATCGTTCAATGACCTCTAAACGATTAAAAAAACAACTAAAATTAAAATCTTGTTAATCTATAACGTATCATACTATCATTAAAATCAAGAACCAAGTGACCAAGTCTAGTAGTCTACTATCTAAAAATCACATAAACAAATTACACATTTAATCAACTAATTTCAACTTTAATCAAGTATTCAAAGTTTAAGTATAAAATTATATAACTTTAATCAAATATTCAAGTGACATAACACACACATACATAAGTTCAACTTTAATAAGTTCAAAATACCATGTATAATGAAAATATATCTCATCATCATGAGCTTCACTATCAAGCACGATTTGAACAAAATTCAGACGATATGTTGTAGAACAACATCAGATTTTAATTAAAGAAATTGTCAAATTATTGATGGAAAACAAAACGAAGGAAACAAGTATGCAAAACCCTCAATTTAGGCAAGTTATGCACATACCTAGGCAAATTCTTCTCCACCAAACCTTGATCACATATATCCTTGTTAACAAAAGGTTAGAAATATATACTATTTAATACACAAGTAAAATTATAGGACACGTGTCATCTTCTGGTTCATTATTAGCATGATTTTTCCGCCTCTCTCTCATATTAAATAATATATTAAAAGAATATTTTTTTAAATATTTAATATCAATCTAATTATGGATACTTTTTATTTGATTATAGATTGTTATTGTATCATTAAACAAATATATACTCTATAATAAATAAAGGTTTTTGTGAAATAAGTTTTCTCGCATCTCTCTCATATTAATTGCACATGTTTTCTTTAATTGTTTTTTGATATTTTTTTTTGTTTTCCGCCTCTCTCTCATATTAAATAATAATGATTTCTATAATTGTTTTTATAAACGTTTTTTATTTTAAAAAAATATTGGTTTGTTCATAAAACATTTTTAGAAATTAAACATTTATTTCATTCTTTTTATAAAACATTTTTAAAAAGTAACTATATGACGTTTCTAAAATTTGCATTAAAAAACTTTGTAATATGTCATAAATATGTAATATGTAAATATTTATTATTAAGTATATATAACATTGCATTTATTTAACCCGTGTATACACGGGGTTTCTAACCTAGTAAATTTAATATGGATTACCATTTATCAATTACATAAAAAAAAAATCATACCAAGTTAAAGAAAATGTTTTAAAAATTAACTTAATATAATTTATAACTGTCACGTTAAAGTAGACATATTTTGACGAGTGCATGTGTTAAAAGATTACATTATATTTTAATCACGGTTTTTTAAAAACATATTTTCTTATTAATAATTTTATAATATTATATTTATTTAACCCGTGTAATACACGGTATTCTAACCTAGTATGATTAATATATTAATATGGTTGATAATTGTGTGAATGAAGATAGACTGCTTTATAAATCCAATTATTAGACTGCTTTATAAATCCAATTATTAGCCACTACCTTAACACTGGATCTAAACCACCCTAAACAATTTCAAATAAATTATGCTAATCGGTCTCTTATGAGCTACATATCCACATTGATTAAGAAAACAAAACCACACTTCAGATATAAGAAATACAACCACCTTTCCATGAAGATTGCATCTATTTCTATTATGATGCCTCAAAGAAAATCCTACATTTCCATGTTGGCCGGTGTTCAAGACTTCAAGTTACAATTACATATTTGTCCATAGTCATTTTGTCATAATAATAATAAAAAAAAGATCATATTGATTAGGGGTGAGAAAATTGGTGGTCCAAGTAACTAGTTAAAACGATGCGTTGCTCCTCAAACACTTTACATCTTTTTAGTTTTATAGATACACAATGCATTAAAAATATAAGTAAAATGATAATCTTGCATTTTGTTTCAATAATCACTCAAAAAGAAGATGACGTAGAAGGGCCACACATTTTATTACCTAAAAAATAAATGTAAAAGAAAGTATAACAGGTGAAGCATAATAGTTATTCTAAGAAACGATTTAATACGTGGCTCTTATAATCATTTTGTAGAACCAAAGACTGATTGCTACTAAATTATTCTAAGTACAAATGCTGCTGATAGGCTTATCAGCAGCATTCAACACTTGTTGCTGCTGATAGGCTTATCAGCAGCGTTCAACACAAGTTGCTGCTGATAGGCTTATCAGCAGCATCATTCTCATCTTTGCTGCTGATAGCTATGTTCCCTGAAGACAAATCGTTGCAGCTGACTATCCATGCCAAGCGTCACTGACAACTTTCTGCAAAAGCAACTGACACACTCAAAGCAGAAGGAACCTCAATGGTGCAACCAATGACGGACGGCAATGCTCTTCTCCAGACATGCAAGCAATGATGCATAAAGAAGACGCTTCAATAAAGTTAACTAGATATAGACAAAACGTGTAATAGTTAGCTAGATATAACAGATCAACGGTCTGTGTTAGATCTGATCCTTAGAATCAAGGGGCTGTCTTGATTCTAAGTGAGTATAAATAATCTGTAAACACTTCATTGTATGTGTGCTTTTGAATTAGAGTTTTCACTTGTAATCGTTTATTCGCAAGGCTTAATACAACAGTGTTCTTATCAGTATTCTTTCTGTCTACTATATTGTAATTGTGTAGTTGTTATTGTTTCCGCCAATCTCAACTAAGAACAGAACCATCTTGTAATTTCACGATCCTACAAGTGGTATCAGAGCTTTGACTCAGATTAAACAAACTAACACTTGTTTAATCACTTCTGGTTCTATTCTAAACTCTTTTGTTTTATCAAGTCACCCAAGACCACGAAACAAAAATGGCACAAAGCAATGGTTTTGAAGACATCGGAAGCATCAACCGACCACCAAGATTGGTGTCGGGAGAAGACTACGACATGCGGAAAAATCGCATGGAAAGTTTTTTCTGCTATCAAGAGTACGGAATGTGGAAATCCATCAGGGATGGACCCTACATTCCAATGGTGGCATCTGCTGACTCTAGAGGACCAACAGTTCCAAAGGATCCCTCCAAGTACTCAGAAGAAGATATCAAGAAAATGGAGGTGGACTTCAATGCACTAGGAGCCATCCAAATGTGCCTTCCAAACGAAGTTTTTCATAACTTCAGAAGTTACAAAACTGCTAAGGAGCTGTGAGAGGCCCTCGAGAAGATGTTTGCTGGATCTGAGGAAATTAAGGAAAACAGAAGAGACATCCTTAAGCAGCAATACGAAAACTTCATCTGGAAGGAATGTGAGTCTCTAACTGTTTTATATAACAGATATACTTATCTTGTAGATGAGTTGCAGTGCTCAAAAGTGAAGTTGGAGAATGAAGACATTCTTAAAAAATTCATCAGATCTCTACCTAGTTGTTGGACACTCTACACAGTGTCCATCAGAAGAACTGAGAATCTAAAGACTCTTCAGATGACTGAGCTATTTGGTATGCTCAAAACCTATGAATTAGAAATGATTCAGGCCAAGGAAAGGAGCTCAAGCTACCAAACAGCCTCCACATCCAACACCACCTCATCTGCTTTTCACTCTAAGCACTTAGGCCCAAGTACTAGCAATTAGTATCCTCCCATAGTCACACATCCTCAAACTCCCACCTCTAAAACAAACACATCACCATTTCTCCTTGAAGCTCCTTTTCAAGCCTCAACCACTGCTGCTTTTGTTTCTGAAAACTCAAGCAACATGTACTTTATCAAGGAAGATCTTGAGTGCTTCCATCCAGATGATCTAGAAGAAATGGACATACAACACTCGTATGCCATGCTCTCCATAAGAGGAAAAAGGTTCTACTCTAGAACCGGACGACCCATTCCAAGCAACAGCTCAAACACCAGAGTTGGATTGGATAAAAGCAAATTAAAATGTTACAACTGTAACCAACTGGGTCATTTTGCTAGAGAATGCAAGGCACCTAGGGCAAACCCAGCAGCTCACCAAGCCCAACCAAGATATCAACAGCAACAAGCTACTCCTCCAGCTCAAACTGTAGCTTGTGCAGCTGTTGGAACATCTGACTTTGACTGGAGCTTCCAGTATGAAGATCTGCCTACTAACAACCAAGCTCTTATGGCAGACACAACTGAGATACCGCCTCAGGTATATGAACATCTATGTTCCCAAGCCTGTATTGATAAGGTTTTAGGCTACAGAAAGCATAATCAAAACCTAATAGATCAAAATGAAGAGTTTCATCAAATGAAATCTGAATTCAAAAGGGTCGAGGACAGTTACAAAGAAAAAATTAACTGCCTAAAGAAAGAGATTTCATCATTAAAACATGAACAAACCAATCTTGAAACTCAGATTGATGATCTACTGGCCAGATTAAAAGCTACCAGAGCAGAATTGGCAGAACAAAAGGTTCATGTCGATAAATATGAATTTGCATCCAAAAAGCTGCAAAGACTTTTGGATGCTCAAATTCATGATAAGGTAAAAACTGGTGTGGGGTATCATGCTGAACAATATCAAGCCGTTGCACCTCCTGCTAACTACGTGACCATTCATGAACCAAGCTTCAATCTGGCAAATCTTGATATGGCCAACAGAAATCTTGATCCTTCTAAGGATGAACTATTGGTACAAGAATGCACTACCTCATCAGAGTCTGATTCAACTTACTCAGACTTCACTAAAACAAGTGAAGCTTCATCTCCCCCTGCCCCTCAAGTCACTCTGACTAAAGATGAAGTCCATTCAACACAAGAACCAGCCATTTCAGTACCAGTTCCTACACCATTCAAACAAATCAAAATTAGCTATCCTCCAGAAGGTAGGAAGCTAAATACTGAAAAGGGCCAGTCCTCATCTTCAGTCCAGCCAAGGAAGGTGTTTGATATATGTCATGCGCCTGAAGAAAGGGTTCCATATGTTCAAAAAACATTGGAAGAAGCTACGTTTGAGCACAACAAAGCTCACCCTTGGAATTTCAAAGACCTTTTCAAAAGAAAGGATTATGTGCATCTTTCAAGGGATAAACTGGCAAAATCATGTTTTGTCTGTGGAAAATATAACCACACTGTCAGCACCTGCTTCTACTACCTTCAGCAACAAAGAAACCTCAAGCAACATGCTTTTCAGAAGACAGAGAAGAACAAACAGGTAAGAAGATTTGAAGCTAAGACAACTCAATTCAGAAAATCTCTTTCTCCATCAAGGGAGCAGTTGTCAAAACCTAAACCATCTTGCATCATCTGTGGAGAATCAGACCACTTTGCTGCAAATTGTAAGTTTAATCCTTTCAATCAGATTCCTCTTTCAACACCAGTTATACAAAATCCTATCAGTGAGGTGAAGAAGGATAGGCATACGTCGGTTCCTAAGCCATCAGCAGTCAAAATAACTGCTGCTGATCGAGTAAAGCCCAAGGAACAAAAGGGAAAGCCTTCAGCAGCAACAAAATCTGCAGTTGCTCAAGTAAAACGATCAGCAACATCAAAATCTGTTGCTGATAAGCCGAATACAAAGTCTACTGCTGAAAAGGCAAAGAGAGCTGGAAGACCACCAACTCAACATTGGAAGGCAAAGAAACCACCAAGCATCATCATCGGTTCAGTTGAGTGCATCTATCCTTTACTGTAAATATGCCTGTCTTTTGATGTAAATAAAAGTTATAAGTCAGCAGCATTTTTGCCCCTCAGCTGCTGACAGGTTTAATATTCAGCAGCAAAGGATTTGCCACTGACTACCTTAAGTTATCAGCAGGAACAAGTTTCCTGCGGATAGCTTTAAGGCCATCAGCAGTAATATCCCTGCTGCAGATCATTGCATCTATCAGTAGCAATTAAGTGTGCTGCTGACAGACTTAACCTTCCGCAGCAACCAAAGTTGCTGCGGACAGGCTTACTCATCCACAGCAACCAAGTTTGCTGCTGATGGGTAAACTTAAGTCCAAAATTTAACTTTTACCCGCTGTAAAAGAAAATAACGTCAGTCTTTACCATGACTGCCTCGGTGTATTACAGCTGTAACAATGAAAAGTAAATAAGGGTGTACTGTACAAGTCATTCTGCTTTTTCTCTCATTTGCCTCTATAAGAACAAATCAAATTTTCCTTACCACCTCTTCACATTCAATTCAACCCTAACCAACTATCACTTTCACCCAAAGTCCCCACCACATATTCTTCATACTCTCAGTCTCCACCATATTCAAATCATCCCTCCAAAATCAAACGGCTATGGCAGATATCGACAACCCAGATGACAATTTTTCCACATACCATAACCTAACAACATATCTTACCAAAGGAAAGAAATCCGATGGTTTTGATGATATGATCGATTTCTTATGTCGATCAAAGATCTACTTTGCACTCACCACCAACCCTACTATATATATTCCCCATATGGAGGATTTCTGGAGAACCGCCGTCTACTCAACCGAACAAGGGATTCCTCAAATCAAAGCCAAAGTAGACGGCAAGAATGTCACCATCTTGGAAGCTACACTCAGAAAACATCTTAAGCTTCAAGATGAGGGAGCAGCCATCTTATACTCGAAGGATGAATACATGAGGACCTTTGTCTCCATTGGATACACTGGAAATCAAACCGAGTATACGATCGAGAAGGCACTGATGGGCCCTCCATGGAAGTATCTTTGCCACACTCTTCTCCAATGCATATCTCAGAAGAGGAGTGGATGGCATCAGGTGAGCTCTGCACTGGCCTCCGCCTTCCATGGTATGGTCACTAACCAAGGCTTCAACTTTGCACATCTCATTTTTGAGGGTTTGCGATACAACCTTCAATAGGGTGCAAAGCAACAATTCTTTATGTACCCAAGGTTCTTGCAGGAAGTTTTCAATCAAGAACTAAAAGAACTTTCAAAACCTGCAAGAGTCTACATCATGTTGGGTCATAAAAATAACATTTTTCAAAGCATGAGAACTGTTTTCAAAAAGTTCTCAAGGGTCAACGTTCCATTGTTATCTACAATGCTGAACGTACAAAGTACCCAGGATGACAGCTCAGCAATCCCAGCTGATACTGATCCCACACCCTCCACTTCACATCCTGAACAACAGTCTGCATCCACCATTCGAACCCCTGTGCATACTACTGAGGATGCACAGGCACAAACATTACTTACACCTGTTTTGGATGTTATCGTTCAACCGGAACACAGGGCCCCGGTTGCAACGACATATACTAGGAAAAGGGGCAAGAGAACTCCTTCTTCTCTTGCCTCCAAGGCCCAAACCCAACCTAACAGCCCTCACTCAGAATCACAACATTCTGGTGAGAATATCACAAGGGAGAGCCACATTATTAGGGAGACTCCTTCGGATACCTCTCTATTAGGATCAGGATCACCTCCCGGATCCGTAGAACAGCCCCCTGAGCCCTTCCTTTCACTTCTGAACTTAAGTGTTCAGGAACCTGATCAAGATGATGTACCTTCTCCAACTACCACTATCTCGGAGGTACTGATTGATCTTGCTTCCAACACACCCAACCCAAGTTCATCTACCCTGAAGGTCCACTCTAGGAGCCATGAAAGAGTGGATGTGGAAGAGGCTGTCACTACTGCTGGTCCATCAAATGACCAGGAGGACAGTAACAACATTGTTAAGACCTCAACCACGGCAACTCATAGTGAGGATGTTTCCTTGGAAACTCCCTTCACTGAGAGGAATCCCAGGTGCCAAGAAACCATGGGTGATGGGGATGAAGAGGCTAGGCCTAAGGCACCATCTGGGTCCAAGGATTCTACAACTGTGGATGAGGACAGACTGAAACTTCATAACTTGGAATTGACGGCCAAGGTAGCTATGCTAGAGGCAGAAGTGTCCAAACTAAGACACCAAGTCTCTATGCATGAAGCCCATCAATGCCCAACTTTAGACACTCCCTCTCTTGTATCAGTAGGCACCCAAACTGATGCTTACCTTTCTACTAATGCAACCAAAAAGGGGGAGATGGTCTCAATGGAGGAAGACACAGACAGTCTTGACGACTGGATTCAAGAGCAGGTTGTACTTCAAAGCTCACTATTCAAGCACGCCTTTGTACAAGTTCATGACTTGCCAGTCTCAGATAACGAAGAAGAAGAGACATCTGAAGACTGGAAGTTGGTCGTCAGGGCTGTCGATGAAATGCTGAATGATGCTAAAGACACAGAACAAACAAATACACCATTCAACATCCTTCCTGAAGCAGCAGCCATCATAAGTCAATCCATTACCCCCCAACTTTTTCAAACTACACAAATGCTAGAATTTGACTCCATTCTAGCTTGGGGGTATGATGGATCAGCTGAGAGATTTTGGATTGGATGGGAGTTTAGTGGTGTAAAAGAGCTAAACTGGAACTCCCTCAATGCCCTCTAAGTCCTACAACTGCATTTAACTAACTGCATCAACACTTCATCAGATCTCTCAGCAGAACTTGCCACTGGCAGGTTCCATGACTTGATGGAGGATAATCTACCCCACTTTGAAAGACTAATTCAAACAGCAAAACGGGTAGCTTATCCTGAATCTTCGGCAGCAGCAGCAGCAAGAAGACTGACTCCTAGAAGACTTGACATTATAAGGAGCAGTCTTCTCACTAAAGAAGAAATTTGCTGCCTAAGAAGATTTCTGTACTCCTTCATCGTCAAAGACTTAGATGTGCTGGGATGGACAAGCACTAAGTCTCTTGACCACACCTTCTTACTAAGCAACGGCACCTCTCTTACCATCAACACCAGGAACATCTTGTCACTTCCTACAGACTTTCTCTACAAAATCTTTCAACTCAGGGCAAATATCTGCAATGTTAACTCACGTGAAAGCCAGGCAATGATAGCTACTGTCAGAGCCAAACTTGAACAAGTAGGAAGAATCTCTGAGGAAGTATATGTGACAAACTCTGACACTGACACTGACTCAGCTTCCCCTCGAGTAGACATCTGTACTGCAGCATATGAGTCAAGATCAACTATCAAAGAAATGCTGAAAGAAGTCACAAATCCTGAGTGCAAATCGAATGAAACCAATGACCTTCCCTTATTTACATCTCAAATTTCCAATGAAGCTGAGGCAGAGATCCCAATAGCAGCACCATCATCTGCTGTTGTGGTCAGTGAAGCCGAAGCAGAGGCATCCAATGTAAATAAAGGAAAGGGAATCATGACAGATGAAGATGAAGAGAGGTTGCTAAGAGAGAAAAGAGAGAGGGAAGAGAAAAGAAGAAGAAGAGAAGAAAAGGAGATGGCTGACATAAACAAGGCTCAAGAAAGAAAAACAGCCATTCTCCTAAGAGAACAAACTATCCAGCTGTATGCTAGACAGCTGGATGAACTGAAAAGAAAAATTCCTGCAATTGACCAGATTGACGAAGATGCAGCTCTTGCTCTTCAACTGCAGGAACAATTCAACAGAGAAAAGGAAGAATTGGAGAAGAAAAGGAAAGAAGAAGCTAAGTTCAGAATAACCGATTCTGAACTAGCTAAAGAAATGAGGGAGGAGTGGGTAAAGACTCTAGCTTCTCAGGGTGAGGATGCAGACTACTTTGAGAAACTATCAAATAAAGAAATCTACAGAGCCTTCATGGGTCAGCAAGGTCAATTGGCAAAGAAGAAACAGGCTGAAAAAGAAGAAAAAGCCAAGCAACAGTCCAAAAAGACCATTGCCTTTAATAAACGGACCCATGAAGAAAGGAAAGTCATGATTGACTTCCTTAAGGCTAGAGGAGAGAATGGAAAAAGGCTAGGTCCTATGAACTTCATGAACCTGCAAGCTCTCTACTTCAAAGTCAAGAAGGATGAGGAAGAAAGAGTGGGGAAGAAGGGCTCCAAGAAAAGGGTACCTATTCAGGAAGAAGGAGTAACAAAAGCAAAGAAACCCAAGCCTTCTCCCTCGCCTACCTCTTCCTCAGTCCAACAACCTTCCTCTCTCCTCCCCAAACCTTCCACTCCTCCACCCAAAAAGTCCAAACCATCTCACCCAGCCCCCACTCATCAACTGCCTCCCTTGAAGAAATCCAAACCCACACCTAAACCAGAAGACTCAAGAGACATAGTTGATTGGGTCTATAATCCATAGGATCAAAGGTTTGAGATCTTTAGGGGGAGAACTGAAAAAAGAAGATCTATCTACAGATCTGTTGATGAAGTTCTGCAATTGCCAGATTCAGATCTTGGTAGAATTTTGGAGCTGGGTGAAGCTAATGAGCCTGCAAATGAGGGTGGGAAACTTCTTTTTCTAGCCATCAAACACTACTTTAACCCTAGCAAAGATGTGATAATTGACATCAAACCACTCAAGTCCCACTCTCCATTTGTAAGTTGGTCCTATAATGCTGATTTGGACGAGTTCACTTTAACTGATGTAAGGAAGCAGAAGATGAGATGTTCAAGCAAAACAATCTACAAAATGCCACATAAAGACATCAAGACTCTGTCTGCAATTCCACTGAACAATCCCAACAAGGATCCAAGAGGCTATGAGGTTGAGAGGATATTCACCTACATGCAAAAGCTTCAGCAGCAAAGTGATTAGAATAATTTTGGTTGCATCAGTCTAGGGGGAGTTTGTAGAACCAAAGACTGATTGCTACTAAATTATTCTAAGTACAAATGCTGCTGATAGGCTTATCAGCAGCATTCAACACTTGTTGCTGCTGATAGGCTTATCAGCAGCGTTCAACACAAGTTGCTGCTGATAGGCTTATCAGCAGCATCATTCTCATCTTTGCTGCTGATAGCTATGTTCCTTGAAGACAAATCGTTGCAGCTGACTATCCATGCCAAGCGTCACTGACAACTTTCTGCAAAAGCAACTGACACACTCAAAGCAGAAGGAACCTCAATGGTGCAACCAATGACGGACGGCAATGCTCTTCTCCAGACATGCAAGCAATGATGCATAAAGAAGACGCTTCAATAAAGTTAACTAGATATAGACAAAACGTGTAATAGTTAGCTAGATTAACAGATCAACGGTCTGTGTTAGATCTGATCCTTAGAATCAAGGGGCTGTCTTGATTCTAAGTGAGTATAAATAATCTGTAAACACTTCATTGTATGTGTGCTTTTGAATTAGAGTTTTCACTTGTAATCGTTTATTCGCAAGGCTTAATACAACAGTGTTCTTATCAGTATTCTTTCTGTCTACTCGATTGTAATTGTGTAGTTGTTATTGTTTCCGCCAATCTCTACTAAGAACAGAACCATCTTGTAATTTCACGATCCTACACATTTATCTAATTATTAAATGATCAAATGTAATTAATTATTTATTTAATATCCTATGGCTAGTAATTAGTTGATGAGACTAATTACTCTTACTGGCCACTAATGGGTTTCCCCTTAGGTGTACATATAAATAGAGAGTTAATTAGAGAGAATAGACTAATCGATAATCTATCACCACTAATGGGTTTCCTCTTGGGTGTACATATAAATAGACAGTTAATTAGAGGGAAAATCTTACAGACACATAAAATATTCATTAGCAAAAAGAATGAAGTCAAAAGCTTTAAAATTGAGGGAGTTATGCCCTCGGGAATTAGACCTAAAATCTATCATCCAAAAACAAATTTGACTTTCAGTTTTATTTTCCACTTTTGGTTGATCAAAACTTTTTAGAAAAATATGAGATCGATTGGGTTTGAAATTAGACTCCTTGAATTTAATTCTAGACTCAAGAAATGACCCAATTGGATCTGTTACGATCTAGATATGGTACTTACACAAACGGGTTAAGGTTTTCATTAACAACGAATCTATGCAAACATCATGTATGATCATAATAAACATTCAATTTAACAACTTTGAATTGTATAGACTCATGTTTGGATCAACTAGGGTTTATCATAAAACTTGAAATCATAAAAGTAACAAAACCGGATAGAAAAACTTACGTAGATGCGTTAGCAATGCCTAGAATTGATCAAATACACTTTCAATTGCAAGAATCAAGATCGAATGAGTGGTGTATTGGGGTGATGATGGTCGACGGGTTTGGGATCGCGACGGCTTGGGAGGAAAACAAGGATTAGGGTTTATAAAGTTCTATATATATGCATGGGTTTAATCATGGGTTATCTAAAATTAAGTTTCAATAATAACAATTAAAACCATTAACTAGTATTTTTTTTTATAAAACTCTAACACCTATAAAAATAACAAGCACAAATAATTTTCGATAAACATACGTGATATCATTCAAGTTCACATAATTCACGTAAAAGTCACATAACATGTAAATTCACATAATTTACATTAATATAATTGTTCGCAATTATTTCTATTAGTTCACCAACGTTTCGAGTTAGACTCGTGTGTGATTTGAAAATCTTCCGAATTACCGTTACGTGAGTGTTTGTGTAATAACTGACACATTTAATTAGTGTTCTTTTCTTTTTTACTTTATTTATTTGTTTATTTTTTTATTTATTTTTATTAATAGTAATAGTATTTATTATTATTTTAACTAGTTTCACTATTATTATTACAATTTTATGTTATTTTAGTTTTACTATTATTTTTACTAATAATAATTTTTTTTTTTCACTTTACTTTACTCTTATTATCATTGATATTTTCCGTATTATTGTTGTTATTATTAGTATTTATTATTATGGGGTGGCTTGATCATCTCAACAATTTTTACTTTACTTTACTAATACTGTTGTAAATTAAGCTTTTTATTTTGTAACACAAGCTTTCCAACGCACCACGTGGAGAGAAATAACTAGTTACACACAAAATGAAAGACTACAAAAGGATAAGATCTTAATTTTCATGACCATGGCTAGCAACAAGACAAAGCGCGTTTTTCTTGTGAAGAACTAGTCCGGGTGTCGTCAAGGTGTCGATATCCTCTCTCTTCATCCCATTAGGCAAGTTCCACTTGAACGCGTAGATAAGATTCGAAAGGATCAATTCCATAGTGGTAGCTCCAAGTAACATTCCCGGGCACCCCCTTCGACCAGACCCAAATGGGATTAACTCGAAGTCTAACCCTTTGTAACCTATACTACTTCCCATAAACCTCTCCGGCTTAAACTCATTAGGGTTTTCCCAACTTTTAGGGTCACGCCCAATGGCCCACAAATTCACATGAACCAAAGTCTTTTTAGGAATAGGGTATCCGGCTAGAACACATTTATCAATGGTTTCTCGTGGTGCCAAGAGAGGTACAACCGGGTACAATCGAAATGTTTCTTTTATTACTGCCTTCAAATAATCCAGATTTTGTAAGTCATCTTCTTCGACCTTCCCTTTGTTTCCGACAAGATTTCTGACCTCTTGTTGAACCTTTTTCAAAACTTTTGGATTCTTGATAAGCAAAGTCATAGCCCACACCACAGTAGATGCAATCGTCTCGGTACCTGCCAAAAAGATATCCTACAAAATAGTGTCAAGTAGTTAGTGATTGTACGTGCAACCCTAAGCCCTAACAAAATATAGAAGTTACTTATTCTCCAAATCGTTAAACCTACCATTAATATTGCTTTGATGTGATCGAAAGTGAGACCAGATGAACATGAATCATCTTTCTTGAGTTGAAGCAAGATGTCAACAATATCATCTTGCACTTTAGGAGTTTTGGGATTCAAATGCTCGTCAACAAGCTCTTGGTAGAACTCATCCATGTCGTTGAAGTTCTTCAATAGCCTAGCCATGCTTCCGTTGAGATGATCAAGCCACCCCATCAACGGGAAATGGTCCCTAAAATAGAATTTCACCAACACCTCTTGACATTCCAAAAGAAGCTCATGAAATCTGCTCATATCTTGTCGTTGCCTCTTACCATAAGCGATTTTACAAATAATTGTACTAGTAAGAATCATTATCGTCTCATTTAAATTAACCACTACTTCATGTTCACATGAAGTAGTGATTTCAGATCTTATCTTATTGATCATGAGGAAGACTTCTTCCTCACGGTCATATCGAAAAGATTGCACCCTTTTCGATGTGAACAAATGAAGGGTGCAGGTCTTTCTCATTTCTCGCCAATAATCATTATAAGGCGTTAGAACCAAACCCTTGTAACCGTAAGTGATCATTTGTTGCCCCGTAAAAACAGGCCTACTACAAAAGATCAAGTCGTTCGTTTTCAAGACTTCTTTTGCCATCTGTGCCGAAGAAACCACAAGTGTTTGGATCCGACCGAGCCGCAGGGACATGAGCGGGCCATAGCGTTTCGATAGTTGCCATAGGTGGTTGGAAATGTGGTTGGTGTGTAGTTGGTGCAAGTTTCCGATTATGGGAAGTCCGGAAGGGCCTGGTGGGAGATTTGATCTAACGTTTGTAAGTTTGGCAAGAATGGATATCAAGAGTACCGTTGAGATAATCACCACAAATGTATCCATTGTTAAATTCATTTGAAAAGGTTGGTCCTAGATTATATATTTATATCCAGACCAATAATGTACTTTTACGATGTCGTCGAAAATTCACGACTTCAATCATTGATTTAATTACCTAAGTTTTGAGCATATCTTATCTTATTACCATCGACTTCAATTATTGATTTTATTTAATTTTTGTGCATATCTTATCTTGTTATCATCCATTCAAACTTTATGAAGATAATTGGTTAGACATCGACAAAAACGCTTAGTCCAGCGTTACGTATGTTTACGGAAAATGTATCCTTCATCAGGTTGAGGGTAAGAGTTCAATAGTGGATAAAGGAGTAGATTTAGTAGTAGATTACAAAGTGAGTTAGGTGGAAAAAAATATTGGTTAGACATCGGATTCAATAATTAGCAATAGAATTAATAACATTTTAATTTCTCAAAACGTTGTTGATTTTATGTTATGATCTTTTAACTTATTTCCAAATTCTTTATCTTAAATTTCGTATTCCCGTTTTAAAAACCTTTTTTACATGTTATCACACATTAACTTTAATTAGGGGGTGCGAATGGAAGGCGGGTACTCAGCGGGTAGTGGGCGGGTTGGGTGGAACACCGCCGCAGCCTCAGCGGGTTCGGAGGGTAGTGGCCAGCGGGTTCTCTCAGCGGTTATTTATACCCGCTAGAAATGGGAATTTAACCCGTTGAATTGAAGTCAATATAGCCGTTTAAAAAAAATAAAAAATTACCCCCTATAAATACATACCCAATCATTTTATTCACTTCACAAAAAAATACATTCTTTCTAAATATAAATCATTTCTTTTCTATCCACTCAACCAAAATATGAATCGTACGTTATACTACCCACCCGAATCATCGGACGAATCGCTCGACTTCGTGTTCGGCGGTGATAGTATGCAATTCGTATGTGATATTGTCGCCCAAGCCGAAGAGGAAGGCACAGCTACATCATCAAGGACGTATGTACACCATGATCGTGAACATGCTCTAGAGATTCTAAAAAGAGATTATTTCGACGAAAACCCAACACACGGGGAAGCAACATTTCGAAATAGATTTCGGATGTCGAAGAGGTTATTTTTAAAAGTAGTTAGCGACGTAGAGGCTAGGTTTGAATATTTTCAAGAGGGTGAAGACGCTAGGAACAAGAAGAGTTTCATGGCGCTACAAAAATGCACATCAGCGATTAAACAACTCGGAACCGGCAATCCTCCCGACGAATTCGACGACTATTTAAGTATGGCTAGGAGAACCTCAAGTGAATGTCTAGAGTATTTTTGTAATGTCATAATTCAAATATACGACAAAGAGTTCTTACACAGACCGACAAGCCATGACATTACACTTTTGTACAACGCGCATGAAGTAAAACATGGTATTCCGGGTATGGTCAGTAGCATCGATTGTACACATTTTGTTTGGCGAAATTTTCCGACAAGTTTGCGCGGACAATATATGAGAGGCGATCACTAATACCCGACGATCATGTTAGAAGCGGTGGCTTCAAATTATTTATGGTTTTGGCATGCGTTTTGTGGTTCGCCCGGCTCTAACAACGACATAAATGTTCTCCAACAATCGCCACTTTTTACCAACAAGGAGCTTGGAAACGCACCTAAGTGTCTATTTGTAGTTAATGGTCGACTATACAAATGTGAATACTATCTTACGGATGGGATATACCCTACTTGGTCTACGTTTGTTAAATCGTTTCCATATCCTACAATCCCTAAAGAAAAGGCATTCAAGAAGGTGCAAAAGTCGGCAAGAAAAGATGTCTGGAGAGCTTTCGGTGTGTTAAAAGGGAAATGGGGTATACTTCGTCGACCAAACCGGCATTTAAAATTTGCGAAGATTAGGAACGAGGTATATACGTGCATGATATTGCTCAATATAATCTTAAATGATAACGGGAACGCAATATCACATGTCTACATATGGGATCCTCCAGTCGAACCAGTTATTGACGATAACGTGCTTTCGGAGTTGCACGATGTAGCTACACATATTAGTCTTCGATTTGATCTCATAGAACATATAACGAGAAACACCCCGGATTTGGACGAAGACAAAGAGTAGATGAATTTTTATTTATAGTTATGTATTTTTATTTATTGTCTTTTAATTTATTATGTGTTTTTAATTAATTAATTAAAGTTTTAGTTTATTAATTTTATTTGTTTTAATTTATTTAAAAAAAATAAGAGGGTTGGAGGGTACTTGAAGGGTACCACTCCCACCTAAGAGTGTACTTTGGCTAATTGAGGTGGCATCTCATGATTGATGTAATTTGAGAGGGTACTTTATTTGGTAGGATACCACTTCCACCCCCCTTAGGGGTGTGTAAGGGCATTTTGGCTCGGTTTTAAGCCTTAACCAAACCAAAATCGAAATGTTCGATTATTAATCAACCTTAACCGACCGGTTTTTGCTTCACGATCGGTATTTGCTCCAATTATGAGTCGATTGTAAGCAAGTTTCCTTTATATTATTGGTTGAGCAAGCAATGTGGGACAGCAAAACACTTTACGAGTTTGAAGCATTAGAATGCGAAATTCTAATGATAATTTTGAGCCTTTTCTTGGATCTTCCACTATTTTGCATATCAATGAATTTAGTGAGACTTTACATGTTTAGCAGAGGGAAACGCTGAGTTTGGTTTATTTCCCAGGTCACGAATTGAGCGGAAAGTAAACTTAGAGAGTTTTATAGGAAATATATTTTAACACTGACCCTTAACTTTAATGATAATGGTTTAAATCTATAAGTTTTACAATTTTCGGTTAAGTGGTTATGGCTTAAATAAACTTTTAGTTAATTCGATTATTTGCTCACCCATGTCTTTAACTTTTATTTTATTATTATTTTATTTAATAACAATTCCTAGATTTTCTATAACAAATACACCATAATCTGTACTATACAGGATTTGAACACATGACATTTTGGTTGTATAGTAGACCACTTAACCACGTACAAAGATGTCTTATTGAGGAGACCACTTTCTTTAATAATGATAGTGATTTAATTCTATAAATTTTACTAGTTTTTCTTTTAAACCCGTAAAACTAGTTGTAAAAATACTTTTATCTTATAATAAAAGGTTTGGTTACTCGTTTACCATCTAAGGGTGATGGGGCCACTCTACTCGGATGGATCGGGTAAGCGCGAGTAGGAGAGGCCGAGTATGGTGATCGAGTATATTTACTCGGTGATCTCACTCTCTCTCTACTCTCTCACTTCTAGTGGACCCCACCACTACCACACACATCTCTCATATTTAAATATTTTTTTATTAAAAAAGTGGGTGAGTAAATGATTATGGTGTTTCTAATAAAATCTAAGTAAATGAGTAGTTTTGAGACGTCAGAAGTCTATTGGGCAATTTTGATAAGTAAATGAGTAGATGAGTTAATGACCCCCATTACCCTAAGTCAGGTGGTTCACTCCAAAGCCGCTATAAAATTGAGTTGTTTCACACTACAAAGAACACATGGGCTTTCAATACCACTAGATTATTGCTAGTCATTTTATTTTATATTAAAAAAACTAGGTTAGAATTCCGTGTATACACAGGGTTGAATAAACCTGTGTATCACACGGGTTAAAAAAATATAATTTTATCTTTTAACACATACACTCGTCAAAATATGTTTGAAAAAATGAAATTGACGTGACAGTTATAAATTTGTTAAATTAATTTTTAAAACATTTTCTTCAACTGGTTATTAATTTATTTATGTAACTGATAAATATTAGTTTATATTAAATTTATTTGGTTAATGATATAAAATAGTTATCTATAATTAAATAGCAAGTATCCATAATTAAATTTATATTAAATATTTAAAAATATATTCTTTTATTATCATTACTAGGTTATGTACACGTGTAATACACATGTTAAACAAATTTAAATAATATAAATCACAAGTTTACAATAAAAATTGTCATTTTTTTTCCAACACTAATATGAAATTGTCGCTAATACACTAATATAATTATTTTTTTAACTAAAATTGTTTTCAAGCACTAATATAAACTACCTGACTTAAAATAAATACAACAAAACATTAATCATGTATTTAATAGTAGAGATAGACGTGAAAAAAATGTTGAGAATGCACCAGAAACTGACACGTGTCTCATAGTTTAGTTGTTTTTTAGATGGAATATATTAAAAAAATATTTTTTTTAATATCATTATTTAATAGGAGAAAGATGCGAGAAAAAAATATTAAGGATGCACCAGAAAGTGACACGTGTCATCTAGTTTAGTTGTTTATTAGGTAGTATAGATATAGATATAGATATAGATAATGATGTTTCCTATAAATGTTAATAACACGTTCCAAATAATAATAAAAAAGGCACCATGAACTAAAAAAATCTTATTAGAATCAAATTTATATACAAAATTTGTGTATAACGAAATACATGAGAGTAAATCTAGCCAAGTAGTGGAAGGGTCCTGGTACTGTCATATTGATCACATCTTTCTCCCGAATGGAAGCTCTCCAACGTCTTGGAACAAGTTCGTTCCTAGAAAGGTTAATATTTTGACGTGACGAGTTTTGATAGATCGTTTGCCTTCTCATGTTAATTTATGCAACAAAGGTATTGATTTACCATCAACTGTTTGTCTTATTTGTTCGAACCATCTTCAAACAGTGGAACACATTGTGAGCATCGTGAAGTGGCTTCTAGAGTTGGATTCTTGTTCAAAGGTGGCTAGACTTGTCTTTCCCTAATGCGACAAATACACGTCGATATGACTTAATGTGTAACTTTGATATTATTTCTTGCATCATGGACTTGTATCTTTTGTATGACACTCGATCGGTATAATATTTACGTTGTCTCATCACCAATGATCATAAAGTTCTACTGTACAACCTTAAATTCACAGCTTATTGTAATGTGTCGTTCATAATAATTCGTTTTGGTCAACTACATTCAAATAATGCACATAGAATCATAAATGAAATAGATAGATTACATGATCGAGACCTGATAAATTGACGGTTGTTTGATTCGAATCCTTCGATGGTCGAATGAATATTGTTCATGTATTACCAACGCTTGTGATTTTCCAATGTATTATCTTGTATTTCCATGATTTGTAGAAGCCAATGAATGATAGTAGGATAAATACACTTGTATAACCAACCCTTATGGATTCCAAATGATTGATATTAGAAATTTATAACTTGTATAACGTAACACATGATAACCTAGTCTTGACTTATCCCGGTCTTAGTATTACACGTTGTCTAGTGATCACATAACATAACTAGTAATATTTTTATCCGTTTAATTTACGGGTATCACAGATATCGACACAATTTGCATTGCAAGGGTTTAGAATTTAGATAAATCTGTCAAAATATGCGTGATTTTAGTGATTGCATGTCAGAGAAGATGAGCAAAGATGTAATTCAACCTACCTCAAACACTCCAGGTACGAGATCTCACACGTCATCATCAATGAGGACTTCTAAATCAGATCAGTCTCCACATGGACCGACTTGCATGTCGGAGAAGATGAGCAAAGACATAATTTCAATTAGCTGATGATTTCAGGGTTGAAAGTACCAAATTACCCATCACGGGTCACACTCCCATCGATGGTGGAATTTACGTGAGGGGTGACGAATTGAAATAATCACAATGATTAAAATAAATAATATTAAACTAACCGAATAATTGCATTACAGTGTTTTCAAAGCAAATAACCAAACAAAAATAGACAAAACTAAATTTCTTTAAATTTCCAATTAACTAAGTCCCCTAGAACCAAGTCTTGAAGTCCTAGTGTGATCATCATAACAACCTAGTTGTTAGTACCCGAAAAACATGCTAAAATATATCAGCTACAAAGCTGGTGAGACATAGGTTTAAGTAAATGCATGGTATAGATAACGAGGATTTGCAAATCTTAAGTTTGAATAACAAGTAAACAAACTCTTTATACATGAGTCACAAACAACCCTAGTGATCAATAACTCTCTCATCCAACCCCTTGATGCATAGGTGTTAGACACAATATGAAATATAGAATGCAGTTTCTGAATACCCAGCTCCTTTTAAGTTGTAAAGAATACGTCAACTTGAAGGACGCTCGGTATTGATTGGCACGCGTCAACCTGAGGAGTAAATGGGTTTGTCAAGCCAAAGAGTACTGTTCTCTTACTCCCGTGGCTTCCTCGAAGTTAATGGTTGTGTAGATTTACAAAATAAGAGAGACTTTGTAGTTTAAAGCATCATAGCAACATGTATAAACCAGTTTAGTATTACTATTTTTAGAAATTTTGTTATTGATTAGCAAAATCGTTTTGACTCTAGCATTTGAGCTCCATTTGATATAGTAGCATGTTTCCACCCCAAAACAGAAGTGTAAAGAGGGGCTATGAACTCACCTTGCAGTAAGTGGGTAGAATCTTAACTTGATAGTAACTCGATTAGCTAAGTTTAGAATAGTTGAGGGTTTAATATAGTAAATAGAGGAAAATGGTTGTCGTATACTAGAGTGGTTATCGTGCGAGAGTAGTACCTTTAACAGAAATATTCCTAGGAAAGAATGACGGGTAAATGAGGGATTTATACACCACTCTTTCCTTAGACAGGACTTTCCGTTTGTTAGATAACTACATACCGGTTAGATGGTTACTCTATCGGTATACTTAGACCAAGTGTAGGGTATATTTGGTAACTTTATAAAGTATATGGGCTAAATTATAAATATAAATTTAGTTAGGATTGAAATGAATAACTTGAATCATAAAGAGTTATAATTGAAGATGTAGAGAGTTTTAATACAAACATGATTCAAGAACTGATAGGAAGTAAAAGTTGATCAAACATAGATTTTTAGAATTTGAGTTCAATTATACTTTCAAAGACTTATGAAAATCATTAAATTCTGGATTTTTATTATAGAAAACATGTTTATATCACTAAATTAATAATAAACTTTGTTGCTTTTATAAAAATTACGAAGATTATGAAAGTTTGCAAAAAATGAGGTTTTTGACAACTTTAGACATATTTGCGCCCTGATTTTGCGCGGGCTGTTTGGGGAACTTAAACTTTAAGTTAGAAAACGTGCGAGTAGGCGTTTCGACCAGAAGATCATAAACTTGATTTTCAAAAAAGGAAACACTTGAAAAGTTCTGTTTTGAGGGAGTTATGACCCCGTGAAGTTAGGGTTATGAATCTGTCAAAAATTCAGCATTATAGTTTTTATGTTCTAACGAAAAGTTTTGATGCTTAATGATTAAATCAAGTTTTGATAGGCTTGATCTATTATTGTAACATCCCAAAAATAAAACGACAGATATAATAACGGAATAAACGAACGAGGCATGTCGGGTCGGGTCGGATGGGCTAGAAGGGGGCCTCCTCTATAAATAGCCAAGGTCACAACCCATTTCTCTCATTTGCAACTTCTAGAGAGAGAAACCGTAGAGAGAGAAAGTTGTCGGATCGACCCGAGATTTGAGAAGTGTGTTGCTCCATAACTCGTGAGAAGAACCTCCGGATAAGAAGCTCGATTCAGGTAACGATCCGACCTAAATCTGAGTTTTTGTTCGTTTTTGGGTTTTTCGGGTTTTGGGTGAAAAGGCAACGTTTTTACGGATGGAACTGAAAGATAATCACGGATTTGAGTTTCTTAATGGAAAACGAACGTTTTGAATGCAACAGGTTCGGGATCTTGACATGATCAGACCCGAATGCGAAAGTTAGGGTTTTCACGAAGAACAGGTCGTGCGCACTTGCTAAGTGCGCACGGAGCAGGTCCTGCGTACTTGCTAAGTGCGCAGGAAGAGGAACCTGCGCACTTGCTAAGTGCGCAGGAGGAAGGACCTGCGCACTTGCTAAGTGCGCAGGAAGCATGGTCTGCGCACTTGCTAAGTGCGCAGGAAGCATGGTCTGCGCACTTGCTAAGTGCGCAGACATCATAACTGATTAAGTGAAGTCAGTATGTTAGAATGGTTAAACCGTTAGAGTCGGGATTGGTCTGATGTGTATTTAACTAATCAATTCAGATCGGAAGTGACGTTGTTGGACCTTCGTTTAGGACAACCCATATTAGCGTATCAGGTGAGTTCTAGAAGCCCTCTTTTAAATGTTTTTATATAATGTTTTCGGGCTGGTGTGTACACGTATGAAATGTTGTTTTATAAAATGATGTTTATGAAACTACGTTTACGAAAGGAAATGATTTGGAACGAAGGGTTTATGGAAAGAAAGTTTATGAACGGAATGTTTATGAACGAATGTTATAAAGAAATGGTTTAATGAAAAGGTAAAGGGTTTTGAAAGTGAAGGAAAGGTTTTATGAAAAGAAAACAAAAAGGGGCAAAGGTTTTAAAGAAGTCATTACAAATCTAATCTGTCGAATGAATGGAATTGACGAATGAAGTCTGGGAACGAGATTCCCAGCCTTGTGGTAGATTATGGACAGCGAGCCATAGTTACCATAAGAACAACAGGGGTAGTGTCTTAGTGGCCTACCAATGGTTTTGATGTTGTACAACCGGTAAGGGAGTAACGACGGTTACTCGGGTGATGACGATCATCCTAAGGGAAATGGTAATGGGAAATCAATGACGGCGATACGTAACGGTTGATTCCCAAAGGAAAGATGCGTGTTGGGCAATGACGGCGATACGTAACGGTTGACCCCACGTAATGAATGGTTGTGGCAATGACGGCGATACGTAGCGGTTGCCCACAACATTAAAGGTTCCTACGGGGACATAGAGACGCGTAACGATACAGATTTTAGATAGTAATGTATGACTTAAATGAATGTTAATGTTTTAAACAAATGATCCGTTCAATGTGTTTAAATGTGCGAAGGTTTACGAATGAAAGGCCCTGTTTTCTTATACGAATGTTAAACCCTAATGAATGTTTGAATGATGAACCATTTCTTAAATCGAACGAAAACTAGAACTCACCAGCGTAGCTGACGTTTTTAAGTGTACACATTCAGGTTAAGGCAGGTTATGAGGATGGACGGTGATGCTTGGCTAGAGATGAAGAGTTACCCGACTGCTTTGAAGACTGGCATCCCGTTATGTTTAGTTATGATGTAAATATGTTTTAATCAATGTTTACGCTTCCGCATGTATGAACAACGATTAAGTTATGTATAAATGAAATTTTCCGCTGCGTTATTTGATATTCATGTTTAAGAACTGTTTGTGAATGAGTAAATCCAACAAGTGAGGCCTCCCGGGTTTGGGGCCTTACAATTATTATAATATGTAAGTGTTAAGGAATCATAGATCTAAAGTTGTTTTTATAGAAAAACATTGAAAGAATTAAAGATGTAAATTTTGAACATGAAGAACAAGGATGACTAGAACAAACAATGAAACAACTTTGGATCTTGAGGGAGGATGTAGAATTCGATTATGGCAGCCCTTGGATGTCTTGATTTCGAAATTTATAGTGAGGAATGAAAGGTAGGAGGTCTCTATTTATACTGAAGGATTTATGAGCATTTTTTTTAAGGCGAACATTGAATGTGTGACGTCGTACCCCCCGTCACATGGGAGAGCCTCGTCCAACTCCGGCCAATATGTTGTCTTAACCGGGCCCACTTGGCATCAGAGTTGGAGAGCTTTCAAGGAAAAACCCCACCCAATACGGCCACTTCCGGGCTTGAGGGAGAGCCGAAGCTCCAACCCTGGATCGGCGTGGGTAAAACCCTGGTGCATCAGCCTAAAATGCCTCATTAACTCATTAACTAGTTAAGCTTTATAAAAAATGGTTATATTTTTTTTTAGAAAATTCAGATGGATTGCATTAAAAGGATAAGATCATTAACTCATTGGTTAGTTGATATTAAGATAAAAACATAATTAACCCTTAAGTATTTGTTTTTATAAAATGTTATGGAATGAACCTTGAAGTTACATATGTGTAGTTGTAGACTTCTAAGTTTTAATTTAGCTTTCTAAAGATGGAAACTTTTCATAGAATTTATGTTGAGTATAGGGTTCTGCTAAAAAGTGTTAAAAGTGTAGGAAGTATAGGAATGATTTTGAGCCACAAGATCATTGGGTTTTGTGGTTGAGATTGAGACGGTGACAAAAAGGTAAATAATTGCAAATTAGATTCCACCAGGAGGGGGTAGAAAGGGAAGATCCGGCCAAAAAACCCCACATGCTAGTCACATGTCATTTCTCTCATTTTTTTAAATGTTGATAACTTTTTTATACGCTATTTTTTTTAAGTATATCATAAAATCGAGCATTTTTTATCTTTCCAACGAGTATAGTATTGATATATAAAAAAAATTAAAAAAACGATAAAATGGGTGTTGCATTAAACTGATCATTTTTATGATTTTTTTTTCTTTTCGCTACTGCACAACAAAATTCGTCCACCAACTGCAGCGAATACCCACAGAAACGTAACTATGATTTTGTCTGGTGTTTTAACATTTAAACTTCAATGTTTAAGTTTGTACATGGTGTTTAAATCTGCACATGGTGTTGTTTAAGTCTATGCATTTGTGTGTAAGTCTGTACATGGTGTTTAAGTCTGTACATGGTGTTTTAACATTTAAACTTAATTATTTAAGTATGTACATGGTGTTTACGTGTGTAGACGGCGTTGTTTAAGTCTGTACATGATTTTTAAGTCTCTACATGGTGTTGTTTAAGTTCGTACATGGTGTTTAAGTCTGTACATGGTGTTTTAACATTTAAACTTAAATATTTAAGTATGTACATGGTGTTTACGTGTGTAGATGGCGTTGTTTAAGTTTGTACATGGTTTTTAAGTCTCTACATGGTGTTGTTTAAGTTCGTACATGGTGTTTAAGTCGGTATATGATGTTTAAGTCTGTACATGGTGTTTTAACATTTAAACTTAAATGTTTAAGTTTGTACATGGTGTTTTACACTTAAACGTCAATTTACACATGATGTTTTACATGTTTATTGCGTTTTACGGTTATGACGTTTTAAGTATGTACATGGTGTTTTTACTCTTTGCATGGTGTTTTAACATTTCATACATAGTGTTTTACAATTAAACGTCAATCTGCCCATGGTGTTTTACATATTTATGTCGTTTAAAATTTCGGGCTTGACCACATTTGATTCGGAGTGGATTACAAGTATTTGGAAAATTATTTCAACGTTTTCTACGTGGTGTTTTAAAACACCATGTGTAAAACACCATACTAGGTGTAAAACACTATCAACAGAATCTAAAACGCCATGTGTAAAACACCATACCTAGAGGTAAAACACCATGACCAGAATCTAAAATGCCATGTATAAAACACCATGACCAATCTAAAATCTCATGTAGAAAACGCTAGTTGATGTTAAAAAAATGATTTTTACATGCCCAATCTAAAACACCATGTGTAAAACGTCATGTACAAAACACCATGAAAAGAATGTTAAACGCGCAGTTCAAAAACACTTTAAAATTTCCAGTTCAGAAACAATATAAAACGCCCGGTTCAAAAACACCATAAAACGACGAATTTTTTAAAATTTTAATATATCGATATCCTACCCGTTGGAAAGATAAAAACGCTCGTTATTATGGTGTAATTTTTTTTAAAATAATAATAACGCATAAAAAAGTTATGAACGTTTAAAAAAGATGGGGGAATATGCATGTGACTTGCATGTGCATTTTCCTTGTCATGTGAGTAGCATGTGGATGATAAGTTTACGTTTTTGCCTTTTTTTCTTTGGAATCTTTCTCGGATACATGGCTGTGACATTTCAAAGATTTTCGTTGCGAAATTTATCGTGTAAATATTAACATTTTATTTCAAAACATATACACGTATATTTAATCAAATTTATACAAATCGGTGTATTGGCAAATTTCAATTTAGATATTTTTAATTTAAAAAAATATATATATATATATTTGAAGGTTATAAACTATATAAATCATGTTATCAAATTAGATAATTTATATAAATAAATCAATGGTTTTCAATTTTATTAACCATTCAAAATGATTGATTTTAAATAAAAACATAAGTTTTATAAAATTCTATATGCTTAAGTTTTATTTGGTTTTATACAAATAGGTATCTTATTTTATGGATTTAAACTAATTAGAAATTTATAAATTTTAAAACTAATATAAAATTTTATATAAAAATCTAAGTAAAAAAAAAAAAAAAAAAGAAGTTACATATTTAATAAAATAACCCATTTGAATAAGATGAATAACCTTATAAAAATTATTTATAATAATAATAATAAGTAAGTTTATAAAAACATTTAAAATATAATGTTAAAGTAAATTGATTTAAAAGAAATTAAATTAATTTATTTAATAAAAAGTTTAGGGTTCGTTTTGTAATTAACTAAACTAGAAGGTTTTAAAACTAAAATCGTTTGAGGGACTATTTCTGGACAAATGAAACCACAAGGATCCATCCGTAATTATTTTAAGGGTTGTTTCGAATTAAATCAAACCACAGGGACTAAACCTGCCATTTTCCTATTCGCGTTTCCGGTCACCCCCAACCTTGGTCCGGCGGTCCGAAGCTTTCTCCGGCGAACACCCCGACAGGGCTGTTCCCTGCACCTCAACGCCCGACAAAAGTTTCCCCGACTTCGTCTCCCCCACGCGAACTAGACCCCTCGACCAATTGGTCTCCCCATCACACGGATTGTCTGATCCTGTTGGTGGCCGAGAACCCACGCCCGAATTCAGGCCCGACAGGCCACCTCCACGCCTGTCGATGATCTGGTTAGCTTCGTCTCGTCCAGACGAATGTTCAGGCATGCTCAATTGCTTGCCTTATTATCAGGTTTAGGCTCGACTATAAATAGCCATTAACGAACCTGTTCGAACTCGATGCCCCTCTTACACCCACTCTCACCCCAAATTGAAGGCACCATTGCATTCGTCGACTCTGAGTGAAGCTTGGACCAGGATATCAAGGCCTGATTCCACCCCGAAGTCTGATTCCCGTTTTGGACATTTCGATTCAAAAGTCTCTGCCGACCAAGCCCTTCGCGACTGGGTTCGAGCCTCGATTCGATTCCTGTACCTTCTGTTATCATCAGGTAACCTCCCCAAATCGAAATCACGGCAATAAACCGTTGATTACCGGGCAAACCAATGTCCTCGGACACGGTTTGCCGGTTGCCGAGGACCAGCGACCAGGGTCGCGTTTGTGTATATCAATTAAATGACACACACATAACCAGCGATGGGCAGTAGCCCGGCTGGTTATGCGTGTGTGGGTTTGTGTCAAAGGTCGCGGGTTCGATCCCGGTTAGCCTACGGCCAAATTTTTTTTATTTATTTTTAATTCTGTTTTCATTTATTTATTTTATTTAATTATCATAATACTCTTTTTATGCAATAAATACTAAAACGAGTCGGTTTACTCGTTCGTTTATTTTAAAATCAATTTAAACTATATTTTTATAAACCATCCCATTTATTTTATATATATATAAACTTATTAAAATACATTATAATATATATAAAATATCACATACTTTTATAAATCTTACAATATTTATATAAACTTAATTAATTACATTTTTAGACATAAAATATCCTATATTTTTATAAATCTTGTAATATTTTTATAAACTTACTTAATTACATTTTTAGATATAAAATGTCCATATTTATATAAATCTTGAAATATCTTTATAAACTCACTTAATTACATTTTTAAATATAAAATGTTCTATATCTTTTTATAAATCTTGTAACATTTTATAAACTTATTAAAATACATATAATATATAAAATGTCTCATTATTTTTATATGAACCTAGCATTATATTTTTTTTATTTTATGAACTTGTTTAAATAAATAAAGACTTTTCTTTTGTTATTATTATATAAATACATTGAATATAATAATACTTGTTTAAAACAATATATATATATATATCCTTATAAGTTAAAGTTTTACAAAAAAACCCATTATCATTCTATTTCTATACTTTATACAAATATATATTAAAGAAAATTATATTAGAGCCTATATACATTTAAATACAAATACACACCTATACGCATACAATAATACCCATTTGTCTACATAGGGTATCAACGTGCTTAGGCTTCCGCATACTTATCACCTACGCGCGTGGAAAATACCCGCTTGCAAGGTGAGTTACATAGCCCCTATTTTACATTTTCATACATTTTGGGGTGAAACATTATACATGCTACTCACATTGTTTATACGTGTTATACATGAGACTATATGCTTATTCTTTGGATGTACATACATTTAAACACAAGACAACCAACTGTAATATTGATAGATCTATTGTGCCTGACCAGCCCACCCGGTTAGGGTGTTTATTACTGCATACTCGGATATAACCGCGTGTTATATTCAATCATACCGGATATAGTGGGTAACTATATTCAAGCATACCGGACTTAGTTGTTGTGCTCTGTTCAAGCGCGTCAAACTCGGTTTGAATTGTGATTTAAATAAATGTTACATCATATGCTATGTTTAACAAGATAAACAATGAGTTGCAAAACGATTTACAACTACTATTTACAGGAAATACTAAACCTATGTACTCACCAACTTTTTAGTTGACACTTGATTTAAATAATGTTTCAGGTTTGGATATGTGACTGCTTGTCGAAGATCTCTCCACTTAGGAACTATGGACCTAGTTAAATAAATTAATGTTTTGAACTAGACTAGGTTATTTGAAATGTATTGTATTTGGAACTTGTTGTCTTTAAATTAAATGAATGAATTATGCAACCTTTAGTTATCATGTGCTTTTGAACAATCATCACATTGTCCGCCTCGATGATTCCGCCATCGGTCGGGGTGTGACAATGGCACACTATGGTGGCTTCCTACACTTCCTACATTTTCCCCCTTCTTAGAATATCCCTCCCCTTTATGTTGATTAGGGTTTAAGGTATCCACCTTACTACTTTAGGCAAGATGTAGTAAATTAGCATCGGCGGAATCAGGGGGTCCAGAGGGTCCTTTGACCCTCCGGCGAGGCAGATTTCCTTTAAATATGGGTATGTAACATGGTAAACATTTTTTTTTATTTTGACCCTCCCAAGTTATTGTCGACAGAGAGTAGATGAGACAAGAAGAGAGAAGCATGGAAGATTAGCTGGTATTATTGGATTTTCTCGATCGGCGGCGTCTCCGGCGAGAAGAGCGGCAGGACCGCTAGCGACTCTGCAAGAAGGGTAACAAGAAGACATAAAGGAGACGAAAAGATAACCTAATAATTGTGTGGTGAATTGGGCCTATTTAAAAATTAACGCACGGGCTGTAGACCAATATTTAACTCAACATTAAAACATGGGAAAAATATTAAAATGGACATAGTTCTCTTAAAAATATCAAAATGGACATTTAGCATGTTTAAAGCCGGCTAAGCCTTTAAATTCAAAAGGCTTAGCCTTCGATTTTTTTTAGATGGACAAAATGTCCATTTTGGTATTTTTCCCTTAAAACATACAAAGTTGCTGACTTTGTTTTGAATTTTTTTTAAGTGAAAAGGAGGGTCAAAGTAAAAAAAAATTCAATTAGTCACGGATGGTAATAAACAAAATCATTCTATCAAACCAAACTTCAACAAGTAGTTTTACATTTTGTTTATCAATTTATTATTTATTTAACTTCATATAAAAAGTTTTTAAATTTTTTGTTTTATTTGATTTTTAGAACTTATTTATTTTTCCTTTTATTTAATTTATAGTTTATTAATATTTTAAATAAGTTAGTTCTTATATATTTATATATATATATATAAGTTAGAATATATATGAACAAAAAATAATTAATCACTTAAATATATCTTTTCTATAGTTATCAATCGTTTTATCGTTGAGCTTGAAATAAAAAGAATTTTTTTTGTGATTAAGGCAAGATGCTTCCTTTTGTAGAGTCATGTATTGCAAGTGATACGAACGTGCCCGGTGCGAAACCCCATAGAGGCAAGTGAAGTTGATTAGCCTAATTATGGGCGACCATCTACTAGCTTCGGTGATGACTTAGTATCCCTTTGGTTTTGGGTATTTTGATGCAAAACAACAAAATTCATTTATCAAATCTTTTAAATACCAATATTAAAAGAAGTCAATAACCGTTCTCGTGTTTGTATTACTAAAGGTAGCGAATATACGTTTGTGAATGTAAAAATAAAATCTTATTCGGACCTCCCGGTTAAAAAGTTCTGGTTCCGCCACTGTATATTAGCAGGGCCGGCCCAATGGGCCTGCGGGCAACTCACTCGTAGTGGGCCCAACATCTCGAGGGGCCAAAAAAAATTATATATATAAAATTTTCTAGGCTTTAAAAAAAATTGGTCATTTTTTAAAAAGTAATTTTGTGACTTGGACCTTTTATATGACTTGGGGTTAAAAAAATTGGGCCTTTTTTGTGACTTCAACCTTTTCTTTGACTTGGGCTTAAAACAAAATTAATAGCTATGCTGCTCGGCTGGGCCGGGCCAGACCAACCAACAAGTCCCTGGACCTGCTGATCGACTTCTTCACAACCCTAATTTTTTATATTGAATTGTTAATTAATGACTTAATGGTTTATCCCTAATTTGTTATGTCTATGCTATAACGTTAATTGTCGTTAAAAAAATTAGTTTATAAAATTATATATTTCGTTATGGGCCTTTTTTTAGGCTCGTATAGGGCATTCGAATCCTCGGTACCGGCACTGTATATTAGTATAGAATATAGCATCATATTGTATAGAATTGCATAGAATCATCATACTAAATGACAACTTATAGAATCACAATGTATTTGAAATTGAACCATGCTAAAGTTTCCATAGATATAGATAGTTTCAAGAATGCATAATGAATCAATAGTATCACCAAAAGTTTACAAGCATGGAAAAATCAAGGGTGTTACAGGTGGATCATCAAAAGGTAACTAACAGACTTAGTAACTGACGTTAGGACTAGGGACGCATAGTTTTAAAATATCAAACGTTGGGGATCAATAGTGTTAAAGGTGGATGAAACCTTATGTTTTGTGCAAAGCTCTTGGACGAAAACTATAGTTTACTCGGGTTGGAAAGACCAAATTACTCCCACGTGGGGTAATTAACGGACTTGATAACTAACGTTAGGACCATGGACGCATAGTGTGAAAACATTAAACGTCAGGAATCAATAGTGTTAAAAGTGGATGAAACCTAATCTTATATGCAAACCTTTTCAACGAAAGGTGCAATTTACTCTTGTAATTTTTACCTCAAATTACTATATTCTCACAATCACAAGTGGCATGCCTAGGGAATACAACTGCATAATTATTACTAGATTATAATCCGGTGTATTACGCGGGTTACACGGGATAAATAAATATAATATTATATACTTAGTAATAAAAGTTTAAGTTTTTAAAAACTCGTGTGATACACAAGTTGAATAAAATATAATATAATCTGTTAACACATAAACTTCTCAAAATGGAACATTATGAATATGTGAATATATGATTAAATGTTTTTTTTTATTTGAATCCTACATGTCTATAAAATTGTTTTTCGTTTGTAGAAATCATAAAAATATGATTAAACAATTTAATTGATGACAAACACAATTTTAAATTCAAAAAATAGATAAAAATTAAAACAAATAATTAATTTAGTTTTCTAAAATAGTGAAGTTGATTATTAATAGGAGAGAGAGGCGAGAAAATATGAATTAGAAGGCCTAGAATTATGACAAGTGTCATTTTATTTTACTTGTTTATTATTTAGTATAGATTAGGTAATAGATATGCAAAATCACAGCCATATTAAGTTGGTGACCTGATGAGGGGGCGACAAAATATATAAAATCACACATGATAAAAAAACTTATTAAATCCTCATTGAGAAGAAGTTTTACCAAAATCAATTAGGATTTAAAGTATACTGGTATAAAGTTTGGAATTTTTTTATGGGTCGTGCTATACGTATCTCATTTTCACTGATTTTTACTTGTTTCACATCTTCTCTAAGTTTTTAAATTAATACAATTCAAACCTATTTGTTTTTTTTTGTTTTTTTTACTTTTGTCTTTTCGTTAATTATTCATTGTTGGTTAAAAGTTATTTTTTTTAGGGGAGTATGTATAGCCTAACCTGTTTTTATTTTATAAAAAGTGCTTTTAAACTGAAAAAATAGTTTTATAAATAATGATTATTCGAAGAGTGTAAAATGGGGGGAGGGGGGGTGGGGACGACAAGTAGGAGGGGGAAGGGGTATACGTTTTATTTTATAGAAAATGTTTTTAAACTTAAAAGAACGGTTTTATAAATAATGATTTTTCGAACATGATAAAATGACAAGTTAAAAGGTTATTTTTTAACAGGGTGCGACAAGCAGGAGGTGCCGTTTTAATCTTATAGAAAGTGCTTTTGAACTTAAAAAGATTTTATAAATAATAATTATTCGAATGAGGTAAAATGAGTGGGTATGACAAGTTAGAAGGGGGAAGGGTATACGTTTATTTTATAGAAAGTGTTTTTAAATTTAAAAGAACTATTTTAGAAATAATGATTTTCGAATAGGGCTAAAATGACAAGTTTAAAAATTATTTTTTCAGAGATGGGGTACGACAAGTAATAGTGGGTAGGGGTGATCAAAGGGTCCGACCCTTCAGGAACCGACCCGACCCGAAACCTTGAAATCGAAAAGTTTGGAACCGGGAACGACCCCTATAAGGAGGGTCCGGGTAAGGGTCTAAGGGTCCGACCCTTCAATGTGTCACTTTTCATTTTTTGGCTTGTGTTTTATCAATGGTTTCGTCATTATCGTCACTCGAAATGTTTTTTGCATCCGTTTTGTTTAAAAAAAGTATATCATAATGTTGTATACTTACAACAGGTTTTATATTTGCAATGTATACATATAATAGGCCTTATAGTTAGGTAGTGAATCATGATGAAATTCCATACATATAACTATAAAAATTAAATGAGTAATCGCATGCTATGTAGGTGTGCCATACCCATGTTATCCATGTAATCGCAATTGGAGATATTGAAACTAATCGCATACATACAACAATGTAATCGCAAACACACACAAATTTAACAAAGATGAAGCGAAGATGAAGACAAGTTCTTACTTGAAGACAATATGAAGTGTCAGTTATATGTTGAAAAGAGAAGATGTAGTGCGGCTCTTTTTTCATAATTATACGAGTAAACGTCGTTTGGTTAATTGGTTCCCTAATCCCGAAAAAATCTAGGTTTTTTTTATTCATTTAAAATCTCAAGGTTCCTAAGGTTCTGACCCACGGTTCTACCCAGAACTGACCCGGACCCTTTAAAACCTGAAATCTCATAACCTTGAACCGACCCTTTTTGCTAGAAAGGTTCTAACCCGCGGTTCTAAGGGTCGGGTCCGTGGTTCTTAAGGGTCAGAACCGTTTTTTTGCTCACCCCTAATAGTGGGGGGTATGTATAGCCTAACCCTATTTGTATGTTCATGTCCTAACTTGATAAAAGTTTAATTCGACTTAAATTATTATTACGTAATAGTCGAATTAAACTTCCCCCGAATAATAGGGTGTTTTAAATCGATGTTTTAAACCTATACAATCGAGATAGCAATGAAAGAATAATGGTGATATGTTTAAACGTAACCCGTTTGATTATGTGATTTTATTCAGTATGTCTTTTAGTAGTATGCCTTTTAGTGCTATGTCCGGCTAAACATTTAGGGGGTGTTTGGGATTACTTTTTGGAATCTACTTATGATTTTTAAAGAAATCATTTCTAAAAGTAAGAAGTTTCTTACATCTAACTTTTAACTTATCCTCTCACATTTTACAACTCTTTTTAAATTACTCAAACAACCTTTTAACTTATTAAACTTTTTAGAAAAGTTAATAAGAAGATTCCAAAAGTCAATCCAAACACCTCCTTATAGCCGTTAATTTTATATGAAGTTTGAGCTTAGATTTATTCAAAGATATTCGAAACAAATTATTAACTACTACAAAGTTAATTATTTTGCTAATTATTTTGCTAATTATTTGGCAACTTAATGATGTTTGCGTCTGAGAAATTTTTTTTCTATTGTCATGTTTGCGTTCATTAACTTTTATCGGATATACATAATTGGTAGGTATGATTTGTTTTTATGAATAATGGCGTTTACAGTTGGCCTTGGTCTGAATTCTGTTTGCCCTGTCGGATGTTTGCGTCTTTGGTAATACCTTTATTATATATAGAGTACAAGTTATCAATGCATGAAATATGTGAAATTACATTGCTAATTAATTTTTCAGGATTAAAGCCCAATCAATTTTGCTGCTTACGTCAAGAAACCCAACAGCCACTCCCCTTCACTGCTTAACAACCCTCCTGCGAATCCTTCTCTTCATCTTCAACATGGTTCAACGATCCCTCCATCCGCAGAAGACGAACTGTTGCTCTCCGCCTCCTTCTTCCCACTCCAAACTAAAATCCAACGCAGCATCGATTTTGGCAAGATGGGCTACAGGTACGTATTCATCAAACCCTATTTTCTCTCTTTCCTTTCAATAAACCGATGTATATATGTATGTATGCCGGACCTCTGCCTCCGGCGCCGGCGATGACGCTTCGTGTGCCTCCCTCCATTATGCCCCTTTCGCAGAAGACGAACCTGTTAAGAACTGGGCCATGGAAATCAGAATCACACCCAAATGACAGGGACGACGGCGATATACAGACGGTGCTTTGTCGGTCAGATATGGTCTCCGGCGACTGAGGTGAGTTTTCGACGAGTAATTATAATTGAATTTTCATTTACACTTTAACCTATTTCCAGGTACGATTTCAGTTTAGGAAAACCCCAATTTGACTTCTGTAAGTGTTCTTCGTTTGTTAGATTTGCTTCTTCTGTAAGTGCCTTTTTTGTATGTATTTTATGTTATATGCAAAATTCTATGTTGCATAACGACTTGTTAGTTTATGTAATGTTCTGTTTGATAAATATCACTCATTTGTTTTTACTTTTTTTTTTGAACGGCAAACTCTACTTTTACACCAATAATCCTAAATTACACCATTGCCCAGGTTTGAACATGAGACCTCCCTTCTAAGAGGCATATGCCTCTACTAAGTGGGCTAACCCCACATTGGCATTTTGTTTTTACTTTATAGCGGTTTAAAGGGCTTTGTTGGTGCTAATCCTAGAAGGCGGATTTCAACACATAAACAAGGGCCAATAGTGGTACATCATAAACCTGGGCCTTTGCATATGATATTTGATCTTCTACCAGATGAGGCAAATTTCTTTAACCGGTAACTTTTATTGTTGCTTTCCAATATTTCACTTGCAATAGATCCGATGCTATTGTAAGACCTAGAGGTGGCAGTTTGATCCATTTACTTATAAATGGGTCGATTCAAATTAGGTTTCATCTCTAATTTTGATCAAACAAGTAACGTTATAACATTTAGATAAAAAGGAAGCAGGTCAAACATGTCACAAGTCACCCAAAGTGTATTTTTAAAAAGCATACAACCTTGTAATCAATAAATATAAAAAAAATAGATTCTAATTGATATAATAGTTTTTGTAATCATATTTTAATACAATAATTATTTTGTAAAAAATTATTAACGGGTCAAAAAGGTAGTGTGGGTCACCCACTGACCCACTCACCCCAACCTAGCCTTCTTGGATCCATAAAGACAGAGACACGTCTTTATATAATTCTTGAGTAAGCATATGATATATTTATAAATTTTTTAATATGATTAGCGATTGTCACTGTCATCTCTGATTGTTATGTGATGTATTAATCATCTCTAATGTGTTTCTAATGTTAGCATAAGATGGTCCTATTGGTTAGTTAGCATGTTGTACATAACTACTTTGTTTTATATTAACATCTTTTATTTTTGCTTTCTGAATGCGCAAATCGTGAATCATTAGAACGTGGTGGTAACTTCTCAGCAACAGATTGACTATATTAGGGTTGTGTTTTAATGGATTTAACCTGACAATAGTTTAATTTCAATGTGATCTTCGGTAGGTGCCTAATTTGCGTACGAGAATGTGTTGATTGTGCCAATTCTGATTTTGATTTGTATAGTTTACAGAACATAGGTTAACATGATGTATTATATGTATTGTTAATAGCTTTCTGCAAGTCCTTAGAATTGTAGACAACTTTCAGATTTGGTGATTAATTTTGACAAAATCTTGGTAGGTTTGATTTAGGGTCCTTTGTTAGCCCTTCCTAATCTTGAATCAAACAATTCATTCACTCACGGGACTCCTTAAAAATGATAAATTTATATGTATAAAACCCTTAAAATTGGTAAATTTATACTATGTGCTATGCTTAAAAAAGCTTAAAGAAAATTGAGGTTCACTTGCTCATAAAATCAATTACTCAAACTTGAACACATGTATGAAATCTGCAAAAGGATTGAAACTGTCAGTGGTAGTTGTTGTATATTCTAATATTAACAATTAAAATGCTGATTACATCTTTCCTACTATGTCAGCAGGGAACAATTACTTCTTAGTATAATTGTTTTCCACGTGTAACATGATCATCAAATAATGAAATGGATTTTGGGAGATTTATTTATAAAATGTTATGCCATTGATTTTGATTTGAATATTCTGCACTAGATATAGTTGGAAAGATTGAATTTTTCTTGTAAACATTATGCGCCCTCTGGTTCTCCTAGGCTGCAAACAAGATTCAAGTAAGATACCATTGGGAGTTTTTTATTTGTTATTTTAGTAACATATATTGTAATTTGTGTTTTGGGACGTGCTCAATATAAGTTAGTTATTTGATTGTTTTCTCGGTTAAGTTGCAATCGAATCGCTTTACTCTAGGATTCTAGACTTGGTTCACTATACGAATATGCTTATAGAAGAAAGATAGATAGATAGATATAGTTGGAAAGATTGAATTTTTCTTGTAAACATTAGTTGGAAAGGTTGCAGACAGGAACTTGTATGTGTTTTACTTTTTGCATAGCACAAGTTTAGGATAGGGGCTTTCGTGATTCAGGTGTGATGTTTTACATGCCTGGATTAGTATGTTCTTGTTGCCAAGCGAAGAGTGTATATCAGTGTCCAAATTCCAATTCGCTGTCTTAACTTAGGAGCACACTTTTCTGATTATAGTTATATACTCTCCCATTTTTAGCACTGCTTTATATTGTTCATATTCTGTAAGTTTATTGGAAAACAATGTTTATGAAGTTAATATTGACGTAATGGCTTGTTCATTCACCTAACGACATTTCATATTCTTTTAATTTATAGAAAAAGGCTAAAAGTGTTTGACCTAACGAATATGAAATGAGTATATATTTCTCGGCACGGCCCTTTAAACCTTAAAATCACTAGTGGCAAGAAGTTATTGAGGTTAATATAGAAATAAATCTTGATGGTTTAATAATAAAATATAGGTTTTAGAAATCCATAAAAAAATGGGGCGCCATTGCCTGTGTTATGGACATACTTATTCTACTTGTTGGTTTGGTTTGGTTGAATTCCATTGTGTGTTTGTTTGTCTTAATGTATTACATGAATGGATCTTGCTGTGCTAAATCTGTAATTTCTTTTTTTATTCATGCAGGCGGCACGTGCTGATAAGAGTGGAGAAGATGGAGCCTGAATGATTATTAATATTTAAATTTTAATTTAATTATTATAGAAAATGATGTATGATTTCTAATAACCATATGATAACCGGGGTGTATTGTAAAAGTCTATTATCGACTTAGGTAACCGGGGTGTGCTGTAAAAGTCTATTCCCTTGACTACAAACCATATGATAAACTAATGAAGACGAGTACAAACCTGTTAATTGTACACTCCGTCGCATCATACGGGATACCCACTAGTTTCTAATAAAGTGTACAGTAATGTGTAATGTTAGTGTCAGAGAAAAAGGAGGTTAACATTGTGATCGTCTGAACCTTATTAATTGAGTGCTCAGTTGTAAGTGTTTTCTGTTATTTTGTTCTTGCAATAACCCTTTATAGTTTTTTTATTAATAGGTTGCCACTAAAAATAAGAGTTTGGTTTTTTAAGTGTTAGAAAAACATAATACCGTAAAAATTAGAGTTTGGTTTTTTTAGCAATAGGCTGTCACAATCAACCTATGAGTTATTGATATTCACATAATCAAGTCTTACTTTGTAAGCGATATGAACTTTTGGGTTGAAACGAACGTGACTAAGTAAAATCTCTTCATGTTAAAAATTGATAATCAAATGATTTTATTACTCAAAATTAACACAAATACATAGAAATAGAGACAGAGACAGAAAAGGTTTAAAACCCTAAATAGAGAATTATTCTTCGTAAGAACACCATATGGAGCAGCCCCTCTTTAATAGCGGATGAAAACAAGACAAAAAGAGAAAGAAATCACATGGCCATAATCATTGGAGCAATCAACGGAGTCCCGTTAGAAAGGCGGCATACAACCAGTGGCTAGGGCAAGAAGCCATCTTTTTTCCTGTCTGCTATGAGTAGAGCGTTGAACACGAACGTGAGATGATACTGGCCTTTGGACACAGGAGCAGCAACACAATGGACATGGGCCAATGGCGCATTTAAGCTAATTAGAAAACCAAGGATCGGGTGTGGTTGTTTTCCCCATCGCAAAACCCTAGCTGCCGGTGGTGTGGTTGTTGCAGCACTGTAGTTGTGGCAGTTGCCGGATTTAGTTGTTTCACTTCCTGATGCAGCTTCGCCAGCCAAAAAAAATAATTTTGTTGTTGGATTGGGATGGTTTGTTGAAATCAACTTTAATTTAAAATTTCAAAACTCATCGGACATGTATTTAACTTCCTTTTATGTATAACATATTTGCATGATTCAATTTTTTTGCAGGAATTTTAAAGTGAAATAAGCAATTAGAGGTATCTTCACTCTTTCGTGTGCATTCAACGGTAAGAGTACCAATAAGCAATTACTTAAATCTAGAAAATTATATTGTATGCATTTTATTTTGTTGTACAGCTCAATACTTCAGCAAAGAGTACTGTATTTCTTTCTTTTCTTTTTTTTTTATAAACACACTGATTAATACTTCCATTAGAGTTCAAATTCATTATTCAAACGACTTTACTTTCAAAAACCTTTAAAAACATTCAATTGTGAAAACTTTTATAGAAAAGATCGCATTTCACTCATTTGACCCATTCAACCTGTTTCCGTTTTAATTTTTAACCAATATTGAAATTTTACTTGATCCATTTGACTCATATGAGCCATTCAACCTGTTTCCGTTTTATCCAATATTAAAGTTTTCTCCTGGTCCTTTTGACTCATTTGACCCATTGAATCCGTTCTCTCATAAGATAATAATCCCATATAAATCGTAACAATTTTTTTAATAGAAATGAATCAAATAATAGTGATTTTTATGGATGATTAATGGGTTTTATTCATGGGTTGATGGGTCAAACCCGACCTGAAAACGACACAGACCAGAAAAACGTGTAACACACATGAACCTTAACACAATCTGTTTTCATGGTCCCCATCATTGTTTTAAGTTTTAACAACTAATATTTTGTCTCATTTTGGTTATATTTTTTTATTAAAATTAATTGGTGCAGACATTTGTTTTAACAATTAATAATTTTTCATTCTTTTTGTTCATGTGTTTCATGTTTGGTTGAATTTAGTATATATATGTTTACAATGTGTATTTGATGTTTGGTTGCATTTAGTATATATATATATATATATATACATACATTTGTGCGATTTTTATATGATATTTTGACCACTTTTTAACTGAATTCAAATTGAGTATCTAATTTTTGAGCTTTCTGCAACTGTATTGTTATGTCAGGATGGTTACTAACCTGCTGTTGTTTCTTTGAATACTTAGGAAATGTATATCCTGACCATTGAAGGACAAGGAACGGAAGACCAGAAGAAGAATTGGTTGCCACTGTCTCAAAAACACTCAAATTATTGGTTGTTTTGCACAACATAGTTTTGGCATGGCTCCAATGTGCAAGGTCTGGATACAACGACAACATTTTATAACCACATAGAATAGTTTGTCGTTCATACAAGTTTCATTATAAACACGAACCCGCTGCGAAGCGCGGGAAGTTCTTACTAGTTGTAATAAATTGGATTAGCAAATTGATAAAGGAAAAAGGAAATTTTAAACTTTTAACACTTCATATAGATGTTTGACGTTGTAATATAGTTTTAATGTGAAGTAATCCACACCAATGTACTTTTCTCTTCACATAACCATTAACCGGTTATAGCTTAAACAATTTTTTGGTTAATTCGGTTATTTGCCATGTCTTTATTTTTTTTAACAACAATAAAGATTTTCTAGAATAAATACACCACAACCTGTATCATGCATGATTTAAACCTCAAACCTTTTGATTGTAGGGTACACAACTTAACTATCAAAATGTCTCGTCAGAGACACCACTATCTTTAATAATGATAATGATTTAATTCTATAAATTTTACTAGGTTTTCTTTTAAACCCTTAAAACTAGTTGTAAAAATACTTTTGTCTTATAATAAAAGGTTTGGTTATTCGTTTACCATCTAAGTCAGGTGGTTCACTCCAAAGCTGCTATAAAATTGAGTTGCTTCACACCACAAAACACATGGCTTTTAACAACGGGCGTATTCGACGGAATCATACATCCAGATAGAGGTGCACAAAAAAACCGGTTTTTTTTTTTACCCGGTCCAAACCGGCAAACCATTTTGGAGCAAACCGGTTCGGGTTAGCCTAAAACCGCCGGTTTGAAGCTTTCTGGGTGTAATCGGGTATGGGACCGGTTTGTGTGAACCGGTTCGATAAACCGGTTTAAACCGGTTTTTCGCTGAAAAAACTAGCCGTTATTCAACGGCTATATGGCCGTTGGGGTCGATTTTAGCCGGTTTTTTTTTGCCTTTTTTCACCTCTAATTCACTATAAATAGGTGGGGGTGTTTAGGTTTGATCACACCTCTTTCTACACTCTCTAATCTCTAAAACCGCTCTTTAAACGCTCAAAAAACGCTCTCTAAACTCTCGCTAAACTCTAAAAAAAAAGCATGGCAAGTTTTGGTGTTGGTGGTTCCTCAAACGAAGTTACTGTTGTGGAAATTCAAGCAACAACGAGAAATCCGGTAATTTGGTGCAATTACGATCTATGTTTGTTGTCAAACGGGAAGGAACGTGCTCGGTGCAAGATGTGTGGTGCGTTTTTGGGGAAAGATTCAAACACTAGTTTGAAAACGCATATGGAAAAATCTTGCCCGTCCTTGAAGGGAATTCCAAGTGAAGGTCAAGTCTCGATGACAAGCGAATGAGGAATTTGGAACTTTGATCCAAATATTGTTCGAGATCGAATGGCGAGGTTAGTGATTCAAGAAGGATTTCCGTTTAACCACTTTGACAATCCGCGCTTGACAAGGATGATTCAAGAGACACTCCAACCACGTTATCATCAAGTAAGTCGCACAACCCTTAGACGAGATTGTATAAAAATGTGGAAAAAAGCAAAAAAAGAATTAATTTTGGGTTTTGAAAATTTGGAAACCGGTGTAAACTTAACCACCGATGTTTGGTCGGCTCCACATGGTATTCCCGATTCGTACCTTTGCGTTACCGCGCATTGGGTTGATCCCAATACGTGGCAAATGATGAAGCGTACAATCGCGTTTGACTTGTTTGAATATCCACACACCGTCGAAAATTTATTTTATATATTGGATGGTGTTATAACCGAATTTAAATTACAAAATAAACTGTTTTCAATGTCTTTTGATAATGTATCTAATAATACAAATGCGGTTCAAAAACTAAAAATTAAATATAAACCGGTTTGCAACGACGTTTTTTTCCATAGTCGACGAGTCGCACACATCATTAACTTGGCGGTGCAAGTCGGGCTTGCAATTGAAGAGGTTTCAAACTTAACATATACTTTTCGACTAATGCTTAAAGATATTTTTAGTAACAAAAAAAGATATCATGGTTATATTAGATTTTGTCGTGAAACGAATAATCTTTGCTTAGGTCCGAATTGGGACGTCGAGACAAGATGGAACTCGACTTATACTATGTTTTATAGCGCTTTACGACAAAGAAAACTTTAGAACTATTTCATGAAATGCTTGCCTCAAAACCTCGTCGTAAAATTCTAAAGTTTCCTTTTTACGAGTTGGGACATTTTAAAAGACGTTACCGAATTGCTTGAAGTTTTCAAAACCGCCACCACTTTTTTATCCAGTGTTTATTATCCCAGAAGTCCATTAACTCTAAAACAAATATATTTAATGGCTAACAAGTTGTATGAACTTGAAAATAAAAGTCTTTTTTTACAAAAATGATAGAGCCGATGAAAGAAAAATTAGTGAAATATTTTAAAGAAATGCCTCCCGTTATAACTTGTGCCGCCGCGTTAAACCTTACAATAAATGTTTACGGGGTTGAAACTTTGATTGATAGAATTACTTACGCTTTGAATTTGGATAGTGAAGACATCCATTTTGCACAAGTCACAAAAACATATTTTAACAAATGTTTACAAGATTTATTTGATGTTTATTTACATAAATATGGTACAACTCCGACTCCACATGATACAATGGGTACATCATCAAGTGGTAGCTCGAGAGATGTTAATTTGAATTTATATAATGAAATGTTAAATGAATTTAGTAAACGGGCTCGAGGTACCACCCCGAGTAGCGAACTCGGAAGGTATAATGGCACAAACTTTTTAGCGTTTATGCATCCTACCGTTTTTGAGGAGTTTGATATTTTGGCTTGGTGGAAAAAAAACGAAGCTTCGTTTCCGATTCTTTCCGCCATGGCCCGTGATGTACTAACCGTCCAAGCTTCCACGGTAGCTTCGGAATCCGCGTTTTCTTTTAGTGGCAGGGTCTTATCGATACGAAGGACTAGACTCACCCCCTAGCGATGGAAATGTGCATTTGCTTGAAGGACCATTTGGATGAAATGGATAGGATACAAGACCAAACTTCTCTCGAAGACGAAATTCAAGCTGAAGAAATCATACACAACAACGAGGTTGATCTTGGAATATCCGAACCAGTCACCGATGAAGAACTAGCCGAAGATGCAAGGCTACGAAGCTCCAGTTCCGAAAACAACGCACAAGAATAATTAATCAATATTCCAAAAAATAAAAATATATATTGTCATTTGTAATGTTTTACAATTTTATAGTTTTATCTTGTCATGTTTTTTAATTTTCGAACTTTCTAAATATTAATAAACGTTGAACTTTATGTTTTATATTTGTTATATTTTTTTTGATTTTATATTAAAAATATATAATTTATTTGAATTTTTTTTTTAATAAAAACCGGTTTTTTGGGCAAACCGATTTGTAACCAACCCTAACCGGTTTGACCAGTTAGACATTTTCCACCTCCGAAACCGGTTTAGGGCCAAACCGGTTTTGACTTTTCGTTGACCAAACCGGTTCGGTTCGGTTTGAGCCGGTTTGGGTTAAAAAACCGATTTGTGCACCACTACATCCAGAGATCACCAACAGACCTTGCTAGTAGATTATCGTTAGTCATTGATATTTTATTAAAATATAATATTATTACCTATAAATGTAAATAACAAGTTCCAAATAATAATAAAAAGGTACCATAAACTAAAAAAAATCTTATTAGAATCAAATGTGCCTTCTTTGCGCAACACTTCTACATTTGTTTGGAGTGGTTCTTGGAACTCCATCCGCTCAGCCTTCTGCATCTTCATGTTTCTTGCCTCCGTATCACATACGTCTCTCCGCACCTTGTGTCTCTACACCTTGTGCCTTCTTATCCCTTTCCATCACAACCGTTCACACTCATTTGAAAAGTTCCACGTTTATATTCAAAAAGGGGACACAGTTGTATGTAATAACTATGACTAATTGAAATTGAAAATTCATAACCCATGTGGATTGTCCTTTTTTTCTCATTCATTGATTGATGTGAGGGCTCGAAATTGTAGACAATTCACGATTTTAATAATTGATTTTGAGAAAATGTTAAAAAAGCGGCCACCTTTATAGTTTCGTACCATTTTGAACTTCTTGAGAGAAAAAGTAAATCCGTTTGAACTTTTTGATAATTTTTTGAGTAAATCCCAAGTTGTTGACAAGTCAAACCACACCAAGTCAAGACCCACGTTTTATCCATTACTGCATGCATGTTTTATTTTTCGTTACGAACCATGACTCCACTACTTAGGCATTAGAGCACCCATAACGGTGGATGCCATCCACCAAACCAAACGTGTCACATCAGCTAACACATCAGATTTTCATTCATCCTTCAAAAACTCTCTTTTTTACTCTAACCATACATCCACTTTCAAACACTTCTATATTTCCACATCATCACCTACTTTTACATTTATATTATATACTAGTTTAGAGACCCGTGTACTACACGGGTTCAATACAAATAATGAAATAAAGAGTATGCTTTTAATTACGTATACCTAAAAAAATTACATACTAAAAGCAACAAAAGATAGTGCCCATACATACTGTAGATGTTTGATTCGCTTAAAGTCTACACAACGTCAATAATCACTATCACCATCTTCTGCCCAAACCTGAAAAGCAAAGTAAATGTGTTTTTAACGTTCAAACCAATTGTATGGTACTAAATAATTGAACTAATTGATCTTTTTATGTGTTATAATAGGTAGCAAAATGATCAGGTTGGATGAGTCGGGTAATGGTTCAAACCGGTATTTTTTATTTTTTTTTTGGTATGGGCGTTAGTTTGACACCAAACACTTACAAGATTTTTTTAGTTTTGTTTATAGAACTAATGTTTCAAATATGATTAAAAAAATATGCTACTACGGTAATAACCTAAAGAATCAATGGTGTAACAAAAATATAAGAAATTAATTAATTATAATTAAAGTAAGAAAAAAAAAAAGCAGACCTACGAAGGCACTAAGATCCCAAACTTTAAAATTCTTATGAGGGAGTTTTTCTTTGCTACCAAGTTCCCATATAATGATATCCCCTGTACTTGATTCAACTGCAATTAGTGAGAAAAGAGGTAAATTAATGACAAAATAGACTATAAATGGAAAGTTATTTTTAGAGTAAATGAGAGCCAACCAAGAAGCAGAATTTGCTGTATTGGATGAAAATCCATGCTCTTAAAAATTGAAACTTGATTTAGGGTCATCACCTTTGTTTTCGGTAAACCATCAGATGAGTATGAACTTTGACCACTATACCAACGGGTAAAATATTTACAGGCAAATGATTGACCTGCTAACAACACATAAATGTCATTAGACCCTAATTAGATTAAAATGTCAAACTACTCTGAACTTTTACACTCGTAAAGAAAGTGGCATACTTCATCAGAAATACCATAAAAAATAATCAAAGACATAGAAAGTGCGCAAAACTAAGAAAGAATCTAATCCATACATCCTTACATATATATGCACAAATTAACATCATCAAATCTTAGGACCTTGCATTTAAAGAGTTAGTAATGAATATGTAGGAATTATAAATAGATATTAAGTAGCACTCTTAATCAGTGCATACAACCTCTTAAATCGTTTTATTGAAAGATTTAAATTTAAATTTTGTTTTCAATAATATTGATATTATTATAATTAACCCGTTACTTATTTTAAAAAAAACTTTAAAGGGAACTAAAAAAAGTAGGTGCGGGTCAACCCGACACATACTAAAATTTTAAATAAATAAAAAGCCGCCCGAAGTCTTGCTTCAATTCATACGGTCGTTTTATTCAAACATTTTTAATTTAAATTTAAAGGGTTACTTGGCAACACAAAATTCAACATCATACTCAGCCTTTTTCCTATGTGTAAGTGAAGAATGGGCAAGCTCATAGAATTCTGTTAATTCCCTAAAACAAATGTAACTTAACAAATAATATAGTGTGGATTGAGATGGACATAAAGAAGCAAAATGAAAGCATGAAGGTACCTAAAATGAAGCAGATCGTAACCCCTGAAGCTGCAGGGCCCTCTTGAATTGCAAGAGGCAAAATCACCAAAGATGGGACATAAAACAAAGGCAGCTCTTTGAATAAACAAAAGTGCAGGTTGAAAAAGTTCATCAAACCATTAGCAGTTGCTGGAATAGTAACTTCAAGAATCACAAGAACAGTGAACATGCAAAACATCCCAAAAAGAGCACTTGAAAACTTAATTGCAGCAGAAACAAAAGCATGTTTACTTATCCACTGCAAGTATGATCCCAAGTGATCCACATTTGTCCAAACAAAGTGCATAGGAAAAGGATTATGTCTTACATATTTCCATCCAATAATCGATCCACATTTGACATAGAAAATATCCGCAACTGTGTGCAGCCCGGTCATCATCAGTCTATCTTCCTTTACCCCAACAGTCACATTTACTCTTAAAACTCAATAACGAAGAAAACATAATTTATGTTTCTATTTTTCTTTGTTCATAACTGATCAAGAAGTCAACGTTGAGAAGAGAAAGTGTGGAAGGGTTAGAAGGAAAGCTGAAGACTCCGACCCTGTAAGAAAGAGAAGTGAAAAAAGTTATGAATTTGATAGTCATAATGATAATCAAACTTTATCTTGTGATGAAGAGGGTGATGATGATTTGACCGTGGATGATGTATTAAGCATCACGAAAGAGGTCTTTTTTTTCCTATCTACATGTTACAATGATATCTAGTCATTTCTAGGATTATTTTTGAAAATGTATGTTATATGGAACAGAGAGAATCACATAATCAGATGTTAAGATTATGTTTCCACAAATTAGATAAGCAATTTTGATAAGCAGTCCCAAACACTCCTTAAGAATATCGATTTTATCAGGGTAAATAAATTGTAAAGTTACTTAAGTAACTCTGCCTTCAATCAACTAACCATTGGATTTTTGATGTTTCAAGTCTAAGTAATCACTTTAAAGAACCACATCCAAACACCCCCCTTTGACAGGATTAAGCAATAAATCATGTTTTTTGGTACCTTTTATTACAGTTTGTTGAAAACGATAAGAGGGATACGAGTCAACAGAAGCCATTAGAAGTACAATGTGAATTGAGAAGTAAACCTCCATCATCACCCATGCATGAAGAAACAGATTTTCATCATGAACCTGTTGAAACTACAAGTAAAGTTACATTAGCAGATTCCAAAACTCACAATTTGTATTAGTTGATTGAAAATTAAAAACGTAACAATCACTTTGCACTAATGTAATCCATCCCAAAAGAGAAAAACAACAACTAATTATCAAAGAATAGCATATAAAATCAAGTAATCAATAGAATGAAAACCAAGAAGATAATAATTCAGCAAAGGGTAAAGAGAAATGATCTCACATTGAGTTTAGCATATGAGCGAACGTTTATCCTTTCTCTTAATTGATTCTTCATCAAATCCTTTATCTTAATTCAACAAAGGGGAAAAGAGAAACGACATCGCATTCACCATTCGGTTAACCTAAATTTACATTTCTCAAACAATATGATTTCATCATAAGCATATCAAGGAAATAGTGATGACATACAAACCTCTTGCATCTCACGAAGAAGCACATTACGCACACGATTAATCAGTCGTTCATCAAATGTGCCTACTGCCTACTGCATACCTCGAGAAACTGAAGTAATGAATCGGTGCCTTAATTGAAATCAGTCAACGAAAAATGAATTAAAATAGGTACAACACATAGAAATCGTTGATGAATAATCAATAATCAAATCATAATAATTAAAAAAATACACACATACCTGAATTTCAAGAAGCAATTGAAGATGGAATTGTGATGAGAATTGAATTCGAGACGCCCGGTTGAATTCCATCTAAAACACATGAACGATTAACAGATGCGGTGATTAATTCGAATTGAGAGCAAAATCCGGGTGATTGATTTGAAAGAGAAATCAAATGAGTTGGCGATGAAATCACAGTGTGGGAGTTTAGGTTTAATGGAGAATTATGAGAAGAAATAGAAAATTATAGGATCTGATGGAGGATTTGAAGGTGTAGCCGTAAAATTAGGGCTCCATACGAGAGTGTATGCTTAGAAACTGAGATTTGAAAATTGAAAGTCTTCCTAAAATAAAGGTAATTTGACTGGATTTTAAATTTGAGGACCCGTTTCAGAGAAACCGAAATTCTTCAAATGGGTTTCATCGGCTTTGAGATTGAATTTGTGGAGTTATGTTAAAACTTTTACCTAAATAGCACCTTGTTTGGCGGGAAAAGATGGTCAAAGAGTTGCTGAGAAGCTGCCACGTGGCACCAAAGAAATTGATTTATTAGGGTAGACTAGTTTAGAATCCCGTGAATTATACGGGTTAAATAAATGTAATGTTAAATACGTAGTAATATAAAGTTTATGTTTTTAAAATCCGTGTAATACACGGGTTGAATAAACCCGTGTATTACACGGGTTGAATAAAATATAACGTAATCTATTAACACATACACTCGTCAAAATGGAACAATGTGAATATGTAAATATATGATTAAAAGTTTTTTATTTGAATTCTTGTTTGCTATAAAATTGTTTTCAGTTTGTAGAGTTTATAAAAATATAAGTGAATAAATTAATTGATGATAAACACAATTTTACATTAAAAAATGTGTAGATAAAAATTGAAACAAATAATTAATTTAGTTACCTAAAATAGTGGAGTTGTTCTTAATAGGAGAGATGCTAGAAAATAATAATGAGAAGGCCTAAAATTGTGACAAGTGTCATTAAATTTTTCTTGTTTATTTTATAGTATAGATACCAAAAAACTTATTTATTATAATCTTATTTTTTATATTTTGTATTATTTAAAATAATATAATATATCAAAATAACAAAATAAACTAACAATTAAAGAAATTAATTAAATTTTTTAAACTTTAAAGAAATTAATTAAAATCCATCACTTAAAAGGAATTTTCATTTTTAATTAAGATAACATTTTTTTTTCACTTACAGAAATCAATTCAAATTAAGATAACATTTTTATTTTTAATTTAAAATCCATTTAACTATACTTCTAGCTGCAAGAAACCATTTTCAACAGTTGCCTTTAAAAAAAAACAAATAACAATTAATGGCAGAGGGGCCCACTTTGCCGTTCACTTCCATCCGGAATTCCGGATGGAGCTCCAACCAAACGCATGGCCAACGTCTCCTCCAACGACTTGCCTCGTCCGGTTTCGAATCCGCTTCAAGCAAACGCCCGCGCTAGAGGTGCTCTTAGAGCATCCATAATGGTGGATGTCATCCACCAAACCAAACACGGCACATCAGATTTTCACTCATCCTTCAAAAACCTATTTTTTTACTCCAACCATTCATCCACTTTCAAACACGACTATATTTCCATATCATCACCTACTTTTACAATTATATTCTATATACCAATAAACTTACAAAAAAAAATCATAAAAATTAAAAATTTCATAACATAAAAAATTAAAATTACATAACCTAAAGATTTAAAATTACATAACCTAAAATTTAAAAATTACATAACCTAAAAATTAAAAATTACATTGGTATTTATACGTTTTTAAAATATATTAAAATCCTAACTAAAACATAATTAACACTTAAACGTTGGTATTTATACGCGTTTGAAATTATCCATTATAAACTAGCCGTCAGAAATTTATAAATAACATTTTAATTAGATATAGAATAAAAACTGAAATATACGTGATGCAAATTAAATCATTAAAACCATTTTTTAATTTAGTATGCAATTGAAATATATTTAAAATAAATGAAATTAATTTAAAATTGGTAGATTAAAAGTTTTGATTGAAACAAAAGTGATTAAATACTTAAATGAGTTTCTTTATAGTGGGGACCCACTTTTTCACATCCGCAGGCATCCGCTTTCCCGGATGGAGCTCAATCCGGACAAGCTCTCCATCGCGACACCCAACGTCCGCTTTTGCCACGTGATAACCGGATGAGCTTTTCTCCCTGCATCGGAGATGCTGCCGGTTGGAATGAATAATCCCTAATTATGTATAAATAGAATATTTTATGTAAAACAATGTTTATAAATAAAACTAGGAATTTTGTCAGCGTCTAGTTTTTTTTCTCCGCGCTCCGCGACGGGAGATTGGTCGTTTTTTTCCGCGTAATGTAGATCTTCAAAAATCGTAGAAACGCATACCGATACTCCTTCCGATAATACCAAAACCAACAATGATGTTAGTCAAAAACATACCAATTACAATACCGGCTCCGATAATACCGGCAACGGTGTTATTCGCTCATAACCTGACGCCCGCTATAGCCTACGATACAAAATAAAAGCTCTATTTAACTTCGTCTCTCCGATAATACCAATATCATTTAGAAAATCAAACGGGTTAAAAACGTATACTATACAAAGTATGAGGGTGAAAAAAAAATTATGACACGGGTTAAAATCGTATATTATACAAAGTAAATGAAACGGGTTAATAACGTATATTATACAAAGTATGAGGGTGAAACAAAAATTAAAAAAAATAATACCAATACCAGCAACGGTGTTATTCGCTCATAACCTGACGTCCGCTATAGCATACGATACAAAATAAAAACTCTATTTAACTCTGTTTCTCTGATAATACCAATATCATTTAGAAAATGAAACGAGTTAAAAACGTATATTATACAAAGTAAATGAAACGGGTTAAAAACGTATATTATACAAAGTATGAGGGTGAAAAAAAATTATGACACGGGTTAAAAACGTATATTATACAAATTAAATAAAACGGGTTTAAAATGTATATTATAGAAAGTATGAGGGTGAAACAAAAGTTTAAAAAAAATTTACTGTTCCTTTGAACTTGTCTTTCACTATAACATGGGTTAAAAACGTATATTATACAAAATAAATAAAACGGGTTAAAAACGTATATTATACAAAGTATGAGGGTAAAACAAAAAATTAAAAAAAAAATATTGTTCCTTTGAACTTGAACACGGGTTAAAAACGTATATTATACAAAGTATGAGGGTAAAACAAAAATTTTAAAAACAATAAAAAAATAATGTTCCTTTGAACTTGTCTTTCAATATAAAGGGAAATATACCTATGTCATTTAAAAAAAAATTGAACGGCGAACGTTGAATGTTGTGACGTCACACTCCCTTTCACATGGGAGAGTCTCGTCCAACTCCGGGCAATATGTTGTCTTAACCGGGCCCACTTGGCGTCAGAGTTGGAGAGCATCCAAGGAAAAATCTCACATAATACGGCGCCTTCCGGACTTGAGGGAGAGTTGAACCTGTCACTAGGAACACCAGGTCTCTCCCTTACCACCCCACCACTAGCTCATTAAATGACAAAGTTTTGAGAAACCGTGACCATTTTTCACAATAATAACTCTCATAATTAATAAAGTAAAGTATGGGGTTTCAGATAGAAACAATTAATAACAACCTTAATTCGCATTCTATTTTCTCCTTATCCACTGGATCAATAATGGACAACTCAAACACTCTCAAATTCTATTACTAAACTACACTTTTTTGTTCATCACGAGGATTGTACCCTTGTTGGAATTATATGTCCGGTCCCGATTATTTAACGGTATTAACTGAGTCGTGACCCGTAAGAATTACACCTAACGTAACGAACTTTAAATCCACTTAACGAGTTTAACTGGTAATTACGAACAAATGATGAGACGATATATATTTATATATATATATATATATTCGTTAGACGGGAATTATTATTTATACTCGTTTATAAATAATAATTATATATTATTTTAATCTTTTATTAAAACATTAAAACGGGTTCAGATTTTTACATCTCGTATTAGATTTTAGGCACGAAAACCATATGTAGGGTTTATAATTATTATATATAATTATAATCTAATAATGTTTTTTGATCTACAACTAATTGGAGCAGCAAAAAGGAGCCGCAAAATTGGAAGAACACATTTGTTTTCTTCTTTGGCCTTTTATTTGGTCAACGCAAAACAAGAAGGAAAACAGAAATCGATTTCTTTTTCTTTTACAAATTCCGAAGCAGCTAGCAACGGGTTGCTCCTGTCATCCCTGGCGCTACCCGTTCTCTCATGTTCGGTTCGTGATCTAGAATCGGTTCGTTGTACCTCGGTGTCTCAACCGGTTAATCATTAACCGAGGTATATCTATCTCATCGGTTGTTTGATTATGATAAATATGTAAATCTGGCCCGACCCTGTCTTGTGTTTGTTTTCTGTTTTTGGTTTTATGGTTTTGGCCCATTTGATGGCGCAAAGTTGTAATAGGTTAGCTTTTATGTTTTGGCCCACTTTGATGGCTCAAAGTTGTAATAGCTTAGGGTTTTATTTTTTTGTATTCTATATAAATATTGTAAAGATAAAGACCCGAAGACAAAACTGAAGACGGAGACATGATCTTGGATTTAGTGGGAGTCACACGGAACAGCTAGACGCATGCACGAAGTCTATCCTTGTGGTTGTTTGTGTGTTGTGACACCGTGACCTAGTTTGGTCTTGTTATTAGGCTCTAGCAAAATCAAACACTTTTTCTTTGGCCATATGATTTACATATTTTTTGTGTTTGCTATTGTGGTTGCTTTTATCTTATAAATGTCATAACATACCAACCAAATACCAAAACTTTCAAAATCAAATAAATAACAAGTTATTTTTATTTATTTTGGTCAAAGTTTTATTTATTTTATTTGACCTAAAGGATTGTCCGGTTGTTTGATTATGATAAATATGTAAATCTGGTCCGACCCTGTCTTGTGTTTGTTTTCTGGTTTTGGTTTTATGGTTTTGGCCCATTTGATGGCTCAAAGTTGTAATAGGTTAGATTTTTATGTTTTGGCCCACTTTGATGGCTCAAAGTTGTAATAGCTTAAGGTTTTATTTTTTTGTATTCTATATAAATATTGTAAAGATAAAGACCCGAAGACAAACTGAAGACGGAGACAGGATCTTGGATTTAGCGGGAGTCACACGAAACAGCTAGACGCATGCACGAAGTCTATCCTTGTGGTTGTTTGTGTGTTGTGACCCCGTGACCTAGTTTGGTCTTACTATTAGGCTCTAGTAAGATCAAACACTTTTTCTTTTGCCATATGATTTACATATTTTTGTGTTTGCTATTGTGGTTGCTTTTATCTTATAAATGTTATAACGTACCAACCAAATACCAAAATTTTCAAAATCAAATAAATAACAAGTTCTAAACTTTTTTTACAACTTGAATACTTTATATTAAAACAAAAGGTTTGTTTTTTAAAATAAATGATAACCAATAAAGTTTTGTAATTTAAACTAATTTTAATTTTTCAAAACGAATAACTTAATAGTTCATTTAAACTATTAACTTTTAATTGGTTAATTACGTCGCGACAAACTTAGTTTTAGTAGGTTATTTAAAATTAGGTGTCATGAGAGATGAAAGGGTTCATCACGTTGTCATGATCTAATATATAGTAAAACTGACTTTTACAACACACGTATGATTTATCATTCGTTGTGTTTGACACTATTCGGTAAAACACTAAAATTAAATCTCATATTTAAAAATCTTTAGTCTATGTCATCCTACTATAAGGAACACTTGGGGCATAACGTGAAACACCAGCGTTTGGAGCCACAAAACCGCACTTGGTGCGTAACCTATCCCTCCAAGGTGCAAGGGTTTCGTTGACACATCCGGCCCTTCCACATGTACCTGTACTAGGGAGACTATTACTTTTTTCTCTAATACATGCCCCAGCTGTATGGAGACCAAAAGTGGGCATAAATGAGGCTAAACGTATCAATGAATAGACAAGAGTTGTCTTAGCGGCCTCATACTCGAGAATTATGCATTTTTCCACAATTGACAATTATTGTTAGTCTGCCTAAATCACTTACTAATGTTGCGTGCCACAACCGCCATTACTAATTGATAAAACCATATTCTCTATTCTTATTTTATTCTTGCCATAGGTCATTAATATAAGAATTTATTACATCCAAAATACTAATTAACATTTAATTTGCTTATTTAACATATGTCTACTGAAAAAGAATCCCACTCCTCCTTCTCTCTCAAGTATTTGCTTGAGAATGAAAAACTTAATAACACTAACCTCATCTTGAACTCTCTCCCTAGTTCTTATGACAACTTCGTAATGAACTTAAATATGAACACATGGGAGAAGACTATGCCCGAACTGCACGGTATGCAGGAAACGACCGAGATGAGCATATCAAGTGAGACTAATCAAGAGTTGATGGTCAAATCTGCTGGTGTTAACAAGCCCAAAACCAAGAAAAAAGGGTTATAACAGCAAAGGTAAGAAGCAAGTTGTTGTTGCTGCCAAGAATGCCACCAACAATAACAAGCAAGTTGCAAAAACACCCCCTCCCGAGGAGCGTCAGTGTTTTGAATGCAACAAGATGGGGCATTGGAAACGTAACTGCCCTGAATATATAGCTAAGCTCAGATCGAAGAGAGCCAATGGTGAAGGCACCTCTCAAGTATTTCTATTTAAGTTATTGAACTTTTCACTGTCTCTAGCGACACATGAGTATTTAATACGGGATGTGCTTATCACATCGTTAATGTATTGCACGAGCCTGAAAAGTAGAAGAAGCTGAAACAAGATAACATGGAACTCATCGTTGGTGATGGGAAGAGAGTATCGGTTCTTACAACTGGAACATTTCACCTTTCATGTCCTTCTGACCTTGTAGTTATCTTAACTAACTGTTTGTTTGCACCTGGTTTAACTAGAAACATTATTTCAGTTTCTTTATTGTTTAAACAAGGTTTTAAGTACGTTTTCAATGGAAATTTTATTTCTGCTTACTTAAATGATATTTTATATTTTGAGGGTAAACCTCGAAATGGTATTTATGAAATTGATGTTCAAACTAATAATAACATATACAATCTTTCTAAACATATCAAATCTAGCATTAATGATACATTTCTATGGCACTACAGACTTGGTCACATAAGCAATGCCCACATGAAAAGGCTCCAATCCGAAGGGATCCTTGAATCCACCGGACATGACTCCTTTGAAGACTGCAAGTCTTGCTTAGCTGGCAAACTCACTAAAGAATCCTTCACCAGCATTGGTGAACGAGCCAAGGATCTGCTAGGACTCATACACACTGATGTATGTGGCCCTTTCAGAACCATGTCTAGAAATCACGAAAGACACTTCGTTTCATTCATCGACGATTACAGTCGATTTTCTTATGTCTATCTTATGAAACACAAGCAAGAAACTTTTGAAAAGTTCAAATAGTTTCAAAACGAAGTGGAAAACCAACTCGGTAAAACGATAAAGACACTTCGATCAGATCGAGGTGGTGAATATCTCAGCACATAGTTCATTAATCATCTCAAGGAGCGTGGAATAGTTTCACAACCCACTCCACCTGGTACACCCCAACTTAATGGCATGAGCGAGAGGAGAAATCGAACCCTACTTAATATGATGTTTAGAATAAACTTGCCTCACTCCTTCTGGAGTTATGCTCTTATGACCGCCGCCCCCATTGTCAATCTGGCACCGACTAAGAAGGTAAACAAGACTCCATATGATATATGGCATGGGTCTAAACCCAATCTGTCTTACCTTAGAGTATGGGGATGTGATGCATATGTCACCAGCGATTCTGATGACAAGCTCGATCCTAGAGGCGAAAAGGTTGTTTTTGTTGGATACTATAATAGAAGCGGGTATTATTTCTACCATCCTGATGCAAATGTTATTTCCATCAAAAGAAAGGGACACTTCCTTGAGAAAGAAATTCTTGAACAAGGAATTGGAGATAATATAGTGGATCTTAAAGAAATTCGAGAACCACAAACAACCGCTGATGAAGTCGGAGCGTCTGAACAACAAGAAGTTGTTGCTGATGAATCAGACATAAACACAAGCGTTCACAGAAGTGTAAGGAATCGCAAAGAACCTGACAGATACCTATGGCATATTGAGGGTACCGAAGTCCTATTAGTAGACGAGTCTAATGACGAACCTACTAACTACAAATCAGCTATTTCAGATCTTGAATCTGCAAAATGGATGGAAGCCATGAACGTCGAGATGCAATCTATGCGTGACAATCAAGTCTGGGACTTGGTTGAGCTACCCCCCGAATCTCAGGCAGTAGGGAGCAAATGGATTTTCAAGAGAAAAACCGACATGCATGGAAATATACACACCTATAAAGCACGGCTAGTTGCGAAAGGTTTTACTCAGACTCAAGGCATTGACTACGATGAAACCTTCTCGCCCGTCGCTAAAATCAAATTGATCAGGATATTGCTTGTCATAGCCACGTACTATGACTACGAGATATGGCAAATGGATGTCAAAACCGCTTTCCTTAATGAGCATCTCTCTGAAGATGTCTATATGGTACAACCTGATGGTTTTGTTGTTCCAAAATATCCTAATAGGGTATGTAAACTGAATAAGTCTATTTATGGACTCAAACAAGCATCTCGAAGCTGTAATCTTCGTTTTGACCAAAAGATTAAAGAGTTTGGCTTTGTCAAAAATGAAGATGAGCCTTGTGTTTACAGAAAGGCTAGTGGGAGCACTATATCATTCCTCATCTTTTATGTGGATGATATACTTATCATTGGAAACAACGCCCCTGTAACGATGTTAAACACTGGTTGGGAACTTGTTTTGCAATGAAAGATCTTGGAGAAGCAACTTACATTCTAGGAATCAAGATCTACAGGGATAGATCTAAGCGGCTTCTACGGCTAAGTCAAGGCACATACATAGACAAAGTCATGGAACGCTTTCACATGGAAAACTGCAAGAAAGGAGGTGTTCCTATGACTAAAGGCACCGTGCTGAATAAATCGTAATCTTCTTCAACAGACATTGAAACCAAGCGTATGGAAGCAATTCCATATGCTTCGGCAATTAGTTCTATCATGTATGCTATGTTATGTACCAGGCCTGACGTCTCGTATGCTTTAAGCATGACCAGTCTTTTTCAGCAAAGTCCTGGCATTGCCGATTAACTACAGTCAAGAACATCCTGAAGTACTTGAGAAAGACTAAAGACATGTTCTTAATATTTGGAGGAGTGGAAGAAGAGCTCATTGTAAGATGTCACACTGACGCCAGCTTCCAAACTGACCAAGATAACTCTCGCTCACAATAAGGATTTGTATTCACTCTAAACGGAGGAGCTATCTCCTGGAAGTGCTCCAAGCAGAGTGTGGTGGCGGATTCCACTACCGAATCTAAGTATATAGCTGCATCAGATGCTGCAAAGGAAGCTGCTTAGATGAAGAATTTCATAACCGACCTCGATATGGTTCCAAGTATTCGGAAACCAATCGAGATATTTTGTGATAACACAGGTGCTATTGCTCAAGCCAAAGAGCCCAGATCTCATCACAAAGCCAAGCACATTCTCATAAAGTTCCATTATATACGGGAAATTGTGGAACATGGTGACATCGTGATAAGTAAAGTAGACACAGATCAATACTTAGCGGACCCGTTCACTAAGACGATGACTCAGGAAAAACATGATCAGCACAGAAATGCTATCGGTCTTAGTTTTGCTAGCGATATGTTTTGATTTAGTATTTGGATGTACAAACATTAAACATTTATACTTTTTGAATTCAATTTGATTTACTAGTTAAATGCAACTTTGAATCTTATAACTGTGTTTGATTTTAATACGTTTAATCCATGAATCTTGTATTCTTAATTATATGTAGTCGATCAGAATCATGGGAACGACTCTTAATTAAGACTATTCTGAACTTGGACTCAAGTAGTTGACTTCCAATTTCACAGACCTCATCTTGGATGACGTTGGATGTAACTCGCTTCAAATCATCTTCATGGATTTTAATCATAAGATGTTTTGATATTGGTATACTCATTTAGTATCCTCTAACTTGAGATGCATACTAGAACTTTCGTTTACCAAGGACTGTTATTTAATCACTGTCAACCGTTGTCGCGTAACTACCAGTCATAAAGGCATTGGTTAGGAACAGATCTGAAGTTTAGTGGGAGTTGTATGTAGTCGATAAGGGATTCTGTACTCTTACATGATATGTAACAGTTAGACATCGTGGCGCCGTCGTGATTCAAACTGGTGAAGTGTAAGGCCTTACCCAAACTGACTGTGTGTTTGATTGGACCACTATGAATCTTGAACGAGAACAATAATGATTGAACGCTATATGAGAATGAATCTAATCCATGTCTCATTGATTCAATTGATGTCTTTTATAGAAAGGATAAATGACGATTATTGCCATAAGTCTTCTGTCTTGCAATAGCAAGATGTTTTGGTTAATGACTTTAAAGTGTCATACCTTGTTAGGGGCAACCATGTGTAGCTAGAACACCGCTGGCTGTCTGCGTTAAGGAATTTAATCGAAGAACGTCCAAGTGGGAGATTGTTGGAATTATATGTCCGGTCCCGATTATTTAACGCTGCTAACTGAGTTGTGACCCGTAAGAATTACACCTAGGGCAACGAACATTAAATCCACTTAACGAGTTTAACTGGTAATTACGAACAAATGATGAGACGATATATATTTATATATATATATATATATATTCGTTAGACAGGATTTATTATTTATACTCGTTTATAAATAATAATTATATATTGTTTTAATCTTTTATTAAAACATTAAAACGGGTTCAGACTTTTGCATCTCGTATTAAATTTTAGGCCCGGAAACAATTAGTAGAGTTTATAATTATTATATATAATTATAAGCTAATAATTTTTTTTTGACCTACAACATTGACATGAACCAAAGTCTTTTTGTTGGGGTCTAGTGATAAGGAGTCCCAGCACCAAGAGGTCGTGAACTTATAGGTTCAAACCTTGTCAAAGACGAAAAAAATAAAAGAAATTGCTGCTAAAAAAAGTATGTAAATAAATTTGTTACAAAAATTAAATTTACCAACACGAATAACTCGAACCGAATAAAAAATTTACCAACCTAAACAACTCCAACCGAATAAAAAATTTACCAACCCGAATAACTCGAACCGAATAAAAAAATTTACCAACCTAAACAACTCCAACCTAATAAAAAATTTACCAAACCGAATAAAAAATTTACCCACCTAAACAACTCCAACCGAATAACTCGAAACGCACCGCCGCCGCCGCCGCCACCTTATTATTGATATTTTTCTTCTTCTTATTATTATTAGTATATTATTATTTGAAACTTATTTCCATAATAATGTACATAGCTATCATCCGTGTAACGTATCAATATCATTTTAGCCATGCTACGTTTCTATGTTTTCGTTATACGAGACATTTTTTATAATTAATTCTAATATTGTTGTACATTAAGTTTTTTTATTTTGTAATACAAGTTTCCCAACGCACTCCACGGAGAGAAATAACTAGTTACACACAAAATGAAATATTACAAAAGGATAAGATCTTAATCTTCATGATCATGGCTAGCAACAAGACAAAGCGCGTTTTTCTTGTGAAGAACTAGTCCCTGTGTCGTCAAGGTATCTATATTCTCTCTTTTCATCCCATTAGGCAAGTTCCACTCGAACGCGTAGATAAGATTCGAAAGGATCAATTCCATAGTGGTAGCTCCGAGTGACATTCCCGGGCACCCCCTTCGACCCGACCCAAATGGGATTAACTCAAAGTCTAAACCTTTGTAATCCATACTACTTCCCATAAACCTCTCTGGGTTAAACTCATCAGGGTTTTCCCAACTTTTAGGGTCACGCCCAATGGCCCACACATTGACATGAACCAAAGTCTTTTTAGGAATCTCGTATCCGGCTATAACACATTTATCGATGGTTTCTCGTGGTATCAAGAGAGGTGCAACCGGGTATAATCGAAGTGTTTCTTTTATTACTGCCTTAAGGTAATCGAGCTTTTGTAGGTCATCTTCTTCGACCTTCCCTTTATTTCCGATGACATTTCTAGCCTCTTGTTGAACCTTTTTCAAAACTTTTGGATTCTTGATGAGCAAAGTCATAGCCCACACCACAGTAGATGCAATCGTCTCGGTACCTGCCAAAAAGATATCCTACAAAATAGTGTCAAGTAGTTAGTGATTGTAGGTGCAACCCTAAGCCCTAACAAAATATAGAAGTTACTTATTCTCCAAATCGTTAAACCTACCATTAATATTGCTTTGATGTGATCAAAAGTGAGACCAGATGAACATGAATCATCTTTCTTGAGTTGAAGCAAGATGTCAACAATATCATCTTGCACTTTAGGAGTTTTGGGATTCAAATGCTCGTCAACAAGCTCTTGGTAGAACTCATCCATGTCGTTAAAGTTCTTCAATAGCCTAGCCATGCTTCCGTTGAGATGATCAAGCCACCCCATCAACGGGAAATGGTCCCTAAAATAGAATTTCACCAACACCTCTTGACATTCCAAAAGAAGCTCATGAAATCTGCTCATATCTTGTCGTTGCCTCTTACCATAAGCGATTTTACAAATAATTGTACTAGTAAGAATCATTATCGTCTCATTTAAATTAACCACTACTTCATGTTCACATGAAGTAGTGATTTCAGATCTTATCTTATTGATCATGAGGAAGACTTCTTCCTCACGGTCATATCGAAAAGATTGTACCCTTTTCGATGTGAACAAATGAAGGGTGCAGATCTTTCTCATTTCTCGCCAATAATCATTATAAGGCGTTAGAACCAAACCCTTGTAACCGTAAGTGATCATTCGTTGCCCCGTAAAAACAGGCCTACTACAAAAGATCGAGTCATTCGTTTTCAAGACTTCTTTTGCCATCAATGCCGAAGAAACCACAAGTGTTTGGACCCGACCCACCCGCAGGGACATGAGCGGGCCGTAGCGTTTCGATAGTTGCCATAGGTGGTCGGAAATGTGGTTGGTGTGTAGTTGGTGCAAGTTTCCGATTATGGGAAGTCCGGAAGGGCCTGGTGGGAGATTTGATCTAAAGTTTGTAAGTTTGGCAAGGATGGATATCAAGAGGACCGTTGATATAATCACCACAAATGTATCCATTGTTACATTCATTTGAAAAGGTTGGTCCTAGATTCTATATTTATATCCAGACCACATGTGTTCCTCGTTTCATGTATGAAAGGTGGTCCTCTTAAAAATAATAATGAACTATTTATTGTTCTCTTTTTCTACTTTCTTAGAGACAACACTACCTTTCATAAGTTTATTTATACATACATACATATATATATATATACCATATAATAAAGGTTTTAGTGATACACTTGTCACTATCCTATGCATCTTCATAATTTTTTTCTCGTGTCTCTCTTCTATTAATTATACAAATTTTCTTTAATTTTTTTTTTTAATTTTTGTTTCCCGCTCTCCTATTAAATAATAATGATTTCTATAAATTTTTTCATTTAAAAAAATAGGTTTGTTCATAAAACATTTTTAGAAATTGAACATTTCTTTCATTTTTTTGTAAAACATTTTAAAAAATAATTATATAACGTTTCTTAAATTTATATTAAAAAACTATGTAATATGTAATATATAAATTTGTATTACTAAGTGTATAACAATGTATTTATTCAACCCATGTAATACACGAATTTTCTAACCTAATTATTAATATTTATTTGTTTAACCTAAAAGAAGTTACATGGTTTTTTATTTTGTTTATTTTATATTATTTGTTAAATTAAATTTATAGCTTACTTTATTTATCATTTTATTTGGTTTTGAGGGTTATTATTTTATATAATCTTACTAATAGTTTCTTTTTATCATTTTTGAAATTATAAATAACTAGAGAATATTTTTTTCCAATGTAAAAGTATCTATTTGCATAGATACTTTGACAAAATAAAATAGAGTAAACTTAAATTTGTACTCCTTTGGTTTAGGCCTGTAAATATTTTACAACCCTGTTTATAACAAGTGCAACTTGTCCCCCTATGGTTTGATTTCTCTATCTATTTGCATCCATGTCGTTATCTTTTTTAATAAAAAGACAACACCCATGGCTAGTGGTGCACAAAAAAAACCGGTTTTTTTTAACCCGGTCCAAACCGGTTTGGCTTAAACCGGTTCGGGTTGTCAAAAAACCGCCGGTTTGAAACCGGTTTGAAGCTTCCTGGATGAGATCGGGTTAGGGACCGGTTCATCCTAACCGGTTTGATAAACCTGTTTAAACCGGTTTTCGAGCTGGGCAAAAAATGGCCGTTGGGGTCGATTTTGGCCGTTTTTTTGGAGTTTTTTGCACCCTTAAAACACTATAAATAGGTGGGGGTGTTTAGGGTTGATCACACCTCTCTTTAAACTCTCTAATCTCTAAAACCGCTCTTTAACCGCTCAAAAACTCTCTCTAAACTCAAAAAAAAAAGCATGGCAAGTTTTGGTGTTAGTGGTTCCTCAAACGAAGTTACCGTTGTGGAAATTCGAGCAACAACGAGAAATCCGGCAATTTGGTGCAATTACGATCTATGTTTGTTGTCAAACGGGAAGGAACGTGCTCGGTGCAAGATGTGTGGTGCGTTTTTGGGGAAAGATTCAAACACTAGTTTGAAAATGCATATGGAAAAATCTTGCCCGTCATTGAAGCGAATTCCAAGTGAAGGTCAATCCTCGATGACAAGCGAAGGAGGAATTTGGAACTTTGATCCAAATATTGTTCGAGATCGAATGGCGAGGTTAGTGATTCAAGAAGGATTGCCGTTCAACCACTTTGACAATCCGCGCTTGACAAGGATGATTCAGGAGACACTCCAACCTCGTTATCACCAAGTAAGTCGCACAACCCTTAGACGAGATTGTATAAAAATGTGGAAAAAAGCAAAAAAAGAATTAATTTTGGGTTTTGAAAATTTGCAAACCGGTGTAAACTTAACCACCGATGTTTGGTCGGCTCCACATGGTATACCCGATTCGTACCTTTGCGTTACCGCGCATTGGGTTGATCCCAATACGTGGCAAATGATGAAGCGTACAATCGCTTTTGACTTGTTTGAATATCCACACACCGACGAAAATTTATTTTATATATTGGATGGTGTTATTAACGAATTTAAATTACAAAATAATCTTTTTTCAATGTCTTTTGATAATGCATCTAATAATACAAATGCGGTTCAAAAACTAAAAATTAAATATAAACCCGTTTGCAACGGCGTTTTTTTCCATAGTCGATGTGTCGCACACATCATTAACTTGGCGTTTTTTTTAATGTCTTTTGATGTACTAACCGTCCAAGCTTCCACGGTAGCTTCGGAATTTGCGTTTTCTTTTAGTGGCATGGTATTATCGATACGAAGGACTAGACTCACACCCCTAGCGATGGAAATGTGCATTTGCTTGAAGGACCATTTGGATGCGATGGATAGGATACAAGACCAAACTTCTCTCGAAGATGAAATTCAAGCCGAAGAAGTCATACACAACAACGAGGTTGATCTTGGAATATCCGAACCCGTCACGGATGAAGAACTAGCCGAAGATGCAAGGCTACGAAGCTCTAGTTCCGAAGACAACGCACAAGAATAATCAATCAATATTCCAAAAAATAAAACGTTGAACTTAATGTTTTATATTTGTTATATTTTTTACAATTTTATCTTGTCATGTTTTTTAATTTCCGAACTTTTCAAATATTAATAAACGTTGAACTTTATGTTTTAATTTTGTTATATTTTATTATGGATTTTATATTAAAAATATAAAATTTATTTGGATTTTTTTTTTTATTTATAAAAACCGGTTTAAAGGACAAACCGGTTTAAAACCTACCCGAATCGGTTTGACCGGTTTACATATTTCCATTACCCGAACCGGTTTGGGCCCAAACCGGTTTTGACTTTTCCTTGACCAAACCGGTTCGGATCGGGTTGAACCGGTTTGGGTTAAAAAACCGATTTGTGCACCACTACCCATGGCCCAGTCGCTAGTAACCCTCTCTTCCGAATCCATAGCAAAATTCGAACTAGATATTTTGAAATCAAAGTCAAAATTGGAACCGGGGATGTCTTGGTTGTCGAGAAACGAGATAGTGTTGATGATTTCCTTCAAAGAACTGTCTTCTCCGGCATCCAATTTCCGGCGTTTGGTGGTCGGAGTGTCGTCGGAGATGTTATTAAAAATAATAATGAAAATAACTGAGATGAAGTATATATATGCAACTAGCGTATATTGAAAAAAATCTTTATCTAACGCCATCATCACGAGTCTTTGATTTTAGAGAGAGAAAGCCTCTCTGTTTTTTGAGGATTTGATTTGAATAGAGGGAGAAATCTATACTATATAATAAACAAGTAAAATAGGAGGATACTTGTCACAATTCTAGACATCCTTATTCTCATTTTTTCGCATCTCTCTCCTATTAATAATCATCTCCACTATTTTAGAAAATTAAATTAATTATTTGTTTTAATTTTTATCTAAACATTTTTAAATTAAAAAACGTGTTTATCATCAATTAATTTGTTCAACCATATTTTTATGAACTCTACAAACTGAAAACAATTTTATAGCCAGCTAAGATTCAAATAAAAAGCTTTTAATCATATATTTACATATTCACAATGTTCCATTTTGACGAGTGTATGTTTTAAAAGATTACATTATATTTTATTCAACCCATGTAATACACGAGTTTATTCAACCCGTGTATTACATGGGTTTTAAAAACATAAACTTTTTATTACTATGTATTTAATATTACATTTATTTAAACCGTGTAATATACGAGATTCTAAGCTAGTGACCTATATGATTTTAGAGAAAGAAAATGCGTCCGCTTGTTTTTGGGAGGGAATTATGAATAGAGAGAGATTTATCATTTGATAATTGAGAGTTTTGAGCATTTAGCTTTATGAGTAGAAAGAAAATGTGTCGCTTTTTTTGTGTTTTAGCGGTTAGCTTTATGGTTTAATTTTCAGTGTTTAACGTTTTGCTTTTAATGTTTACCATTAAATTTAGGGTTTAGTTATTAGCTTTTAGCATTTAGTTTTAGGGTTTAGTTTTTAATTATAGGGTTTAGTTATTAGCTTTTAAGATTTGGTTTTAGGGTTTAACATTTAGCTATAGGGTTTAGCTTTTAACGTTTTAACTTTTACGGTTTAACTTTTAACGTGTAGCATTTAGATTTAGGGTTTAGCTTTAACCATTTAGTATTTAGCTTTTGTGGTTTAGTTTTTAACATTTAGTAATTAGTTTTTAGTTTTTAGCTTGGTTTCCTTATTTAAAATGTGTGGTTAAAAATGGTTTCTCAGTTTTCTTTTTTTATAGTTCCCCATTAAACCTTCTTTTAATTTGTTTTTTATTTATTATTTTTATTTACAATTTATTAAAATATTGATATCTGCAACTTAATTTTATTGGTACGGCTAATTCAAACAAACATCAATATACAATTTATTTTTTCATATCTTTTAATTATAATTTATTAAAATATTTATCTATTTAGTTTAGTTTTGTTAAATCACCATGCAATTTGCTCTTTCTATTTTATAAATTATTAAATTTATTTTAAATAAGTCATTTATACATTAATCATTAATTGGATCATAATATAACTAAATACTGTTTTTAATAATGACCGTTGTGACCCGCATCCTTTTTTTTGTCAAAACTTGTTTCACTGTGTCAGATTTGGGCTACGGTCACACACAAAAAGTGTGACCATATGCCTTTCACAACACGTATTGCTTTCAGCTCAAATATAACCATAGCTCGAGTTATTGTAGGTATCATACGACCACATTAAAGTTTAGTGGCCGTAGAACATAAAAAGTGTGACTAAATTGTACCAATATTTCTTGATGGAGTCAATTCTTCTGTCCATTAAGTGTGGCTAAAAGATAGCAACGGTGACATGATGTTCTATTAAGTGTGGTCGTTTCTATTATCACGTTAACTTGTATGTGATTCATTTTCCTTAAATATATCTTGACCATAATTGTTTTTCAATGATTTGTTGTTGAATTAATACACTGGAAAACGTGATAATCTCATTCGTTAACTGTGGGGGTCCATCTTCATAAAACCCGCGAACCCTTACCCGTTTACCCATGGAACCTTACCCGACCCTTTTAACTATTATACGGGTCACGGGTATGTATTTTGTTATCAAAAGGGTACGGGTACGGGTACGGATACGGATATACCGGTACGGGTCGGGTATACCCGTTTGCACACCCCTACAGAGTACAATTACTTGTCTACAATTTAAAATTTATGGCATATTAACATCATAAAGAAGTCAATATATATGTGTATTTCGCAATACATACATGTGGGAAGTTTGGTTAATCCAAATGAGATGGCGTCTCAAGAAGTGGAGTTTCATGCATAGATACAACATCTTTTTTTCTTTTCCTCAAATTTTTCTACAATTAATTAAATATGTTCTCGAAAATCAGGAATCACATAGGTAATTGTTAAATTAAAAATTGAAATTGTGATATACTTGCGGTTGTTACCATTTCATTTTGCACCATTGTAGATGTGTTAGACTGAGGAGTGACTTCTTTGTGCACTACTTTTAATGTGGTATCATGAGGAGTGACTTATGTAGTGTCCTTAGATCAAATATTGTTGTCCACATAATTTACCTATAATTCAATTAATTAGGTTATGAAAATTCAACAATCACATGAAAAAATGTAAAAAAAAAGTATGAAATTGTTTTTGTTTTGCACCATTTTAGATCCGGTAGCATGTGTAGTACTGTGCTTAGATCCAACATAATTTACCTACAAAATGTAACGACAAATTAACGCATGTGTTCAATTTCTGAAAGTACGATAGCATTTATGGTAAAAAAAGTATATATAAGTTGGTTGGTTTTTGTGGTAGCTAACATTTGATAAATGTTAAAGCCTTAATTTTTTAATAAAATAAGTCACTTACATGTGCTGGTGACATTATATTTGTAGAAGATGGACAAATTGGTAGCTGCAGTCCATGTGCAATTAGATAAGCTAAAAGTTGATTAAGCATGTTATTTGTTTCTTCCACCTACATGGAAAGGGTCTTTAACTTCTTCATATTTTTTCTCACGCACAAGTCTCTCATTTTGTAGTTCCAATTCAAGTTGTGCAATTCGTTCTTTTAATGATCCTTTTGTTCGAGGACCATGCCGATATCTACAGGAAGTCACTTCAAAGCCAACACCTTTTTAAAATCCACCTTTTTCCTTGTCAAATATTGTCGTGAGGGCATCCGTGCCGACTCAAGGTTCAAGGTTCCATCTATGATTTGTTTTTCACTATCGATCTGTAAAAAAATGTTAAAACAGTGTAGTGAGATCGATGTTTTTTAACCAAAAAAAAAGAATAAACCAAATAAAATTTGAAGTTAAACTTACTATTTTATATGCAGTGACTTTGACATCAGCATTCTTGTATCCTCCCTTATTGTTTTTCCTTGCTTTCCTCCACATAAAGGAACGTGAGGGGACTTTATCAATTACATGTTCCTTGTTTTTAACCTTGTAATATATATAACAGAAAACAGCAGACATAGAACTAAAAAATCATTAGACACAAAAAAACACCCTTGCATTGAGAATGAAGTTACCGGCTTCTCTCTTAGATAAGAATTGTCTCCTCGTCCCAAGTGATGATCGTAAACGTACTTTGACTGGGCTTATTTTATTCTTTTCGACACATCCTTAAGAAACACAAAACTGGTTAAATATTTTTCATTAGAGTTTAATAGAAAAACATTTTAATAAAGGATTAACACCTTCAATTTAGTGGATTGTGTATATGCTAGAGAGTTGTCTCATTCTGTTTGACCCACCAATGTTTGATACTACTTAGGAATTATGGTGTTCTCGGTTAGATACTTCACAAACTCATCAATTAGATATATGGCCACGCACCTTCAACGTCATAATTTGAAAGTCCAGGATCCACATCCTACAAATAAAAGAATATATTCTTCAACATACTTGAAGAATTGGTTACAAATAGGTGTGCTTTATTATATATCATATAATTGCAAAGAAACATATTACAGTTGCAAACTCGAGTAGTTGAGACCAAGTATCTCGAGAAATAGCTTTGTTATGCGTTTCCTACAATCAACAACATCACCATATTTAATGTCTAAAATCAATAAATCCACATTGCAAAATAAGATTATTACCTGTAAAACTGACACCGGTTACAAACAACAATTGCCACATCCCTATAGCTGTATCCTATAACGGGAAGTGATCAATCCACATAAATTACAACAAATACTTCATATGGGAAAAATAATAACCTAAATTATATCATAAATGTGTCAATGAACACATACATGGTGGTGTAAAAGTAAATATTTTCAGGGTTAAACCCAGACCATCTAGCAATTATTCTTGTGTAAAATTAGAGCATGTTACTATCTAGACATCAAGCCTGCAGAAGATGAAAAATATTACAAAAATAACCAAACCGTCCATGACGACAAATCATATACATTCACTGTTCAGAAATCATAAAGCAAGATAGTAACATGCACTTTAAATCGCAAATTATAAACACAAATCAGAAATCAACCATGAAAAAATAGAAAGACAGAGATTGAACTTATTCACCGGAAGTTATTTTGTGTGGCCAAAACCCTGCTCACCGTCATCGGGGACCAACGTGAAGCCCTTAACCGGCGCTACTCGTTCTGAATTAACCTTAGCCGCTGCTAGGGCTTTTGGTCGAAGTGCACCATCGATGCCACTACAACAGTATCACCTTATCCCGACGATTTTTTTTGACCCTATAGCGACGACTTGTCGTTGGGATAGCCTATACCGACGACATGTCGTCGGTATTGCCTCGTCCCAATAGCCAAGATTGTCGTCGGGATAGGTCAGCCTATACCGACGACTTGTCGTCGGTATAGGGTTTTTTGTTTTTTTATAATTTTTGAAAAAGGCCTATAGCGACGTCTTTTCTGTTTTTTTTATATTTTTTAATTTTTAATATTTTATCTAGAAATATTAAATTTCTAAAAACAAAAACCTGCAAATCATTAAATACAAACCATTCAAACATTCAAATCTGATAAAAACTAATATCCGAAACATAAACCAAACATCCAAATTTTTCGACATACAAATTTGTCCGACAAATCAAAACATAAACTTATTCGACACACAAATATGCAAATTATTGAAGACAAACACCAACAACAAAGGCAAAGGCTCAACAACTTCAAGCTAATTATCATCGCTGCTAGTCCGGCGATCCCACATTCGACGCATTTCATCCATTTGTCATTGCATTTCAAGCATTTGTTGATTATGCGTACGACGTTCTTCCTCTCGTCAACCGCAATGAGTTCTGAACTTGTAACAAAATTAAATAAAGTTACATATACATACAAACATACATAAGCATATGAATAAATACCCTCTTACACACCTACACATCACAATTACATACATACATATATAAATAAAAGCCCAATTACATAATTACAAACATACACATACAAAGATACATACATAAATAAATGTCCAATTACATAATTACAAACATATACATACAAACACACATACACATATATACATTTATATTAATTGATCATCATAAACACAAATTACACACATACATACAAACTAATCATCCAAACTAATCATCTTAAACACAAATTACACACATACATACAAACAAACTAAACATTCAAACTAATCATCATAAACACACATTACACACATACATACAAACACTAATTTACATAAACTAAATTATATAAAATACTCACACATTTAAACCAAATGACCTAAAGTAATCATAATTTAATAATTCCATCATACATACAAATATACATACTCATACATACAAACATACATACATACATACACATACATAACACATACATACAAAATCATAAAACTCTTAGATCTAAACCAAATTTCATCACAAATTAGTAATCAAAATGATTATTTACCTTCACAAAGCTAGAAATCCAAAAAATGGTGAAATTTCTCCAAAACCTAACCAAAATAAACAAACAAAATTTCAAAATCTTGAAAAAGTAGCTAAAATATGAAACCCGGATGACACCTCTCCTTAAATCCTGAGAGTTTTTGTGAAAGTTTCTCCCAATAAATACCTTCTTATATACCTACACATCACAATTACATACATACATAAATAAAAGCCCAATTACATAATTACAAACATATACATACAAACATACATACATAAATAAATGTCCAATTACATAATTACAAACATATACATACATACACATATATACATTCATATTAACTAATCATCATAAACACAAATTACACACATACATACAAACTAATCATCCAAACTAATCATCATAAACACAAATTACACACATACATACAAACTAAACATTCAAACTAATCATCATAAACACAAATTACACACATACATACACATATATACAAACACTAATTTACATAAAATAAATTATATAAAATAATCACACATCTAAACCAAATGACCTAAACTAATCATAATTTAATAATTCCATCATACATACAAATATACATACTCATACACACAAACATACATGCATACACATACATAACACATACATACAAAATCATAAAAATCTTAGATATAAACTAAATTTCATCACAAATTAGTAATCAAAACGAGTATTTACCTTCACAAAGCTAGAAATCCAAAAAATGGTGAAATTTCTCCAAAACCTAACCAAAATAAACAAACAAAACTTCAAAATCTTGAAAAAATAGCTAAAATATGAAACCCGGATGATACCTCACCTTAAATCCTGAGAGTTTTTATGAAAGTTGCTCCCAATAAATACCCCTTCATATACCTACACATCACAACTATATACATACATAAATAAAAGCCCAATTACATAATTACAAACATATACATACAAACATACATACATAAATAAATGTCCAATTACATAATTACAAACATATACATACAAACATACATACACATATATACATTCATATTAACTAATCATCATAAACACAAATTACACACATACATACAAACTAATCATCCAAACTAATCATCATAAACATAAATTACACACATACATACACATTCATACAAACTAAACATTCAAACTAATCATCATAAACACAAATTACACACATACATACACATATATACAAACACTAATTTACATAAAATAAATTATATAAAATAATCACACATCTAAACCAAATGACCTAAACTAATCATAATTTAATAATTCCATCATACATACAAATATACATACTCATACATACAAACATACATGCATACACATACATAACACATACATACAAAATCATAAAAATATTAGATATAAACCAAATTTCATCACAAATTAGTAATCAAAACGAGTATTTCCCTTCACAAAGCTAGAAATCCAAAAAATGGTGAAATTTCTCCAAAACTTAACCAAAATAAACAAACAAAACTACAAAATCTTGAAAAAGTAGCTAAAATATGAAACCCGGATGTTACCTCACCTTAAATCCCGAGAGTTTTTGTGAAAGTTGCTCCCAATAAATACCCTTTTTATATACCTACACATCACAATTATATACATACATAAATAAAAGCCCAATTACATAATTTCAAGCATATATATACAAACATACATACATAAATAAATGTCCAATTACATAATTACAAACATATACATACAAACATACATACACATATATACATTCATATTAACTAATCATCATAAACACAAATTACACACATACATACAAACTAATCATCCAAACTAATCACCATAAACACAAATTACACACGTACATACACATAAATACAAACTAAACATTCAAACTAATCATCATAAACACAAATTACACACATACATACACATACATACAAACACTAGTTTACATAAACTAAATTATATAAAATAACCACACATTTAAACCAAATGACCTAAACTAATCATAATTTAATAATTCCATCATACATACAAATATACATACTCGTACATACAAACATACATACATACAAACATACATGCATACACATACATACAAAATCATAAAAATCTTAGATCTAAACCAAATTTCATCACAAATCTATACTATATAATAAATAAAGGTTTTCTAATGTCACATGTAGCCTCCACATTCGTTCTCATTATTTTTTTCCCGCCTTTCTCTCTTATTAAATGCACATCCATTTTTTAACAATAATATATATTTAAAGAAAATATTAATTATATACTAATAAAACACATTTATTTTAAATTATCCCTATTTAAACTTTGAAATATAATTATGTAACTTTTATTTTCAATCAAATAATAAATGAAAATCAAATTATATTAAAAAGTACTTAATGTATTTTCGAAACCCAATTATATTTTAATTTTTACATATTTTGAGTTTTGTTTTCTAACCTTAGTATGTGATACATTTTTACACCTGTAAAATATACACATAAAGATTTAAAAATTTTATTTATTGATATTTTTTTCACCACGTGTGTATGCACGGGATCTAAACTATTTAGTAATCAAAACAAGTATTTACCTTCACAAAGCTATAAATCCAAAAAATGGTGAAATTTCTTCAAAACCTAACCAAAATAAACAAACAAAACTTTAAAATCTTGAAAAAGTAGCTAAAATATGAAACCTGGATGTTACCCCACCTTAAATCCCGAGAGTTTTTGTGAAAGTTACTCACAAAAAGCCAAAAAACCGTGAAATCGCCGGAGAGAACAATTTGGGGGAGTTTTGGAGGATTTTGGGTAGAAATGAAGGTATGCCGTCTGTTTTCCCTATTTGTTTGCGTTGCACCCTATGGCAACGACATGTCGTAGGCATAGGCCCACATGTCGTCGGCACAGGTACCCTATGCCGACGACATGTCGTCGGTATAGGGTTTGTAGGATGTTGACCAGTCAATAAAGATAAAAACCCTATCCTGACGACATGTCGTCGCCATAGGGTTTTCCAGAATTTTTTTTTAATTAAAAAACAAAATTTGGCTGACGAAAATTTATTAAATAAAAAAACAAAAAGAAAAATCAAATTTAACCTATAGCGACGACATGTCGTCACTATAGGTTTTCCTCAAAAATTCATTAGGCGCTGGTTTTCCCTCCAAACTGCCTCAACCCTATAGCGACGACATGTCGTCGCTATAGGGTGTCCCATTCAAAATTTTTGTTTTGACCTATACCGACGACATGTCGTCGGTATAGGCGACGTCGGCATAGGGTCATTTCCTTGTAGTGTGCTCTCGGGCCTATCATCACTACCATCACCGGTCGTTGGAGGAAAAGGAACGGGGAGGGAGAGACTGATGGTGGGGAGGGAGAGGCGGTACGGTTGAGAGGTTCACGGGGATAGCGAGAGAGAACAGACGGTGTTTTGAATTTTGAAAGGTCTTTTAGGGTTTTAAGGTTTAAAAGTTGTGTTTGAATGGGGTCTCACAGGCTTAAAGAGTTGTATAGTGTGTTTTAAGAGTTGTATAGTCTTAAATTTAAGACCTTTTGATGAAATTACCATCTTATCCATCTGATATGTATATAATATATAGTGTATATATATATATATATACATACAAAATAAATATCACTAACATGATAGTATGTTTGGCCTATTTTGTCAAGGTCACTAATGATGAAACCTATGGTAGTGGTTGGCCTACTTTATCAAGGTCAATAATACTATCTACTTTTACGATGTTGTCGAAAATTCACGATCATTAGTAATGCTATTAAGGGTAATGCTATTTGGACATCCTGGTGTTTTTATTTGGACATTCTGGTGCTTTATACGGGCCGTATAGCCTTCATTAATTTCATGCCAATCATTGGTTAGTGCCAAACCTAGTATCAAGTATAAACCTCGTACATCATACCTATACGGCCCGTATAGGTCTATACGGGTCGTATAGGTGTTCATTTAATGCTGATGAAACCCTATACGGGCCGTATAGAACTATACGGGCCGTATAAGGGTTGTCCAACATTTTTTTGGGTTGTCCAAATAACATCACCCTACTATTAAATACCAACCTTTATGATCAGTGAAGCAGAGTTTGCTCAAGCAATCAGTGAAGCAGAGTTTGCTCAAGCAAACAGACAACCTGTTGATTTTTTTTTTCATTTTCACCCTTAAACCATATATAATTTACGCTTTTAACCCATTTAATTACGTTATAATTTCGTATTTCTATAACAACTTTCATTCGTTAACTTTTTATTAAAACGGAATACACGGTTGTATTTAAAAAAATTTTCAACGTTCCAATATAAAACAATTTTAAATGGAGTTTGCTTTCAAAATCGAGTATTTTTTTACTATCGTAGCCATAGCGAGTGTCGTTACCGTTGTGATACCTGACAACCCGAACCTATTATGAGCGAACATTATTTCCTGTACCGGTAACGGTATTATCGGAAACGGTGTCGGTATTCGCTTTTACGGTTTTCAACCACCCAAACCGATAACGACCAAACTCATGCCACGGGTCGTTGGCGAAAAACGACCAAACTCCGGTAGGGTTTTTCAAATCCGAAAATCCGATTAGTCACATTCGAGGGTATGAAAAGCATAGCTAGAGAGCTCTGATAAAAAATTCATCTGGTAGGGTTTTGCGTCTATGTGTTGAAAACATCATATCCAAAATTCATACATTTCTAACGGTCGGATTTACGGGGATCGTCCGATCTTTAAGACTGCGCATGCATAAAACTTTTTGGACAGAATTTAAAAACTCTTTTTAACTAATTTAAGCAAGGATTTAGACAAATCTGAGCTTACCATTGCGGTAGTAGCGTCGAGAAATGGTTCTAGGGGAAAAACGAGCTTCGGCCGCCACCGGCCACCGCACCGGACCACCGCGGACCGCCGTCGGCCGCCACGGGACCACCGCGGACCGCCGTCGGCCGCCACCGGACCACCGTCGGACCACCACCAGCTCCAGCCCTCTCTCTCTCTAATTTCTTTCAATGACTTAAGCAAATGAGAAAAAGAGAGTGAAGTGGGGTATTTATATCCCTCGTGATCTCCGATCGCGTGCCGGTTTCTCGCTTAAACGAACCTGATAAAAAAATAGAGGCGTTATTTTACCCAAAAATAACTTATTAAAATTTATTATTTTTCCTCGAGTCCTTGCGTCTCATAAATATATATCCTTTCGGATTTAAATTAAAATTTTACGAAACCGCTCAACTCGGGTGTTAACGCGTATAAACCCGAACTTGATCAATTTTTTTTACATTATAACACCCAAATAAATCTTGCTATTATCTTTCGTTCACTAACGAGTTCCTTTCGTTTGAAAGTATATTTCAACATAATAATACTATTATTATATGAACTCGCCGAACGCGGTGTAGGCCTGAAAATTCACAGTTGTCACATTATCCCCCAGTTGAAGGAATTTTGTCCCGAAATTCAACTGGTATTATAATTGACAGGTTTATTTACGAAATTTGATTCAAGTACTGTCAAGAGAGATCCGGTTTCCTTAGAGATAGAAGAGAGGCTTGACAAATCGTGACATAAGAATCACAGAGAATTGGTTACGACTAGTTATTTTCAAAAGCCAATCGAATAACGTGTGAGAGAGATCCTTCGAATTCTCAAGAGAATCCATAGATCGTTGTTTCACCGAATCAGTCAAAAGGTACACTGCTGGTGTTATTCAGAATATTAACAAATCCGCCATAGGATTGATATACACAGGTATACAAAGTTGGTACAAATCTAGAATGATATTATGTTACAAAATCCCAGTGATTTAGTATCCTTTTATGAGCAAGGAAAAATATCATTCGGCTTGGTGCCATTAAGGAATACTATTATAAATAGTAACCATAAAATTATAGTATGAGCGGTGCTATTAAGATCCAAAGAGTCGGTAGAATCACCACAACTCATTGGAATAAAAATGTATCACAGCGATAACAAATATCATAGGTTATAAAGGATGGTCATATCATGTACTTAGAATACAGAGAGATAACACCTCGTTAAAATGAAACTTGTCGTCAATACGAACTTCCTTAGGTTGTATAATTACAGATTCATCGGCTAAACACCTTTTGAGACTCGATATACGATAAGCATCGTATATACTATTAAGCTCCTGAGGTAGTTTTAGTTTATACATAACAAGACCAATCAAATGATTACTACCAACTTCAGCACAACAAAATGGTGATCAACATTTGTGTCAAAACAGAGCTTCTAATGGCGCTCATTTAATGCTAGTGTGATAATTGTTAGTGTAAGGAAATCTGACCAAAGGTAAAAGAGTATCCAAATTACCATTAAATTCTATCGCACAAGCCCTGAGCATATCCTCCAAGGTATGAATAGTTTGTTCACTTAGACCGTCAGTTTGCGGATAGTAAACGGTGCTCATATCTAAGCACGTACTCAAAGCTTTCTGTAGTGTCTGCCAGAAATGGGATGTAAAGCGACTATCCGTATCGAATATAAAGGAAACAGGCACTCCATGCTTGTTATAATTTCACTACTATACAGTTGAGCTAGCTTTTCTATCTAGAACTCCTCTCGGATAAGTAGGAAATATGCAGAGCTCGTTAATTGGTTAAAATTGTCCCAAAATGAATCATAGCCGCCCAATGTTCTAGGCAGGCCTAGTAACGAAATCTATTGAAATTTGTTCCCACATCCCTTTGTGGAATCTCAGGTTGTTGTATGTACTTATTGTTAGTAATAGTAATTACTCATAATGGTCAGTACGTTGTTGCGTCATAAGGCGACACAACATGGTTGGTGTGTATACAACATAACCGTATAAGTAGATACAAGAGAATTTTGAAAATCACCATAACAAAAGGACGAGATTCACACTTCTTATACTAGAATTGAAGAGTGATGATTAGTCATTAGATAATGAATTAATAACGAGAAATCCAAGCTTAAAGCTTTACAAAGCAAGTATATAATGAGTATAAGTATGATTGTACCAAACTCGAGTCGTGAAACCGAAGATTAACAAACAAAGGATATTATACTAGGATTCTGTCGAGATAAATTTGCTAAGAGTCAAATTTACTCAATCCTATCAAGTGTTATAGGAAATGAGTCATAATCATAAAATAGATGCCAGCGATGACCCGTGCTATGTAACCTCACCACAAAGCATTAGGATTCGGTACTAACTCGCATATTAGTCTCGATATAATATAACCATGTTTGGTAATTTTCAATTAAAGGTTCATATACCTATTGTCGAAAGTTAGCAATGGGCTATATGATAATCGAGTCACCACAAGATCTAGATAGAGAAAGTGACTAAAGACCTAGGACGATCTAATCAAGTAGATTAGTTAAAAGACTAGGTGCCAGTTCAATAGTTGGACATTGAATTGACTACCACCAGAAGTCGAATTTGGTTAACAGTCAGAAATGGAATTCTGAAATTTTAACAAGAAGTCCATATTAAAAATGGTCTACTCCTCACATCGAGTTGGCCAAATTTGATAGGATAACATTAGACGTCTACATCTTTCTTGATGTGTATTGAAATGATTCGTAAGTAATCCACTATCCATCTAGATGAGGAAATAAACAGTCACGTTGTGGAAATAATCTCATAAAAATAGTGTCCCCCGAAAATGATAATGAGCTTGCAAACCCACAAAATGGGTAGACTTTGATTTAATATCATTGTCAATTTAGCCTGAGGTTTAATTCTTATAAATTAAACGTCAGAAAATAGGGGAGGATCAAGTAAAACTTTAGGAATTTTCCAAATGTGAGGATGTCATGCTCATAGGTCATTTAAAGATAATGCAATCTCAAGTGGATCTTCAAGAGAGCAGAGTCAACTATGATTCATCCCTTGTTCCTCTTCCTGGTAGCGTACAAGTTTAATTGGTTAAGAATCGTAAAACATATAAATAAATTCAAAATTTCCCTCCTATGATTTAAGGACACATCTTTCAAATGATAAGGTTTTCAAATTTCTACTTAGGTCCTCGCTTTCCATTAAAGTCGGTGAAAATGGACCACAAGATTTCAGAGTTTGTCCTTAGATCTCGCGTTGAAGATGGTCGAATTGATTATCTGCCAATTACTGGTAGTACAGTACGCCTGCAACTTCCTTGGCTTTCGAACGGTGTTACTATGACTTACCATTTAGTATTTCACTAATATCGGTTATAGCCTTAAAATCCTTTGCATAAGATTTTAAGCCATAAATTTGATGGTATGAGTGTTTAATGTCATAGATTCGTATTCCCTCAGGGTACGTGTTAAGAAGTCCTTTCTAAATAGTAGTTGTTCTAAAGCTTTCTAATTACAGGAGACTGAGAATATGGGATGCGTATACGCCTCTACCTAGTTGGAAATCAGAAAGTCAATCAACAAAATGACCTTTGAGGGAGAGTAAGTACAAAAAGGATACTAGACTATCTTATTCGGATCTATAAGGACAATATACGTAGAGTAACAAATAGGGATAATCACCATAAATAAACTTTGAATGATGACTAATAAAATTTTCGGTACACAAAGAATCATTCCAACATAAAGTTTCATTTTCTCCATCAAAATGGTTTTCGATAAGACATCGAAGCACCAGGAGAAAACAAGATTTGCAAAGCATGCGTAACAATGTTCACAAAAAAGGTCATTAATTTCATACTAAGCCATAGCTATCCTAAAATAAAAAGTTTTTGTAAATCCAACCAAAAGAATCTTGAGCACTAGCTGCTCAGTGTCCATAGTAGTACTACAAATGATAGAAATAAACACAACAATGAACATCGTAAAGATGGATCCTCCTAAGTAAACAAGTTTCTCAAGTTAGGTTTCCACAATATGAGCGTCGCGGTTAAGAGAATAGGGATTGAGTGTACCAAATTACCATAGTGAGTGCAGAGCACTTGCAATGGAAATTTCAAGTTGGTGTAAAACTAAATTATTAAGAATATTTATCAGGAGTATAGTGAAAATGACAAACATCGAAATGAGGATTTATACGAACGATCGTATAGAAAGGTTATATTATCTAAGAAAAAGAAGCTTATATTTCTTTAAGGAATTTCTCCATCATATTGTTACTCCATCGATGTTAGAGTATATTTGGATTATAAGATAAAATATGAGATTATACCGAGACCTCCGATGACCTACTACAAGTGTCGAGCGTTGTAAAGTCCCATACTGAATTTACATTGCCAGTAAAATCTCAAGGGATATGATTTAGCAAGTAAAATAGAAGAGAGAAAATCTCTGTTGCTCAAGATCCACTAAGGAGTTGATTAGATCAAATTCGAATTTCTCTTATTCTTTCAGAATTACGAGAACGTTACACTTTGATCCATTAGGGGAGTTAGAAATGTCGAGGTCTTATTCACGCTAGACCGAGATTCATCACATGCGTTGATAAACATATAACAAAATTGAAATGAGAGAATCTTTAGCTGTATCTCAAAGGTGAAGCAATACTTTACAAATAATTTCCAAATCCAGTCCAAATACCGAGGTTAAATAAATTGAGAACAGACCTCTTCAGTGTCTCGGTCTAAATTGTCATGTAAAATAAATCTCGATAATAGTTTTGGATCCATTACGATTCAAAGATAAAAGATACGATATAACTTCCCATATCACCTGAGGTAGCCCATCGCATCATTCGATGTCTTTGGCTCAACCCTAAGGTTACGATAGTTTGATCAATATTCGAATGACTGGGAATCGGAACTAGAAATACAGATTAATCATGAACATTAACTCAGACAGTAAGACTCACTAGAGTTCTCATGCACTGCAGATTATGATTACGTGTGCCCCTGTAATGATAATTTACTTTGCATGGTCCCTACAGTGTTTCCTCTTTCCCGAGCTCTCAGCTAAAAAAAGGAACTGAAATGTTCATTGGATCACGTCATCGTGTTGCACTTTCACGTAAAAGTGTGGATGTTCTATCTGATCACTTTTAATTATTTGTACCAATACTCATGGATCTACAGACTATGGCTGTTGCTGGATGGAGGTAATGGTAGAGGGTCACAACCGGCGTCCTCTAATAAAAGAAAAAGTGCATGGTGGAAGTCAGGCACTAATAATAGGGCAGAGATCCTCAAATCAGTGTCGAGCAAATCATGCTACAAATTTATACGTATACGTGGATCTAATGATCCAACAAAACAAAAAGAGTCAATGGATCTCCTGACCCGTAGAGTTCTCTCCCGTTTAGTCCTGCTTCTCCACCTCGGGTTCCCTTTAGATCGAGCAATTCTGTCTGCCATATCTCATGGCGAAAGTTCTAGCCATCCAATCCAGTAGATCACGAAAGCAAGTATATACCGCACAAAGTGAAAACAATAGATGTCAAATAAGAAAAGCCGACTCAAGAACTGGAGTAGATGTAGGTGCGGTGTAGGTACAAGTACAGCTCGAGGTAACACCAAGACAGATAGAGACGGATATAGATTACCGCAAACGTAACCGAAATCATCAAAGAGTACGCGTAATGCCGTGACAACGACATGATTATGACGAAGCAATGTGTCGTGGATAAGAAAGAGGTAGTATGCAATGCACATATAATTCCTATGGTTCAATGCAATAAACTTAGAGTTATAGTCTAGGTCTAGTCTCGGAGAAACCTAATTCTCTATAACCGGTGCTCTGATACCAAGTCTGTCACACCCCGCCGAAGAAGGAAACACGGAGTGGGACCGGTATATCACATTGAACACAAGTACAAGAGAAACTAAAAGGAAAGTTGTGCATTACATTGAGCCATACTACATGCCTCTATCGAAAGTACAAATATACGGAAAATTCCGAATCAATACAAAGGGTCTAAAATGCCCAACTACAACCAAAAGTACATAATAATAACTCTTCCCAAAAGCAAGTCGTTTAAATATCGTTATCCCCATAACTGTTTACCTGAAAAACATGTTTCGAAAACGGATCAACTATAAAAATAGTTTGTGAGCACGCAGGTTTTGCGACTCTATAAAAAGTAAGTAAATAAATTTCAAAATGTAATAGTAACCATCCGCAGATGATCAAGTACACGTGTTAAGATATAATTACCCTGAGTCACAATCAAAACCGTCAGACTAGTTGTTGCCCCTGTTTTATCATATACTAAATACTGACCAAATTCCATATTTTTCCAATACTCACAGGTATTTTTCACCATTTTCATGTATTAAAATTGTAGAATTTTTAATAAATAATCTATAAATAGTTTAGTTACCAAACTTTCTATATCTCACTTTTTATATAAATACTACTTTTTAAAAACAAATTTGGAAGCTAAATCAAAAGTTTATAAAAATCCATCAAAAACAGTTGTTGTATAAAAATAAATATATTAGTTCCACATGAACCGGGATTGAGTTTATAACCTAATAACCACTCAAAATATCAAATATCTCAATACTAAATATGTTCGGGTTCAATTCCCAACCAATGACTCATAGAACTATTCTAACATAAAATTAAATCTTAACGGGTAAAGTTTATACTTTTCGTATAAATGGTTCGCGTACGCTGAACCTCCCGTATTTCACATGCAATACGAACCAAAAATACCATTAGAATCGTTTTTATCTCCCAAGCATTTCCATATGCTCAAAATTGACATGCAATGCCGTTTGGATGGCCATGCAACCCGATCAATTTCCTATGTTTCGATCCTAGAAATTGTTACAATCTGTTCGTACTAAAAAAATATACTTTCCAACATCTGATCGGAATTTCCTTCAGTGAAAACATTCATATATATGTTAAAAAACTACTGTCCAAAAATCGTCACGATCCAAAGGTCGGATCTTCGGGGATCGACGATTCTTTGAGACCCAGTTTTTCAAATCCGAAAATCCGATTAGTCACATTCGAGAGTATGAAAAGCATAGCTATAGAGCTCTGATAAAAAATTCCTCCAGTAGGGTTTTGAGTCTATGTGTTGAAAACATCATATCCAAAATTCATACATTTCTAACGGTCGGATTTCCGGGGATCATCCGATCTTTAAGACTGCGCATGCATAAAACTTTCTGGACAGAATTTAAAAACTCTTTTTAACGAATTTAAGCAAGGATTTAGACAAATATGAGCTTACCATTACGTTCGTAGCGTCGAGAAATGGTTCTAGGGGAAAAACAGGCTTTGGCCGCCACCGGCCATCGCACCGGACCGCCGTCGGCCGCCACCGGACCGCCGTCGGCCGCCACCGGACCACCGCCTGACCACCACCGGACCACCACCAGCTCCAGCCATCTCTCTCTCTCTAATTTCTTTCAATGACTTGAGCAAATGAGAAAAAGAGTGTAGTGGGGTATTTATATCCCTCGTGGTCTCCGATCGCGTGCCGGTTTCTCGCTTAAACGTACCCGATAAAAAATAGAGGCGTTATTTTACCCAAAAATAACTTATTATAATTTATTATTTTTCCTCGAGTCCTTGCGTCTCATAAATATATATCCTTTCGGATTCAAATTAAAATTTTACGAAACCGCTCAACTCGAGTGTTAACGCGTATAAACCCGAACTTGATCAAATTTTTTTTGACATTATAACACCCAAATAAATCTTACTATTATCTTTCGTTCACTGACGAGTTCCTTTCGTTTGAAAGTATATTTCAACATAATAATACTATTATTATTATTATTATATGAACTCGTCGAACGCGGTGTAGACCTAAAAATTTGCGGTTGTCAAAGGCTCTGCCCATTGGATCCCGCGGGGCAGAGCCTCTTGGACCCGCTTCCAAGGGCGCTGCCCCCGGATCCCCGTTACTTAGGGGCTTCGCTCCTAAGTATTATTTAGGTAATCAAATAAATTCAAATAAGTGTGCACTCCGCACCTCTTAACTTGTTTAATATTTTGTGGCATTTGCATATATCACTTCCTAAGTTCCTTTATTACATATTTACCCAACCCTAAATTTTAATTACATATTTCCCCTTTCTAAAACCTATAAATTACATATTTATCTAATCCATTTAAAATAACTTATTTCATTACCATTTTACCCTTAATGAACCAATTAAAGTACTATTTATATATATCCCTTTCTATTATTTGTGAGGGACAATTGGATAATTTTAAGTTAATTGGGAAAATCTGTAATTAAAGTTAAGGGTTGGGGATATATGTAATTTAGATGTTTAATAAGGGGAAATATGTAAAAAAACATAATATTTAATATGATTAATTTGGTCAACTAGTTAATCCAATTACACTAAAATAGCGAACAATTATCATCGATTCAAATTTTATGAAGATAGTTGGTTAGACATCGACCAAAACGTTAGCAGTCTAGCGGTGTACGGAAAATACGTCATTTGTCAGATTAAGGGTTTAAGTTTAATAGTGGATGAATGAGTAGATTTTAGTGTGTAAGTTAGCCGACCAAAAAAAATATTGGTTAGGCATTGGATTCAATAATTAGCAACAGAATTAATATCTTAATTTCTCCAAATTTTGTTAATTTTATGTTTTAAGTTTTTAACTTATCTCCAAATTAAATTTTGTATTCCCATGTTAAAAACCTTTTTTTACATGGTATCGTTATTAATCAATCTTAACGTGAACATAGGAATATAAAAAAATAATATGGCATTCTTAACAAATAATGAACTTATTATGAACTTCATGTACTTTTGTATTTACCATTTACGTTAAACTTTCCCGTACTACAAAAGTGGTCCTAGTTTGTTTGTCATAACAACTGATTGACATTGAAAATTCATAACCCCATGTGGTCCTCATTCAGTGATGAGGCCATGTGTTTGGTTCAAGGACGGGTTTGGAAATAGAATTTGAAATGAAATTAAAAGGTTTTTTTTTGAAAATTTATAATGTGTTTGGTTGACACGTTTATTAATAAATTGGAATGTAAAAATATCTAAAATTACAAAACTACCCCTTAGAAATGTTGAAGGATTCTTAAGGGACGTTTGGTACACGGAATTCGTTGGATTTGGAATCTAAATGATTTTTTTGAAATCCATAATGTGTTTGGTTAACATATCTGTAAATAGAATTGTAATGTAAAAAAGCCTAGAAGGCAAAAATTACTCCTTAAAATGTGATTCTGAATTCTATTGAAATGTGGGGGGATTTTGAATTTCATTAGTTGATGGATTTGCTTAGAATTAATTCTAATTCCAAATTCTTCTCTTAGCCAACCAAACATTTCAAGGAATGAAATTTAAATTCCAATTCCATTAAAATCTTATGAATTTATGACAACCAAACAGACCCTTAGTTTCATCGATTGAACGATTTGGTTAGAATTCTTCTCTTAGCTAGCCAAACATACAAATGAATGAAATTTAAATTAAAATAGTTTGCTTATAGTAATGTTGATTGGTGATATTGTGTCTTTGTCTTTTGGCTCTGTCATTGAAATAGTTTGCTTCCATATTCAAGATTTGAATATCATGTTTTCCACAAAATGAACGGATTTTCTCTAAAAGTGGTTCAAATCCACTTTCTCTAAAATTTTGTAGCTTTCCTTTGGTCGTTTCCACCAATAAAACAGCTTCTACCAATAAAACAGCTTCTAAAATGTCTTGATCTTTTCTTTGAAGAGCTTGAGATATTTTATTTGTGAACCCTAAAATCTCCAACATCAAATGCAAATAAAACACAAATTCAAATGAGCTCAAAAAATTTAACATACTAATTGCTTGATTCTGGGTAGAAGGGTTACTACATTCCTCTTTAACATACTCAAGTACTACAATGATGGATGAAAACATATCAACCAACTATATAAGTGTTTTGTAATAAGAATTCCATCTTGTATAGTGGCAACAGACTGCTTTTGATTTAGTAAATCTTCACATCTTTTAAATGCTTTATTGTGAGCACTACCAACATCACCAATATGTGTATCAAATCTATTCGGTTTATTCCAACTATCAAACTCATCTTTCGAAAATTATTTTGACACTTATTGCTTTATAAAATTTGTATTAGAAATTATATTTCGAATAATTTTTTATATAAAATCAGTGCTAAAATTTGGGCGGATTTTAAATTAAATTCGAAATTCAAATTCGAATTATAGGATAATTGCCTCTGGTTTATCTCAGAAAACCTCAATTTTGGTCATACGATTATATTCTCTGGTTCATACAATTCTCTCAAGATTGCATACTTGATTCTTGTCTCAAATACTCTAAGTTTTATCCGATCAAAGAATTTGGGGAACCACCAAATTGATTTTGATCGGAAAGTATTCTATACGACTCTCAGATCATCCTCGGTTATTTCGAATTTCTACAACAATAATAAGATAAGATATGCTCAAAAGTTAGGTAATAAAATTTATGAATAACTAGTTGGTTTGTGGCCCCTTGTTTCGTGGCGGGATGTATCCATGTAGAAGTTTGGTTGTTTTTCGCCAACGACCCGTGACATTAGTTTGATTGTTATCGGTTCGGGAGGTCGAAAACCGTAAAAGTGAATACCGACACCGGTTCCGATAATACCATTACCGATACATGCAATAATGTTCGGTCATAATAGGTTCGGGTTGTCACGGTATCATAACGGTAACGGCACTCGCTATGGTTACGATAGTAGAAAAATACTCGATTTTGAATGCAACTCCGCTTTAAATATATATATATATCGGAACGTTGACAAAAAAAATTAAAAACCGTCGTGTATTCCGTTTAAAAAAAGTTAACTAACGAAAGTTGTTATAGAAATATGAAATTAAACGGGTAAAAACGTAAATTATATATAGTGTAAGGGTGAAAATAAAAAAAAATAATTCCACAGCTGCCTGCTAGGCTGCTTCACTGTTCATAAAGGTTGGTCTTTAACAATGATAATAAGATAAGATATGCTCAAAAGTTAGGTAATAAAATCAATGAATAACTAGTTGGTTCGCGGCGAGATGTATCCACGTAGGAGTTTGGTCGTTTTTCGCCAATGACCCGTGGCATGAGTTTGGTCGTTATCGGTTTGGGTGGTCGAAAACCGTAAAAGCGAATACCGACGCCGGTTCCGATAATACCGTTACCGGTACAGGCAATAATGTTCGCTCATAATAGGTTCGGGTTGTCAGGTATCACAATGGTAACGACACTCGCTATGGCTACGATAGCAAAAAAAAATACTCGATTTTGAATGCAAACTCTGTTTAATTTTTTTTTATATTGGAACGTTGAAAAATGAAATTAAATACAACCGTGTATTCCGTTTTAATAAAAAGTTAACGAATGAAAGTTGTTATAGAAATACGAAATTATAACGTAATTAAATGAGTTAAAAGCGTAAATTATATATGGTTTAAGGGTGAAAATGAAAAAAAAATCAACAGGTTGTCTGTTTGCTTGAGCAAACTCTGCTTCACTGATTGCTTGAGCAAACTCTGCTTCACTGATCATAAAGGTTGGTATTTAATAGTAGGGTGATGTTATTTGGACAACCCAAAAAAATTGTTGGACAACCCTTATACGGCCCGTATAGCCCTACACGGCCCGTATAGGGTTTCATCAGCATTAAATGAACACCTATACGACCCGTATAGACCTATACGGGCCGTATAGACCTATACGGGCCGTATAGGTACGATGTACGAGGTTTATACTTGATACGAGGTTTGGCACTAACCAATAATTGGCTGGTAATTAATGAAGGCTATACGCGGCCCGTATAAAGCACCAGAATGTCCAAATAAAAATACCAGGATGTCCAAATAGCCTTACCCTTAATAGCATTACTAATGATCGTGAATTGTCGACAACATCGTAAAAGTAGATAGTATTATTGACCTTGATAAAAATAGGCCAACCACCACCATTGGTTTCATCACTAGTGACCTTGACAAAATAGGCCAAACATACTATCATGTCAGTGATATTTATTTTATATGTATATATATATATATATGTATATATATATACCTTATATATAATATACATATCAGATGGATAAGATGGTAATTTCATCAAAAGGTCTTAAATTTAAGGCTGTACAACTCTTTAAACACATTGTACAACTCTTTAAGCATGTGAGACCCCATTCAAACACAACTTTTAAACTTTTAAACCTTGAAACCCTAAAAGACCTTTCAAAATTCAAAACACCGTATGTTCTCTCTCGCTCTCACCATGAACCTCTCAACCGTACCGCCTCTCCCTCCCCACCAACAGCCTCTCCCTCCCAGTTCCTTTTCCTTCAATGGCTGGTGATGGTAGTGATGATAGGCCCGAGAGCACATTACAAGGAAATGACCATGTGCCGACGTCGCCTATACCGACGACACTTGTCGTCGGCATAGGTCACCCTATACTGACGACATGTCGTCTGCACAGGTACCCTATGCCAAGGACATGTCGTCGGTATAGGGTTCGTAGGATGTTGACAATCAATAAAGGTAAAAACCCTATCCCGACGACATGTCATTGCAATAGGGTTTTCGAGAATTTTTTTTTAATTAAAAAAAAAATTTTGACTGACAAAAATTTATTATATAAAAAAAACAAAAAGAAAATCAAAATTAACCTATAGCTACGACATGTCGACACTATAGGTTTTCCTCAAAAATTCATTAGGCGCCAGTTTTCCCTCCGATCTGCCTCAACCCTATAACGACGACATGTCGTCGCTATAGGGTGTCCCATTCAAAATTTTTGTTTTGACCTATACCGACGACATGTCTTCGGTATAGGGTGACCTATGCCGACGAAAAGTGTCGTCGGTATAGGCGACGTCGGCACAGGGTCATTTCCTTGTAGTGTGCTCTCGGGCCTATCATCACTACCATCACCGGTCGTTGGAGGAAAAGGAACGGGGACGGAGAGGCTGATGGTGGGGAGGGAGAGGCGGTACGGTTGAGAGGTTCATGGGGAGAGCGAGAGAGAACAGACGGTGTTTTGAATTTTGAAAGGTCTTTTAGGGTTTCAAGGTTTAAAAGTTGTGTTTGAATGGGGTCTCACAGGCTTAAAGAGTTGTACAATGTGTTTTAAGAGTTGTACAGCCTTAAATTTAAGACCTTTTGATGAAATTACCATCTTATCCATCTGATTTGTATATTATATATAGTGTATATATATACATATATATATACATATAAAATAAATATCACTGACATGATAGTATGTTTGGCATATTTTGTCAAGGTCACTAGTGATGAAACCTATGGTAGTGGTTGGCCTATTTTTATCAAGGTTAATAATACTATCTACTTTTATGATGTTGTCGACAATTCACGATCATTAGTAATGCTATTAAGGGTAAGGCTATTTGGACATCCTGTTGTTTTTATTTGGACATTATGGTGCTTTATACGGGCCGTATAGCCTTCATTAATGACCAGCCAATCATTGGTTAGTGCCAAACCTCGTATCAAGTATAAACCTCATACATCGTACCTATACGGCCCGTATAGGTCTATACGGGTCGTATAGGTGTTCATTTAATGCTGATGAAACCCTATACGGGCTGTATAGGGTTATACGGGCTGTATAGGGTTATACGGGCCGTATAAGGGTTGTCCAACAATTTTTTAGGGTTGTCCAAATAACATCACCCTACTGTTAAGTACCAACCTTTATGATCAGTGAAGCAGAGTTTGCTCAAGCAAAGCAAACAGACAACCCGTTGATTTTTTTTTCATTTTCACCCTTAAACCATATATAATTTACGCTTTTAACCCATTTAATTATGTTATAATTTCGTAATTCTATAACAACTTTCATTCATTAACTTTTTATTAAAACGGAATACACGGTTGTATTTAATTACTTTTTTCAACGTTCCAATATAAAAAAAATTTAAACGGAGTTTGCATTCAAAATCGAGTATTTTTTTTTTGCAATCGTAGCCATAGCGAGTGTCGCTACCGTTGTGATACCTGACAACCCAAACCTATTATGAGCGAACATTATTGCCTGTACCGGTAACGGTATTATCGGAACCGGTGTCGGTATTCGTTTTTACGGTTTTCGACCACCCAAACCGATAACGACCAAACTCATGCCACGGGTCATTGGCGAAAAACGACCAAACTCCTACGTGGATACATCTCGTCGCGAACCAACTAGTTATTCATTGATTTTATTACCTAACTTTTGAGCATATGTTATCTTATTATCATCGTTAAAGACCAACCTTTATGAACAGTGAAGCAGTCTAGCAGGCAGCCTGTGGAATTATTTTTTTTTCATTTTCACCCTTACACTATATATAATTTACGTTTTTACCCGTTTAATTAAGTTATAATTTCATATTTCTATAACAACTTTCATTAGTTAACTTTTTTTTAAACGGAATACATGGCTGTTTTTAATTTTTTTTGTCAACATTCCGATATAATTTTTTTTTAAACGGAGTTGCATTCAAAATCGAGTATTTTTCTGCTATCGTAGCCATAGCGAGTGTTGTTACCGTGACAACCCGAACCTATTATGAGCGAACATTATCGCATGTATGAGTAATGGTATTATCGAAACCGGTGTCGGTATTCACTTTTACGGTTTTCGACCTCCCGAACCGATATCAATCAAACTAATGTCACGGGTCGTTGGCAAAAAACAACCAAACGTCTACATGGATACATCCCGCCATGAAACAAGGGGCCACAAACCAACTAGTTTTTCATAAATTTTATTACCTAACTTTTGAGCATATCTTATCTTATTATTGTTGTAGAAATTCAAAATAACCGAGGATGATCTGAGAGTCGTATAGAATACTTTCAGATCAAAAACAATTTGGTGGTTCCTCAAATTCTTTGATCGGATAAAACTCAGAGTATTTGAGACAAGAATCAAGTATGCAATCTTGAGAGAATTGTATGAACCAGGGAAAATAATCGTATGACCAAAATTGAGGTTTTCTGGGATAAACCAAAGGCAATTATCCTACAATTCGAATTTGAATTTCGAATTTAATTTAAAAGCCGCCCAGATTTTAACACTGATTTTATATAAAAAATTATTCGAAATATAATTTCTAATACAAATTTTATAAAGCAACAAGTGTCAAAATAATCTTCGAAAAGTATCATTCGGCTTGATGCCATTATGGAATACTATTATAAATAGTAACCATAAAATTATAGAATGAGAGGTGCTATTAAGATCCAAAGAGTCGGTAGAATCACCACGACTCATTGGAATAAAAATGTATCACAGCGATAACAAATATCATAGGTTATAAAGGATGGTCATATCATGTACTTAGAATACAGAGAGATAACACCTCGTTAAAATGAAACTTGTCGTCAATGCGAACTTCCTTAGGTTGTATAATTAGGGATTCGTCGGCTAAACACCTTTTGAGACTCGATATACGATAAGTATCGTATATACCATTAAGCTCCTGAGGTAGTTTTAGTTTATACATAAAAAGACCAATCAAATGATTATTACCAACTTCAGCATAATAAAATGGTGATCAACATTTGTGTCAAACAGAGCTTCCAATGGTGCTCATTTAATGGTAGTGTGATCACTGTTAGTGTAAGGAAATCAGACCAAAGGTAAAAGAGTATCCAAATTACCACCAAATTGTATCACACAAGCCCTTAGCATATCCTACAATGTATGAATAGTTCTATCACTTAGACCGTCAGTTTGAGGATAGTAAGCGGTGCTTGCGCGTTCTCAAAGCTTTTTATAGTGTCTAGCATAAATGGGATGTAAAGCGATTATCCCTATCGGAGATAAAGGAATCAGGCACTCCATGCCTTGCTACAATTTCACTACTATACAGTTGAGCTAGCTTTTCTATCTAGAAGTCCTCTCGAATAAGTAGGAAATGTGCAGAGTCTGTCATTAATTAGTTAACAATGTTCCAAAATGAATCATAGCCGCCTAATGTTCTAGGCAGGCCTAGTAATGAAATCTATTGAAACTTGTTCTCACATCCACAGTGAAATCTCGGGTTGTTGTACCATGTAATTATCGGTAATAGTAGTTACTATTCAATAGTTAGTACATTGTTGCATCATAGGGCGATACAAAATGGCTGGTGTGTATACGACATAACCATAAAAGTAGATACAAGGGAATTTTGAAAATCAACATAACAAAAGGACGAGATTCACACTTCTTGTACTAGAATTGGAGAGTGATGATTAGTCATTAGAGAATGAATTAATAACGAGAAATCCAAACTTAAAGCTTTACAAAGCAAGTATATAATAAGTACCAGTATGATTGTACCAAACTCGAGTCGTGAAACCGAAGATTAACAAACAAAGGATATTATACTAGGATTCTGTCGAGATAAATTTGTTAAAAGTCAAATTTACTCAATCCTATCAAGTGTTATAGGAAATGAGTCATCATTATAAAATAGATGTCAGCTATGACCCGTGCTATGTAACCTCACCACAAAGCATTAGGATTTGGTACTAACTCGCATATTAGTCTCGATATAATATAACCATGTTCGGTGATTTTCAATTAAAGGTTCATATACCTATTGTCAAAAGTTAGCAATGGGTTATATGATAATCAAGTCATGATAAGATATAGATAGAGCAAGTAACTAAAAATCCAGAACGATCTAATCAAGTAGATTAGTTAAAAGACTAGGTGCCAGTTCAATAGTAGGACATTGAATTGACAACCACCGGCAGTCGAATTTGGATAACGGTCAGAAATGGAATTCTGATATTTTAACAGGAAGTCTATATTAAAAAGATGGTCTACTCCTCACATTGAGTCATCCAAATTTGATTGGATAACATTAGACGTCTACATATTTCTTGATGTGTATTGAAATGATTCGGAAGTAATCCGTTATTCATCCAGATGAGGAAATAAACAGTCACGTTGTGGAAATAATCTCATAAAAATAGTGTCCCTCGAAAATGATTATGAGCTTGCTAACCTACAAAATGGGTAGACTTTGATATAATATCATTGTCAATTTATCCTGGGGTTTGATTCTCATAAAGTAGACATCAGAAAATAAGATAGGATCAAGTAAAACTTCAGGATTTTTTCAAATGTGAGGACGTCATGCTCATAGGTCCCTTAAGGATAATGCAATCCCAAGCGAATCTTCAAGAGAGCAGAGTCAACTATGATTCGTCCCTTGTTCCTCTTCCTGGTAGTGTACAACTTTAATTGGTTAAGAATCGTAAAACACATAAATAAATTCAAAATTTCCCTCCTATGATTTTAGGACACATTTTTCAAATGAAAATGTTTTCAAATTTCAACTTAGGTCCTCGTTTTTCCATTAAATTCGATGGAAATGGACCATAAGGTTTCAGAGTTTATCCTTAGATCTCGCGTTGAAGGGGGTCGAATAGATTATCTGCCAATAACTGGTAGTATAGTATGCATGCAACTTTCTTGGCTTTCGAACGGTACCACTATGACTTACCATTTTGTATTTCACCCATACTAGTTATAGCTTAAAATCCTTTGCATAAGAGTTTAAGCCATAAATTTAATGGAATGAGTGTTTGAATGTCATAGATTCGTATTCCTTTAGGGCACATGTTAAGAAGTCGTTTCTAAACAGTAGTTGCTCTAAGTCTTTCTAATTACAGGTGACGGAGAGTAAGGGATGTGTATACGTCTCTACCTGGTTGGAAAGTCAATCAACAAAATGACATTTGAGAGAGAACAAGTACAAAAAGGAATGAGACTATTCTATTCGGATCTATAAGGACAATATACGTAGAGTAACAAATAGCGATATTCACCGTTAATAAACTTTGAATGATTACAAATAAAATTTTCGGTACACAAAGAATCATTCCAACATAAAGTTTCATTTTCTCCATTAAAATAGTTTTCAATAAGGCATTGAATCACCAGGAGAAATCAAGATTTGCAAAACATACGTAGCAATGTTCACAAAAAAAGGGCATTAGTTTCATACTATGCCATAGTTATCCCAAAAATAAAAAGTTTTTGTAAAGCCAACCAAAAGAATCCTGAGCACAAGCCGCTCAGTGACCATAGTAGAAATACAAATGATAGAAATAAACATGACAATGAACGTCGTAAAGATGGCTCCTCCCAAGTAAACAAGTTTCTCAAGTTAGGTTTCCACAATATTAGCGTCGCGGTTAAGAGAATCAGGATTGAGTGTACCAAATTACCATAGTAAGTGCATAGCACTTGCAATGGAAATTTCAAGTAGGTTTAAAACTGAATTATTAAGAATATTTATCAGGAGTATAGTGAGAATGACAAACACCGAAATGAGGATTTATACGAACGATCATATTGAAAGGTTATATTGTCTAAGAAAAAAAAATCTTAATTTGCTTTAAGGAATTTCTCCATCATATTGTTACTCCATCGATGTTAGAGTGCGTTTGGATTATAAGATAAAATCCTAGATTATGTCGGGATCTCCGATGATAGTCGTACAGTTACAGCAAGTGTCGAGAGTTGTAAAGCCCATACTGAATTTACGTGGCCAGTAAACTCTCAAGGGATCTGATTTATCAAGTAAAATAGATGAGAGAAAATCTTCGTTGCTCAAGATTCAGTAAGGAGTTGATTATATCAAATTCGAATTTCTCTTGTTCCTTCATAACTGCGAGAACGTTACATGAAGATCCATTAGGGGAGTCAGAAATGTCAAGGTCTGATTCACGCTAGACCGAGAGTCGTCACATGCGTTGATAAACATATAACAAAATTGAAATGAGAGAATCTTTAGCTGGATCTCAAATGTGAAGCAATACTTAACAAATAATTGCCAAATTCGGTCCAAATACCTAGGTTAAATCAATGGAGAACAGATCTCTTCAGTGTCTCGGTCTAAATTTTTATGCAAAAGAAATCTTGATTAGAGTTTTGGATCCATTACGATTCAAAGATAAAAGAGACAATATAAATTCCCATGTCACCTGAGGTAGCCCATCGCATCATTCGATGTATTCGTCTCAACCCTAAGGTTACGATAATTTCGATCAATATCCGGATGACTGGGAATCGGGACTAGAAATACAGATTAATTATGAACATTAACTCGGACAGTATGACTCACTAGAGTTCTCATGCACTGCAGATTATGATTACGTGTGCACCCGTAATGATAATTTACTTTGCATGGTCCCTACAGTGTTTCCTCTATCTTGAGCTCTCAGCTAAAAAAAAGAACTCAAATATTCATTGGATCACGTCATCATGTTGCACTTTTCGCGTAAAAGTGTGGATGTTCTATCCGATCACTTTTAATTATTTGTTTAATTATTTGTACCAATACTCATGGATCTGCAGACTAAGACTATTGTTAGATGGAGGTAATGATAGAGGGGAACAACCAGCGTACTCTAATAAAAGAAAAAAGTGTGCAGTGGAAGTCAGGAAGTAATAATAGGGTAGAGATCCCTAAATCAGAGTCGAGCAAGTCATGCTACAAATTTGTACATATACGTGGATCCAATGATCCAACAAAACAAAAAAAAATCTATGGGTCTCCTGACCCGTAGAGTTCTCTCCCGTTTAGTCCTGCTTCTCCACCTCGGGTTCCCTTTAGATCGACCAATTATGTTTGCCATATCTCATGGCGAAAGTTCTAGCCATTCAATCCAGCAGATCACCAAAGCAAGTATATACCACACAAAGTGAAAACAATAGATGTTAAATAAGAAAGTCGACTCCAGAACCGGAGTAGATGTAGGTGCGGTGTAGGTACAGGTACAGCTCGAGGTAACACCAAGACAGATAGAAGCGGATATAGATTACCGCAAACGTAACCGGAATTATCAAAAAGTACGTGTAGTGCTGTGACGACGACATGATTATGACGAAGCAATGTGTCGTAGATAAGCAAGAGGTAGTAAGCAATGCAAATATAATTCCTACGGTTCAATGCAATAAACTTAGAGTTATAGTCTAGGTCTAGTCTCGAGTAAACCTAATTCTCTATAACTAGTGCTCTGATACCAAGTCTGTCACACCCCGCCGAAGACGGAAACACGGAGTGGGACTGGTATATCACATTGAACACAAGTACAAGAGAAACTAAAAGGAAAGTTGTGCATTACATTGAACCATACTACATGCCTTTATCGAAAGTACAAATATACGAAAAATTCCAAATCAATACAAAGGGTCTAAAATGCCCAACTACAACCAAAAGTACATAATAATAACTCTTCCCAAAAGCAAGTTGTTTAAAGCTTGTTATCCCCATAACTGTTTACCTGAAAAGCATGTTTCGAAAACGGATCAACTATAAAAATAATTGGTGAGCACGCAGGTTTTGCGACTCTATAAAAAGTAAGTAAATAAATTTCAAAATGTAATAGTAACCATCCGCAGATGATCAAGTACACGTGTTAAGATATAATTACCCTGACCCACAATCAAAACCGTCAGACTAGTTGTTGCCCCTGTATTCAGGTGTCGAATGTGAACACCTACTATGGCTAATTATGCGCCCAAATGACCCTACAAGTCTGGTTGGCGCGACCAACCCTGGGCGGGGGTGTCAACCCTAAAAGTCCAAATTTTATATTTTTAATATGATAATACTTCTGTCCAAACTCCCATTAAGACTTTTATAAAAATATTTTTATACAAAAATTTCCAAAAATAATAACTTTTTATAAAGTTTTAATGGACAATAATTCTAAAATCATATTTAGACATAAAATTAATGCTTGAAACTTTCACTAATTGTTCATATACATATATAAAAATTTCTGACCAATTTTCATAATTTTTCAATATCCAGATTATTTATTATGAATATAATATTATTAAAATTTAACAAATTCGGTAAAAATAGTTATAATTGTCCAAACTTCACCAAATTTTTACCAAATAATTCTAACTCCATATGAGATTCTATTATAAGTTTCAAGTCCTAATGTTGTCCAGAAGTATATGATCCCAAATTCAATCGTTAAAACATCATAAATAACAAACACCCACTTAGACAACTCCAATTTTTATGAATTTTGGACAGGAGTCGTGTTTTATCATATACTAATTACTGACCAAATTCCAGATTTTTCCATTACTCAGAGGTATTTTTCCCCCATTTTCATGTATTAAAGTTGTAGAAATTTTAATAAATAATATATAAATAGTTTAGTTACCAAAATTTACAGATCTCACTTTTTATATAAATACTACTTTTTAAAAATAAATTTGGAAGCTAAATCAAAAGTTTATAAAAATCCATCAAAAACAATTGTTGTATAAAGATAAATATATTAGTTCCACGTGAGTTCTTGTTCATAATTTGATTATGTTTATCCTTAGCCTTAGGTCTTAATTCTTTTTTTCACTTAATAGGCCGTGAGTTGGGATGGAATAAAAGAAATCTTGAAGTTGGTCATGGGGCATTGGGTGCCTGGTACAGAAAATGGATGGGTACCTGTAATTTTTTCTTGTCCAAATTTTAGACTAAATTTTACATATATATATATATATATATATATATATATATATATACGCCCATTTACAATCCAGTGGATGCCTACCCCTCCACTGGGCCCAACGTACATCCGCCCCTCACCTTATATATCTATATCTATATATGTACTACTATACTACTATATAAGGGGGTGGGAGTGGTACCCTCCCAACCAAAGTACCTCTCAAATTACATAAATCACAAAATGCCACTTCCATTAGCCAAAGTACCCTCTTAGGTGGGAGTAGTACCCTCCAACCCTCTTATTTAAAAAAAAATTAAAACAAATCTATATTATATAATAAATAAAGGTTTTTTAGTGATACGTGTCGCCTCCATATTCAATCTCATCACTTTTTTCCCGTCTCTATCTCTTATTTAATGCACTTCTATTTTTAATAATAATATATATTTAAATGAAAATACTAACCTATATCTATACATACTAATAAATAAAGGTTTTGGATTGTCACATGTCACTCCCTCATGTATCATCACATTGGTTTTCCCGCCTCTCTCTCCTAATAAATGCACCTATATCTTATTAAATAATAATGATATTATAAATATATTATTAAATAAGAATAATAATTATATTAAATAAGAATATATAATAAGAATTCAAAATATAATTAATTAAATAAAAATACTAATCTATACTCCCTAATAAATAAAGGTTTTTATAAAATGGTTTTCACACCTAAAGTTTAATTATAATTTAAGATTTTAAACCTCTCACAAATAATAAATGCTTAACAAATATAATTGCTAAAATTATTTAATATCATTTGACTAAAACTTAAAAACCGTTTGATTTGAAAATTTTAAACTTTGTATTATTTAAATTATAACAAAATCAATAAATTAACTCTCGCAAATTTACTATAATTAGAGAATTAAATTGACAATTTTTTAAAAAAAAATTAACAACTTATCTTTGTTAAGCAAATAACAATTAATCAAAATCAACTTTCTAGAATCTAACAAATTTACCTTATGTAATTTGGTTTTGTGAATGTAATTGTAATTTTATTTTTTTTCACTATGTAAAGTAATTCTTATTTAGACATTTATCAATAATATATGTTTCTTTTCATTAACCGTGTAATACACGGGAACTAACCTAGTTATATAATAAATAAAGGTTTCTCAATGACACATGTCGCCTCCATATTCATTCTTATAATTTTTTTTCCGCCTCTCTCTTTTAATAAATACACTTCCATATTTTCAATAATAATATATTTTTAAACAAATTATTTATTATACTAATAAAACACATTTATTTTAAATTATCTCATATTATAAGAAACTTTGAAATGTAATTACATAGCTTATGTTTTCAATCAAATAATAATTGAAAGAAAATTTAAATTGAATAATATTTAATTTATTTTTGAAACTCAATTATATATTAATTTTTACATATTTTTTTTATTTTGTTTTCTATTGTTAGTATTTTCCCACCTATAAGTAAGATATATATATATATATATATATATATAAATTTATGAATTTTATATATTAATATATTTTCACCCTGTGTTGTACATAGGTTCTAAGCTAGTAAAATTAATAAACTAAAACTTTAATTATTAATTAAAAATACATAATAAATTAAAAGACAATAAATAAAAATACATAACAATTAATAAAAATTCATCTACTCTTCGTTTTCGTCCAAATCCGGGGTGTTTCTCGCAGACTAATATGTGTAGCTACATCGTGCAACTCCGAAAGGACGTTATCGTCAATAACTGGTTCGACTGGAGGATCCCGTATGTAGACATGTGATATTGCGCTCTCGTCATCCTTTAAGATCATATTATGCAATATCATGCACGTATATACCTCATTCCTAATATTCGCTAATTTTAAATGTCGGTTTGGTCGACGAAGTATACCCCATTTCCCTTTTAACACACTGAAAGCTCTCTCGACATCTTTTTTTGCCGACTCTTGCACCTTCTTGAATGCTTTTTCTTTACAGATTGTTGGATATGGAAACGATTTAACAAACGTAGACCAAGTAGGGTATATCCTATCCGTAAGATAGTATCCACGTTTGTATAGTCGACCATTAACTAGAAATGGACACTTAGGTGCGGTTCCAAGCTCCTCGTTGGTAAAAAGTGGTGATTGTTGGAGAATATTTATGTCGTTGTTAGAGCCGGGCGAACCACAAAACACATGCCAAAAACATAAATCATTTGAAGCCACCGCTTCTAACATGATCGTCGGGTATTGGTGATCGCCTCTCATATATTGTCCGCGCAAACTTGTCGTACAATTTCGCCAAACAAAACATGTCCAATCGATGCTACCAACCATACCCGGAATACCATGTTTTACTTCATGCGCGTTGTACAAAAGTGTAATGTCGTGGCTTGTTGGTCTGCGTAAGAACTCTTTACGATATATTTGAATTATGGCATTACAAAAATACTCTAGACATTCACTTGAGGTTCTCCTAGCCATACTTAAATAGTCGTCGAATTCGTCGGGAGGATTACCAGTTCCGAGTTGTTTAATTGTCGATGTGCATTTTTGTAGCGCCGTAAAACTCTTCTTGTTCCTAGCGTCTCCACCCTCTTGAAAATATTCAAACCTAGCCTCTACGTCGCCAACTATTTTTAAAAATAACCTTTTCGACATCCGAAATCTATCTCAAAACGTCGCTTCCCCGTGTGTTGGGTTTTCGTCGAAATAATCTCTTTTTAGAATCTCTAGAGCATGTTCACGATCACGATGTACATACGTCCTTGATGATGTAGCTGTGTCTTCCTCTTTGGCTTGGGCGACAATATCACATACAAATTGCATACTATCAACGCCGAACACGAAGTCGAGCGATTCATCCGATGATTCGGGTGGGTAGTATAACGTACGATTCATATTTTGGTTGAGTGGATACAAAAGAAATAATTTATATTTAGAAAGATTGTATTTTTTTGTGAAGTGAATAAAATGATTTGGTATGTATTTATAGGGGTACATTTTTTATTCTTTTTTAAATGGTTATATAGCCATTCAACGGCTATATTCACTTAATTCAACGGGTTAAATTGGGATTTCTAGCGGGTATATATAGCCGCTGAGAGAAGCCGTTGGCCACTACCCTCCGAACCCGCTGAGGATGCGGCGGTGTTCCACCCAACTCACCACTACCCGTTTGGTACCCGCCTTCCACTCGCACCCCCTAATACACTTTACCAATGCATAAATGTATTCAATTATCATTTAACCTCATAATTAAAGCTTAACACTTAATAATTACCATTATTTAATACACATGAGATTATTTAGTTCATTACATTAAGTATTATTTTATTTATAATTAAGATTTAAGTTTACATTTACTATTTATATTTTTATAACTAAATAATACACATAAGATTATTTAATTTACTACATTAACTATTATTTATTTATAACTAGGTTAGAATCTTGTGTATTACACGTGTTGTGTATTAAAAATCGTATAATTTATAAATTTGTAAATACTCCTAACTTGTGAGACTATTATGATCATTTGGATATCAAGTGGAAATGTGTGTATATAACAAATTTAATTTTTTTATTAATTACTATTATGTATTCTTTTTTAATTGAAATTAGTATTTTTCTTTAATAATATATTTATAATATCATTATTATTTAATATGATGTAAGTGTATTTATTAGGAGGGAGAGGCGCGAAAATCAATGTAAGGATGCATGAGGAAGTGATAAGTGTCTCTTATAAACCTTTATTTATTAGTATATATATATATATAGATATAGATACCTAAGATTAAGATTTAAATTTACATTTACTATTTATATTTTTATAACTAAATACTATTTAAATTAAGTATTAAGTTTTATAAAATTTCTTATTTTACAAGTTATAAGAGAAAACAAAATATTCTTAAAAGTAACTATACAGTTTTAGATAATTTAAAAACTAAAATTGTAATTTTTTTTATAAAAATAATAGGTGATTAATTAAGTTAATTTAACATTTCAAAGACTATAATTGTATTTTTAGTTAAATAATAAGGAAATAAAAAAAAGAAAAGTAATAGAAAAATAATACTTGCAAAAGTGTCCTCGGGTTAGATTACGCTCTCCAAAATATCCTAGGTGATGTCCGACGTTTTGCGCCGGCCAACCCACTAGTATGTAATCAAGAGGATAGAAAAAAAAAAATGAAACACAAAAACAATATAAAAATTAAATATATTAACAATACCGTAGACAACTGCTGCTCGATCTCCAACCTATTACTATATGATACGATCTTTAGAATCTCAAGTGCCTTCATTTTTTAAATCTTTAGTTCAGAGTCGATGGATATCACAATAAAAGTTAAATAAGAATGTTTATGCTGAAAGATGCACAAACAACAACCGAGAGTATTAACGGTTTTCAAGGTTCTTTGGAAAATAAAGCTCCACTAATATATGATGTTTTATATGTTTTTGTTTGTTTCTCGTTCAATCTAAAAGATTTAGGTTCCAAAGTACTCTAAACCTTCAGTTTTTTGTTAACACCAAACATAGTATCATCAACCAACACTAAATAAATACATATGAAATTCAAAACATAGTGTTAATCTACAACTTAGAATAACAACAGTATAAAATTTGGGGCATTCAAGAATGATTTTTGAAAAAACCAAATTGCCCCACGTTAAAATGTACACAGAGTTAGTCAGGTGGGTAAAAATGGCTAGATTTTGAAAAGTCAGTGACGAAAAAGTTAAAAGATTTTTTTTAATGAAAATAACTAAAATGATCAAACCATAGTGACGAAAATGTCACTTTACTCCCGGTTTGAATACCACATATGCACACTGATCAAGTCCAACCCATTACTTAAAAGGCCACACAAACAAGTAAAATGCATACATATAGTAATAAGAAGGACCATCTAACAAAATACACCTTTTTAACTTATCAAACTCATGCAACTCATAATTAACCATTGGATGCTATCAATTTAAATAATTAGCAAGTATTCGAGCCCAAAAACAAGTTTAAAAAGGGCACATATGACTCACTTGGACATAGGGGTGTTAATCAGTTCGTTTTTCAATTTGTTCAATTTATTTGGTTTTGATTTTATGGTCTGCCACTAGATTGTAACTAGACACATGCCTGCCCTTTTAATTCACATTCTAAACATTCGTTTAATTTTATAAAAATAATTATAAAATTAATAAAACTTTTTACTCAACGTGTTAGGACACTCTTTAACGAACCGCTGCTCCTTTTGGTCTCACACATGTCCAACGAATATCCCATCTCTATTTCTAGTCAAGTCGCCGCTAAAACCGACGAGGTCACCGCCATCGTAAACAATCCCACATCCAAAAGTCGTCACCTTTGGTCGATCGGAGGCTGTTACTGCCTTGACACCATTCATCGCAGGCCTAACTGTCGTCTTTGACCATCGTAGGTAGCCTGTCGGCTTGCCTTCAACCGCCATTAACCTCATCGTCGTTATTGGCGGCTTTCATGGAATGTGTACCGCCAGTTTTGCCTTCCACGACAGCAGATAACCGCTGCTTGGTCCCCTCCACGAAACACCACCACCTTTTACCACGTCGTCATATAACGACATTGCCATCGCCAATCGTTGCTACCATTGTCAGCCACCAAGCGACTAACGTCCCCCTCTTATTGGTCAATCGAATACGCACACACATGCTCACATGATTCGAGCCAATAATCGAACCCCACGATTGAATCAATCACACGTAAAGGAAGTCGAACGATTAAACGTTTACGTGAACGTCTCGCCTCTAATTTTGGCTCAAAGCTTTTGTTCTCGACTTCTCCAAAGCTCCAGATCGTAACAAAACTTTAAGTGTGAACGTCTCATCACCCCAAGTTTTATTAAATTTACGTCTGGCACGAGGGCTCGAGCTGACGATTTTGGGGCCAGGGTGACTTATAAAAAGGGGCCGCAAATGATAAAAATTTTAACTTTAAATAAAAAAATCCATTATTAAGGCAAAAAAATTTTATAGCAACAAAACATAACAAAATTATAGTTTTAGATGACATACTGTAAATGTTACCCGACGAATCGTGCAAATCTCCTATCGTTTTTTATAGCAAATTGATTGATCAAGTCTTCATAGTCCACATCGTCTAATATATCGTTCTCGATAGCTATAATTGTCAATCCGTTAAGTCTTTCTTGTAACATTGTTGATCATAAGTAAGCTTTTAATAACTTCAACATTGAGAAACTCCTCTCTGCAGATGTCACCGCTACTTGAATAGTCAATAATATCCTATATGCAATGCTTGCATTTATGATACAATCGAGTTGTTTAAGATGCTTCAAAACATCTGTAGGGTTGATAACTTTGATCACTGGTTTTATAATGTGTCAAATAACTTCAATTTCATATAAAGGTCATCTCCATCAATATTATATCTTACATTACACTTGAGTGCATATTCAAAAACACAACAATTCAACTTAAGATCTTTATTTTCTAACTCACCAACTTGTAGGAAATGAGAAACCAAATAATTTTTCATACTCTTTGAATTAGTCAAATCTTGTTTCAAATGAAGCACTAGCTTGATCAACAACATACAAGAAATAATTGACTTTAAAATTGTCTTCAGCAGAAAATAAAACTTCTTTGTCACTTGAACTTTTATCAAATTGTTTTTTTCTTTGAACCAGATGCCTTTGTGAAAATATTGGATCAATATCCCTTGAAGTATTCAATCAACTTGTTTACTTCTTTAATAGTAGTATCGATAACCATATCCTTTGATTGTAATTTTTTGCTCACCGTATTCACCATGTTTAAAACTTTGAATTTTAGCATTATTATCCTTTTTCTCCAGCTTCAAGTAAAACTTCTCTTGCGGTTCTGCTTGCCTCACTCGAATACGGAAGAATGTGTCCTAGGCACTCCTAAAATTACCGTACGATTATTCTATCGTGAGCCTCCCCTTTTAATTATGGTGATTCCACAAATTTTCTTATGAGCCATCCTTTTTTCTTATAGTGGGATCCTTCTTTTATGGGCTCTCAAAACCAAATTTATCTAAATGAATTAAAAAAGTTTATATGTATAATATAAAAAAAACATTAAAAATTTAGGCCCTGGGCGGTCGTCCTTCCACGGTCAGCTCCGTCCCTGCCGCACTTAAAGTCCACATAGTTTACACACTTTACAAATTTAAACCCAAAACTTTGTAAGTTACGCCACGAGAAGTGTTAAACTGTGAAAAGGGTTTGTAGGTTTTTATTTAATAAACTAGGTTAGAAACACATGTATTACACGGGTTGAATAAATTTATTTTGTTGAAAACCAACAGTTTCTATGAATATTTGTATGTTGGTTGTCATTAGCCATTGGTAAAATAAGAAATATTGAAGATTTAAGAATTATTAAATAACAAATAATGAAGATTTAAGAATAATAAATAACAAATAATAAAGATTTAAGAATAATAAATAACAAATAATGAAGATTTAAAAGTTATAAAATTTTATTTTAAAATAAGATATAACTGAAATATTCTTATTATTTAGTAAGTTTAAATGAAATACTAGAATAAATTTTAGATATATTTGATTATTTAACATTATTATTATTTAATATGAGAGATAGTTATTTAATAGGATAGAGGCGGGAAACAAAAATCTATACTTCACCAGAAGTCGACACGTGCCATAAAAAGTAATTCATTTTTTTAACAACAAATACACTATTTTGGGACCATCCTAATAATTTACACCAATCCGTTATAACCGAGTCTCAAACCTTTAACCTCAAATGAAGATTCACCACTTAACTTCAAAGTGTTAAAGATATGCATTTTAAACAATGAGGGTGGATAGAGGTGCACAAAACGGTTTTTTAACCCGAACCGGTTCGAACCTGACCCGAACCGGTTTGGCCCTAAACCGGTTCGGGTTAACTCAGTTTGGAGGCAAGGAAATCCCTAACCTATTAAACCGGTTAGGGTTGGGCTAAAACCGGTTTGTGTGTTAAACCAGTTTTAATTAAAAAAATTGAATAAATTCAAATAAATTCGATATTTTTAATAAAAAAAATATAACAAATATAAAACATAAAGTGCAACATTTATTAATATTTGGAAAGTTCGAAAATTAAAAAAACATGACAAGATAAAATTATAAAATTGTAAAACATTACAAATGACAATATATATTTTTATTTTTTGGAATATTGATTGATTAATCTTGTGCGTTGTCTTCGGAACTGGAGCTTCGTAGCCTTGCATATTCTGCTAGTTCTTCATCAGTGACTGGTTCGGATATTCCAAGATCAACCTCGTTGTTGTGTATGATTTCTTCGGCTTGAATTTCGTCTTCGAGAGAAGTTTGGTCTTGTATCCTATCCATCGCATCCAAATGGTCCTTCAAGCAAATGCATATTTCCATCGCTAGGGGGGTGAGTCTAGTCCTTCGTATCGATAAGACCCTGCCTATTTATAGTTAAGTGAGTGTAAAGAGAGGTGTGATCAACCCTAAGCAAATGCACATTTCCATCGCTAGGGGGGTGAGTCTAGTCCTTCGTATCGATAAGACCCTTCCTATTTATAGTTAAGTGAGTGTAAAGAGAGGTGTGATCAACCCTAAACACCCCCCACCTATTTATAGTGTTTTAAGGGTGCAAATGGGGCCAAAAAAAGCCCAAATTCAACTCTAACGGCTATAAATCCGTTGAATAACGGATCTTTTTTTTCAGCAAAAAAACCGGTTTGAACCGGTTTAAAAACCGGTTTTCTGAACCGGGTTGGGAGAACCGGTCCATAACCCGGTGGACTCCAGAATATGATAAACCGGTTTGTAACCAGCAGTTTCACTCGGGTTTGAACCGGTTTAGTTTGAACCGGTTTTTTTGAACACCTCTGGGTGGATACGATTTTTTCTATTGAAACCGAGGCACTAATATGCCTATTGGGCCGTAAAAGGGTATTCACGAATCAGGCCCAGATAAGCCCATACAAAACCCTAAATATCAAATACTCGTCGGTTAATAAATTTTAGGGTTCTTCATTGTTGCCTTATCGACGCCTTGACTCCGAATTTCTACCAATGGTCAGTCTCCTAACTCTCAATTCACCCATTTTCTTAACTTCTTTACATACGCTGATTATCCAACTAATTGTTGATTATTTGATTACCTGAAGGCTCCGAAGAAAGGTGTGAAGGCGGTTGCAACTAAGAAGAGAACGGTATGTATTGAGATTCATTTAACGTTTTCATTTGTAACAATAGTTTGTTAGTTAGTTAAGTTGTTGGTTGATTAGTTAGTTGTATCAGCCACTATAAGTACCTAATTTGTAACTCTCTAGATTTAGGTTTAGATTAGATTTTTGTTTATACAAAAACATAGGGGATGTAAATGTAGACCAGGCTCGAGCTCGGCTCGATTAACTTACAGAGAATTTGAGCTCGAGCTGGGCTTGTATTGTAAATAGTTTTGCAAGCTCGGATCGGTCTCGGTTTGTTTGTTATTTATTAATTAATTTATATATTTATGATTATTTATATATATTTTTATTATATAATTATATATGTAATATATTGAAAAATTATATAAACAATGGGCTTGTTTTAGGCTTGCGAGCCAGCTCGTAGCTTGATAACTGAAGCTCGTGCCCGGGCTGGTTTATTAAACAAGCTGATTTTTATACTTGAGCTCGTTTAAGCTCGGCTTGATTCAAGCTTTTAGTGAGCGAATCTCAAGTAGCTCACGAGCCGGCTTGGGTTGTTTACACCCCTACAAAAACTATTATTATTCAGTTCCAGTAGCTAACAGCTGCATTATGATATTTGTAATAGTTCGAACAAACGGCGTGTTGGGTTATCACACACACAATAAACGAGAATGAAAGACACAGTATGTTTAACGTGGTTTGGTCACTGTGACCCATGGTTGTAAAAATCGCTAGGCGCTAGTCGGGCGGTGAGGTAGGGCCTAGGCCTAGGCCTAGGCAGGATTACTCGGGTTCTAGGCGGGATTAATCGGATTGGAATTTTTATATGTAATTTTCAGTTTTTTATATATATACACACGTTTTTATATGTAATTTTTATAAAAATGTTCATTTTTAAACCACACCAAAGGTTTTCGCCGGAATTTGGCCGGATATTTCAGGTTTTCGCTGGAATTTAGCCGGAAATTTCAGGTTTTCGCCGGAATGTTCGCCGGAATCTGGCCGCCTAGGACCGCCTAGGCCCGATTTGGAACGCCTAGCGATTTTTGGACCGACTAGGCCAAAATTAGTCGTTAACGAGCCGCTTAGCGACTAATCGGCGCCTAGGCGCGATTTTTACAACACCATTAAATGGTTGCAACTAGTTGTAACTTGTATTGTATATTATTATTAAGGTGCTCAAGGAGTTACACGTACAAAGCTTTGTATTTAAAGACTAATTCTAGGGTTATCGGAAAAAAATTGTGGCTGCTAAAATTAACATCACTTGGGCCGAACCAAGCCCTAGCTTGGCCAGGCGGCCCAGGCCTCCACACTATTGGCGACCCCACACGACGTTGATTTTGGAGTTGATTTTGTTTGAATTAACTCAAGTAAACTGATTTTGTTTGAAATGATGGTGGTTTGATTGATGTTTATGTTAATTGTTGGCATTTCTTCAGGAGAAAGTGGTGAATCCGTTGTTTGAGAAACGGCCAAAGCAGTTTGGGATAGGTGGAGCTTTGCCGCCTAAAAAGGATCTTCACAGGTTTGTGAGATGGCCGCAAGTTGTTCGAATTCAAAGGAAGAGGAGGATCCTCAAGCAGCGCTTGAAGGTCCCGCCAGCTTTGAACCAGTTTACGAAGACACTTGACAAGAACCTTGGTAATTGTTTGTTTTCTAATCTAAGTTGTGAGAATTGCAGGCAGTGTGTATGGTCTAGGTAGTTTCATATATAATTGAATTTGTAAGCAATGTTCTTGAATCACTTTCCATGCTTATAATTATCTTTTTCTTATTGATGCAATATGCAGCAACTACTTTGTTCAAGATGCTACTCAAATACAGACCCGAGGATAAAGCAGCAAAAAAGGAACGCCTTTTGAAAAAGGCTCAGGCTGAGTCGGAAGAGAAGACAGTTGAAGCAAAGAAACCGATTGTTGTGAAGTATGGTCTGAACCATGTCACTTACCTTATTGAGCAGGTTTTTATAATATCTCTTAGCCAGAATGTATTTCTTTTAGATGTACCAATTTGACTAGGTTTACTTATGAATGGGTCGATTTGGGTTATGTTTTGTTTTCAACAAATTAAATAGATAAATTAAATAAATAACTGCTCTCGAAGCATATTTTGAATGCATACAACACCAATACATAATGTTATTTTAAAGATCATATTATTACTGAAATAATATAATTTTTGAATCTTGTCTGACAGTTTATTTATAGAGCATTTGTTTTTTTTTTAATTTTCCTAACGATCTTTACTGTTTCATTTCAGAACAAGGCACAATTGGTAATCATTGCTCATGATGTTGATCCAATTGAGTTAGTTGTCTGGCTTCCTGCACTTTGTAGAAAGATGGAGATCCCCTACTGCATTGTGAAAGGGAAATCTCGATTAGGAGCCGTAAGTTTTCAGCAAATATGCAACTTAATACTTTCTGTTTTCATCGTTTCAGTTGGAACTAACAAATCTTTTTACGCGTGTCAACAGATTGTTCATCAGAAAACCGCTGCAGCACTGTGCTTAACTACAGTCAAGAACGAAGATAAAATGGAATTCAGCCGAATATTGGAAGCCATCAAGGTACCTTTCAGTTTTCATGCATAATATTGTTAAATACACCGTTGACTTGACTTTGAAACCGATTTATCGATTTGATATTTTAGGCGAACTTCAATGATAAGTACGATGAGTATAGAAAGAAGTGGGGTGGTGGGATAATGGGATCAAAATCACAGGCTAAGACCAAGGCAAAAGAGAGAGTTCTTGCCAAGGAGGCTGCTCAGAGGATGAATTAGAGGGAGGTTTTGGTCATATGTTGAAACTTTTTGTTACCATTAAGAATCATTTTATTCCATTTTTGGTCAAATACTTGTTATGTTTTTGTTTATGTTTGTGTTTTGGACTTGCTATTAATAATTTGTTCATGGATCCTAGCAACAATATGTTTTTCTAGGCTAAATTATACAGATGCTTAGCCGCGATATGATCATGTTAACAAATTTTAAAAACAGTTATGCTGTTTTACCTTACATAACCGATCACCGCCTCTCTTCTCTTTTCGGTCGTTATTGGCCAATACCTGCCTCTGCCACTGTCATCACCGGTAGATATGCTTAAAAAACCAGTCAGGGAATTCAAACCGGTTTAGAAACTGACCCGGATTGATATTGAAACCGGTTTGTCAAACCTGAATGTTTGGAATCGGTTTTAAACCGGCCAAACTCGAACTGTTTGCAAATAGAACCGTTTCAAAACTGGTTTTAAATCGTTTGCAAACAGAACCGTTTGCAAACAGAACTGTTTCAAACCGCCTCAAACCGCCCAAACTTGAACCGTTTCAAACCTGGTTTTAAATCGGTTTCAAACTCGAACCGTTTCAACCTGAACCGTTTGACCAAAAACAGTTTTGACTTTTGTTGACCAAACCCGAACCGGCTTGCAAACATAACTGGTTTAGGATTTAAAACAAACTCTCATCAAGATATTCAAATGAGTTAAATTATTCTTTTTTTTACTTTTTAGTTTTATAATAAGTATTAAAACCAGTACGTTGCAACAAGTTAAACCGTGTAAATGATTAACGTCTTCGAAACTTTATATAAAAAAGTAAAACCTCTACATGTTGCAGCGTGTTAAACCGCGAAAAAATTTAACGTCTTAACACCTTATAAAAAAATAAAAGAAGATTAAATAATAAAAGAAATCACATAAAAAATAAACAAATAAAAGTAAAACCTCATTATCACTTTCACTTTGAACTGTTTGAAACTTTCAAAAGCCATGCCTTGGCTTTTTAGAAAGTAGACCCACATGAACCTTCTAAAGTCATCAAGAATCAGCATGAAGTACCTATTTCTATTTCCCCCTGGTAGTAGGCATTATTGGGCTCCATGGACACCACCTTCAATGGCGTATGTAGTCTGACTTAGAAGGAAAAGGCTGCCTAGACTGCTTTCCTGCTAAACAAGTCTCACATACTTGAGTAGGATGTGAACTCCCTAAACCAATTGCTTACTTGTCATTTCCTTAAGGGATTCAAAGTTAACATGGCCTAGTCTCCCATGCCATAACCATGATGCGCTATCAATTTTAGCATGAAAATATTATGGACCGTCTATTTTCAGACTAATCTTGTACAACCTATATGAGAATTAGGTAATTATGAAACACCGATTTATGTAATTAACTATGTTAAAAGAAATAATTCTTTTTAGATGCTTATTACAAAGAAAAACGCTAATCATCTCTATGATATTGATTTACCACAAATACATTTTTCAATGAACAATTTAGAGAAAAATCTATCCAAGATTAGCAATGTCACAACAAATATTAAATGTACGGATTATTTTGTGGACTAAAAAGTGATATTATTCTCAACTTATTTTATATATTTAAATAAAAATGAATTAAAAAATGGTTTAATTTCATATATACCCCTACAAACACGGGTAAATATCATATATACCTGATCAAAACTAAAAATATCAAATATACCCAATTCAAATATTTTTTTTACTTTATGACATTCTACCCGTATCCATTATATAATTTTTTTATAACCTAACTTTTTAGTTTTATCCCAGATATAAAAGATCACCCGTCTCCTTTTCTTGATGTCGACTATCAATATTCTACAAATTTATTCAGAAGGCATCGATTCAGAAGAACGATTGCGAGAAAGTTATAGACGCTACAAAAGAAAATTGCTATATGTAATGTATAAATGGTATAAAAAAGTTAGTAAAAATATAAAAAAATGAAAAAATTACATATAATATTTTGAGAAACAACTGTTTATGGGTAAATATAAATTTTAAAGTTAAAGACGAGTAAATATGAATTTTCAAAGTTACAAATGGGTAAATATAAATTTTAAAGTTAAAGACGAGTAAATATGAATTTTCAAAGTTACAAATGGGTAAATATGAAATTTTAAAGCTTTAGATGAATAAGGGTAAAATGGTCATCTCCTAAATTATTTTTAAAAAATGGGTATATATATATATGATATTGGCTTCAAACCCGTGTAATACATATGGGGTGAAAAATATCAATATATAAATTTATTAAATCTTTATGTATATGTTTTACATGTGTACAAATGTATGACATATACCAATGATAGAAAACAAAATTCAAAATATATAAAAATTAAAATATAACTGGGTTTTGAAAATACGTTAATTACTATTTAGTGTAATTTGACTTTCATTTAATATTTGATCAAAAATAAAAGTTACATAACTTCAATATATAAATTTCCTAAATCTTTATGTATATTTTACAGGTGTAAAAATATATTACATATATACTAAGGATATAAAACAAAATTCAAAATATGAAAAAATTAAAATATAATTGGGTTTCGAAAATACGTTAATTACTAGTTAATTTAATTTGACTTTCATTTAATATTTGATTGAAAATAAAAGTTACATAATTAGATATCAAAGTTTCTTATAATAATGGATAATTTAAAATAAATGTGTTTTATTAATATAATTAGTATTTTCTTTAAAATATATTATTATTAAAAGATAGAGCTATATTTAATAAGAGATAGAAGCGGGAAAAAAACTATGAGAGTGAATATGGAGGCGACACGTGACATGAAAACCTTCATTTATTATATAGCTAGCTTAGTACCCCGTGTCTATGCACGGGATGAAGACTATCAATACATAAAATTCTTAATTTTTTATGTATATATTTTACATATGTAAAAATGTATTACATATACGAATGATAGAAAACAAAATTCAAAAAATGTAAAAATTAATATATAATTGGATTTCAAAAATACGTTAATTATTATTTAATACAATTTAACTTTCGTTACTATTTGATTCAAAATAAAAGTTACATAATTATATTACAAAGTTTCTTATAATACGGGATAATTTAAAATAAAGGCGTTGTATTAGTATAATTAGTATTTTCTTTTAAAATATATTATTATTAAAATATAGAGTTGTATTTAATAATAAAGAGATGCGGGAAAAAAATGATGAGAATGAATATGGTGGTGACACGTGGCATGTGAAACCTTTATTTATTATATAGTATATATATATATATATATATATATATATATAGTATACGGATCCGCTAAAAAGTGCTTTAAAATGCTCATAACCGGCTCATACGAGCTCCAATTTTACTCATTTCGGCGGCGTTGGAACCGTCTCATCGAACTCTACGATCTTAGCTTGTAGGGTTTAGCTTTTAAGGTTTACTTTTTGCCTTAAGGTTTAGCCTTAGGGGTTTAGCCTTAGGGTTTACCTTTTAGTATTTAAGTTTTTTTTGGGGGGGTGGGGGTGGGGTATTATAGGTTTGGAGAGGGGGGGGGGGGGTTGGGTTGGAAGTTTAGGCTTTTAGGGTAGTGGTGGTGTTTTTAGACGACTTTTTTGACTTTTTAGACTTTTTTTTTGTTAGGATTTAGGTTTTTCGGGGTGGGGTGGGGGGTTTTAGGTTTTTCGGGGTGGGGTGGGGTGGGGTGGGGGTTAGGTTTTGGAAGGGTTGGGTTGGGGTGGGGGGTTTTAGGCCTTGGGGGGTGGTGGTGGGGTTTTTAAAAGACTTTTTACATTTCTTAGAATATCCCTACCCTATATATATATATATATATATATATATATATATATATATATATATATATATATATAAAGTTCATTTCAGAACACTTAAATATTGCGAGAACAAGGGGAACAAACATAAATCGTTTATATTTTTGACACAAGGTAAAAAAAAATTTAAATTTTAAACTTCTTACATGCAAATATGTATGTTTATGGACATAAAAAACCATCAAACTAGTTTTTTCATATGTTTTTGTATATTTAAAAGTTTCCTACACATGTGTAGGTTATGTGCAGGTAAAAAACCTTACACATGATCTAAACATATGTAGGTATGTATATAAACGAAATTTTTTTATATGTTTTAATTTGAAATTTCATGAAAAACGAATAAACATTACATTTATATATATTTTTTTATTTTCAAACCTTTTAACATTGAAAAAGTGAATGATTCGTTTTGTTCTGTGTGTTGTCGTAATATTTAGTGTTCTGAATTGAACCCTCCCATATATATATATATATATATATATATATATATATATATATATATATATATATATATATATATATATATATATATATATATATAGGGGAGGGTTCCAGAGAAAACCACAAGTTAGCCGAAAACCGAGAAAACCACTAAAAAAACCAATTTTACCCAATCATATAATAATATTTATTTTTTGTTTTGTTTTATTTTAATTTATTTATAAGAGTATCAATGTAATATTAAGCATTTTTATACATAGTGTTACGTATACGTAAACATAAAAAACAAAAAAATTGTGGTTACGTACACGTAAATCAAAAAAATTGTTTTTGGATACGTATACGTAAATAAAAAAAATTGCCTGAAATGATGTGGTTCCTCGGTTTTCGCCTAACTTTGTGGTTTTCTTTTGATCCCTCCCCTATATATATATATATATATATATATATATATATATATATATATATATATATATATATATATATATGTTAGGGGTCAATTTTATGATCCGAATCCGGGATCCCGACGTTAACGTTAATAACGGTTATTTGTTCCCCCTATCTTAATTTATATACACAGGTAAAACGTGTTGACTCATTCATCCTTGAAGAATCGGTTAAGAGGTCAAAGAGAACGTGTGAAACTTGCGGGAGAAGCTCTATAACGGTTATATTTGAAGACCGAGTAAAGCTCCGGGATTCTCAGATAGTTAGTTGAGCTATTATCTATATTTAATCAGCAGTATTGAACGATTAGGAGCACATCTTCACTACACACTTAGCTTTCTAGACTCATAATCACTTTTATAACACTCATAGTTCGATCTTTTACTGCTCAACACTAGTAATTCTTTATCATTTATTCAACAAACGAGGCATGTGTCGATTGTCACCTCTCGAGGTTTTGTGCCGGCGATCCCTAAAGATCAAGGGCTTTCCTCGTAAACAACTGTGTCACTTTTTACGTTTTTGTATTGTTTTACATTGATTTTACAAGCACACTACCTCACAAACTAAGTTTGGTTACAAAATTAGTCTTGTTAATTTTTATCCAAAACAATTTGGCGCTCACCGTGGGGCAAGTGGTGCTTTCGTTTTTAAATCTTTACTAAAGTTTGCGTTCAATCATTTTTTCTCAAAACTGATTTAAAAAATGTCGTCCCAATCCAAAAATGTTTCTGTTTCTGCTCCATCTTCAAGCACTGAGTTGAACCACCCTATTCCTCCTCCTCCATTCCAAAAGAGTGTTAACCAGCCGAAGAAAACTGCTTCTGCGGGTTTTTCGGTATCTGAAATACCTGTTGGTGCACCTGTGATCGTTTCAAACAATGATATCATCGATCTATTCTCGGAGATGAAACAGCAACTGGAGCAGCAGAAAAGGACTAACCAAATGTTGTTCATGGAGCTTGAGAAGGTCAAAGAATCAAAGAAACCAGTAGAAGTGACAACCCCATTGTAACCAAGGGTCATGGATTTCAATTATTCGGGATTCTCAGGAGTCCATAAAGGAAACTTCCTTACCATGCAGACCGGAATCACTACTGTTGAACCAATTCCGGCTGTTAGAGTTACTGCGAGTCAGGATCTTGGATTTACTCCGGGATCATCATTCAGAAATCCTGACATGGGTAACACTTTTAATCAATTTTTAAATACTAATGAATCTGTGTAAGATATAGGAATCACTCCATCCATGGCTAAGGAGCTGAAGAAGCTAAAAGAGATGATCTCCAGTGTACTAGGCGTAGTCTAGTCTATACCTGAGATGTCCGCCACCAGTCACATGATCTCCAAATTCGCTCCTCCCATATGCGATGCGGAGATCCCTAAGCGCTTTGAAACTCCCAACATGAAACTATACGACGGAACTTCGGATCCTGAAGAACATGTCTTGCAGTACATGGAAGGAATGGAGATTAATCCCATTCCTTTGGACCTAAAGGAAGCTTGCCTGTGCAAGGGCTTCGGCTCTATGTTAACAGGATCAGCCTTAAAATGGCTACTTAATGTTTCACCATATTCTATTACTTCGCTTGCTCATTTGATTAACCTGGTTAATAGCCAATTCTCTTGCAGTAGAACATTTGAAATGTTAACAAGTGACTTCTACAAGATAACTCAGAACAACGGAGAATCCCTTCGGGATTATGTAAGCAAGTTCAGCCGGGAATCCCTGGATATCCCGAATCTTGACGTAGCCACTGCTGTCCAGGCATTCAAGATGGGATTGAAAAAAGACTCCCAATTTTACAAAGACCTTGTAATGAATCCTTGCAGGAATCTTGATGAAGTAAAAAATCGGGCACTAAAGTTCATAAGACTCGAAGATGACGAGAAGATTCAGAAAAGGATTAATGCACCTTCTAACTATGATTGTCCCAGCAGGAAATCTGGATCATTATCTTTCAAGACTCATAGATCAAAACCTTACTCGAGAGCTGACAATCACAGATTCAACGATGTGAAGGGCGATGAGGAAGAAGAAAATTATCCTAAACTGATTGACTATTGTTTTTCTGTTGATGTTTCAGGACTCATGTATGCTATGCAGGATCTTGGGGACAAGGTCAGATGGCCTAGGAAAACTGACAAAGCATCCAGATGGAAGGATAAATCTAAATGGTGAGCCCATCATGAAGACTTCGGACACATGACTGAGGATTGTATTGCCCTTAGAAAATAAATAAGTTATCTTCTTAGCAAAGGCCACCTGAAGGAACTCTTGGGAAGAAAGAAAGAAAGAAAAGAACCAGAATCCTGATGCTATCCAAGACAAGCAGAATCCCCACCTAAGGATGTCAAGGTAATAAGTTTCATATCTGGTAATAAATCTAATGTCACACCCCAACCGACGGCGGATTATACGTCGGGGCGGACGCGGTTGTTCAATAGCACAAGGTTGACTATTAAAGTTTAAATAATTTTATTAAATAACTTCAAGGTTCCAATACAAAGAATACATCAAATACATAGCAAGAATACAAGTCTAATTGATTTAGCATTCTAGGTCCAAGCATCCTATGTGATCACAATAAAGTCTCATGTTGTAGTACCTGAAACATGTGAAAGAATCTGTCAACTACAAAATAGTTGGTGAGATACAAAGGTTTTGACACAGTTTAACAAGTATTTGAAAATAATTACAATTCACTATGATTTGTGCATTCTATAATGTAAGTATGAGAAACAAGTATCTTAAACATTGTGCATATCAATCCTCCAACCAAGTTTAGGCATAACCCGCAGGTTACCCTTATAAGTCTCAAGTTTAAAAGTTTGGTTTAGTAACAAACACCAAGGGCTCCCCCCGAAGGGGTCAATCAATCAAGGTGGATTGGTCAAATGCAATAGATCTATCATTGTTACTATTGGCTTGATCAAAGTTAATGAATGTGCTAGTTTTAAGTTTAATCTAAGCATACAAGTCTCAAGTTTAACATAAGAATAAGCATCTAGTCATAGTTGTACAAGAATTGTATAAGTTTAAAGTTTGAACATGTTTCACCCCAAAAGAATGTAAATGAAAAAGGGGCTAAGTATACTCACTTGGATCGGATGAAGAGTACCCGACAAAGATTGAGTGTAGCAAGAATTTGAGGGAGATTATCCCCACAACAAGCCTAGGAATACAAGTCTAGAGTTTAAGTATGATCTATAAGTCCATGGCAAGGATCTAGGTTTCAAGATTTGACTAGGGTTCCAAATGGGAGACGGGAATGATTTGTGTTTATAAAGTTGAAAACAAGTCCTAGTTAAAGTCTTTAAATGAATGACACGAGACTTGGGTATCAAGGTTTAAATAGTTTATAGTATGGGATGATTATGAATTAAAATAATCATTTAAAAGTTTTACAATGGTTTATTGCACAAGTTATGTGATCATAGTTTAAGGTGGTTTTCTAAGTATCTTGTAAATGAGGTTGTACAAAAAGAATCAAAGATCAATAGTGTTTAAAAAAAAATGAATATTTATTAAAGATTCATAATAATTATTTTTAATGAATAAATAATGTCGAAGGATAAATAAAAATTATTAGGGAATAACAATTAATTGTCAAAGGTAACTAATTATTTAAGAGGGTAAATACTTTATCCAATTAAATAATCAATATTAAGTATTTAAGACTTATTAAGTATTCATTTTACAAATCATTTTGTAATATATAATGTTTAGAATGTAGTTACAAGTTTAAATACGTAATATGTAATTATAAGTTTATAATTATTTAGGCTTAGAAAATAAAGCATATTTATTTTCTCATGTTTTAATCCTATATAAACAAATGGATTTTTGTTTAGGTGAAATAGAAAGCGTAGAAGTTTATACTTTATTAAATTAGATTCTATGTTTTCATAAAGTTCATAATTTTATAAAAGTATATTTGTTTCAAATAAATAAATAATTCTTGAATGAAATATGTATAAATTTTGTAAAGGTTTATAAGTTTCTGATGTAAAAAGTGGTTTCAATTGCATGTATAAGTTTTATAAAGTTTAAGAACATATTTTTTTTAGCTTTTAAAGGTTTAAACAAGTTTCAATGTTTAAACATTTATAGGTTTTTACCTAAGTTTAATCAAATAAAAAGGTTCCAGAATGCAAAAGTATAAATGTAAATCGGTTTTAAGGTTATAAAAGTATAACAGAATCTATAAAAATTTTATTGAAATGTAAAACTGTTGAGAAATGGTTAAAAAAAATTAAAAAGGGTGAGATTCGGTTTACTGGATTCGAACTCGGGTCTGGGACCGGGTCACCAACACACAAACACATACCAACCATCCCGCCTACGGGTCTCGGTGGTAACTTATCCGTATCAGGAAGTTTATAACAAGGATTCCAAATCGACCCCCAAATCATATGAACCCTAGAATCATGAACCCGTAAATTCGATGTGCAAATCTATCTGTCATTGAAATTTGACAGAGGGCAAATGATCATGGCACGAAAACGATGAGAATGGGTATTCGAATTACCTGATTTGGTGTCAAAATGAGAGAGAACGAGCTGTGGTGGTCGTCGGCTGTCGCGATCTTTCAAACGGCAATGCAGGTGATGAACGACTGAATTGAAGGTTTAGATAGTTTCGGGATGATGCTTATGAGGTTTAGGGGTCGATATTTATAGCCGATTTCGCGAGTTAATGTCGGATTAGGTGGGAAGGCGACGGGTGGAGCGGAAACGGATCGAATGCGTGTCTCGGGCCGTGTTCAAGCATTGATGGTTCTTGGGTTTCGATCGCACGCCTCAGGCGAGTCTCGAGGTTCGTTGAATGTGGACGAAAATCGCGATTTTGATGAAAAGGGCTCAAAACGGCCTCTGCGGGACTCGAACCCGTGATTTGATTCTGGGTTCGGGAGTTTGGTGGAAGGGCAAAACAGGCCTCTGAAGTTTTGGGTTTTTGTGTAAGTATAAAGTTTAGTTTAAAACAAGTTTCCCTAATAACAGTTTCAGTCCCTTGATTTTATAAAATAATTGGGTTTTATATTTTCTTTTATAGAATTAAACAAGTTTTATAAGTTTCATATTTAAAATAATTTATGAAATTTGTTTATAGAATAAGTTTATAAATGTAATTATAAACTTATAAAGTTTTAAGGTTTTAATACATATGTATATATATATACTTTTAAATAAGTATCGTATATATATATATATAAAAATTCCTTAACTATATTTTAGTCAAAATCGATTTTTTTATTATGCATTAAATAGTTTCTAATAGAACTTAAATTCCGAAAACGATAACACGTATAAGTGTTTTAAGAAAATATAGATCGGAAATCCTTGGATATCACATCTAATATATGTGGTACTTCTTATTCTGCAGCAAAGATAAACGCAAGGAAGCAAAGACAGAGAAAAGGGGACACAGACAATGTACATGATCCTCAACATGACGACTTGGTAATCACTCTGTACATAGCCAATCACTTCATCCTTCGGATCCTGATTGATGGAAGAAGCTCAGTGAACATCATACGATTAGAAGTCCTGAAGAGGATGGGGATCCCTTATTCCGAAATCATCTCGAAATCCTCAGTCTTGAAAGGATTATGTGGAGAGGTCAAAAGCACAGTTGGTGAAATAAAGCTACCAATCTACATCTAAGGGGGAGACCCTGGATACATGTCATCAGCACCTCTGCTAATGAAACCAGAGCATGGTGAATCATTGTCCCTATACTTGGCGGTATCCGGAAATGCTGTAGATGATGTCTTAGTCAAGGATTATGAAGGACAACAAGATCCCGTATACTATGTAAGTAAAAGCTTGCTAGCAGCAGAGACCATGTACTCTCATCTAGAAAAACTAATTGTAGCTTTAATAATAGCATCTACTAAGCTTAGGCATTACTTTGAAACTTATACTATTCATGTTAAGACTAATTATCATGTTAAGACTAATTATCCTGTTAAGTGTGTCTTAATAAGACCAGAGATGCAAGGAAGAATGGCTAAGTGGTCGGTCAAACTCAGTGCATACGATCTAGTATATGAACCTACAACAGCAATAAAATCTCAAGCACTTGCGAACTTTGTGGCTGATTTCAGTAGTGACATTCAACATGAAATAGACCTTGAAATTCAACAATTGAGAAGATAAATGAAGTATCCAACACTACTGAAGAAGAAGCATATATTCGGAATCCTGAACCTAGTCATGGATCCTGGATTTTACCCTTCAAAAAATATTTGTAGGACAGTGAGATCCCAAATGGTGAAAAGAATCACAAGGCTTTTCGAATGAGGGTATCTCGTTTTATAATATTACACAATATATTGGTTGGCTACTATGGAAGAAGATATTCTGCAAAGATCATGGAACGCCATCCATATCAAAACCTACTTTATGTAAGTTAGAAATTATATTCTAACTAAAAATGGTACGTCTTCTTTCCATATTTTTTTATATATTTGTTATTCTTTATCAAAGTACCGACTTGAGCGTCGGAAGGGTGTTAGCCAGTCTAACACCCACCTTTACTAAGGTTTCATGTTTTACAGGAAGGATCACCAAGATAGAGACTGACCATCTCTCCTAAGTTTAAGGTATTCAAAATCCCTTCAAAGGTTTAAACGGCTTTCACCTTTCTAAGTAGATTGGGTTTCTACACCCTGCCAGGAGAGCATGATATCCAAGTATAGTTCGAGGTGGTGCGACCAGTCCATGTAACAGTGGCTGATAATTTCATCACTGTTGGCTATATGTTGGACCTTACGAATACTATCAATGGAGTAACACGAACGTGTTATACAGCCGGGCATGCCCAAGCCGTTTAACATTAACATGTTAACCAAAGGTTATTGGCATTTACATGTCACTATGGGTACAACCCACTACGTTGGCATGTCCCAAGTTAATAACTCAAGATCCTAACACTCAAGCGGATTGGGGACACCCTTGAGAATCCTGAGGTACAATTACTAAGCAAACAATTTGTTTAACAGGTATACACAAGGGACAACTAAAAGTTATCATACTTGGAGTCTGTTTGGACTCCCTATTGTTATCTGGTATGTATACTTATCCAGCCTGATTCTCGATGAAGGTATTTGCTTAAAATTGTTTATTGATTTTCAATTTTGGGTAGACTCGAAATATTTGATGACTAAGTCATGGTATGTTTGTAACTGGTATTTTTCCAAACTATTTATCAGAAACAATGTATATTTTCTTAAATCAAAGTTTAAACCTAAGATATTATTTTCAGATGTTCATAAAGGATCCAGTATCCTAAAAAGACACCAAAATCTATTTTTTCGGGTATCATAAGGCTTAATTGCCCAAGGATCCTTATTTTCTAAAAACATATCAAACACATAACAATCATGGCACATATTCATAAGTTATTTACTAATATTGAGAGTGCAGGAAAATTAGTGATTCAGGTTTCATCCAAAAGCTGGACTCAGGCCTTGTACTTATTGGCATCATCGTCCTGTTCAACCACCTTCTCCACCGCCTTCACAACTGACTCATAACACCTCTTCATCTGCTCTAGGCCATGTTATAAGAAAATCTATTAGAATTTCTTTAATGCAGGTTCAGAATCCAGGATACTTAAAGTATGTTACCAAATGACTGAGGACATGAAGCTTCTTGTAGGCATCAACATAGTCCATGCCTTTGTAGATAGCTACATCGGCAACATCACAAAGCTTTCTCTTTTTTGACAACGGTGATCTTGGGGTATAGAGTAGGAGTATCAGGTTTGGGAGCTTCGGCAGCAGGCTGAGCCTTTTCCTTTTTGATGGCTTTGCTTTTGGAGACCGTGTTATCGATGACGTCGAGGGCAAATTAAGAGCTTAACTTGCGAACACCCGGTTCAAGATAACATGTTAGATCATTACACATATTATTAACTAACAAAGTATTGTGATTTTTTCAAATCTTACCAGACATCTAAGAGGTGGAAGGATAGCTTTCTGAACTTACTTCTACGGAGGGGATCTTGTGACAGAAGGTTCTTTCAGCAGCAGCAATGTTAAAAATTTAACAGTTGTAAATGGTGACAACATCTGTCAAATTTTGGGGACAATTGTTAGTGGTCAATTTTATGATCCAGAATCCAGGATCTCGAGTATAGTATGATCCGAAATCCGGGATCCCGAAGTTAACGTTAATAACGGTCATTTGTTCCCCTATCTTAATTTATATACGCAGGTAAAACGTGTTGACTCATTCATCCCTGAAGAATCGGTTAAGAGGTCAAAGAGAACGTGTGAAACTTGCGGGAGAAGCTCTATAACGGTTATATTTGAAGACCGAGTAAAGCTTCGGGATTCTCGGATAGTTAGTTGAGTTATTATCTGTATTTAATCAGCAATATTGATCGATTAGGAGCACATCTTCACTACGCACTTAGCTTATATATATATATAGGGGCATGTTCTTTTGAGAACCAACTATATGTTGAGAACCGAAAGAACCGCACAAAACGTGTACATATCGCTTTAGTGAAAAAAGTAAAATTCAACAACAATGTTTTATTTATCTCTTCCCACTCTTAGTTTGAGTTTATCTCATCTCTCCTGAATTGTATGTTCTTTTGAGAACCAACAATATGTTAAGAACCGTGAGAACCGCATTAACTCTTCCTCTATTTATAATATAAATTGACTAGAATTCATGTACATTTCAATATGTTTAAGGTTTGGTTTTAAAAGACCTCGAATTTATAGTCGTTTTTTTAAATGCATATATGCACTCACACTATATGCATAAATGAATGCATATATGCATATTTTTATACTTTTCTTAAAAAAATTCAGGAGAGATGAGATAAACTCAAACTAAGAGTGGGAAGAGATAAATAAAACATTGTTGTTGAATTTTACTTTTTTCACTAAAGCGATATGTACACGTTTTGTGCGGTTCTTTCGGTTCTCAACATATAGTTGGTTCTCAAAAGAACATGCCCCTATATATATATACATATATATATATAGGGTTGTGTTCCAATCAAAACCCATGTTTGGTGTAAAAACCAAAAAACCTACATACAATGGTGGATGATAATTAGATTGAACAAGATAATGTCATGCGTCAACCTCCTTTTTTTATATGAAAATGACATAATAATCATTTAACACAACACACAAAAGTCAACTTCATTAAGAATGTGACATGTGTCACCTTCTAATTCCAACTAATTTCTCTTTTTTAGTAAAAAGATTCTCCCCCTTTTTTTAAAAAGATTGATAACTTTTTTATTCTATGTTATTTTTTTTATAAAAATGCACCATTAAACTCATCATATTTTCTGTTTAATTTCATTATAGTTTTGCCAGTTTTTTCAGACGTCCATAATTACACCGATGTAACTATCAATTATATTGGTGTAACACACATGGATTACACCAATGCAAACTACCGTTCATCAAAAGACTTATGGGCGAACAATTATATTGATTTTAAAGAACATGTACATTGGTGTAAAAAAATTTAGCATTTACTTTGTTGGCATTTACATTGATGAAATAGGGATTATTTCGTAAATACATCTTTGTAACAAATGGTTAAATTAGTGTAATAACCTAAAAAGTTTGACTATAAAACTATGTGATGTGTTAAAATTTATTGTAGAAAATGTGCTCACTTTATAAAAAAAAATCATTAGAAAAACTAAAAAAAGTACTTTGAGCCATTCAAATTAAAAAAGTAATAAAATCTTCATCGAAAACCAAGTATGCACTAACCAGCTGTTCAGGAAAAAACAACCCAGAAATTGTTACATTTGTGTAATACAGATCGTTACATCAATGTAACGAACAACAAAATTTAGCCTGTTGTCATTAATCATGGGATTAATAAAGTAGACAAAATGTGAAAGCAAAATACAGTAATTTTACATAAATCTTATTACAGGGACAAACAATTTAAAACATTAATCACACCTTAATTTTTCATTAGTTCATAAGAAAAACATGTTGACTTTTAGGTGGAGATCTTATATAATAATCCATAAGCACAAAGTAGTAAGATACATTTGACATGAATTGGTGCAACTCACCATTCTTTTACCTTCTTCCCCAAACTCTTTTGTCAAAATCTGCTCGCATGATCGATGGTGGACTGATCTGAAATAAATCCATTTATTTATTAACTTTTAAAATAATTAGAATTTTCCCAAATAATAATGAATTGTATTTGAATAAACATTAGGACTTCCATTTTACCAATTTGACATGTTATCAATAACATAACCTGAATTGACCCGTTTCATTACCTTTGCTGCTAACCCTTTTGCTGTAAGCTTCTGCAACTTTGTTATCAGGACCATTTCAATTATCATTTTCAGGATCCCAAACCCTCCCCCCACTGATAGCCATTTTCCATATTCCAATCAAAAGAATGCACGAAGGTGACTGGCACTTGTGAGTACTGAGTAACATCCATTATAACACAAATGCAAATAAAACTTATCAGTGTAGCCTCTGCCTATATAACATTGCCATGCTTCTTTTAAAAAAACCACAAATAAATCACTATATTTCCATTTCTAAAACTGGTAACATGATAAAACATAATAAGATACAACATGTTTAAAGCATAAATTAGCTCCTCTCTCGCAGATAAAACAATTAGTCAGTGAATCTAGGTCATGATGTAAGGTAATTTCTGTAACCAAACATACTGTTGTTCACAAAAGAAAGGGGGCAATGAAACCCTAACAATGGCAACTGGATTTAACAGTAAGTTTTGTCAACGGAAAATGTTTAACTTGTACTTCGATCATATAAACAATGCAAGGGTTTAAACATTTTGCGTTGGTTCAGAAAGCGATTGCTACTGCTGTAAATGAATTAAGCAATTGAATCAATAAAAACAACCCTAGATGGTAGAGGAAGTGTACGAACCGACAAGAAAGAGAAGGCCAAACGAGGTTGTGCCTGGCGGAATCACCCGAGGAGTCGGTGGTGGTGAACTGGTGATTGTGAGCGACGGTGGCAGAGATGTGGTGTTCATACCTAATCTACTCAGATTTGAAGATTAAAGATGATCAATGAGAGATCTGATGCGGGATCGAACTTTTTTAAAGAGAGAATGATAGATTTGCAAATAAAAAAAATAGAGTGAAAAGTCGGAGGAGAAGAACGAAGTCAAAAAGGACCGACAAAAAGAAGAGAAGAAAAATTACATTATTATCCATTGATCTCATCTTATACATTGATTTGAAATCTTAATTTTTTTATATTAAATCAATAGCTTACATAGAGTTTTAAGGTTTTTATATTAAAAAAGGGTTTTAATTTGATCTCTATCATATATATATATATATAATTGATCTGGTACAAAACACATTTAGCATAAAAAAATATAGAAACCATTGAGGTGTAGACACGTGTATATGATTAGAAATTAGTAGAAAGATAATAATGAGAATTGACATCATTATTTAACTTTTTTCATTAAATACTAGTTTCACCTATTTTTTTAAAACTAAAATAACTTTTACATACTATATTATTTTTTAAAGAAAATAAACCATAAAATAAAGAATTTTATCATCTTTAAAATGAGTATAGTATTGCTATATTTTTTTTATTTAAATATTTTTTTTAAATCCGTGTGAAAATTAAACTATGATGATAACAACACCTTATAAATGCGATAACAACACATAACAAGATATATCGGCTTAATATAAAATGAGATAACAACATGTGTTGTTCTGTGTTGTTATCCAATTTCAATGTGTTGTTATATAACTTTACACTATGCTGATATGCGTTATTCTGTGTTGTTATCCCATTACAACATGTTGTTATATCGTTTTACAATGTGCTGATATATTTTGTTATGTGTTGTTATCTCGTTTACAATGTGTGGTTATAAACGAATGTCATTTTTACACGACTTTTAAAAAAAACTTCATTTAAAAAAAATATCAATAGTATACTCATATTAAATAGGATAAAATTCTCGATTTTATAGTATAATTTTTAGTAAAATATAATAAAGTGCATACAAGTTTTTTTATTTTAAAAAAATGAGTGAAACTATTATTTAATTATAAAAAATCAAAGATTTTGTTAAATTCTCTCTTTTACACTTTTAGTGAATTTAACTTCTAATTAATTCTAAAATTAACACCTAATTAATCTTAAGCATTAAATTAATATGATCAAAGACTTAGATTGTTTCCTATATTTTTTTATACTAAATGTATTTTATACATGATACTACTTATCTATATATATAGAGGAGTGTTCATATCCAAACCCTCCTCCCATTTAAAACCTTAAAACTTCACCACAATCATTCATTTAATATATAATAATCATGGTTGAGATGGCTAGAGAGGTATCTTTGTCATTTTAACACCCTCTCTCCACCCCTCACCTCACCGTAGTTTACCCCACCTACCCCCGTAAACCCCTCTCTCTAAATTCGTTCCGCTTCAAGATCTGACGCTGGTTGTAGTTGATTTTCGACTAGTAAAATAGAAGTCTCCTTCAAGATCCGAGGTACCTTTCGCTTCATTTGAGAGGTGGGACGATGGCTGCCAGATCCGGAAGAGGTGGGCCGGATTTTGTGTTGATTTGGGCGCCGAAACTCATAAACAAACAAAGAATCAGGGATCTGGAAGAGGAATTCAACGATGGCTGCCGGATTTTGTGTTGATTCGCATGTATGTTCCTCAATTCCTCCATTCAAACCAAAAACCCCTCTTTCAGGATTCATCTTTCAATTTTGTAGCAAGATTAGGGTTTTCTTTTTTGATATCAAATTTGGGTTTTCTTTTTGCTCCTAAATTTGTTTTGATATAATCTCACATTGACATGTTATCAAAGGTGAACCACAATAACTTTGTCAACTTTTTGCTCCTAATGGAACTCTTTATGAACATTTACATAGTGAGTATCATTTAATTAAGCATCAAATATGATTTATTTTGATTTTGATAATCATAATTATATAATAAGTTGTCATAAAACATAAACCTTATTTGCTGACTGGATTATGATTTTAATCATTTGCCTTCAATTGTGAACTTTGCGGTACAAGAATCAGAGCATTTGGACTGGGGAATGAGAATGAGAATTGCAATGAGAATGGCATACTGTCTTGATTACATGCACCAAATTTGGTTTCTTTCCCAACCCGAAGTCATCATGCTTGTTGGTAATTGTGATTAGGAGTATTATGTTTCTGCATTTGTGTTTCCGATTTTGAATTGTGAGATTTTCATAGCCCAAGTAATTGGTAATTGCGTTACACTTGTTGAATATTAGATGTACGATCATCGATAATATCAACGTTGCTATCGAGGTACGGTCCGAAGAGTTACACTTTGGGCAAATAACAAATTATATCGTTTAATTGTTAAACGTTATTGCATGAAACAAGAATTAAGAACTCGGTGGATTAAATATCTAGAGGAATATTTATTCGTTACGTCGTATTTAATTATTTAGAATAATTAAATCTAACGAGAGAAGGAATGTGGTGTCATGTATATATTAGTGTAATATATATTGACATGTTTTTATATTTAATAGTTAAAGATAAAACCAGCTCGGTTAACGCAAGATAGTTTATAACCAGTGTAATTATAAACTAGGGGGACTGAAACTGATTAAGAGTTAATTAGTTAGTAATTAAATGTTAATTACATAAGGGGTTAACTTGTAAATTAGTTTATTATATAAACATTATTAAGTCAAAACCCTAATCCCAGTCCTTGCCTCCACCAAGTTTGCGCAAAGAAGGAGGAGCCGAAACCCCTCCCCCTTGCGTCGACCTCCCCTAGCCGGCTCTCCCATCGTCGCCGTGAGCCACCACCGACCACCGTAAGCCGCCGCCACCACTAGAGCCGCGAGCCACGCGCCACCGCGGTGTTCCTTTGTGCGCAAGCCGCACCAAAAGGAAAAGGAGAACCGAGTTCTCGTTTGGTGGATTTATTCATGTGACGAGCTCGTTGTTTTCATCTAGCGTGACGTTCTTTGTACCCGAGTGTTTCAATCCGGTTGATTCGTCAAAGGTATAAAACCCTAAACATCCTATGGTTGTGTTTTATTTATTTATTATTGTCTAAACGCTGTGTAATCGGATCACTGTATGGAATCCAGATCTGATCTGTTAATGGTATTGTTAAATCGCTTCCGCTAAATATATATGATTTATTTATTTAAAAGGTTTAAATAATTTATTGTTTTAAAAGTCAAAACTGGTACCGTGATTCCCAAAAGTTGTATCAGAGCCACCTTTACGCGCGTTTAAACATAATTGTTTATTTTAAATCGATCTGTTGTTTTATTAGTCAAAACTTTTGTTTGACAAAAGATCGAGCCTTTATCGTTTTGGTTGTGATTGTGTTTGGAACATCGAGCCCTAGTGACCCGTGGTTGTTTGTCATGTTTGTTTTTATTATCTTTGTATTTTATTTTTTGGGTTATTTGGAACCCGGATGTAATAGATAGGTTTCTTTTATTTTTATTTTTATTGTAAAAGTATAAAAGTTGTAAACCTATCAAGACGAAGATTTGAAGACATGGATTGACAAAGACGGGAGTTTGAAGATAGAGATCTTGGACTAAGTGGGAGGTGACAAGGTTATTTTTTTTTCATTTGTTGTCCCTTAGACCGGTTCGATTTTTCGTTTGATGGCTCGAACGAAACCGAACAAATCTTACTAGTGGCTCGATGGTTGTTTTGTATGTTTGTGGTTGATATAATTATTTAGGATAATAATTAAAACTACAAATATTTTTATAAAACATTTAACACAATCTTATAAAACGACGAGAATATTAAAAGATTTAAAAGTTCTCGGAAAGGTAATTAAATAAAAGTAAAACAAGTTTTTAAATTTAATTGTTTTATTTAAAAACATATTTAAATTAATTAAAGGGTTAATTAGTTTAAAATTTAGTACGCGACTAACGACCAATTTAGATTAAATAATGTATTTAAAACTGGACCTTGTCGAGTGTTGAAAAGCGTTTCACGAACTTATATAGTAAATTTGGTTTAATAAAATTTGCACAACTAATTTCATGTTATGCGTCGTCCAAAATGTTTTTGACCCTTAACCGGTAAATTAAAACATTAAAGAAATCCCAATTATTAAAATCGATATTTTTAGCGTCACCCTTAATTATGACACTTCAACTAAACTAAAAAGTTGATGTTAGTGAATTACCCAACATTCGATGCCACTGTTTTAGTTAAAGGTAGGATCGCGATTCCTAAGTCACTTAGGCCGGGACTACAGTCACAATTGAAGGACAAATAACACTTAAAGTCGTTTACGTGGGCGTAATTGAGGGAAACGTATCTAAGCTTGACCTTGCTTGTCATGCCCCTCAAACCGAGAGTTGTATAGTTGATACAATCGGTAATCGTTACCTACCTGTCTAGCTATACCAGTGAGAAGGGCTTAGCCATTCACTGTAACATAGTAAACCAGGATCTTATTCTTAATTATAAATATTTTTGTCTTTAGGTCATTAATATAATTAAGAAAAGTGAAGCATGAAAATACTAAAGTTTAATTGAATTTTGTAGATGGCTTCGTTTGCTGATGTTGTTATCCTAGAGCGTCTTAACGATATTCTTAAAATCAAACTCGATGGAACAAACTTCTTGGAATGGTACTACAATCTAAAGAAAGTCCTTAGATATAACAAGAAGATGCATGTTCTAAAATACCTTGTACCAGAACAGCCACCTAGAGATGCTGGGAAATTTGTTTTAAAGGCTTGGAACAAATTTAGGGATGATACATCTGATATATCAAACCTTATGCTAGCATCTGTTAGTCCTGGGATTCAAGCTTCAATCCGGCACTTATCAGCTTATGACATGATATGTAACTTGAAGGAGAGATACCATCAAGATTACAATAAGGATCCTTCTTACTCTTTGATGACATACATTAAAGACGAGGCTTTGAAGAATCCAGATCGTGCCATGATCATGAGAAAGTTGGTGGCAGACCTCGAGAAAGCACGTGTTCCAATTGACGATCACTTGGTCATTAACATGATTATTAATGACACATTTGATGACTACAGAGTGGATAAACTCCTAGCTAGTCGCTTTGACAAGCTAAGAGATTTCATCTTGTGGTACGCCAAAGTTGAACGAGAGGATGCTTTAAAAATGATTCAATTTGTTGATCAGCTTGAGAGGACCGAGATTTATCCAAGTGATGACATCATTCGAGCTATGTTCAGTGATGATCTCCGCTTGTCCTTCACAAGCAAAGAGGTACCAGTAGAGACTGTTGAAACCAGGGATAAGGGCAAAGCTATTGGTGAGACCAAGGCTAAGATCTCTAAACCCAGATGCCGTGTTAGAGAAATGTTCAAAGCTGTTGTTGCTAGAGAACGCTTCAAAACATATACTTCATGTATCTAAGCAAATTTTTCATTGTTTCTTTATCGCTTAAAAGTTAGACTTTTAACGCATGCAAACTGACTTTTTGCAGAGATAAAAGAAATGAAGGAAATGAAGAAGAAAAGAAAGACGGACACAGCTTGAAGATTACTTCGAGTTGTTGATTACACCATTTGATGATGTTATCTTATTTTTGTTTGGAACAAATTTAAATTGCGAATTTATTTTCTTTTGAATATTGCTTGATTATTTTAAGTATGACTTATTTAAATCTGTAATGCATTATGATTGTTGCCTACTATGAATTAAGAATTCTTTATTGTCTAACTGACATGAAACATTAAAGACATGTGAGACATGTTATTCAAATCTATTAGATAAATAATTAGATCGGATCTAATAGATATCATGAAACATATTAAAGTACTGTAAAAGATATATATGTGATATAAATGTTTATATACGACTTTATGATTGAAATAGTTTCAATAAAATTCCTCTAGAAACGATCTTATGAGATAAGATATAGAAGAGCGATAAGAGTTATCACTACTCTAAGACTAAGTAGTTAGTCATACAAAATAGCTGCACAAAATCCAAATCACTAGCCTTGAACCATAAGTTCATCCAGAACAGGTGTAAAGATTCATATGGGATATGAATATAAAAGAAACTTATGAACAAATAAGGATATGATGTTATGAACCCTTGATGTATTGCAAAATACATCCGTTTTACTGTCTATTTTATTCCCACTTTGTGTTTGTTTTGCGTCGGTTTTCTTCTATAACCGCTTGTACTTAATATTTCTATATATTTTGGTTGTTAGGTCACAAAGGAAGCGGATATGATTGAAAACGAAGAAGAACGAGTTTCCGGTTCGTGCGAGAGGGCTGTGGAGAAAAAAAAGAAACTTTCTAGATTTTTACCCCTGTAGCGTAGCTCGACAGTTCTTGGAATTTCTTCGCGCTACGCGAGGAATGCAAAATGTCAGAATTGCCCTTTTTAAATGATTTTGTCAGGTCTATGGTCCTCGCGATACACGAGGAAGAAGCAAGGTCCCGTCGCGCTACGCGACGGGTTGATTTTCGCAGAAAGTGTTTTAAAAGCAAAAAAAGTAGAAAACCCTAACGAGGAGAGGACAGAAAAGGACGATCTGGGAGGAGGCGACGAAAAGTGACGAAAAAAGGTGTTTTCAAGAGGAATCAAAGGCTGGGAAGGCATAGGATCGAAGAACCAAAGCATTGGATCAAAGATATCGGGTGTTCATCGTTCGGTTTACCTTGATTCATTGTTTCTCTTTGATTTCTTGTTCTTCCTTTGTTATAAACAGATTATGAATTGTATTTATATGATGTTTCTTGGCTAAACTTTTAGAACTACCTAGGTTTAGATGAATACATATGTTTGACATTAGGTTTTATTCGGTTTTGGATAATTTGCATGTGATGAACTCATGATGTAACAAACTTGGTTTGGATTATTGGATGTGTATGCGTATTTAGAATTATCAATTGAATGATTTTTCAGTCCTCGTGTGCTTTGATGAATGTCTTTCATATAATAGGTGCATGCTAGATCAATTGCCGTGTGTTTTTGATTATTGGATGGTTTGCTAGACGTAGTATTCCATAGGAATGAAATTCGTGAATTGGTAAATCTAAATATTCAACCAATCTTAATAGCTGTGAAGTGAGAGATTGTCGGTTTGTCTAGGGTGTTAGATTGCTAGGTTAGAGGCTTTGTTAGAAGATCTTGCTAGTTTGTCTTATATCTGTGTTTACCGAATCCAACAGGAAATTCTTAGTTATCCCTTGCACTTAGGTGTATTGAGACTTTCGCGCTGTGAGGTAGATTGTCTAGCGGATACTTTGAGAGTAGACTGGATGACCTGTGAGGGGAACCCGTCCAGCCGGTGGTTTAACGGCTTTTAGGTCTCTTAGTTGACAATCCTTGAGAAGGGTCGAGGGTGCTCTAGGTTTCCTTTGAGTTTAGTATTTTAAGATCCCGGTATCACATCAGTTCCATTACCGATAGAACCTTCGTCAGACACGTGTAGGATTCGGGCCTAGGTAGTGCTTTCACCCTATCTGTTTTCGTTCCGTAGTTATTCTCACGCTAGTTTGTTTGTCCTCGTCTTTTCCTTTATTTTCTATAGTTTATTTCTCTCTTAAATAAAAGAAACCCCCCTTTTTGTAATTAGTTATCCTGCATCTGAGTCAGTATTTCGCTGTACATACAGTGTCCGCAGGTTCGATACTCGGTCTTATCTATCTATTCTGCAAACGATCGGTACACTTGCCGTATTGTGCGCGTTAGTTTAGGTTTGTCCGTTTTATTATAAATATTAGAACTTGTAGGTTTTTGCGTATAGTTCGTAGCACACCAAGTTTTTGGCGCCGTTGCCGGGGACACTTGGCAATAGCGAAATTGACTTTGATTTTAGGATTTGTGTATATTTTCTTTTATTTGGGTGTTTTAGATTAGGTTGTATTTATTTATTTTTCTCTTAATTTTTAGTTATTATTATTTTTGAAAGAAGAGGAAGATGTGGTGCGAGAATTGTGGTGGACCCCATTGGACGCAGCAATGTCAGCATTTTTATTCATATGGGTATTCTGCGCACCGGTACGATGAGAGATATCAGGAGGATGAATTGTTGGCGAGGTCGTACCATTTGATGGAGCTGATGGAAAAGGAAGCGAGAGCCGAAGACATCAAATGGAGAGCTGAGATAGATCTTCTGACAAGTCAGATTGAAGCTCTTAAACTTGCAATGGCTACATCTATGAAGCAGATAGAGGATCCTGTGATTGATGATTCATTAGAGCCGGAGACGAGAACGGACAGCGGAGTTTTTGCTATTTCCGATAGTTCTTCCCAAGTCCCACCTCCGGCTCGGCATATATTTGATTTTGAGGATCCGGATGTAGAAGAACACATCCAAGCTTATTTGAGGCACGATCTGCAGGCGGACAGACCAGCTGATGTGGAGAGAGACGTGATTTTTGCTGTAGAGGATACACTTGTTCCGAGTGTAGATGAGGCTGTAGTTGCTCACTTCCGAGCGCAGGAGGAGAGTCTTCACATCCCATCAGTAGAAGAAGTCAGGCAGATTGATTGGAGTGCCCGGTTTGCTGAGATGGAGGCCATGTGGGCAGAGGAAGGTGATGAGTTGGAGTTTTCATCTGATCCCGTGACCACAGAGCATCCTAATGATCAGATTGATGAGGAAAGTGAGAAAGCCAGGATAGAGGATGACATGACGAAGGAGGAGGAGCATGTACTATCCTGGGAGTTTGAGTTTGGTGACGAGTTGGTTGGTTTTACAACTCAAGAGGATGATGAGGTGTTTGACCCTGTTGGTGATATTACTACTCTCGAGACATTACTTTATGGAGAGCCAGCAGCGGTTATCGAGCAGTCACCAAACCGAGAGGATGAAGAAGAAGTGATGGAGATGGAGCGACCACTTCTTGTTGAGGATAAGCAAACCCCAAGTGTGGGGATTGCTGATGATGATAGCCGGCTCGTGGATGACGACGATGATTATGGATCGCCACCCAGATCCAACGTGCCACGGGATGGGGCGAGAGAGCGCCTAGACCGGCGCATTTCGAGGACACAAACCTGGTCGATTAGAGGTCTTGCAGTGACGATGCTCCTCATTACATGCATGGTATACAGTTCGGTCCAGGAAAATTCAAGTCTTGGTGGCCCGACTCGAGTCTGTTTCGAGTTTTTTTGGGCCTGGTTGTTGGATTCTTCCCGTCCAACGACAAGAGAATGAAATTGAGTAAAAATGATGGGAAGAGGATTAAGGAGAAGCCTCCTAATTGAGTTTACTTGCGAGGCACGAGTCTGGCTGAAGAATCTTCTGTAAACTTAGCGCTACTGGGAGGCAACCCAGATTTTCGCTTTAGTTATTTTTTTGCTTTATTTTAGCTGTCATTGTGTTTGTTGCTTCTCCTGTTCTGTGATTCGTCCTCATTATTATGGCTGCTTGTATTTTGTACATTATCTGTTTAGTTTAGTTTTATTTTTATTCTATTATTTGTGTCAGTGTTATGTTGCTCGGGTTTTGCTTGTTTTTGTTTTGCAGGTTTGGTTTTATTATAATTGATTTTTGGAAGAGCTTTTAGCAGCAGAAAGCGGGTCCCCAGGTATGTTTGTTTTTGCAAATGGTGGTTGGAAGGTTTGGGAAATAAGGGGTGAGAAATTTGACTAAGTGAAAATTTCGAAACTTTCTATCAAATTCCACCACTCGCGCAACGCGACGCTTTGCTCGTCCCCCGTCGCGCTACGCAGTAAAAAAAAAAATTAGCAGCGAGAACACAACGAGAGCGAAGTGTGGGGATGCTGAATCCTCAACAAGGCTTTGGGAGCTACTGCATGCTTGGAGCATATTGACCCGCCAAAATACCAGCTAAGTCTTTTCCATTTTCTTTTACTTTTCCCTGTTTTTGTTTTTGAGTCGTGTTTCCATTGCTGCATTGAGGACAATGCAAAGTTTAAGTGTGGGGATGGGACACTGTCGTTTAGTTTGGTTTAAAAAAAAAAAAAATTTGAAAATGTCTTTTGAATAAAGAAGTTTGCAAAATAAAACGGAAAATGATAGAAAAGAGGGGTTTTTTGTTCGGGTTCAAATAATGATAATATAGATTAATATAGTCGAGCTTGTGTCTAGTTTGGGATATGTGAATAGGCTCGGTTCGGTTTTAGGTTCCTTTGATCTAAATATACCTTAATTGTCGGTCTACTAGTGGGTTCTCATCTAGGGAAATGGGAAATTGCAACCGCCAATAATAGTACCAATAATAGTATAAGGAATGCCGTTATAAGCTAAAATTGTTAGAATTTCTAATCATAAAAAAATAGAATAAATGAGCTAGAAACTAAGAAAAGTAGCGCAGGCCTACGTAATCTTCGTTGGGGATGGTGACTCTGACTTAGAATGCCTCTGGGATGTGTCGAAACAAAATTGCAAAATTACCGACGCTCACGTTGTCCCTCTAGGGCGTTTCCTGTTGAGCCGTGGAACAATTCACGGGCGTGGGGCTCTGCGAGAATTAATTGGGTGTGTGTGTTAATGCATATATGTGTGTGTATATGTGTGTAGATAGTGAAACCACTACGCACCTTAGTGATTTGGTCTCATGTTGATGTGGCGGTGACATAACTGGTGTGAATGTGAAACCACTACGCATGGCCTAATGGTAAAAGGCCGGCAAGAGAGGGCTCAAAAGTCAATAGTCTCGATGTCGAAGTCCAAGCATCCAACGGGTAAAAAACTTCAAAAAATGGAATTGTTGGAGGGTATCGAAACCAAAGATTTGGTAGGACATATATGCAGCAATCGACGAACCGCTAGCAATAGAATACTGTAGGAGATTGGCAGCAATCAACTATTCGGTTTAAATCAAAGATTGTAGGAATTGGGCAATAATCGAAACTAAGATCTAGTCGGCGATTTGAGCAATCAAAACCAAGATTGGCCGAAACTGAAATGGCATAAGCAATCAAAGACGGTAACGTTGTGTTTTCGAGTCTCATTTAAGGATGGAAAATAAGGGAACATAAGGGAAGGGTAATGGAACCCTTGTTCCAGAGTTTTTTTTAAGAGAGGAAAAGAAAGAAAATGGGAGGAAAAATGTTCCAAAGTTTTTTTTAAGAAGGGAAATGGAGGGATTTGAAAGGAAAGTTAGCATAATCTTCATCCTTCCATTTTGGAGAGATTTTGAGAGAAAGGAAAAGAAGAGAAAAGAGAGGAAAAGAAAAGAAAGGAAAAAAACATTTTCTTTTCTTTTTCCTTCCTTTAGTAAACTCGGGAACACAGCGTAAGATTTCTATCCCTTTTTCTGCAACTTTGTGCAATGGTAGTGAGGTTGGTTTGGTTGTTCTTTTTTTTCCCCCAAAATTTGACCGATTTCATAAGATATCGAGCCGTAACTCTAATACCATGTAGAGAAAAGTGATTTAAGAATAGATTCAAGCTTTATTGTGCCTTTAACAAGAGATACAAGGTCTTATTTATACAAAATTGAGAATGATCTAAACATGGATAGTTTGTAATTGAGTTAATTACACAAATAGTTTCTATGGTTTGGGTAAAATAACATGTATGAGTCCTATGTTTAAAAAGTTGCAAGTTTAGGGCATGTGGTTTTGGTAAAATAACATGTATGAGTCCTAAGTTTAAAAAGTTACAAGTTTAGGGCCTGTGGTTTTAATTTTGTAATAGGTTTGGGTACTAAGACTATATTCCGTTAATTTTTCTTTTAATTTTAAGTAAAATGATTTTTTTATCCTTGACTATTAAAAAATAAAAAGAATATATATTACAAGGACTAGTTTGTAATTTACTTAAACAATAATTAAAAATATAACAATAGCAAAAAACTTAATAAAAAAACCTCCAATCTTCCCCATATCTTCTCCAGTTCTATGTAATACCTCCGACGTCTACTACGAACGCCCGTATCTATCTCGAACATCCATCTCTGTCTCGTAAATGTGTGTTCGAGATAGAGATGGGTGTCGTAGTAGACGTCGGATATTCGTCGGAGGTATTACACGGAGCTGGAGGAGATATGGGGAAGATTGAGTTTTTTTTATTAAGTTTTTTTTTATTATTATATTTTTAATTATTGTTTAAGTAAATTACAAAGTAGTCTCTGTAATATATATATTTTTTTATTTTTTAATAGTTAAGGGTAAAAAAGTCATTTTACTTAAAATTAAAAGAAAAATTAATGGAATATAGTCTTAGTACCCAAACCTGTTATAAAATTGAAACCACATGCCCTAAACTTGCAACTTTTTAAACTTAGGACTCATACATGTTATTTTACCTAAATCACAGGCCCTAAACTTGCAACTTTTTAAACTTAGGACTCATACATGTTATTTTATCCAAACCATAGGACCTATTTGTGTAATTAACTCTTTGTAATTTAATCCCTTATTAATGGGATTTATTCTCTTGAGCCGTGTTTGATTTGTTTCTTCAACACTTATTCCATGGATTTTTGATGTTTAGTTTTGTTTTAGGTTTTACCATGTCTAGTAATCGCTAATAGATAATTCTTATATCTGTCAATGAGCCCCAGATCAACTGTTTTGGGAGGAGGCCCTTTCATGGCCTTTCAATGTGGAGGTCTCACTTGGTTCAATATGTTCATATGAGCTATGGTTTTTCCACAGTAGGCCTTTCGGGTGATGGATTTTCCCTCGAATGGTGGGCGATCCTGAACGCGTCCCCCGCCCTACGGTTTCAGCGATGACGACATAAATCTTTTTTTATTTCTTTTTAATTAGAAAAAAATTCACACTAAAATAATAGCGTTTTTTCTTAATAATTTTAATCTTTATAATTAATTATGAGTTATAACTTTTAAAATATGACGTTTAACATTATATTGAAAACTGAACCGCCTTAATATTTATGACCGGCCATACCAATGAGTCAAATATGGTATATTTTGGATTTTATCTTTTTACATATACGTTTCATCTTGATTTTCACAATGTCACCTGTCGGAATGCGGATTCTCATTTCTAGTTATAAAGTAAAACTGCCATCAAGGTTCTGTCTTGGTGATCGATCAGGGGGTTTTCTTAAAGAGTTTCCCCTCTGTGTTGGTCATGGCTTCGAATCTTGTAAGGTGCACTTCATAAAAACTAGGAACACCCTCTGCAGATTTCGAATTCCTTGGTGGTTGTTCGGGTAGACTGATGTACGAGCCTCTCCTGATGGAACGTGACAGTTGACTCACGTCGTTTAAAAAAAAATTATAAAGTAAAACTACATACGGAAATTGAACGAGTCTATTTTCAAATAATTTGCCATGTGGGACACAAATATCCATTCTATTGGTTGGATGAGGATTAAAGATGCAAGAAGTTGACCTAGCCTGTCCAAAATCAATTGACTCCATAGTCAACTACCTTTTAATTTCATTCATTTATAATAGAAGGAAGCCAAAATGGAATTTTCCTTGCTATAGACTATTCGTGTAAAATATCAAATAAATTAAGGAGTGAAACTGAAAATGAAAATATTTCTCTTTTTATTAAGAGTAAATTTCGCTTTTGACCCCTGTGGTTTGGTCTATTTAACCTTTTTAGTCTAAAAGATAATTTTTTTAACATTTCAGCCCCTAAAGTTGTATTTTTGTAACCATTTCAGTTCATGACACTAACCCTGTTAAATTTTTCAGTTAACTATAATATATTTTAGTCATTTTATTTCTAAGTGAACTAGTTAACCTTTTCATTCCAATAAAAACTTTTTTTAGGCTTTTTCATAAAAACTTTTTTCCTACTTTTTTTAAAACGTTTTTCTTTTACTTTTTTAAAATCATTTTTAAACATTTTTAAAAACGTTTTTTAGTTTTTTTTATAAAACGTTTTTTAGCTTTTCGTAAAATATTTTTTTAACTATTTTAAAAACGTTTTTTTACCTTTTTAAGTGAACTAGTTTTTAAAATAGTAAACTATTTATAAAAAAAGCGTTTTTAATATAGTTAAAATACATTTAACGAAAAAGCTAAAAACGAAAAAACTAAAAAAAATGTTTTTAAAAACGTTTTTTATGAAAAAAATTAAAAAAAATATTTTTATAAAAGTTAAAAAATCATTTTTAAAAAGATTCAAAAATATGTTTTTACGTGAAAAAAACTAAAAAAATGATTTTAAAAAAGTAAAAATAAAAACTTTTTAAAAAAATAGAATTTTTTTTATGAAAAAGCCTAAAAAAGTTTTTATTAGACTGAAAAGATTAAAATAGTTCACTTACAAATAAAATGGCTAAAATGTCCTATACTTAATTGAAAATTTTAACAGGGTTAGTGTCATGGACTGAAATGGTTACAAAATTACAACCTTAGGGGCTGAAATGTTAAAATAGTTCACTTATAAATAAAATGGCTAAAATGTCTTATACTTAACTGAAAATTTTAACAAGGTTAGTGTCATGGACTGAAATGGTTACAAAATTATAACCTTATGGGCTGAAATGTTAAAAGATTTCTTTTTAGGCTAAAAGGGTTAAACAGACCAAACCAAAGGGGCCAAAAACAAAATTTACTCATTTATTAAAGTTCATTCTATTATATAGTTGTTAATATTTTAAAAAATTGCATACCTTTTAAAACCTGATAATTTAAAAATACTTTAACAAGAAAAAAGAAATAGCTGAAAAATATTTACAAATATTGTTTATTTGTTATAAAAAGTTCACATCTGATTCTTCACACCCATCCTTATTATTACGTAACTAAAATTCATATTCATCTATAAAATTTATGTATTTTTTAAAACCCTCTCATATTTTATTATATATTTCCTTTTTCTTTTTTACTCTCACAAAAAATATATAAAATGAATAGTGACTCTTTAGATATGAACGGAATGCGTAAACTTTAACCAATTTTTAAGAAAAAGAATATAACAGGATTCACATGAGGATCTCTCCTTATTTACTACGTAGAGTTTTCTTATATTTTGAACCTAAATCAGTATCTTTATCTTTAAATTTTATAATATACTAACTACAGATTCTCTAAATATGAAGATCCATTTTCATAAATTTTTATATACTTTGTGAGTGTGTAGAAAAGAGAAATAATAATAAAATAAGTGATTGAGTGCGATTGAGATAGAGAATAAGACGTGTAAAGTTAAAACAAATTTAAAAATAAATTAAAAAATATAATATTTAATTAAATTATAGAGATGAAGACAAAGAAGTTAATGTGAATGATATAAAACTTGATTAAAACTAAAAGAAAATTCTAAATTATTCACATGGGATTGAAGAAGTAAAACCCTAAAAAAATCACCGGCTATTGCCGGTTACCTCTCACCTATATATACACCACTGCTTCCTCATATTACAAATCCTCCCGGTGCTTCCAACATGAAGAATGTAACATTACGTCACCCTTCCGGCGACAATATCACCGGCAGAAAGACTAAACGTGCCACCACCAACGTTTTGCAATCATTCACAACTCTATGTTTGCTCTGCGCCAAACAAGCTCTTATAGCTTCTCGAAAGCTAAAGGACAACTCGAAGATCTCCCAAGACTCTCCGATGATCCAACGGCCGAAGAAGCTGATCGCGACCATAAGCAACAAGGCAATCAAACTGCGCCACCACAAAAAGATAACTGTAGGCGAAGGAAATAGTCCAGAATTTGGCGATGATGAATTGTGGCAGAGGGAGATTCTGATGGGCGATAAGTGTCAGCCATTGGATTTCTCCGGTGTGATTAATTACGATAAAGATGGAAAGCGTACAGACCAGTTTCCCGTTCATTCTCCATGTGCGTTGCCAGGTCACGTGACAAAGTTTGATTGGGTCTCACCACACGAACGGTAATTTGGTGATCCTGATAGTTAAGGGATGTATCATACAATCAGGTTTCAAATTCTACTGTGTATAAGTTTTGTGGCGTGTTTATTTTAGAAAATTTAAGAATTACCCTTGAAAAAACACGATTTTGCTAACGTCGTTTTGAATGGTACTTTTTGTAATTTTACGTTGGGTTTTTTATTTATTTATGTTAATTATGAAAAAGTTATTATGTAAACGATATTCATCAAACATATTTGATGGCTAGAAAGTGCGCATTTGAAGGTAACAAATATATACATATATCCGACAATCATCATTGTACATAACCACATGGTTCTCATTTTTTAAATACTGCATAAACTTTTAGTAGTTTACATAGGTTACAATATATACATAAAGGTGACTTCAAACGAGAACCACACTAATCTCAGTTACTGCTGGCGATCAATTTGAAGTAACTTTTTCATTAGCCAATCAAATCTTATTCGTAAGGGGCTTAAGATCGGCCAGTGGCAGATCTAGAAATTTTAGTTCACTGTTTAATGGAAAGATTAATGTAATTTTAATTTATTGTAATCATGTTATATAGCTTCTTTGTATTGTGTGTCCTGATTTTGGCTTTGGCTTGGTTTTGGGTATTCTAATAAAATTTGTCTTTCAAAAAAAAAAGATTTTAGCTTTGGCTTAGTTTGATTTAATTTTAAATTATTAAGGACATGTTTCTTAATTAAAAAAATTAAAAATAATTATTAAAAATGTAATTTAATCTAAAAACCCATTTAAATTATTATAATTATTATTATTATTATTATATAAAAAAGCAACTTGACACTAAAATGAAAATTCAAAGGTTTGAATGTCAAATATATAAAATCACAAGTGGCTGTGCCTTTCGAAAAAAAAACAAGTGGCCCCTTGGTGTGTAAAGAAGACCTTAGAGTCCACATGTGGTAGGTCAACGATGCTATTTGTAGTTTATTATTTGGATTATCGTTTACATATGTGTATGGATGTTTCCTTCATCCTTTTATCATGAACAAATTAGGGAGGTGGGATTGATAGCCTTTCAATTAAACTATTCTTTTAAATTATATCATTTACGAAATTTCACCTCAATTAGTTAAAGTCATCTTTAAAACAGGAGTGGTATCATCTAAGTACCCTTCAACACTCTTATTTTGTTTTAAAATTTAAACAATTAATAGCCAAATTAAAAAACTAAAAAATTTAATTAATTAAAAATACATAATAATAAATAAAAAGATAAAAAAAAGTAATTATTAAATAAAAATTCATCTAGTCTTCGTCTTCATCCAAATCCGGGGTGTTTCTCGCAATATGTTCCACAAGATCAAATCGAAATCTAATATGTGTAACTACATCGTGCAACTCCGAAAGAACGTTATCGTCAATAACTGGTTCGACTGAAGGATCACTTATGTAGACAGGTTATATTGCGTTCATGTTATCTTTTAAGATCGTATTACGCAATATCATGCCTCTACGTCACCAACTATTTGTAAAAATAACCTCTTCGACATCTGAAATCTATCTCGAAACGTCGCTTCTTCGTGTATTGGGTTTTCGTCGAAATAATCTATTTTTAGATTTTGTAGAGCCTGTCCACGATCACAGCGTATGTACGTCCTTGATGTAGTTGTGTCTTCCGCTTCGGCTTAGGCGGTAATATTACATAGAAATTACATACTATCGCTGCCGAACACGAAGCCGAGCGCATCTTCCGATAAATCGGGTGGGAAGTATGACGTACGATTTATAATTTGGGTGGGGTGGATATAAAAAGAAATGATTTATATTTAGAAAGAATGTATTATTTTTGTAGTGATTGTGTATGTATTTATAGGGGTAAAATAAATTAATTTAAATTTTTTGTTATTTTAACGACTATATAGCCGTTCAACGGTTTAGTCAACCAAATAATTAACAAAGCCGTTCAAACTTTTGACGGGTTTTACAAGCCGCCAACCCTTACCCGTTGAAGCCGCCAAGGAGGCGGCGGTGTACCCGTCAAGCCGTTGGGTACCCGCATGGTACCCGCACTCCACTCCCACCTCCCTTATATTGTACGTCATTTAGATGTTTAGCAAAGTTCAATTTACGTTCTTTAACTAAGAAACAAAATGTTTTCTTTAAGTTAAAAAAAAATACACGTTTCATCCTTTAGACCAGATGTTGTTAAATTGATGTTAAATGACGATTTTACCCTTATGATAAAAATAAAAAAAAATAAATATTAATCTCTTCTATTAAAATAAATCAATTAAAGGATGCACCATCTCTATTAGTCTGTTGGAAATCAGGCCTAAGAGTATGAACACGGAATTTGATCTCAACAATCGATCGACTCTTTCTGTTTATTAATTTTTTGACTTACAACTACATTGATCCTAACCATCTATTTATAATAAATAAATTATATTAATCCTACTCAAATACTTCTCTCAATTATCTCTACTAATTAATCAAACTAGATAATTCTAAACATTCAAAATATTAAATAATTAACTAGTTCTGGATCACCCCTTCAACTTTCACGTTCTTCCAAACCGACCCCTATTTCTTTCGTAAAATTAAGATTAACTCCTTTATTCTCTCCTTTAATCTTGATTTGGACTTCCTTCTTGCTCTTTTCACATTCTTTCTTCCCAGAACACTTCAGGAACTCATAGTTGCAATCTCAACTTTGAACTCTCCGGATACTATTTGATCAAGACTGAAGCGGGGTTAGCGCCGTCATTATCGAAATTGAAACTAATATTTCCTTCATTCTTTCTTTCTTACTTTCATTCTTTCCTTTTTTCTTCAAGATCTGGCTCTTGACTATCTTCTTTCTTTAAAAATCTGGCTCTTGACTACCTTCTTACCTCAAGATCTGACTATTGACTGCCTTCTTTCTTTCTTTCTTCAAGAACTGACTCTTAACTGCCTTTTACCTACTTTAAAACCCATCTTTCTTGGATTCAAAAAAATTAAAGCCGACTTACTTTTTGCTTACCTACTATAATTAAGCACCTTTCTTGCTTGTTTTTTTTTTCACCTTCTAATCTTGTCTCTTCTAATTCTTCTTTTATTACTTCATTTAATTTAAGTTTTTTTCTTACTTGCTTAACAATAAATGATATTCTTCCATCATTTATCCCACTAAATTTCTCATACAAAACATACAAATCATGAATCAATCCTATATTTAGTCTATTTAGTCTAGTGACCTACTTTGAATAAGACTTTAAAGTTATCCAAATACATGGAATTAATTCCACCGTCACAATTTTTCTGCCTCGATCTACGTTCCAACAGCCAAGTTGGTGGCTTTCCAACCTAGCCGAGCCTCTCGGTTCTCTCTTCCTGCACAACAACTAGGGGTTTTAAAAAAATCTGAATCTGAAACTGAACCCGATTTATTTAAAAATTTGAATTCAAATTATCCGAATTTTTGGATTCGGATAGTGATTTTTGGATAATTCGGATATCCGAAATATTATATTTATAGGGTTAGGTTATAGTAAAAATGGTTTTAAAAATAAGAAGGGTAAGAAGGATTCTAAGCTTGACATGTGTCATTTTATTGTTTTTAAAAGGAGGGCATAATGGTCAATGTGTAATATACCAGGTCAATGTGTAATACAAGGTCTGATATTACACAATGATCAGACCTGATATTACACAATGAACTTATATTACACAATGAGCATATTACACAATGACCTGACATATTTGAGCGAATTACACAATAATGAGCGAATTACACAATGAGATGGAAAACGTAAAACACAATGATGAAAACATATAACACAATGATAAAAAATATTTGACACAATGAACTTGTATTACACAATGAACTTGTATTACACAATGAACTTGTATTAAACAATAAACTTGTATTACACAATGACCAGACGTTGTATTACACAATAAACTTGTATTACACAATGAACTTGTATTATATGATAAACTTGTATTACACAATGACCTTACTACACAATGAGCTGGAAAACGTAAAACACAATGATAAATACATATAACAGAATGAACTTGTATTACACATTGAACTTGTATTACACAATGAACTTGTATTACACAATGAACTTGTATTACACAATGAACTTGTATTACACAATTACCTGACTAATTACACAATGACCAGATATTACACAATGACCAGACGTGGTATTACACAATGAACTTGTATTACACGATGAACTTGTATTACACAATGAGCTGAAAAACGTAAAACACAATGATAAATACATATAACACAATGAACTTATATTACACATTGAACTTGTATTACACAATTAACTTGTATTACACAACGATCTGACTAATTACACAATGACCAGACGTGGTATTACACAATGAACTTGTATTACACGATGACCTGACTAATTACACAATGAGCTTAAAAACGTAAAACACAATGATAGATACATATAACACAACGAACTTGTATTACACATTGAACTTGTATTACACGGTGAACTTGTATTACACAATGAACTTGTATTACACAATGACCTGGCTAATTATACAATGACCAGATATTACAAAATGACCAGACGTGGTATTAAACAATGAACTTGTATTACACAATAAACTTGTATTACACGATAAACTTGTATTATACAATGACCTGACTAATTACACAATGAGCAGAAAAACGTAAACCACAATGATAAATACATATAACACAATAAACTTGTATTACACTTTGAACTTGTATTACACAATGACCTGACTAATTACACAATGAGCTGAAAAACGTAAAACACAATGATAAATACATATAACACAATGAACTTGTATTACACATTGAACTTGTATTTCACAATGAGCTGGAAAACGTAAAATTTTTTTCTTTTTTGTTTATAACGACACTATACTCGTTTTAAAGATTAAAAAAACGCTCGTTTTTATGGTGTAATTTTTTGAAAAAATAATGTCGTATGTAAAAGTTATGAACGTTTAAAAATGAGGGGGGAGACTTGATAAAAAGTCAACAAAAGTGGTCAAGACTAAAATACACTTCCAACAACTTTTTCTCCTACAATTTAATCTCAACCATTAAATCTTTTCTATAATTTGATCTAATGGCTCTAAATCCTTCTCATCCTTCTTAGAAATAAAATCTTTTTTACCTGAACCTAATCTTATATTTATATATATTTTTTAATTGTTTTTTATTATTTAAAAATAAGAAAATTTGAATCAAAACCCGCTATATTATATTTATATATTTATATATATATATATATATATTTAATGTTTTTTTAGGTTTTTAATTGTTTTTCCGAAATTCGGATATCCGAATTTTCGGATTCGGATTCGGATAGTGATTTTCGGATATTTCGGATAATTCGGATATCCGATATATTATATTTATATATATTTTTTTAATTGTTTTTATTATTTAAAAATAAGAAAATTTGAATCAAAACCCGATATATTATATTTATATATTTTTATATGTATATTTTTAATGTTTTTTAAGATTTTTAATTGTTTTTATAATTTAAAAATAATAAATTTATATATATTTTTTATTTTTTCAGATATTCGTTTCACTATCCGAATCCGTATCCGAAATTTCGGATTCGGATTCGGATAGTGAAATACACTATCCGAAAATTTTGGATATCCGACTTTGAACACTCCTAACAACAACAACTGCCCCTTTTTTTCTTCTTTCTTGGCTTGCGCATCAATTAGCCAACAAAATGTTGTTGTCGTTCCTTTTCTCCCTTTCTTCGATCATTAGCCTGCTCCTTCTTCGTCTTTAGCCCCACAGCCAAAGGGCCGCTCTCTCTCACGAAACATGACTCTCACCGCAGACACCAATCTCTGATACCAATTGTTGGAAATCAGGCCCAAGAGTACGAACACGGAATTTGATCTCAACGATCGATCGACTTTTTATGTTTATTAATTTTTTGACTTACAATTACATTGATCCTAACCATCTATTTATAATAAATATACTATACTAATCATACTCAAATACTTCTCTCAATTATCTCTACTAATTAATCAAACTAGACAATTCAAAAAATTCAAACTATTAATTAATTAACTAGTTCCGGATCACCCCTTCAACTTTCACGTTCTATCAAACCGACCCCTATTTATTTCGTAAAATCAAGATTAACTCCTTCATAGTCTCCCTCCCTCGCCCCATACCAACTCAATTCAGAACTGCCACCATCGAAGCACCATCTCCATTAATTCTCTGTCCAAAACCCAAGCCATAGCACCCCTATCTTCTCAATCAGTGACCCCAACTCATCTCCCCTCATTTGTTATTCGTCAGATAGGAAAAAGGAACATATGAAACGAACAGATTTGCAAAGCAATGGTTTGTCGGGTATGGTACCCGTGAGAGTATTATTCTCCAAATACAGACCTTGCAGCTTCAACGAACCACCTTATTCCACATGTATCTTGCCGGATAGATCTAAGGTGGTGAGGTTGGTTAACTTGGCTAAACCCTAAAGATAAACCCTAAAAGCTAAACCCCACCCCCAAAAACCTAAAACCACCCAACCCAAAAACCTAAACGCCGAGACGGTTCCAATGCCGCCAAAATGAGTTCATTCGGAGTTTGTTTGGGTCGGTTTTCTCGAGTTTTGTCACGAAAAAATAGTTTTCTTATGATCCTTTCCCTATATATATATATATTATATATATATATATATATTATATATATATATATTTAGGATATAGTATGAAGAACAAGAGAAAACTATTAGGAGAATAAGGGTTTACAAGAAGAAAAAAGAAAAAGAGAGTTTAGTTGCTCATAACTAAGGATGATTCTATTAATATTTTTCGGTATATATTACAAAAGAAAGAGCTTGCGTTAAATAGGTAAAGAAAGGAATGCACTAAGCTATAAGACAAGAATCATAAAAGAAAAAGAAACGGCTACAAATTAAAAAACTAAAAACAAAAAACTTTTCTTTTTTATCTACAGAGAAGTGTCGGACAAATAATTGTGTAGACTTTGTTGGCAGGGACAAACGTCATTGCTTACGTTTTTTATGATCTTCTAGAAGTCTCTGTGGGTGTCCGGTATGGATGGAGGTGTTCCAGTATCGGAATCAATTTCAGCATAAAAATCTTCTGAATTTATAATATGTTGTAGCTCAAGAGATTCTCCTTCTCTAACGAAGGGAAGGAGCATATTCCAGTTTTTATGTGTCCATATCTGTATATAATGTCCTTCGGAAAGAATATGATAGTTTTCCCAATGAAAGCTAGATGGAAAAAAGGGAGTCTTCTGATTCTGAATAATAAATTGTTTAATGTTTTTTCTTTGGCCAGTAGCGTCAAGGTGTTCTTTGGCAAGGTTATCGACCGAGTATAGATCTGAGAATTGAATCTCATTTTGTATAGCGAGTCTTTTTAAATAATATTTTCCAGAAAGTTTATTAGTCATAAACTTTCTTGAAAATATTATTTAAAAAGACTCGCTATACAAATATATAGGGGAGGGTTCAATTCAGAACACTAAATATTGCGAGAACACGCAGAACAAAATGAATCATTCATTTTTTCAATCTTAAAAAGTTTTAAAATATAAGAAAATTATATAAATGTAATGTTTATTTGTTTTTCATAAAATTCAAACAAAAAAATATGAAAATTTTCGTTTATATACATACATACACATGTGTAATTCATGTGTAGGTTTTTTTACCTACACATGTAGGAAAATTTTAAATATATAAAAACATATGAAAAAAATTAGTTTAATTGTTTTTTATGTACATAAACATACATATTTGTATGTAAGAAATATAAACTTTTAATTTTTTTTATCATAGATCAAAAAAATAAACGATTTAGGTTTGTTCCCCTTGTTCTCGCAATATTTAAGTGTTCTGAAATGAACTTCTCCCTATATATATATATATATATATATATATATATATATATATACTAGTAAAACATCCGCGCGCTAAACTCGAGAAATAATGTTAAGGCTGTTACATGTGTTTGATCAAAACCCAACAATATTATAGATATATTATAGATAAATTAATGTTAAGATAGTTTCTTTTGTCACTTCCTCTTTGACTGATATATATACTGTATGATGAGTTTCTTGAATCTGGTTCTCTTTGATTGATTCGGCGAATGGAGCAGGTTTAGGGAATGAAAAAAATAATGTTAATTATGTTACATTATTTTGTGGAATTTGTTTTGAAGTAATTATTATTTGTGCCTACTATGTAGTGGGGGGCCAGCGGGGAACACAACACTTAGGTTGGTGGTTTTAGCGGTATGCACAAAGTGGTTCAAACTAACATTGGGTTATTTTTTTTATTTATTATTTTTATTATTGTTTAAGTAAATTACGTGATGTGGGAGTAAAATGATCAATTGTTCCATTTATCTTATCTTTCACATAACCTGAGATGGTGGTTCAAACTAACGTCCATTCATCAAAAGGCGAAATGTGTGAAACATTAAACGAAACGATATTTTGTGTAATCATTGAAAATAAAGAAGCCAGTTGCATTTTTTAAGATATCTAAAGACGAAACATGTAATTTATTCTATAAAATATAGATTAAAAGGATGGCATCTTAAATAAAAAAAATATAACTTTTAACTCGTACAATCAACTAATAAAATCGGAGACTTAAATAGTTTTTCCAAGCAAGTTTTTAAATAAGTGATTAATGATATTTTTATAAGTTTTATAATCTTTAAATAATTCAATATTTTGTTATATTATATATCACAATAATTGATGAATATCCGGTTCACAAAAGTATAATATATAGCTAAACTTACAATAATTTTAAAAAACATAACTAATAAGACTGTGATATAATTATTTTTAACATATTTATTTTTTTAACTAAAGTACTCACTAATACACCAATAACAATTCAAATTAAGACATGTTAACTTAAATATAAGTTCGACATGTCCAAATATTTATTAACATTGTTATAAAAATCGGGATTAAAAAAATCAGGGGTCTACCGATGCGATTTCATCTAATCGTACCAAAAAACAGGTAGGTGGTCTAAATCGGCCCAACGATTTTATTTTTTTATATTTCATTTGTCACTTATTCTTTAATAAAATTCTAAATTTCGTATCAATGTTTATCGGTTGGACTGGAACATGGTTGTGTCGTATCGATGTTGCACGATGCGGCAGAAAACACAGATACTGATAATCACGTAAAATATTTTTTTAATTACAAAAACTATAGCAATACCATACTCAAATTAAAGATAATAAAATGCTCGTTTTTATGGTGTAATTTTAAATTTTTTTTATTAACGTATGAAAAAGTTATGGCCGTTTAAAATCATGAGGGGATAAGGTAGTTATTGTATAAATAACTTCTATTTTTAGTTTTTTAAAGCATTAGAAGGTTGTACCTTATGCTTAAAAATGTGTGTAAGTAAATTTCTTAAAAAATGTTAAAAGACATCTTTGTCCTCCTCAAATGTATTATATATAGTATATATATATACACACACACACATTAGACTTTTAGGGGCCCATTTTTTAAAATCACACATGACACCCGAAATCTCAGGGACGACCTTATCAATTATATTTAATCCCCATGTGTAGCTAACATTTGGTTTTGTAAAGTGTGAGTACATGAAGTGTTATTAATGAACATTCTGTGGTATGAGTAAGCAAGTGTAATGTGTGTGTGGTACATTAATGTAGTAAGTACAGTGAGTGAGATTATCTAAACTTAATCATTTAATAAAGTGTTATTTGAAAGTATTAATTAATGTTAGATAATGAGAGTATGTTTTCAAAGGTATAGACTAAAGAGCGTAAGCTAATCCATTTTAGTACGTGTTTCAGGGTGAGTTATGACATGACATTTCCGGATGATCTGACAAGCTATAATGAGTGTCTAAATTGTATTAAAATGTGAGTTTGTAAAGTCTTCTGTCGTGTGTTATGAATAAATCCAACTAAATACCACAACCTATTTTTAGGGTGCCACAATCTGATCATATATCTAGGTGTAATACATCATGCATAAGGAATAACAAGCATTCAAATAGGTTAATTTTATCATCAACAACCAATCTAAGCCAAGCCAAAACTTGGCAACAACAGTAATCGTGTCTTCAAAGGTACGTTTCGTTAATACTTTTATAGTCCGAGGGACTACAACTCAGGCTCGATCTTATAACAATACAAGTCGAGTCGACTCGAATCATAATTTTCAATCCGAGTGGAAAGCTAGTAACTGGCTCATATTCAACTCAATTCGACTCATAACTCAGTGAGTTGGTTCATGTTATAAAATTTGATGATTTTGTATTTTTTTTTTTAGTAAAGTGTCATTTTCATCCATGTGGTTTGACCATTTTAGCCACTTTCATCCAAAAACATTTTTTTTTGTTTTTTCGTCCCTTACTTTTCAAAATCTAGTCATTTTCGTCTAACTAACTAACTTTGTCTACATTTTAACATTAAATCAGTGACAATACTGGTTACATCATAGGTAATTTGGTTAGATTTTAACATCTGAATTTCAAACCGACCATTGATTTAACATTGAAAAGTCAGGGACGAAAAGTTTTTGAAAAGTGAATAAAATAGTCAAACCACACGGTCGAATGACACTTTACTCTTATTTTTATCTGATAAAAAAAGTTGCTAATTGAATATAAGTTGATACCCTTTTGCACACATTGTCCAAAAAGGTTGGAAAGAAAAATGATGTCAACGTATAGATGCCAAACAAAAACAGATCCCTGAACCATGTTCTTCTGCCGAATTTGAGATGCATCACATATTACAAGTCTAGCATTTCAATCCTAATGCAATAGGGATTAGTTTCATCCTGATGGAGGTGGCGGCGGCGGCATCGACATCTGCATCATAGAAGGGTGATCGTGACCGCCAGCGAACTGTTGAGGAGTTGGTGGAGGAGCCCTCCACACATGCTGACCAGACATGCCTGCTGGCGGTGGAGGCGGCCTGTTCATCATCTGAGGCATGTTTGAAGGTGGTGGTGGAACGTTAGGCGGAGGCCTGAACTGCTGGAGGTGTTGTGGCGGCATGCCCTGAGGCTGGCCCATCTGCTGCCACTGTGGTGGGGGAACTGACATTTGCATGTGTTGGTAGAGATGGGCGGGTGGTGGCGGAGGGCGGATTGCTTGCATAGTCGGAACTGGCGGAACCGCACCGTTTGCAAAAGGCAGTGGAGGAAGTGGAGCGCCGGTCGGTTGGCCAATACTAGGAAGTGTAGGGGGCCCACTTGCAAACATTGTGTGGGGCCTGCTTTTCTGCGTGCCCGGGTTACTGCTTGCCAGTGTCCTCTCTGCAGAAGCAAAAAATCATAATGTTAAGTTCAACTAACTAAAATGATTCTATAAATTGTTTACCGGAACGCTGTCAAAATTCAATACCATGATAAAAATTTTATCGACTTATTTTCATAATAATGCCAAGCCTAACCCTCAGGTAGAGGTGTGAATTTCTAACATGACACGAACCTGACACGAAATTCACATGTTTGAGTTTAGACTAAACAGGTTCAGGTCACCTTCGGGTCGAACCCCCAACACGTTTAGCTCTACGGTCCGTGTTCGTGTCGACCTGACCGGTTTGCCGGTAGACCCATTTATTATATATATATTTTTTACAATGTGTTTTCCGTAATAAATTGAACTATCTAGGTAATTTTATGCCAAAATTTAGAAGTTTCGTAAATAACGAAAGAAGTCACATAAAAACGTTTGCGACCTTTAAGAAACTATTTAATGAACTCAAAAAAACTATTTAAAGAAAAGATCAAACCGTAAATAAAAAAAACATGTACAAAAATGTTTTAGAAAAGGTAAAAAAAAATTGGGTGCATGTGTGTGCTGCTTACGAATGTGTGAGGAACAAAGCACAAATAAAGACAAAAAAAAACTAAGTGATGTGTGTGTTGTAGTTTGGACCTTAAAGTTTGAGTTAATTACTATGACTCTCAAAGTTTGGCAAGTATATAAATTTGGCATAGTTTGAACCTAATTGCCTAATAAAACAAAAGAAATATATGTAATTTTGTAATTTTAAAATATTAATATGCAAAAAAAAATAAATAATATTCTTTTTCAGGTTAAACAGGTTGTGTTCATGCCAACTCGCGAATACACGTGCCATGTTCGGGTTCATGTGTCTGACACGATTTCCAGGTTCGTGTAAAGTTTTCGGGTTTGACCCACCAACCCAACTCGTTTAGCAGGCTTACCTGCAGGCGTGCCATGACGTTCTCCCTTCGTGTCTTTCTTGTAAGCATAAGACACTGTTATCTGGCGATTGCATAGATATTGTCCGTTCATTGACTGCACAAAAATACAAATAAAAAATCATTAATAATCAAAACTGTATAATTAGAAAATTACATAACTATATAAGTTACCAAGTGTCAAACTTGTATATTTAAAAACATTTACATATTAAAAAATAAGTTTACTTGGGTTTTATAATGAAAAACATACTAAAGCCTAAATGTTGGTGCGAATCAAAATTTTGGTGAACCTAAAATATCAAATGTTTGATTTAGAGTAGTTCATGAATTTCTAATAATTGAATTCTTTCTGGCCTAAATGAGGAACAGAAAAAAAAAATTAATAAATTAATAATCTGTCTTTGAAGAATCTGCATACCTCTATAGCAGCATCTGAAGCCTCAAAAGAATCATAGCTAATGAATCCAAATCCACGGGAATTCCCTGTTTCGGGATCTCTCATGATCTGAAACACATAAAAAGATTATCATATTGATCTTGTAAACTAGCATTCCTAGCGCTAGTGTAGTAAACTAATGTTTTACTGCTACGGATTTTATTATTTAAAAATTAAAAAACGAATATTGTTGCTTAAATAATCTAATAATCACCGTGAAAATTGTAACCTTAATTAAGGCATTTACAGGTTGAAGGAATCAAGATAACATGGAAAACTATAAAGGGAAACATTAGTTGCATGAATAGGGGAAAAAACCAAAAAAATAATATTTTTAACCATGATCGTTAATTCGTTATTATGATATTATCCACCAATCAATTCAGAAAGAAATAACTGAATAAGAAGGTAACCGACTTTCTCAAATTTCTATTTTAGGAGATGAAGTATTTTCTCTCCATCATAGAAAACTACAAACTTAAAAAAATCATATTTTTAGTAAAGGAACTTCAAAAATCTTCATTATAGGTAACCAACTTTCAAATCTATTTTAGTTTAGGGAAAATAGCATATATCCCCCTCTAAAGTTGCAAAATATCATCTTTTCCCAAGTTCGAAAACACAAGTTTTCAATGCATAATGCACAATAAAAAATAGTTCATACTGGTATAACCAAACTGTTAAAACCGGTCAGTCCAGCGGACCCACCAGGTCGGTTCAGTAACATCCCAAACTGTAGTTAGCGATTCAGCCCAAAAATTTCATCAAAACAGGCCGACCCGGACCATGCACACCCCTTCGTAGTACTATGTTAAATTTATCCGTTACCCAAAATAGAAAAAATTGGAAGTTTGTAGCTTTTTATGAGAGGAATACTATATTACCCAGGAAATACCATATTAAAAAATGATGTATGAGGATCATGTACATAGCATAAGAAGTGAAAAGGGAAATACATGAACACTTGATGAATGATTGGATAAGTAAATAACTAAATACCAAGAGGTTTAAAATGGGTACGGAACATTGGTGAATAAACTTCATGTTGAGTACTAATGATATATGTTGTCTTTGTAGAAAATGTCGACATCTTGATCGAGAATTCGAGGGGAACGGGTAAGCAAACAAAAACAGAAATTTGAGAAAAGTTGGTTACCTTTTTATGCAATTAATGCAACTAGATACTATATAACCATAGAAAATGAAAATAAAATTAGAAAATTTACCTTGGGATTTGTAACAATAACTCCAAAAGCACTGAAAGTATCATAGAGAAGTTTCTCATCCACATCCTGCAAAATATATCGTGGCAAGTCAAAACTGATACAAATTTACAAGTCTATAAATTCATGACAGAAAAGGTGGATGAAACTCATGTGTATGTATGCAATAGAATCTTACAGGATCCAGGTTTCCAACAAAAAGGTTTGCTCCTACATCCAAGCTTTTCTTATCTTGTGATGCCTGCAATGCAAAACAGAATAAAGCAACAATCATATTTCACTGTTTTTCTGCACTAATGACAAATACAAGGAACCCAATATTAGACTAAGTGATATAGTATAGGGACTAGACTTGTAATATGGTGTTCTATATAAACACCTCTTTATGTAAACCCTAAACACACAATCACATTCTAATACAATCATATTACAAGGTTTAACTTGGTATCAGAGCTAGGTTACAACCACCTGAAAACATCTCCGGCGGGGCGGCCGCCGCCGCTCCGCCACACCTCTCTTTTCTTTACAAGCTTTTTTTTATCGTTCAATAACCAGATGCCCCACCACCAAACAACCGCGCTTAGTCTCTCTATTCACTCCTACTGCCGCCGTCAACCACCACTGCCGCCTCCACCTATGGCGGAACCCTAGCCGCCACAGCGGCGGTACCCTATCCGCCACCACAAACACCACCGTCGCCGCCCTAAACCCTAACTCCTCCCCGTCGCCGCCACTATACAACAGTGGTCGTTTTTCCGGCGACGTGCGCCTCGCGAAAGCCACAATGCTTTCAGTTCCGTTTATTCGAGGGTTGCATAACAAAAATTGAGATCTACAATAAGGGAGTAAAATAAAAAAAAAGGGGGAACAAACCCATAGTTGTTGAAGAACTCCGGCGAACGACGAAGTGGTGATGGCTGGAAGAAGATTAGGGTTTTCCTAATGTAGTTTCGATTGGGCCTTTGAGAAAAACAAAAAAAAAATGTGTGTGGCGGGCGAAAGCATGGTGGAGAAGGAGAAGGAGAAGACCAACTATCTTTTTAGTTTTATGTTTTTATATTTTCAACCTAAATCTCTCCCGAGCTTAGTTTGCGGGGGAATATTAGACTAAGTGATATAGTATAGGGACTAGACTTGTAATATGGTGTTCTATATAAACACCTCTTTATGTAAACCCTAAACACACAATCACATTCTAATACAATCATATTACAAGGTTTAACTCCCAGAAGTTTTTGAGGAAAGATTGAAGTTAATACCTTATTCACTCGTATTGGTTTCCCATATAGCTTGATCATATTGAGAACTTTTATAGCCTGCATAATCAGCAAAAAATGCCACTTGGATTTCAGAGAAAAAAGCGGATATCAAAGCTCACAACCTTAATGAAACAATCAAACATGCAATCATAAAAAGATGTGTATGATTGTACCCAAACTCACAAACTTATTTATTTAAAATGGAGGCAGATCGAGTTCGGACCCAAACTCAGACACGCCGACACGGGTAACTCGCAGAACCCAATTATCTAAACGGAACCTAAATCCCAGAAAACAATATGTAATTTGAACAAAAGTAAACAATTTCACACAATATTCAAATGATATCACCAATTTAAATTATTAGATTAATCTCCATATTCTTCAAAATTAGTTCATCCAACACGTCTAAACAAACAAACAAACACACATACCTAGTATAATATCACTCATAGCAGACTGTTGGTAGGGTTTAGGGCGTTCGTGATGGGGGCGAATCTTACCTCTATTCCAGGGAATAATAGAGGCTGCTCCCGCTGAGACGCTGAGACCCCCAGCTCCAAAAGGGGCTAAAATATAGTATAAAATATAGCAAAGAAAAATGGAGCAAAGGAACTTTTTTCATTGAAGAAATAATAGAAAGCAGTTGCTGCAATCAGTTCTCTAGCCTCAAAGTCTTCATATTGTAAATAGAAACCTATATAACTAAAAGAGGAATCTGGAGATCCGTATATCAAATCAAAGAAACAAGTAGAGATTGATATCTAATAAATGCAAATGCACTCAAAAGGTACCTTAGGCATATAACGTAAAAACTAAATTAGCAAAAATATCAAGAAACTCAGCGAACACCAACCTACATCCTATTAGAATTTGTATCAACAACCATAACTGATTCGTTTTCAACTTTTTGACGTTCAAAGCCATGATATCCCCCACACATTCACAAGACAATTATAATATCCCCATCCACTTGTTAGCTTTTTGGTTATGACATTTGTTCAAGTTTAGCAATTAACCAAAAAGAAAAGGAGTTGGGTATCTTACTATTGTTAGGAACAACGTGGCGCAGCGGAATCAACACACACACATGCACAAACGATAATCACGCGGACAGAAAAATAAACGACACAAGAATTTTACGTGGTTCGGTCCCAGTGGGGGACCTACGTCCACGGGCTGCAACTAGGTTATTTCATTAAGCTCTAGGCACACAGATTACAATTACAACATAGGGTATTTATAAATTAAAACCTAGGGTTTCTAACTTGTTCTCCAAGTTAGGCCCAAATCATAGAGAAGAGGCCCATTAGGACCGGCTCCTCTTATTCGAGACTCCATAACCCTAACAATCTCCCACTTGGAGGCTCGAACAATCCTCAATCAACCATCCAAGCAAAACCTTGTAATCAGTAACTCCAGTAATCTTCAAAACAGAAATCCTCCAAGCCTCCAACTCCAAGAACAAGCTAAAACTTCAATATCAGAAGTTCTTAAGCCTCCAGCTCCTAAGAATAAGCTAAGATTTCAAATAACAGAAGTCCTCCAAGCCTCCAGTTCCCATAAACAAGCTAAGACTTCAATCTAATTCTCCTAGTTGCAGCAGCCCTCTTCTTAATTACCAGAAGAGTCGGTTGAAGCTCCCTCGAGCTCAACACAACAGTCATCACTGACCCAGCCATGGCAAAACCCGCCATTGACTCATCCTCAATCTCAACCGGCTCCCACTGATTCAAACTACCGGCTCCAGAGACTTCCAGAGGAAACACCACTCTCCAAAACCTGCAAGAAGCGAGGAGAGATTTTCCATTCGGAAATCCGGTCGTCAAAACCCAACGGTGTTTTGAACTGTACCCAGAACACGCCTCGTGCTCCCACTGTTCTCAAAACCCCTGACCTGGTTTAAACCTCCGAATGCACTCAGCTGACATCCCCGTGGCTCCAGGATTCACTCTTGCAAAATGAATCCACTTAGCTCTACCCGATGCAGCGAGCCAAGACTGTACTACTCGGAAGTTGGTTCCCTTCTTCCGGCGATACATAAACCTGTACCTTCCCAAAGTTTTCAGTTAGATTCACCAATACTTCACTACAGTGGGTAACATGAAATGAAGTATACCAGAATCTCGAACCCAAGAGTCTTCACCGCCTTCACTGAGTCCCAATGCATCAACCCAGACACATTCTCAGAAGCAAAATTTACCATATTTGACATGGAATCTAAAGAATGTCCCACACCTCACGCAGCTCCACCAAGTCAACTATGCTCAGCTCCCACTGTCCCTGTTATCCCAACCCATGCCAATTGTCGTACCACTGATCACCACCGAACAAGAAACAACTTCACAGTTCTAGACCAGCTAACCGGCAAACGGTTATAACAGCAACAGAGCTTTCATGATGAAAGCAAACGGTACCAAGGATTCCGCGACCGTACACCCGATCGGCTAACCCTAACCGAAAAATCTTTCAACCGAGCAATATCATCTGACTTCCTTTTTATTTTCACTTATGTCGTCACCAGCACACCAGAACCGGAATACTTAAAACCCAAAGCATTCCAAACCTGATGGTTCCATTTTCACCAGGTTTATCCAACACCAGTACCCCATTCAAGTTCCATTTTGACAAGCCCATCAACCAAAATACATAACCGATGAACATTCTGATCATGACCATCCCGTCTTCAGTTATAACATAACAAAGAGAACAAATCGGAAACAGTGAACAGACACAGCAATTGCATGGGCCTGAACTTGACGGGTGTTCTACCGAACACTATCAATGACCAATTTGCCCCTGCAATAAACCTCGCAGACAAATCTAACCCGATACTGAATTTCACATAACCCAGTTCCCCAATTTATGGTTGATAATAAACAGTTAAAAAACCGAACTTAAAAAAAAACTCTAACCTAATTGGCCATTTCAAGAGTTTCAACCCGATACTCAATCAAACCTTTTTATACCCGCGATACCAGAAAACCCGAGACTCCCGACCTGGCGCTTCACCTGCAAACCCGACTACTACCCGAGTGAAACCAGCAACTCCAAGAGATCCAAAATAGGAACTCTAATTGCAAAATCACTCCAAAAACATCCCCGAAACAGCCCTGTTTTCCTCCAAAACAACCCGGATTTCTTTCCCCTTTTGCGCAACCTAAACCCTAATTCCAGCGGCCCAAAAACAAGAAACCAGGCTGCAAATCAGCCCTGGAACAACAGCAGCAGAAAAAAGAAAAAAATTATGTTGGTACTGTTCACGCTGGAAAACACTGTTCACGGCGGCGGAACTGTAGCGGCGGCGGTACTGTAGCAGCAAATCTGAATCAACCCTCGATCAGCCTCTACCCTTTTTTCTCGATCGAAAACCGTGCAGACCGTGTGTAAACAACAAGCCAAAGCTCTGATACCACTTGTTAGGAACAACGTGACGTAGCGGAATCAACACACACACATGCACAAACGATAATCACGCGGACAGAAAAATAAACGACACAAGAATTTAACGTGGTTCGGTCCCAGTGGGGGACCTACGTCCACGGGCTGCAACTAGGTTATTTCATTAAGCTCTAGGCACACAGATTACAATTACAACATAGGGTATTTATAGATTAAAACCTAGGGTTTCTAACTTGTTCTCCAAGTTAGGCCCAAATCATAGAGAAGAGGCCCATTAGGGCTGGCTCCTCTTATTCGAGACTCCATAACCCTAACAACTACAACGGTTGGAAGTCGTAAACTTACCATTGATGTTCATGTATTTATCTATAACTATGGCCATATGTGAAATTAACTATTGAGGCTTGGTTTACATAATGAAATAGAAGGATTCCTAAGATAAGAGAATCAAGGCATAACATGCTCATATTCAGAAGGGAAAAAAATACTTTTTAGATGTCAATCCGTTGTTAGAAAGTCTGTATAACTCTGGTAACCCTCCCAGGCTCAACCACTGACAATTTATGGTCAGCCACTACTAATAAAATTGAAAACAAAAAAAAATCACAGCAACAGTAATGCTTACATAGTCTGCATCTTCTTCACTTCGGAACTCTACAAAGCCATATCCTTGGTGGAGATTAGTGACTCTATCTTTAGGAACATACACATTAACTGAATAAAAAAATGCACAAGTCAGTACAAACTATTTAGACATACAAGACACTGTTTTAAAGTGTAGTTGTAGAAATTTAATGTTATTCAAACAAGATGAATGAGCATGCAAAGCACAAAAATAAGAAGAGCAGCAAAAAATGTGATTACTGTTGAAGATTAAAGTTTTGCATGCATCATTTAGGCGCTTATTAACCAAATAGAAAAGATAAAACAAATTGGTTTGCTTACAATCAACTACGTTGTATGAGTAACCAATTACTCCATGTAATTTTAGTGCATTACAAATTTACAATAGTATAATGCTGATTCTTGTTCATGTGTTTAACTCGAAACAGTTTTAGTACTATAAAAGCCAAGAACATACCAACTGGGCCAGCTTGAACAAATAACTCCCATAATAACTCTTCACTTGCCTGCAAAGAAAGAAAAAAATATTAAATCACCTCCACTAATGCAATGAAATTATGAAAATTAAAAAGCAACCCCACCAGGAGCAAGTTTACAATATTTCACACAGGATTGTAATTGTAAACTATAAATGGTCCACTACACTACAATAGGAAAAAAAACAAGTAATCCACCCGTTCAAAAGATATACTTTAGAGATCAAACTTAGAGCTTTAATTTACAAAACTGGCCCCAACATGTTGCAAGTGAATGTCACATGCTTATCAATCATCTGTCAGTAGCAACAAAAGTTCCTAGAATTTAGCAAGTGTAACATATCAACTAACTAGCTAAGAAAATAATGTACAAATGTATGTCCTATAAAAGTGCCTGAATAAAATAATATCACTGAATAATGCCTTGGTGAACAAACCAAAAGCTGAGCAAGTGTGAAATGAAATCGATGTAAACGCGGTTAAAAAGCGCGTCTAGGTGCAACTCGCAAGGAAACCTTAGGCACAGGTGTTAGGCTTTTGTGTAGGCAAAGCGAACTATGTACAAAAGGCGCAGCCAAGGCGTGCTTTTCAAGTGAAAAATTAGCATAAGTGAGACGCACTTTTTGTACCGCGGCTGAATTTGTGCTTCGGGACGCTGTATAGCAGGTTTTTTAGGTTGTACATGTAGGTTATTTAGATATTAAACTAAAGCCTATTTGTGTCTAAATTTTAGGAAATGATGCTATAAACCTATAAGAAATATTATAAAATTTTATATAATTAATTGCGCCTCGCGATAGGAAAATATGCATCCCTTCTGTTGAAACAGTGATACTTTGGAGCTGAATTGGACTGGTTATTAGTCGTATTTGGTTGTTTATTGGATCAAATTGCATAAATTAGGGTGGTCCTTCAACGGTTCAACCTAGCAATTGAAGTTGGGGTTGTATAAATACGATAATTATTCAAAAAGATGGTAAAGATGATCGATAACAGTACCTGAGGATCGAGATTGCCGACGTACGCGGTGGCGTCTTGGTTCCTCTCCGCCGAGTGTTGCCCTAAGAGATTCGCCCCGACGCCGGGAGCTATTCTAGTTGTCATCCTCCTCTTCTCAGGTTGCTGATGGAACCCCTCGAATTTCTAGGACACAAGTATTAAAACCTAGGTTTTGAACACCATTGACATGTAAAAGTGTAAAACTTGTAAGGGGGTGGAGTGCCCAGGGGTTCAAAAGCGGGTAGTCCGCGGGTAGCACTGTCACTCCCAGCGGGTAACATAGCGGGTATTGTTAGTGGGTTTTGGAACCCGTCGAAACCTGGAGAAAGCAGCTAAGTTTGCGGGTAAATAGCGGTGCCACCTCATCATAAAGGGTAGTTTGGGAGGGTAGTTTGTTAAAATGAGGTGATATATCCTTATTGGTGTGTTTAAGAGGATAGTTTGAAGTGGGAGGGTACCACTCTCACCTCCCTAAAGGTATGTTTCGAAAAGGTGTAAACCGACCTTTCGAAAAAAATTCACATCAAAGAATGTCGAAACGGTAAATTTTATAAAACATTATATTTTAAAAGTCGTAATAAGATAAAAAACGAAACCTTGAAGCAGCATCGACAATGTTTGTGTTTCGATGACTTGTACGTCATCATAAAAACTCGGTTTTAAATGAAATTTATATCGAGATGTACATAAAAACAAGCATGTCGCAACTCGAAAAGGTACATTTGAAATTTTGTAAAACATCATATTTTAAAAAGCAAATTACAAATTACGTCATTTAAGTATTACTTAAATTTCTGAATACGTCATTTAACTAAGGAAGTTATAGAAAACGTCTTTTATGTTTAAAATTTTTTGCGCATTACATCCTTTAGACTAACGGGCATTAAATTTCACTGATAAGTCAGGTCACGTGTCATGCACATGGGGTATTGTGGGGGTTTTCGCACATAAAAGGACTATTCTTGTAATTTGGGATGAAAGAGTTGCATCTGGCTTTAACCTCATCACCATCCTCTTCACCCTCTCTGATCCACCGTCGTCTTACACCATCCCCCTCTCTGATCCACCGCCGACGTATAAACAAGTCATTTGAAATCCAATTCACCAGACATGCAAGGGGTTGTTTCGGGCGACGATGGTGGCGGACTTAGGAAATGGAGGTGAAGGTTCGGCGATGCTTGTTGTTGTTATTCACCTCCAAATTCATAGTTTTCTTTGAGGCTACCGTTATTGTTTTTCTTGCTTCATCGACGGTGTGGTGAGGTAATATCAGAGGTTGAGTGATGGAGAAGATATTTGATTAGGTCCGGTTTCTTAAAGAGAGTGAAGGATTTATTTTAAAGTTTTATTTACAAAGTGTTAGAGACCTAAATCTTTATGTTAAGTACACAAATAGTCCATGTAAGTGTGAAAAGACTATTATGCTCTCATGTGCAGGGCACATGAATGCATTTAATGTCATAATTTAACACACATTAGTCTAAAGGATGTAGCGTGCAAGGTTTTTAAACATAAATGACATTTTCTTTAATTTCCTTAGTTAAAGAACATATTCTGAAATTTAGGTAATACTTAAATGACGTAATTTGTAATTTGCTATATTTTAAAATTTACAAGAGAAAAATAAAATATGCTCAAAATCTCTCTTCTAATAAAAAAACTAAATGTTTTTGTCACTTGGCATCACCATATTCAATCTCACAACTTTTTCCCCAACCACATTTATATCATCTATTTAATATTTTTATATTTAGCCTTTCTTTAAAATTACATAAATAAATATTTTCATCATTAATACCATTGGCTCACATTTTTTTAAATTATCATCAAAAGTTAATATTTTAAAAAAATCAATAATTAAAAAACAAGAGATTTTAAAAAAGCGAATTTTTAAAGTTTTATTACTAAAAAAATGAATTTTTAAAATTTTATTATAAAAAAACAAGATTTTTTTAATTTTACATATAAAATTTAAAAATATTAAGTTTGTATTTTAAATAAATATGTGTTAAAATAAAGTTACTAATATTTAATTAGTAGTTTTTAATTAAATTTGATATTTATGAACAAATTTTTTATTTTGATTTATAAATTTTAATACTTACTTTTTAATAAAATTAAGAAACTTGTAAATACTTATTTTTAAAAGTGTATTATATTTTTTTTAAAAATATGTTTACAAGTTTCAATTCTAATTTATTAGTTTTAAAATTTTCATATTTAATTTTGGAATTTTAAATTTAATTGTGTCGAAATATTAAGGAGTGAAATTTTAAATTTTGAAGTTTTAAATTTTGAATTTAAAAGACGATATATCACTGAAACTTAAATTTTATTTGTATCTATTTATTATTTTTTAGTTAGAGATTTAGTATTAAATGTTTAGCGAGATTTTTCGCATACAAGTACAAATAGTATCCGTCAATCAGAGCATTTTGGTGATGATTTTGATGAAAGTTTATAATCTCCTGATTTCTACATGGACTTACATTATCAGGTTTGTCAAACCATAAATTAGTTTTAAATATCGGTGTTCCAGTTATGCTATTAATAAATATTGATGAAAAAATGGTTTAGACAATGTAACAAGTCTTTAGGTCAAATCACAAGGTAATCGCGTTATAGAAGCAAAGAAATATATTTTGAATCAACTTTGATCATCACAATTTTATCCCTATTAACATATTCAGATAAAAGAATTTTACCAAAACTTCAAAAAAAAAATACAATTGTTGTATTTTTGTAATGACCATGAATAAAAGTTTAGGGCAGTCAATTTCAAATGTTGGTTTGTATTGAAAGATCCAATGTTTATTCATGATCAGCTGTATGTTACATTATCAAAAGTTAAAGTAAAGATGGACTCAAGCTATTAATCTATGGTAAACATGAAAAAATTACTAATATCATGTCAAATGTTACATACAATGAAGTATTTTCAAATTTGTAAATAATCATTGTAAGGTTTCATTTGACATGTAATTTAATGTATTGTAAAAATTACATAACTTATTAAATGAATTTTCATGTATTGTTTGATGTTTTAATTACTCTCATCCATATATATCTTAACATGTAATAAAATAAAAATGTTACAGATACAATATCAAATTTGTATAAAAAAAAGTTGTTAAGATATTTATCAATATCATCCTAACGTTTCACCCCGTGTAACACACGAGGTTAAAGCTAGTTAATTATAAAAAAAACTAAAATAATTTAAAAATTAAAACTCGGGCGTCCTGTTAAACACATGACTTAACATCACCAACGGAATAAAATCAATTTCATTACATATACATACATAATGAAAATCAAGATAAAAAAATCAATCAATCAACACCTCCACCTTCATGAGTAGTTGTTCATTTGAGACGCCGACAACACCTTTTAAGTGTGTGTATCCGGTTGGTGTTTGTTTTACTTAATGATGTTAGAATGTAATTATAGTCACTTATTTAGCATAAAATACTTTTATCTCACTTACATATATGTGATACATGAATATAGTGCCATGTAAATTCTTCACTAAAGAAATTTTTGATACATACTTAAAATACTCTCATATTAACCATTGTTTCGTGTATATGAAGCGGAAATGACAATTACAATGCTTAGTTTTACTATTTAAGTGTTTAGGGTTTTGAAAATAAGTATTACTGATTCATAACATCTTTTTATGCATACAAAAATATATTATTTTGTACCGATAACGGTGACCTAAACACATCAAAGTCTTTATAATTACTTGATCAATCGATGTTTGTAGTTTTTTTTATAATATAGCAATCAACTACTCATGTAAAAACGTTCTCAACTTATATCAAAAGAAGAGATCATGACTAGTGTCACGTTATATATAGTTGCATGTATTCATGACATATCACATAAAAGGAGGTGTCTACACACATTTTAGTACTTGTTTTAAGAGGGTTGTGTTGCCGGCCCTTTTAATGACTTGATAATTGTGTCATCTCTGTATTACAATCTTCATTACTTAAAATCATAAGTTATTGACAAATATTTTCATCATACCTTTGTTAGTGATTGTGTTCGTCTAGCCATTGTTATTGTCTTAATCACTACATCAGACAGAGAGAAGAGAACAGAGGGGACCGGTAATCATATGTTATCCTCAAACATCACATTGAACATGTTTTTGGTGTTCACATATTCTCATCTGGCTAAGTTAAGAATTTATACAAGTTGTTCTTACCTTAATAACTTAGCAACCGATGTTACTAACATAAGGTAGCATTCGTAGCATATAGTGTGTGTTGTGATAAAAAAAATCGCACTTAAGCATCTCGAGTCGCAAACTGAATCCTCTCGACAAAAGGTGTCAACGAATGAAAATAGAACCAAGATTGGGAGGTGAAAAATCAACAATGGTAGACGAGCACTTCCTATAGGGGATGCAAACTTAGGACATACCTTCAATAATCTTCAACTCAATCACTTCGTAAGCATGAATACTCATCTTATGTTCGAGAATTCTATGTTAGATTCACATTCAATGATGAGGACAATACGTGGAGTTTAAATGTATGGAAGGGAATACAACCTACCTCATCTTATGTATTCCATTTTAAATATATGTTAACATGAACTCACAACGATCTAAACACTTACTTGCGTGTATTACAGGCCAAAATAATTTAAAAGGGGTAAAATCATAGAAACTCCCCTGCTAGGCGTTGCCCGACATATTCCAATGCCTCCACTTAATATGGCCTCATCTTTCATAATGGGTCGAGCCTATAACATATAAAACTATCCTATGTTTATAAGATCGTCTAACTGTGGATAAACCTATTTGTTTATTTTTCGATGTTCTAAATAACATGATGGATCTAGAAATATTATTATAACTTTATGGTGAAATGAGTTGTGATTAAATCTCATTAATTGATATAATCTTCTTGCCTGTTAAGATAGTCCGTAGCATTCGATTTCTTCCCAGATAAAAAATAAAAAATAAAAAATTGATAATAATAGTAATAATAATATAATAATAATAAATAATAATAATAATGAAAAGACTAAATTACATAAAACAAACTTTAGGTATATAACAAATTACACCCGTAGACCTTAATCTTTATTAATTACACTGGACACCCTTTATCTATATGGTTTGTATCAAATTATAACCTTTAGACTAACCGGCGTTAGATTTTTCAGTTAAATGACATGTAATTGACTAAAACTTACTCTTCATTCTTATACTAGATTAAAACCTATGTATTATATGGGTTGAATAAATACAACTTGTTATAAAACATCAGTTCTATGTAAATTTGTAAATTCTAAAAATGGTATATAGTTATTTTTTTAAAATGTTTTATAGAAAATAATGAAGAAATGTTCAAATTATAAAAATGTTTTATGAATAAACCTATTTTTTTAAAATAAAAAAACGTTTTATAAAAGTAATTTTAAAAATCATTATTATTTAATAGGAGAACAAAAACTATAAAAAAATTAAAAATTTTGAATAGTTAATAAGAGAGAGAGACGGGATACAAAAATTATAAAAAAAATTAAAAAAATTAATAGGAGAGAGAAGCGGGAAAAAAGGTTAAGGATGAATGTGTGACTGACAAGTGTCCTCTCAAAACCTTTATTTATCATATAGTATAGATTAACAAATTAATATATATATATATATATATAAGGGACGGTTATCGTACAAAGAGCCTAAATCGTACGAAGCATACGAAGGGCCTCCAACCGTCCGATTAATATGATCTAAGGTTGGGGATAACGCGGTGGCATAAACGTAATTACTTTGAAAAATAACGCGTCGTCCAGATAAAAAAAGGGCATAAATGTCAATTTTTTAAAAATAATCACACTGCATGCATGCTTTTTTTTACGTAATCACGTTTTTACGTAACTTTTTTTACGTAATCACGTTTTTTCATAAAAAAATTACCATAATCACGTTTTGTGTGATTGCAATTAATTTTAAACATGAATAATCGGCAAAAACAAATTATCGGCAAAAACATTAATCAAAGTTTCTATCGAATGCGTGTGGATCTGGAAACGAAAACGGATAGGAACAAACAAACAAAACTAACTGAAAATTTTAACCTCTGTTAGTCTAAATGTTATAATTTGATACAAACCATTTAGATAAAGGGTATCTAGCGTAATTAGTGAAGATAAAGGTGTGCCGGTATAATTTTGTATATACTTAAAGGTTCTTTTCTGTAATTTACTCTAATGAAAATTAACTAATTATGCATAACACTTCCGATAGAATTTTGAATTTGAAGTTCAAATACCAGATCACATCCCCATTTTTCTCATTCTCATCTCTACTAACTAACCATCACCGTATATTAAGGATTGACCCCATCCCCACATTCCCTTTTAAACACCCTGAAACCTGAACAAAATCACAATTTTTTTTGTTGATCTTCTCACAAATCCAGTGTTCCCACATGCAGTCACCATCACGCGGCAGATCGCAACCACTGCTGTGAAAAACACGACTCCGAGACAACGTTCTGATCAAGACTCCTGTTAATTACACTTAAGGTAACTAAATCACCAATTAACCTTTTGAATCTCATCTTGATTATACATCAATTGATCTTCAAAAGCTTTGACGACCAAACCACCTTTCGTCTTACTCCTGATATGCTTTCTGTTTACGTCATGAAGGACATTGCGAGCCGTCGTAGCTGTTGGGAAGAATCCTACGAATTAGTCAAAAACCAGCAAATGTTACGTTTGTACCGAAGGTAACCTATAAAACTTTTGTTTCTGTCATAGTCTCAGTTTAATCACTTCGATCAGTCTCTGTTTTTAAACCAAATAATCGGAAAATTTTGGCTTGCTAAAAGGTTAGAAACGAATAAGAAAAAGGAGATGGAGCTTTACAAATGATTTAAGTAAAAAGAGATAGTATTTGGATGTTTCATACATGACTCTAATAACTTCTGGAGTGGAATAGTGATTCATAATGATAATTATAATGAATGGAAATAATAATAACAAATAATCATGCTACTAGTAAAATATACATGTATATAACACCAGCTAATAATAATAGTTACAGGGTATGGGATTTTAGGGAAGGACATAGATCTAATATAGTTGAAATTGCTCGTGTAGATTTTGTTGAACACGTCGGTTGACCTTTGAGATTACAGGAGCTTTGACACTTATTTAGGTACGGATATTCTGCGTTATTTACTCACTAAAAGATATGTTGCTTTTGAAAATTGATCCGTTGATATGTGACTCTTTCATATGATTTGTTTCCTTCTCTTGAGCTGAACTATTGAGTGCTATTGAACTATTTTTGAAACTATTGAGGAAAACATTTTTGTCATATGCAAGAGGATACCACCAACATCATCAACCGGCAAGACCGTCATGTCGACTAACCAGACCGAGCCCAAGAAGCACGGGACTGACGCTCGGAGGTGGGATTTGATACCCGACACTATTCGTGAGTGGATAGACATAGAGGGGATACCCTCGACCTTTGAGATGGGTGAGTCATCTCGAGGACCACGCCACTACCACCGATGGGGGAACCCATCGAACACATTCTTCTTACACCGGTGGCTCGTAGCGCACGCAAAGATCTTGAGATCCGTTCACTTGAGGCAGATGTTGAGGAGTTACAGGATGATCGCGACAAACTAGTGGCTCTGAGAAGACGTGTTTTCCGATCTAGATGATGAACAGCCCGTGACCGATCACTCTCTTAACGCCATTCAAGGCCGAGTTACTACTACGGAAGAGCGAATCACTACACTGGAGCAGAGAGTCACACAGGCAGATTAGCGAGCCACGACCGCTGAGGACGTGCTACGTCCTCGACAGCACTAGTCGCGATTTGTGCCATGTTAGCTGCAACAGCCGTTCAGACCTACACGTTTACTCATTTACCTTGCTCGACTATGCGCACACATGGTCACTCCCGAGTATAAGCGGATAAAACGGTACATTTGGGGCCTTGCACCCTAGATTCAGAGCATTGTAACTTCATCTAAACCGGTTACAATCCAAAATGCGGTCTGATTGGCACATGATTTAACTGATCAGGCCATTCGTCAAGGAATTTTTGTGATAGGTACATGTGGCATACTTGGTCTTGTTCTCTTCCGCACAATTTCTAATTCGTTGGATTGATTCTATCTTTTTGATCAAGCGGAGAAAACCTACAGCTCCTTCGGTACCACTGAATTTGTGGGGCTTACCGCTTAGGAAGGCCTTATATGAGCATCGGTTGTTCTCGTTTCCTGTATTGATAATAATGTCACGTTATAATCAATTAATCATAAACAATGACCTTTTTACACAGAACGTCTTATGCGGTTGGAATTCACGCCATACCTCCACCAGAACCACCCCCGCCTCCGGTGTTCCGATTAGCTTCGTAATTTGTGATGGCATCATTTACTCGCTGCGCCACAAGTTGTCCGATCTGTGCAACGGTCATTGCGTTGTCGCCTTCTGCATTGACTCTGTGCTCTGTGTGGCGGCATAGTTTTTCTTCTAATCACAACGACAAAAGAAATAAGACAATATACAATAAAGTCCACACATGTGCACATGATATAACAACATCGATAATAATCAAACAACCATGCAATATAGAAGATGAAATAACTTGATATTAGTTTGCAAAGCACAAATTATTCAAGAGTACATAAAACTCCTCAAAAGAAGTCTCATACTAAAATATCGTGTGAGCACAACAAGCTCACAATAGGCTCAATGAGGTATATGTGTAGTTTGAACGACTATTGCAACTAACATGTCGAAAATCATGGCTAGTGCTGCTGAGGACGCGTCACACCCTTCAGCGGCTGTGGCTCGCTGCTCTGCCTCTGTGACTCTCTGCTCCAGTGAAGTGATTCGATCCTCCTCCATAGTAACTCGGCCCTAAATGACGTCAAAAGAGTGACCAGTCACGGGTTGTTCATCCTCCAGATCGATAACGCGTCTTCTTAGAGCCACTAGTCTGTCGCAGTCATTCTGTAACTCCTCAACGTCGGCCTCAAGTGAACAGATCTCACGATCGTGGCATGTGCTACGAGCCACCAGCGTAGGAAGAATGCACTTGATGGGTTCCCCCATCAGTGGTAGCAGGCGCGGTCCTCGAGATGACTCACCCACCTCGAAGATCGAGGGTATCCCCTCTATGTCCATCCACTCACTAATAGTGTCGGGTTCATTATGGTCAGTCAAAGAAACTGAAAGATGTTTGCTGCGAAGGAGATAGTCAGGAAAGCACGTAGCGGATTGGGTGGTCAGGGACTACCCGCGGACGCATAAGGAACGCAAACGCAGCAAGTATCTCCGCAGGATTCAAAAGAAGGCATTTGGTTGGCTGTTTTCAAAATCACAAAGTTTTTAGTTGCTTGTTTATTTCATTCAGACGGAACGAACCTACGAATCAAACGCAAGTCGTCTTGGAAGCGTATCGGGTGGTCTCGGCATGAGTGGATCAAGTGAGGATTGAATACAAGAGGGCCTTGATGGGGTCACTGTGCGTTTTACTAACATGGTTTGGATTCAAACCGGAATGATCATACAAGTGAAAAGGTCATGACCATCAAAACATATAAAGTTTAAATCATAGTTTGAGGATGCTTTCATGGCTATGAAGACTTTGATTGGACATTCTAGTTTGAGGATGCTTTCAATGACGTTTAGAATTATTGAGCTAGTGCCCCGAGGCACAAAAAATCCACATTCGCCAACCTCAAGTGTTCAACATTGCATCTTCAAACCTTTTTCCGCATCAAGCTTACACAAAGATACGCCTTCAATGAGAATCCCGACTTGCCATTCGTAATATTGAGCCTTAGTTTGTCGTGCACACCATACGTCCACATATTAACTGCGTCTTTCCCAATTTTGTTGTAGACTCTTGGACATCCTTCTACTTGTTCGCTAAAATATATCATGATGATTCTATATATATATATATATATATATATATATATATATATATATATATATATATATATTGAACGGCAACTTTAGATATTATAGGATAATTGGGTTTCCTCGGGACAACACTTAGAACATCTAGGGTAGCCCACCACAGGAGGAACCCCTCAACTGGGTAAACCCCCTAACCTGGCCACAAACCCCTTTTTTGCTGTTGCCAGGATTCGAACTCAAGACCTCCACTATAGGAAATCTTGGGGCTATCAGTGCACCAAATGACCAACGGTTGATGATTTTATATAACAACGTTGCTAGTTGTATATGATCCTTTAAGGTCATACTGGAGCGTAATTTCGAGGACACATTTAAATGTGATTTGAACGCAAACAACTCGAGTGTATATATATTACACTTGCATTATTATTATTTAGATGAAATAGTTGTTCTGTAATATAGTTTTCCAAAATAGTTATGATATATATTGTTACAAGAATAAGTATACTCCCAATTTTTTTAGTATCATTCTAGGGTAAACTAGTATTGTTAACTCGTGCTTCGCGGCGGGGAGCGCCGTTATTAATTATCCGTATTACGCGGCGGGAGTTTGGTCGTCGTTGTTCCGAGTTGTTGAAACCATACAAGCGAACACCGATATCGGATACGATAATAGCACATCACTGCTAACGATATTATTTACTCATATGCGATTGGGATTGTCACAACATTGCTACGGTAATGTCAGTCACTAGCGTACGACACTAAAAAAATATATTCGATTTTGAATACAACTCCGTTTAAAAAAAAAATTATACCGGATCATTCACAAAAAAATATATTCGATTTTGAATACAACTACACGCTACAACTGAAGGGGAGTATTAGTCAATATATAGTCTCCATACATATGTTGATATGATTGTATTGCATTTAGGAAACTGACTAATAGGATTTTTAGGTTTCTACCCCTATAAAGATAGAGAGATCACTTGTATTGTTCACCAGATCAATAATACCATAAGCACTTTTACTTGCAACATATAGTGAAGTTCAAGAAACAGGCTTTAAGTCACTTGTTCATCTTTAATTTGGGTTGTGAGACTAACACCGCTTGAACCATCAATCCATCGGTGTGTATACTTATAGAGAGAAGTATACGGTTCTTTGTCATGCACTTCACTAACTTGTCTAGAGCACGCATCAAAGGTTGTAGTTTTGAAACACCAACATGATAAATGGGAACAAGTGTTATAAAAAAAAGTTAAAATCACTATACAATACAAATTTGCTTAACAAAAAGTTTCATTTGTGAATAAGTATTCAATTTTAAACTAATGAGTGTAGAGATCAAACATATCATTTTAAATGCATCTATATAGAACCCAAGTTATATATGACCTATATATAGAAAGTGAACCTTATATGACCATGGAGAAACATTAATGTAATGATGTCACTTACAAACTCTATTTTTAGATTAATAATATGCTTGTAATAATTTTTTTAGTTGCCGAATACTCTTTTTTAGTGCTTGATGATGAATGTGATTTGCACACTTAAAGATTTATGTAACACTTTTCTTATTTATACAAAATAAATGATTTACAATGATCACATAATGCTTAAATTATAACATAAGACAAAATTTTGTTTTCAAAATCTTTCATTTCAAATTTCTTCTTTCACTATTCAACCATCGACAAGGTCGTTCCTAAAATTTCGGATGCCCTGTGCACCTTGAAAAAATGGACCCCTAAATATAAAGTTATATATGAAAAAATTCATTAATACGGTGATCTTTTTCTGGTTCGAGCGATTGAAGCCCTAATAGATCGAGTGATTGCCGATTGTCAATTGAAGCCACTGACGACGTCTCCTCAAATTAATTCTATTTCCTTGCTGCTAGTTTTTTTAATTAGTTTTGAAAAATGTTTAGTTTTTAATTGGGTTAAATAAGTTTACAATTTTAGATGGGTTATAACTAAAATAGATGTTGGGTTGGTTTTTAAAAAAAAGTTTACTGGGTTAAAATGTTATTGGATTATAAACTTTATATGTTTTTGTTTTAAAATAAATTTAAATATGTAATGTATATACTAAATAAAAATTTTGGGCCCCTAAAAAATCGGACCCTGTACGATCACACATCCTGTACCCCATAAAGGTCATGACCATCAAGACATCCCCATGATTTCAGTCACGTTCAAATCATCGCAATTATAACCAATGTTTTTAAACCCGGACCGGACCGGACCGGCTGGATCGGTCGGACCGCGAACCGGAGACCCAGGCGGTCCGGTTATATGAGTTAAAACGGGCCTGCAACGACCCGGCCGGTTGGGCCGGAAACCGGTGGTTGAACCGGAAACCCGGTATCAGGTGCGGTTGTACCGATTGGGTATTTGAATTTTTTTTTGGGTTAACTTTGCAAAAAATTAATGAAGTTTTAAAAATGTTCCAATTAGGTCACTCAAGTTTAAAAAATGTTCAAATTAAGTCACTCAATTTTTATTTTTTATTTAAATTATAGGTTTTAACATGTTTTTTTAGCATGTTCTTTTTTTGTTTCAATTAGAAATATTTTTTTCTTTTTTTTATGCTAATGTGGAATGGTGACGTGGATTTTAGATTATTTTTTTATTTTTTAATATAATTAACATGTTTTTTTTATTTTTTTAATAAAATTACATATATTGGAAATCCCGACCCACACATCTTCTCCTCCGTAAGTTTGTTGACACATTTCGTGTTTCGATGATGACTTGATTTGAAGGTTTAGTGACCCATTTTGGACAAAAAATGCATGAGTGACCTAATTGTAACACTTTTGAAAATTCATTACTATTTTATGAAGTTTTCATTTTTTTTTACTCTTTAATTTATAGAGGTTAAAACTTTCAAGCGATGTGGGACAAGAAACAACTTTGCTTAAAATTTAATGATAAAACTTTTTTGGGATGTGAGGATCGAACTCGTGACCAGTGACACATAAGAAAATTCAACTGTTGTTTTGCCAGTTAAGCTACGTTGAATTTGATGCTAAATTTTATATTATCTAATATATATACACATATATAAGGGTGAGAGGGACACCCTTGGGTAGTCCTCACGGGTAGGCTCGGGTACGCGGGTACACCGCCGTCGACGCCTTACCCGAGTTCAATTGTTGCATTTTGCGGGTATATATACCCGAATGTGATCTCACATAAAGCCGTTGCCCTCCTTTTAAACTAAAAAAAACTTTTTTTCCTATATATATACAATACAATTATACCAATAAAATCACACCTAAAAATATTTCTTTCTACCATTTTTCTACTTAAAAATCATGGAATCCAAAAAGTTAAAAGTCGGTACTCCAAAAAAAGCAAAGGTCGGTTCTAGCCAAAACTCGTCAACATAACAACCTACTCAACCAATACAACAACTGGCACCGTACCCATATATCCTTATGCTCAAATTCCCACTCAAATGCCCATAATGCCTACCCAAATTGCACCCGGTCAATACACCTATCCATTACATGATCAACTTACTTTTAAGCCTTTTACACCCCGCTACCATAACCTACCATTCCGTCACCCAAACCGTAATGATGAAGATTGACCACTCCCGATCTTTAATGACGACGAAGATGAAGTAGTGGTTGGTGAAGGTGAAGAAGAAGATGACGGCGTGGAAATAAAGGAAAGTGACGTACCCCGAAAAGAAGAAGAAGAAGACGAGGAACCCGGAAATAAAGGAAAATTTCACGGACGTGTGGCACGTCAACAATGGACCGATAAACAAAATCTCGCTTTGTGTAAGGCTTGGGTTCATATTTTCGAAGACCCGGTAGTCGGAAATCAACAAAAGAGATCCGGATTTTGGAAGCGTATCCTTAAGCGTTACAACCCACAAGTTGGTGGAAGCAACCGAAGTATTCACCAACTAAATTCAAAATGGACGACTTTAAATACGCAAATGAGTTGGTTCAACGATTGTTGGATTCAAGCGGTATATTTATCTTTAAATACGCAAATAAGTTTATATTTGTTGTTTATTCAAATTTTTTTAAGGTTTTAATTTTTTTATAACCATTTAGGACCGTCTACGTGCGAGTGCATCCGCCGACTTAGATGTGATGAAAAAAGCGTTGAAGGATTTCCAAACTAAACACAAAAACTTTTGCCCACGTTGAGTGTTGGGAGCTTGTACGCCAACATGATAAATGGGAACAAGTGTCGTTGATAGGGGAGGAGTTTTCCGGTCAATCGAAAAATAAACGAAAGTGTTCAAATTTCGCCAACTACTCAAATGATGAATACTTTACTGCTTGGGCACCCGACCTCAACGAAGACACAACTCCAACAAGACCAAGACGAAAATCAAAGAAATCGGACGAGTCCTCAAGCAAAGGTAGTTTAGCCGAAACGGTTGTTGAATACGCAAACATGAGGGATCAACGGGAGTCTACACAGGAGGATATTTTTAAAGCACTATTGGATTCAAAAAAGTCAAAAGATCAAGATATTAAGGTGATGGTGGAAGAACGGGCGGCTATTCGGGAGGATCGTATGGACCGTGATTTAAATATGTTTACGGATCCTCACAATCATGTGACCAGACCGATGTTGGAAATAGTTCTAAAACGAAAACGTGAAATAGCTAGTCGATACGGGTAGCCTTGTGATTTCTAGATTTATTTTTATGTATTTTTCAAATTAGTGTTTTTTTTATTTTTAATGTACTTTTTTTTATTTTTAATGTACTTTTTTTATTAATGAATTTATTTTAATTATTATTATTATTTTTTTTACTTAAAAAAATAAAAAATTAGTTTTGTTAGGGTTGTGCCCCCTTCACTTTATGATATTAGGGTAGGAAAATGGTTAAAGTGATGTGACACAACCTCATTTGTTAGTTTTGTAATGATAAATTTTTGGTGAGAGTTGTACCCCTTTTGCCGTAACAGCTTATATCAAATATCAAATTAAAAGTTAAACCTTAAAAAAATAGATATTTGATGAATAGATGTAAGGATGTATTTATTATTGATTGCTGCACACTTATTTATATATATGTGTATATATATATATATATAAAAATTTTGTATAAATACATGCTTTATTTTTTATATTTCATATTGTTAAATTCTTAAATTAATATTATGTCATCCGGTTATTAAATCCGGTCCGACCAGTGAACCGGTAAGAGGTCCGGTTTAATGTCCGGTCCGATTATGAAAACATTGATTATATCATATTCATACATGCATCTCTTTTATAAAAATGCATGGCAAGTGAACTCTAATAATATCATTAATGGGCATTTTATATCATTAATAGAAACTCATAATCAAGTGAACTCTAGTAATATCCGTTAGATACGGATCAGGTATATTTTATATTTAACAAATTAATTTTATCTATCATGAGAGGATCTGTCTCATCATGTTCGAATCATCTTGCACCACGAGAAATTTTGATATCGTGCATTTCAGTTTTTGCATATCATCTTTGCATTTTACGTAGACATGTTGTCAGGTAAGTATTTATAAAATCTAGCATTACATTATATAAAAAGACACTATTGATGTTGATTTAATTTCCTTTCATTAAATTCTACACTTTTTCTAAGCATGATATAATTTGGAGGCTTTTACACCTTTGTTCGAACCGGGTTAACCTTTTATTTTATGTTATTGGGTCATTAAAAGAATATATGGGGTCCTATTTCGGTCACTGACGAAATTACCAGGCAAACATGTTGACGCAAACATATATTTTTATACAATTTTAATATTTTGTTAAAAGGTTCTTACCTAGTAAACGAGTTGTGTTAATGGGTTGGGGTGGAACCCGACAAAAACACTCATGAACCTAAAAATCATATCCAACACATAAATCAAACACAATAGGGTATTCACCGGTTAAAACTAACACGAATAATTTAATCTACATATTTTTTTTAGCTATACTTTAAAATTATAAGTTTATAATAAGAAGATATAAACGTGTATAACGTCTTATATTTAAGCTATACAACTAGATTTTCACTTATGTATTAACTTTTAAGACATAAATGTTTTTTTTAAATTATAAAAATAAACAGGACAAGAGTTAAATTTAAGGCTTTTTGGTTCAATAAACCCAATTTTAGAGAGTGAGAGATCGGCTAGAGAGAGAAAGCTCAGGAATCAAGCTCAACGTCTCAGGAATCATCACTCCACATCCCAGCAGCATCTAGCAACGAGAAGGAAACGAAAACTGGTAACCATTCGGCTCAAATATGTGTTTTAGTTAAGAAATGGGTTTTACGGTTTTAAATGAGTTTTGAATCAAAAGACGAGATTTTTATGTGTGAAATGACATAAAAAGTATGTATTTAGCTTCATGGGAGCTAAATACAAGTTTTAGACGTAAAAAGATCGAAGCTTGGATAAAAAACGAGGAAGTTGATCAAAATCAGATGCAGCGTCCGAAAAGTCGGATGAATGGTCCGAAAACTGTTTTCGACCGAAATGTGATTCGGACATGATAGAATTCGAACAGAACATTTCGGTCGAAAAGTGATTTCGGACGTCTAAGATTTCGAACAGAACATTTCGGTGAAAAAGTGATTTGGACGTCAAAGATTTCGGATAAAACAGTTCGATTGAAAAGTGATTCAGACGTCAAAGATTTCGGACAAAACATTTCGATCGAAATAGTTTTTGGACAAGAAGTTTTCGATCAAAAGAACATGGGAATAAGGAATCTTTCCAAGTGATTAGTTTCCGGTCGGAAAATATTTCGACCGGATTAGATTTAGACCGGAATAGATTTCGGGCATAGGGTTTCGACCAAATGACGTTATTAATTTGACTAGATGTGATCCTTAACAGATTCTTTAGCATCCACCTATCTTGAAGTTATTATCAAGTGAGCTAAACTTTAAGCCAATCAGGTGAGTTCTATGTGCTCCCTTTATGTTATATGCAAATCATTTTAAATGTTTTAGGGCTGAAGTGTATACACTAAATAAATAAATGTTATGAATGTCAATGTGATCATACGTGATGTGTGTATATATATATATATATATATATATATATATATGAAAATGAATGATGAACAAAAAATGAAACGTATGTTTACAAAGAATGAATGAAAGAATGGCATGACGTAAGTGAATGAAATCTTGCTTTATATTTTATATATTGCATGTTATGAATGTATGTAAAAATTATGGACGCTTCGATGATAACGGCTACTTCGGTAGACGGACGACCACGTGACTATTTTGCAACCGGGACAAATACGTTTCTTCGTCAGCTAGGACGTATGAAAGGCATTAATGGACGGTCGAAGCAATTGCCTTATAATAAGTAGAACGATTGCATAAATAATAGTTCGCTTGGGAAATGGATGCCTTCGGGTGACGGGCGAATTACGGACTACGACGGTAGTACGGTATGACGGACGACCGAAGGTTTGCCGTACGGTTTTAAGTAATGACGGATGGTTTCTAGTGCCAGACGGGATGTAATGGAGCTACGACGGTAGTTCAAAAACTTTTGTCTTTGTGACTTACGTAAGACGGGTTAATCACCCTTATATGTATGACCAATGAATGTTTAAAGAAAGTAAAAGTGAATACATAATTATGTACTCGCATATGAACGATAAAGGAAGGAAAAGGATGTGTTATTGTGTATTTATATGTCATATATATTTACTTATAAAGAAATGATGTTTATACCTAAATGCTTTAAACTAGAACTCACCAACGTTAGCTGACTTTTAGTATACATATCAGGTAACAGAAAGAAGGGTCGTGCGAAGGTGTGATGGCTACCCGGCATGAGACTGACATCCCACTTTAATTTATGCTAAGACAATGTTTATGTTTTAAATGCTAATACTTCCACTGTTTATGTGCTCAAATGATGAATGCTTCTGCTGTGATTTGAATGTTTTAAATTTATAAATTCAGTATCGATGACTATGTTTATGAGTAAATCCATCAAGTGAGGTTACCCGAGATTCGGGCCGTACAAGTTGGTATCAGAGCAATAGTTTGAGAGATTCAGACATCCCTAAATGTCTGAACTCAAGCTGATTATGGGACTAACGCACGGATGTCAGTATGGGACGCCAAAGCCAGCAAGGTAATTAAGTACTAAAGATTATGCATGTAGATAGGAATAGATGCCTTAACCTAGAACACATAGATGTAAATGTCACAACTGATGTGAAGAGTTTTGAACCCGAAAAGCAATGTAAATTAGTAATCACAAACCAGTCACTGTAATTAAAAATTTACCTTGCTCGTACTGTTCTAAAGTATGATCTGAAGAAATGACATTGATGTATTCCCTTTATATCAATCAGGAAACTAGAAACTATGACTGGTAGAGGAAGAACTGGACGCCGAGGCGGTCACACTGGCCGAGTCGGTAGGCCACCATTGAAACAAAGGCAACAGGAAGAAGAAAGTGTGCACGACGAACACACCAACAGTGTGCATGACACTAATGTGACCCCAACTGGGGAGGGCAATCAGGGGTCCCTATGATTGGAACCCTAAGTTAGGGATGATATTGCCCGTGAGCTTGTACTAACTCTGAAGGACATATTGCCTGATCTATTATCAAAGGCATTGAAGAAAAGCAAAGAAGAGTATGGATGAAACCACAAAGAGAAAGTGTATGACAGTGATGGTGATGAAGTAAAGGCGAGACTGAACACCCGTGGGTGTACCTACAAGGGTTTTAAGGACGGTGACCTGCCCAAGTTTGACGAGAACAAAGATTCAGTAGCTACTTTCGAATAGATCGAGAGAATGAATGGGGTAATCAACATAAGCGAATGTCGACCCGATCAAGCTGTTAAGTATGTTGTTCATTCTTTCAACAACGATGTGCTAAGTTCGTGGAGGAATATTCAGAGGACAAAGTCGTCAAATGCTCTTAGCAGGATGACTTGGGAGGACCTAAAGAAGCTGATAATCTAAAAGTTCTGTCCGCAGAACGAGATTGATCATGTGGAGAATGAGTTTCTAAACTTCAAAGCTGGCAACAAAACTCATCGCCAGTACAGTTCCAGGTTTAATGAGTTGGCTTAACTAGTACCCCACGTGGTAGAAATTGAAGACCGACTAATCAAGTACTTGGTCAAGGGTCTGCCGTAGAGGGTCCGAGTCCATGTGAAAGCTAACCTACCCTTAACCTTCGAGTCGGTAGTGAATCTGAGCGGAATCTTCTACGACGATTATGCCAATGAGGACCAAGTACCTGAGACACAGAAGAGAAAGTGGGAGAACTCATTTAGGGGAAATAGAAACGGGACTGTTGGGCCTGAGACTAAAAAGTCGAGGGCAGATGAGTATGAAGCATGCTCAAAATGCAGGAAACTACACCGTGGTGAATGTCGGGCTGGCTCGACCATGTGTTTCAAATGTGGGAAATCGTGGCACTACTCTAAGGATTGCAGAAACATTCTCAAGTGCCAGAACTATGGTTGGTTTGGACACGTGGCTAAGGATTGCAAGAAGACCGGACAATCTGGTTCAGGAAAAGAAGGAACAGGAACAACCAAAGGCTAGGACTCGGGGCTACGCCTTAACTGAGGAAGAAGCAAGAGGAAACCCTGATGTCGTGTCAGGTACGTTCCTAGTTAATGATGAACATGATGCAATTCTATTTGATTATGGTGCTAGTAAAAGCTTTATATCAAATGCCTTTAGTCGTAAACTAGATTGCACTATCGACACCATAGTGAGCGCCTTTAGCGTACAAACCGCGGTTAGTAAAAATTCGGTGGTATTCTAAGTGACCGAAGATTACATAATAGAAATACAGGGCCATAAGTTTCCTTCCAGATTATTCCTTCTAACCTTAGGAGGATTCGATATAGTATTGGGCATGGATTGGTTAGCTGCTAACGAAACTCAAATCATATGTAAACAAAATATGATACACCTCAAAGCTACTAACGGCAAACCAATTACGGTTTACGGGGATTGGAATAGCACAATACCGAATGTCATCTCGATGATCAAGGCCGAAAGTTACATGAGGCGCGGTTGCGAAGCTTATCTGGCATATGTTATTGACGATAGAATGAAAATGAAAGAACTCAAAGAAGTAACCGTGGTGTGCAACTTCCCAGAAGTGTTCCCAGAGGACCTACTTGGCTTGCTGCCCAATCGGGAAATAGAATTTCAGATTGATTTATTGCCAGAGGCTTAGCCCGTTGCCAAAGCACCCTACCGATTGGCTCTGTCAGAAATGAAAGAATTAATGTCACAATTAGAAGAGCTAACTGAGAAGGGATTTATTTGACCGAGCATCTCACCATGGGGCGCTCCGGTATTATTTGTAAAGAAGAAGGACAGAAACATGTGCATGTGCATCGACTACCGTGAATTGAATAAACGAACAGTAAAGAACAAATACCCACTGCCCAGAATAGACGATCTTTTTGATCAACTACAAGGTGCGAGTTGGTTCTCAAAGATCGATCTTAGGTCGGGTTACCATAAACTGAAAGTGAGGGAGGAAGATGTATCAAAAACAACATTTCGCACACGCTATGGACATTATGAATTCCTCGTGATGTCCGTCGGACTAACCAACGCCCCAGCAACATTTATGGATTTGATAAACAGAGTGTGCCGACCAATATTCGATCGGTCGGTAATAGTTTTCATAGATGACATTCTCATCTACTCGAAGAACGAAGGTGATCACCATTGTCACCTAAGGGAGGTATTAAAAGTGTTGAAGCAGGAAAAGTTGTATGCAAAATTCTCCAATTGTGTGTTCTGGCTTAGGGAAGTTCAATTCGTAGGTCACGTAATAAATCCATATGGCATTATGGTCGATCCTGCAAAGATCCAAACAGTGAAGGAATGGAACATCCCGAAAACACCAACCGAGATACGAAGCTTTCTGGGATTGGCAGGCTACTATCGAAGATTCATTCAGGATTTCTCGAGAATAGCCTCGCCATTGACAAAGTTAACACGTAAGGAAGTTAAGTATGGATGGGGCCTAACTCAAAACAATATCTTTGAGGAACTAAAGACACGTTTAACCCAAGCTCCAGTTTTGACCTTACCCGAGGGAAATGAAGACTTGGTAGTCTACTCTGACACTTCGGGTCAGGGATTGGGTTGTGTACTTATGCAACGAGGAAAAGTAATTACTTATGCCTCACGGCAATTAAAGATTCACGAAGTTAACTACCCGACTCACGATCTGGAATTGGCGGCTATAGTTTTCGCGCTAAAGATTTAGAGGCACTACCTGTACGGAGTTAAATGCACCATTTAATCCGATCACAAAAGCCTTAAGTACTTCTTCGAACAAAAAGAATTAATCATGGGACAAAGAAGGTGGTTAGAACTACTAAAAAATTATGATTGTGAAATATTGTACCATCGAGACAAGGCAAATGTAGTGGCTGACGCCTTAAGCAGAAAGGAAGAGTCGTCATCTATCCGGATCAAAGCATGTCAACTAATTATAACATCGGATCTGATGAATGAGATAGCAAAAGCACAAGATGAAGCATTCATAGAAAGGAATGTGAAACGAGAAAGAATAGTTGGACATCAAAGTAATCTAGAGATCAATGCGTACGGTGTACGAACTCGTTTTGGCCGGATGGGGATACCTAAGAATGGTGAGCTTAGAGCCAAAATCCTTGATGAGGCCCATAAGTCCCGCTACTCTATCCACCCCGGGACAAAAAAAATGTACCAAGACTTGAAGAAGGAATATTGGTGGCCTGGCATGAAGAACGATGTGACCGAATATGTGAGCAAGTGCCTAACTTGTTCGCTAGTTAAGGATGAACACCAGAAACCATGCGGTAAAATGCAACCAGTACCGATACCGGAATGGAAGTGGGAAGATATCACAATGTACTTCATTACCAAACTACCGGGAACAGTTAAAGGCAATGATACCATCTGGGAGATCGTCGATCACTTGACGAAAAGTGCTCACTTCTTACCAATACGTGAGGCTTCTTTATTTGAGAAGCTAGCAGAGTTGTTAATCAACGAAATTGTGAGCAAACATGGTATGCCAGTGTCGATCGTGTTCGACACGGACACTCGATTCACGTCAAGATTTTGGAAGAAATTCAATGAGGCAATGGGTGTAATATTCACGATTTTCTGATGTATCATTTTCCTTTTATCGTAATGTGATTCTATTTTTCCTTTGTAACCTATCTATTTCAAAGCCACTGAACGTATCTTTCTCATTTATCCTTGCACGTATTATTGATTTAAATCTTATAAACTTATTAAAAATCTATTTTCTTAAATAATAAATATTAATTAGATTGATATATTTAAGAAAATCAAATATACTTGAAATATATATATATATAAGACTTAATTAAAGAAATATATATTCTATAGGTTTATATTTGTTAGAATAATAAAAAAATATTAAACTTAAAACTTGTAAAATATAAACCTATAAATTATTTTATAAACACTATAAGTTAATAGAGTGTAAAACTTATAAAAACTTATTTGATTGTTAAAGATAAAACATTTATACATTTTATAAAGTCGAGGGACTAAAATGTCATTCTTGAATCTTGTTTTAAACTAAAAACTCATCTTTTAGCATAAAATGATAAAGCTTATGAACTTCAGGGACCAAATGTGCAATTTGGCCAAACTTCCGAATCAGAAAACGGTCTCAGGTTCGAATCCCTCTGAGACCGGTTTTCACCCTCGAATTATCAAAATGCGTATTCCGGCTGAATTCAATGCTCCTCGAGCTTCCCTTCGAGCGTGCGACCCAAACCCAAGGTGTTTCAATGCTTGAATTCAATTCTAATGCTCGCGGGATTTGAATTTGAATATGTTTACACCCCTTATATACTTCCTAACGGTATAAGCATTAAACGATGAAATTGGTTATAAATACCAACTGCAACACCTTCGCGACATCACCCTTTAACTCTCTGAACTCTAAATTCCTTCGATTTGTACCTGCATTTGCTGTTTGGATCCTTGGCCAGTCGCACAAAAGCTTGAACTTGTTCTCCCTCGAGTCGACATCATATCAGGTAATTCGAATGGCCAAAGTACTCGTTTTCATTCCATAATCAAAAGCCCTCTGTCAATTTGCAATGATAGAGGGATTTTCAATTCGTATTTGGAGGATTAGGATTCTAGGGTTCATAACGAAATTTGGTAAACTTTGGGATTGTGTTTATTTATTTCCTTTTCCGTATAAAACACTAGCGAGGCCCGTAGCTGGGTGGTTTATGCGCGTGTGTGTGGACTCAGGCGGCCCGGGTTCGAATCCGGCCGACCTGAGTTTTATTCTTTTATTTATTTTAAGCCTTTTTAACCGGTTTTAATACTTCTAATAATTTTTATTAAATCTGTTAAACCTTTATAAACTTAAAACCAATTTTTATTTACACTTCTAATTCCAGAAACCTTTTTATTTAATTAAACTTAGTTAAAAACTTATAAGAATTAAATCTTTAAAATTAGTTTTAAATACTTAAAACTATAAAGAATACTTCAAACTTTTATAAAACTTATATTTTAAACAGAAACTATTTTATAAAATCAGAAAACTTAATTAGCTATTTATTTTCCTTAATAAAATAAATTCTTTTGTTATAAACTTTAAATTAATTTATAAACTTTTAATTAATCAGAAAACCTTTATTATTTTTATGAAATATGAAAAGTTATAAAAAACTTATAATTTATTTTGAAATCAGAAAACTAATAAACTTGTATATTTTATAAAACTTACAAAACAGAAAGCTTATTTATTTATTTAAATTAAAACAGAAAATAAATATCCTTTATTTATTTAAAATCAGAAAATTTTATAAACTTATAAAATTTGATAAAACAAAACAGAAACTTTAATGTAGAATATTTATAAACTTATACTTTAAAACATAACCTTTATTAAAAATACTTATAAACTTATAATTTAAAAGAAACTTTAATTAACACTTTATAAAACTAATGTTTTCATTTTAACTTTTAAAACATTCTAAATATTATTTAAAATGATTACAAGTTATTTCTATAAAATGAATACTTTATGCTTAAACACTTTAATAAATCTTAAATGAGTTATATTAATTATTTTAATTAGATAAAGTAATTAATTTTAATAAATCCTACAGAAGTTCGTTCATTTCTTGGTCTAGCCGGTTATTACCGTCGTTTCATTTCCAACTTCTCCAAAGTTGCAGTGCCTCTCTCAGCCTTAACTCATAAAGGAAAGCCTTACGAGTGGGGACCAAAACAAGAAGAAGCCTTTCAAACTCTTAAACAGAAGCTTTGCGACGCTCCAATCTTGACTCTTCCTGAGTGTAACGACGACTTCGTAGTTTATTGTGACGCATCCAACCAAGGTCTCAGCTGTGTCCTTATGCAACGGGGAAAGGTTATTGCCTATGCCTCCAGGCAACCCAGATCCACGAAAAGAACTACACAACGCACGATCTCGAATTGGGTGTGGTTGTCTTTGCTCTCAAAATCTGGCGACACTACCTTTACAGTACAAAGTTGTAACGAACCAAAATCCGGGTCTCGTTATAAATGAATAAATATTTCTAAATAAATATTATGGGAAAATAATATTTTAGAAATAAGTTGAAACAAGCGGGTTTCAAGTTAGTAACGGGGTTATACTAGTTTTTAACTAGTTTTGGAAAGATATGGGTGAAATTGAAAGTTGAGGGACTAAAGGTGTAAAGTGGCCAAAATCTGCTATTTGACTTGGTGAAAGTCAAAATTGAGTCTCATTTGGTGTTTAGGTCGTTCAAGAGCAAAGGAGAAAAAGAGGAAACGGGTTTGGAGCTTGAATCTTGCATTTGAAGCTCGGAATGAGGAGGTTTTGGCTCACACAACACTTTCCTAACATCAAGTAAGTGTTAATCATCCTTTTGATCTCACTTTAGATGTGTTCTTGATGGGTTTTGAAAGAAAACCGAAATTTTGTATGCATGTGATGAAATGGTGTTAGATTATTGATAATCTAGCTAAACTAAAGGTAAAGAGTAGTGATTAACATCCTAGAACCCTTTGATTATGATTTTGAAAAGTTAGGGTTCATATGGTGGAAATTTGGGGTGTTTGGATCATGATGATAAATGGCGAATTAATGAAGATTAAGTGTTTTTAAGATGTTAGACACTTGAGCAAACACCAAATTAACTTAATAATAATTTTTGAAAGAAGAATTAGTGTTAAGATTAAGTTAATGAAACTCAAGTAGGTGAGTTTGTGGTGAAAGAGGGTGTTTGGCTATGAGGATAACCCAAACGGGTCAATTTGGGTTGGAATTGGGAAATTGGGTTGTGAACTCAATTGTAATGAAATGTTGGTATATGTTAGATTACTAAACTAGGCGAATGTGTTTAGGTAATCAAATTGCAAGCTTGAGAGCGGTGCGGGATCTTCTAACCCGAAAGGTAAGTGCCTATGCACTTACTTAGTATTGATGATAAATGGTGAATTTTGTGAATTATGTGTTATGTGATTGTGTACATACTTGTGATATGATAAATTGTGAATGATTTAGTATGTACAATGAATGAATGTAATTATAGTGTTAAGCTATAATGGAAATGGATCATGTGTTGATCATAAATGAAACGGGGATAAATGAGTTTTATGCAAGATTGTATGCATAATGTGTAAAGTTGCATAATTTGTTATGTGGTATGAATGAGCATGAAATTGTATGCAAAATTGAAGGAATGTAGTTATAGTATTTATACTATAATGGATATGTCGATATGGAGTTATGGTCTATGAACCATAATGGATAGAATGGATATGGAGTTATGGTCTATGAACCATAATGGATAGAATGGATATGGAGTTATGGTCTATGAACCATAATGGATAGAATGGATACGGAGTTATGGTCTATGAACCATAATGGATAGAATGAATATGGAGTTATGGTCCAAGTACCATAATGGTTAGAATGGTTATGGAGTATAATCTCGTATCCTAAATGGATATGAAGTTATGGCCTACGTGCCATAATGGAAATGGAAATGTGGTAATGAAATGATGAAAGAAACTTGTATGTGAAAAGTATGTGTATGAAAACCTTAATTGACCAAATGGGTGCAAACGGGTCAAATGGGTCAAATGGGTGAATTATGATCTAGTGTTATGATGGAAATGAGATTGTGGCCAATGTGCCATAATGGAAAAGGAAATGTGTTAATATGAATGATAAATGAAAAGAATGAAACTTGTAGGTGAAATACAAGTGTTATGTAGCCAAATGTTAAAATTTGGTGGAAACGGGTCAAATGGGGGAATGGGTGGAAACAAGTAGAATTTACTTGTTTGTTATGTTTTATCTTCATTACTAATGGTGTTATGTTTTGTGGTTATGTAGGAAAAGCTCCGATGTAGTCCAAGTCAAGTCCAAGGCTCTGGCGGGTTCTCGTATGTGCAAATGATTGGTTTTTGGGCTATGTATTGAAATCCTCGAAAGGGGTGTGCGTTTGGGTCAAGAATTTATGTTTTGGTGATTTTGTGGTGTAGGTAAACTTTTGGTCAAAACCCAAGTGTCGGGTATTTTTAGTTTGTGTTTTGGATGCAAAAAGTTGGAAAAATGGCAAAGTTTGAAATCTGCAGCTGAAGGGAAACTCACTGGAAATCTGGTGCCTCGCGGTACGCGAAGAACCTGGTATGGTTCTTTCGCGGTACGCGAGGGACAAGTTATCCGGATTGCCTTCCTTTGGCTCTCTCGCGGTACGCGAAGATCATAGTGGTATCCTCTCGCGGTACGCGAGAGGTTTGAATTCCGGGTAAGAATTTTGGGACTCCCTCGCGGTACGCGAGGGAGGTGGCCAAAACGCCTCGCGGTACGCGAGGATATAAAAAAAAAAAAAAAAAAAAAAAAAAAAAATCTTGGGATAAAAGTCTTCCGCGCGTTTTCGTATTTTAAAAGTGGTGTGTTACAACTTGGTATCAGAGCAATGGTTTGAGGGATTTGGTGTGGTGGCACCAAACTCAAACCGGATGCTCTTGATATGGGGGAAAATGATACGAGAATCCATGAAGGACTTGACTAAGACTCGGAGCTTGCGGAAATGAAAGGTTAGTAATGATTTGATAAAATGATAATATATATATATGGTGTATGTATATATGTATGATGAATGTTGTTAAGGTGTTATGTGTGCCGAAACTTGTTTTGTGACTTGTTATATGGAGATGGTAATTACAATTGGGCATGGCGTACTATTAAACATGTCTGGCCAATATGTTTAATAAGACGAAATGTGCAAGAGACTTTATGATAACCATATAACAATGAACATTTGCAAGGATTAGGTGAAGGTGGTTATATGTGTGTGTATGTATGTTTATGGATGATTATATGGGGATAATACATATGATTAAAGATAAGATATAGTGCCTTAACAAGTGGGTAGATTAAAGACCTATAAGCAGGTAGAACATCTACAACTTGGTTAAAATTTCTCGGGAAGACTAAGGGGCACATGTGTAAGTAGAAGAAATGGTGGACGCAAGTCATCTTAAGGACTCGAGTACGTTAGAGTCTAGACGTGTATCACCTCGTGGGTGGTGAGGAACATGGAATGTGTTGGGAGAAATAGAATGCATCAACCTAGCGGAGGATGGCTAGAGCTTTCTATCATGTGGTATTGATCTTCCTTCGAGGAAGATAGGGATATTTGAGGCAATCCTTGAGAGGAACAGAATGAAGCCTTGAGAGCGGAAAGTATATCGTTTGGCGAACCGAAGTGGAAGGAAAACCTTGTTTTCACAAGGGGATTCGTGGTGTGCAAACCAAAAGAGTTGAAAGGTGAGAGAATTAATCTTTGATTAATTAGCAGTTGATCACTATAATGGTATTGGCTTTGAAGCAATCCATGGTGATTGAAAGAAGGTGCATCACTCGCGATGAGTTGACTTCAGGTCGTGGCGGAAATTTGGTAGATTTTGATCCGATGATTGTAGAAGAGGTGATGGGTTACTTAGTAACCATATCATAGTCAAGTATGATAAAGGGGTGACGTGTTAATCTGTTCTCATTAGAGACAGTGAAACACGAGGCATACGAATTGGTGTGTATACATGGCTTGTGCCATTGACATCAACCGGGGATATAAAGGGATACTTAGTATTCCAGTTGAGAAAAGGGGATTTGATAAGGGTCATTGCACCCATGTGATTGTTCTATAGTACATAAACTTTTCGGTGGAAAAGGAAAATGGAAGAGTGCGTTTTGGCACTGACAGTCGGTGATAGGATAAAAACTGACTAAAGGTCTCACGGTTTGTGGACTTTATGGTCAAGGGGTAAATGATAAAATGTACATAGGTGGAATGTGTACATAAATGGTGGATGAAGTCTTAGAACTTCATAAATGATGTTGGAAGTCTTTTGGACTTCACAAACGGTGTTTGAAAGCGAAGTCTTCGAACTTCAAAAGGTGGATTCGGTGATTTAGATCCTTAAATCTCAAAGGATGACTTACGTTTAAGTCAATGGAAATTCTTAGGATGTTTGGGTCGCAGATAGGAATCTTCCTCCCAGTGTTGTAAAAGAGGATTCAAGTAAGGAAGTTATCGTATCCTTACTTGAGGAGGTTGCATGCTTTATCGATTAAGAATTGATGAGCTGAAGACTCGAGCTTCAAGGGGTATTATGTTTGGGTGTTGGGATCCTCGAATCCCAAGAGGTATGAACTTGAGACCTTGAGTCTCAATGGGTGGATTGGTGAGATAGCTTTGAAATTTTCATTTAAGAGGTGAATGACGTGGGATTAGAACTTGGATTTCCTTAGTTGTCAAACGTGTTGACTACTCGTATAAGGTGGTTCAAAAATCCAAGTATCCCATGGTTAGGAGTGTTGAAATTCAAGTGGAAACTTGACGTCATAAAAGTTTTCCTTTGAAATGTGGTGTTTCGGGTTTGAGATCATAGGAGGATAGGTTCACGTATCGTTGGGTTGTCCAACATGGGGACTTTATTGGTGGATAGATTAATGTTTGGGAACTTCTCAGATGAAACGAGTGGGCTCCATAATACATTATGCGTGACCAAACACGAAATCGTTAGGAGGTTGGAACTGTTGTTATTTCATTATGGTGAAGATATGATAAATGATAAACGTTTCGCCTAATTGAAACAGAGACCATCTTAGATAGTGGGCGATCTAATTGGTGCAAAAAGTAGACAAAATGCGTTTTCGTCGTCGAAGGAACCATTAAAGACGGAGTTAACACTTGGTGGGGATTTGAAGATGGAACGGGTGGTTCTTATGTTGACAAGCTTTGGGAAAATAATTCGGGGTTAAAGACATGCTTTGATAGGATTTGGATTCCTAGGTTGTCAAGTGTTTTGACAACTATTTTAGATGAGGCGCATAAATCCAAATATTCTATCCATCCGGGGGCCACAAAGATATTTTATGATTTAAGGTATCATTTTTGGTGGCCGGGTACGAGGCGTGAAGTTGTTAAGTATGTTGAAGGGTGTCTCACATGCTTAAGAGTAATGGCGGAACACCAAAAGCCGTATGGAAAGCTTCAACCGCTTGAAATACCGCTTTGGAAATGGGAGAATATAGCTATGGATTTGATCACTAAACTACCAAAGACCCGAAAGGGTTATGATGCGATATGGGTAGTAGTGGATCGGTTGACGAATAGTGCATAATTCCTTCGTATAAAGGAAACGTACTCATCGAATAGATTGACAGAGTTATATGTACAAGAGATTGTGTCACGCCATGGGGTGCCGGTGTCGATTATATCGGACCGGGATACGAGATTCACTTCTCGTTTTTGGAAGAAATTCCATGAGGACATGGGAACGAGGTTGAACCTTAGCACCGCCTATCATCCACTAATGGATGGGCAAAGCGAGCGAACGATTCAAACGCTCGAGGATTATGATGCGAGCGTGTGCTCTGGATTTTTGGGGAAAGTTGGGACGATCATTTACCGTTGGCAGGAATTTTCTTATAACAATAGCTACCGTTCTAGTTTTGGTATGCCGCCTTTCGAGGCGTTGTATGGGAGAAAGTGTCGAACACTCGTGTGTTGGGGTGAAATTGGTCAACGGGAACTTGGTAATGTCGAGGCGGTCAAGGAAACTAATGATAGTATTGACCAAATTAGAGCACGCTTGAAAACGGCTCAAGATCGCCAAAAGTCCTATGCGGATAATAGGAGGCGGGCGATTGAGTTCCAAGTGGGGGACGTTGTGCTTTTGAAAGTCTCTTCTTGGAAATGGGTGATACGGTTTAGGAAACGGGGAAGTTAAGCCCACGTTTCGTCGGACCGTTTAAGATGATAGTAAGGGTGGGTGCGGTAGCTTATGTTTGGAGCTACCGGAGGGACTAAGCAGACTTTATAGCACGTTTCATGTGTCTCATTTGCGAAAATGTTTGACGGATGAATCTACTTTTGTCCCATTGGAGGATATTGAATTGGATGATAAGTTGATTTATGTTGGGGAAACGGTGGCAATCTTGGATAGAAAGGTGATGCGTGTACGCATTAAAGAGATTAGCCAAGTTTTGGCAAGGTGGAAACGTAAGAAGGGAGCGGAAATGACTTGGGAAACCGAGGAGGAAATGCCCAAATATTATCCGAACCTTTTTATGTGAAGTCGGGTTTCGGGGACGAAACCCAAATAAGGGGAGGTGATTTGTAACGAACCAAAATCCGGGTCTCGTTATAAATGAATAAATATTTCTAAATAAATATTATGGGAAAATAATATTTTAGAAATAAGTTGAAACAAGCGGGTTTCAAGTTAGTAACGGGGTTATACTAGTTTTTAACTAGTTTTGGAAAGATATGGGTGAAATTGAAAGTTGAGGGACTAAAGGTGTAAAGTGGCCAAAATCTGCTATTTGACTTGGTGAAAGTCAAAATTGAGTCTCATTTGGTGTTTAGGTCGTTCAAGAGCAAAGGAGAAAAAGAGGAAACGGGTTTGGAGCTTGAATCTTGCATTTGAAGCTCGGAATGAGGAGGTTTTGGCTCACACAACACTTTCCTAACATCAAGTAAGTGTTAATCATCCTTTTGATCTCACTTTAGATGTGTTCTTGATGGGTTTTGAAAGAAAACCGAAATTTTGTATGCATGTGATGAAATGGTGTTAGATTATTGATAATCTAGCTAAACTAAAGGTAAAGAGTAGTGATTAACATCCTAGAACCCTTTGATTATGATTTTGAAAAGTTAGGGTTCATATGGTGGAAATTTGGGGTGTTTGGATCATGATGATAAATGGCGAATTAATGAAGATTAAGTGTTTTTAAGATGTTAGACACTTGAGCAAACACCAAATTAACTTAATAATAATTTTTGAAAGAAGAATTAGTGTTAAGATTAAGTTAATGAAACTCAAGTAGGTGAGTTTGTGGTGAAAGAGGGTGTTTGGCTATGAGGATAACCCAAACGGGTCAATTTGGGTTGGAATTGGGAAATTGGGTTGTGAACTCAATTGTAATGAAATGTTGGTATATGTTAGATTACTAAACTAGGCGAATGTGTTTAGGTAATCAAATTGCAAGCTTGAGAGCGGTGCGGGATCTTCTAACCCGAAAGGTAAGTGCCTATGCACTTACTTAGTATTGATGATAAATGGTGAATTTTGTGAATTATGTGTTATGTGATTGTGTACATACTTGTGATATGATAAATTGTGAATGATTTAGTATGTACAATGAATGAATGTAATTATAGTGTTAAGCTATAATGGAAATGGATCATGTGTTGATCATAAATGAAACGGGGATAAATGAGTTTTATGCAAGATTGTATGCATAATGTGTAAAGTTGCATAATTTGTTATGTGGTATGAATGAGCATGAAATTGTATGCAAAATTGAAGGAATGTAGTTATAGTATTTATACTATAATGGATATGTCGATATGGAGTTATGGTCTATGAACCATAATGGATAGAATGGATATGGAGTTATGGTCTATGAACCATAATGGATAGAATGGATATGGAGTTATGGTCTATGAACCATAATGGATAGAATGGATACGGAGTTATGGTCTATGAACCATAATGGATAGAATGAATATGGAGTTATGGTCCAAGTACCATAATGGTTAGAATGGTTATGGAGTATAATCTCGTATCCTAAATGGATATGAAGTTATGGCCTACGTGCCATAATGGAAATGGAAATGTGGTAATGAAATGATGAAAGAAACTTGTATGTGAAAAGTATGTGTATGAAAACCTTAATTGACCAAATGGGTGCAAACGGGTCAAATGGGTCAAATGGGTGAATTATGATCTAGTGTTATGATGGAAATGAGATTGTGGCCAATGTGCCATAATGGAAAAGGAAATGTGTTAATATGAATGATAAATGAAAAGAATGAAACTTGTAGGTGAAATACAAGTGTTATGTAGCCAAATGTTAAAATTTGGTGGAAACGGGTCAAATGGGGGAATGGGTGGAAACAAGTAGAATTTACTTGTTTGTTATGTTTTATCTTCATTACTAATGGTGTTATGTTTTGTGGTTATGTAGGAAAAGCTCCGATGTAGTCCAAGTCAAGTCCAAGGCTCTGGCGGGTTCTCGTATGTGCAAATGATTGGTTTTTGGGCTATGTATTGAAATCCTCGAAAGGGGTGTGCATTTGGGTCAAGAATTTATGTTTTGGTGATTTTGTGGTGTAGGTAAACTTTTGGTCAAAACCCAGGTGTCGGGTATTTTTAGTTTGTGTTTTGGATGCAAAAAGTTGGAAAAATGGCAAAGTTTGAAATCTGCAGCTGAAGGGAAACTCACTGGAAATCTGGTGCCTCGCGGTACGCGAAGAACCTGGTATGGTTCTTTCGCGGTACGCGAGGGACAAGTTATCCGGATTGCCTTCCTTTGGCTCTCTCGCGGTACGCGAAGATCATAGTGGTATCCTCTCGCGGTACGCGAGAGGTTTGAATTCCGGGTAAGAATTTTGGGACTCCCTCGCGGTACGCGAGGGAGGTGGCCAAAACGCCTCGCGGTACGCGAGGATATAAAAAAAAAAAAAAAAAAAAAAAAAAAATCTTGGGATAAAAGTCTTCCGCGCGTTTTCGTATTTTAAAAGTGGTGTGTTACAAAAGTGTGTGGTTTTCACTGACCACAAAAGCCTTCAGTACATTTTTAATCAGAAAGAACTCAACATGAGGCAACGTCGTTGGGTTGAGTTACTTAACGACTACAACTGTGACATTCGTTACCATCCGGGAAAGGCGAATGTTGTAGCCGATGCTTTAAGTCGAAAAGAACACACTATGTTGCATGTGTGAGAGTTCAAAACGACATTCAAATCCGCATCCTTGAATCCCAACACCTTTCGGTTACCGAAGGGAACATGTACAACGAAATGTCATGTGGAACTGAACTCCAATTAGAGACTACTCCCAATGGCTTACTCTACTACCTAAATCATATCTGGATCCCTGATCATGATGATCTTCATACGTTCATCTTGAACGAAGCTCATAAAACTTGTTATTCGGTTCATCCTAGTGCAGATAAGATGCACAAGGATCTACGTTACCAATACTGGTGGCCGGGCATGAAGAACGACGTTGCTCTATACGTAGCAAAGTGCCTCACTTGCTCCAAAGTCAAAGCCGAGCACCAACGTCCATCTGCCTTCTTGAGCAACCCGAGATTCCCGTATGGAAATGGGAGTGTATAGCCATGGATTTCATTACAAAACTACCTCGTACTAATCATGGTCATGATAGAATCTAGGTAATCGTTGACCGTCTAACTAAATCCGCACATTTCTTACCCATCCGTGAGGAGTATGGGGTTGAGAAATTAGCTCGGGTTTACATTAACGAAATAGTTAGCCGTCACGGTGTACCTCTTAACATTATATTTGATCTTGATGGTCGCTTCACTTCCTGTTTCTGGCAATCTTTGCAGCCTGCCCTTGGTACTCAGCTGAATCTCACCACCGCTTACCATCCTCAAACCAATGGTCAATCCGAAAGAACCATTCAAACTTTAGAGGCATTCTTAGGGCATGCGTTATCGACTTCGGTGGTAATTGGGATTCACATCTACCTTTGATTGAGTTTTCATACAATAATAGCTATCATACCAGCATCAACATGGCACCTTTTGAGGCTCTATATGGTTGTAAATGTCGTTCTCCTGTTTGTTGGAACGAGATCGGTGAAACACAAATCACCGGACCCGAACTTATTCAAGAAACATCCGATAAAGTTCTCCGTATTCGTGATAACCTCCTAGCAGCTAGAAGTCGACAAAAGAGCTATGCTGACAAGCGACAAAAACCTTTAGAGTTTCAAGTCGGTGATCATGTACTTCTCAAGGTATCACCTTGGAAAGGAGTGGTACGTTTTGGAAAGAAACTGAAACAAGCACCTCGTTTTATGGGCCCTTTTAAGGTTCTCGAGAGGATCGGAAAGGTGGCCTAAAAGCATGAATTACCCAAAAATCTGAGCAACATTCACCCAACTTTTCATGTCTCCAATCTCAAAAAGTGTTTTGTCGATGAGAACCTCCACGCACCTCGAGTTTCCCTTCGAACATGCGACCATAACCCGAGGTGAATCAATGCTTAATTCCAACTGTAACAACGTGTGGGCTCGAGTTTGAATTCCTTCGGCTCAACCATAAAACTCCCAACCGTTCTCGCATTAATTGACGAAATTGATTATAAATACCGACTCAGAAACCTCAACGACATCACCCTCAAACTCTCAGAACCCTTAATTGCATCAATTCGAACCTGCATTACCGATTGAAGCTTGCGTCTGCCGACTTGGAACCCAGATCCAAATCTCCCTCATCTCGACACCAAATAAGGTAACTCGAATGGCCAATATAGTCGTTTTCATACAAGGATCAAAAGCCCTCTGTCAATTTGCAATGACAGAGGGGATTTCGATTCATATTTAGGGATTTAAGTTCTAGGGTTCATACGGAATTGTGGCTTGATTTGAGATTGTGTTTATCTATTTGATTTTCCAGGTTATAACTCAACGAGGCCCGTAGTCGGGTGGTTTGTGCGTGTGTGTTGGCTCAGGCGGCCCGGGTTCGAATCCGGCCTGCCTGAGTTTTGGATTTTTATTTTTTTTATGCATTTCTAATGAGTTTTAAAAATTCCTTTTATTTTTATAAAATCTGTTATGCTTTTATAGACTTAAAACTGAAATAAATTTATACTTTTATTTTCTAGAAATTATTTTAATTAATAAAATCTTAGCTAAAACTTATACGTATTTAATCTTTAATATAAAGTTTAAATACTTAAAACTATAAAAATACTTATAAAACTTTATAAAACCTATATTCCAAGCAGGAACTATCTTATAAAATCAGAAACTTTATCCTATTATTTATTTATGAAATAACAAGATTATTTCTGTTTTAAACTTTAAATTATTTTATAAACTTTAATTAAACAGAAAACTTGTATAAATGTTTATAAAAACAGAAAACTTATAAAATTATATTTATAAAAACTTGTATTGATTTAAAAACTTAAAATTTAAGTATTTATTTAAAACAGAAAAATAAATACATGCATAAATAAAACATAGACTTATTTATAAGATTATTTCTGTTTTAAACTTTAAATTATTTTATAAACTTTAATTAAACAGAAAACTTGTATAAATGTTTATAAAAACAGAAAACTTATAAAATTATATTTATAAAAACTTGTATTGATTTAAAAACTTAAAATTTAAGTATTTATTTAAAACAGAAAAATAAATACACATTTATTTATTTAAATTGGAATATTTATAAACTTATAAACTTTATAAAAGCTTTAAAACATGCATAAATAAAACATAGACTTATTTGAAATATTTATACACTTGTAATTAAAAGGAAACCATTTTATAAACTTATAAATTGTACTTCATTTATTTAAACTTTTAAACAACTTTATAAATATTAATTTGAAGTGTTTTGTAAAATGAATACTTATTTAAAATGTTTTCATTTTAACTTTTAAAACATTCTAAATATTATTTAAAATGATTACAAATTATTTCTATAAAATGAATACTTTATGTTTAAACACTTTAATAAATCTTAAATGAGTTATATTAATTATTTTAATTAGATAAAGTAATTAATTTTAAATAGTTATTATTTAATCTTATTTATATTAACTATCTATATCACTATTATTTTTTTACTTAATTATCTTTACAACTTTATTTATAAAATACTTAAAAAACTATTTTAAATTATTATTACCTATCATGTGTAATTAATAATCATAAAGCTTTTTAAATAATTATTTTAATAATTATTTTAAACTACAAACTTAATAAACTTTGATAGTTCAAGACTTGTATTATCTATTTAAAACCCAATTTAGAGTTTTGATTAAACTTTATAAAAACCTATTTAACACAATGATTTCCCGTCTCCCTTTGGAACCCTAGTCAATCTTAGAATCCTAGATCCTTTGCCATAGACTTTTAGGATGAACTTTAAACTTTAGACTTTGTTATCTAGGCTTGTTGTGAGGATATTCTTCCTCGAGGCTTACTACACTTTATCTTTGTTGGGAACTCTTTCATCATTCCATGTGAGTATACCTAGCCCCTTTTTTGTTTTGTTTTTGTTTATAAACTTGGGGTGAAACATGTATGAAACTTTTAGACTTATACAATTCATAAACAACTATGTTTATATACTTTTCTTTGTGCTATGTGATTTGAGACTTGCATGCTTAAATTAGACTTAACTCAGCATGCTCATTAACTTTGATCGAGCCTACAGTAACAATACTAGATCTATTGCATTTGACCAATTCACCTAGTTTGATTTACCCTTAAGGGGGAGCCCATGGCGATTATTACTGGACTTATTCTTTAAGGGTGACTTTTAAAGACTTGTTTAAACTTGTTTGTTTCATACACTTATACCTTAGATGCATGTACATAGTGAATTGTAAAACTTTTAAAGACTTTGTTAAACCGTGTCAAAACCTTTGTATCTCACAAACTATTTTTAGTTGACAGTTTAGTTAACATGTTTCAGGTGCTCAAGTATGAGGCTTTCTTGTGATCATATAGGATGCTTTGGACATAGAGAATTTATCAATTTAATCTTATGTTCTTGTTATGTTTTGTTGAACAATGTGTTTTCCTTTTCTTGTATTGAAACTTTGAAAATTATAAATGGAATATTTCAATTTTAATAGTCAACCTTGTGCTTATGAACAACCGTGTCCGCCCCGACGTATAATCCGTCGTCGGTTGGGGTGTGACAGATTGGTATCAGAGCCTTGGTTATAGGGAATTAGGTTATTAGACACATGACCTAGACTATAACTTACGATTCCCAAACATGAGTTATCTCATGTTCCTTACTAGGAATCTCCTCTTTATTCTATTCCTTAATCTTAAACCCTATACGTGCATGCTTATACTTGAAACCTTATACTTCTATCTATTTACGTATTGCAACAATCTACTACATCGAGCTCATATTCTTAGACTTCAAGTCTAATCCAAAAACTAACTCTCATCAAAAGTATTTGAGGTCTAAACAATGTATGAGAACTTGCGCGGACCGGAAGGGTGGATACCTGTATTCTAGGAAATTCTATCAAGGAAAGCATTTCGTACAAATCCAGATCAACCGTTGGACCCGTATGCTTTCCTGAGAATTCTTGGGATGAGTGTCCACTTATAGGAATACGTGACTTCTCTAACATTAATGAACTTAAATTATTTTTGATATGTCAAAGTACCTATTTGGTAATATAAACTAAGTGGGTACCACCTAAATGCCTCATGTTTCATGATCTTATGGTTTCAAATTCTCACCTATGATCCCTACACTATGACTCTTATGTTCATTCTTTTCGTTTGTTGTCTCTTTATAGTATGCCTCCTCGTCGTAGCCGAAGCCGAACTCTATGATTCTTATGATACAATACATGATAGTCTGTGTACTACAATACGTGATAACTCTTGTGCTTATAGACATTTCTATCTACATACTACCTATTTGATTTCATTAAGTGCTATCATAATTTTTACCACACACTTACACCCCTAGTTCTTCAAGCACCCTCAATCTTACACACATGACACCATCAACTATTGTGAACAAAGTTTAAATTATTGGGCCTAATGCCCATTAATAAGAAACTAAGGAACCCACTTATCCTCCAAGAAGAACAAGCCTGCTGGAATAAATAAACCTAACCTTCGGGCCTCAAAGCCCAGCCCACAATGAATCTCATCATGACCATGAGCCCAAACAATAGTTTTATTAGTACATGATGACTGGAAGAGTGTGTAGACCCATGGGAGATTCTGGCTAGGGAAAGACATGGTACTTAAATGTGTTCCTTGTGACCCACCCCTCTTTCCTAGGAATTCTTTTCATGGATGCACTACTTATAGGTCAAGTGTTACTTCTAAAATAATATTGTAAAGACTCGGTGTTACGACTAGTCAAACTATGAATTCATGAAAAACTCCTATATTTAACACTTAGTATTTTATCACCACTTACAATCTTCTTCCCTTTTCTTACTAGGCATGGACTCCTACTCTCCTCCCTCCCCGGTATACTATCCCGAAGAAGAGTCTGATAAGGAAGAAGACATCAGATCACCCGTCTATCGGTCACCAACACCCCCAGCTGCTGGAGAAATATTTGACACAAGAGCAGACTGGATTAGGAACACTGGCCCGAGACTTCGAGCATCTGGATCACCTCCATCAAGAAACTCGTATCAGGCACCTCACCTACACAACCAGTTACAATCCCCTCTAAGAGACCCCTACCTAGCACCGGACCCATATCATCCTAACCCAAGGGCAAGGCATACCATGACACCCACTAGTGCTATGGGAGTCCCAATTGATGTCATCCACTAATACGTGAGAACCTTGGAGTTTGTGAGATAAGGGATGGAGCACGGGATGAGACACGACCTTCTAGGTCAGAGAATAGATGGCCTAGTGGATCAAGTATGGTGCCAAGAAGAGAAAATTGCAACCCTGGAAGAAGACAAAGAAATACTTGAAGAACGCACGAAAGCAGCTAGAGTTGAGGCCAGATTTGCTGTCTGAATAACCGTAGCGGTGCTCATCTTAGTGCTTATCGGCTTCCTAGTGGAAAGCTACCTAAGACATTAGCAGAAACTTCTATTTCTTGTCTTTAAATTTCCGTTTGAGAATCATTTCCTTATGTTTGGATTAAAAGTTCAATATTTCAGCATTTAATGATAAACTTCATATTACAACTCAAATGTTATTACTCTTTGATTTGACACAGCGAGTGTGAAATATATCTGTCATATTTTCATCAGAATTACCCAAACATCACCTTTTCATTCATTACAATTTAGTACACTTACCTAAAACCTCCTTCGTAAACAATTCATCTTAATATCTGATTTAAACATCGGTATTTTATTTATCAAACCCTAAGTTTGTAGACATGACTGGAATAAAAATTTCAATAAACGTTTCTACCTGGAAAGGACATCCAATACAACCTGATTTATGAAACATTATTTGGGATTACTTATTTTCACCTCCTTATTAACTTTTATAAAAAGTAATAAGGAGTTTTGAGAAGTAAGTCCTTCTTACTTTTCAAAAACTCCTTTTTCCTCCTTTAAAAAGTCAAAAGTAGAAACAAAAATCACATTAGCCAAACATCTTTTTAATTTATAAAAGTTAATAAGTTAATAAGTAGTTTCAGTAAGTAATCCCAAACACCCAATTGATTAACTATGACTTTTACTTCGTAAAAGTTGCTATTACTAAACCTTGGCTACATTAATTACTTGTTTAGCCATGTTTTTCCCTCGAAATACTTTGTTTTAAAAAAAATTTAATTAAAAGGCCTTCGTATAACTACCCATTTATTTATTCAACTCGTTATTTTTACCATCTTATCTATCTACAAACAAGAATAAATTACAATTACTTATTTATAGACAAAATCAGTTATTCGTAATCACATTTCTCTAAATCCTTCCAGAACCTCCCCGTTATCCTACACCTCCGGTAATGTATGAGAATACTTCCCCCATCAAAGAAATGAATCGCTTCACATAGACGTTAACCATCCATATAAACCGCAATGGGAGTTAAGAAGATAAAACCCAAGTATACGTCACTCATGAGATTCAATAACTTACATATGCACGTTTACAAAATACACAATACTAGATAGAGTCAATACTTTGAGTCGAAAGGAACACACCATGTTACATTGTGTGAGAATTCAAAACGACATTCAAATCCGCATTCTTGAGGCTCAACACCATTCGGTTACCGAAGGGAATATGTACAACGAAATGGCATGTGGAGCTGAACTCCAATTAGAATCTAAGCCCAATGGCTTGCTTTACTTCTTAAATCGTATCTGGATTCCCGATCGTGATAACCTTCGTACGTTCATCTTAAACGAGACTCATAAAACTTGTTATTCGGTTCATCCTGGTGCGGACAAAATGCCCTAGGATCTTCGTTACCAATACTGGTGGCCCGGCATGAAGAAGGACATTGCTCTCTATGTAGCAAAGTACCTCACTTGTTCTAAAGTTAAAGCCGAGCATCAGCGTCTATCTGGTCTTCTTGAGCAACCAGAAATTCCCGTGTGGAAATGGGAGTGTATAGCAATGGATTTCATTACAAAACTTCCTCACACCCCTCGTGGCCACGATAGTATTTGGGTGATCGTTGATCGTCTGACTAAATCTGCACATTTCTTGCCTATTCGTGAGAATTATGGAGTTGAGAAATTAGCTCGGATCTATATTAGCAAAGTGGTTAGTCGTCACGGTGTGCCTCTTGACATAATCTCTGACCGTGATGGTCGTTTCACTTCCCGTTTCTGGCAATCTTTGCAATCTGCTCTTGGTACTCAGTTGAATCTCAGCACAGCTTACCATCCTCAAACCGATGGTCAAACCGAGAGGAACATTCAGACCTTGGAGGACATGCTTAGGGCATGTGTTATTGACTTCGGTGGTAGTTGGGATTCACATCTGCCTTTGATTGAGTTTTCGTACAACAATAGCTACCATACCAACATCAACATGGCACCTTTTGAAGCTCTCTGTAGTCGTAAGTGTCGTTCTCCTGTTTGTTGGAACGAGACCGGTGAAGCACAAATCACCGGACCCGAACTAATTCAGTAAACATCCGATAAAGTCTTCCGTATTCGTGATAATCTTCCGGTGGCTAGAAGTCGGCAAAAGAGCTATGCTGACAAGCGACGAAAGCCTTTAGAGTTCCAAGTCGGTGATCTCGTACTTCTTAAGGTATCTCCTTGGAAGGGAGTGGTTCGGTTTGGAAAGAAAGTCGTTTCGTGGGTCCTTTTAAGATTCTCGAGAGGATCGGGAAAGTGGCCTACTTTAATATCCAAGGTTTTCCGATGTATCAATCCCTGTTATCAGTTGAAATCCATTATAACCCATCTATTTTAAAAGTCAGTGAACGTACCATTTCAAAAATCTTTGCACATATTATTTGATCCTCATCCTTAGAATAATAAATATAAAATAAATAGATTTATATTTAGTACATATATACCTTAATATATGTGTAATTAAATATATATATATATATATATATGTATGTATATATATATATATATATGCTTTCTACAAAATAGGATAAAACCCTGAAACTTTATAAGTTCATATTTATTATTGCGTATAAATAATAGACTTAGAAACCTTAAATACTTAAAACTAACAAACCTATAAATTATATAACTTATAAAACTCATTTGGATTTATAGAATAAAACACTTTATTTATTTTATAAAGTCCATGGGCTAATTTGTTAATTCCCGAAACTTGTTTTAAACTAAATCTCATGTTCTAGCATAAAATGATTAACTTATAAACATCAGGGACCTTTTATGCAATAAACCCAAACTCCCGAACCTGAACCCAGTCGCGAGTTCGAGCCTTCCCAAGCCCCGTTCTCACCCTCAAATTTCCAAAAACGCGTTTTTCGGCCAGGTTCATCGCACCTCGAGTTTCCCTTCGCGCATGCAACCATAACCCGAGGTGAATCAATGCTTAATTCCAACTGTAACAACGTGTGGGCTCGAGTTTGAATTCGTTCGGCTCAACCATAAAACTCCCAACCGTTTTGGCATTAATTGACGAAATTGGTTATAAATACCGACTCAGAAACCTTAACGACATCACCCTCAAACTCTCAGAACCCTTAATTGCATCAATTCGAACCTGCATTACCGATTGAAGCTTGCGTTTGCCGAATCAAAACCCAGAACCAAATCTCCCTCATCTCGACACCAAATCAGGTAACTCGAATGGCCAATATAGTCGTTTTCATACAAGGATCAAAAGCCCTCTGTCAATTTGCAATGACAGAGGGGATTTCGATTCGTATTTAGGGATTTAAGTTCTATATGGAATTGGGGCTTGATTTGGGATTGTGTTTATCTATTTGATTTTCCAGGTTATAACTCAACGAGGCCCGTAGTCGGGTGGTTTATGCGCGTGTGTGTTGGCTCAGGCGGCCCGGGTTCGAATTCGGCCGACCTGAGTTTTGGATTTTTATTTTTTTATGCATTTCTAATGAGTTTTAAAAATGCCTTTTATTTTTATAAAATCTGTTATGCTTTTATAAACTTAAAATGAAATAAATTTATACTTTTATTTTCAGAAATTATTTTAATTAATAAAATCTTAGCTAAAACTTATAAGTATTTAATCTTTAATATAAAATTTAAAAACTTAAAACTATAAAAATACTTATAAAACTTTATAAAACCTATATTCCAAGCAGGAACTATCTTATAAAATCAGAAACTGTATCCTATTATTTATTTATGAAATAAACAAGATTATTTCTGTTTTAAACTTTAAATTATTTTTCAAACTTTAATTAAACAGAAAACTTGTTTAAATGTTTATAAAAACAGAAAACTTATAAAATTATATTTATAAAAACTTATATTAATTTAAAAACATAAAAATTAAGTATTTATTTAAAACAGACAAATAAATACACATTTATTTAATTAAATTAGAATATTTATAAACTTTATAAAAGCTTTAAAACATAGATAAATAAAACATAGACTTATTTGAAATATTTATACACTTGTAATTAAAAGGAAACCATTTTATAAACTTACAAATTGTACTTCATTTATTTAAACTTTTAAACAACTTTCTAAATATTAATTTGAAGCATTTTGTAAAATGAATACTTAATGAATAAAACACTTTAATTAATTTAATTGATTTATATTAATCATTTTAGATAAAGTATTCAAACCCTTTTTAAATAATTATTTACTCTATTTTAGATAATTATTATTTACTCTTAATAATTATTCATGTATTTAGATAATTATTATTTACCCTTAATAATTATTATTCTTTTGATAATTGTTATCTATTTTTAACCCTATTAGATAATTATTTATTACCCTAAATACTTATTTATCCTATACTTAACTAATATTCCACCTTTATTTGTGATACTTGGAAACTAGCTAAAAGTTATTATTTAACATATGTAGACGATAATTATTTAACCTATGATTCATTTAAACTTCAAACTTAATAAATTTTATAATATTTATTTAAGACTTGTTACAATCTAGGCTTTATAACACAATCATTCCCATTCCCATTGGACCCTAGCCAATCTTAAATCTTAAATCCTTGTCATAGATGTTAGAATCAAACCTTAAACTTTAGACTAGTAATTTAGGCTTGTTGTGAGGATACCTTTCCTCGAAGCTTTACCACACTTAATCTTTGTTGGACACTCTTGCATCATTTCAAGTGAGTATACTTAGCCCCTTTTTGCTTTGTTTTGGTTTATAAACTTGGGGTGAAACATGTATAAAAACTTTTAGACTTATACAATTCATGCACAACTATGCCTACATGCTTTCTATGTGTTATATGCTTTTGAGACTTGCATGCTTAAATTAAACTTAAAACTAATATGTTCATTAACTTTGGTCGAGCCTACAGTGACAATGATAGATCTATTGTATTTGACCAATCCACCTAGATTGATTGACCCTTCGGGGGGAGCCCATGGTGATTGTTACTGGACCTAAAACTTTAAGGGTAACCTACGGGTTATGCCTAAGGGAGGTTTGAAATGCACAATGTTTAACTTGCTTGTTCTCACATTTATACTTAGATGCATTGACATAGTGAATTGTAAACATTTTAAAGACTTTGTTAAATGGTGTGACATCCGGCTATTTGAAGCTAACTCTGTTTAACCCAAATTCTACTATCTCTTAACTCCGTTAGCTAATTACAAACCACAAGGACCAAATTTGTCATCATTCAAATTCATATACACATAAACTACAAGGACTAGTTGTGAAATTAACTCAAAACCGATTTGTTTAACTTTTTAAAGTAAAAATCGAGTCCCTTTGATCCAATTCAATCGGTAACCCCTCATGATTGTCCAAATTCGTAACAGAAATTCATTGTAATGATAATGTCGATCATTATTAAAGCAATTAACACCGTCCTTAATCCGAATTAAACCCAATAATGAGTAGTAAAGCCGTAACGTCGACTATCGTCTCTATTGCGCACAAATCCGACCATGTCAATCATTATTCTCTCAAATTGAAGGCCTGCACACCTTAGTCGCATCCATCAGAATCAATTCCATACGTCAATTCCATCGGAGACGAAGCCGTTGTAACCAGAGATCAAACTCGCGCAAGTTGGAACCCATTTACTCGATCAACTTCAATTCGACATCCATTATGGTAATCAATCATATCCATAGCTTCATTTTCATTCCTAGATAGAAAGCCCTATGCTAATTAGGGCTTACAACATCGAATCGTACACAAACCGATTTCTAGGGTTCATACAAATACGGTTTGATCGAATCCTAATCTAAACACAATCTTAATTCAATTCATTGGTATGGTTAGAATCGCAAATAGTAACTCTTTGAAAGCCTCATGTTTATTGAATCAAATAACATGAAATTGTTCATGATCTGGAAACTAGGTTCTGTTCATATGACAAATTGGGGGTTTCGATCCTAGACTTAACCTCAATTCAGTTAAACTGCATCATCAGATTTGCAATCCTTTGTTTAGTAAAAGCCCCATGATTTTAAGCCATAATCTTATCAAATTCATTCAAGTCAAGTTTGTGTTCTTTAAACTAGGTTTCAGGTTTCTAATCGAGTAACTAACGACTGTAGACTGATTGTTTTTGAAATTAAAACTACCCTCAGACTCGAATTTGGTTGACGAACAAACCCCTATACCCCTGTTTCCAATCGTAATCGAATTCAAGGGATTTGGGATGGATTTGAGGTCGAAATCGCGAATGGGATAAGAACTTGATGTTTGTGATGATTAAAAACATTAAGGTTCGGTTTATATCGCGATTCCCTAGCGGGTTTGGATGGTTAAGACCTTTGACTCACACACAGGAGACCCGGGTTCGAAACCGGTCTCCTGTGTTATTTTTTTTTGGAACTTTTTCTTGGATTAATTAATATAAAAATCTTTTCCATTATTATTATAATGTTATAATAATATGTTTTGAACTCGGAAATCACCCGTAGGCTCGGGTTTGATTTTATAACCCGTTTTTAATGTTCCTCCACATTTAAAATAATATATTTATATTATTTTCAAACCATGACTCCGAATAAAATAATATATTTATATTATTTTCAACCCGTAATTCCAATTAAAATAATATATTTCTATATTATTTTCGCCACGTTTATAAACATTGTCTAACGTTTCAAACTACTAAATAATATATTTATCTATATTATTATCCACGTTGTTATGATCCGAATAAAAATAATAGTTTTATTATTTTTGTCAAATATTTAATTATCGTGTTATCTCTCCAACTTAAAAATAATATAATAATATTATTTTCCCTAGACCATTATTTAAAGGTGAAAGCATTCGAATGTGTTTAATTATTAATATTATTCGTAATTAGAAACTCTCGATTCAAAACACGTATATCTTAATTATCATATTAAGAAACCCTCATTCCCGTGGACAAGTTCGTCTACTCGTTGATCCTTAAAATGTTCTAGGACGTTCAAATCCTTCCGTGCTATCGTCACAAAAATCTTATTGTATCCCTGACTATCATGCTTATAATTTCAGGACAAACTCGTGTGTCAAGTTTGCTTATGTAGTTCACAGGCAAACTCGTGTGTTTCCTACTTGCATCCTTGTGTGGTGCTATCTACTCGTACACAACTCAGGTGAGTTTCACGGCCCCTTTTTTTACTTGTTTTACTATTGGGGGAGAAACATGCTTACATACAAACATTATTTTACTTGTTTTCCTGTTGAGGAGAAACACGCATACACACAAACATTATTTTTACTTGTTTTCCCATTGGGGAGAAACATGCATACAAATGAATATCATTTTACTTGTTTTCCCGTTGGGGAGAACCATGCATACGAACATGCATCCGTTACTTATCTCCCAGCCAGGGAGAGACATGCACACGGACATGGATCACATAGTATTTCATTACCACTTGTGTACCTAAGTGCAAACATAACATGCAAAGTCCTTACACACTCGGACCGTTAATATATGGAGTATAGCGAGGAAGTTTGAGTAGTGCTACTGGGTTTGACAAACCCCACCCGGGCAAGTCGCGCTAGCACGATTGGAGGTCGAACGGTTGTAGATTGTCCTAAACACTTGCCATTTGTTGATGTTAGCAATGGCAGAAGGCACCCAAACACAAACAGTCAGCTTCGGTTGTGAACGCTTAGAGTAACTTGTACATTGCCTAGCTAGCAATAGGTGTGACTTACGTATGTGGATCCGGCAACACTCAAACAGTTTATTTATATACAAACCTGTGAACTCACCAACCTCGTGTTGACACTTTTTCTTACATGTTTCTCAGGTCGCTTTGTCACAGGTTGCACACTTAGGACATGCATGGAGTCCTACTGTCATATCATTCATTTCAAACACTTTAAAACAGTTTTACTTATTTACATTAATTGACGCTTGTTGCGTGTAATTACTTTTAATTTCATTCTAACGTTTACGCTTCCGCATTTAACTCTAAACATTTATGTTATGACTTTTTAAGTCTCATATAGTGTCGTTTGATGTAACTAATGACTGAGATCCTGGTTTGTCATGCTCCTAACTGTAGAACCCCGTTAGTGGATTTTGAGGGTGTGACAAATTGGTATCAGAGCCATTGGTTATAGAGAACTAGGATTGCATACTAGACTATAACCTCACACATTAGTTACACGGCACAGACACTTATACCTGATACATATAGCAACTATACATACATTGCAGTGCAAGCATGTTAATACCATCCGTATCACCCTCAGTTGGCGAGGGACACATCATTTGCATTGCATCATCATTCCCAGTGACTACACTCGGGGAATCACCAGAACAGCATCCACTCCCGTCCGAGGGCAGCGAGACTGAGCGTTCGGAGGAGTTAGTTACCTCACCATCACTTGTTGAGTATGGTGGGCTTTCTCAGGTCTATGTTATGGATGACACTCAGCTAGCACATATCTCTTTGGGAGTAAGGATCTTCGAAGGCGAGTCCTTACTGTACCCACTAGCAACAATACGCCGAGTGAAGGCAGACCGTTGCGCGCATTATTGCATAATCTATTGACATGTAGATATTATCACATTTCCGAGCCATGGGCTCGCTTCCTTGGTCAATATTCTGTTGAGAATAGATTGACCACAAAGTTAAGAACGCATATTCAAACCCTATTCTGACTCAGTTGAAAGGACGGCTACTTTGCTGCTTCCGGTAACTCGTATCCATGAATTGGTTTCACTTCTCAAAGTCGTGTTTCATGTGCATGATTGCTTCATGTGCATGTTCCCATTTACAATCCACTGGATTGGACTCTCGTATTATGTTCCAACTCGAGTGAATAATCGGATCAAACGATTCTCGACTACTCATCCTGATATGAGTTCTAGTTGATCAACTTATGGTTGATGACTAAGCCTCTCGATGACTTATCATACCAGACAACACTCTGTACTCGGAAATACAAATTAAAGGACATTTTGACACAGGACAGGGAAAACTAGGGTGAGCATGCAAAGCAAATTATCATTACGGGTGCACACGTAATAGTAATTTGAGGTGCATGTAAGTCCTGGTGAAACCTAGTGTGTGGATGAATTGTCTTGATCAGTGATTTACAGACTTAAGTTTCCACTATCTGTAGAGACTCTCATAACCCACTCAACGACTAGTTGGTATCGTTAAACTCGTTTAACAGCTGATAGACGCGACTATCGGGTTGAAAATGTTTACGGACACACTGAATTATCATCAATGGAATCCATCAATGTTATTTTCACTCATGTAAGAGTCTTAGTGATCTTACGACTCTCATTCAAACTTAATCAATGGAATCACCTAGAGTGAAACTCTAGTAGAACCTCAGGGTAAAACCACCGACCCCAACTATGTACACCGAATTTGAGGAATTCTTTCTATGCTAACACGTTATTCCTTACACTCCAACAATAGATCCCATTTAAACATGTTACCTCATCATGTGACTAATCCTTAGCCTAAATTTGAATTTTACTCCAGCATATTCAATCCTGTAAATGGATTTCTTTCTTCACGAAATGATCACGTTGATCCAATGACATTAGGAAACGAATATTTAACCTAACCAACCATCAGTTGAACGCAATTACTTAAACATACATCCTATCTCTTATGCTACTGGAATCTATATCTCATTAGACTTTTCTTTCTTACATGTGAACCTCTTCCCTTAGTCTATGCATTGACTGACACTTGCTTTATAAGCGCGGGTCTCACTAGAAGTCTCAGTATGAATTCACAAATTCCATATTAGTGTGTCGTGCTCCAACTCTATTAAAAGCCAAGTATACTATTGAGATAGCAGACGCTCAGAAAATCGAAACAACTCGCATTCTTATAGATGTAAACTAGTATTGGTTAGTCATAAATTTGACATTGACCTTCTGCCAGTTACACTTGGCAATTTCGACCTTATTGTCGGTATGAATTGGTTATCCAAGAACCAACCTGAGGCCATATGTTGTGAGAAAATTGTTCAACTTCCTCTCCTGAGTGGAGAAGCCCTTTCTATCCAAGGCGAAAGGAGTGGTGCAGTCTTTGACATCATATCCTTCATGAAAGCACAAAAGTGTCTACGTAAAGGTCATACTACCATTCTGGCTCATCCTGTGACTAATCCTTAGTCTAACTTCGAATTTTACCCCAACATATTCAATCTTGTAAACGGATTTCTTTCTTCACGAAATGATCCCGTTGATCCAATGACATTAGGAAACGAAGATTTAACCTAACCAACCATCAATTGAACGCAATTACTTAAACATACATCCTATCTCTTGTGCTACTGGAATCTATATCTCATTAGACTTTTCTTTCCTACATGTGAACCTCTTCCCTTAGCCTATGCATTCGCTGCCACTTGCTTTATAAGCGCGGGTCTCACTAGAAGTCTCAGCATGATTTCACAAATTCCATATTAGTGTGTCGTGCTCCAACTCTATTAAAAGCCAAGTATACTATTGAGATAGCAGACGCTCAAAAAATCGAAACAACTCGCATTCTTGCAAATGTAAACTAGTATTGGTTAGTCATAAACTTGACATTGACCTTCTGCCAGTTACACTTGGCAGTTTTGACCTTATTGTCGGTATGAATTGGTTATCCAAGAACCAACCTGAGGCCATCTGTTGTGACAAAAATGTTTTCCTTCCTCTCCTTAGAGGGGAAATTCTTTCTATCCAAGGCAAAAGGAGTGGTGCAGTCGTTAGCATCATATCCTTCATGAAAGCACAGAAATGTCTTCGAAAAGGTCATACGGCTATTTTGGCTCTCGTCGCCGAGCAGTCATCCGAGGAGAAGAAAATTGATGATATACCAATCGTACGTAACTATCCGGAAGTATTTCCCGAGGACTTGCCTAGTCTGCCACTGTACCGTCAAGTTGAATTCCAAATCGATCTAGCACCCGGAGCAGCACCGATTGCTTGGGCACCTTATAGATTAGCACCTAGTGAATTACAAGAGTTGTCCACTCAGTTACAGGAGTTATTGGATAAAGGTTTCATCTGACCTAGCTCATCGCCATGGGGAGCTCCAGTCCTGTTTGTCAAGAAGAAGGACGGAACTTTCCGTATGTGTATCGACTACCGTGAACTGAATAAGGTCACAATCAAGAATCGCTATCCTTTTCCTCGTATAGATGATCTATTTGATCAACTCCAAGGATCAAGTTTCTATTCCAAGATAGATCTCAGGTCCGGTTACCATCAATTAAGAGTCCGAGATGAGGATATTTCTAAGACTGCTTTCAGGACAAGGTACGACCACTATGAATTTATGGTCATGCCTTTCGGATTAACCAACGCACCTGCGCTAATCATGGACCTCATGGACCATGTGTGTAAGCCTTACCTTGATCAATTCGTCATCGTTTTCATCGACGACATTCTCATTTATTCCTAGAACAAGGAGGAACATGAAGAACATCTACGCCTAATTTTGGAATTACTTAAAAAGGGAGCAACTATATGCTAAGTTTTCCAAGTGTGAATTTTGGATCCGGGATGTTCAATTCTTAGGACATGTGGTTAACGAGAAAGGAATACATGTCGACCCATCAAAGATAGAAGCCATCAAGAATTAGACAGCACCGACGACTCCGACTGAGGTGCGACAATTTCTGGGATTAGCTGGTTATTACCGTCGATTCATTGAGGGGTTCTAAAAAATTGCACAACCTCTCACTGCCTTAACTCAAAAGGGTAAAGCCTATAACTGGGGCGATAACCAAGAGTCAGCATTCCAACATCTTAAACAGAAACTTTGCAGTGCACCTATTCTAGCTCTTTCGGGGGGAATGGACGATTTTGTGGTATACTGTGATGCATTTATTCAAGGACTCGGTTGTGTGCTAATACAACGCGAGAAGGTCATCGCTTACGCTTCTCGTTAACTGAAAATCCACGAGAAAGAACTATACAACTCATGACTTAGAGTTGGGTATCGTGGTATTTGCACTAAAGATATGGAGACATTACTTGTACGGTACCAGATTGTGACAATCCGAACCTTCCAGGTTAACCCCGTTAATCAAATCCAGTTAAAGTTAACCAAATTAACCTAACTCAAACCTCAGGGACTGTTTCTGCCTATTTTCAAACTCAGACTACAAGGACTAATGGTGTAATGAGTCAAAACCCAATCCTGTTGACTTTCTGTAAATTCCTAAAAGCATGAAACCATAGGGACTAGACATGTAATTTACTCATTTTTGATTATGTTGACTTTGGAAAGTCAACCCAATTGTTCTTGATCTGAATCCACGCGATTGAACCAATTCCGTTTGAAATCATAACCGCAAAACACATTAATTGCCATAAACGACCACTACTACAACAATTAACGGGCTATTGATTCGAAATCAATCCCAATTATGGAGATTCAAGTTGGAACCGTCGAGTTTATTCCTTATTCTCACAAATTCGCACCAATTCGATTGTCTACACTCAAATTTATCACATGGTCATCTTGTACGAACTCTCTCGAAGCTCTTGCACGCATCAATTGCACTGGAATCCCAGCAGAAGTCGCCGGGAACCAATAACAGTCATCGTCGGCCTCGGTTTTAATCGACCACACTCAATTCGTCATCTATCCCGGTAACTACTTATAGCTCTAGCTTCGTTTTTATTCTTTGAATGAAAGCCCCATCATTATTAGGGCTTACAACATCAATTCGATCAAAATCTAGATGCTAGGGTTCATATAAAACCGGTTTGGTCGAACTCTACCCTAGACTCTGTATAAATCCAATTAAATCATATCATTAGTTTCGCAATCCTCCAAACAGTGAAAGCCCCATGTTAATTTTACCAAACAACATCGAATTGATCATAATCTGGAATCTAGGGTTTGTTCTTAAAACAATTTGGGGCTTTTGATCTTAAACACAACCACAATCAAATTAAAATCCATAGACAGATTCATAATGTTCTTATAAGCAAAAGCCCCATGATTCCAACAAGTTTTAATATCGGATTTGATCTATTTGATCTGTGTTCTTAACCTAGGGTTTTTTTTACTCTTTTAAATAGAAATTAACAACTCAAATCTCAACTATTTTTACATTTGTTTGCATCATCAGTTTCGCAATTTTCTAAACAACAAAACCCCTATGAATCCAAACCTTTTATGAATCCAAACCTTATTCGCGATCAGATTTGTTGTTTGGGACTGGGTTCGATCATGCATGGTTTTGGGAGGGAGATACACTAGACTTAAGTGTCAAAACCAATTCGATCTGGATACCATCACGATACCCTAGCGGGCGGTGATGGTTAAGTGCATGTACTGATGGGGAGGAGACCCGGGTTCGAACCCTCCTCCCCTATTTTCTTTTTAAATAGTTATTTTAATGGTATTTTAATTATTAAATCAATTGTTATATTATTATAATATTATATTAAAGTGTTTTAGCCCGGAAAACAACCCGTATGCTCGGGTTTGGTTTTATAACTTATAATTAATATTATTTCCACTTTAAAAAAAATATATTTATATTATTTTCAACTCCGAATAAAATAATATGTTTATATTATTTTCAACACGTGACCCTATTATAAAATAATATATATATATATATATATATTATTTCACCTCGTTTATTTATCTCGTGTAACGTTTCAAACTAATTAATAATATAATTGTTTATATTATTTACTCACGTTTATTATCTCGAATAAAAATAATATATTTATTATTTTGTCACGTAAATGTTTATCGTATATTTCCTACAAGTTCAAAAATAATATATATGTTATATTATTTTCTTAGATCATTATTAAATGATACAAACACACGAATCTATTTATTTATTTAATATTATTCGTTATTAACGTACGACGCGTAATGTTTTTATCTTAATTATTATATTAAGAAACCTATATTACCGTGGACACGTTCGTCTACTCATTGGTCCTTAGAATGTTTTAAGACGTTCAAATCTTTCGTGTCATCGTCACTGAAATCCCATAGTATACCTAACTATTATGCTTGTAATTTTAGGGCATACGTAAGCAGTTTACAGGCAAACTCTTGTGTTTCCTACTTGCATCCTTGTGTGATGCTATCTACTTCTCGCACACAACCCAGGTGAGTTTCACGACCCCTTTTTACTTGTTTTACTATTGGGAGAGAAACATGCTTACACACAAACATATTTTACTTGTTTTCCTGTTGAGGAGAAACAAACATGAACACCAACTATCATACTTTTACTTGTTTTCCCCGTAGGGGAGAAATAGGTACGCAGACAAACATTATGTTACATGTTTTTCCCGTTGGGGGAGAAAACATGACACAACTATTTTAGATTATTCTAATTCATATGTTATTACTGTTAAGGCTAAGCGTGACACACTATCACAGAAAGTCTTCATCATACATCGAACTGTTAATATGGATCTTAGCGAGTTAATGTTTTGTAGTACTACTGGGTTTGACAAGTCCCACCCGCGTTAGTCGCGCTAACTCGATTGGAGATCGAACGGGTGAAATGTTAGCCTACTCACATTTGCCAGAGTTGATAGACCTGGCAGGAGGCAAAAACACAAACAGTCAGCTTCGATTGCGAGCGCTTTAGTAAGACATGAACATAGGCTAGCTACCTATAGATATGCATATTGAATGTACATAATCTGGCAAACACTCTCTTATTACAAACTTGAAACCTGTTAACTCACCAACCTCGTGTTGACACTTTTTCCTACATGTTTCTCAGGTCGCTTTGGCACAGGTTGCACACTTAGGACATGCATGGAGTCCTACTGTCATATCATTCATTTCAAACATTTTAAACAGTTTACTTATTTATATTGATTGACGCTTGTTGCGTGTAATTACTTTTGATTTCATATTAACATTTACGCTTCCGCATTAACTCTGAACATTTATGTTATGACTGTTAAGTCCCATATAGTGTCGTTTGATGTAACTAATGACTGAGATCCTGGTATGTCACCTTCCGGATGGTAAAACTCCGTTAGTGGAATTTGGGGGTGTGACACAGATGCACCATCTACACCGATCACAAGAGTCTTCGGCACACATCTTTGAGTAGAAAGAGTTAAACATGCGACAACGTCGTTGGATCGAGCTCTTAAATGATTATGACTATGCGATCCGGTATCATCCGAAGCTAACGTTGTAGCTGATGCCCTAAGTCGAAAGAAAACGAAACCCAAACGAGTTCGAGCATTACAGCTTACTATTCACCCCGGATTACCTGATAAAATCCGCAGTGCTCAACTTGAATCCCTTAAAGAGGAAAACCTACCGCTGAAAGGTACACGCGGTATGGAAGCACAACTTGAGGTCAAATCTGATGGTATTCGCTACTTCGTCGGGTGAATATGGGTTCCTGTATTCGGAAACTTAAGGGTACACGCGGTATGGAAGCACAAATTGCCACGAACCCCTACCGGATGTGGTACTATTTGGGTAATTGTTGATCGTTTAACACAGTCCGCTCACTTCTTGGCAATCAAAGAAACTGACAAAATGGACAAGATTACTCGTATTTACTTGAAAGAAGTAGTCTCTCGGCACGGGGTGCCAATCTCTATCATTTCGGACCGTGATGCATGATTCACCTCTCGTTTTTAGCAATCGTTACATAAGGCTTTAGGCACGCGCCTAGATATGAGCACATCATACCATCCTCAAACTGATGGCCAGACAGAACGTACTATTCAAACGCCGGAGGACATGCTACGAGCTTGTGTGATTGATTTCGGTAACACTTGGGAGTCTCATCTACCGTTGGTGGAGTTCTCCTACAACAACAGTTATCACACTAGCACCAAGGCAGCTCCATTTGAAGCACTATATGGACGGAAATGCCGTCCTTCTATTTGTTGGGCTGAAGTTGGGGATAGCCAACTTACGGGTCCTGAACTTGTGTTCAAAACATCTGAAAATATTGTTCAAATCCGAAACCGTATGGCGGCAGCTCGTGATCGTCAAAAAAGCTACGCCGATAAGCGACGTAAACCGTTAGAATTTCAAGTAGGGGATATGGTCTTTTTAACAGTCTCACCTTGGAAGGATGTCACATCTTGGAAGGTGTCATTCGTTTTGGGAAACGAGGCAAGTTAAATCCTCGTTATGTTGGACTATTCAAGATAGTGGAGAAAATAGGGCCAGGAGCGTATCAACTGGACCTACCTGAAGAACTTAGTGGTGTACACAACGTCTTTCACGTCTCAAACTTGAAGAAATGTCCGGCAGACGAGTCACTCGCGGTTCTTCTTGAGGAACTACACACTGATGAATAGTTGCGTTTCATCGAAGAGCCTGTGGAAATCATGGATAGGGAAGTCAAAACGCTTAAGTGTAGTAAAATCCCTATTGTCAGAGTCCGTTGGAACTCGAAACGCAGACCGGAATTCACATGGGAGCGTGCAGATCAGATGATGCGCAAGTATCCTCATCTATTCAAGCACTTCACGTCAAACTCTTATGGTACTATTTTAAATTTTCGGGAGGAAAATTCTTTCAACTAGGGGATGATGTGACATCCTAAAAAAAAATTTTATTTTAAATTTTCGGGACGAAAATTCTTTCAACTAGGGGATGATGTGACATCCGGCTATTTGAAGCTAACTCCGTTTAACCCAAATTCTACTATCTCTTAACTCCGTTAGCTAATTACAAACCACAAGGACCAAATTTGTCATCATTCAAACTCATATACACATAAACTACAAGGACTAGTTGTGAAATTAACTCAAAACCGATTTGTTTGACTTTTTAAAGTCAAAATCGAGTCCCTTTGATCCAATTCAATCCGTAACCCCTCATGATTGTCCAAATTCGTAACAGAAATTCATTGTAATGATAATGTCGATCATTATTAAAGCAATTAACACCGTCCTTAATCCGAATTAAACCCAATAATGAGTAGTAAGCCGTAACGTCGACTATCGTCTCTATTGCGCACAAATCCGACCATGTCAATCATTATTCTCTCAAATTGAAGGCATGCACACCTTAGTCACATCCATCAGAAGCAATTCCATACGTCAATTCCATCGAAGATGAAGCCGTTGTAACCTGAGATCAAACTCGCGCAAGTCGGAACCCATTTACTCGATCAACTTCAATTCGACATCCATTATGGTAATCAATCATATCCATAGCTTCGTTTTCATTCCAAGATGGAAAGCCCTATGCTAATTAGGGCTTACAACATCGAATCGTACACAAACCGATTTCTAGGGTTCATACAAATACGGCTTGATCGAATCCTAATCTAAACACAATCTTAATTCAATTCATTGGTATGGTTAGAATCGCAAACAGTAACTCTTTGAAAGCCCCATGTTTATTGAATCAAATAACATGAAATTGTTCATGATCTGGAAACTAGGTTTTGTTCATATGACAAATTGGGGGTTTCGATCCTAGACTTAACCTCAATTCAATTAAACCGCATCATCAGATTCGCAATCCTTTGTTTAGTAAAAGCCCCATGATTTTAAGCCATAATCTTATCAAATTCATTCAAGTCAAGTTTGTGTTCTTAAAACTAGGTTTCGGGTTTCTAATCGAGTAATTAACGACTGTAGACTGATTGTTTTTGAAATTAAAACTACCCTCAGACTCGAATTTGGTTGACGAACAAAACCCCTATACCCCTGTTTCCAATCGTAATCGAATTCGAGGGATTTGGGATGGATTTGAGTTCGAAATCGCGAATGGGATAAGAACTGGATGTTTGTGATAATTAAAAACATTATGGTTCGGGTTATATCGCAATTCCCTAGCGGGTTTGGATGGTTAAGACCTTTGACTTACACACAGGAGACCCGGGTTCGAAACCGGTCTCTATTGTTATTTTTTTTGGAACTTTTTCTTGGATTAATTAATATAAAAATCTTTTCCATTATTATTATAATGTTATAATAATATGTTTTGAACTCGGAAATCACCCGTAGGCTCGGGTTTGATTTTATAACCCGTTTTTAATGTTCCTCCACATTTAAAATAATATATTTATATTATTTTCAAACCTTGACTCCGAATAAAATAATATATTTATATTATTTTCAACCCGTAACTCCAATTAAAAATAATATATTTATATATTATTTTCGTCACGTTTATAATCATTGTCTAACGTTTCAAACTAATAAATAATATATTTATCTATATTATTATCCACGTTGCTATGATCCGAATAAAAATAATAGTTTTATTATTTTTGTCAAATATTTAATTATCGTGTTATCTCTCCGACTTAAAAATAATATAATAATATTATTTTCCCTAGACCATTATTTAAAAGTGAAAGCATTCGAATGTGTTTAATTATTAATATTATTCGTAATTAGAAACTCTCGATTCTAAACACGTATATCATAATTATCATATTAAGAAACCCTCATTCCTGTGGATAAGTTCGTCTACTCGGTGATCCTTAAAATGTTCTAAGATGTTCAAATCCTTCCGTGCTATCGTCACAAAAATCTCATTATATCCCTGACTATCATGCTTATAATTCTAGGACATACTTATGTAGTTCACAGGCAAACTCGTGTGTTTCCTACTTGCATCCTTGTGTGGTGCTATCTACTCGTACACAACTCAGGTGAGTTTCACGGCCCCTTTTTTTTACTTGTTTTACTATTGGGGGAGAAACATGCTTACACACAAACATTATTTTACTTGTTTTCCTGTTGAGGAGAAACACGCATACACACAAACATTATTTTTACTTGTTTTCCCGTTGGGGAGAAACATGAATACAAATGAATATCATTTTACTTGTTTTCCCGTTGGGGAGAAACATGCATACGAACAGGCATCCGTTACTTGTCTCCCAGCCAGGGAGAGACATGCGCACGGACATGGATCACATAGTATTTCATTACCACTTGTGTACCTAAGTGCAAACATAACATTCAAAGTCCTTACACACTCGGACCGTTAATATATGGAGTATAGCGAGAAAATTTGAGTAGTACTACTGGGTTTGACAAACCCCACCCGGGCTAGTCGCGCTAGCACGATTGGAGGTCGAACGGGTGTAGATTGTCCTAAACACTTGCCATTTGTTGATGTTAGCAATGGCGGAAGGCACCCAAACACAAACAGTCAGCTTTGGTTGCGAACGTTTAGAGTAACTTGTACATTGCCTAGCTAGCAATAGGTGTGACTTACGTATGTGGATCCGACAACACTCAAACAGTTTATTTACATACAAACCTGTGAACTCACCAATCTCGTGTTGACACTTTTTCTTACATGTTTCTCAGGTCGCTTTGGCACAGGTTGCACACATAGGACATGCATGGAGTCCTACTGTCATATAATTCATTTCAAACACTTTAAAACAGTTTTACTTATTTACATTAATTGAAGCTTGTTGCGTGTAATTACTTTTAATCTCATTATAACGTTTACGCTTCCGCATTTAACTCTGAACATTTATGTTATGACTTTTTAAGTCTCATATAGTGTCGTTTGATGTAACTAATGACTGAGATCCTGGTTTGTCACGCTCCTAACGGTAGAACTCCGTTAGTGGATTTTGGGGGTGTGACAAATGGTGTCAAAACCTTCGTATCTCACCAACTATTTTTAGTTGACAGTTTACTTAACATGTTTCAGGTGCTCAAGTTTGAGGCTTTTCTTGTGATCACATAGGATGCCTGGACTTAGAATATCTTCCAAATTTAAACTTATGTTATCGTTATGTTGTTGAACAATATGTTACTTTTTATTATGTTTGAACCTTGGAATCCATTAATGAAATATTTAAACCTTATTAGTCAACCTTGTGCTTTTGAACAACCGCGTCCGCCCCGACGTATAATCCGCCGTCAGTTGGGGTGTGACAGATTGGTATCAGAGCATTGGTTATAGGGAATTAGGTTATTAGACACATGACCTAGACTATAACTTAGGATTCCCCAAACATGAGTCATCTCATGTACTTACTAGGAATCTCATCTCTATACTATTCTTCAATCCTATACACTAAACGTGCATGCTTATACTTGGAAACTTATACTTCCACCTACTTACATACTACAAGAATCTACTACATCGAAGTTATATTCTTAGGATTCAAGTCTAATCCAAAAAACTAACTCTCGTCAAAAGTATTTAAGTTCTAAGTAATGTATGAGAACTTGTGCGGACCAGAAGGGTGGATACCTATATTCTAGGAAATTCTGTCAAGGAAAGCATTTCATACAAATCCAGATCAACCGTTGGATCCGTATGCTTTCCTGGAAATTCTTGGGATGAGTGTCCACTTATAGGAATACGTGACTTCTCTAACATTAATGAATTTAAATTACTTTTGATATGTCAAAGTACCTATTTGGTAATATAAACTAAGTGGGTACCACCTAAATGCATAATGTTTCATGATCTTATGGTTTCAAATTCTCACCTATGATCCCTACACTATGATTCTTATGTTTATTCTTTTCATTGTCTGCCTTTTAGTATGTCTCCTCATCATAGCGGAAGCAGAACTATTGCAACTCTCATTGTCCAACAAATGGCTAAGGTCCTACCTACACTAGTTACTTAACTAAACGAGGCCGCAGCTAACAACAGTGTCAACTCTATATCACAATAGTCTAGCTCAAACCCACCGTGCACTTTCAAGCATTTTAACTCGTGTAACCCTGCCAAATACTTCAGGACTGAAGGAGCCATTGGCATTCTCCAATGGTTCGAAAGCATGGAAAGCACCTTATTAAACAACAATTGTCCTGATAACCTTAGAGTTCGTCATGCCTCGAGTGTCCTACAAAAGAGGGCACTAACGTGGTGGAACAGAGAGAAACGTAATCATGGTGTATACGCTGCTATGTCTCTGACCTGGGAGGAGTTCAAAGAATTAATGATCGAAGAGTTCTGTCCAAGGAATGAGATGAAAAAGCTCGAGGCCGAATTATGGGATCTTGCTCAGGATAGTGGAGAAAACCTCGTCTATACGACACGTTTCCATGAATTGAGCTTACCGGTGCCTCACATGGTTACTCCTCTGTCCCGGGGTATTGAGAAGTACGTCAGCGGGTTGCCTATGAAAATTCAGGACACTGTATAGGGTCGGAATCCTGCCACTTTGGAAGACGCCATACGTCTTTCTGCTACCCTAACGAATAATCATATGAAAGCAAGAACCCTGTCTAGAAAGAGTTCCAAGAAACCCGTTGACACTCCTACTTCTGAGCCCACCAAAGCAGTCAAGACTGAACCCTCATTCAACAAGAAGCGTAAAGTCAAAAACTTTGCAGTGGTCACGCCGACTGTCCCGTTAACATAAGTTGCTCCTATTAAGAAGTCGTATGTTAGAGCACATCCCCAATGTAACACCTGCAAGTTTCATCATCCGGACACTATGCCCTGCCGTTTATGTAACCTATGTGGCCGCTATGGGCACATGTCCACCTCATGTTTTGTCAACAGGCCTCCAGCTGTTCAAGGAAATTGTCCCAATGCTCCTGCACCACCAGTCTTAGCAAATGGACGGGCTTGTTTCGGATGTGGTGATCCGACTCACTTCCACAACCGGTGCCCAAAACTCACCAATGTGAATCCGGGAGCGTGAGGACGTGCCTTTAACATCAATGCTAATGAATCCTAGGCCAACACGGAAGTAGTCAACGGTACGTTTCTGGTAAATCAACAATATGCCTCAGTTCTATTTGATACCAGTGCTGATAAGAGTTTCGTTTCTTTGGAATTTGAATTACTACTTGCTAAAAACCGCTCTAAGTTAGAACAATCTATTACGATAGAAGTAGCTGATGGAAATCCCATAACTATTGACCCTGTCATTCGTGATTGCGTTCTTAACCTTAGCGATCACAACTTTCCGATAAACCTTATTCCGATGCGTCTTGGAAGTTTTAACATAATCGTGGGCATGGACTGGTTAGCCGAACATCATGCTGAAATCGTGTGCTTCGAAAAGTGCATCCGTATTCCCCTATCACCCGGGAGTATCTTACAAATCTATGGCAAAAAACCATATATCGGTCTTAAACTCATGTCCTGTACCACGGCTCGTAGGTACCTACGGAAGAATTACGTGGCATTCCTAACTAACATCGTGGAAAAGAAGGAAAGGGGAAAGAGTATTCAAGACATCCTTGTTATTCGTGACTTTCCCGAGGTATTTCCCGAAGATTTGCCAGGCCTTCCTCCCATACATCAAGTTGAATTCAGAATCGATCTCATTCCGGGAGCAAACCCCGTAGCAAAATCACCTTACCGACTTGCACCTTTAGAGATGCAAGAATTAGCAAGCCAATTACAAGAGCTTTCCGAAAAGGGTTTCATACGTCCTAGCGTCTCACCATGGGGAGAACCCGTTTTATTCGTAAAGAAGAAGGACGGATCCTTTCGCATGTGCATTGATTATCGTGAACTCATTAAGCTCACCGCCAAGAATCGTTATCGTTTACCAAGAATTGATGATCTTTTTTATCAACTTCAAGGTTCTTCGTGCTTCTCCAAAATTGATCTCCGTTCAAGTTATCATCAACTTCGTGTCCTCGAGGAAGCTATTTCTAAGAAAGCTTTTCGTACAAGATATGGTCACTACGAGTTTATGGTTATGCCTTTTGGCCTAACTAATGCACCTGTGGTATTCATGGACTTAATGAACCGCGTGTGCAAACCATACTTGGACAAGTTCGTAATCGTTTTTATTGACGATATTCTAATCTATTTTAAAACTAAAAAGGATCATGAAGAACACCTGCGTTTGGTGTTAGACCTCTTGAAGAAGGAGAAATTGTTTTCCAAATTTTCCAAATGTAAATTCTGGCTAAATGAGGTCCAATTCTTAGGACACATAATCAACGAGAAAGGAATTCACGTGGATCCCGCAAAGATAGAAGCGGTGAAAAATTGGAAAGCACCAAAGACTCTTACAGAAGTTCGTTCATTTCTTGGTCTAGCCGGTTATTACCGTCGTTTCATTTCCAACTTCTCCAAAGTTGCGGTGCCTCTCACAGCCTTAACTCATAAAGGCAAGCCTTACGAGTGGGGACCAAAACAAGAAGAAGCCTTTCAAACTCTTAAACAGAAGCTTTGCGACGCTCCAATCTTGACTCTTCCTGAGGGTAACGACGACTTCGTAGTTTATTGTGACGCATCCAACCAAGGTCTCGGCTATGTCCTTATGCAAAACACTTTTTGAGATTGGAGACATGAAAAGCCTTCAACACATTTTCAATCAGAAAGAACTCAACATGAGGCAACGTCGTTGGGTTGAGTTACTTAACGACTACGACTGTGACATTCGTTACCATCCTGGAAAGGCGAATGTTGTAGCCGATGCTTTAAGTTGAAAAGAACACACTATGTTGCATTGTGTGAGAGGTCAAAACGACATTCAAATCCGCATCCTTGAAGCCCAACACCTTTCGGTTACCGAAGGGAACATGTACAACGAAATGTCATGTGGAGCTGAACTCCAATTAGAGACTAAGCCCAATGGCTTACTCTACTACCTAAATCATATCTGGATCCCTGATCATGATGATCTTCATACGTTCATCTTGAACGAAGCTCATAAAACTCATTATTCGGTTCATCCTGGTGCAGATAAGATGCACAAGGATCTACGTTACCAATACTGGTGGCCTGGCATGAAGAACGACGTTGCTCTATACGTAGCAAAGTGCCTCACTTGCTCCAAAGTCAAAGCCGAGCACCAACGTCCATCTGGCCGTCTTGAGCAACCCGAGATTCCCGTATGGAAATGGGAGTGTATAGCCATGGATTTCATTACAAAACTACCTCGTACTAATCATGGTCATGATAGCATCTAGGTATCGTTGACCGTCTAACTAAATCCGCACATTTCTTACCCATCCGTGAGGAGTATGGGGTTGAGAAATTAGCTCGGGTTTACATTAACAAAATAGTTAGCCGTCACGGTGTACCTCTTAACATTATCTCTGATCGTGATGGTCGCTTCACTTCCTGTTTCTGGCAATCTTTGCAGCCTGCCCTTGGTACTCAGCTGAATCTCAGCACCGCTTACCATCCTCAAACCAATGGTCAATCCAAAAGAACCATTCAAACTTTAGAGGACATTCTTAGGGCATGTGTTATCGACTTCGATGGTAATTGGGATTCACATCTACCTTTGATTGAGTTTTCATACAATAATAGCTATCATACCAGCATCAACATGGCACCTTTTGAGGCTCTCTATGGTCGTAAATGTCGTTCTCCTGTTTGTTGGAACGAGATCGGTGAAACACAAATCACCGGACCCGAACTTATTCAAGAAACATCCGATAAAGTTCTCCGTATTCGTGATAACCTCCTAGCAGCTAGAAGTCGACAAAAGAGCTATGCTGACAAGCGACAAAAACCTTTAGAGTTTCATGTCGGTGATCACGTACTTCTCAAGGTATCACCTTGGAAAGGAGTGGTACGTTTTGGAAAGAAAGGGAAACAAACACCTCGTTTTGTGGGCCCTTTTAAGGTTCTCGAGAGGATCGGAAAGGTGGCATAAAAGCTTGAATTACCCAAAAATCTGAGCAACATTCACCCAACTTTTCATGTCTCCAATCTCAAAAAGTGTCTTGCCGATGAAAACCTCCACGCACCTCGAGTTTCCCTTCGCGTATGCGACCATAACCCGAGGTGAATCAATGCTTAATTCCAACTGTAACAACGTGTGGGCTCGAGTTTGAATTCCTTCGGCTCAACCATAAAACTCCCAACCGTTCTGTCATTAATTTACGAAATTGATTATAAATACCGACTCAGAAATCTCAACGACATCACCCACAAACTCTCAGAACCCTCAATTGCATCAATTCGAACCTGCATTACCGATTGAAGCTTGCGTCTGCCGACTTGGAACCCAGAACCAAATCTCCCTCATCTCGACACCAAATCAGGTAACTCGAATGGCCAATATAGTCGTTTTCATACAAGGATCAAAAGCCCTCTGTTAATTTGCAATGACAGAGGGGATTTCGATTCATATTTAGGGATTTAAGTTCTAGGGTTCATAAGGAATTGGGGCTTGATTTGAGATTGTGTTTATCTATTTGATTTTCCAGGTTATAACTCAACGAGGCCCGTAGTCGGGTGGTTTGTGCGTGTGTGTTGGCTCAGGCGGGCCATGTTCGAATCCGGCCTGCCTGAGTTTTGGATTTTTATTTTTTTTATGCATTTCTAATGAGTTTTAAAAATTCCTTTTATTTTTATAAAATCTGTTATGCTTTTATAAACTTAAAACTGAAATAAATTTATACTTTTATTTTCCAGAAATTATTTTAATTAATAAAATCTTAGCTAAAACTTATACGTATTTAATCTTTAATATAAAGTTTAAATACTTAAAACTATAACAATACTTATAAAACTTCATAAAACCTATATTCCAAGCAGGAACTATCTTATAAAATCAGAAACTTTATCCTATTATTTATTTATGAAATAAACAAGATTATATTTGTTTTAAACTTTAAGTTATTTTATAAACTTTAATTAAACAGAAAACTTGTATAAATGTTTATAAAAACAGAAAACTTATAAAATTATATTTATAAAAACTTGTATTGATTTAAAAACTTAAAATTTAAGTATTTATTTAAAACAGAAAAATAAATACACATTTATTTATTTAAATTGGAATATTTATAAACTTATAAACTTTATAAAAGCTTTAAAACATGGATAAATAAAACATAGACTTATTTGAAATATTTATACACTTGTAAATAAAAGGAAACCATTTTATAAACTTATAAATTGTACTTCATTTATTTAAACTTTTAAACAACCTTTTAAATATTAATTTGAAGTATTTTATAAAATGAATACTTATTTAAAATGTTTTCATTTTAACTTTTAAAACATTCTAAATATTATTTAAAATGATTACAAATTATTTCTATAAAATGAATACTTTATGTTTAAATACTTTAATAAATCTTAAATGAGTTATATTAATTATTTTAATTAGATAAAGTAATTAATTTTAAATAGTTATTATTTAATCTTATTTATATTAACTATCTATATTACTATTATTCTTTTACTTAATTATCTTTACAACTTTATTTATAAAATACTTAAAAAACTATTTTAAATTATTATTACCTATCATGTGTAATTAATAATCATAAAACTTTTTAAATAATTATTTTAATAGGTATTTTAAACTACAAACTTAATAAACTTTGATAGTTCAAGACTTGTATTATCTATTTAAAACCCTATTTAGAGTTTTGATTAAACTTTATAAAAACCTATTTAACACAATGATTTTCCGTCTCCCTTTGGAACCCTAGTTAATCTTAGAATCTTAGATCTTTTGCCATAGACTTTTAGGATGAACTTTAAACTTTAGACTTTGTTATCTAGACTTGTTGTGAGGATATTCTTCCTCGAGGCTTACTACACTTTATCTTTGTTGGGAACTCTTTCATCATTCCATGCGAGTATACTTAGCCCCTTTTTTGTTTTGTTTTTGTTTATAAACTTGGGGTGAAACATGTATGAAACTTTTAGACTTATACAATTCATAAACAATTATGTTTATATACTTTTCTTTGTGCTATGTGATTTGAGACTTGCATGCTTAAATTAGACTTAACTCTGGCATACTCATTAACTTTGCATACTTTTCTTTGTGCTATGTGATTCAGATGCTCAGGTATGAGGCTTTCTTGTGATCATATAGGATGCTTTGGACTTAGAGAATTTATCAATTTAATCTTATGTTCTTGTTATGTTTTGTTGAACAATGTGTTTTCCTTTTCTTGTATTGAACCTTTGAAAATTATTAATGGAATATTTCAATTTTAATAGTCAACCTTGTGCTTATGAACAACTGTGTCCGCCCCGACGTATAATCCGCCTTTGGTTGGGGTGTGACATTGGGCACTAGAAAGTAGGGGACATGGTCCTATTGAGTTTAGAAATCATATGCAGACAAGAGAAGAAGAGATTTAGAGTTTCAAGTAGGGACATGGTCCTATTGAAAGTGTCACCCTGGAAAGGGATTATCCGATTTAGAAAACGTGGCAAACTAAGTCCAAGGTTTATCGGACCGTTCAAAATCTTAGCAAGAGTTGGTCAAGTTGCTTACAGACTCGACCTACCCAACGAGCTCAGTGGAATCCCCCCTACTTTCCACGTGTCACACTTACGCAAGTGCCTTGCTGACGACACGGCTCACATACCATACGACGAAATCGAAGTGGATAACAGTTTGAACTACGTGGAGGATCCAATAGCCATTCTTGATCGAGCCGAGAAACGATTACGCAATAAGTCAACACCCTTGGTTAAGGTCTAATGGAAACACATAAAAGGATCAGAAGCGACTTGGGGGAAAGAAAGTGAGATAAGGGAACTTTACCCTCAATTGTTTAACTGATAAATGGTTTCGAGGACGAAACCTCTTTAAGGGGGGTAGACTTATAACATCCCAAAAAAATAGGTAAACGAATAAATGAAACGAACGCTCGGAAGTTAAAACAAAAAGGTGAAAAGGAAGCAGACGGGCTTGGGCCTTGTAGGTATGGGCCGATTAAACCCACCTATATAAGGGTTGGAGCAGCCCTCCTCTCCTCACTCTTCTTGTTGCGTAAACTTCTAGAGAGAGAGAGTGATAGATCGGCTAGAAATAGAAAGCTTGGGAATCAAGCTCAAAGTCTCGGGAATCATCACTACATATCCCGGCAACATCTAGCAACGAGAAGGAAACGAAAACAAGTAACCATCAGACTCAAATCTATGTTTTAGTTAAGAAATGAGTTTTAGGGTTTAAATGGGGTTTGAATCAAAAGACGATATTTTTACGTGTGAAATGACATAAAAAGTATGTATTTAGCTTCATGGGAGCTAAATATAAGTTTTAGACGTAAAAAGATCGAAGCTTTGATAAAAAAACGAGGAAGTTGATCAAAATCAGATGCAGCGTCCGAAAAGTCGGATGAATGGTCTGAAAACTGTTTTCGACCGAAAAGTGATTCGGACATGATAGAATTCGAACATAACATTTTAGTCGAAAAGTGATTTCAGACGTCTAGTATTTCGAACAGAACATTTCGGTCGAAAAGTGATTTGGACGTCAAAGATTTCGGACAAAACATTTCGATCGAAAAGTGATTCGGACGTCAAAGATTTTGGACAAAACATTTCGATCGAAATAGTTTTTGGACAAGAAGTTTTCGATCAAAAGAATATGGGAATAAGGAATCATTCCAAGTGATTATTTTCTGGTCGGAAAAGATTTCGATCGAAATAGATTTCGATCGAAATAGATTTCGATCGAAATAGATTTCGACCGGAATAGATTTCAGGCATAAGGTTTCGACCAAATGACGTTATTAATTTGACTAGATGTGATCCTTAACAGATTCTTTAGCATCCACCTATCTTGAAGTTATTATCAAGTGAGCTAAGCTTTAAGATAATCAGATGAGTTCTATGTGCCCCCTTTATGTTATGTGCAAATCATTTTAAATGTTTTGGGGCTAAAGTGTATACACTAAATGAATAAATGTTATGAATGTCAGTATGATCATACGTGATGTATATATATATATATATATATATATATATATATATATATATATATATATATATATATATATATATATATATGAAAATGAATGATGAACAAAGAATGAAACGTATGTTTACAAAGAATGAATGAAAGAATGACATAACGTAAGTGAATGAAATATTGTTTTATATTTTATATATTGCATGTTATGAATGTATGTAAACGTTATGGACGCTTCGATGATAACGGCTACTTCGGTAGACGGACAACCACGTGACTATTTTGCAACCGGGACAAATACGTTTCTTCGTCAGCTAGGACGTATGAAAGGCATTAATGGACGGTCGAAGCAATTGCCTTATAATAAGTAGAACATTTGCATAAATAATAGTTCGCGTGGGAAACGGATGCCTTCGGGTAGACGGGCGAATTACGGACTACGACGGTAGTATGGTATGACGGACGGCCGAAGGTTTGTCGGACAGTTTTAAGTCATGACGGACGGTTTCTAGTGCCGGACGAGATGTAATGGAGCTACGATGGTAGTTCAAAAACGTTTGTCTTTGTGACTTACGTAAGACGGGTTGATCACCCTTATATGTATGACCAATGAATGTTTAAAGAAAGTAAAGGTGAATACATAATTATGTACTCGCATATGAACGATAAAGGAAGGCAAAGGATGTGCTATTGTGTAATTATATGTCATATATATATATATATATATATATTACTTATAAAGAAATGATGTTTATACCTAAATGATTTAAACTAGAACTCACCGGCGTTAGCTGACTTTTAGTATACATTTCAGGTAACAGAAAGAAGGTTTGTGCGAAGGCGTGATGGCTACCCGAAATGAGGCTGACATCCCACTTTAATTTATGCTAAGACAATGCTTATGTTTTAAATGTTAATACTTCCGCTGTTTATGTACACAAATGATGAATGCTTCCGATGTGATTTGAATGTTTTAAATTTATAAATTCAGTATCGATGACTATGTTTATGAGTAAATCCAACAAGTGAGGTTAACTCGGATTCGGGCCTTACACACATAAATATAGGTATAATTTAATTGTTATTTTCGTCCATATGGTTTAGTCACTTTTGTTATTTCACCAAAAAAAGTTTATTTTTCTCATGTGTATTCTCGTGGTTTACAAAACTTGCAATTTTCATCCAATCAGTTAACTCAATCCATATTTTAACGTTAAATAACGGATATTTAAGTCTTTGTATGAATTTATTTATTTTATCAATATTTTAAACTCTTAGTTATTCCCCCTATCCCTTTAAACCGCACTAACCTCAATTACCATATTATGATCGTCCATGTGGCCATCATCTTCTTGAATTATGATCGTCCATGTTGCTATTTCTTCTTGAGTTACGATCGTCCATGTGACTATCATCTTATTGAATTACGATAGATCGTAATTTAAGAAGATGATAGTCGCATGGACGATCGTAATTCAAGAAGATGATAGCCACATAGATGTTCGTAATTTAAAAAAGATGATGACTGCATGGACAATCGTAATAGATTATTTAGGGTCAATACACTTTAAGCAGATCATGATGAAGCGAATAATTATGGGTTTAAAATATTAATAAAATAAAAAAATACATAAAAAGACCTAAATACCCCTTATTTAATATTAAAATATGGATGTAGTTAACTGATTGAATTAAAATGACATGTTTTGTAAATCACGATAATACAAGGAAAAAAAAACTTTTTAGATTAAACTAACGAAAGTGAATAAATAAAAAATAACGTAAATGACGGTTTACTTTCAATTTTATAAATAGAGTAAACTCCGGTTTTAGTCCCTGTGATTATTCTCGCTTTTAGTCCAATAGTTTGAAATCCTGATTTACATCCAATAGTTTCACCATTTGTCTCAGTTTTAACCAATCCACTAACCTTCATTCGTTTACTCTGTTAAGTTAAGGCGAAAAGACAAAAATACCCCTGTTATTATAGACACCCACGCCTGCCTTTCTTCTCTAAGAAAAAACCCTAAAATCCACCTCCCTCTCAGCCATCTCTTAACCCTCTGCCTCTTCCCTCTCATCGATCTGAGATCGTTAATGGTGTGACTTCTCCTCAGATCTGAACCTGTTTCACGCAATACACACGCTAACGAAGTTACATCAGAGTTCACTGCTTCATCGGACATCTTTTCCGGCCATATATCGAAGTTTTTTAGGGTTTACAGCCAGCGATGGCGTACTCGTTTCCGAAGGAGGTTTTAGATCACGTGTTTTCGGTTCTGACCTCACAGAAGGACAGGAACGTGGTGTCGTTGGTGTGCAGGTCGTGGTTGGAGATGGAGCGGCGGTGTCGAAAAAGGATTTTCGTTGGAAATCGTTACGCGGTAAACCTAGAATCATGACGGGGAGGTGAAATCGGTTGAATTGAAAGGGAAACCCCATATAGCCGATATTAATTTGGTGCCGGAAGGATGTGGAGGGTATGTTTATCCTTGGATCGTTGAATTTGCTAGGGGTTACCCTTGGTTGGAGGAGATCAAGCTTAAATATATGGTGGTTACGGATGAGAGCTTGGTTGGAGCTTAGATCGATGAGAGGGAGGAGGCAGAGGGTTAAGAGATGGCTGAGAGGGAGGTGGATTTTAGGGTTTTTTCTTGGAGAAGAAAGACAGGTGTGAGTGTTTATAATAACATGAGTATTTTCGTCTTTTCATTTTAACTTAACAGAATAAATGGATGGAGGTTAGTGAATTGGTTAAAACTGAGACAAATAATAAAACTATTGGATGTAAATCGTGATTTTTAAACTATTAGATTAAAAACAAGAATTGACTCAAACCATAGGGACTAATACCAGATTTTACTCTTGTAAATATTTATGGTTTAGTGTTTGGTAAGTGTATAAAAAAAAATAAAAAATAAATAAAGATAAAGTAAAAGGTGTCAAAACTTTACCCAAAAATCATCGTCATAATTCTCAAAAAACCCTCAAATTCAAAACCTCCATTTTCGATTCATCAATGGAGTTTCCATCCTTCCACTCCTAATCCGTCATGGAAATTTCAGAATCATACACTCCATTGATTAAAAATTCACCACCGAATCACCAGCGCCATATCAACTAATCGCTGCCGATGGACCCTCGCCGACCGTCTCGCGTGATCGATCCCAAAGTCCGGCAGGTCGGCTTCTTCACCGCTGTTCCACCTCCAGAACGCACTCAATCTGGACCGACCGATACCACTCCCGCTCAATCTCCTCTCTCCAATTCCATCTCTCCTGTAATGATACCACCGCCTCCGTCTCACGCCGTCGCGGCGCCTGTTCCGGCGGCATCTCAATTGCCTGTCCATACGCCGGTGGAGAGCTATAATCTATCTGATTCCGTTTTCAGCGCCTCTCCAACTGGATCGTCGTCGATCCAGATCGGACTCGACGGAGAATTCTCTGAGGATTCTGCTAATTGGATGAAGCGGAGCAATTCCGTTCTTCCTACATGCGGAAATGGTTTGACACAAGCAGTTGAAGCATCGATTGATGGTAGTAAACGTAACAATCTCGAAATTAATGGTAACTCAATTATTTGCCAAAGCTTTTTCCGTATTAGGTTTAAAGAGTTTGCATGCTTAGATTATTCTGTACATGCTGAATTTAGGTTTGTTATACAGTTTTTTTGTTTAAGAAAGCTACCGATAGGGATGCAAATATTTGCTTAAATAGTGTAAAAACCGAAAGAGTCATATAACATAAGGCTATTTAGGTTTGAGCGAAGGGCGTGTAGTTGCATATTTTAACTATTAATTTGCATCATCAAGTCTTTTAGGTCAAAAAGAAAATAGAAAGGGATTTGTAAGAGGTGTAATAATGGGGATAATATTTGATTGGATGACTAAGACTCATTGGTTTTGTCCCACAAAAGATTAAAATTCTTCTTTTAGCTTTTGAAAACACAGTTTTTACATTATGCGTTTCCTTTGCTACTTGTTCTTTTAGAAACTCAATAACAATGCAATAAAATTTCTTCTTGTAATTTGTTTTTGGTAAATTCATCGAGTGTGATTCAGAAGGTGGTTATATATATTTGTTCATTTTCTGTAGGATCTTTTTAACATAATCTTTAGGATTTTTAGTGATAAAAGTGAACTTTTAGATCTTTGTGGATATTGAGAATGTTTATAATGCAGTTTGGAGGAAATTACACATCTAAGGAATAGGCATTCTCTTTAATACGGGAATATTTGGCAACGGGATCATATTACAAGAGGGTGTATACTATATATATTTTTTTAATTTTAAGATCTACGTTATGGATTATTTATAATGCCTTATATGAATTTGTGCTTAGATCCAAGCATTACAATAACGCTTAGGGTTATAGTTTCCCTGTTTCAGTATATATTTTATTCTCTTAGACAGACTGCAGGCTCTGATCTTATGTACATATGTGTGATCCTTTCATATTTATGCGCGCGCGCACACACACACACACACATATATATATATACACATGGGTGTGTATACAAGGTTTTCTGATAAACGTAATATATGTATTTTTGTGATGCAGAAAATAGTGGAGATGTCGTTGAAGGGTCATCGCAAAAGAATTCAAAGCCACTAAAAGCAAAAACAACAAAGGCTGAGAGGCGTGCTTTGCAGGAGTCTCAACGAGCTGCAAAAGCTTCTGCCAAAGGTATACTTTTTTTAAAAGAAAAAGATAGAGGATTTAGTAGTCAGTTTTTTATGAACTATGATTTTCTCAATTAGTAGGAAATAGTCTTGTATTTTTATCTGGTTGGATTTGAAAATATATGCCTGACCATGTAACATCTATAATTCAATAGATATTTCCTTTTTAATTTTGACTAGTTGATGAGACATGATATATATATATATATATATATATATATATATATATATATATATATATACATATCAATATGCGTGCGCGTGCGCAGATGCACGTGCTCCTGTTTCAGGGAAGACTTAGTGGAGACAAATATGTAATCAGCTTACTACTGTAGGTTTAGGGTTAGTTAGTGTTCTCTTTTTCCAGATTTGTCTCACCAGATCCACTATTATACTATATATTTAAGAATCCAATTACAAGATGTTGAAACCCTAATCTGTTCTGTTATGGTATTTACTATTTCTGTATATGTTGAAATAGAAATTTGGCTAGATTAATGACCTTCTCTCAGAAAAAAAGTATAGTCATAATTATCAGTTCTGCTATATGCAAGGGCATTTAAAATGCGTGTTTCTAATAGTGGTAGAGGTTATATTTTTATTTTGTATAGCATCCAGTGTCTATAAGATATCTAGTAATTTATTTATACACTTAGTGTTTATGCATTTCACTTGTGAGTTAAGAAGAAAATCATGTAAGAATATTGTTAAGTACATTTATTCTTTTTCTATTAATCTTATTGTTGATATTCTGTCAGGAGCCGAGGGCAATAAACCTGGTGGTACATTGGGCATGTCAGCTCCAGCACAAACAAGTAAACCTGTAAAACAGGCTAATCAGAAGAAAGATGTTCAACCATTGGCTTCTTCTAGTGGGGTTCCTGAGAAGAAAGGGGGTGATAAACCACCAGAGAAAGATAGAAAGAAAGACGTGCCACCTCCACGCATGCAGTTTGATGACAAGAGTCGGGTTGAAAAAGCTAAAAAACGGTCAGTAGTGAAACAGACCGAGGCTAGAAATAGAGTCGAGTTATTTAGGCATTTACCACAATACGAGCGTGGAAACCAGCTTTCTGATCTTGAGTCAACGTTTTTCCAACATGATGACATGCATCCTGCTGTTTACAAGGTATGCAATGTTAACTCGTTTCTAAACTGTTTAATACTTTAATGTTACTTCTTTTGGGCTAAACATAAACCTGAAACTGGTGCTTGTTGTATTTACTTTGAAAAATTAATAGAAGTCAGTTTACTAAACTAAAAAGGGACCCTGCATCAAGTTTAAGAATGCTAAAACAGTCGAGCTTAGATGTGCAAATGGGCGGGTCAGATGGGTTAGGTTATAGTCCAAAATGGGTGAGGTTGGCTCATTACACTTTTTGTTCATTTTTTAACACTACTTTGTCAAATATTACTAAAAGAAGTTATATTATTTCATGATAATTTAATATTAAAAACTATTTACGAAGTTGAACACATTAAAAATACGAGTAGGATAACATTCAACACATTGGAGCTTCTTATTTATCTTTTTTTTAAATTTTACCATTTGAAATGTTCAATAGTAAATGGGTTGGATCGAAATTGCCACTTCGATCGAGCTTAAGGGGCAAGTAAAACTAATGATTTTATGATTGTTTTTTTAGGTTGGTTTACAATTTTTAGCTGGGGACATAATGTGGAGCAATACTCGTTGCATAGCAATGCTTCAAGCATTTCAGAAAGTCATTGAGGACTACTCTACACCACCTGAGAGAACCTTAGCTAGAGATTTAACTGCAAAGATCAATAGCTCAGTCTCATTTTTGAATGAATGCAGACCCCTTTCAATCAGTATGGGAAATGCAATTCGTTTCCTAAAAGCTCTTATTGCAAAGATAACATTGACTCAAACCGAATCAGAAGCAAAAAGCTCTTTATGTACAGACATTGACCGTTACATAAATGAAAAAATAGTACTTGCAGACAAGCAAATAGTCAAACATGCAGTTACAAAGATTCGTGATGGTGATGTTCTTCTCACATACGGTTCATCATCTTCGGTTGAAATGATTATATTGCATGCTCACGAACTTAGAAGGCAATTTCGGGTAGTAATAGTTGACTCTCGCCCAAATCTTGAAGGTCAACAACTGCTTCGTAAGTTGGTTGAAAAGGGTTTGAGTTGTACATACACTCATATAAATGGTGTTTCATATATCATGCATGAAGTTACAAAAGTCTTTCTTGGGGCGGCTTCTGTATTTTCTAATGGAACGGTATATTCGACTGTTGGGACCGCGTCTGTTGCCATGGTGGCACATGCCTACCATGTGCCGGTTTTGGTTTGTTGTGAATCTTATAAGTTCCATGAAAGGGTACAACTTGATTCAATATGTTCAAATGAACTAGGTACGTATGCTGTATTCTTGCCACCTTCCGTCTCTCTGTTTCTTTCCCGTACAGGTGACAAATTGGGGCGAAGTCGGACATGTTGGATAACGGGTCAAAATGGGTTGGGTTAGTACACGAATAAAGTTTCTTTTTTTTAATTAAGTTTATTTATAAATAATTTATGTGTTAAATATGATTACCAAAAACTACATCACTACAAGTCTACAATGGTAACATTTGGAATTTTGAATAGAACAATTAAAGAGGTTTGCGAATTTCGACCCGTTTGTCCCATTTCACCTGTTTCATTCTTAGCTAGATTTTTTATTTGACCTGATTGAGTTAAAATATAACCTCTGTCTACCCATTTATAAGTAAATGGGTCCAAGTGGCCCCCTCTACTTATTCGGGCAGGTAAACATTTGCGAAATATCTTTTTTCAGGTGATCCTGATGTCATAGCCAAGGTTCCTGGAAGAAAGAACAATTGTTTGGATGATTGGGCTAGCAAGGATAATCTGCAACTTTTGAATTTGGGGTGAGTTCTCGTAAAACATTCAGTTGAAGTAATGTCAAGCTATTTTATTACTAATGAATATGTGCAATTGTAACAGTTATGATGTGACTCCTGCGGATTATGTCTCTCTGATAGTCACCGAGTATGGAATGGTAAGTCAGTTCTACCTCTGTGTGTGTATATATATAAATATCATTTTATAGGCCATTTAACTTTTTTTTTGTTGTCTTATATGGTGTGATGAGAAATGAAATGTGATCTGTGATCATTGGCCTTTATTTAACTGGAATTTAGATGGGAGTCATGGGACCCACAAAATTTAGATTCATGGTAAATAGTAGTGATGAAAAAATAGGCAGGTCAGGTGGGATGTCGAAATGGTTTGGGTTGCCCGTAAATGCTCTCATCTTTTTTTTGGAAAAAAGTTAGTAATATTTAGTGCGTTAAGATGTTGAATATGGTTATATAATTTATATTTATTACAAAAAAGAATAAATTCTTCTGAATAATGTGATCCCCCATAGTTAAACATTTATATTTTTGGGGGACTTTTGACCCATTTTTGTTTTAGTAATTTTCTTTTACCTGTGTGACCCATTAGGGTTGCAACATTACTCAAGTCTACTCTCGATATCTTTTCAATTCACTTTAATAAATTCAACCTGATTTATATAAATTCTTTTCAGTTCACTTTAATAAATTTAACCTGATTTATATAAATTCATCTGACATCGTACGTATGCATGACCAAAGCTCAAAAATACAAATAGATTCATCTTCATTTTCGACTTCAGTTTGGTCAACAAACAATACATGTAGGTGGCAAGATGAATACGTCAAGTTGGTAATAGGTCAAAATGGTTTTGGGTTGAAACGGGTCATTTCTAGTACGGGTTGGGTTGACCTGCAAACAAATTCTGATTTTTACAATTAATTACTTTGTCAATTATGATTTCAAACAATTAGGAGATATGCATTAGAAAGAGACTTTGAACGCGATTCGACCCGTTTGAGATAAAACGCAACCCAAATCGACCCATTTGTAAATAAATGAGTTGAAATTGCTAGTACACGTTCATATGACACATAAACACAACACAACACAACACATTTTTCTTAAAGATTAGAAAGCTCGTGTACTATTTTTTAGTTATTATTTGAAATATATGTTATCTTATTTTTGAATTTAATTGTATTTTAATTTAAACCCATGTATGGATAATAAACATTTCAGATACCACCTACAAGTGTGCCTGTGATTGTGCGGGAGTATGGGCAGGAGCACGTACTAATATAGAAGTCAAAATCATAACCTGGACTTTATGTTGGGGAAGGCTTTTTTTGCTGATTGCATCAAATAGGTGAGAGATTTTAAATAAAAAGAACTGATTACATTTTACATAGTTTTGAAAATATATTTACATGATAGATATTTTCTTTTACATTGTATTTGTTTATATATTTAAGTTTTTCTTAATGGTTTTGGTGTTTTTCTTTCGATAATGCAACCTGCAAGTGATACATGTTCCTTAATTGAGTTTGTAAACCAACCCAATGAACACAGACATGGTTTGTTTATGTTTATTCGTTCAAGTTTAACCAAACAAAAGAACTAACACAAACATGATATGTGCCCTGGGACAAACCCAAGGATCAGCCCAAACCCAGAACTCGACCTGTCTCATAAATAAGCCATCGAGATTCCAGGAGTGAAGACCCATTCATAGTTGCACGTTGTTTTTCAGTTTTATCCCATGCATCCATTTAGGAGAATTAGCTTTTCAGTTACTCCATTATCTTCCCACTTAGCTTAGCAGTTAGCATGTTTCTTCTTTGATTAAATACTGTCATTTTGCTTGCGGATAATTATTATGAACGAAAATGAATTGAAAATGCTCTAATCTCTCTCTAAATTTCTTCTGGTTTCTCTCTATTATTTTTTGACAAGTGAATCCCGATCGGTCCACATCAAAACACTTAAATAAACATTTTTTCTTGTTAGTTTGCGGCAACAACATGCACGAAGACATAACTATAACGGTAGGAGCTACGACTATGGTGGCACGACGACGAAAGAGATATGGTGACGTGAGCTATAACTGTGGCGGTATGACGTTGACGTAGAGACATGCAACGTAAAGAGAAAATAAATAAAACCTAGTATATATACATGTGTGTATGTACAAACGTCCTTAGGCAAGACGAGTGGGAGAAGAAGATAAAGAAAATCTTGACACAAGTGGGAAGATATGAGAAGAGAGCCGACCACCAACCAATATTTGTCGGCGAAAGCAGTGGAGAGTGATAAAAGAAGTAAAGAAAAAAAGAAGGTAAGAACCCTAAGTTCAACCATAAAAAATAATGTAAACCTGGTAAAATATCATGTATTAGTGATCAATTATTTATATGAGTATAATTGAAACAAACATAATCAAATCATGTCTTATAATTATGATAAAGATTACCATAATTAGCGTAACTATTATATTCAATCTAATACTAGTAGCTTTATAGCTTCTCCATAAATTTGATGGGTTTAAATGCTAAATAGCTTTATGGAACAAACAAAATAGTTGATCCATGCTTTCAATAGTTGCTCATTCCAGGCTTCACGGGAATCTAAGATATATCCACATCAAAAAGGTCTTTAGAGCATGGGGTATACACCCGTGAAATCAGGCGTGATCCGACGTGGGATCATGAATCACACCGTGATTCATTTGGAACACCACCCCCTCAAAAAAAAAATTCAGGGCGTTGTTCTTGTACGTGATAATTTTCACGGCAAATGGTGAAGAAGTCAAAACCAACAAAAGGATAATAGCAACACATTTTAACTTTTATTTTATTTATTGATCTATTTTCACTGAGATTTCAAGGAGAAAGAATTGTAAAGAGAATAATTAACTATTTAATATTTTCACTATCTACCCTTTTAATAAAATGAGGAGGAGCCTACACACGAATAAATTGATGTAAATCAAAAGCGAGTAAATCGACAATCGAGAAATTCATAGCGCATTAAAGGCGGACTTGATTGAGTATGTTTACGAAAATTCAAATCATTAGGTAATTTTCTTATAGTAATGTAAATTTTTTTTATTATTAATGAAATATTATTTATTATGTTTTATTTTATTTTTATTAATGAAATATTATGTTTTATTTTACTTAAATGAAAAAAAACATTTAATTATCGCACGACCACAATCATACGGGTATACTCCTTGTTAAGTGATGGGTGGTGTGATAATGAGAGTAGTGACGTGACGCCACGTGACGTGCACTTTATTACCATACCATACCACACCACACCACACCACACCACAATCACACGGATATACCCATTACTCTTAGTGGCTTTTATAGAAAGAATAATAATTTGTTGTTTGATTCCCTTGTTTGGTTGATTGAGATAATAAGAACCAACCAACTGAAGAACCAATGACAATGCCTAATTAGATACTCTCTTTAGGAGAGAAAGAAACTAGGTACCATGGTTATTTGCGTTTACGGGTACCTTTACATTCATGCACTCGATAATAATGTTCAATCAATTGGCGGACCCAATTTTTTTTTATTGGGGTCGAAAATTTTTGGGGTCAATTGACTAGGCAATATATAATAACTTTTTCGGTCCATTTGGGTCGAATCGGGTCGGGTTATATAAAAAAAAGATAATGAAACTAAGTTTCATATAATCAACAAAATGTACGTCAAACGTTATTACAAAATGCAAAATGAAAATACAATATATATCTAAAGTTGTTCTCTACGGGATTTCATTTTTTAAAATTTAGCCATAACATCATTTAGAGAAACATTCTTAAGCAATTCTTTTTCAATATAACCAATACAACTATCCTTTTTCAATAAAGTCCTACATGTATTGGTTTCACAAAGGAATAAATTAGCTCACAAGCATTTGTTGAAAGTGATACTTAACAAATGTATTTCTTCTAGATATTCTTTTTCTTTCTTTACATAACTGATCAATAATGTTTACCTAATAATTCAGAGGATACATCCTTAGCTTCTGAGACATCTGAAACCGTGTTCTTGTTTATCTTATTTCACCCATGATTTCCAACAAAAAATTGGCCCAGGTTGTGGGATACATAACGGGTTGGGTTAATTGGTCAAAACATTGAATAATACTAATTTATTACAATAATAGCCGATTATCAGACGTTACATATAAGCAGCTGCAAAATATTTTGGTTATAAATAAAATTCAACACAAATTGAATTTAATCCTCCTTGAACCCTAATGAAATATGTTGATAGTTCATGGGTAAAATTTAGATTCGGATTAGATACATCTATACATACTAATAAATAAAGGTTTTGGATTGCCACATGTCACTCCCTCATGTCTCCTCACATTGGTTTTCCCGCCTCTCTCTCCTAATAAATGCACCTATATCTTATTAAATAATAATGATATTATAAATATATTATTAAAGAAGAATAATAACTATATTAAATAAGAATATACAATAAGAATTCAAAATATAACTAATTAAAGAAAAATACTAATCTATACTCCCTAATAAATAAAGGTTTTTGTAAAATAGTTTTCCCACCTAAAGTTTAATTATAATTTAAGATTTTAAACCTCTTACAAATAATAAATGTTTAACAAATATAATTGTTAAAATTATTTAATATCATTTGACTAGAATTTAAAAACCGTTTGATTTGAAAATTTTGAAATTTGTATTATTTAAATTATAACAAAATCAATAAATTAACTCTCGCAAATTTACTATAATTAGATAATTAAATTGACAATTTTTAAAAAAATTAACAACTTATCTTTGTTAAGCAAATAACAATTAATCAAAATCAACTTTCTAGAATCTAAAAAATTTACCTTATGTAATTTGGTTTTGTGAATGTAATTGTAATTTATTTTTTTTCACTATGAAAAGTAATTCTTATTTAAACACTTATGAATAATATATGTTTCTTTTCATTAACCGTGTAATACACGGGACTAACCTAGTGTGGTGATAAAGTAAAAGGTGGCGAGCAGCTAATGATAGTGCTGAAATATCCTTACCATTATAAAGTTTGGTCCAGTTTTGATCCAAACACATGGCCAAGATAGATATAGTGAGCATCTATCTTTACTCCACCACCTGGTGGTCCATATATAACCCGATTTGGATTTTCAGGGTCCATATATAACCCGATTTGGATTTTCAGTTGAAACTTTAATGAAGGTGCATATTTGAGTTAAATCTTTCTTTATACGATATTTTTTTATATTTCTTGTTAATAGTATTTGTCGCGGATGTGAATAGTATAGGTGGTGATTCGCTGGTTGAAGTAGCGGATGTGAATAGTGAAAATCAGGGTGGAGGAGGCTCAGTGGTGGATCTAGGAAAAAAAATTTAGGGGTATCTGTCCAAATTTTTTTTCCGTGCATTCAAGTAAATAAAACAAATATATTTTTTTTGGCATTGAAGTAAATGAACCAAATTTTTTTTTTCGAACCGGACATCTTAGAGGTTTACTGGTGGAACCGGATTTAAGAACCAGATGATGTCATAAGTAATATATATATATATATATAGGATTAGGTTTAGGTAAAAATGATACCAATTCTAACAAGGGTGAGAAGAATTTATGGTCATTATATCAAATTGTAGAAAATATTTAATGGTTGAGATTAAATTGTAGGAGAAAAATTTGTTATAAGGGTATTTTAGTCTTGTCCACTTTTGTTGACTTTTTATCAAGTTCCCCCTCATTTTAAAACGTTTATAACTTTTACATACGACATTATTTTTTCAAAAAAAATTACACCATAAAAACGAGCGTTTTTTAATCTTTAAAACGAGTATAGTGTCGTTATAAACAAAAACAAATTTTTTTTACGTTTTCCAGCTCATTGTGTAATTAATCAGGTCAATGTGTAATACAATTTAATTGTGTAATACAAGTTCATTGTGTTATATGTATTTATTAATGTGTTTTACGTTTTCCAGCTCATTGTGTAATTAGTCAGGCCATTGTGTAATAACATGTCTGGTCATTGTGTAATATCTAGTCATTGTATAATTAGTCAGGTCATTGTGTAATACAAGTTCATTGTTTAATTAGTCAGGTCATTGTGTAATACAAGTTCATTATGTAATTAGTCAGGTCATTGTGTAATACAAGTTCATTGTGTAATACCACGTCTGGTTATTGTGTAATTAGCCAAGTCATTGTGTAATACAAGTTCATTGTGTAATTTGTCAGGTCAATGTGTAATACAATTTCATTGTGTAATACAAGTTCATTGTGTAATACAAGTTCATTGTGTAATACAAGTTCATTGTGTTATATGTATTTATCATTGTGTTTTACGTTTTACAGATGATTGTGTAATTATTCAAGTCATTGTGTAATACAAGTTATTGTGTAATACAAGTTCATTGTGTAATACCACGTCTGGTCATTGTGTAATTAGTCAGGTCATTGTGTAATTAGTCAGGTCATTTTGTAATACAAGTTTATTGTGTATTACAAGTTCATTGTGTAATACCACGTCGGGTCATTGTGTAATATTTGGTAATTGTGTAATTAGTCAGGTAATTGTGTAATACAAGTTCATTGTGTAATATAAGTTCATTGTGTAATACAGCTTCATTGTGTAATACAAGTTCATTGTATAATACACAATGACTATTATACCCTTCCTTTAAAAACAATAAAAGGACACATGTCAAGCCTAGAATCCTTCTTACCCTTCTTATTTTTAAAACCCTTTTTACTATAACATAATATATATATATATATAAAATAAATAAAGCTTTTTATGGGACACTTGTCACTCTTCTATGCATTCTTAACATTTTTCCCGTCTCCCTATCCTATTAATTATACACATTTCTTAATTTTTTTTATAATTTTGTGTTTTCCGCCTCTTTCTTCTATTAAATGATAATGATTTTTTATAATTCTTTTTTATATAAAAAAAGGTTTGTTCATAAAACATTTTTATAAATTGAACATTTATTGCATTCTTTTATAAAACATTTTAAAAGAATAACTATATAACGCTTCTAGAATTTGTATTAAAATGACTATATAATATCATCAATATGTAATATGTAAATCTTTTTTAATAATTATATAACATTGCATTTATTATTGGTTAAAATTAATTTTTTAGTGATTTTCTCGGTTTTCGTCTAACTATGTGGTTTTCTTTAGAACCCTCCCCTATATATATAATAAATTTACCTAAAAATAAGAACTCACCTATTAATTAATAAAGTTTAGCTAATACGAAAGATTTAAAAGTTACTCCACATTCATTAAACTTTTTTTTAATTGAATTTACTTATGTTTCCAACACTCTTTTTAATATAATTTATTTATGTTTCCAACACTCTGTTGAAGCTTTTACGCATATGAAAACCAATGTTTTAAAACCGGATCAGACATCAAACCGGTCGTTTTAAAGGTTCATTGGTCGAAACTGTTCGACCTGTTCAACCGGATTTAAGAACCGGATTACATTATAAATATTATAAAAATCTAAACTATATATACATATGTAATTTAAAATAAAATTTAAAAATATCAATATAACAGTTTCTATAAATAAAATACTTCAATTATGTAAATCAAATAAAAATAAATTACAAATATTTCAACTAAAATTGAAAAGACAAAGACAATGTAAATAAATCATATTTATTAAATAACTTAAATACCGTAAATAAAATAAAAAATTATGTAAATCTAAAGAGCGTGGCTCTTACTCAAGCCCGGAATGGGCCGTATTGGGTGAGATTTTTCCTTGGATGCTCTCCAACTCTGACGCCAAGTGAGCTCGTTTAAGACAACATATTGGCCGGAGTTGGACGAGACTCTCTCATGTGATAGGAGGGTGTGACATCACAACATTCAAGGTTCGTCGTTAAAAAAAATATATTTAAACTTAAGAATATAGTAATGCATTTCTGCACATACCCGTTTAGTCATATCACTTTTAAATTGTTGCAGGTCTCCATATACTTTACTCTGAATACCTAATCAAGAGTTCATTCAGTTTCTTATTTATTTTCTACGGCACTCTCTCTCTCTCTGTTTCATCTAACGCAAAACCTCTTAAATTCTTTCATCAAAAACAAACTTTTTCAGTTCTTCCAAAGCTCAGAAGCCTGTTTCAAATCTCTATTATCCTCGTTCAGATCTTGAGCGGATGACTTGCCTTTGCTAGCCGTGAAACATAAAACGGTAAAAAAATTTCGTTCAGGTCTCTATTCTCCTCGTACAAACAAGAAAATTTTAGGGGTATCTAAAATTTCGTTCAGGGTATCGAGAAACATAAAACGGTAATTTTTTTTTCACTGCGCGTCGAAAGTTGACGGATAGGTACCCTGCCCAAAGGCTAAATCCGCCCCCTGACGAGGCTGCAGGAATAGTCAAATGAGAACGAAATATAAGTGTAGAATTAGATGCTCGGAGGAAGTGAGAAAGTGAAGAGAAGTCTGGACCATCAAAAGGTTGAAACCCAAAACCATTTAATTTTTTTATTGGGTTGTGACAACTTTGTTTATCACTCCTTTTACATCCTGTTACACCATCATTACATATGTGCGGTGCAATGCTAGAAATCAGGCGTAAGAGTATAAACACAGACTTTGATCTTAACTAATATCGACTCTTTCTGTTTATTATAATTTTTGACACACTTACAATGATCTATAACCCATCAATTTATACTAAAATAAACCTTGTTAACCAAGTCTTTTAATTCTACTTAAATACTTAAGTGATAATACCAAACAATCTTGAATTTATCCTTCCACCTACTAGATAATTAACTACTATTAATTAAATAAACATTCAATTAACCCAACATGCAACTCTTAGTAATCACACACAAATAACAAATAATTGCATATGCCAAAAGTAAGAGAATATCGAATTCACTAAATGATATAGGAAAAAGGTAATATCCATGGTTGGGCCAAAAGTCTAATGAGTGATAAAGGTAGGGCAAATTGGTTTTTATTAATTTAAACTATGACCTATTAACTAATAATAATTCAAACTAACAGTCATACTAAAATAAACCCTGTTAACAAAGTCTTTATATAGTTGAATTCACGTATTATTCGAATCCGTATTTTAAATTTCGGATACGGATTCGAATAGTGAAACGGATATCCGTTTTTTTTCAACTATACCTGCGTTTTTTCGCAATAGGACCTACATTTTTTTTCCTTTTCAAACCGGTTAGGTTGGGTTCGGGTTCGGATATTAAAAAAATCTAGTTGCACTAGGTTTTGCCAAAAACTTAATTTTTTTTACAACGCAGGTACGTTTTAATTCTTTTATTATATATATGGTGACCTTTATTTTTCATTTTTATTTATTTAAATTAAAATCTAAATATATAAATATGCTAGATAAACATCGTTTTTATGAAATAATTAATAAAAACATAAAAAAAACCATTTTTTGAGTAATTTTCAAAATTACGATGCGAATACGTTTTATTTTTTAAAATAAGAAATCTAAACACGTAACATAAAAACCATATAGTTCATATATATTGTATTTATATCACTTTGAAGGAAACAATATCTAAAGTTTTATTATTAATTTTTTTAATATTTTAATATTTCGGATATTCGGATATCCGAGCTATCCGAAATTTTTAAAAAATGATATCCGAATATGAATCCGAAAATTCGAATATCCGAATTTTCTTATATTTCGGATTCAGATAGTTTGAACACCGTACATAAGGGTACCTGGGGCGGTCCAGAGAATCCTCAAAACGTTTTGGGCCCGAGACATGTAAAAAAAAGCAGGCCCTATGATATAAACTCAAAAATCATATATAAAAAAACATAATACGGGCTTATATATATATATTTAAAAAAAATAGGCTTATATATATAGATTTTTTTTATTTATTGGTTTTTGGTTCAGATTTATAAACAATTGGCCTTAAATATATAGATTTAAAAAAAAACACACATATATATAATATAATATAATATAAAAAAATAAAAACTTTGGGCCATAGTATAACCATCATTAAAAATTTTCATTACTAATAGTAGTAGCAAAACTAAATGTTCTATAATGAAATTGGTATATGTTGTACTAGGTTAAATAAATAAAAAAATGATGGTTTAAAATTATAAAATGATTGAACAATTTAATTGATGATGAACCAATTTTGAATTAAAAAATTTGTAGATAAAAATTGAAACGAATCTATATCCTTACTATATAATAAATAAATGTTTTTCATGGCACGTGTCGTCTACATATTCATTCTCGTTGTTTTTTTTCCCGCCCTTCTCTCCTAGTAAATACACATTTATCTTTTAATAAAAAAATATTTTTAAAGAAAACACTATTTATACTAATAAAACACATTTATTTTAAATTATCCTTTATTATAAGAAATTATTAAATCTAATTTATGTAACTTTTATTTTCAATCAAATAGTAAATGTAAGTCAAATTAAATTAAATAATAATTAACGTATATTCGAAATCCAACTATATATTAGTTTTTACATATTTTAAATTTTGTTTTCTATCCTTAGTATATATATATAATATACATAAAGATTTAAAAATTTAATGTATTGATATTTTTACCCCGTGTGTATTACACGAGTTTTAAGCTAATTATTAATATAATCGTATAAAATAATAGAGTTGATTAAAATGTATAAATACTTTTAGTGGACATTTTTTAATTTCTAAGTAAGTTAATAGGATAAATGGATAATACAAGTAGCAGACCTTGTTTTAATTTTTAAGTAGATTAATAGGATACATGGATAATACAAGTTGGGCCTTTTATAATATATATATATATATATATATATATATATATATATATATATATATATATATATATATATATGTAGGATTAGGTTCAGACAAAAAAGATTTTAATTGTAAGCATGGTGAGAAAGATTTAGGGGCATTAGATTAAATTGTAGAAAATATTTAATGGTTGAAATTAAATTTTAGAAGAAAAAGTTGTTAGAGTGTTATTTTAGTCTTGGCCACTTTTGTTAACTTTTTATCAAGTTCCCCCCTCATTTTTAAACGTTCATAACTTTTATATAAGACATTATTTTTTTTTAAAAATTATACCATAAAAACGAGCGTTTTATATCTTTAAAACGAGTATAGTATCGTTATAAAAAAAAAACGAATTTTTTTTTACGTTTTTCAGCTCATTGTGTAATTAGTCAGGTCAATGTGTAATACAAGTTCATTGTATAATACAAGTTCAATGTGTAATACAAGTTCATTGTATAATACAAGTTCAATGTGTAATACAAGTTCATTGTGTAATACAAGTTCATTGTGTAATACCACGTCTGGTCATTGTGTAATACAAGTTCATTGTGTTATATGTATTTATCATTATGTTTTACGTTTTCTAGCTTATTGTGTAGTTAGTCAGGTCATTGTGTAATACAAATTCATCGTGTAATACAAGTTAATTGTGTAATACAAGTTCATTGTGTAATACCACGTCTGGTCATTGTGTAATACAAGTTCATTGTGTAATTAGTCAGGTCACTGTGTAATACAAGTTCATTATATAATACAAGTTCATTATGTAATACAAGTTCAATGTGTAATACAAGTTCATTGTGTAATACAAGTCCATTGTGTAATACCACGTCTGGTCATTGTGTAATACAAGTTCATTGTGTAATACAAGTCCATTGTGTTATACAAGTTCAATGTGTAATACAAGTTCATTGTGTTATATGTATTTACGTTTTCCAGCTCATTGTGTAGTTAGTCAGGTCATTGTGTATTACAAGTTCATCATGTAATACAAGTTCTTTGTGTAATACAAGTTCATTGTGTAATACAAGTTCACTGAGTAATACCACGTCTGGTCATTGTGTAATATCTGGTCATTGTGTAATACAAGTTCATTGTGTAATTAGTCAAGTCATTGTTTAATACAAGTTCATTGTGTAATACAAGTTCATTGTGTTATAAAGTTCAATGTGTTATACAAGTTCATTGTGTTATATGTATTTATCATTGTGTTTTACGTTTTTCAGCTCATTGTGTAGTTAGTCAGGTCATTGTGTAATACAAGTTTATCGTGTAATACAAGTTCATTGTGTAATACAAGTTCATTGTGTAATACAAGTTTATTGTGTAATACCACGTCTGGTCATTGTGTAATACAAGTTCATTGTGTAATACCACGTTTGGTTATTGTGTAATACAAGTTCATTGTGTAATACAAATTTATTGTGTAATTAGTCAAGTCATTGTGTAATACAAGTTCATTGTGTAATTAGTCAGGTCATTGTGTAATACAAGTTCATTGTGTCAAATATTTTTCATCATTGTGTTATATGTTTTCATCATTGTGTTTTACGTTTTCCAGCTCATTGTGTAATTCGCTGATTATTGTATAATTCGCTCAAATATGTCATGTCATTGTGTAATATGCTCATTGTGTAATATCACTTCATTGTGTAATATCAGGTCTGATCATTGTGTAATATCAGATCTTGTATTACACATTGACCTGATGTATTACACATTGACCCGATATATTACATATTGACCATGTATATTACACATTGACCATTATGCCCTCCCTTTAAAAACAATAAAATGACACATGTCAAGCTTAGAATACTTCTTACCCTTCTTATTTTTAAAACCCTTTTTACTATAACCTAACCCTATATATATATATAGGGAGAGGATGAAGAGAAAACCATAAAGTTAGACGAAAACCAAGAAAACCAGTCTAACCAATAAAAAAATTTAGATTTTAATCATTTTTTTATATGAAAGGGTATTTTAGTAAATGTTTATTAATTTATATTTAATTTAATATTTATTGTTTTTCCATTGAAATCGCTTCCTATCCTCCAGCTTTTACGTTTTTATACATTGAAATTACAAATTGAAAATTTAAAACAAAAGCTAGCTGATTGCGTCATCATCAAATCTATTTTTTTTTGGGAAATTTTTTGACAATTGAATATCATCAAATCCTGCATAAGACAAACTAGATAAAAAAAATAAAAAAAGAATGGTATGCATTTTACATACTTGAATTAATTGGTCATTCTCTTTATAAAAAAAACATGACTGTTTCATAGAGAAGTGTTGGGTTCACATTGTTTAGGAAAGAAACTATACTCGTGAACTACGTATATGTAACTGACGACCTATGCTTACGTCATCTTCATTTTTAAGCTACGTATATGTAACTGACGACCTACGCCTACACCATCTACACTTTTGAGCTACATATACGTAAACCGTACGACCTATACATAACCCGATTTAACATAAACCAGATGCCAACGTCATCTTCACTTTTGAGCTACATATACGTAAACCGTACGACCTATACATAAATTGTAACTTCGTAAGAGCAACGTATATGTGATTCGATTCGTCTTCCGCATATTTTTCGTATCGGTTGACCTATCTTTACATATAGTTAAACATGGGTTTTTTCTCTTTTTATTCATATACATAACTCGCATGAGCAACGTATATGTAACTTGCGTGAACTACGTATATGTAACTCGCGTGAGCTATGTATATGTAACTCGGTTCTTATTTGTGGTTATTTTTTGTTTGAGTTTTTTTTTCTCTTCTCATTCCAAAATTATATTAAAAAGAATGTAAATCAGTTACTTGATTTTAAGATATATAGAATTAAGAGTGATTTAGAAGAGAGTGTGTAAAATAAATAGAATTAATAATGAGATTGGAGAGAGAGTGTGAGGATTTTTAGGAGATTTCATTAGTTATATATATTTTTTAGTCTACTTAATTTACCTTTTTCTAATTAATTAACCTTCTCTAAATTCCATTTATTTATCTAAATGTCATTGTGTATATCAACCATTGATCAATTATATCAATGGTTTAGATTAGTTTTCTTGGTTTTTTCATAAATCATTGTTTTCTCTTGAACCTCACCATATATATATAGGGGTGGTTTTCAAAGAAAACCACAAGTTAGACGAAAAACGAGAAAGCCACTAAAAAAACCAATTTTACCCAATCGTATAATCATATTTATTTTTTGTTTTATTTTATTTTTATTTATTTATAAGAATATCAATTTAATATTAAACATTTTTACCAAAAAACATTTTTACACATAACGTTACGTATACGTAAACATAAAACAAAAAAATTATGGTTACGTATACGTAAATCAAAAAAATTGCTTTTGGATACGTATACGTAAATAAAAAAATTTCCTGAAATGATGTGGTTTTCGTGGTTTTCTCAGGTTTCGCCTAACTTTATGGTTTTCTTTTGATCCTTCCCCTATATATATATATATATAAATTTAAAAACTACAGGCCCCTTAGCAGACGGGGCCCCGGACGAGCGCCCTCCCCGCCCCCCCTAAAGGGTTCTAGTCGTTCATATTATCTTGGATTTCATATTAGGATTTGCAATTACATCAAGGATTAGTTTTAGAAGTTACAAGCTTGGCTGAAATCTACATATATTAGTTGCGTATTGAGGCTTTAGTGCCCCTCATACTTCCACTCCATAGTGGTGGCCAGTTCGTCTAGTCATCTTGATGACCTATGTAGTCAAACCTACAAGCCATAGAGCAAAGAAGCACACTAGCCAAGACACATCAACTACACAGCTCAAGAGGGGAGATGGTCAACATCTCGCTACAGTAATCAAATAGTGTAACAGTCAGAATGTCAACACTCCAACACAATATGCCGAATCCTAGAATTAGTCAAGGAAAGGGTAACGCAACCCTTGGAAAGGACACTATGATCACGTGCTTCAAAGAGGTAAGGTCAAACCGCACCATGAGAATGTAGGAAATAAGCTAACCTAAATGAGATAGCTAGCTGGGCGCCAAGCTCAGCTCAAGCAGGAATCTCCCTCTATAAAAGATCTTTAAAGGGGGTTCATTCATACTCGGTCTAATAGTCACTCTCAAACTCTCTCTTTCTCTATCATCATCTCTCGAGAACACACTACTTATTCTCACATCGAAGGCTGATCGCAGGAGACCATCTCATGCGGTGAGATTAAAAGTGCTTTGGTTTTTAGCAGGTCTATACAAGCAGATGAGCCTAGGAGACGTCCATACCTGTCACACCCCGCCTCAGGCACCCTTTGGACGCGTGTGAGCACGATTGATACTTGTTTTGAATTCAGAGTTTTTATAAAATAGCGAAAGACTTTTCAAGGATAATTTCGTTATAAATCTCAACCTCAAAGGTTGCTTTGGTAAATATCAAGAACCAGTCGGATAAACAAAGATCTTATATTTGTAATATTAGGAGTTTAACACCCATCTTGTTTTAATTACAAACGTTGTTGAAACCAAAATACAATACTTGCCGCCTGACAAGTTTTAAAGCCATCAGGTAATAGTATGCCTAAGGTAGATCAGCCTCTTGGCGCTATTCCTATTTCATCTATCAGGATCTCCTATGCATATAGCCTTAGAATCCATCTTGCACCTTATCCTATTCTGTACATACATATAGTCTTCGACGAGACCATAGTCTGCCCGACTAATTATTTCATTCCCAACAACACATTTCACTTGTTACCTGAAAATATTTTGAAAATAAAACGTCAATGTGAATGGTGGTGAATACAATTACCTTGACAGTAAAACCATTTGGCACAAACAGTTATTAAATTCATAATCATAGTATATATATATATATATATATATATATATATATATATATATTCAATCCACACATCCAACAGGTCCTCATGCCCTGACTTGTTCACACCACTGTAAACACCGGTAGTATGTCTTATAAACAATGGCCAGACTTCGTCTCCGAAATTGTTTACAAGGGAAGTACCGGCCGTGATACGAGACTTTCACCCGAGACCCGTGTATCATTTGTAAATTTTACGTATACTTATTGCATTAATCATTTAACACTTATTTTGACATTTTCATAAACATAAATGTTTGACACAAGGCTTAAAAACAAATAAAGTATTCACCTTAGTAAAATGGAAAGAGTAATAACTTTAGAATGAGCCTTCTAAGCTTGAACTACAGCACTAGCTTCCTATCTCAGCTTTCTCGAGCGTTTGTTAACTTCTACGAGCGTTTCCTCGTTATTGCATGACTTTAAGTGAGCGCGGGTCAAACCGGGACAAGTGGGAACACTCTAAAGTAGCTTTGGAACGTGAAAATGAAGTGAGAAGTTGATTTTGGGATGAGAAATGAGCTGAAATTGATCAGCTATTTATAGGCTGAAAATCTGACCCGTAGTGGACCGTTACACATGTCGGTGGCGGTGTTAAATTGCGTCAACCCTAGATGTCCAAATTTGATTGGACCCTTTCTTAAATTGTGGCTAGTGGACCGTTAACCAGAGACGTGAGTCTAACAAAATCTTGCCTTATGTAGACTTTAAGCAACTTTCAATCCATTTCACTTAGTTTCATGTAATCCGTTCTAGATCATACATAACCTAAATCAACTTATTCATAAGTAGATGTGTATTGTTATTTCTAGTTTAAGGTGTATGCAGATAGAATGAGAATGAGAATGAGATATGCTTGTTGAGTTTGAATGGATTCCAACTATTTTTCTAGAAATTGCATCACAATCAATACTACCCATTACTAATTTCATTTCATAATCGAACTTCAACAAGGTGCCAACACAACCAATCTATTTAAGAAAATTAAAACATTTGTAAAGCAATCTATGCTTATACCATTTATTCTTTCATATTGGAATTTAAAGTAGTGTACTTGAAACACTTGTTTTGTAATCAGGCATCAGTTTGAGAGTTTCTTGCAAACCTGCCCTGCACTCGAGGCCTAGTCCGTGCATATATTTTCCTCGATGAATGTATTATTTTTTTCTCGTATTTCCTGGACTTCTTTTTCTCAAAATAACGTAAGATTTTCTCTTGCCTGCTCATTGAAGGGAATTGAGATGGCCTTTTTAAATCATCACTTGAACATAGTTGTTGTGTCCCTAGTGATGGTATGCTTGTTGAGTTAGAATGTATTCCAACTATTTCTTCAAGATTTCCAGGATGAAAAGGTGAAAAAGAGAACTGGTTTAGTGCCCATTCTTGTTGCAAATTCATGGCGCCAAAAGTTGCCTCTGGTATGATTCCAACACAAGTTTGTTGGAGTGATGCCTGAGGCTTTGTTGAAAAGAAGAAAATGCATTATTAGAGGTGAAAAGCGTACGTTGGGTAACGGGTAAAACGGGCTAGCGTTGAAACATTGTGTTTTCTTACTATATCTAAAAATATATAGCTAATAATATTTTAATAGAAGGATCTAAAATAGAATATCCGTTAAAAATAGATTTATCAACTTTCAACCAATTTAACCCGTTCCCATTTTACTGATGAAACACAAACAAACTCGAAACGTTCATAATTGTAAGTTAGCTTATAGTAAAACAATTGATTAAGAACATATACATGTAGTTAGGAAATATTAAAAACTATAAGCTTAAAAACATGTTTGAAACGAGAGGAGGCCAAAACAAAGGAGTAGATCCTCACATAATAAAATAACAATACAACATACATACGATACATATTTTATGTAAGGGTTATTTTTAGTGGTGGAACCAAAACTTATGAAAAACCAGATTTATTTATCGAGACCATGCATCCAAAACATATAGAGACGATCCAGATTTATGTTAGGCCATCATAAAAGTTTATTTATTTATTTATTTATTTATTGAGTACAACTAGCGTCCCAACCATGGTTTTCTTACAAAAACCTTAGATATTTTTAGAAAATCTGTCGAATTCCGGTTACCATGGTTTTCTTACAAAAACCTTAGTTATTTCACATGGATGAATGGCTATAAAATCTTATCATTAATTTTTTGAATATTTTAGAGGACATCCTCATGAATATCTAAAAATGATTGAATTTAAGATCATTCATAACAATATCTCCATCTCTATCTCTATAATTTAAATAAATATAACTCTTTTTCAAAGTTATTTTTAAATTGGATTTAGCCTCTCACATCTCATTCTTTATAGCTATCTCTCTCTCACTTACAAACACTTATTTTACTATTTTTTTCTTTTTCCTATACACTTACAAAAAAATATTGAAATGATGAAAATAGATGTTTATATTCACATAATCTCTATTTAAAGATCATGATAAATATGTAAAATAAAAGAAGTCTTTTAATAATAGAGATGAAGATAGAAATTATGCTGTGAATGCTCACATTCCATGTAAAGGGCAAGTTGGTACATACCTTTTCATGCCATATGTGATGTGTCCATGAGAGATGGGAAAACTCTTACATGCTCAAATTGGCGATTATAAATTATCTAATGCTACAAGTTATTGGCATATGCTCTTCAAATCCCTGGCATAACGTAGACCATCATATTTTGAATAAGACAAAAAGGAATTTCAAGGGAACTCATGGGTGGCCGGATCCATACTGTGTTTGGGTGTGCCCATTTCTTTATGAAAAAAATTCCGTAAAATTTTATAAAATAAAAGATCTTATTTGAACGCCGTGACAATCCGTTTTGATTTGTTGACTAACATCTGTACCGGTTTTAACCAGGGATGGCTCGACTATAAAAAAAATAAGTTGCCACTTTGAAGCCCCCATTTTTTAGGATTTAACGTCGTTAAATTTTCAGGTTTTAACTAGAAAAACAAAAATTCAGTATACCCGAAAGAGTTTTCTTTTTACTAAAACTCACTCCAAGTTTAATATGTGTGATTCTGTTACTTTAAGAAATTGTATACAAAAAACTGTGTATCATCATATTCCCTTATGTTAGGATTCTAAGTAGAAATGTAATTTTATGAAAATGACCCCGATTTTATAATTCGTTTTGCCAAAGAAGGTTTGTGCCACCGACAACAAAAATTTATTGATCCACCACCGATGATAAAAGCCAGAAAATAGAAAAAAAAATAACCTTACAATCATCTCTAACATATTAAGTTAGTAGAAGTATGAGTTAGTTTTTGAAAGTATTTAGTTTTTCACGAAAAATAAAAGGAGTGAATAAAACAAACTTGCAGATGTTAAATAACCATCTTAATGTTTGATCTTATTGTTCCACCAACACTTGTCTAGAAGATTGACCATAATTTTCATTGTAATTTACCTGAATGCCCTGAGTCGGCATGTCATCAAACTGACCATTGTAACTTGCAAGATTCAAGGACCCATCAATCTGATTATTGTAAGGATTGGGCAGCAACCAAGAATCAATTTCATTTGATGCTACTTGCTCACCAGCTTCCTGGTCATTTTCAAAATGAAAAAGAGAATTAACAGGATTGTTAGCATGAGAAAAACCATAGATGGTATTTTTAGGGGCACTTTGGTAATTTAGAAAACTAGTGGAACTCAGCAGTACATTATTGTTCCAGTACTGAGTCATGGGTAAGGTACATAAACAAGGCACCATGGCTGTGTGACACATACAGTGCCTATTAGAACCAAGGCCATAAGTACTTAAATTATGGCTCCACATTTGTTTAGACTGTTTTACAATTGTTTCTCATTTGAGGGTCCTTATATATGCATGTAAGTTATATGCTAAAGAGCCAATCCATGGGGGGTGGGGTTTACCAAATATTCTTGTGGGTACCATCTTTTGTGGTGGGATAATAATAACACTACAATGGTTCTTTGAGGGCCCATAGAGTGATGGTTAAAGGGTGTATGCGATATTAGTGCACCATTTTATTTGGGTTGAATTGTTTTATCCAGGAGGTACCATGTATTGGTAAGCAGATTGTATAATACAAACTCAACTTTAGACAACCCTTTTGGTCAAAATTATTCGAATCCGAATGTCCGATACGAAAACCCGAATTTTCGAATTTCCGGATTCGGATTTGGATATCAATTTTTAAAAAATTCGGATAGATCGGCATCCGCTTTCGGTCCCATTCACAGTTTAAGTTCAGACACTGAGAGTGCCTGAATCTCTCGCGTACCACAGGTACATCGTATAGTTCCTTCACTTCCTTACACTTGTCAATCACGTACACCAGATAAGCCTCGCATCCGCGCCTCAGATAATTCGTTGCCTTAATCATTGAGATGACGTTAGGCATCGGAGCGTCGCGATCCCCGAGTACTTCGACTTCGCTACCATCCGGAGCCTTGAGGCGGATTATCTTTCGTTTGCATATAATCTGTGCTTCGTTGACATTTAACCAATCCATACCCAACATGACATCGAACCCTCCCAAAACTATAACAAACAATCTGACGGGGAATCTATGACCTTCTATTTTTATTGTGGAATTGTCAACTACATCAGTTACCCTTGTTGTTCTACCCTCAGCGGTTTCTACACTAAAGGCACTTTCTAGTTTATTGACTGAGTATTTCACCCGCATACAGAAAGTAGCAGATATAAAGCTCTTACTGGCGCCCGAATCAAATAATACCAAAACAAAAGTGTTATCAAGGATGAACGTACCAGACGCCACATCGGGATCCACCCTAGCCTCCTCCTCGTCAGCGCATATGCTCGGGTCCTCTTCCTTCTTCTCTGGGCCTTTCCCTTTGCCACTTTCCCCCATCCTTGGCTTAGTGCATTCATGACTCATGTGTCCATTTCCCCCACAGTTATAACACTTGACACCTTGTGGGCATTCCAGGGAATAGTATCCGGTCTTGCCACATTTAAAGCACAGATTAGTTCCCAGCCTACACTCCCCCTCATGCCTTGCACCACATTTCCCACAAATCAGGGTCTCACGAGCTCCAAACAGTCTCCCACCAGATCGTTTGGCTGGAAAATTTGGTTTCTTCTTTGGCTCATCAATAGCAACAACATTCAGTGCTAGGTCATCGAACACCACGCCACTTAGTTCTACGACTGAATCGTAGGTAGTAGGAGCATTGGCCTTAACATAGGTGCGAACCTTGTCCGACAGCCCTTGAATGTAGCAGGCAATTTTCCTTTCCTCAGTCGTGACCAGGTGTGGCACCAGACGTGCCAGTTCGTTGAACTGAGTGGTGTAATGCCGGTGCGTCATGCTCCCGACCTTCAACCCCAGAAATTCCCTCTCTAGCTTTTCAATCTCGTTCCTTGGACAGAAGTTCTTGATCACCAAAGTTTTCAAGTTATTCCACATCATTGAGTCAACCACATCATCTCCTTTAGCTTGGCGTACACATTCCCACCAGTGGGATGCTTCCTCTCTCAAGGAGTTAGTATCAAATTTCACAACTTGATTTGCTCGTCATTCGCTTAGACGAATGGTGGTCTCCATGCGGATCACCCAATCAAACGTAGCCACCGCGTCTTTCTTCCCAGTTAGAACCGGCGGATCACATGACTTAAAGGACTTGTAGTCACATCCGCGAGCAAGCGGTGCATTGATAGCCTCATGATTCGGTGCCCCAACTCCTGTATTAGACCCGCCCGCCTCATTAGCCTTCTTTAATGCCTCTGCTAACAGATCTGGCAAGGAAGCCTTTATCATTTCACTTTCACTTCCGGTTCGAAAGTGAAATGTTGCTCTTCAACTTGAGTCGGTTTAGTCCCATGCACACTAGTTTCCGGTTCAGTGTGAACACTTCCTTCTTCAGTGTACACTTGGCGAGCGAGGGTTCTGCCACGCCCACCGTTACGCCCACCGGTACGGCCCCCAACACGCCTTTCGTTTCCTCATCTTGCTATTTCGTTCTATAAGACAAGGAATCCAATGTCATCACGTTAGTTAAGAAATAGAATTCAACAAGTATTGTAAGATGTTAAGATACACTGGCCATCTACAATTAACCATTACATTACCTCTCGATTTCTATTTGACCACTTTTGTGATTTCATTAGAACACAAGTCCTAACCTGACACTTCTAAGTCATACTATATATGTACATATATATATATATATACTACCTTCATACCTGATGCTATGGCTCTAGTTACCCGTATCGGCATCCGCTTTCGGTCACATTCATAGTTTAAGTTCAGACACTGGGAGTGCCCGAATTTTCAAACTATTGCTCTGATACCAACTTGTAAGGCCCCAAAGCCGGGAGGCCTCACTTGTTGGATTTACTCATTCACAAACAGTTCTTAAACTTGAATATCAAATAACGCAGCGGAATCATTCATTCAACATAATTAAAAACTTGTTCAACATGCGAAACCGTAACATTTTCTAAAACATAAACATGACATAATTAAATCATAACGGGATGCCAGCCTTCGTAGATCAATCGGGTAACTCTTCAATGCTCGCCAAGCATCACCGTCCATATCCGTACCTGTCCTCAATCTGAATGTGCATACTAAAGGTCAGCTACGCTGGTGAGTTCTAGCTTTACATAAAACCTTAACATAAATATTTTGCCCAAAAACATAACATACATTTATTTAACAAAAGCGTACGTAAAACATGCAATAATTTAACATCATCATAACATTGTAACATAGCATCATTACATAAGTCATCATGAACCGAATCTACGCCTTCTCGTAACCGTCAATTCCAAACATCGTGGGTTGGCAGAGAAACCCCGAGGCACGCCACCACTAGGCCCTATAACACCGTACTATCCTTCGGGCGGAGAAACCTAGGGCCCGATACCTCAAAGCCCTTCGACACTAACCAGTACCTTAGACACTATTTCCCCGCAAGGAATAGTACCTTCCATTAGGATCCCGGTAATCCCATGGGTGACCGTCGTCACCCCATCATCAACTAGTTGTACAACCGTTAGCCAGCCACAAAGGCCCCCCCGTAAGGGTAAGGCCAATACATACATACATACCCTAGCTCCCGTAGGAACTCGTGGCAGATTCGTTCATTAGTGACTATCATAAAACCTTTACCTCATTTTAGTTAAAGCATTCGTATGTTTTATTAAACGATGTTCCATTCATAAACCTTTCATAAAATTTACTTGGAAAAACATCTCATAAACTTCATCCTTCGTAAACATCGTTTCGTAAGTATGCACACCAGCCCAAAACGGTTATTAAAACGGTAAAAGAAAGGGCTCTAGAACTCACCTGAGATAAACAGGGTCAAAGGTCTCTAAAGTATCTTCTAACATGTATGTACACAACCTAATCTTAGCTTTATATATAACTCGTTACATTTTATCCCTTTATACCGAGAACTTTGAAAGTACCCGGCTCAATCCTGTGAACCTAGGAGTACACGGCTCCTTCCAGTGAACTTAGGAGTACACGGCTCCTTCGGTGTACACGGCTCCTTCCCGTGAACTTAAGTATACACGGTTCAAGGGGAGTTCTCGGGGTGGTGTACCCGTGAACTAGGTCTGGAAATCCTCAGCCGTGAAACCTACCCGAGATCTCAGCCGTGGTCCCTACCCGAGAATCCTAGCCGTGAAGCCTACCCGGGAATCCCAGCCGTGAAGCCTACCCGGTAATCCCAGCCGTGAAGCCTACCCGGGAATCCCAGCCGTGAAGCCTACCCAGGAATCCCAGTCGTGAAGCCTATCAGGGAATCCCAGCCGTGAAGCCTATCCAGGATCCCAGTAGTGAACCATAACTGGGGATCCCAACCGTGAACCTTCAGTTCTTACCCCAAAACCCTAGTTTTGCATGGCTTCATATCTGGATCGAGTGATTACGTTCAAAAGGTGTATTTTCCCCTCGTGATTCCAGATCTGAAGTATGACATCGTTTGACCCATAAAAACCCGACCTTTATGAGCCAAAACCCGTAAAAACCCATTTCAAGGAAAACTTAAAAAAAGAAGGGTTTTTACCTCAAATCGACTCCTTCCTTCAGCAAATCTTCACTCGAGTAGTGTAGGTAGGTAGAGGACCGATCTTTAACTTAATCCAAAGCTTTCTCTCTCTATGATTTTCTCTCTCTAGAAATGGTATGGAGCTTAAATGAGATTATGGAGAATGAGTGTGTGGAGGCTAGGGTTTAAACCTCTTTCTCCTTCCCGTTCTCGGCCCATGGACACAACCCAACTAGCGGCCCCCAAGCCCTTATCCGTTTCACACCCCTTTATTACATCCTCATCTCGCTTATTGTTTCGTCGTTATTTTTGGGATGTTAAATGAAATTAAGTTATTGTTTTCTTAAAAGTGACAAAAATAGATAATATATGAAGTTTATGTTTTTTATGTCATATGATTAACTTTCTTATTTAAAAAAAAACTAAAACGTTTTTGCGTCGTATATTTGAAACTTATATTTTTTTGACCAAACTTAGACATTGTTTCCAATAAAGTGTTATAAATACATTATATATGAAGTATATGGTTTTTATGTTACGTGTATAGCTATCTTATTTAAAAAAAAACTAAAACGTATTCGCATCGTAAATGCGTAAATTACTCAAAAATTAGCTTTTTGATGTTTTTATTATCATTTCATAAAAATGATGTTTTTTTAGTATATTTTATATATTTAAATCTTGATTTAAAAAAAATAACTACAAATCAACATATACGGTATAAGTTGAGAAATCAAGAAGAAACACAATATATATCAAAAAGTCAATAACTATGTTTTTATTCTACAACTTTGTTTTTTTAAATGAAATTAAGTTATTATTTCCATAAAAGTGATAAAAATAGATAATATATGAAGTTTATGTTTTTTATTTCATGTGATTAACTTTCTTATTTAAAAAAAAACTAAAACGTTTTGACGTCGTATATTTGAAACTTATATTTTTTTGACCAAATTTAGACAATGTTTCCAACAGGGCCGGTCCTGAGGATTTAAGTGCCCCGGACTTGCCGGAAAATAAAGGCCCCTACGTAGTGGTGGAGCCGAAAACTTTGTTCTATGGTGTCATTTTTTTTTCCGATACTCAGGTTATAACTGTGACAATCCGAACTTTCCAGGTTAACTCCGTTAGTTAAATTCAGTTAAATCCTAACTCAGTTAACTCAATTCTAAAACCAAATGATCATTTCTGTCAAATCTGAAGTTGCAAGGGCTGATTTTGTAAATAACCAGAAACCCTAATAGGCACGGTCGCGCCATGCTTTGGCACGGTCGCGCCTCTTGCCCAGTTGAAACGTAAACGCAGTCTTAAATTGCAAATTCATTTGAATATCAAGTTTGTAACGTATAAGCTCTAATGGCGATCATCATTGAGCCATTATCTCACACTTTAACACTCATAATGATCAAATTAAACTCCATTATGGTCTTCAATCCCGTAACCGATGACAACATCACCATTTCAATCAAATTTGCGTCAAACCGATCATTTGCACTGAAATCGACCACCTACACACCTCTATCGCACCTCTTAGAAGCTCTTGCACACATCAATTTGGCCGGAATCGTAGCAGAAGTCACCGGAGATCAAACCAGTTGCAGTCGGCACTTATTCTACTCGTTCATCATTGATTCGAATCCTATTCTGGTAATACTTTACTCCTTTAGCTTCGTTTTGACTCCTAGAACAAAAGCCCTAAGCCAATTCGGGTTTATATCATCGAATTGGTCATGTACCGAATCTAGGGTTCATCGTCTAAACGGTTTAATCAAACTCAACCCTAGACTCAACCTCAATGCAAATAAACTACAGGGATAGTTTCGTGATCATCTGTTCTATAAAAGCCCTATGATTTCAGCAGTTAATCTTATTGAATTTGACCGATTTAATTCGATGTTCATAAACTAGAGTTTTGGTTTTCAAATCAGGAATTAAACGATCTAAAACACGGTGTTTTTGCAATTAAAACCACCCTATGATTCGCATGTTACTGTTAAACAGAACCCCCATATCCTTTTAGTCAATCGAAATCGAAATCAAATGGATTTGGACTTATTGGCTTATTCTGTTAAACTCTGTGACTGTGTATCTAGGAGACACGGTCGTGCCAAGCCCTGGCACGGTCGTGCCTCGTACTCTGACCTGGTCGTGCCTCGTGCTCAGACTTGGTCGTGCCTCAAAACCCTAGACACCATCGTGCCAGACTCAGACACGGTCGTGCCTAATGATCAGTTTTGTTGTGTCTTCTGTTTGATCAACACGGCCGCGCCCCTAACAAGCACGGTCACGCTTGTGACCCTAACACGGTCGTGCCTTGCCTTAGGCGCAGTCGTGTGCGAGTAAACCTTTTGTCAGAATGTGTGATTATTATTTCAAAACAATAATTATTATATTATACTAATATGTATTAAACCGGAAAACCACCCTTAGGCTCGGGTTTAGTCTTGTAACTCGTATTAGTTATTTAAACCTCGTTTATAAAATAATATATTATTTTCAACCCTTAGTCTCAATTAAAAACGATAAATATTTTTATATTATTATTGTTTCGTTTATAAAATTCATGTAACATTTTAAACTAATAAATAATGTAATTATCTATATTATTTACACTAGTTTATACCCTCGAATAAAATAATAAATTTATTATTTTTGACATGCAATTGTTTATTGTAATATATTATTAAATCTAAAAATAATATATATTATATTATTTTCTTAGGCCATTAGTTTAATGGTGCAACGTGCGAATATACTTTATATTACTTTTGTCAATCGTCGCGTGACGTATTTATCCTAAATATTTTGTTAAGAAATCCTTCAATTACCGTGGACATGTTCGTCTACTCTTTGATCTTTAGAGCGTTTCTTTAGGACGTTCAACTTTCCGTGTCGTCGTCACATATCATTATATCCCATTATACCCCTAATTATTATGTTATAATTTTAGGGCATTCGTAAGCCGTTTCGGGCTAACGCTTGAGATTCAAATCTCATACTTGTATGATACTACCTACTGCGCAACGCATGTGAGTTTCACGGCCTCTTTTCACTTGTTTTTCTATTGGGGGAGAAACATGCATATACACAAACATCATTTTATTTGTTTTCCCGTTGGGGAGAAACATGCATACAAACAAACAATATTTTACTTGTTTCCCGTTGGGAAGAAACATGCATACGAACAGACATCCGTTTACTTGTCTTCTCGCCGAGGAGAGACATACTCATGAACGGACATGGATCACATAGTATCTCACTACCACTTGTTTACCTAAGTGCAAACATAACATGCAAAGTCCTTACACACTCGGACCGTTAGTATATGGAGTATAGCGAGGAAATTTGAGTAGTACTACTGGGTTTGACAAACTCCACCCGGGTTATTCGTGCTAACTTGATTGGAGGTCTAACGGGTGTAAATTGTCCTAAACACTTGCCATTGTTGATGTTAACAATGGCGGAAGGCATCCTAAACACAAACAGTCAGCTTCGGTTGCGAACGCTTAGAGTAACTTGTACATTGTCTAGCTAGCAATAGGTGTGACTTACGTGTGTGGATCCTGCAAACACTCAAACAGTTTATTTACTTGTAAACCTGTGAACTCACCAACCTTGTGTTGACACTTTTTCTTACATGTTTCTCAGGTCGCTAAGGCACATGTTGCACACTTAGGACATGCATGGAGTCCTACTATCATTTCATCCTCATGCAAACATTCAAAACAATTCACTTGTTTTATTAAACTAAACTTGGGCGCGCTTGTTCTGCGCATTTATTTTTTTTATTTAAACGCTTCCGCATTAACTCTGAACTTTTATGGTATTACATTTATGTCCCATATAGTGTCGTTTGATGTAACTAATGACTGAGATCCTGGTTTGTCACACACCAAACGGTAAAACTCCATTAGTTGAATTTGGGGGTGTGACAGATTGGTATCAAAGCCATTGGTTATAGAGAACTAGGATTGCATATTAGACTATAACCGCACACATGCATTACGACACAAACACTCATACCTGATACACATAGCACCCATATATGCATTACATTGCGGGCATGTTAACACCATCCATATCACCCTCTGTTGACGAGGGACACATCATTTGCAATGCATCATCATTCCCAGTGGCAACACTCGGGGAATCACCAGAACAACATCCACTCCCGTCCGAGGGCAGCGAGACAGAGCCTTCAGAGGATTCACTTATACCACCATCACCTGTCGAGTTTGGTGGGCTTACTCAGGTCCATGTTATGGACGACACTCAGCTAGCACATATCTCTTTGGGAGTTGGGATCGTCGGAGGCGAGTCCCTACTGTACCCAACAGCAACAATACGTCGAGTAAAGGCAGACCGTTGCACGCATTATTACAAGATCCATTGGCACGTAGATATCATCACTTTCCCGAGCCATGGGCTCGCGGAAGATAGATTGACCACAAAGTTGAGAACGCATTGCTCATTGCATACTCAGACCCTATCCTGACTCAGTTGGAAGGGCGGCTATTTTGCTGCTTCCTGTAACTCATATCCATGAATCAGTTTCAATTCTCGAAGTCGCATTTCGCGTGCATGATTCATCTACAATCCACTGGATTGGACCCTCGTATTGTGTTTCAACTCGAGTGAATACTCGGATCAAACGATTTCTGACTACTCATCCTGATATGAGTCCTAGTTGATCAACTTATGGTTGATGACTAAGCCTATCGATGACTTATCATATCTGAAAACACTCTGTACTCAGCAATACATGCTAAAAGACATTATGACACAGGACACGGAGAACTAGGGTGAGCATGCAAAACAAATTATCATTACGGGTGCACACGTAATAGTAATTTGAGGTGCATGTAAGTCCTGGTGAAACCTAGTGTGTGAATAAATGGTCCTAATATGTGAATTACAGACTTAAGTTTCCACTGTCCGTAGAAATTCTCGTAACCCGCTCAACGACTAGTTGGTATCGTTAAACATGTACAACAGTTGAAAGACGCGACTATCAGGTTGAAGATGTATACGAACACACTGAATTATCATTAAAGGAATCCCTCATGTTACTTTCACTCATGTAAGAGTCCTAGTGAAATTAAGACTCTCATCTAAACGTGATCATAGAAACCATATTGATTGAAACTCTAATAGAAATTCAATACAAATCTATCGACTCCAACTATGTAAGCGAAACTCTTCCTAAGATAGCACGTGTTATTTCATCTGACCCTATTACCTTATCTTGTGACTAATCCTTAGTCTAATTAGATTTATACCCCAGCATATCCAGTTGTTCCAATGACATTAGAAAACAGGGATTTAATCTAACCAACCATCAGTTGAGCGCGATTACTTAAGCAGACGACCTATTCCTTGTATTACTGGAATCTATATCTCATTAGATTTTCCTTCCTATATGTGAACCTCTTTCCTTGACCTTTTCATTGACCGACACTTACCTTATAAGCATGGTCATAAGCTTGAGATTGACCTCATGCTAGCCACACTTGGTACCTTTGACGTAATCATTAGCATGGATTGGTTACCTAAGAACCGACTCGAAATCATTTGTCATGAAAAAATCGTTCGCCTTCCTCTCCCTAGAGGAGAAACTCTTTATGTCCAAAGTGAAGGGATTGGTGCAGTCGTGGGCATCATACCCTTTATGAAAGCGCATAAGTGCCTGCAGAGGGGCCATACTGCTATTCTGACACTGTCGCTGAGCAACCATCCAAAGAAAAGAAGACAGATGACACCCCGATAGTTCGTGAATTTCCAGAATTATTTCCCAAAGACCTACTTGGTCTTCCACCTCACCGTCAAGTTGAATTTCAAATTGACCTAGCATCCTGAGCAGCGCCTCTTGCTCGGGCACCCTATAGACCTGCACCTAGTGAATTACAAGGACTATCTACACAACTGCAAGATTTGTTGGATAAAGGTTTCATCCGACCTAGCTCATCGCCATAGGGATTTCCGGTCCTATTTGTCACGAAGAAGGACGGGACTTCCGAATGTGCATCGATTATGATGAGCTGAACAAAGTTACAATCAACAATCGTTATCCTCTACCCTGCATAGATGATCTGTTTGATCAACTCTAAGGGTCAAGCTTCTATTCCAAGATAGATATATCTGGTTACCATCAATTGAGAGCCCGAGATGAGGATATCTCTAAGACTGCCTTCAGAACTAGGTGCGACCACTATGAGTTTATGGTCATGCCTTTCGGATTAACCAACGCACCCACGGTGTTCATGGACCTCATGAACCGCGTGTGTAAACCTTACCTTGATCAGTTCCTCATCGTTTTTCATTGATGACATCCTCATCTATTCCAAGAACAAAGAGGAGCATGAGGAGCACCTACTTTTGATTCTAGAATTGCTAAATCAGGAGCAGCTGTATGCTAAGTTTTCCAAGTGCGAATTCTGGATTCCTGAAGTTAAATTTTTTAGGACATGTGGTTAACGAGAATGGAATACATGTCTATCCATCTAAAATAGAAGACATCAAGAATTAGGCAGCACTGATGACTCCGACAGAGGTGCGACAATTTCTGGGATTGGCCGGCTATTATCGTCGATTCATCGAGGGAATTTCCAAGATTGCCCAACCTCTCACTGCCTTAACCCAGAAGGGTAAAGCCTATAACTGGGGCAACAACCAGGAGTCAGCATTTCAACTCCTTAGGCAGAAACTTTGCAGTGCACCCATCCTAGCTCTTCCAGAGGGAACGGATGATTTTGTGGTGTACTGCTATGCATCCATTCAGGGTCTTGGTTGTGCAACGTGAGAAAGTGATCTCATACGCTTCCCAGCAATTGAAGATTCACAAGAAAAACTACACCACTCATGACCTAGAGTTAGGAGCCGTAGTTTTCGCACTTAAGATATGGAGACATTACTTGTATGGACCAAGTGCACTATCTACACCGATCACAAGTGTCTTCAACATATCTTTGAACAGAAAGAGTTGAACATGCGACAGCGTCATTGGGTCGAGCTCTTGAATAATTATGACGGTGCGATCAAATATCATCCGGGTAAGGCTAATGTGGTAGCCGAAGCCCTAAGCCGAAAGGAAACCAAGCCAAAACGAGTTCGAGCATTGCAGCTTATTATTCATATCGGATTACTTGAAAAAATCCGTAGTGCTCAACTCGAAGCCCTGAAAGAGGAGAATCTTCAGCTGGAAGCCACACGCGGTATGGAAGAACAACCTGAAATCAAATCTGACGACATTCGCTAATTCGCAGAGCGAATATGGGTTCCGGTGTACGAAAACTTAAGGGAACTAGTCATGGATGAAGCCCATAAATCTCGTTGCTCTGTTCATCCAGGTTCCGACAAGATGTACCATGACCTAAAGGTGCTATATTGGTGGCCAAAGATGAAGGCCGATATAGCCACCTATGTGAGTAAGTGCCTGACTTGCGCAAAGGTCAAAGTTGAATACCAAAAGTCTTCTGGTCTACTTCAGCAACCAGAGATTCCTATGTGGAAATGGGAACGGATATCTATGGACTTTATCACCAAATTGCCCCGAACTCCTAGCGGAAGTGACACCATCTGGGTAATCGTCGACCGTTTAACAAAATCTGCTCACTTCTTAGCAATCAAAGAAACTGAAAAAAATGGAGAAGCTTACTAGTATATATTTGAAAGAAGTAGTATCTTGGCACGGGGTGCCAAATTTCTATCATTTAGGATCGTGACACACGATTCACCTCAAGTTTCTGGCAATCTTTACATAAAGCTTTAGGCACGCGTCTAGATATGAATACGGCATACCATCCACTAACAAATGGATAGACTGAGCGCACTATTCAAACTTTGGAGGATATGCTACGAGCTTGTGTGATTGATTTCGGTAACACTTGGGAGTCCCACCTTCCTCTGGTGGAGTTCTCCTACAACAACAGTTATCACACCAGCATTAAAGCAACTCCATTCGAGGCATTATATGGATGAAAATGCCGATCTCCTATTTGTTGGGCCGAGATTGGGGATAGTCAACTTACGGGTCCTGAACTTGTACTCGAAACCTCTGAAAATATAGTTCAAATTAGTAATCGTATGGCGGCAGCTCGTGATCGTCAAAAGAGCTATGCCGATAAGCGTCGTAAACCGTTAGAATTTCAAATAGGCGACACGGTCTTGTTAAAGGTCTCACCTTGAAAAGGTGTCAGTCGTTTTGGGAAATGAGGCAAACTAAATCCTCGTTATGTTGGACCATTCAAGATAGTAAAGAGAATTGGCCCAGTAGCGTATCAACTGGACCCACCTGAAGGACTTAGTGGTGTACACAACGTCTTTCATGTCTCGAACTAGAAGAAACGTCTAGTAGACGAGACACTCGCTATCCCTCTTGAGGAACTGCAAATCGATGAACAATTGAGTTTCATTGAAGAATCAGTAGAAATCATAGATAGGGAAGTCAAAACGCCCAAGCACGGTGAAACTCCTATTGTCAGAGTTCGTTGGGAACTCGAAACGCGGACCGGAATTCACGTGGGAGCGTGAGGATTAGATGATGCGCAAGTATCCTCATCTATTCAAGTACTTCACGTCAAACTCTTAATGTACTATTCTAATTTTCGGGACGAAAATTCTTTCAACTAAGGGATGATGTGACATCCAGAATTTTTTTTTATAATTTTTTTTTTCGGGACGAAAATTCTTTCAACTAGGGGATGATGTGACAATCCGAACTTTCCAGGTTAACTCCGTTAGTCAAATTCAGTTAAATCTTAACTTAGTTAACTTAATTCTAAAACAAAAGGATCATTTCTGTCAAATCTGAAGTTACAAGGGCTGATTTTGTAAATAACCTGAAACTCTAATAGGCACGGTCGCGCCTCTTACAGGCACGGTCGCGCCTCTTGCCCAGTTGAAACGTAAACACAGTCTTAAATCGCAAATTCGTTCGAATATCAAGTTTGTAACATATAAGCTCTAATGGCGATCATCATTGAGCCATTATCTCACGCTTTAACACTCGTAATGATCAAATTAAACTCCAGTATGGTCTTCAATCCCATAACCGACGACAAGATCACCATTTCAATCAAATTCGCGTCAAACCGATCATTTGCACTGAAATCGACCACCTACACACCTCTATCGCACCTCTCAAAAGCTCTTGCACGCTTCAATTTGGCCGAAATCGTATCAGAAATCACCGGAGATTGAACCAGTTGCAGTCAGCACTTATTCTACTTGTTCACCATCGATTCGAATCCTATTCTGGTAATACTTTACTCCTTTAGCTTCGTTTTGACTCCTAGAACAAAAGCCCTAATCCAATTCGGGTTTATATCATCGAATTGGTCATGTACCGGATCTAGGGTTCATCGTCTAAATGGTTTAATCAAACTCAACCCTAGAATCAACCTCAATGCAAATAAACTACAGGGATAGTTTCGTGATCATCCGTTCTATAAAAGCCCAATGATTTCAGAAGTTAATCTTATTGAATTCGACCGATTTAATTCGGTGTTCATAAACTAGAGTTTTGGTTTTCAAATCAGGAATTAAACGATCAAAAACTCAGTGTTTTTGCAATTAAAACCACCCTATGATTCACATGCTACTGTTAAACAGAACCCCATATCTTTTTGGTCAATGGCGATCGAAATCAAATGGATTTGTACTTATTGGCTTATTCTGTGACTATGTATCCAGGAGACACAGTCATGCCAAGCCCTGGCACGGTCATGCCTCATACTCTGACCTGGTTGTGCCTCGTACTCTGACCTGGTCATGCCTTGTGCTCAGACTTGGTCGTGCCTCAAAACCCTAGACACGGTCGTGCCAGATTCAGACACGGTTGTGCGTAATGATAAATTTTGTTGTGTCTTCTGTTTGATCAAAACGGTTGCCCCCTTGACCAGCACAGTCGCGCCTGTGACCCTAACACGGTCGTGCCTTGCCTTAGGCGTGGTCGTGTGCGAGTAAACCTTTTGTTAGAATGTGTGATTATTATTTCAAAACAATAATTATTATATTAATATGTTTTAAACCGGAAAACCACCCGTAGGCTCGGATTTAGTCTTGTAACTCGTATTCGTTATATAAACCTCGTTTATAAAATAATATATTATTTTCAACCCTTAGTCTCAATTAAAAATGATAAATATTTTTATATTATTATTGTTTCGTTTATAAAATTCGTGTAACATTTTAAACTAATAAATAATGTAATTATCTATATTGTTTACTCTTGTTTATATCCTCGAATAAAATAATAGATTTATTATTTTTGACACGCAATTGTTTATTGTAATATTTTATTAAATCTAAAAATAATATATATTAAATTATTTTCTTAGGCCATTAGTTTAATGGTGCAGCGTGCGAATATACTTTATATTACTTTTGTCAATCGTCGCGTGACGTATTTATCCTAAATATTCTGTTAAGAAATCCTTCAATTCCCGTGGACACGTTCGTCTACCCTTTGATCTTTAGAGCGTTTTGTTTAGGACGTTCAACATTCCGTGTCGTTGTCACATATCATTATATCTCATTATACCCCTAATTATAATGTTATAATTTTAGGGCATTCGTAAGCCGTTTCGGGCTAACGCTTGAGATTCAAATCTCATACTTGTGTGATACTACCTACTACGCAACGCAGGTGAGTTTCACGGCCCCTTTTTACTTGTTTTCCTATTGGGGGAGAAACATGCTTATACACAAACATCATTTTATTTGTTTTCCCGTTAGGGAGAAACATGCATGCCAACAAACAGTATTTTACTTGTTTCGCGTTGGGAAGAAACATGTATACGAACAGACATCCGTTTACTTATCTTCACGCCGAGGAGAGACATACTCATGAACGGACATGGATCACATAGTATTTCACTACCACTTGTTTACCTAAGTGCAAACATAACATGCAAATTCCTTACACACTCGGACCGTTAGTATATGGAGTATAGCGTGGAAATTTGAGTAGTACTACTGGGTTTGACAAACCCCACCCGGGTTAGTCGCGCTAACTTGATTGGAGGTCTAACGGGTGTAAATTGTCGTAAACACTTGCCATTGTTGATGTTAGCAATGGCAGAAGGCATCCCAAACACAAACAGTCAGCTTCGGTTGCGAACGCTTAGAGTAACTTGTGCATTGTCTAGCTAGCAATAGGTGTGACTTACGTATGTGGATCCTGCAAACACTCAAACAGTTTATTTACTTGTAAACCCGTGAACTCACTAACCTTGTATTTACTTGTCTAGCTAGCAATAGGTGTTGACCTACGTATGTTTCTCTGGTCGCTAAGGCACATGTTACACACTTATGACATGCATGGAGTCCTACTATCATTTCATCCTCATGCTAACATTCAAAACAATTTACTTGTTTTATTAAACTAAACTTGGGTGCGCTTGTTCTGCGCATTTATTTTTTTATTTAAACGCTTCCGCATTAACTGTGAACTTTTTTGGTATTACATTTATGTCCCATATAGTGTCGTTTGATGTAACTAATGACTGAGATCCTGGTTTGTCACGCACCAAACGGTAAAACTCCGTTAGTGAAATCTGGGGGTGTGACAATAACTGGGAATCAAAGTTTTAGAATCAAGTCGGGTCGGGTTGAATCAAGTAATAAAAACCAATATCATAATAAAAGTTCAACGTCATCGAAAAAACACATAAGGTATCATACCTTTAATCAAGATTCAATTTAATAGACTTTTTTAATTTAGGTTAAATGTAACATATCAAAAATTCGTAAGTAAGTGGTTCGGGTTAGTGGATAACCCGGATTCACATCTAATGTAATAAAGAGCAAGATTGGTCGAGCACAAGGCATTTTAACGACGTTAGTTGTCGTTGTAATCCTAACTCGAGACCCAATACTCACGGATTTGAACTTGAGGGACCCGGATGTAACTAAGGGACACTTATAAACAAATCATTGAGATAAACCCTAAGACAAATGGTTTAGCTATGTAAGTGCGACGGAAGCCGCAAGGGGGAACGAGGAAGCCGTCGAAATCGGGAAGCCAAAGGCGGTAGCTTGGAACACGAGACTTCACTACCCGATCAAGGTAATCCTCAAACCTTAATCTTTTTCAATTCCTGTTTCCGGTTAGTCGAAGAACCCGACAAGGGTTTGTGGTTGTGGTCATGATCAACGGTGGAGACGAAGAAGAAAGGGTGGACGGCCTATGATGGTGGTCACGTGGGACGAAGGGGACAACAGTTCGGAGATGATGGTAGGCTGTGGAGTGGCGTAAGGGCTAGCGAAGGAGGAGCGGGTGGAGTGATGGTGCCCGACGGTATCATGGCATGCATGCGGCGGCCATGGTGGCAGTCGCGGTGGAGTGACGAGGGACCGGTTGCGGCGGCGAACGGTGAAAGAAAGGTTGGTGTTGTATCCGACTACGGCTAGACTTGACGAGGAGGATGGCATAATCGTGGAGGTGGGGCGCGATGGTGGTGTATGTGGGTGATCGAAGTAGAGGTCGGTGAAGGGGTCTAGCACGGGATAGGCCTTGATGGTGGACGAGATGATGATGGCTAGCGACAAAGAAAGAGCCGGCAATGGGTTCAGCCATATCATGGATAGGCCAAGGACCGGCGATGGCTGTAATGGACATGACGACATGGCGGGGGATGTAACTCGGAGAAGGAAGAGGAGCTGGTTGGACGATTAAGGTTAACCTGAGAAGAAAGGTGATGGTGTCTTGCATAAGATTGCATGGTTGTGGTACAGGGTGGTAACCGGCGAGGACGACAAAGACGATGAGAACTCAAGGAGGTGACGACGGATAAAGGTGGTGGCCATGGTGACAACATGTGGCCAAACTAGTGGTGTTCTATGTGGATGACACACGTGGAAGTGCAAGGAGGACATCGGATACGGGTTCGCGACGAGCCAAACTTTGCATGAAGAGAATTATGGATTAAGGTTGCATACGTATGCATGCACACGTACGAGTATGGGAACCCGGGTTTAGTTATTTAGTTTCTGAGCGGGTGAAGGATGACCCGAGTCACGTGTATCCGGGGAGCTAAAGGTTCGATGAATCAGAATAATGAACGATTGAGACTAAGTGTGGGGTTATATTTTTATATGGTATGCGAACGTAATTTGATCGTGTGGTCGGACGTTTGACAGGTTGGGTTCAAGCGTGGACGCATGGGCTTGCAAAGCAAGGATTTGGATTTTCCTCTCAACCAGTGATTTTCTAATCCCCCTCTTTAAATATTTTTAACGTTTTGGGGCTATAGTACATACTTATGAAAAGAGTTTACTCTTTAAAATGTGTTAAGGATTTCGGGTTCCAACCCGATGTGTTTTGAATATAAAATGATTATTAAGTGAACGTAGGATATATGGTGGGTTCGGAGAAATGTGTGAGTTAAGGGAATGGGCTATTAATGCGTGCCGTGTTAAGGGCCGAACGGGAAGAGTCGTGTCGTACATTAAATGCTTATGATATATTGTGTTAGAAATATGTTGTTCTAGGGTTATGCGTGAGGTGCAAATATAGTTAATGAGTCATGGAATTGCTAGTATGTTATTTGTGTTGTGTGTTCATCATTGTATGTTTGCATTGTGTCATTATGACACAGCAAATGGGATTGTGAAGGATGAGGTCCTTCGGGAAGTCACCAACGGTGACGTATATTTAACAGGTTAATGATGAGCTCGGTGTGTCTAGAACGCCCTGACGAGGGTAACCCTAACGAGGTATGTGTTTACATGGGTATTTATATATATGTAGTATTGCATGCAAAGGTTGATTTATATTGATTATGCATGTGGTGATATTAATGTGGTAATGTTAGTGTGACGTGTAGATGATATTATTGTGGTATGTTGAGTTAGATTGACCGTTGTGTCAGGATTGTGACGTGACGTGTATAAGTGTCGTGTCAGTTAATTGTGAGAGCCTTTGTTCAGGCCGGGTGTGTTAATGTCTAAAGTTTGTTGTGTTAACCAAGTGTCGAGTTAATACTTGTTCTTGGGTAAGAGTTATTAGTATAGTAAGTTCAGTCTCTGTCGACGAGACGGTAATATTATTATTATTGGTAGTTGGGGCTTAGTCTCGGGTGATGAACGGCTATGAGATGTCGTGGGATATCGGTGGGGTTAACTATTCATTAATGAATCGTAAAACTATTTTATTAAGGAATAAGCTAATGGATATGACATAATGTTTTTTCTTTAAATTAAACTATTAGAACTCACTCAGTGTAGCTGACTTTGTGTGTACGTTAGATTGTTTTGCAGGTGAACCTTGGGTAGACGTATCTTGGCTTGGAGGCGGTGTTACTTGGATTGGTGTGCAAGAATTTGTGAGGTCAGTTTAATAACATTAAATACTGATAAATGATTTTAGAAAGACTTCCGCTGTAGTTTCACTAATAGTAACTGTGTTTTAAATAGAATGACCCGTTATGAGAACCAAATGTAGGATGCCCGGGTTGGGATCTTACAAGTTGGTATCAGAGCCGTGGTTTAATAGAAAATCAGTGTTTTTACTAAAATAAAATACCTTAACCTAAACTGAAAATGGGACGCGGGTGAAATGAATGCCACCACGAGTAACCGTGAGCTAAGAGGTACGTCTTTTGAGTTATGCATAAACTGTTAGTGTGTAAATTGTGTAGTGTAACACTATATGAAGTTGTGTGGTATGATTTGGCGAAATCATGTTCTGTGAGTTAAGTAATGTGGAGTAGCATTAATTGCGTTATGTTAGATAATGTGGTGTGTTGTGCATGGTGATTATTATGATGATTTGCTACATTATATTGAGGTGCTATGTCAGTTGTGCGGATGCATGTGCATCAGGTATGTGTGAAAGGTAGAAACCTACTGTGAGTAGGTTGGGAAAGGTTTAGAGTACGTGCAGTAATGTGGACCACCAAATTGCATTTGATCACTGTTATGTGGTAGTCTATGATTACTCTCATATTCTGAATTTGTGTCCATAGTAATCACTCAAACGTTCTATCTTGAGTAGGATTAGGTGGTTAAGACGAAGCATGCGAGATCGGTCAGGCGTGATGCTCTTGCTAGGGGGAATGCATAATGATCAGTCAAGACGACGACTGTTGTGGGTAAAACTGCTAGTGAGATGGGAGTGGTGTTGGCGCTTATCGTGCAAGTGTGACTAGAGCTATGGTCAGCGACATACCGCGTGGAGCTATGATTGGAAACACGGGATGGAAAAGGAAAAGCAGTGCCAGCTGCACGTGATATTCCTCCAGGATGTGGACCTGCACGGTTGAGAGAGCGGCCAATTGCGTTGGTTAAGAGAGCTTTGCTTCAGGAGGAACCAGAGGAGAACACGCAAGATGCATCTGACGTGGTCTAGTAGTGATTTGGCGGGCAGTGTTTGGGATGCTTGATTGCTTGATGGGTAGTTAGTATGGCAGTTGTCACGAGAGATTTCTAGTTGATCTGACATTATGACTAACTAGATGTTTACGTGGTGTTATACTTAATGCAAATATTGGTTATTTGATTTGACATTGGTTCTGAGTTTTACCGCGTGGCGATTTGACCGAGATTAAAAATAGTCGTATTTGTGATAGCCTACTATTGTGAGTGCAGTGTTAAATTTAGTGCGGTATGGTGTGATTATGTGATTACCTTTTGAACAACATGAGTTCATATTAAATGTAATTCTTTCTGTGGTGCTAGTGCATGGTTAATTAGATGGTATGAGTAGACTTGTATAGACATGAGTTTTGAAATTGTCTGTGTCTACAATCTTAAGATAGTGTCACCGATGTGATAATGATCAGGTGATGTTTGGAGTGCAATGGGTGTGTTGCACTTTGTGTGAAAGTGCAGGACGGGGTCCTGTGAGAAATTGTGGTTATATACCTTGTGTGTAGGTATAAAGGTTCGAGACGGGGTCATGTGGGGAATGATGACTTATATATTATGTGTATAAATTATTAGGGTGATGTCTTGTGTCTAGACTGATTAATGTGTTATCATGAACCATTGGTACGACCCGCTAGGGTGAATAGGAGATAGGGTTCATTTGTGGTGTGTGTTTATAAATGACGAGCTCATATTGTACATAGGTAGATTTGCTCAAGTCTAGCTAATTGTGTGGGTGCACTTTGTGCAAGTTAGAAGGTGAGGATACTAGTATATGCGTAGGACATTGTGTGTTCTGTAGTTTTGTTGTGTCAATGCGTGTCCTTGTAGTACACGCTTAGTCGTGCATAGTATGGGTAGTCAGTGTGCTCAGGAATAGTATTTCTATCTTGACGATTTTCTCGATGTTGATACATTGAGGTGATGCAAGAAGCGTGACGTCATTCGAGACGATCGGCAAAGTACTCTTATGAGATACCTATACTTATATCTCGGGAATACGGAGCACAGAGTCGAGGGGTGCCGCGAAGAGAGATGACGATGAAAGCGTTACGTGGACGCTTGATTGGAACTAGTCATGACGCGATCAAGATGACGACGCAGAAAAAGTTAACACGGAGTGGAGGACGTGATGATAGGGTCTTTATGGAATACGTTCCATAGAAGGAATTCCGTCAATGAAAGACATGAAAGGGACGAGAAGGTTTTCTCTAGGCTAGGCAAGGGGTGGCTGAGGCATGCGACAAGACGGACTTCATGTTCGCATTTAATGAACGAGACGCGATCAGTGATCGCGTGGCAATGATAGAGCAATGACGAGGACAGTGGAACAGAGGGAGGGTAAGCGCAGGATTGCACATGTGTGACCAAGAAGGAGATGCCTGCGCTGGCATGCTTATGACTAGCTTAAGGAAAGCTCTGGTGGAGCATTCAAGTAAAACAGTTTTTTGGCTAGTGAGATAGACGTGACAGAGGTAGGTGAACTTTTGAGAACATCGAGGGATAATGGGAGTGACCGTAGTGTTGGGCGTATGCACACACATGGCAGGTATATTAAAAACGTGGTAATGAAGAAATGATATAATGTGAAGACAAACCACCAGAAGGGATCAATAGAGATTGGCACAAGTTCTGTGAGGTTATCTGCGAATGAGAAACATATCACATTGGTGAGCAAGGCGATGGTGCATAAGTTTTAAGGAATCGTCGTGGAGAGACGATTAGAGTACGAAATGAGAAGAACGATGAGTGATCCCGGTTATGTAAGAAAAAGGAGCTTTAATTAGGGATAACCGTCGAATGACGAGGTTACCAGGGCTATACAAGATTGACGGTATAAGTGTGGTGAGTGAATTAGGTAAACAGGATAAGTAAACAGTTAGTTGTTAATGTTGTGCCATGAAAGGGAAAGTGGAAGAACGAGTAATAAGGGAAATGTAGAGGATCCTATAAGTCCCAAAGTTGAGAACAGAAAATGGAGAAGACTTTGAACGCCATGGTTAGTGGCCGTGTTGTAAAGTAATGACCTCGACGAGGTGTGCGGAAGAGGGGGCGGTGGTGGTGTATGTGGTGATCGGAGTAGAGGTCAGTGAAGGGGTCGAGCACGGGATAGGCCTTGATGGTGGACGAGAGGAGGGTGGCTAGCGACAAAGCAAGAGCAAGGCAATGGGTTTGGCCGAATCAAGGACATGCCAAGGACCGGCGATGGCTGTAATGGACATGACGACGTGGCGGGGGACGTAACTCGGAGAAGGAGGAGGAGATGGTTGGCCTATTAATGTTAACCTGAGATGAAACGTGATGGTGTCGTGCATACGAGCGCATGGTTGTGGTACAGAGTGGTAATCGGCGAGGACGACGAAGACGATGAGAACTCAGGGAGGTTACGACGGATCAAGGTGGTGGCCATGGTGATGACATGTGGCCACACTAGTGGTGTTCTATGTAGATGACACCCGTGGGAGTGCAAGGAGGAGATCGGATACGGGTTCACGACGAGCCTAACTTCGCATGAAGAGAATTATAGATTAAGGTTGCATACGTATGCATGCACACGTACGAGTATGGGAACCCGGGTTTAGTTGTTCAGTTTCTGATCGGGTCAAGGATGACCCGAGTCACGTGTATCCGGGGAGCTAAAGGTTCAATGAATCGGAATAATGAACGGTTGAGACTAAGTGTGGAGTTATATTTTTATACGGTATGTGACGTATGTTTCGAACGTATTTTGATCATGTGGTCGGACGTTTGACAGGTTGGGTTCAAGCGTGGACGCATGGGCTTGCAAAGCAAGGATTTGGATTTTCCTCAAATATTTTTAACGTTTTGGGGCTATAGTACATACTTATGAAAAGAGTTTACTCTTTAAAATGTGTTAAGTATTTCGGGTTCCAACCCGATGTGTTTTGAATATAAAATGATTATTAAGTGAACGTAGGATATATGGTGGGTTCGGAGAAATGTGTGAGTTAAGGGAATGGGCTATTAATGCGTGCCGTGTTAAGGGCCGAACGGGAAGAGTCGTGTCGTACATTAAATGCTTATGATATATTGTGTTAGAAATATGTTGTTCTAGGGTTATGCGTGAGGTGCAAGTATAGTTAATGAGTCATGGAATTGCTAGTATGTTATTTGTGTTGTGTGTTCATCATTGTATGTTTGCATGGTGTCATTATGACACAGCAAATGGGATTGTGAAGGATGAGGTCCTTCGGAAAGTCACCAACGGTGACGTATATTTAACAGGTTAATGATGAGCTCGGGGTGTCTTGAACGCCCTGACGAGAGTAACCCTAACGAGGGTGCAGTGACGAGATATGTGTTTACATGAGTATTTATATATATGAAGTATTGCATGCAAAGGTTGAGTTATATTGATTATGCATGTGGTGATATTAATGTGGTAATGTTAGTGTGACGTGTAGATGATATTATTGTGGTATGTAGAGTTAGATTAACCGTTGTGTCAGGATTGTGATGTGACGTGTATAAGTGGTGTCAGTTAATTGTGAGAGCCTTGGTTAAGGCCGGGTGTGTTAATGTCTAAAGTTTGTTGTGTTAACCAAGTGTCGAGTTAATACTTGTTCTTGGGTAAGAGTTATTAGTATAGTAAGTTCAGTCTATGTCGACGAGACGGTAAGATTATTATTATTATTATTATTATTATTATTGGTAGTTGGGGCTGAGTCTTGGGTGATGAACGGCTATGAGATGTCGTGGGATATCGATGGGGTTAACTATTCGATAATGAATCGTAAAACTATTTTATTAAGGAATAAGCTAATGGATATGACGTAATGGTTTTTGTTTAAATTAAACTATTAGAACTCACTCAACGTAGCTGACTTTGTGTGTACATTAGATTGTTTTGCAGGTGAACCTTGGGTTGACGTATCTTGGCTTGGAGACGGTGTTACTCGGATTGGTGTGCAGATATTCGTGAGGTAAGTTTAATAACATTAAATACTGATAAATGATTTTAGAAAGACTTCCGCTGTAGTTTCACTAATAGTAACTGTGTTTTAAAGAGAATGACCCGTTATGAGAACCAACTGTAGGATGCCCGGGTTAAGATCTTACATTAAATAATTGACATGGGCCTATAACGGTTATTGCCTTATTGAGTTAAAAAATTTAAAAATGAAACATGGGCCTTTAATGATTTGAACTCAACTATTAACAAGTAAATTAGCTTAATTTTTAAATTATAAGTTTTTTTAATTTGTAAAACGTTTAGATATCTTTTTTTTCAATAAAAACAATATATAGTTTTTTCATGCTAATGGGTCAATATTTTTTTATAAAACCAATGGTGTCAATCGTAAAAAAACAATGGTGTTACTCGAAATTTTCCTATTACACGTTAAATATGAGACGAGAAATTGACTGGTGCCGGGTGAACCTGTTCCCTACTATGTGGCTCCGCCAATGACCCTACGAACAAAATATATAAACTAATTTTTTTTTAAACGACGATTAACGTTATAGCAAGATCAGGGTCCTTTTTCTTCTGATATTCAATTTGTCCTTTTTTAACAGTCCATGGTTTCTAATTTGTTTATAAAGATTAGGGCCCAACCATTATATATTTACATCATAGGATTAAATGGAGTACTGAATTATGGCCCAACCAATCAACCATTACATATTTACATTATAAAGATTAAACAGATATGGTTCAACCATTACATTATAAAGATTAAAGGGACCCAACTATTTTTAAGTTTTTATAAGAAGGTCCCAATATACAAAACCGGTATATAAAATTAAAAAAAATATATATAAAAATTTAGGCCCCTTAAAAAAATAGGACTTGGCCGGCGGACCGGCGCGGCCTATCCCAGGCCGGCCCTGGTAAGTGTTATAATCACATTATATATGAAGTATATGGTTTTTATGTTACGTGTTTAGCTATCTTATTTAAAAAAAACTAAAACGTATTCACATCATAAATGCGTAAATTACTCAAAAATTGGTTTTTCAATGATTTTTTTTATTATTTCATAAAAATGATGTTTGTTTAGTATATTTTATATATTTAGATTTTAATTTAAATAAATTAAGGTCAACGTAAACATTATAAGTCGAGAAGTAAAAAAAAATATATATATATCAAAAGGTCAATAGCTGTGTTTTTCATTCTAGAACTATGTTCTTTAAATGAAATTAAGATATTCTTTCCATTAAAGTGAAAAATAAATACTTAAAGTGAAAAATAAATACTCATGAAGTGTATGTTTTTTATGTCATGTTGTTAGTTTTCTTACTTTTTTAAAAGTAAAACGTATTCGTGTTCTAATTTCAAAAATTATATTTTTTAACTAATGTTAGATATTGTTTACCGGAAAGTATTAAAAACACAATATATATGAAGTATATGGTTTTTATTTTATGTGTTTAGTTTCCTTATTTTTGTAAACAACTAAAACGTATTTGCGTCGTAAACAAATATCAAGGTTTTTGACAAAACACGGTTCAACCCGGTTTTTTAATACCCGGACCGAACCCAACGAACCCGGTTTGAAAAAGAAAAAAAAATGCAGGTCCTATTGCCAAAAAACACAGGTGTAGTCAGAAAAAAATTAAAAACTAAAAAATGGATATTCAATTAACTATTCGAAAATTTCGGATATCGGAAAATTTCGGATATCCGAATTTTCTAAAATACGATTTTCAACAACATCTTCATTTATATCCTTTTAATTTAACTAAACATCACCTTAATTCAAATTTGATTAACCTCTCACATCTCATTGTTTATCGTTTTCTCTATATCACTCACAAACACTTATTTTATTATTATTTATTTTCTTTTTCCTAGACACTAACAAAAATATAGAGATTGACGAAGAATAAGATCCAGATGAAGATAGAAAATAAAAGAAATCTATTAATAATAAAGACGGTGATGAAGATACCATGCTACGAATGTTCATATTCCATGTAAAGGGCAAGTTGGTACATACCTCTTCATATGTCCATGACAGATGGGAAAACTCTTACATGCCCAAATTGGCGATTATAAATTATCTAATGCTACACGTTATTGGCATATGCTCTTCAAATCCCTGGCATAACGTAGACCATCATATTTTGAATAAGACAAAAAAAAATTTCAAGGAGTGAATAAATTAAACTTTAATGTTTGATCCACCAACCCTTGTCTAGAAGATTGAACATAATTTTCATTGAAAATTACCTGAATACCCTGAGTCGGCATGTCATCAAACTGACCATGGTAACTTGCAAGATTCAAGGACCCATCAATCTGATTATTGTAAGGATTGGGCAGCAACCAAGAATCAGTTTCATTTGTTGCTACTTGCTCAATAGCTTCCTCATAGATGGTATTTTTAGGGCACTTTGGTAATTTAGGAAACTAGTTGAACTTAGCACTACATTATTGTTCCAATAACGAGTCATGGGATTAGAACCAAGGCCATAAGTAGTTAAATTATGGTTCCATATTTGGTTCGACTGTTTTGCAATTGTTTCTTATTTGGGAACGTCCTTATATATGCATGTAAGTTATATGCTAAAGAGCGAATCCATGGTGAGTGGGGTTGCTAAATATTCTTGTGGGTGCTATCTTTTGTGGTGGGGTAACAATAACAATACAAGAAGCCAAATGATGCTTCTTAAGGGCCCATAGAGTGATGGTTAAAAGGGTGTATGCGATATTAATGCACCTTTTCATTCGGGTTTAATTGTTGTATCCTAGAGGAAACCTTATATAGGTAAGCAAATTGTATAATACAAACTCAACTTTAGACAACCCTTATACTGACGGGCTCATTCTATGATCAGTCATTGATAGGATAATAGAGGTTAACCTCTATTGTTCAACATACTATATATGTGAATGGATGGATTGCATCTAATCAACTTTTATCGGTTCATGTTAGAAAGATGTAAGGCCCCTAACTCGAGAGAACTCACTTATTGGATTTACTCAATTACAACATTGTTCAAATACTGGAAGAACATAACACTTGATAACGGAAGCATCTTTCATTACATTAACTAGTCAGATAAATATTAAACATTCAAACATAGTCTTTAAAACAATAACATAGTGGTGGGATCTCAGTCTTGAGCCGAGTAGCCTCCTTGAACCCTTTCCATCTATCATTTAAGCATCTCTTTCTTTATCTACTTTAAACCTTCAATGTATACTAAAAAGTCAGCTAACGCCGGTTGATGTGTACTGGACGGTCTATAAAAACTAATAGAAAAACCTAACCTAGACACTCTAGTTTTAAATTTATAAATCTAGACTCAACCTAATACTAGATCACTCAACCGGAAAGTGTACCAATCAATGTAGTACAGTCTACTGTAAGTCCGGATGTCGAACCCACGAGACACTAGAAACAACTCTATCTAGATTCTGACTCAACTATCTAAACTGAATTATTATTATTATTATTATTATTTTTTTTTGGGGGGGGGGGGGGAGGGTTTATGTGTTTAACTATGATTAACTAATGAATAGCTAACTAACGACACCAAATGTAAAGCAACAGACTTTAAACGAATCACAAATAGGGAAAGCACTACCTAGACCTTAAATCCTATGCATGTACCTTGGAATTCTCTCGGATACGGTAACTATGATGGAACCGGGCTCTTAGAATACGACACACTTAGACAACCTAGTGGATCCCAGATCATTCTCCGGGTGTGACCAAAAAGGAAACCTTAAGGGACGTGTGAAACTCACCAGTTAATCGGATCACCTCTCAGCTATCTCCAACAACACTAAAGTACTCGCTAGATAGATTACCTCTCAGTCTCACTATCTCAATACACCCCTCAATGCAAGGAGTAGCTTGAATTCACTTGATAAGACACAGAATAACAACGATACTAGGAAACCCTCCTTTCAGAGCAATTAATCTAAAATCCTAACACCAAAGATTCACCGACAACTTCACACCTTTCAGCTATTGAAGCAGGCAGAATACCTAACCCTAATAGACTCTCAATCGATGTTCCTATGGATACGACGTCAGTAAACCATAAACCAATCACGTGCACAAAGCTAGTGACCTAATATGCAACCATACATGAAAGACATTCACAAAGTAGCATATGGAACAGTCAACAGATTATCAATCAAGATCAAATACGCATACACATCCAATCAAACAAAAACAAGTTCTTTAGTTTAATATTAATCCATCAACAAATTATTGAAAACCGAAAGAAAACCAATTAACAACGCATAATCACCGCAACCTAGGTAGTTCAAGATATTTATCCTTCTACCATCATCAAAACAGTAAAATGAGTCTCAAAGTTCATAACAATGATAAAGGATAAACAAGTCAAGAGGTAGAAGATGAAGAACATAAACCGAATGGGTTTTATCCAATCAATCCACACTTCCAATGGTTCGATTCCTGACTCCTTGATGATTATCCCACTTGAAATCGCCCTAAAGCCTTCACCTTTACGTCTGGAATTCGATAATTGAACCCTAGATTCAAGCCTAACCTTTTATACCTTGAAAATAGGCAAAAAGACCCGTAACTAGGCTCTCTCATGTACCGCGAGGCCCAGGAGATAATCCTTTCGCGTACCTCCTAAGAAGACAGTCGCGCGACAATTTCCAGAAATCATACCCCCCCGCGTATCGCGAGGGTGGGAACTACCAAGCTCACCGCGAGCCACTACCCATCACAGAAAATTTCTAGCCTTTTCCCATTTTGCCTTGATTGCTCGTACCTTCTTGGTTCTTGTTCGTTTAAGCTCAAAAATCACACGATTACCTACAAAACATCACATAACTAAGTACTAAACATAATAGACTCTAAACGACTCTAAAAACATACAAAAACGATACGAAATAGGGCGGAAACGGATGTGTGATTTGGAACACATCACCAGCGAGTTCTAGTTTTAAAGCATTCAGGTAAAATATCTTTCACATATCACATTGTATCTCCTTGCATTAAAAACATTTAAAGCTTTCATCTCTACTATCAACATTCACACATACTTACGCAATCATTCATACATACTTTCTCATTCATTCATTCACAGTTTAACATTCATGCTCTACTTTTATTCAATACTTTCTGTATCGAACCATTGCCCGAAGAAAAAGTCCTTGTAACAAACCATTGCCCAAAGACAAAGTCCCTGAAACGAACCATTGCCTGAAGATTAAGTACCTATAACGAACCATTATTGCTTGAAGATAAAGTCCCTGTAACGAACCATTCACCCAAGACAAAGTCCTTGTATGAACCATTGCCCGAAAAGAAAGTCAACCATTGCCCGAAGAAAAAGTCCATATAACGAACCATTGCCTAAAGACAAAGTCCTTATTACTGTCTGTCTACCGACGTAGCCTTTTAACTATGACATATCACTTTACACATAAAACATCATTTATCACTTATTACTATGTATAATATCATTTATCAAATCATACTTTAAAACCTTTAAACTTGGAAACTTTCTTTAACACATAAGTAAGCACTCCAGCCCCAAATCGTTATAAATCATTTAAAAGAAGGCTCTAGAAACTCACTTGTCCAGCTATCCTCTGTGTGGTTAGAACTGGTCCAATAACCGTCACTCACTATCTGAACTGATAAGTAATATATCCTTAATTCTACACTTTCATAAGTCTAAGCGAAACAAGGTAGTTTCGCCTTCATGCTCTAAGCGAAAACTGTGTTAGTTTAGCTTTCTATAGTCTCAGCGAAACGAAGACTAAGCAAATCTATCTGACTGAGCGAAACTACTACCAAACGATAATATGGTTTAGACAAACTTACACCTAAGCGAAACTAGATAAGTTTTGCCCGGTCGTCTTCTCTAGCAGAAACCCTAGTTTCTGCTTGGAGATGGCGGTTCAAACTTCATACGTCCAAGCTTCTTACATTTTACGTTCAAAACATGCGCTTTCCACTCGTGATTCAAGATCTATGGTTAGTTTCTCATATAACCCGTAAAAACTCAATCTTGTTGTGAAACTAACCCGAAAACCCACTTCGAATAAAACCTCATATCTAGGTTCGGTTAGTACATGTTTTCGATTATTTCTTCCTTTTACTCGATCTTGAGATGATTCTCCACGATCCTTGTGTTGGGAATCAGGGTACCAGTTTTAACTTTTAAAACAATAATTATTAAAACCATTTTAAATAAATAAATCAGATATAGTTTAGCGGAAGCAATTTAAGGTACAACATCAGATCTGGATTCCTTTTAGTGATCCGATTACACGCGTATAAACCATATTAAATTAACCAACCATAGGGTGTTCAGATATTACACCTTTGACGATAACCAAATCTGAAACACATTAGTACAACAAACGTCACACTAGTTGACTCGTACATAAAAAAAGCAAACAAATGAGACTGTCTCACGGAACACGCGGGTGGCGATGAAGCAGGTGGAGGCCGGCTACGACGGTTGAAAAACGTAAAAGGGGGGGGGGGGCTCCTTCTCCTTTGCGAAAACTATATGGTGGCTAAAACTAGTTTTAGGGTTTAACATTAAGGATATATTTATAAGTCCTTACTTTATTGAATGCATCCCTTGAGAATTAACTGTTAACTCCTAGTAATTAACTGTTAATTACTTCTAACCCTGTACTTTTACTAATTATAAATAATCAGTAAAATACTAACCAATTAACGTTTAGCCTTTAAATGTTTAAATCATCTATGCTTTAATTATTTCTCTAAATAATTATTTAGCGTATTCACCAATAAATATTTCTCTAAATATTTACCCACCTTTTATTATATCCTTCTTTCGTGAACTATAATATTTAACAATTAAATATTATTATTTGCTCGTTGCCTAGGGTGTAAATCTTTGGATCGTACCTCGTTAGTAACGCTGACTTAATTGACGATCGAACATCATATATCCAACAATCTCCCACTTGGTCGATTCTTCAATTAATCGGTTCAACATAGACAGTGGTGGACGCCTAGCTGCATCTCACTGACCCTTGCAAGTTATGACGTATTTACAATCGTCAGACTATTTCCTTACGTACAAGTAACCTTTACTTTACCAAGTCTAACAGTCTTAGTAAGCATATGTGTCCTTTCTGTTTTTGGAATCCGTTGAACATGAGACATGGATACAATTCACTTCTCATATGATGTTCAACTATTCTTGTTCTCGTTCTCCAATTCAATGTGATCCAAACAAACTACTCTTTAGTTTGAGCCTGGTCATGTGTTTTTCACCAGCTTGAATCAACGACACCAGAATGTCCAACTCCTAATTAAAGAAGAACATAATTCCTTTGGCCACGTGCATCTCCCACTAAACTTCAGATTACTCCTGATCTTACCCTTATTACTGCTTGTTAAGGTACAACGTTAGATCAGATCAAAGAACAAACCTCAGTCAAAGTTACTTTATTCAAAACATCTTAAGACATTGATCCATGAAGATAGTTTTGAAACGAGTTACGTCTAATAATTATTCTATAAAAATTATATGTGAATATGGTTTCCAACTTCTTGGTCTTTCATTCATAATGAACCAATCATCCGATTCACAATAGTCTTACGTTCAGATTGATTCCCATGAATCAAATCGACTACGGACATTTAGAATAATCTATATATTCAAGGATTTCTAAAACTTATAAACTATCGAACACAGTAACATCTAATTATAATGCATTTAACCATTAAATCAAATATAAAAATTAATGTAACTGAATTGTTTAAAAGCACCAAATACTAAATACAGATCAAACCCACTGTCTAGCAAATCTAAGACCTATCTTGTCTACATGTTCCTCATTTTTAGAATGAGGCATAGGCTTAGTGAAGGGTCAGCTAGATTCTGATCTGTGTGAACTTTGTTTAACACGATGTCTCCTCGTTCTATTATATCCCAGATATAATGAAATCTCCTGAGTATGTGCTTCGAGCTGTGGTGTGACCTTGGTTCCTTAGCTTGAGTAATGGCACTAGTATTGTCACACAGTATCTCGATCGGTTTCTGAATGCTAGACATCATTCCGAGATCATCAATGAACTTCTTCATCCAAGCATCTTCCTTTGCAACTTCCGACGCTGCAATATATTCTTACTCGGTGGTAGATTGAGCAACACCACTTTGTTTAATACTCTTCCAAGTGATCGCACCACCATTCAGAACAAATACAAATCGTGTTTGTGATCGAGAATCATCTTGATCAGTATGGAAGCTAGGATAAGTGTAACATTTAACTGCTAGTTCTTCTTCCAGTCCTCCATATATCAAGAACATATCCTTAGTTCTTCTTAAGTACTTTATGATGTTATTCACAGCTATCTAGTAACTCTCACCAGGATTATGTTGATATCTACTTGTCATGCTTAAAGCGTACGATATGTCAGGTCTAGACGTAGCATGGCATACATGATGGAACCAACTGCAGAAGCTTATGGAACCTTTTTCATTTTCTTCTTGTCCTCGTCAGACTGAAGGCACTATTTGTTATTCAGTATGGTTCCATGCGCCAGAGGCAAAGATCCTCTCTTAGAGTCTTGCATGAAAAAGCAGTGAATGACCTTATCAATATATGTACTTTGACTTAAACCTACAAGCCTCTTTGGTCTATCTCTATAGAACTTTATTCCCAGAATATAAGCAGCTTCACCAAGATCTTTCATTGCGAAACATTTTCCTAACCAAGACTTTACGTCTTTTAGCATAGTGATTTTCTGGTCAAAGCGAAGATTCCAACTTTTGTATGCTTTTTTTAACCCATAAATGGATTTGTTTAACTTGGATACCTTATTAGGATTCTCTGGATCGTCAAAACCTTTCGATTGAACCATATAGACCTTTAGTAAGATGCCCATTTAGGAAAGCGGTTTTGACATCCATTTGCCATATCTGGTAGTCATAATACGGGGCAATGTCAAGCAAGATCCTAATAGCCTTAAGCATGGCTATGGGCGAGAAGGTTTCATCATAATTAATTCCTTGAGTCTGAGTAAAACCTTTCGCTACCACCCTTGCTTTGAAGGTTTGCACATTCCCATCCATGTCGATTTTCTTCTTGAAAATCCACTTGCTTCCTACGGTCCGACTTTCGTGAGAAAGATCAACTAAGTCCCATACATGGTTGTCGTGCATGGATTGGATTTCAGCATCCATGGCTTCAAGCCATTTTTTAGATTCAGAATCTAAGATTGCATATTTGTAATTAGTGGGCTCTGCCTGATCAACTATCATGATGTCGTCAATCTGGTGAATCCCGATATACCTGTTGGGTTCTGACGATCCCTAGTACTTCTGCCAATAGTTTGTGTCATAATTGAATCTTGAACATTTCTAGATTCTGTTTCAGCAATCTCTTGCTGAATTGCAGTTTCAGTTTGTGGTTCTTGGATCTCATCCATATCCACATGGTTATCTCCAATCCCTCTCGCAAGAAGTCTTTCTCCAAGAAAATAGCTTTGCGTTTAATGAAAACTCGACTTTCAGCATGATTGTAGAAGTAGTAACCAATTGTTTTAGGGTATCCGAAGAAAACAACTTTATAGCCACGGGGATTTAGCTTATCCGTAGATTCACTTGTAACATATGTGTTACATCCCCAAACCCTAAGGTAGGACACTTTGGGTTTCTCCCCGTGCCAAATCTCATAAGGCGTTTTGTCCACCTTCTTTGTAGGAGCTGGATTTATGATTCTTGTGGCAGTCTCAAAAGCAAAAGTCCAGAAGGAGTGTGGGAGGTTTGTATGACACATCATAGATCGAACTATATCTAATAGAGTTCGATTTATCCTTTTGGACACACCGTTAAGTTGTGGTGTTCTTTGTGGAGTAAGCTGAGAAATGATCCACATTTGTTTAGATGTTCGTCAAACTCTTGACTAAAATATTCACCACCTCGATCAGATCGAAGCATCGTAATCGTCTTACCAAGATGATTTTGTACTTCGTTCTGGTATTGTCATTTCAAACGTTTCATGTTTATGCTTCATACGATAAACATATCCATATCAACTGAAGACATCAGTAAATGTCATAAAGTATCTCTCTCCACTTCTAGACATTGATCTGAATGGACCACATACATCCGTATGTACAAGTCCTAACAGATCCTTAGCCCTTTGACCCATACCGTAAAAAGGAGATTTGGTTAGCTTTCCACTTAAACATGATTCGCCATCATCAAACGACTCTTGACCAGTAGAATTCAGAATTCCGGCGGTCTGGAGTTTCTTCATACGATTCTTGTTTATGTGTCCAAGCCTACAATGCCATAGATACGTATCATTGAAATTATATTTCGTACGTTTGGAGGAGATTGTTGAATCTTCTTTTGGTGGCAGGTGGTGTGGCGTGAACTATACGCAAAAACCTACAAGTTCTAATATTTATAATAAAACGGACAAACCTAAACTAACGCGCACAATACGGCAAGTGTATCGATCGTTTGCAGAATAGATAGATAAGACCGAGTATCGAACCTACGGACACTGTATGTACAGCGAAATACTGACTCAGATGCAGGATAACTAATTACAAAAAGGGGGGTTTCTTTTATTTATGAGAGAAATAAACTATAGAAAATAAAGGAAAAGACGAGGACAAACAAACTAGCGTGAGAATAACTACGAAACGAAAACAGATAGGGTGAAAGCACTACCTAGGCCCGAATCCTACACATGCTTGACAAAGGTTCTATCGATAAGGGAACTGACGAGATACCGGGATCTTAAAATACTAAACTCAAAGGAAACCTAGAGCACCCTCGACCCTTCTCAAGGATTGTCAACCAAGAAACCTAAAAGTTGTTAAACCACCGGTTGGATGGATTTCCCTCACAGGTCCTCCAATTTACTCAAGAAGTATCCGCTAGACAATCTACCTCACAGCGCGAAAGTCTCAATACACCTAAGTGCAAGGGATAACTAGGATTTTCCTATTGGATTCGGTAAACACAGATATGAGACAAACTAGCAAGATCTTCTCACAAAGCCTCTAAACTAGCAATCTAACACCCTAGACAAACCGACAATCTCTCACCTCACAGCTATCGAGATTGGTTGCACATCTAAACTATCTATATCAAGAAGATTACCCTATGGTGAACTCGTACGCAGTTAACCACCCACTAATCAAAGACACACAGTAATTGATTTAGCATGCACCTATTACATGAAAGACATTCACCAAGGCACATGAGGAGTAAATCATCAATCCATAAACAATCATAGACACACATAAAACATCCAATAATCCAAACCAAGTTTGTTACATCATGAGTTCATCACATGCAAATCATCCAAAACCGGATAAAACCTAATGTCAATCATATGTATTCATCAACACCTAGGTAGACAACAAGAATCTAGCCAAGAAACATGTTCAATATTATAAAACAATAAGTAACTAGGCTGTTCATCATGTTAGAATTGACAAGAAAACAAGAACGAATCAAAAATATGTAACCCGAGGTGAATCCGGCTTCAATTCTTCGATCCCAACGCTTGTTCTTGATCAATAACCACTTCTCCTCCTCCTTTTCGTCTTTTGCCGTCACTTTTCGTCGCCTCCAGCCGCTCCAGGCTCGTTCCTCCTCGTGTCTCCCCTTTAGGGTTTCTAATTTTTGGGGTTTAAAACAATTTCTGCGAAAAACCACCCGTCGCGTAGCGCGACGGGATCTTGCACACTCCTCGCGTAGCGCGAGGGCCCCAGAAAAGACAAAACAGTCGGGCAATCATTAAAAGGGCAATTCTGACATTTTTCAATCCTCGCGTAGCGCGAGGGACTTCCAATACCTGTCGCGCTACGCGACATGGGTAAAAATCCAGAAAGTTTCTTTTTTCTTATCCACAGCCCTCTCGCACGAACCGAAAACTCGTTCTTCTTCGTTTTCAATCATATCCGCTTCCTTTGTGACCTAACAACCATAAGATATAGAAATATTAAGTACAAGCAGTTATAGAAGAAAACCGAAGCAAAACAAACACAAAGTGGGAATAAAATAGACAGTAAAACGGATGTATTTTGCAATACATCACATCCCCACACTTAACTCTTTTTCGTCCCTGAAAAAGATTAGAATAAAGAGATCAAAGATTAGCGAGCCCGAATTAAATCATTTCATATTAACAAGGGGAAATACCGACATAGAAACCATGATTGCTGGTATACTGGTCCATTTTAAATCTAGGAAACTAAACAAGCCAAAAATATTTTATATATTTACCCAATTAACCGTGACCCACATCCTCTTGGCACTAAGCTACCTACTTTCGGGCTTGGCAATGATTAGTTATGATAAGCTATTTTAACGAATTAACTCGTGAATATAAAATACTCTTATGTTTTTTCCATCAGATCACTTGCAATAATTTACAGCTGACCCATATTTATTTATTATTATTTATTTATTTATTTATTTATTTTTTATTTTTTGATCAAGCTTATAGCTTTTTGGGCATCTTTTAATTTTGATCAGCAGCGTGAACCCGTTATGCGTCTATAGCAACAGGGCGACGCGCTCCTTTCCCAGGTCTCTGCCATCGCAGAACAGAGGAAAAGGGAGAAATAAACTAGAGATTCTATAGACACAAGATTCTAGCAAATCAGGACTTTACCTACCGCACCCTACTGGTTGGAATTACACTATCGGCCTAAAGGAATGTAGAAACCACAAGTTAATATTATTCTTAATTAAATTTTTCAAGGGCTTTCTAGATAACTAGACCTACCAACACATCACAAGTTTGCTATGATTTCCTTCCCACAAGTTTCAATTAAATGATAATCAACCAACTGCTAAATTATTTTTCTCATAAATTCACAATCAATTCAGGAACAATTTCAAAATTTTTTTTTTCAAATAAAAAAAACACACACACTCTAAACGAAAAAAAACAAAACTAAACGACAGTGTCCCATCCCCACACTTAAACTTTGCATTGTCCTCAATGCAGGAATGGAAACACGACTCAAAAACAAAAACAGGGAAAGGTAAAAGAAAATGGAAAAGACTTAGCTGGTATTTTGGCGGGTCAATATGCTCCAAGAATGCAGCAGCTCCCAAAGCCTTGTTGAGGATTCAACATCCCCACACTTCGCTCTCGTTGTGTTCTCGCTGCTAAATTTTTTTTTCGCGTAGCGCGACGGGGGACGAGCAAATCGTCGCGTAGCGCGAGGGGTGGAATTTGACAGAAAGTTTCGAAATTTTTCAACACTTAGTCAAATTTCTCACCCCTTATTTCCCAAACCTTCCAACCACCATTTACAAAAACTAACATGCCTGGGGACCCGCATTCTGCTGCTAAAAGCTCTTCCAAAAATCAATTATAATCCCTGCATGCAAACATCAAAACACAAAACCTGCAAAACAAAAACAAGCAAAACCCGAGCAGCATAACACTGACACAAATAATAGAATAAAAATAAAACTAAACTAAACAGATAATGTACAAGATACAAGCAGCCATAATAATGAGGACGAATCATAGAACAGGAGAAGCAACAAACACAATGACAGCTAAAATAAAGCAAATAAATAACTAAAGCGAAAATCTGGGTTGCCTCCCAGTAGCGCTAAGTTTACAGAAGAGTCTTCAGCCAGACTCGTGCCTCACAAGTAAACTCAATCAGGAGGCCTCTCCTTAATCCTCTTCCCATCATTTTTACTCAATCTCATTCTCTTGTCGATGGACGGGAAGAATCCAACAACCAGGCCCCAGAAGACTCGAAACAGACTCGAGTCGGGCCACCAAGACTTGAATTTTCCTGGACCGAACTGTATGCCATGCATGTAATGAGGAGCATGGTCGTCTCTGCAGTCTGGAACAACTGCAGGGCCTCTAATCGACCAGGTTTGTGTCCTTGAAATGCGCCGGTCCAGGCGCTCTCTCACCCTATCCCGTGGCACGTTGGATCTGGGTGGCGATCCATAATCATCATCGTCATCCACGGGCCGGCTATCATCATCAGCAATCCCCACACTTGGGGTTTGCTCATCCTCAACAAGAAGTGGTCGCTCTATCTCCATCACTTCTTCTTCATCCTCTCGGTTTGGTGACTGCTCGATAACCGCTGCTGGCTCTCCATAAAGTAATGTCTCGAGAGTGGTAATGTCACCAACAGGGTCAAACACCTCATCAGCCTCTTGAGTTGTAAAACCAACCAACTCGTCACCAAAATCAAACTCCCAGGATAGTACATGCTCCTCCTCCTTCGTCATGTCATCCTCTATCCTGGCTTTCTCACTTTCCTCATCAATCTGATCATTAGGATGCTCTGTGGTCACGGGATCAGATGAAAACTCCAACTCATCATCAGAATCGGCCCACAATGCGGAAATCGGCTGAATTTGGAAATCCTGCTGAACCAGAGGTGGGACTGACTCGTCCATTAATGTCTCTGGTCTTGGTGTGTTGAATATTTCACCTTCCTCTGCCCACCGGGCCTCCATCTCAGCAAACCGGGCACTCCAATCAGTCTGCCTGACTTCTTCTGCTGATGGGATGTGAAGACTCTCCTCCTGCGCTCGAAAGTAAGCAACTACAGCATCATCTACACTCGGAACACGTGTATCCTCTACAGCAAAAATGACGACTCTCTCCACATCAGCTGGTATGTCCGCCTGCAGATCGTGCCTCAAATAAGATTGGATGTGTTCTTCTACATCCGGATCCTCAAAATCAAATATATGCCGAGCCGGAGGTGGGACTTGGGAAGAACTATCGGAAATAGCAAAAACTCCGCTGTCCGTTCTCGTCTCCGGCTCTAATGAATCATCAATCACAGGATCCTCTATCTGCTTCATAGATGTAGCCATTGTAAGTTTAAGAGCTTCAATCTGACTTGTCAGAAGATCCATCTCAGCTCTCCATTTGATGTCTTTGGCTCTCGCTTCCTTTTCCATCAGCTCCATCAAATGGTACGATCTCGCCAACGCATCATCCTCCTGATATCTCTCATCGTACCGGTGCGCAGAATACCCATATGAATAAAAATGCTGACATTGCTGCGTCCAATGGGGTCCACCACAATTCTCGCACCACATCTTCCTCTTCTTTCAAAATAAATAAAAATAAAAATAAAGAGAAAAATAAAGAAATATAACCTAATCTAAAACACCCAAATAAAAGAAAATATACACAAATCCTAAAATCAAAGTCAATTTCGCTATTGCCAAGTGTCCCCGGCAACGGCGCCAAAAACTTGGTGTGCTACGAACTATACGCAAAAATCTACAAGTTCTAATATTTATAATAAAATGGACAAACCTAAACTAACGCGCACAATACGGCAAGTGTACCGATCGTTTGCAGAATAGATAGATAAGACCGAGTATCGAATCTACGGACACTGTATGTACAGCGAAATACTGACTCAGATACAGGATAACTAATTACAAAAAGGGGGGTTTCTTTTATTTAAGAGAGAAATAAACTATAGAAAATAAAGGAAAAGACGAGGACAAACAAACTAGCGTGAGAATAACTACGTAACGAAAACAGATAGGGTGAAAGCTCTACCTAGGCCCGAATCCTACACATGCTTGACAAAGGTTCTATCGATAAGGGAACTGACGTGATACCGGGATCTTAAAATACTAAACTCAAAGGAAACCTAGAGCACCCTCGACCCTTCTCAAGGATTGTCAACCAAGAAACCTAAAAGCTGTTAAACCACCGGTTGGATGGATTTCCCTTACAGGTCCTCCAATTTACTCAAGAAGTATCCGCTAGACAATCTACCTCACAGCGCGAAAGTCTCAATACACCTAAGTGCAAGGGATAACTAGGATTTTCCTATTGGATTCGGTAAACACCGATATGAGACAAACTAGCAAGATCTTCTCACAAAGCCTCTAAACTAGAAATCTAACACCCTAGACAAACCGACAATTTCTCACCTCACAGCTATCGAGATTGGTTGCACATCTAAACTATCTATATCAAGAAGATTACCCTATGGTGAACTCATACGCAGTTAACCACCCACTAATCAAAGACACACAGTAATTGATCTAGCATGCACCTATTACATGAAAGACATTCACCAAGGCACACGAGGAGTAAATCATCAATCCATAAACAATCATAGACACACATAAAACATCCAATAATCCAAACCAAGTTTGTTACATCATGAGTTCATCACATGCAAATCATCCAAAACCGGATAAAACCTAATGTCAATCATATGTATTCATCAACACCTAGGTAGACAACAAGAATCCAGCCAAGAAACATGTTCAAAATTATAAAACAATAAGTAACTAGGTTGTTCATCATGTTAGAATTGACAAGAAAACAAGAACGAATCAAAAATATGTAACCCGAGGTGAATCCGGCTTCAATTCTTCGATCCCAACGCTTGTTCTTGATCAATAACCACTTCTCCTCCTCCTTTTCGTCTTTTGCCGTCACTTTTCGTCGCCTCCAGCCGCTCCAGGCTCGTTCCTCCTCGTGTCTCCCCTTTAGGGTTTCTAATTTTTGGGGTTTTAAAACAATTTCTGCGAAAAACCACCCGTCGCGTAGCGCGACGGGATCTTGCACACTCCTCGCGTAGCGCGAGGGCCCCAGAAAAGACAAAACAGTCGGGCAATCATTAAAAGGGCAATTCTGACATTTTTCAATCCTCGCATAGCGCGAGGGACTTCCAATACCTGTCGCGCTACGCGACAGGGGTAAAAATCCAGAAAGTTTCTTTTTTCTTATCCACAGCCCTCTCGCACGAACCGAAAACTCGTTCTTCTTCGTTTTCAATCATATCCGCTTCCTTTGTGACCTAACAACCATAAGATATAGAAATATTAAGTACAAGCAGTTATAGAAGAAAACCGAAGCAAAACAAACACAAAGTGGGAATAAAATAGACAGTAAAACGGATGTATTTTGCAATACATCACATCCCCACACTTAACTCTTTTTCGTCCCTGAAAAAGATTAGAATAAAGAGATCAAAGATTAGCGAGCCCGAATTAAATCATTTCATATTAACAAGGGGAAATACCGACATAGAAACCATGATTGCTGGTATACTGGTCCATTTTAAATCTAGGAAACTAAACAAGCCAAAAATATTTTATATATTTACCCAATTAACCGTGACCCACATCCTCTTGGCACTAAGCTACCTACTTTCGGGCTTGGCAATGATTAGTTATGATAAGCTATTTTAACGAATTAACTCGTGAATATAAAATACTCTTATGTTTTTTCCATCAGATCACTTGCAATAATTTACAGCTGACCCATATTTATTTATTATTATTTATTTATTTATTTATTTATTTTTTATTTATTTATTTATTTTTTGATCAAGCTTATAGCTTTTTGGGCATCTTTTAATTTTGATCAGCAGCGTGAACCCGTTATGCGTCTATAGCAACAGGGCGACGCGCTCCTTTCCCAGGTCTCTGCCATCGCAGAACAGAGGAAAAGGGAGAAATAAACTAGAGATTCTATAGACACAAGATTCTAGCAAATCAGGACTTTACCTACCGCACCCTACTGGTTGGAATTACACTATCGGCCTAAAGGAATGTAGAAACCACAAGTTAATATTATTCTTAATTAAATTTTTCAAGGGCTTTCTAGATAACTAGACCTACCAACACATCACAAGTTTGCTATGATTTCCTTCCCACAAGTTTCAATTAAATGATAATCAACTAACTGCTAAATTATTTTTCTCATAAATTCACAATCAATTCAGGAACAATTTCAAAATTTTTTTTTTCAAATAAAAAAAAAAACACACACTCTAAACGAAAAAAAACAAAACTAAACGACAGTGTCCCATCCCCACACTTAAACTTTGCATTGTCCTCAATGCAGGAATGGAAACACGACTCAAAAACAAAAACAGGGAAAGGTAAAAGAAAATGGAAAAGACTTAGCTGGTATTTTGGCGGGTCAATATGCTCCAAGAATGCAGCAGCTCCCAAAGCCTTGTTGAGGATTCAACATCCCCACACTTCGCTCTCGTTGTGTTCTCGCTGCTAATTTTTTTTTTCGCGTAGCGCGACGGGGGACGAGCAAATCGTCGCGTAGCGCGAGGGGTGGAATTTGACAGAAAGTTTCGAAATTTTTCAACACTTAGTCAAATTTCTCACCCCTTATTTCCCAAACCTTCCAACCACCATTTACAAAAACTAACATGCCTGGGGACCCGCATTCTGCTGCTAAAAGCTCTTCCAAAAATCAATTATAATCCCTGCATGCAAACATCAAAACACAAAACCTGCAAAACAAAAACAAGCAAAACCCGAGCAGCATAACACTGACACAAATAATAGAATAAAAATAAAACTAAACTAAACAGATAATGTACAAGATACAAGCAGCCATAATAATGAGGACGAATCATAGAACAGGAGAAGCAACAAACACAATGACAGCTAAAATAAAGCAAATAAATAACTAAAGCGAAAATCTGGGTTGCCTCCCAGTAGCGCTAAGTTTACAGAAGAGTCTTCAGCCAGACTCGTGCCTCACAAGTAAACTCAATCAGGAGGCCTCTCCTTAATCCTCTTCCCATCATTTTTACTCAATCTCATTCTCTTGTCGATGGACGGGAAGAATCCAACAACCAGGCCCCAGAAGACTCGAAACAGACTCGAGTCGGGCCACCAAGACTTGAATTTTCCTGGACCGAACTGTATGCCATGCATGTAATGAGGAGCATGGTCGTCTCTGCAGTCTGGAACAACTGCAGGGCCTCTAATCGACCAGGTTTGTGTCCTTGAAATGCGCCGGTCCAGGCGCTCTCTCACCCTATCCCGTGGCACGTTGGATCTGGGTGGCGATCCATAATCATCATCGTCATCCACGGGCCGGCTATCATCATCAGCAATCCCCACACTTGGGGTTTGCTCATCCTCAACAAGAAGTGGTCGCTCTATCTCCATCACTTCTTCTTCATCCTCTCGGTTTGGTGACTGCTCGATAACCGCTGCTGGCTCTCCATAAAGTAATGTCTCGAGAGTGGTAATGTCACCAACAGGGTCAAACACCTCATCAGCCTCTTGAGTTGTAAAACCAACCAACTCGTCACCAAAATCAAACTCCCAGGATAGTACATGCTCCTCCTCCTTCGTCATGTCATCCTCTATCCTGGCTTTCTCACTTTCCTCATCAATCTGATCATTAGGATGCTCTGTGGTCACGGGATCAGATGAAAACTCCAACTCATCATCAGAATCGGCCCACAATGCGGAAATCGGCTGAATTTGGAAATCCTGCTGAACCAGAGGTGGGACTGACTCGTCCATTAATGTCTCTGGTCTTGGTGTGTTGAATATTTCACCTTCCTCTGCCCACCGGGCCTCCATCTCAGCAAACCGGGCACTCCAATCAGTCTGCCTGACTTCTTCTGCTGATGGGATGTGAAGACTCTCCTCCTGCGCTCGAAAGTAAGCAACTACAGCATCATCTACACTCGGAACACGTGTATCCTCTACAGCAAAAATGACGACTCTCTCCACATCAGCTGGTATGTCCGCCTGCAGATCGTGCCTCAAATAAGATTGGATGTGTTCTTCTACATCCGGATCCTCAAAATCAAATATATGCCGAGCCGGAGGTGGGACTTGGGAAGAACTATCGGAAATAGCAAAAACTCCGCTGTCCGTTCTCGTCTCCGGCTCTAATGAATCATCAATCACAGGATCCTCTATCTGCTTCATAGATGTAGCCATTGTAAGTTTAAGAGCTTCAATCTGACTTGTCAGAAGATCCATCTCAGCTCTCCATTTGATGTCTTTGGCTCTCGCTTCCTTTTCCATCAGCTCCATCAAATGGTACGATCTCGCCAACGCATCATCCTCCTGATATCTCTCATCGTACCGGTGCGCAGAATACCCATATGAATAAAAATGCTGACATTGCTGCGTCCAATGGGGTCCACCACAATTCTCGCACCACATCTTCCTCTTCTTTCAAAATAAATAAAAATAAAAATAAAGAGAAAAATAAAGAAATATAACCTAATCTAAAACACCCAAATAAAAGAAAATATACACAAATCCTAAAATCAAAGTCAATTTCGCTATTGCCAAGTGTCCCCGGCAACGGCGCCAAAAACTTGGTGTGCTACGAACTATACGCAAAAATCTACAAGTTCTAATATTTATAATAAAATGGACAAACCTAAACTAACGCGCACAATACGGCAAGTGTACCGATCGTTTGCAGAATAGATAGATAAGACCGAGTATCGAATCTACGGACACTGTATGTACAGCGAAATACTGACTCAGATACAGGATAACTAATTACAAAAAGGGGGGTTTCTTTTATTTAAGAGAGAAATAAACTATAGAAAATAAAGGAAAAGACGAGGACAAACAAACTAGCGTGAGAATAACTACGTAACGAAAACAGATAGGGTGAAAGCTCTACCTAGGCCCGAATCCTACACATGCTTGACAAAGGTTCTATCGATAAGGGAACTGACGTGATACCGGGATCTTAAAATACTAAACTCAAAGGAAACCTAGAGCACCCTCGACCCTTCTCAAGGATTGTCAACCAAGAAACCTAAAAGCTGTTAAACCACCGGTTGGATGGATTTCCCTCACAGGTCCTCCAATTTACTCAAGAAGTATCCGCTAGACAATCTACCTCACAGCGCGAAAGTCTCAATACACCTAAGTGCAAGGGATAACTAGGATTTTCCTATTGGATTCGGTAAACACCGATATGAGACAAACTAGCAAGATCTTCTCACAAAGCCTCTAAACTAGAAATCTAACACCCTAGACAAACCGACAATTTCTCACCTCACAGCTATCGAGATTGGTTGCACATCTAAACTATCTATATCAAGAAGATTACCCTATGGTGAACTCATACGCAGTTAACCACCCACTAATCAAAGACACACAGTAATTGATCTAGCATGCACCTATTACATGAAAGACATTCACCAAGGCACACGAGGAGTAAATCATCAATCCATAAACAATCATAGACACACATAAAACATCCAATAATCCAAACCAAGTTTGTTACATCATGAGTTCATCACATGCAAATCATCCAAAACCGGATAAAACCTAATGTCAATCATATGTATTCATCAACACCTAGGTAGACAACAAGAATCCAGCCAAGAAACATGTTCAAAATTATAAAACAATAAGTAACTAGGTTGTTCATCATGTTAGAATTGACAAGAAAACAAGAACGAATCAAAAATATGTAACCCGAGGTGAATCCGGCTTCAATTCTTCGATCCCAACGCTTGTTCTTGATCAATAACCACTTCTCCTCCTCCTTTTCGTCTTTTGCCGTCACTTTTCGTCGCCTCCAGCCGCTCCAGGCTCGTTCCTCCTCGTGTCTCCCCTTTAGGGTTTCTAATTTTTGGGGTTTTAAAACAATTTCTGCGAAAAACCACCCGTCGCGTAGCGCGACGGGATCTTGCACACTCCTCGCGTAGCGCGAGGGCCCCAGAAAAGACAAAACAGTCGGGCAATCATTAAAAGGGCAATTCTGACATTTTTCAATCCTCGCGTAGCGCGAGGGACTTCCAATACCTGTCGCGCTACGCGACAGGGGTAAAAATCCAGAAAGTTTCTTTTTTCTTATCCACAGCCCTCTCGCACGAACCGGAAACTCGTTCTTCTTCGTTTTCAATCATATCCGCTTCCTTTGTGACCTAACAACCATAAGATATAGAAATATTAAGTACAAGCAGTTATAGAAGAAAACCGAAGCAAAACAAACACAAAGTGAGAATCAAATAGACAGTAAAACGGATGTATTTTGCAATACATCAACAGGCACTCTGTATAATGCTGAAGCTTTTGTTTGTCTATAATTCATTCTTTATGTATTTGTATGTATTTGTGTTTGCCTTGTTGTTGATCGAGTTGTAATTTACTTGTATCTGAACTTGTTCTATATGATGTATGTTTGGAAGGTGTATGTTTATGTTGTGTACCAAACAAATACGCATGGATAGTGTTCCTGTGTATTTGTCAAGTACACAATTGGTCATGCGTACTTACAAGTACGCATGACCAGGGGTCTATAAATAGGTAGACTTTGTTTCATTTTCACACGGTTGTAATCACACACACAAGTACGCACAAATCAGAACGGTTTCAGTATTATTGTCATCTCAGTGTCTGTACTTGTGATTGTAAACAGTTTGCTATAATAGACCGAGTATTTTGAGTACTAGTGTTTGTTACTGTCTTGTTTACATTTATCGTCTGACATTGTTCCACACTCTTGTCGACTAGGCTACACACCCACATGATCACGATACGACACACCCACCCTGGGACCTACAAGTGGTATCAGAGCCTATGCTCTTGTTTTCGAGTGTTGTGAGTGTGTTAGGAACACTTTCTGACAAAGTGTTGTTCTAATTACACATCTATTGAATCTGCATTGGTGATTTCAGAACCTTGTTCATACACTTGTTCATATTTGAGAAATCAAACATCCGTCGTTGTGTTGTTCTTGTTTGGATAATCCACTTATCAAAGGGTGATTTGAATCAAAAATCTAATTCATTGATCATACCACATTGTTTATACACAACAAATACTTCAGGTCACTATTTGATCAGACAAGTGGATGAACTTTTTCAAAAGTGACTTTGCATACCGGTTCATGCGTGCTTAGCACCTGCGTACTTATCAACTCGTGCGTACTTGAACAAGTACACAAGACCAAAACTTGTACGAAGTTGTTTTGTTCATGCGTATTTGAAAAATATGCAAGACAAGTTTCAAATACGCAAGCCAGTTTGAACTTCTGAGTTTTTGACTAAGTCTTACACAATGGAAAATCTCCAGAACATCAGTAGCATGTTGAATTATGACAATGAAATAGGTACTCTACAAAAATCACCAAAGTTATTGAACGTTAATGACTATTCCAACTGGAAAGCACGTTCTGAAGAGTACATTTCATACACAGATTCCAACATGTGGATACCCATTTTGGAAGGGTATAAACATCCAACCCATGAATTTCTTGGTGAGACCCAACCCAAACCAATCTCTAGGCTTGAAATAGAGGAAAAGAAGGCATATGACCTTCAAAAGAAAGCACATGGTTCCTTAACCATGGCACTAACACGTGACTTATTTCACAGCTTTAGAGGCTATGACACATCAAAAGATCTTTGGATAGCTTTACAGAAACGATTTGAGGGTAACTGTGATGTCAAGAAAAGCAAGAGAGAGTTGTTGAGAAAACAATATGAAGGTTTCAGATACATGGAAAATGAATCCATTGACGAACTTATTTCCATATTCTATCATCTAAAGATTGAACTAAAGTCTTATGAATTGAAATATCCCAATGATGAACTTGTGGAAAAGTTTCTTGATGCTCTACCACCTAAATTTGACATGTACACAACATTACTAAGAGAAAATCCTATATTCTATGAGATAACCATTGACAAAGCAATAGGAAAGATTCAAGCACATGACATGAATCTGAGAAAGAAAGAGACTACTAGCAGACCTCAAATTCAAGAACCGTCAATGTACTTTGGAACCTCTTCCATAACAAAACCATTTGGCTCAGGGATTGCTCTATTATCTAGGAATACTACTCAAGATGAGGAAAATTCTAAAGTTTGTAGTAGTCCTACTTGTTTTGTGACATCAGGGTCTGGTTCACATCATCAATATTCATCAAGAAATCCTACGTCTACTAACCAAAGTGCCACTTCCAAGATTGCTGAGGATCATGTTGCACTATTTTCTTCTTGCATGCTTGCCTACGAGAATTTCATAGGTGGAAAGCTTACTGATCGTGAAATGATTGAAGAAGATTTCAACCAAGTGGATCCAGATGATATGGAAGATATGGATATTCAATGGAATATGGCGATGATCTTAAGAAGGGCAAAGCGTTTTCTAAACAGAATCGAAAGAAAATTCATTGGTGGACATTCAAATGCAAAAGTCGGGTTTGATAAATCAAAGGCAAAGTGTTACAAATGTCTGAACTACAGACATTTTACAAGAGAATGTCAGAAAGATAAAGCACCAGCTTCGGGTTTCACTCGACCAAGTCCAGGAAGCAACCAAAATTCTAACAACAACCGCAGTCAAAATCAAGGAGCATCGTCCAATGCACTGGTAGTTCAACATGATGATTAATTTGACTGGGGATTTCATCTAGAAGACGCCATATTCTCACAAACTTAAGTCGGATTAATTGCAGAAATTGTTGAAATGATGAAAGCTGAAGAAAGGGAAGCAGCCGCTGCTTACCAATATGAATTTGTATTCGCTCTAATGGCTATTGGAGAAGCATCCAGTTCATCAATTGAGGTAGATTCTAATTCTTTTGTTTTTATTTCTTGTGCTAACTGTTTAATCTTAAAAGCTGAGAATGATCGGTTTCATGATCAACTCGAACCTCTACGTAGAGCAGCTATAAACTATAAAGAAAATGAAAAATGTTTTAACGATTGTATTGAAAATCCTAGAAAAGATAAACAAGATTTCTCAATTAAAATCAGCGAACAACAATTTCATTTAGATGTTGCCTACGAGTAGGTAGAGAAAAGAAATGTCGAGATTGCCAAACTACAGAATGAAATTTTAAAGTTAAGTGTCAAACTTGAGAAATTGAAAAATTCCCATTTTGTGGTGGAACACTATGAGTCCATCGTACGACAAGTGAATGGAAAATGTTTAGGTACTAATGCCATTCTTCCACCGGTTAATGACAAGTTTGTCAATGGACCAGTCGACATTGACTTGTCCTTTTTAGATGAATCTTCTAGTAAGGCTGAATCATCTTCTGATGAAGAATTCTATTCTGATGAATGTTCTGAGGACAACAAATTCAAGGGTGTTGTCTCAGGGGAATTGTTTAATGAACTGAAAGTTAATAAAAACATTGTCAGCAATCGTGACAATTGCATTTTAACAGAGCCTGATATGACTGAATCAAATGATAAATTAAAAATGATGCTCTATGAAGGTTTCAAAATCATAAAGCAAACAAAGAAATACAAATTTGCAAGTAAATTAGGAAATAATTTTCAAGAAAACATTGATAAACATTATACACCCAAAAATCAATCAACATCAGGTCAAGCACAACCTGCGGTTCATCAAACCAATCCTAATACTCATCAGAATAAATCATCAGCGTACAAAACCATTGAGCCATATAGGAGAATTTTTAAGGAAAGAAAGAATTGCTTTCACTGTGGTACATTCGGTCACATTCTTATGAATTGTCCAAATAAGAATCAGGAGAAACGGCCAGTTGTTTCACAATAGACTATATCCCCTAAAACAGCATCAGTAAAGTAAATCAAGAATCTAATTTCAAAATTGGTGAAACCACCAGTCAAGCATATGAATAAGCCAAAACCTATGGCTGGACCATCTATTATGAAATCGAAAAAGTAACCGGTTGTTCTAGGTGTATCTACCTTTGGTAGTACACAATCTGGTGAAAAGCCTGTGGTAAAACTTTCTAAACCACAGAAGAGAAGGCAGGATAAGAGGTTGAGAAAACTTGAACAACAGCTTGCTGGTTGTCAATCAGGTGTAGCTCCTATTAGTACATATGTTGTCAACAATAGCAAGCCTATTGTTCATAAAAAATAGGTCTAAAGAAAAAAACTTAACAATTCTCAACTTTCTAATTCTGACTATCTTAAAGAGTCACCAATTTTTGACCATCATGATTGCGAGTTAATAGAAGTCGTTTACTTTGAGAAAAATGGACGACCCAAGACCACAATGGCTTGGGTCTCCAAATCTAACTAACTTCTTTTGACTTGTGCAGGGACATCCAAAGGGAACTATTACAAACCGTTGGTATGTTGATAGTGGATGCTCCCGGCACATGACAGGCAACATGGCCCTGCTTCAAGATGTTAAACAATTCAGAAGCGGCTATGTGGATTTTGCAGGAGAAAAAGGAGGTAGTATAACTTGTCAAGGCGTAGTTTCTAATGGATGTATCAGCTTCAACAATGTCAACTATTGCGAGCAGCTGAAGCATAACCTGTTGAGTGTCTCTCAAATGTGCGAGAAGGAGTACTCAGTTATGTTTGAAAAATTCTGTATGCACGGTTCTTAAGCCTGGTTTTAAGGTTTCGGAAGAATGGATTCTGATGCTAGCGCCAAGAATAAACGACATATATCATATCAATATGAGTGCGGCAACAACCACCTCATCAGTTTCCACTTGTTTGCTTACCAAAGCGACAGAACTTGACCCAATCTTGTGGCATAGGAAACTCAGATACATTTATTATCGTAAAATGAATCATCTTGTCTGAAACAGTTTGGTAACCGGGATTCCTAAGCTGAGATTTGTCGTAGCAGATGATTGTATGGCTTGTAAAAAGGGCAAACAACAAAGGAAATCCCACAAGCCAAAGATCCAAAACTCCATTGATACCCCTTTGGAGCTCCTACATATGGATTTGTTCGGGCCCATAAGAATCAGGAGTATTGGAGGTAAGTCATACTGTCTGGTTGTAACTGATGATTTCTTACGTTTTTCTTGGGTGTATTTGTTAGGTACAAAGGATAAGACTGCTGAAATTCTTCAATACTTGATCTTAAGTCTAGAATCTTTATGCAAGCTAAAGGTTAGAAGAATAGGGAGTGACAACGACATATACTTCAAGAACAACATGATGGAGCTTTTCTGTCTCAAGAAGGGTATTCGTCATGAATTCATTGCACCGTACACACCTCAGCAGAACGAAGTTGTAGAGAGGAAGAACAGAACTCTAATTGAAACTGCAAGCACGATGCTGTTAGATACCAAGCTTCCAATAACTTTCTAAGCGGAAGTAGTCAATACAACATGTCATGTTTTGAATAGAGTTCTGGTGGTGAAAAGACATAACAAAACTTGTTATGAGCTGATCAACAATCGACCTTCTAATCTTGACTACCTAATTCCATTCGTTAGTCCCAATTCATTATTGATACCGTACAAGGATCGCAAATCCAAATTTCATGCAAAAGCGGTGGAGGGCATCTTCTTAGGATATGTTACCAATTCACCATGCAAGAGAGTGTACAATATTGAGAATCGTTCTGTCGAAGAATGGTTCAAAGTGGATTGCAGTAAACATAGCATTCCACTCGAACCAACAGGTCCAGCTTGGGGGTTCGATTATGATGCTCTTTTTAAGTCTTTCAACCTTCCTGATCTATCAGCTGAAGATGCTGTAATATTATAGGAACATCTGCATCTGGATATCTTGAAAGTGACAGTGAAGAGGATGTTCATGTTGAAGGAAACGATGCTAGAGTTGATCCTGACACTCGTGCTGGAAATGAAGCTCCAGTTAATCCAATCAACATAGAATCTTCTTCAGGTACACATGATATGGGGGAGTTGAGCACGAACCTAGAATCAGATATCCAAGAACCCAGTGTACTAGAGAAGAGAATACATAAGAATCATCTAATCGACGACATCATTGGTGATCCTAATGCCGATGTTCAAACTCGTCACAGAACAGTTACTGAACATACAAGTTTTTATGTTGATATTCTCAGCACAACTATCATGGAAACATGTTTGCATGCCGAATTCGTATCCCAATTAGAGCCAAAGAATGTGAAGGAGGCTCTCGCTGACAACTGCTGGATAGAGGCTATGCAAGATGAGTTGTCTCAATTCCAAAAGTTGCATGTGTGGGATCTAGTTGACCTACCAAAAGGCGTACATCCTATAGGAACCAGATAGGTGTTCAAGTGTAAAACAGACAATCAACACATTGTGGTGAAAAACAAGGCTAGATTAGTTGTTCAAGAGTTTTACCAACAAGAGGGTCTGGATTACACTGAGGTGTATGCCCAAGTTGCTAGACTTGAAGCCATAAGACTGTTCTTGGCTTATGCCTCCTTTGTCAGCTTCAAAGACTTTCAACTAGATGTGAAGAGTGCTTTCCCGTATGAAAAAGTTCATGAAGAATTCTGTCACTCAACCACCTGGTTTTGATGACCTGTAACATCCAAATAAAGTGTACAAGCTAGATAAGGCACTTTATGGTCTTCATCAAGCACAAATAGCGTGGTATGAGACTTTATCAAAGCATTTATTGTCTAATGGTTTCGATCGTGGAAAAATTTACTCGACTCCCTTTATACGTAAAGTAGGAGGTGATATTCTACTTGCGCAAATATATGTTGATGATATTATCTTTGACTCTACAAATGAAGATACATGTAAGGAATTCGAGAAGGTGATGAAGTCCAAGTTTGAAACGAGCAACATGGGTGAATTGTCATTCTTCCTGGGTCTATAAGTCAGTCAATGGGAGGATGACATTTATCTACATCAAACTAAGTATGTACAAGACCTTTTGTCAAAATACAAAATGAATGATTGTATCACTTATGGCACACCTATCCCAGTCAATCATGGTCTGCATCTAGATAAAGATGGAAAGGATATGGATTGTAAATTGTATAGTGGGATGATCGGATCTCTTATGTATCTTACAGCTTCAAGACCTGACATTATTTTTGTCTTCTGCTTGTGCTCGAGGTTTCAGTCACAACCAAAGGAATCTCACTTGATAGCTGTTAAGAGAATCTTCAGTTACTTGAAAGGGAAACCCCGATTGGGTCTTTGGTACTCCAAGAAGCAGTCATTTGATCTAAAAGCCTATACCGATTCTGATTATGGCGGTTGTAACCTCGATAAAATGTCAATTTTGGGTGGATGCCAGTTCTTACGAGACAGGCTGGTCTCCTGGCAGTGTAAAAAGCAGTCAACCATTTCCATATCAACATGTGAAGCAGAGTACATTGCTGCTGCAAGCTGCTGTTCTTAGATATTGTGAATTAACAACAATTGAGAGACTATGGCTTGAACTACACTGGAACTCCTTTGTTCATTGACAAAAATGCCACCATGTCCATCACGAATAACCCGGTGAGACACTCCAAAACGAAATATATTGAAATTCGTCATCACTTCATCCGTGATTGTGCTGAAACTTTGCTGACCTTTTCACGAAGGAATAAAAGAAAAAAAGTAAAACTTTACATTACAAGAATTGTCCTTTAGGGCTAAAATACAATAATGCCCTTGACTTAATAGAAATATTTAACTTCAGTTAGTTAAAAGGACAAGAAATGAGAGAACTTTTCTAATAAAAGACAGTGAGTGAAATTAAAAGTTTTAAAGGACCTATTCTATAATTTTGGAAAAGATAAAGGACAAAAATTATAATTTAGTAAAAAAATACACAACAATAAATAAAAAATTACATAAAAATACATAAAAGCCACTACGTCTTCACATTATTCACGGGTACTTATACCCGAAACCAATACCCGCAAGGGGTACCTGTCACACCCCCAAAATCCACTAACGGAATTTTACCGCGAGGCGTGTGACAAACCAGTAGCTCAGTCATTAGTTATGTCAAACGACACTATATGAGTTTAATAAAAACCATTAATTGTTTAGAGTAAATGCGGAAGCAAATGATTAAGTATTTAATGCGCAAAACAACCGCGCCAAAAAGTCAAGTTTAATAAAAGTGGATAAAAAGTTTTATGTTTTCAATAACTAAAAAGGACTCCAATGCATGTCCTGTACCTTAGCGACCTGAGAAAACATGTAAGAAAACGTGTCAACACTAGGTTGGTGAGTTCACAAGTTTCAGTTCATAATAGTGTTTGCCAGATTATGTACATTCCATATATATCAATAGGTAGCTAACCTCTGTTCATGTTACTAAAGCGCTCGTAACCGAAGCAGACTGTTTGTTGTGTTTGATGCCTTCCACCATGTCTATCAACAGTGGTCATGTGTTAGGTCAATATTACACCAGTTCGACCTCCAGTAGAGTTCGCGCGACTAAGGCGGGTGGGGTTTGTCAAACCCAGTAGTGCTACTCAAGAATACCTCACTAAGTTCATATTAAACGGTTCGATGTGTAAGGACTTTCATGATAGAGTATTACGTTTAGCTTTAACAAGTGATATATAAGAACTACAATAATCTAATGTTTGCGTCATGTTTTTTCCCCCTAGTTTAAAATAGTAAATGGGGCCGTGAAACACACCTGAGTGTGTAGAGTGTAGTAATTAGCACCTCACAAGGATGCAACAAAACCACAAATAGTTTGCAAGCGGACAGACTACGAATGCCTTAGAATATGATCACTATAGTTAGGGACACGTAGGAATGAGTAACGACGATACGGGAGAATCGGGTGACCTAAATATAGTAACTAATAACGAATAGGAACCCTGTTATCGGGATTAGAAAATCCCTAGTTTAGTATCTAATACAGATGTGGTACGTACGAAACGTCACTAAACACAAGATAATAATATTAATTAAATATTCGTGTGTTTTTAAGAAAGAAATAGTAGTTTAGTTGATAATATAAATAATTATATTATTTTTAAAATGAAAATAATATTTAAAATGAATTATAAATTCAATCCCGAACACACGGGAGTTTTCTGGTTACAAATCGTATTAATATAATAATATGGGGATTGTTTTTATATAAAAATATATCTTAAAAAGTTGCTAAAAAAATTAAAACAGTTGGTGAGGTTTGAACCCGGGTCTCACCCACACCAATATAACACTCTAACCGGTCCACCCGCAACAAAGGCCGGGTCAAATGAGTTTTAACATTCAAGGATATCATGTTTTTCCCCCCTATCGCGATCCGAACCCAAATCAGTCCCAATCTCATGGATTTTGATCGCGATATCGGTCCCTTGCGAACCTGTGGGTGAGTTTAATTGCAAAACCATCGATTTTAAGATTGTTAATTTCTGTTTGAAATCGCCGAAACCATAGGTTTTGAATCACGAATCAAATTGACAAACACTTATAAGATTACAGGTTGGAATCATAGGGCGTTTGACAAGCACTGAATTGCGAATCTAACCATATAAATTAATTTGATTGAGATTGAGTCTAGTTTAGGGTTCGATTAAACCCGTAACAAGATGAACCCTAGAATCGGTTCATGATCAATTTGATGTTATAAGCCTCAATTAGGTTAGGGCTTTTGATCTAGAGATGAAAACGAAACTGAGACTGTGTTTGGTTACCTCAATTGATATCGAATTGATAGGGTTCGACTAAATGGAGTTCCGACTACGAACGGCTTGGTCCCCGACATCTTTGGTTCCTTCTCCGGCTGAATTGGATTGTGCCAAAGGTTCAGAGGAACTCGTTTGAGGTTCGTAGAGTGTTAGGCTTCAAGATTGCAATGCCAAATGATCGAATTGATTAGTCTTAGCAATGAGTTCGATGGTTACGGCTTTAGACGATTAATTCGCGATCATTAACAGTCAATAATGCTTGAAATCGGTTCAATGATGGTCGACATTATCATTGATATGTATTTTAGTTACGAATTGGAACAGACATGAGAGTTACGGTTTTGATTTTTGGATCAAAGGCTCGATTTTGACTTTCGGAAGTCAACCAAATTGAGTTTGGGGTAATTACAGCATTAGTCCCTATGTTTTATGTGTATAAGTTTGAGATTTGACAGAACTAGTCCTTGTAGTTACTATTTGGGTTAACAGGGTTAACCCGAAATAGCCGGGTGTCACAGTACCCGAGACCCTCGACGGGTACACGAAGTACCTAAAGCCACTAATCAAAGGGTGGTGCAGTTGGGTTTTGTCTGGTTTCTTATTCCACTTTCAATTAGTAACAGAACCATAATTTTTTTTTTCCATTGGGGTTGAAATTTTTTGGGATCAATAGTGTATCGATAAATATTAATCTTTTTAGGTTCGGAGCGGGCCTGGTCACATATTAAAACGAAAGGTCAAATTAATAGATTCTAGAGTCCTATAAAAAGTATAAGATTTAATTTTTCTTTTAAAAAACTTTCAATACTCATATTCCTAATCAAATAATCAAAATATACACATTATCAAATTACAAAGCATCGATAATAGACTAAAAAATAACAATCTAATTATTTAACGAAAATAAATAATCAAAAATATTGCAATAACCACATAGCAATTACCAATTAACAAATAGCTACATAATAAAAAAATTAAAAAAATACACTACACACAAATCCCTGATATGAAAAAATCATAATTTAGAGAAAAACAATTTTGCTTGAAAAGTTAAAAGATGAAATCGCATGGCTAAAAAGATAGGATTGCTATTTGCTAATTGTAGTAAAATCCGGAATCAAAGGGGCCAAGAGGGATTGCGGTGAATTGCCAGTCGCTCACAAGCCGATTGCTATTATTGAAATTGGAATCAAACACTGAATCGTCGATTGCCGCTAATGATATTTTAATTAAGTTTATTTGTTTAAAAAATTAAATGGGTAAAGTGTTAACTAAATGATATTGTACTTGATTGTTTAAAAATTTAAATACGCAATAGGTTAACTAAATGATAATGGGCTTAGTTGTTTAACATGCTAAGTTTTTAATTCAATTAATTAATAAAGTTAGTCTAGTTAAGTTATTAATTTAAATGAGTTTTGTAACAGTTATGTTTTATATTTGATAAATAGTTGATGATAAGTTTATATTTATAAATTTAAAAATCTCAGATATTTTTTTCTGGGTATCGGTGTTAAAATTTTATGGGTCAGTGTTAAAATTTTATGGGGTCAAACAAGATTTTACGGCATATATAACAAAAGAAAATAAAAATTCATGGGGCCGGGCGACCACCATACCATTAACCTAGGTACGCCACTACTTTAAATGACATAAGGTTTTTAATGGAAATCTGTAAAAAGTATTATAAGAGTACAGTAAGTATAATTAAAAAGAGAGTTTATCAAAATATATATATATATATATATATATATATATATATTCTAATCAGTATAAAGATTACTATAATAAACCTTAAATAATATATTGTAGGATCGTGAGATTACAAGGTGATTCTATTCTGGTTGATATTGGCGGAAACAATAACAACTACACAAATGTAATCGAACAGACAGAAAGAATACTGGTAAGATCACTGTTGTATTAAGCTTAGTGAATAAACGATTACAGATGAAAACTCTGAGAAGAAGCACACTTACAATGAAGTGGTTACACAGTATTTATAGTAACTCAGAATCAAGACAAACCCTTGATTCTGAGGATCAGATCGAACACAGACCGTTGATCTTGTTTATTAATCTAAATTATACGCAAAGGCTAATCTAGATAACTTTATTGAAGCGTCTTCTTAGGCATCATTGTTTGCATGCTTGGAGACGCGCAACAAGGTCCTTTATTGGTTGCACCACTGAGGTTCCTTCTGCTTGGAGTGTGGCAGTTGCTTTTGCAGAAAGTTGTCAGAGACGCTTGGCATGGATAGTCAGCTGCAACGTTTGGTCTTCAGTGAATAAAGCTATCAGCAGCAAAGTTGAGAATACTGCTGCTGATAAGCCCATCAGCAGCAACTTGTGTTGAAGGCTGCTGATAAGCCTATCAGCAGCAACAAGTGTTGAATGCTGCTGATAAGCCTATCAGCAGCAACAAGTGTTGACTGCTGCTGATAAGCCTATCAGCAACAATTGTACTTAGAATAATTTGGTAGCAATCAGTCTTTGGTTCTACAAACTCCCCCTAGACTGATGCAACCAAAATTCTTCTAATCACTTTGCTGCTGAAGCTTTTGCATGTGTCTGACTATCCTTTCAACCTCATATCCTCTTGGATCCTTGCTGGGATTGTTCAGTGGAAGTTCAGACAGAGTCTTGATGTCTTTGGGTTGCATTTTGAAGATTGCTTTGCTTGAACATCTCATCTGCTGCTTCTTGGCATCAGTTAGTGTGAACTCATCCAAGTCAGCATTGTAGGACCAAGATACAAATGGAGAGTGGGACTTGAGTGGTTTGATATCCATGACCACATCTTTGCTAGGGTTGAAGTAATGTCTGATTGCTAGCATAAGATGTTTCCCTCTCTCATTTGCAGGCTCATGAGCTTCACCCAGCTCCAAAATTCTTCTTAGTTCTGAATCTGGTAGTTGCAGAACCTCATCAACAGACCTGTATGTAGATCTTCTTCTTTCAGTTCTCCCCCTGAAGATCTCAAACCTTTGACCCTGTGGATTGTAGACCCATTCAACAATGTCTCTTGAGTCTTCAGGTTTAGATGAGGATTTTGATTTCTTCAAGGGAGGCTGTTGATGAGTGGGAGCTGGGTGGGATGATTTGGACTTGTTGGGTGGAGGAGTGGAAGGTTTGGGGAGGAGAGTGGAAGGATGATGGACTGAGGAAGAGGTAGGTGAGGGAGAAGGCTTGGGTTTCTTTGTCTTTGGTTTTTCTTCTTCTTTGATAAGTACCCTTTTCTTGGAGCCTTTCTTCCCTAGTCTTTCTTCCTCATCCTTTTTAACCTTGAAGTAGAGGGCTTGCAGGTTCATGAAATTCATTGGACCTAGCCTCCTTCCACTGTCTCCTCTAGCCTTAAGGAAGTCAATCATGACCTTCCTTTCTTCATGGGTTCTTTTATTCAGTGCAATGGTCTTCTTGGACTGTAGCTTGGCTTTTTCTTCTTCTTCAGCCTTTTTCTTGCTAGCCAATTGACCCTGCTGACCCATGAAGGCTCTGTAAATCTCTTTGTTTGAAAGTTTCTCAAGGTAGTCTGCATCCTCACCTTGAGAGATTAGAGCTTCAGTCCACTCTTCTCTTAATTCTTTTGCTAATTTAGAATCAGTGATTCTAAACTTAGCATCTTCCTTCTTCTTCTTTTCATTCTCTTCTTCTTCTTCCTTGGCAAACTTTTCCTGCAGCTGTCTGGCAAGTTTTTCATCTTCCTCAACTTGAGACCCTGTATGGATTTTAACTTTCATCTCATCCAGCTGTTTGGCATACAGCTGGATTGTTTGTTGTCTTAGGAGTAAGGCTGTCTTTCTTTCTTGATGCTTCGTTTGATAAGCCATCTCTTCAGCCATCTCTTCTTCTTCTCTCTTTCTTCTCCTTTCTTCTTTCTCCTTCTTTTCTTTTAGCAATCTCTCTTCATCCTCTTTAGTCATAGTGCCCTTTCCTTTATCAAAATTGGATGCCTCTGCTCTGGCTTCACTGATCACAGCAACAGTTGATTGTGGAACTGTTGGAATCTCAGCCTCGGCTTCATCGGCATCTTCGGAGATTGACAAGGAAAGCACATTTGGTTGGTTGGTTTGGGACTCATGATCTGTTATCTCTCTTAGTTGATCCTTAATTGATGATCTTAACCCATAGGCTGCAGAATTAATGTCAACTCTGGGAGAAGATGAGTTGGAGTCAGTGTCAGAGTTTGACACAGACTCATACCCCTCAATCCAACCTTCATTTACAAGATGGGCTCTGACAGTTTGCATCATTCCCTGACTCTCTGATGAATTGATGTTGCAGATGTTGAATCTTAGTTGGTAGATCTTTAGTAGAAAGTCTGAGGGTAGCTGAAGAATGTCCCTGGTGTTGATGGTGAGAGAGGTGCTGTTGCTTAGAAGAAGATTATGGTCAAAAGACTTATTGCTAGACCATCCAACCACATCTAAGTCCTTGACCATTGTCTTGTACAGGAGTCTTTTCAGGCTCAGAACTTCTTCTTCATTGAGAAGACTGCTCCTTGTGATTTGAAGATTGTTGGGAGACAGTCTTCTTTCTGCAGCCTGAGATGACTCAGGAGACTCTACCCGTTTTAGTTCTTTGATTAGTCTTATGAAGTTGGGTAGGTTGTCCTCCATCAAGTCATAGAACAAGTCAATGGAAAGGTCTGCTGAGAGGTCTGATGAGTTGTTGATGCAGATGAGATCATATAGGTCAAGGATTTCAAATGGATGAATTAAATCCCAGTCTAGCTCTTCTACTCCGCTAAACTCCCGACCTATCCAAAACCTCTCAGTTTTCCCATCGTACCCCCAAGCTAGTATAATATCAAACTCTAGCTGTGTGGATGTCAGTGGGAAGTGGGGGGCAGATGTATGACTTATGATGGCTGCTGCTTGTGGAAGGATGCTGAATGATGCATTTGTTTGTTCTGTGTCTTCAGCATCATTCAGCATTTCATCGACAGCCCTGACGACCAACTGCCAGTCTTCAGATATCTCTTCGTCTTCGTTATCTGGGGCTGGCAAGTCATGAACTTGGACAAAAGCTGGCTTGTATTGTGAGCTTTGAAGAACAAACTGCTCTTGAATCCAGTCGTCCAGACTGTCTGTATCTTCTTCCATAGAAACCATCTCCCCCTTTTTGGTTGCATCAGCAGACAGGTAAGCATCCGTTTGGGTGCCTACTGATACAAGAGAGGGAGTGGCTAGAGTTGGGCATTTATGGGCTGCATGCATAGCGACTTGGTGTCTTAGTTTGGACATTTCAGCCTCTAGCATAGCCACCCTGGCCGTCAATTCCAAGTTATGAAGTTTCAGTCTGTCCTCATCCACAGTTGTGGAATCCTTGGACCTAGATGGGGCCGTAGGCCTAGCCTCAGCATCCCCATCACCCATGGTTTCTTGGCGCCTGGGATTCCTCTCAGTGAAGGGAGTTTCCAAGGAAACACCCTCACCATGAGTTGCCGTGGTTGAGGTCTTAATGATGTTGTCACTGTCCTCCTGGTCAGTTGATGGACCAGCAGTAGTGACAGCCTCGTCCACATCCACTCTTTCAATACTCCCAGAGTGGACCTCCAAGGGTGAAGAACTTGGGTTGGGTGTTTTGGAAGCAAGACCAATCAGTACCTCCTGAATAGTGGTAGTTGGAGAAGGTACATCACTTTGGTCAGGTTCCTCAACACTTAAGTTCAAGGAAGATAGGAATGGCTCAAAGGGCTGATCTATGGATCCGGGAAGTGATCCTAATCCTAATAGAGAGACTTCCGAAGGAGTCTCTCTAACAATGTGGCATTCCCTTATGATATTCTCACTAGAATGTTGTGATTCTGAGTGAGGGATGTTGGCTTGGGTTTGGGCCTTGGAGGCAAGAGAAGAAGGAGTTCTCTTGCCCCTCTTTCTTGTATACTTGGCTGCAACTGGGGCCCTGTGTTCCAGTTGAGCAATCAAACTGTGGGAGAGTGATGTATGTGCCTGTGCATCCTCAGTAGAATGCACAGGGGTTCGATCAAGGGAAACAGTAGTTTGAATTTGTGGCAGTGAGGAGGAGGGTGTGGGATCAGTATCAGCTGGGTTTGCTGAACTGTCACCCTGGGCACTTTGCGTGTTCAACATTGTAGATAACAATGGAACATCGGCCCCTGAGAACTTTGATGAAACTGTTCTCATGCTCTGAAAAATGTTGTTCTTATGTCCCAGTATTGAGTAGATTCTTGCAGTTTTTGAAAGATCTTGGTGCTCAATATTGAACACTTCCTGCAAGAATCTTGGGTACATGAAGAACTGTGCTTTCACCCCTTCTTGAAGGTTGTATCTCAAACCTTCAAGAATGAGGTGGGAAAAATTGAAACCTGCCCCTGTTATCATACCGTGAACTGCCGATGCAAGTCCGGAGCTAAGTTGGTTCCAGCCACTCCTCTTCTGGGATATGCATTGGAGAAGAGTGTGGCAGAGATACTTCCATTTGGGACCCATGAGTGCCTTCTCTATTGTATACTCTGTTTGATTTCCAGTGTACCCTATGGATACAAAGGTCCTCATGTATACGTCTCTTGGGTAAGAGATGGCGTCCCCTTCATCCTGAAGCTTGAGGTGTTGGCGGAGCTTGGCTTCAGTGATGATTATCTCCTTGCCGTCTACTGTGCCTTTGATTTGAGGAGTGCCCTGTTCAGTGGAATACACGGCTGAGCTCCAAAAATTTTCCATGTGGGAAGTGTAGATGGTTGGGTTGACTGTTAGGGCATGGCGGATTTTGGACCGACAAAGGAAGTCGATCATATCATCGAATCCTTCGGATTTCTTGCCCTTGATTAGGTATGCAGTTAGGTTGTGATATGGGGAAAACTTGTCGTTGGGGTTGTTTATGTCCGCGCCTGCCATTGTTATGGATTTGGAGGGAAGAGGGAAGGGTGTTTGAAAGGTGGTTAAGTATGGAGGGCTTGGAATGCTGTGGGGACGGGAGAGAAAGTGATGGAAGTTAGGTTTGAAATTGAATATGAAGAGGTTGTGGGGACGTTTGGGATTTTGATATAACGGCAGACGAGGGAAAAAGCAAATTTTCTTGTACAGTACAACCCTTTTTACTTTTCACTGTTACAGCTGTAAAACACTCGAGCAGTCATGGTAAAGACTGAGAGTAGTTTTTACCGTGGGTAAAAGTTAATGTAGACTTGTTTTACCCATCAGCAGCAAACTTGGTTGCTGCTGATGGTGAGCTATCCGCTGCAAACTTGGTTGCTGCGGATAGTTAAGTCTTTCAGCAGCAGATTTGGTAGCTGCTGATGGATGTATTCATCCGCAGCAAAGATGTTGCTGCTGACCGCCTTAAAGCTATCCGCAGGAAACTTCTGCTGATAACTTAAAGAGATCAGTGGCAAAGGCTTTGCTGCTGAAGAGTAAACCTGTCAGCAGTGAAAAAGTGCTGCTGATATTAACATTTTATTAAGAACAAAGACATAGACATATTTACAAGGAAAGATAAAAATTAGAGACATGTCTTATTCAAAGTTCATCATGCCAATTGATTCAACTAGATATCGAAATCTTGCTTCATCAAAAGGTTTAGTGAACAAATCAGCATATTGCTCATTTGTGTGAACCTTGGATAGGACAATTCTCTTTTTCTCAGCTTGATCCCTGATAAAGTGATACCTGATGTCGATGTGCTTAGTCTTGGAATGCTGGACTGGATTATTCGTGATGGAGATAGCACTCATGTTGTCAATGTGAATTGGAGTCTGCATGAAGGACATTCCATAGTCAAGCATTTGATTTTGGATCCAGATGACCTGTGCACAGCAGCTTGAAGCTGCAATGTATTCTGCTTCAGCTGTTGAAGTAGAGACACATGTTTGCTTTTTGCATTGCCATGAGATGAGCCTTCCTCCAAGAAATTGACATCCCCCAGATGTGGACTTTTTGTCCAGGTTACAACCCCCATAGTCACTGTCAGTGTAGGCATAGAGATTGACATTTCCATTCTTTGGATACCATAGCCCAAGTTTTGGAGCTCCCTTTAGGTATCTAAAGATCCTTTTGACAGCTTGAAGATGAGACACTTTTGGAGCTGCTTGAAATCTTGCACAGAGACAAACTGCAAACATGATATCTGGTCGTGAGGCAGTGAGATACATAAGAGACCCTATCATTGCTCGGTACTGATGTTGATCAGTGTCCTGTCCTTCTTTGTCCGGAGATAATTGATGGTGCACTTGCATAGGAGTTCTTGCAGCAGAGCAGTCAGCCATTTTGAACCTCTCCAAGATGCTTTTGACATACTTGGATTGACTTATGAAGATTCCATTTGGTACCTGTTTGACTTGAAGTCCTAAAAAGAAATTTAGTTCACCCATTGAACTCATTTCAAATTTGGAATGCATCAGAACTTCAAAGTCTTTGCAGAGCTTCTTTCTTGTAGATCCAAAGATAATGTCATCAACATAAATCTGGACCAACAAAATTTCTCCCCCTTCATCTTTGATGAATAATGTCTGATCAATGGCCCCTCTTCTGAAGTTGTTGCTAAGTAGATATCCAGATAAAGTTTCATACCAGGCTCTTGGGGCTTGGTGTAAGCCATAGAGAGCTTTGTCCAGTTTTAAGACCTTATTTGGATGTGCAGGATCTACAAAGCCTGGAGGCTGTTTGACATAGACCTCTTCACCAATCTTGCCATACAAAAAGGCACTCTTCACATCCATTTGATAGACCATAAAGCTTTTGGATGCTGCATATGCCAGAAAGATTCTGATGGCTTCCAGACGGGCAACAGGAGCAAAAACTTCATCATAGTCAATGCCTTCTTCTTGAGTGTAACCTTGAGCTACCAGTCTGGCTTTGTTTTTGACCACGATGCCCCTTTCATCTTGTTTGTTTCTGAAGACCCATCTTGTTCCAATGACTGTTTGACCAGGTGGAAGATCAACAAGCTTCCAAACATCTTGTCTTTTGAATTGCAGCAATTCTTCCTGCATTGCTTCAATCCAGCTGTTGTGTTTGAGAGCTTCATCAATCCTTTTGGGTTCTACCTGAGATAGAAAACAAGAGAACAAACAAATGTTGGCTTCATGAGACTTACTTCTTGTCTGGATACCTGTGTGAATTTGGCCAATGATGTTTTCCAGAGGATGCTCTTTGTTTATTTTCTGTGCTGGTATCACATCCAGCCGTATTCCCTCTTCAAGATTACTTTGGTTTAGATCAGGATTGTCTTCAGTTGTGAGGAGAGGAGCCTGGAGGTTCTGGTTATTGTGTTCCACATGGTCAGCAGTAGTAGCATCAGAGGCCTCTTCAGTATGAATTGAGGAGGCTTCATTATAGATTTCTTGGTTAGAGAGATTGCTTCTTGTGGTGTTGGAAGTGCCGGCTTCACCTGTACTGGCTTCAATAGCTTCTGCCACTGATGGAGGATCAATGGATGGCCTTTTCATCCTGATGTAGGGACTGGGAAAATCCAGTCTGTAGTCAGAAGAAGAGGTTGAGGCAGAAGTTGTTGATTTTGAAGAAGAAAACTCCATATTTGAGAAAATGAGGGGCTCAAATATCTGGGTGAAGGAGTCTATATCAAAGAGCCAGTTAGGACCTTTGCCTTGTTCACAGACAACATGTTCCCTGCATTCCACATTGGCAGATTCTTCCACAATCCGAGTCCTAGAATTGAATACTCGGTAGGCCTTTGATTGAGAGGAGTAACCCACAAAGTAACCTTCATCAGACTTTGCACCGAATTTAGGAAGAACCCCATTTGTGATGAGGATGGTACATGGACATCCAAAAGGCTTTAGGAAGCCAATGTAGGGAACTCTTTTGAGCCATAGTTCGTAGGGTGTTTTCTGGAGAGGCTTAACAATAAGGACTCTATTCTGCACATAACAAGCTGTGCTTACTGCTTCCGCCCAGAAAGTAAGGGGCAGCTTTGAGTCAGCCAGCATAGATCTTGCTGATTCAATTAGAGTCCTATTTCTTCTTTCAGCAACCCCATTTTGTTGAGGGGTTCTTGGAGCACTGTATTGCCTTTCAATTCCCTTGCTCTCACAGAAACTGTTCAGAGTGTGATTTTTGAACTCTGTTCCCTGATCACACCTGATGATCTTTACCTTCAGATTGCTTTGATTCTCTACCCTGAGAATATAGGTTTTGAGAATCTCAGCAGTTTCATCCTTTGTTCTTAGGAAGAATACCCATGAGAATCTGGAGAAGTCATCAGTTATCACCAGACAATATGACTTTTTGCCCATTGACATGACATTCGTAGGACCGAAGAGATCCATATGCAGTAGCTGGAGAGGGGTGTCATTTGTGTTTAATGTCTTGGGCTTGTGGGAACTCTTGTGTTGTTTTCCCTTCAAGCAGGCAATGCAGTGATCATCTAGCTGGAATTCTTTGTCAGGAAGTCCTCTGACAAGATTGTCCTTCACTAATTTATTAATTGTTTTGATGTTAACATGGCTTAACCTCCTGTGCCAGAGAGCGGATTCATCAACTGATGCCTTTGACAGAAAACATGAAACACTACCAGAAGGAGTGACTTCATTCATGTCAAGCACATATAAGTTGTCCTTTCTATTAGCAGTTAGGAGAATCTTCTCTGCAGGGGGTTTAGATAGGCCAGGGGCTAACACGAAACACTCTTTGTCAGTGAAGAGCATCCAATGCTTTTGATCACATACTTGGGAAACACTCATGAGATTGAAGTCAAGTTCTTTAACATAGTTGACTCTTTCAATACTCATTCTTTCATTTGACACAGTTCCTTGTCCAGTGATAGATCCACCCTTTGAGTCACTCCCAAAGGCAACATATCCTCCATTGAAAAGTCTGAAGTTAGAGAGGATGGACCTGTTGCCTGTCATGTGCCTGGAACAGCCGCTATCTACCACCCAAGTGTTGTGTTTGTTGCCTAGCTGTCCCTGCACATGGGAAATATCTAATTAGTGGGAGGAACATTGTAGCTTGCAGCATTGTAGATAATCGTTGCTAATTTGCCATTGTCAGCAAGCTTGCAGTCAATGGAATCACTTGTTATGCTTGGAGATTGTTTGACCCTCCATTGCTGTGCTGGTGGTCTTCTAGCTTTCTTTACATTGTCGGCAGAAGATTTTGTTGCTAACAATTTTGGCTTATTTGCAGCCGATTTTGTTGCTGCTGATGCAGTTGTTTTTGATTTTCCTTTGTCAGCAGCAGAGACTTTTGCTGCTGAAGGCTTTGCTGGAGCAGTGGCAGTCTTTGCTTCTTGATGCTTTGTTTTGGATTTTGCTTTGTCAGCATCAGACACTTTTGCTGCTGATGTCGTTGTTTTTGATTTTCCTTTGTCAGCAGCAGAGACTTTTGCTGCTGAAGGCTTTGCTTTTGGTTTCCTGGACTTTACTTTATCAGCAGCGATTTTGTTTGCTGCTGATGGGCTGAACACAGATGGACGATTTGCAACTTGATTAAAAGGGTTGAACTTGCATGTTGCAGCAAAGTGGTTTGATTCCCCACATATGATGCAAGTTTGTTGAGGTTTCTGCATCTTCACTCTTTGAGGGGATAGAGACTTCCTGAACTTTGTTACCTTTGCATCATAGCTTCTTACCTGTTTGTTTCTGTTTGTTTTCTCAAAGGCATGCTGCTTTGAGTTTCTTTGGTGATCAAGGTAGTGAAAGCAGGTGCTGGCTGTGTGATTGTATTTGCCACACACAAAGCAAGATAGTGCTATCTTGTCCCTGTGAAAGTGCACATAGTCCTTTCTTTGAAACAAATCTTTGAAGTTCCAGGGATGAGCTTTGTTATGTTCAAAAGTGGCTTCTTCTAGTGTCTTTTGAACATAAGGAACCTTTTCTCCAGGTGCATGAAAGATATCAAACACCCTTCTCTTTGTGATTGGCTTTGACTGAGACTTTGGGTTGGTGAAACCTGATGTCTCTCCCTTTTCAATGTTTAGCTTTCTTCCACCTGGAGGATAGCTAATCTTGATTTGTTTGAATGGGATTGGTGCTGGAATAGCTGGAGTAACAACAGGAAATTCAGCTTTGTTTAGAACAGCTTCAGAGATAGGAGCAGATGGGACTGCACTAGTTTCACAATTGTCTGAGCAGGTTGACTCAGATTCTGAAGAGGTGGAGCAGTTTTCCACAACACATGCATCCATTAAAGGATCAAGGGTTTGGTTTGCCATGTCAAGGTTTGCAGTATTGAAGCTTGGTTGGTGAATGGCAACATAATCAGCAGGAGGAGGAACTGTCTGGTACTCGTCACTATGATATCCAAGTCCAGTTCTTACTCTTTCATGGACTTGAATATCTAACAATCTTTGTAGTTTTTTAGATGAAAATTCATATTTTTCAACATGAACTTTCTGTTCAGCCAGTTCAGCTCTGGTAGCTTTAAGTTTTACTAATAGATCATCAATCTGAGTTTCTAGATTAGTTTGTTCGTGTTTTAATGAAGAAATCTCTTTCTTAAGACAGTTAATTTTTTCTTTGTAAGTATCTTCGACCTTTTTGAATTCAGACTTCATTTGATGAAACTCTTCATTTTGATCTATCAGATTTTGGTTATGCTTTCTATAACCTAAAACTTTGTCAATGCAAGCTTGAGAGCAAAGATGTTCAAATACCTGAGGTGGTATCTCTGCATTGTCTGCCATAAGTGCTTGGTTGGAGGCAGAAACATCTTCATATTGAAAACTCCAGTCAAAGTCTGTAGTTCCAACATTTGAACATGCTGCAGTTTGTGCTGGAGGAGTTCCTTGCTGCTGCTGCTGCTGCCTGGGCTGTCCTTGATAGGCTTGCTGCTGATAGGCTTGTTTTTGATGGCTGGCACCCTGATTGGCTTTTGGTGCCTTGCACTCCCTGGCAAAGTGACCCATTTGGTTACAGTTGTAACACCGGATCTTGCTTTTATCCAAACCAACTCTGGTGTTTGAGTTGTTGTTTGGAACAGATCTTCCGGTTCTAGAGTAGAACCTTTTTGCTCTGAGGGAGAGCATTGCATAAGAGTGCTGAATATCCATTTCTTCCAGATCATCTGGATGAAAGCATTCCAAATCCTCCTTAATGAAGTACATGCTGCTTAAGCTGTCAGAGACAAAGGCAGTAGAGGTTGACTGTTGAGGAGGCGCTTCTAGAAGAAATGGAGATGAGTTGGATTGTGAAACAGTTGGTGTTTGAGGATGAGTGACAATGGGAGGATGGTAGTTGCTTGCACTAGGACCAGAATGATCAGAGTGAAGTGCTGAGGTGTTGGTGGAGGAAGTGGTGGCTGATTGATAACTGGAGCTCCTTTCTTTAGCCTGAATCATTTCTAATTCATAGGTTTTAAGCATGCCAAAGAGCTCAGTCATCTGGAGAGTCTTTAGATTCTCCGTTCTTCTGATGGACACAGTGTATAGTGTCCAACAGGTGGGAAGAGATCTTATGAACTTCTTCAGAATGTCTTCATTTTCCAGGGTCACCTTGGAGCACTGCAGTTCTCCTACCAGATACGTGTACCTGTTATATAAAACTGTTAGTGACTCACCTTCCTTCCAGGCGAAGTTCTCATACTGTTGCTTGAGGATGTCACGTCTGTTTTCTTTGACCGCCTCAGATCCAGCAAACATCTTCTCCAGGGCTTCCCATAACTCCTTTGCGGTTTTGTAAGCCCTGAAGTTGTGAAAAACTTCATTTGGAAGGCACATTTGGATAGCTCCTAATGCCTTGAAGTCCACCTCCATTTTCTTGATGTCTTCTTCAGAATACTTGGAGGGTTCCTTCGGGACTAGTGGTCCTCCAGAGTCAGCCGAGGCCACCATGGGGATATAAGGTCCATCCCTTATGGATTTCCACATTCCGTATTCTTGGTAGCAGAAGAAGCTTTCCATACGGTTTTTCCACATATCATAGTCCTCCCCAGACACCAACCTCGGTGGTCGGTTGATACTGCCGATGTCTTCAAATCCATTACTTTGTGCCATTTCTATTTTGTGTGACTTGATTAAGAATAGAGTTTAGAATAGAATCAGAAAGTGATTAAACAAATGTTAGTTTGTTTAATCTTGAGCCAAAGCTCTGATACCACTTGTAGGATCGTGAGATTACAAGGTGATTCTATTCTGGTTGATATTGGCGGAAACAATAACAACTACACAAATGTAATCGAACAGACAGAAAGAATACTGGTAAGATCACTGTTGTATTAAGCTTAGTGAATAAACGATTACAGATGAAAACTCTGAGAAGAAGCACACTTACAATGAAGTGGTTACACAGTATTTATAGTAACTCAGAATCAAGACAAACCCTTGATTCTGAGGATCAGATCGAACACAGACCGTTGATCTTGTTTATTAATCTAAATTATACGCAAAGGCTAATCTAGATAACTTTATTGAAGCGTCTTCTTAGGCATCATTGTTTGCATGCTTGGAGACGCGCAACAAGGTCCTTTATTGGTTGCACCACTGAGGTTCCTTCTGCTTGGAGTGTGGCAGTTGCTTTTGCAGAAAGTTGTCAGAGACGCTTGGCATGGATAGTCAGCTGCAACGTTTGGTCTTCAGTGAATAAAGCTATCAGCAGCAAAGTTGAGAATACTGCTGCTGATAAGCCCATCAGCAGCAACTTGTGTTGAAGGCTGCTGATAAGCCTATCAGCAGCAACAAGTGTTGAATGCTGCTGATAAGCCTATCAGCAGCAACAAGTGTTGACTGCTGCTGATAAGCCTATCAGCAACAATTGTACTTAGAATAATTTGGTAGCAATCAGTCTTTGGTTCTACATATATTCTATGTAATACTCTCATACAGTCGCTGCGTGGTGAAATTAGATGCTTGGAGAGAATAAAAAAGAAAATTTTGTTATAACTACGAACATACAATTTAGAAATAAATAATAAAAAAATCTATAAAGACATAAAAAGTAACAAATTTTTGTCGCCACAAACGTGGGGAGAGGTCTAAGGCCATTGCAGCGACAACATGCCACGGCGACATAGCTATGGTGACAGGAGGTGCGACTCCAACGATATAATCTATGACTATGGAGGCATGATGACGACGATAGCGATATGGTGAGCTGAGTTAGAACTGAGGCGGTATGACGTTGACGTAGAGATGTGGTGTAAAGAGAAAATAAAGTAAACCTAGTATATGTACATGTGTTTATGTACAAACGTCCCTAGGCAGAACGAGTGAGAGAAGAAGATAAAGAAAATCTTCACACAATTTGGAAGACTGTCGGCAAAAGCAGTGGAGAGTGATAAAAAAGTAGAGAAAATTAGAAGAAGGCAAGAACTCTAAGCTCAAATACCATATAGAATAATGAAAACCCGGTAAGTTATTTTGTATTAGTGATCAACTATTAATATGAGTCTAATTAAAGAAACATAATCAAATCATATCTCCTGATTATGACAAAGATTACCCTAATTAACGTAACTAATATATTCTATCTAATACTAGTAGCTTTATAGATTCTCCATAAATTTGAAGACTTTAAGGGTGTTTGGGATTACTTATTAAACCTACTTATTGACTTAATAATTTTTATAATAAGTCAATAAGTTATAAGTGTGTTTGGGTATGGTAAAAAGACTTTTTAAAATAACTTTTAGAAAAGAGATAATAAGTTGTTTTTGATAAGTTACAATTTTTAACTTTTCATTTCTCCTTCTTACTTTTAGGGAGTAATTTTTCATTAATAAGTCATTTTACATTAATAAATTAAGCCAAATACTTTTTAAAAAATAACTTATTGACTTTCCCCACCACATAAGTTAATCCAAACACTTTTTTTAAAAACTCATTTTTAAAAAGTAATAAGTTAATAAGTTCTTTTGACAAAAAGAACTTTTGGGTTTAATAAGTAATCCCAAACACCCCTAAATGCTAAATAGCTTTATGAACAAACAAAATAATTTTTTTTGAACGACAAATATATCATAATCCTACTCCTAAATTTGTTGGATATTAGATGTCCGATCATCGATAATATTAACGTTACTATCGAGGTACGATCCGAAGAGTTACACTTTGGGCAAAGAACAAATTATATCGTTTAGTTGTTAAACATTATTACACGAAACAAGAACTTAGAATTTGGTGGATTAAATATCTAGAGAGATATTTATTAATTACGTTGTATTTAATTATTAAGAATAATTAAATCTGACGATAGACGGAATGAGGTTTTATATATATATATATATATATTGGTGATATATATATATATAGTCGGGATTTTATGTTTAAACTGTTAAACATAAAAGTGATCGGTTAATGCAAGTTTAGTTTATAATCAGTGTAATTATAAACTACGGGGACTGGAACTGATTAAAGGTTAATCAATTAGTAATTAAATGTTAATTACACAAGGGGTTGACGTGTAAATTAGTTTATTATATAAACATTGTGACAAATAAACATTGTGACAATCCGAACTTTCAAGTTAACCCTGTTAGCAAAATCCGGTTAAATCCTAAATCCTAACCCAGTTAACTTAATTCAAACCCCAGGGACTATTTCTGCGTTTATTCAAACTTAAATACATGAAACTAGAGGGATTGAACTTGTAATTGACTCATTTTCAATTTCTGTTGACTCTGAAAGTCAAAATCAAAAGTTTTTGTTCCTGTTTGACTTTTGAAAGTCAAATTCGCAAGCAATAATCCAAATTCAAGCCTCATGACCGTTTTCTGCTCGAATTTGTAACTGATTTGCATGATAATTTCATTTACGATCGTCATTACAACGTTAATTACCATTATTGTGTCGAATTAAACCCAATTATGGGTAATTATCTTGTAACCGTAGACCTCTTTATCTATTATCATCAAATTCGACGAACTCTTGTATTACACACAAATTGAGCGTACAAACACCTTAGTCGCACCTGTTAGAACCTGTTGCACACATCATTTCGGCCGGAGGAAGGATCAAAGTCGCCGGAGACCAAAGCCGTCGTAGTCGGACCTGCGTTTGATCGAATACCATCAATTCGTACATCATTCTGGTAATTAAAAATTCCCTCTGTAGGTCCTGATTTCACTCAGAAATCACTCAGATGATCGATTACACACACATCACATGCGGAATCTGTGTGTATGGTGGTGAAACAGGGGAGAGAAACAGAAACGGTGAAGATAACCGGCCAACCACACTCAGAATCAACACAAGAATGATATGAAAATGTAAGAACAATGCATCAAACAAGTGCGCAAGTTGTATTGATTCTCAAGAACAGTGAAAGAGAAAATTCAGGGTTACAGCCGCTACTCACACCCTAAACATTCTCAAACTAGGCTATTTATAGTAGTCAACAGGTATCGAAACTATGCCAACCGAAACTAGTAGTTTCGGTTGAGCATTTACAAATGATAGAACAAAACTGTTGAAACTACTATCTATCGAAACTACTAGTTTTGATTGAACAAATCTCAATCGAAACTAAGTAGTTTCGATGTCCCAGACTTAGTCTAATGAAAACAGTAAATTACATAAACAGAAATTACAATACTGAAATAACAAATAAGTAAAACTAAGTTAACTTTGTTCAAAATACATTGATGTTATCAGCTTAAATAAACTTGACTCTACAATCTCCCCCTAAGCTGTTGCATCAATGTCTTCAACTCTCCACTAAGAAGTTGTTCCTTCAGTTGGTTTTTAGAAGAAGGGCTTCACATGTAAGGTCACAATTCTCTGATAAGCCTTAGCATCTGCTTCATCATCATCACAGTAAGCTTGGATGTGATTCTTGAACAGGACCTCCAGATCTTCAGGTTGAAATTTCAGTAATTCCATTGGCTAAAAAATTACGATATCTTCCTTGTCCTCACACTCTATCACAGCACTTCCAATGTTTGGATTGTAGTGCCATCTTTTGAAATTTTGGAGTTGAAAAGGCACAGACTTGGGCAGTGTGATGGTTTTGTGAGTTTGAGTTGGCTTGTACCTCAGAAAGACATAAGGCTTATTGGTCTTGGGCTGAAATCTTGTCTTTGAGATCTTTTTCTTTGTTTTCCTTGGCTTAAACCCTTTAAAGTCATTATTGACTTGAGTGTGCAAGTAATGCTCAAAGTCTGAAGCTATCATCACTTTCCCTGGGTTTTGAAGTGGAAGCTTGGCCAAATCTCTCAGATCATAGAAGGGGAGAGTTTGAAAATCAGTCATGTTCTTGTACTGCTGAACTCCTCCCCTATATCTTCTTATAATAAAGAGTTGCCTTTCAGCATCATACTTCCAACCAACAAGTGGCCTCTTTAGTTCTTGATGCTCAGCTATCCATTCATAAGTCTGGGGACTCTCCTCCTCTACCATATTTCTCAACCACGGTGTAACAATCCGACTTTTCAAGTTAATCCCGTTAGTGATTCCGTTAAATATTCTGTTAAATCCTAACCAAGTTAACCCAATTCTAAATCCAAGGGATCATTTCTGTCAAAGCTGAAGTTGCAAGGGCTGGTTTTATAAATAACCAGAAACCCTAGTAGTCACGGTCGCGCCAAGTGCCTTGGCACGGTCACGCCCCTTACTTGCACGGTCGCGCCCCTTACAGGCACGGTCGCGCCTCTTGTCAGTTGAAGCGTAAAAACAGTCTTTAATCGTAAATTCGTTCGATTTCGTAACTGTTCTGCACGTTCCTACCTTTAACGAGTATCATTAAGACTTTAAACCTCGTTATTACTCAGAATTAAACCAAATTATGGTCATGATTACCGTAACCGTCGACCCTTTAGCAAATATCAACACATTCGATCAATTCTCGTATTAATCCCACGAATTTAACGAACACACACCTAAATCGCACATGTTAGAACCTGTTGCACACTTGAATTTGGCCGGAATCGCTGCAGTGGTCGCCGGGGATCGAAGTCGGCAATGGCAGAATCTGTTCTAGTCGGGAACCTTCAATTTGAGTTCGTTTCTAGTAATTTCCTTCCTGTTTACTTTCGTTTTTACTTCATGATGAATAGCCCTATGATTATTTGGGCTTATAACACCAAATCAGTGATGAACCAATTCTAAGGTTCATCACATTCGAGGTTTAATCGATTACCAGTCAAGGCTTAATCTCAATCAAATTAACCTATACTGATAGATTCGAAAATTCCTGTTAAACAGAACCCCCACCTCCTTTTGGTCAATCGCAATCGAAACCAAACAGATTTGGACTTGTTTGCTTATTCTGTTAAACTTTGTCTGTAAAACCAAGAGACACGGTCGTGCCAAGTTTTAGCACGGGCATGCCTCACCCTCTGACCCGGTCGTGCCTCTTGGATAGACCTGGTCGTACCTCAGAACCCTAGAGATGGTCATGCTTGGTTCAGACATGGTCGTGCCTAGTGATCAGCTTTGTTGTGTCTTCTGTTTTGATCAACACGGTCGCGCCCCTAACCAGCACGGTCGCGCACGTAACCTTAACACGGTCGTGCCTTGCCTTAGGCGCGATCGTGTGTGAGTAAACCCTTTTGTCAGAATGTTTGATTTATTTATTATATTTTTAAAACAATAATTATTATATATTATTTGTCATTTATCGCGAAACGCATTTATACTTATTTAAAAATCCGTATTTCCGTAATTACCCATTAATATTTAGAATGTTTAAAGACGTTCTAATCCTCTGTGTGTCATCACAAATGCCATTGAATCCCTAACTGTTATGTTGTAATTCTAGGGCATTCGTGAGTCGTGTCAGGCAAACGCTTGAGATTTCAATCTCGCACTTGTGTGATTACTACCTACGCCGTTCAAGTGAGTTTTCACGGCCCCTTTTACTGTTTTTAAACTGGGGGAGAAAAATGTCGTAAATGCTTTTGATTTTTGTAATTCATATATGATATCACTTGTATGACTATGCGTACACATTATCCTTTAAGTCCTCACATCGGACCGTTAATATGAACATAGCGAGGTAATTTGAGTAGTACTACTGGGTTTGACAAACCTCACCCGCGTTAGTCGCACTAACTCGATTGGAGGTCGAACGGTTGCAATATTGACCTAAACATACACCATGATGGTGGGAGGCATATAAACAGTCGGTTGCGAGCACATTAGTTAAATTCTTATGGGTTAGCTACCTATTGATTTATATATTGAATGTACATTAATCTGTTAAACGCTTCTAAAAAATGAAACATGTGCACTCACCAACCTCGTGTTGACATCGTTTTCTTACATGTTTTCTCAGGTCGCTTAAGATAAGGCACAGGTGCACGCGTAGGGCATGCATGGAGTCTTATGATTTATTTATAAATTAATATTGTTGAATTGCTTGTAATTTGTTTTTGGACTGGACACTTTGGGACTTTTCTTGGGCGCGTTTGTTTTGCGCATTTACTTTCATTTTACGCTTCCGCACTTACTTTGATCATTTATAATATATTTTCATTTTAGTCCCATATAGTGTCGTTCAATGTAACTAATGACTGCGATCCTGGTTTGTCACTTCCCAAATGGTAAAACTACGTTAATTGAAATTGGGGGTGTGACAGATTGGTATCAGAGCCATTGGTTATAGAGAACTAGGATTGCATACTAGACTATAATCTCACACATTAGTTACATGTCATAAACATTTGGATTTTTGCACTTATGTATTACATTACTGGATCATGTCGTCAACCCCACGACCATCACCTAAGGCATCTACCTTATCATCCCCGGGGCCCAAAAGGCGCCGGACTAGTTCTAGTGACAACTTGGTGGAACAGGGTGAACCAAGTAATGCACAAGCAAGGAGCACGACACTTAATTGGAATGCATATCCGAAGATGATCCAAAGGTGGATCGAGATGGGAAATGTTCCATCACCCTATTTTTGTTCAACTTCCTCATCCTCTACTTTGCCAAGCTTGCTATGCACCATGGAACAAGCTTTTGCAGCCTTTGTGTTTATCATAACTAAGGAGTTAAAAGCAATGAAGGAAGCCACTGATGAGATACCCGACATTCTGCAGCTAGAGTCATAAATATAGGAGAATAAGGTAGGGTTAGAGCTTTTGACCGCTGAGCTAGCAGTGACGGACCAAGTCCATAACTATTTGGTGGATCGGGTTACACAATTGGAAACGAGGGTGGACACCTCAGACCATGATGTAGGAGGGATTCTGGAGATAGTGACTCATCTGGAAGCCCAACTACAAGTAGCAGACCATGCTGCTGAAGGACTTCGGGAGAGAGTGACCTACTTAGAAGCTCAACTACGAGCAGCCCTATTTCTAGAGAACGTTCCACTTTCGGACGACGAGGAGGAGCCCTTCGAGGATGAGCCCTTGGAGGAGGAGCCACCCGAGGAATAATTGGTGGAGATCGACGATGTACAATCATACGTTTCTTCCGATGCCAAGGATGTTTGATGATCTTTCTATTCTATCTTTCCTTTTCATTCATGTTTCGCTTATGTTATTTCTCTTTTCAACCTAGATGGGAAAGGTTGTTCCCATTCAATAAAAGCACGAGAAGTTTAATGTTTTGAGTTATTTATTTTGTAGCTTTACAATTTATTTAATTTCAAAAATGTTAGATGTTGTATTTCCTTACTTGTACATAAATAATGTTTAATATGCGATATATTTCTCATTGTTTTGTATTTGTGAATGTGAAGAATCATGTCGGGAAGATGACGTGGAGGTCGTGCTGGTGGCCGAGGTACCATCAACATGACAGCAGCGGAGCTGGCAGCACTAATCAACAATAGTGTGGCTGAGGCTCTAGCAGCACAGAATGATGCAGGTAAATGCTATAACCATTGACTAGTGAGGTCCATTCATCTCTCAAAGCGCCTTTCCTAAGCTTTATAACCTCGAACCTATATTATGTTTCTAAATCCAGGCCAGCAGAATCAGCAACCAGCATGCACGTTTAAGACATTCATGCACTGCAAGCCCCACACCTTTAGTGGAGGTGAGGAGTTGTCGGACTACTCCAGTGGTTCGAGAAAGTAGAGTCAGTTTTCGCTATGTGCAACTGCCCATTGGCCAATCAGGTCAAGTTCGCTTCTGGAACTTTGGAGGGCCCGGCTCTCACATGGTGGAACGCTCAGGTTCAAATGTTCGGTCTAGCCATGGCCAATGCACTGTCGTGGGAGGAGTTTAAGACGATGATGAAGGAGGAGTACTATCCTAGGGATGAAATTCAAAAGTTGGAAGGAGAATTCTGGAATCTGAAGATGGAAGGTTCAGAAATTGAACTTTATACCACTCGTTCCCATGAGCTTGCTACCATGTGCCCACTTTTGGTGACTCCGGATTACAAAAGCATTGAACTATACATTGGAGGTTTAGTGCCTCAGATTCAGAGTATGATTACTTCATCCAACCCCACTAACATCCAGCAGACTATCAGACTTGCCCACAAGTTAACTGATCAGGCGGTAACTCAAGGGACTCTACCCTCGAGGGGTTCGGTCTCTAAATCCACCGAAAATCATAAGCGCAAGTTTGATCACAACTCCAACAGTTCAATCAACCCCAGCAGCAGCAACGAAAGTTTGAGCCTGCTAAGAACTTAAATCAGACGACCTCTTCAGGTCAAAATCAAGGTAGTTATGTGGGAAGAGCCCCCCAAGTGTAACAAGTGCAATTACCACCATGCCGGTGCTTGTAACCGTTGTCAAAGGTGTGGCAAGATGGGCCACACTGCAAAAGATTGTAGAGTTGATCTGAAGAAGAAGCAACCATTCCGACCACAAGGGTGCACAAGAGGATGTTTTCAGTGCGATAAGGAGGGACATATTCAGAGGGATTTTCCTCAGTTGACGAGGGGTGGTAATGGAAATGGTAATAGAAATGGTAACAAAAACAATCAAGGCAACAACAGTGGTGGCAATAATGCCAATAATGGAGGGAATGGTGCGAAAGGACGAGCTTTCGTAATAGGATCCGGTGAAGCTCGTTATGATCATAATATGGTCACCGGTAAGTTTCTCTTAAACAATTACTTTGCTTCTGTTCTATTTGATACGGGTGCTGATAGGAGTTTTATATCTAAGAAGCTTAGTGGTATGATAAAAGGAACCCCAACCCTGTTAGAAACTAAGTATATAATAGAGATAGTTGATGGACAAATAATTGAAGCAACCCACATTCTTAAGGGTTGTAAGCTTGAACTGGCTAGTCATACACTTGATATCGACCTTATGCCAGTCACACTTGGTAGTTTTGATGTAATTATTGGTATGGATTGCTTATCTAAAAACCAAGCTGAAATTGTCTATCGTGAGAAAATGGTTCGCATTCCTCTCCCTTGTGGAGAAATCCTGTCCGTTCAAGGTGAAAAGAGTGGTGCAATCGTAGGCATCATATCATTCATGAAGCGCAGAAGTGCCTGGGTAAAGGTTATACTGAGCAACCATCAAAAGAGAAGAAAATTGATGATATTCCCATCGTTCGTGATTTTCTGGAAGTGTTTCCCAAAGACTTGCCTGGTCTGCCACCACACCGTCAAGTTGAATTCTAAATCGACCTAGCACTCGGAGCGGCACCGATCGCTCGGGCACCTTACAGATTAGCACCTTGTGAATTGCAAGAGCTATCTACTCAGTTACAAGAATTGTTGGATAAAGGTTTCATCCGACCTATCTCATCGCCACGGGGAGCTCCAATTCTGTTTGTCAAGAAGAAGGACGGGACTTTCAGTTTGTGTATCAACTATCGTGAACTAAATAAAGTGACAATTAAGAATTGTTATCCTCTGCCTCGTATAGATGATCACTTTGATCAACTCCAAGGATCAAGTTTCTATTCCAAGATAGATCTTAGGTCCGGTTACCATCAATTGAGAGTCCGAGATGAGGATATCTCTAAGACTGCTTTCAGGACAAGGTACGACCACTACGAGTTTATGGTCATGCCTTTCGGATTAACCAATGCACCCGCGATGTTCATGGACCTCATGAACCGTGTGTGTAAGCCATACCTTGATCAATTTGACATCGTTTTCATCGACGACATCCTCATTTATTCCAAGAACAAGGAGGAACATCTACGCTTAATTCTGGAATTACTTAAGCAGGAGCAGCTGTATGCTAAGTTTTCCAAGTGTGAATTCTAGATTCGAGAAGTTCAATTCTTAGGACATGTGGTTAACGAGAAGGGAATACATGTCGATCCATCAAAGATAGAAGCCATCAAGAATTGGGCATCACCGACGACTCCGACTGAGGTGTGATAATTTCTGGGATTGGCTGGTTATTACCGTCGATTCATCAAGGGATTCTCTAAGACTGCACAACCTCTCACTACCTTAACTCAAAAGGGTAAATCCTATAACTGGAGCGATAACCAAGAGTAAGCATTTCAACATCTTAAGTAGAAACTTTGCAGTGCACCTATTCTAGCTCTTCCGGAGGGAACATATGATTTTGTGGTGTATTGTGATGCATCCATTCAGGGTTTGGGTTGTGTATTAATGCAACGACAAAAGGTAATCGCATATGCTTCGCGTCAACTAAAGACTCACGAGAAAAACTACACCACTCATGACCTAGAGTTGGGAGCTGTGGTTTTTGCACTTAAGATATGGAGACACTACTTGTACGGTACCAAGTGCACCATCTACACCAATCACAAGAGTGTTCAGCATATCTTCAAGCAGAAAGAGCAAAACATGAGACATCGTCGTTGGGTCGAGCTCTAGAATGATTATGATTGTGCGATCCGGTACCATCCGGGTAAGGCTAATGTTGTAGCTGATACCCTAAGTAGAAAGGAAACCAAGCCCAAACGAGTTCGAGCGCTACAGCTTACTATTCACCCCGGATTACCTAAAAAATCCGAAGTGCTCAACTTGAAGCCCTGAAAGAGGAAAACCTACTACTAGAAGGTACACGCGGTATGGAAGCACAACTCGAGGTAAAATCTGACGGTATTCGCTACTTCGCCGAACGAATATGGGTACCAGTATTCGAAGACTTAAGAGAACTAGTCATGGACGAAGCTCATAAATCTCGTTACTCTATTCATCCAGGTTCCGACAAGATGTATCATGATCTAAAGGTGCTGTATTGGTGGCCAAATATGAAGGCCGATATAGCCACCTATGTGAGCAAGTGCCTGACTTGCGCGAAGGTCAAAGTTGAATATCAAAAGCCTTCTGGTCTTCTCCAACAACCAGATTCCCATGTGGAAATGGGAGCAGATATCCATGGACTTTATCACAAAATTGCCACGAACTCCTACCGGATGTGATACCATTTGGGTAATCGTTGATCGTTTAACAAAGTCCGCTCACTTCTTAGCAATCAAGGAAACAAACAAGATGGAAAAACTTACTCACATCTACTTGAAAGAAGTAGTATCTCGGCACGGGGTGCCAATCTCGATCATTTCGGATCATGATGCACGATTCACCTCTCGTTTCTGGCAATCGTTACATAAAGCTTTAGGCACGCGTCTAGATATGAGCACAGCATACCATCCTTAAACTGGCAATCATTTCGGAAATGCCGTTCTCCTATTTGTTAGGCCGAAGTTGGGGATAGTCAACTTACAGGTCTCTGAACTCGTACTTGAAACTTCTGAGAAAATCATTCAAATTAGAAACCGTATGGCGGCAGCTCGTGATCGTCAAAAGAGCTATGCCGATAAGCGTCGTAAACCGTTAGAATTTCAAGTAGGGGATATGGTCTTGTTAAAAGTCTCACCTTGGAAGGGTGTCATTCGTTTTGGAAAACGAGGCAAATTAAATCCTCGTTGTGTTGGACCATTCAAGATAGTGAAGAGGATTGGTCCAGTAGCGTATCAACTGGACCTACCTGAAGGACTTAGTGGTGTACACAACGTCTTTCACGTCTCAAAATTGAAGAAATGTCTAGCATACGAGTCACTCGCGATTCCTCTTGAGGAACTACACATTGATGAACAGTTGCGTTTCATCGAAGAACCTGTAGAAGTCATGGATATTGAAGTCAAAACGCTTAAGCGTAGTAAAATCCCTATTGTCAAAGTCCGTTGGAACTCGAATCGCGGACCGGAATTCACGTGGGAGCGTGAGGATCAGATGATGCGCAAGTATCCTAATCTGTTCAAGCACTCCACGTCAAGCTCTTAAGGTACAATTTTAATTTTCGGGACAAAAATTCTTTCAACTAGGGGATGATTTGACATCTAGAATTTTTTTTTTAATTTTCGGGACGAAAATTCTTTCAAGTAGGGGATGATGTGACAATCCGACTTTTCAAGTTAATCCCATTAGTGATTCCGTTAAATATTCTGTTAAATCCTAACCAAGTTAACCCAATTCTAAATCCAAGGGATCATTTCTGTCAAAGCTGAAGTTGCAATGGCTGGTTTTGTAAATAACCAGAAACCCTAGTAGGCATGGTCGCGCCTTGTTTTGGCACGGTCGCGTCAAGTGCCTTGGCACGGTCGTGCCCCTTATTGGTACGGTCGCGCCTCCTGTAAGTTGAAACGTAAAAACAGTTTTAATCGCAAATTCGTTCGATTTTGTAACCGTTCTGCACGTTCCTACCTTCAACAAGTATCATTAAGACTTTAAACCTCGTTATTACTCCGAATTAAACCCAATTTAGGTTATGATTACCATAATCGTCGAACCTTTAGCAAATATCAACACCGTCGAACCCAATTTAGGAAATGAACGAACACACACCTAAATCGCACCTGTTAGAACCTGTTGCACACTTGAATTTGGCCGGAATCGCTGCTGTGGTTGCCGGGGTTCGAAGTCGACGACGGCAGAATCTGTTCTAGTCAGGAACCTTCAATACGAGTTTGTTTCTGGTAATTTACTTCCTGTTTACTTTTGTTTTAACTTCATGATGAATAGCCCTTCGATTATTTGGGCTTACAACACCAAATCAGTGATGAACCAAGTCTAAGGTTCATCACATTCGAGGTTTAATCGATTACCAGTCCAGGCTTAATCTCAATCAAATTAACCTATACTGATAGATTCAAAAAAGTCCTTTTAAACAGAACCCCCACCTCCTTTTGGTCAATCGCAATCGAAACCATACGGATTTGTACTTGTTTGCGTATTCTGTTGAACTCTGCCTGTAAAACCAGGAGACACGGTCATGCCAAGTTTAGCACGGTCGTGCCTCACCCTCTGACTCGGTCGTGCCTCTTGGATAGACCTGGTCGTGCCTCAGAACCCTAGACACGGTCGTGCCTGGTTCAGACACGGTCGTGCCTAGTGATCAACTTTGTTGTGTCTTCTATTTTAATCAACACGGTCGCGCCCCTGACCAGCACGGTCGTGCACGTAACCTTAACACGGTCGTGCCTTGCCTTAGGCGCGGTCGTGTGTGAGTAAACCCTTTTGTCAGAATGTTTGATTTATTTATTATATTTTTAAAACAATAATTATTATATATTATTTGTCATTTATCGTGAAACGCATTTATACTAATTTAAAAATCCGTATTTCCGTAAACTCGTTCGTTTACCCATTAATCTTTCGAATGTTTAAAGACGTTCTAATCCTCCGTGTGTCGTCACAAATCCCATTGAATCCCTAACTGTTATGTTGTAATTCTAGGGCATTCGTGAGCCGTGTTAGGCAAACGCTTGAGATTTCAATCTCGCACTTGTGTGATTACTACCTATGTCGTTCAGGTGAGTTTTCACGGCCCCTTTTTATTGTTTTTAAACTGGGGGAGAAAACATGTCTTAAATGCTTTTGATTTTTGTAATTCATATATGATATCACTTGTATGACTATGCGTACACATTATCCTTTAAGTCCTCACATCGGACCATTAATATGAGCATAGCGAGGTAATTTGAGTAGTACTACTGGGTTTGACAAACCTCACCTGCGTTGGTCGCACTAACTCGATTGGAGGTCGAACGGGTGCAATATTGATCTAATCATGCACCATGATGGTGGGAGGCATATAAACAGTCGGTTGCGAGCGCATTAGTTAACATGCTTATGGGTTAGCTACCTATTGATTTATATATTGAATGTACATTAATTTGTTAAACGCTTCTACAAACTGAAACATGTGAACTTACCAACCTCGTGCTGACATCGTTTTGTTACATGTTTTCTCAGGTCGCTTAAGGTAAGGCACAGGTGCATGCGTAGGGCATGCATGGAGTCTTATGATTTATTTATAAATTAATATTGTTGAATTGCTTGTACTTTGTTTTTGGACTTCGTTTGGACTGGACACTTTGGGACTTTTCTTGGGCACGTTTGTTTTGCGCATTTACTTTCATTTTACGCTTCCGCACTTACTTTGATCATTTATAATATATTTTCATTTTTGTCCCATATAGTGTCGTTCAATGTAACTAATGACTGCGATCCTGGTTTGTCATTTCCCAAATGGTAAAACTTCGTTAGTTGAAATTGGGGGTGTGACACACGGTTTCTTTGGGTTTGGATAGTTGGGATCGGGAGTTGGTTTAATGGGTACATTTGGGGTTGATTGAGTTGAAGTTAGTTTAGGTTCTGTTTGAATGGGTTCTTCAGTAATTGTTGGCTTTACTAAGTTGACTTGGACATCTACTTCAGTTTGATCCTCATCAGATAGTGCCTGGATCTCATCCCCTCTTCTGTGAAGTATCTAACTTTTTCAGTCTTTAATTCTTCAGTAGGTAAATTCTCTGGATATAGTTCATTAAAACCAAAGTTGTCAATCTCATCTAATAGAGCATTGAGTTCATCATCAGATCCAACATCTTCTTCATCCAGTTCCACCACTTCAACATTTGTTTCTGTGCCCTTTCCACGCTTCCTAGCTGCTCTCCTTTCACTAGCAGTGGGAAGGTCAAACTCTGGTTCTTCAATTTTAAGTTCTACAGATTCCTTTGTCTTGGCAGCAGAGCCAGAGTAGATAGTCATGGCAGATTCGGGATTTTTGACAAAGGCAGGTGAAGAATGACAAATCTTCAAACCCTGTCTTTATCTTCTTGGTCTTAGGCTCTTCTAGTTTATAGTCAGAACCTGAATCAGCTTGTTTCTTAGATGAGGATGCAGGAGGTTCAGTTTGACCATCAGAGTCTGACTTGTAGTAGTTTGACCCATAGATTCCTCACCTCCTTGTACACCAGCTTCAAGATCAACCACTAGTTCGATAGAAATTTGTACTTGTTCAACAAAAGGTGCCTCAATCACAGGCTTAACAACATGTTGTTCTTCTTCTTGGTCATGATGTATTTCTATTTCGACGTCCGGTTTAGCCACTTGTTAGTTACCTTGATCTTCAACCTCTACTTCTTCTTCCTCCTCGGATGATGAGGTTTCAACTTCAAGATCTGGATCCACATCTGGAACGAACTCTTCTTTTTCCCCAATAACATGACCAAACTGAGGGATGTCAGCAATAGCCCTGTTGGTTCTTTTGCTTGTACTCTTCATGTAGCTGAGAGTCTTGGCAATCATATGATCAAATACAAACACATTTCCACCTTATTAAAGCTCAGAATGAAGGTGGTTGATGATGATTTGCAAAAATCTTGGATAAACCAGGAACTTCTCTTTCACTGCTCTAGTTAAATTGTCTTTCAGATGTCTAAAAATTAACCCAGAAAAGTTGTAGTTTATTCCTTTGATTAATCCCAAAATTGAAGAAGCCACCATGATGTTAGCTGAGTCAAAGCCACCATTTCTGATTGATAAGCAGTGAATGAACACATGTACTATATATCTCCAATGACTTGACAGGGAATTCTTTATTATCTGAACACTTTTGAACTCATCGGCATGTCCCATTCTTCTGAAACACTCCTTAACGTAGAAGCTTGGGAATTCTCTTGGTGCCTCTGGGTCGTCATTGAAATTTAGCATCTCTCTAATAGTAGTTTCAGAGAATAGAACTTCTTGACCACGAATGATTTCTCTGATGTTCTCCACATTCTCAACATTCACAATCTCTGCTGTTTCCCAGAATTGCCTGATGGTGGTTTCATAGACAGGTAAGTTGTTACTGATAGCAAAGCTAATGTTGGAATTTGCTAGAAAGTTAAAGACTTGAACAAAGTCAGCACACTTAGGGTCATTTGCTTCAAGGAAATCACACACATTGTGTCTCTTAACAAACAGAAGATCCATATCTGCAAACATACAGAATTCATCTATTTAACACTTAGAAAAATTTCAGAATTCAACCTGATCGAAACTACTTATTCCAATACTTAGAGAATTTCATAAACATACCTTATCGAAACTACAAGTTTCGGGTGAAAGAACATAATCGAAACTACAAGTTTCGGTCAATACTTAAAAAATTTCAGAAATGACCATATCGAAACTAAGTAGTTTCGGGAGAAGACATTTCAATCGAAACAACATGTTTCGATCCAAATACTAAGAAAAATTTTCAAACAATCAACCGAAACAAAGTAGTTTCGGGCAAAGAAACTTGATCAAACTGTCTTGGGCATATTTGGGTATCGAAACTACTAGTTTCTATTGAAAACCTGTTTAAATTTTGAAAACCCTTTTAAAAGAGAAACACCATTTTTATCGAAACTTCTAGTTTCGATGCCCAAACCTTTGATCAGTTTATACAGACTGAAAACACAGAAATAAGAACACGAAGCTATATACAGATTCAGACACTTATCAAACAGACGAAAATGATAAAAGAAAGAGTAAGAGTAGCTTGTGAGTGTCGAAATTCCATCTTACCGATGATTCAAAGACAAATATGCAAATATGTACATAAAGATATAAGATATCAACAACGGTGAGTTTATGAACAAGATCTAAGCCAAGATCGGCCATTAAAATGAAGTGACAGTCGTAAAATTCTTTCAAAATCGAACCCTAAGTTTGCATTCTGTAAAATCACATTCATACGAATGGAAATCAGTACCTGGTGAGAAGACGACGGAGGAAATCAAATTGGAAACACTGATTTCGCAAGCTTAGACCTAGGTAATGAGAGGTTCTGTGTGTGAATTTGAAGGTATAAATGTTTTGGAAAGTTGAAGTGAGGCTTGGCATGGAAGAAATTCGATTATGAAGTCATTTAATAACCCAAGTGACAAATGACCAAAATGCCCCTGTCGAAACTACTAGTTTCGATAGGGCAAAGTAGTTTCGGGTGATTGGTAGTTTCGGGTGACTTGAGAAGTTTCGGGTTAGAAGAACAGATACTGAAACTTGACAAACTTAAGAATATACAACTTTAAAAGACAAGTTAAAATATAGAAATAAAACTATACACAAGATATTTACACTTATCATTTTTTGAAAAGATCCAACATGAGATCAGATCTGGTCAGTCTCTTGAAACACTTCCTTTTGCAATCAACTACTGTGAGTCCCCGAAGATACCTGATATTTGTGCAAAGTAAACCCGAACATTTGTTTGTAAGTAGTTTTTTCATGTGATTATATGATACCATTTAAGCATGATACAAGGTGTACCCCACATAATGAAATAAAATGGTTTTGAAAACCTATCAATCCTCAAGAAATACCCATATTCATCCTATCATCCCTTTCTAATTAACCAAGGTACCATCTTCGTAGTTTCAAACTTACCACTAAAAACAAAATAAGAAATCCAAGTGGATTAGAAGATTTTAAAATGAAAAATATCCAAATAGATATTAAAAAGGTACGAACATTCTAGTTCTTTGCGTAAGCAAAGCAGAAGAAGTCGTAAAATTATCCAAGCGGATAGGAAAATGTCGAACACCCGAGATCTTTACGTAAGCAAAACAGACGGGGTCAAATCATCCAAGTGGATGGGAAAAAGATGAACACCCGAGATCTTTGCGTAAGCAAAACATACGGGGTCATCGGCGGTAAATATCGTTACTTTGACGGTCACCTGGTGTATGAATAGGAATCTAACACGTAAAACTGTATCTGATTGAATTGGTTTTCTTAATAGATAAAATGGGTTAGATGTTTCAATAATGGGTTCAAACACACAAGTATGAGATAAGATTTAGGTTTTCACACTACTTACAAGTTTTAACCATATGTCGGGCCTACCAGCTATACCTCAGTTAACACCGTCACTTTTGGTCCATTCCATGTTCAAGAGATGTGATCAGACACTATCATTTCTCAAATGCCAGATACAATTTGACTAAAACATAGAATTTGATACTTGTAAGATTTAGAATATACAGAACTATGTTCAAGCATAATTATGAAGCTTTTTTTTCTTTTAAAACTACAAACAACGCTATTCTTTTCTACATGACATAGTGATTTAAATTTCTACCCTAAAAGATTTGCTTATGACCAAGAAAAACTGTACAAAAATTTAAAATATTTTTGGTACTTTTCTTGAATATTAAGCATATACATAAAACGAACTAATATGCACAGGATTACTAAAAGTTGATCATGCCAAGCATTTCCATCAGTTGTGTAAATTTGGTAGTGTCAAAAGCTTTTGTGAATATGTCTGTGGTTTGCTTGTCGGCTTTGACCTCAACAATTTTGATATGCTTCTTTTCAACACAGTCACGGATAAAATGATGTTTGATCTCAATGTGTTTGGTTTTGGAATGTTGAACTGGGTTTTTGGTGATGTGGGGAACGGCTGTGTTGTCATAAAGGATTGGCGTCTCATGGAATGTGATCCCATAGTCAAGCGTTTGATGGTGAATCCATCTGACTTGGGAACAGCAAAGGGTTACGGCAATGTATTCGGCTTCGACAATGGATTGGGAAACGGTGATCTGTTTCTTACATTGCCATGAGACAAGGCGATTGCCAAGGAATTGACAACCCCCATAGGTGGATTTGCGGTCTAAGTTGCATCCCCCATAGTCCGAATCTGAATAAGCCACAAGATCAAACAAGTTATCTTCAGGATACCAAAGACCCAGTTATGGTTTATACTTCAAATATCTTAAAATACGTTTGACTGCAACTAAACGAGAGATTTTAGGATTAGCCAGAAAGCGTGCACACAAGCACACTACAAACATGATGTCTCGTCCGTTGGCAGTGAGATACATGAGAGGTCATATCATAGAACAATAGAGGTGCTGATCAACGCTTTCGCCATCCAAATCAGGATATAGACAATGCCGAACTTCTACAAGAGTTTTGAAAGGATGGGACTCAGTCATTTTGATCTTGGTCAATATATCTTTGACATATTTCTCCAGATGAATAAGAATTCCTGACTCGAACTGATCAACTTGCAATCCTAAAAAGAATTTCATCTCTCCCATAGAGCTCATTTCAAACTTAGAATGCATCAGATCTTCAAACTCTTTGCACATAATTTGTGGAACCAAAGATGATATCATCAACATAGATCTGCACCAAGATTGTATCTTCGCCATCCTTCCGTTTAAACAAAGTTTGGTCAATTGCTCCTCGCGTGAAACCATTATCAAGCAGATGCTTAAATAACGTCTCATACCACGCACGAGGTGCTTGATGAAGACCGTACAATGCCTTGTCTAGTTTATAGACACGGTCTGGAAAGTGAGGATCAATGAAACCCGGTGGTTGCTTGACATAAACTTCTTGTTGAACCTTTCCATGCAGAAATGTGCTTTTGACATCCATTTGATGAACTTTGAAGTCCATATAGGCTGTGTAGACGAGAAACATTCTGATGGTCTCCAAGTGAGTCACCGGTGCAAATACTTCCTCAAAATCAATTCCTTCCTCTTGACAGAACCCTTGAACAACCAAGCGAGCTTTATTCCTAACCAAAATTCCTCCTTCATCCTTTTTGTTTCAAAATACCCAACGAGTACCGATATGGACTTTGTTCTTGGGAAGATCCACCAGATTCCACACATTCAGCTTTGAGAATTGTTGTAACTCTTCTTGCGTAGCTTCCACCCAGCTGTTCTCAAGCAAAGCTGCTATGATATTATTAGGTTCCACTTGAGAAATGAAACACGTGAACAGTCCATAATTCAATTCTTCACAGGCACTACGGATACGAACACCCGCATTGAGCAGACCAATGATGTTGTCGGTGGGATGATTCTTGTGAATTCTCAACTGAGGAATCTCATCTTCTTCCAAAAGCTCAACAAGATTTGTGATGTTGTTGTCGGGAAGGTCAGCTTCATCATCAATGGGATCTTCAGCAGTTGATTGTGGGGCAACATCCACTATTGGAATAGTATTGTCGTCAAGAGTTTCACTTATTGCACCAGAACCGGAAGACTCCACATTGGATTCAACAGCAACAGGTTCAGGGATTTCATTATGAGTGGATGAGGAAGAACTTGGATCATTTATATTCCCTATATTTTTCATAGAAAAATAAGGATTAGAAACAGTTAATTCATTTGAAAACATAGGAGGATTAAATGACTTAAACAAAGATTCGGCATCATAAAGCCAATCAGGACCGTCCCCAACGTCCGTATGATTGCTTTCATGCCAGTTGATAAGAATTGATTCCAACACCATCCTTCTCTGCTTGTTGTAGACATGAAAGGCCCTTTGATTTGATGAGTATCCCACAAAATAGCATTCATCAGCTTTGGCTTCAAACTTGTTAAGTTGATCCGAAGTATTCAGCATCGTGCAAACACACCCAAACTTTCTGAAGAAATCAATAAGTGGCTTTCGCTTGTACTTGATCTCATAAGGTGTCTTATTGCAACTTTTGGTGATGAGAACTCGATTCTGCACAAAACATGCAGTGTTAACTGTCTCAGCCTAAAACGTGACAGGAAGCTTGGAATCAACAATCATAGTTCGTGCAGCTTCTATCAATGTCCGGTTTCTTCTTTCAGCTACACCGTTCTGTTGGGGAGTACGTGGTGCACTGAATTGCCGAGAAATTCCTTTGCTTTCACCGAAAGAATCAAGAGTGGCATTCTTAAATTCTGTACCATGATCGTTGCGGATAGTCTTTACACTCAGGTTGAAGAGGTTCTCAATTTGAAGTAGATAAGTCTTCAGGGTCTCTGGAGTCTCATCTTTCTTAGCCAGGAAGAACACCCAAGTAAACCGAGAGAAGTCGTCGGTTACTACCAAACAGTAGGATTTGCGTCCAAGACTCATGACACTCATAGGACCGAAGAGATCCATGCGAAGTAATTGGAGAGGTGAGTCAATGGAATTTGTGGTTTTGGGCTTATGAGATGATTTGTGCTGTTTTCCTTGGAACAAGAGATACAGTGTTCCATATGAGAGAAGTCTTTGAGAGGCAGACCGGTGACGAGGTTTCCTCGAATCAGACGGTTCATGGTTTTGAAATTTACTTGTCCCAACCTCTTGTGCCACATAAATGATTCATCTTAAGACGCCTTTGAAAGAAAGCAAGATTCGATTCCCGATGGGTTGTTCATATCCAAGATGTAAGTATTGAATCTTCTAGGAGCACGCATTAGAATGAGTTCTTCTCGAATCACCACTCCAGGCTTCAAGATCAGGCATTCTCTTGAATTGAACAAAGCACAAAAATCTTTGTCAAAGATCTAAGACACGCTCATCAGATTGTACTTTAATTGAGGGACGAAGTTGACATGCTCCAGACTATTTACACCATTTGATACTTTTCCTTGACCTTCAATCTTTCCTCCCCTTGGATTCCTAGAAAAAGCCACATAATCTCCATCCATTGGATGATAATACTGCAGCAAGTTAAATTGATCGGTCATATGTCTGGAACAGCCACTATCTACATGCCAGATATTATCTCCATTTTTTCTTGGTTGACCCTATACACAACTAATCATTTAGACAATTTTATCAAATCCATTGTCGTCAAGAAGTTTCTTGTCAAAATAAGACATATCATGAGAATCATAATCAGAATCCTCCTTTGATGAAGCATGATCATCATATAGAACATTATTTTTAACTTTATAGGTTCTTTTCAAATAGTTTTTAGCATTTTTTATTCTTTTATGCCTAGATTTTCTACAATGAGGAGACTTAGACTGCACATTTGAATTCAATAAAATTTTGGGAGACGATTCTTCATTACAATGAATTGTTGTCAAATTGTAATTTTTTGATACATGATTTAAAGAACCACAACTAAAATAAACTTTATCACAAGACGCCTTAGCCTGATAATTGTCATCACAAGATGAAGATTATTGTGATGTTGAGGCATCTGAACATGATATGATTCTTTCTTCAATAACTTTGTCTTGAAGACTTTGTTCTTCCTTTATTATGAAAAATTCCATGTTGCTCATGGTCTCTCGTGGTACATCATTCACAATAATTCCTGCACTTTTAAACTTGGTAACACAAGGCATGGCATTCAAATATTTAGGAATAAAAGGTAAAACATTTTTAACCTTAGAAATGTCTTTTCCCAAACCCACATGCTCAGAAGGCATAGAATCAAAATATAATTTTTCAACGTGTTCACAAATATCTGGTTTTGACACGGAAATATTATTACATTCATCCGACTCAATTTCATTTAAAACATTTCTAGAACCAGAACTCTCATCACAATCATCCTCTGAAGTTACAGAATTTGACTCTACACATGAAGCAATACTGTCAGAATCTAAGGACGTAATATAATCATCAGCAAATAAAGTACACACAAAAGGAGTAGGAACATGAGAAACAGGCACATCAGCAAATCTACCCGACTTAGAATAAGGTGGAGGATGAGAATTATATCCAAGACCCTCTATGCCTTTTCTGTTAAATTGTTTATCAATTATTCCAAACAAAATTTTATGATCCATATCCATGTGGTCAACTTGTAATTTAGCCTTTTCTGCCTTTTGGACTCTTCAGTCAAAATTTTATTGTTAATGGTTTGTGTATTAAGTTGCACAATTAAAGATCGGTTTTCTCTAGAAATATCATGAATTTTCTTTAATTACAATTTCTCATTTTTAGCCACAGCGTCATACATCACTTTAATGTGATCTCGTTCGTCAATCAATGCTTGATTGATGAATCTATATTTTTGAATTTCATTTAAACAAGATCTAGCAGTGCAAAATTTAGAAATAACCTCAGCTGGGACAACTGTGAGATCCTCACCTAGCTCAATCATGACACATTTTCCCTTTATCCTTAACATCTGCCATTAATGCCTTATCAGTAGCTTCCTTCGTCTGTTCTCCTAAGTGATAGTGTCCATCAGCTTGACACACAAGAGCAGTGGAGCTGGAAAATGTGTTGGACTTGGGAGGATTGGCAGCTTGCTTTCCAGAGGAGTTCTTCTTCTCGTGCTGATCTTTGGATGAAGGCTCCTTGCAGTTCCTAGAAAAATGACCCAGCTGGTCACAGTTGTAGCACCTTACCTTCTTGATGACAAACCCAAGAGTCTTTCCCTGCTTGAATCTATCCATACCCGTCCTTTTGATGAATCTTTTGGCCCTTAAAGTCAGCATGGCCATGCACCAATCAATGTCCATTTTCTCTAAATCATCAGGATTGATCTACTCCAAGTCATCGGGTTGAAAACTGACCGGTGTCAAGTTTCCAGAAATCAATGCAACATAGCACGACATGAAGGCATTCAAGATTGAGACATATTCATCAGGAATCATAGCAATAGTCTTTTGAGGAGCAGAGGAACTGGTATATTGGATCGCATCAGAAGAAGGAGGAACATCAGTCTGGAAGTATGTACTACTGGAAGAGCTTGATCCAGCAATAAGAGCGGTGTTTCGAAACTGGTTGGTGGGAGTGACTGCTCCTTTCTTGATCTCAATCTCATAAGATTCAAGGATGCTGTAGACTTCTTGTTGAGACAGAGTGCTCAGGTTTTCGGTATTTTTGATCATGATATGGTACATGTTCCATTCCTCAGGAAGAGTATCTAGAAGTTTCTTGTTCAACTCCACAGTCGGGTACTCAACATCCACTTTCAACCTAGACACAATGCTTGAGAACCGGTTGATTAAGTCAGACATAGATTCTCCTCTAACACTGTTGAACATCTCATACTGCTTCTTGATCAGATCTCTCTTACTCTCCCTAACTTCAGCACTTCCCTCAAATCTAGTACATAAAGCTACCCATAAGTCTTTGGCTGAGGTGTACTCGGCAAAAGTGTTGAAGATATCCATAGGAAGAGCCATAGCAATAGTCCCATAGGCCTTGTTGTCTCGGGCAATATCCTTTACATCATATTCAGTCACAGTCTTAGGACGCTGAACATCAGCAGTTGTGATGACGGGTTTGTGGGGATGATATTTGATTAATAAGGTATAATCATGGAATTGAAAGAAAAGTCTTCATTTTCTTAGTCAAGTAATCAAAGTCCCTTGTAGACATAAGAACAGGTGGTTTGTTTCCTCCAGAATACTCATTGGTTCTTGAAGTTTCCATAATATCATAAACTTGAATTTAAACTGTAGCTAGTTTTGGGTGAACACGGTTGATCGAAACTACTTATTTTCGATTGAGAAAATACTGATCGAAACTCCTAGTTTTGATTGAACAAAGACTACCCAAAACTCCTAGTTTCGATTGAAGAAACAGAACCATAAACAACTAGTTTCGATGATAAACACTTGGTAGAATAAACCAGCAAATATATAAGCTACTAGTTTCGATAAAGCAATGGTTTCGTGTGATCAAGCAGCACAGGTTAGTTTCGATATAACAAGACAAAAAGCTAGTTTCGATAGTACCTTCACCAGACAAAAAGTACAGACAATAAGTTTCGATGACCAACGAAATTCAGAGAATGTTCCCGAGTAGTTTCGATGCCTTCTTCCCTAAACTCAGAAAAACTCAATTGAAGAAAAGCTTCATAAATCAATATCACAGAAATGATAATCCAATCCAGCGAAAATCTTCGACTAAACCTCCTGATCACTAAACCAACCTCCAATCTTGAAATCACGAACAAAACACCCCAAAAATCGTTGAAAAAGTGGTAATAAACAGTGCTCCGAAATTCTGATGAAGAAACCAACAAAAAACCACACAAATCACCTAGAATCGATCACAAAACCTGATAATACTCAGAAAACAAGAGCATAAAGCTCTGATACCAATTGTAGGTCCTGATTTCACTCAAAAATCACTTATATGATCGATTACACACACACAGGAGGAATCTGTGTGTATAGTGGTTAAACAGAGGAGAGAAACAGAAATGGTGAATATAACCGGCCAACCACACTCAGAATCAACACAAGAATGATATGAAAATGTAAGAACAATGCATAAAAAAAGTGCACAAGTTGTATTGATTCGCAAGAACAGTGAAAGAGAAAATTCAGGGTTACAGCTACTACTCACACCCTAAACATTCTCAAACTAGACTATTTATAGTAGTTGACTAGTATCGAAACTATGCCACCCGAAACTCGTAGTTTCGGTTGAGCATTTACAAATGATAGAACAAAACTGTTGAAACCACTATCTATCGAAACTAGTTTCGATTGAACAAATCTCAATCGAAACTAAGTAGTTTCGATGGCCCAGACGTAGTCTAATGAAACAGTAAATTACATAAACAGAAATGACAATACTGAAATGACAAATAAGTAAAACTAAGTTAACTTTGTTCAAAATACATTGATTTTATCAGCTTAAGTAAACTTGATTCTACACCCTCGGCTTCGTTTTTATTCATAGATTGAAAGCCCCATGACAATTCGATCGATTAACATCGAATTGATCCCAATCCAAAATCTAGGGCTTGTTCATAAATTGATTTCGGCCTTTTGATCCGAGACTTAGTTTCAATCCAATTAATTAGTATAGTTAGCTTCGAAATCGCCTACTCTTTGAAAGCCCTATCCTAATTGTTGCTTGCAACACCGAATCGAATATGATCAGAGTCTAGGGTTTATCGCATTTTCAGTTTAATCGAACCCTAACTCAGACTCAATCTCAATCCAATTAAACCACAGGGTTAGATTAGCAATGTTTCACTCTATAAAAGCCCCATGGTTTCAACAGTTTTTAATATCAGATTTTACCAATTCGATCTTGTGTTCTTGCTTTAGGGTTTAGACCCTTCAATCCTTAATTAAACAACCTAAAACTAATTATTTTTACAATTAAGCACACACACAGATTCGCAATACCCTACTGATCAAAACCCCTCCTTCTCCTGCTTCGATCGTAGTCGAATTCGGTGGATTCGGATTGGTTTGGGTTCGAATGTGGGTAAAAGTGAAGATCATAGGAGAGTTATTGATTAAAATCAATTGGATCTGGGATTTGTCGCGATTCACTTACGGGTTGTGATGGTTAAGTCTGTGTGTTGTTGTGTGAGAGACCCGGGTTCGAGTCTCTCAACCAGTTTTTATTTTTAAATCATTTTTCTGAGTATTATTTTAATATAAAATCAAACCCTAAATTATTATATTAATACATAAACTTGTTTTAGCCCGGGAAACCACCCGTAGGCTCGGGTTTTGTTTGTAACACATATTTATTATTAAAACCCACTTATAAAAACATTACATTTATATATATTATTATCGCCACGTTTATAAACATAGAATAACGTTCCAAACTAATAAAATAATATATTTACTTATACTATTTCTCACGTTATTATAATCTGAATAAAATAATAATTTTATTATTTTGTCACAAAATTTAATGATCGTGTTATTCTCTAAGTTTAAAATAATATAATACACTATATTATTTTTCTAGACCATTATTTAATGGCAAAAACGGACGAATATATTTATTATATATTATTATTGTAATTAGAATCATTCGACGTGAAACGTATTTATCTTAAATATTATATTAAGAAATCACATTATATTAAAAAATAATATAATACATTATATTATTTTTCTAGACCTTTATTCCCGTGGACACGTTCGTCTACTCTTTGATCATTAGAGCGTTTTAGGATGTTCAATCTTCCGTGTTGTCGTCACAAATCCCATTGTATACCTAATTGTTATGTGTATAATTGTAGGGCATACGTAAGCCGTTGCAGGCTAACGCTTGTGGTTTCAATCTCATTCTTGTGTAAATCTACCTACACAACTCAGGTGAGTTTTCACGACCCCTTTTACTGTTTTAAACTAGGGGAGAAAACATGACGCAAACACTTTTGATTTTTGTAATTCACATATGTTATCACTTGTATGACTATGCATACACATTATCCAAAAAGTCCTCACATCGAACCGTTCATATGAACATAACGAGGTAATTTGAGTAGTACAGTTGGGTTTGACAAAACTCACCCGCGTTAGTCGCGCTAACTCGATTGGAGGTCGAACGGGTGCAATATTGACCTAAACATACACCATGGATGATAGGCCTGGTGGGAGGCATACAAACATAAACAATCAGCTTCAGGTTGCGAGCACATTAGTAAACATGAATATGGGTTAGCTACATGTTGATATATATATTGAATGTACATTAATCTGTTAAACGCTATTACAAACTGAAACCTGTGAACTCACCAACCTTGTGTTGACACTTTTCTTACATGTTTTCTCAGGACGCTAAGCTAAGGCACAGGTGCACGATTAGGACATGCATGGAGTCCTAATATTACCTTATTTATAATTAAGACATTTAGACTATCGTATTTACCTTGTTTTGAACTAGACTTTGGGCGCGTTTGTTTTTCGCATTTACTTTTTATTCATCGCTTCCGCATTTACTCTGAACTTTTATAATATATCAATTTGAGTCCCATATAGTGTCGTTCAATGTAAAAAATGACTGAGATCCTGGTTTGTCACGCACCAAACGGTAAAAATCCTTCAGCGGAATTTGGGGGGGTGGCAAACATGCTTAAGTCAAAACCCTAAAACAAGTTTTTTGTGGCCTCCTCCCTTCCCCTTTGCGATCGTCGACCGGCTCCCCTCTCCCTCTCGGTTTTCACGATCAACCACCACCGGCCACCACCTTCTCCGCCGTGAACAGCCACCGGCCTGCTGCCGTGTCCCCTCCGCAAGCCGAACCGGACATACACCTGTGAACCGGGTTTTGTGACTAGGTGCGAGCCGAACAGTGTTCCACCCGTTAGTCGGATCAAGTGTTTCGTGTGACGAGTTCCTTGTTGTCATCTAGCGTGACGTTCTTTGTACCCGAGTGTTACGAACCGGTTGTTTCGTCAAAGGTATAAAACCCTAAACACCCTATGGTTGTGTTTTATTTATTTATTATTTGTTGTCTAAACGCTGTGTAATCGGATCATTGTCGAAAAAGATCAGATCTTTATTATCGTGTGCTTTTGTAAACGTTTCTGCTATTGTAAATCCGATTTTATAAAGTTTCGTTTTAAATGTTAAAACAGGTGCACAATATCCCAACAGTGGTATTAGAGCTAGGTTTACATGCGTTTAGACATAATTTTTTATTTTTCGATCTCTGTTTTATTTGTTAACACTTTTGGTTAACAAAAGATCGAACCTTTATCGTTTTGGTTGTGATTGTGTTTGTGTAGGTGTGACACCCGACAAATTCCGGTTAACTCCGTCAATCTAAACTCCGTTATCTCACAAACTATAAGGACTTGTCCTGTCAAAACTCCAAATACAAAACTACAAGGACTGGTTTTGTAAATAACCAGAAACCCTATTAGGCAGGGTCGTGCGATGCTTTGGAACGGTCGCACCAAGTGCCTTGGCACGATTGCGCCTCCATCCCAGTTGAAACGTAACCGCAGTCGTTAATCGCTAATCCTTTCGAATACAAATTGGTAACATAAAATCTCTAAATGGCGATCATCATTGAGCCATTATTCTACACTTTAACACTCGATGATCGAATTAAGCTCCATCATTGCCTTAAACTCCATAACCGTCGACCCATCTATCATATCTCACAAATTCGATCAATTTGGAGCATCATTACGCAAACAACCTGCACACACATCTTGTACGATCCTCTGTAACGCTTTTGCGCATTTCAATTTGGCCGGAGAAGCAGCCGGAGTTGCCGGAAGTCAAGACACTCGAAGTCGCAAACCGACTTAGTCGTTCTCTAGCAATCTGACATCAATTGAGGTAGTTAAACTCATCCTCAATTTCATTTTTACTTCCATATCAAAAGCCCCTTGTTAATTCAGGCTAATATTATCAAATTTGTTGCGAATCAAATCTAGGGTTCATACGTTTTTGAGGTTTAATCGATCTATACTTTAAAACCAATCTCAATCTAATTAAATTACATGACTAGATTCCCAATCCTCTGTTGATTGAAAGCCCTATGATTTCAACAAGTAATCTTATCCAAATTGTTCAATATGATCTCGTGTTCTTTAACTAGGGTTCGAAATTCCAATCAGAAGCTAAACGATCTAAAACCCGGTGTTTTTGCAGTTAAATTCACCATCTGGCTTGCATAATGCTGTTGAACATAACCCCCATATCCTTTTGATCAATCGCGATCGAAATCAAAAAGATTTGGGACTTGTTGATGCGGTCTGTTATGAAAAGAAACATTACTGTGAATCCAGGAGACACGGTCGTGCCAAGCCTTTGGCACGGTCGTGCCTTATACCCTGACATGGTCGTGCCTTCTGGCTAGACATGGTCGTGCCTCAGAAACCCTAGACACGGCCGTGCCAAACTCAGACACGGTCGTGCCTAGTGATCAGGTATAGTTGTGTCTTTTGTTTGACCAACACGGTCGCGCCCCTGACCAGCACGGTCACGCCCATGACCAGCACGGTCACGCCCTTGACCGTAACACGGTCGTGCCTTGCCTTAGGCACGATTGTGTGTGAGTAAACCTTTTGACAGAATGTTTGATTATTATGCTATATTTTCAAAACGATAATTATTATATTAATATGTTTTGAACTCGGAAACCTCCCATAGGCTCGAATTTGATTTAATAAACCGTTTTAATATTATTCTTCCCACTTTTAAAATAATATATTTACATTATTACTCTAACCCATGACTCCAAATAAATAATATATACTATAGTTATAATTAGAATCTTTCTATCTTAAATATTATATTAAGAAATCTTTTATTCCTGTGGAGACGTTTGTCTACTCTTTGATCATTAGAGCATGTTAGGGCGTTCAACCTTCCGTGTCGTCGTCACAAATCCCATTGTATCCCTAATTGTTATGTGTATAATTCCAAGGCATACGTAAGTCGTGCAGGTTAACACTCGAGGTTCCAATCTCATTTTTGTGTGATACTACCTACTACGCAACTCAGGTGAGTTTTCACGGCCCCTTTTACTATTTTAAATGGGGGGAGAAAACATGACACAAACTATTTTAGATTATTGTAATTCATATGTTATTACTATTGAGGCTAAGCGTAACACACTATCACTGAAAGTCCTCATCACACATCGGACCGTTAATATGGATCTTAGCGAGGTAATGTTTTGTAGTACTACTGGGTTTGACAAGCCCCACCCGCGTTAGTCGCGCTAACTCGATTGGAGGTCGAACGGGTGAAATGTAAGCCTACTCACATTTGCTAGAGTTGATAGACCTGGCAGGAGGCAACAAACACAAACCGTCATCTTCGGTTGCGAGCGCTTTAGTAAGACATCAAAATAGGCTAGCTACCTATAGATACACATATTGAATGTACATAATCTGGTAAACGCTTTCATTACGATATTGAAACCTATGAACTCACCAACCTAGTGTTGACCCATTTTCTTACATGTTTTCTCAGGACGCTAAGCTGAGGCACAGGTGCACGATTAGGACATGCATGGAGTCCTAATATTATTTCATTATAATCAAGACATAAAAACTATCGTATTTATTTTGTTTTGAACTAGACTTTGGGCGTGTTTGTTTTGCGCATTTAATTTTTCGTTATCACTTCTGCATTAACTCTGAACTTTTATATTATTACAATTTGATTCCCATATAGTGTCGTTTGATATAACTAATGACTGAGATCCTGGTTTGTCACGCATCAAACGGTAAAACTCCGTTAGTGGAATTTGGGGGGATGACAGTAGGTCCCCGGGTGTCTCGGATCGTTACGTGCGAGTGTGTGAGTAGTCAAACGGGGTGCGGAATACCCGTGACTAGGTGGAGAATCAAGCAGCACAAAGTAAAAACCGATAACAAAGAAGAGTTACTTTAAACTTCGTCTATTGCAAATATCAGCCGATTTCAAGTTGAGAGTGAATGACATGATGCCTGCGTAGTTAGCAAGTGCGCAGGGCTTTGTTCGTGCGTACTTAGAAAGTACGCAGACAATGTTCTTGCGTACTTGCTAAGTACGCAGGTTCTATAACCTACGCACTTACTAAGTGCGCACAACACTAAACAAAGACGTTTACAAGACCAGGTACATACATACATACATGATTACAACTCGATAAACCAATACGTACAGGCACTGAAATACAAGTACAAATACATAAAGAACAGATACAAAATCAGAGACAAATATCCAAAGTGTCTGTCACACAAACGTGCTCTAACAAACTCCCCTTTGATAACAACTCTGGATTGTCTTCGTTCTTCAAGCTCCTTCAGCTTTAGCTTCCCATCTTCATCTTGCAGTCAACGCAAAACTTGACTAACTTGTTGTATCTTGATGCTAGAAGCTTCGTCCATTCGTCTGTGTAGATACAATACTTGTCTTTCAGAACCGTCAGATCTTTCACAGAGAAGTTAATGAAACATATTTCATCAAAAACCCTGATAAGTTCGCTAGGCTCCAAGTTTCCACTTTTGGACCTGGACTTGCCCATCACCACCGCCTCCCCCGTCTTTGGATGCACGTACCTGTGCCACATGTTACCAAGGATATCCAGAGATAACTTGCTCAGAGGAATCCTAGTCTCACACAGCACTGGATACTGTAACATTTCTGATTTTCATTATCTATATTTCAGTTCAATATGATACATTTTCAAACCAAATTCTAGTACACTGACTTGTTCTATTTGTACTAACAATTAAATACTATGTTCCAATGCAAGTCCACAAATTTTACACGAGTACATCCAATTAAACTATACATAAGTCCATATTTATACAAATCTGTCAATACTGAAACTTGCAAGGACTGATTTTTATAAATTAACAAGAAACCATAATAGGCACGGTCGCGCCTCGTTCTGGCACGGTAGCGCCAAGTGCCTTGGCACGGTCGCGCGCCTTGCTTTGGAACGGTCGCGCGCGGTGCCTTGGCACGGTCGCGCCTCATATGGGCACGGTCGCGCCTCTCAGCAGTTGAAACGTAAATGCAGTCTTTAATCACAGGGACGTTTGATTTCATAACCATTCTACACGTTTTCGTCATTAACAAACTCAATTAAACCCTTTAACCATCACCATTACAACAAATGAACTTAATTTCGTCGAATTATCTCATAAACACCTAATTCTCTCACGAAATCATCGAATTCACCAATTTGATTGCAATTCTTCCAAGCCAACATACTATCGATCCTCTCTAAAGCTTCTAGAGACGCTGGTTTAGTCGGAATTGCAGCAGAAGACGCCGGAGATCAAGCCCTTCGTCGCCGGAACTCGTTTCTACCGTACACCATCAATTCATCGTCCTTCCGGGTAATTGAAACCTCATACCCACTCATTTAAGTCTATAGATCAAAAGCCCCAACTTAATTGGGGCTTACAATATGAAAATCATCACGAACCCGAACCTATGTTTTCGTTCAAAATGTTTTAATCGAACTCTGCTTTGAACACGTTTTAAATACAATTAATATATTCCAATAGACTCGTAATAACCCTACAGATGAAAGCCCTATGAATTCCAACATTAACAATATAAGAATTAGTCAAATCGATTCTGTTTTAGAACAGACACGGTCGCGCTAGCATTCTAGCGCGGTCTTGCTTCATGAGACACGGTCGCCCCAAATACCGGCGCGGTCGTACCTCACACACTCAGACCCGGTCATGCCCTTGGCTAGACTTGGTCGTGCCTCAAAACCCTAGACACGATTGTGCCTAGTGAACAGCCTAATTATGCATTCTGTTTAGTCAACACGGTCGCGTCCCTGACTAGCACGGTCGCGCCCGTGGTCCTAGCACGATCGTGCCTTGTCCAGGCACGGTCATGTGTGAGAAAAATCTTAGCAAAATATTATTTCCATAATTTAAAAACAATAAGTATTTCAAATTAATTTTTAAATAAAAATAATTGATTTTATAAAATAAATAAATAGAAATTAATTATTTAAAACTTACAAAAAAATTAAATTTATAATTATTGTTAAACCCTACATTTAAATATTATTTACACAACTTAATTACATATCTTTATGAAAATAAAGTAAGAAAAGTTTATATTTAATATAAAACAATCAATACATTTTTATAACTAAATGAATAAGTTACACATTTTATAAATAAGTAAATAAGGTAACAATTATTTATTTAATTTATATTTAAACAAAAATTATTTATTTAGGTTATAGTAAATTACCCCTAATACCTACATTATTTTTATAACCAAGTAAATAAATAATAATTATGTAATTTATTTACTTAGTTATTTCAAACTCAAACCCTAATTTTATACAACACCATTCAAGTACAAACTACTAACACTCACAACTCTAATTCCTTATACACACACCCAATCCAACCCTAGACTTAGACATAGACTATTGTACACACTATTGACTCAATACATAATACACTCTAGGTTAACGTTGTGCATTACGAGGACCTCGTTACTATCTAGTATCTCGTGTTAGCTACGCCTTCAAACCAAGTGAGTATTACATAGCCCCTTTTACTCCTTTACACTTTTTGGGGTGGAACGTGAACACTATACAACACTATTGCTTACATTTACACAAACTACACAAGTACAAATCCTCTTTACATTCATGTGTGCAAATTTGAGCTTTATGCCTGTGTGCTAGGTGTGTTAACTTTTGTATGTTAATTATGTGCAATCATTAACTATTCAAGCCGACGGTAAACAATGATAGATCTATTGAGTCTGACAAACCCACCCAGATTGGGGTGATTGTTACCGACAACACAATTTTGCATGCTAGTTATAAAGGTTTGATTGTACTTGGTTACACAATAGCTGCTCTCCATAAATGCCTTATTTTATCATGTTATGTAAGGATTTGTTTATTTACAAACTATATACTATCTATATACAAACCTGTGTATGCTCACCAACTTTTTAGTTGACTTTATTTTATTCATGTTTCAGGTACTAATGTGTGATTTGATCAAGATATGCTACACATAGGCCTTGGGACTTAGTTAGTTTGAATAAAGGATTCTATGCATTTCAATTATGTTCTTTCTTGGATTTGGTTGTGTTTGGATTATTTGAAATGAAATTGATGTTTAATATATTACAATTTAGTCAACCTTGTGCTCATGAACAGTCTACATGTCCCGCCCCGATGATTCCGCCGTCGGTTGGGGTGTGACAGATTGGTATCAGAGCCTTGGTTATAGGGAACTAGGTTATTAGACACCCTTGACCTAGACTATAACTTTAGGACACCCATTTATGTCATGCTTCATGTTTATGTGATTATGTGCTACATGTTATGTGTTACATGCTATGTGTTACATGCTTACTATGATTAGTTATTATTTCGTTTTTGATACCTTACTTATAAAAAAAAAATCATGAATTATTAGAGTATACTTAAATAATAAATTTAATAAACAATATCCCTACCTATACCCTAAAACCTCATAATATTCTTATCTACTTCTCTATCATCATCTTCTTAGCATGTGGAAACTTCATGGATCTAAAACTATAAAAATCTTTTTATACCCTCGTTAAGGTTTTTAAACTTTGTTAACTATTTGAGGACCTTGCAATCTGGAAGGGTGGCACCTGTATTCTGGGTTTTCTGTCTAGGAAAGCATTTCGCATAAATCCCAATCAACCGAGGGACCCGTATGCTTTGCTGGGAATTCCCGGGATGAGTGTTTACTTATAGGCTAAAGCATGTCTCCTTGAAAATTATATGAGTTTAATTAACCTTAATGTGTCAAAGTATTCAAGTGATTATATCACTATTTGAGTACAATCCCAACTATGAATTACTATTTTATTTGTTATCTTATTCTTTTAAACCCAAACAACATTCATAAGTTCTTACATCTTTTCTTGTCTTGTGAAAATCTGTAGAATGTCTCCCCGTCGTGCTCCCGTGGCCAACACCAACACCGACATCGCTACTATCCTTGCACAACTTGTAACTCAACTCACTCAAGCTAATGGTGCCACCAATGGTAACCATGGGGCTAATGGTAGTAATGGTGGAAATGGTGGTGCCAACCCATATCAATGCACCTTCAAGCATTTCAACTCATGTAATCCCCTCAAGTTCTATGGTACCGAAGGAGCTACGGGACTCCTTCAATGGTTCGAAAGTATTGAGAATACCTTTTCTCAATAGTGACTGCCCCGACAATCTCCGTGTTTGACATGCCACAAGTGTCTTACAAAAACGGGCACTCACGTGGTGGAATGGGGAAAAGAGGAATAGGGGTGTGGATGTAGCAATGGCCTTACCTTGGGATGAGGTTAAAAGTCTAATGACTGAGGAATTATGTCCTCAAAATGAAGTAAAGAAACTCGAAGCCGAATTTTGGGATCTTGCCCAAGATAGTGGTGAAAGCTTGGCATATACAACTCGGTTCCATGAGTTGAGTCTCCTCGTGCCCCACATGGTCACACCTTTATCCCGCTGCATTGAAAAATATATTGGTGGATTACCTAGGCAAATTCAAGATACTGTCCTAGGGAGAAATCCCGCAAAACTTGAAGATGCTATCCGTTTATCCGCTACCTTAACCGATAACCATGTGAAGGCGGGGACTCTTACTAAAAAGGGCACAAAGAAAGTCTCCGACACTGCAACTCCTTCCGCCCACAACAAAGAAGCCACAACTGAACCCTCCCGACATAATAAGAAAAGAAAGGCAAGAAACTATGCTATGGTCACTCCTGCTATGCCTGTTAACCAAGTTGCTCCTATGGTTCAAGCACCAGCCAAAAAGCCATATGTTGGGATCTACCCACTTTGTGCCACATGCAACTATCATCATCCCCAAAACATCCCATGTCGTCTTTGCACTTATTGTGGGAAATATGGCCATACGGTCAATGTGTGTAGAGCCAAAGCTCTTGCAGGCCAAGTCAACCCACCAAACCGAACCAACCCCCAAGTGGCTAATCAAGGTGTACCCGCTATTGCAAATGGGCGTGCTTGTTATGAATGTGGTAACCCAAATCATTTCCGTGATCAGTGCCCAAGGTTAGTCAATGCTAGACAAGGCGGAGCTCGTGGGCGTGCTTTCAACATAAACGCCAATGAGGCTCAAGCCAACAATGATGTGGTCAACGGTACGTTCCTTGTCAATAGTCAATATGCCTCCATTTTATTTGATACCGGTGCCGATAAAAGTTTTGTGTCACTTAATTTTGAACCCTTACTTGCAAAGACACGATCCCAATTAGAGAAAACCTTCACTGTCGAAATAGAAAATGGTGATTCACTTACAATTAAGTCTATTATCTATGACTGCTCTCTAGAACTTAATGAACATACATTCCCAATCAACCTTGTACCAATGCCACTAGGAAGTTTTGATATAATCATAGGCATGGATTGGCTATCAAATCATCATGCCGAAGTCATCTGTTTCGAGAAGTGAATCCGAATACCTCTACCGTCGGGAGAAACGTTAAGAGTCTTTGGTGAAAAGCCTTGCAAAGCACTTAAGTTAATGTCATGCACTACCGCTCAAAAGTACCTACGAAAGAAGTACGTGGCCTTCTTAGCTCATATTGTTCAAAAGGATGTCAAAGAGAAGAGTATACACGACATTCCCATCATTCAGGATTTTCCCGAAGTATTTCCCAAAGATCTATCCGGTCTTCCACCCGTTCGACAAGTAGAATTTCGCATTGATCTTGTGCCCAGAGCTAACCCCGTGGCTAGCTCCATACCGTCTTGCACCTTCTGAAATGCAAGAACTTGCAAGTCAACTTCAAGAGCTCTCCGACAAGGGATTCATTCGTCCAAGTCATTCACCATGGGGTGCACCCGTCTTATTCGTCAAAAAGAAGGATGGATCATTCCGCATGTGTATTGACTACCGCGAACTCAACAAGCTTACCATCAAAAACCGTTACCCTTTGCCTAGGATTGATGATCTCTTCGATCAACTTTAAGGCTCTACTTGCTTCTCAAAGATCGATCTTCGATCTGGTTATCACCAACTCCGTGTACAAGAGGAAGATATTCCAAAGACTGCTTTCCGAACAAGGTATGGTCATTACGAGTTCATGGTCATGCCTTTTGGATTAACCAATGCACCCGCGGTCTTCATGGACCTCATGAATCGTGTGTACAAACCGTATCTTGATAAATTTGTGATCGTCTTCATTGACGATATCTTAATCTACTCCAAGACTAAAGCCGACCATGAGCAACACCTTAGATTGGTTTTGAACCTCTTGCGGAAGGAACAACTATATGCCAAATTCTCCAAATGTGAATTTTGGCTAAAGGAAGTTCAATTTCTTGGTCATATCGTTAACGACAAGGGAATTCATGTTGACCCTGCTAAGATCGAAGCGGTTAAAAATTGGAATGCCCCGAAGACCCCCACCGAAGTTCGTTCATTTCTTGGTCTTGCGGGATATTATCGTCGATTCATTTCAAATTTCTCTAAGATTGCTGTTCCTCTCACCGCTTTAACCCACAAGGGTAAAACTTATGAATGGAGACTAAAGCAAGAAGAAGCTTTCCAAACTCTCAAGAAAAAGTTGTGCAATGCTCCTATTTTGACTCTCCCTGATGGGAAAGATGATCTAGTTGTCTACTGTGATGCTTCCAACCAAGGTCTCGGTTGTGTTCTTATGCAACGAGGCAAAGTAATCGCGTACGCATCAAAATAACTCAAGATTCACAAGAAGAATTATACGACGCACGATCTCGAGTTGGGTGCGATCGTATTCGCATTGAAGATTTGGAGACATTACCTCTATGGCACGAAGTGTGTGGTGTTCACCGACCACAAAAGTCTCCAACACATCTTCAACCAAAAGGAACTCAATATGAGGCAACGACGTTGGGTTGAACTCCTTAACGACTATGACTGCGAGATTCGTTACCATCCCGACAAAGCGAATGTTGTAACCGACGCTTTGAGTCGAAAGGACCATGTCATGCTTCAATGTGTCCGAATTCAAACCGACATTCAAAACCGCATCTTAGAAGCTCAACACGTCTCAGTCACCGAGGGTAACATGTATGAGGAAATGTCGTGTGGTGTTGAACTTCAACTTGAATCAAAACCCAATGGCTTACTTTATTACTTGAACCGTATTTGGGTTCCCGATCATGATGATCTCCGTACATTTCTTATGAACGAGGCTCACAAGACTCGTTATTCTATTCATCCTGGTGCGGATAAAATGTACCAAGATCTTCGCCAACAATATTGGTGGCCCGGTATGAAAAAGGACATTGCTCTCTATGTTGCCAAATGTCTAACGTGCTCCAAAGTCAAAGCCGAACACCAACGTCCTTCCGGATTACTTGAACAACCGGAAATTCCCATGTGGAAATGGGAGAACTTAGCTATGGATTTCATTACCAAACTTCCTCGCACCTCAAGTGGTTATGATAGCATTTGGCTGATCATTGACCGTCTCACCAAATTTGCTCATTTCTTGCCTATCCGTGAAGACTATCGGGTTGAGAAACTAGCCCGAATTTACATTGATGAAATTGTAAGCCGTCACGGTGTTCCCTTAAACATAATCTTCGATAGAGATGCTCGGTTCACCTCTCGCTTTTGGCAATCTCTCCAAACTTCTCTTGGTACACGATTGGATTTGAGCACGGCCTACCATCCCCAAACTGATGGTCAGACCGTGCGAACAATCCAAACTCTTGAAGATATGCTTAGAGCTTGTGTAATTGATTTTGGTGGCAATTGGGATTCACATCTATCCCTAATCGAGTTCTCTTACAATAATAGCTACCACACGAGTATCAACATGGCTCCATTTGAAGCTCTCTATGGTCGCAAGTGTCGTTCTCCTATCTGTTGGAACGAGATTGGTGAAGCACAAATCACCGGTCCCGAGCTAATTCAAGAAACATCCGACAAGATTATTCAAATCCATGACAACATCCGAGTAGCGAGAAGTCGGCAAAAAAGTTATGCCGATAAACGACGAAAACCCTTGGAATTCCAAGTCGGTGACCTTGTCCTTCTAAAGGTGTCCCCGTGGAAGGGTGTAATCCGTTTTGGAAAGAAAGGCAAATTATCACCTCGCTATGTGGGTCCATTCAAGATCCTTGAAAGGATTGGGAAAGTGGCTTACAAACTCGAGTTACCTCCATCGCTTGGTAACGTGCATCCTACGTTTCATGTGTCTAACCTAAAGAAATGCCTTGCTGATGAAAATCTTCACATACCTCTTGACGACGTGCACATTGACGAAACGATGCACTTCGTGGAGAGACCAGTGGAAATCATGGATCGTGAAGTCAAACAGCTCAAGCGAAGCCGTATTCCTATTGTCAAAGTTCGTTGGGAATCTAAACGTGGTCCTGAATTCACTTGGGAACGAGAGGACCAAATGAAGCTCAAATACCCCCATCTCTTCACCGATGCCGTCGCTTCCACTAGCTAAATTTCGGAACTAAATTCCCTCAACATGGGGATACTGTAACATTTCCGATTTTCATTATCTATATTTCAGTTCAATATGATACATTTTCAAACCAAATTCTAGTACACTGACTTGTTCTATTTGTACTAACAATTAAATACTATGTTCCAATGCAAGTCCACAAATTTTACACGAGTGCATCCTATTAAACTATACATAAGTCCATATTTATACAAATCTGTCAATACTGAGACTTGCAAGGACTGATTTTTATAAATTAAAACCCTAATAGGCACGGTCGTGCCTCGTTCTGGCACGGTCGCGCGCCTTGCTTTGGAACGGTCGCGCGCGGTGCCTTGGCACGGTCGCGCCTCATATGGGCACAGTCGCGCCTCTCAGCAGTTGAAACGTAAATGCAGCCTTTAATCACAGGGACGTTCGATTTCATAACCATTCTACACGTTTTCGTCATTAACAAACTCAATTAAACCCTTTAACCATCACCATTACAACAAATGAACTTAATTTCGTCGAATTATCTCATAAACACCTAATTCTCTCACGAAATCATCGAATTCACCAATTTGATTGCAATTCTTCCAAGCCAACATACTATCGATCCTCTCTAAAGCTTCTGGACACGCAGGTTTAGTCGGAATTGCAGCAGAAGACGCCGGAGATCAAGCACGTCGTCGACGGAACTCGTTTCTACCGTACACCATCAATTCATCGTCCTTCCGGGTAATTGAAACCTCATACCCACTCGTTCTAGTCTATAGATCAAAAGCCCCAACTTAATTGGGGCTTACAATATGAAAATCATCACGAACCCGAACCTATGTTTTCGTTCAAAATGTTTTAATCGAACTCTGCTTTGAACACGTTTTAAATACAATTAATATATTCCAATAGACTCGTAATAACCCTATAGATGAAAGCTCTATGACCTCCAACATTAACAATATAAGAATTAGTCAAATCGATTCTGTTTTAGAACAGACACGGTCGCGCTAGCATTCTAGTGCGGTCTTGCTTCATGAGACACGGTCGCGCCAAATACCGGCGCGGTCGTACCTCACACACTCAGACCCGGTCATGCCCTTGGCTAGACTTGGTCGTGCCTCAAAACCCTAGACACGATTGTGCCTAGTGAACAGCCTAATTATGCATTCTGTTTAGTCAACACGGTCGCGTCCCTGACTAGCACGGTCGCGCCCGTGGTCCTAGCACGATCGTGCCTTGTCCAGGCACGGTCATGTGTGAGAAAAATCTTAGCATAATATTATTTCCATAATTTAAAAACAATAAGTATTTCAAATTAATTTTTAAATAAAAATAATTGATTTTATAAAATAAATAAATAGAAATTAATTATTTAAAACTTACAAAAAAATTAAATTTATAATTATTGTTAAACCCTACATTTAAATATTATTTACACAACTTAATTACATATGAAAATAAAGTAAGAAAAGTTTATATTTAATATAAAACAATCAATACATTTTTATAACTAAATGAATAAGTTACACATTTTATAAATAAGTAAATAAGGTAACAATTATTTATTTAATTTACATTTAAACAAAAATTATTTATTTAGGTTATAGTAAATTACCCCTAATACCTACATTGTTTTTATAACCAAGTAAATAAATAATAATTATGTAATTTATTTACTTAGTTATTTCAAACTCAAACCCGAATTTTATACAACACCATTCAAGTACAAACCACTAACACTCACAACTCTAATTCCTTATACACACACCCAATCCAACCCTAGACTTGGACATAGACTATTGTACACACTATTGACTCAATACATAATACACTCTAGGTTAACGTTGTGCATTACGAGGACCTCGTTACTATCTAGTATCTCGTGTTAGCTACGCCTTCAAACCAAGTGAGTATTACATAGCCCCTTTTACTCATTTACACTTTTTGGGGTGGAACATGAACACTATACAACACTATTGCTTACATTTACACAAACTACACAAGTACAAATCCTCTTTACATTCATGTGTGCAAATTTGAGCTTTATGCCTGAGTGCTAGGTGTGTTAACTTTTGTATGCGAATTATGTGCAATCATTAACTATTCAAGCCGACGGTAAACAATGATAGATCTATTGAGTCTGACAAACCCACCCAGATTGGGGTGATTGTTACCGACAACACAATTTTGCATGCTAGTTACAAAGGTTTGATTGTACTTGGTTACACAATAGCTGCTCTCCATAAATGCCTTATTTTATCATGTTATGTAAGGATTTGTTTATTTACAAACTATATACTATCTATATACAAACCTGTGTATGCTCACCAACTTTTTAGTTGACCTTATTTTATTCATGTTTCAGGTACTAATGTGTGATTTGATCAAGATATGCTACACATAGGCCTTGGGACTTAGTTAATTTGAATAAAGGATTCTATGCATTTCAATTATGTTCTTTCTTGGATTTGGTTGTGTTTGGATTATTTGAAATGAAATTGATGTTTAATATATTACAATTTAGTCAACCTTATGCTCATGAACAGTCTACATGTCCCGCCCCGATGATTTCGCCGTCGGTTGGGGTGTGACAGATTATAGACCAACTTCCTTGGGCTTCTGTTTGTCACGGGATATCTAACGTTCTTATCCCAGACTCTTTTGGGGATTTGAGGCTTAAACATTTCAAAGTTCCCAGATCTTCCTTCCCTCTGTAGTACTCCCCACAAACCCTTTGCTACCGCGTGACTAGTGTCACCAAGTGGCTCACGGTTTGCTAAGTTCACTAGGTCGTACTTAGGCAAAGAGCTAAATGCCTCACTAGTTGGCTTTAGGTACTGAACCCCACCAGCTCGTTTGATTGCAAATAACTTCTTGTCATCGTCAAACAGGACAAATAAGATCATACCTGTTGCTCCATGCTTATCTAGGATTGAAGACTTTTGCCAATCAGGAGGCTGATCCTTTTTAAACCATCCTAGAGGATACTTGTTCATCCAGTCAACAGTAGCAGTAGGTTAGGGATCGGTAGGAGAGGCTTCAGTCAAGGTTGCTGCTCCACTAGCCTCAGCAACGTTTTCAGGCTCGACTGAACCTGTGGTAAAAGTAGCTTCAAAGGATGGAGCCTCAAAGATCTCTCCATCCTCAAGCTCATAAACTCCTTCTCCATCACCCTTTAGGAACTCCACCAATACATCTTCATCATTCACATCCCATTCATCATCAGACTCAATCTCTCCTTCCTCCAGATTACTGAGAGCATCGATTTGTGCTTCTTTGGAATAGTCCGGCTCGATCAGCAGAATGACATCATCAGATAAGTCATATAACACTTCAGCCGTGGACTTTCCTTTTTCACTCCCACCAGCACCAGAAGTATCACGACCGCCTTGCTGAGTAGACTCCCCCTCAGCCATAGACACATCAGAGATTGGAACAATAGCTAAAGCTTGTTGCTAACCTCCACTAGGACCGGCATCAGGATCCTTGTCTTTGTCATCATCCTTTGTCAGATCGACAGGATGATAAGCGTCATCACTACTAGGCTTTGGTGGCATTTCCTTCTCCTTCTCTTTCTATTTCTCCCCCTGGGCAGGAAGCTTGGCGGTCAATTCACCTACTAACTTGACCATCATTTCAAGTTCTTTTCTTTTAATATCCAATCTTAGCTCCATGCCCAATCTATGTCCCAAAATCATGTCATTTGTCTTTATCAGCAACTCATTCTGGGACATCAAGCTTTTAAGCCGCTCCTGGGTTCCCTCTCCTTGGTGCCTAAGTCTGGTAACTTCATCCACCAAAGAATTAATCTGAGCCTGTTGAGCTTCTGACTCACTCCTTGATTTCTAAACTGTTTCAAGCAAACCGGCCACCTGAGTTTCCAATGTAGTAATCCGCACATGACGGGGATCAGGATCCCTAGGTGAAGAGGCCTCAGCAGTATGAGTAGGGAAAGAGAATAGCTCATCAAATTCAAACCCTTGGGTGAAATCACCAAAGGTGTAGGGTTGACTGATAGGTTGAAGGGTTGTGGTTGGTATTGTTGATGGGATGGTTAATGTTTTTATGGTGGTTGGGGTAATAGTGACCGACTCCCTTTGGATTGGATAAGTCTCCACTGTTTGATGGTCAGTTTCAAGTGGGAGGGACACTATCTCAGGCACCACCTCTGAGACAGTAGTATCAGCCACCTCACTTGTAACATGTGGTTGCCTCTTCCTTCTTTGATACAGCTAGGTTTAAGCTTGAGTAGTAGTAACTACTTGATGTTGAACACGAGATTTAAGAACTCTTTTGACAACATCAAACGGTCTATCATTTTTCTGCTTTACTCTTCTCTCTGTCCTCTGTCTTTGTACATCAGTATCCGACTGTGGTTCATACTCACTGTCGGTACTGTTTTCTCATCTTCGTTTGGAGGACGACTCGGGAAGGGAAACCTTCACCGTTCTCCGTGGATGTGGTAACTCTGGTGCGTCATCAGATTCAGATGAATCAGAATCAATTGCTTCATAATCTAACTCTTCAGCACCATCTCCACCCTCTTCTTCATCACCTCCATCGCCAGATTCATCATCATCAGACCTTCTTCCTCTTCCGACTCTGATTGTTCTTCCTGTTGTTCATCCGAGTGTTCACTTAGCTCTGGTTAAGAATCAACACTAAACCATCTATCATTGGGAGGAGCCACATATGCTTCATTGATAAGGTGTCCAAAGAGGGTTGTATGATCAGGGGTAGGTTCTACACTGTCTGGCTTCAGAAACTAAACAAAAACCCTCTTGTCCACCCGTTTGACTTGTAATCTCTCTCCAATCTGAGATAAATTGGGTACAACATCATTGATCAATAACTGTACAAACCTCAGGTACAAACGGAACTTGAACCTCTCTGCTGCATTAATCTGATTTGTTAAGGACCTGTAGATATACTTGGAGAAGGTGTATCTTTTGTTCAATGACAGCCCAACCATTGCAGCTGCCAAATGATGACCCATGGCGTCCTTGCCAGCACTCCTTGCTGATAAGCACATGATCATGACGTGTGCAAAGTAACGCAACTGATCAAGTACCCACATCTTCTTGTAAGAGGCATAGTCTCTTTTCCCAATGTAACCCATTCTTTGTCTCCGACAGCCATCAACCATGTAGTCTGGGTATGTCCCAGGATCAGTAGGAAGATCCCTGAACTGTAGAACTCTTCGTATAGTATCTTCGGAGATGGCAATTTCATGACCTGCCACAGTAGCCCTAATGACGTTTGGGGGTACTGTGCAGTCATGATCTGCAGAATTCCAGAACTGCTCTATGTATGGCCGAGAGACAATTGGATCCGCAGAGATAGCATAGTTAATCTTAGATTTGTTTAGAAAATCCACTATCTGTCGGTACTCAAGTGCAGCACCCTTCCACTCTGAGTGTGTCAGTGCTAACAGATTGAACTCGTCAGTAAAAACACGAACCATCACTGCAAAAACACAAGATAAACAATATTAGAACAAATAGAATCATTGTAATGGAACAAACATGACATGGTATAGCACTTGCACATTGAATTGACTTTCAAACTTAGAAAAATTTCTGAGTTGCCCTTCCTGCTTACTTAATAAGTACGCATGATTTTGTTCTTGCGTACTTAGCAAGTACGTAGGAATTAATTCTTGCGGACTTACTAAGTGCGTAGGAACTAACACTTAGACACATTTTAAAATCCAAAAATCAAAGAATGTGTAAATCTGATGAGCATGTTGGTTACCACCTAGTCGAAAAACCTGTTTAAGACTAATGGAACCAAACTTAATCATCAAAATCGCGCCACAACATGGTCATTTTGACCTATCCATGGTCCGACGTAAAACCACAGTACCATAGAGGGTCAATACCAAAATCAACAACTGTTAAGGACAAATTAGGTGCACTAAAGCTTCGAATGATGATCTTAAACAAGTCTTAGGTCTCAATTTGGGTTAAGAACATCCAAAACTGGTCTAAATTTCGTCATAAAAACCTTAGGTTCGAATGGTCAAAGAATCGGTCCAAAACAAGTGATTTAATGGATGAAATGGTCTGAGATTCTCACCAAATGTTAGTTAGGTAAAGATGAAACTAAGATCGGGACAAAAAAATCTCTGTGGAATACACTAAAATTTTGAGTGAATTTGAGTCAACAGTGGCACAAGTTTGAAATGAGATAAACTGATGAAAACAACTAAGTCCCATATAAATACCCCACTCAAACATGTCTTGCGCACTTGTTAAGTGCGTAGGAGTTACCTCCTGCGTACTTGATAAGTACGCATGACTTAAGTCTTGCGTACTTGTTAAGTACGCATGGTTTAATGCTTGCGCACTTGTCAAGTACGTAGAAACCTATGTGTACTCAAATTTTAACTCAACTTATGAAGATTGTCATGTCAAATAGCAAACCGGGTAGGAACGTTCAATCAAGAGGCTTTCAAAAAACAATTTACGGAAGTTAAACACAAATATTTTTGGCTTTTCTTAACTTTGATAAACTGTACTTAAAATCTTTTTGTCCTTTTTGATAATAATTGAACTGTACACAAACTAAAAATCTTTTTGGTCTTTTCTGAATAAAGATAATATACACAAGATAAAGATCCGGATATAAAGGAATATACACAGAAGCTATTTTTGGTCAAAGTCATGAGTAGAGGATCATATCAGTTTATGATAAGCAAAAATGACACAACATAAACATCTAAGAATATGGGATCATGTCATGAATTACTGTTTATTCATACGTAATATGCAACATAAGCAAGTAAATTCAAGTTGGCAATATTATAAGATTTGAAACCATAAGCATCATTGTATCATGTTCTTATGAGTTAAGGTATTAAGTATAAATATACAACATGTACCCCATAGTTATGCTACAGAAAATTAAATTGCACTATCTCAAGGCATCTAAGATTTTCCCAATGATTTTCATAATTTCCAGAATGAAGTTACACCATTTAGCACAGAAAAATCAAGCAGAATCCATAAGGATTACCAGGAATCATAAGATTCAGAAATCCAGTTATTCATTTGTCTTGGTTTGATAGGTTTTCTTTTGTGAATATTAGTTTGATGATTCAAGATAATAAGTATGGTGTCTGAGGATTTAGGTAAGGGGATCCAACTGTTATCTAGATTTGTCTTCAATAGAATCAGATGTGAACCAAGGGGTAGTATATCCTCTACGGTTGATGTCAAGACATATCTTGGTCCAACTTCCCATTGCATACTTGTGAGTATGGGCAGTGAAGTGAACCAAAAAATTGTGCTAAAGACATAACCCGAAACTGGTCTCATAAAAGAATACTTGCCAAAATCTTACATCCTTTATCTGATAATGATCTTTTTGCATTCTTTTACGCACACACACTTGCAAACATGGGTTCAAATCACCTTTGTAGTATATTGATTTAGTTTATAGCCTACTGACAATTCAAATTACTTGCAAACATTCAAATTAACAACAGAAAATCAAATTTAAATTTAAAGTAAGCATGACGCAATCATTTCCCATATGTGCAGTCTAAGATGTTTAGATCACTTACTGATGTGCTATTATTTTCTCTTATCTTCAAATGACTTTGAAATTTTCTTAATTTACTATTTTGTTTGGATTTTTCTAAAATATCTGAAAGTTGAAACAAACTTTACAGAATTAAAAATAAATAAAATTTAACTTCCATGAAAATATTTTGATTTGAAAAAGAGTTTTCACTCAGGATTGAACATTCCTAACATGTTGACAAGATATTCAAAACGGGTACGACAAACACCTTAGTGAAAAGGTCAGCAAAGTTGTCATCCGTGTGAACTTTTACAAGTTCAACCAAGCGCTTTTCAGCACAATCACAGATGAAGTGGTGACGAATATCAATGTGTTTAGTTTTGGAATGTTTCACCAGGTTATTTGTGATAGACATGGTGGCATTGTTGTCATAATCTCTCAATTGCTGCTGGATCCACAACATCTAAGAACAACAGCTCGCGGCAGCAATGTACTCTACTTCACATGTTGAGATAGAAACCATTGACTGCTTCTTACACTGCCAGGAGACCAGCCTATCTCCTAAGAATTGACCTCCACCTGAAGTTGATTTTCTATCAAGGTTACAACCGCCATAATCAGAATCAGTAGATGCTTTGAATTCAAAGGACTGCTGCTTGGAGTACTAAAGGCCTAATCGAGGTTTCCTTTCAGGTATCTAAAAATAACTCTTTACATCTATCAAATGAGATTCCTTCGGTTGTGACTGAAACCTCGAGCATAAGCAGACGGTAAACATAATGTCGGGCCTTGAAGCTGTGAGATACATAAGAGATCCGATCATTCCATGGTACAATTTACAATCCACATCCTTTCCATCTTTTTCTGGATACAAACCATGATTGACTGGGATCGGTGTGCCATAAGTAGTACAATCATTCATTTTGTATTTTGATAAAATGTCCTGCACATACTTAGTTTGATGTAGATAAATGCCATCCTCCCTTTGACAGACTTGCAGACCCAGAAAAAATGACAGTTCACCTATGTTTCTCAATTCAAACTTGGACTTCATCACTCTTTCGAATTCCCTACACATCTCTTCATTCATAGACCCGAAGATAATGTCATCGACGTACACTTGCACAAGTAGATTTTCACCTTCGGCTTTCCGTATGAAGAGAGTCGAGTCAATTTGTGCATGATCGAAACCATTAGATAATAGATGTTTTGATAATGTCTCATACCATGTCCTAGGTGCTTGATGAAGACCATAAAGTACTTTATCTAGCTTGTACAGTTTATTGATATTACGCGGGTCTTCAAAACCTGGTGGTTGAGTGACATAGACCTCTTCATGAAATTTTCTCTACAGGAAAGCACTCTTCGCATCAAGTTGATAGACCTTGAAGCCGAAAAAAGTGGCATAAGCCAGAAATAGTCGAATGGCTTCAAGTCTAGCAACTGGGGCATACACCTCTGTGTAATCCAAGCCCTCTTGCTGATAAAAACCCTGAACAACCAACCTTGCTTTGTTTTTCACCACAATATGTCGATCACTCATTTTGCATTTGAACACCCACCTGGTTCCAATTGGATACATACCTTTCGGAAGGTCAACCAAATCCCACATATGCAATGTTTGGAATTGAGACAGTTCTTCTTGCATCGCCTCTATCCAGCAGTTGTCAGAGAGAGACTCTTTCACATTATTTGGCTCTAATTGGGATACCAATGCAGCATGCAAACATGTTTCCATGATACATGTGTCATGTATCTCAACATAAAAACAGGTGTTCTCGGCAATGGTTCTGTGATGAGTTAGAACACCGGCATCAGGATCACCAATGATGTTGTCAATTGGATTATTCTTATGCATTCTCGTCTCTAATACATTGGGTTCTTGGATATCCGACTCGAGGTTTGTGCTTAACTCCCCCATATCAAGTGTACCAGAAGAAGATTCAATTTTGATTGGATCAGCTGGAGCTTCATTTCCTACACGAATGTTAGGATCCGCTTGAGCATCGTTTCCTTCAACATGAGCATCCTCTTCACTATCAATGTCATGAGTTCTAGATGCAGATGCGGCATTGGAATTGGGAGTTGGGATAGGCACAGTTGCTCGAGTTGAGAAAACTGAGTCATCCCCACCACTACAAAACTTATACAGATTAGCAGCATCTTCACCAGATAAGTCAGGAAGGTTAAAAGACTTGAAGAGAGCATCATAATCGAATCCCCAAGCTGAACCTGTTGGTTCTGGTGGAATGTTGTGTTTACTGCAGTCCACTTCGAACCATTCTTCAATTAAACGATTTCCAATATTGTACACTCTCTTGCATGGTGAATTGACAACATATCCTAAGAAGATGCCTTCCACCTCTTTTGCATGAAATTTGGATTTGCGATCCTTGTACTGTAAAAATAAGTAACAGGGACTACCAAATGGGACTAGGTAGTCAAGATTGGGAGATCGATTGTTGATCAGCTCATAACATGTTTTGTTGTGTCTTTTCACCACCAAAACTCTATTTAAAATGTGACAAGTTGTGTTGACCGCTTCCGCCCAGAAAGTTACAAGAAGCTTGGCATCTAACAGCATCATCCTTGTAGTTTCAATCAAAGTTTTGTTCTTCCTCTCTGCAACTCCATTCTACTGAGGTGTATACGGCGCACTGAATTCATGACGAATACCTTTCTTGAGACAGAAAAGCTCCATCATGTTGTTCTTGAACTCTGTGCCATTGTCACTCCTTATTCTTCTAACCTTCAGCTTGCATAAAGATTCCAGGCTCAAGATCAGGTATTGAAGAATTTCCGCAGTCTCATCATTTATACCTAAAAAATGCACCCAAGAAAAATGTGAGAAATCATCAGTTACAACTAGACAGTATGACTTACCTCTAATACTCCTGATACTTATGGGTCCAAACAAATCCATGTGTAAGAGCTCCGAAGGGGTATCGATAGAGTTTTTTATCTTGGGCTTGTGAGATTTCCGTTACTGTTTGCCCTTTTTACAAGGCATACAGTCATCTGCAACGGAAAACCTCAAATTAGGAATCCCGGTTACCAACCGGTTTCGGACAAGATAATTCATTTTATGATAAGAAATGTGTTCGAGTTTCCTATTCCACAAGTTTGAGTCAAGTTATGTCGCTTTAGAAAGTAAATAAGTAGCAACTGATGAGGTGGTTGTTGCCACGCTCATATCAATCTGATAGGTGTCGTTTGTTCTTGGCGCTCGCATCAGAATCCAATAAGCAGGAACCTCAAAACCAGGCTTGAGAACCAAGCATTCAGACATGTCAAACATAACCGAGTACTCATTGTCTCACATTTGAGAGACACTCAACAGGTTATGCTTCAGCTGCTCGCAGTAGTTTACATTGTCGAAGCTAATACATCCATTCGAAACCACGCCTTGACAAGTGATACTACCGCCTTTCTCTCCTACAAAGGCCACATAGCCGCCTCTGAATGGTTTAACATCTTGAAGCAGGGCCATGTTGTCACACCCCCAAATTTCAACTAACGTAGTTTTACCGTTTTGGGATGTGACTAACCAGGATCTCAGACATTAGTTACTTTGAACGACTCTACATGGGACTCAAATGAAAATACCATTAAAATCAAAGTTCAATGCGGAAGCGTAACGAAAAGTAAATGCGCAAAATACACGCGCCCAAAACCAAAGTCCAAAAATTCCAAAATGTCCATCCAACCAAAATACAATACAAGGAAGTCATAAAATATATCATAAGTAAAATAGTTGAATCCCATGCATGTCCTAACGTGCACCTTGTGTCTTAGCTTACCGACCTGAGAAAACATGTAAGAAAAGTGTCAACACAAGGTTGGTGAGTTCACAGGTTTCAAATAAATACGTAAGCGTTTACCAAATTTATGATCATTCAATATGCATATCTATAGGTAGCTAACCTATGTTCATGTTTAGCTCAAGTGCTCGCAACCGAAGCTGACTGTTTTTTTATTGCCTCCTGCCAGGTCTATCAACACTGGCGATGTGAGTAGGCTAACATTTCACCCGTTCGACATCCAATCGAGTTAGCGCGACTAACGCGGGTGGGATTTGTCAAACCCAGTAGTACTACTAAATATTACCTTGCTAAGATCCATATTAACGGTTCGAGATAAGATGAGGACTTTCTGTGATAGTGTGTTACACTTAGCTTTAACATTGATAGCATATGAAATACAAAATCTCAAAAGTAGTTTAAGCATGCTTTCTCCCCCAAGTTAAAACAGTAAAAAGGGGCCGTGAAAACTCACCTGTTTGGCGTTGAAGGTAGTTTCACACTAGAAGTAAGTTGGAACCACGAGTGTAAGTCTCAAAAGACCTACGAATGTCCTAAAATTATAAACATATAAATTATGAATGATAATGGGAATTATGACTGTGACATAGTAGGAACGTCTTAAAGAATCGTTCCAATGAACGAGAGTGGACAAACGTGTCCACGGGTTTAGGAATTACTTTACGCGACGAATGACATAAGTAGTAATATATATATATATATACACATATATATATACACATATATATATATATACGAGTGGATAATATAATTAGTTATATTATTATTTAGTCTCGATTGATTTACGGCGTTATAAAATGATTTGAAATAATATAAATATATATTATTTAATAATACGGGTCACAATTTGAGAATAATATAAACATATTATTTTACACGAGTTTACGGCTTAAAAATAATATAAATATATTTTTTTACTTATTAATAATAACAATGTATAAATTACAAAAGTGGGTATAATTTATAAAAACAACTAATAATTCAAACCCGAGTCTACGGGTTGTTTTCCGGGTCAAAATACATTTATATAACATAATAATAATATAGGAAAGATTTTAGAAACTTAAATAAATATTAAAAACGATTTATAAATAAAAACAGTGTGGAGAGACTCGAACCCGGGTGTCTCCCACACAAGCACACACACTTAACCAGTCCCGGCCGCTAGGCTATCGCAACAGAAGTCGGATCGAGATGTTTTTAATCAAAACTTCCAGTGCTCCCCCTTTCCAATCCCAACCGCGATCGACCCTCACCCCAAACTCATTCCATTTGACAATAATCGATCAATCCAGTAAAGGGGTTTTGATTATCGGGTATAGGCGAGTCTGAAAGAGTGATTAATTTCAAAGTTATTGAGTTTAAAATCGTTAAATTATGAAAAGGAGGGCCGATCCATAGCCCAAGAACACGAGATTAATCTAATCGAATTCGATATTGATTTGGATTGAAATAATAGGGTTTTTATTAAACGAGAGGTTAAGAATCTTATCATGAAGTTTAATTTGATTAAACAGTGTCTAATATCAAAAGCCCCAAATCGAATTTGTAAGAACCCTAGGTTAGTGATCTCAAACAATTTGATGTTATAAGTTTGAATTAGCATAGGGTTTTTAATTAGTAAGGAATTCCGAAACTACTAGCATGATTTAATTGAATTGAAAGCAAGTCTAGAATCAAAATCCCCAAATCGGGTTTCATATGAACCCTAGATTCTGGGTTTCAATTAATTCAATATTGTAAGCCCTTAAAAGCATAGGGCTTTCGATCTAGACACAGAGGCGAGTCTTTAGGCATGATCAATTTCAGTATTAACTATCGAATTGATAGGGTTCAATTAAACAGAAACGCATGAACCCTAATTTCTTGATTTCGATCGAATCGATGTTATAAGCCCTAGGTTTCATAGGGCTTTTCATCAGGAAGCAAAAACTAAGAGGTGTGTGTGTTCAATTACCAGAAATAGTTGCGAATCGACCGAGATTGACTAGGACGGCTCCGACTTCGCGCACGGTTGCTCTTTCGCGACTCCGGCTTCGATTACAGCGGAATTGATGTGTGGAAACGCTCCAGGGAGCTGCGTCTATCGTGTGTAGAGCTTCAATTCATGAATTGGTATACAGTAAATGGTGAATTTGATTGTATTCGACATGAAGTCGACGGTTACAAATAGATATCCCATTATTGGGTTTAATTCGATTCAATACTCGAATTAAAAGCTTCATGATGATCGTGAATGATATTCAAGTCCGTTTCAGTTATGAATTCCAATCAAATTCGGTTGGTATTCACAAATTCGTTTAAGGAATGAGAGGTTTGACTTTTTCAAGTCAAACAGGAGCTTAAACTTGTAAACATTGACTTTCCAAGTCAATCTAATTGAAATTGAATGAATTACAACTTGATCCTTATAGTTTGAATTCAGGTATTTGACAGGATTAGTCCTTGGGATTAAATTTCATTAACTAAGTTAGGATTTAACCGGATTTGTTTAACGGAGTTAAGTTTTTAAGAGGAAATTTAACGAAGTTGTTAATGAGGTTGATCATGAAAAGTCGGGTTGTCACATCATCCCCTAGTTAAAAGAATTTTCGTCCCAAAAATTAATGAAATAATAAAAAAAATTTCTGGATGTCACATCATCCCCTAGTTAAAAGAATTTTCGCCCCGAAAATTAAAATAGTACCTTAAGAGTTTGACGTGGAGTGCTTGAACAGATTAGGATATTTGCGCATCGTCTGATCCTCGCGCTCCCACGTGAATTCCGGTCCGCGTTTCGAGTTCCAACGAACTCTGACAATAGGGATCTTACTGTGCTTTAACGTTTTAACTTCCCTATCCATAATTTCCACCGGTTCTTCAACGAACCACAGTTGTTCATCGATGTGTAGTTCCTCAAGAGGAACCGCGAGTGTTTCGTCTGCTAGACATTTCTTCAAGTTTGAGACGTGAAAGACGTTGTGTACACCACTAAGTCTTTCGGGTAGGTCCAACTGATACGCAACTGGTCCAATTCTCTTCATTATTTTGAATGGTCCAACATAACGAGGATTCAGTTTGCCTCGTTTCCCGAAACGAATAACACCTTTCCAAGGTGAGACTTTGATTAAGACCATGTCACCTATTTGAAACTCCAAAGGTTTACGACGCTTGTCGGCATAGCTCTTTTGACGATCACGAGCTGCCGCCATACGGTTTCTAATTTGGACGATCTTTTCGGAAGTTTCAAATACAAGTTCAGGACCTGTGAGTTGGCTATCTCCAACCTCAGTCCAACAAATGGGAGAACGGCATTTCCGTCCATAAAGTGCTTTAAATGGAGCTGCCTTGATACTAGTGTGATAGTTGTTGTTGTAGGAGAACTCCACCAACGGTAGGTGAGACTCCCAAGTGTTACCGAAATCGATCACACAAGCTCGTAGCATGTCCTCCAGAGTTTGGATAGTACGTTCAGTTTGGCCATCAGTTTGAGGATGGTATGCTGTGCTCATATCTAGACGCGTGCCTAAGGCCTTATGTAACGACTGCCAGAAACGAGAAGTGAATCATGCATTATGATCCGAAATAATGGAGATTGGCACCCCGTGCCGAGAGACTATTTCTTTCAGGTAAGTACGAGTAAGTTTATCCATTTTGTCGGTCTCTTTGATTGCTAAGAAGTGAGCGGACTTTGTTAATCGATCAACAATTACCCAAATAGTATCACATCCGGTAGGGGTTCGTGGTAATTTGGTGATGAAGTCCATGGATATTTGTTCCCATTTCCACATGGGAATTTCTGGTTGTTGCAGAAGACCAGAAGGTTTTTGGTATTCAACTTTAACTTTTGCGCATGTTAGACATTTACTCACATAAATAGCTATATCGGCCTTCATCTTTGGCCACCAATATAGTATCTTTAAATCATGGTACATCTTATCGGAACCCGGATGAATGGAGTAACGAGATTTATGAGCTTCATCCATGATTAGTTCCCTTAAATTTCTGAACACTGGAATCCATATTTGTTCGACGAAGTAACGAATTCCGTCAGATTTTACTTCAAGTTGTGCTTCCATGCCGCGTGTACCTTCTAACGGTAGGTTATCTTCTTTCAAGGCTTCAAGTTGAGCACTACGGATTCGGTCAGGCAATCCAGGGTGAATGGTAAGTTGTAACGCTCGAACTCGTTTAGGTTTCGTTTCCTTTCGGCTTATTGCATCAACCACAACGTTAGCTTTACCCGGATGGTATCGGATCGCACAGTCATAATCGTTTAAGAGTTCGACCCAACGACGTTGTCGCATGTTCAACTCTTTCTGTTCGAAGATGTGCTGAAGACTCTTGTGATCGGTGTAGATGGTGCATTTGGTACCGTATAAGTAATGTCTCCATATCTTAAGTGCAAAAACTACTGCTCCCAACTCTAGATCATGAGTGGTGTAGTTTTTCTCGTGAATCTTTAACTGACGTGAAGCGTATGCGATCACTTTTTCGCGTTGCATTAAGACACAACCCAGACCTTGAATAGATGCATCACAATACACTACAAAATCATCGGTTCCTTCCGGAAGAGCTAAAATAGGTGCACTGCAGAGTTTCTGTTTAAGGTGTTGGAAAGCTGACTCTTGGTTATCGCCCCAATTATAGGCTTTTCCTTTTTGAGTTAGGGCGGTGAGAGGTTCTGTAATCTTTGAAAATCCTTCGATAAAACGACGGTAATAACCGGCCAATCCCATAAATTGTCGCACCTCAGTCGGAGTCGTCGGTGCTGCCCAATTCTTGATGGCTTCTATTTTGGATGGGTCGACATGTATCCCTTTCTCGTTAACCACATGCCCTAGAAACTGAACTTCTCGGATCCAAAATTCACACTTGGAAAACTTAGCATACAGTTGCTCTCGCTTCAGTAGTTCCAAAATTAAGCGTAGATGTTCCTTGTTCTTGGAATAAATGAGGATGTCGTCGATGAAAACAATAACGAACTGGTCAAGGTAAGGCTTACACACACGGTTCATGAGGTCCATGAATACCGCAGGTGCGTTGGTTAACCCGAAAGGCATGACCATAAATTCGTAGTGGCCGTACCTCGTTCTGAATGCAGTCTTAGAGATATCCTCTTCCCGGACTCTTAACTGATGGTAACCGGACCTCAGATCTATTTTGGAATAGAAACTCGATCCTTGGAGTTGATCAAAAAGGCCATCTATGCGAGGCAAAGGGTACCGGCTCTTGTTTGTGACTTTATTCAGCTCCCGGTAGTCAATACACTTACGTAAAGTTCCGTCCTTCTTCTTGACAAATAGTACCGGAGCTCCCCACGGTGATGAACTAGGTCGGATGAAACCTTTATCCAACAAATCTTGCAGTTGAGTGGATAACTCTTGTAATTCACTGGGTGCCAGTCTGTAAGGTGCCCGAGCAATCGGTGCTGCTCCGGGTGCTAAATCAATTTGGAATTCAACTTGACGGTGCGGTGGCAGACCGGGCAGATCCTCGGGAAACACTTCCAAAAATTCACGCACAACGGGAATATCTTCAATCTTCTTCTCTTCTGAGGGCTGCTCAGCAACAAGAGCCAAAATAGTCGTATGCCCCTTTCGAAGGCATTTTTGTGCTTTCATGAAAGATATGATGCCTATGACTGCACCAACTCTTTCGCCTTGGATGGAAAGGGTTTCTCCATTCGGAAGGGGTATACGAACAATCTTCTCACGACAGATAATTTCGGCTTGGTTTTTAGATAACCAATCCATACCGACGATTATATCAAAACTACCAAGTATGACCGGCATAAGGTCGATATCAAACGTATGTGTAGCTAGCTCAAGTTTACATCCTTTAAGTATGTGAGTTGCCTCAATTATTTGGCCGTCAGCTATCTCTATTGTATACTTATCTTCTAATAGAGAAGAAATTCCTTTTATTATACTACTAAATTTCTTAGATATAAAACTTCTATCTGCACCAGTGTCAAAAAGGACAGAAGCAAAGTAATTATTTACGAGGAACTTACCGGTGACCACATTATGGTCGTAACGGGCTTCTCCAGATCCTAGTATGAAGGCTCGTCCCTTCGCACCATTTCCTCCACCATTTCCATTGTTACCACCATTACCATTGTTATTCTGGTTAGGATTGTGATTTCCATTACCCCCTTTCTTCAACTGAGGACAGTTCTTTCGGATATGCCCTTCCTTTCCGCACTCAAAGCAACCCCTTGTGGATCCCGGTTGTTGAAAAAGTTGTTTACTTTGTAACTCACCCCTGCAGTCCTTAGCAGCGTGACCTATTTTACCGCACCTTTGGCAATGATTGCAGAATCCAAAGTGGTGAAAGTTACACTTGTTACACTTCGAGGACTTCCCCGCATAACCACTCTGGTTTTGACCTGAAGAGGTCGACTGGCTGAGGTTTTTAGTAGGCTCAAACCTACGCTGTTGCTGTTGTTGCGGTTGGTTAAACTGGGGTTGGTTAGGTTGAGGTCCTTTGGAGTGGGAGTTGGAGTGGTTGTGGGTGTTGGAATGGTGATCGAACTTGCGTTTGTGATTATCGGTGGGTTTAGCAACTGAACCTCACGGAGGTAGGGTTCCTTGTGTCACCGCTTGGTCGGTTAACTTATGCGCAAGTCGAATGGTTTGTTGAATAGTGGCAGGATTGGATGAAGTAACCATACTTTGTATTTGAGGCACTAGACCTCCAATGTAAAGTTCGATTCTTTTGTAGTCAGGAGTTACCATATGCGGGCACATAGTAGCAAGTTCGTGTGAACGAGTGGTGTAGAGTTCAATTTCCGAACCCTCCATCTTAAGGTTCCAGAACTCTCCCTCTAACTTTTGGATCTCATCGCATGGGCACTATTCTTCCTTCATCATTGCTTTAAATTCCTCCCACGGGAGTCCATTTGCCATTGCCAGTCCCAACATTTGAACTTGGGCATTCCACCATGTTAGGGCCGGGCCTTCTAATGTTCCAGCAGCAAACTTCACTTGGTTAGCCACGGGGCAGTTGCACATGGCTATTACTGATTCTACCTTCTCGAACCAGCGAAGCAATCCAACAGCTCCTTCAGTTCCACTAAATGAGTGGGGCTTACAATCCATGAATGCCTTGAAAGTACAGGCTGGTTGTGGGTTTTGCTGATTTTGCTGGCCTGGATTTAGAAATACAAATAGAATTGGAATTATTAAGTTTAGAAAGATGTCTTTAGGAGTAGGATTGACACCACTAGTCAATAGCTAAAATATTTACCTGCAGCATTCTGTGCTACTAGAGCCTCTGCCACACTATCATTTATCAGTGTTGCTAGCTCTGCTGCCGTCATGTTAATGGTACCAAGACCACCGGCACGGCCTCCGCGTCCTCTCCCAGACATGATTCTTCACAATCACAAATGAAAAACAATGAGAAATATATCGCATATTAAACATTATTCAGGTACGAGTAAGGAGATACAACATCTAATATGTTGAAAATTAAATAAATTGTAAGGCTACAAAATAAATAACTCAAATATTAAACTTCTCATGCTTTTATTGGATGAGAACAACCTTACCCATCTAGGTTTGGAAAGAGGAATAACATAAGCAAAAACAAACATGAAAAGGAAGATAGAATAGGAAGATCATCAAGCATCTTCGTCATCGGAAGAAACATACGATTGTGCATCGTCTATCTCAACCGGTTCCTCTTCCACGGGCTCCTCCTCGAAAGGCTCTTCTTCAAAAGGTTCCTCCTCAAAAGGTTCTCTTCGCCATCAGAATGTGGAATTTCTTTAGGAAATAAAGCGGCTTGTAGTTGGGCTTCCAAGTGGGTTACCCTCTCTTGAAGACCTTCAGCAGTGTGGTTTGCCACATGTAACTGAGCTTCCATAACAGCTAATCTCTCCAGAACTCCTTCCATATCATCATCCATAGTGTCGGCCCTCGTCTCTAGATGTGCCACACGATCCACTAAAAGGTTATGAACATGGTCCGTTGCAGCTAGTTCGGTAGTCAAATGTTCTATTCCTATCTTGTTCTCTTCTATTTGGGGTCCATTCTTCAGAAGTTTAGGTATCTCCTCGGTGGCATCTTGTACTATACTCAATTCCTTCGACATATAAGATACGAATGCTGCGAAACCTTGTTCCATGGTGCATGGTAAACTAGGTAGTGTAGATGATGAAGATGCGGATCCAAAGTAAGGTGATGGAATATCTCCCATTTCGATCCATCTTTGTATCATATGTGGGTATACGTCCCAATTGAGAGCATAATCCAGTGCTCGTGCGTTACTCGGTTCGCCTTGTTCAACTGATTGGTCACTGGAAGTAGTCCGGCGCCTTTTGGGTTCCGGGGATGGTAGGATAGGTGCCTTATGTCCTAGTGCCTTAGGTGACGGAGGTGGGGTTGACGACATGTTCCTGTAACAATACATATGAGTGCCAAACATCCAAATGACATGTAACTAATGTGTGAGGCTATAGTCTAGTATGCAACCCTAGTTCTCTATAACCAATGGCTCTGATACCAATCTGTCACACCCCAAATTTCAACTAACGGAGTTTTACCGTTTTGGGAAGTGACTAACCAGGATCTCAGACATTAGTTACTTTGAACGAATCTACATGGGACTCAAATGAAAATACCATTAAAATCAAAGTTCAATGCGGAAGCGTAACGAAAAGTAAATGCGCAAAATACACGCGCCCAAAACCAAATTCCAAAAATTCCAAAATGTCCAACCAACCAAAATACAATACAAGGAAGTCATAAAACATATCATAAGTAAAATAGTTGAATCCCATGCATGTCCTAACGTGCACCTTGTGTCTTAGCTTAGCGACCTGAGAAAACATGTAAGAAAAGTGTTAACACAAGGTTGGTGAGTTCACAGGTTTCAAATAAATACGTAAGCGTTTACCAGATTTATGATCATTCAATATGCATATCTATAAGTAGCTAACCTATGTTCATGTTTAGCTCAAGTGCTCGCAACCGAAGCTAACTGTTTGTTTATTGCCTCCTGCCAGGTCTATCAACACTGGCGATGTGAGTAGGCTAACATTTCACCCGTTCGACATCCAATCAAGTTAGCGCGACTAACGCGGGTGGGATTTGTCAAACCCAGTAGTACTACTAAATATTACCTTGCTAAGATCCATATTAACGGTTCGAGATAAGATGAGGACTTTATGTGATAGTGTGTTACACTTAGCTTTAACATTGATAGCATATGAAATACAAAATCTCAAAAGTAGTTTAAGCATGCTTTCTCCCCCAAGTTAAAACAGTAAAAAGGGGCCGTGAAAACTCACCTGTTTGGCGTTGAAGGTAGTTTCACACTAGAAGTAAGTTGGAACCACGAGTGTAAGTCTCAAAAGACCTACGAATGTCCTAAAATTATAAACATATAAATTAGGAACGATAATGGGAATTGTGACTGTGACATGGTAGGAACGTCTTAAAGAACCGTTCCAATGAACGAGAGTGGACGAACATGTCCACGGGTTTAGGAATTACTTTACGTGACGAACAACATAAGTAGTAATATATATACGAGTGGATAATATAATTAGTTATATTATTATTTAGTCTCGATTGATATACGGCGTTATAAAATGATTTCAAATAATATAAATATATATTATTTAATAATACGGGTCACAATTTGAGAATAATATAAACATATTATTTTACACGAGTTTACGGCTTAAAAATAATATAAATATATTATTTTTACTTATTAATAATAACAATGTATAAATTATAAAAGTGGGTATAATTTATAAAAACAACTAATAATTCAAACCCGAGTCTACGGGTTGTTTAACAGGTCAAAATACATTTATATAACATAATAATAATATAGGAAAGATTTTAGAAACTTAAATAAATATTAAAAACGATTTATAAATAAAAACAGTGTGGAGAGACTCGAACCCGGGTCTCTCCCACACAAGTACACACACTTAACTAGTCCCGTCCGCTAGGCTATCGCAACAGAAGTCGGATCGAGATGTTTTTAATCAAAACTTCCAGTGCTCCCCCTTTCCAATCCCAACCGCAATCGACCCTCACCCCAAACTCATTCCATTTGACAATAATCGATCAATCCAGTAAAGTGGTTTTGATTATCAGGTATAGACGAGTCTGAAAGAGTGATTAATTTCAAAGTTATTGAGTTTAAAATCATTAAATTATGAAAAGGAAGGCCAAACCCTAGCCCACGAACACGAGATTAATCTAATCGAATTCGATATTGATTTGGATTGAAATAATAGGGTTTTTATTAAACGAGAGGTTAAGAATCTTATCATGAAGTTTAATTTGATTAAAACAGTGTCTAATACCAAAAGCCCCAAATCGAATTTGTAAGAACCCTAGGTTAGTGATCTCAAACAATTTGATGTTATAAGTTTGAATTAGCATAGGGTTTTTAATTAGTAAGGAATTCCGAAACTACTGGCATGATTTAATTGCATTGAAAGCAAGTCTAGAATCAAAATCCCCAAATCGGGTTTCATATAAACCCTAGATTCTGGGTTTCGATTAATTCAATATTGTAAGCCCTTAAAAGCATAGGGATTTCGATCTAGACACAGAGGCGAGTCTTTAGGCATGACCAATTTCAGTATTAACTATCGAATTGATAGGGTTCAATTAAACAGAAACGCATGAACCCTAATTTCTTAATTTCGATCGAATCGATGTTATAAGCCCTAGGTTTCATAGGACTTTTCATCAGGAAGCAAAAACTAAGAGGAGTGTGTGTTCAATTACCAGAAATAGTTGCGAATCGACCGAGATTGACTAGGACGGCTCCGACTTCGCGCACGGTTGCTCTCTCGCGACTCCGGCTTCGATTACAGTGGAATTGATGTGTAGAAACGCTCCAGGGAGTTGCGTCTATCGTGTGTAGAGCTTCAATTCATGAATTGGTATACGGTAAATGGTGAATTTGATTGTATTCGACATGAAGTCGACGGTTACAAATAGATATCCCATTATTGGGTTTAATTTGATTCAATACTCGAATTAAAAGCTTCATGATGATCGTGAATGATATTCAAGTCCGTTTCAGTTATGAATTCCAATCAAATTCGGTTGGTATTCACGAATTCGTTTAAGGAATGAGAGGTTTGACTTTTTCAAGTCAAACAGGAGCTTAAACTTGTAAACATTGACTTTCCAAGTCAATCTAATTGAAATTGAATGAATTACAACTTGATCCTTGTAGTTTGAATTCAGGTATTTGACAGGATTAGTCCTTGGGATTAAATTTCATTAACTAAGTTAGGATTTAACCGGATTTGTTTAACGGAGTTAAGTTTTTAAGAGGAAATTTAACGAAGTTGTTAATGAGGTTGATCATGAAAAGTCGGGTTGTCACACATGTTGCCTGTCATGTGCTATGAGCATCCACTATCAACATACCAACGATTAGAGATAGTTCCCTTCGGATGTCCCTTCATGAGTCTCAAGAAATTAATTAGTTTAGGAGACCCAAGCCATAGTGGTCTTGGGTCGTCCGTTATTCTCAAAGTAAACTACCTCAATAAATTCATAATCATGACTGTCAAAAATGGGTGAATCCTTTGGATATTTGGGATTAGAAGATTGAGACCTTTTGGTTTTCTTAATCCAGGATCTTTTCCTTTGCTTCTTTTGAACAGTGGGCTTGCTCTAATCAATCATAGGTGAACTAGTGGAAGCTTCACCTGGTTGACAAACAACTAGCTGTTGTTCAAGTTTTCTCAACCTTTTGTTCCGTCTCCTCCTCTGTGGCATAGAGAGTTTCACCACAGGTTTCTCACCCATCTGTGTACTACCAGAGGTAGATACACTGGGTTTAGCAGATCGCTTTTCCCGTATTGGAACAAATGGTTCAGCCACATGTTTTGCTGGTGGCTTAACCATTGGCTTCACTAGTGGTTTCACCACATTAGATTTTGGACTCTTTGGTTGCTTCACTGATGGTGACTTAGGGACAATAGTTTGTTGTGGAACAACGGGTCGGTTCCCTTGATTCTTATCAGGTCAGTTCAGCAGAATGTGACCTACCATACCATAGTGAAAGCAAACTCTTCTTTCCTTGTAAACCCTTCTGTAAGGCTCATGGGTTTTGGATGCATAAGAATCAACTTGATGAGCAGTGGGAGTTGTTTGATGAACATTAACAACATCTTGTGCTTGACCTGATTTTAATTGACTCATTGGGGTGTAATGTTTATCCATGTTTTCTTGAAAATTTTTGCCCAAATGATTAGCAAAATCTTGTTTCTTTAATTGTTTAATGGATTTGAAACCTCCATAAAGCATCATTTTAAGTTTATCATTTTACTCAATTGTATCAGGTTCAGTTAAAATATAATTGTCACGATCAGTGAAAATGGTTTTCTCAACATTTTGTTCATCAATCAACTCTTCTGACACAACACCCTCAACTTTGGTGTTCTCAGAGCCTTCATCAGAGAAGAACTCCTCATCAGAAGCTGACTCAGCCTTACTTGAGGAATCATCCTTGATCGAGGAATCATCCAAAAACGACAAATCAATGTCGACTGGCCCATTGATAAACATGCCGCTTACTGGTGGAGGAATGGCATTAGTACCTAAACCTTTGCCACTCACTTTTCTCACTACAGACTCGTAGTGTTCCACCACGAAGCGAGAGTTTTTCAACTTCTCAAGTTTACCACTCAACTCCAGGATCTCATTTTGCATTCTGGCTATCTCAACATTTCTTTTCTCCAACCCTTGTAGGCAACATCTAAATGAAATTGTTGTTCACTAATTTTACTTGAAAAATCATGTCTTTCTTTCTTAAGATTTTCAATTGAATCTTTAAAACGTTTTTCATTTACCTTGTAGTTTAGAGCTGCACTACGTAGGGGTTCGAGTTGATCATGGAATCTTTAAAACGTTTTTCATTTACCTTGTAGTTTGGAACAAGAAACAATAGCAAAAGAATTAGAATCTACCTCAGTTGATGAACCGGATGCTTCTCCAATAGCCATGAGTGCAAATGCAGACGTAGATTCTGGTAGGTCAGCACCAGATGCTTCCCTTTCTTCTACTTCCATCAACTCTACATTCTCTGCCATTAAACCCATTTACGTCTGTGCAAGTATGGCATCCTCCAGATAAACACCCAATCAAATATCTCGTCCTGTTGAACGACTAATGCACTAGACGTTCCACCTTGACTCTGACTGCGGTTGTTCTGATTGTTGTATCCTTGGTTGTTTCCCTGGCTTGGTCTAGTGAAACCCGAAGCTAGTGCTTTATCTTTCTGACATTCCCTTGCGAAATGTCCAAAGTTTTGACATTTGTAGCACTTAGCTTTGGATTTATCAAATCCAACCTTGGCATTATAATGCCCACCAATGAACTTTGTACCCGTTAAGTTCAGAAAACGCTTAGCTCTTCTTAAGATCATGGCCATATTCTATTGAATATCCATATCCTCCATGTCATCTGAATCCACCTGATTGAAGTCTTCCTCAATGGTCTCAAAATCCGTTAGCTTCCCACCAATGAAGTTATAGTAGGCAAGCATGCACGAGGAGAACAATGCCACATGATGTGACATCCAGACTTTCTAAGTTAACTCCATTAGCAAATTACGTTAAATTCTTAACCTAGTTAACTCTATCACAAACCCTAGGGGCTATTTCTGCCATTCTCAAACTCTAATTCACAGAAATTACAAGGACTAGTTATGCATTTAACCTAAACTCAGTTATGTTGACTTTTAAAGTCAAAATTGAGTACAAATGGTTCCTGTTGACTTTCAAAAGTCAAACAAACCCATGTTCTTGATCCAATGCACATTCTTAACTGATATTCCTGCGAGTTGATAACTGAAATGCAAGTTATTAGCATTAACAGCCATTATTGAACCAATTAACACCGACATCGATTCGAATTAAACCCAATTATGGGCATTCATGGAATAACCTTCGAAACCCACCTCTATTCCAAACGAATTCTATCGTAAGGTCTGTTATCCTCTCAATTCATCACCTGCTCACCTTGTAAGAATCCCTCTAAAACGTTTACACACGTCAATTCCATCGGAGGAGTGGTCGGGGTCGTCGGGGAATAAGCTTGCGCAAGTTGGAACTCCATTTACTCGAGTACCTTCAATTCATGTCACATTCTGGTAATAAATCTCATCCATAGCTTCGTTTTTATCTGTAGATTAAAAGCCCTATGCCAATTAGGGCTTATAACATCAAATCGATTGGGAACAGATTCTAGGGTTCATACTCTCGAGTTTAACTGAACACCAACCTACACTCAATTTCAATTCAATTAATTCAAACAAGTAGTTTCACAATCCTCCGTTTAATGATAGCCATACTTCAATTTTACCAAAAAATATCGAATTGATCAGAATCTATAAACCTAGGGTTTATTCATAATCGATTTGGGGGTTTTGATCTTAACAACTTCCTAAATCAAATTAAACCACAGGATTCGATTCGTAATCCTCTATTTATTGAAAACCCTATGATTCCAAAATTTTCATTATCAAAATCGATCGAATTAATAATGTATTCTTAATCTAGGGTTTCGGCCATTCAATCTGGAATTAAACTATTTAAACCTCAATCATTTTTGCAATTAAACTAACTAGTAGATTCGCATTACTCTACTGAACAAAAACCCCTATGCATTTATATTCTATCATGGTCGAAATCGATGGAGTGGGGACTAGATTCGGGTTCGGTTCACGAGGGGGATAAACACTGAATGTGTTTATGATTTAAAACATTTCAAAACAAGTTTTGGTATGCGATTCCCTAGCAGACTGTACTTGTTAGGGTGTGTGATTGTGTGGGAGAGACCCGGGTTCAAGTCCTTCCACCTGTTTTTATTTTTAAATTGGTTTCTAAGTATTATTTTAATATTAAATCAACTGTTATATTATTATATTAATATATTAATGCGTTTTAGCCCGGAAACACTCCCGTATTATCGGGTTTGGTTTTATAACCCGTTAATATTTTCCCCACATTTAAATAATATATTATATTATTTTCAAACCACAACTACGAATAAAATAATATATTTATATTATTTTTAAACCGTAACTCTAACTAAAAATAATATAATTTTATATATTATTCTTGTCACGTTTATAAACATTTTTGTAACACTTCGAACATATAAATAATATAGTTATTTATATTATTATCCTATAAATACATTCTAAAATAAAAATAATATATTTATTATTTTTACCACATAAATGATTATTTTATTAATCTTACGAACTTAAAAATAATATATTAAGTTATATTATTTTTTAGACCATTTATAGATGGTATAAACGCGCGAATATATTTATTATATATTATCATTCGTAATTAGAAACGTTTGTCATGAAACGTGTTTATCTTAATTATTATATTAAGAAATCATTATTCCCGTGGACAAGTTCATCTACTCTTTAATCATTAGTGCGTCTTAGAACGTTCACCAATCCGTGTCATCGTTACAATAACATTTTATCCCTAACTATTATGCTTATAATTTTAGGGCATACATAGACAGTTCACATTTGTGTTTCCTACGTGCATCCTTGTGTGGTGCTATCTATTTGTTCGCAGCTCAGGTGAGTTTTCACGGCCTCTTTTACTGTTTTAAACTGGGGGAGAAAACATGACGCAAACACTTTTGAATTTTGTAATACAAACAGTTAGCTTTCGGTTGCATACAAACAGTTAGCTTTCGGTTGCGAGCGCATTAGTAAACATGAATATGGGTTAGCTACATGTTGATATATATATTGAATGTACATTAATCTGCTAAACACTTCTATAAACTGAAACCTATGAACTCACCAACCTTGTGTTGACACTTTTCTTACATGTTTTCTCAGGACGCTAAGCTAAGGCACAGGTGCACGATTAGGACAAACTATCTTATTTACTTTGTTTTGAACTAGACTTTGGACGCGTTTGTTTTGCGCATTTACTTTTTATTCATCGCTTTCGCATTAACTCTGACATTTTACATTATTACAATTTGAGTCCTATATAGTGTCTTTTGATGTAACTAATGACTGAGATCCTGGTTTGTCACTTCCCAAATGGTAAAACTTCGTTAGTGAAATTTGAGAGTGTGACACATGATCATCAGCAATCTTGGCAATAGCAGTTTGGTTAGCAGAAGGGGTAGATGCGGGGCTTCTTGAGGAATGTTGATTGCATGAGCCAGATCCTGATGCATTAAAACATGTTTGACCGCCACAACCATTGGAATTTTCGTCTTCCTGAGGATTCCCAGAGAATAATCTGTCACACCCCAACCGACGGCGGAAACGTCGGGGCGGGACATGTAGACTGTTCATGAGCACATGGTTGACTAGATTGTAATATGTTTAAACATCACATTTCATTTCAATGAAATTCAACAAGTATATGAAAAATGAAAAATACATAACAAGTTTCTTTTAAATATCTAGGTCACATCCTAAGTGTAGCAAGCTTTTTCAACTCAAACATTTATACCTGAAACATGATGAAAACGAGGTCAACTAAAAATTTGGTTAGCATACATAGGTTTTGACTCTAAATAGCATCAAAGTGTTGTGTGTAAACAAATCCATACAAGTCATGATTAATAAGGCAATTATGGGGAGTTACTATTGTGTAACCAAGTAGTACAATCAAACCATTGTAACTAGCATGCAAACAAAGTGTGTTGTCGGAAACAATCACCCTAACTGGGTGGGTTTGTCAGACTTAATAGATCTATCATTGTTAACCGTCAGCTTGAATAGTTAATGATTGCACATGTAATTACACACGAAGTAGTTAACACACCTAGTACTCAAACATAAAGCTCAAATTGCACACAAATTGAAAAGTGGATTTGTATTGTGTAGTTTGTGTAAATCATTGTAAGTAATGTTCATGTTTCACCCCAAAAAATAAAACAGTGTAAAACGGGGCTATGTAAAACTCACATGTGTCAAAGATGTAGCTAGTACAAGAGATTAGGTAGCAAAGTAATTCTTGTAACTCACAACGTTAACCTAGAGTGTAATATATATGAATTTTGATTAACAATATGCATAATAGCCTAAGGCCAAGTCTAAGAATCAGCTTGATGAGCAGTGGGAGTTGTTTGATGAACATTAACAACATCTTGTGCTTGACCTGATTTTAATTGACTCATTGGGGTGTAATGTTTATCCATGTTTTCTTGAAAATTTTTGCCCAAATGATTAGCAAAAGCTTGTTTCTTTAATTGCTTAATGGATTTGAAACCTCCATAAAGCATCGTTTTCAGTTTATCATTTTACTCAATTGTATCAGGTTCAGTTAAAATATAATTGTCACGATCAGTGAAAATGGTTTTCTCAACATTTTGTTCATCAATCAACTCTTCTGACACAACACCCTCAACTTTGGTGTTCTCAGAGAAGAACTCCTCATCAGAAGCTGACTCAGCCTTACTTGAGGAATCATCCTTGATCGAGGAATCATCCAAAACCGACAAATCAATGCCGACTGGCCCATTGATAAACATGCCGCTTACTGGTGGAGGAATGACATTAGTACCTAAACCTTTGCCACTCACTTTTCTCACTACAGACTCGTAGTCTTCCACCACGAAGCGAGAGTTTTTCAACTTCTCAAGTTTACCACTCAACTCCAGGATCTCATTTTGCATTCTAGCTATCTCAACATTTCTTTTCTCCAACCCTTGTAGGCAACATCTAAATGAAATTGTTGTTCACTAATTTTACTTGAAAAATCATGTCTTTCTTTCTTAAGATTTTCAATTGAATCTTTAAAACGTTTTTCATTTACCTTGTAGTTTAGAGTTGCACTACGTAGGGGTTCGAGTTGATCATGGAATCTTTAAAACGTTTTTCATTTACCTTGTAGTTTGGAACAAGAAACAATAGCAAAAGAATTAGAATCTACCTCAGTTGACGAACCGGATGCTTCTCCAATAGACATGAGTGCAAATGCAGACGTAGATTCTGGTAGGTCAGCACCAGATGCTTCCCTTTCTTCTACTTCCATCAACTCTACATTCTCTGCCATTAAACCCATTTACGTCTGTGTAAGTATGGCATCCTCTAGATAAACACCCCAATCAAATATCTCGTCCTGTTGACCGACTAATGCACTAGACGTTCCACCTTGACTCTGACTGCGGTTGTTCTGATTGTTGTATCCTTGGTTGTTTCCCTGGCTTGGTCTAGTGAAACCCGAAGCTAGTGCTTTATCTTTCTGACATTCCCTTGTGAAATGTCCAAAGTTTTGACATTTGTAGCACTTAGCTTTGGATTTATCAAATCCAACCTTGGCATTATAATGCCCACCAATGAACTTTCTACCCGTTAAGTTCAGAAAACGCTTAGCTCTTCTTAAGATCATGGCCATATTCTATTGAATATCCATATCCTCCATGTCATCTGAATCCACCTGATTCAAGTCTTCCTCAATGGTCTCAAAATCCGTTAGCTTCCCACCAATGAAGTTATAGTAGGCAAGCATGCACGAGGAGAACAATGCCACATGATGTGACATCCAGACTTTTTAAGTTAACTCCATTAGCAAATTACGTTAAATTCTTAACCTAGTTAACTCTATCACAAACCCTAGGGGCTATTTCTGCCATTCTCAAACTCTAATTCACAGAAATTACAAGGACTAGTTATGCATTTAACCTAAACTCAGTTATGTTGACTTTTAAAGTCAAAATTGAGTACAAATGGTTCCTGTTGACTTTCAAAAGTCAAACAAACCCATGTTCTTGATCCAATGCACATTCTTAACTGATATTCCTGCGAGTTGATAACTGAAATGCAAGTTATTAGCATTAACAGCCATTATTGAACCAATTAACACCGACATCGATTCGAATTAAACCCAATTATGGGCATTCATGGAATAACCTTCGAAACCCACCTCTATTCCAAACGAATTCTATCGTAAGGTTTGTTATCCTCTCAATTCATCACCTGCTCACCTTGTAAGAATCCCTCTGAAACGTTTACACACGTCAATTCCATCGGAGGAGTGTTCGGGGTCGTCGGGGAATAAGCTTGCGCAAGTCGGAACTCCATTTACTCGAGTACCTTCAATTCATATCACATTCTGGTAATAAATCTCATCCATAGCTTCGTTTTTATCCATAGATTAAAAGCCCTATGCCTATTGGGGCTTATAACATCAAATCGATTGGGAACAGATTCTAGGGTTCATACTCTCGAGTTTAACTGAACACCAACCTACACTCAACTTCAATTCAATTAATTCATACAAGTAGTTTCACAATCCTCCGTTTAATGATAGCCCTATTTCAATTTTAATAAAAAATATCGAATTGATCAGAATCTATAAACCTAGGGTTTATTCATAATCGATTTGGGGGTTTTGATCTTAACAACTTCCTAAATCAAATTAAACCACAGGATTTGATTCGTAATCCTCTATTTATTGAAAACCATATGATTCCAAACATTTTCATTTTCAAAATCGATCGAATTGATCTTGTATTCTTAATCTAGGGTTTCGGCCATTCAATCTGGAATTAAACGATTTAAACCTCAACCATTTTTGCAATTAAACTCACTAGTAGTTTCGCATTACTCTACTGAACAAAACCCTTATGCATTTATATTCTATCATGGTCGAAATCGATGGAATGGGGACTAGATTCGGGTTCGGTTCACGAGGGGGATGAACACTTAATGTGTTCATGAATTAAAAATTTTCAAAACAAGTTTTGGTATGCGATTCCCTAGCAGACTGTACTGGTTAGGGTGTGTGCTTGTGTGGAAGAGACCCGGGTTCGAGTCTTTCCACCTGTTTTTATTTTTAAATCGGTTTCTAAGTATTATTTAAATATAAAATCAATTATTATTTTATTATATTAATATTTTATTAATCTTGGAAATCCGTGTCATCGTCACAATTTCATTGTATCCCTAACTATTATGCTTATAATTTTAGGGCATACGTAGACAGTTCACAGGCCAGCTCTTGTGTTTCCTACTTGCATCCTTGTGTGGTGCTATCTATTTGTTCGCAGCTCAGGTGAGTTTTAACGACCCCTTTTACTATTTTAAACTGGGGGAGAAAACATGACGGAAACACTTTTGATTTTTGTAATTCATATATGATATCACTTGTATGACTATGCGTACACATTATCCTTAAAGTCCTCACATCGGACCGTTAATAAGAACATAGCGAGGCAATTTGAGTAGTACTACTGGGTTTGACAAACCTCACCCGCGTTTGTCGCGCTAACTCGATTGGAGGTCGAACGGGTGCAATATTGACCTAAACATGCACCATGGTTGGTGGGAGGCATACAAACAGTTAGCTTTCGGTTGCGAGCGCATTAGTAAACATGAATATGGGTTAGCTACCTGTCGATATATATATATATATATATATATATATATATATATATATATATATATATTGAATGTACATTAATCTGTTAAACGCTTCTATAAACTGAAACCTATGAACTCACTAACCTTGTGTTGACACTTTTCTTACATGTTTTCTCAGGACGCTAAGCTAAGGCACAGGTGCACGATTAAGACATGCATGGAGTCCTAATATTATTTTATTATAATCAAGACATACAAACTATCTTATTTACATTGTTTTGAACTAGACTTTGGGCACGTTTGTTTTACGGATTTACTTTTTATTCATCGTTTCTGCATTAACTCTGAACTTTTATATTATTACAATTTGAGTCCCGTATAGAGTCGTTTGATGTAACTAATGACTGAGATCCTGATTTGTCACTTCCCAAATGGTAAAAATTTGTTAGTGGATTTTGGGGGTGTGACAGATTGGTATCAGAGCCATTGGTTACAGAGAACTAGGAATGCATACTAGACTATAACCACACACATTAGTTACACGACACAGAAACTCATACCTGATACACATGGCACCCACCCATACGTACATTGCAATGCAGGCATGTTAACACCAACCATATCACCCTCTGCTGACAAGGGACACATCATTTGCATTGCATCCTCATTCCCAGTGGCGACACTCGGGGAATCACCAGAACAACACCCACTCTCGTCCGAGGGCAGCGAGACGGAGCCTTCGGAGGAGTCACTTACACCACCATCATCTGTTGGGTATGGTGGGCCTTCTCAGGTCCATGTTATGGACGACACTCAGCACTAGCACATGTCTCTTTGGGAGATGGGATCGTCAGAGGCGAGTCCCTACTGAACCCACTAGCAACAATACGTCATGAGAAGGCATACTGTTGCACGCATTATTACAGAATCCATTGACATGTAGATGTCATCACTTTCCCAAGCCGTAGGCTCGCGTCTTTGGTAGATATTCTGCTGAAGATAGATTAAACACAAAGTTGAGAACGCCTTGCTCATTGCATACTTAAACCCTATCCATACTAAGTTGGAAGGAAGGCTACTTTGCCTCTTCTGGTAACACTTATCCATGAACTAGTTCACTACTCAAAGTCGCATTTCATGTGCATGTTCCCATCTACAATCCGCTGGATTGGACTCTCATGTTGTGTTTCAACTCGAGTGAATACTCGGATCAAACGATTCTCGACTACTCATCTTGATATGAGTCCTAGTTGATCAACTTATGGTTGATGATTAAGCTTCTCGATGACTTATCATATCTGACAACACACTGTACTCAGCAATACAAACTAAAGGACATTATAATACAGGACAGGGAGAATTAGGGTGAGAATGTAAAGCAAATTATCATTACGGGTGCATACGTAATAGTAATTTGAGGTGCATGTAAGCCCTGGTGAAACCTAGTGTGGATAAATGGTCCTAATCTGTGATTTACAGACTTAAGTTTCCACTGTCTGTAGAAATTCTTGAAACCCGCTCAACGACTAGTTGGTATCGTTAAACCTGTTCAAAAGTTGATAGACGTGACTATCATGTTGAAGATGTTTACAGACACACTGAACTATCATTAATGGAATCCATCATGTTATTTGCACTCATGTAAGAGTCTAAGTGACCGTAAGACTCTCATTCAAACTTGATCAAGGAAACCATCTTGACTGAAACTCTAATAGAATCTCATGGCAAACTTATCGATTCCAACTACGTAAGCGGAATTGGAAGAATTCTTTCTTGCTAACACGTTATTCCTTACACTCCAACCATAAATTCCCTTTAACTCTATTACCTTATCTTGTTACTAATCCTTAGCCTAATTAGATTTATACCCCAGCATATTCAGTTGTTCCCATGACATTAGAAAATGGGGATTTAATCTAACCAACCATCAGTTGAACGCGACTACTAAATCAGACATCCTATCACTTATGTTACCGGAATCTGTATCTCATTAAATTTCTTTTTCTATACGTGAACCTCTTCCCTTAGCCTTTGCATTGACCGACACATATCTTATAAGAATGGGTCTCACTAGAAGCCTCAGCATGACTTCATAAATTACATATTGGGGCGGTTGTACTCCGACTCTATTAGGAACTAAGTACACTATAGAAATAATGGACGTTCAGAAAATCAAAACAACTCACATTCTTAGAGATGTAAACTAGGATTGGCTAGTCTTAAGACTGACATTGACCTCATGCCAGTTACACTTGGCAGTTTCGACCTTACTGTCGGTATGGATTGGATATCCAAGAACCAACCTAAGGCCATCTGTTGTGACAAAATTGTTCGCCTTCTTCTCCCGAGTGGAGAAACCCTTTCTATCCAAGGCAAAAGGATTGGTGCGGTCGTTGGCATCATATCCTTCATGAAAGCACAAAAGTGTCTTCGAAAAGGTTCATGCTGCTATTTTGGCTCTCGTCACCGAGCAGCCATCTGAGGAGAAGAAGATCGACGACATCTCGATCGTACGTGACTCGCCGGAAGTATTTCCCAAAGACTTGCATGGTCTTCCACCGCATCGTCAAGTCGATTTCCAAATTAATGAAGCACCCGGAGCAGCGCCTATTACTCGGGCACCGTACAGACTTACACCTAGTGAGTTATAGCAGTTATCTACACAACTGCCAGAGTTGTTAGATAAGGGATTTATCATACCTAGCTCATCGCCAGGGGGAGCTCCAGTCTTATTCGTTGGGAAGAAAGATGGAACTTTCTGTATGTGCATCGATTACCGTGAGCTGAACAAAGTAACTATCAAGAATCGTACCCTCTATCTCGTATTGACAATCAATTTGACCAACTTCAAGGGTCAAGTTTCTATTCAAAGATCAACCTTCGATCCGATTATCATCAACTGAGAGTCTAGGACGAGGACATCTCTAAACTTTCATTCAGAACTCGGTACGGCCATTACGAGTTATTGGTCATGCCATTCGAACTAACCAACGCACCCACAGTATTCATGGACCTCATGAACCGCGTGTGTAAACCCTACCCTAATCAATTCGTCACCGTTTTCATTGATGACATCCTCATTTATTATAAGAACAAGGAAGAACATGAGGAACATCTATGTATAATCCTTGGATTGCTAAAGCATAAGCAATTGTATGCCGCATTTTCAAAATGAAAATTTTGGATTTGCGAAGTTTAATTCCTAGGGCATTTAGTCAACGAGAAAGGGAATACACGTCGATCTAACTAAAGTAGAAGCCATCAAGGATTGGGAGGCACCAACGAATTCGACAGAGGTACGACAATTTCTAGGATTGGCTGGCTACTACAGTCGATTCATCGAGGGATTCTCAATGATCGTTCAACCCCTCACTACTCTAACTCAAAAGGGGAAACCCTATAACTGGAGCAATACTCAGGAATCAGCATTCCAACTGTTAAAACAGAAACTCTATAGTGCACCTATCCTATCTCTTCCCGAAGGAACGAAAGACTTCATAGTTTATTGCTATGCCTCTATTCAAGGTTTTGGTTTTGTGTTGATACAACGTGAAAAATTTATCGCATATGCTTCCCGTCGATTGAAAGATCATGAGAAGAACTACACTACCCATGACTTAGAATTGGGAGCTAGAGTGTTTGCTTTGAAATTCTGGAGACATTACTTGTATGGTACCAAATGCACTATCTGCACCGATCACAAGAGTCTTCAGCATATCTTCGAATAGAAGGAGTTGAACATCTAACAACGTCGTTGGATCAAACTTTTGAACGACTATGACTGTGCTATCAAGTATCATCAGGGCAAAGCTGACGTAGTAGCCGATGCCCTAAGCAGAAAAGAAACTAAGCCCAGACGAGTTCGAGCATTACAACTCATTATCCACACCGGATTACCTGATCAGATCCGTAGTGCTCAACTCGAAGCTCTGAAAGAGGGAAAACCTACCGTTGGAATCCACACGCGGTATGGAAGAACAACTTGAGGTTAAATCAGACCGCATTCGCTACTTCACAGAGCGAATATGGGTTCCAAGGTACGGAAACTTGAGAGAACTAGTTATAGATGAAGCTCATAAATCTCGATACTCGATTCATTCAGGTTCTGATAAAGATGTATCATGACCTAAAGGTTCTTTATTGGTGGCCAAACCTGAAAGCTAATATAGCCACCTATGTGAGCAAGTGTTGGCCTGCTTGAAAGTCAAGGTAGAATATCAAAAGCCTTCTGGTTTGCTCCAACAACCGAAAATCCTGATATGGAAATGGGAGCAGATTTCCATAGACTTTATCACTAAACTACCTCGAGCTCTTAGAGGTTGCGACACCATCGGGGTGATCGTAGATCGCTTGACTAAATCCGCTCACTTCCTGGCAATCAAAGAGACTGACAAGATGGAAAAGTTAACTCGCATTTATCTGAAAGAAGTAGTATCTCGGCACGGAGTGCCAATCTCAATCATTTCTGATCGTGACACTCTATTCACCTCATGTTTCTGGCAATCATTACAAAAATATCTAGGCACGCTCCCGGATATGAGCACAGCGTGCCATCCTCAAACAGACGGTCAGACCGAGCGTACTATTCAAAACCTAGAGGACATGCTACGAGCTTGTGTGATTGATTTCGGAAACAGTTTGGAAACTCACTTGCCTTTAGTGGAGTTCTCCTAAAATAACAGTTATCACACTAATATCAAGGCAGCACCATTTGAGGCATTATATGGACGGAAATGCTGATCACCTATTTGTTGGGCTGAAGTTGGGGATATCCAACTTACGGGTCCTGAACTCGTATTCAAAATCCTCGAAAAAGATCATTCAAATTAGAAACCGTATGGAGGCAGCTCGTGATTGTCAAAAGAGTTACGCCGATAAGCGTCGTAAACCATTAGAGTTTCAAGTAGGCGACATGGTCTTATTAAAAGTCTCACCTTGGAAAGGTGTAATTCGTTTTGGGAAACGAGGCGAGCTAAACCCTTGTTATGTTGTACCGTTCAATATAGTGAAGAGAATTGGCCCAGTAACGTATCAACTGGACCTACCTGGAGGACTGATGGTATGCACAAAGTCTTTCACGTCTCAAACTTGAAGAAATGTCTAGCGGACGAGACACTCGTAGTTCCTCTTGAGGAACTACAAATCGATGAACAATTACGTTTCATTGAAGAACCGGTCGAAATCATGGATAGGGAAGTAAAATCGCTCAAACACAGTAAAATCCCTGTTGCAAGAGTTCGTTGGAACTCGAAACACGAACCGGAATTCACATGGGAGCGCGAAGACCAGATGATGCGCTAGTATCCTAATCTGTTCAAGCACTCCACGTCAAACACTTAAGGTACTATTCTAATTTTCGGTACGAAAATTCTTTCAACTAGGGGATGATGTGACACCCCAGAAATTTTTTATTTATTTATTTATTCTAATTTTTTAGATGAAAATTTCTTTCAACTAGGGGATGATGTGACATCCGGACTTTTTAAGTTAACTCCGTTAGCAAATTCCGTTAAATTCCTAACCTAGTTAACCCTATCACAAACCCTAGGGACTATTTCTGCCATTCTCAAACTCTAATTCACAGAAATTACAAGGACTAGTTATGCATTTAACCTAAACTCAGTTATGTTGACTTTTAAAGTCAAAATTGAGTACAAATGGTTCCTGTTGACTTTCTAAAGTCAAAAAAACCCATGTTCTTGATCCAATGCGCATTCTTAACTGATATTCCTGCGAGTTGATAACTGAAATGCAAGTTATTAGCATTCACAGCCATTATTGAACCAATTAACACCGACATCGATTCGAATTAAACCCAATTATGGGCATTCATGGAATAACCTTAGAAACCCACCTCTATTCCAAACGAATTCTATCGTAAGGTTTGTTATCCTCTCAATTCATCACCTGCTCACCTTGTAAGAATCCCTCTGAAACGTTTACACACGTCAATTCCATCGGAGGAGTGTTCGGGGTCGTCGGGGAATAAGCTTGCGCAAGTCGGAACTCCATTTACTCGAGTACCTTCAATTCATATCACATTCTGGTAATAAATCTCATCCATAGCTTCGTTTTATCCGTAGATTAAAAGCCCTATGCCAATTGGGGCTTATAACATCAAATCGATTAGGAACAGATTCTAGGGTTCATACTCTCGAGTTTAACTGAACACCAACCTACAATCAATTTCAATTCAATTAATTCATACAAGTAGTTTCACAATCCTCCATTTAATGATAGCCCTATTTCAATTTTAATAAAAAATATCGAATTGATCAGAATCTATAAACCTAGGGTTTATTCATAATCGATTTGGGGGTTTTGATCTTAACAACTTCCTAAATCAAATTAAACCACAGGATTCGATTCGTAATCCTCTATTTATTGAAAACCCTATGATTCCAAACATTTTTATTATCAAAATCGATCGAATTGATCATGTATTCTTAATCTAGGGTTTCGGCCATTCAATCTGGAATTAAACTATTTAAACCTCAATCATTTTTGCAATTAAACTAACTAGTAGATTGCATTACTCTACTGAACAAAACCCCTATGCATTTATATTCTATCATGGTCGAAATCGATGGAGTGGGGACTAGATTCGGGTTCGGTTCACGAGGGGGGTGAACACTAAATGTGTTCATGATTTAAAACATTTCAAAAGAAGTTTTGGTATGCGATTCCCTAGCAGATTGTACTGGTTAGGCCGTGTGATTGTGTGGGAGAGATCCGGGTTCAAGTCTTTCCACCTATTTTTATTTTTAAATTGGTTTCTAAGTATTATTTTAATATTAAATCAACTTGAAGAGACGTAAAAGCTCCACTTTGATAATAATTCCCGAATTCAATCAAGTACAAGTTTCTGGATCCCTTTCATCTATGAGATCACCTTCTATTTATAGAGTTTTACATTCTCTTTCCCCTAACCGTATGATAGTGACAGCCTCTTTCTCATTGGTTCCTTCTTCTCGTGGGCCCTCATGGTGGTTAAGGAGTTTAGATTTCTTTCGTTTAGGCCCCTTATGTATGATCTTTTCATCATACGTCGTCAAGTCCCCCTAGTCAAATTGATTTTTCTTTATTTCTTCACAAAAAAAAAATTAAGTTAACTATAAAGGCTTTTTTTCAAAAATGAAGGGACTTAATACGTGCGGGCAACGCTTCTTTCAAACCTTCCGCACGTCCCATCCATCAGTCTCATAGCCCTTCCTAGGGCGCCGCCATCCGTCCGCCTGTCTTCTCTTCCCGTCTATAAAAGGGGGGGGGGGGGCAGGACATTGTTGCCTTTTACTCGTCTTCCATCTTACCTTCTTGATTTCTCCTGGAACCTTGTTTCTTTAATTCCTTCCGATCCTATTTAAATCTTCTGACGAATGGGTGATAACGCCGATTCGATAGATTGAAAACTTTGTACGGAATTCCTAATGACGTGGAACCCGAGTACCCCTCTCGAGGAGGCACGGCGACCAAACCTCCTCCTGGCAAGATTACTTTATATGCTGACTTTTTCTCAGAGGCTAATTTCAGAGTTCCTATCACCTCTTTTGTTATTGATCTCCTTCAGTTCTATAAAATTCACCTTTCCCAAGTTCACCCTCTTGGTATGTGTTGTATTAGGCATTTCGAGTTCTGTTGTATCGCCTTGAAACAGGACCCTTCTGTCACTATTTTTCATCATTTCTACAAGCTATATTTGAAAGATAGCTGGTTTTCTTTTTCTAAACGCCCCGAAGTGATTCCTCATGCCAAAGAGACCCCTCAGGGATTCCGGGGTTGGAAAGAAAAGTTTTTCTATGTAAGTGCCCGGATAGTTCCTGCCAGCATGCAGATCCGGTCACTTCGATTGGCCGTGGTGGACATTCCCCCAAATCTGGATGCTTTTAAGAAAACTCCTGTTTTCTCTCTGTTGACCTCCCGTCCCGCTGACATTCAAGAGATTCCGGAACATGCCCTGGTCGGTGTTGGTATGAGCCGGAACTGGGGAAGACTTGACCGTCTCCCGATTTATTCTGTGGGCAAAGAACGTAAGTGTATGTTGTCCTACATTTCTCTTTGATAGACGGCGCTTTCTCTTCTGTATATGTTATGCTTATGTGTTTTCCTTTTTTCATTTGCAGCAGTTGCTAGTTATTATGATGTTCTTTTTCCGGACTCCTTTAAGAACCTTACCCGGACATATTTGAGTGTGGGGCCGGGTGAAAAGAATGTTCTTGAAGTCTTTCATGAGCGTTTCTTTTTCCCCCGTGCTAGTCTGCAAGAGGCTATGGATCTGGAGACTGGTTAGTTGATATGCAATGAATGGTTCAGTTGTTTCCTTTCTCTTTCTCCTGCTCCTTGTTCTAAGTTGATGCATTGTTTCAGGGAATCAAGAAGAAGAGCCTGAAGAGGTTCCAATAAGGAAGAAAGCTTCCGGGAGTGCTTCCGGAGAAAAAGTACTCTCGCCTTAGAAGAAAAGGCGAAAACTGACCGATGCTTATGCTGCCGGAAAGAAACCCCCGGGAGCGAGTCCCGAAGGTGTGTATCCGTTCTGTTTTTTCTTTGTTGAGTGTAAAAAATAATTTTCCTGACATTCTCTCTTCGGTGATTTTTAGGTTTAAAAACTGGTGAAGGGGTTACTCCATCTTGCCCGATCATGCAGACAAACGAACCTGCTGCTAAAAACTCGGAGGGTCCTACTCTTCAACCTTTTGTCCCTAAGGTCATACCTTCCCCTATTCCCAAGGACGTGCCGATAGTAACTCAGATCCCTCCTCGAGATAAAGGGAAAGGGAAAGAGAAGGCACCTGTGGGTACTGAGGAAGTTCACTCCCCCAAATCTTCTTATGTACATACGAGTCAATCTGACTTTAGAATGCCCACCCAATCCGAGCCTTGGACTCCGGCAGATTCTAAGTCTAAGCATGTTCCTAACTGGAATATTTTGCAGGGTGACTGTTTGACAGATCCCCACCTGTGCCGGACGTTCTTGTTGCAGGCTTTTCCCCCAGCCGAGCGACTACGCCACTCAACCTGTTCCCCGGAAGTGCTGTCCGATAGAGCTGCTTTGAGCTGGGTTGAGAGTATGGCGATCATGCCCGACATATGTCGGCAATGGGATGAGGGTCGCAGGGAAGTTGCCCATCTGAGGAAATCTTTGGCCCAGAAAAGTGAGGATGCGGGTAAGGTGCTGACGCTTACACAGGAGGTTAAGAAACTAGATTGGCAATTGAAGGAGAGGGATGCCGCTCACTTGAAAGCCCGAGCAGAGTTCACTGAGGCCTGCTCACGGACAAATAAAGAGCTTGAGAAACGTGCCCAAATTATCCGTGAAGCAAAGGCACGTTCCGAGGAGCTGGTATTTCAAGTGGCGGAGAAAGATGAGGAGTTGAGAGTGTCCCGGGGAAGGTTGGATATGTTGGAGGGAAAGGTGGTGTCTTTCGAGAAGGAGAAAGAGAGTTTTGAGGTGGAGAAGGCTAAAATGATGAAAGAATTATCTTTGTTGAAGGAGGATAGGAAGTGGTTGGTGGCGGAAGGGTTTTCCAGGGTGGTGGAGGCAGTCAGGGGCAGTGATGAGTTTATTGACGGGGTAGTTGGTTTGAATGGAGCTGCGGAAGAGGCGGGTTATCATGATGGGCTAGTCGATGGGTTTCAAGCGGGGAAAACTGGTTTGTCTTTGGAGAGCCTCTCTGGCTGGAGCCCGGAAGCCCGAAACATACTTACTCAGAGGCAAGATGCCTTTGATACTATGGAGTTCCCTGTAGTAGGTACTCTTGCCTCCTTGGCTAATCAATCAGATCTTAGGGAGATCAGGGATGTCCTTACCATTGAAGACTGACCCCTTTGTATTTTTATTTATCTTTTTTGGAGCCTGCGTGCTCTTTTACTTTTTGATACTGTAATCTTATTTTTGTATCTACTTATTTACCTTTGAAAGCAAGTATCCTTTTTATGTCTTTCATCTGTGCTTTTAAGAATATTTGCAATTTGTACAAGCTTTGTTATCATGCTGATTGTCTTGATCTGGTTTTGTACCGGACACGGGGTCCGGTCTTTATTCCCTGTGCTTTATCCTTAAATATTTGCAAATCCGATCTTTTCATAGTGCCGGACACGTGGCCGAGTCTTTTATGGTGCCGGATATATTGATCCGGTCTTTTTAAGGTGTTGGATTAAAATCCAATCCTCTTGGTGTCGGACACGTGGTCCGGTCTTTGATGGTGCCGGATACATTGATCCGGTCTTTTTTAATGTTGGATTTTAATCCAATCTTCTTGGTGCCGGACACGTGGTCCGGTCTTTGATGGTGCCGGATACATTGATCCGGTCTTTGATGTTGGATTTTAATCCAATCTTCTTGGTGTCAGACACGTGGTCCGGTCTTTGATGGTGCCGGATACATTGATCCGGTCTTTTTTAATGTTGGATTTTAATCCAATCTTCTTGGTGCCGGACACGTGGTCCGGTCTTTGATGGTGCCGGATACATTGATCCGGTCTTTTTTAATGTTGGATTTTAATCCAATCTTCTTGGTGCCGGACACGTGGTCCGGTCTTTGATGGTGCCGGATACATTGATCCGGTCTTTTTTAATGTTGGATTTTAATCCAATCTTCTTGGTGCCGGACACGTGGTCCGGTCTTTGATGGTGCCGGATACATTGATCCGGTCTTTTTTAATGTTGGATTTTAATCCAATCTTCTTGGTGCCGGACACGTGGTCCGGTCTTCGATGGTGCCGGATACATTGATCCGGTCTTTTTTTAATGTTGGATTTTAATCCAATCTTCTTGGTGCCGGACACGTGGTTCGGTCTTTGATGGTGCCGGATACATTGATCCGGTCTTTTTTAATGTTGGATTTTAATCCAATCTTCTTGGTGCCGGACACGTGGTCCGGTCTTTGATGATGCCGGATACATTGATCCGGTCTTTTTTAATGTTGGATTTTAATCCAATCTTCTTGGTGCCGGACACGTGGTCCGGTCTTCGATGGTGCCGGATACATTGATCCGGTCTTTTTTTAGTGTTGGATTTTAATCCAATCTTCTTGGTGCCGGACACGTGGTCCGGTCTTTGATGGTGCCGGATACATTGATCCGGTCTTTTTTAATGTTGGATTTTAATCCAATCTTCTTGGTGCCGGACACGTGGTCCGGTCTTTGATGGTGCCGGATACATTGATCCGGTCTTTTTTAATGTTGGATTTTAATCCAATCTTCTTGGTGCCGGACACGTGGTCCGGTCTTCGATGGTGCCGGATACATTGATCCGGTCTTTTTTTAATGTTGGATTTTAATCCAATCTTCTTGGTGCCGGACACGTGGTCCGGTCTTTGATGGTGCCGGATACATTGGTCCGGTCTTTTTTAATGTGGTATTTTAATCCAATCTTCTTGGTGCCGGACACGTGGTCCGGTCTTTGATGGTGCCGGATACATTGATCCGGTCTTTTTAAAGATGTTAGTTTGATTATAAAGACGGGGATTATATTTATGTCTTTGAAAACATGCTCTGCTTTTTTGTTTCTTGAAAAACCATGAACATGGCTATAGAGATTACATATAACATTTCCGAAGATGGGCTGCATTCCAAGTCCTGGGCACGTTAGTTCCATCCAATCTAGTCAAGGAGTATCCCCCCTTTCCCAAGGATTCTTTAATCTGGTAAGGCCCCTCCCAGTTAGGCCCCAACTTTCCTCCGGGTTCAGCCCTGCTAGCTTCATTGTTTCTAAAAACGTATTCACCCGGGCGGAACTGGCGAAGTGCAACATTCTTGTTGTAGTACTTGGCCAGAACTTGCTTGTACTTAGCTTCTTGGATGAATGCTTGTTCCCTTCTTTCTTCCAAAAGATCCAAGTTCAGTCTTAATTCTCGATCATTATCCCTGCCATTTGTAGCAATACGCATCGTTGGCGTGCCCATTTCGACTGGGATTACTGCTTCGTGGCCATAAGTTAAACTGAAAGGAGTTTCACCGTTGCTTGTTTTCGGGGTGGTGCGATGAGCCCATAATACACTAGGTATCTCTTCAACCCAAGAACTTCCTTTGGTTGCGAGCCTAGTTTTTATACCCTTTAGCATGCTCTGGTTGATTCGTTCTACTTGACCGTTTCCCTGCGCGTGAGCAACGGACGTAAAAACTTACCGGATTCCCATTTCCTCACACCATCCGGCTAATGATTCGAACTGTGTTCCATTATCACTCACCAGGTATAGAGGGAGGCCAAAACGGCATATTATGTGATCCCACACAAATTTTTTGATCTGGATGGTATTAATTTTTACGACTGCCTTAGCTTCCACCCATTTGGTGAAGTAATCCATCGCGACGATTAAGAATTTGACGCGTCCGGGTGCTTCCGGGAATTGTCCGATAATGTCTATTCCCCAATTTTGGAAAGGCCATACTCCAGTCACTGGTATGAGATCATTCTTAGGCTTCAATGTTTTAGGCGCGTGCTTTTGACAGCTAAAACACTTCTGTAAGGTTTGTACTGTTGTGACATGCATTCCCGGCCAGTAATATCCTATGTTCATTAGCTTGGCCACCATCATTCTTGGGCCGGCATGCATTCCACATGAACCTGTATGCACCTCTTTAACTAATAGTTCAGCTTCCTTTTGACCAACACACCTTAACAAAGGCCCTAGGAAAGTTCTTCTATAGAGCCGGTCGTCTACCAGCTGATACTGTAAGGCTTTTGTTCGCAGCTTTAACGCTTCTGCTCTATTTTCTGGCAAAGTTCCCTCCCTCAAATATGCCACCAAGGGCGTCATCCATGTCCAACCAACGTCCTCAAGGTGACTAATTTCTTCTGTACAAACGGAAGGCTTATCCAATGTTTGTACTCGTATTTCTTTCGCCAGGTGAGCGAACTGGACCGACGCCAATTTACTTAAAGCATCTGCTTTCCGGTTTTGACTTCGAGGAATATGCTTTATGCTACACTCTTGGAATTGCAACATCATCTCTTTAGTCTTTTTTAAGTATTCGATCATCATCTTCCCCTTGGCTTCGTAAATCTTGTTCACCTGGTTAGCCACTAAGAGTGAGTCCACGTGTGCCCGGATGTGCTGGGCTTTCATTATCGCTGCTAATCGTAATCCGGCTAACAAAGCTTCATATCCAGCTTCGTTGTTCGTGCTTTTGAAGTCTAGCTTTATCGCATATGTGATTTCTACCCCCTCTGGGCTAAGTAAAATAAGCCCGGCCCCGGACCCTTCCATGCTTGAAGCCCCATCAGTGTATAACGACCACCATTGAGGTGCTTTGATCTGTATGTCAGCTATAACTGGGTCATTGGTGATCTCCATTTCTCGCCCCTCCGGTATTTCCGCAAGGAAATCGGCAATGACCTGCCCTTTTAATGCAGTTCGAGGCTTGTATTCTAGACTAAGAGCTCCTAATTCAACCGCCCACTTGGCTAATCTTCCGGATAGCTCAGGTTTTCTTAACAATTGCTGGATGGGAAAATTGGTTAGTATTTCCACTAGATGGGCTTGGAAGTATCGACGCAATCTTCGAGAAGCATGTACTAAAGCCAAGGTTAATTTCTCTAGTAGGGAGTACCTTGTCTCCGGGTCTGTCAACACCCGGCTGACATAATAGATAGGAGTTTGCACACATTTCCTTTCAACCATAAGGACAGCGCTAATGGCCGCATTCGCAGCCGCGATATATGTCGTTAACTTCTCTTCTTCTTCTGGTGCCGTAAGGGTGGGGAGTTTCGTAAGGTACAGTTTCAGTTGCCGGAAGGCCACCTCTGCTTGGTCCGTCCATTGGAACTGTGCTTTGTTGAGACAATTTTTCAGAGTTTGGATGAAAGGGAGAGATCTTTCTGCATTCTTAGCCAGAAATCGATTTATTGCCACCAAACGTCCATTCAATGCTTGCACCTCCTTAATGGATGACGGGGAAGGCATCCGGGTGATAGCTGAAACCTTTTCCGGATTTGCCCGGAAACCTTCCTTGGTGACCATCACACCGAGGAATTTCCCTTCTTCTACTCCAAATGAACATTTCCCCGGGTTTAACATAATTCGGGATTCTTTCAACCTTAAAAATGTCTCAGCAATGTCCGCTAGGAGATTTGTTTCATCATGGCTTTTGATGACCAAGTCGTCAACATAGATTTCCAAATTTTTACCAATTTGAGGCTCGAAAACTTTGTCCATGAGCCTTTGGTAAGTGGCCCCTGCATTCTTTAATCCAAAAGGCATTTTTGTGTAACAAAAAACGCCGATATCGGTGATAAAAGATGTTTTCTCTTCGTCGTCTTCGGCCATGGGGATCTGATGATAGCCTTTGTAAGCGTCCAAAAAACATTTGAAACGGAAAGAGGCTAACGAGTCGATCTTCTGATCAATTTCTGGTAAAGGGTAGGCGTCCTTAGGACATGCACTATTTAGATTCTTGTAGTCGATACACATACGCCAGGTACCATTTCCTTTCTTTACCATTACTGGATTGGCGATCCATGAAGGATAACGAACTTCTCGGAGGATCCCCGCGTTAACCAGATCCTGGACTTGATCCACAGCTTCCCTGCTCCTATCCGGGCCCATCCTCCGTCGTTTTTGAGTTACCGGGTTAGCAGACTTGTATACATGTAGGCGATGTTCGGCTAATTCCCGTGGAACCCCCTTCATATCTGTCGGTTTCCATGCGAAAACATCGATATTGTTTCGTAGCAATTGTTTCAAACGGTCTCGCCCTACGGTGGATAAGGTGTGTCCGATGGTAATTATCTGTTCCGGGTATGCGGGATTCATAATCCATCTCTCCGGTTCATATGTACTTTTCATGTGAGTGTTAAAATTATCTTTACCAGAAGTCCAACTAGTTTGCGCTTGTAATACTTCCATGATTTGATCGGCATATACCACCGCTACTCCCTTGGGAGTTGGGAATGCGATAGCGGAGTGGACAGTGGATACTGCTGCATGAAAAGATGCCAAACCTGGTCGTCCGAGTATCAAGTTATTTTTCGAAACAGCCGGGATTACTATGAAAGTTATGAGGACCGTGCGGATTTTAGCGCCTTCTTCCAGGGTCATTGGTAATGTGAGTTGTCCTAGAGGGACCACGGATTCCCCAGAAAACCCTATGAGATCAACATCGGTAGGTTCCAAGGTATTTTGATCCTCCATATCCAGACGTCGGAAAAGCTGCTCATACATGACGTCCATTGAAGCTCCACTGTCGACTAAAATCCGACTGATGCGGTAATCACCTACTAATGCGGTGATTACTACTGGACTGGTGGATGAAGCACCCCCTTGAACGGGTGGGAAAGTAAGCGGTTGTTCCATCCAAGCTTCTAGTCGTGCGCCCCCGCGTTTATAACCACGTGAGTTTGATGACTCCTCATTCATTATCATGCATAAGTCACGCACCGGTTTTTTGCCTGCATTCTTTCTTCCCGGTGGTCCTACGTGAATTTCTTTCAACAGATGAGAAAGTTTACCGGTTTGTATGGCTATGTCAATTTGTTTTTGTAAATGCCAACAATGATCCGTGCCATGCCCAGTATCTTTATGGAAATCACAAAACCGTTTGGGATCTCGTACGGATTTTGGGTTGAGAGGTCGCGGGGGTTCTAATGTTAGTTTTTCTGTTAAAAGAACTTCCCGGGGGCTTTTGACCAACTTGTTAATCCACGTAACTCCCTTGCTCTCCGGTTTATCCTTAAACCTTATTGAGGTATTGACAGATCTAACAGGTTCCGGGCGGGTGTACGGGAGAGGCCTCGTCCATGTACTAGGTCCTCGAAAATGTTGAGTCTGTCTGTAGGAGTGTGGCTGTTTTCCTGTTCGATCACTTCACTGATCCTTTTTATCATACTCATGAGTGCTCCGGACGGATCTTTCTGCCCGGACGAAGGCACGAGCGGCCGTCATCAGTTCCTCCATGGTTTTTGGTAAACCGTCCCGGCCATGGAGCCTACGAATGAGCTCGTCATGTCGGATGCCTTGAATAAAGCCTGTTATCATTAAATCCTCCCCTGCCCCGGCTATTTGCAAACTCTCTTTGTTATACCGGGTGATGAAATCTTCCACCGATTCTCCGTCTCGTCTCCGGATGTGAAGTATTTCTGTCTTGTCTTTTGTGTGTCGTTTTTGCTGATTAAACTGTTGCATGAAATTTTCCACGAATTCATCAAAACTGTCGATCCGGTCTATAGGTAAACTATCGTACCAAAGGAGAGCTGTCCCGACCAAGGTTTGAACAAACATATGACACCATTCATGCAGAGCCCATCTCTCTACTCCGCCAGCACTAATAAAGACATTAATGTGATCGTCCGGGTCTGTAGTACCGTCATATTTCCCAACTGTGGATGGCATTTTTAGCTTACGAAGTATTTCTGCTTGAGCTATTCGAGGTGTGAACTTTGATTGTGTTAACAAGGCAGTTGGTCGGTACGGACGATGGATGTCCACTACGGGATTAGTCCCAGGTATAGGTATGAGTGCGGGTGGGGGCCCTTGCGTACTGTATGGGTGGGTGGGAGGAACGGACTGTCCTCCGGCAAAAGGACCGATAGTACATGCAGATGTTAATCCCCCTGGTGTGTTATAAGTTGTTTCTTCAAATGTTAACCGGTTCCGGAGTTCGGCCAGGCGTATTTCTTTCCAAAATTGTTCATCCATTCAGGCCCAACGTTGTTGTTCCATCCACCATTCGTTACCTGTGAGTAACGGCATGGTGTAAGGGAGAGATCCAGGAATAAACGGGGTGTTGGGAACGGGTATGGAAGGTATTCCAGCCGTGGTTGGAAGAGTTTGTGGTAGATTATAAATGGGTATGCCAGATGTGGTGGCCTGCGGAAAACTGGGAAATATTGCGGGTTGTGGGAAGTCCCGAGTAACTTGGGTAGGCATGGTATTTGGGAGTAGAGAAGGCAATGAGGTGGGTAGGTTAGTATGCGAAGTGTGAAAATGAGATGATGCTGCTGCTGGCAACACATCTACTGGATGGTTTTGAGTTTGTGCCAGACGATCCTTCAGCGAAGAAATCATAGGAATACAAGCTTGAGACTGTGAATTTCCTGTTGGTGCTCCTGTGTTGGTAATGTGATTTCTATCCTCGTCGGATTCATAATCTGATTGTATGTTATCCATTGCGAGCAAAGATTGAATTCAGGATACCGTTGTAACTATTGTTTGACCGGGATGGCGCCAATGAAGAGACGTAAAAGCTCCACTTTGATAATAATTCCCGAATTCAATCAAGTACAAGTTTCTGGATCCCTTTCATCTATGAGACCACCTTCTATTTATAGAGTTTTACATTCTCTTTCCCCTAACCGTATGATAGTGACAGCCTCTTTCTCCTTGGTTCCTTCTTCTTGTGGGCCCTCATGGTGGTTAAGGAGTTTAGATTTCTTTCGTTTAGGCCCCTTATGTATGATCTTTTCATCATACGTCGTCACAACTGTTATATTATTATATTAATATATTAAAGTGTTTTAGCCCGGAAACACTCCCGTAGGCTCGGGTTTTGATTTATAACCCGTTGTTAATATTTTCCCCACATTTAAATAATATATTATATTATTTTCAAACCACAACTACGAATAAAATAATATATTTATATTATTTTCAAACCGTAACTCTAACTAAAAATAAAATAATTTTATATATTATTCTTGTCACATTTATAAATATTTTTGTAACACTTCGAACATATAAATAATATAGTTATTTATATTATTTTCCTATAAATACATTCTCAAATAAAAATAATAAATTTATTATTTTTACCACATAAATGATTATTTTATTAATCTTACGAACTTAAAAATAATATATTAAGTTATATTATTTCTTAGACCATTTATAGATGGTATAAACGTGCGAATATATTTATTATATATTATCATTCGTAATTAGAAACGTTTGTCACGAAACGTGTTTATCTTAATTATTATATTAAGAAATCATTATTCCCGTAGACAAGTTCGTCTACTCTTTAATCATTATTGCTTCTTAGAACGTTCACCAATCTGTGTCATCGTTACAATTCCATTGTATCCCTAACTATTATGCTTATAATTTTAGGGCATACGTAGACAGTTCACAGGCAAACTCTTGTGTTTCCTACTTGCATCCTTGTGTGGTGCTATCTATTTGTTCGCAGCTCAGGTGAGTTTTCACGGCCTCTTTTACTGTTTTAAACTGGGGGAGAAAACATGACGCAAACACTTTTGATTTTTGTAATACAAACAGTTAGCTTTCGGTTGCATACAAACAGTTAGCTTTCGGTTGCGAGCGCATTAGTAAACATGAATATGGGTTAGCTACATGTTGATATACATATTGAATGTACATTAATCTGCTAAACACTTCTATAAACTGAAACCTGTGAACTCACCAACCTTATGTTGACACTTTTCTTACCTGTTTTCTCAGGACGCTAAGCTAAGGCACAGGTGCACGATTAGGACAAACTATCTTATTTACTTTGTTTTGAACTAGACTTTGGGCGCGTTTGTTTTGCGCATTTACTTTTTACTCATCGCTTTCGCATTAACTCTGAACTTTTATATTATTACAATTTGAGTCCTATATAGTGTCTTTTGATGTAACTAACGACTGAGATCCTGGTTTGTCACTTCTCAAATGGTAAAACTTCGTTAGTGGAATTTGAGGGTGTGACACATGATCATCAGCAATCTTGGCAATAGCAGTTTGGTTAGCAGAAGGGGTAGATGCGGGGCTTCTTGAGGAATGTTGATTGCATGAGCCAGATCCTGATGCATTAAAACATTTTTGACCGCCACAACCATTGGAATTTTCGTCTTCCTGAGGATTCCCAGAGAATAATCTGTCCCACCCCAACCGACGGCGGAAACGTCGGGGCGGGACATGTAGACTGTTCATGAGCACATGGTTGACTAGATTGTAATATGTTTAAACATCACATTTCATTTCAATGAAATTCAACAAGTACATGAAAAATGAAAAATACATAACAAGTTTCTTTTAAATATCTAGGTCACATCCTAAGTGTAGCAAGCTTTTTCAACTCAAACATTTGTACCTGAAACATGATGAAAACGAGGTCAACTAAAAAGTTGGTAAGCATACATAGGTTTTGACTCTAAATAGCATCAAAGTGTTGTGTGTAAACAAATCCATACAAGTCATGATTAATAAGGCAATTATGGGGAGTTACTATTGTGTAACCAAGTAGTACAATCAAACCTTTGTAACTAGCATGCAAACAAAGTGTGTTGTCGGAAACAATCACCCTAACTGGGTGGGTTTGTCAGACTCAATAGATCTATCATTGCTAACCGTCAGCTTGAATAGTTAATGATTGCACATGTAATTACACACAAAGTAGGTAACACACCTAGTACTCAAACATAAAGCTCAAATTGCACACAAATTGTAAAGTGGATTTGTATTGTGTAGTTTGTGTAAACCATTGTAAGTAATGTTCATGTTTCACCCCAAAAAATAAAAAAGTGTAAAAAGGGGCTATGTAAAACTCACATGTGTCAAAGATGTAGCTAGTACAAGAGACTAGGTAGCAAAGTGATTCTTGTAACTCACAACGTTAACCTAGAGTGTAATATATATGAATTTAGATTAACAATATGCACAATAGCCTAAGGCCAAGTCTAGGGTTACAATGGAAGTGTGTACCAAAGGGTTTGTGTTGTATTATGTAAAGGAACGTGTAGGTGATTGTGGTTTATACTCGAATGAGTGTGTTACAAAATAAAACGTTTGAATAAACCGTTTTAAAATAAATAATTTAGGGTTTGGGTTTGAATAACTAGATAAATCAATATTTAATATTTATTTATTTAGCTAGAGAATAGTGTGGGAATTATATTTATTTAAATATAATTTAAATAAATAAATTTACTTTATTTCTTGTTTATGGAAATGTGACAAAGTAATGGTGTAAATATGTATGAGCATATATAATTATGAAATATTATGATTTAACTTTAAACGGATTGTAAATGTAAAAGAAAAATAAAAACTTTATTTATTCATTTATCAAAAAAAAAGATTAAAATGTCCTTTTTAAGAAAGTGTGAAAAAAATAAATACATGTTTATTTCGAAGGTTTTATTTTAAATAGGGTTTTAAATCCAAATAGGTAATTAAAAAGGAAATGATTTGTAAAATTAGTTTTATGAAACGGAAATGTATTTATATATATATATATATATATGTACTTGAGGAAAACTTGCGTATTAATGTACAAATCAAATCTAATTAGTACTAGGTTTCATAGAAGAATTTTTATGTAATAAAAAAATAGTATTAAAAACAGTTTTAAAAATTAATGGGCTTGCTAGGAATCGAACCCGGGTCTGGCCGGTGCAAGAACCCTGAGTTAACCGCTGGATCAGAGGCTATCTGTGTAACAATTGGTTTCGCAATTTGTCTAATACGAGTTGACAGAGGACCCGGAATTCAGGCCTAAGACATGAGCAAAACAAAAAAAGGAAAAAGGGGAGCGGGGCTGGGTCTCGAACCCACGCCCTTGATTGTGCCTGGCATTAGCCTTAACAAAAGGATAGGAGCGTATGAGTTGAAAATGATAAATCTGTTTAATGCTTTAACAACGATCCCAAACCCCCTCGCCCCATATGTGTAAAAGTAAACCCTAGCCCCTCTAATCAAACCGATTAAGCCACTGATCGGTTTAGATTCATAGGGCTTTTATTGCCTGCTTTATAACGAGTACAACGGTACTATACATACCTGTTTTGGTGGAGTAATAGGTGAGATCGACTAAAATGTCAGGTTCGATGTTCTTGGTGCTTGACAGGACACCAGCGGCGAATTGAGAGTCGAATGAAGGTGCAGAGGGTTTGTAATGATGATTGCGCAACTTTGGGGTCATGTTGATTCGTCCAATTTTAGCCAAAACGTATATTTTGATTACGGGTTTGAATGTGTCGGTTTCCGAGTGAAATACGTGTCAATTGAATCAATTTAGGGTTGAATTGAGTCTTGTTTATGGTCCGGATTCATGCTCAATCAGTCTACGGACAACTTGCTATAAAAAACGTGGTTAAATCTCGCGATTCCTTTCCTAATTTGACTTGGTTTGACTCTGTCGAGTCAAACTCGTTTGAATCTAACTTAAACAGCATTTTTTGATCGAATTGGGTCGAGTTTAAGGTTTAGATTCATGCGGGGCTTGACCAAGCGTGATTTGCAGTCTCTAATTGTGGCTAATTGTGGAAATTTGGCAATGAATCAATTCGGTTGACTCTAATAGTCAACAACGTTTAATTTTTGAATTGGCCGAGTAACAAATGTAGTTGGAGTGTTAATTTGGTCAGGATTTGAGCGATCCTTGATTGTGTAGCCACAAGAAGTCCAACATAGCAAGTGCCGATCGATTGCAGCCTTGGGTTGTGTGGTTCTTGGGTTGATTGACTTTTAAAAGTCAAAATAGGTCAAGGGTTAAAGTCAAATGATCAATTTGAGATGGTGGGGTTCAATTTGGGAGTCATAAAATAGTTTTTTTATAAAAGCTTGTAAACTAAACATCATTATATATATATATATATATATATATATATATATATATATATATATATATATGTATATATATTTAAACTATTTTATATAGAAATTTCCTTTTTATAATATTACTAATTGAGTACATGTATATGTGTATATATATATATATAAAGAGATGTTAATACAAGGTATATGCTTATTTACATAAGTTACATGTATAATATGTTATTGCAAGGTTTAAATTTTGAATAGAAATAATAGTTAATGTGACTTATTACATGGGATAAGTACGGGATTTAAACGGAGTATCATTAAAATGGATAATTAGATAAATAGATAAGTTAAAATAGTATCGGAAAAATTATGGATGTTACAGTATCCCCATGATTAGGGAATTTCGTCCCGAAATTTTTGTTAATGAAAGCTACTGGATCTGGAGGGGAGGTGAGGGATTTGAATTCCCAAGGTGTTATGACAGGGGGTGTTCAAGGGGTATAACTAGTGACAATACAAAGGTTTTGATATTCATATTCGGATATGAATGATGATAATGAATTTAGTGTTGAAATGAATTTAAGGGGAAAGCTGACGAGTAATAATTTAGATTCTAAAGGTGAAATGCATTACTTGGAGCGGATTTGATGCGAACTTAACGCTCAGAGTTTGTTTAAGATGTTGTCAATTATTCTCAAAACTGTTAGTGGACAAGAGATTACACAAACATTGGTCTAGGTCAAAACTTCACGTGACATGAACAACGCTACTTCTGATAATATGATAGGGCACTTATATATAGGAAGTACCATCAGCGTATCCACCATGCCCTTGTCATATCTCATTAATTTCGTTGTCATATATCATGATAGGTTTTAGTTTACAACACACGATAAAATTCACTATGTTTTCCATGCGCAGATTTTTATAATTAAGTGTGCACCCGTAATTACTCGAATCATCGTATGGTCCGTATAGATCCTTCCATTGTGTGCGGGGCAAGAGGGGGCACAAATTCACCTAGTTCATGTATATTGTTTTCACATATGAGTTGCTAATAGGTAACTATGTCCCTAAATAGGCAGGTTAACTAGCAACTAAAGGGTAATAAAGTAGTATAACCTAAAGTTCCATAGTTTACTCGTGTTTGAACAAGAATACGTCAAACATCGAGTTATTTTAAAGTGTTACAGCTTCCTCGTGTTTGAACAAGAATACGTCAAACCCCGAGTAGCTTCGATGTGTTATAGCTTACAACTTTGGTGAACAGAGTGTATGACCATTCTTTGTGTATAATGTGATCAATCAATTGCAACAATTGTAAGCAACTTAGTTTCGTGTATAATGTAAACACACAAGTCTCACGTATGGTCTAGTGTTATGTAGTTTGTAATCAAATAGGTGTCATGTGTAACGTGAACAACTTAGCATCATGTATTTTGTAAATCAATAAGCATTCATGTGTATTGTAAACAATGTTGTGTCATGTATATGGTAAGGAATGAATTTCTCGTCTGATGTTACCAACTTAGTATTGTGTATTTTGTAACCAAATAATCCTCATGTTCAATATAGTTAATCTAGTATTATGTACCAAACAAACGATTGTATGTATCATGTGATCAATTTAGTATATGTATGTTACAAACAACTACGCTTCATGTATTACATAATCAATCCAGTAGAACGTGTATCGCAAATAATCAAGTTTCATGTATTATGTACTCGGTGTGGCATTAGGTATATTGTAAATAACTAAGTTTCATGTATTATGTGATTGTGTTGTGTATCTTGTGAACATGCATACGTAAGTTATTGAATTTCGTGTGTGACATACGTAAGTTATTGAATTTCGTGTGTGACATATACTAACGAGTTTTGTATGTGATCAGGTGTAGCGGAGAAGCGTATTGTTTGGCGTTCATGCAAAATATGGTAGTTAAGTTCTAGCTCTTTAAATCTCGTTGAGGTTTGTGGGGAAGGTTAATGTCTACGCGAAATGAGTCGTCTCTTAGAGTGGCAAGTGAAAGGTAACGAGGGGTTTTGAAAACACTCAGGGAAATGTGTTTACGAATAACTGATCTTTGTTTGAAAGTAGGAAATTGTAAATTGTTCTTGGTTGTAGATATATAAAGTAGTGAAACTATTGAGTTAAATAATCTAAATAAATGGATAATTTATAGGAAAACCTTTTTTATTAAATTTTCAATTATTATAAGGAGAATATTTTTAAGAGAAATTATTGGCTAAACAAGTGGTTGTAAATTAATCTAGCCAGGGTTTAGAAATAGTTACTTTAACGAGAAAATCATAATTATTTATCAATTTGAAATAATATTTTTTTTTATAAAATAGGTTGTATTAAGTTCCCTTACAAAGTGAAAATTTTTATGGAACATTTATATTTCTGATACTCTCTAAAAGTTTAATAAACATTTTTGTTTGGACAAAAATAATGAGGTTGTTTAAATCAATTAATAGGATGATTTGTTTACGAAGGAGATTGCCGAAAGTGTACTAAATCATGGTGAATGAAAAAGGTGATACTTGGAGAATCTTAATGAAAATATGATGGGTGTAATGCACACTCGACATGCCAATTCAATGATTAATAACTTTAGAGTTGGAAAATATAAAATTTATTAAATACTGAAATGTTAAACATTATTCAAAACATATGGAAATGGTTCTCAAACTGAAAATTTAAAGACAATAAATAGAATTTCTGCTAACGTCTCTGGTAGCTTTCCACTAGAAGGATGATAATCACCAAGATGAGCACCGCTATGGTCACTCAGGTAGCCGATCTAGCTTCAGCTCTAGCTGTTTCTGTGCGATTATCAAGCATTTCTTTTTCGAGGATGGAAAGTAACTCCTTTTGGTACCCTAATTGGTTTGCTGGGCTATCCATTCTTTGTCCTTGCAAGTCGTGCCTTATCTCGTGCTCCATCCTTTACCTCTCAAACTCTGAGGTCCTCACATATTGGTGAACGTCATCGATTGGAATTCCCATAGCACTAGTGGTGTTATGGTACGCCTTACCCAAGGGTTAGAATGATACGGGTCCGAAACCAAATACGGGTCTCTTAGTGGGGGTGGTAAGTGAGTGTGTAGATGGGGTGTCTGATACTGGTTTCTGGGTGGGGGTGATCCAGGTGTTCGAAGTCTTGGGCCGGTGTTCCTAATCCAATCTGCCCTTACATCAAACCTTGGCCTGGCAGCTGGGGGTGTTGGTGACTGATACACGGGTGACCCAGTGTCTTCTTCCCAATCAGATTCTGCTCCGGGACAGTATACCGGGGAGGAAGGAGAGTAAGAGTCCATGTCTGGAAGAAAAACAATGAAAGGGTTGTAAGCGATAATAAAATGTTGAGTGTTAAATATAGGAGTTATCATAGGTTTAGAGTTTGACTAGCCATAACACCGAGTCTTCACAATAGTATTTTAGAAATACACTTGACCTATAAGTAATGCATCCCTGAGGAGAATTCACATGAAAGAGGGGTGGGTCACTATGACACACTTAAGTACCCTGTCTTTCCTTAGCCAGAATCCCTCATGGGCCTACATACTCTTCAGGCCATCATGTATTAATAACACTATTGTTGGGCTCATGGTCATGATGAGAATTTTTGTGGACTGGGCTTTGAGGCCCGAAGGTGAGGTTTATTTGTAGCAGGCTTCTTCTTCTTGGAGGGTAAGTGGGCTTCTTAGTTTATTATTAATGGATATTAGGCCCAGTAGTTTAAGGTTGTTCATAAGAGGTAATGGTATCATATGTGTGGGATTAAGGGTACATGAAGAGCTAAGTGTGTATAAGTGTGTGTTGAAACTTAGGATATCACTTAAATGAATCAAATAGATAGTATGTAGATAGTAATTAATATAAGCACAAAAGTTATCAGGTAGTGTGACACATAAACTATAAACTATTGTATCATGTGATGTAATTACTTAGTATAGCATGCAAAAATATTCACATAAGAAGTAATCATATAGTATGTAGTAGCATGGCATAGTATGGGTGTCCTAAGGTTATAGTTTAGGTCAAAAGTGTCTAATTACCTAATTCCCTATAACCAAGGATCTGATACCAATCTGTCACACCCAAATCGACGGCGGAAACGTCAGGGCGGGACCTGTAGACTGTTCATGAGCACATGGTTGACTAGATTGTAATATGTTTAAACATCACATTTCATTTCAATGAAATTCAACAAGTACATGAAAAATGAAAAATACATAACAAGTTTCAATTGGATACATACCTTTATAGCAAGCTAAGTGTAGCAAGCTTGTTCAACTCAAATATTTGTACCTGAAACATGATGAAAACGAGGTCAACTAAAAAGTTGGTGAGCATACATAGGTTTTGACTCTAAATAGCATCAAAGTGTTGTGTGTAAACAAATCCATACAAGTCATGATTAATAAGGCAATTATGGGGAGTTACTATTGTGTAACCAAGTAGTACAATCAAACCTTTGTAACTAGCATGCAAACAAAGTGTGTTGTCGAAAACAATCACCCTAACTGGGTGGGTTTGTCAGACTCAATAGATCTATCATTGTTAACCGTCAGCTTGAATAGTTAATGATTGCACATGTAATTACACACAAAGTAGTTAACACACCTAGTACTCAAACATAAAGCTCAAATTGCACACAAATTGTAAAGTGGATTTGTATTGTGTAGTTTGTGTAAATCATTGTAAGTAATGTTCATGTTTCACCCCAAAAAATAAAATAGTGTAAAAGGGGGCTATGTAAAACTCACATGTGTCAAAGATGTAGCTAGTACAAGAGACTACGTAGCAAAGTGATTCTTGTAACTCACAACGTTAACCTTAGTGTAATATATATGAATTTAGATTAACAATATGCACAATAGCCTAAGGCTAAATCTAGGGTTACAATGGAAGTGTATACCCGGAATCGAACCCGAGTCTGCCCGGTGCAAGCACCCTGAGTTAACCGCTAGATCAGAGGCCATCTGTGTAACAATTGGTTTCACAATTTGTCTAATACGAGTTGATAGAGGACCCGGATTTCAGGCCCAAGACACGAGCAAAATAAAAAAGGAAAAGGGGGCGCGGGGCTGGGTCTCGAACCCGCGACCTTGATTGTGCCTAGCATAATCCTTAACAAAAGGATAGGAACGTATGAGTTGAAAATGATAAATCAGTTTAATGCTTTAACAACGATCCCAAACCCCCTCGCCCCATATGCGTAAACGTAAACCCTAGCCCCTCCAATCAAACCGATTAAGCCACTGATCGGCTTTAGATTCATGGGGCTTTTATTGCCTGCTTTATAACGAGTACAACGGTACCAGACATACCTGTTTTGGTGGAGTAACAAGTGAGATCGACTAAAATGTCATGTTCGATGTTCTTGGTGCTCGACATGACTCCAGCGACGAATTGAGGGTCGAATGAAGGTGCAGAGGGTTTGTAATGATGATTGAGCAACTTTGGGGTCATGTTGATTCGTCCAATTTTAGCCTAAACGTATATTTTGATTACGAGTTTGAATGTGTCGGTTGCCGAGTGAAATACGCGTCAATTGAATCAATTTAGGGTTGAATTGAGTCTTGTTTATGGTCCGGATTCATGCTCAATCAGTCTACGAACAACTTTCTGTCAAAAACACGTTTAAATCTCGTGATTCCTTTCCTAATTTGACTTGGTTTGACTCTGTCGAGTCAAACTCGTTTGAATCTAACTTAAACCGCGTTTTTTGATCGAATTGGATCGAGTTTAAGGTTTAGATTCATGCGGGGCTTAACCAAGAGTGATTTACGGTTTCTAATTGTGGCTTATTGCGGAAATTTGGCAATGAATCAATTCGGTTTGACTCTAATAGTGAACAACGTTTAATTTTTGAATTGGCCGAGTAACAAATGTAGTTGGAGTGTTAATTTGGTCAAGATTTGGTCGATCCTTGATTATGTAGCCACGAGAAGTCCAACACAGCAAGCCCCGATCAATTGCAGCCTTGGGTTGTGTGGTTCTTGGGTTGATTGACTTTTAAAAGTCAAAATAGGTCAAGGGTTAAAGTCAAATGATCAATTTGAGATGGTGGGGTTCAATTTGGGAGTTCATTGTGTTTAGAGGGTTCAAAGCAACTTATATCAAAATTTGTAATAAAAATAGTTTTTTTATAAAAGCTTGTAAACTAAACATCATTATATATATATATATATATATATATATATATATATATATATATATATATATGTGTGTGTGTGTGTGTGTGTGTGTATTTAAACTATTTTATATAGAAATTTCCTTCTTATAATATTACTAATTATGTAAAATAGTTTATATAATTATATATATTTACATATTTTTAATTGAGTACATGTACGTGTGTATATATATAAAGAGATGTTAATACAAGGTATATGCTTATTTACATAAGTTACATGTATAATATGTTATTGCAAGGTTCAAATTTTGAATAGAAATAATAGTTAATGTGACTCATTACGTGGAGCAAGTACGGGATTTAAACGGAGTATCATTAAAATGGATAAATAGATAACTTAAAATAGTATCGGAAAATCATGGATGTTACATAATGCAATTCCAGAACAATATGACTTTGTTGTGGAAGACACCCCATAATACATAGAGGGGTCTTGAATCTGAGGTCTTCAATCTGAGGTCTTCCAGAGTTTTCCTTCTTTTTCAGGTCATATCGTGTGCTTGAACCTTTCGCATCGCTTCATCGATTGTCATCTCATAGAACTTGGGGTTCTCTCTCAATAGTGTGGTATACATATCAAACTTGGGTGGCAATGAATCAAGAAACTTTTCCACCAATTCATCATCAGGATACTTGAGTTCATACGACTTCAGCTCAATCTGCAAGTGATAGAATCTAGAAATAAGCTCATCAATAGATTCATTCTCTAAGTATATGAAACACTTATACTGTTTCCTCAGCAGCTCTCTCTTGCTTTTCTTGACGTCAATGTTACCCTCGAACCTCTTCTGCAGAGCCTTCCAAAGATCCTTAGAAGTATCATAACCTCTGAAACTATGAAATAGATCTCTAGTCAAAGCCATAGTTATAGAACCATGTGCCTTCTTTTCTCGGTCATAAGACTTCTTTTCATCTTCACCCAGTCAAGAAATAGGTTTGGGAACAGTTTCTTCAAGAAACAGATGTGTTGGATGTTTATACTCCTCAAGAATAGGTATCCACAAGGTGGAATCTGTGTATGAGACATACTCCTCAAAGCGTGCTTTTCAGTTAGGATAATCATTTACACTAAGCAGCTTTGGTGGTTTATGTGGAGTCCCTATCTTATTGTCATAATTAAGCAGACTACTAATGTTCCGAAGATTTGCCATGGTGTAGCACTTAGTAAAAAATCAGAAATCCAGCACAACTTGCGCACTTAGAAAGTTGGTCTTGTGCACTTGTGATTTGCTCTTGATAAGTACTCAAAGACTTGGTCTTGCGTACTTAATAAGTACTCAGGAACAGTGTCCTTTTTGCCAAATATGGGGTGTAAAATGAAGTAAAAATACAGAGATAACACAATGAGTTATGAGGAAAGCCCTTGATCTTTGAGGATCTCCGCCATAAAACCTCGGGAGCCTACTAAAGTTGGGCTGCCTTGTTTGGTTTATTCAATCCCGGTAAAAAGTACAATTAGAGAGCAATCTGATCAGAGCTAAGTGTCACAAATGAGTAGTGAGCGTGTTGTGTTTGTGTGTTGTGAATGTCATGTCCCTAATGATCGTCTTATGCTCTGTTTATATACATTACATGTCATTAAATGAAAAGCTAATATCTCGGAATTGTCTTAATTGGACCGTTACAAGTCTTCTTTGATGAATATAGTCGTTGTCTTCAATGTTATTCCGTGTCTTCAGCTAGTAGTAATGATAAATGGATGTTACCTGCATGACTAAGTCAAAATAAACGCGTAATATTAATTGTTACACCGGTCAGTTAATCAAGATACTAAAACATAGTAAGGATCAGGATACCGATACTTATCTGAGGATCTGGGATACCAGAGGTAAAAATTAAGCCCTAACACTTTACATTCATGCACTCGATAATAATGTTCCATTGCTTTTTTCCTTCAAAGCACTTGAAATTTTCAAGTCCTTACATGTATTGGTTTCCCAAAGGAATAAATTAGCTCACAACCATTTTCTGAAAGTGATACCCAACATATGTATTTCCTCTAGATATTCTTTTTCTTACTTTACATAACGGATCAATAATGTTTACCTAATAATTCAGAGGAAACAGTCGTTCCCTAGCTTCTGAAACCGGGACATCTGAAACCATGCTCCAAATGAGACATGTTATATCATTGAGAGTAAAAATCCAAACCAAACAAACCAATGAGTTTGATTTCAAGGGAGGAGATGAGAAATCTTATGAATTATCAGTCATTCGATTTCATACGACCTGTCATTTGATTTCGATTTCTCAATAAATCGTTAACATCAGCCATAAGTAATTGGGTTTTGTTGTTTGCTGCCTCGTTATAAGATTTATGTTCTTCGATTCCTCATTGTGTAGGACTCTCTGTTCTTATTCGACATCCCAGGTACAAGTTCAAATTATTCTTTTTATTATAATTTTTTTTAATTTATTTTACCATGAATGATCACTTGCTGGAGAACAATGAGAAAACAAAATGAGTTTTTACTTTTATAGTTTACTAGGTTAAAAACACCTGTATTGCACGGGTTGAATAAATATAATGTTATATATTTAATAATAAATATTTACATATTACATAGTTTTTTAATACAAGTTTTAGAAACGTCATATAGTTACTTTTTTAAAATAAAATAAGTGTTCATTTTCTAAAAATATTTTATGAGCAAACCTATATTTTTTAAATAAAAAGCGTTTATAAAAAATCATTATTATTTAATAGAAGAAAACGTCAAAAAACAAAAAAACAATTAAAGAAAACTTGTGCAATTAATAGGAGAGAAATTGTTTCACCAAAACCTACAGGTGATGGGGTTAGTTTATTAATGACACTTCAATTCTGTTAAAAAAATGACGCTTCAAATTCACGTTTAGTTACACTTTGTTGGTGCATTCCAAATACATATAAATTTGTTACCTAACGTGATTTTGATTTAGGTGATTTCTAATAACCCCCGTGTTAAACACAAAAAAATTACAACAAGCAAATTTTAAAAGAGCCCCTAAATTTTTTCCCGTTTTAGGCCAACAAAAGGGTTGAGCTGTCCCTGGATGTATGGTGAACAAAAATGATGATTTGGGTAATCAAAGATTCAATGTTTATCAGTTAATATTGTGTTCTTGTTTATCAGATTTCACACATGATTTCCTCGTGTCAAAGGTTATTTTATCCGGTCAAAGAACTAGAGGTTAGAAATTTAGATCCATGAAGAAATTGATCAAGAGCAGTTTGACATGTTTTATCAAATCCAGTGGTGACCGAAAAACAATGGGTTGTTATCGCAAGTAACAAGAGGTCGAAGTTTGATCCTGGAAGAAATTGATGAACAACAGTTTAGCAGAGGTTTGATCAAATCTAATGGTGACCGAAAGACCAGTAGACAGTTCTCATGAGTATATGTGATCACACTAGTAAGATTTTTTCTTGTCAAAGGAGAACATTAATCAGATTTGAAAAAGTTGAAATCAAATTAATCAAAATCAAAGGAGGGAGAGTAAGAATCGATGAAGGCATGGGCCAGAAATCATCAAACAAGACTCGGAAGACGGAAAAGCAGATGGATTGTTTTCGATGGTCGATAGTAGGTGGCTTACGAACCGGACAGAAATCAAAATTTGGTAATCAAAGATTCAATGTTGACTGTTCATCTTATTTCACCCCATAGAAAATTTGACAGGGTCGTGGGATAGATAACGGGTTGGGTTGATTGGTCAAAATTGAATATTGTTAATTTATTACAATAGTAACCAATTCTAGAATAAAAAGATAAATATAAACAACTGCAAAATATTTTGGTCAGAAATAAAATTCAACCCAATAGAAATAAAGTTAAACTAAATTATAGCATTATTATTAAGTATAAAGCTCTAAGTGTCATTGATATAATTATGTTTAAGGATCATAATTGTATATTAGAATTATAATAGGTAAGGGTGTAAATGTTAATTAGGTTATATCAGTGTTTCTTAAACGACGTGTTGTTTGGGAGGCACCGGTTTATAGGTTATTTATATCAGTCGAAGTATGAAGAACAAAAACAATGATTTTGGTAATCGAAGATTCGATGTTTATGTGCTAATTTTGTGTTCTTATTTATGGATTTCACCCTTGATTTCGAACCGAAAATTGGCCCAGGCCGTGAGATAGATAACGGATTGGGTTGATTGTTCAAAACATTAAATATTACTAAAAAAACTATTTACTACAATAATAACCGATTTTAGAATAAAAAGATCAAAATGCCTCATCTTTAGAATTTGGTTAGAAGTAAAATACAACCAAAATTAAATATAATCCTCCTTGAATCCTTTTGTACCTTGAACTTCCTAATGAAATATGTTGATAATCAAATAGAAGATACTACGAAAAAAGATTTGTATACAGACAAAATGCCTCATCTTAGAATACGAAGAATAACTTATGGTTAGTTGATTGTTCAAGGGTAAAATTTAGATTCGGATTGGATACATGTGGTGATTTGGAAAAGTAAAAGGTGGAGAGCCGCCAATGATAGTGTTGAAGTATCCTTTCCATTATAAAGTTTGGTCCAGTTTTGATCCAAACACCTGGCCAAGATTCTGTACAGCTGTACTCTAGTGAGCAACTATCATTGAATGTTGTGACGTCGCACCCCTGTCACATGGGAGAGACTCGTCCAACTCCGGTCAATATGTTGTCTTAAGCGGGCCTATTTGGCGTCAGAGTTTGAGAGCATCCAAGGAAAAATCTCACCCAATACGGGCCCTTCCGGGCTTAAGGGAGGGCCGAGGCTTGAACTCTGGATCAAAGTGGGTAAAACCCAGAGCATCTATCTTTACTCCCGTCATCTTCACTTGAAACTTTATTGAAGATACTTTTTTTATTCTCTTTATACGATACTTTTATTCTTGTTAATAGTATTTGTCGTGTAAGAGAGTAAAGAAAATAAAGCTAGAAGTTCCATATTTTATAATTTGATGCACTAGTTAATGCACAAAAATCTATAAATGGGAAAAAAAAATTGGTTTTGAAAACCATGAAAGGTTAATCAGTGGTATTTGAATCTTACAAGGTTTGTACGTAATCCGTTAGTTGAACTAGCGGATGTGAATAGTGTAGGTGGTGATTTGCTGGTTGAAATAGTGGATGTGAATAGTGAAAATCAGGGTGCAGGAGGCGGGAATAACCTTTCTAAATAGTGAAAAACAGTGTGGATAAATTTTTTTATCTGGAATAACCTTTCTATTTTCATGGTAAAAATCAGGGTGGAGAGGTTGCTTGAATAGTCAAATGAGAACGAAATATGAGTGTAGAATTAGATGCTCGGAAGAAGTTAGAAAGTGAATGGAAGATTGGACCATCCAAAAGTTGAAACCCACAACCATATAATTTCTTTTGGGGTTGTGACAACTTTGTTTATCACTCCTTTCACATCCTGCTACACCATCATTACATATCCCTCTAGACATTCTATGTGGGGTATAATGTTGGAAATCAGGCCCAAGAGTACGAATACGAAATTTGATCTCAATCAAGATCGACTATTTCTGTTTATTATAATTTTTTACACACTTACAATGATCACTAACATAACTATTTATACTAAAATAAACCTTTCTAACCAAGTCTTCTAATCATACTCAAATATTTAAGACATAATGCCAAACAACGTGGGATTTATCATTCTACCTACCATAATTGCCTACTATTAATTAAATAAACATTGAAATAAAACCAAAGACTCATATACTAGAACTTAAACTTATATCCTTCACATGTGAGCTCAGTAATTAACCCAACATGCTAACTCTTAGCAATCACACACAAAGAACCAGTAATTACACGCCAAGAGAAGGGAATATCGAATTCAGTAAATGTAGGAAAAAAGGGATATACATGGTTCGGCCAAAAGTCTAGTGAGTCATAAGGGCTGTAGCTAGTCGTTCATATTATCTTGGATTTCATATTAGGATTTGTAATTACATTAAGGATTAATTTTAGAACTTTTGTTCTTCGGGTGAAATTGTGATCCATTTTATAGGGTGATCCCGGGTGTGCGGGTCTTTGTTGTTAAAAAAACATAGTTAATGGGTAAAATTAAGATTCAGATTAGATACATGTGGTGATTTGGAAAAGTAAAAGGTGGCAAGCAGTCGATGATAGTGCTGAAATATCCTTTCCATTATAGAGTTTGGTCCAATTTTGATCCAAACACCTGCCCAAGATATGTACATACAGGTGTACTCTAGCGAGCATCTATCTTTAGTCCACCACCAGGTGGTCCATATATACCCCGATTTGGGAGATGAAAGATGCATATTTGAGTTAAATCTTTCTTTATATGATATATTTTATTCTTGTTAATTGTATTTGTCGTGTATGAGAGTAAAAAAACTAAAACTAGAAGTTCCATATTTTATAATTTGATGCACTAGTTAATGCACATCAATCTATAAATGGGATTTTCTTTTTGTTATAGATGGTTTTAAAAAACAACAATGGTTAATCGGTGGTATATGAATCTTATAACGCATGTGATCCGCTACTTGAACTAGCGAATGTGAATAGTATAGGTGGTAATTCGTTAGTTGAAGTAAGGATGTGAATAGTGAAACTGAATAAAACAAAATTAACAAAATTGATGTTCACTTGTCATATTCACTTGCACGGTTAGCAGACGCTAATTCAACTAGCGAACCACCATGTAAACTATTCATATCCACTAGTTCAAGCCGTGGATCGCCAAGAAACCATATGAGATTCAAATACCACCCATTAAAAACATAGTTTTGAAAACCACCTATAACAAAAAAAACATCATCATATGGAACATTTAGAATCATATTAGAAAGTAATATTTATCGACATGGTTGTAAAAATCGCTAGGCGCTAGTCGGGCGGTGAGGTAGGGCCTAGGCCTAGGCGGGATTAATCAGGGCCTAGGCGGGATTAATCGGATTGGAATTTTTATATGTAATTTTCAGTTTTTTATATCATACACACATTTTTATATGTAATTTTTATAAAAATGTTCATTTTTAAACCACACCAAAGGTTTTCGCCGGAATTTGGCCGGATATTTCAGGTTTTCGCCGGAAATTTTAGGTTTTCGCCGGAATTTGATCACCCTAATCATCTATTTATACTAACTATTACTAAATTGTATCCTACAAGAATTACAACCAAACAAACTGATAAACTTAAACAATTCAAATAAGAAACTAATAATTCCTAAATAACTTCAAATCTCAAGTAATCTTTGTCTTGATTTTTCCCTTTGAATTATCAGCTCCAATCTTTTCTCCACTTTTTGATTCAGATCAAGATTATGCTAACAAGTCTTTTATTTATATAACTTTTATTTAACGATTAAATATATATTTATATAATAAATATTATTGTTTATAAATTTTATCTTAAAAACAATTAAATAATATATATTATGTCATATATATAAATATATAAATAATAAAATAAACGGGTACAAAAATAACTAGCTAAAATGGGAACGGGTCAAACGAGTAAGTCAGCCAAAGTATACTTTTAATGCATATACAACTTCCTAAATCATTCTTCTTTAAAAAGATATTATTACCCTATGATATTGATTTTGTAACATAATTTTCTATAAAAGAATGGCCAAGAAAGTACTTGTGGCTCAACCCAACCCAACCCAACCCAACCCAACCTAGACTATTTCAACCCTTACTTAACAACGACCCTTTTTTGACCCGTCTTTGACACATTCACATGAAACAGTGTGCCAGGTCTCCATGAATGGTGATCAATTAGTTACCTGTCTAAAAACTTGAAGAACATCAGAGGTAGAAAAGAATTCCTTTTTAGATTTCATTGTTTTTGCATTGTCCAACAATGTCCCGTCCAGATGCACTGGAAACAACAGGTATGCTTCATGTGTCCAAGGTTGTTCTGGTGTGCTCTGTCCATAAAAATAGAAGCTTTTTCAGAAATAAGCAAATCCTTGCACAATTAATCTTAACAAAGTGAAGGCATAATTCAAAAACCAAAATCGAAGTTAATTTACAAAACCAGAAAAAATTATGAGAAAGAATATTGATGTTTGGATCGCCTGTTAACCTTCCTATAATGCATCTTTATTGAAGAAACTGTTGATTGCATAAACTAAATTCTTTAATTGTAAATTAGCAATTCATATTATTGAAACAACTTCTATCACGAGCATCAAATGTTCAGAGTTTTAGTAGGATCTAGGTGCAAATAAGAATAATGAGAGTATTACTATTAGAAGTGGCAATTTCACCGTTTACATATTAATGGTTCAATTTGGGTTGTGTTTAATCTCAAATGGGTCAAATAAAAAAGAAATCTAAAAGGTGAACGGATCATATGAGTTGTGTAGCAACTGCCCAACGTCTAACTCTGAGGCACGCCATAGTAGTCAAAGGTTCAACGTCCTAGGCGCATGTAGCTTAAAAAGCGAGGGCCCGAGGCATGAAAGGCGCACGTGTATTCCAGGCCATTTTTAGATGTTTCATACCAGTTTTAGTTGTTGACTTGTTTCAGACCGGTTTTTTGCATAAATTGGCCTGAATTTGCGCCTGTGCGCCTTGATGGACGCAACGCGTTATTGCTGCGCCTTGTGCGCCTTTGACTACTATGAGGCGCACACAACCTCCTAAATCATTCTATTCAAATTATCTATTGTAATAACAGACTAACAGTGTATTTGTAATCAGAATCTATCTGCTAAATTTGTATAAAACTTTAAAAAAAAATCGATCAAAAGTGCCTACTGGTGAACCCAATCCGACCCTGATTGTTTTGACCAGTCCTAGGAAAGAGTTGCAACCCTTATTGACACATCACATAACCCCCAAACCACTCATCTTTCCACCTCTAATTGTAACATAAAAACCAACAAAAACACAACATAACACATACAATGCCCTCAAAGCATGTTTAACGCTCTACCAATTCACTTGCACCAAAATAACCCGAACGTGAAATCTTTAACCATACAATCCATGAACTCTATAATTTTTCCTTAAGTTAGTAACACAACTCATATGATCACAATTCACAAACCCTAATACAAACAGACAGAAAACACAAGTTACCTTTACTGTAATAATGGCATGATCAAGCAACGGCAGCAGATTCGGATGGCAAAACAGAGCCGAGACGCGGATCTCTTCCTTCAACTCCAGCTGATCACTATTCTGAATCAATACTTTCTTCATAGCATAAGTCCCATCCTCTACAAATAAAACGTCATTCATTTATAAAATTCATAATATCTAGTCAAATTAGATTGCAATAATCCAAATTGGCAATTTGACAATCCTAACTTAAAATCAAGTGAAATTCAAATGTAAATCTATGATCCGGACTGAACAAAAGTATTGAGTATTTGTTTCACTAGACTCCATTGATGAAAATCCGGTGGGGAAGAAATGGAAATTTGTATACCCAAAATTTCATAAAATGGTGAGGTATTGGGTTTAAGTCTCACTTGTGACAAAATAAAAAGAGGGTCCAAATTGAGCCAGGAGGTTTTCTCACCAATGATGGGTTTCCTCCTGTAGGGGTGGAGATGATCGGGTGGGCCAACGACCCGTCAGTGATAAAATTGCCGTTAAAAAAAATGTAATGTGAACGAGATGATTAATGCGTTTGCTTGCAATTTACTACTATTTTTACTTTGTGGATGTAAAGTGTGATAGATTTGCAAGTTATCAAATTAAGAAAACTTGTCATTGTAAATTGTATTTTGGTTTGCCTTCTCTAGCTTGTTGATAGTGCTTTTGGCTTGTTTAATGAAATTCCTCTCCGTTCAAAAAAAAAATCAAATTAAGAAAAATTAGATCACGTTATTCATTTGTATATGTTGATTTTAAATTAAACTCATATATAAATTCGAGTTGGGTGTAAAAAGTAGTGCATGTTAGTGACACAAGCAATTACTTTAGACCCCCTAATTTTAAGGGCACCAAATTTTGAAAAACTACTTCAATCTATATTTTGACGTAAAAATATATGATAATTTATCAAATTTTGTGTTTTTAAAAAGACATAATGGATGATAATCTATCAACTTTTGTGTTAACATTATACGTTTTCAGTCTCCATAAAATTAGATTTTACTATTTTTTATATATTTGGAAAACGTTCACAAAATGCCATAATTTTTATGTTTGCTTTAAACCCCAAAATATAGTTAGTAGTAATGAATAAGATGAAAGATATTTTGATGTTTTAGAATTGATATAAGCATGTCTACAAATAACACAGTGTGATTAGAAATAAACGATTAAAACAAATATCCATGTTAAAATAAGATGTGCTGATATTGTATGTTAATGTTCTATTCTATTCCTTTTATATCTGAAACTAATAGACTGATGCAAGCCGTTTATAATTGTTTCCATTCAAAAGCTGCAAAACATACATGCGTATTGTTTGACAAGTAATCCGTTTATGCTAATATCATGTTAACACAAGATGTCCTGGCTAGGCAGTTTCAGTTTGCATGCTACTGTAAGTTGGCTGCTAACTTGTCTGCGTGTAAAAAAAAATCAGCAGTACATTGTTTTTCAGTCCGGGTATCTTATCTTTTTGGTGTCGATGATTCCTGCATCTGTAGCTTTGTTAGGTTGTTGCAGAAACATTTTTGGGTATACATGAAAAAGGTACATGTTTGGTTGAACAGTTACCTTTTGGTAGTCGGTTCTGTTGTAGACCCCTTTTGGGATATTGATGTTGATGGTGGCGGTGTTGTGTCAGGAAGCAACAGTTCTTGGGTAGGAGTAGATAGGCGACTAAGTGTGAATTGGCTTGAACCTCAATTTGGTGTTCCTTCATATTGGATCTGTAGTAATTTTGTTGTCCAATAGTGGCTTTGGGATTTCAAATTCATTGCCATAACCTTCTTTGATGATTTTTGTGCATTATTTGCCAAGTAGCGGTATAACCGCGTCGTTGAAGAATGTGGCTGTTGTGGTTCCGTTTTCGTCTGCGATTGTGGTGGTAATTACCTTCTTGAAATTAGTAGTTAGAACTATGTTTTGAGTGTAAATGTTATGTTTGAGTTGTGTTTTGTGAAGACATACATGAAGTTGGGTTCATTGATGTTGTCATGGATGCCACATGACCACATTTTTGTATATCTTCTTTCTGCAGGTTGGGCATGCTCTGTAAAATCACATACGGCCAGACTTGTAGCTCACGATTGAAGCCTCACAAGTGAACTTGTTTCCCTGCTTGTAAGATGAGGAACTTTAGTTTTCATTATCCATGGAATCAAATTTGCCTTTTTTTACTGTTGTTCACATAAAAGCAAACCGAGCGATTTTGATGTGCGATTTCTTACTATATTTTCAGCAGGTTTAAGTTGTAAAAGCTGAGAAATTGTTTTTTTTTTTTTTTACTTTGCTGAGGTTTTGAAATTTCTTGCTGTGACATATGATGGCCTTGGGCTGGAGTGGTAGCCGCTGTCAATTCGGTTTGGAACCTGTTGTTAATGTGCAGCTGTTACGATCCATGTGTGTTGTGTAACTTTAATGGTGCAAGAATCTTTTGTAGTGAACTTACCTGTTTCGGAGTAGAACAAAGTCCTCTTGCTACGGGTTAAGATAGATATATGTAGCGTCTGTTGCTGAGAGTTGTAGTCTATCTGTTAAGGTACTGGTAGAATATGAATGAAAAGGAAAAAGTCTTTCCATTATAAATTACTTTTTTTAGCTGGTATAGCTAGAACTTTTCTTATTGTTTATATATTATTACCTTGGTATCTTCCAATCCGTAGAGATGTGATGACAACAACAATAGGTTTTTCTGCAGCAATAATTGGGTCCCTATCGAGGCGATGAATGACTTCTTCTTCCCATATGGTGACGTTTCCGGTGAAACTCTAGAAATTCCGGCAAGGTTAAACTAATTTCTTTATTAAACTAATTTCTATATAAAAATACGTGTATATATATACATATATATAGGTGTATAATTTTGAAAATTACATATAAAAATGTGTATATATATACAAGTTTGAAAAATTACATATAAAAATTTCAATCCAAATTCGGTACCCCCACCGTCCGACTAGCGATTAACGATTATTACAACACTCGTCAAAAAGGTTCTAAATTTCTTCAGTCAGATGCAGTCTATCCATAGATCAGAGCCAAAAGTGGAACATTATGCATGTTTAATTGACATGCTTGGTAACACAACAATTTGATGATGCAATGATGCTTATTAAAAAGATAGAATCTAATGAGTTCATTGTTTAATTAATGTAGATTTCATGGTAATACATATGAAAGAAAGTTGCAGATAAGTTATCACAACTTGAACAAAATAAAGCAGAAAATGTATGTTGTCATCGAATCGGTTTGCTCTTTTAAAACCATAAAGGAAAGCAATCAAGCAATCATAGAAATTAAACAAACCCAAATCCAACATAACTCAATGAGACGAAACTCGACTTCTCTCAATAACAATATCAATATCTACATTTCACATATTGATACCAACCTTCTCGCTTTTCTCTGATCAACTAGCAACTCTTTGCGCTTTCCTGCGTTCATAATTAGGATCATCCGTTGGCAGCTCATGACGACAAACAGGGCATGTGTTCCGTATACACAGCCAAGGAACAATGCAATTCCCATGGTAATGATGAGTACATGGAAGCCGTTTAGCCATTTCCCCTACACTAATTTCATCTTTGCAGACAGCACAAACAGTGTTGTCATTTTCAACATCTTCAGGAGTCATCACCACAGTCAAAAGACTATCAACCACCCGTTTGGAAGCAGGTGGTTGAACCAACGCCGAATCACCATTATCTACAAACTGCCCAAATAGCATCTCATCAGCATCGTTGTAGTCCTCAAACTGATCTGCTAAGTCTGTGTATCCTTCAAGATTATCAACATTCAAGAAAACTTCCCACTCCAAATCATCAACAGAAGCCGGATTCGCTTCAAGATTGTGAGAATTCAAGAAAACTTCCCAATTGTCAGCCTCGGGTTCCCTTATATCAAGTCGCCCGTCCACTTCCTCCCACTCAAAATATTGATGTGGATGTACACCCCATCTAATATCATCATCGTCATCGCCATCATCGACATCATCCTCTAGCTGAAAAGCATCCCAACGAAGCGCGAGAGTTGCCTCATCATCACAACATTCATGAACACCAAAATCATCATCCACACCAATAATCTCATTTCCACGATCCGTATCCGAATCAGTCACACTAAATCCACCCATGAAATATGTTTCGGATGGATCGCGGCAATCACCAAACATTAATCCACAATCATCATCATCGTAATTACTATCTTCAAAAGGAAACCCTAACCCTAAGCCTATCCCCAAATCTCTCTCTAAATCGTCTGAATCGACAAATTCATCACCAATACAAACCCTAACCCTACGATCACAATCCACCAAATCATTCTCCACAATTACACGCGACGAAGAACAGGATTGGTCAGTGCGATTAGGAAGCATATCAAGTACGAAATTTACCTGATTCTGTTGATCGAATGGATCTGAAGGGGAAACATCGAAACCGTCGAGATCTTGAGACCAGTCATGACTGCGAGGAGAAAATGAGAGTAGAAAGTCTTCGTTTTCATGATCTTCATCGTGTTCGTGGAGATGAAGAAATGAAACCTCCGCCATTGATGAGGGAAGATTTGGGGGTTTTGTGTAATCGTAAAGGTTTCTTCTGTTCTTCAGCATTGTCATGTAATTTGTAACCCTAGATTTTTCTGGTAAGGGAAAAACGGACAGTTTATTGTCCGGACGTAAGAAATCTGTTTCAAAAATGCAAATGCAATTCAAACAAAAATCTTTAATTTTATTTTTATGATCTTAGTATTTTTAAAATAAGTTATATGATGTGTTCTTGTTACTGTAATTAAAAATTTAACTTTTCGTTTATATTTCTTATAGATTGATCGATTTTTAAGATAACAGCTTCTTGTGGTTTGATATTTTAACCATTTTGCTCCAATTGTTTAAAAATGACCATTTTGCTCTCTGTGTTTACAATTTTTACACTAATATGCTCTATGTCCCTAACTCCATCCATTATTTCGGTTAAATGTTTCCCATGTGAGGGGCATTTCTGTCTTGTCTATGTCTATGTCCCTCATATGGGTAATATTTAACCGGGATTATGGATGAAGTTAGGAGCGGGGAGCATATTAGAGTAAAAAATGTAATCACAGTGAGAAAAATGACCATTTTCAAACTATTGGAGCAAAATAGTTAAAATGGTCAAACCACAAGGAGCAAAAACGAAGTTTACTCAGGATAATATAAATAAAGCTTTTAGTGGGACACCTATCACTCTCTTATGCATCATTAACATTTTTTCCCGCCTCTCTCTCCTATTAATTATACAAAATTCTTTAAAAAACAATTTATAATTTTTTGTTTTACACCTCTCTCTCCTATTAAATGATAATGATTTCTATAATTTTTTTTATAAAACGTTTTTTATTTAAAAAAAATGTTTATTCATAAAATATTTTTATAAATTGAACATTTCTTTCATTCTTTTTATAAAAGATTTTTAAAAAAATTACTATATAACGTTTCTAGAATTTTTATTAAAAAACTATATAATATATCATAAATATATAATATGTAAATCTTTTTTAATAAGTATATAACATTGTATTTATTCAACCCGTGTAATACACGGTGTTTATAACCTACTGATGAGTGGTTAATTTACGTGTTTTAACTGTATATAATTATATGTTTTTAACCCCAGTTATATGTGAAATAATTTACTCTTAATGTATATATGTGTTCAGGTTATAAAAGATGAAAACGAGTTAAAACGATTCAATTGAGCTATATAGATTAAGTTAAATTAATTTAGTTCGGTTATGATCTACGAGTCATTTAATGGTTTTTTATCAACTAAATATTTTAAGTTAATTTGAATTGATCCATGTGTTATTTACTTTTGGCAGCTCAACGTGGAAATCGTAAACTAAAGGTTAAATTTTATTCATTCGGAGGTGATTACATACATGGACGTCTTCGAGATTTCGGGTGCCCCAGACAAGTACTAAAAATTGGGCTTTTAAATATAATTTTTTTCCCAAAGAACGATGATAATTGTAATAATAAAAAACGTTATTGTAGCGATAAACAAATTACAAAACAAAGTTAAACGATAAATAGAACAAAGTTAAACGAATTGGGAGACTCTCCTAGCATTTTTCATCTACTTATTTTGATTCTAATTTAAAAAAAAATATTTATATATATACACATAATTGTTTTTTAAAATTTATGTCCCCTGTGAAAACGAGCCTTAAGCGACCGTCGATATCAGTTTGGGCTCTAAGACACCACTGATTACATAAATGGTTATTTGAGTTCAATGAAAAGAGATGAAAGTTGGATGTTGATGGATCACGTGACATGGGATGTGTGCATGAGAGCAGCTAAGAAATTATGGGCTCAAATCAAATGCTTATTGGTTAATTAAAATAGTAATAATTTTATGGACTTTACGCATTTGATTTACATGGGCCATGGGTTTGAAAATAAAAACAAAAATACAAAAACGAGGGCTGGAAGGAATTGTGGAGGTCACAGAAATCGAGAATAGCTTTTGGTTTCTTTGGCGGCAGGATACATTGACGGGCTGTTTGTTGGTGACGCAAGGAAGCATAACTTTCTTTTGCCTATGAGTTACAACATCTGAGTTAAAAGTTATTATGTTTGACTAAATTACTTGTGACTTTCTTTATACGGATGATTCGTATAGGTTTTATGTTTGATTTAGTTATTTAAATTTTTAGATTTTTTTAGTTTCTGACAATAACTAAATAAATTAATGTATTGATTGATGTGAACAATTTTATTTGTGTTTTGAGTTTCTTCCTTTACAATTACGTTCGGTTTATGACAAAACCTGGTAGCAGGTTGGTGACTAAAGGGGTTAACTTGACACTAGCAATTGGGTAATTGAATTATACTTGTTTGTGACGAAACTAGTCGTATAAGTTGCTGACAACAACCTGTCTCTAATTACTATTTCAACTGATTTTCCAACACTATTTCTATGTGGTGTCTAAATTGAATAACTGAATTTTATGTGAAACCTAGAACCTGAAGTTTGAAGAAGATTGCATTCTTTATTTAATTTGAGTTTTAATTAAAAGAAGAGTAAATTACAAAATTATGTCCTTTAATTATATATGAAATTACAGATATTGTCATTTGGCTTCAATAATTACACTGGATGTTCTTTTTTTGAAACATTTGCACACATTTCGTCTTTTACACTAACCACCATCCATTTAAGGTGTTAAGTTAGGACATGTGCCCCTCACATGAGGGGTATTAATGTCTTTTTACCTTTTTTTATGCAGACTCAAAAAAATAATAAACATTTAACTCTTTCTCTACCATCTCTCTCATTTTCATCTCCATATACACCCTCCCATTCCTTTCTACGGCAACAGTCGCCTATCATGATGTCAAATTGCAACTTCATCAGCATCAGAAAGGCAAAATCTATGGAAAGCTTCTCCTGCTCCACTTCGTTATGATCATCAGGTCAAATTACAACTTCATCAACATCAAGAAGGAAACGCTCTATCTTTGATTGCAGATGCATTTGAGGAAATACGGGATTCGATTAAAAAGGGCAACATGGATTGCAGGTTATGTTGTTCTTTTCTTTCATAACCCTAACTGCTTCACCCATCTTTGCTTCTTGTTCTCTCGATTGGAGCTAGGGTTTCATAGTGCCTCGATGCTTTTGTCAATAATCTTATAGGTCACCTCCAATGACACCGCCGTGATTCCGATGTTCCCTGCATCTTCCGCAAACACCATGTACCACTGGATCTGCTACGCCGGATAATCCTCCGGCCGTCGCTTTTTCCTAATGTTACACCCCTAATTTCAACTAACGGAGTTTTACCATTTAGGAAGTGACAAACCAGGATCTCAATGATTAGTTACAACGACTCTATATGAGACTCAAATGAAAATATCATATCAATCAAAGTAAATGCGGAAGCAATAAAAGAAAGTAAATGCGCAAAACAAACACGCCCAAAAAGTCCGGTCCAAACATAAACGAAAACAGTACAAACATAAATGAAAACAGTCTGAATGTAATAAAATATAATTCAAAAGTAGGACTCAAAGCATGTTCTATATGTGCACATGTGCCTTATCTTAGCTACCTGAGAAAACATGTAAGAAAAGATGTCAACACGAGGTTAGTGAGTTCACATGTTTCAATATATAAATAAACGTTTACCAGATTTATTGTACAATCAATATATATATCAACAGGTAGCTAACCCATGTTCATGTTTGCTATTACGCTCGCAACCGTAAACTGACTGTTTGAATGCCTCCCACCAGGCCTATCAACCATGGTGCACGTTTAGGTCAATATTGCACCCGTTCGATATCCAATCGAGTTAGCGCGACTAACGCAGGTGAGTTTTTTCAAACCCAGTAGTACTACCCAACATACCTCGCTATACTCATATTTAAACGGTTCGATGTGAAGACTTTCATGATAGAGTTTACGCATAGTCATAACAAGTGATAAATAATGAAGTACAAAAATCAAAAAGTGTTTATGTCATGTTTTCTCCCCCAGTTTAAAAGCAGTAAAAAGAGTCGTGAAAACTTTTTTGATGGCATAGGAAGTAATCACACAAGTAATAGACTTGTACACAAGTGTTAGCCTGCAACGGCTTACGTATGCCCTACAATTACAAACAACAATTAGGGACTCATTGGGATTTGTGACGACACACGGAAGATTAGAACGTCCTTAAACATTCTAAGGATTAACGGGTAAACGAACGAGTTTACGGGAATACGAATTTCTAAATTAGGATAAATACGTTCGCGACAAATGACAAAATAATATATAATAGATATATTCGAGCGTTTTCGCCATTAAATAATGGCCTAAGAAAATAATATAATATATATTATTTTTATATTTAACAAAGTATTCCAATAAACAATTGCGCGTCAAATAATAAAACCATTATTTTATTCAAGGATAAAACGAGTGTAAATAATATAAATGATTATATTATTTATTAGTTTAAAACGTTACACGAAATTTATAACCGAAACGATATTAAAATATATCATTTTTAATTGAGATAACGGTTTGAAAATATTATATTATATTTATTAAATGCAGTTTAATTAAAAATACGAGACACGAGGCTAAACCCAAGTCTACGGGAGGTTTTCCGGTTTAAACATATTTATATATAAATATAATAACATTAGGATTTGTTTACATATAATAAAGATGGCTAGAAAATAATTTAAAAACCAAAACTGTGTGGAGAGACTCGAACCCGGGTCTCTCCCACACAAGCACACTGCTTTAACCAGTCCCACCCGCTAGGGTTATCGCAACAGAACCCGGTTCAAGTGGCTTTTGATTCTTAACTCCCCTGAGTTCATCCCTTTCACACAAACCCGATCGATCCCAGCCCCAAATTCCTTCGATTTCGAATACCATTGATCAAAACAGAAGAGGGGATTTGATAATCGAGAAAATGCGAATCTGAATGTGTGTTTAATTGCAAAATTAATGAGTTTAGGTTCGTTAAATCTCGGATAAAAGACTTGAAACACTAGGATACGAACACCAAATCGATTTGAATGATTCTGATAGTGAAAATTGTTAAAATCATAGGGCTTTTCCTATATCAGACCTTGCGAATCCAATGGTGTGGTTTAATTTCATTGAAAATGTGTTTAAAATCAAAACCCCCAAATCCGTATATGAACAAACCCTAGTTATTGGATCTTGAAAAATTCGATGCTAAGAGATTAAATTGATAGAGGGTTTTTGATGAGTACATGATTGCGAATCTTTTGATGTAATTTAATTTGATTTAAACCAAGATGGGGATAGGGTTCGACTAAAACCGACAGAATAAGAACCCTAGAATTCGAATGTGTGGAGTTCGATAGCTTAAGTCCTAATTGTCATAGAGCTTATGATATAGGTATGAAAACGAAAGTAAACATGAAGGAAATTACCAGAAACGTTGACGGGTTGTTGGTGATCGATTAAACCTAGCCGCGACCATCGTGACTCGAACTCCGGCTACAACTGCTTCGATTCTGGTGGAATTGACGTGTGGAAAAGCTCTAGAGGGATCCGATTGGGGTGCACAGAGACTGATTTGCGTGAGAGATAATCGAATTGATCGAATTCGAGTGACTTTAGTTACGAGTGACTTTAGTTACGGGTTCGACGGTTACAAGTTTAATTATCATAATTGGGTTTGAATTCGGATAATTATTGCGATTAAAGCCTTAATGGTGGTCGATAATGATACCACATGCGTTTTCAGTTACGAAATCGAACGGGAATTGATTGTGGAAGTCGAATTCGAATCAAAGAGTTGTGACTTTTACTTTCATAAGTCAACAGAGACACAAATTCACTATTTTGACTTTTGAGAGTCAACAAATTAGATTTTTGGAACTTGATAGAACTAGTCCCTGCAGTTCCAAGTGTTTTTGAGTGTGGAAAATTGAAAACATTAGTCCTTGAGGTTTTGAATTGAGTTAGCTAGGTTAGGAATTAACAGAATATTTAACGGAATTATTAATGGAGTTATCTTGAAAAGTCGAATTGTCACATCATCCCCTAGTTGAAAGAATTTTCGTCCCAAAAATTAAAATCATAAAAAAAAAATTTCGGATGTCACATCATCCCCTAGTTGAAAGAATTTTCGTCCCGAAAATTAAAATAGTACCTTAAGAGTTTGACGTGGAGTGCTTGAATAGATGAGGATATTTGCGCATCATCTGATCCTCATGTTCCCACGTGAATTCCGGTCCGCGTTTCGAGTTCCAACGGACTCTGACAATAGGGATTTTACTACGCTTAAGCGTTTTGACTTCCCTATCCATGATTTCTACCGGTTCTTCGATGAATCGAAACTGTTCATCGATGTGTAGTTCCTAAAGAGGAACCGCGAGTGACTCGTTTGCTAGACATTTCTTCAAGTTTGAGACATGAAAGACGTTGTGTACACCACTAAGTCCTTCAGGTAGGTCCAGTTGAAACGCTGCTGGACCAATTCTCTTCACTATCTTGAATGGCCCAACATAACGAGGATTTAGTTTGCATCGTTTCCCAAAATGAATGACACCCTTCCAAGGTGAGACTTTTAACAAAACCATATCCCCTACTTGAAATTCTAACGGTTTACGACGCTTATCAGCATATCTCTTTTGACGATCACGAGCTGCTGCCATACGATTTCTAATTAGAACAATTTTCTCAGAAGTTTCAGGTACAAGCTCAGGACCCGTAAGTTGACTATCCCCAACCTCGGCCCAACAAATAGGAGAACGACATTTCCATCCAAATAGTGCCTCGAATGGAGCTGCCTTGATGCTAGTGTGATAACTGTTGTTGTAGGAGAACTCCACCAATGGTAGGTGAGACTCCCAAGTGTTACCGGAATCAATCACACAAGCTCGTGGCATATCCTCCAGGGTTTGAATTGTACTCTCTGACTGGCCATTAGTTTAAGGGTGGTATGCTGTGCTCATATCTAGACGCGTGCCTAAAGCTTTATGTAACGATTGCCAGAAACGGGAGGTGAATCGTGCATCACGATCCGTAATGATAGAGATTGGCACCCCGTGCCGAGATACAACTTCTTTCAAGTAAATACGGGTAAGCTTCTCCATTTTCTTGTTTCCTTGATTGCTAAGAAGTGAGCGGACTTTGTTAAACGATCAACGATTACCCAAATGGTATCACATCCGGTAGGAGTTCGTGGCAATTTTGTGATAAAGTCCATGGATATCTGCTCCCATTTCCACATGGGAATCTCCGGTTGCTGGAGTAGACCGGAAGGCTTTTGATATTCAACTTTGACCTTTTCGCAAGTCAGGCACTTGCTCACATAGGTGGCTATATCGGCCTTCATCTTTGGCCACCAATACAACACCTTTAGGTCATGGTACATCTTGTCGGAACCTGGATGAACGGAGTAACGAGATTTATGAGCTTCATCCATGACTAGTTCCCTTAAGTTTCCGAATACCGGAACCCATATTCGCTCGACGAAGTAGCGAATGCCGTCAGATTTGACCTCGAGTTGTGCTTCCATACCGCGTGTGGCTTCCAGCGGTAGGTTTTCCTCCTTCAGGGCTTCTAGTTGAGCACTGCGTATTTTGTCTGGTAATCCGGGGTGAATAGTAAGCTGTAATGCTCGGACTCGTTTGGGCTTGGTTTCCTTTCGACTTAGGGCATCAGCTACAACATTAGCTTTACCCGGGTGATACCGGATCGCACAGTCATAATTATTCAAGAGCTCGACCCAACGACGCTGTCTCATATTCAACTCTTTCTGCTCGAAGATATGATGAAGACTCTTATGATCGATGTAGACAGTGCACTTGGTACCATACAAGTAATGTCTCCATATAATAAGTGCGAAAACTACGGCTCCCAACTCTAGGTCATGAGTGGTGTAGTTTTTCTCATGAATCTTTAGTTGACGCGAAGCATATGCGATCACCTTTTCTCGTTGCATTAATACACAACCCAGGACCTGAATGGATGCATCACAATACACCACAAAACCATCTGTTCCCTCCGAAAGAGCTAGAATAGGTGTACTGCAAAGTTTCTGCTTAAGGAGTTGAAATGCTGACTCCTGGTTATCGCCCCAGTTATAGGCTTTACCCTTCTGAGTTAAGGTAGTGAGAGGTTGTGAAATCTTAGAAAATCCTTCGATGAATCGACGATAATAACCGGTCAATCCCAGAAATTGTCGGACTTCTGTCTGATTCGTCGGTGCTGCCCAATTCTTGATGGCTTCTATCTTTGATGGATCGACATGTATTCCCTTCTCATTAACCACATGCCCTAAGAATTGAACTTCCCGGATCCAGAATTCACACTTGGAAAACTTAGCATACAACTGCTCCTGCTTTAGTAATTCCAGAATTAAACGTAGATGTTCTTCATGTTCCTCCTTGTTCTTGGAATAAATGAGGATGTCGTCGATGAAAACGATGACAAATTGATCAAGGTATGGCTTACACACACGGTTCATGAGGTCCATGAACATCGCGGGTGCATTGGTTAATCCGAAAGGCATGACCATAAACTCATAGTGGCCGTACCTTGTCCTGAAAGCAGTTTTGGAGATATCCTCATCTCGGACTCTCAATTGGTGGTAGCCAGACCTAAGATCTATCTTGGAATAGAAGCTTGATCCTTGGAGTTGATCAAAGAGATCATCTATACGAGGCAGAGGATAATGATTCTTGATTGTGACTTTATTCAGTTCACGGTAGTCGATACACATACGGAATGTCCCGTCCTTATTCTTGACAAACAGGACTGGAGCTCCCCATGGCGATGAGCTAGGTCAGATGAAACCTTTATCTAACAATTCTTGCAGCTGAGTAGATAGCTCTTGCAATTCACTAGGTGCTAGTCTGTAAGGTGCTCGAGCAATCGGTGTCGCTCCGGGTGCTATATCGATTTGGAATTCAACTTGACGGTGCGGTGGCAGACCAGGCAAGTCTTCGGGAAATACTTCCAGAAAATCACGAACGATGGGAATATCATCATTTTTCTTCTCTTTCGATGGCTGCTCAGCAACGAGAGCCAGAATAGCCGTATGCCCATTTTGAAGACATTTATGGGCTTTCATGAAGGATATGATGCCCATGACTGCACCAACCTATTCTCCTTGAACGGAAAGAGTTTATCCACTCGGAAGAGGAATGAGAACGATTTTCTCACTACAGATGATTTCAGCTTGGTTTTTAGATAACGAATCCATGCCGAAAATTACATCAAAACTACCAAGTGTGACCAGCATAAGGTCGATATCAAGTTTATGACCAGCCAACTCAAGCTTGCAACCCTTAAGAATGTGGGTTGCTTCAATTATCTAGCCATCGGCTATTTCCATTACATACTTAGCTTCTAACCGGTTTGGAGTTTCTTTTATCATATCACTAAGCTTCTTAGATATAAAACTCCTATCAGCACCCGTTTCAAATAGGACAGAAGCAAAGTAATTGTTTAAGAGGAACTTACCGGTGAGCACATTATGATCATATCGAGCCTCTCCGGATCCTAGAACGAAGGCTCGTCCCTTTGCACCATTCCCTCCATTATTGCCACCATTGTTGTTGTTGCCTTGATTATTGTTGTTACCATTGTGGCCCCGATTATTGTCATTGCCGTTACCGTTTCCATTACCATTTCCACCCCTCTTCGACTTAGGACAATCCCTTTGAATGTGTCCCTCCTTGCCTCACTGGAAACATCCTCTTGTAAATCCCTGTGGTCGAAATGGTTGCTTGTTCGGAAGTGCAACCCTACAGTCTTTTGCAGTGTGGCCCATCTTACCACATCGCTGGCAACGCAGTCGGTTACAAGTGCCCGTGTGGTGATAGCCACATTTGTTTCACTTGGGATACCTCCCAGCATATTCACCCTGATTCGGACCTGAAGAAGTCGTCTAATTGAAGTTCTTAGCAGGCTCAAACTTTCGATGCTGTTGATGAGGTTGATTAAACTAGGGTCCCTTGGAGTTGGAGTTGTGATCAAACTTGCGCTTATGATTGTCGGTGGATTTAGAAACTGAACCCCTCGGAGGTAGAGTCCCTTGAGTCACCGCCTGATCGGTTAACTTGTGGGCGAGTCTGATAGTCTGCTGGATGGTGGTAGGGTTGGATGAGGTGACCATACTCTGAATCTGAGGCACTAAACCTCCAATGTACAGCTAATCCTCTTATAATCAGGAGTCACCATGTGTGGGCACATGGTAGCAAGCTCATGGGAGCGAGTGGTATATAGTTCAATTTCAGAACCTTCCATTTTCAGGTTCCAGAATTCTCCTTCCAACTTCTGAATCTCGTCCCGTGGATAGTACTCCTCCTTCATCATCGTCTTAAACACCTCCCACGGGAGTGCATTGGCCATAGCTAAACATTTGGACATGTGCATTCCACCATGTGAGAGCCAGGCCCTCCAAAGTACCAGAAGCAAATTTGACCTGATTGGACAAGGGACAGTTGCACATGGCAAATACCGACTCCACTTTCTCGAACCACCGGAGTAGTCCGACAGCTCCTTCAGCTCCGCTAAAGGTATGGAGCTTACAGTCCATGAATGTCTTGAATGTGCACGCTGGTTGCTGATTCTGTTGACCTGGATTTAGAAACATAATATAGGATCAAGATTATAAAGCTTGGGAAAGACGCTTTGAGAGATGAATTGACGTCACTAGTCAATGGTTATAGCATTTACCTGCAGCATTCTGTGCTGCTAGAGCCTCAGCCACACTATCATTGATTAGTGCCGCCAGCTCAGCTGCTGTCATGTTGATGTTACCTCGGCCACCAGCACGACCTCCACGTCCTCTTCCCGACATAATACTTCACATTCACAAATACAAAACAATGAGAAATATATCGCATATCAAACATTATTTATGTACAAGTAAGGAAAGGATAACGTAACATCTAATATTTTGAAATTAAATAAATTGTAAAGCTACAAAATAAATAACTCAAAACATCAAAATTCTCATGCTTTTATTAAATGGGAACAACCTTACCCATCTAGGTTTGAAATAGAAAGAACATAAACAAAGCATAAATGAAAGAAAAGGTAGGATAGAAAAATCATCAAACATCCTCGTCATTGGAGGAAATGCATGATAGTGTGTCATCAATCTCGACCGGCTCCTCCTCGGGTGGCCCCTCCTCTAAGGGCTCATCCTCAAACGGCTCCTCCTCGTCATCCGAAAGTGGAATGTTCTCCGGCCAAAGTGCTGCTTGCAGTTGGGCTTCCAGGTGGGTCACTCTCTCCATAATCCCCTGAGTAGCATGGTCCGAGGTGCCCACCCTCGTTTCCAAATGTTGCACCCTATCCACCATATGGTCATGGACCTGGTCCGTTGCTGCTAGTTCAATGGTCAGATGCTTAATTTGTTCCTTGTTCTCTTCCATTTGCAACTTCCGTTGTAGAATACTGGGTATCTCATTAGTAGTATCTTTCACAATGCTTAACTCCCTAGACATGTAAAATACAAAAGCCGCAAAAGCTTGTTCCATGGTACATGGCAAGCTAGGTAAAGTAGATGATGAGGAAGTGAAACCAAAGTAGGGTGATGGGACATTTCAAATTTCGATACATCTTTGGATCATTTTCGGGTATGCATCCCAATTGTGTGTCGGATTCCTTGCTTGCGCGCTACTCAGTTCACCATGATCAACCGAATTGTCACTAGAACTAGTCCGGCGCCTTTTGGGCTCCGGGGATGGTAGGATAGGTGCATCATGTCCTGGTGCCTTAGGTGATGTTGGTGGGGTTGACGACATGGTCCTGTAATGTAATATATAAGTGCTAAAACAAAACGTTTATGACGTATAACTAATGTGTGAGGTTATAGTCTAGTATGCAATCCTATTTCTCTATAACCTATGGCTCTTATACCAATCTGTCACACCCCCAATTTCAAATAACGGAGTTTTACCATTTGGGAAGTGACAAAACAAGATCTCAGTCATTAGTTACATTGAACGACTCTATATGGGACTCAAATGAAAATATCATATCAATCAGAGTAAACGCGGAAGCAATAAAAGAAAGTAAATGTGCAAAACAAACGCGCCCAAAATGTCCAGTCCAAACATAAACGAAAACAGTCCAAACATAAATGAAAACAATCCGAATGTAATTAAATATAATTCAAAAGTAGGACTCAATGCATGTCCTATATGTGCACATGTGCCTTATCTTAGCGACATGAGAAAACATATAAGAAAAAATGTCAACACGAGGTTAGTGAGTTCACAGGTTTCAATATATAAATAAACGTTTACCAGATTTATTGTACAATCAATATATATATCAACAGGTAGCTAACCAATGTTCATGTTTGCTATTACGCTCACAACCGTAAACTGACTATTTGAATGCCTCCCACCATGCCTATCAACCATGGTGCACATTTAGGTCAATATTGCACATGTTCGATATCCAATCGAGTTAGCGCGACTAACGCGGGTGAGGTTTGTCAAACCCTGTAGTACTACCCAACATACCTCGCTATACTCATATTTAAACGGTTCGATGTGAGGACTTTCATGATAGAGTTTACACATAGTCATAACAAGTGATACATAATGAAGTACAAAAATCAAAAAAAGTGTTTATCTCATGTTTTCTCCCCCAGTTTAAAAGCAGTAAAAGGGCCGGTGAAAACTCACCTGATGGCGTAGAAAGTAATCACACAAGTAATAGACTTGGAACACAAGTTTTAGCCTGCAACAGCTTACGTATGCCCTAGAATTACAAACAATAATTAGGGACTCATTGAGATTTGTGACGAAACACGAAAGATTAGAACGTCCTTAAACATTCTAAGGATTAACGGGTAAACGAACGAGTTTACGGGAATACGGATTTCTAAATTAGGATAAATACGTTCGCGACGAATGACAAAATAATATATAATAGATATATTCGAGCGTTTTCGCCATTAAATAATGGACTACGAAAATAATATAATATATATTATTTTTAGATTTAACAAAGTATTCCAATAAACAATTGCGCGTCAAATAATAAAACCATTATTTTATTCAAGGATAAAACGAGTGTAAATAATATAAATGATTATATTATTTATTAGTTTAAAACGTTACATGAAATTTATAACCGAAACGATATTAAAATATATCATTTTTAATTGAGATAACGGTTTGAAAATATTATATTATATTTATTAAATGCAGTTTAATTAAAAATACGAGACGCGAGGCTAAACCCGAGTATACGGGAGTTTTCCGGTTTAAACACATTTATATATAAATATAATAACATTAGGATTTGTTTACATATAATAAAGATGGTTAGAAAATAATTTAAAAACCAAAACTGTGTGGAGAGACTTGAACCCGGGTCTCTCCCACACAAGCACACTGCTTTAACCAGTCCCACCCACTAGGGTTATCGTAACAGAACACGGTTCAAGTGGCTTTTGGTTCTTAACTCCCTTGAGTTCATCCCTTTCACACAAACTCGATCGATCCCAGCCCCAAATTCCTTCGATTTCGAATACCATTGATCAAAACAGAAGAGGGGATTTGATAATCGAGACAATGCAAATTTGAATGTGTGTTTAATTGCAAAATTAATGAGTTTGGGTTCGTTAAATCTCGGATAAAAGACTTGACACACTAGGATACGAACACCAAATCGATTTGAATGATTCTAATAGTGAAAATTGTTAAAATCATAGGGCTTTTCCTATATCAGACCTTGCGAATCCAATGGTGTGGTTTAATTTCATTGAAAATGTGTTTAAAATCAAAACCCCCAAATTCGTATATGAACAAACCCTAGTTATTGGATCTTGAAAAATTCGATGCTAAGAGATTAAATTGAAAGAGGGTTTTTGATGAGTACATGATTGCGAATCTGTTGATGTAATTTAATTTGATTTAAACCGAGATGGGGATAGGGTTCGACTAAAACCGACAGAATAAGAACCCTAGAATTCGAATGTGTGGAGTTCGATAGCTTAAGTCCTAATTGTCATAGAGCTTATGATATAGGTATGAAAACGAAAGTAAACATGAAGGAAATTACCAGAAACGTTGACAGATTGTTGGTGATCGATTAAACCCAGCCGTGACCTTCGTGACTCAAACTCCGGCTACAACTGCATCGATTCCGGTGGAATTGACGTGTGGAAAAGCTCTAGAGGGATCCGATTGGGGTGCGCAGACACTGATTTGCGTGAGAGATAATCGAATTGATCGAATTCGAGTGACTTTAGTTACCGGTTCGACGGTTACAAGTTTAATTATCATAATTGGGTTTGAATTCGGATAATTGATGTGATTAAAGCCTTAATGGTGGTCGATAATGATACCACATGTGTTTTCAGTTACGAAATCGAACATGAATTGATCGTGGAAGTCGAATTCGAATCAAGGAGTTGCGACTTTGACTTTCATAAGTCAACAGAGACACAAATTCACTATTTTGACTTTTGGGAGTCAACAGATTGGATTTTTGGAACTTGATAGAACTAGTCCCTGTAGTTCCAAGTGTTTTTGAGTTTAGAAAATTGATAGCATTTGTCCTTGAGGTTTCTAATTGAGTTAGCTAGGATAGGAATTAACAGAATATTCAACGGAATTATTAACGAAGTTAACTTGAAAAGTCGAATTGTCACACCTAGCCAACTCCCCATCGTCGCATTTTTCTGCTCCTCTAGCACCACTCAGGAATACTGTCACACTGTGAGATGAGATAAGCACTGTCGTGCTTCGTGGTGGTCGTCGAAAGACGGTGGAGCCGGTGGTGGCAGGAGGCTATGGAGGACTGGTGGGGCTATGGTGGTATAGGTGGGAGGGGTGGGTTTATGAAGAAATGATTTGGGGTGGGGTTTAAATATGTTCTAAATTAAAATTAATTTTGCTGAATTGAAATAAATCTTTAAATTAACTATTGGTTTTAATTTTTAAATTACACTTTTCGTCCTTTATACTGGTAAAATGACGATAATACCATCATGTGCATGGCACATGATTAAACTTAACAGAAAAAGATAATATCAGTTAGTGAAAAGGACGAAATGTGTACACAGGTTTAAAAAAAAAAGACATCCAGTGTAATTATTAAAAGAACTATATTTGTAATTTCATATATACTTAAAGGACACAATTTGTAATTTACTCTTAAAAGAATTTACTAAACTAAACCAATTTATTCTTTCCACTAATTCCCCGTGCAGACGACTCGACTTTCCACTTACTATTTTATTATTATTTTTTGACCGACCAAACGACATCGATCAAAATAGCGTCGTTGCCGGGGAATCGGTGAACTTATACTTGGATTCTTAATCTTGAAACTTATACTTGGATTCTTAATCTTGAAACTTATACTTGAATTCTTAGTCTTAAAACTCATACTTGGATTCTTAGTATTGAAGACTTATTGTGTGCGTCTTAACTAAACCTTGTAAGACTTGGTAAAACGTTCGTTTCTATATACACGGGAAAACTTCACACATGATACTAGACTCTAGCAGAAAGGAGGACATTACTCTCTTTAGCAGAGTACATCCCCGGACTCCTATCTAAATCAAACATCGGGATCCACTAATCTTCTGGACAACTCGAACCTTCTGTGAGAAAGCGTATAACGGTTAATCCTGTTCCAAACGCTGTCCCATACCTCTCTTAAACACTAGAATATTTAGATAACCGCTTTATACCCGAAATGTAATCGTATACTTCTATACACTGAAGCTAAACTAAGAGACTTTATGGCTATTCTATGTTTGACGTATTCTTGTTCAAACACAATTTAAACTATTCTATGACTGACGTATTCTTGTTCAAACACAATTTAAACTACCCCATGTTTGACGTATGCTTGTTCGAACATGATGAACGTATGAGACTTTAAACTACCCCATGTTTGACGTATGCTTGTTCAAACATGATGAATGTATGAGACTTTAAGCCACTCCATGTTTGACGCATGCTTGTTAAAACCCGATGGACGTATAAGACTTTAAGCTACTCCATGTTTGACGTATGCTTGTTCAAACACGATGGACGTATAAGACATTAAGCTACTCCATGTTTGACGTATGCTTGTTCAAACACGATGGACGTATAAGACTTTTCCATGTTTGACGTATGCTTATTCAAACATGATGAACGTACAAGACTTTTAAACTACTCAAGGTTTGATGTATTCTTGATCAAACCCGAGGAAAGTGTAAAGACTTTAAACTACTCGATGATTGAAGTATTCTTAATCAATCACGAGGAAACTTTGAAACTCTAAATCTTGTCACATTCCTTTCCCTTTTATCATTGAATGGCATTTCTCTCTAAGGGACTCGTTAATCAATGATCACTCTTATGTGGAAACTTTAGTCATGTGTTAAACAAATTCTTGTACTCTTCCTTGATCCACACACAAACAGAAGGACCTATGCGGACTATGCAACGATTTAAATGCTTGTGGGTGCACACGTAAGCATGAAAAAAATCAGCGTATGGGAAAACATAGTAAACTCTGTCGTGTGCCATGATCTATGACTTGTCATAAAAGATAGCCACGGAACTTAGGTACCGTAGCAAGTCCTTAGACGTATTAGACTACAAACTCAAAATCTTGAAACTACCATCAAATCCATCCTAAGTGATGCATCTCACTTTAAACCTTGAATGGAAGCTCGTCAGTTATTCTCTCAAATGCATTTCTGAAAACGAATCTTCATATATTTCAATGAAACTATATGCTTCTTAGGGAAACTCTTGGCAACCATATACTTTGAAAACTTGGAAACTTGAGCGAAATCTTACTCCTGTCATTTCATCTCATTTAAAACTCAAAACGTAACCCATAGTTTACTAGGGGGCGTAAAGTATTTTTTTTATTCTTATACGTGTCAAAGACTTAAATCCTGAACTAGATCCTTTTACTTTAATTTCGGGACGGAATTTCCTAAAGTAGGGGAGACTGTAATATCCAGAATTTTTCCGATCAATATTTTCCCGGAACCCTTACACGTATCATTTATTTAAAACTTGAATTCGTTTTAAAGCTATAAATATTAATTTTTAAATTAATATATGATTTAGGAAAAGTAAATTATACTTAAAACATATGCGTATGTATATAAGAGTTATAAACATACATATATATATATACATACAAATATATATATGTATATAAAATCCTCAAAAAAACTTACAAGTTCGTAATTTCTTAAAATTATTAATAGATTTTATAAAATATTTTATAAAATTTAATCATTTGAGAAAAACTTATTAAAATTTTAAACATATATACATTTGATTTTATAAAAGTTCAGGGACCAAAACTGCCAAGTAATGAAACTTGTTTTAAACTAAAATTCTACTTTTAAACATAAAGTGTAATTCAGTGAAACTTTGAGGACCTGTTCTGCCATTTTTCCAAACCCCCGAGACTGAAACCAGTCTCAGGTTCGAAGCCCGCAGCAACCGGTTTCTCAGCCTTTTCCTTCGAACTCGCGTTTCCGGCCAGGTTCACTGAACCTCGAGCATCGGCTCACGCATGCGACCGAAACCCAATGCATCCCGATAACCAATTCCAACTTTAACCACGCGTATTTACAGATTCAATCCGCCTTTACGCAACCACCATCTCCCCAACCGTTCGCACACTTAATGCTCAAGTTTCCTATAAATACCCACTCATACACCTAAACTACACCACACCAACACTCTCTAAACATCGAATTCCATCGTTTAATACCTGCATTGCTCGATCAAACTTGGAGGCAGCCGACCCTGAACACGGAACCCGTTCTCCCTCGTCTCGGCAGCAATACAGGTAATCCAAGTGCTTATTCACTTCACCTTCATACGAGGATCAAAAGCCCTCTATCAAATTACAATGACAGAGGGGTATTCGAATCGTATTTTACGGATTTCGTTCTAGGGTTCATGTGATTTGGGGGGGGGTGCTTTGGGCTTTTGTTTAAGAAATTCCTTTTCCAGTTAAAACACTAACGAACCCGTAGTCGGGATGGTTAGTGCGCGTGTGTGTGTCTCGACCCGATCCCAGACCCGAGTTCGAGCCGGGTAAACCGGTTTTGCTTCCTTTCTATTTTTTTAGCCTTTAAAACGATTTTAAACACTTTTAATAATTTTTATAAAATCTATTAAACTTTTATAAACTTAAAAACAATTTTTATTTATACTTTTATATTCTGGAACAATTTTTAATCAATTAAAATTAGTTAAAACTTGTTTAATCTTTGAAAATGAATATTTAAAAAAGTATAAAAACCACCTTTAAATCTTATAAAAGTTATATTCGGAATAGGAAATATTTTATAGAATTTGAAAACTTGAACCTTCTATAAAATCAATTTTATAAAACATAAGACTTGTGCATTTATTCATTGTAAAATATTTGTAAACTTTATCCTAAAAGAACCCTTATAAACTTATAACTATATTTAAACTTAAGAACACATTTTAAACATTTTTTAACTATACATATTTCAATAAATACTTAATACTTAAATGCTTTAATAAATTGTAAGTGATTTATATTAATTCTTTCAATTAGATAAATAATTTTTAATTATTTATTCGTAATAATTATGCATCCTTGAAACAATTGTAATAAAACCTTAATTATTATTCAAAATAATAATTATTATTATATATCCTTTAAATAATTATTATAAATCCTTAATAATTATTTATTTCTTGAATAATTATTGTTAAACTTTAATAATTATTTGACCTTTCAATTGCTTCAACTTATTTCCAGATGCTTAGAAAACTATTTTGATTATTTTCGTATAATGAATAATTGTGAAACTTTTAAATAATTATTTTAATTAATAATTATTCTAAACTATAAACTTATGAAACTCCGATATTCAAACCTTGCGACATTCATTCAAAACCTTCATTGAAACTTTTGTTTAAACTTTACAAAACACAATCATGCCCACCTCCCATTGAAACCCTAGTCAAATCTTGAATCCTAGATCCTTTATCTTAGACTCTTTATTTGAAACTTTAGACTTATATTCCTAGGCTTATTGTGAGGATACTCTCCCTCTCCAAGTCTTGCAAAACACTTGGTCTTGTCGATACTCGTCATCATCCAAGTGAGTATACTTAGCCTCTTTTTCATTTACATTATTTTGGGGTGAAACATGTTCAAACTTCAAACTTATACAATTCTTGTACAAACTATGACTAAATGCTTATTCTTATGTTAAACTTGAGACTTGTATGCTTAGATTAAACTTAAAACTAGCATATTCATTAACTTTGATCAAGCCTATGTTAACAATGATAGATCTATTGTATTTGACCAATCCACCTTGATTGATTGACCCTTCGGGGGGAGCCCTTGGTGTTTGTTACTAAACCAAACTTTTAAACTTGAGACTTATAAGGGTAACCTGCAGGTTATGCCTAAACTTGGTTGAGGATTGAATGTGCACAATGTTTAAGATACTTGTTTTCTCATACTTACATTATAGAATGCATGAATCATAGTGAATTGTAACTCTATTCAAATACTTGTTAAACTGTGTCAAAACCTTTGTATCTCACCAACTATTTTGTAGTTGACAGATTCTTTCACATGTTTCAGGTTCTACATAATGAGACTTGTTTGTGATCACATAGGACGCTTTGGACCTAGATTTCATATTAAACAGATGTTGTATACATGTTATTTCCTTTGTATTTGAACCTTTGAATCTATTATTAATGAAATACTAAAACTTTAATAGTCAACCTTGTGCTATTGAACAACCGCGTCCGCCCCGACGTATAATCCGCCGTCGGTTGGGGTGTGACACTGAGTATCCAAGTTATCAGGAAGATTACAATCAAGACTACCACCCGAGCGGGCCACTTGAACAAGACAACTATCAATCTGATAGACAAAATTTGATTGGTGTTGAAGGGACCGGTCAAAGATAGAAAATTAGCGTGTCCTGATCACCTTAAACTAGTTAGGGTAAGAAGGGTGTCGAACCACTAAGATTTTGTGGTCGGCGCTTAACTTCAATTGTCAAAGTGATTTATGAAGTTGCAATGGGTCTTTCTGACCAAACATAAACAATGATTGAGGTGAAATTAGTAATTTCAACTAACAATGATTATCAAGTTACAATTGCGTGCAAACGATCACTAGCAATCAAGTAACAAACACACGATTTAAGTTATAAATAATAATTAAAAAGGAATCACTCCCGGGTTTCAAGTTCATAAGCAATTAGGAATTATCACACCAAGATATGAGTTCAAGCAATCAAACGGTTATCCAAATCAATTTGACCAATTCTAACCAAAAACATCAACATTCATACGTCATAGGCAAATGGTGCAAGACAACATTCACGAATGAAATCTAGACAAATGTATGCAATATAGAATTAAATTAATCAATATATTAAACACAAACCAAAGTTCATAGTAATTATCATCTAACGAGGTCAATGGTGCAAGAAATTATCGACTCCCGCGAGTTCATAACAATACTAAACACAAAGATTCAAGTACTTCAAACAAAACAATTACAAGAACTGTTTCTCAAGTCTAGCACATGATAAAACCCTAAAAACTTACAAACAATCCACCCATGAATGATTACTGGTGGATTAGCCGCTTTTGGTGATGGAATTCATCTTCAATTCTTCGATTTCTTGATATCAATCTTCCAAAATATGTTTCCTAGCCTCCAAGCACTCCCAAAATCTCCCAAAACTGCTCTCCCAAAGATTCTTTCGAATTTGGGGAAGAAACCCCTAATTAAACACTGAAAATCAGTTGTTTTCCTGAAAATTCGCGTCTGAAATGTAACCGGCGTAAGCTTACGCCAATGCCTACTGATATGAAAAAGTTCCAGCATAAGCTTACGCCCCTTGGTAAAAAACTATTGTTTGAAAAAGGTGACCAGCGTAGGCTTACGCTAGTTGGCGTAAGCTTACGCCACCTGCAGATATCTTCCGAATCTTTCATCTTTGATACCGTTTTCTCACGCGGTCTTCTCCTTCTCGATTATTTCTTGCATAATGCTTCAAAAGCATCCTTTAAACTCCTATCACCTAGGGATGTAAACGAACCGGACGTTCAGCGAACGGTTCATGAACCGTTCGGAGGGAAGTTCGTTTACGTTCGTTCATTTAATAAATGAACGAACATGAATAAAGAATTCCGTCCGATTAACTAAATGAACGAACATGAAAAGTGGTCTCATTCATTCAATTGTGTTCGTGAACGTTCGTGAACGTTCGTGAACGTGTTCGTGAACATTCGTTTATTTACGTTCGTTCGTTTATGTTTGTTTACGTTCGTGTTCGTTTGTTTATGTTGTTCCTTAATTTTTTTTTGTATATTTCTATTTTATTTTATCTAAACCTATTATATTCTTTAATTTGTATTTTATTTTTTACCCTAACAATTAACTAAGTAAAGTAAGTTTGATAGATTTACATAAAACTTGATATTAAAATGATCTTATTAAATGTTCATTTTGGAAGACATTAGGGTTGTTATCAAAAGTCCCAAATAAGGCTTTGTTCGGTTTCGTTCGTGAACCGTTCGTGAACAAGTCCATTCCCTTAATGAACGAACACGAACATGAAATTTCGTTCGGTTCGTGTTCGTGAACCGTTCATGAACAAGTTAAATGTTAAACGAACGAACACGAACAAGGCTTCGTTCGGTTCGGTTCGGTTCGTTTACAGCCCTACTATCACCTGTGCTTGCATAACTACACAAAGTCTTTGCATTCCAAATAATAGTTCAAGTAACTATGCAATATTAACCATAAAAATGTGCAAAACTTTAGCCGCTCATCACCTAGTCTATAATACAATATGATACAATGGGGGTATATATAGGGTAAGAAAAACTTAGGGAACAAGCTAATCTATATTACTCGTTGATAACCATAATAATACATATATTTATAACATAATCATATCTATATTTATTACACGTCCCCTTGGTTATCAATTGCATACGTGTGGGGATGCTTCCTCGTTAAACCTTACAAAGAAAACTCAGTGCAACAAAACTATAGCCAAGGGAAAAAGAGTGCAACGTGCGTATTGTCTTATCCTGATACTTCTAGATGAGTTATGTTGGCTCACTAAAAAACTTACCAAGAAAACTCAATGGGACAAAAGTTAGTAAATGAAAAAAGAGTGGGTGCAACTTGCATAAATACGCCCCCTCGTATTAATATGTATCCTTTAAGTGACGGGTGATGATCTTCTGTGAAACTTGCTCAAAACTTTTGTAGTCAATGATTTGTAGCTTAATCCCTTGATCTGTAATTTTTTAAACTGACCAATGTTGTATGATATTCATGTAAAACTTATGTTCCATCCTCTCAAATATCACAAGATCCACAACAATATTGTGTTATATTTTCTACATTTACAAGACGAACCAAACTTGTGTTTGATGGGTTGGTAAATATAATCACAAATCTTTCGTACCTTATGGGTATCGAAATATTTGGTTTACTCATTCCAATATCTCCTCGTTAGACACGAGCTATACATTGTCGACAAACTTAAATATATACATTAAAGCACAATTGCACTTAACTATGTTACTTCTAGACCAAGATTTTCTCATTCTTTGATAAGAGATAACAAGAGATAATGATCAAGCAACCTTCAACATCTATATGTAACTTAATTGATGAATAAAGTTATTATTATACAAATGTTCGATATGTCTTATAAGACATAAGTTCGTAATACCATATTATTTAATAATTTGAACTCTTTTTGATAAAAAAAAGGGTCTGGACATTCCTTTGATTATGTGCGGTGTAAGGACTTTGTGGATGATATTAATCATATTTTGGGTGATTGTGACTTGGCGTGTAAGTGTGGAAATCAGTGTTTAAATGGTTAAAATTGGATTTACCGTCTTCCATTCGTCTGATTTCGATTCTAACGTTTGTTGATTCCCTCCATTCTGCGAACCGAAAGAAAGATCTTATTGAAGTGGTTTGTTTCACTACTTGGTGGGTTTTTTTGGAGATTAAGGAACAAGTCCATTTTTGATCCTCAGTCTTACAAGAATGAAAGTGCTTTTGATTTAATTGTTAACTTTTCTTTTATGTGGTTTAATAATAGGAAAAAAAAACTAAATTTGGTTGGGATTAGTGAATTAAAAACCCTCTCCTTATGATGTAAGTTTGGTTTGTTCTCAACTGTTTTAGTCGAATTTGTTCGTTTTTATATAATGCAGTTGTTCAAAATAATAATAATAATAATAGTTTGAACCCTTTTTGGTCTCCTAAAAAGACATAGTGATATTATCAACATATATTATAATACTAGTTTTAATCCCGTGTGTTACACGGGGTGGAACGTTAAGATTATATTGATAAATATCTTAACAACTTTTTTATACAAATTTGATATTGTGTTTGTAACTTTTAATTTTGTTACATGTTAAGATTATATGGATAAGAGTAATCACAACATCAAAAAATACATGAAAATGCATTTCATAAGTTGTGTATCTTTTACAAAACATTAAATTACATGTTAAATGAAACCTTACAATGATTATTTACAAATTTGAAAATACTTAATTGTAAGTAACATTTGGCGTGGTATTGGTAACTTTTCCATGTTTATCAAAGATTAATAGCTTGAGTCCATCTTTACTTTTAACTTTTAATAATGCAACATACAGCTGATCATGAATAAACACTGGATCTTTCAATACAAACCAACATTTGAAAGTGGTTGACCTAAACTTTTATTCATGGTCATTGCAAAATATACAATAATTGTATATTTTCTTATTTGAAGTTTTGATGAAATTATTTTGTCTGAATATGTTAACCCAATTATAGGGATAAAATTGTGATGACCAATGTTCCTTCCAAATATAATCTTCGCTCCTATAACGCGATTACCTAGTGATTTGACCTGAAGTCTTGTTACATTACCTAAACTATTTTTTCATCAATATTTCTAAATAGCATAACTGGAACATAGACATTTAAAACTAATTTATGGTTTGACAAACCTGATAGTGTAAGTCCATTTAGAAAATCAAGAGATTATAAACTTTCATCAAAATCATCATCAAGATGCTCTGATTGGTGGATACTATTTGTACTTGTATAGGGAAAATGTCGCTAAACTTTTAATACTAACTCTTTTATTAAAAAAAAAAATAAAGATAGAAAAAATTTAAATTTCAACAAAATATCGTCTTTTAAATTCAAAATTTAAAACTACAAATTTTAAAAATTTCACTCCTTAATATTTTGACATAATTAAATTTAAAATTTTAAAATTAAATACGAAAAAAATTAAAACTAACAAATTAGAATTGAAACTTGTAATCATATTTTTTGAAAAAAAAACCTCATCATTTAAAAAAAATAAAGTTTAGAATATAATACACTTTTAAAAATAAATATTTGCAAGTTTCTTAATTTTATTAAAATTTATAAATCAAAATAAAAAAAATTACTTATAAATATCAAATTTAATTAAAAAAACTACTAATTAAATATTAATAAACTTTATTTTAACACATATTTATTTAAAATACAAATGTAGTTTTCTTAAATTTTATATGTAAAATTAAAAAAAACTTATTTTTTGATAATAATTTTTTTTTAAATCATATTTTAATAATAATTTTATTTAATAAATCCTATTTTTTTTTAATTTAATAAATCCTATTTTTTTTTAATTTAATTCTTGATTTTGTTAAAATATTCACTTTTGATGATAATTTAAAAAAAATGTTAGCTAGTGGTAATAATGATTAATTGATTTGTTAAATGTTATTTTATGTAATTTTTTAAAAAAATGCTAAATATAAAAATATTAAATGAAGGTATAAATGTGGTTTTGGGGGGTAAATTTTGTGAGATTAAATGTGGTTTTGGGGGGAGAAATTTTGTGAGATTAAATGTGGTGATGTCAAGTGACAAAAACATTTAGTTTTTTTATTAGAATAGGGATACGTAAACCTCATATTGTTCTTTTAGTAAAAATACATGAATTGATTATTAAAAAACTTGGATTGATTACATCGTAATTATATCTCACTTTTCCGAGATAATCACTGAGTCGATTATATCGCACTCGACATGACTATTTTAGTCCATACTAATTTTAGTAACTTTATACTACATTTCTTAAGGTTTTGATATCATTGTTTTTTTTTGCATTTAAATCATTAACACGCTTCTTTCTATATTGGCCAATTACGCATTTGCATTCACTCAACAGGAAGGTCAGCGAGATGTTTTCAGATCAGAAGAAGGTCGACGGGTTTAGACGATGGTGGCGTCAGCTTGTGTTTAGGCAACAAGTAATGATGATAGGAGGATGAAGGCAGCGAGTTCCCGTTGTTGAATGGTTGTCAGAACGTGATGGTGGTTGGCCGAGGAAGACGACCCAAAAGGTGGGTGTCGGTTGCAACTGTGTAGGGTTAGGGGTGGGTGGTTTAGGAACATATATTTATATTACTGTATGCGTGTGGGTCCCAACAATATTTTTAATTAAATTTATATATATAGGTGGGCCCAAGATATTTTTAATTTTTTTTATTATTTAAGAAAATTTTAGTCATTTCACACACACTTAACGGTCATCCATTTTATGGGTAAGTGGTGTTACAAAATGGAAAGTTGTGGACCATTCTTGTAATATTTAAAGTTAGAGATCAAAAGTGAAATCAGAGAATACCATAGGGGTCATTAGTGTAACTAACTCAAATTTTAATTATTTTTTTGTTTTTAAGTAATTTTGATATATTTTGTTTTCTTTTATAACTTTTAAAACATAATGTTTTACAAAATATCGAATGTTACGCCGTGCTTTTTGTTATGTACAATTCGATGTAAATTTCATTTAAAACCGAGTTATCGTGATAACGTACAAGTAAACGAAGCATGACCGAAAAGTTGAATGTTATGTTTTTTTATTACTTTTTGTTTCCTTTTAAAACCTTTAAAATATGATGTGTTTTTTCAAATTCTAGATTTGTTGTTTCGACGTGCTTATTTTTATCATCGTTTCGCGTTAAATTTTTTCCATGTGTGCGCATATTTTTATCATCATTTCTCGGTGAATATTTTCTATAAGTGAATACCAATTTAAAGATCGTAAACTGAGTTTTACAAATTTTAACATCCGTCATAATTTTCATTCTTTTAACTTATACACTTTGAGATTTGTATCTCATTTACTTCTTTATAGTTATTGTCAATTGTCATTTCTATATAAAATGTTTCATATATCCAAACTACATATATGCCGACAAACTAATATGCCGACAAACTAACCGGCCCATTAATATCCTAAACCATCTTCCTCTTCTTCACCTTTAAAGAGTCGTAAGCCATGACCTCATGACTCATCTTCACACACACACTTGGCTTCCAAGCATCAACTTTGTTCGTTTCACTTTCTATAAAAACATGTTATAAATATACCATTTTAATCTATCTTCAAAACCCTAAATTAAGATGACTCACTCAACAACCAACACACATTTACTAATCTACCCTTTTCCTGGCTCAGGCCATATCATCCCCTTACTTGACCTCACCCACTTCCTCCTCCGCCGTGGCCTCACCATCACCGTCATCATCTCCGCCGCCAACCTCCCGCTTCTCCACCCTCTCCTCTCCTCCCACCCTTCTTCTCTACACAAACTTCTCTTCCCCGACCCCGAAATCCACCCGTCCTCTCATCCCCTTATTTCCAAAGTAATTTCCACACAAAAACTGTTTGATCCCATCGTTACATGGTTCAAGGCCCACCCTTCACCGCCGGTGGCCATCGTCTCCGACTTCTTCCTAGGGTGGACCAGCAAACTCGCGTCCCACCTTGGCATTCGACGCGTGGTGTTTTCGCCTTCAGGTGCTCTTGGTTCTTCAATCTTCCATAAGTTGTGGACACATGTGGTGGAGATCAATGCCGGCAATGCAGACGGAGATGATAAGTTGTTGATTTCTTTCCCGGATATCCCCAACTCGCCGGAGTTTTATTGGTGGCAATTGTCACGTGTATTATTATTACTACTATTATTATTACTTACACTGTAGGAAAAAAAACCAATTTGCTATGAAATATTTGTGACCCAAATTTTTTGTCGCAAATTGCGACAAAATTGTGACGAAAATAAAAACCGTAGCCTTTGTCACAGATGTGTAGGAAATTACGACACATTTTTGACAAAACCAGTAATAATCTTAATAATTGAAATAACAATACCTTTTTGTCTTAAAACTTATCCATTTTTTTATATATAATAATTCTTTTTCTAACGAAAAACATTGGACCTTTAGTTGTAGTTGATAGAAAAGAAAACTTTATAATGACCATCCAACTTAAACGTTTTAGTTCTAACAATACCTTTGTTATATACCCATGTATTACATGGGGAATCATTTATTAGAATAAGGATTATTTATTTTTATTATATTTAAATTTGAATTGTCACAGGCGTCGCGTTATTATAAAACCGGAGATCCGGATTTCGAATCTTTCAGGAAGGGAATGTTGGCTAATATGACAAGCTGGGGAATGATATACAACACATTTGAAGAGTTGGAAGGTGTTTACATTGACCATGTAAAAAAACAAATGGGCCATGATCGGGTTTGGGCCGTGGGCCCATTACTTCCCGATGAACATGGCTTGGAAAGCACCGGGCGTGGCGGGTCGAGTGCAGTGCCACTTGACGACATGCTTATGTGGTTGGACAAAAAGGCTAACGACTCGGTGGTATATATATGTTTTGGGAGTCGGTCCGTTCTAAGTGAGAAACAAATGGGTGCACTAGCGAGTGCGCTCGAGCTTAGTAAGGTTGATTTTATTTTGTGTGTCAAAGAAAGTGGTTCGAGCCTCATTCCTAGTGGGTTTGAGGACCGGGTGGGGGGGCGGGGGTTCATAGTCAAAGGTTGGGCTCCGCAGTTGGTGATATTAAGACATTGGGCCGTTGGATCGTTTGTGACTCATTGTGGGTGGAACTCGACGTTGGAAGGAGTTGCGGCAGGTGTGATGATGCTAGCGTGGCCAATGGGTGCGGACCAGTATGCGAATGCTATGTTGTTGGTTGACCAGTTGGTTGTCGGAAAACGGGTTTGTGAAGGTGGACCGGAGAGTGTTCCCGACTCGTTTGAGTTGGCTCGGTTGTTGGATGAGTCATTGAGTGGTGATAGACTCGAAAGAGTTAAAGTGAAGGAGCTAAGTGAAGTAGCTGTGAAGGCAGTCAAAGAAAGAACATCGATGCGCGATTTGAACATGTTTGTTAACCTTCTATCTGAGCTCAAAGATCATGATCAAACAAACGCTTAAAATCAACCAGCTTGTTGCCCGTTACATGCCACTAAATTGTAATCGTCCTTCTTTCAAAAAAATTTTGTTTTGCAAAAAATCAACCAATAACAAATCGAATGGGGAAAAAAATGTTGCAAAAGAATCAAATACATCCCATTTATGATTCTACTACCATGAGAAGATGCAATCTGGATAGCCATACTTGTTATGAGGTTTATAGTTCTTTAGTTAATATTCTTAGTCTTTATTGGTTTGAAACTTTTTATTTTATTTTTTATGAGGAGATTCATTTAATGATTATGGGTTCAAGTCTTACTCCCATATGATGAAAGAAATTTACCACTTAGAATACCAAAGTTTGAAAAAAGTTATGGGTTCAAGTCCTACTCTCACATGATTAAAGAAATTTACATTTAAAAAAAGAATATGAATAACAACCCTATTGATAAGTTAAGGGGGACTCTAACCACACACGGAATATTGCTAATTGGATACGCCGCCGCCCTATACGCCCTCGTATAGGGCAATACGAGGGCGTATAGAGTTCAGTCACCGAAAACAGAATGTCACGTGTCATTCTCTATCTGACGGCTGGTCCAAAACATGACGTATTGATCTATACGTAGGGTATGAGGCACGGGTTATATTTTTGTTTCAAAAGTTGAAAGATTGGGGAATTTATGAATCCTATACGTGGCGTATTGCCCTATACGCCACGTATAGGTATTTTTTATTTAATTATATTTTTTTAATTTAATTTATATTTTGTTTATTTTTATTTAATTATCTTTTTATTTTAATTTATATAATTTTGTTAATATAAGTTTGTTATCAATTTTTAAATTTTATATTTTTTATAAACATTTATTATATTTTTACAGTACAACCAAACAAAATATTAAACATTATAACCAAACAAATAAACTAAACATTATATACATTACATCAAAAAAATTAAATATATACATCAAAATGTTTTACATACATAACAATGAAAGAAACAAAATACAAATAAAACACCTAAACCTGACCGGCTCCGCCATCACCCTGACCGTCTCCGCCCTCATCCTGACCAGCCCTGCCCTCATCCTGAATGGCGGTGGTAGTGGGCGTTGCTAGATGCCGGCGGCTCGTGACAGATCGACGAGCTGTCCAACCACCCACATCATCAAGTCCTCCATTCGATCGACTTGACGACCGTGTCGCCGTGAGTCGGCAACAGGTCCATCAAGCAATGTCCGGGTAGCCCTCTCCATCCTAACAGACCGACGTACGTGTCGAGGATGCTGTGGCGGATAGTCGTGGATGGGCTCGACGTGCGGCGGCGCGTCTTCCATCGCCACACCCTGTAGCGGATGAGGCATAGGCGGGTCCCCTGTCCAGGCATCTGCGGAAACGGCATCGGGACCCAAACCTGGTCCTGGACGGCCCCTACGAACCGAAGGCCCTACAGGAATCGGTGCGTGATGCTTTTGCCGCTCGTCGTGCGACGGTCTAATCGGACAGGGGGAATGGCCGGTAACATCGCAGGCTCATGCACATCAAATGGTGTAACCGACCGCATGATCTGCGTGATGAAAGCACCGCCATACAAAAGCTCGTGCTTCTGCCGCATATAGGCAGATGCAAAATAAAGCTTCATGCACGTGGATAGGTCGCACCGCCTGCCAGTAAGCAGGCAACAAAGAAACAAGAGGTATCTATCAGTGCACCACTCACTTTTTTCAGACGCGGTGCGATCGACGTCAAAATAAGCCGGTGCAAATATCTATACAAAGGGTCTCTAATCCCCGAGACCCTCCCCTTGGTACCCAACCAAGGAATATCTGAAATCAAACCCCAAAAAACAAGGAGTTCCTCCTTGTCCAGCTCCGTCACCGCCTCGGTGAAAAGTGGCATGACCGTCTCAGGCTCGTGGTACAAGCCCGTCGTGACGGCCCACTTACGGAGGGTCTGACGGTAAAGGACCCCAAAAATAGAAAAACAAATATGATCCAAAGAAATATATTTTCCCATTTTGCTGCATCATCATTTCGGTGCAAATTCCAAAGTGCATTCGGCGTATGAATCGGAAAATCTCCGTCTAACTTGACGTGGATGAAATGAACATTTTTTACATGAACTAACGATACGATTTGATGTTGAGCGTGAACGTTAGAACCAATCCACAATGGAAAAAATGTTTGATTACCGACGATGCTTAAAAGATGAAAAATCACCCCAAATCTTTGAGCAATTAGGAGTCCTGTGTATAGCATCGACATCCAACGACTAACTGGTGCGGCTTTCACATCCGGCCAATCTGTCGTGTGATGTAGCCTATCACACTCTTGAAAGGAAACTCTATAAAAAAACAGTTCTCCACCATTCCTCTTTATTGTCCATCTCCTATAGAAGTTGTTGTCGGATAAAAAGCCACCGGTTTTCATTTAACCCTAAGCCCAAAGCTACCGATTGAAAACCACAGTTACCGTCGGGATTTACATCCTGTATATGTGAAATGTACGGATAAAATAAAGACGTATCGAATCCTTAAAACAATTTATATTGTTAACCGCATCTTTCCCCATAATCAATGGAAACCCAAGATGGGCGTTATCATCTTGTGGTTGCTTTCCTTTACCCTTCGTGGGACGACGGTGTTAAATGACCGAACTCGCTTGTATAGAGTCTTGTGACGCAATGTACGAGCTGTGTCTCGCAGGGTCACATTTGCTTTGTTGGGATCCTGTGAATGAGCTGTTTCTCACGACATCATGTTTCTTTTGTTGTTGCTTTTTCAAAGTTGGACGACCGCGAGTATCTTCTTGTACCACATGCGCTTTCTTGTTACTTTTGCTCGGAAAGACCACCCATGCGATTCTCGACAGCATACTTCTTTTGACCTGATCGGGTTGTGACATAATTTTGTTTCTCACTTGACCCAGTACTTTATCCACGTTTACATTTTCATCATCGACAAACGACAGTTTTAAATCAAGTTTCCTCCGGAAGACGTCCAACGCATCTAGCGGGATTCTGCCACCTGCATTAAAACGAAATAGTCACAATAGTTTGAAAATAAAAAAAAGATAAATAGTCAAAGCAGTTTACCTGTAGCTTCGATATTTGCCAGACGACAAGCACACGGCAACCCACAACTACTGAAAAGTTGGCAACCACACGTTGCATTTTGTTTCCGTATATGTGATAACTTGTACCACTCCTTTTTTTAAAAATTTAGAGTTTTATGTGAAACTTTACCGTGCAGGTTATCAAACAATTCAATAGCTATGAGGCTGTCCATTTTCCTTAAGAGGCTTGTTCCAAACCCAAACTGTAATTGATAATATTGATCTGATACAATTTCATCAACAAACCTAACAAGTCTATCTAGCGAGCTGTTAGCATTTCTAAGATAGCTCTTTAAAAGCGAATGCTGGCTCTCGACTCGGTTCGTTGTATGTTGACCAAAATTGAGGTTTATGTTAGACGAGGCGGATACAAACTTTTCTTTATACGGGTCCAACCAATTTTTAGTCACATAATCTATAACTCCTGGAAAAATATTAAATATTGAATAAATATTTAAATATATAATAAATATTCAATACTGAAAATATTAAATATTCAAAACTTACTTCCTCGTTTGGCTGCATACAGTCGTTCGTAAAGCCGGTTGAAGTTGTACTGGTATATATCTGGCGTGGGAGACTCACATAATACCGACCATGAATACTTGAAATTTGCCCAGTCTTCGTTTGTAAATGATGCCTTGGAATGTTTTGAGATATTCTCGTGTATGTGCCACCGACATAGGTTCTTGGGACAGTCCGGATATATTTTATCACACGCGTTCAAAAGAGCTTTGTCCCTATCTGTTACTATCACACGCGGCTCCATACACTTTTGCAACATTGCTTTTATTTGCAGTAGCACCCAGACGAAGTTTTCCTCCCGTTCTTTTGATATAAATGCATGAGCGATGCAAAACGACTGGTGTGTGGAGGTCACACCGACCATTTGGACAAATGGAAGTCTATACATGTTTGTTTTGTACGTCGCGTCGATCATCAACACGTGCGGGAACGCACGCCACATCTCGTACGATTTCGGATGAACAAAGAATATCTCCTCCACAATATTTGTGGCAGGATCTTCCCGAGTATAGTAGACGTATTTTTTAGAAGAAAGTAGTTTTTCCAGAATCTGCATTGGAGTTTCACCGACTCTCATTTCGTTTTTTATCTTTTGTATCGCATTATAAATGTCATTTTTAATACAACTACTCTCTGGGTTTTGTTCCATTATAGTTGCCAGGATATTTCGTGGAAACATGTTTTGCGAATACAACTTCGCCACCAAAAGTTGTTCCGACTAAGACAGTCTCCTCGCAAACGAGTGCGCCTCAAGATGTTAACTAGGATCGTGGTTATGACTGTCATCCTTCACCGTTAATTTCTAATCACCAGTATTTTCTTGGTACTCTACTTCCAATTTAAAGGGACAACCTATTTTCTTGCTACCGGCACGTCTAACCATGGCAGTAGACGCACGTTCGCCGTGACGGTCACACACAAGCCACACCTTGATAAACGGTTTCGTCGGATCGTCGCCTTTTCTCCTCGATCTTCGGGTGACAAGGACGTAATCATTCTCACGTCCTCTCCGGACAGCCCAATCCACTAACTGTTCACGAGACTGAAAATTCTGGTCAGTTTTATACGACACGTTTTGATGGTTTTGTTCCTCGTCTTCGGAGTCGTCGGTTTGTTATGTCAAATAAAAGACTTCACTGCACACGAAGTCGTCGGTTTGTTGTGTCGGGTAAGAGACTTCATCATATACGTAGTCGTTCGTGGGTTGTGTAAGGTAAGACGGTTCACCGTATACGAACTCGGGATTACTCAGTGGCTCGTTAAAATCTGGAAGCCTTACCCGTTGATGAGAATAAACGTCGGACGAGACCTCCTCCCGGTTCACCTCTTGAACGCCAGAACTTTGCGGGTTGTTTTCCACCGACTCGTTAGAATATACCTGAAAACCGTAGTTACCATCCCACCACCAAGACATGTTTATAATTTTTGGGAAATTATTTGAATTTTTTTTTTTGAAATGATACGTTCGAATGAGAACTCTGCATGGTTAAATACACAAAATTTGGGCCCTATACGCATCGTATAGGCCAATACGATGCGTATAAGGTACGAGGTACTTTCAACAAGTAGTCATCCATCACATCATTATACGCCGCGTATAGACCTATACGGGCCGTATAGCGAGGTGATGGGTGACTAGTAGCAGAAGGTACCTCGTACCCTAAACTGCATCGTATTGACATATACGATGCGTATAGGGTTGGAATGATCAGGTTGTACGAGGATGTCGGGCATGAGAAATTGTGAAGGGCTATACGCATCGTATTGCCCTATACGATACGTATATGGCCAAGTCCAAATAGCAATTCTCGTGTGCTATTAGTAGTCCCCTATGTTAAATATCTCTTGAACTAAGTTTATCTACGTTTAATATTAATATCCAATCATTATTACTTCTGCAAATAATAATAATAATTAATATTTTCTAAATAATTATATTTCTTTACGTTAATGTGTTTAAACCCTTTGAAAGTAAAAAAAACTTGATTTCCTTGTTGAATGATCGACAATGTTGTCATATGTTTGGGCATCTATGTCTAACAATCTCTCATTTGTATAAGACTTAATGATATATCAACATAGATAGTGGTGATCGTATATAACATCTGAATGTCCCCAATAACATAGAATTTGTAGTCATCTACTATCATCAACCAATCTAGACATCCGTGCTTCAAGGCTATGGTATATAGTAAGTTATCAATTATCTCTTCCGAAATAGACATCCCTTTAAACATGAGAGACACAATCACTATCATTCCCATATATTGTTCAACTCTTTTTTTCTCGATCAAGATTGAATTAAATAAACTTAGTTTGAGCACGACCATGTATTTCTATCAGTTGAATCAGCAAGGTGTAACAACCGTAATTTTATAAAATTAATCTAATTGTTAAACTCAAAATATGAAGTTTAAATTATAAATTTAACCGTTGAGGTAGATTAAGTTATTTCAAGTTTTAGATTATGTTGTTTATATGTGTAAGTGTAACTATGAGGAGTAAATTAAATTATATTAACATGACTACACCCTAATGAAAGATTTGATGTTAAATTCAGAAGAAACGGGACCTTGTTTGTTGGGTGAGTGGAGCCAACAAAAAGAAAAAAAGTAGAAGAATGGTATTATCAGAGATTTGAACCAATATATCGAGGGCCATGGGCGGATTTACATAGGGCCGAGGGGGTTTATCGGAACCCCCGAGTTTTGAAATTGTAGTAGAAAACTATGTAGAAAAAGTGGGATGAACCCCTTGAAAAATATAGGGTGAACCCCTTACAAAGATGGTGACGGTGGATCTCATGAAATATGTAAAAAAGAAGATGATGATGATGAAGTTAAAAGGTTTTTCAAGGTTACCGGAGTCGGAAACGACGGTGGCAAGAGGAGAGGTCTCTGTAACTGAAAATAGAGGAAACGAAGAGGAAAGAAGAATGACACATATTTCAACGAGTCTTTTGGGTTTTTACCTAAGGATATCTAATATTTTATTATTATTTTATTTTTTTGAGGCATTTAAAGAGGAGAGGCCTCTTTAACTCTACAATATAGCTATTTGGCAAGATATAACTTATTGAATTATTAAATAGATAAATTATGACAAAATTATATAGTAACTTTACGTTTCTATCTATTTTTAGATTTTATTTGTTTTAACTTTTAATAATATTTAGGTATTTTATTTTATTATTGCATATATGTATTAATTTTATAACGTTTTTAAGTTATAAAAGTTTATTGATTTGTAGTAATTTTTAACATTTAAGCTAGCTCTACATATATTCATAAAAATATAATTGATATATACAAGGCAATGTGAAAATAATATAATTATTACGATACTTTAGATAAAAGGTTCTTGTGAAGGTAGAATATAAGTTTATATTTTAGAGACCGATTTTAGTAGTCACACAGGGTATGGAAATCTCAGGGACGCCCCTGATGAAGGTAGAATGATACTTGTGTGTAATGAACCTTACCTAATCTGAACAATCGAACCAAACCGAAATTTTTTATTTCCGGCCCTATGAAATTGGAGCATCTAAAAACAGTGAACCCACTGGAAAAAATTTCTGAATCCACCATTGTCAAGGATGGCTCGACTAAATTCGTTAACTTTCAGGTTTAAAAAAGGTGAACCAAAAATCAATATATTTGAATTTTTTTTTACTAAAACTCACTTCAATTTTAATATGTATGTCTTTAAGAAATTATGTACAAAAAATTTCTAAGTGTTGCTACAACGGTAGTAGGGCCCCAAGCTGACCTGCTAAGAAGAACAACAGCCGTTAGGCTCACCGCAGGAGAAGGTCACCAGCGATCCACCTCCGGCGTGAGAATCAGTGATAGGTATCTTAGATGAATTCTGTAGTAGAAAGAACTAGTCGAGAGATAGGATGATTTACCTTGGAGTCTGATTCCGTATTTATATCCAGCCTTAGGTGAACTTGTGACCCTCCTTGTGTCTTCGGCAGGTGCCTCGTCTTACGGTCCCTGCCTTTTGTCCCAAGATTCTCCCAAAGAGGGGAAAGTCATTAATGTTGTCCTTTTGTCTTAAACGTTGACCTTCTCCCTTTTCCCCGCCGAGGCAAAAGGGTGTAAACACTATTCCCTGTCTGAGCATTCTGCTCCTTCCTTATTTATCCTTTATTTGGACTATACTCCTTCTCACGCTATTGGTTTCTCTTTGGAGGTATGTTCTTAGCCGGGGACTGGGCTCTTCATATTTGCTTATTGGACTTCTTTGTGGACTATATGTGTGATGGGCCTTAAACGTTATTGGGTCGCTGCCTCTGCACGTTGGGCTACCCCCGTCATCCGCCCCCCAAGTCAGATTTGTTAAAGAGATCTTTTGATTTAGCATATCTGGATTTGCCCTGGGTTTTGTCTCGTTATCTTGGGGCTTTATTTTGCATGGGGAGAATTAATGATCGTGTTCGTAGGGTATTGATAACCCTATTTGACAACTAACGTGACTTGACACGTTCTGACGGTTGCACGTCTCCACGCACAGAAAAAAATTTCTTTATGTTTTTGCTATAAAAAGGAGGGAGGTCATTCATATTGTCGTTTTGCTTTCCCCTTCGTCGAGTTACCTTCTTTGCAGGTCAGCCTCTTCTCCCTTTGTTCTTTTACATTTCCCGTTTTTTTCTTTTGATATGAGTGACCGATTTGATATGAGTCGGCGAAAATGCTTATTTAAACAAAGTACCCATGATGCCCTTCGCTTGAAATATCGTATTCCTCCGGATTGTCAAGTTACTCTTCCCTCTGCCGATCATACCGTTCGTGATAATCCGGCTGGTTTTGTTGCTTTCAGGTTCTTTGAGTTTTCAAACCTTCGCCTTCCTCTATCTCGATTTTGTGTTAGGGTTTTAAACTTTTACGATCTGAACCTTGCGCAAATCGCCCCCTTTGGTGTGAGCAAGATTTCTCATTTTGAAATACTGTGTAAGGCTCATGGCATTCCCCCCACTCATGGCCTCTTCCGTAAGTTCTTTCATTTAGCCAAGAATGGAGACTGGTTTACTATTCAACGGAGAAAAGAACCTGCTCCCCAATGCATCCACCCCTCTAACCCGACCATAAAAGATTGGAAAGGGGAATTCTTTTGGGTGTTGGAGATAATCCTTCATGTGTCCCTTTCTTGGAGAGATCCCAAGGGATCTGTTTCGGAGCCCAAGGTGCCCGAGACTGCCTATAATCATGATCACTATTCTCTGATCCATAGCACCCTCACTTGGGCGCGTCCTTGTTTGGAGGAGGTTCTTGTTTTGGTCGGGCTTAGTTCCCTTTGGGATCATCCGGGTACTCTCCCAGTTTTCAACAAGCGTGGAGTTGGTATGTTTATCTATTTATTTGCGCTAGCTTCGTTTATGTGACCATGCGTCTGATTATTTGTTGTGACTGACTTGTTTTGCATCTATGGGTCTTCTGGATGTTATGTCTTTGAGCTCTGATAACGAGGTGGAAGTTACCCAGAGGCCGTTGGAAGCTAGGGAAGATGATGCCACCATTCTTCACGCGAAGACTACATACTCCCCTGGTTGCACGTTTAACTTTTCTGTCTCTGATCGCGATGAAGATGTGGTCCCCGTTGCTCCTGTTGCTGCTCTTTCTTCTTGCAAAAGGAAGACAGAGGTTCCTCCTGCCAAACGTCCTCCTACTCGTGCCTCCAAGAGGAAAGCCCTAGCTATTGTTACCCAGGCTGCTTCTCCTATTGATGTTGGTGGTTCTTCCCGTGCTGTGGCTCTAATGGATTCTAAGGAGTCATCTACTCGTCCGTCTCAGGGTAGTGACCGAGTTGAGCTTACCCCGGACATTGTTGATTCTGTTTTCCCCCAAAGTTCAATGTGCTAAACAAGGATGTGTTTCCCATCGCTTCTGTTAGCCGGGAAATTGTTACTCATTTCACTACCCCTGGGCAGCAGTTGGCCAACCAGCATTTGTATGTTGAGCAATTGTATAACCAAATGTGCATATCTTGGTCCTTGCTTGGTAGCTATTTGTCGGATGCTTACAGGAAATTGTCTGCCTTTGATTCTTATCAGCAGTAGAGTGCTAAGAAGACTGCCCTCCTACGGGATAGGATATCTGATTTGAAGAAAGAGATGGCTGATTTGAAGGATGGGAAGAGCATCGAGGTTCGAATGTTGGAGGAGAAACTTACTGCAAGTCAGGAACGTGAACGCAAGCAAGCTGATGAGTTGACAGCCCTCCAGGCTACTACAGAGGATGGTCGTGCTCAGTTGGACCGGGATGTAGCCGCGTTTTCAGCGAAGAAAAAGGAGTTTAAGGCTCGCGAGGAGAAGATGAAGTTGTCCATATCCCAACTTGTACATGTCAATCAAAATTTTCAGCGTTCCCTTGAGGACATTTGTGTTGACAAAACATGGTTAATTGAGGAAGGGTTACACTTCATTGTACGCAATTTATTTGCAAGTAAAGAGTTTTTTACTCCGCTGGGGGCCATTCAGGAAGCTACAATTGCGTATGGTGAATACCGTGGTGTGAGGCTTGGGTATCGTTGTGCTGTGAGCCAGATGCTTGTGACGGATTATCCTGCTTACCATCCCGACTCTAAGAACAAGCTTGTCTAAGCAGTGCAAGCTTTTGAAGGTGCTTCTTTTCCGTATCTGGATGCTCTATCAGCTTGTGGTTCTAAACCGTTGTCCGTCTTTCGAGAGATACTCCCTGAGGCGCCTGTGAAGAAGAAACTATTTGGTACGGGGAGTGGTCAGACTGTGCAAACCCAAGCTAGCCCTGGTGTTTCTTCCTTGCCTCCCTATGTGGCTATTCAGTCGGGGAAACGCGCAGCCCAAGTCCCTTTGTTTAATGTAGGTGTTGCAGGAACTCGGAAGGCTAAGGTTACATCCGACGTGGCTAGGATGGAGGAGGACGTTACTGATCCTATTGAAGCTGGGGATGACAATATAGTGCAGGATCCTTAGGTTGCGTGAAGTTTGACTGATTCGTGGCTTATCGTAATTTTCTTGATGTATCTGAACTTGTTATCTTTTGGAATGTCTGTTTGATCAACTCTTTAATTTCTTTTGTATGTCTGTTTGGAAAAAATATTGTGGCCGGTGTATGTTTGATGATGTTGCCTTGTGTATGGCATGATGTTGGCTTGTATGAATGATTTTATTTTGCATTGCCTGTATTTATCGGTATATATTGCGCCATATGTCTGTTTTTCATGGGTAGGTCATTAGGTGCTCAACCTTTACATGAGAAGGACAAGGGCGGAACTCATGGAGTTATTTTTGGTGGGTGCTCAACCCTTTCATGAGAAGGACAAGGCCGGAACTCATGGAGTTATTTTTGTTGGGTGCTCAACCCTTACATGAGAAGGATAAGGCCAAAACTCCTGGATTTATTTTTGGTGGGTGCTCCACTTCCGTTTTTGGGTTGGCCCGGGCTGTATCCCGTTTTGCCTTTATTTTTGGTAAGATTTTGACATGGTTAGAAGTGGAATTTCAAGGATTACAAAGTGCCCTTTGTTATGTTAGCGAGTCTATGTTAGTAAAGACATGCTTTGAATGTAAAGACTGCATTTTGTTTGTATTCAGAATGTTACATTACACATAGCCTGTTGGCTTTACAAAAGGAATTGAATGGCGAATATTGTTCTATTGTTGTCGTTACACTGATCTATCATAAGGTGTAACACTTTCTCTTTCTTGCAATCTTTCTTGTAGTGACTTTTAGGTGTGGAACTGGCGTAGGTTGGCCACATTCCAGTGCCTGGGGACTGGTTTCCCATCCATGTAGCTCAGCTTGTAGGATCCCCCTTTGTGGCATTCTTTGACTTGGTATGGGCCTTCCCACCTTGGGCCTAGCTTCCCTGTGTTTTGCTGTCTGCTAGCCTCATTTTTTCGTAGTACCAGATCCTCCGGGCAAAATGACTCTGGCTTTGCCCGGGAGTTGTAGTATTATTTCATTTGGAGTTTGTACCGGGCTTCTTTGATCTAGGCATCTTCTCTTTGCTCCTCTAACAAGTTCAAGTTGATGGAGATTTCGGGAGCGTTGTTCGCTTCACTGAACATGCTACGTCTTGTGGACATTACCCCTATTTCTGCCGGGATCATTGCCTCTGACCCAAAGGTGAGGCTGAACGGTGTCTTGTTGTTGCTTGTCTTCTCTGTCGTTCTTATGGCCCACAGAACACTTGGCAGTGCCTCCAACCAATTTTGTCCATATCGCTCGAGCCTTGTCTTTTATCCTTCCACGATACTCCTGTTCATGCGCTCTACTTGGCCATTTGCCTGTGGATGCGCTACTGATGTGAATTTGTTTTATATAAAAAATTTTGCACCATCCTTTAAATGGCTCATCCGCAAATTGTTTTCCATTTGCTCGCCTGGGAGCCCAAAGCGTCAAACAATATTTTCCCAAAAAAATTTAACCACTTGTTTCCCAGTGATAGTGGCTAGAGGCTTAACCTCTGGCCACTTAGTGAAGTAATCAACGGCGACTAGGAGGAATTTTACCTTGCATACCCCTTCCGGGAATGGGCCGACGATGTCCATGCCCCACTTGTAAAATGGCCATCCCGAGTTGATGGTTACCAGTTGTGTCTGGAAACATGCGCAGTAGGGGTATGAAATTGACATCTTTCGCATTTTTTGATTTCTTCGAGTGTGTCTTTGTGTATTGTTGGCGAGTAATACCCTAGGTTCATGATTTTTGAATAGCTGTCCTTCCACCATAGTGTAACTTGCTACTTTTAGTTGTGACAACCGCGAATTTTCTGGTCAACACCGCGTTCGACGAGTTCATATAATAATAATAGTATTATTATGTTAAAATATACTTTCAAACGAAGTAAACGAAAAAATAATAGCAAGATTTATTTGAGTGTTATAATGTCAAATTTTTGATCAAGTTCTGGTTTATACGCGTTAACAGCCGAGTCGAACGGTTTCGTAAATTTTAATTTAAATCCGAAAGGATGTATATTTACGAGACGCAAGGACTCGAGGGAAAATAATACATTATAATAAGTTATTTTTGGAAAAAATAACGCCTCTATTTTTATCGGGTCCGGTTCAGCGGGATACCGTTATCACAACACGCGGTACAACACCACCCCACTATATATAGTGGGGCACCCCACTAAATCCCTCATTTGAAAAGTTTTAGAGAGAAGTTAGAGAGAGAGGGCAGAGAATTTAGGTGGTGGGGGACCGGTGGTGGTCCGGTGCCGGCCGACGACGGTCCGGTGCCGGCCGACGGCGGTCCGCGGTGGTCGAAGGTGGCCGGAGATGCGTTTTTTTTCCCATAAAACCATTTACCGACGCTACGAACGCAATGGTAAGCTCAGATTTGTCTAAATCTGTGCTTAAATTCGTTAAAAAGAGTTTTTAAATTCTATACAGAAAGTTTTATGCATGCGCAGTCTTAAAGATCGGACGATCCCCGGAAATACGACCGTTAGAAATGTATGAATTTTGGATATGATCTTGTCAACACATAGACGCAAAACCCTACCAAAGTAATATTTGACCAGAGCTCTTTAGGTATGTTTTTCATACCCTCGAATGTGACTGATCGGATTTTCGGATTTGAAAAACTGGGTCTCAAAGAATCGTCGATTACTGGAGATCCGACCGTTGGATCGTGACGATTTTTGGACAGTAGTTTTTTAGCACAAATATGAATGTTTTCACTATAGGAAATTCCGATCAGGTGTTGGGAACTATATTGTTGAAAACGAACAGATTGTAACAGTTTATAGGACCGAAACAAGAAATTGATCGGGTTGCATGGCCATCCAAACGGCATTGCATGTCAATTTTGAGCATATGGAAATGCTCGAGAGATAAAAACGATCCTAATGGTGTTTTTGGTTCATATTGCATGTGAAATACGGGAGGTTCCGCGTACGCGAACCATTTATATGAAAGGTATAAACTTTACCCGTTAAGATTTAATTTTATGTTAGAATAGTTTTATGAGTCATTGGTTGGAAATTGAACCCGAAAATATTTAGTATTGAGATATTTGATATTTTGAGTTGTTATTAGGTTATAAACTCAATCCCGGTTCACGTGGAACTAATATATTTATTTTTATACAACAATTGTTTTTTTTATGGATTTTTATAAACTTTTGATTTAGCTTTCAAAATTATTTTTAAAATGTAGTATTTATATAAAAAGTAAGATCTGGAAACTTTGGTAACTAAACTATTTACAGATTATTTATTAAAATTTCCACAAGTTTAATACATGAAAATTAGGAAAAATACCTCTAAGTATTAAAAAAAATCTGGAATTTGGTCAGTAATTAGTATATGATAAAACATAACTCCTGTCTAAAATTCATAAAAATTGGAGTTGTTTAAGTAGGTGTTTGGTATTTATGAAGTTTTAACGATTGAATTTGGGATCATATACTTCTGGACAAAATTAGGACTTGAAACTTATAATAGAATCTCACATGGAGTAAAACTTATTTGGTAAAAATTTGGTGAAGTTTGGACAATTATAACTATTTTTACCGAATTTGTTAAATTTTAACAATATTATATTCATAATAAATAATCTGGATATTGAAAAATTATGAAATTGGTCAGAAATTTTTATATATGTATATGAACAATTAGTGAAAGTTTCAAGTATTAATTTTATGTCTAAATATGATTTTAGAATTATTGTCCATTAAAACTTTATAAAAAGTTACTATTTTTGGAAATTTTTGTATAAAAATATTTTTATAAAAGTCTTAATGGGAGTTTGGACATAATTATTATCATATTAAAAATATAAAATTTAGACTTTTAAATTGGGTGCTAAAATCACACTAAAACCCTAATTTCGGATGAATCGGACTTTTAAACCGTAAACCTTACTTTACGCGCATAATCGCGTTTTTGGTCAAACGAAACTGTGACTTTAGATTTTATCATATATGATATTATAACTACTGATATTCATTAATAAATTCTAAAACTTAAGGTTTCAAAGTCACGAATTTTTATAAAAGCCGGTTTTACAACTTTTGAGCGGTTCGTACGTGTGTGCACGGGTTTTGGGTATGCAACCGACTACATAGCCACTTTTGAGTAGTAGACTCAGTTTTATACTTTAGGCGTCCTAAATTCTATTTTTTTCGTGTCTACTTAGTTAGTAGGACTCGGTTAGGACACCTGTTTTTGCGGTTCTTGCGGATTTAGCCGTACCTTGGTAGCACTGAGTTGCTAGCCACACTTTGCTTGCTTGCATTTGGCTGCTGGCCTTTGATAGAATTTGGATGTTAACCGTACTTTGCGGTTTTTGTTGACTATATCACACTTATCACCGACGTTGTTTAGGTGATTTCGCGGCCCCACTTTTCAATTTTTACTGTTTTACGGGGGAAAAGTTGTTTCACTCTACACGTTGTTATTTGGGATTAGGATTACCTGGGTTTACTTATGGATGTATTAAGTCCCCACTTTAACACAATCAATTAGCTTGGATAGCCTATGGGAATTATGAATAGTACTATTTGGGTTGACACCCCCGCCCAGGGTTGGTCGCGCCAACCAGACTTGTAGGGTCATTTGGGCGCATAATTAGCCATAGTAGGTGTTCACATTCGACACCTAGATACAGGGGCAACAACTAGTCTGACGGTTTTGATTGTAGCTCAGGGTAATTATATCTTAACACGTGTACTTGATCATCTTCAGATGGTTACTATTACATTTTGAAATTTATTTACTTACTTTTTATAGAGTCGCAAAACCTGCGTGCTCACCAACTATTTTATAGTTGACCCGTTTTCGAAACATGCTTTTCAGGTAAACAATTATGGGGATAACGAGCTTTAAACGACTTGCTTTTTGGAAGAGTTATTATTATGTACTTTTGGTTGTAGTTGGGCATTTTAGACCCTTTGTATTGATTCGGAATTTTTCGTATATTTGTACTTTCGATAGAGACATGTAGTGTGGTTCAATGTAATGCACAATTTTTCTTTTAGTTTCTCTTGTACTTGTGTTCAATGCGATATACAGGTCCCACTCCGTGTTTCTGCCTTCGGCGGGGTGTGACATCAGTACCAAGCGTTGTGCCTCTGTTTCGTTCTCTGGTACGAGCCCTGTTACCAAGTAATCTTTGATGGGTGTCATCCATGTTTCCCCTTCTTCTTCTACTATATCTCCCAGCTCCTTAGCTGAGATGGAGCTGCTTTCCTAAACCTCGACTAACACTTTTTTGGTTAGGTGCGCGAAGGTTAGCGAAACCAACTTGCTTAGTGCATCCCTTTTTGTTTTGTGTCCGTGAGACCTGCTTGACTGTGCATTTGCTGAATTCTTTTATTAACCGTTGGGCCAACTCTTTGTATTGTTGCATTGATAGGTCTTTCGTCGCATATTCTCCATTTACTTGATTTGCCACCAACAGAGAGTCTACATGAGCAGTGAGGTATTTTGCTCCAAATTTCCTTGCCATCCGGAGTCCTGCAAGGAATGCTTCATATTCGGCTTCGTTGTTTGTGCTGGGAAAGTTCAGGCGTAGTGCGTGTGTGATTTCTCTTCCTTCCGGGTCAACCAAGATAAGGCCTGCTCCGGACCCTTCGGCACTTAAGGCCACTTGTTGCTACAACGGCTGTAGGGTCCCAAGCTGACCTGCTAAGATGAACAACAACCGTTAGGCTCATCACAGGAGAAGGTCACCTGCGATCCACTTCCGGCGTGAGAATCATTGATAGGTTTCTTAGATGAATTGTGTAGTAGAAAGAACTAGTCGAGAGATAGGATGATTTACCTTGGAGTCCGATTCCGTATTTATATCCAACCTTAGGTGAACTTGTGGCCCTCCTTGTGTCTTCGGCAGGTGCCTCGTCTTACGGTCCCTGCCTTCTGTCCCAAGATTCTCCCAAAGAGGGGAAAGTCATTAATGTTGTCCTTTTGTCTTGAACGTTGACCTTCTCCCTTTTCCCTGCCGAGGCAAAAGGGTGTAAACACTGTTTCCTGTCTGAGCATTCTGCTCCTTCTTTATTTATCCTTTATTTGGACTATACTCCTTCTCACGCTATTGGTTTCTCTTTGGAGGTATGTTCTTAGCCGGGGACTGAGCTCTTCATATTTGTTTATTGGACTTCTTTGTGAACTATATGTGTGATGGGCATTAAACGTTATTAGGCCGCTGCCTCTGCACGTTGGGCTACCCCCGTCATCACTAAGAAATTTATGAAAAAGACCCTATTTTATAGTTTGATTTAGAACTCTGAAAAAATTGTGCCGACCTTGTGTATATCTGTTATGTGAATTTATATCTGTAGAGGTTTTAACCAAACCATGTGCCACAATAAATGTCGAATTTATCAAAAGACGAAAACGGTTATGTATGTTCTAGTTTTCACTTGGACAAAGATGTACACTTAAGTTCTATTAGTTGTGTATTACAGATTCTAAAATCTTTTGATTATACTAATCCTTTTACTTTGGTAGTTATCGATTCGGCTCGTCCACGAACGTAGTTGCAACGGTAAAAATAATGTTAATAAAAAAAACATAAAACTAAATGATAAAAAAGGAAAAAATAAAATAATAAAAAAATACTGGTTCGAGTCGTCGAAAACCATAAAAGCGAAGAACGATACGGGTTCCGATAATACCAATACCGACAATGATGTTGTTCGCTGATAATAAGTTCTGCTCGTCACGGTACGACAACGGCAAAAATAAAATAAAATTAAAACGTAAGTGCAACGATAAAAATAATATTAATCAAAGAGAAACATAAAACTAAATAATAAAAAAGAAAATAAACAAAATAAAAAAAATTAATGGTTCGGGTCGTCGAAAACCATAAAAGTGAATACCGATACGGTTTCCGATAATATCAATACCGAAAATGATGTTGTTCGCTCATTACAGGTTCGGTTTGTCAAGGTACGACAACGGTAACGAATCTCGTTATAGGTAACGATAAAAAATCAAAGATTTTGAATACAACTCCGTTTTAAAAAAAAATATATCAGAACGTTGACAAAAAAAAATTTAAAAACAGTCACGCTCTTCGTATTTTGAAAAAAGTTAACGAATGAAAGTTATTAAAGAAAAACGAAATTAATAGAAAATGAAACAAACTAAAAGCGTATATTATATAGTATAAGAGTTAAAAATAAAATTTTTAAAAAAGTAAAAAAAACTAAAAAAGTTTGGTGACCAAAACGAAAAGAACCAAAACTTTACTATTCCCAAAGGTTTTGTTTTAATATATATAATAATAATTTTATCCCTCTACTCATGTAGTTGTAGTGTGAATTCAGTAACTCTAGACACTAAAGGTGGGGGGAGTGGAGCTCTAATAGAGAGGGGGTAGTGTGTAGTGGCGGACGTAAGAATTTTTTTTATGGGGGTCAGAGATTTTTTTGGGTCGATTGTCAATAAATAAATATTAATTTTTTTCAGCTTGGGTCGGGTCGGGTCGGGTCACACAATAAAACGATGAAAACTAACAAAATTATAAACGAACAATAATAATACGATGTTTGCTATTAGAAATGCATAACTAAAAAAATATCCCAATAATTGTTCTCTACAGGTTTTCATTTTTTGAAACCGAACCATTACATCATTTATAAGAATTTTTTCAAACAACTCTTTTTCAATATAACAAACACAACTATCAACTCTTTTATCAATAGTTAATTAGGTTTAAAAATTTTAAATGAGTATTGGGTTTATTTATGGGTTTATGTTTTATTTGGACCTATTTTGTTTAAAATTTATTAGGTTAAACTATTAAAGGTTTGGTTTAAAAGTTTTATAATTAACTAGGTTAGAATCCCGTGTATTACACATGTTTGAATAAATGTAATGTTATATACTTAGTAATAAAAAGTTAATGTTTTTAAAACCCGTGTAATAAAATATAATGTAATCTATTAACATATACACTGGTCAAAATGAAACAATATGAATGTGTAATTTATTTTTATATAAACCATTTTTTTTCTACCCACACCCACCCAAAATATGGATCGTACGTTATACTTCCAGCCTGATTCATCCGATCGACTTTGTGTTCAACGATGATAGTATGCAATTTCTATGTGATGTTGTCACCCAAGCCGACGAGGAAGACACGGCTACATCATCAAGACATATGTACGCCATGATCATAAATAGGCTTTACAGGATCTAACACAAGGAGAAGAGACGTTTCGAGATAGGTTTCGGATGTCGAAGAGGTTATTTTTTAAAACAGATGGAGATGTAGAAGCTAGGTTTGAATATTTTCAAAATGGTCAAGACCCGAGGAACAAGAAGAGTTTCACGGCGTTACGAAAATGCATATCGGTGTTTAAACAACTCGCAATTCGACGACTATTTAAGTATGACCAAGAGGAGAATGTCAAGTGAATGCCTAGAGTATTTTTGTAATGCCATAATTCAGTTATATGGTACAGAGTTCTTACGTAGACCGACAAGCCACGACATTGCACTTTTGTACATCGCACATGAAGAAAAACATGGCATTCCGGGTATGCTTGGTAGCATCGACTGTACACATTTTGTTTAGAGAAACTGTCCGACCAGATTGTGCGGACAATATATGAGAAGCGGTCACCAATACCCAACGATCATGTTAGAAGCGGTGGCTTCAAGTGATTTGTGGTTTTGGCATGCGTTTTGTGGTACACCTGGCTCTAACAACGACATCAAATAAATAATACAAGTACGCCAACTGTCATCAGAAATGCATGATAAAAATACAATATTGATGAGTGGTTAATAAACCCGTGGTAAAAGTTTTTAACCCAAATAATGTGTGAAATGATTTAGTTTACATTATTTTTATATCTTATAGGGTTTTTATATATAATTGACTAGGTTAGAATCCCGTGTATTACACGTGTTGAATAATACTTAGTAATAAAAAATTATGTCTTTAAAAGCCCGTGTATTGCACGGGTTGGATAAAATAGAATGTAATTTGTTAACACATACACTCGTCAAAATGGAACAATGTGAATATGTAAATACATGATTAAAGAGTTTTTATTTGGATCTTAGATGGCTATAATATTGTTTTCATTTTGTAGAATTCATAAAAATATGATAGAACAATTTAATTGATGATAAATACAGTTTTAAATTTAAAAATCTATAGGTAAAAATTGAAACAAATAATTAATTTAGTTGACTAAAATAGTGGAGTTGATTATTAATAGGAGAGAAAGGCGGGAAAATGAAAATGTGAAGGCCTAGAAATATGACAAGTGTCTATCCCAAAACCTTGATTTATTAGTATGTATAGATTAAAAACAATAAAAGTAATATAAAGTAAATTTATAAATATTAAAAATAAATAAATTAAATTAAATTAGATTGACTCTAAATAATTATATGTGTATATTTCAATTTCAAAATGCCAACGGGTAGAGATGGGCAAAAAAAACCGGTTTGAAATTTCAAACCGGGCATAACCCGAAAACCGGTTCAAACTCGAGTGAAACCGCCGGTTACAAACCGGTTTGCCATATTCTGGAGCCCACCGGGTTACGGACCGGTTCTCCCAACCCGGTCCACAAAACCGGTTTTTAAACCGGTTCAAACCGGATTTTCGCGTTGAAAGGTTTATAGCCGTTACAAAACGGCTTTATAGCAGTTGGAGAGTTTTCTAGCCGTTTTTTTGTCATTTTTTCACCCTTAACTCAAAATAAATAGGTGGGGGGTGTTTAGGGTTGATCACACATCTCTCTAAACTTTCTAATCTCTCAAACCGCTCTTTAAACTCGTTAAACGCTCTCTAAACTCTAAAAAAAACCATGGCAAGTAGTGTTGGTGGTTCCTCAAACGAAGTTAGCGTTGTGGAAATTCTACCATCAACGAGAAATCCGGCAATTTAGTGCAATTACGATTTATGTTTGTTGTCAAACGGGAAGGAACGTGCTCGGTGCAAGATGTGTGGTGCGTTTTTGGGGAAAGATTCAAACACTAGTTTGAAAACGCATATGGAAAAATCTCGCCCGTCCTTGAAGAGAATTCCAAGTGAAGTTCAAGCCTCGATGACAAGCGAAGGAAGAATTTGAAACTTTGATCCAAATATTGTTCGAGATCGAATGGCGAGGTTAGTGATTCAAGAAGGATTGTCGTTCAACCACTTTGACAATCCGCGCTTGACAAGGATGATTCAAGAGACACTCCAACCACGTTATCGTCAAGTAAGTCGCATCACCCTTAGACGAGATTGTATAAAAATGTGAAAAAAAGCAAAAAAAGTATTAATTTTGGGTTTTGAAAGTTTGGAAACCGGTGTAAACTTAACCACCGATATTTGGTCGGCTCCACATGGTATACCGGATTCGTACCTTTGCGTTACCGCGCATTGGGTTGATCCCAAAACGTGGAAATGATGAAGCGTACAATCACGTTTGACTTGTTTAAATATCCACACACCTGCGAAAATTTATTTTATATATTAGATGGTGTTATAACCGAATTTAAATTACAAAATAAACCTTTTTCAATGTCTTTTGATAATGCATCTAATAATACAAATGCGGTACAAAAACTAAAAATTAAATATCAACCGGTTTGCAACGACGTTTTTTTTCATAGTCGATGTGTCGCACACATCATTAACTTGGCGGTGCAAGCCGGGCTTGCAATTGAAGAGGTTTCAAACTTAACATATGTTTTTCGACTTATGCTTAAAGATATTTTTAGTAACAAAAAAAGATACCATGATTATATTAGATTTTGTCGTGAAACGAATAATCTTTGCTTAGGTCCGAATTGGGACGTCGAGACAAGATGGAACTCGACTTATAATATGTTTTATATCGCTTTACGACAAAGAGAAACTTTAGAAATATTTCATGAAATGCTTGCCTCAAAACCTCGTCGTAAAATTCTAAAGTTTCCGTCTATGAGTTGGGACATTTTAAAAGACGTAACCGAATTGCTTGAAGTTTTCAAAACCGCCACCACTTTTTTATCCGTTGTTTATTATCCCACAAGTCCGTTAACTCTAAAACAAATATATTTAATGGCTAACAAGTTGTATGAACTTGAAAATAAAAGCACTCTTTTTACAAAAATGATAGAACCGATGAAAGAAAAATTAGTAAAATATTTTAAAGAAATGTCTCCCGGTATAACTTGTGCCGCCGCGTTAAACCCTACCATAAATGTTTTCGGGGTTGAAACGTTGATTGATAGAATTACTTACGCTTTGAATTTGGATAGTGAAGACATCCATTTTGTATAAGGCACAAAAACATATTTTAACAAATGTTTACAAGATTTATTTGATGTTTATTTACATAAATATGGTACAACTCCGACTGCACATGATACAATGAGTACAACATCAAGTGGTAACTCGAGAGATGTTAATTTGAATTTATGTAATGAAATGTTAAATGAATTTAGTAAACGGGCTCGAGGTACCACCCAGAGTAGCGAACTCGGAAGGTATATTGGCACAAACTTTTTAGCGTTTATGCCTCCTACCGTTTTTGAGGAGTTTGATATTTTAGCTTGGTGGACAAAAAACGAAGCTTCGTTTCTGATTCTTTACGCCATGGCCCGTGATGTACTAACCGTCCAAGCTCCCACGGTAGCTTCGGAATCTACGTTTTCTTTTAGTGACAGTGTCTTATCGATACGAAGGATTAGACTCACCCCCTAGCGATGGAAATGTGCATTTGCTTGAAGAACCATTTGGATGCAATGGATAGGATACAAGACCAAACTTCTCTCGAAAACGAAATTCAAGCCGAAGAAATCATACACAACAACGAGGTTGATCTTGGAATATCCGAACCAGTCACCGATGAAGAACTAGCCGAAGATGCAAGGCTACGAAGCTCCAGTTCCGAAGACAACGCACAAGAATAATCAATCAATATTCCAAAAAATAAAAATATATATTGTCATTTGTAATGTTTTACAATTTTATAATTTTATCTTGTCATGTTTTTTAATTTACGAATTTTTCAAATATTAATAAACATTGCACTTTATGTTTTATATTTGTTATATTTTTTTTGATTTTTTATTAAAAATATCGAATTTATTTGAATTTATTCGATTTTTTTAATTAAAACCGGTTTAACACACAAACCGGTTTCAACCCAACCCTAACCGGTTTAATAGGTTAGGGATTTCCTTGCCTCCAAACCGGGTTAACCCGAACCGGTTTAGGACCAAACCGGTTTTGACTCTCCGTTGACCAAACCGGTTCAGGTCGGGTTCGAACCGGTTCGGGTTAAAAACCGTTTTGTTCACCTCTACCTACAGGGACTTCACGTGGGTAAATGGTTGGGCTCAAATCAATTTTGATGGACCTTAGCAATTGGAGTAAATTGATTTACATGGGCCATTGAGTTCATAAGAAGAATAAAAGAAGCAGGCCACGAGATTGGAAGAAAAAGTTTTTTTTTTGTTTTTTTAGGGGGGGGGGGGGGGATTGTAGACGGTTGCAATTAGGGGTGTTCAAAGTTGGATATCCGAATTTCGGATCGGATAGTGGATTTCACTATCCGAAATTTCGGATAGTGAAACGGATATCTGAAAATATAAAAAAATAAAAAGAAAATTTAAATATAATATTTTTAAATTATAAAAACAATTAAAAACCTTAAAAAACATTAAAAAAATATACATATAAATATATATATATATATATATAATATATCAAGTTTTGATTCAAATTTTCTTATTTTTAAATAATAAAAACAATTAAAAAATATATATAATATCCGAAAATCAATATCTGAATTCAAATCCAAAAATTCGGATATCCGAATTTCAGATATCCAAATTTTCAGATAATTCGAGTTCGGTTTCGAATTCAAATTTTTTTAAACACATCTGGCTGCAATTAGAGGTGCTTAAGGGCACACCTCACGAGGGGTTTTAGCCCTTTGGCGGCTGGAGTTGGGACGCAAATAAGATAGGAAAGCACGATTTTCAAACCAACAACTTTGCTCCTGTTGTGGTCAAGGGTTGTACGAGAAGGAAAAGAGAGCGGTTAATATTTTTAATGATAAATTTGATATTGATAGTATTTGAATTCATTATTATTATGATTTGTTAACTCTTTTGTAGTTTTCTCGTGACGAACGGTTCGTATAAATTTTATATTTAATTAAGTTGTTTATGATTTTGGATCTGTTTAGTTTTTGACAATAACTGAATGAATTGATGTATCGGTTAATTTAAACAGTTTATATTATGTGCTTTGAGTTTTCGTACTTTACAATCTTGTTCGGTTGATGATAAAACCTAGAGCGGGTTGGGTGACTAAAGGAGGGTAAACTTGACACTTATAAATTGGGTGATTAGATTGTATTGGTTTATGACAAAACTGGTTGTATAGGTTTGCTGACAAGAACCTGTTTTCAATTACTGTTTTAACCGATTTTCCAGCACTGTGTCTATGAACCTGAAGTTTGGAGAGAGTTACATCTTTATTTGATCTGTGTTTTAATTAGAATTTACTAAACTAGACAATTATATATTTCCACTAATTCCATTGGATTCGACAACCCTACTTCCTTGTTTACAGTAGTAGTTTTTATAATTGTTTTTTATTGACATTGACACCGCAATCAAATATCCCATCGTTTCAAAAAGCATTTAAACACCCGTATGTTTCTTTGTAACCGCCACAAGAATGATTCTTAAACCGTCCCTGAAATTGTCCAACTCGAAGGAAGAGTAATTCATAAACTATAAACAATAAACTATCCTTAAAAGGTTCATAGCACATACTCCCAACTCGAAGGAAGAAATGTGTGTTTTTTTCACATACGAAGTCATAGGATCGTCCCTGAAATCTCAACCTTTGGCCTTCGTCTCCCTAAATTTGTTTAAAGTAAAATCATATTCTAAGTGTTACATAATAGACCCTTAACCATAGAACAATTACAAACTGGACCCCTAAAATATTATGGTATGTAACAGATTCATTGTTTAGTACTTAAGAGATCGAAAACCCAACATAGGGTGTTTAGATATTACACTCTTTAAAGCGTAGGTTGTATGAGTTGTAGTAGTTGACAGTGGAGCTTCGTGCTTCCATCCAGTAAAATCATATTCTAAGTGTTACATAATAGACCCTTAACCATAGAACAATTACAAACTGAACCCCACTAGCACTGCAGATTCAGAGATAATTTCAGAATCCGGGATCCCCATTCTTTTCAAGACATCATACTGGATTATGTTCACCGAGCTTCCTCCATCGATCTGTATTCTTCGAATGAAGTGATTTGCAAAATATAAGTTGATCACCAGGCCATCATGATGAGGATCTTGCACATTATCCTGGTCGTCCTCGTTGAAGGAGATTATCTTCTCTTCTATTAGACTGGAAGTTCTGAGTGGTGTATCTCCTTTCTCTGTTTTAGCTTCTTTGACATTTCTTTTAGCTGCAGAGTAAGAGGTACCACAAATGTCAGAACCACCAGAAAGAAAACTATTACCTTAGCATCGGGTGGCGGAGATTTGGCTCTTTGAGGTATTTTGTCATTATCCTTGACTTGCTTCTTTCCTTTGCCCACAAATTTCTTAAGATATCCCTTGCTTAAGAGATAACTTATCTCTTTATGCAAGGCAATGCAATCCTCGGTGATATGTCCGAAATCTTCATGGAAGGCACACCATTTGGACTTGTCTTTGCCCCCGGTATTTCTTTTCGAATTTACGTGGCCACCTGGCTTTGTCTCCAAGATCTTGCATGGCATATAACAAACCAGTTGTGTCAATCGAAAAACAGTATTTAGATAACTTAGGATATTCCTCTTCTTTCTCGTCATCTTCTACAGCATTGACTCTGTGATTATTAGGTTTGGAGTATGGCTTGGATCTATATGGTTTGAAAGGTGCAGTCTCGGTTTTTCGGTTAGATTGACTATAACTGGTTGGAGCATCCATCCTTTGTTGAATCTTCTTATCGTTTTCAAGTCTGATGAACCTTAGTGCTCTGTTTCTGACTTTGTCAAGATTCCTACAAGGATTCATGACAAGGTCTTCATAGAATTAAGAATCTTTCCTCAATCCCATTTTGAAGGCCTGAACTGCTGTGGCTACGTCGAGATTCGGGATATCCAGGGAATCTTTACCAAATTTGCTGACATAATCTCGAACAGATTCTCCGGGATTTTGAATTACCCTGTACAAGTCACTTGTCAATCTTTCAAAAGTTCTGTTGCAGGAGAATTGACTGTTAAACAGGTTAATTAAATGAGCAAATGAAGTAATAGAGTATGGAGGAACATTAAGTATCCATTTTAAGGCTGATCCTGTTAAGATAGAACCGAATCGTTTGCATAAGCAAGCCTCTTTCAGATCCAAGGGAATGGGGTTGATTTCCATTCTCTCTGTATATTGCGCCACATGCTCCTCAGGATCCGTTGTCCCATCATATAGCTTCATGTTGGGAGTTTGAAAACGCTTCGTGATCTCAGCATCACAAATGGGAGGAGCGAATCTGGAGATCATGTGGCTGGTAGCGGACATCTCGGGTATGGGTTGTACCACACCGGGCACACTGGAGATCATCTCTCTCAGCCTTTTCAATTCTTTCGCCATGAAAGGAGTGATTCATGTATCCTGCACATATTCGTTAGCATTCGAAAAATTATTGGATGTGTTACCCATGCCGGTATCTCTGAAAGATTATCCCGGTGTGAATCCAAGATCTTGAGTTGTAGTAACCCTGGTAGCCGTAGTCGGACCATATCACACCCCCAAAATCCACTAACGGAGTTTTACCATTAGGAGTGTGACATACCAGGATCTCAGTCATTAGTTACATTGAACGACTCTATATGAGTTTAATAAAAACCACTAGTATTGCTCATAGTCACGATGCAACACTAGAAATGAAAACACTGATTTAATGTAAGACTTGCAGAAGCGAAAAGTTAGATGAAAAAGTCGCGCCAAGAATAAATAGTTCAACAATAAACTAAATAAATAATTCTTGATTTTGAAAATGATAGACTTCAAATGCATGCATGCCTTAGTTTGTGCTTGTACCTTAATGACCTGAGAAAACATGCTAGGTTTCAATGTTTGTAAAGTTTACTAGATAATACCATTTACAATTTATATCATAGGTAGCTAACCTAGTACATGTTACTAAAGCGTTTCGACACCGAAGCTGACTGTTTATGTTTGTACTGCCTCCCACCATGACTATCATAATCAATGGTGAATGTTTAGGTCAATGTTACACTTGTTCGACTACCTGTCGTGTTAGCGCGACTAACGCGGGTGGGGCTTGTCAATGCCCAGTAGTACTACTCAAGATTACCTCGCTATCCCATATATTAAACGGTTCGATAAGTAAGGACTTGCATGATATGTTTGCGCTTAGTACACAAGTGATATAATTGAAATGTAAAATCTAAATGTTCGTATCCATGTTTTCTCCCCCATGTTTAAACCATAAGAAAATGGGCCGTGAAACTCACCTTAGAGTGCGTGTGAAAGAAATCGAACTTAGAATGCTTGACGACTAACTGCCACCTATAAACACCGGTTTATAAGTGTGTGTTTGTGCAAGTTGATACGAACCCTTAGTATCCAAACAATACTATTGTTTAAGTGTTTAGAAAAGTTTTGCAACTTTGACTAAATTTGACTAAGTTTGACCAAGTTTGACTAAGTTTGACCAAGTTTGACTAAGTTTGACTAATTTTGACCAAGTTTGACCCGATGACCCGTTTAGTGATTAGATATTTGTTCAGTATAACACTTCTATATTATACACAATGATCATGCTGTAGCACTTAGCAACAAATCCTATTTGTTCTAACAAGATAGCAAGTTTCCATAAATAACAAGTTTCCATAAATAGCAGGTTTCTATAAATAGAAATTTTCCAAAAATAGCAGGTTTCTATAAATAGAAAGTTTCCAAAAATAGCAGGTTTCTATAAATAGAAAGTTTCCAAAATAGCAGGTTTGTTCGGGACTCATGTTTCTGGAAACTATCATCATTGATATATTCATAGGATCACTCTAACATGTTCTAGCTCATCACATCACATAACAATTGTCTAGAACCTAAACATGCAAATCATAATTGAAGACAACGTTGCTATCTTTAATAACCTATGACTAGCATTCGTGATTTCAAACACCTAACACGTTACAACAAGTTATTGTGTCCTATCTAACATAGAGCTATCATCAAACCATATCATGCATGTCTAAATAGCAAGTTATAACCACTTTTAACAATTAAAGTTTCCTTATTTGGAAAGTTCACAAAACCGATCTAGGTATTCAAAATCTGATTTCACAAATCATGTAAACATGCATCAAGTAACACATAACCATCATCACATCATCCTAATCATGTCTAGCATGGAAGATAGAAATCATAAAATTTTTCCTCTTTTAGTAAATCGTCCATCACACGCTTTATTCACACAATTAACACGTCTAATCAATCCCAAATCTTTCAACTAATATAACTACAACTATATTAATCATAATCCACGTCTAGCATGCGATTCCTATACATCACATAATCAATAATATTCAACTTTCACATCATATGACAACTAGGGTTTCATATATGTTCATAAAATCATCAATACGATGCCACAATATCAAACAATTAACTAATTCATTATCATATTTCAAAATCATTAAGTTTGGATAATCTAGGGTTTCGATCCCAAAAATAAAAATGAAAAAGTGATGGAATCAGATGAAACGACTTACGTAGAGACGTTAGAAACGCCTAGACTAGCACGTATCTACTTACGGATTCACGATCGGGGCTCGATTGAGGTGTGTTTGGGTTGCTTGAAGGTTTCGGTCGAAGGGAGAAGAGGGGGGGGGGGGGTCGACGGCTCCAACAAAAAAAAGGGATTAGGGTTTTAATTTTTTTTTTTTTAAAGTTTTATCCTTATCTAGTCTTTAATGGTAATTACAATCGGGCTTTGGGCTTAATTAAGGCCCATAAGTCTAATTAATTAAATGATAACTTAATTAATAATTAAACCTTTTAATTTTTATTTTTATAAAAACACTATCTTTTATAAAAATACTAACTACATTTTACACACGATAAACACGTACGAAAACAATAACATTCACACAATTCACGTAATCCCATATAAATCATATAAAACTCATAATTTATATTAAATATAAATTATTAAATGTTCGTAATGTTAATTTCGATTAATCACCAACGTTTTGGGTTAGACACGAGTGCGATCCGCTGTGTGTGAACTGACAGACACATTTAATTAACCTAATTAAATGCAATGTACGCGTGACTAACTGAGATAACTGAGTTTGTAACAAATAATGTTTGAACTAACGAGGTTTGAGTTAACGGGGTTAACCTGAAATTGCCGGATGTCACATCATCCCCTTGTTGAAAGAATTTTCGTCCCGAAAATTAAACGAAGTCCGTAACGTCTGAAACAAAAGTTTAGGTTTGTCACATCATCCCCTTGTTGAAATAAATTTCGTCTCGAAATTTAGTTAGTACCTACTGTGTTTGCCGTTGACTGTTTAAAAAGATGAGGATACTTTTTCATCATCTGATCCTCGCGTTCCCATGTGAACTCCGGTCCACGCTTCGAGTTCCAGCGAACTCTGACAATAGGTATCTTACTGCGCTTGAGAGTCTTGACCTCTCGGTCCATGCTTTCGACTGGTTCCTCAATAAAACATAGCTGTTCATCAATTTCCAACTCTTCGAGTGGAACTACAAGTGTCTCATCTGACAGGCACTTCTTTAGGTTTGAGACATGAAATACATTGTGTACTCCATTGAGTGTATCCGGTAGGTTCAGTTGATATGCTACTTGACCAATCCTTTTCACTATCTCGAATGGTCCAACATAACGCGGTTTTAACTTTCCTCGTTTCCCGAAACGAATCACACCTTTCCAAGGTGAAACCTTTAATAACACTTTGTCGCCCACTTGGAATTCTAGCGGTTTTCTACTCTTGTCTGTATAACTCTTTTGACGGTCACGAGCTGCCGCCATACGGTTTCTGATTTGCACGATTTTCTCTGAGGTTTCATGCATAAGTTCAGGACCCGTAAGTTGGCTATCTCCGACTTCAGCCCAACAAAGTGGTGATCGACACTTTATCCCGTACAAAGCCTCGAACGGTGCTGCTTTGATGCTAGTATGATAGCTATTATTGTAAGAGAATTCCACTAAAGGCAAGTGAGTCTCCCAACTGTTTTCGAAATCGATCACACAAGCTCGTAGCATGTCTTCTAGGGTTTGTATGGTACGCTCACTCTGGCCATCTGTTTGAGGATGGTACGCCGTGCTCATATTCAGGCGCGTGCCTAGAGCTTTCTGTAACGATTGCCAGAAACGTGAGGTGAATCAGGCGTCTCTGTCGGAAATGATGGAGATTGCACTCCATGTTGGGATACTACTTCTTTAAGATAGAGGCGAGTTAACTTTTCCATTTTGTCGGTCTCTTTGATAGCAAGGAAATGAGCGGATTTGGTTAGGCAATCCACTATCACCCAGATTGTGTCACATCCTGTAGGGGTTCGGGGTAATTTGGTTATGAAATCCATGGAAATCTGCTCCCATTTCCACATCGGTATTTCCGGTTGTTGGAGTAATCCGGATGGCTTTTGGTACTCCACCTTGACCTTGGAACAAGTCAGGCACTTGCTCACGTAGGTGGCTATGTAGGCTTTCATGTTCGACCACCAATACAAAACCTTGAGATCGTGATGCATCTTGTCGGATCCCGGATGGATAGAGTATCGGGATTTGTGAGCTTCATCCATGACTAGATCTCTTAGGTTTCCATATACTGGTATCCATATTCGTTCTGCTAAGCAGCGAATACCATCTGCTTTAACCTCAAGTTGTTTCTCCATACCACGAGTGGATTCTAATGATAAATTCTCCTCTTTTAAGGATTCGAGTTGGGCATTGCGGATTTGTTCGGCTAATCCTGTATGAATAGTAAGTTGTAATGCTCTAACCCGTCGGGGTTTGGTTTCTTTTCTGCTTAGGGCATCTGCTACCACATTAGCTTTGCCCGGATGGTACTTGATTGCACAATCATAATCGTTTAATAACTCGATCCAACGACGTTGACGCATGTTCAACTCTTTCTGCTCAAAAATATGTTGAAGACTCTTGTGATCGGTGTAGATGGTGCACTTGGTACCGTACAAGTAATGTCTCCATATCTTGAGTGCAAACACCACGGCTCCTAACTCCAAATCGTGAGTTGTGTAATTCTTTTCGTGGATTTTTAACTGTCTAGAAGCGTATGCGATAACCTTGTCGCGTTGCATCAATATACAACCGAGACCTTGGATGGAGACCTTGCATCAAAAATATGCTGAAGACTCTTGTGATCGGTGTAGATGGTGCACTTGGTACCGTACAAGTAATGTCTCCATATCTTGAGTGCAAACACCACGGCTCGTAACTCCAAATCATGAGTTGTGTAATTCTTTTCGTGGATTTTTAACTGTCTAGAAGCGTATGCGATAACCTTGTCGCGTTGCATCAATATACAACCGAGACCTTGGATGGAGGCATCGCAATACACCACGAAGCCATCCGTTCCCTCCGGTAGAGATAAGATGGGTGCGCTACATAGTTTCTGCTTCAGTAGCTGGAATGCTGATTCTTGAGTCTCGCTCCAAATATAGGGTTTATCTTTTTGGGTTAAGGCGGTGAGGGGTTGGGCAATCTTTGAAAATCCTTCGATAAAACGACGGTAGTATCCAGCTAATCCTAGGAATTGCTGAACTTCGGTTGGAGTTGTTGGTGCTGCCCAATTCTTAATAGCTTCCACTTTGGCTGGATCGACATGTATTCCTTTCTCATTGATCACATGTCCTAGAAATTGAACCTCGCGAATCCAAAAATCGCATTTGGAAAACTTAGCGTACAACTGTTCCTGCTTCAGTAGTTCAAGGATCAAACGCAGATGCTCCTCATGCTATTCCTGGCTCTTAGATTATATGAGGATATCGTCAATAAAAAATGACGAATTGATCCAGATAAGGTTTACACACACGGTTCATGAGGTCCATGAACACCGCGGGTGCGTTAGTTAATCCAAATGGCATGACCAAAAACTCGAAATGGCCGTACCGGGTTCTGAATGCAGTCTTGGATATGTCCTCATCTCGAACTCTCAGCTGATGATATCCAGACCTTAAATCGATTTTTGAGTAGAAACTTAACCCTTGAAGTTGGTCGAATAAATCGTCAATGCGGGGTAGTGGGTAGCGGTTCTTGACTGTTACTTTGTTTAACTCTCGGTAATCAATGCACATGCAGAAAGTTCCATCTTTCTTTTTGACAAATAGGACTGGAGCTCCCCATGGCGATGAGCTCGGTCGGATGAAACCTTTATCCAACAACTCTTGCAGTTGTGTGGATAGCTCCTGCAACTCGCTTGGTGCCAGTCTATAGGGTGCTCGAGCAATAGGCGCAGCTCCGGGTGTTAGGTCGATCTGGAATTCGACTTGACGATGAGGTGGAAGACCAGGTAGGTCTTCAGGAAATACTTCTGGGAATTCATGAACGATTGGGATATCTTCTAAGTTCTTCTCCTCGGTAGACTTGTCAGCGACAAGGGCTAATATCGCGGTATGACCCTTACGCAGACACTTCTGAGCTTTCATGAAAGATATGATGCCCATGACTGCACCACTTATTTCGCCCTGAACGGATAGGATTTCTCCACTAGGAAGGGGTATACGAACGATCTTCTCACTACAGATGATCTCAGCTTGGTTTTTAGACAACCAATCCATGCCCACAATTATGTCAAAACTGCCAAGTGTAACTGGCATGAGATCGATGTCGAGTTTGAGACCAGATAGTTCTAACTGACATCCCTTGAGAATGTGGGTTGCCTCAATTACTTTACCGTCTGCTATCTCTATGGTATAATGGTGTTCTAATAAAGTTGGGTTTATTCCTAACCGACGACTAAGTTCTCTAGATATAAAACTTCTATCGGCACCAGTATCAAAAAGTACAGAAGCATAATGATCGTTTAAGAGAAACATACCGTTAACCACGTTCCGATCATTCCGAGCTTCTCCCGATCCAATCATAAATGCTCGGCCCTTTGCACCATTTCCGTTGTTATTACCATTTCCACCCTGGTGGTTATTACCATTTCCATTATCGCACTGATGATTGTTGCCATTTCCATTCCCGTTTCCGTTTCCCCTCAATTGCGGGCAATTTTTCTTGAAATGCCCTTCTTTACCGCACTCAAAACAGCCTTTGGGTGCGTTTCAAGGTGGTGTCTGTTTGTTCTGCAGATCTACTCTACAGTCTTTGGCCAAATGACCCATCTTTCCACACCGGTTGCAATGATACCGGTCACACGCTCCATGATGGTGGAAGTTACATTTGTTGCACTTCGGGTACTTGCCAACATAAGAACCCTGATTCCGCTGAGAAGAGTTAGACTGACTGTTGTTCTTTGACGGTTCAAACTTACGGTGTTGCTGTTGCTGTTGCTGAGAAGGTGGGTTTGACTGGAAGGTTTTGGGGAATGAACTGTCAAACTTCCGCTTGTTGTCAGTTGTCTTTGATAACGCACCTCTAGGGGGTAGGGTGCCCTGAGCGACTGCCTGATCGGTTAGCCTGTGAGGCAACCTGATTGCTTGTTGGATTGTAGTAGGGTTAGAAGATGTTACCATGCTCTGAATTTGCGGAACCAGGCCATCAATGAATTTCTCGATCCTCTTATAGGGAGGTGTTACCATTTGCGGACACAAGTTTGCCAGTTCATGCGAACGAGTAGTGTAGGATTCAATTTCAGATCCCTCCATCTTGAGGTTCCAGAACTCGCCAAGTTTCTGTACTTCATCGCGGGGACAATACTCCTCCCGCAGCATAGTCTTAAATTCATCCCATGGCAATGCGTTTGCCATCTCAAGAGTTAGCATTTGCACCTGGGAGTTCCACCAAGTAAGGGCCGGACCCTCGAGTGTGCCAGATGCATATTTCACGTGATTATTCGGTGGACAATTGCACATTGCGAATGCGGATTCAGATTTCTCCATCCAGCGGAGTAAGCCAACAGCCCCTTCGGCTCCACTAAACGAGTGAGGCTTGCAATCCATGTACGCCTTGAAAGTACAAACCTGCTGGTGGTTATGCTGACCTGAATTGTAAACAAGAATGCGCTTTAAGAATACCATATTCGAATTTGAGTTTAGGATGAATGATGACTCACTAGAGTCGATAATATGTTGCTTTACCTCCAGCATTAATAGCGGCGTGAGTAGCTGCTACTGCTTCAGCCACACGCTCATTTATGAGTTCCGTGAGCTCGGCTGCAGTTATGTTAATGTTTCCACGACCACCGCGACCTCCGGCGCGTCCACCACGTCCATTTCCTCTTCCAGACATTATCTTTACATTCACAACATACAATAATGAGAAAAATATATCGCATTTTATCATCATACAAGTACCAGTAAGCAAAGAAATTCAAACCACAACATCTAACATTTCAATAATAGTAATACTTGATAAAATAAATTGTAACGATTACAACTAAATTCAACCAAACATCAAAATTCTAGAAACATATGTTGGATGGGAATAACCCTGCCCATCTAGGTTCAAAAGAAAAGACGTAAATAAGTAATGAAGATAGATGATCAAATGCCACTGCCAACTGATGTAACATCGGATGCTGCATCATCATCCTCATTCTGGTCTCCTGCAGGTGCATCCTCTGGTGCAACTCCTGCTGCTTCAGCAGCTGCAAGTCGTGCCTCCACTTGCTCAATCCTGGTGTGGAGTATATCTAGGTTCCACTCTGCAGTGTTCAGCCGGTCCTCCATATCCACACATCCATTTGCCAAATTCTCATGAGCTGTATCAGTTGCTGCTAAATCTGCAGTCAGTTTGGTGATCCTCTGATTTATCAAGATCTCTCGCTGAAGTATGCTAGTAATCTCTCCCGCCGCGTCCCTCATGTTCCGGATCTCCCGGTCCATCCTAGCCACGAAGGCAGCTATCACCTGCTCATAGGGGTACTGCAATGGTGGCAAAGCTCGTACAGAAGATGATGAAGAAGAAGAAGCAATGTCAGTAGTGAGTGGAGGTGGGACTTCCTCCTCGCGAATCTAGTTCCTGATCCAATCGGGATACCAATCCAGTCCTGCGTGTTACCTTTGACACGCACATGAATAGGCTCGTCATGCCCTACAGTGGTATTGATCGGGTTGAGTCGACGTCTCCTCGGCTCTAGCAAAGGTACGGTAGGAACATAGTGCTCCTGAACGACTGGGGATGCGGGTGAATTAGGCGGGGTCGACATTTCCTGTAACGGGATGAGTGAGTGCCATGTATGAGTGTAAGTGCTGTGTAACTAATGCATGTACGTGGTTATAGTCTAGTATGCATTTCCTAGTTCTCTATAACCTGTCTCTGATACCAATATATCACACCCCCAAAATCCACTAACGGAGTTTTACCGTTAGGAGTGTCACATACCAGGATCTCAGTCATTAGTTACGTTGAACGACTCTATATGAGTTTAATAAAAACCACTAGTATTGCTCATAGTCACGATGCAACACTAGAAATGAAAACACTGATTTAATGTAAGACTTGCGGAAGCGAAAAGTTAGATGAAAAGCATGCGCCAAAACAGTCGCGCCAAGAATAAATAGTTTAACAATAAACTAAATAAATAATTCTTGAGTTTGAAAATGATAGACTTCGAATGCATGCATGCCTTAGCTTGTGCTTGTACCTTAATGACCTGAGAAAACATGTTAAAACGTGTCAACACTAGGTTGGTGAGTTCACAGGTTTCAATGTTTGTAAAGTTTACTAGATAATACCATTTACAATTTATATCATAGGTAGCTAACCTAGTACATGTTACTAAAGCGTTTCGACACCGAAGCTGACTGTTTATGTTTGTACTGCCTCCCACCATGACTATCATAATCAATGGTGAATGTTTAGGTCAATGTTACACCCGTTTGACTACCTGTCGTGTTAGCGCGACTAACGCGGGTGGGGCTTGTCAATGCTCAGTAGTACTACTCAAGATTACCTCGTTATCCCATATATTAAACGGTTCGATAAGTAAGGACTTGCATGATATGTTTGCGCTTAGTACACAAGTGATATAATTGAAATGTAAAATCAAAATGTTCGTACCTATGTTTTCTCCCCCAAGTTTAAACCATAAGAAAAGGGGCCGTGAAACTCACCTTAGAGTGCGTGCGAAAGAAATCGAACTTAGAATGTTTGACGACTAACTGCCACCTATAAACACCGGTTTATAAGTGTGTGTTTGTGCAAGTTGATACGAACCCTTAGTATCCAAACAATATATTGTTTAAGTGTTTAGAAAATTTTTGCAAGTTTGACCAAATTTGACTAAGTTTGACCAAGTTTGACTAAGTTTGACCAAGTTTGACCCGACGACCCGTTGGTGACCCGTTTAGTGATTAAATGTTTGTTCAGTATAACACTTCTATATTATACACAATGATCATGCTGTAGCACTTAGCAACAAATCCTATTTGTTCTAACAAGATAGCAAGTTTCCATAAATAGCAGGTTTCTATAAATAGAAAGTTTCCAAAAATAGCAGGTTTCTATAAATAGAAAGTTTCCAAAAATAGTAGGTTTCTATAAATAGAAAGTTTCCAAAATAGCAGGTTTGTTCGGGACTCATGTTTCCTGGAAACTATCATCATTGATATATTCATAGGATCACTCTAACATGTTCTAGCTCATCACATCACATAACAATTGTCTAGAACCTAAACATGCAAATCATAATTCAAGACAACGTTGCTATCTTTAATAACCTATGACTAGCATGCGTGATTTCAAACACCTAACACGTTACAACAAGTTATTGTGTCCTATCTAACATACACTACTACAAAAAACAAAGCTTTTAAAACGATATTTTTAGTTTTGAAAACGGTTAGTGAACCGTTTTAAATAGGTGCGTTTTAAATGATGGTTTTGTCTTTTAAAACGATTCGTGACCGCCTTAAATGATTCTGTTTAATTCACATATTAGTATAAATAAAGCAGTTAATAAATAATAAGACCGCTTTAAATGAGTTATAACAATCGTTTTAAATGAGTTTTGCAAATCGCTTTAAAAGGTAATTATTTGATGTTTACAAACCGTTTTAAATGATACATTGCAAACGTTTTAAATGATACTACAGACCAAACGTTTTAAATGATATTACAGACCGTTTTAAATGAGTATTCGTTTTAAATGGTATTATTTAAAAGGAAAAAAAATCCACAGGTGAAATTAATAATGAAAAAAATTCAAATTAAAATGGTTCTATGAATTCACAAATAACAATACAGCTCAAATGCAGGTGAAATTGATAACGAACTAAACCTAAATCAGCTTTGAACTAGAATACAAGTTTCAAAAATAACCATATGTCTGCAAATACAAATATTTCCTAAGCTTTGAAGCCCACCAGGTGAAGTAATAGTTTTTCTTCTATATCTCTATCATTCATAAATCTCTATCATCATTTCTCAATCCAGAAAAAGCTAAAATTTCACCATTAACCAAGTGCACTTATCAGCAATATTTTTTTCTGAGTAAAAATAACACAAATTAAAGAAGTTAAAACCATATACAAAAGTATAATTTTTTCGGTTGATATGAAAAGAAGTTAAAGTAAAATTTTATTTTATTATAAATGTGTTATGTAATTTTCATTTCATTCCATGATGAAAGATAAAGAAAAACAATCATTGGTTATGGAATGAAAATTGAAATCAAGTGGAAAGGAATCACATATCCATTCACAATTCCATCCGTAGGATTTGGTCATTTACCAAACACTAGCCAAATAAAATATATTTGGTGAAGTTTGAGAACTTAAGAAATAAATCCAAGAAAAGTAATTGGAATAACTATGACTTTTACCTGTCACAAGTCTTGAATTTGAACTTACACCACTGAAAGAGAACATAAAGAGATAAAGCTCTCTAATACATGCTCTACAAATTGGTCAATTTCGAGTTGACTAAGTGCTCTATTGTTTTGCGTAATCTAAAATAGATAAAAGTTAGATTACAATTCAATATATAAATATATATATATATATAACGTATAAATATACATAAATATTAGTATATATAATATACTTACAAGATGTTCATCGCATTCACAAATTCATACATGGATCGCATTCCATCACAAATTCATACATGGCGTTCATTACGTAATATCCACATTCCCAAGTACTTGATTGTTGATGGCACTAAATACATTAAATTAATAATTTATTATATATTTTACTAAATTAAACAAATAATAATGCGAGAAAAAGAAAACTTACATTAACCATTTTCCATAAAATACTTTCCAATAACTTTTTCTAGTAAATTAGCAATGGTGTAACACTTGACACTCTTTCCTTTGTTAATTGAGTCAATAATATGTCCATACAATTTATGATCTGTGTGATTGTTATGGATAAAAATAAACGACCAATGGCCCCTACAAAAATGAAAAAAAAAACAGAACATTAATATTTTAGTATTATAATAAATTAAACAATTAACAAATATAATATAAACGAAATAGAAAATGTAGATATAATACTCGGCTAGATACGGTGCCATAAAATATCGCTTGTCTTTATGATAATACTAAAACATTAATATTTTAGTATTATAATAAATTAAACAATTAACAAATATAATATAAACGAAATAGAAAATGTAGATATAATACTCGGCTAGATACGGTGCCATAAAATATCGCTTGTCTTTGTGATACTCCATAACAACTTTAATATGATCGATGATAAAATTACTATCACTATTGCAGTAACTAAGTTCGATCATTCGAGGATTGAAATATGTCGTATTACCGCCCCCCACTGTATATAAATACCTAAAATATAAAAAATAGATAAAGTTAATAACACTCGGTTATACTTAAGAAATATGTTACCATAAAATAATAATAAAAAAAAATCAAACTTACATTGTATACAAATGCAAAACTCCGACATCCGCGCAGTCATTGACACATAACTTCAACATCGACTCTACTTCAACATTCTTAGTACAATTTGACATATACATCCCACTCGGTGAATTAACAGTTACTGAGATGGTTTGGCTATATATATGCTCAAGTTTTTTCGCTAGCCTATATATTTTTTTAGGCCTTGACTTTGCCAAAGTCAAAAGTGGAGCTATATTTTTAGGATCAGAAAGAACCTCAGTAGCCTTAGGATCATGAACAACCTCAGTATGAGTCGTTTGATGATCAGTAACTTCCTCAGTATGATGCGATCCTATGGGAAACTGGTCATTCAACTACACCAACAAATGGAATTAGCAAACCATTTAGTATACCATATTAATATATATATATATATATATATATGTGTGTGTGTGTGTGTATTATATAGAATAGATTGATTACCATATCCAAAAAAGTCAAATCAACGTTTCCTTCTCCTTGAAACGTCATGGGTCCTTCATCACGCTATATTGGCGAAACAAATTTATTTTTATTTCAACTAAATATAATATGCAAAAAAAACCAAATTACCTGTACTGGCCTATAATATCCAGAATGTTGGGGTGGTTGTTGATGTAGGGGAATTGATTGCCGTGAAGAATCAGTGTTTAAAAGCTATGCATTACCAAAAAAATATTAATATAAAAAAACAAAAGGTAATATACGGTTATTGATTATATAAAAAATACCTTTATTGCTTTTCTAGGCCACTGAATAAATTGTGTTCGTGTGCTTTCGTTATCAGTTACATTCTCACGCTTTGTGTAGGGCGGGACAGGGTAATATTTACAAGATTCGTTTACATAATCTACATGGACTTTCACATAATCATTAGGTATCGGGTTTCCAAGTAAAATCCTAATAGAAGTAGGATAAACTTGACCATGTCCTAAAACCAAATCTGGAAAGCTATCGTCGAATGGCCATATAAGGTCACACCTACTCATTGACTGCAAACAAGTAAACATTTTTACTAAACATAATAAAAAAAACTAGTAAACGAACCTTAAAAAAATATTACCTCGATTTCTGGTAGACAAATAGCCGAGCTCGCCTGAGTCGCTGCAGCAACCCGATACTGGTCTCTCTCCAAAGCATCTATCTCCTCTCTAAGTGTATCTGCATGCTTAGTTGTTTTTATTTTCTTTCCAGAAAAAAAGATTTTTGTAGCACCAATCACATCGGAAACTAACAGTGTACGCCCCCCATGTTGACGTCCCTTCCCGACTACCTCGGTAACTACGTCTTTTCCTTCCTCATAATAAGTACCATTTTCCTTCATCTCTATCTCTTTACAATACTGTTAAAACAATATATAATGTATAATTGATTGATTAATATAAATATATATATATATAACAATTATATAAAATGAATATAAATATTACCAATTCGTGAAGTCTTCCTGTCAATACGCCTTCTGATAATAGGTGTGGTCCAAGTTCAAATAACTTTGTGACAGGATTGCAAATTGCTTTGCTAACGGTATATATTCTTGAACAACTATCTTCCATATGAGCTAGATGTGGGTAGCGTAAGACAAGTTGATTCCATCTATCTTCTCATACTTTATCCAATCCTAGAAATCCCCCACGCCCTACACGAGCAGGATCAATGTTTTTTCCCGCACTAATCTTGGCCTTTTGACTTGTTTTCTTCAAAAAAAATTAAATAAATACTTTTAATACAAATTACAATATTTAATAATAAGTAATCAAAAAATACCTCAAAGTCTTCGGATAAAGCTTTTGAAACAAAAGAATCCCAATGACTCGTGTCCAAATCTTTGTATTCTTTGATAGGAGATTTATCCTTTTTAGCGTATTTATTTACAAGAGTATATCTGAAGTTTCTCATCACGACTTTTCCCAGTTTGATAATTGTACTTTTTGCATCATCGTTAGGTATATTCCAGTCTTGCTACATATTTAAAAACATTAAACATAAAAAGTAACAAATATACAATTTAAAAGTAAAACAAAAAAGATACAATACCTTAAGGGACACTCATACATTAGTATACAGTTGTTTGTCTTATGTCTTTAACTAGTTGATAATAAGGAATCTTTTTCCTAAACGCTTTACCAACCCATGACATGAAAAACGCTGCATTTTCTCCAATCGCTAAACCATTGCTGTCGAATTCATTTTTAAAATCTTTCGGATCTTTAATCATCTTCAAACATTTTGCGGTTCCACGCTTGCGCTTAGGTGGCATTTTTACTAAACCAAAAAAATTAAGAAACAAAGTGGCATAAATGCAAAAGCTTACCAAGAAAAAAAAACTCGGTTCTAGAAGATTTAGCCTTATCTAGACACCATCACAGTTACATACAAAACCATGGGTGAAATTATGGTAGAAACAATTGACTATTAGGGAATAAATAATTACCTCTTAGATTAGGGCAAGACAATTTCTATCGATAACTTCTGTCGTTTTCGATTTCGACTTCAACCGAACAGACCTGTTGAGATTAAGCGAATACAAATGACTTGCTGTGATTACTCCGACTTTAACCGTACAATAGCTGTAAACGATGGAGGAGAATGCAATGTCCAATGGTTATACAAAAAACCCTATTTGGAATGGCGGGGAAGGTGAAAATAAGCGGGGGAAGGGAAAATTATTTGGGGATTCTAAGGCGGTTATAGAGTTATAAACGTGGTGGGCCTGGTATTTTGTTTTTAAAACAGTTTGTATATTGTATAATTTGGGCCTGTATATTATTAAAGATGGATGCATATTATTAAATTGGTATACATTAAACAAATAATTTAATGTTGTGTAATATTAAATTTTTTGTTAATTAAGAAATTAAATGTTGAAATTTAATTAATAAACGTACTAAATCAATTAACCAACACACGCAATGCACCATCTACTTAACAAATATGTGTTTAAATTTTTAAATAAATGTATTTTCCAACAAAGTTTAAAATTAAATAAAACCGCACGTCTTCTTCAATCTTTATCTTGGTTTTCGATCATTCCTGCAAAAAAAATATTTCTGTATTAATAAGCTAGCTTTAAAAACATACGAATAAATAAAAATATAGAATATCATATCAACCTTTATTATTTAACTTTACGTGTTTTATCAACATATATTCCTTTGTCATGGTCGGATCGTAAGTATGTGGTGCCATCAGTTCCAGAGTCGTTTATTGATTGAATACTGACAGAAAATGGTGGTAACTCGTCAAACTGGTCGTATTCTTCCTCGTCAACAACATGATCAACACCGAGAATCCGTCGTTTACCTTGCAATACTATGTGGTACCTTGGTTTGCTCGGGTCATTAACAAAAAACACTTGTGTGGCTTGACTTGCGAGAATGAATGGTTCTGATTTATACCCATCTGTCGTAAGGTCGACAAGTGTAAAACCATATTCGTCGACTTTAACACCAATACGATTATTGACCCACTTACATTTGAACAAAGCTATAGTGAATTCATAATAATTTAACTCCCATATTTCTTGTATGACACCATAATATGAGTCTTCAGCGATTCTTAATCTTGTGTCGGGATCCATTCTGTCGAATTCCGTACTTGAGGCTATTATTGTAACTCCGCTATTTTGCATTGCACTTTTGTCATCTTGACTTTTAGTGTAAAATGTATAACCATTAATATCATAGCCTTGGTAAGATCTTACCCTAAAATTTGGCCCATGCCCCAACCTTTCCACGGTTTTATCGACATTTGGTTGACCGTAAGTTTCTGCAACCTTATTCTTCATCCATTCAGAAAACTCCTCGTTATGTTTCGTTTTATACCATTTTCTGTCTTTTGCAAATTTGTCGACCGTAATTCTTTCATGTGTTTTTCAACATACGAAGTTAGGCATGTCATATGCTGTAGAACGACAAAGTGTGCGAGTTGTAGATTCTTATCATCTGGGACCATTAATTTCATACCAGTTACTCCCACACCTGCAAGTCGACCCGAATGACGAGTTATAGGAACACCGATACTTTTGACACCTTCCAAATAACCTGTGAAAAAATCAATTATTACATTGTAAATTATATTTAACAAAACTAATTTATATTATAAATGGTATTACCTGTGCAGAACTCAGTCACCTCTTCAGAAGTATATCCTTCAACAATACCGCCCTCAGGTCGATAACGGTTTCTTACATAACCTTTTAAAAATCCCATATATCTTTCAAAAGGGTACATGTAACGTAGGAATACAGGACCACAAAACTTAATCTCTTGTATGATATGAGATACCAGGTGAACCATTATATCAAAAAATGATGGTGGAAAGTACATCTCTAGCTCATAAAGGGTAATGATAATTTCCTTTTGACATTCATCCAAGTCTTCGGGATCAATAACCTTTGAGTGAATCTTATTAAAAAACAAACAAAGTTTTGTGATTGTATGTCGGATGTTCTCTGGTAACAATCCACGAACTGCAATAGGAATCATGTGTGTCATCAAAACATGACAATCATGAGACTTCATACCAAGCAATTTACAGTCTTTCATTGACACCAACCTTTTAATGTTTGCAGAATAGTTAGATGGAACTTTAATATCGTGCAAACATTTACAAAACTTTGTTTTCTCTACTTTTGACATGGTATAACACGCAGGCGGCAGATAAATACCATTGGCTCTTTCAACAGGGGCAAGCTCTTTACGTATTCTCATCTCTTCCATGTCTTTACGAACTTTAATCCCATCTTTAGTTTTATTGGAAATGTTTAACAACAAGCCTAACAAACTATCACATACATTTTTTCAATATGCATAACATCTAGGCAATGTCGAACGTCCAAACATTTCCAGTAAGGTAACTCCCAAAAAATTGACCTCTTTTTCCAACTGCCTCCTTTCTCATTACGAGTTCTTTTTCCCAACACGGTATTTATGTTTTCAAGTCGTGAAAATGTATCAAAACCTTTCCTAACTCTTCTCAGCTCGGTTTTTCCATCAAACTCTTTTGTTTTTCTTCGATAACAGTGATTATACGGAAGAAATCGTCGATGTCCCATATATACTGTTTTTTTGAAATTATTTAACCATATCGAACTTGTTTCATCTTCACATGCAGGGCAAGCTTGTTTACCTTTCGTACTATATCCTGACAAATTGGCGTATGCTGGAAAATCACTTATGGTGCAAAAAACCATGGCTCTCAAATTAAAGTTCTCCTTTTTATAATCGTCATAAACGTTTACGCCTGTAGTCCATTGTGTTTTCAAGTCATCAATCAGAGGAGATAAATAAACGTCAATATCATTACCAGGCTGTTTTGGACCCTGAATCAATAATGACATCATTATATATTTTCGTTTCATGCATAACCATGGTGGAAGGTTGCAGATACATAAAAGAACCGGCCAAGTACTATGACGACTACTCATGTTTCCAAAAGGATTGATACCGTCTGAACTAAGACCAAACCGTATATTTCTAATCTCGTTACCAAAATCTGGAAATTTATAATCAATATTTCTCCACTGAGGTGAATCCGCCACATGTCTTAAATTTCCATCATTTTTACGCTCATCAGAATGCCAACGCAATAATTTTGATTCCTTAGCATTAGCAAATAAACGTTTCAGTCTCGGTATAATGGGCAAATACCACAATAATTTAGCCGGTGGTCCATTTTTCGTCACATCGTTATCATATTCATCACTTTCATTTTTCCGCTTGTACCTCAATTCACCACATGTAACACATTTATGACATTTTTCAAACTCATTTCTATATAGCATACAATCATTCGGACATGCATGTATTCTTTTAACTTTCAATCCCATTGGACACATTAATTTTTTAGCTTGGTATAAGGATATGGGTAACTCATTGTCTTTGGGAAGCATGTCATGCAAAATCACTAATAGACTTGTAAAACTCTTATTGCTCCATCCGTTGTTCGATTTTAAGCTAAACAGTTTCAACACGGCACTGAGTTTAGAAAAGTTCTCACAACCAGCATATAACGGTTTTTCCGAATCAGCAAATATCTGTTGCAATTTTTCTTGATCACTGTCACCGATATTAGTTTCCAAATCATTGAACATGTCGTTTAAATTATCATTGTCCTCATTTAAATTGTTATTATCATCACTAAAGTACGGATCATTGTTCTCATAATTATTACCGACTAAATTAGTCGGCGTTGCCATACGATTAGCAAGTGACTCCCCATGTTTTGACCAACAAGTATAATTATACATAAAACCATGTTTGAACAAATGATACTCGATATCTTTTATTTCCTTAAATTCGATAAAATTTTTGCATTCCATACAAGGACACGAAATTGATACATTTCCTTTTATCACACGATCATCTTCAGCAACCTTAAGAAAACTTTGCACGCCGCTCAAATATGTTGGGTGACAACGTCCAATTTTGTACATCCAATGACTACGACCATCCATCTTAAATTTTTAAATAAAAAAATTATATAAATGCATATATATGATGTGAATGAAAAAATCTAAAGTAATCTAAGGCGGTGGATCCTAACCCACTTTTTGATTATTCTATCTCATATATATATATATATATATATATATACGTTTTAACGGGTTGATTATTTTAAAAAAATTGACAGTATTTCCCTTTAACTCCTCAAGTATGCGTATAAAAAGCATACTCGATGGAGTATAAAGAGAAATTTAACGATTTTTTTTTAAATAATCAACCCGTTAAAACGTATATATATCCTAAATGAGATAGAACAATCAAAAAGTAGTCCCAAAAGGGGACAATCTAAAATTAACCTCAAATAGGTTAATTTTAGACGGGTATAATCTAAAAGGTTTGTAAATCTAGATGATTAGTCACAAGCAATGATCACATAACAATACATAGATAATCTAAATAAAGGTGAAATTAGAAAAGAAAGAATATTACCTGGAGAATTTGCTAAATCAATCTGAAATTAAAATCAAAGTATGATCCTTTAATAATGATCTTATAACAAATAACAAATATGAATGAATGAAAAATTCATGAATCGCAAAGATGAAGCAGAGAAAAAGGAAGAGATGATATTTAAATTTATGAATTAGGTTAAGTATTATAGGTGGTTAAGTATTATAGGCTAACAAATCTGTAAATAAATTCAAATAACATTTAAAATATATATTAGGATAGTTTCAAAATTATATTGATGTTAATTCCTAATTAATAAGAAAAACTAAAGTTATATTAGGATAGTTATAGGATATATATTAGTATATTACGATATATATTAATACTAGGTTAGAATCCCGTGTATTACACGGGATTGTATATTAAAAAAAAGATAAAACTTATAAATTTATAAATACGTCATAACTTGTTAGAATATTATGATAGTCTCGAGATATATCAAGTGGAAATGTGTGTGTATATAACAAATTAGTATTTTTCTTTAATTAGTTATATTTTGAATTCTTATTACATATTCTTATTTAATATAATTATTATTCTTCTTCAATAATATATTTATAATATCATTATTATTTAATAAGATAGTGGTGCATTTATTAGGAGAGAGAGGCGGGAAAACCAATATGAAGAGGCATGAGGAAGTGACATGTGACACCCCAAAACCTTTATTTATTAGTATGTATAGATATTAGGATAGTTTCAAAATAAAACACCAGATAAAACGGTTCCTTCCTAATACACCGTTTTAAATGTTATTGTTATTCCAAATTTAAATTTACTTTTTACAGCGGTTCTAAATTATTAATATATTTAAATATCAAAACCGTTTTAAATGTTATTTACGTTAAAATCGCTTTATAATTGTAATCAAATTCTAATTATTTAACCCTTTTAAATGTTATTTACAGCGGTTGGAAAAAATAATATAAATTTAAATTTAAAAACCGTTTTAAATGATCACAAATCAATTAAATTGAATTTTCTATAAATTTAAAAAGTATAGAAATAAAAAAACCGCTTTAAATGATTGCCTTAAAACCTTCCGTCAAAAGCTACAAACGAATTTAAAGCGGTCAATTTCTTTTTTAGAGCGGTTTAATGTAAAACCGTTTTAATTAAAAAATTTTAACTTTTTTAAATGAACATTTTTGTACTAGTGATAGAGCTATCATCAAACCATATCATGCATGTCTAAATAGCAAGTTATAACCACTTTTAACAATTAAAGTTTCCTTATTTAGGAAGTTCACAAAACCGATCTAGGTATTCAAAATCTGATTTCACAAATCATGTAAACATGCATCAAGTAACACATAACCATCATCACATCATCCTAATCATGTCTAGCATGCAAGATATAAATCATAAAAATTTTCCTCTTTTAGTAAATCGTCCATCACACGCTTTGTTCACACAATTAACACGTCTAATCAATCTCAAATCTTTCAACTAATATAACTACAACTATATTAATCATAATCCACGTCTAGCATGCGATTCCTATACATCACATAATCAATAATATTCAACTTTCACATCATATGACAACTAGGGTTTCATATATGTTCATAAAATCATCAATACGATGCCACAATATCAAACAATTAACTAATTCATTATCATATTTCAAAATCATTAAGTTTGGATAATCTAGGGTTTCGATCCCAAAAATAAAAATGAAAAAGTGACGAAATCAGATGAAACGACTTACGTAGAGACGTTAGAAACGCCTAGACTAGCACGTATCTACTTCCGGATTCACGATCGGGGCTCGATTGAGGTGTGTTTGGGTTGCTTGAAGGTTTCAGTCGAAGGGAGAAGAGGGGGGGGGTGTCGACGGCTCCAACAAAAAAAGGGATTAGGGTTTTAATTTTTTTTTTTTAAGTTTTATCCTTATCTAGTCTTTAATGGTAATTACAATCGGGCTTTGGGCATAATTAAGGCCCATAAGTCTAATTAATTAAATGATAACTTAATTAATAATTAAACCTTTTAATTTTTATTTTTATAAAAACACTATCTTTTATAAAAATACTAACTACACTTTACACACGATAAACACGTACGAAAACAATAACATTCACACAATTCACGTAATCCCATATAAATCATATAAAACTCATAATTTATATTAAATATAAATTATTAAATGTTCGTAATGTTAATTTCGATTAATCACCAACGTTCCGGGTTAGACGCGAGTGCGATCCGCTGTGTGTGAACTGACAGACACATTTAATTAACCTAATTAAATGCAATGTACGCGTGACTAACTGAGATAACTGAGTTTGTAACGAATAATGTTTGAACTAACGAGGTTTGAGTTAACGGGGTTAACCTGAAATTGCCGGATGTCACAGACCAAGAGTTGTGACTCCAGTTTGCATGGGTAAGAAATCTACCTGATGGATCCTTGAAGATCCTGGATAGTTAAAGTTCAAAGCCCTTGGTTGCAATGGAGTTGTCACTTTCACCGGTTTCTTTGAGTCTTTGATCCTTTCAAGCTCTCTTAATATTGTCTGATTAGTCTTTTTCTGTTGTTACATCTACTGCTTTACCTCGGAGAATACTTTGAGAAGTTCATCATTCTGAATATTGCCTGATTAGTCTTTTTCTATTGCCTGGTTAGTTTTCTTCTGCTGATTATTATTCTTTTTCTGGAATGATGGAGGAGGAGGAATATGGCTGACTAGCCCGGAGGTTGAAGATGGAGCAGAGACAGAGACATTTTTAGATTGGGAAGACATTTTTTAAATCAGTTTCGAAAGATAATGATTAAACAAAAAAATTAATAAAGAATTGAAGATAAAAAGCACCACTTGCCCCACGGTAGGCACCAAATTATTTTGGGTAAAAATTATACGAATTAACTTTGTAAACAAATTTCGATAGTGAGGTAGCGTGCTTGTTGAATCTATGAATGTAAAACAATAAAATTGACACAAGTGTTTACGAGGAAAGCCCTTGATCCTTGATGATATCCGGCATAAAACCTCGAGAGCCGACGAAAGTCGGACTGTCTTGATGAATTTTATAAAACTGGAAACTGTTGAGTACAAAGAGAGCCAACGAGATCGTATACTGAGTGTTACAATGATTGCAAGTGCGGGTGTTGTGTGTTTCTAAATGATCCATGGCGTATTAAATACAAAAAATAAATAACTAACTATCCGAAATTCTAGTCTTTGACTCTATCTTCCCATATGACCGTTGTACAGCCTTCTACGCACATTCCACACGTTTCATCTAGCTCCACGTCCTAGTCTTTTAGCTGTTAGTGGTTGCACACGTTTTTCCTACGAATAATAAAGCAATAAACAAGTAGCCGTTAGTAATATTCAGGATACTGACGTTATCGGGATACCGGATCTTGGATCACATGTTGCTCAGGATCCTACTCTGAATTTTAACCCGTAACAATTGTCCTCAAATTTTCAAATTTTGAATTTTAACGTAATTCGGCTGCTTGATAAGACTTGGTGCAGAGTTACTGAAATTTTGAATTTTAACCCGTAAAAATTGTAGATTTAGAGATAGCATGAAGTTTTGCATATGATATAGTCATTTGGTATTTAACTATATATCATAACTAATCATGCATGCATGGAGTTACTGAGAATCAATTTTTAGAAACCGAAGAATTTAAAATTCAGTCAGTTGTGTATGTTGGGATAGATGGTGTGTTGATTTAGAAAGCTGATGGATTTGCTCGAGTTTTCCCAGGTGAGTTATTATTTATTTTTATTCTTTTAATATTATTGTAATAGTATTCTTCTTACACTGATTCTTTTGGTCTGAATATACAGAACACAAGTATGAGATTGTGAAGAAGTTACAAGAATGAAAGCACATTTGTTGAATGTCTAGCGATGGTGTTAATGATGCACCTACTTTAAAGAAATCCGACATTGGAATTGTTGTCACCTATGAGACAGATGCTGCAATGAGTGCTTCTGATATCGTGCTTACTGAGCCTGGCCTTAGTGTCTTTCTCAGTAGGGGTGGACTTACTTAGGAGGGGAGGGGAGGGGAGGGGAGGGGGGGGGGTTCACAGGAACATCCGAGTTTCAGAATTTGTATAGAACGGTAACTTAAAAAACTTGAGTGAACCCCTTAAAAAATTATAAGGTGAACCACATTACAAAGTTTAACAGGTGGTGTAGTGGTTTTGGCTTTGCTTTATAACCTTGAGTTTGTGGGTTCGAATCCCTTCCCTCAATTTTTTTAAAATCTATTTTTTTAACCAGATTTCGTATGGGCCTTCAACAGCTTCTGGGCCTTTTAATAACTAATAGTTGGATATAAAATGATGGGCCTTTTGAAGGCTTCTTGTTTTGTTAGGCTAATAACACTATAATAGGTATAACAAAGAAAAAAAAACACGATTACTGAATTAGGGAAAGAAGCAAAGCAACAGGTCGCAGCGGGCAGCCTCCTCCAACTTTGCCTTCCGCCACTACTCAGTATTTGCTGTTAATAGAGGTATTTGATATTTGCTGAGTTTGTTGCTGAGAAATCATTTATAAGAAATATCATCTAGATAAGTAATTACATAAAACTACCGTTTAAAAATTAAATTATGTGTTAACATATTTTATATTAATTTACATATTTGAATGAACAGCTTATGCATCAAACACCTTTTCACTCCTTGAGTCCTTCCCTCCATAGCTAATAATCTACCAGTTGTATCTTTTGTTGTATATTTTATTTATGTCACATTAACTAGTAACTTGAGTGGAAAACAAAGGGAAAAGTAGTAGTTTTTGGATTGATATAACAAGTGTATCCCTGAAAAGCAGTAGTTTTTGGTCCCAAGTCCAGATAAAAAAGATGAGGGTTTTTTTATAATATGACTTTTGAAAAAGGGCCTCAAAGTTTTTAGTCCGCTTGGGGCCACCAAGTACCTTGAGCAGCTGCCCGACCTGAGCCATCGAACCGACCCGATTTTTTTTTATGTTCGGTCCTATGAAATTGGAGCATCTAAACAGTGAACCCCTTCAAAAAATTTCATGGATCCGCCACTGTTTCTCAGTGCAGTGTTTCTGTCACGCGTACATGACACATTTGGTGTTAAATCTGAGCCACAATGAAGTTGAGATGATGGTTGCTTTATATCTTCAAGTGAGTATAGTCGGCCAGGCTTTAATCCTCGTGCTCTCTCTCGTAGTTGGTCAATTATAGAACGTCTGAACTTACAAACTACTTACAATTTTATGAATTTTACTATTGGGTGCTTCAGATTTACTATTGGACACTTTCTTAGCAGCACAATCAGTAAACAAACTCGACTCTTTATCTGTACTAAGTACTTACAGTTTTATGAATTTTATCTTTTTTTTATTATTCAACCCGTATATTACACGGGCCTTTAACCTAGTTATACACTATATGCAACATATTTTTATATTTTTTTAAAGAAAGTCATGAGAGATGGAATAAATCAAAGAAAGAATTGGAAAAGATAAATAAATCATTGTTTTCGAATTTTCATTGAAGCGATATCTACATGTTTTATGTGGTTCACGCGAATCTCAACATTATGTTTGATTTGAAAAGAACATGCCCCTATACTAGTATATAAAATCTTATCATTTGTTTTTAAATCTTAATTTTGATGTTAAATGTGTTATTTTCTTGTTTTATTAATCCAGTTAGTTTGGTGTTTAAGCATAGGGACGGCAATTCCTGACATGACCAGAAACACGATCCGAACCTGATACGAAAAAAAACAGGTTTTGGGTCGACTGATATGACCCATTTAAAAAATGGGTCAACCCGAACATAACCCGCTTAATAAGTGGGTTGACATGTTAACTTGTTTAAAGGTTTTTTTAAAAAAAATTAGTATTTGTAATTAAGAGATGAAAAGTGATATTTAAAGTTAAATGTTTTAATTTTTAAATTTTCCTCTCATTATTAATTTTTAAAGGTGAAATAATTCTCTTTTGAACAACCTATCAACTCTTATCTTTTAACAATTTTATTTTATTAGTTTTAACTAGTTATTCTCCAATCTTTTCATTTGTTTCTTATAATATCAAGCTAAATGTTTAAACCCAAGTTTGTTCTTTGAGAATGAAAGATAAAGAATAAAAAAAAGGTCATCAATTACAAAAAAGTTTCACTTGAGTCGAAGTATTAATTGTTTAAACTCTTACTAAGCAGCTAGGTATTACTTATATATTCATGAATGAAAACAAAACGGGTCGACATGAAACACAACTCGAACACGACCCGATTTTTAGTGGGTCGACACGACATGACACGAAAAATTAAATATATAGATTGTGTCATGGTTAAAGAATTCAACACGTTAACCTGACATGAATGACACCCCTATTTGGCTATTTAAGCGTACACATACAAACATTCATTCATGCAATATTGTTGCGAGAAAAAATTATAATTTTTTATGCATTTCACGTTCACATGTGTTGGCCGTACAAACAAATAAGACCATAAAACTTATGAAGTGTATTTCACGTACTCAATTATACATATTACGTTACTTTTGTTAGATCACTTAACATTTTTTGTTTATTTTAATGTATTTATCTACACATGTATCCAGGTATATATGAGTATATGTTTGTATGACATTCATATGGGTTGGTAACATACACTACAAGAAATCAAGGCATCAACCGCGACCAGAGCTTTTAGCGGCGACACCTGTAACTATTCACGTACTCCTCCAACTTTTTAATCTGACCGTGATAAGGATTGGATCTAAAGGATAGGATTTTATATAAAACACATATAAGTTTATTTTAATGTTTATTTGTATTCACATCCTTATTATAATAAAGAGTAAATTACACGGATGGTCCTTGTGGTTTTGACCAAATTTTGGATATAGTCCCACTATGTTGAAACCTCTATTTATTAGGGTGAAAGGGGTCATTTACTCCTTACTAATTTACTCATCAAAACTGTTTAATAGAATTCTGTCATCTCAAAACTAATCATTTACTCAGATTTTATTGGAAACACCCTACTCATTTACTCACCAATTTTTTCTTTTTTTTAAATAAACATTTAAATAAAAAAAAGTCAATTTCATTAAATAAAAATTAACATAATAGTATTAAAAACCTAGAAACATAAAAATAAAAAGCCTATAAATAAAAATTAAAAAAACTAGAAAATTAAAAAAAAAACGTATTATTTCTTATATAAATAAAAGATTATTTAATTTGTTACCATGGATTCAAAATAAATAAAAATGTATTATTTCAAATTTACAAATAAGATGATGATGATGACAATAATATATAATAATAATATTTTGGAAAGTAAAGAGAGTACACCATGTGGTATTTGAAACGATAGTGGTATTTGAAAACCACAGTGGTTTTGAACATCAGGGTGGTTTTGAACGCCTTATTTGGTTTCGCACATCCAAGTAAATTAACTCGCTTACTTTACCCGATTAACCTATTCGAAACATTGGGGTGGTTTTCCCAGTTTACCTGTTCTCTCTCCTACCTCCCTTCACCCTTATATAGTATAGACTAATTTAAAATCTTGTTTATTAAACTAATTGAATAAATATAATATTATATTTTAAGTAATAAAAAAACTATTTTTTAAAAACTCGTGTTTTATAGGGGTTGAATAAACCCGTGAAATAAAATATAATCTGTTAACACATAAACTCATCAAAATATGTCAAGAGATTTATTAATACAAAGATTATTATTTTCTTTAAAAAAATATTATTATTAAATTATAGAGATGTATTTAATAAGAGAGAGAGGTGTATTTAATAAAAGAGAGAGGCGAGAAAAAAATGACAAGAATAAATATTGAGGCGACATGTGGCATTGAAAAACATTTATTTATTATATAGTATAGATATAGATTTGTTTATTAACTAGTGATTGTTTCCCGCGCTACGCGGCGGGGTCACGAACTCGAATTAAATATAAGCGATAACACGTTAAAAGAGAGTATGGCTTTATCGCTGGGACAGGAGGAAATTTATGTTTAAGACACCCCAATTAATTCTTTACACAAACTAAAAATCATGTGCAAGTAAAAAACAAAAAAAACACCAACCATCAAGCGAGATACCTAAAAAAAATAACAAAACAAAAAGAAAAAAATATTGCACGCTAAAAGAAAACGTTAAAATAAAACGTAAGATGGTTTGTTTAAAAGAGCAACAACTTTTTAAAATACTGAAGGGGTGAAACTAAATATTAGAACTAAAATGTAGGAAAGGAGAAAAAATGGAGAATAAATAAAGTTGATAAGAAAATATCAAAAAAAATAACAAAAGAAAATATAAGTAAAAAACCAACCACCCGCGGGGATCGAACCCTGTTGGAAAGAGAGAAAGGAAGCTAAGACTTCAAGGAGGGTAGATAATCAACTCAACCAACCATGTTTTTTGATTTTGCTGAAGAAAGAAAACTAAATACGGACTAAAGAAAGTGGAAATCTAAATAATAATAATAATAATAATAATAATAATAATAATAAATCCAATGAAAAATGGCCATGTGACGTTGCCACCCAATCCAACCATTCACACTCGTTTACTGTTAACATGTGAGATATTTCCATTTTGAATTGTATGAGTGTTAATTGTTGGTGTGTGTGTGAACGTATGTATATAGTGGAGTCCATTAGGTTTTACAATAGCAACATTTCAACATATGTTGTTGTACTATTCAATTATGGACCCTATGTGTTTAGGACTGTGACCGAAAATTGGGCCCTCACCCCACCTTCCCCCTCATTCCTTCTCTCAGTCTTCTCCACGATAAGAGGATGACTAGATGCTTGTATGGCACCCCCTCCCCTCCCTACCCTAAAAGCTAGACCAGACTCAAAATCAAGTGGGGCCTCTTCCCAAATTGGCTTTTGGAAGGTGACATCCATTAACATTTACATCAACATCACTTACATCCAAACATTCAACCCTCTACTACTGTACATCATATCTTTTCCATATCCCATAGATTTTAGATGTACTCTAATATAACTTAATTAATGTATGTTATGTTTGTTTAAAGTATTTACAAAGATTTCAAAACTATATTTATTCTAGTGTTAAGTGTTTTTTGTTAGTATAATAAGTCTGATATGGGTCTTAGCTCATTTAGTTTTCTATTTAATATTTGCTTTGAGTTTATCTGTAAGCTAATCTTCATTTTGTGTAATATACAGACTTCATCTTTTCTCTGTCATGTTCATTTGTTAATATGGTATCAGAGCCTACTCGATTCATGCTTGATTGAAGATTTTTGTTGTCGCTTCCGCTCCGTTGTTGATTCGTTCGTTGTTGAAGGGTAGAGGCTCGGTGACGCTTGCATCGGATTTTTTTGACTCGTGAGGTATCAAAGTCACAGATTTTGTTTTATTTAAACTACTTGTGTATTTGGAAGAGCTTCTGGACAGATTGACGGGTTTGGACCTCGTTTCTGTCCCGTTTTACGAAATTTGCGGTTTGTTCACGAAGTTTGCGGTTGTCACGAAGTTTGCGGTTGTCACCAAGTTTGCGGTTGTCACCAAGTCTGCGGTTCAAAGTTTGCGGTAATTCAAAGTTTGCGGTATTCGAACTTTGCGGTATTCAAAGTTTGTGGTATTCGAAGTTTGCGGTTATTCTGTTGTGATTCGTTGTTTGATAATATGGCTGAGAAAGATGACTCTCTTCAGTCTATTAGTACTCGTCTAGATGGTAAAAACTACATCTACTGGAGTTACGTAATGAAAAACTTTTCTTCGAGGGAAAAATATGTGGGGTTATATCACAAGTACTAAGGGAAAGCCTACTGACAAGTCTAAGGCTACTGAATATGCCTTAGCTCTTAATACATGGGAAACGGATAACTCTAAAGTTATAACTTAGATCAACAACTCTGTAGGTCAATCCATTGGTATTCAGTTGGCTAAATATGACACAGCTAAGGAAGTTTGGGATCATTTGGAAAAGCTGTATACTCAGTCTAACTTTGCTAAACAGTACCAGTTGGAGTTTGATATCCGTGCTCTTCAACAGAATGAGATGAGCGTTCAAGATTTCTATAGAGCTATGTCAGATTTATGGGATCAATTGGCACTTACGGAATCTACAGCATTGAAAGGGTTTAAACCTTATATTGTTCGAAGGGAAGAACAACGTTTGGTACAATTTTTTATGGCATTACGTTCAGATTTTGAAGGACTGTGTGGAACGATTCTTCATTGTTCCCCTCTTCCAACTGTTGATTCGGTTGTTCACGAGTTGTTGCAGGTGAAATTCGTTTAAAATCTCAGGTTGATAAAGGTCCTAAAGTAACTACTACTCTAGCTGTGTTTTCCGTTCCCCCTAATCAGCCTAGACAAGGTGCTAAAGTTGCATTTGATGAATGTGCATTCTGCAAAGGGAAAAATCATTGGAAGTCTCAATGTCCATTATTGCTTAGCAGAAGGAATTCTACCTTGCAGAAGCCCCCACAACAGAACAGATCAGGTGGATAATTTTTATCTCGCACGTCCACTTCTGCCGGTTCATCTGGTCCATCTTCATGAACATTTAAACCACCTCCGTTTACTGCTGCTACACCACCATCTGTAGAAATGAACAAACCACCATATGCTCTGGATCCACAAGTATTTAAACAGTTCAGACAGTTCCTTGCCGCCAACCCTACCGCTATGTCTGCTGCGGGACTGTCTTCATCTGGTACCTCAGGTATTTCGTCATCATTATGGATTTTGGATTCTGGTGCCTTACATCATATGTCTCCCTATCTGTCTTCTTTTCTTTCTTTGTCTCCTGATTCGCCTGTTTCTGTCATGTCTGCTAGTGCTACATCCATGTTGGTAGAGGGTGTTGGATCTGTGTCCACCCCTCATGTGTCTCTCAATGATGTCTATTATATTCCCAAACTTGCCTTAAATCTTGATTCAGTCAGTCAGTTGTGTAAGTCTGGAATTTCGGTTTTCTTTTGTGACACTGTTAGTGTTGTACTGGATCAACACACTCAGAAGGTGATTGGGATCGGTCGTAGGGTGGAAGATTTATATGTCTTAGAAGAACTCAAAGTGCCTGCACCTGGTGTTGCTGCCTCCAGTGTTGATTTATCTTCTTTTCGTCTGAATTTTATATTTGGCATTCTCGTTTGGGACATGTATCCGCATCTCGTTTAAAATTTTTGGTTTCTTCAGGTGCTTTGGGTCAGTTGCAAACTTGTAACATTTCTGATTGTTGTGGTTGCAAACTTGCTAAATTTTCTACTTTACCTTTTGATAAAAGTATTTCTCATTCTGTTGCACCATTTGATATTGTTCATTCTGATGTGTGGGAACCATCACAAGTATCCACTAAGGGTGGTTCATGTTATTATGTTTCCATTATTGATGATTACACTTGTTTTACCTGGGTGTACCTTATGAAACGTAGATCTGAGTTCTTTGACATTTATAAAACATTCAGGGCTTATGTTCAAACGCAACATTTTGCTGTGATAAAGTGTTTTAGGTGTGACTTAGGGGGTGAATACACCTCTAATGATTTTACTCAGTTGCTTGCATCAGATGGTACCATACACCAATCGTCTTGTACTGACACTCCTCAACAGAATGGTGTTGTTGAAAGGAAACATCGCCATTTTATGGAAACCGCTCGTTCATTCCTTTTATCCGCTGAGGTACCTAGTGTCTTTTGGGGAGAAGCACTCCTGACCGCCCAACATGTGATTAATAGGATCCCTACTTCTCACAATGATGGGATGTCTCCATTTCAAAGTCTTTTCGATGAACGCCCAGATTATGGTGAGTTACGGGTTTTTGGATGTACTTGCTTTGCTCTCCGTCCTCATGTTGAACGAGACAAATTGACAAATAAGTCAGCATTATGTGTTTTCTTAGCCTATGCCAGTGGTCCCAAAGGATATGGCACGGGACAAAAAGGATATCGTTGTTTTGATCCTGTAAGTCAGAAGTTATATGTATCAAGACATGTTACATTTCTTGAACATATTCCCTTCTATTCGATTCCAGCTAAGTCACATGATGTAACAAAGTCGGATCTTCAGATGATTGATCCTTTTGCTAGCGACACTAACCCCTGAAGTTCCCGATTCGTCTGTTGATCCTAATATGCCTGCTCCAGATATTTCTGTTGCACATGATGTGCCAGTTCATGAACCTTCCACGTCATCTAGCACCAATGTTGATTCTCCTCCACCTCCGAGAAAGTCTACTCGTTCATGTAAGTCTACTCAACTACCAGATTTTACATCCTCTGCATATTCTGCATCATTTAGTTCTTTTATTGCGAGCATTCATCATCTGTTTGAACCATAATCATATAAAGAGGCTGTCTCTGACCCTCTATGGCAGAATGCTATGGCTGAAGAGCTCACTGCTCTTCATCAGACTCACACCTGTGATTTGGTTCCTCTACCACCAGGTAAACATAAGGTTGGTTGCCGTTGGGTATATAAGATTAAGACAAATGCTGATGGCTCTGTTGAACAGTACAAGGCTAGACTTGCGGCAAAAGTATATTCACAAATGTATGGTATGGATTATGAGGAGACCTTTGCCCATGTGGCAAAAATGACAACAATTCGTACTTTAATTGATGTTGCATCCGTTCGACAATAGAAGATTTGTCAAATGGATGTCAAAAATGCTTTTCTAAATGGTGATCTTCATGAGGAGGTTTACATGACTCCTGATCGCGGTGTCAAGGTCAATCAAAAACATTTATAAAAACTACTACTTATCTACCTTGAGTGTAGACAGGGAAAAAGGGTTGTCGAATCCACAGGGAATCAGTAGAAAGATTAATTGCTTAGTTTAGTAAATGATAATTAGAACACAGATCAAATAAAGATGTAACTTCCTCCAAACTTCAGGTTCTAGGTTTCACATACAATCCAGTTATTCAGTTAAGACACCACATAGACATAATGTTTGAAAATCAGTTGAAATAGTAATTGAAGACAGATTCTTTGTTAGAAAACCTATGCAACTAGTTTGTCATAACCTGTATAATTCAATCACTTAATTTATTAGTATCAAGTTATCCACTTTAGTCACTCAACCCTGCTACTAAGTTTTCTCATCAACCGAACAAGATTGTAAAGCAAACAAACTCAAAACACATAGATAAAATTGTCTAACTCAACCAATACATCAATCAATCAGTTATTGTCAGAAACTAATCAATCTAAAACAGGTGAATAACTGAATCAAATACTAAAACCTAAACGAACCATCCGTTGGGAGGAAGCCACACGCAGCTTAGCCACGCATGCTTGTCAGACACGCGAGCATAGCTTCAATACTTGATCTGGAACTACTTGGAACTCTGAAAATCCCCTTAAAACACATAAAAACGTCTGGGAATTGATTATTTTCATAACCCTAAAGGTATACTTCAATTAGGGCCAAAATCCCTAAAAATCCGCATGTAACCGACTCTCGATTGTACGGTACGGTGGGCCCACCGTACGGTACGCTGGATCTGCTCCCCGTACGCTCAACCTTCTGTTAACGACCTTTCTATACGGTGCTTTGGTACGCCCGACCGTACCGTACGCCCAATTGACCATATGGTACTCCCAAATCCAAAATTAATCTTCATTATCACATCCGGCTCCTCGAGCTACCCCAAATCGATATATTATAGGCCCCGTAACTCATTTTATAGCTCGAGATATGCCCTTTCCAAGTTCTGGACTCTAGAACTTCCTATTTAGGCTCCATCTTTTGCATAGTTTCACCTTTAGCTCCTACTACTTTCTCCCAGATGCCTTCAAAATATGCGTTTAAGTAACAAACACTTGTGATAGACACAAATACAAATACCAACGTAAAACTAACTCGATATACAAAGTAACACCCATAAAACTGTATGAACTAGACTCTTAAACATGAGATATTTGACCTTACATCAACTCCACCCCCGGGAATAGCTTATCAGCCCGGTAAAGTTTGTCGGCTTCGAAAATCTATATATGGACTCAAACAGGCCCCTCGTGCCTGTTTGAAAAATTCTCTACAGTCATCACTTCCCTTGGTTTTCTTCCTAACAATCATGATTCGACATTATTTGTTAGATGTATGAATGTTGGACGCATTCTCTTGTCTTTGTATGTGGATGACATGATTATTACAGGCGATGATTATAATGGCATTGAATCTTTGAAACGTGACTTGACTCATCGTTTTGCTGTGAAAGATTGGGGGTTATTACGGTATTTTTTTGGGGATTGAGGTAGCTCAATCTAAAAAGGGATATATTCTCTCTCAGACGAAGTACATTTCTGATCTTTTTCAGCGTGCAATACTTTTTTATAACAAAAATTTGCAGACACTCCCCTTGAAACCAATGCACGTTACTCTCCTACTGATGGTGTTCCTCTATCTGATCTACCATTGTAGGCTGTTTTGTTTATCTTATAATTTCTCGCCCTGATATCGCTTATGTTGTTCATGTGGTTAGCCAGTTTGTTACCGCTCCTACTTCTGTACACTGGGGAGCTGTTCTTCGTATTTTGAGATATCTTCGTGGCACTCAGTTTCAAAGTCTTCTGTTCCCCTTTACATCTTCTCTGGAATTGTGTGCCTACAGTGATGCTGATTGGAATAGTGATCCTAATTATCGTAAATCCACTACTGGTTTCTCTATTTTCCTTGGTGATTCTTTAATCTCATGGAAAAGCAAGAAACAAGATGTTGTTTCTAGGTCTTCGATTGAGGCTGAATACCGTGCTATGACAATGACTACATGTGAAATTGTTTCGTTACGATGGCTTCTGGCAGACATGGGGGTTGTTGTTTCCTTGCCTACCCCATTACATTGTGATAATCAAAGTGCTATGTAGATCGCTAAGAACTCTGTCTTTCATGAACGGACAAAACATATTGAGATAGATTGTCATTTTACTCGTTATCATCTTTAGCTCGGGACCATCTCACTTACTTTTGTTCCATCAGCCTTGTAGATTGCAGATGTGTTCACCAAGGCTCAATCGGCATCTCGGTTTCGTTTCTTGTGTGACAAACTCTCAATGTTTATTGCTATTGCATTGTGAGTTTGAGGGGGAATGTTAGCATAATAAGTTTGATATGGGCCTTAGCCCATTTAGTTTTCTATTTAATGTTTGTTTTGATTTCATTTGTAAGCTAATCTTCATTTGTGTAATATAGAGACTCCATCTTTTCTCTGTCATGTTGATTTGTTAACACTTTTTTCATTCATGTGGTTTGCTAAAAATTATCATTTGAATCCATAGGTTTAAATCTTGTCATTTGAATCCAAAGGTTTTATAAAATTACCATTTGAATCCATTTGACTACACCTAATTAACACCGTTAACATTTTCTGTTAAAGCTTCCCAACTTGAGGGCTATTTTAATAAAAAAAAACATTTACAAAATAAAGAACTAGTCCCACGTGAATGGTTTTGTGCGTTCAATCTCTTTAGCCAGCAATATGAGACTACATATCTCTACCATTTATAGGATCAACTATTTGTTTATATATCTTCTTACAATTATCCAGCCAACAAACTTGAGAGTCTTAACTTTCAGGAATGCCAGCCTCAATACTATGGACTGCCATGTTCTAGTTCCGCCATTGCATGCTTACAAGGTATGCTAGTCAACTTTCCATAAAAAAGACTATGGACCCTTAAATCAGCTTCAATAAAATTCAATAATAACACCCCACATAGCTAAAAAAATCGGTAAACAACCTCCTGAACATGATGAAAACAATGACAACATGACATCTAATAGCATCAGTAATGATCTGTATCAACAGATTAAATTAGCAAAAAAAATCCTGCAACAAAAGATGGTTTAACGAAAAATTTTAGCGGTGTTATCTAGAGGTAGTCAAATGGATTCAAATGAAAATTGTTATGAAACCTTTGGATTCAAATTGCAAGATTTAAACCTTTGAATTCAAATGACAATTTTTAGCAAACCAAAGGGTTGAAAAAAGCACTTAACTCTTTATTCTAATAAATGATGAATCACAATGAATTTGAGTGGAAATGTACATTCATTCCTTTATGAAGAATGTTATCTAGACGACATGCAAATAGACTCAACATGGTTTGATACAAACTTAAAACAGGTTGGTTGAACCGTACTAGGAATATAGTTCCACCATGTTGTAAAAACACTTTGCCTTGTCTGTAATCGTACGACAATGTTTTCATTGATGTTTGTTGAATGTATATGATTCAAAATCGACAACGTACTCATTTGTTTATGTTTTATTCTTGATATGATACCATTGTAAGTTTATATATTTAACTAAAAGGCAAAGTTTATATTTAATTTAGTGTTTCATATGAGATCAAATGGATTCTAACCCCTACTCAAACTCGTTTATGTGCAAGAGACTTGCGGTTCAGAAATTGTTTGATTCATCGTAACCCAAACACAACTAACAACCCTACATTTGTATTTGGATCTTGACAATGGTGGATTCGGGAATTTTCGGTAGGGGTTGGGGTGGGGCGGGGGGGGGGGGGTTTGGTCGGGTCAAAAATAACTTTTTTTTTTAATTTAGTTAAACAATCAAATAAATAAAGTTAAAAACAAGAAATAAAATTAAACAATAACATAAGTACCTTAATAAAATTACACACAATTAACCAATGAGTTTAATGTAAATAGGAAACAAAAACTTATAAAACTTAAGCACGTAGGGTTTAATTTTAATTTACACTGGGTTTAATTCTAGTTTACACTGCGTAGTGCAGTGTGCAACCTCAAGAGTCAGGTTGCCTTTATGGTGAATACAACTATGGAAGGTAAGTCAAACCAACAAAGATGAAGGAAATTTTAATTTTCTACTATAGGTGAGCCCCTAACCAACCAATCAGACCTCTAACTTGATCCCTGACTTGAACTTAAACTATTAAAAAAACTAAAAATCTGGACAAAGCCACGGAATACCTCACCATCCCCTCCTTATGCATTGGATCCACCAATGGATCTTGATCTTGGAAACCTTAATCATCTTCCAACCTTAATAAATATAAGAAATCAAGAGTGATAATACGATTTAAATATAATGACATGATACAACCATAACATAAATATACACATTCAAGATTTCTAGAGGGAGATGTGGACAAGTACCAGAAGGCCTAATTTGGAGCCCCCACAAATTCCATGTGCATGTGAACATGTTCCCATCATGCATCTATGCACTCAAGCCATCCAAATCAAATATAATGGTCTCTTTTGCTTACAATTTTGGGCTACCTTACATTTGGGACCCACAATCATACCTTCAAAGATTTTATTTACGTTTCTATGCTTATTTTTAACTAATAAAATAAGGACAAAATGAGCATTAGCCAAAATGGAAAATTTTAATTTAACTTAATAAGAAAAGGTGACAAATTACTTGGGTTTAGAGTTGTTTACATCATAATTATGATATAAAACATAGACGCGTGATAATTGATTTAAAGATGGAACATACCTTTTGAAGATGTGAGATTAGGCTAAAACAAGCACTCATTAATTGGACATGCATCTGGTATACCACTCTCATTTACTTGCATGAGCCGCGTGAAACACCGTTCCCTCGGCGCCAAAGGGGTTTTGTCCTGATGGTACCCCGGTGCCTTCCAAATGGGAGGTCGTCATTTCGAATCCGGGCCACAACAAAAAATGAGTATGTGGTCAGGTTAGTGGGTTTATCAAGTTGGGGGTTCCTCCTAGGGTGGCCTACTCTGAATGTTTTAGGTGTTGCCTCAGAGAAACCCAATTATCCTAGAACATCTAGGTGATACTATTCAAAAATTTGTTTTTGGATATATCACATACCAAGTGAGAGTGACGTGAGTAACTCAACTAGAAGACGTGGCGTTCACATGACAACAAAAATATCCTTACTTAAAACTCAATGACTTGGGTATATCTCATACCATTAACTAATTATACCAGGTAAATGTTGTGTACCACTTGAGATAAATAAATAAAAAAACACATGGTTTAAAATGTGTGTAAATTTTATGTTAAAATTTAAAAAAAATCATAAAAATAGTAATTTTCTTAGTTCATACACACACATGCATGCACTCCACACATGCATGCACTCCACAGATATACATAGTCAGACAAGCTTTTACATCAATATCAATCAAATATACGAACACATTTCATGTGTCTATTTTATTTCAACCTATCATTATATTTCCTTTATAAGTATAACTAGTTAGTTAACCCCACGCGTTGCGGCGGTATTTGACATTGAAAACTCGCATGTTGCGATGGCCAAACATTAATAAAAATAAGTATGTCGATTCCCATGTGATGCGGCGAGTTTGCAAACCTCGTTACGCGCATTGTGGCGTCGACAATAATGTGACTAAGTACATAAAAGACACGTATGAAATTGTCACGAATCGGCCCTGAAGATCGAAAAATAGATAAATTGCGGCGAAATAATAGTTAACATTGAAACAACAAATTCGTTAAAGAAGTTTTTAATAAAGTAAAATAAAAATAAAAATAGAAATAAAGTAATTGTTACAAACGACTATAAAAAAATAAAATTTGAGGGATAAATTTGAGAGTTTAGAAATTTAAGGGATAACGTTTAGAAATATGTCCAGATGTAAACTTAAAACTTTAAAAACTTGAAGGGTATACTTGAAAATTTAAAAAGTTAAGGGGCTATTATGAAAGTTAAGAAAGTAAAGGGTTAATATTAAACTTTTATAAAAAAAATGAAGAAAACATCTAAGTGGTCGCCGACATTACCAAATAAGAGTATTAGAATTTGACCTATTATTTATTTATTTATTCGTATCTAGTATTCTATAATTTTTGTCACATACGAGTATCTACTTATATTTCATTAGTACTTTTCGATGTTGAACACGATAAATAGATAATTTCGTAAGAGAGATAAACTTGTCTAACTCACTTACATGATTTATTTTCTTTAAAAATAACTAGAGTAAATTACAAGTTATGTGCTTTAAGTTTATAGAAAACTAAAAGTTATATTATTAGGCTTTAAAAATTACAATAGATGTCCTTTTTTAAAACATTTACACACATTTTTTAACAAGAGATGTGTGTGTTTGGGAGTAGGGTGGAGAAGACCATTCTCTTTTAAACTAACCACCATCTATTTAAGATGATATATTTTCAATAGATTTAAGTAATTTTTTAACCACAAAATTGAAAATCCTACAGTGCGAGGCTCGTATAGGATTTTCAATTTTGTCGTTAAAAAATTTGAAATTGAGAAATGGTTTATCCAGTTTAACAAGAGATGTGTGTGTTTGAGAGTGGGGTGGAGAAGACCATTCTATTGTTTTACATTAATGTTTTATTTAACTTTTAAAATTGAACTATTAACTAAAAGGATTTTCATAATCACGGTTAAAACACAAAATCTAAGAGTTAATTCTACCCATGCACTATCACGGGTAAATGTATATTACAAAACTAGGTTATATATCCAAGTATTACATGAGGTTGTTTAATAAAAAAATAAAAATACAATAATGTTTAGGGAAAATTAAATTTTAAATTTTATATTAGAATTTAAATTAAGTAATAATTAGAATTCAAATTTTATATTATTTTTTTATGAAAAAAAAACATTAACATAATTAGATTTCAAAATTCAAACTTACTTAAAATTGAGAAAATTAGAAGATTTTAGTGAGAAAAAGTATGATGATGACATGTGACATTTCTTGAAATCATTTTATAGAATAAGGATAAGAAATAGAAAGTTTATTTATAATATTATTAAATCTATTAAAAAGATAACACGTGATCTAACTAAAAATATTAGAAAATAAAAAGTTAGTTTAACGAAAAGATAAAAAGCATGAAATAGTAAAAATATTAATTAGCGTTAAAGAACACCAAACTAATTGTAAAGTACAAATATATTGTAGTTGACATGACTCAAAATAGAGAAACAAAAAAAGTTATATTCAATCCTGCTCGGTTTTAAACAAATTTACATAAAAACATAAATAAAAGTATGTATGTATATAGCGACGACATTTTCCGAATATAAGAAAACATTGTCATTTATGACTTAGAAGAGAAAAACAAACTTGACTAAAAGTAATTACAAACATTAAATAAAAAAACTTAAAAATAAAGTGTTCGTGATTAAATAAAAAAAAGTCACACGTGTGAAACTCCCATATGTACGTGTACTATTCATCGAAATATATTTGTAATATACATATAAAAAATGTATTATTTAGTAAGATTATTTATTTTATATTAATAATATCATAATAGTAATTTAAAAAAAAATCATTTCTCAATTGAAATGATAATGGAGTTAATTTTTTTGAGTAAATTACATAATTTGTCCTTTAGTTATATATAATAATCTCTGAATTTATTAAAGTCAAAAGACATAAAATACAATTTTATATATAACCAATGTTTTAAAAATCGGTTTTTAAATTGTACCAGATTAGGTTCAGAAATGGTTCAACCGGTTGTATCGGGTTGTACCGGGTGGTTCAACCGGGTTGACTAGTAAATCTATAATTTCATAAAAATACAACTTTAACTCAAAAAATAATTCAAAAATACATGATTTCATGCAAAAAATTAATCCAAAAGTTAATCCAAAAGTTAATCCATAATCAAAAGATAATCCAAAAGCAATCAATTTTTCAATAAAGTTTTTTTAAATAAAAGTGTATAATTGTTTTATGTCATTAGAGTGTTGGATGTATTAATTTCATGATTGTTTAAAAGATAAAAATTAACCATCTTCGTCATCCTCATCAACAAGAGCATAACTATTTTCGTTTCCTACAATATTAAATAAGAAGTTTTATTGCTTAAATTTTTTTATTAGTAAACAGAAAGATGATGGTTAAACATAGTTTTTACATGGACCGCTATTTTCTGAAAATAAGCATATCAATTGATTTTTTTTTTCTAAACTAGGTTGTAAGTAAGGTAATTGATTAACAAGCCTTCTGTTTGTGACTTTGTGTGTATCCCGACAAACAATTTTTTTTTTAAAGTTTAAACATAAAATTTTACTTGTAACTAAAACCGGTACAACGGTATAACCCTGTATCCGGCGGTTCAACTAACATACCGGTTTTCTAATTTACCGGGCTCAAACTTACCGGGATAGTGACCGAGACCCGGTTCAACCGATATTACCGGCCGATTTAAACCGGTTTTTAAAACATTGTATATAACTAAAGAACAACTTACGTAATTTACTCTAACTTCTATTAGAAATAAACAAACCTAATTAAGGGGATGCAGGGGATTGAACCTCGGTTGCATGGATCAGGCATACAAGCATTTAGGTATTTAACAAATGATCCAATGTTAACATGTTTGTCAAACTTCTATGAATTTTTAATTAAACAATGTTTGAAAATTACCAAAAAAACAAAAACAAAAAATTACCTCAAAACCGTCTGTAGCAAGTGTTGAAACTTTGCTTAAAGGGGTTGGTGTGTAATTGAATTAAAATAGAAATCGCAATTTCAGTCCATGAAGGGAATTTTGGTCATGTTAGTTTATGAGGGTATTTTGATTATTTTAACTATGTGAGTCCATAAGGGTATATTGATCATTTCAGATATAAAGGTGAAGAGGGGTTTAACCCTTACAAAAAAACTACCCTAACAAATATATCCAATGAGTGTGTGCCACCTCATGTTTACACAAATTCAACCATAATACCCAAAACTATTAGAGGCACAACCCTAATACCCTAATTTTTTTCCATTTTTAAACTCTCTTCACTACTCAAACATGCGGGTATATATACCCGAAAGAACCTACCCTCTTCACTACCCGATTCATTGGGGGGTGCCTTCAGCGACGGATCCAGGAATTTTTTTCCAGGAGATTCTGTTTTTAGATGCTCCAATTTCATAGGGTCGGACATAAAAAAATTCGGGTCGGGTAAGATTCATCACACACGTATCATCAGGGCCGTCCCTGACATTTTGGATGCCTTGTGCGACTGGTAAAAATAAGCCCCTAAAATATAACGGATTTAAGGACCAGCGACGCAAAGTGTTAAAATATCAAATATCGGGGATCAAATGTGTTACATGTGAACGAAACCTGATGTTTGCCACTAAAATTAAAATTACTTAACTAATATATGTAATTAATAAATAAAAGAATACATTATATCTATACTATGTAAGAAATAAATGTTTCTTAATGCCACATGTCGTCTCCATATTAATTCTTATAATTTTTTTCCCGCCTCTCTTTCATAATAAATACACTTCTATATTTTCAATAACAATATATTTTAAATAAATTATTAATTATACAAATAAAACACATTTATTTTAAGTTATTTAATATTATAAGGAACTTTGAAATGTAATTACTTAGGTTATGTTTTCAATCATAGTAAATGAAAGTCAAATTACATTTAATAGTGTATTTAATTTATTTTTTTAAACTCAATTATATATTAATTTTTATATTTTTTAATTTTTTTCTATTGTTAGCATATGTAATACATTTTTTCATCTATAAGATACACATATAAAGAATTAAAAACTTTATGTATTAATATTTTTTCACCCTGTGTAATACACAAGTTTTAAGCTAGTATACAAATAAATAAATAGTCAAATTTTAAATTAATAAGACTTGAACAACTTTCGATTTATGGTATTGGATTTTCAAAGTTTCCTTAAAGTATTTTAATATTCTATCAAACTAAAATCTACTTTAAAAAAGTTGATTGAGCCTTCTTTTCCTAGTTTAACACTGATAAATTTATTTATTCTCTATTTTAGTCATTTAGGGTTACACCTACACATTTTCTCCTTAGCCGCTCTCGAAGCCACTGCCTTCGTTTAGTTTGCCGTTTCTTTCGCCGGAAACAAGGTGAAACATGTCTCGATCTTCACCTTCTTCCCTTAAAATCTGATCTTGATCACATTTCAATCTTTTTAAGGGTTTCGCCCTGTTTTTTTGAAGGGGCTCACCATAGTTTTTCTTTATAGGTTTCTTCTACAATTTCAAAACTCGGAGGTTTCCGGTGAACCCCCTCGTCACTACGTAGATCCGCCCCTGGGTGCCTTACCCGCGAACCCGATTGGGGTTACCCGAGGGTGCCCCTTCACCTTAAGTTAATTGTTAAATTTAATGACTTTAGCCATCTGGACTTAAATATAGTAAAAAAATAAAAAATTATGGTTCAAAACAAGGTTTTGAAAATTGCTATTTAAAAATAATAATTTACTCTAAGTTAAATTAGGAATCGCTATTTAAATATATATATATATATATATATATATATATTTGGACTTTGGATATAAGACTATAGAGATGCATGAATGTGAGCGTGAGTAGAATAGGAAAGTGAAGATACACTAGTCGAACGACGGTTTTGACTGAATGATCCACATGGTGATTGGGGTGTTGGAATGGGAATGAGCTTTGAACCGTGGCACCGATCCTACAAAACGAGCAACGCCGTTAGCCTTGTTACATGGAAGGGGTTTTCCTTGTAACCACCCTCCGGCGTGAGAGTAAGTATCAATTCTTTCTTAAGGAAAATATGTAGTGAGAGTGAGAGCTCAGGAGTCGATCCTTTTTACCTGAGGGCTGGACCTGTATTTATAGTCGGAGAAGGATGGTGACCTGGCGGGTATGTGATTGGAGGAACGTCACCATCAGGATATCCTTGTGGTCCCCTAGGTGACAACCGTTAATGGTGTTGGGTTTGTCTTAATTGGTGGGACCACTTGTGTGCATGAGAATGTCTTCCTGCTCCTGACATTCCTAGAATGGCAGCGTGGTCCCCCTTACCGTAAGCCATGAGCCTTTTTCTTTATGCGAGGTACTATTGGCTTGTCCCTATATATTGTTGAAGCCTTGTAGGGGAAGTTTTCCCCCTGTGCGCGGACTTCTGGAGCGCGTCATTTGGGTTCTGCGGGGACCCTACGTCATCAAGTCCCCCAGTTCATAGTGACGCGCATCTCAGTCTAGCGCGTTGCTTTGGACTTCGTGATTCGCAGGGAATCTTTTCCTTCGGGTGCGCGTGACGTCTTTCGGTGATTAATTTGACGGATGACTTTTCCTGATGGTGTCTGTGTCAGCCTTGATGAGTGCTTTTTTGACCTTTGGGGGCGTCACCGTCTTTTTTCCTGACTCCTGCTGTTTGCAGGCCCATGGGCCCCGTTTGTGTGCACGTCTTTTGACAATTGCAGGCTTCGCATTAAATGCGAAGCGTATAAAAAGGGGCTTAGGGTTCTTTCGTTCTTACTTCCTTGACCACTGCTCTTCCTCTTTCTCTTCCGTTTTCTTTCTTCTTCAATCCTCCTGTGTTCATGGCTTCCAAATCTAAAGGCAATATTAAGAGCCTGGGCGAGGCATCTCTTATCGAGACGACTCCCATTAAGTGGATTCGAGATGAATTTGACAAACTTCTCGACATGCTTGCTTTTGACCCGGAATGGGGATTAGAATTCCCTTCGTCTGGTATGACGGCGGTTGATCCTCCTAATGGGAAGATCTCCTTGTATGCTGCTTTTTTCATTCACTGTAATCTACGTCTTCCTATTACCCGGTTCATCGCCCAGTTGGTGACTTTTTATCAAGTTCATATCTCTCAAATGCATCCGATGGGGATATGCAGGTTTGAGTTTAGCTGCCGAGCCATGGGAGTAGAGCCGACATGTGGCCGTTTTAATGTTTTTTACAAGATGGTTCTTCGCGATAGTTGGATTTCTTTTGCTGAGGAGGGGGTGCCCAAGACCTCTTTTGAATTGTATGATGTGAATTGTCAAAGGGGGTTGGATGAAAAAAATTGCTAAGTTTGATAATTTTTCTTTTGGGATTCTGAAGGATATCACCGATTGTGATGATCTTCCTTATCTAAGTGGACTTAAAGCAATACTTGCTGGGGATGGTGAGGAAGTTGGTACTTCCCAACGCGAAGAGGAACCGGTTGATTATGTTGATAGTGATGATGGTGATCATTTGGGTGGAGATGATGATGATGCGCAAGCTTAGTTTCCGAGCTGCGTGCCGTGTATGGCCCTCTGGTGCCTTGTAATAGGTTAGCATCCTTTTATCATTTGGATGTGTTGACTGTTGAATATCTGGGCATGCTATTTGTTATACTCTTTTGGATGTTTTGATCCTGCAAGAATATTGTGCTAGTTTTCTTGATCTCCTTATTGTTATTGTTATTTTCTTATGATGTTTACTGTCACCAGGGTTTTTAAATTGTTGCCCGCGCGAGGATGGCAAGCCATCCTTGCGTCTTAGTGCTTTTGAATTATGGCCTGTGCAAGGATGGCGAACCATCCTAGCATCTTAAGGCTTTGAATTATTGCTTACGCAAGGATGGTAAACCATCCTGGCGTCTTGAGGCTTTGAATTACTACCCGCGCGAGGATGGCAAGCCATCCTGGCGCCTTGAGGCTTTGAATTACTGAGGCTTTGAATTACTGCCTGCGCGAGGATGGCAAGCCATCCTAGCGTCTTAAGGTTTTACATTATTGTCTGCGCAAGGATGGCAAGCCATCCTGGTCTTAAGGCTTTTAATTTCTGCCTGCGCGAGGATGGCAAGCCATCCTGGCGCCTTGAGGCTTTGAATTATTGCTTGCGCGAGGATGGCAAGACATCCTGGCGTCTTAAGGTTTTACATTATTGCCCGCGCAAGGATGGCAAGCCATCCTGGTCTTAAGGCTTTGAATTACTGCCTTGCGCGAGGATGGCCAGCCATCCTGGTCTTACGACTTTGAATTACTGCCTACGCGAGGATGGCTCGCAAGCCATCCTATTTTTAAGGCTTTGAATTATTGCATGCACGGGGATGGCAAGCCATCCTAGCGTCTTAAGGTTTTACGTTATTGCCTGCGCAAGGATGGCAAGCCATCCTTGTCTTAAGGCTTTACGTTATTACCTGCGCAAGGATGGCAAGCCATCCTGGCGTCTTAAGGTTTTTTGAATTGTTGCTTGGCTATTTTCTGACAAGGTATTTCTCATTGACATAAATAAATGGCCATAGGCCTTGCTTTTACAATTGAGGGTTAAAAATTACATATAACATTTCCTCAACTGTGCTACATTTTAAGACCTCGGGATAAGTGTTCCATCCAATTTCTTTAACTCGTGCGCCCCCTTTCCTAGCACTGCAGGTATCTGGTATGGGCCTTCCCAGTTAGGGGAAAGTTTTCCTAGGTGCTATGCCCTGCTAGCTTGTTGTCGCGGAGTACGTATTCGCCTATGTTAAATTTGCAAATTTTTACCCCTGCGTTGTAGTATTTTTCCAGTTTCTTTTTATATCTGGCCTCTTGTAAGGTTGCCTCTTTGCGCCTTTCGTCGAGTAGGTCCAGATTGATACATATTTCCTGATTGTTGTCATCTTTGTTGGCTATTAAGATTCGCGAGGATGGGACTCCGATTTCCGCGGGTATAAGTGCCTCTGAGCCATAGGTGAGACTAAATGGCGTTTTCTCCAATGCTGTTTTTGGGCTCATGCGATGTGCCCATGGCACATGTGGTAGTTCTTCTACCCATGAGTGTCCCCACTGGTCGAGGCGCGCTTTGATGCCGTCCACGAGGGATCGATTTGCGCGTTCTACCTGACCATTAGCCTGTGGGTGATGTACCGAGGTGAAGATTTGCTTAATCCCAAGTTCTGCGCACCATTCTTGTAATTTTTTGTCCGCGAATTGCGTTCCATTGTCACTCACCAAGGGCATTGGCAATCCGAAGCGGCATATAATGTTTTCCCATAAGAACTTTTTTACCTGGGCGGCCGTGATGGTTGCCAGTGGTTTTGACTCTACCCATTTCGTGAAGTAGTCTACGACTACAATAAAGAATTTTACTCGCCCGAGAGCTTCTGGGAAGGGGCCAACAATGTTAGTTGCCCATTTCTGGAAGAGTCATGCTGTGGATACCAGAACTAGATTGTTTTTTGGACGAATAGTGCGTGGCGCGTGACGCTGGCATGCCTGACATTTGAGCAGCTCTTTGACAACATCCATGTGCATGTCGGGCCAATAATAACCGGCGTTCTTGATTTTTGCCACTATCATTCGTGGTCCCACGTGCATACCACAAATGCCTTCATGGATTTCCCTTATCAGATAATTTGAATCTTCAGCGTCCACGCATCGGAGGAGAGGTCTCAGTTATGATCGGCGGTATAGGATGTCGTCTTGCAGCTAATAATGCAGAGCCTTGTGCTGCAGTTTCCTTGCTTGTGGTTTTTCTTATGGTAGGATTCTTGTGCTGAGGTAGTTCAGAATAGGAGTCATCCATGTCTTTGCTCCTGTTTGGACCACATTTACTTGTTTTCGTAGGACTGAAGGTGCGTTTAGAACTTCTAATCGCACCTAATTTTCCATATGGCTGAAACTTGTTGACGCCAATTTACTTAGTGCATCGGCTTGTTTGATCTCGCTCCGCTTAATGTGGATGACTGTGCACGAATCGAACTGGAATGCCAAGTTTTTTACTTGTTCTAGGTATAAGATCATTGTTGGTTCTTTAGCGTCGTAAGTTCCATTTACTTGACCTGCTACTAGTAAGGAGTCTACCCGGGCTTCGATGTGCTTGGCTCCCATTTTCTTTGCGATGCGGAGACCTGCCAGCAGGGCTTCATATTCCGCCTCATTATATGTGCTTTTGAATTCTGGGCGGATTGCGTAGGTGAACTTGTTTCCTTCTGGGCTAAGAAGGCACAGGACAGCTCCACATCCTTCCTCGTTTGATGCGACATTAGTGAATAGAGACCAAGTTTCCTTTACGCCTTGCACCTATTGCTCCTCTTCCTCGCGCGCACATTCTGTTGCCTTTTCGTTTGGAATCTCGGAGACAAAGTCTACTAGTACCTGTCCATTAATTGCTGGTCTTGGCTTGTAGGTTAGTTGGTGCGCGCTTAACTCAATGGCCCACTGCGCTAGCCTTCGTGACAGTTCAGGTTTTCGCAGGACGTTTTGCAGCTTATGATTTGTCAATACTGTCACTGGGTGTGCCAGGAAGTATCTGTTCAATATCCGGGATGCGTGTACCAGCGCGAGTACTAGCTTTTCCAGTGTTGAGTAGCGTGTCTCTAGGCCAGTTAAGACTCTGCTGACGTAATAAACGGGAGTTTGCACCCCCCCTTTCTTTCTACGAGTAGCACGGCGCCCACTGCCCTTTCGGATGCGGACAAGTATAAGATTAAGGCTTCTCTTGGTATTGGCGTCATTAAGGTGGGGAGACTCATCAGGTAATCTTTCATTTCTTGAAATGCGGATTCTGCTTCTTCTGTCCACCGGAATTGGCTTTTCTTAAGGCAATTTTTTAGTGTCGCTTTGAATGGTAACGCTTTGGCAGGATGATTAGCCAAGAATCTGTTGATTGCCACTAGGCGCCCATTTAACGTTTGGACCTCCTTGAAGGATGTCGGGGATGGCATTAGCGCGATTGTAAGGACCTTGTCCGAGTTGGGCCTTAAGCCATAATTTGTGACCATTACCCCTAGGAATTTGCCCTCTTCCACGCTGAAGGAACATTTGGCTGGGTTAAGCTTCATGTTCATGCTGCGGAGCCTTTCGAACGTTTCCTCGATATCCCTGATCATTACTTCTTCCCCTTTGCTCTTCATTACCAGATCGTCTACGTAGACCTCTAGGTTTCTTCCAATTTGGCGCTTGAAAGCTTTGTCCATTAACCTCTGGTAGGTTGCTCCTGCGTTCTTCAATCCAAAGGGCATCTTTGTATAGCAGAAGATACCGATGCTGGTTCTGAAAGCTGTCTTGTCTTCATCTTCCATGGCCATTTGGATTTGGTGGTAGCCGTTGTATGCGTCCAAAAAACATTTAAGTCTGAATGGGGCTAGAGAGTCTACTTTGAGATCAATTTCTGGCAATGGGTAGCAGTCCTTTGGACATGCTTTGTTTAGGTCTTTGTAATCAATACACATGCGCCAGCTCCCGTCTGGTTTCTTAACCATTACGGGGTTGGCCACCCAGGTCTGGTATCTTACCTTGCGGATGATTCGTGCCTTTAACAGCTATTTGACTTGTTTTTCTTGATCTTTGCTTCTTTCACCTCCCATGTTTCTGTGCTATTGGTTCTATCACCTTATGGGTTTGCAAACGGTGCTCCGCCATAAACCTGGGTACTCCTTGCATATCTGATGGTTTCCAGGCGAATACGTTTGCATATTTGGTGAGAATTTGTTTTAAGTGCTCCCGCATACTGTGGGAGATTGTCGCGCCGATGGTTATGGGTTGTTCTGGGAAGGTAGGGTTCAAGATCCATTTTTATAGTATCAAGGTTTCTGATGGTTTTAAGGCTTTTGCTGGCCTGAATCCTTCGGTTGTGGTGCATTCTCTGTCAGCCCATATGATTGCCACACCGGTAGGGGTTGGGAAACCGATTGCTCCATGAGCGGTGGATGGTATTGCGTTAAAGGTTGTCAGCGCCTCTCTTCCCAAGATCACATTGTGTTTCGAGTTCCCCGGGAGGACTAGGAAGTCTATCATCTCTGTTCTTACATGTCTTCCATCTGTCAGAGTAACATGGAATAATATTTGCCCAATGGGGTGTACTATCTCACAAGCCAGATATGGGTGCGTCAACTGGTACCAACCTCTTTTGATCGTCCACGTCCAGCTGGCGGAAGCATTGTTCATACATGATGTCTGTGGAGCTTCCGTCGTCAATTAATACGCACTTGGAATGGTAATGTCCCATTAATGCTTTTATCACTAGTGGCCTTCTCTGCGTTGGGCCTCCTTTGATTCACGGGAAGATTACATGTTGTTCCCTCCATGACTCTGTTTGCTCTCCAGATCTTTTGAGTGGCACGCATTAGTTTTGTGTGCTCCCATGTATCATACATAGATATTGGACTTTTTTCTTTGGGGGGCCTTCTTCTTGCTTTTGTTTCGCCGCGCGAGCCCCACGCTTTAAGTCTTTTAGCAGGCATGCTAGCTTGCCAGTTTTGACTGCTGCTTGGATCTGTCTTCGCAGTTGTATGCGGTCATCAATGTCCTGACCAATGTCTTTGTGGTATTCAAAGAATTTTTTTGGGTTTTTGGATGACATAGGAATTAATGGCTTTGGCTGAACAAGGTCTATGGTTTCTGTTAGTAGCACTTGGGATGGTGATTTTGACAGCGCCCATGTATTGACCTTATTGCGTGCTTACTATCCCTCTCGCAGGTTTGTGTCAGTGTGTTGTCTTTCTCCGTGTGCGAAGCTACGCGGTTGGATTCTAGACCATATCCCTTGATCTCTTGTTCTTCTATCACTTGCCTTGTAGCGTGTCCGATTTCCCGGTGCTCTTTCTTTTCTGTCACGCGCCGGTTGGATAGTGCCTTTTCTGTTCGCGCGAATATTTTTGTTGCAGCCATGATCTCGCTCCAGGTTTTCGGCATACCATCTCTTCCTGTGAGGCAGCGAATCAGCTCTTCGCTTCGCGCTCCCTGTGTGAACCCTACTTTCATAAGGTCCTCACTAACTCCGCCAATTTGTAGTGCCTCCTTGTTGTAACGGGTGATGAAGTCTTCAATGGACTCATTATCTCGCCGTCGGATTATATCCCCCGCATTCTTCATGTGTCGGCGTTGCTGGCTGAAGTGTTGTGAGAATTTTCTTATTAAATCTTTGAGGTCATCAATTTCTCCTCTGGGAGACTATCAAACCATGCGCGGGCTACGCCTGTTAAAGTCTGCACGAACATGTGACACTATACTGGCAGTGCCCATCCTTCTACGTCGCCTGCCGTGTAGAAGCCATTCAAATAGTCGTCGGGGTCTCCTGAGCCATCATATTTTCCTACGGTTGAAGGCATTTTGGTTTTTGCTGGGAACTCCGCCTGGGCTATCTATGGTGTGAATTTGGACTTTTCGGCAAATGCCTCCGGTCTGTATAGGGTGATAGGTAACTCGATAAGGAAGCATTTATAAGTTTTTGAAATCTATTGGCACACTGCTTTCTTTTTATGAAAATAAATCCGAAAGTTAGTGGCGCCCACATTCCACAATCCACCTTGCATGAGCTTAATTAATTAATTGAAAACTTAGGTTTCGCCTACGTGTTACCCTCCGGGATGGTGACTTGGTGGATACGCCCATGGGCGGGACTTAAGTGATCAATATTTTGGACATCTAAGTTAGGTTTATGTGTTACCCTTTGGGATGGCGACTTGAAGGATACACCACTATTCCGAACCTTATGAACGTCATTGTTTAAAGAACTGAAACCTATGTGTTACCCCTCAGGGGATACGCCTCTTGGTGAAGTTTGTACATCGTATTACATTAATGACAGCTCAATCAGTCATCCATCAATCCATTATCCATCATGATTTTTTTAAACTTACTGATTAGTGCTTATTGAGGTGGGAAAATCTATAAGATTTAACCCGAGCCTAAACATGAGCTTGAGATGGGATTAGGCTAAACTTTAACTTTCTGAGTGTGAGACCCATAGATGAACTGTATGCTTGTTAATATATAGATCACATAATTGGGGGCTCGAGAGTCGGTGGTTGGGTTTAATCGGACAGACATACTGATTGTTACAATTAACGTGTTCTGAGAATCTGTGCTGTGTAGAATGAAAGTATAATTTGCAAGTTTTCTAATTATGATTCCATTGCATAATTCTTTTTTGGGACGCAAAAGAGTAAGTGTGGGGATGTGATGTAATGGCAATTGTCCCATGTTTAAGTGTTGATTTTGAATAATTTTATGCGTTTTACTCTGTATATAGAGTCGGTTTTATGTTGGCATTTGTGTTTGAGTCTATCACAGGTTAAAGGTGCTAAATGAGCGGATAACGAATCATAAATGAGAAGGCACGGAAGTACAGGGGGTGAAAGTGAAAAAATGTCAATTTTCCTGGACAACCATGTCTTCGCGGTACGCGAAGACTGAAGGGGAACATCTCGCGGTACGCGAGAAACCAGAAGTCGGGCCCGACTACTTTGTCCTTCGCGGAACACGAAGGACTAGGCCCATTCTTTCGCGGTACGCGAGGGCCGGCCAGATCAGGAAAAAAGCCCTAATTTCATAAAAAGAGGTGGCGGCCCCCATTCTGAAGTATTCTTCTTCCAGCCGATTTCAGAACCAAGAGGGGCGATTTCCAGAGTTCCAACTCACTCCAGATCAAAGATTGAAGCTATGCTCGTGTGTCTGACAAGCATACATGGCTAAGCTGTGTGTGGCTTCCTCCCGACGGATGGTTCGTTTAGGTTTATTGCTTTATTCAGTTGTTTGTATGTATGGATCTTGTTAGCTTTTTATAATAGCTTGATGTATTGATTGAGTTAAACAGTTTATTTGAATGCGTTGAGTTTATTTGCTTTACAACTTGTGTTCGGTTGATGACAAAACCTTGTAGCTGGGTTGGGTGACTAAAGCGGGTAACTTGGTGTTCATAAATTGGGTATTTGAATTGTGCTAGCTGTGACGCGTTAGTCGTATAGGTTGCTGACAACAGCTTATCTTTAATTACTATTTCAATTGATTTTCCAACACTATGTCTATGTGGTGTCCATTGAATGACTAAGTATTGCATGAGTCTAGAACCTAAAGTTTGGGAAGGAGTTGCACCTTTGTTTGATCTGTGTGTTTCATTCTAGTTTATTAACTAAGCAATTTCGCTAACCACTGATTCCTCGTGGATACGATACTCTTCTTACCATTACTAGTTAAGTGTTTAAGGATTGTTTTTGACCGACCAAACGACATCGATCATGGACCCATGTCTAGGTATCCCAGACCTGACGTAGTAACCCTGATTATGGGCAATGGTTGAGAGGATGGTGGAACTAAGCTCATTAGAATGGTTGTTCTAGCCGATACAAATGGCGCCAATGAAGATACACTAGTCGAACGACGGTTCTGACTGAATGATCCACATGGTGATTGGGGTGTTGGAATGGGAATGAGCTTCGAACTGTGGCACCGATCCTACAAAACGAGCAACGCCATTAGCCTCGTTACAGGGCAGGGGACCCTCCGGCGTGAGAGTAAGTATCAATTCTTTCTTAAGGAAAATATGTAGTGAGAGTGAGAGCTCAGGAGTCGATCCTTTTACCTTAGGGTTGAACCTGTATTTATAGACGGAGAAGGATGGTGACCCGGCGGGTATGTGATTGGAGGAACGTCACCATTAGGAATATCCTTATGGTCCCCCAGGTGACAACCGTTAATGGTGTCAGGTTTATCTTATTGGTGGGACCACTTGTGTGCATGAGAATGTCTCCCTGCTCCTTACATTCCTAGAATGGCAGTGTGGTCCCCCTTACCGTACGCCAGGAGCCTTTGTCTTTATGTGAGGTACTGTTGGCTTGTCCCTATATGGTGTTGAAGCCTTGTAAGGGAAGTTTTCCCCCTGTGCGCAAACTTCTGGCGCGCGTCATTGGGTTCTGCGGGGACCTACGTCATCAGAAAGCGAGTATGAATTGTCAAAGAGAGGCATAGTTGTACCGCAAATTTGCACTAATAGGAATAAGCAACGTGGCAGAAGGAGAGCCAAACAAAAACTGAGACATTTTATTGAACTAAGTGGGCGACAAGATGCCGTTAAAAAAAAAAGTGGCCGACGAGACGATAAACCCTGATCTCCAAATTCAAAAAACCTCCGGCAACGTCTCCGTACACGTGTCCCTCACATCCGTTGTTTTTCAGCCCACGGAATGTACGGACCTGCTCAGAATATAATTTACGATTAAGAACATAAACGATAATCCTTGGGGTCGTTTGATTTATAGAAGTAACTTCTATTTTTACCCAGTGCTTCGCAGGGAGCATGGTCTTTTTTTACACATACGCAAAAGAAGTTTAGTCGTAATCATTTTGATTCGGCATAAACCAAAGAAATAAACACCGATATCGGATACGATCAAACCATAACACTACTAACGATGTTGTTCGCTTATTAGCTGTTTGGTTTGTCACGAAAACGCAATAGTAACGCCGCTCTCTATACTGTACAACACTAAAAATACAATCGATTTTGAATAGGGAAAATTCCCAGAATAAGCATTTTCATTATTGGTTTCCGAAAAATAAACAAAAAAAAATCAACTCTCTCAAAATAAACATCATTTTCCCCGAGATACTACCAAAACTCGACGTCTTCGCCGAGTTCACGTGGTCACGTCTGATATGTTAATAAATACACATGTAAATAATGCATATTTCCCCTCATTTTGATTGTTTTTTGTTGCAAATCCTTTGGTTCGGACACTTATTTGTGATTAATTTGAATTTTGCAGCTCTCGGTGGGAACGTGGTGATTTTTGGTGAAAAACTCAAGACTTAAAAAAATCCTCGAAAAAGGAAAATTTCGAACATGGCCATGTCAAATTCTAACATGGCCATGTGAGCCAACGTTGCTGAGAACATTGCAAGATGTGATGATCAGATGGTCCACATGGGCATGTCACTTTCGGACATGGCCATGTGCAGACGCAGATTTGCCTTTTAACCCCAATTCTCCCTCATTTGAAGGGGATTCCATTTTTGATTAAAAACCCTAGTTCTCCTAACTCCCCTTAGCGATTTTGAGCTGATTATTGAAGATTGAAGTCCAGGATTGAAGATCCAACACATTCAAGGAAGATTTAACATCCTACAACCCACCTCTTCTCATTTTTTTGGTTTGATTACTAGATCTCTCATGTTTTCATCCATTTTCTTAAGTTTGGTTGTGGTGTTTGTAAGCCCCATGGGCTAAACTCGTTTTATCACTTGGATTAGATGAAACTTAGCATGCTTTAATAACTTGTACACAACTATTGGTGTTGATTATGTCAATTTCATTATGATGCTTGATTATTCTTCAATGAATGTGTGTATTTGCTCTAGTTTGATGATTTAGTTAACCTTGTGGGTGTTGTAACCATATTATGTTGGAAAACCGTATGTGTTATAGCATTTATTCACATATTTGCATATCTTGTATGTATTTTTGTGGCATTCGACTAGGAATGGTGTATGAAGGTTGATTATCTAGTAAGATTGGACAAATGTGCATCCTTATGCTTATGTTTGAGAAAACCGTGGTGTATGTTATGAATTTCTCATGTCATTGGTTATGAAATTCTTTGGTTTATTAGCGTGAACTTATTAGTTTTGTAATCGTGATATGATGTTCATGAGTTGAAGATTGGTCATAGCTTTGTCTACTTTACGCATTTTGAGGTGGTTACCATGTGTTTATCGTGCTAACTTTCCAAATTTTTGTGGAATTTGATAACCCTGACGAGAGTCTTGTTCATCTTAAATCTTGACATAATTGTATTATTGGTTCTTCATTGCATAACTTTATGTGGCTATTGTGTGTTTATCGTTCTAGCTTTCCAAAGAGTTATATGATTAGATAGCCTTGACGGGAGTCTAGTCTACCTCCATGTACCATGTGTAGAAAATGATCTCACCATGAGTTTGTGCTTGTTATTATTGTGTTGCTAAGTCGATTCAAAGTTCAAGTGATATTTTCCCTTGATTGTTTATCTTCAACTTTGCCTTCATTTTTTGATTAGCTAAATTGTTAGTTATTTTATTTTAAAAATTCAAAAATATCAAATCTTCTATTTTGATCGGCTAGACAGTGACAAAGGTTTATTATCGGGAGCTATCGTGTCCACGGATCGATACCCGGTTCTTGCCTGAAACTATACTATTTATACGATAGGTGCACTTGCCTATTGTGTGTGTAGTTAGTCCTAAGGTGACAACCGTTTCTTTATTTAAAACACCATTGTGTGAGAAATCTTTATTAAATTCTATATACACTTTACATACATCAACATCCTTTAACTTACACGTGTCATTTTTCGCCGAAATACGTCCAAAACTCGGCGTTTCGCCTATATTGCATTCTAGGCGTTTTCGCCTACTTATGAACAAATCCCGGCGAAACACCTAGTTATGAACAAAACTCGGCGAAACGCCTAGTTATGAACTTCGCCTAGTTATGAACAAAACTCTGCGAAATGCCTAGTTATGAACAAAACTCAGCGAAATGCCTAGTTATGAACAAAACTCGGCGAAACGCCTAGTTATGAACAAAACTCGGCGGAAACATGTTTTGGCGATTTTGTCGGGTTTTTAAAATTTTTCGTTGAAAATGACACGTGTAAGCTAAATGACAAAACCACGTGAACTCGACGAAGTCGCCGAGTTTAGGTAGTATCTCGGCGAAAATCCATGTTCATTTTGAGGTAGTTGAATTTTCTTTGTTTGTTTTTCGAATAAACTTTTCAAAAATGTTCATTCTAGGAATTTTCCCTTTTGAATAACGTTTTTAAAAAAATTATACCGCCATGTTAACAATAAAAGGTCAAAAAACAGCCGAGAATTCCAATTTTTTTTATTCAAAAAGTAACAACGGGAAGATATCATAGAAAAACAAAATTGCTAGAAATTGAAACGGGTTAAAAGCGTAGATTATATATATTATAAGGGTTGAAAACAAAATAATACATGCACTTCGCGGCAGGAGCGTGGTTGTTTTTCCCCGCATTACGCGACAAGAATTTTGTCGTTTTCGGTGCCGCTCATCGGAAACCATAAAACCAATCACCAATATAAGTTACGATCATACCAAAACATCGGCAACGATGTTGTTCGCTCATAAGTGGTTGCGTTTGTAACGGCTACGCAGCGTCAACGTCACTCGCTACAGCGTAATATAAAAAAAACATGCTCGATTTTCAATTCAAATCCGTTTAATTTTTTTACCTGAACATAAAAAAAACTAAAACAAGACTTGCATTTTGTTTTTTTTAAGTTAACAAACGAAATGAAGCAAATTCACTTTTGTTTTAAGCGACGTTGAAACTTAAAAAAGTTTACGTCAAAACATTAATAAAATTAAGTATGTCGATTCCCCACGCATTACGACTTGCCCCGCACGTTACCTCGTAAACAGAACTCAGTTATCACGCTTTTTTGTTATTTTGACATTTGCCAAATTTATGAAAGAAATTAGATTAAAGTAAAAAAAACATTTAGACGTTGTGTGGCTCGTTAAAAACGCAAAATCAATTAACGTCTTCGAAATTTTGTATATAAAAAAGAATCAAAACCATTACGTAAGTTACGCGTTATAGTTAGAGAATTGATAATATTAAAGACCTTATAACAAAAACCGCTTAAAAAATTATCGAACATGTTGCAGAACCACGAAAAAAACTAAACATCAAGATAAATAAATCTATACTATATAATAAATAAAGGTTTTTAATGTCATGTGTCGTCTCCATGTTCATTCTAATCATTTTCCCACATCTCTCTATTATTAAATACAACTCTATCTTTTAATAATAATATATTTTAAAAACAAATAGTAATTATAATAATAAAACACATTTATTTTAAATTATCTCTTATAATAAAACTTTAAAATCTAACTATGTAACTTTTATTTTCAATCAAATAGCAAATGAATGTCAAGTTAAATTAAATAGTAATTAACGTATTTTCAAAGCTCAATTATATATTAATTTTTACGTATTCTGAATTTTGTTTTATATCCTTAGTCTATGTAATACATTTTTATATCTGTAATTATATACAATAAGATTTAAAATTTTTATTTATTGATATTTTTTAACCCGTGTGTATTACACGGGTTCTAAGCTAGTAAAAGAATAAAAAGAAGCTAAAAGAAAAAAAAATAAAACAAAAAAGTAGAAAAAAGGAGTAGCGCGTTTCGAACCCGAGTCAAGTGTTTGAGCTAGCAATTTCTTACCACTCCCACCAAGAATTCATGCCGTGTACAATGCTATCCCTTGTTTATTAGAAGTAAAGGAAAGGTCGTGCGGCACCATTTTATTGACCACCAACCTTCCTTTTTAAGAATCAGTAATTTAAATAAAAGTAAAGGAAAGGTCGTGCGACACCATTTTATTAACCACTAACCTTTCTTTTTAAGAATCAGTAATTTAAATAAAATAAGATAATATTCTAATAATCTTTAAATAGCAACATTGATGGTCAATGTGAGCCACTGACAAAAGCTAAATTGTTATATTAAATACATTGTTTTCAATTTATTCTCAAGCATTTGTGTAGATTAAGTGGTTTGTCCTCCACCTTTTAAACATTTGTGTCTTAAGTTCAAAGCCAAAATGTTGCATTTTTGTTTTATGATTTTTTTTCACGTTTTCTTTTCCAATTACTTTTTTTTAGTTTTTATTTGCTTTTTTTCCAATAGTTTTTTTTAAGTGATTTTATCGTTTCAATGTTACGTATTGTTTACACTAAACCGTGCTACACAATACTTATTTCTATTTATATAGAACCGACGTAACTTCGTACTTAACCACCCCAATGTCAACGGCACAAACACGTGTAACTAAGTTCGCAAACACGGCGCATCCCGCAGGCTTATTTTCTACCCTTAAAAACTAATGTCGGTGGCCAATCCTTAGCCACCGAGAAAAGTTTAATAATGGTCCCTTTAATTTCTCAATTTTCATAATGTGCCCCTCAACTTTACAAGTTTTCAAATATACCCCTCAAGTTTTTAAAATTTCAAGTTTATCCCTCAACTTTACAAGTTTTCAAATATACCCCTCAAGTTTCTAAAATTTTAAGTTTATCTCTGGACATAATTCTAAACTTTACCCCTCAAATTTATCTCTAAAATTTGTTTTCTTTTTTCTTTTATTTTTTATATTCGTTTGTAAAAATTAGCTTTTTTTCTATTTTTGTTTTGTTTTTACTTTATTACTAACTTCTTTAATGATATTGTTGTTTCAATGTTGACTCCTATTCGTGCAGCAAATTATATATTTTTCGATCTCCATGACATAGTTGTTGCAACTTTATACGTTTCTTTATTTACTTAGTCACGTTATTGTCATCGCTACAACGTGCGTAACGAGGTTCGCAAATCCGCCGCATCGCGTGGGCTTTAATTATGTACTTAAACATGTTAATATCACCACCGGTGATAATTTCTAGTTAAGATTATTTTAGAAAACTATTTACTTTACATATCTAAATTGGATTTACTCAGTGAGACCCCCGAATCCAAACCTGGCTTGAATTTACCCAATTTCAAAGCTGGGGTTCAACAAATATTCGAATCAGACAAATATTAAAGCCAACCTTTTATATATTTTATTTGTTTAAATAGTATGCTATATGTAAAAAAAAGCTTAGTAACAACTTTTTATAAATAATATCTAGTTTTCGCTTATTCTTTTTAATAAATAAAAATGACTATTAATACTTTACTTAATCAATATACAAATAGATTTATTAACTGAAATTAGTTTGAATCTACCCATTTTAAAGTCTGCGGCTTAACTAATGGTTAACCAAACCATCTTTTCTTATGAATGAATTAACCGAACCATTTATAATCAAAACCATCCGGTTATGAGAATCTAAAAACTGGAACATCAGTTATATGTTCGGCTTTAACGTATAATTGAACTAAATTGACTAATGCCATCCCTAGTTTAAAAATGAAGTTTAGACGATAAGTATTACTAAGTCATAACTCATTTAGGAGAGAGATCATTGTGCCTTGGTTGTTTTTTCATCATCGATAGTGATCCAAACATATCGGATGTCTTTAAAATCACATGATCAATCGTTATCTATTGTTATATCCTAAGGTATGGACCTACTACTCATGCGATTTGTTTTGTGCAACGTTATCAACTTATCAATAGATGAGGGCATGAATGGTGTCATGTAGATAGATGGATCCATGACACAACAGAAATAGTGGGGTATATGCTAGTTTAGTGTTCATTTTATTAGGGTAATGTTGTTTGATCTTCGTAATGATTTAAAACTACATGATATTGGCATTACAACACTCATGACCTAAAAACTACAAGGTTATGACATATATTTTCATCATACATTTGCAAATGGTTATGATCGTTTAGCCCTTGCTAATGACTTAACAACTGTATCATACTAAAATATCCTAGATGGTGCGACTGGTGGCTAAACATTTGCCTAATATTGGACTTTGTTAGCATGAATCCTCTGGTTAATGCTTCGCTTGAAATCACCTCCATTTTTTCATGATAGAAGCTACACTCATATCCAACCATCATACATTTCTAATAGTTATGCCTTGTCAATATTACTTAAATATGTTTTTGGTGCTCACACATTCTTGTCTTTTGCTGAGTTGAAAATGTCTACACATTGTTCTCACTTTAATAACTTAGCGGCTAGTTAGTAAGTGCTTGATGATTAAGGTAAGGTTTAAATAGTGTATTTTCATCTTCTTCTCCGGTTTTCGCGGGTTCTTGAATCTGGATCCTGTTGAGTGCAATTTTGATGTGATCAAATATGGTTTCATGATTGTTTTCTTTCGCTGCACTAAATATGTTTATATTAACCTATCATGAATCCCCAACAACTATATAAACGGTACCGTGTATACGAATATATAAGTCTTAATGTATTCCCGTGAATATTCGGTTTCATGTCAAGTTTCCCCATTAAAATTATATGTAACACATGGTAAGAATTTAATAATTTAAGACATTTAGACTAGCATGTATCCCATTTCCATAGTTAGCAAAGCTCCTTAATAGTTAAGCCTCTTGATCGATATCAAAGAGTGATACCTAATGCATAGAAACGTTTAAGTACTTACTTCTCAAGGTTTTAAATCTTAGAGGCTTAGTACTTAAGCTATTTCCTCGGGTCATTAATCATTTTTGTTGAAACCAATTTTATAAACCATCATGTGATTCTTTAGGATTCAAAATATCAATTTTAAAATTATGTCCAGTAGCATGATACGACCTGTATTGTCGACACCCTATAGGCAATACGCCTTGTATTGAGGTGAGTGAATACGAGCTGTATTATGCATTTGCAACCCATATAGGGGTATGTATTATATATGATCGTCGTATTGACCACCATGGACCGTATTGGTTCCATGATACGACCCACATTGTTCATCTTGTCAAGATGATTTGGAATGGCAGAATACAGCCCGTATTGTGTAGTTTGTCCGGTTAATACAACCCGTATTGATGATACGATCCGTTCTATGGCCAATATGGGTTTTGTCATTTCCTTGGACCATACAGCCAGTATCTGTGAGGACAGGGGAGCCATACGGCATGTATTATGTTGACGAACTAAACTCTTTGTTAGACATGAATAGACCTTAATTAATTCTTAATGTACCTTTATGTCATTTATTGATTCTTATTGTATTCAAGTGTAATTGTTTCTTGTATAAATATAGGCATCCTTAGGGAGGTGAATCACTCTGAAATTTCTACTTTTCTAGAATGCAAACATTATCTCCAGTTTTCTGATAAACTTATTGAATGAAATATATCAACCAAAACTCTTTCCTTACTTCAAATCCTTTGCATGTAATCTATTCGTTACCCAATACTTCATTAAAATAGTGACGTCTTGAGTTCAAGTCTCACTTGTGACAAAAAAAATGGGTTTTAGGCTGGGCAGGAGGTTTTCTCATCTATAGTGGATTTCCTCCTAAGGGTGGTGGAGACGACCGGGTAGGCCAGTGGCCCGTCAGTAATCCAAATTACCGTTCAAATAAAAATCTATTCGCATCAAAATACCGTCAAATATCATGAGTTGGTTTAGAGAGGATTTTGGGTAGAGTTTGTTGGAAATTTAGTGAAAATAGGTTTTCATCAAACTTTGATTAATGGGATTTCGATCCTCAAGTTGAGTGGTTGGATTGAAATTTTTGGAACTTGGTGTCTCTAATGAGAATTTGTTACATCTTTTGTGTAAATATGTAACAATTAACTCATGTCATAATTATAAAGGCTTTTGATCTCTCTTCTTAATAACTTATGTTTATTACTATTAACTAGCTTAGAATCCCGTGTGTTACACAGAATGATAAAATATAATGTTACACAGATTGCTAAAATATAACGCTATATACTTAGTAATAAAACGTTTATATCTTTAAAAACTCGTATATTACACGGTTTGAATACATTAATTTCTATTTAATTTAATTTGACTTACATCATGATTTAGTTAAAAACAAAAGTTAAATAAATTTTAAAGTTTTTAAAATAAGAGATAATTTAAAATAAATGGGTTTTATTAGTATAATTAATATTTTTTTAAATATAAATCATTATTAAAAAAAGAGATGTATTTAATAAGAGAGAGATGAGAAAAAAAAAGTATGAGGTTGAATATGAGAGTGACAAGTGACAAAAAATTTAGTTTTTTATTAGAATAGGGATAAGGAGTAAAGCCATTTTTAATTAGAACTCTTTGATATACAATGAACATGTTGGTTCATTTTATAAATGAAGAAAAATTGTAGTAAAAACTACAACATGAGAGTTGAGAGAAACATTAGAGAACTATTGGTGTCAACAAGTTTAATAGAATTGAGAGATGAGTTCTCTCTCTAATTCTTTCACCATCCCATACTTCACATTTTCCTACCTTTTTCTAAATACATAATTTACCCGGTGATACCTCGGGTGCGTGGACATCTCCGTCGGTACACGTACTGTTCCGGTTGTTGTACCCTGAGAGACAGACGCGTTTGTATAAGAGAAGGCGCGAAATCTGTTTTAAGGGACCCGTGTTAAACACGAATCCTCAACCAAACCGTCAACGTTTTTAGTGTGTTAATTGTTGTAGTCAAAGAGCATAGTTGAAGACTCAACGTGGTGAAGACTCAAGTCAAGAATATTCAGGAAGACGTTCGTTGGAGTACCCACTAATGACATCGGTTGAAAGAATTTTGGCATATATAAATTGTATCTTATATCTATTTCCATTCGGTTTTGTGTACGACATTGTACTATTTATTTCCCATGATTAACGATAGTATCGCTAATATTATTTTATAATATAAAGTGACCCAAATTCCTACAATCTTAAAACAGAATTTCGTGAGAATGTTGAGACAATCTTAAAACCTTTTATAAGGATTTTGGGTTCACGAAATGATTTAAAAATAAAAATATTTTAGAGATTTTCGTATAATCTTATAAATATATTTTTTTGAGAAATATCGTGTGTAGTACTTTTTGTTGTGTTTGGATTTATAAAGATGGAGTACAATCTTAAATCATATACCGTGCTACAAAACAAATGGTTTGGTTCAACCGTTTGGTTTTAAAACGATTTTGTAGTCGTTTAATTTTTTCTAACATGTGTGTTAGATCGGGTTTATTGATATAAACAATATGTTTCGTATAAACGTTAAATTCTCTAACATTCGTGTTAGACGGGTTTTATTTTATAAACAATACGTTTTTTGTAAACGTTTCATTTTTTTTTCATAACATGCGTATTAGATAACGGTTTATGGTATAAACCAACAATTTTAAATAAGTTTTGTCCAAACGTATTATTTTCTAATAAGCGTATTAGAAAAGATTTAATGTGTAGACGTTTTTTTTGTAAATGTTTAACAATCTAACATGCGTGTTAGAGAGATGGTTTATGTTTTCTAAGCTATATTTTTTTAAACGATTTTTGTGATCGTTTATTACATGCGTATTGAAATCAGTTCATTGAGATAAACCACGAAAAAAATGATTTTTGTAATCGTTTATTTTCTAACATTCATGTTAGAACCGGTTTAATTTGCATAAACGGAAGCTTTAAAAAGGTTTTTGTAACCATTTACGTCTAACAATCGGGTTAGAAACGGTTTATTTTCTATAAACACATAAAGTTTTAAAAAACGATTTTTGTAATCGTTCATGTCTAACAATCATGCTGGAATCGGTTTATTGTGTTAAACCTTACATTTTAATGCGATTTGGAATCGTTTTATTTTTAATGAGCGTGTTATATATCAGTTTTATAATAAAACTAATTTGGAGTATATGTTGTTGATTTTGTAATCAAAAACTAAAATAAATATAGTTTAATTTTTTAAACAAGCGCAAAGCTAATAAATGTTTTGAAAGAATAAAACATATGTTTTGTTTATAAATTGGTTCGCTACTCGTGCGAGAAGGAGCATGTTGTAACATCCTTGATTTTTCCATGCTATTTATGTAACCTTTTAGTGATACTATTGATTCCTTATGCATTCCTGAAACTATTTCGATCTATGAAAACGTTAGCATAATTCAATTTCAATACATTGTGATTCTATATATTGTCATTTACTATGGTGATTCTATGTGATTCAATGCTATATTATCCTATATCTTGCCTAATGTAGTAACTTGGATGCCTTAAACCATAATAAAAAATAAATTCTATAGAAAGTCTTTATCTTTATAAACCTAAATTCAAATTTAGAAATTTTACATTTGTAACTAAAAGGTTTATTGTGTAACATTTTATAAAGTCTAATACTTAAAAAAATATTAAATTAAATACTTAACTACTAATAGGTTTATGTTAAAACAATCATAATCTATATTGAATATTAAAATTTTCGTGAATACATACATTATGTATTTAATCATATTTAAACCAAATCCTAAATTAAATCTATGATTATCTCTACATTTTTTTATTATCTAATTAATTACCTTAAACTAATCCTAATCCTCTACCAAATTTCAACTCATTGATCTTATCCATGTAAAGCCCCATCGATATTTTTATAAAAATATAATCTATTCTTTTATAAAATCATAGTAATTATCTCTAACTAATTAATCCTATTTGCTAGTTATCCTTTTAGCCTCATAATCTAGCCCTAATATTGACCAAATACAACCCTTATCCTACTCTAGAATTTTCAAAAATCATAAGCCCAACTAACAAGTTCTATCAACTTGCAAACTTAATTCAAATCTTTCACCTTTAGCTTCTAGTTCAACTCTCATCTCTCACTATAAATAAAGGTCATTCTCCTCTTGTTTCCCTACACCAATTCACAAAATCCTAAGGCTAGGAGCTGTCAAATTCGTGGCTCTCATACCCTCTCCAAGCTATCCAAACTTTTAAGTAAGTTATAAACTCTTTGTTCCTGTTTTTCCATTTATGAATTTTTATACTCTTTTGTGGTTCTTCATGATTCTCTTATAAAAATCAAGCTTAGATCTGTGATCCCTAGCACTTATATGTTAAAATCACAGATCCAAACAAGATATAAACTAAAATCATGCATCAACGGTTTTCACAAAAAACATAAAAACTATAATGCTGAAATTTTGACAGATTCGTCACCCTATCTTATCGGGGCCATAACTCCCTCAAAAAAGAACTTTTTCAAGCGTTTCTTTTTTGAAAATCAAGTTTAAGGTCTCACGGTCGAAACGCCCACTCGCACGTCTTCTGATTCATAGCTTAAGTCCCTCAAACAGCCCGCGCAAGATCGGTGCGCAAAGCTGTCAAAAGCTATCAAAATCCCCCTTTTGCAAACTTTCATGATATTCATAGTTTTTATAAAAGATACGAATTTTATTATAAAATAAGTAATTTTAACATGTTATAAGTTATAAAAATATAGAAATTTATGATACTCATAAGTCTTTTAATCGCATTCAAACTTTTTTATATAAAAATCTAAGCTTTGATTCATTTTTAGTCTCTATCCATTCTTGAATCATGTTTGTATTCAAACTCTCTACGTTTTCAATTATAATCCTATAATATTCAACTTATTCATTTTAATCCCAACTAAAATCATATTTACACTTTAGCCCCTACACTTTCTAAAGTTACCAAATAAACCCTAAACTTGGTCTAGTATATCAATAGAGTAACCATCCAACCGGTATGTAGTTATCTGACAAGCAGAAAGTTCTGGCTAGGAAAGACGGGGTCTTGATCCAACCAACTCTTTCCTGGGAACGCTTCTGTTGGAGGTACTACTCTGGGACGATAACCACTCTAGTATACGACAACCACTTTCCTCTATTTACAATATCAACCTTTATCTATTCTAAACTTAAATTCTAAAACTAACTTGCACTATAACTTACTTAGGGTTTAATCCTTAAGACATTCTCGTAACCAAGTTACTACCAGGACAAGATTCTACCCACCTACTTCAAGGTGAGATACATAGCCCCTTTTACTTTTTATCTTTGGGGTGGAAACATGCTCGTATATCAAAGGTTGTTCAAACTATATCAAACTCAAATACTACTTTTGCAATTTCAATAACAACTTTCTATACTTGTAAACTTAAACGGTTTTATACACACTCTACAACCATTAACTTGGGATAAGCCAACGGGAGTAAGTCATAGATCTATGGGCCTGACATGCCGATCTAGTTCTTGAGTTGACGAGATAGGATATCAACTTGAGACTAGATATACAGAAACTGCAAAACTTGTTATTCATGTTATATCAATTATATGGGAGCCCAATCTTGTCATTAGGTTTGGTTGAATCGATGTATAAAAATTTGTTTACTTGTTATTGAATCTTGTTTATGAATTGTAAAAAAATCTTCATTATCTATACTATGTAATTACTTAAACCTATGTTCTCACCGGCTTTATAGCTGACATATTTTAACATGTTTTTCAGGTACTAATAACTAGGTTGCTGTTACAATCACGCTAGGACTTCGAGACTTGGCTCTAGGATATTTAGCTATTATAAAGTTTAATAAAGACTATTTGTTTATCTATTTTATTTGGTTGTGTGTTTTTAAAACAATATAATGTAATTATTCGGTTAATTTAATAGTATTTCTTTTAATCATTGTGATGATTTCAATTCGTCACCCCTCGCGTAAATTCCGCCATCGATGGGGGTGTGACACATGTATTGAACCATATAATAGTCTAGCGGAGACTATTTTGTGAAAAACAACTAACCGTTGTTATGAATAGTTCTAATTGTTCAAATATATCCACTTGCGAGTAGGTTATTATATAAACAACTTTGTTGTTTTGTTTTGGCCAATTTTGTGACCATTCAAGTTTAGAGTTTTTGGATTAAACGAGTAACTTGATATGTGTACATGGAGTTTATGTAGGGAGTACCCCAAAACATGTTACAAGACAATATTATTGAGATGATTTCGGTTTGATGATTTTATCATGATATATCCGTTTAAATTATCATTAATTAAAATGTTTTTATTATTTTATTGATTTTATTTCAAATGTTTATTCTTGTTTTGTGTTCAATATCTTCGGATAACAGATACATTTAAAACAAATAAATAAATCAATAATCTATGAAAAACGTAAAATATATATATTATGAAAACTAATGTTAAACCATATGGATATGGTTAAACGGATAGTGCAAGAAGTGATTTGCATACCTACAACTTGAAGAGTTGTTACCTTGTCTAATTAGATAAGACAAAATACATAAATATGAGATATATAACATACTTCATATGAATACCTATGAGTGGTATATTAATGTGTAGCATCCGGGCAATGAGCGCGATGTGGCGCGTTGATGGCGTACTTGACAGTTCGTACACTTTTGTATCCTGACCCTGTGCGTGTGGTCCGGAACATAGGTGGCGCGAGGCGGGTGGCGGCTCTCCGGGTCTCGTGTGGCGTGGGCGCCTTGAGGTAGGGATGGCAGAAATACCTGATCCCGATGGGAAAACCCGACACCCGGAACATCGGGGGCGGGTAACAGGCCGGGTATGAGATTGATTTTTTTAAAAAAATCGGGTTCGGGTACGGGTATGGTATTTAGTGAAACCCGACCCGATTACCCGAAATATATATGCCTGATTACCCGATTGGATACCTGCAGTATTTTATTTATATATTTTATTTTCCTTTTATTTAAAATACATAAATAATTAAATAAATTTATGTTTCCTTTACAAGGACTCTTCTTTTCCTAATTGGACACCCTCAAATCCTCTACTGCTTTAATTGTTTGCTTTAATTGGAAACTAGAGAAAGTCGGAACCATCGGTTACCTTTTGAATCAATGGTACACTTGAATTGTATTATTTAAGTGCTTATTGCTTGCCAAAAATCCTACTTCTAACTAAATCGACCTGCCCTAAATACGTATCATTTTCTCATTCTTCAAGTGAAAATTGTTACTTATATGGGGATGAAACAATGATAATGCGGTAGTTTTTTTCTTATTGGATGTCTTTTTGACGTTTTTTTTAGATTTAAATCAAAGCTTCTTATTGTATTAGCCTTATCTTTGGATATGATAACAAAATGAGTTTATTTTTTTGGATATTGGCATATTGTAGTAGCTTTTGGATATGTATTTGAAAGCAAAATGAGTTTATGTTACAGTGTTTTTTCAAATATATATTTTATGGTTGTAGTTATTAAACAAAATATATTATAGTCGTTGTTTTCAGTTATATGTTGTAATTATTAAAAATATAAAAACAGAGATATTGAAATGTACCCGACAAATACCGGTCGGTATGCCCGATACCTGATACTAATGGGTATACCCGATACCCGCGGGTATGCCCGATACCCGACGGGTAATTACCTGACAGATACCCGACGGGTAATTAGGTATTGGGGCGGGTTTGGGATAGGATTTCACAACCGGGTATGGGTTTGGGATTACTAACACCCGCCACTAACACCCGCCCCGAACCCGACCCATTGCCATCCCTACCTTGAGGAGTCTGGGTGTCTGCATGGTCTACCTGTCTGGACCGCGTATTCATGTGGCATGGCTGCCTGTTGCAGGGTGCAACCGCCTGGTGGCACGGACCAACGACGAGGCGAGACCCCGCGGGTGCATGCGCCACAACATGGCTCATGACATACAAGTGGCGCGGTCCCGCATATTCACAAGTGTGAATTTTGACATATGAAAGAAATATATGTTAATATAATTTTTTAATGAATCAAGTGAGAATCATTACGAAAGATTTACCATTTGTTGTTTGAAGTAGTGGAGGTTTTAACCTTCAACTTGGGAGAGTATCCTAAATATACATAACATAGGATACAACAAGGCAAGTGTGCAAATCACTTAAAGGCAAATGAGTTGAATGTCATGTTGTTAAGTATCATTCTAATTGATTTCACCTCAACATAAAAGTGATTGCACACTTGTACAATTCAACCTTTTGTGGGTGATGAAAGTGTTCACCAGCTACTCGGGTTAAGATTTATGGTTAAGTGCTTATGAATTAATGGTGAAGCCTTGAAAAATAAAGGTAAACAGGTTATGTTCCTAACTTGAATGAAGAATAAGTCTCATGGCTTGTTTAAATAAGGCATGAATGTTGACAAGGAATATTGTGATATGACTTAAGGCTGTGAAGAATCAGAATGATGCATATTCTGTTCACATGCTTGAGTATTGTAGTCTAAAGCATGCTAGACTAGTACTAGTTAATTATGAGGCTCCGAGAAGACATATTTACTACAAACATTCAAAATGTACTTAGACACACAAAAAAGTGTGTATGGACAAAAATATTATCTTCATTCAATATAAGGAGATTGATATAACTTATGAAAAACTTGATTAACTATATCATGGTAAAGGATGTTATCTAGTTTAATGAGGAGAACTCATACTGACTTATAATCTTTATAAGTATGTGACTTATGACAAGGTTAGTTAACACATTAGTAAGTGTTGGAAGCTTAAACTAAGGCATTTTTTGCTTTGGTTAACTCATAAGCTCTTGTGAGCTAAGTAATTTGAGTTGAAACAATGATAAACTCATTAATACAAAGATGTACATCTTTTCACGAGTGTCTAAATATCGTCATAAGTGAAGTTTGATCAAATAGCAAGAAATGTGGGGGGAGAAGCCATTTAAGAAACAACCATTTAGGGTATGCTTGTGTGAGAAGTTTTTTCAAGCACATGTAGAAAGGGAGAACCTTTCATTACCCCATGTGGATTTTATCTAATAACACTTAAATGTGGGGATGACTTGCATTGAATCTGAAAAGTTTAGCAATAAGCATTTAATAATCCAAATTGATATTGCAAATGCGTGACCAAGTGGAATACAAAAAGGTCATAAGGAGTCTATCTAGTGTAACGAGTTACATGACTCGATGCCAATTGGTTAGAATCTTGCTAGATTTCTGATACCAAAGGCATAGGGCAGATGTGTTCGCCTTGAAATGAGAATTGAACTCTTCAAAGACAATCATTATAACAAGATGTTATAGTCTTAAAGAGCTTGACAATAGGCTATATTAATGTGCTAGTTAAGAACACATTATAACAACTCATCACAATTGCAATTATCTGTATTAACTTCACGAAGTGATAGATAATGGTTTTGGATCCAACAACCCGAAGGTTGATGAGAGATGGAGTTGTGGAATAAGACTAAAGCCTATGAAAGACGGTATATGAAGGAAACCTAACTTAGTCAATAGGAGATCCCTTGATCTAAGTTCAATAGGACAACCGACTCATATATCTAAGGGTGGTCACTGTGGGGGCATAGCTAATGTATAAGTTGATATACAAGATAATATATATCCTCCTAAAACTGTAATTGGAGTGTTAAAATACTTCCTAGTCCATTCCTATAACATCTAGTGACAAATTATGAGGCTAAGCATAATATGTTGTAAATGATTTTGGTAAATCACATTAACCATAATGCTTTTAATGATTTGAGGACAAATCACCTATGTTAGAGAGAAGTGGGGTCGCTTCGAATGGAATCGGGGGCACAATTCCTAGAGCTCTCGTAGAACCAGGAAAGTGTTCCAAGACCATTATTGGACACAAAAGTGAGGGGATGTGCCCGACTAAGGAGAGTCATGTGTAAAGTATATTGTCGCTTATACAAACAGCCGTAGTTCAAGGACATCACGTCTACCAACAGCTAGTAAACTAAGTATATTTCACAAGGGAAGGTTCAAAGGGTAAATCCTACCTATCCTATGCAAGACTCAACTGTCGAGGTGTCATTGGGTATTTTTGTGTTTTGATCGATCTCCATTCATGTGGGGGATTGTTGGAAATTTAGTGAAAATAGTTTTCACTAACTTTGATGAATGAGATTTCGATCCTCAAGATGAGTGGTTGGATTGAAATTTTTGGAACTTGGTGCCTCTAATGAGAATTTGTAACATCTTTTGTGTAAATATGTAACAATTAACTCATGCATAATTATAAAGGCTTTTGATCTCTCTTCTTAACAACTTGTGTTTATTACTATTAATCGGGAGTATAGCCATTTTTAATTAGAACTCTTGGATATGCAATGAACATGTTGGTTCATTTTATAAAAGAAGAAAAATTATAGTAAAAACTACAACATGAGAGTTGAGAGAAACATTAGAGAACTATTGATGTCAACAAGTTTAATAGAATTGAGAGGTGAGTTCTCTCTCTAATTCTTTCACCATCTCATACTTCATCTTTTTCCTACCTTTTTCTAAATACATAATTTACCCGGTGATACCTCGGGTGCGTGGACATCTCCGGAAGTACACGTATTGTTCCGGTTGTCTAAGAGAAGGCGCGAAATCTGTTTTAAGGGACCCGTGTTGAACACGAATCCTCAACCAAAACCGTCAACGTTTTTAGTGTGTTAATTGTTGCAGTCAAAGAGCATAGTTGAAGAATCAACGTGGTGAAGACTCGAGTCAAGAATATTCAAGAAGACGTTCGTTGGAGTACCCGCTAATGTCATCGGTTGAAAGAATTTTTGCATATATAAATTGTATCTTATATCTATTTCCATTCGGTTTTGTGTACGACATTGTACTATTTATTTCCCATGATTAACGAGAGTATCGTTAATATTATTTTATTATCATCTTATAATGTAAAGTGACCTAGATTCCTACAAAGTTTTCTTACCAAAGCCAATCGCTAGCACCACTCAGTGATGTCAACCAAATATGAACATGTAATTCCATTAGTCCATAATAAATGAAAGAATCACAAAAACTTGAACATGCACTAATTGAGTGATGGTTTCTTACCAACAATGTGAGTGTTAATGCTTGATGAATGAGCTCCAAATCCTCTCAACTCCCAACCCAACTACTACTGTAATCTGTGGTTCACTGGAGCTTTGGTGAAGAGTAGCATCAAAAGTTCTTCAAGGGCACCTAAGAACAAGAACACTTCACTCACCTGCTCTCTAAACTCTCTAAACTATTTAATCCATCTGTCTATAATTTTTTATTAAAAATTAAACAAACAACTTTTTGAACAGTTCAAAACTACACATACTTGCAACGTACCACAATTCACAACATCTTAACTCCTTCCCTCACTAATCTATGTTATGTCTATGGGGAGAATGGCCCCATTTTGTTATAGGCGCCTAGATAATTTGAATGATGCTCATTTTAATCCTTTTTAGTAGATTTTTAGAAAAATGGAATTCCATTCATAGTATTTTCATGACTTTTCAAACACTTGAACAATGAATAAAAATATTACATAAATCTCCCTCCAAATTGCTATTATATTTGTATAGAATAAAAACAATGTTTTCGGGACTAGATTGAACGTTGAATCGGTCTCCTTACCGATCCACTGGTCGGACCGGATTTAAGTACTGGACGACGTCATAAATACTATAAAAATAAATCAATCCAAACAACCATTAATCATTCTAAATCCAACAACAAGTCAATTCCAATAATCTTAAATTAACAATTACAAAGTATGTCCTTTAAGTATTACACGTATTTCACTATACGTATTTTAACTAAGTAAATTATAGTGCATGTCCTTTATGTTTAAAACTTCTTACACGTTACATCCTTTTGGCTAACGACTATTAAATTTTACCATTAAGTCTGGTCATGTCCTTTGGCTTCCCTCTTTTTCCATCACGTCTGCATGCGTCCCTCCTCTCTTTTCGTCTCACATTCCTCACAGGCATACCGTTAGAGATCAAAACAAATATACATACACGGGATGGTTAATTTGAAAACCTTATGTTACATATGTAAAAGTTTAAAACATAGGTAATTTTTTATAGCTTCTATATTTAATTTCATCAAATCAAAAAACGTCGAGTGATTTTAAAAAAAATCAAAAAAACGTCCCTCCTCTCTTTTCATCTCACATTCCTCACAGGCATACCGTTAGAGATCAAAACAAATATACTTACACTGGATGGTTAATTTGAAAACCTTGTGTTACATATGTAAAAGTTTAAAATATAGGTAATTTTTTTTTATAGTTTCTATATTTAATTTCATCACTTTTTTTTGGAAAAAAAAATCAAAAAACGCCAAGTGGTTTAAAAAAACAATTTTAACAAAATTTTACGTATGCAACATCTTGTGTTACATATTTAACATTCTAACGTATGAAAACCAAAACGGATTTTATTTACATATTTAGAAAAAAAAATTACTAACGTTTTTTATGTTAAAAGTGACGAATTTATATATAAAACTTATTTTAAAAAAAGTTAAATAGGTTTTCAACAAAAGTTCTCATTTTATACTTTTCCTTGTACATATATATTTTTTATTTTGTAATTTTCTCAATATAAATATTCAACTTCGGGTCAAGTTTTTATATTGCGAAAATGGCGTAATTTTACGAGGGCGAGCTACATACAGTGCTACACCCTACCTACATCTGCCGTTACTGTAACTCTGCTTACCTACAATAAATAGGGCCAGTATCGTAACTACACATCCGATGGCAATGGTTGTAATTCTTTACTTGCGGCAGGGTTATTCCCGTAATCCACGGAAACACTTCGTTTATTCTCAGTTCCTTACAGAATAAGACTCCAGTTTTTGTGTAGGATGTTAAGATATTTCACAATCACTCTCTCACTCATATTTTTCTACAGAGAAACAAAACCTCAAATGTGAGCTCAATTCCTTCAAAATCCAGTGTTAAATCCTTGTGTCAGATCCTATTTCTTCAACTTTTACGAAATTTGTGGTGATTTTTTGGTAGAAATGCAGGATATACATTCGATTGGAATCGGTGGCGGTGGGAGGTTGTTCGGCGGCGGCGGAGCTAGGCGATTGAGACCGCAGAACCACCAGCAAGCTAACGGTCCTCAGGCGTTGAAATGTCCGCGTTGCGAGTCGTTGAACACGAAATTCTGTTACTATAACAACTATAACACCTCTCAGCCACGTCATTTCTGTAAAAACTGCCGGCGGTACTGGACTAAAGGCGGAGTCCTCCGTAACGTCCCAGTCGGCGGTGGTTGCCGGAAGAAAAAGCGATCTAAATCCAAATCCAGCAACAAAAACCGTTCATCTGTACGGAAATCTTCAAATTCACAAAATTCGAGTAGTGATAGCTCTAGCCTTACCGCCAACACCACGGCGGCGAATACGACGGCGGCGGTGATGGTTACGGCGCCGATCACCGCCGCGGAGGCGTTGTCAGGTGTTAATTCTACAACCTACGCACCGACGTTGCTTCAACTTCCAGAAGCTTCCACCGGATTTCTAAACCCTAGCTTCGATCCACCGCTACCCGAAAACAACATTTTCCATGAGATCGACGCGTTAACGAGCTTGATAACCTCATCGACGGCTCACTTACCGCTGGAATTCAACTTATCCGCCGGCATTTCGCCGTTCTGGTTGCATCACACCGGCGAACAACAATGGATGCTCACAGACCACACCGCCGGAGATGATTTGAAGGTTCCGACGGAGTTCTCTGACTTGCCTGACAAGACAACCGACGTCGGACTTGGTACGGAGGATTGGAATAATTGTACGGATCAAGCGTTGTTTGATCTAACAGGAACCGTTGATCAATCGTACTGGAATCAAACTCAGTGGGATCAATGATGATGATCATCATTATCATGATCATAATCATGAGGTTAATTACCTTCGTTAACAAAGATAACAGAAACAGAAAAATAGAGATATAACTATTTGGATCTCTATGTAAATCTATATTTTCCCCAAAAAATTTCTGATATTGAGATATGTTTTGGATTTGATGTTCTTATTGTTCATCCGAAACCAACTTTTGTTACTTTTTTATTTCTTTGGGTTGTGAATTTTTAGCATCAAATTGATAAGAAAATATATATATATATTCGTGTTTAAGTTTATGTTCGTGGGTTGATAATTAATGTTTATATTGTTATTGTTAAACTAGTTTTTTAGAAGAATTATTGATAATTAGTATTAGTTAAAAAAAATAGTTAATGTGCTCTGTATACTTGAATGGTAGCACTTCGTAGAGTGTTTGAGTTTGACGATTTATGATCTTATCAAATAATAAGTGGTTCTTGTGGAACAAGATATCAAAATATCAAATTAGTCACATTGATGGACGAAGAATAAATAGGATACTTGACGAAATAAATCAATGTATCTGTATGGGTTGTCTATACATTTGATTTGTTGAATTAGAATTGCGTTCACTTAAATAGGCAAACTATGTTAATCAAGTTGAGGATAGCGGCAAATGTGATTGTTTTCATGAAGTGGTTCACTCGTTAGTCTAAATGGTTGATTTGGTAACTCTTATCTTCTTAGTATTTTCTGATGCAACCAACTCATTTGCATAGATTCTGTGTCAAATTCTTCTAGAATGTTGGACGCTTTTAAGCCATGCCAGCTAAGGTCAGTGTACAAGTTGGTGAAGCTAAGGTCCTTCGTACTTTAGTTGGAGAAGACCAAGTCCTGGAAAGTTCAGAGGCTAACCCATTGCTTTTAAGTTAGTTATGAGGCCTCCTTGTGAGGTATACCTAAGAATCTATAAAGTTGGAAGTTTTAGAAATTCAATTCAAAGACATAAATTCTGTCGTTTGAAATGTCTTTTTCTTAATAGTTAACCTAATCCCTTGAGGGGTTTTTCAAATGATATTTTCTAACAAGGTCTTGTGAACGTTCTTGGGTGATGTGGCATGCTTGTGCGAGGTGCGATTAGTTGGAGGCCAATGCTCGTGAGGTTAAAGCTCGTGTAGACTTGCGAGGCCGGACAACATGGGATGGGGGCGAGTAGGGTGTTTTTTTTTTCCACTTTGACATGAAATGGGTTTTTATTGGGATCATAACTTGTACTTTGTGCATTAATGACTCGTGTAACATATCTATTTTTAAGTTTAAATCATTTTAAATGTAGTAATTGAGTATAATAATAAAAATATGTAATGTTTTAGTTTTAAAAACATCAAATTATATAAATTTTTACATTGTTTTTACCAACAAAGTATTTGTTTATTATATTAAGTTAATTAATTTTTTTTAAAAGTTTGATGTATTAAAAAAAAGTTTGATCATACAATATAAATGGCGATGTGAAGACGGATCTGAATCGGCGACACACATTTTCACAGCTTGCGCTGTTGCTATGGAGGTTTGGTGGAGGGTTGGGTCTTGGTGCAACATGGCTCCCATTTTTGCTTTTGACATAGGTGATTTGTTGGAAGTTTACAAAGGAGAGACTAAAGATAAAAAAAGGAAGCGTCTTGTTCAAGGTATTATGATCGTGGCTCTGTGGTGCATTTGGCTCGCGCAACGACAAGGCTTTTAAAGAAAGACCACGAAGTCTTCGGAAATTGTCTATAATATAAAGTCGAGGTCTTTTTTCTGGTTCAAATACCGGTTTGGTCGAAAAAATTTGGTTTGGAGAGAGTGGTGCAAGAACCCAATGTATATGATGTAACTGGTTTGGCAGCGGTCCGCTCTTTGTGGACCGTCAGTTGTTTTTAATGAAGTTGACTGTTAAAAAAAAAACGGCGATGTGAAAAATGTAAAGATATGTAAGGATGCTTGTAGTTTTGGAAAGAAAAAATATACTTTTAGAAAGTAGTTGAAATCTAATATGACAGTTAATTGGACGTGTTTATAGTTGTTTTTAGACGCTTAAGTTGGAGATTGTCTTAGATCCATCAATTTGTGTTAAAAGTTAAAAAAATTCAAAAGTAGATGAAAATGTTATTTTGATAATTTATTAAAAAAAAAAAGAAAAAAATATTAAGAAATTCAATGTGAAAAAATTGCAATAAATAAAATGTATGAGGATTATTTTTGTAATTTACTCTAATTAAAATTCTTAGTACTCTCAATCACAAGCGTCGGTGATTGAGAGTTTGTAAAGTTTAACTTTTAATTATGCCCTCCAATTTTGCTTATATAGCAAGACTAACCTTTTCACTTTGTAAAGTTTAACTTTGACCCCCTTAATTTTTTTAAGATTCGAGTTTACCCCTTTAGTATATATAATTTGATTTTTTTCTCATTAACTTTCGCGTTTGTTTTTTTATGTCCCGTGTAAATTTTGTTAAAAGTGGTGTCGTATTCAAAATATAGTATTTTTAGGTATCGTGGGTTATATCTACTGACAACCGTGAAAAATGAGACCGAGACCGACTGAAAAACATCGGTAACGTTATCTAACTGTCTTTTATCTATGTTTGCACCTCCACAACCGAGTCGTCGTTATCTCATACGTTTCTTTTTGTTCTTAGCCACGTTAATGTGACCGCCTCAACCGTTTAAAGTCGGTCTCCCGCCGGGGAGCGCAGAGCAAAATTTATTTAACCACCTTTCTTTTTGTGCTTAGCCATGCTAATATCACCGTCTCAACAGTTTAAGGTTCGCTTCCCGTCGCGGAGCGCAGGGTAAAATTTCTAGTTGTTATCATTAGGCAAATTTTAAAATTTGTTGCCTACAATAAATTATAATTGAAGTTTGATGTTATAACGTACAAAAAATAATATCTGAACTAAATAGAAATAAATAAAAACAAGTTGTTATTGTGCCACTCAGCCATATTAATGCTTATTATATTATACTAGCTTTAATCACGTGTGTTATACGGTGTAAACCTTAATATTAAATTGATGAGTATCTAAACATGTCTTCTTATACAACATTTGATGAAATTTGTGTTTGTCATAAATTAAAACTTGTTTAGATAATGAAAAGTTGAGATAAATGATGCAATAAAGAAATCTATAAATATTTTTTATAATAAACAATAACATATTACATGTAATAATGAGAAATGATAACTGTTACAATTATAATTTACAAATATCTAAATACAATTACAATTTAAAAACATGTAAATAATTTTTTGTATACAATTACAAATGGAGTGTAATAGCAATATGATTTGCTAGTTATCGAAATACAGTTGGACTTAAAAATAATTTTATTTGACATACTTCTTATCTGTAACATTGTTAATCATGACATCAAATGACTTAAAAAACAATACTTATTTAGAGAATGAACCATATAACCAGCTAAAGGATTGAACTGAAAACAAAATATATTAATCTGATTCAAACTTGCAAGTTCATCCTATAGCTAAGATTACCAAAAGATTTTTTTTTATTTCATTTTGACCCAACACAACCCATTTTGAAAAGGTTATCCAATTGTGATCCCGATTGTCAACATGTGTAAAAATACCAATCGAGTCAAAGTATTATAAACCATATACTAAAATAGTTCTTATATATAATTATGAATTTGATTGCATTATCCCTCAAAGATTTAAAGAACATTATAAACTATATAATAAAATAGTTCATACAGCCAACCCAACCCAACCCAACCCATTATTAGTGTAACATTTACCAAAAAAATAAGGTTTCCTCAGCATTTATATCATCAGGACTAACGCAAGCTGGAAAACATAAATTATTAAATTAATAATTGTGTGAAATTTAATATTTCTATAACAAAATAGTACAATTAGGATTTAAAAGTTACTAATCATGACCAATAGAATCCTACCATTTTAGTAACATATAGATTAACCATAAATGAGTATTCAATCACATGAACATGTTGTATTATTTACAATTTCTATTCTAAAAGATGTTTATTTTGTCCAACCTGTAAGTCACGATATGAAACATGAGCACCTTCTTTCCATTTCTTTTCATCACCAAGGACACTAATGACATTTTCAAGTGCAAGAAGGCCCTTGTTAATATGAACCCCTGTTTTCAAAACACACCCAAAAAGAACATGTTGGTATACTTATAATAAACATTAATTAACACAACTAATAATCATTATGACTACCTTCTTTGAACCGCATGCCATCAGAATCTGTTCTTTTAGCCTGTTCTGGTCCAGCAAGATCAACTAAATGCACTTGTCCCCTATAATTCATATCTTAAGGAATAAGGCTTGTCTGGTACCCATATTTGCAGCCAGAACCCAAGGTTAATGTGTTGCCTGAACCAATCTGTGAAACTTTACATGTCAAACACCATCAACAACAACATAGCATTCATCTTATTCACTTTAACATACCTGGCCATAAGCTAGAACAGTAGCTGGCCATCAACAACAACATAACATTCATTTGTAGGTGAGTGAGCAACCTCCCTCGTCTACGGCTTCGTATCAGGTATCAAACCTAGAAATTATGCTTTGTAGGTGTTCTGCCTTCGCTGCTTTCGTTCGCCAGTCTACTAACCCGCAATTACCCCTCCTATAGAGAGAAGGCAGGGTTCAAGTTCCACTTTTGTACAAAGGAGAACTTGCAAAATGTTCTCTCAAAAAACAAATTTATTTATTTTGAAACAGGATCATCAAGTTCCACTATTAGGTTTAACCACCCCTCCGGATTAGTCGCGTTAACTTTGACTGGAGGTCAAACGGGTGATAATTGACCTAATAAATTCCGTGCTGTTAGAGGCATAATGCATGTTACTGCATCATTTACGTTGAACTTCGGTTTCAGTGAATGCTTATCATATCTCTGTCACATTGTCTTATCAACAATCAAATCATGAGTAGATATGTAGACTATTACATTATTTTACTGCTACCTACAAACCTGTGAACTCACCAACATTATGTTGACCCGTTTAAGCATGTTTTCTCAGGTCGTTGATTTACTGCATTCAGGCCAGGATTGCACTCACATGGAGTCTCATTCATTTACCAGGAGCATGATTTTTGAGAACATTAAACATTATTATTTCTATGTTTGAAACAATTCATTTAATTACATTTCGTATTTTCAAACTTTGTTAAACTTACCAAATTGACCATCCGTGTAATTAACTCTTAACTTTTATATGACTCATCCAACGGGTTTTAACGGTACTAACACTCTGTTCCCGAGTTTATTTAAGGAGAGAAGAGAGATAAAAACTTCCTTTCCTTTCCTTTCCTCTCAATTCTCATCCCTTCTCTTTATTTTCACTTCTTTCAAATTTGGAGGGATGAAATTTAGCCCCAAATTCCTTTCCTTTCTCTTCTTTTCTTTCTAATAAAAATCTCTGGAACACAATTTTTTTTTCTTTCCTTCCGCTTCTTTTCAAAGAAAAATCTATGGTTTCCTTCTTTTCTTTCCTAAAAGTAAACTTGGGAACAGAGCGTAAACGAATCCTCCTTTCAAAATCAAAACAATTTATGTTTTAGTGACCGAGGGGGTGTTTGGGATTAGTTATTTTAACCTCGTTATTGATTTTTGTAAAAAGTCATAAGAAGTTCCCCCTTACTTCTTAAAAACTCATTCTCTCCCTTTAAACTGTTAAAAGTAGTAGCAAAAGTCGATTTCCCAAACACCTTTTTAACTTATAAAAGTTAATAGTTAATAACTGGTTTCAATAAGCAATCCCAAATACCCCCTCATATTAGGGGGTTTTTTGTATCGTACGTTATAACGAGTCTACGATTAAATGTAAGTTTTAACACAAACGATTCAAACCAATAACCACCAAACCTCCGCGCTCCGCGGGTATAAAAACTCAAATTAAAACAATTTCTGTTTCGGTGACTGAAATCGTTTCCTTGATCCGAATCCTATCTTGAAGTCATAATTCCAGTTCAAAACAAGAAAACGAAGAACTAGAAATGCATCATCAGTCATTTCAGCACTTCGATTTGGAGCAGCCCAATGCTGTTTTGGGCTTTGGTGGCGGAGAACCACCTTCATGGCTTTCCGGTGAACATCTCCGCCCCTCTTCGCCCTCCCACCACCGCAATCCTGCCTCTAACAACGTTGATCGCCTCCTATACGATGACCTCGTCCAGATCGTTCCTCTCGTTCAGTCGTTAATTGTATGCTCCCCTCTCTCTCTCTCTCACACATAGTCACACTTACGCCTGTGCTTATGCATATTTCGCCTAAATTTGTATTTCTATTGCGTTCTATATTTACTTGAATTGGATTAAGGTTTCTTAATTTTTCATATTTCTTATGTTCTTATGTGCACTTTGATTCAATTAGGGTTTCATGAAATTGGTTGGGGTGGAGCAAAAAACCGAATTAACCGAAAAAACAGACCAGACTAATAATCGACGGTTCAGTTTTGTACTTTTTAAAAACGGAGGGCTTGGTTTCGGTTTTATATTTTTTGACCGAAAAAACTGAATGTATACATATAAACTTTTATCGAGTAAAAGTGCCATTTTTGTCCGTGTGATTTGGCCGTTTTAGCCGGTTTCATTCAAAAAAAAAAAATTTAGCTTTTTCGTCTCCGACTTTTCAAAATCTAGTCATTTTTATCCGACTGGCTAACTCAATTTACATTTTAACGATAAAAATCAGAGGTAATTTAGTTAGATTTTAACCTATGAAGTTCAAATCGACCCTTGATTTAACGTTAAAATGTAGACGGAGTTAGTCAGTTGGATGAAAATGGCTGGATTTTGAAAAGTCAGGGATGAAAAAGCTAATAAAAAGTTTTTGGATGAAACTGACTAGAATGGCCAAACCTCAGGGACGAAAATAACACTTTACTCACTTTTATAATATATTGTATGTATGCATATTTCATAATATATAGAGTTAATTACACAAATAGGTCCTATGGTTTAGGTAAAATAACATGCATGAGTCCTAAGTTTAAAAAGTTGCAAGTTTAGAGCTGTGGTTTGGGTAAAATAACATGTATGAGTCCTAAGTTTAATAAGTTGCAAGTTTAGGGCCTGTGGTTTCAATTTTATAACAGGTTTGGGTACTAAGAATATATTCCATTAAATTTTCTTTTAATTTTAAGTAAAATGACTTTTTTATCCTTGACTATTAAAAAATAAAAAGAATATATATATTACAGGGACTAGTTTGTAATATATTCTTTTTATTTTTTAATAGTCAAGGATAAAAAGTCATTTTACTTAAAATTAAAAGAAAATTTAATGGAATATAGTCTTAGTACCCAAACCTGTTATAAAATTGAAACCACAGGCCCTAAACTTGCAACTTTTTAAACTTAGGACTCATACATGTTATTTTACCCAAACCACAGGCCCTAAACTTGCAACTTTTTAAACTTAGGACTCATACATGTTATTTTACCCAAACCATAGGACCTATTTGTGTAATTAACTCTAATATATATTGTGTTGTGTGCTTGTATGCATATTTGTAACATCCCAAAATAAATGAGGATTTTAAATAACGGGTTGAACCGGGACGAACGGGATAAAAGAACGAGGCGTAACGGGCCGGGCCGGTTGGGCCGGCAAACTTGAAGGAAGGGGGGGTTTCCTCCCTTTAAATAGCCAACACACACACCATTTCTCTCATTTGCAAGAATCTAGAGAGAGAAACCGTAGAGAGAGAAAGTTGGCGGATCGACCCGAGATTGAAGGAGCTTGTTGCTACTGAACTCGTGAGCAAAACCTCCGGATCAGAATCTCGAACTCAGGTAACACCCGAACCAAATCTGAGTTTTTGTTCGTTTTTGGGTTTTCGGGTATTTTCGGGAAAATGACGGGTTTTTATAAACCAAATGAGGAAAGGGTTATAAATCTGGAATCACGAAGGGAAAATACACGTTTTGAATGTAAAAAGTCCGGATCTTGACAAGATCGGACCTGCATGCGAAAGTTAGGGTTTTTGGGGAAGATAGCTGAGTTCTGCAGGTATCGAAACTAGAGTTTCGAGTGGCCTGCAGGTGTCGAAACTAGAAGTTTCGAGTGACCTGCAGTTGTCGAAACTAGAAGTTTCGAGTGACCTGCAGTTGTCGAAACTAGAAGTTTCGATGGGCCTGCACCTGTCGAAACTAAGTAGTTTCGATAGGTCTGCATCAGTAAGTGAAGTCAGTGTATTCACCTGTAACAGAACGAGTAAACCGTTAGAGTCGGGATTTAGGTCTGATGTGTATTTAACTAATCAATTCAGATCGGAAGTGACGTTGTCGGACCTTCGTTTAGGACAACCCATATTAGCGTATCAGGTGAGTTCTAGAGCCCTCTTTTAAATGTTTTGTTAATGTTTTTGGGCTGGTGTGCATACTTACGAAATGATGTTTAACGAAATGATGTTTAACGAAATGATGTTTTAACGAAATGATGTTTAACGAAAGGAAAGGTTTTGAAATGTTGAAACGATGTTTACGAAAGGAAAGGTTTTGAAATGTTTTTGCCAAAAAGGGTTACGAATGCTTTATGAACGGTTTAAATGAGGAAATGTTTAATGAGAAGAGAAAGAGGTAAAGGTTTTAAAGAAGTCATTACAAATCTAATCTGTCGAATGAATGGAATTGACGAATGAAGTCTGGGAATGAGATTCCCAGCCTTGTGGTAGATTATGGACAGCGAGCCATAGTTGCTACAAGAACAACAGGGGCATGTCTTTGTGGCATGCCAATGGTTATGATGTTGTACAACTGGTAAAAGGGAGTAACGACGGTTACTCAGGGGTTAACGTGACCCCATGTAAGGTTAAATTATGATCCGACGATGTTATGGCTGAGAGTCATAACCGTCGATGGAAGTTGTCGGTTTATGGACATGAGAGCCATAAGGGCAACTGAATGGGTATTGTCGGTCCTCGCGCAGTTAGCCTTGGGGGCAATACCAAAAGGGAATTGACGGAATGTATGGTATTGTCGGTCTTCGTGCAGTTAAGCCTTAGGGGCAATACCATAAGGGAATTGACGGAATGTATGGTATTGTCGGTCTTCGTGCAGTTAAGCCTTAGGGGCAATACCATACTAAATGACGGAACGAAGGGTAACACAGATTTAGATAATAATGTATGACTTAAATGAATGTTAAAAGTTTTAATGAACGATCCGTTTAACGGTGTTTATGATTATGATGTTGATGATGATATGGGTACGAAACCTTTTTTTTAAAGATGTTAAATTATTACATGCTTTTGTGAAAGGTTTTTACTAAATGAATGATACGTTTTTGGCAAATGTTGATGTTAAAGTTTTTATGAAATGCTAGAACTCACCAGCGTAGCTGACCTTTTTAGTATGCACATTCAGGTTAAGGCAGGTATGGACGATGGACGGTGATGCTTGGCAAGCGAGAAGAGTTACCCGGTCGATCATGAAGACTGGCATCCCGTTATGAGTTGTTTATGTTAAGTTTATGTATTTGACAATGTACGCTTCCGCATGTATGAACAAGTTTTTAGTTATGTTGAATGAATGATTCCGCTGCATTATTTGATACTCATGTTTAAGAACTGTTTGTGAATGAGTAAATCCAACGAGTGAGGCCTCCCGGGTTTGGGGCCTTACAATATTTGTGTTACACATATTAGTATGTTAATATTTATATTTGTTATTGAATTTATGGATTATAATGTTTATTTTTTAATGCCAAGTATTTTATAAGAAACTAATAAATTGTGCAACAAAAAAATCTTAGGGTCATATATGTAATAATCATAAATTAACAAACCGAAACCGAACGATTTTCCAAAAACCGAACTTTTTGTTTTGGGTTCGGTTTTACCTCAAAACCGACCCATGAGCACCCCTAAATTTGGTTTCCCCCAATTATTTGAACCCTAGATTTTAAATGTGTCATGTTTCTCTTCATAGGATCAAAAGGCTAGTAGTTCATACACTCGTAAGGGGTCAATGATCTACACCAAGAAACCTTCAAGAGAATCAATTTCTAACAAGGTAATTCTTCATTCTCCATAGATTTTGTATTCCCTATCACAATCCCATAAGTTGCAAGGTTTACATTTTGTATAATGTTGAAGCATTTTCAGATGACTGAAGGAAAAGGTAGGAATAATCAATCAATTCCTGGGAAAAAGCGTGTGGAAAACGAGCAAGATGGAGGTGGTGACGGGTTCTCCATGTGTTCCTTGAGTGCAATGTTGACAAAAGACAGGGAGGAGTTGTGCGAGTTGCAGAAGAAAGTGGAGGATTTGCAGAAACAATTGTTAGAGAAAGATGAAATCTTGAAGTCAGCAGAAGCTTCAAAAAGTGTGAGTGATTGTGTTCATGGCGTGCTAGATCAAGTGACAAAACAGGCGTTGGAAAAGGATGCTTTGCTGCGGTCTGCTGAAGCACAATTAGCCGATGTAAAGGTATTGAGAATTTGATAATCAGCTGTGTTATCACAGAATATAGAAATTAGTGCATGGGGTGCTTTTGTTGTTTGAAGTTCTAATAATCATATGTTTTAGTGTTTGGCTATCTTAGATTTTTTTTTTTAAAGTAAAGATTTTAAATGACTAAAAATGACATTTTTTTGAAAAGAAAGAGACGATTTGTGAAATGGGATTAAAAGCCCCTCAGATTAGGGTTTAAATAACCTTTCAGGGTAAGCGCCTAATTTCCCTGTAGCAGAAATCTCATGTTCAATTAAGCTTCCGATTGTTTCCTTCGATTTTGTAAAAGGAGCAAGGCGCTTAAAAAGCAAGGACTTTTTCAAGCGAGACGCGTAGTATAAAGTTACTGTTTTTAGGGGTTTTAGACAGTTTTAGGTTGATTCTAGGTGTGTTTTGGTTTAGTGTAGGCTTTTTTAGACTGTTTAGACCTCTTTAGACGATTCTTCATCTTCAAGCATCATATTCATAGTTAGCGCATTCATGCTAGTTGGCAGTTCCAACTCCATATCAAGGATATTGTCACTAGCATCAATATCGATATCATCAAAACCTTGAGACTTGTTGGTCGGAATAGTATCATAGGTTTCTGTCTTAGCCCCTAAAAGCCACCTGCTCAGTTGCGCTTTACCTGGTCCCCCTAGCAAGCAAAGTACATTCACAGTTACCAAAAGAAATTGCATGCTATCATTATTACAGATACATTGATAACTCTGTGAGAGTGGTTTTCAGAACTGAAATGTGTTGTTGATGGCCTTGTCACAGATTAAACTTGCTGATAAACAAGCATCTTTAGAGAAATTACAGTGGGAAGCAATGACTTCCAACAAAAAGGCGGAAAATCTCCAAGAAGATTTGAATGCCATTCAAGGAGAGACGTCATCATATACACTGTTACTCGAAGGTTTGTTAAATGACAATTATACCCTTTTGCACCAAGACTGTTATGACGTCACCCCATATGGCGGTCACCTTCCTGAAATAGTAAGTTATTTGCCACCTGTAGCATCCCCATTGGTTCAAGGTTGTTTTAAAATTTGTACTTTGTCTAATCTGGTGTATAATATGCAGGATGATGTGGATGAGTTGGAAATGAGCAAAATGGAAGAGGCACAAGAAGCCTACATGGCTGCCGTTGCAGCTGCAAAAGAGAAGCAAGATGAAGAGTCGATCGCTATTGCCGCCAATGCTAGGTTGCATCTGCAATCTTTTGTTTTAAGAAGTTGACTGGTTGGTTGATCTGAGTGTGCGAAAAAGAGCAGTTTGTTCACAATTTTTGATAGAACACTATATTTGGCAAAACATAGATATAGATTTAGTTCACTATTTTTAGTTTTTTACTATACTATGCGTTTGTATTCTCGCAAGCGTATTGGGTATCTTAGAGGTAGAAAGTAGGCTGGTTTGCGAACGGGTTAGAGCGGGTTGGCTGTCCTACATTCACTTATTTGTTTATTATTTTTTAAATAGTTAATGCGTTAAATATAGTTATGAAAGATATGTTGGGTGCTTGTTTATCATTCTTCTGATTGCCGTTAAAAACTTAGCGATAAAATTCTTATTTAATATTCTAGGAAACGAAAATAGTTATGTTCTTGTTAATGAGGATAACGATAATAGTGAATTTCATTTTTTAAGCGATCGTGAACTTGATTCATTCAATACTCTAATGATATAAAACAAATGTGCACTTTTATTTAAAAAAACTTTGTTGAAAAATTGAGTGCTTTTGGATTATTTTTTTATTATGGATTAATTTTTGGATTATTTTTTATTATGGAATCATGTAGTTTTGGATTATTTTTTGAGTTGAAGTTGTATTTTTATGTAATTATAGGGTTAACTAGTCAACCTGGTTGAACCATCCGGTACAACCAATTGAACCATTTCTGAGCTCAATCCGATACAGTTTAAAAATCGGTTTTTAAAACATTGGTTAACTGTGTTGATTCAGGCCCCAAAATACACACAATCTGGACGAGTATTCTGTGTATCAAGACTTCAAAAGGAATTCCAATTACATATAAATAAAAGAGGAACTTATGTCCTTATGTTGTAGTAAGGTAGGGCGGTTCGCTTGAGTTGCTCAACCGCCCCTTAGCCCGGTGCTCATGACGCGCTACGGAACCTCCACCGTGTTGGGGGACCAGGCAGGGCATAGCTAGCGGCGTAGGAGCCGACTCGGCATCAACGGCTTCGTGCCGCACCGGAGTGATCCAATATGTGGTTCTGCACGTTCCACCACTTCTCCGTTCATTTCCAATATTGATCGTGAAGTGCTACTACATAAAAAAAGCGGAAAAATAGACAAACTTAATCCCACTTAATACGCTAGATGATTACCATAATCTTTATTCCACCTTTACTCGGTCAAAACCACAAAGATTTCCATCCTTTTGCTCCCCGATACTCGGTCAAGTACTAACGAGTCAACTGTCACAACCCAACCAACGGCGGATTATACGTCGGAGCGGACGCGGTTGTTCAAAAGCACAAGGTTGACTATTAAAGTTTAAATAATTCATTAATGACTTTCAAATGTTTAATACAAAGAACGAGACAATACATAACAAGAATACAATGTTTATTTGATAAGTATTCTAGGTCCAAAGCATTCTAAGTGATCACAATACAAGCGTCATGCTAGTGTACCTTAAACATGTTGAGTAAACTGTTAACTAAAAATAGTTGGTAAGATACGAAAGTTTTATCATAGTTTAGCAAAGTCTTAAAATTTTTTTATAATTCACTATGTCATGCATTCTATAGTATAAGTGTGAGAACAAACAAGTTAAACATTGTGTATATCAACCCTCCAACCAAGTTTAGGCATAACCTAATGGTTACCCTTAAAAGTTTAAAGTTTAAATCCAGCAACAATCACCATGGACTCCCCCCGAAGGGTCAATCAATCTAGGTGGATTGGTCAAATACAATAGATCTATTATTGTCACTATAAGCTTGATCAAAGTTAATGAATATGCTAGTTTTAAGTTTAATTTAAGCATGCAAGTCTCAAAGACACATAACACAAGAATAATCATATAAACATAGTTGTACAAGAATTGTATAAGTCTGAAAGTTTGATACATGTTCCACCCCAAGTTTATAAACAAAATAAAACGAAAAAGGGCTAAATATACTCACTTGAAATGATACAAGAGTGTCCAACAAGAATTTGGTGTAGCAAGATTTTGAGGGAGGATATTCTCACAACAAGCCAAAGAACGCAAGTCTAAAGTTTCAAGTTTGATCCTATAAGTCTATGGCAATGGATCTAGGATTCTAAGATTAAATAGGGTTCCAAATGGTAGACGGGAATGATTGGGTTTATAAAGTTTAAATCAAAGTTTTAAATAAGGTTTTGAATATATAATACAAGACTAGGATATCAAAGTTTAATAAGTTCATAGTATAAAATAATTATTAATTAAAATAACTATTTAAAAGTCTTACAAATATTAATTACACGAAATAGGTAACAATAATCCAAAATTAGTTTTTTTAAGTATTTACAAATGGGGTTTAATAGTTAAGTGAAGGGTTAAATAATTATTTAAATATTAATAACAATTATTTAAAGAATAGATAGTTATTAGTGAATAATAATTATTTAAAGAATAATAAATGATTAAGAATTAATAATAATTATTTTTAAAAAAAAAATATTAAGGGAAATTAATAATTATTTAAAGAGTAGATAGTGATTAAGGGTTAATAATAATTATTTAAAGAATATATAATTATTAAAGATAAAATAATTATCTACAAAAATAATTACTTTATTTAATCAATATAAACCATTTAAGATTTATTAAAGTATTAAGCATTTTATTTCACAAACTACTTTGTAAATAAATAATATTTTACAATGTGCTAAGTTTAAATAAATAATATGAATTTGTAAGCATAAACAATTATGTTTAAATAGAATTTCTTATAAGGTTTATATTTTGATTATAAATTTATAAATGATTTTAAAGTTTAAATGTAACCATAAGTTTATAAAGTCTTAAATTATAAGTTTATAAGTATTCTAAATTTATATAAGTTTATTAATATTTAAGTTTTATAAAGTTTATAAATTTATAATTTTATAAATTTCTAATCTTAAAAATAAAAAAATGTATATTTATTTCTTGTTTTATTTAATTAAATAAATTAGCCTTGATTTAATTAGATATAAATTTTATCAAAATGTAAAAGTTTATAAGTTTCTATAAACTTTTCTGATTTTATAATATTTAAGTTATTTTTTTATTAAAGTATATATATATATATATTGTTTAAAACAGAAATAATTCAGGAAATAATAACAAATTAAAGTTTCAAATTTTATAAAATATTTTCTTTTTAAAAGTTTAAAGTATTTTTATAGATTTTAAGTATTTAAACTTATATTAAAGATATCTTTATGAGTTTTAAATAAGTTTAATTAATTAAATTATTTCAGAATATAAAAGTGTAAATAAAAATTGTTTTTATGCTTATAAAGATTTGAAAGATTTTATAAAATTTATTAGAAGTATTAAAACTGGTTTAAAAAGCATTAAAAAAAATAAAATACAAAAACTCAGGCTGCCCGGATTCGAACCCGGGCCAGTCGAGTCTACACACAACCGAACAAACCACCTGGCTATGGGTCTCGCTAAGGTTTTAAACGGAAAATCAAATAGTTAAACAGTATCCCAAATCACTCCTATGCCCGTATGAACCCTAGAAATCAAAATCTCTAAATGCGAATCGATTGTCCCTCTGTCTTTGTAAATTGACAGAGGGCTTTTAATCTATGAAGGAAAACGAAGATTTTGGCCATAAGGATTACCTGAATTGATATCGAAATGAGGACGAATGGGTTCAAGCTTCAGGGTCGGTTGTCCACGAATTCAATCGAGCAATGCAGGTAAGATTTGAAGCAATTGAGGTTTCAATGAGTTTGAGTGAGGTATCGTTGAGGTATCTGGGTTGGTTTTTATAGTCAATTCCAGTGTTAAATGCCCGAACGGTTGGGACAATTACAGTTGAGTAAAAACGGGTTAAAATTCAAATTACGCGTTGTTAAAATTGAATTCGGGTATTGAATTGTCTTGGGTTTGAGTCGCATGCTCGAGGTGCATTGAATTTGGCCGTTTACGCGTTTTTTGATAATTCGAAGGTGAAACCAGGCTTGGGAGGGAGTCGAACCTAAGACTGGTTTCAGTCTCAGAGGTTTGGCCGAATTACAGCTTCAGTCCCTGAAGTTTCAAGATTTTATTGTTTTATGTCAAAACTTAGATTTTAGTTTAAAATAAGTTTCAAAGAGTGACAACTTTTGTCCCTTGACTTTATAAAACAATAAATGTATTTTATTTTATAAAATCAAAAAAAAATTTATAAGTTTTATACTTTATTATATAAAATAATTTACATGTTTATAAATTCATAAATTTACGTATTTAGAGAACATAAGTTTTATATCTATTATTATTTTATAATTTTTATAAAATAATTTATAGATTTATAGCTTAATAGTTTAAGTATTTTAAGATAAGTTTGTTAATTACATAACAATAATTATAAGCTTATAAAGTTTTCAAGAATTTAACATGTTTTATTTATAAGATATATATATATATATATTTCTAAATAAGTCTTTTATATATATATATATATATATATATATATATATATCAAGTATGATTGTTTTTTCTTAAATATATACCAATTAAATTAATATTTAATATTTAAGAAAAAAAATAGATTATTAAGTTTCCAAGGTTTAAATTTGTACTACGTGCGAGGATTTAGAAAAATGATACATCGAAAAAATCCTGGATATTACATCAACCGAGACCAAATCCTTCGCACATGCACGTTTAAAACAGACCTAGATGGCCCGATTTCTTGCCAACCCGTGACCCGTGAATAAAGAAACAATATCTTTTACTCCTAAAACCACCAAAACATGCAATTGCACCCATACCACTTTTGTTGGGGGCAAATATCAATGCAAGTAGGCTAACTGTAAAACAAGATTAACTGATGAAACGATTCTTGCAGGCTTTTAAATTAAATGAGATGGGTAACAGTTCGGTTTTGATTTTCAATACTTCAATTTCGGTTTTTAATGATTGTAACCTTTACTAAGGGTGAAGGGGTGGAACTTTCAACCCGAAAGTACCCTATCCCTAGACCAATAGAAATTTGTCATATCATTTTTACCCTAAATACCTCCTCCCTCACAAGGGATGGAACCCGTGAACCCAAGCCATGTCTAATGTTCAAATCGCACTCCCAACAGTCGGATTCCTCTCCAAGCCCACGAACCCATGAACATTTACCCGTGCCACAACCCGATAGGGTTGCGACGGTGTTCACATGAAGCCTTTACAAGCCAGGCTCAAACCCAAGCTCAACCCCCTCCACCCTAACGGTTTGACTCACGTATACTATCTATGGAGTCTTTGGAAGTTGGAACTTTGAAGGCGCCCATGAGTTCCACCAATCAACGTTACCTGCTCCGATTAGCTCTATCTTGCCGGAAAATCACCGCTCAGGTCACCAACTCCGCCACCGACTCCATCGTCGCCATGGCCTCATCCACAGAACAAGAATTCATGCCACTCTATCGATCCATTCTCACCACGTTCCCTAGATCCCACAGGTTTTGGGACGCCAAAATCGCTTCGAGAATCGGCGAAAAACTAGGGTTTCGTCTTAACGACATAGGCATCTCTCACGTCGAAATTGACATCCCCGAACAACCGATCCATTACCGGAAAATGATCGCCCCGTTCTTACATTCCGTCAAACGCGCTGGAATTAGCGTCTCCGGTTCCGAAAATTTTGGAAGAGAAGGTAACTGAAAGTTGTTACGTAGAACAGTTTTGTTTTGTATAACTTATTTGGATTTTCAGTTTGTATTTTGTTACGTAATTTATGTTGTTGTGATTTGTTTTAGTTTCCGTTCAACAAGAAGTGAGATCAATTTGATTCCATAACGATGATATGAGCATCAAAACATCTGCACTTGACATTAATATATTGAACATAACTACATAAGAAATGATGAAATTTTGCTGAGGCATTTTTATGACCAAAGCTTAGGTTAACTAGGAAATTGCTTATTAGATGAGATATATAACAAAAAAAATGCTATGGTAACAAAGCTACCAGCGGTATAATACCACGTATAGCAAAGCTACTGGTATGGTCTAATCCCACCTATAACAGAGTTATTGATAGGGCCTGTGGAGGGTGTAATGGGAGCAAACCTTACCTTAGCTCGATCTGGAAAACGCCTTAGGGCCTTGAGGCGGTGCCTCATGACATTTGGGTCAAAATTGCTCAAGATTGGGGTTCGTAGGATGATGATACATAAGGCTTATTTGGTTGTACATAGAGCAACGCCTCATGTACGTGAGGCTCTTGCCTCATGCCTCCCGCCTCGGCTTTTGAGGCCTAAACGCTAAACGCCTCGGAGCGTCTCACGCTTTTTAAAACCAAGCTCTTATATCTGTGGACTAACCCCAGACTGCCTCTCTCTCTCTTCTTTTTATAGTTCATTCTAGAAAATCTTATGCTTCATCACCTTTGAGACGTTTTCATATTACCTCTCACCTGAAGCGCGCTTTTTATAACCAAGTATGTAATGTCATATTTGTTTTCAACCAAAATAGAAAACTGTAACCAGTCACACATATTGTAAGCAAAAACTATATTCCCATTACGCGTCTTGTCTGCATACTTATAATCAAGGAAAAATTTAACACAATATTGTATCCAGCCACTGCATCCAGAAGTCCATTCATATCCATCTTTCTCATGGCTCACATCCATTTTGCATTCAATCATGAGGTTCCATTTGTGAACTTGTGTTTTGCAACATTTCTTTTCTAACTTCTATTGTCATCCATTACAATTTACTGATGCTAGTTATTTTGGTTCATAATATTTCTTTTCATAACAGAGACCATCAACCAAACAAAACTAAACTCAGAATGGAAAAGAAACTGCATGAGTGGTCCAAAATGTAAATTACATGACATTTATTACAACTCATATACACCTCATCAACACATGATATGATCAAACATCTATTTCTGAAGTGAAATCATGCCTGTCCTTGTAGATTTATGCATCCATAACATTATATATATATATATATTATCTACTGAAGCATCCAACGAGGCATGGCAGTCAACGGTTGACTTTGTCTCTGTGTTTCTTCTATTTCTCCATTACCTCCTGCCTGGTACATCTCACTGCATTGCATATGGAATTCATCATATATCCTGTTTGAGAAATATGCTGCATTTTTTGCATGCGGTAAGTGTTGTCAACTACCAACGGTTAGTCCATAAATTCAGTTTCCTCAAATCCTACATGTCTCAAACGACTAGGTAGATAAACATCACTAGAATTAGTTTACTTTCCCTTTCTACTAGAGCTGCTACTTCTACCCACTTAGTTATGAATGGATCAATTCAAGTTATGTCTCATTTCAATCCAGGCCATATAAAAGGAAAGTTAACTAAATGGGGTATGGGTTGAAATTTGTTCAAAGATATGTAGTCAAAAGCATACGCCTAGGCGACTGCCTCAGGTAGATGCGAAGCGAGGAACTTTAAAAAGCGCCTTCAAGGCGCGCCTTGGGCAAGGGTTTTTGATCATGGTGGTGACCTTTTTCATTCTATTCTCCATTGTTAGGTTTTTTTTATCAGTATCATCGGAAAACTAAATGTGGTTGTGGGAGAGCTAAGTCATTCATTATGCAATATGTATTGGTATTTGTGTGGTCAGTGGTGTCTTTTATAGCTCCTTGTTAATCTGCAGTCCACTTGTTAAATCTTTTCCTTTTTCTTGTGGTTCACAACTTAATTGTGGAATTGTGGTCAATTAGATATAGATGTAATGTGTATTATGTAAGCTTGGCAAAACTGGCGGGTTGGGTATCAGGTCAAAACGGGTCGTTCTGAAAGAAGTGTCAATTGGGTTCGGGTCAAAACGGGTTGTTTTAAAAGAAGTATCCATTGGGTTCGCGTCAAAATGGATTCTGGCCAAAATGGGTTCGGGTTGAAACGGGTCGGTTTAGAAAAAAGTACCAAAATGGGTTCACCCATTATGCTCAGTTGCCACTGCTTGGTCAGTAACAACTGATCTCACTTCCCACTAAAGACCAGTTTTCACTGAACTAGTCATCAATTTCCAAGCAATTTTCACCAATCAGACAAAAGCAACTTGAAGTGTATGACTAAGCAAAGAAAATGTTTTTTTCCACACTGACATGGCAGAACAAGCCACGCTAGCTGCCCTTTGGATCCCCTGCCAGGGGCGCTACCCCTTGGACCCCTTCCGGGCGCGGCCCCGAACCACGCCAAGGAGGCGGTGCTCCGTTGGAACCCGACATGGTCTAGGGCTTTGCCCCTAAGATCCTTAGAAGTTCTATAATGCCGGAAATCATAATAGTTTTGATCAAGTGTGCATTCCACACCTCGCAACTCGAATCAATGTTTATTCCAACTTCTCATTTGGTCTTAAGTAAATCCAGTTATACTAAAGTAATATTGATGACACTAAAATCACCAACAGTTAGTCATTAATTTTAAATGCCAATTAATTATTGCACTTTATTTTGTCTCGGTCGTGCACTTTTTTTTGCGCCTAGACAACAGTCCTTTGCGCCTAGACAACAGTCCTTTGCGTTTTGAGTGTGCTTTCGACTCTCACGACTTAGTTTCAATGTTCACTTAATGCAGTAAAGTTGTAAACGCCCAAACCGTTTTATTCAGATATATTGCTTATAGTAATAATAATACCGTTTTGTGATCATAATTAGTATTTATAAGTGTTAGCAGGTTAACCTAACCGCCAGACCCACTGATCCACTGATCCATCTTGCCCATTTACTCTTTACATAAGGATCTGGCCATCAATGTTCGATAAATAAATTAAGAGTGAGATGAGTGGCTAACCCGAGGCTCAATTGAAATAAGGAAACGTTCTCATGCGTTTGCTGGTCCACGAGAGGCTGTCGGATTAGTTCTTTCTCCTTTTCTTTAATCTGCTTAGTTTTAACAAGTATATAGATATCATTTTCTTGGTATTAGTTTTAATTTGAATAATTCAAAGGCAAGTTATGTTACCTCCTTCAAGAGCAAGCTATTTTGATCATGCAAAGTCTTGTCCTGCAAGTATTTTTATTTTGGTCAAAAATCATATCATCATGTTAGCCCCTTTATGGTAACGTAAAAAGCGTAGGAAATTACTAAAATGCCCTTTAGTTTTCACATAACTCAGTCTGCTTATGAATTCTGATTATGTTTCTTGAAAATGGGCGTACCTTCTTTTGTAGCTCGGAGATTGATTCTAGCACCAACTGGTTCTGCAGATCAACAGACACCGTGAATACGGGTATGTAAACTCAACTCAAGGGTTCCTAAGGGGATGTTTGGGATTGTTTAGTAAGCAATCCCAAACGCCCCTTTGGATTAAATTTTTGTACCTTTCTTATTCTAAGGCATCTAAGAGCCGTTTCAAGTTGCTGTTCTATGTTCTGAAATTCCTTGAGACTCAAGGAATCAAGGTCTTCTCCCATGAAATTCCTATGATGACCAAACATAATGTCATCATTGCTTTATTGCATCTTTTATCAAACACCATTCTCAAAACAATCAACTAGAGGTGGCGAGATTAACTAACCAAGCGGTTTGAGTAACGGGTCAAAATAGTAAAAGAAACACTTTTGTGACCTTTATAAATAGTTAATGCCTTGATTAGTTATGATTAAAAACAATACTACTAAACTTATAATCTAAATCGTTGAATAAAGAGAGGATTGATTGAAGAGGTTGTTTGTGTTAAAAATAAACTTTACAGGACTTTGAACCCTTCTGACCCATTTGAACGTATTCTCTTTTCAACAATTTTTTTATTTGACCCGTTTACCACCTTTAAAAAGGCGCTGTCTCACTATAGTGTTGACAATGGGTCGGGTATGAGACATGTATTGGTAATCACAGTCTCATACCCGATTATATAACCGTGTCTCATACTCGGTCCCTTACATGTCGGATACCTGTTACTCAATACCAACGGGTACACGGATATTGGGTATACCCATTTATGATCTTATGTGGTTAAAAATTACCCGCAACCCGATCTTAAATTCACCTCAAAACCGACTTGAAAATATTAAATACTCAACTACACTTCAAACAGTCTATAATTTGAATAATATCAAAAATCTAACAACCTTAACATACTATTTATTATTTACTTTTCAATGTATATAAAATTATAAATTATTCGGGTAATTGAGTAGGTATTACCTAATCCCATATTTGTCTCAAACCCTGAAACTTTCTAAAACTAATCTCATACCCGAATATCCGTCTTGTTACCCTAGTCGGGTTCGGGTTTTCCGCCATCCACATACTAGAAAAATACACCTTTAGTTTTTTTTGCATTTTTTGGATATATACCTCTGGCTTTTCTGCAAGAGCTCTATTATAGCCTTCAGTTTTGAATGTTCCAATGCCCAGCTTGCCTAAAATTATTTAAACTATCAACTTTAAGTCGTTTTATAAGTAATAAATTTGGTACAAAAAGAAATGTTGCAATAACAAGTGATTTAACATAAAGCCATGACGTACTTGAGATCGATGATCAGTCCTATTAAGCACCCTTTCTGTGTCCGAGTGTCGTTCATACCTCTCAAGGATCCTTACCATTCTGTTATCATTAATATAGGTTAATCTCCAAGCACATCTTACAAGTAATTGTCAAACCTTGATATCCAACTAGTTCACCAGAGGTGAAAATTTTGACTCATTTACTCATTGATCGATTTGAGTTATATTTTATATATCATCTTTGAGAATCCCTCGAGATTGTAAGCAAAATAGTATTGCTGATTACTACCATGTTTCCGCGGTCGGGTAAGCAATACAAATCTATTCGAAAATATAAAGGTATTTTAATTTTTAAGAAAATCGTAAAAAGAAACGAAAGAAACTCATTGCATAGGACATCAATTTACTCCAAGGATCAAAAAACCAAATGCATGTTGATTTATCTACTATTGGATTTGTTACTTTTCCTATAGAGAAAGGTGTGTATGCATAAATATATTGTGTGTAAAATGATATAACAAATGTAGATATTATATGCATACAAGTTAAAAGTGTAGTTGTAACTTGAGGTGGGATTATATTTCATCATCTCTAATTCATTATTTAGTTATGTAATATCCAATTATTTATCTATTTGATTATTTGTATGTGTAAATATAAATGTGACCAAATGAATTAGTTTTAGAATGAAGGGAGCCTTTAATGTATACAAAATTAGGTTAAAATCCCGTGTATTACACGGGTTAAATAAATATAATATTATATATTAACTAATAAAAGAATTATTTTTAAAAAACTCGTGTTTTACACAGGTTAAATAAACCTGTGGAATACAATATAATCTGTTAACATATATATACTTGTCAAAATATGATAGGAGATTTATTAATATAAAGATTATTATTTTTTTTTAAATATATTATTATTAAAATATAAAAGTGTATTTAATAAGACAAAGACGAGAAAAAATGATGAGAATGAATATGTAAGCGACATGTGGCATGCAAAAATCTTTATTTATTATATAGTATATATATATAGGGGGAGGATCAAATAAGAAGTAGGTTTTCGCTAAGAAATCTAAGAAAATAACCAGAACGCTTAAAAACGATATCAAACAAACTCCGATTGAGCTCATTTCAGCGGCGTTGGAACCGTCTCGTCAAACTCTACCATCTTAGCTTTTAGGGTGTGGGTGGAGGTTTTGGCTTTTTGGGGTGGGGTTGGAGGGGGGTTTAGGTTTTTGGGGGTGCGGGTGGAGGGGGGTTTAGGTTTTTGGTTCCGGATTATAGTTCGATGAGACGGTTCCAACGCCGCTGGAATGAGCTCAATCGGAGTTCGTTTGACCCACTTCTTAGCGTTTATTAGCGAAAAACCACTTTTTAGTGGAACATTTCCCTATATATATATACAAGTAAGAAGAAGCCCTAGTAACTATAATTACTAGGTTGTAAAATGAGAAGTAGGATCATGTACAAAATACATTTAACATAAAAAGTGTAGGAAACAATCCTAACATTTGATCATACTAATTTAATTACTAAGATTAATTATGTATTAATGATGGATTAATTGAATATGTAAATCATTAGAAAGGGTAAAAAAAGGAATTTGACACTCTCTTTGACTTTTTAAATTAAATAATACTTTCACCATTTTTTTTAAAATTAAATAACTTTTATATTTTATTATTTTTTTTAAAAAAATTGTACCATAAAATCAAGATTTTTATTCTCTTTAATATGAGTACACTATCGATATATTTTTAAAAAATGAATTTTTAAAAAAAATTGTACCATAAAATCAAGACTGTACTAATAACAACACATGCGAAAACAACACGAAGAAAAAAAACAATACATTATAAAACGAGATAACAACACATTGTAAATGAGATAACAACACAGAAAAGAGTGTTGTTACAATGTGTTGTTATCTTACTTTAATTGTGTTGATACCTTTTTCACTGTGTTATTATCGCATATACATTTGTTGTTGTAAGTGCAGTCCCATTTTATAATATTTTTAAGAAAAAAAAATGTTTAAAAAAATATATAGCAATATTATACTCATATTGAAGAGGATAAAATTCTCTATTTTATGGTATATTTTTTTTTAAAAATAATAATGTATGTAAAAATTATTTGAGTTTAAAAAAATGGATGATTCTCGTGTTTAATTGAAAAAGTCAAATGAGAATGTCAATTCTCTTTTTTGCCCTTTCATTAATTTCCATTCATATACACGTGTCGTCACCTCGTTTGTTCCTACACTTTTTATGATAAATGTATTTTGTACCGAATTTATCCTCAAATGATTAATATGTTTATTAAACTACTCAAGTTTTAATATTCGATGTATTTTGACTTTTATTGCGATAAAATGTTGAATATCTTGTTGTTTTGGCATCAATCAAAAAGGGAGTAAAAGGGGATTAAGGGAAGCTTGTTATGTTACTTATTATTATTATTACTAGTTTTAAACCCCGTGTAACACACGGGATGAAATGTTAAGATTATATCGATAAATATCTGAACATATTTGTTTATACAAATTTGATATCACACTTAATTAAAAACTACTAATTAAATATTAGCAAACTTTATTCTAACGCATATTTATTTAAAATACAAAAGTATTATTTTCAAATTTTATATGTAAAACTAAAATTTTTACATATAAAATTCAAGAATATTTGTTCGTGTAGAGTCGTACGCGGTCATGGCGTTTATTGTTTATGGTTTTCCATGGTTTTCAATTCCGATGACTTGGTTATTGAATATAGCTTATTGTGTATATGTCATATGTGTATATTGTTTATGGTACCAGATAAACATCTAAGGTGTATAAATTTTACGAAAAGGGCTTCTAGCCAGATGGTATCTAAGGTGTTGCTGGAATTCCCTTTCAAGTGGTAAGGGTTCAAGTCACATTGTGAGCAAAGTGGTGTAATTTACGACTAGAATAGTGGGTGTATGAGTTTGTTGTTTAAAAAAAATACCGAACAAATATCAAACTGTCTTATTTTAAAACTCTTGTATCTTGACTGTTATATACTTCTTTGTTGTATGATTAAGACGCTATAAGATGATGGCGGGTAGGTGATTTAAACATTATGTCACGACACAATTATAACATTATGATACTTGTATATCTTCAGGATTCATTGACTTATAACCATATGTGATTTAAACACAAATATTAAGTCGGTTAATGGTGTCTACTCACTAAAGATAAATATATAGCGGGCTTGGAGAAGGTTGCGTGAACATAAAGACCTAAAGATTATAGTTAAAGTAGGTACTTGTGGCGTCTCTAACCCGGGCATCCTAGTGGTAAGATGTTTCCCCTATATTTAAGAGGTGAATGGTCTAAATCTTGTAAGGTGTAGGTATAAGTGGTTATAATAAGAGTAGATTTGAAACCATTCTGAAAAAAAAAAATAACGTGTGATAGGCTAGCAGGTGTTGCCAAGTTAACTTAGTTTAAAGAAGAGTACATGAAATAAAGCCTGGTTACATTCTAGACAAATCTTCTACATTATAGTGTGTGGTGGCTAGCATGTAACATTTGGCCTCTTATACCGTCAAATTATCTGTTTTGTCTATGAGGAACTCACGGTTTGCTTTTGGTTGTCTTAGTGGAGACTTCCTAGGATGCCACCCATCCTACTATCACTCCCACCTACAGGGGGCGAAACTTAATAGGGGTCCTGGCACCCCCTATTTTTTTACTTAGAAGTATTGATTTCGGTCAACTGAGTTATTTTGTATTAGTTATAGTGTTTGGACCCCTCCTAATCTAGAACAAAAGCCCAAATCTGTTCCACAAACCTACTAAAAAAATTGGTTTTTTTCACACCTTTTTGCTTAGAAATATTGATTTCGGCCCACTAAGTTTTTTTAATATATAGTGTTTGGGCCCTCATAATCTAGACCAAAAGCCTAATTTTGTTCCACAAATCCACTAAAAATTTTGGTTTTTCACACTTTTTTGCTCAAAGGTATTGATTTCGGCCACTAGGTTTATTTTATATTAGTTATAGTGTTTGAGCCCCTGCTAATCCAAACTAAAAGCCCAAATCTGTTCCACAAATCCACTAAAAAATTTGGTTTGTTTGTGTGTAATATTTTTGCCCCCCATATGAGGACGTTTAACTATGGAGTTCTCCTCTCATCCACAGCCAAGGCGCCCAAAACGCATTGATTGTATTTGAGATGAATAATTCCTTATGAACCTAACATCTCCTGTCCACGACCGATGTGAGATTTTCCTAGGGTATTACAAACACCCTTCCCTTTTAGACTTATCGTCCTCGTTGAGTTTTGTTCCACCATCCCAATCAAGGACGTGGATTTGCATAAGTTGTCCCTCTGAACACCCCGAAGACTCACCATCCTCGATAAGTTTTGCCCCACCATCCCAGCGACACTTGAGTGTCTCTGATACCATTTGTAACAACCTAAGTAAGCCGTGCCATAATATTATCTTATTTGCCCCCAACAGCCATCGATAAACTCACGGTTTTGTTTTCAGCCGCCTCCCCTTAAATGTGATGCGAGTTTAAATTCTACAGGTGATGTTTAGGAGTAAAAAATTGCTATTAAAAAAAACTTCAATCCCTATTTGATTTTAATTGTCCTCACTAAAAAACAGTTATCCAAAAACAAAGAAAACTAATTTTTCTGTGCCCTAGACTTATATCGATCATTAAATAGGGATTTTATGGGTGGTATAGATTGATTGATGTACGCAGATCTCTGTCATTACATACGGATTTTATGGGTTGAGAGAGGGTATCGATCATCTGAATGTTGGTTTTCCCGCCCAAATGGAGATGTACAATCCTCCTCTGTCTCTCCCGTGATTTGCGCCCAAATTAAGAACAGGTTTGACCCTAAAACTTCATTCACTCGCCTATCTCAACTCTCCTCACTAAAAAAAACCCTAAATCCTTTCTTTCCCATCGTGAGTCCTCCTCCGCCGATTCTATAATCCAAATCTTCAATCGGTTTTCAACATCTCAAAGGTATGTCTCTATTTCTTATCTACTCCTTCTGCTTATGGTTGTGTATTAAAGATTCTTTTGATTTTCATTTTTTTTCCAGTAAAATCGATCGTGAAGAACGGGAAAAGAAGGTTAGTGAGTGGAAGAAACGGGTGGTTGCTAAGATAGATGGAATTGATTTGAGTCTCGGTGGGGGGTTAAGTTTCAGTTGAGTGTTGAGATTCTGAAGTCCGATGATTTTGAAGCAATGAAGAAAGAGTGGGAGCAGATTTCTGCATTTGATGGTGGAGATAAAGGTTCGTACTGTTGACAATTTTTAATTTTTGATGAGATTTGTAGGTTCTGTTCTTAAGATGCAAATAATCATACTACTGTCTATTCATAAGTTTGATAAATCCACCTTCAGATTCAAAAAATGTTAATAGCTTAGTGATCAACAAGATTGGAGGAATTGATATGATAGTGTGATTTGGGAGAATTTGTGAAACTTATTTCATAGAATTGAAAAAGGGGGAAATGCAGAACTTATATAACCTAGCCAATCAACCAACTAATTAAATAACTAAACTAAACAACTTGTATTAACAGAAAATAAACAATATTAAACTGAACTAATAGCAGGATTAACAGATAGAACATTCTTTTCATATATTGAAATTATGAAAAAGAAAGAGAGTGAGTGTGATGGCAGTGGAAGACATTGATAGACACAAACCAAGATATATGATTTCGAGGGATGAGTGTAAGTTGAGTTAAAAAGTTATTATATTTTCTAATTAATGTTCTCTAAAGATATAAACATTAAGGAGAGATAGGATTCAACTGGCTTCTAGAGCTTAATCATCTAAAGGATCAGATAAGGACCAGACTAATTTTTAGTATTTCTTAATTTTTTATTGCTAAGCAACTGAAGTATGCACAAATATATATTATTTATAAATATACACAAGACCTCATCCCTGTAAAATGCTTCAATTTCTGATGTCTTAGCAACATCATTTGTTCCACCCCATCCAAATATGCAGTTACATGTGTAATTTTTTTCATCATCATCAAGAGCATGCTTTCTATTCATTTCATCTGTTGAAGGACATTCAAACTATAATATTTTGATAAGTAGGAATTTTCTTTGATTGACAAGGAGTTAGCCCCACTTCAGCAGAACAGTTAGAAATGATTGTTTAATTGGTTCTTCATGTTTTTAAGTTTTTTTAGCAGTATTGTTTTATATAAATATGTTTCCGATTGGGTGATTTAGAGTTACAATCTGTAACTGCGTTAGATTATAAGATACAACTTCGTTCTTTTTTCCTTTTCTGAAAGCCATCGAATACTACAGAACATTACAAACCTAAAAGTCTAAAGGTTCATTTCATTTATGTTCCATTGAATGTTTGCAACTGCCACTTATATTCATGATCTGAATTGTTGCCTTTTGGTTAGGGGTGTTCATTATTCGAATCGTAATCGAATTAACCGAAATTCGATTCGAACTAAAATCGAATAAAAATTTCGAATTCGAATTTTGGGTTATTCGAGTCGAATAATTATTCGATTCGAATAAATAAGTCGAATTCGAATATGAATATATGTTATTCGAACCTATTCGAATAACCCGAATAACATATTTATATATTTTTATATAGTATATAATGTTTGGACTTGTAAGTTATAACTTGTTTTGGGCTTTTAAATGAGTAAATGGGTCTAATCCAATTATTTAGTTTTTTTTTTTGCAATATATTTGAAAAAAAAGTTCAATTAAACATTGATTTAGTTTTTTTTTGCAATATTTTTTTTCCTAATTCGAATAAGTCGAATAAACCCGAATTCGACTCGAATTTGAATAAGCTTATTCGAATCGGTTTATTCGAATTTCAGGCGAATTCGAATCGAATTCGAATACAGTTTTCAAAACTTCAAATTCGAATAACCCGATTCGAATAACCCGCAATTCGACTCGATGAACACCCCTACTTTTGGTGTTCATGTACATAAGGGTTGTCTAATGACATAACTCTTGTGTTTTCATTTAGTAACTAAGATGCGTTTTTGTGCATAGTTTCAATCTTTTTTTTTTTACTTCAATTGCTCGTGTTTAGGATTTGTAGGATAATGGTCAAGCATGTACCTTCATAGAATGATTTAGGATAATGGTCAAGCATGTGTGCATGAAAAATACATGTTGGAGAATTTTGGCCCATGTGAGCCGTCGCCTTTAAGCTATTTTTTTCATCAAATCATTCGACCCGATAGAGATAGATGAACTTAGGGAGTAATGGTGGTGAATTTGACCCTAACCTATAAATGTGCTTATTTGGGTTATATTTTATCTTTTAATGAGTCAAACAAGTTAAGTTAAAAAAATTAAGATACATGTCAAATGGGTGGAAAGTCATTTATAGTGTATTTAAATGCATAAAACCCCTATAAAGTTGCTATATTAAAATGTTATATTTTTATTGTAATAACATAATTGCAGTAATTTTGTTTTAAACATTAATTGTTCATAACTCTAATGCAGGGTTCGATTGGCAAGTGGGTTGCAGACAACACACATGACTCTAGGAAATCTTCAACTTGTGTCACAGTATCTAACCGTTCTTGGAAATCTGGCAGTAGCTCTTCAAGATACGGGTCAAGCCCGGGAGATCTTGACGCCTTCCCTTACATTGGGCAAAGAAGCTTTATGATATTTCTACTTAGATTTGGGTCCTTTCAAACCTCACATGTACATCTTGCATTTGAGTGCTCCGACAATGCACCGTTGCAGCATTGACCTTTGACTTTTTTTTGGTCAAGATTGCCTTTCCCGGTTCCATATAAAGTTTTAAACGGCCATCCAGTCTGACGGTTGGGGCAGGACAGATAATAGATTACGTGGTTAAACTAATCTCAATTTTGTTAATTTTACATTCACGGGAGTTTGTATATCTTATCATGTTCCAAGTTACAAGAAAAACATTGACAAATTCAAGGCTAAAGTTGTTGATTCGGTTATATTAGTATAGATTTTTTTAGTTATATGTAACTTAAAGCATACTTTTTATTTTATTATTTGTATTTAACTTTGTGGTTAACCTAATTAGTACACGGGTCTCTAACCTAGTTACAATATATAGAGATAAACTTGGCCCGTGGGCTCAATATACCAAACCCTAAATACTATAGGTTCCATTACTAATTAGGTTAACCACAAAATTATAAATTTTATGGTATGATATTCTAAAAAAAACAATAAAGTATATATAAGTTATTTGAATCTAATAAAAAAAAGTGAAGCTATAATTTAATGAGAAAAGTCAACAAAAGGACGCATTCCCTCTTTTACCCATACCAACCATTAGTAACTTCTTATTAATTACTAAATTGGCACCACATCAATTTTAACCATTAAACTGAGTGACCAAAGGCCTAAAATCTTTCTTATGGACAAAATTAGGCCTAAACTGAGTTTTGGCAAGGATGGACAAAATGGGTAATAAACGGCCTTTGTTGACTTTTTTCTTTTTCACCATTTTTTAAATGTGAATAAATTTTTTTGTGTCATTATTTTTTTTAGATTATTTCATAAAATCAAGTTTTTTATCTTTAATTTAAGTTCAGTATTATTATATGACGCGGATGAAGTAATCCACTATGACACCCATGTCAATCTAACCCTTGTTACCCTTAATCAACAACTAATATTCTAAGACTATGTGTAATGGTAATGTGAAAGTGAGAGCACCCCGTGTCACATAGGCGCCACGTAGACACTTGCAGAACTCACCCTCACCTTCACCCAGATGTGTAATGGTGGGGTGAGGGTGGCCAATTTTGTAATAATTACATAATTATTATTTTAGTTTAATTAATTTGTATATATTATTAATATTAAAAAATAATGCTATTTAAATTACAAATAAATAAAAAACCTAATTTAATTTAATATAGTTGTTTAAATTGGGTTTTGAACTACAAAAAAAAACAATAGAGACCATGTCAAAAATGTTATTGTTCAGCCCAAAGCCCATACAAATCCAGCACATTAACTTCTTCATGTTTAAAACTAATCTAGGGTTTCACTTTCTCCCTTTGAAGGATTAAAGAAGATGTTGAAAAAATAAATAAATAAAAAGATAACAGAAGACGCAACAACAAACCCTCACCCCGTGAACACCACCACCCTGCTCCACTCACGCCCCCACCCACCCGGGTCTGGCGCGGTGTTTCATGCCCGTGGTTGGTGAGGTGGCATCACGCCCCCACCCTCACGCTACCATTACGTTCGGTTTAAAGTTAGTTCATTTGTGTTGAGACATGCACTCTAAGGGTGTGTTTGGGATTCCTTAATTAACCTAAAAGGTCCTTTTTCTCAAAAGTAATAAGAAGGTTTGAGAAGTCACAACCATCTTACTTATTAAAAACAACTTTTTATACCATTTTTTCTCATCTTCTTTTGATTTACCCAAACAAGCTTTTAACTAAATAGATTTGAAAAGGAATCCCAAACACCCCTGAAATGTAACAATATCCGGATTGAGGTATTAGAAACCAACTATTGGATAAAACTAAAATATCTCCTAGGGGGCCTAACACTGTAGTAATGAGTGTTGTGCGGTTGTCACTTGTCAGTACAAGATTGGGACCATCTTTTAAGATGACACACACAAAGCATGTGTTTGATATATGCTGATGACCAGGGCCGGCCCTTGTGAGGTGCGGGTTGGACGATCGCACAGGACCCGGTTTCACGAGAGGCCCAAATTTAGGTTCAATTCCGTTGGTTATTTGGTTATTCCTTGGCATCCAATGTAAGTAGAACAAAGAAGAACAGAAGGTGACATAATTGGAATTTTTATTCTCCTGCTAACAGGCGAGAAGAAGAAAAAAGAAGAAAAAAGAAAAAATAAGAATAAATTTTCTTTGGTTAAAGTCATTTTAAAAAGTAGCTCCTATATGATCACGACAAACTTATCTTTTTTTAATATATTTATGTGTTTAGGTATCCTTTTCAATTCACATGGTAATCCGATATCCGATTATTTATTTTTAATTTAGTAGTTCAATTAATTTAGAATAATATAATATTTAAATTTTTATCTAACTTTATACTTTCCGATAACTAATAATCTTACTGATAGTTTTTTTTTTAATTTTTTTTTATCATTTTCTAAATAAAAAATAAGTAAAAAATATTTTTTATCATCTAAAAATATCCATTTGTAAAGATAATTTGATAAAATATATTCACATAATAATTTAATTTAATAAAAGTTCTATTATCTCTAATTTTCTAACATTTTTAAAATTAGATGGATAACTTTTTAATATAGTATTTCTCTAATTTGATTTACTACACATAATTCAAATTTTAATATTAAACACCTAGTCGTAACGCGTGAGGAATCAACATACTTACTTTCATTAGCGTTCGAAGTTAATTTTATTTACGGTTCAACGGCGCAGCCGCAACGCGCAAATCTTAATACTAGTTGATGTATAATTGCGAATTTAAAAAAAAATCTATTGTGACCCTCTATCTGAAAATTTATAGTTCCGTCATTTTCTAAATTCCGTCAATTTATATTATAAATAGAGCAAGAGTTAATGTTTTGTTTATTGTTATCATATCTATCGTTCTATTAATGATTATATATATATAAATATATATATAGGGGTATGTTCTTTTGAGAACCAATAAAATGTTAAGAACCGTGAGAACCGCATTAACTCTTGCTCTATTTATAATATAAATTGACTAGAATTCATGTACATTTCAATATGTTTAAGGTTTGGTTTTAAAAGACCTCGAATTTATAGTCGTTTTTTTAAATGCATATATGCACTCAACTATATGCACAAATGAATGCATATATGCATATTTTTATACTTTTCTTAAAAAAATTCAGGAGAGAGGAGATAAACTCAAACTAAGAGTGGGAAGAGATAAATAAAACATTGTTGTTGAATTTTACTTTTTTCACTAAAGCGTTATGTACACGTTTTGTGCGGTTCTTAACATATAGTTGGTTCTCAAAAGAACATGCCCCTATATATATATATATAAGTTTAATTTTTTGAGGCCCATTTTCATAACTCGCACAGGGTCTCTGAGTTCTCGGGGCCGGCCCTGCCCATGACACAACATACATAAGCGTCATTGTCAATGACAAATGGACCTTTAGGGTTACAAATGTATAGTAAGTAGATAATAATATGATTTGATGATGTTCACCTTAATATGTTCCATGGCTAAACTTTGAAGTTTCACACTCATTGTCATGGCCATGAAGGTCGTTATGCCGGTGACATCATCCGTAAAAGCTGATGACATTTTACTTTCTCACGTAGTCACGTCAAGGCCGGTCCCGAGAATCCTTGAAATGTTTTGTGTCCGGGACGTGTAAAAAAAAACAGGCCCCTATAATATAATAATCTTATATAAAAAAATCATAATACAATCCATATTTTTTCTTGAGTTTAAAAATATGTTTGAGCCTTTTAATTTTTATATGGGTTTAATTACAACTTGAGTCTTTTTTAAACAATTCGGGCAACATGTATAAGTAATGGACTAATGGGATTTGGTTTAAAACTAAAAATATATAGAATTTTTTGTAAATATATACATATATATATATATATATATAATACAAAAACAATATTTAAAATATTCAGACCCTGATGAGACCGGGCCCTGAACGGCCGCCCTCCAACCCCCTAAGGGTCGGCCTTGAGTCACGTTATGATTGTGAAACAGGTCTGACACAGTTTTTATAAGAATTTGTATGAGATTACTTCCACAATTCGTCATAACCTCTCTCCTAGCAGCCTTAGTCAAGTATTCTAAGTTATTGCCATGATTTTGGCATGCCAAAAAGACTCATAAATCATCTATACCTTAAGTAAGTGAATATATGAAAATTAAGAACGAGAAGAGAGTTCTCCCAAGATTACTCTCCCATCTTTGGTATGTTTTCCTCTTGGTTTTAAAATTTGAGAAGGCACCTAGGCACAAGGTTTAAAACCAAGACGCAAAGTCCAAGGCGTAAAAGCGCACTGCTTGCTTTTCGTACGTGAGGCGTGGTATTTTATATAAAATTTTAATTTATTTCTCAAAGGTTTCTATATTATCATTTATCTAAAATTTAGACACAAATGAGGTCTGTATAATTCAATATCTAAATTAGGGATGGCGATGGGTCGGGTTTGGGACGGGTTTAGATAATCCCAACCCCATACCCGGTTATAAAATCTTGTCCCATACCTGGCCCAAAACCCGTCGGGTTTCTATAGGGTAATTACCCGTCGGGTATCGGGTATACCCGCGAGTTTTGGGTAAACCCATTAGTTTGTAAAAAATACCCGTTGGGTATACTCGACCCAAAACCCGACGGGTGTCTACCGGGTATATATAAAGTTGTAATTAAAATAAAAAAAAATAAAAATAGAATCATGTTTGTCATATAGATTTAAAATAAATACGGTATATATATACGCAAAATAAATGTGGTATATACACTTAAATTAAATAAAAAGAAAGAAAGATGTCGGGTATATAATCGGGTATATGTTATCGGGGCGGGTAAACGGGTATATCACCATATCCCATACCCGTCCCAAACCCGTGAAAATTTTCAAATGTAATCCCAAACCAGGTCCCAAAAACCCGATTACCCGACCCATACCCGTCCCAAATGCTTCGGGTTTCAGGTTTCATTGCCATCCCTAATCTATATCTACTACCTAAAAAGCATGTCGTACAATATCCTGAAGCACAAATATCTAACTCCTTACAAAAAGCGTGCCTCAACATAACGGCTTATGCTAATTTTTCGTTGAAAGCGCGCCTCACGTGCGCCTTTTGTACATCGTTCGCTTTGCCAACACAAGAGCATCAGATGCTACGCCTTTGGCGCACTTCTTAAAACCAAAGTGTTCCTTCTCATATTCTAGCATTCTCTGGGTCGATTTAATGCAAAAGAATAAGAATCCTATATAAGCCATAATCCATATAGAAAAAAGACAGTTATATAATGGTATTGATGTTTTCAATTGGTATTGGTCTCATTCATCATGTTACCGTCAGTCGATATAATCCGTGATACCTACAATATTTGAATGTGACTCCATTTTTAACAAAATTTATATCGGAACGTCAAGTAAAAAAATTAAATAACGATAAAAAAATCATTAAGGATAAATCAGATTATATATACTATACGGGCTAAACTTGAAACTTTAAAAACTTGAAAGGATCAGAGTGACTATTTACAAAGTAGAGGGTCCATTTTTGCCATATGATCAAAGTATGAGGGTTGCATTTGTCGGTGGCAAAAGCCACCAACCTTTCCTTTTAAGATGGTTATAATTCTTTTTATTATAACCGGAGATATGATTTCATTATATTTCATAGCTAATTATCCTTATTTTGTTTTATATATTTGATGATTAATATATAATATCTTACGAAATTTCCAGTATTCTACATGGTATGGAGCCTTTGAGCGTTTTTGCCTTCTTCTTTTCTCTATCTTCCTAGCTCTTTCCATCGGTTTTGCTGCTAGATCTAGGTTGGTCATTGCTCCTCTTCCCCTTTAATCTTCCTATCTTACGACTTTCTGTCCCTTCTTAATAACTCTCTCATCCTGCCCAAGGATGCATTGCACATGTATAGCCTGCGGTAATGCCCCTTCTGCCGCTATGGCCTTAGATCTGTCGCCACAATGTTCTCTTACTATTTATGTATTTTATAGGTTTTTTTTTTAGATTTATGTTGTTCTTATACGAATATATTCATTCTTTTAAGTTCCAATCTTTTCTACTTTTCCGATTATGATTTTTAGTCATTTTCTTTACGATATGATTTAATTAAGTTTCTTTATAATTATTGTCGTTACATGCTTACATATATTTATTAATAATATATAATATCTTACGAGCTTTCATAGCGTATATAGCTTCAAAATACTACAGTGTGGGAATTGTTTTGTAGTAAAATAAAGTTGTATTAAAGTTAATTGAATAAATAATAAGAATAATGACATTCATTAATTGACAAAATATGCTTGATGGTAACCCTGTATTGAAAGAAATGTTCAGAACTACATATTTTTACCCTAAAGAAAGCTGGCGACTGTAAGTTACTTAAAAGTTAAAAACAGTACTCATGCTTTGAACACTCTAAAATGGGTCCAAAACACCCATGCTTAATTTAATAACATCCATAGAAATGTACGAATCTAAAAATCTATGAATTTGTTGTCCAAAATGTTTTTAGTAGGTTCAATTTTACTATCAAAAAAGGAGTTGAGGCGCAGCTTGTTGTCCGTGTATCTACCACTTTACTGTAATCGTCATTTTTATTAAAAAAAACCATAATCATATTAGGTCATTTTACAAGAACTATTTAATGATTAATAAAATACTTTTTTTTAAGCTTTGAAAGTGGCAGGTAAACAACAAGCTCCTGTCGGATAGATTTTACACAACAAAAGGGTATAAATTTAGAAACCAAAGTAACCAGACAAAGAACACATGTTTCTTTCATGGTGATCTACTTCAATTCTACAAACAAAGTTAAAGTAAGATCAGCACCAATTAACCCTAAACTGATGCAAAAGTTAATCAAGTGTTGAGAGAGAGAGAGAGATCATACGAGGTGTCGGTAGCATATTCGGAGAGCTTTCCGTGGGTGGAGAAGACGATGAGGGCAACATCAACATCACATAAGACGGAGATCTCATGAGCTTTCTTCAACAATCCAGACCTCCGTTTGCAGAAAGTTACCTGGCGATTGATTTTGTTCTCAATTCTCTTCAGTGTCACCTTTCCTCTCCCCATCACCTGACTGCCACTGGTGGTGGTGGTGGTTGTTGTGGAACTTCTGTCAACTATTTGCTTTCTATCTTTTGATAATTCTACTCCACATATTAGTCTTGGAATATGAATATTATTATAAGTTTTCATGAAAAAAAAAATCTAAATAATATCTGTAATATCACTGTTTATCTAATAATAATAATAATTATTATTATTATTCCATTATTATTTTGAACTATCTAAAATAGTGCAAGAATTAGATCAATAGGCCAGGGAGATCCCCTAAAATGGGATTTTGTCTAATTAGTATAAAAAGGATATTTAAAAATTTAATATCCGACTCAAACGATCTTTGATTGAACTCATTTCAGCGGTGCTAGATATGTTGTTCAAAACATTTCTTCAAAAATAGAATGATATCATTTATAGGGATACAACAATATAACGTTTCATCAATCTCAGCCAATCAAATTGTTTTTATGAGTGGTAACTAATTGACCTCTCTGTCGTGATCAGAGTAATTTATAAATATTACATGTAATTTTTTAGTCTAAGTAAACCGCTCTCTTAATTATTTTAACCAAATAAGTGAATAACAAATAACCTTTTCTTTACTAATCATGATTTTGGAAAATCAGTTGGTCATATTTACTTTTTTAAAATTAAGTTTATTTACCCCAACTTATATACTAACAGTTATTTATTTATTTAGTAAAGAATAACTAATTTCCATCATAAAATAAAATAAAATAAAATAAACTTAAATAATATACTGCTATATTATTAAATTTCAGTTGTTTAAAATAGTGGTTGTATTGTTAATTTAGAAAAAAAAAAAAAAAAAACTTTATAATTTTAGAGGGGCAAATTTAGCTTTTTTTAGAAAAAAGAAACAATAAACGATGAAGATAGAATAAGATAACGTACAAAAAGGAGACTGTAGTTTGAAGTAGAAGGTATGGTGGTATTGCAGATGAGATTTGGTGGTATTATAGAAAACGTTGTCTCATTCTGATTGGTGGAAGCACCAATTTAAAACCGCTGAGATGTCTGTTCCATACAGGGCCACATCGTACACGTGCGTCAGTGTCAACATTGGGCTCGCTTAACTGTTGCTTGTCGTTTTCTATATATATAACACTTGTATATTATATTACACATGTTAACGTAAATCTTAAGAGTAACTTACTAATTTTACCCGTAGCGTGTTGGGTTGATGTAGTCTAACTCGAATTCTCTTTATCTGTGACGTGAAGCGGATCTTAAACAGTTGAGACGGTTAAAAAAAACATGGTTAGGTAAAAAAATCATATGAGGTTATGTCTACTCGTTTATCCCAGAAAGAAAATATAAAAAAATAAAATAAAAAAACCAAAGTAAAAAATATTTTAACGTTAACACTAATGTATTTAAATACATAAAAGTAACGCACAAATTTGAGATGAATCAGTTTTAAAGATCGAACCATAAATATAAAAATGTATTATGTCTCTCACATTGTGTCTAATAATTAAAAAAAATTTAAAAAAAATGTTTGCCGTTCACATGTTTCGAACATAACCTTAGTCTAAGAAAAGAATTACGCCACTTGCACTAAAACCACTACATCAGGAGAAACACATGACAAAGTTTTTGAACAATTACTATTAAAAAGACAAAACTCTGGTTGAAACCAAATACACTTTAAATGGTAAGGCACAACCCTAAATATTGTAAAGTCTTTTTTTTTAATTAAAACTAGTTATATATTTAAAACTAATTTCATTTATTAAAAAAATTACATAAAATTACACCACGTTCGACATCTTTTCTTGCCGACTCTTGTAAAAAAAATTACACCACGTTCCTAATCTTTTCCGTCTTATAAGACCGTGCGGGTCATTTAAGTATACCCTATTTACTTTTTAAAACACCGTAAGCTCGCTCGACATCTTTTCTTGCCAACTCTTGCATCTTCTAAACTTCTTTTCCTTTGGATCGGTTGGATAGACGAACAATTTCACAAACGTAGACCAAGTAACCACGTTTGTCGTTTATATGAAATGGATTTTTGGCGCGGTTCCAATCTGCTCATCGGTAAATATTGGAGATTGTTGGAGAACAGTGATGTCGTTGTTTGGGCCGGGCGAACCACAGAAAGCATGCCAAAACCACAAATCAATTGAAGCCGCCGTTTCGAGCATGATCGTCGGGTATTGGTGATCACCTCTCATTTATTGGCCACGCAGCCTGGTCGGACACATTCTCCAAACAAAATGTGTAGAATCGATGCTACCGAGCATACCCTAAATACCATGTTTTTCTTCATGTGCATTGTACAAAAGTGCAACGTCGCGGCTTGTCGATTTACGTAAGAACTCTTTGTCGTATAGTTGAATTATGACATTACAAACATACTCTAGGTATTCACGTGAAGTCCTATTGATCATACTTAAATACTTATCGTATTCGTTGGGAGGATTACCGGTTACGAAATATGACATTACAAACATACTCTAGGCATTCACGTGAAGTCCTATTGGTCATACTTAAATACTCATCGTATTCGTTGGGAGGATTGCCGGTTACGAAATATGACATTACAAACATACTCTAGGCATTCACGTGAAGTCCTATTGGTCATACTTAAATACTCATCGTATTCGTTGGGAGGATTACCGGTTGCGAGTTGTTTAACCGCCATTATGCATTTTTGTAACGCCGTGAAACTCTTTTTTCATCCTCTCGTCTTTGTCCTTTTGGAACCATTAAAATTTGGCTTCTACATCTCCAACAATTTTTAAAATTTATCTTTTTGACCTCTGAAATTTTTAACGAAACGTAACTGCATCGTATTTTGGATTTTCCTCGACAAAATAAACTTTTATTAGAGTTTCTAGAGCTTGTTCACGATCACGTGACACATATCTTTTTTTAGGTTGTCGTGTCTTCTTCCCCAAATTCAAGAAAGATAGTCTAAACCCAAAAAACCTAATGCATTAAGATTTAAATACTTGGATGTGCTGAGATTTGTTTATTTAAATCTTTTGAATTTAGAACTGACGATTCCTGGATTTTGAGTTTGATATAGTGAGTTACCTTTTTTAGCCCTATAATTTCTCAATTAATTGACCGTAGACAAAGTTAATTGACCAATTTATTCGTTGACTTAGTTTGAGCGAAAAAAATGATAGTTGACCTCATAAAAAGAGTAGCACCTACATATAATTTATATCTATACTATATAATAAATAAAGGTTTTTCATGTCACGTGTTGCCTCCATATTCATTCTCATCATTTTTTCCTGCATCTCTCTCTTATTAAATACTAGGGCTGTGCACGGGTCGGTTCGGTGCGGTTATGATAGCTGTAAAAAGTTCAAGTATTAATGAAATTCGCCAACTAACATATAAAATTGGGTGTTTAAAACCAGAGTAAATTGTTAGAGCTACAAACAAAAAAAATTAAAGTTTAGCCTGAAATAATATTCTTTACTATACAAAGAGAAATTAAACACTTTTTATACAAAGATATAAAAATGAACACACAAAAACCTATAAAAATATTTTAAAAAGGTAGTAAAAAATCATAGTATACAACCAAATCGGGATTTCAGATTGCCCAGAAAAAAGAATCAATCTTGAAGGGTTTAAAACTTTAAATTATTAATTACCTAATTTTAAAAGTGTAAGATTGTTTACATCTCAGGTGTTCTTATCCTCACCTATCCACCTTCAATCGACCTGCGGGGCTTCTTTAAATGGTTCCTATTCGTTTCCATCTCAAACAGGATCAAAGATTTGAGCCAGGTAATCTGTCCAGCACAGAGTTTCTGTGTTGAGAAACAAACGGGTCAGAAACGGTTTCTGGTTCAGGGCACCACAAATGAATCCAGAAACCCTGCACCAATTTCAACCCAAAACTTCAAAACTACTGCACAAAACAGTTTTTAGATAACTCTTTTTTATTTGGCATGTTGCTGCGTTTATAGACAGGTTGTAAGCTCCTCGTCCCTGTACAAATATGTAAATCAACCGTTATCTATAAATGGGTCAAAGGGTTGAAGGAAAAAAGTGACCGAACTGTATTTCTTTAAGACCAGGAGCCTTTGAAGAACCGAAAACTGCAGCCAAGCCTCTCATAACACAGTTAACAAAAGGCAATAATCTAATAGTGACATTGATATATAAATAGACTGAATAATAATAAGCAACTGAGTTGTGTGTGTACCATCATTCTCAGAATCCGTTAGATAAGGGAGCAACCTTTGATAATTAAATGAGATTGGACTTTTAAATACCTTCCGCAAAGTTGTTACATATCATTTAGCTCCATAAAGCACAAGTTTTAATGCAAGATTCAGAACATATCCAGGTTGATCATAATGATGCATCATCTAAACATCAACATTGAGATTCAAATCAGGGGTGATTGGAACTGCTATTTAACTATAATAAATAAACTACATAAACTAATAAACAAATTAAAATTTCTTATTAAAAACAATTCCTCGATTCATTGGTAAAAAAACCTTCTCCAACTTTTGAATTGTCGAAAAGCAAGAGCATCATGCAAAATTACAAATACATACAGATACACTAACACATAGAAACAATCACCAATCACCAAAAGCAAAAGCATCATACAAAAACCTTCTCCAACTTTTGAATTATCCGTTCGGCACGGTAAAAACGGATAAAGCCGTTCCTGCAAGAACAAAATACAAATGTATCACAAACCAAAACTAAATCCTAATCAACAAACAAAAACAACCGAAAAGGCTATACACACAAACATTAAACAAAATTAATATAATATACTTCCAAATCACTATCTGTTGACACAATTCGTCACATCAAAACCCAATTCCTGTAAAACAAACAAAATATCATAACCCTAAAACTGATTTCACACAAATCTTAAACGAAAATAATACATATTAACAAGATAGCCAGTACCTCGATAGAACGAAGTGAAAGGAAGATGATTTAGAAACCTAGAAAATATAGAGAGTGGAAACGGAAGATGATGGCTTCTCTTTTCCCCGGGTCCGCTGCCGTTAGTCTCGACCAACAAAACCCGCCATTGCCGCTGTCCATGGCAGAACCCTAGCCGCTGATAACCGGGTGGCCGTGGTGAAGCAGTCGTTTGAAGAGGATGGGGGGAGAGAGCGAGAAGGAGAAGGGGAGGCGTGAGAACGATGGCAATGATATTAAGGTTTTGAAGGTTTAATTGTCCTCAGTTACGTAGGCAAAGGCGAAGGGTCGCCGACGAAGAGGGGTTTAATTGATCCGCGTCTTAAAATCAAATTTACGGTGAAAAGTCCATTTTATCCCCCTTTATATCTTTTTTTTATAAAGGACTATAGATTTAAGTGTATTGATGAAATAGTAATTAGTAGGGTGTAATTATGAAGAGGGTCATAAGGTAATTGTACACTTATATAGCATTGTCAATGTGTACACTATGCAATAAAACATGTACAAGGTGTCTTAATTTTTTTAAGAAATTACATCTAAATCCTTTCAATCCCTATTATATAGTAGTATAGATATAGATAATTGTGTATTATTATTTTTTAAAGTCATATATGAAATATTAATTATCAAGTAACACTTATCGGTTGAGGAATATTTGTGTAGACCTTGAGGGTTGTCATACATTGAGACTTGTTGGCTACCTCCACATTCGTGACCTATGCATAGTCTGATATGGGACTCATTAGGTGGTTTATAGAGATTATCTCATCAAAGGTCCAACCTTCCGGTGAAGTTTGCGACTTGAACCCAACCCGAATCTATTTCCTTCCATGATGCAAGTCGTCGGGATGGATCAATAGCTTATTAATAAAGCGAGGGCTTTAGGCATAAAAAATGGCCCGTGTTTTATAAACATTTTCTTATTCATTTTATATTGGTTATTTTAATTTGTTTGGAGCCAGGGATCTTGCTGGTAACAACCTTTCTAACACATGGGATAGAAGAAATGTTTGTCTTCATCTTATCATCTTCTGACCCTACATTATAAGTGAGATTTTACTATGTGTATATGCATGTTTGTTTTTTTAATTTATCTTTAGGGTTTGGACAGAATGTCAAATCTAGGTATGAATGTTAGACCGTCCTGGAAGGTATGACACGTCGCCTTGGAGCCATGGAGGAAATTAATTGACAAAAGGGCTTTCGATCGATTTATATTACATTCATATAATCGTTGCTCGTCTGATAATTGATATAATTACTTCTTTGCTTAATATATTGTTAATTGCTAGATCCTTAATAACTGATACCTAGTTCTTCGCCTATTTGATAGCTAATTTGATAATTGATACCTAGTTTAGTTTTTTGCTCATTCACTGTGAGTCTGTCATCGCAATGGTAGTTGAGGTCTTAAGCCCGGATAAAGGATGAATGTTTATAACATTGAGATTCGAAACAGGTACCGGATAAAGTTGAGCCACCCTTCAATCCATACATATACTTAGTCTATCCGTAGTGGTTTCACGCCCCTCTCTTTCACGTCCCTCCACGTCAGAGCCACATCAGCACATGGGTTTTCACTGCCCATAATTACTAACGTGCGTAGTGGTTTCACGCCCCGCATTTAATTAATAATAATAATAAAACTAATAATAATAATAAAACTAAAACAATAATAATAAAACTAATAATAATAACAATAAAACTAAAACCATATCATAATAATAATAAAACTAATAATAATAAGACCAATAATAATAAAACTAATAATAATAACAATTTGACTCAAAAGCAGGGGCGGCCCAAAGGGAGGGGGGGGGCGGGGGAGGGCGATCGTCTGGGGCCCGGTCTTTTGAGAGGCCCGTAGTTAAAAAAAATTATATATATAAAATTCTATATATTTAAAGTTTAAAACCCAGTCTCATTAACATTAGTTTAGTACTTATAAAAGGCCCAACTTATAAATTAAAAAAATGGCCAATAGATTTTTAAAATTAATAAAAAATAAAAAATAAACAATAGTGGGCTGGGGCCTTTGTAGCAGGAACGGAAACTCAGAAACGCAGGTCGTAGGGAATAACGAATTCCAACTGCAACAGATTCAGCAGAATAAGGCCGCTCAGGTGCACTGCTGCCTGCTGCGCAACTCGCAAGGCAAGCCAGATTCAACACTTTAACAAGAAAACTTATTCGAGCATGCCTGTGTTGTAGAATTACTCTACAAATCCAGGATCTGAGGATATCAGAGCTATGATTGAACTCGAGATACAAAATTCACCACCTGAATCCTTACGCAGGGCAGCCTCAATTTAGGACTAGATACAGATTCACCACTAGTCTTTCAATGAGGTTCCAAAGAACACCGTCTACTATGCCAACAGTAAACTAGCAATGGAAAAGAAAAGTTTACAAAGATGCAAACTGAAATTGATGTAAATATTATTTGCCTTCTTTCATTGATTTGCTCCGATAAATAGAGGATTACAAATTCAAAAAATAAATTGTAAATAAGGAGTGACTTTGATTGAGGGTCACCACCTTTGACCACTTATTACACGAGAAAGGAAACGAAAATCAAGGGTAGAAAAACCTCAATCAATTTTATTACATTCAAAATAAATGGAAAATTGTGGGAAAAAAAGGAAGGTGGTTGACTTGTTCAAATAATGAAACGGGTTATGGAGCGGTTCGAATGAAGCTTACCCAGGTGGCAGGTGGGTCGAATAACTGGGTAGCTAGGTCGTTACTTGGAAAATGACCGTTGCATGGGTCGTTATTTTTCAAATGACCGTTTATATTATAGGGCCCGTTTTTTTTACGTGTCCCGGGCCCAAAACGTTTTGAGGATTCTCGGGACCGGCCCTGCTCAAAAGTCAAACAAAATACAAGCTCAGCGCCGTGAAATGCCCCCCCCCCCCCCACGCCTAGGGGGCGGTGTTCCTGAGAGTGAAAATCCTTTGTGGCTCACACCACCCCCTTCTCACGCTCCCACTGCGGATACTCTTAGGTAGCGTTTGGTATGTAGGAATGAGAGGTGGAATGGAATTGACGATTACGAGGGAATGAAAAAAATGGTGTTTGGTTGGACGATGGAATGAAATCACCCATTTCACAAGGAATGTCATTCCCTCTAAATTCCTCAAATTCATTTCATCCACTCCCTTGTTTTTTTTTATTCCATCCCCCTCTTTCACCCTTAATCACCACCACACCCGCCTACCACCACTACCAACCCCAACCCACCACCACATCCCACCGCCACCTCTGCCTCCACCACCCACCGCCACAGCCGCCTCCACCACCCACCACCACCCACCGCCACCTTCCACCACCACCCACCGCCACCTTCCACCACCGCCACCGTCACCACCACCCACCGCCACCTTCCACCACCGCCATCGCCATCACCATCACCCACCACCACCCACCACCACCACCGCCACTCACCACCGATTTTATTCGTTCGTCTTATTTAGCCTACCAAACAACATAAAATAATAATTTATTTCATTCCCTTATGGTAACCAAACAAGACAATGGAATAGAATGATTCATTTCATTCATTTGTCCATTCCATTCCCTCGTCCATTTCATTCCCTCGTCCATTCCATTACCTCATACCGAACATACCCTTAGTGTTGTAGAAGTTGATGGTCCTTGATTCTCGATGATGCACAATTCAATGTTACAATCCCTCTCTTTACACCCTTTAATGTGACCAAACCTTTGAAACAAGTGTTGACATTGGGACATGTTATGTCATGCAATATTTGTTGATCCTTGAAAAATGTATTTCTGAGTGAAAATAAAATGGATGTACGAAAGTAGATATATAAGAAGGGTAGATATACTAATATAAATAAAAGTTGATAAAAAATTGTAGTTTTGAAAGAAATTTAATCATTCGTGAAGTTTATTCGCGTATTTCATGACCATAATGAGATTCTTACTAATACATAAAATATATTCAATTTTATTTTTTTAGAAAAAAAAGGTTTAAAACTTGAAATTACATTGTTTTGTATTATTATGTGAACGTAGAAAAAAAACTTTTCTTTGGTTGTGTTAAATTTTCTAATTTTTAGTTTCTAAACAATTTTATCCTAATAAACACCTTACCTTTTTAGTTTCTTTAGAACATTCGTAATGAAGCCAATGAGCTAGTGGTGGAGCGGTAAGAAGAGACCTGGTGTTCCTAGTGACCCAGGTTCAATCCCTGCTCTACATATTAGTTTTTGCGGCATGCAAATGAGGCCTAGCTTAGGCTGATGCACCTAGGTTTTACCCATGCCGATCCAGGGTTCGAGCCTCGGCTCTCCTCAAGCCCGGTAGGGGCCGTATTGGGTGAGATTTTCCCTTGGATGCTCTCCAACTCTGACGTCAAGTGGACCCGGTTAAAACAACATATTGGCTGGAGTCGGACGATGCTCTCCCATGTGACGGGGGGTACGACGTCACAACATTCAATGTTCACCGTTCAAAAAAAACATTCGTAATGAAGGTTTTTCACCTCCCGTGGACGCCAACATGGCAACGGAAGGACAAGAGGCTCAAATTAATCATTTTAGTCAAAAGGTTTTAATTTGGTATTTTAAGTCTACTAGTTTTATTTTAGTTTAAATTAAAGTCATACGTCTAACAACCATTCATTTTTCTATTAAAATTGTGTGAAAAAAAAATACCCACATTATTAAAAAACTATACAAAAGAAATTAAAACACAATTAATATTTTTGTCAAATCTATAACTGAAGGGACTATTTTTGTTATTTGGTCAAAAAATTAAAAATACAAATTACAAAACCAAAAACAGAGTTCAATCACCATAGACATCTCTACAACCACTAACATAAGAACCCTAATTCTTCATCCACTACCAAATCATTAGCCACTGACGTATGTAAATAGTTATATATATATTTTTACTAGTGTTAGAACCCGTGTAATACAGGGGGCTAAACAAAATATGCAAGAACATACATATTGAAATTAAAAAAATTGATAAATACAACTCATAATTTAGAAAATGTTGCAAAGTTCATAGTATTCACTTTATGTACCTTGCAATGCATTTAGTTCTCTAATTATATTTCCGTCCCTCCTAGCCTCCTATCTTTGATACTGCAATCCTGAACATCAAGAAATGCAAAAGAGCGGGCCTTGTACAAGAATGTTGCTTTTAATTTGGTGCACCATTTTGAGGGAATACTTTATAGATAAATTGAAGAAACAGTTGCGAGTAAAATGTGGGGTCAACGACCTCTTGTAGCATCTCAATGATACCGAGGTATAATACAAAATCATATACCTCATGAAACATTTGTTTTTCTTCTTCACCTAGAAGAAGCTCTGCTCTTGCGGCATGTTCGCTCCTAACTGTATTTGTAACCCGCAATAAAAATTTGAAAAAAATAAAAGTTAAATAAATAAAAAACAGAACCATGACAAATTATCAAAAATACAACTATAAAATTCCTATATGACAATAAAGATGAATGACAACAAAAGATATAATATTCTTCATGGTCTTGTGGGTTAGCAAGAATTAAGGTTCATACCACAACCAGTATCTTGAACTTCAAAGAAAAGAATCATAATGTTGTCATTTATGCTTGAACTTTTTCTGGTATGCAGCCCATAACGCTCTATGATCGACAAAGAAGTTCTCCTTACAACAGAAAGAATTCAGATCATCGAACCATTCTATCAGAATAAGGTATCCTGCTACGAATCAATTATAAATGTTAGTATGAACTTATTGATATCAATGCCACAGTTCATAATTAGCACAAAAAATTGACACTGAACATTACACTTGCATGTTGATAAACTTGATTGAGTTACTAATGCAAATTTGTATAACTCTACCCGAGTCTCCATGAACTACTTTTGGCATATCATCTGCTGACATCAAACAAACAACAAAACATATTACTAATCATTGATTTAATGAACCCATCTTCCATATTCTCTTTTAAGATTAGATTTGATGATACGGGTTATATTAATAATTTAGTACCAGAGAGATGAGAAAACATATCCTCAAGTCCTTCAACTTTTGGCCCCATACTCAGCTTCTTCTAACACCAGTTTTCAAAATTCAACCTATTATTTAAATTACCAACTAAATTTTCACTATTTTAACTTATATAGCTGGAAAAAAATGTATGATTATTTTTTTGCGAAGTTTTGCAGAATTCACTCATAAATGAATCGACCAAAAATTAAAAAAAAACATGAATCAAACAGGTTAGATAAGCAGATTAATACAAGTTGTAACAATAGCCTATTTCGGAGAAACCGATTAACCTAGGGTTAGATAAGCATTAAAAAGCCCGGATCGAGAAAGAGAAAAAAGGTTTGAATCGAAAACAATTAACAAAAACATGAAGGAAATCGTCCCAAATCGAAATACGGCTAAAACCTAGGGTTAGATACAGATTAAAAAAACCGTAAATAAAAAAAAGGAATGAGTTGATTGAAAACACACACAAAATATACAGTATATCATCAAAACAGTAATCTGAAATTGAACGGAAATCAAACAAAATACAACCGAAATCGAAAACATCAAACAAAAAAAATACCTATTGATTTGATTTTGAAGGTTATTGAAGCTGAAAGAGAGGCATGGTGAGCTGATCGGCGATTAGGGTTTATTTGTGTTCTTCAATGGAGCGGCTAAAAGGTTTTGATCGGGTTAAAAGCGTTTTATAGGGTAATAAAACGGGTCTGAATTTGACCGTGTTGACCCATATAAGCTTATTTTGGTTTTGGGGGGAAAAAGTGATGAGGTGAAATGTGGTGGTAACATGTGGCATCCTATTTTACTTGTTTATTATATATGATAGATTAAAGATATATTACACAATTAAGTTTAGAAAATGGTATTCACTAAGGGACTAAACTACACACAGTAGACAATTGTATCTATAGAATGCAGTATAGAAATAGCAAAAGTACTGGGTATCAATCCAAGGACACGCAAGTTCTGGATACGCGATCTCTATCAATATCTAACCATTTTAATAAAGTGAATTTTAGATCTAATTAACTAAAGAACTAGGAACTAAAATCAAGTGCAAAGCTAAACAAACACATATAGAGGGAATTTAATTTGAGAGAAAATAAATATCACCTAGGAGTCGAATCCACTAAGACTAACAAAGATGATCTTAAACAAACTTATGGTGAGGTTGTTTCCTACATGAGTAAACTTGGATCTAGAAGAAGCTACCGTTGACGACACCTAATCATGCAATATTTTGGAAAGCTAGAACGATGGTCACACCCTAGCCACCTAAAGTTACCTAAATCTATAACTAACAACACATATGCTGGTTTGGGGCAAATGAACTAGAATCCCGCTAAGGCTATCTAATACCACAATAATCAAAGAACTAACGCTGCAGACACACGTTATCCTTCATGAACCTACACAAACAAATCCAACCAATGAACACAAGAACTCCAAAACTCATATATTTAGACTAAACCTACACTAAAAGTCTATAATCCAAATAACCAAAGCCCTAGGAGGTACCTAGCATCTAAAGTCAAGGCTTTTAGACCTAATTCATATGGAAATTCGTCTAACTAACCCGATTTAACCCCGATAAACTCAACTATCACGTTAATGATTAATTGCCTCAGAAATTCAAACTAAAAAGCCAACCCTAAGAGTGGAAGCACTCGTTAAAGCATCAACCACAAAAGATCAGATTCAAACAAATTGCAAGATAAATAAAAACGTTCATTCAATGATTAAAACAAGTTTATATCATCGAAAACTAGCTAAGCACACCATTCGTTTGCATAAAATCACAAAATAGTCAAAATGTTGGGATTTATACAAGTGTTTCAAAACAATTTTAATATAAACATAGCAGAACAAAATGTATAAACCAATCTAGGCCAAAACCATAGACTGTCCAACATGAGTCCAGATGCAAACAAATCAGAAACAAAACAGCCATAGTTAGGTTTAGAGTTATACCTTCCGAGAAGCAAACAACAAACCAAACTGTAACACTAATATGTTAAAATTTATACATAGTTTTCATTCATAATTATCCTCATATTCATCACAATTATAGGCATTTGGATAGAAATTGATACTTAATTCATTCATTTTTGAAATATCATGTTAATTACCCCTTGTTTGCAAAAACATGAAGAAATCACTTAAAATCAAGGAAAAATCAGCACCTGGAAACTAACTGAACAGTCATGCACCCAAGCAGTCAACACAGGAAGTCAAAAAGTCAACAATCATTAAAATTGAAGGATGCACGGCTATGCATCCCATTGCACGGCTGTGCAAATGATGCCACATGTCTCTGAGCCTGCCAGGCCTGCCAGATTCCATCACGTGCAAGAAATGGGTGCTTTGCACGACCGTAAATCCCAATGCACGGTCGTGCATTGCCAAAATATTTGCCTATAAATAGCAAGCTAATTCCAAGCATTTAGGTGTTTAAGATCGGTTTAGTGGGAGTCCTGGTGCTTTGCTGGGGCCGAAACTCTCTCGGTTTTGTTCTATTTTTAGCTTTTTCTATGTTTATTTTTCTTTTATAAGTTTTGTAATATGGAATGATTCTTCTCATTCGAGTAAACAAGAGGCAACCTATAGCCACTCCCCCTTGGTGTTGGATTACTTCCACAAATTGTCTAAGGGTTAGTGGTGTAATATCCAGGATTTTCCCGGTGTATTTTTCCCTAAACCTGTACACATATTGAACATTCAAATCTTAGAAACTTATAAAAAAAATATATTTTTAAATATTAAATATTAATTCAATTAGTAAACACAATTATACTTGGTATATATATATATATAAGACAAATATATATATATATATATAGATGTATCTTATAAATAAAAATGTATGAAATTCTTAAAACTTTATAAGTTTATAAAATAATTTATAAACTTATTTATAAATACTCAAACTTGTAAACTCTAAATCTTATTAAAAAAATTATAAAATAATAAAACTTATCAAACTTATTTAGTTTTATAGAAATAAAACCTATTTATTTTTATATAAAACCCAGGGACTGAAATTGTCATTTCTGGAACTTGTTTCAACATAAATCCCAAGTTTTAACATGAAATGATAAAAGCTACAAACTTCAGGGACCTGCTTTGTAATAAACCCAAACTCCCGGAACTCAAACCCAATCGCGAGTTCGAGTCCTGCCAGGTCCGGTTTCACCTTCGATTTTCCAAAAAACGCGTTTCCGGCAAGGTTCATCGAACCTCGATTCTCCCTTCGTGCATGCGACCCCTCCCCAAGATGCATTAACACTCGATTTTGACTGTAAACACGCGTAGTATAGGATTTTAATCCGTTTGGGCTCAACTGTAAACCCCCAGCTAATCCGTCATTTAATGATGAAGTTAGTTATAAATACCGATTGAAAACTCCTTACGACATCACACTCAAACTACCTGAACCCTCAATTTCTACGAATCGAACCTACATTGGCCATTTGAACTCGTGGACAGCCGACTTCAACCCAGAACCCGTTCTCGCTCGATTCATTATCAATCCAGGTAATTCGAATGGTAATTAGTTTCGTTTCCATTCATAGATCAATAACCCTCTGTTGATTTGCATAAACAAAGGGTTAATCGACTCGTATTTTGGATTTCTTGATCTAGGGTTCATAAGAAATTAGGGGCGATTTCAGATTGTGTTTATAAATTTCTTTTTCTGTATAAAACATCAGCAAACCCGTAGCCAGGATGGTTAGGCGCGTGTGTGTGCGACTCGGTTGGCCCGGGTTCGATCCGGCCAACCCGAGTTTTGCCCATTTCATTTTTTTACACAGATTTAATACTTCTAATAATTTTTATAAAAATCTATTAAACTTTTATGAACCTAAAATGATTTTTATTTACATTTTGGTATTCTGAAACATTTTTAAATAAATACAATCTAGTTAAACTTATAATATTTAATTCTTTAAAAATAGTTTTAAATGTTTAAAAACTATAAAATGGTCTTAAACTTTATAAAACTTACAAAAAATATTTCAAAAAAATTGAAACTTTAATTCCCGAATTATTTCTGTTTAAAACTGTAAGAAAATAAATATAAACTTTAATAAAACATAAATAACTTATATTAAATTTATAAAATCAGAAATATTTATAAAACTTGTATATTAATTTGAAAACATGATACTTATAAACTTTTACATCCTTGTAAAATTTATACCCCTTAAATTCAAGGCTCATTTAATTATTATAAATATACTTTATAAACTTACAAACTTTATAAAGAAAAAAAAACAGAAACTTTTACTTAATAAATCCTAGACTTGTAAATTTACAAAACTTGTATTTTATATAAACATAAACCTATTTGTTTACATAAAATTAAAACAGAAAAAAAATGTATACTTTATTTTTTTTCTAAATGTTTATAAACTTTAAAGAAACTTAAGAACATTTATAAACTTATAATTAAAACATAAATTTTATAAGAAATCTTATTTAACATTGTTATAACTTATATGTACTTATTAATGTTTAAACTTATAACCCCATTTTAAAACATTAGTTAGTTACAAGTTAATTTGTAAAATAAATATCTAACTCTTACATACTTTAATAAATCTAAAATGATTTATATGGATTATTTTATAAAGTAATTAGTATTTTAGATAAATTATTTATCATAAAACAATTATTTATTCTTATAAATAATTATTTAATTATGCATTCCTTAAATAATTATTATTAACCCTTAATTACTATTTATTCCTTGAATAATTTTATTTATCCTTAATAACTATTTTATTCTTGAAATAATTATTATTAATATTTAATAACTAATTATTATTTAAATAATTATTATTAATCTTTGAATAATTATTTAGCCTTTCGTTTAATTATTATTTCAACTCCACTTGCAAATACTCAGAAAACTACTTTAAACTATCATTACCTAACTTGGGTAATTGATAATTATAAAGCTTTCTAAATAATTATGTTAAGCTATAAACTTACTAAACTTTGATATCTAAGTCTTGTATTATACGTTCAAAACTTAATTTAAACTTTATAAGACACAATCATTCCCGTCCATCATTTGGAACCCTAGTCAATCTTAGAATCTTAGATACTTAACATAGACTTATAGGATCAAACTTTAAACTTTAGAGTTATGTCCTTAGGTTTATTGTGAGGATATTCTCCCTCCAAATCTTGCTACACTAAATCTTTGTTGGACACTTTTCATCATCCAAGTGAGTATACTTAGCCTCTTTTCGTTTTACATTCTTTATAAACTGGGTGAAACATGTACAAACTTCAAAACTTATACAATTCGTGTACAACTATGCCTATATGCTTATTCTGGTGTTATACTTGAGACTTGCATTTTTAAATTAGACTTTATACTAGCATATCCATTAACTTTGATCAAGCCTATAGTAACAATGATAGATCTATTGTATTTGACCAATCCACCTAGATTGATTGACCCTTCGAGGAGAGCCCATGGTGATTGTTACTGAATTTAAACTTTAAACTTTTAAGGGTAACATTCGGGTTATTCCTAAACTTGGTTGGAGGATTGATATGCACAATGTTTAACATGCTTTGTTCTCACACTTATACTATAGAATGCATGACATAGTGAAATGTAATACTTTTCAAAACTTTGTTAAATTATAATAAAACATTCGTATCTCACCAACTATTTTTAGTTGACAGTTTACTTACATGTTTCAGGTATACTAGCATGAGACTTGTTATGATCACATAGGATGCTTTAGACCTAGATTATTTATCAAATGTATATTGTATTCTTGTTATATGTTGTCTTATTCTTTGTAATGAACCTTGAAAATCATAAATGAAATATTTAAACTTTAATAGTCAACCTTGTGCTTTTGAACAACCGCGTCTGCCCTGACGTATAATCCGCCGTCGGTTGGGGTGTGACAAGTGGAGTCACTTGTATGGTTATTTGTGGCTAGTCTTCTTGCGTTACTTGGGTTGGTTGAACTATAATTAATTAATGAAGTGTTTTTAGTATGTTATGTTCTTAAAGTCTTTCTTTTTAATTTATATTAAAAAAAAAGAACAAGTAATCTTTAAACCAACTTAATAATCTTAAATCTTGTAAGTTACTTAAGCAAGACCTCTTGTTTGGGGAGCTTATTCGAGTTTGTACGGTCTATATACAAATACTGGTGCTGCCAAGGTCCCCCCCCGTTAGTATAGATTTAACTTTATGGGTTGATTGGAGGTTTAGGTATTCAACGAGTTATTTGAGTCTTAGTTGGACCTTGTGGTTCGTGTCGGTATTTTTCCATTTCTCATGCGTTGGCTTGCAGAGGACTTATAGTGAGAGCCATGAGGTTTAACCTTGAGAAAAAAAGTTATATTTATTTAAAATATTGTTATAAGTAAAGATAATTGTTTTAAGAAATATAAATTGTTAGGTCCGAGCGTTCATAAAGTAGCTTTGGAGGAAGTTGTGCATTCCAACTTTCCATAAGAAGTTACACGACATGGCGTACACCAGTCGACATGATGATCTTAATCCGAATAATAAATCACGGGACAACCGATAGACTTGAGACCCCGTTAGGATCCCGGGAATTATTAGGAACAGATAGCCGACCGAATCCACTGTTTCGTTACGAAACACTGACTCCCGAAAGGGTTACCAACCTCACTAAAATATAACATTAGTTAAGAAGAGATAACAACCAAAGCAACATCTTAAGATCATATTCCTAATTGCTATCCCTTTCGTTTTTCTTGTTTTTAAACAAAACCCATTTTTTAATTTATTATTGTAGTCAGACACTAGCGAGAGTTGAGTAAGGAATCTGTGTCCATGGTTCTATACTTGGTTCTTACCCAGACTATATTACGCTGCGATAGGTACACTTGCCTATTGTGTATGTTTTAAGTTGAAGTAATTATCATTTTAATTTATAAATATAAAAACCTGATTTTGTGTAATTCTAACTAGAACAATAAAGATATATATATATATATATATATATATATTATATCTCTCGTACCTGGTATCAAGTTTTTGGAGCCATTACTAGGGATATATTTATTTATATATATACTTTTATATTACCTACATTAAAACACACTATCGAGTTTTTGATGCCGTTGCCGGGGACACGTTAATTCTGCGAAAGATCTAAGTCGTTGGATTAACTATTTCTATTTTCTCTTTGTTTTTTCCTACTTAATTTTCTCCTTTTATTTTATTTTCAACTTTATTTTCTTTTCGTTTTATTTTAACCCCCCCTTGTTTTCCTCACTTTTATTTTACTTTGGTGCTTGTGCGAATTAATCTATCTTTGTAGAAACTTTCAAAGATCGCGAACGCGAAATTTTTGCCAAGAGAAATAAATAGATGTAAGTACCACCATTCGAAAGCAAAATTTTGTTTTTAGGCGTAACGCTTTCAAACGGTTTTACGTGCTTAAGTTTTATTTTCTTTCTTATTTTTTAAAATGATAAGCTCGATATTTTTTGAAATTGGAAGTCAACAAACCAGGTAAGTACTTTAGTGTGAAGATTGGAATTTGATGGTAATATCTCCTTTGACCAAGTTATTTTAATAATTTTTTTATTAATTAAAATAATGCCTTAAGTAAATCTAAAATATTTTTGATTTTCTTTAATTAAAAAATATATTTTTATAAATTAAGGTGTTAATTTTAGTAAAAAAAAAGTCAAATATGGTCAAAGAGGTGATGCACGGCCATGCAACCCAAATTGAAGGACAAACCCTTTGTAGATGGTGGCGATGGGAGGAGTTACGACCTGCAATGATTAGAGCACCAACCCTTTGTAGATGGTGGCGACGGGAGGAGTAGACAGACTATAGGGGAGAGACGTGGAAGTGGAAACGTGAAGGGAAGCGTAGGTACTGGACGGTCTCCGGCGTCAGCTCCGACATAGCTCTAGCGTCTTTAAAAGGGGATCTTCGGCGTCTTAAAAAGGGTATGAAATGACCTTTATTTCCTCCTAATCTCTATTATAAAGGAGTATAGATATAATCCATACTACTAGATTATTAATTTTAAAATGATTAGTTCCTTTCATCTCACACCTTAATTTTTTTTTAATAATTTAAGTGAGATGTGAATTTATTAATTGAAAGTTTGAACCGATTTAAAGGAAAGTGTATCTCTGTGTATCTTAAATATGCAAATGTTATTTATTAGACTTCAACATTAAGGTATATGATTAAAATACCCAAGTCATATTTTTGTATCCATTTGAAACATCGTCTCATTAAATTTTTACTGTTGATTAGAAAGTAGATTAAAAGTGTCTCTAAGTTTACCGTTATAAAAAAACTGAGTGTCCTTTCTTTAGAAACTTTTATAACTGTGTGTATCTTAAATATGCAAAATTTCGTCAAAAGCAAGGACGTTGGGCTCTCTAAGGGGATGGAGATGTAAGTCTCACATCAGTTAAATGGGAGAACGAAGCCTTCCTTATAAGAAGGTGGATACATTCCCTACCAATACATGTTTTACCTGGGCAAGCAACTCGTCGGATTAAACAAAATCATGAGTTCCTGGATGGACAAAACGGACAATATATTAGCACGGTTTGCTTAGGCTGTTATAAAATACAACATGAAAAAGGAAATTAATTTGTCATGATATTAACCCTTCTAAAAAGCCCATTTTTTAACGGTGATGGCCATCCAAAATATTTACTTACGAAAGGTTTGAACCTGGGTCTCCTGGGAGACTTTTCAAGACCCTTTTTACCACCAGGCCATCTTGTGATGGTTTAACAAACCCATTTAAAACCAAATTTTTGAACCTAAAACTCTAAAAACTTTCTTGTTATTTATTATTTATTATCAGAAAATTATGTAATATTTAAATATATATATTTAATATATTAAATAAAATTTTTGTTTAGTTTCATGAGCCTTGTGAAACTCAATGTCTTCAAGCTCGAGCTTGTTTATTGTAGGAACCTTTAAATAAGCTAAAAACCCGGGTTCAAACTCGTTTAACCTTGACTCGGTTTGAGTTTTTATAGAACTGATCTTGAGTACCTCGTGAGCGGCTCGACTCGTTTATACCCCTCTTAATCAAGCTGCAAATATAAAGCTTAATAGGGAAAGTTTGAATACAACTACTCTAGTTCATGGAAAACATGATAAATATTTTTATTTTATTTTACCTATTTACTCAAACTTGAACGTGTTAAATTTTAAGTATTAGATATTAATCAAACATGTTACTAAAATGTCATTTAATTTTTTGCTTATTAGCTATTAATCAAATAATTAAGTAGCTTAGATTACTTCTTCAAAATCTTGCATTATTCAAGTCTTTTTAAGAATAGCCCATTCTGTAGTAGCTTTGCCTTTTAAATTGGAGGTCTTGTATATATGGTAGAATTATTGGGTGTAGTTTAAGATTATAATTTACAAGTGTGGTAGATTTACCTGTAAAAAATCAAGTCTTCTTAAATGATCTCTGCTCTTATTCTATATATAAACTAAAAACTAATAAATTCATTATATGCTTGATAGACCCAAACAGAAATTAACTACAAAAATAATTTAAAATATACTTATATTATAAAAAGATTAACAAAACTAACATCCTCATAATCCAAGAATCCCAGAAATAAATAAAAATACTTTTTTTAAAAATTTAACTCATAGAAACATCTGAGACTTCATAGTATAAGAGAGCAAAACCAATAATAATCAAACTATGCCTCAAATGATTTATATTTCCAGGTTGATTAACACGGGTAAAAACGAGTTAGAACAACAGCCGATGGGTAATTTATCGATAATCACTGATAAATTACCGATGGGTGCTTAGAGTATTGATTCTAATTTTTTTGGGTTTTTAATCCGTCACTAATTACCGCTAGATACTTAGCCGGTCGGTAACATTTAATATGCATTACTTCTTTGACTTGGGATTCTAGTCTAACATGACTATATGGAAATAATTGAGAGAAGTGTGAAGGAGATTGACATTTATGAGATTTATACATATAACCCTGAAACTGAGGACAATCCACTAGGCATTTGGAGATTATGGAAAATGTCATCTCCCGTAATCTCCAAATGCCTAGTGGATTGTCCTCAGTTTCAGGTTTATATGTATAGATCTCATAAATGTCATCTCTCATAATCTCTTTCACGGTTCTCTCAATAATTTCCCACCGTTTATCATCACTTTTTCCAGTCCAAATCTGTCAAATCAATTAAATTAGTGTTAAAAATATATAATATTTACAATTCAATTACTATTACTATTTAAACTATACGGAAAATGCTGCATTTTGGAAAGTGTTTAATTGCTCCTGTATAAAGAGTTCTCTCAATAACTGAAACCATAATTCATTAATTCGTTTCTCTAAGTTTACTCAAATTCATATTCTTTAATAACATCTTGTAATAACAATGGCAAGATTTAAGACAGTGCTCTTGTTTCTAGAATGGTTGATTATAAAAGGAAACAATCTAAAGGTTTTTCAGATGATGTGGAGCGCAGAAAGAGGGCTCGAGAATTGGAGGATGACGATGATGTAGAGTTATCGGATGATGATAGGGGCGTGTTTCCGGATTTTGATGATGATGATGATGATGATGGGGGCGTGTTACCAGATGATGATGTGGAGTTACCGCATGAGGATGTGGATGATGAAGAGGACATGAAAGCTTGGGACTGAGATGATGATAACTATGCTGAGTATAGACAGTATTAAGACGATGAGGACCAGGATGATGGGGAGGATGATGTGTATGGTGGTACTGAAGAGGACAATTAGGAGAATATGCCAAGACAATTGAAAAAGGTGTATATGGGATTCTCAAACTGAGGTAAATCTTGAATTTGTATTGGAGAATAGTGTTAGTTGCTTAATATTTCTTCATACTAATAAAAGATTTAATAAACATGTTTCATGAATCATTATATGGTACTAGTGACATTTGTATCATCAGTTTTGAGCCGTTACGTGACCCCCCATTTTGTCATCAATTTACATGCATAGAGTAGAAATCTTGGAGAAAAAAGTTATACAAAAGGGTATTGAATGAAAAGTGAAACTATGCATGCCATTTCGACCTGTTTACTTGTAAAAGGGTCGATTAGGATTATATCGTAGATCTAATTGGTTAAGAAAAGTTAATGGGTCAAACTGGTTGAAAGTATTTTAAATGCATAAAAGCTAAAGCCTAGAGGGGTGTATGGGATTTTGTTCACAGACTAATTATCTGATTATTGTGGTTTCAAAATCATAAATAATTAGTTTTGAGTGTTCGGATGGAGTTTATTATTAGGCACTAGTTATTGCAAAACATTTAAATCACTTTAAAAACACAATCCCAGTAATATTTGAAAAATAAGATTATTATTAAAATGGTGTCATTTATAACACACCCGAGACACTAATTATTAAAAAAAAAGTTCAAAACTTTAGGCAAGATTGTTTCATATCAACCCACATGCCATACCATTTTTCTATCACTCATTTTTTATCTCTACTTAGAACTTTTTTATAAACACACCTGCCCACGCCATGTATAGAAATCGAGGGCAAATATGGTGTAGCATCATTACTTGCAAACTCATATAAGAAGGAAGGTTCGCACACGCCGGGTACCTAGTACACAACCAACATATCGCTTGGACGTCCGGCTCTGGCTACGACAGGACATCCTCCATGCTATAAGGTTTGGATTTCATCGAAAGCATAAACGGTACATTCGCTACACATCATTATATCATGGATTTCATTTGTTTAAAAATTTATTACAAGTTATAGCAACATCAAACTCGAGGGACTATCATGGTATATCACCAATAATGTCAAATGAGTTATTTATTTGACAAGTGCAATGACTACTAACAAAGTTTTGTAGGATCTCCAAGTCATTCGTAAAATGATGACTACTACTAAAGACCATCCGGATGGAACTCCCAACGGGTGGGTCCACTCGAAGACTATCCGACTCCAACCATAAGTCGAATAAGTCAACCTTCATACTATCTGTCCGGGATTCCTCCAGATAAATTACATAAAACGGGCCGGTTTTCACCCCCGAATATCATGCTAATGGGTCGGTTTTCACCCCTGAATATCATGCTAACGGGCTGGTTTTCACCCCGGATAAATCATATAAAGACTACTCGACCCTAGCTACGGGCGAATAAGTCAACCCTAAGACTATCAGGCTGGGACTCCCCCGGATAAGACACACATCGACTGTTTAACCCTTGCCATGGGCAAACATGTCCAAAAATACTAAGACTATCCGGCTGGGACTCCCCCGGATAAGTCACACATTGACTGTTTGACCCTTGCCACGGGCAAACATGTCCAAAAATACTAAGACTATCCGGCTGGGACTCCCCCGGATAAGTCACACATCGACTGTTTGACCCTTGCCACGGGCAAACATGTCCAAAAATACTAAGACTATCCGGCTGGGACTCCCCCGGATAAGTCACACATCGACTGTTTGACCCTTGCCACAGGAAACATGTCCTGAAATACTAAGACTATCCGTTTGGGACTCCCCCGGATAAGTAACACATCGACATTTTGACCCTTGCCACGGGCAAACATGTCCAAAAATACTAAGATTATCCGGCTGGGACTCTCCCGAATAAGTCACTTAAAGGCTATCCGGCCAGAATTTCCCCAGATAAGTCACATAAAGCGAGCCGGTTCTCACCCCATAACATTATACAGGCAGGTTGGTCTTCACCTTCGAATATTTTACAAACGGGCCGGTTTTCACCCCCTAACATCAAGGCTTTATTTTTACCATTACCGCCCTATGCATATCCTCAGGTCAAACCACTCTATCTACCCACGGGTTTAACATGATATATAGGTTGTGCGAAAGGACGATTATTTATTTTTATAACATAATTTTGAAGAAAAGAACGAAGGATTCCACACTTGGCTAGACAACTTTGTCAATATACACATGAAATACTAACATTACATTGGGTCAAACGTCAACCGATTGGTGACTAACCCGAAACAAGAGAGAACAGATTAAGGTCATGTAGACCAAATACCATTCGATTATACACGGCTCACTAGAGATAATAGACCGCATAGGTCCGAAATAAGGTAACTCCGTTACATCATATTAATTTGGGGAACTTCATTAGGTACCCCACACTACACCCGACGCCGACAAACTATATAAATCTGGTATAACATAGCTAGCGCTACGTCAAGCTAAACTATGTGGACTTGTTGAGGTACCCCCCGCGTTGCACTCGACGACGACCGTTATGAGTCTGACATAACGCAGCTAGCACTACATCATACCAGACTAGGGAGACTTGTTGGGTATAGTACCCTCCCATAACAGCCCAAGACTTAAGCCCAACATAATGGGTGGGCCCAATTCTGGTAAGCCACTATAGGATATGCCCATTAGGGTTAAAGCCCAATAAATCTCTTATAAATACATCGCATTCTACCTCAATATACATGTTCTTCTCCCTTCCTCTCAACCCTAATTTCTTTCTCTACTCTTCATACACTTATATGATTATCATTACTGAGATGATACTGACTTGAGCGTCGGAGTGCCCTCGAGGCAAAATTCTCCGGGCCCTCTAACGAGATTTTCTTGTGATGTAGCTTAGCTCTAGACCCGAGAAGGCGGAGAACCACCCACACACCGTCACAGGGGCTAACCCAACCCGGTTTTTCCCTCTCCAAGCACCGGTATCCTAAACCGAGCCCAACTGAATCGGTTTTGATACCAACATCTGGAAAGCTCTAACGTCCTCGCCCAAGTTGTGGGATCTTGGACTTTACACTACTATGAGTGCATAAATATATATTTAATATATATTAATTAAAAAATTATATAAACAATAGGCTCGTTTAGGCTCGCGAGGCGGCTCGAGCTAGATAAATGAAGCTCGGGCTCGTTTATTAAACAAACTTATATTTAGGCTCAGGCTCGTTTAAACTCGGCTCGATTCGAGTTTTTAACGAGCCGATCTCAAGTAGCTCGTGAGCAGACTTGGCTCGTTTACACCTCTACATATACGTACAATTACTAATTGTTCTATACATACGGGTTTTACGGGCTTTTTTGAAGACTAGCGGGCTTAGCTCGGACCAAGACCGTAATCATTAAGCCATGAAAGATATGGCCGAAGACCGGACCGATTACACACATCACAAGTTAGATTCGTGTTTAACGGGCTGGTCCTTCGGGCTTTCACGAGTCAGGCCGTTTATTTTAACCCCTAATATTAACATTTCAAGAACAAGTGATAATATATATGCTAAGTGATTTAATTAAAATTAAGTAAACTACAATAGTCCTTGGGGAAGATGAAATCCTGGTAGTTAAGTGGTGTATCTCATAATCAAATAATTAGGGGTTTAAATCGTTTAAGATGAAAGTTGTGATGTATTTATCATAGAATATGTAGAAATTGTTGTTAAAAAAAGTAAACTACAATAACCAAGACTCATAATGAACGATTAAAAGAAATTTTATTCGAATATACTATAAAAAATCTATACTACTATATAATAGATATTAGAAGGATAAACATATAATTTACTTAAAAAATTAAGACACCTTGTATCTAATTTATTGCCTAATATACACATTGATAAAGCGTATAATTAACCTGTAACCCCTATTTATAATTATAAGCCTTATTAATTATCATTTAACCCATTTCGTTAAACATTAGGCAAAAGGAGATGAACAATTTGTGTAGCACTAATCATCCATATACAAGTTTCATCATTTTTATTTTAAGAACTAAAACTCCCCATTTTGCAAAGTCTTACTCAGTTTACTTTTTATTCACTCAAAACACTAAATAACACTAGAACCCAACTTACAAAAATATATTCAATCAATATTACTTTAAAACGGTTAATACTACATCCAATCAACTAAACACTCGGTAAACATAAAACATTTATTAAAAATATAATTATCTATACTACTATATAATAGATATTGAAAGAATGTGACTGTAATTTCCTAAAAAAATTAAGACATCTTGTACATTTTTGGTTACATAGTGTACACATTATTTGATTGAACAAAATCAGTATTGTCGTATGTATTATCGGAACCGGTTTCATTATTTATTTTTTTGATTGATGTTAAACACATTTCTATATCATTTGGGTATGTAATAAATTTATTTTTTTAAGTTCTCTCTTTCGTTTGTTATACTCAGTGACGGATACCAATGTTTTGAAAACCGGACCGTACCGGCCGGTTCGACCGATTGGACCGGGACCCGTTACCATCACTGGTCCGGTTAACCAATTTAAACAGCTTCTGAGTTAAACCTGGCGGTCTAGCAGTTGAACCGCTTGACCCGAACCGCTGTTGAAGGGGTTTGTTATAAGTTTTGTTGTTTCAGCGTTGAAAAGGGTGGGTTAAACCTGTTTTGCTGATATAGGGCGACTTGGTAAGGGTGGTTGGATACTTTTGCTTTTATAGGAGGAGAGAATATAGTGAAACTGTCAACCAACCGATGTGGGATAGTTGGTAAGTTTTTTTATAAAGAAAAGAAAGGGAGAAAGAATAATTCAAGTAAAATAAAACTTTTGTTTGAAATGGGTTTCGAACTCACGACCATAGAGGAAATATTCAAGCAACCAAAGCAATTGAGCTACGACTATTTGTGTTAGTTTTTCTAGTAGAAAACTAAGTATTCAGTCTTCCAAAACATCCTTTAGTTCCTATGTTATAAAACTTTAACTTTCTTGTTTATGATTGTTTTGTTACTACGTTAACCAGACACACACACACATACATATATATATATTAAATTACTTATGATGTCATCCGGTTCTTGAATCTGGTCCGACCAGTGAACCTTTAAGGCGTCGGTTCGTTGTCCGGTCCGGTTCTGAAAACATTGGCAGATACAAAATTTTTTTGTAGGAGGGGCAGAATACGGGCGGGTAAACTGAGAGCCTAAATATACGTTCAGGAACTTATTTAAGAGGGTAAAAGATACACATCTTGTTTAACTTTATGTGAAGACATCATCAAGTGATTAAATCACCAACGATCAAACTCAAAGCAATATATCACAAATTCACAATATTCAAATATGTATTTATGTAAATTAACAACTAATTTGTATTAAAATCGGGTTATCAACTATCAAGAGACAAAAAAAATAATGTAAAAAGTATTGAAGCCTTATCGTTTACTACATGAAATATCAGAAATCAAAAACCGAAAACCCTAGACTTCTAATTCCGGCCGGCGGCGGCAGGGATGTTCTTGCGACGCCGGATTTGATCGGAACAAGGCCGGGAGAAAGAAGTGCAAGGGACGTTGGAATCGGACAAGGGAGCATGGACGCGAGGGGAAGACTAATCGTATGTTTAAGCCGTTAAAAAAAAGGACAGGGAATGGGCTTATGGGCCACCCTCATTTTGAGGTGGATCCGCCTCTAGTTATACTGTGTGCCGGTTCCAAGCGGCTACCGTAAAGAACCGAACCGACATCAATCGAATTCCCGTCGCGTAACGCAAGGACCCACTGGTATATAAATATAGTTACGCCATTCTGTTATACAAATAACTAGTAATCATTTCTATCGACACCTATCATTCTTTTATGCCACAATCAATATGGAACTAACAACACATCAAGCTAGTCAGTCATCAAGCCCAAACCCTCATCCCAATACCCCTCTCTCGGCCGAGAGGCTACCCACACACACTTTTATCCAAAGTTTTCGTCTCTCTCTCTCACTCTAAGTTCTATCCATTTCAACCTTAATTTCATTTGTTACTGAGGTGTTCACGGCTGTTAACAAGGAGTTGAAGACTGAATTTGAAGTTAGGTAAAGTCATCCATGTCCATTTTACCTTCAACCTCAAGCACACATACACCAAAAACCTTAATCTTATGTTCTTGAACTTTGATTATGATTTTAAACTTGGATTTTGATATGGATAATTCCTAATAAGTTTACTAAACATATTCACATAAATAACCATGAATTTTGGTCTAATTAGTCATGAGAATCAAGTGGTGAAATCATAAGAAACTCTAAAACACACACTTATGATGTTTTTTATCATAACCTTTTCTTAGCATATATGTAGGGAAAGTATAAAATGCAAACCCACTTGAGTTGAAAAAATCCATGAAAACCCTATGTGTGTAAATTTATCATAACCTATTTTCGTTGAAAAAACCCTATGTGTTTTTTATCATAACCTATTTTCGTCACTTTAAAAAAGAAGCGTCGAACACCTTTTTTAAAATCATGAAATATAAAAAAAAGTCCCTTTTTTTTTGTAAATTTAACGTGTTACATATGTAAATCAAGATGTTACGTATGTAAATTTTTTATAAAACTTTTTTTTAAAAACTCATGTAATTATATATAAAAGCTAACATAAAAAGCATTTTAATTTTTGATAAAATTTTCTTGGGTTTTCTTAACTCAAGTGTGTTTACATTATAACAAATATGTCTTAATTCATAATATTAGTTTTCATTATAGAAATTACTTAGAAAATTCAAGAGGTTTTGGGAGTTTTATGGAATCCCAAAGGCCTTTAATAAATGATTTCACTTACTTTTAGTAATAAAAGTTTTATAAATACTTTGTACTATGGTATATCTTATTCATACCAATTTCTAATCAAGTATAAAAAATAATGAAAACACACTTGGGTGGCGGCAAAGGTGGAGGTGGAGGTGGCGGCAAAGGTGGAGGTGGAGGCGGCGGCAAAGGTGGTGGTGGTGGCGGAGGTGGCAAATGTGGAGGTGGCGGCAACAAAGGCGGCGGCGGCGGTGGCGGGAAAGGTGGTGGCATAGGTGGAGCAACCGGGTCAGCTAAAGGAGGTTCTAGCGGTGGTAAAAGTGGAGGGTCGGATTACATGAAGGCTCCTGGTGGTGGGGGAGCATATATGTCAAGGGTTGGTTTTGAGAGCAACCCGAAAGGGTATTTTGACAGGCTTCATGATGGTTCCAAGGGTAAATGAGTCATTGTAATGTAACAAGGGTAAAGTTGTAATTTCATGTTTATCCTAAATAAATATTTACTTTATCCCATTTGTCTTTTTATGTAAGTTTTTATTCTTAGAGCATAAGGTATAGTTGGGTTTTTCACGGCGTGATCCTATGTGGCATAGGAATCACGCCGTGATGATCAAGCAAACACTGCCCCTTGATAAATATATCACGGCGTGATCAACGGGCGTAATCTTTTTCACGCGGCCAAATTCCTTCAATTTAAATACATTACCGTTGAACGGTAATAATTTGTACTGTTGGAAAATGTTAATTTTTAAATAAATAATAGTTAATAATATTTATTTTTACTCACTATAAATACCCAGTTTACTCCATAATATTTACACTCATTTTCTACCCTTCTACTCACTAATCTTCTACACTAATTTCTAATCTTCTCAACCCATAACAAAAAATGAGTAGCGATCCGAACACAAACTTTTAGTTATTTTAATTTTATTAATGTTTTTTTAGTTATTTTAATTAATGTATTTTTTTAGTAATGTGTTTTTTAGTTATTTTAATTAATGTATTTTTTTTAATGAAATATTATATTTTATTTTATTTATATGAAAATTAAAAAAAATAACATTTAATTATCACACATCACATATCATATACATTATTGTATATGATTAAAAGTATTCTAACTCATATTTTGTATACATTTGAAACATCATTTCATTAAAATTTAAATTTAATGATGTAGAATATGACTATATAATTAAAATTTAAATTTAATGATTTAGAATATGTGTAGATTGAGAGTGTATGAGTTTATAGATAAAAAAAACTAGTTATTGTTTTTTTAAAATTTTTATACCTATGTATATCTTAAATATGCAAAATTTAGTCAAAAGACTTCAACATACAACATGAAAAAGGATATTGATTTGTCGTGATATTAACCCTTTTTAAAAAACTCATTTTATTCCAAAATGTTTACTTATGGGTCTCTTGAGAGACCTTTCACCGGGCCATCTTATAATGGCTTAACAAACCCATTTAAAACCAAAATTTTGAACCTAAAACTTTTCTTGTTATTTATTATTTTTTTATTAGAATATTACGTATAATAGTTATTTAAATATATCTATACTAATACTAATAAATAAATGTTTAAGGTGGACATTTATCACTTTTTTTATACATTCTCACATTAATTTTTTCGCATCTCTCTCCTAATAAATGTGCATCTATCTTATTAAATAATAATGATATTATAAATCTTATCTTACTACTGTAATAAATGAAAATCTATTCATAACACGTATCACTATCTGGTTACTTCTCACATTTATTTTCCCGCCTCTCTCTCCTATTAAATATTATATTTTATATTTCTCTCGATTATTAAATAATAATCTTTATATTAATAAATCAAATTACAGATAGTTATTATTTAATTATAAACAATTATTATATCACCAATCAAATGAACTTAATATGAACCAACATTTATCAATTAAATAAAAAATTAATACTCAATTGAAAAAAAAATGTTTTAAAAACTAACTTAACAGATCTTATAACTGTCACGACAAATTACATTTAAAAAAAATATATTTTGACAATTGTGTTTGTTAACAAATTACATTATATTTTATTCAACCGATGTAATATACTGGTTTATTCAACCCGTGTATTACACGGGTTTTTTAAAATATAAAATTTTTATTACTAAATATATAATATTTTATTTATTTAACCCGTGTAATACACGGGATTTCAACCTAGTATTTAATATATTAAATAAAAAATTGAGTTAAATACGGTTTTAGTCCCTGTGGTTTGACAAAAATAACCATTTCAGTCCAAAAGTTTAAATTAGACTTTTTTAGTCCAATAGTTTCAGTTTTATTTCCATTATAGTCACGCCACTAACATCGTTAGTTTTTCCTCTGTTAAATTTTAGGAAAAGACCAAAATACCCTTCACTATAAAAATAAAAAAAAACTTAAATACCCTTTTTTCTTCTCTCTCGTTCTATCCCCTTTCTCTGATATTGTATCATGGTCAACAAGGTACGGCTGAGTGAAAAACCAAAACGAATTTCCAGGATATTGTTTGTAGACGGCAAATTCGAGTAATGTTGATCTCATTTTCATCCCCTTTCTCTGTTATGTTGATCTCACAGCATAGACCATTTAGCCCGTCGCTCCTGCCCCTACAACCGGCCACCAACGTTTTACCTATTCATCAAAGTGGACTGAATCTGGGTTGATTCGAACCATTTTTAGGTTACATCGATGGTTCAGATCAACAATGGTAGCGCCAAGGGGTGGTCGGTTGTGTTTTCTGTTTAAGAGCAGAGAGTGAAAAGGGGTTTTTTGAGGGTGAAAGTTTGAGTGGAAGCTACAAAAACGGATCTGACCATGGTTCCCCCAAAATTTGGAGCTTTACCTACATCAATGGTGGCCGGTGGTGGTTAACGGTTGCTATTGTCATTCGAAATCAACCCAGGGCAAAAATCACCGGCGAACTCTCGAAATTGCCCCCAACCTCGTCCCTGACCTCATCTTCATCCCCGTCGTGAAAACCCTAAAACCCAAATCAACACTAACACATCTGCTGGTTCGTTTGTGGCGGTGGAGTGGTGGATGGTTATGGCGTTGCGATAGGAGGAACATATAGTGGTGGTCGGAGGGTGGAGGAAGTCGATGGGGGGAGTTCATAGGGTATGTGGTGTTGGAGTAACGGCCGGTGGTGGTTCGTGAACCACCTGCTACCTTAAATTTGTGTAACAGCTGAGATTCGATTATGTGCTTGAAATTATTGATTTGGGTTTGATTTTGTGTAACAGTGGAGGTGGCGGTGGCGGCCGAAGGTGAAGGGGGGCAGTGGAGGTAGATGATGGAGGCATGGAGCTGAGGATTTCTTGAATTGGGTAGGGTTTTTAATTAACAGGGGTAGTATAGTCTTTTTATACATATTTAACAGAAAATTTTTGATGCAGTTAGTGGGCCGGACTATTGATACAAAACTGAAACTATTGGACTAAAAAAGATAAATTTAAACTTTTAGACTAAAATGGTTATTTGTGTCAAACCACAGGGACTAAAACCGTATTTAACTCTAAAAAATTTGTTTAGTTTCGTGGGCCCGATGTCTTCAAGCTCGAGCTTGTTTAATGTACGAACCTTTAAATAAGCGAAAACCCCGGGCTCGAGCTCGTTTAAGATTGGCTCAGTTCGAGTTTTTAAAGAACTGATCTTGAGTACCTCATGAATAACTCGACTTGTTTATACCCTTATTAATCAACCTGCAAATATAAAGCTTAATAATAGGAACGTTTGAATACAATTACTCTAGTTCATGTAAAACATGATAAATATTTTTTTTTATTTACCTATTACTCATAAATTTGAACGGGTTAATTTTTGCGTATTAGCTATTAATCAAACATGTTACTAAATTGTCATTTTAACTTTTGCTTGTTTAGCTATTAATCACATAATTAAATAGCTTAGTTTACTTCTTCAAATTCTTGCATTATTTAAGTCTTTTTAAATGATCTCTGCTCTCAAGCTTGAAAGACCAAAACGGAAATTAATTACAAAAATAAATTAAAATATACTTATATTATATAAAGATTACCAAAACCAACATCCTCATAATCCAAGAATCTATCCTGCAGAAATAAATAAAAATACTTTCTAAAACAATAACTTATAAAAACATCTGAGACTTCATTGTATATGAGAGCAAAACCAATAATAATCAAACTATGCCTCAAATCTAACTCTATTTCCCATCAGGAAGCTGAGTAGAAGGGTTGAGCTCGTCCCATGCTTCGATCCAAGTGAGCATGGCATCGGCGAGCTTGTTGAAGTAGTCATCAACTTTCCCGAGCTTAGCCTTGACTTGTTTAGAGAGCTCCTTGTAGCAGCTCTGAGCCGTGGTGCACTCTTTGGGCAGGGTGGCGCCCTGGAAGAACGGGATTAGCTCCTCTTGCCAGTAGATACCCTTGTATTCTTTTTTCAGGTTCACAAACGGGTTGCTCGCCTTGCTGTGCCAGATGTATGGCAAGCCAGTCTTCACGCCTAGTCCTAGGTGGTCGCAGATCACCTATAACACGCCAATACAAAAGGGTGTTGAGTGAAAAGTGGAACTATGCATTAGATGTGGCTATTTTGACCCGTTTATATGTAAATGGGTCAGTTGGGGTTATATTAACTGGTTAAGTGAAGAACAAAAGTTTGAAAGTATAATGTTTGTCCACTTGTATTATCAATTTTGAGCCGTTATAGTATCCGTGCACAAAATATTTCAAGTCAACTCAATCAGGCCCGTATAAAATGTTAGTTGTTTTGACCCATTACCTGACCCGACCATTTTGTAATCAATTTACATGCGGAGTAAAAATCTTGGAGAAGAAAGTTATAGAAAAGGGAGTGAAACTATGCGGGCCATTTCGACCCGTTTACTTGTAAAAGGGTCGATTAGGTATTACATCGTATATCTAACCGGTTAAGTGAAGAAGAAAAGTTAATGGGTCAAACCGGATGAAAGTATTTTTAGTGTATAAAAGGTAAAGCATAGAGGGGTGTATGGGATTTTGTTCACAAACTAATTATCTAATTATTGTGGTTTCAAAATCATAAATAATTAGTTTTGAGTGTTCGGATGGAGCCCGTACCATATCTTATAGTTTTCACCCGTTACCCAGCCCACCCACTTTTCCATCTCTACTATGAGTGCATAAAATGTTTCCGGTCAACCCAATCCGGCCTGTACCAATATTGGTTGTTTTGACCCGTTACTTGCCCCGCCCATTTTGTCACCAATAAATGTGCAGAGTAGAAATCTTGAAGAAAGTTATACCTTCATGCACCAGCCAGCCCACATGTCATCGTATCGCCCAATTGGCTGACCATCACCCATGAGACCAAAGTACATTGCTGGACCGATTAACTCACGGTCAAAAGCGAGATTCATTCCACACATGGGGAAGAGAGTGCCTTTTGGTATGGTTAATACTGCGTCAACAAATCTGGATATATAGCACAAAGGATTAAACATCTATGTTGTCAAAGGCGCAAGGCGCAAAAGGTGAGCCTTGGGCCTAGGCGTAAGGCGCTTAAAAAGCGATGGCTTTTTTAAGCTAGGCGCACAATATAAAGTTACAATTTTTATGGGTTTTAGGCGTGTTTTTAAGCTAGGTATCGATATAATACTTAAATTATTAATATGAAAGAGAGGAAAATCTCAATGTACAATAAAACAAACTAAATGTAAAAATGAAGTTTAAAAAAACTATAGAACACAGAAAAAGTATTTTCATTGTTTTCATATTTTTATATTTATCATAATATATAATAAAAACAAAAGATTGAAAACCAAATAAATTTCATATCTTAAATATTATTATATAGAAAATCTTTTTCATGAAAAGTTACTGCAATTGTTGCGGAGAAAGTATGAAAGCCACTGTAACACACCACCCTTCCCCCCTCACTCACTCTCTCTCTCTCTCTCCTCTTTATGTATATGTGAATCTCGATATCTCCTCCTTATCCTCTCCTCTCTTTTTAAGACCACACCTTTATATCAGGTTTTTTGAAGCCGGAACTTACAAGATCTGGCCGGAAAGTCGCCCGAATTTGGCCGGAATCTCGCCTAGACCGCTACGAGGCGCTTTTCTTGCGCTGGGCTGCGCCTGAGCGCCTAGGCGCGCGCCTAGGGCGCTTTTGAAAACATAGTTAAACATAAAGAAAGCAATGGAAAAAAGCTTTTTAAGCCACCCCACACGATGAATATTGCTTAAAATAAGACTATCCACCAGCACGTGAGCTCGCATAACGTTAGAGCTGGTGCAGTGCTATGTTAAACGGGTCAAACACGACACGACAAGTTTAACACGACTATTGAATCCGAACACGACACTTTTAACTAAACGTGTCATTTAAAACATATGACACGGACACGTTTAATAAATGGGTTACATGACATGGACACGACTGAGAATAACCGGTCCAATAATATAAATGACACAACACGTTTAACACGATTAATATATAAATGACACGAAACGTTTAACACGATTAATATGATTAAATAAAAGATGGACAAAATCAACAAACTTGTGACTAAGCAAGGTTAAAAAAAATAAAATTTTATAATATAATTATAATTTTGAAATTAGGTCATTTTGATAAATGGGTTATAAACGTGTCGTATCTACCTGTTAACACATTTAACACTATTACTTTAACAGTGTTGTTAACGTGTCAACCCGTTTATTACCTGAACACGTTCACACCAAACACTAACCCGTTTAACTTCGTGTTGAGTCATATCGTATTAACGGGTCGTGCCATAAATTGCCAGCCCTACATGACGTAAAGGCCTAGAGACCACAACTGAACGGCCTATCACAAGCACCATTCATCTTATGGATATTGCTAAAAACACTTGAAAAAATGTCATCTGTTCATGGGGCCATATAAAATGCATGGCCCACTGACCCACTGGCCACTCGGGCCAACATGACGTGGGCCCGATTGATGGATTCTATCTTTTTTCAAGCACAATTCATCTTGTGGGACATTGCTAATTTGCTCCCCTAAGATATCAACATTGTGGAAAAAAGATTGATGAAACACACCTCGTGTTCCTCTCACGAGGCTTGACAAGTTGAGTAGGTGCATCATAATCTGGGATATTAAGCCAAAGCCCGTGAGAAACAGCAGTCGGGACACCCTCACAAAGACTAAAAGGGTATCCACGAACAAAATCGGCTCCTTCCCTATACGGATCATAAAGCGTGTTAAAGAAAAATGGCGTCGAAGGAGACAATAGGTTCTTGATGTGTTGCTCAAGTGCATTGATATCATTCCCAGATGGATCTTTAGCAACCTGTCGCATCCACAATACAACACGCGCCATTAGTCAAATGTAAAAAACACCCTTGTTTCTACAAGAACTTAGGAAACATGACTTGAATCACCAAAAAGTATCATGATCCTAGTAACCTACACTGTCTACTCATGCCTAGGGGTAGGGGAGTAAACAAGCCAAGCCGTTCATGAGTTACTCGAGATCGGCTCGCTAAACGGTCAAATCGAGCCGAGCTTAAACAAGCTCGAGCCTAAAAATAAGCTTGTTTAATAAACGAGCATGAGGCCGAGCTTCACCTATCGGGCTCGAGTAACGAGCCTATTGTTTATATAATTTTTATTTAATATATTAAATATATATTTATATAATACTTATTATTATATAAAAAATTATGATAAAAATAACTAAATAGTATATATTATGTTACATGTAAATATTATAACAAAAAATATATATAAATAATTCTAAATCATCTACAAATTAGTAAACAAATAATAAACGAGTTGAGCCCGAGCTTAAAAAATTACTCACAATTCGAGCTCATGCACTCTGTAAGTTACCTCGTGGCAAATTCCTAACACGATCTGAAACACGACATGATATGATTCACCAACCATATGCATACATACATAGCTAAGAAACATATTAAGCTTAAATAATTCACAAAAACCCTATGAAAACAAGTTCAAATTTCCAATTTAGTACTAATAAAGATCCATTATAGAGAACATCACAAACTCAGTTAACATGAAATTCATTTCATAATTAGGGGGGTTCTCCATCAATTTCAATGTCACAAACATAGTTAATTGTTTAGAATCCAATACTATATATACTTAAAAAAAAACAGATTTATGTTCAAAACCTCATAAAACTTGGTTAAAACACAAGATCCTATTGAATTCAATCATACCCAGATGAAATCAAACAGTTTTAATCAACCATAAACCTAAAAAATTGGATCTTGCGGCCAAAATTGAAGATGAAATGAAGAAAACAGAAAGGGTGAAACTTACAAAGCAATCATCATCAATGGTGAAGATATATTTTTTCTTGGAGACCATGTAACCGAAGCACCGGCAAGCAGAATCTTTGAACGAGATGCAAGAAGATTTGGGGCCCAGAATTTTGTTGATATCGTTACGATTGTAGAGTTCATAATCGAAACCTTCTGGGACTTTGATGACCTTTGAAGGATCGCCGTCTTGTACGATGATCAAATGGTAAGGTTGAAAGAATGGCCTCCACATTTCCAGGAAATCGAGGTTTCGGATTGTGGGTATGACGATGTCGAGTTCGTCTTTCAACAATGGTGTTGGGGTTACAGAGGAAGCCATTGTTGTTGAATTGAAAGAGGGGTTTTTTTTTTGTGTGAGGAGAATTGGAGAGAATTGAGAAGGGTATATGTAGAAGGAAATTTGTGTGGAGGTTTTTGCCGTTCTGGTAAAAGGAGAGAATCTAGAGTTGTGCAATGAGTAGTTGTACTCATTTATTGGTATTGGTATTGATATTAATCGATTCAGTATGATATTTGGTACCTATTTTTTTATAAATTTAGCATCGGTATTTTGGGTATCGATACCGTCTAGAGATGGGAATTTGTAACGAATACTGGTACCGTATTGATAGATTCGAAATGATACTATGTATCCATTTCTTTAGAAATTCGGTATCGGTACTTTCGGTAATGGTACCGATATCATCCCTAATTTCCATCTTAAATCTGATTGTAAAATTGTATATTATATTCTAATTTCATATCAGTTGGTACCTCATTAGTCATTAACTGTTAGTTTGTTAAAAAATATATTTTAGAATCCTACTATTTCTACTTGTTATATACTTTTGTTACCTAAGGAATTAGAAAAATCAAACAAAAAAGCCAGTGAATTAGTAGATTACTCTATCACCTAAGGAAAAAAGAAAATGTTTACGGGTATTGTTTGGGTATTTATGTCTCTAGTAATCAGGTGGGTGTCACCTAATACTACACCTGTAAAAAAATTAAATTAATTTTATATTCAGATTCATACCCCAATACTTGTCCCGAATTATTCAGGTTTACCCGTACGTAGGTTCGGTTCGTTTGGAATAAATAATGATACGTAGTTGTTCTATAGATGTTAAACTCTCAAAGAAATAGGAAAAGGTAAAGAAACTTTTGCTATATGAAAATTCAAATTAAGTTTTAAAAAGGTGATACTTGCTATATAAATGAACTGGAAATATATATATATTTTAATTAAAAAAATTATGATTGTTTAAAAATAATATTTGTTTAAAAAGTATGAATAGCTTACAAAATTCAAATTAGTTAAATAGATTCCAATTTGTTTTAAATTCTAAATAATTTAAGGAATTTCAATTACAAATACAAATTCAGTTTTTTTTTTTTATTTCACGAACCAAAACGCACACAAAATTCCTAGAAATACACAAACCCATTGTAGTCCATTCATTTTTGTTTTACACTTTAAACAAACACACATTAAAATTTATGTCAAACATGAGTTTAAGACATTACATTTTGTCAAACATGAGTTTAAGACATTACGTTTTGTCAAACATGTTAAGACATAGTAACATTTTGTCAAACTTGTGTTTAAGATATATTAACGCATCTTAATAAACTTAAATTGTGCTTTTATGCTAAAAATACAATTAATAGATTTTTTAAGTCTACTATTATTAATTATTTATTATTATTAATTAATAAACTTAAATTGGAACTCTTGGGATGAGGTACAAACAAAGATAGGTCACTAATCACCCTAACTCTTAGTTATAACACCTTCAACTTTTGAATACTTGTGTGTAATCTTTCAGTGTTTCAGTGTAATGGATTGACTTGTCGACCAAAATGAATCATAATGCACATCAAACAAGTTAGTAGGTTTGGAGTGCACGTTTTTTTTTGTTTATTGTGATTTTAAGTATTTCTGAACCCCATTGGTTAATAACAGTCACTGATCCCCCAAAATACAAATACGTTGTTTGGTCATATATCTGGTTCACACGAAAATCATCATATTTTCAAATTCTTGTTCTAGAGTTTCTCTATGTTTTATCCAATTGAGAAATTCGAGAGAACCATCAAATTGTTTCAATCTGAAAGTGATCTACACGACTCAAAGAGAATCCTGAATTCTATATACTCGAATGCTACGATCAATATACTATGTGTTAGGAGACCATGTATGATTCATAAGAAATGTTCAAAATATATAACATCTCTCTCTGATATGTATGGTTCATAACTAAGATTTCAATATAACTTATGTATATTTTTTGTTAAGGGATTATGAAAATCTATATCTATACTATATAATAAATAAATGTTTTTTCATGCCACGTGTCATCTTCATATTCATTCTCATCATTTTTTCGGTCTCTTTCTCTTATTAAATACACCTCTATCTTTTTAGTAGTAATATATTTTTAAAGAAAATATTAATTATACTAATAAAACATTTTTATTTTAAACTATCCCTTATTATAGAAAACTTTGAAATTTAATTATGTAACTTTTATTTTTAATCAAATAGTAAATTAAAGCCAAATTACATTAAATAGTAATTAACTTATTTTCGAAACTCAATTATATATTAATTTTACATATTTTGAATTTTGTTTTCTATCCTTATAATACATTTTTACACCTATGAAATATATACATAAAGATTTAAAAAAATTTATGTATTGATATTTTTCACCCCATATGTAAACATGGGTTCTAAACTAGTAAATAAATAAATAATGTTTTGTCAACTCTGAACATAATCTGTATAGATAATATTGCATGTAGTTATGCTCTCCTTGTTGAGATATTCATAACAAGAAGAAATGATTTGTACAAATTAAAACAAATATAAATGAGATATTATCAAAGTAAGAAAATCAATATAAAAGTAATTGAGTTGTTGGTTTTACAGTAATTTTAAAACTGTTTTAAATTCCTTGATAGTTATACTTTTTTTACTAAAAGTGTATTTAGCTTAATAATATTTTGTTATGTTAAATGATGTTTCTTACTTTAAAGGTAGAGGGCTCAAGTCCCGCTATAAACAATAGAGTAGAATTAAGAGTATATTAGATGAATGTTTAAGTTGTTCTAAAACAAATTATACTCTCTTTTTTTAATTACTCAATTCATATTGGTACTTTAACTGTTTAAAAAAAAACAAAACAAATATCAAATTGATGCCTTCACTCAAGGTAATGACGACCAAAATGGTTGGCATCGCAAGAGGGTGGTGTTCCCCAATGGCCAACGCAAGCCACATCAGCCTTGCTGCCTCGCGTGATCTGTGTACCTAATAGCATTAATGAACTTTTCGACAAACCGTTCATGAACAATAGTGAATGTTTGGTTTGTTTATAGACTTATATTTATCTTAGCGTTTGTCAAAACATAACACGTTTTGCTATTTACTTATCATTAACAGACTTCAAAAATATTGAACACATTTATATTTATACTTAAAAAGGTTAAAAACTTAAAAGTATATAAATACCTCCAACACCCCAACATTCCCAAGCCAAGGACCGCCTCTCTGTCGTTGTTCTCCGGTCAGGGTGGTCCTTCAATGTTTTTAAAGCCAGATCGGACCTAGAAATGGGCCCCTAACCGGTTTTGTTGGCATAGGTTAAACCGACAGTTGTGGGACCGGTTTTGATTAAAAAAATTATGAAAAAATATATATATTTTTTAATTATAAGATTTAAACTTAGAATCTCTTATGTGATGCACATAAGTAAGTGGTTGTTCACTATCTAGAAATATGTTGGTGTAGTTTTTCTAAGTAAACAATTAAGTACTTTACCCAAAAAATTGTCTTTATTATATGCTTTTTTTATATAACAATCTATACTACCTAAGACTGTCCGCAACGCTAACAGTCATCCATCTCATAAACAGTCCTAGTCAGCATGCCACATAAGCTTTTCTCCCATCCTTTCCACAAACTCATTTTACCCCCAACACTACCATACCCATCCATCTCACAAACAACCTCATTATTTCCACATCATCTTTTTTTATTTTCATTTATCTATTTAAATTACTATTAAATAACTTAAATTAATTAATAAATAATTAAATAAGTAAATTATTAAACAAAAATTAAAATTACATTAAATAAAAACAACAACAACCTAAAACAATAAAATCAAACAACAGTACAAAGTTAATAAACTAAAAATACAATAATACATAATTTAAAAAAACAAATAAACTAAACCTAAAAATTGAAACTACTAATTGCGTCGAGCTATGTTATATTTCTCTCTGATCTCGTTACACAAAGTTTCATGTTCTGCTCGTTGGTATTGATCTATATGGCTTGTGTCGATGAAAAATATTTTCTTTTCTTCTACCATAATTTTCCTTTGTTCCAACTAACTTATCAATTTTTTGATCAAACTGCTCGATCGCCTGCTTCTTCACACAGTTTGCTCGGCTAGTTCTTCAACGAGGCTTAACTTCTTTGCCTCGTAATCATATGAAGACGAGGCTTAAGTTTTAATTTGGTTTAAACTGAGTTTTAAATAGGTTGAAATTAAGTTTTAAATTAAATTAATAAATTAATTTTAATTTAACTTTCAAATAACATACTAATAAAATAAAGAAAAAAACTTTAATTTTAACGTTGAAAAAGAAAAAAAGGCAAAAGGTTTTGTAGAGGGCCCCACTAAAATCAAACAAACTTCGCCCATGGGGAAGGGCGGCTGACCACGGGCGGATCAAACTCAACGCAGCCTCCTTGGGATGGGCGGCCACCTGGCTGGACGGGCGGCGCACGGATGGTGCGTTGCGGGCAGTCTAATAAACAAGTTAAACTAGGAGGACACTTGTCACATTTTTAGGTCTTTTCATTCTTATTTTCTCACATCTCTCTCATATTAATAATTAACTTCATTACTTTAGGCAACTAAATTAATTATTTGTTTCAGTTTGTATCTTCACATTTTTTAATTTAAAATTATGTTTATTATCAATTAATTTATTCAATTAGCCAAGTAGGATTCAAATAAAAAAATTTAAATCATATATTTACATATTCACATTGTTCCATTTTGACGGGTGTGTGTGTTAATATATTACATTATATTTTATTCAACTTGTGTATTACACGGGTTTTAAAAATATAAACTTTTTAATACTAAATATATAACAGTACATTTATTCAACCTGTGTAATACACGAGATTCTAAGCTAGTACAATAATAGATAACTATTTTTTTAAAATTAGTTATAACGTCATCCAGTTTTCAAGTCCGATAGGTATGATAACCAGTTTAGTTTCCAAACTTTGCTTAAAAGACCATGGTAGTAATGTGATGCTCACTCCGTCCTTCCAGAATTGGTAGGTATTTTTATACCCATCACGGGCAGCCTTCCTATCGAATTGCAAGGGTCAACCCAATAGGAGATGACCAGCGTCCATCAGAACAAATTCGTACCACAACTTATCACTGTACTTAGACTCGATAGGAAAACTGACCAAGCATCTCTTATCAATTCCAGTCGTGTTTCCCTTTCTCAACTATGCAAGCTAATAGAGACATGGACGGTCTTCCTGTTTCAAACTGAGTCGTTCAACCATTTCTCAGGGGCACAACGTTCTCACAGCTGCCCCCATCTATAATCACAAATTCAAACCTTGCCCTTAGAGGGTACACTTGGTAATGTGGCACATCCACAAATAGTCGTTGGCTTCGTTCACGGTTGAAGCAATAAGGTTCCTCAAAGTGATAAGTGTTTCATCGTCGACGACAAGTTATTCTTCATCCCCATACTCATTGTACACAGGTGGAACGTTGTTAATTAGTGTGGATGCCTATTTTTTAGGATGGTCCCGTGACACATGTCGTAGCCCATTACACTTGTAGAAACGGATAGATTGTCCTGTGGAGGGGCCCATGGTAGGGGTTGCTACTTTAGGGGCTTCACCCGCTTTTGGAACTAGGGGTGCTAAGGTTGTCATGGAAGCTCGTGCTCCCGTTACGGATCCATCTCCACCTTCAAGGCTAACCTACATACATCAGTGTAGGTCTAATAATGTTATAATTGTACCACATATGAGATTTCAGGTTTGAAAGCCCTCAAAAACATTGCAATAACATGTTCCTCCTCTTCATCCATAACACAACGCATACATGACATGTTAAAACATGCAATGAATTCCTCTACTGACATGATACCCTGTGGCTAGTGGCGGATCCAGAAACTTTACTCAGTGTGGGCAAAAAACAGCCGGTAAAAATAACTACATAATGAGATGTAAAAACAAACTTGATTAAATAAAGCAAAACAAAGTACATATTATAATTGTCCCCTACGTGATTTCATCTTTTAGAAACGGTCGATTATAGCTTCATTCGTAACACTTTCAAGTACTTCTTTTTCGACGCTACAAATTACACAAGCATTCAAAAAGTCATCACCAATTCGATTGCGCAAACTTATCTTCACGATTTTTACTGCCGAAAAACATCTCTCAACTGTTGCGGTTGCAACGGGCAAAACTAATGTTAGCTTTAATAATCGATACACCAAAGGAAATGTAATATGTTTTCTTGTTTCCACCATAACTCTAGCAAGATCGGCAATACCATTCAAGTTGGCAAATTTTTCATCTTTTCGCACGCTAGCAATGTACAAACCAAGTTGATGTGCAAGATCAGTTTTCTCCCCACTATCAAAATCATACGGATAAAACTCACACAATCTCATTAACTTTGATGCATCAAACTTAGAAAATGAGTCATACGGGATGAAAGCCGTCATGTTTCGTAGCAATTCCGTGTTAATCTCATTAAAACGGTCACCAAACTCTTGAATTTCCATATCGACAACCGTGTTAAAACAATCGAACTTATAATAATGTTGATTGGTAATACTGTACTTTTGTCTTTCGGCTCTATCATTGAAATAGTTTGCTTCCATATTCAAGATTTGAATATCATGTTTCCCACAAAATGAATGGATTTTCTCTAAAAGTGGTTCAAATCCACTTTCTCTAAAATTTTGTAACTTCCCTTTAGTCGTTTCCACCAATAAATGGCTTCTAAAATGTCTTGATATTTTCTTTGAAGAGCATGTGATATTGTATTTGTGAACCCTAAAATCTCTAACATCAAATACAAATAAAACACAAATTAATGAGCTCAAAAAATTTAACATACTAATTGCTTGATTCTGGGTAGAAGGGTTACTGCATTCCTCTTTAACATACTCAAGTACTCCAATGATGGATGAAAACATATCAACTAACCGTATAAGTGTTTTGTAATGAGAATTCCATCTTGTATCTCAAGGTCGTATAAAAGAAAGCTCTTGATTTAACCCACTTCCTGTTTGAAGTATACCACTACCAATTTTTTTTGCACTCTCTCTTTCTCGTGTTCTCGAAGAATGTCTGTTCGTTTACAAGAAGCGCAAACTACGTTAATCAAAATGCTTAAGTTGTCGAAGAAGTTCACAACACCTAAATGTTTTCTTGCAACCGTCACAACCACTAACTGAAGTTGGTGAGCAAAACAATGTACATAATATGCTGAGCTATTTTCTTCTAAAATTTTTGCTTTTAAACCATTGAACTCACCACGCATATTGTTTGCCCCATCGTATCCTTGACCCCTTAGACTTTTAAAACTTAATCCATTTTTAGCAAAAAAAAGTGTCGATGGCAGACTTGAGGGCCGACGAAGATGTCTCCATCACATGAACAAGACCAACAAATCTCTCCTTAACAAGTCCACGGGTATCAACGTATCGCAAAACAATTACCATTTGTTCCTTTTTTGACACATCACTAGACTCGTCAACTAATAAGGCAAACAAATCATCACCAATATCTTTGAAAATAGAATTTAGAACTTCTTCCTCAAAACAATTTGCAATATCTTTTTGAATACTTGGAGATAAATACTGATTATTACCTGCAGCTTTTGGTAATTGACTAAGTTCCTCATCATGTAGTAGAACTAAGTCCATTACTTTCAAAAAGTTTCCTTTGCAAATAGACTTTTTGCTCTCATCGTGACCACGAAAGGATAATGAATTTTTCAAAAGAAGTCGACAATCATTGATGGTAGCATTTAGTCGAAGTCGGTTCTCTCTCTTCACGGTATCATCTTGTTTATGAAAAACGGTGGGAATAGACTGATTTTGATTTAGTAAATCTTCTCATCTTTTAATTGCTTTATTGTGAGCACTACCAACAACACCAATATGTATATCAAATATATTCGGTTTATTCCAACTATTAAACCCTTCTTTTGTAAATACATCACGCCTGTTAGGGGTCATTTTACAGCTCAGGATCCTGGATCTTCAACGTACTTCGGTATCCTGACAGGTTCCGGTATCCTCAATATTTAACCGTTATTATCTTTCAATTATTTTGACCAATACGCAAGTATAACACGTGTAATCAAGGTCATCCCTGAAGAATCGCTCCAGAAGTCAAGGAGAACGTGTTGAAGACGCGTGGAGTGACTTGCAACGGATATATTTGAAAAAATAGTCTATCCCGGGATTCTCGGATAGTTAGTTAGCATTATCATTGTATTTATTCAGCAAGTATTGATCGAATAGGCACAACATTCACTACGCACTTAGCATTCTAGACTCGTAATCAGCTCTGTAACACTCTTAGCTCAACACTTGTAATCTTTTTATTATTTATTCAAGAAACGAGGCAGGGGACGATTGTCACCTCCCGAGGTTTTATGCCGACGATCCCTAAAGATCAAGGGCTTTCCTCATAAAAAACCGTGTCACTTTTTACGTTTTTGCATTGTTCTACGTTAATTTTACAAGCACACTACCTCACAAACTAAGTTTGGTAACAAAATTAGTCTTGTTAATTTTTACCCAAAACAATTTGGCGCCCACCGTGGGGCAAGTGTGCTTTTTATCCTTAAATCTTTACTAAAATTCGTGTTCAATCACTATCTTTCAAAACTGATTTAAAAAATGTCGTCCCAATCAAGGAATGTTTTTGTTTCTGCTCCATCTTCAACCTCTGGGTTAGTCAACCCTATTCCTCCTCCTCCCCCGTCATTCCAGAAAAATAATGATAGTCTGCAGAAGAAAAATACTCCTGCGCGTTTTTCGAGATCCGGAATATCCGCTAGCACACATGTGCTTGCTTCAAACGACGAGTTTCTCAAAATGTTCTCGGAAGTGAAGCAGCAAATGGAGCAACAGAGGAAGACTAACCTAATGCTGTTTCGAGAGATTGAAAGGGTCAAAGAATCAAAGAAACTAGCGGAAGTGACGACCTCGTTGCAACCCGACATCTTGGATTTTGATTATTCAGGATCCTTAGGAGTCTATAAAGGAGACTTTCTTCCAATGCACACCGGGATCACTACTGTTGGACCAACTTCGGCTGTCAGAATTACTACGAGTCAGGATCTTGGATTTACTCCAGGATCATCATCTGGAAATCCTGACATGGGTAACACTTTCAATAGATTTTTCAATACTAATGAATCTGTGTAGGATACAGGGATCACTCCATCCATGGCTAAAGAACTGAAGAAGCTGAGGGAGATGATCTCCGGTGTACCAGGCGTGGTCCAGCCTATACCCGAGATGTCCACTACCAGTCACAGGATCTCCAGATTTTCCCATCCCATATGCGATGCGGAGATCCCTAAGCGCTTTCAGACTCCCAACATGAAGCTTTATAACGGAACTACGGATCCTGAGGAGCATTTCGCGCAATACAGGGAAAGAATGGAGATTAACCCCATACATCTGGACCTGAAGGAAGCTTGTCTGTGCAAGGGCTTCGGCTCTACTTTAACAGGATCAGCCTTAAAATGGCTACTTAATGTTCCTCCATATTCTATTACTTCTTTTGCTTATTTGATTAACATGTTTAACAATCAATTTTCTTGCAGTAGAACTTTTGAAAGGTTAACAAGTGACTTATACAGGGTAATTCAGAATCCCAGAGAATCACTCCGAGACTATGTCAGCAAATTTGGCCGAGAATCCTTGGACATCCCGAACCTGGACGTTGCCACTGCAGTCCAAGCATTCAAGATGGGATTAAGAAAAGACTCTCAATTCTATGAAGACATTGTCATGAATCCTTGCAGGAATCTTGACAAAGTCAGGAACAGGGCGTTAAGATTTATCAGGCTCGAGGATGATAAGAAAATCCAGCAAAGGGCAGAAGCTCCAACCAGTTATACTCAACCTAACCGGATCCAAACCGTATGCTAAACCTGATAATTATAGGGTGAATGCTGTGGAAGATGACGAGGAAGAGGAAGAATATCCTAAGTTGTCTGAATATTGTTTTTCACTTGACAAAACTGGTTTGTTATATGCTATGCAGGATCTCGGAGACAAGGCTAGGTGGCCTCACAAATTTAAGAGGAATACCGGAGGAAAAGACAAGTCCAAATGGTGTGCTTTCCATGAGGACTTTGTCCATGTGACCGAAGATTGCATTGCCCTACGCAAAGAGATAAGCTACCTGTTGAGCAAGGGGTATCTCAAAGAACTCATAGGCAAAGGAAAGAACAAGACTAATGATCAAGACAGGATCCCGCAAAGAGCAAAATCCCCGCCTCCAGATGCTAAGGTAATAGGTTTCATATCTGGTGGGTCTGACATTTGTGGTACTTCTTATTCTGCAGCAAAAAGAAATGCCAAGGAAGCAAAGACAGAAATAGGGGACAGGCCTATCAAAACCACTAGCCTGACAGAAGAAAAGGTGATCTCTTTCGATGAAGAGGACATGGATAACGTACAGGATCCTCATCATGATGGACTGGTTATCACCTTATATATCGCCAATCACTTCATAAGAAGGATACTGATAGACGGAGGAAGCTCAGCAAAGATCATTCAACATGATGTCATAAAAATAATGGGGATCCCAGATTCCGAAATTATCCCCAAGACTGCGGTACTAGTTGGATTCAGCGGAGAGGTCAAGAACACAGTCGGAGAGATAAAGCTTCCGATATATACCGAGGGGGTAAACACTATACAAAAATTTTGTGTAATAGATTCGTTATCTTGTTATAATATTATTCTAGGGAGACCCTGGATACACGACATGAAAGCAGTACCTTCGACATATCACCAATGTGTCAAGATGCCTACCCCTTGGGGGGTAGTAAAGATCAACAGCGATCAACAAGATGTGAAGGACTGTTACACCTCTTTAATGAAGGCTTCCGCCAAGACCAGGCAAGCATAGCAATTAAATAAGCAAGCCCGAGACATCCTGGAGACCAAGGAGCAGGATGTGAAAGAGGTATCCCTGAGTGCTAAGGATCCCGATGTCAAGGCACTTATTGGAACCAGTATCCCCAAAGATATTGATCAGGATCTTGTAGAATTGCTAAAGAGTAGAACTTCAACCTTCGCCTGGAAGCATGAGGACATGACAAGTATCTTCAAAAACGTTATTACACATAAACTGGGTCTTGATAACAGTTTCAGGCCTATACATCAAAAGAGAAGGAAGTTCGCTCCTGAAAGAAACGCAGTGATACAAGAGGAAGTTGAAAGATTACTAAAAGCAGGGATGATAAGGGAAGTAAAATTTCCAAGATGGCTAGCTAACGTAGTAGTGGTCCAGAAGAAGAATGAAAAATGGAGAGTTTGTGTAGACTTCACAGACTTAAACAAAGCATGTCCGAAAGATCCATTTCCATTGCCACACATAGACGCAATGGTTGATGCTACAGCAGGCCACGAGATGCTCACGTTCATGGATGCTTCATCAGGATTCCAACAAATCCAGATGGAACCCTCAGACCAGGAGGATAATGCCTTCATGACTCCGACAGGTATATACTGCTATATTGCTATGCCTTTTGGTTTGAAAAATGCAGGTGCAACATATCAAATGCTAGTCATCATGATGTTTAAAGACAAGCTAGGGGACACCATGGAAGTCTACATAGATGATATGGTGGTCAAATCGAAGAGAGCTGAAGATCATCTCAGGGATCTCAAGGAAGCATTTGACATCCTGGACAAATACAATATGAAGCTAAACTCGTCCAAGTGCCACTTCGGAGTGGGGGAAGGAAAATTCTTGGGATACATGGTGACCAAGAGAGGAATAGAGGCCAGTCCAGAACAGATCAAAGCAATAATCAATTTGAAATCCCAGCAAACACCAAGGATGTCCAGAGACTGACTGGCAGAGTAGCAGCACTTAACAGATTCATTTCAAGATCCTCGGAAAGATGCAGGGAATTATATGACATCCTGAAAAAGAACAAGAGGTTCGAATGGGAAGAGAAGCATTAGCAAGCACTCCAATCATTAAAGGAGTACTTATCAACCGCTCCTCTACTAATGAAACCCGAAGATGGAGAACCATTATCCCCATATCTAGCGGTATTCGGAAACTCAGTGAGCGCTGTCCTAGTTAAGGATCACGAAGGCCAACAGCATCTGGTATATTATGTAAGTAAAAGACTACTCCCGGCTGAAACCAGGTATTCTCATTTAGAAAAATTAATATTGGCTTTAATAATAGCATCCACTAAACTTAGACATTATTTTGAAACACACACTATTCACGTAAAGACTAATTATCCTATTAAGTGTTTTTAAGAAAGCCAGAGATGTCTGGAAGGATGGAAAAATGGTCAGTCAAGCTCAGCGCGTATGATCTCGTATATGAGCCTAGAACAGCGATAAAATCACAGGCACTCGCAGACTTTGTGGCTGATTTCAGTAGTGATATACAGCATGAAGCAGACCTTGAAGTTCAACAGTTAGAGGAATCAAAGGATAAGTGGATCCTATTCACTGACGGGGCATCAAACGTTAGAGGAACGGGTCTAGTGATCATGCTGAAATTGCCACAAGGGGACATGATACCCCAATCTATAAGTTGTGAGTTCCAAGCGACTAATAACGAAGCTGAGTATGAAGCTCTGATAGCTGGCTTGAAATTAGCTTGGGATATGAAAATCAGGTATCTTCAAGTATATGCTGACTCTTTGTTAATCACTAACTATTTTAATGGCTCGTATGCAGTGAAAGTTGAAAGACTAGCCAAGTATATGGAAATAGTTAAACAATTATCTGTGAAGTTCGATATGTTTGATATAAATCAGGTACCAAGAGAAGACAACTCTGAAGCTGATGCCTTAGCGAACCTCGCTTCGGCTCTCAAGATACAGAAAGGAGTCAGGATACCGATCATACATATCCTTGGTCCAGCAATCGAAGACCCAAACGAAGTGTCAAATGTAGAAGAAATAGATATTCAGGATCCCGTCCTAGACTTTACCTATTAAAAAATATTTGTAGGATGGAGAAATCCCGAGTGACGAAAAGAACCACAGGGCTTTACGCATGAGGGTGTCCCGCTTTGTAATTTTACATGATGTCTTGTACAGGAAATCTATTGCAGGTCCATATTTGAGATGTTTGGAGGATCCTTAAGCACGTGAGGTTCTCAAAGACATACACGAAGGAGATTGTGGAAATCACACTTGGGGAGGGCGCTATTTTCAAAGATCCTGAGGACATGATATTACTGGCCTACAATGAGGAAAGATGCTGTAACCTACTCTCAAAAGTGTGATGCCTGCCAAAGACACATCAATATACTTCACCAACCAGCAGAGCCATTGTATCCAGTAATCTCTCCTTGGCCATTTATAAAGTGGGGAATGGACATAGTCGGCAAACTCCCCAAGGAACCAGGAGGTAAAGTGTTCATGCTAGTGATGACCGACTACTTCTCAAAATGGATCGAAGCCGTGGCATTTGTCCAAGTAAGAGAAAAGGAAGTTATCTCCTTCATCAAGCGCAATATCCTGACGAGATTCGGGATCCCGGCGAGATGGTATGCGACAATGGGTCTCAATTCATCGGCAAAAGGACAACCAACTTTTGTGCTAGTTGGGGAATTAAAATGATAACTTCCACCCGTGTGCATCTTCAAGCCAATGGACAGGAGGAGTCAAGCAACAAGATCATCATCAACAACATAAAGAAAAGATTGGGAGCAAAGAAAGGACGATGGGCTGAAGAGCTACCTTTTGTACTTTGGGCAGATAGAACAAACCGCAAAAAATGCTACAGGACAAACTCCATTTTCTTTGGTGTTTAGAACTGAAGCAATGATTCCTACGGAGATGGTTATCCCTACTGCCAAAACCAATCTTCAAACTCCGGAATCCAACAAAGAAGCCCTCGCTCAAGATCTTGATACTGTGGATGAGCTCAGGGATCTTGCAAAAGTCCGTATAGCAGCTTATCAATAGAGAATAGAAAAATCATATAACAAGAGTATAAGGATCAGAAGATTCCAAGTGGGTGACTTAGTACTAAGGAAGGCATTCGAGAATACTACCAATCCCAGTGACCGGGAAACTGGGACATGAGGCTTGGCACTCGTAGGAGTGGGACCCTATTTTTTTACCACAATAGCCCAGAGAGAAGGCTATCAAGACCAGACAAAGCAAACTCGGAGTATGAGTTAGGGATTCCTACAAAGAAATAGAACAATTCAGGATCATGACAAATATGAACGAAGATATTAACTATTCTTTACCTGAAGACATCTCGGATTCAGAAAACTGGGTCTCGAGGCTTGCCTGACAGACGGTAGACTCGAAGCGGAAGGATCTTTCACCTGCGGGTATTTCTAACAACGCTTTGATCCTCTTGTCTGTATCGCTTCTTGCAGGGACCAATTTGTGAAATTTTGGAGCTACACAAGGATCAAACAAGAATTATTAGCAACAGGTAAAACATAATATAATTTTTAGGAATCCTAGCTAATTCCTACCCTTCTTAACCCATTCAAGCGGCAAATGTCTCCCACCGGGGATAGAATCTCTCCTGATAAAGAAGAACTTCCCCTTACAGTCATGATCATTTTGAGTAGCTTTTGGGATTAAGTGAGTTCGTCTAGTCCTGAGCTGAAGGACGAATCGAGAAGAGCCATGGGTTCTTAGATTGTAAGTATCGGCTAGCTCAGGGACGTCAGTGGTCAAAGAATGTGAACGATTAAGCCTATCAAGAGTAACCAAAATCCTCCAAACCATCGGCATGATTTGGGAATAACAGAGACCGGTAAGTTTAAAAAACTCGGTGACGAGTGGTGGAAAAGGATACGACAGACCCAAAGAAAAAGGATAACTGTGAAAACAAATCCATGTTTCAGAAATCAAATCCGCCTTTGTTCGAGAATCGAAAGGCCTAAAAACGGTTTTTTGAGGGAAAACATTGTTGGATTTCAAAAGTTTGATCTCTGAGTCAGTGAAAGCGCAGAGCTCGAGATCAGAGTGATCAAGGATTCATTGATCCTTGAAATCCTCTATCGTTTCAACAATAATGGAGGAAGTCGATGTAGTCATCTTCTTACCCATGGCGACGGAAGAATAGAAGAAAGAAAGTAAAAAAGTTTCAGAAATTAATTTACCTGTTCCGGCTTGAAAAAGATAAATATGAAAGAGGAAGCGTAATGATGGTTTTATACTACAAGCCCCAAACGGTTAAATTGCCTCGGTATACGTAAACGTCTCATCCTAACCCTATCATCATTTATTATTTGAATTTTAAAATTTTACAGATGTCGATAAGATTGACAACTGTTAAATTTGGGGACAATTGTTAGGGTCATTTTACAGCTCAGGATCCTGGATCTTCAACGTACTTCGGTATCCTGACAGGTTCCGGTATCCTCAATATTTAACTGTTATTATCTTTCATTTATTTTGACCAATACGCGGGTAAAACACGTGTAGTCAAGGTCATCCCTGAAGAATTGCTCCCGAAGTCAAGGAGAACGTGTTGAAGACGCGTGGAGTGACTTGCAACGGATATATTTGAAGAAATAGTCTATCCCGGGATTCTCGGATAGTTAGTTAGCATTATCATTGTATTTATTCAGCAAGTATTGATCGAATAGGCACAACATTCACTACGCACTTAGCATTCTAGACTCGTAATCAGCTCTGTAACACTCTTAGCTCGATTATTACTGCTCAACACTTGTAATCTTTTTATTATTTATTCAATAAACGAGGCAGGGGACGATTGTCACCTCCCGAGGTTTTATGCCGGCGATCCCTAAAGATCAAAGGCTTTCCTCGTAAACAACCGTGTCACTTTTTACGTTTTTGCATTGTTCTACGTTAATTTTATAAGCACACTACTTCACAAACTAAGTTTGGTTACAAAATTAGTCTTGTTAATTTTTACCCAAAACAACACCCACCTTGGTTCCCAACATAATATGCAAATAAGTAGTAACACAAGCAGAATGTTTTGTCCGCTTTTACATTGTATTCTAACCAGTAATCATATTTATCAAACCAAGTCGGGCTAAAACGTCGCTCTGTAGTCCCTATCTTTCTTTTTGGAAAATTATGACCACGTGGTTGGCAAGGTCCATTAACCAAATACTTAGCTTTGATCAGGGTGATAATCCAAAATTATTTTCCTGTCAAGGAAGATTATCTAAATTAACTAAACTAGGTCCGGAAGATGATGTTATTCGTGTAAAAAACCGTTCCATAGCACCTATTAGACAACAAAATTCAAGTAAAAGTAATTTTAGTTTTAAACAATTCAAGCAATACAAATTAATAACTCAAACCATTGTGATTGTAACAACAGACTAGTACTCTACTAGTGTGTGTGAAAATGAAAAGAGTACAAACAAAGCAAATAATAGATTAATAGATGAATATGTATTGAAAATTCATTGATTTTAATCTTAATATAATATTAATAAAGTCTTTTGACGAACTCCTATTTTTTGTGGAATTTCGATTGCATAATCAAAGTATCAAACCTAAGATTAAACTACGAACCTACAATGTTGAACATAATCAACAGATAAAACTATTCGGACCTACAACTTCCAACTAATCGATTGCGTTTTAACTTCGATTGCGATTACGATTGAGTCAGAAATTCGAACCTGAATTTTCGTTAAACTTCGATGGTGATTTTGATTAGAATTTGGATGGGCGCTCTGCTGCTCTAGTTTCTTTCTACTCGTTCGTATGCTTTTTTCTTTTTTCTATTTTTTCATTTAGTGGGCCTTAAACTAGGTTGAAAGAAAGCTGCAGACATGGGCCATGGGGCACGGTGAAAAAAACAGATGGGTGCAAAAAGTATTTAAACCAACTTTAACACTTCAAATTTTTATATACACAAAAGCCTATTAAAATTTCAGTGGGTGCATACCCTCCCCCTGGGCTGGCCTTCAATTCGCCCCTGCCTGTGGCGCTTGATGATAGTCCATGAAGGCCTCCTACGGTGGTAGCAGGTAGAAACTTTCTACTCATGATCTTCTTCATTGTAGCTCACGAACTACCTTCGGATTACCTCATCTCTGTTGCTGCCTCTTGACGCTTTCCCACCACAGGGAAGCGGATTTTTTTAGTTTGATAACCATGATCTTGACCTTTAGTTGCTCATGGATATCTTTGAGGTCAAAGATCCTCTTGACGGTGTTGATCCAATCAATGAAGTCATCCACCTGAATATTGCCAACCTTGACAACTAGATCCCTTAGTGGGTTGAAATAACGTGGGGTTCGGTCTCTCTAACGGAAAACCCCGAATGGGTTATCGTCCTTTGTTTCCAACTTGTTCCTTCCCATCGTGTGATCTCCTCATCATGCGGATCTGGCGCATCCCCGACGTTGCCTTGTGCAACATTTCTACACAAGGGAGGGCGACCTCTTCCATTATTCGATTACCGTAGCTCTGATACCACTTGATGTACACAGAAGCACAATCAAATGACATACAAGAACACACGAGAATGACCAAACGCTTCGAATCGAAAGCTTTGAAAAGTCAACCGCTTTAAGCATAAATTTAAATAGAGAAACAACAATTCAAACAGTCCGTCAAAGTCAAACCCCTAGCTCTCAACTTATATATGTGATTTTTAGTCAATTTAGGAAAAGAAATCAAACCAAACAAATAAAATTAAAAAGATAAGGTAAATCTTCACATCCTTCTCTTGCCGCCACCTAGCTCACGAGTTTCTTACTGGGCCGCGATCAACATTCCACGGAATGTACTTCTAGATCGACCCATCCAACCAAACCGCAAGCCCGAGAATCGTAGGCAAGCCCAAATATGCTTCTCATATGTTTTCAGTTGAGAGAAAAAGTTTAAATTCGTAATTTGAAGTTTATACACGACTGAAAATTTTGATCATAAAACTAGACTTTATGAGGATTAACTTTTACCAAAAACACACTACAGAGGATTATCTAAAATTTAACAAATTGTGTAGGCTAGTTTCAATTTGTAATTGGTGGCTGCTATCTTTCACATCATACGGACCGTATGATTTGACGAAAAATGGTCATACGTACCATGACTTTATTAGTGGTAACATCTGTCTTTTCAATGTCAATTAATCATATCATATGGGTCGTATGATTTGATGAATAACACTTTATAGGGGTCATATGAAAACATCATACATGTCACATGAACATTTTGGTCGTATCATACTGGTCGTATGATCTTTATTATCTGTATAGTATTTCAGTGGTGTTTACTTAAAACGCACCTTTTTGGGTAAGTGGCTACAAACGTTTGGCTGCCTAATTTGATGTACACATCAATCATAATGCTCATCACTCATGAATCAAACCTAACTAAATAATATTTTGAATAGTTGACTTTTCTTCCATGTTCGGTAGGTAAATTCAAAACACCCAAAAGTCTTAGTTTAACTAGATCTAGATGTTCGGCTTTAATTTCGTGTGCTGGATCCATAGATTTCTGCCAGCCGAAAAAGGTCGGGTGAAAACAATCATATCGGATTGTAGGAAAACCGAGATTTTTAAAAATTTATTAATAAAATCACAACCTTTAACAAATCATTTGAGAAACTTAGGGGTTGTTTGGTTCATGGAATATTTTTATAAGGAACTAGCTTTAACCCCATGTGTTATATGGGGTAAAATCGTGAAACGTTAATATTGTATTGACAACTTTTTATTTTGTTAAATGTTAATATTATATGGATTAAAGTAATCAAAACATCAAAAAAATACATGAAAATACATTTAATAAGTGGTGTACTTTTTACAATACATTAAATTAAATATCAAATGAAACCTTATAATTATGAATTACTAATTTAAAAATATTTCATTCTATACAATACTAGTTTAGATCCCGTGTTTACACACGGGGTGAAAAATATTAATATTTAAAACTTTAGAGTCTTTATGTATATATTTTACAGGTGTAAAAATATATTATATATGTATAGTAAGGATATAAACAAGCTCAAAATATGTAAAAATTAATATATAATTGAGTTTCGAAAATACGTTAATTATTATTTAATGTAATTTTACCTTCATTTATTATTTGATTGAAATAAAAGTTAAGTAATTAAATTTCAAAATTTCTTATAATAAAAGATAATTTAAAATAAATGTGTTTTATTAGTATAATTAATATTTTATTTAAATATATATTATTATTAAAAGATAAAAATGCATTAAATAAGAGAGAGAGGCGGGAAAAAAATGATGAGGATGAATATGGAGGCGACACGTGTCAGTAAAAACCTTTATTTATTATATAGTATAGATTTGACGTGATATTTGTAACTTTTCCATGTTTAACACCCAATAAATGCAACAAAAAATAGAATTTCTTTCCTCAATGACTGAAAACACAAAATAGCAAAACCGTTCGAAAAAGGTCACAAACAGTGCGAACCTGATTTAATTTCAAAATTAAATGTGAAAAAAATTAAAACTAATAAATTATAATTGAAACCAAACATATTTTTTTTGAAAAAAAAAACTCGTCATTTAAAAATAAAATTCAAGTTTATAATATAATACACTTTTAAAAATAAATGTTTATAAATTTCTTAATTTTAATTAAAAACTAACTATTAAAATTTCAAAATCAAAATAAAAAATTTGTTTATAAATATCAAACTTAAAAAACTACTAACTAAATATTACTAAACTTTATTCTCACGAATATTTATTTAAAACACAAAAGTAGTATTTTCAAAATTTATATGTAAAACTAATAAAATCTTATTTTTTAATAATAAAACTTTAAAAACTTATTTTTTTAATAATAATACTTTAAAACTTGTTTTTTTAATCTTCTGTTTTTTAGTTCTTGAGTTTTTAAAATATTCACTTTTGATAATAATAAAAAAAACAGTTTGAGTCAATGGTAATAATGGTAAATTGATTTGGTTAAATGTTTATTTATGTATTTTTTTTTAAATTAAGCTTAATATGGAAAGAATTAACAGTGTATGTAAATGTGATTTTTGGGGGGAAAATTTGTGAGGTTGATTGTGGTGATGACACTTGTCAAAACCATTTAGTCTTTTATTATACGAGAGATTGAAAATGGAATTTGAATTGAAATGTGAAGGAATTGGAATTAATTCTCATGAAAAGTTATAATGTGTTTGGTTTGTAAATTGACAAAAGGATTTGAAATGATAAAGAAAAACAACTTACATAATTACCCTCTGTTTTTTTCTTTATCCATCTGCACCACCCTATTTCTCGCATCACAAATTCTTTTTTTCTTTACCATCGACTTTAACAATTCAATCTAAAAAAACACCTTTGGGAGTTTGCTAATAAAGTCCATCTTCAATCATTTAATCCAATCAACTTTTTTTTGTTCGACATTGTTGGTTTGGCAATTGTTGGAGACGTTGAACACGAAGAGTAGTCTAGGTAAAAGAAAAAGGCAAAAATCTAAGCTTCTATGAAAATATGTTTGCTGATGATGGGACTTTCAAGTTACCAACTGATGAAACAGTGGTGAATTACAAGTCGATTTTCATACAGAGAAAAATAAATTATAAATGACGAATTAATAACTGATCTGGAAATCATAAAACCAAATTATCTAAATATTGAAAAATATTCTTTCGGAATCCCAGAAAACCAAATCTCCAAAATATTAATTTTAATTCAGGTTTATAATGAAGAATCTCATGATTTATGTTACGATTTTGTTTGGTGAAAGGCAAGAAAGAATCGAAGGGTTTTTAGTAATTTTTAAACTTTCCATTAGAAATTTGAGAATTCCTTCACCATATGGAAAGAAAGTTGAAATCCTTTGAAGGATGGAATTTGGTGGAAAACTTTCCAATTCCATTTCCGTCATTTACCAACCAAACACATTTTCTCATAGAATGTTTTTCAATTTCAATTTCAATTCCATAGAAGTATGTGAACCAAACAGGGCCTTAGGAAGTTTTTTCACCGTCCATTAAAAAAATGAGACGAAATGTGCGTTAAAAAATTGTAATTAAAGTGATATTTTCTAAATATTAATAAAATCACACGAAGCCCGTAACATATTTACTTGAGAAACTTGGAAATATCCATTCAAATCACTGGTTTCGACATGAGTTATAATTCTGTTGAAAAAAATTTTACTACTTATTTTTTATTTATTACTAACTATTTAATATTTTTTTATTAGTTTTTAAATTTTCATTGATATTTAATATTTTCTTTATAATTTCGAAATATTCATTACTACAATAACCAAACCTAGTAAAAATCTCATAATTAGCATTGGTAAAGTCTAAAAGGGTAGAATGTAGACAAACCACATGGTTGTCATTAAGATTTCAGGTGTTTTATGCAACTTAAAAAATGGACACCTAAAAATCTAAATTATAAAGTTATATATATAAAAAAAAATCCATTTAACATAATGAAATCAATAATCAATCAATCATAGCTCATAAGAATTTAAAAAAAGAAAAAATACTTGATTGGAGATGAGAAAATCCGAAAACATCAAAAATCAAGAATAGTTGAGTCCTCTTTACTCAATCGATCTATTAAAGCACTCGGCTTATTTTTTTCCCAAAGGTTTCATTCAAACGCAACATCATCAAACTCCTTACTCCCCTGTTTTGTTCGACTTCGACGATCATCACTGAAGTCTCTCATGTTCGATGACGAATGCTATTCCAAAAGGTAAGGCTGTCGGTAAATACTTTTTATTAGGTTTAATGGGTTTAAAAGAAATGGAATGTTGGGCTAATAGGTCTCATTCTATTTTTATATGGACCCATTCTACTTTTATGGGCTGATTCTATTTTTAATGGGTTTAGATGGGCTGATTCTTTTATAACTCTAATGGGTTTAAATGGACTGGTTCTATTTTTATAACTCTGATGGCCCATTAGTGATTTTTTTTAAAACTTGCAGTTTATTTTATATATAATATATAAAATGTTTACAACTCAACCCAGTTGACCTGCTAACCCCTTTTTGACCAGTTTAAACCATCTTTTACATCCCACCAACCCGATTAACATGTTTACAGCTTCATTATTACCCGATTAACATGTTTACAACTTAATTAGTACCTGATTAACACGTCTATAACTTAATTAGTACCCCCAACCTGTTTGACACATTTAAATAAACAGGGTTAACGGGCCGTGTTCGGGTCAAAGGACTTCAAGTGTGTGCAGGTGAGGGTTGATGTTCTGACACAAATAAAAATACAGGTTGTGTTCGGGTTGAACATATCAACCTGCCAACCCGAAACCCGTTATGATTGACACTCCTGGTTGCAACATTTACAATACACAAAGTCGATACGTTTTTTTCTTCCAATGGTCACTAAACTGATATTCAAGGGATTTCACATTAGTCTTAACCACACATTAACAACTAATTATTGGAGCTTTATAATTCAACCTAACATTAACAAAGGGAAACATTTGAGGATCTCCAAGATCTCAAAAGGGCTTTCAAAACAATGTCTAAAATCAACTTAGAAACACTCTATCTCGAGTTTATTTCTAACAAAAAACTAGGTTTTCTCTAATGTTTGCCAAGCAACAAGCAAAAACATAGTAAAACTCAATGCTGATAACATCGTCATACCGTATAAGCTCGTTCAAAAAGATCAATAAGCCCGTCTCTGTGTTTTCTTTGGCTTCTTCACGAAACTCAACCTGATCTTCTTAAGCCTTCTCCTCTTCCTCGCCATCTTTTCTGGCAACGTCTCCCTCTTCTTCTCTTTCACCACTATAGGTTTCTTCACGAATCTTGGATCCAATTTATACGCTTTTACAACAACCGGTAACCCCTTACTTTCCGCTTCTTTAAAAAGAGCATTAGCCTTTTCAACACGCCCGTGTGCACATAGTTTTCCCATCAAAAGATCATAAGTCTTGACACCCGGCTCACAATCTTTCTTCATCTTTGAGAAAACCGTTAGCGCATGATCAACCCTCTCAATCCCACATAAAATTTTAACAAACTCATAGTACGCCTTCTTATCAAGCGAATCCCCAAACCCCGCTGATCTCATCCTACCAATCATTTCATCCCCCTCACCCGTTCTCGCAGCTTGATACAAACTCTTGATCAAAACAAGAAACGTCTCTTCATTCGGATGACACCCCCATTCCCCCATCCGATCAAACAACCTCATCGCATCTCCCGTCTTCCTAATCTTGCACAAATTACTAACCAAAATGTTAAAAGTTTCCACATTTCTCGGAACCCCTGCAACATCCATATCAACCAACACTTTCTCCGCTTCAAATTCAAGCCTAAACGGATCTTTCTTCCTACAAAGCCTACAAACGCAATCAAGAATCGCGTTATACCCAACCGCCCCAATCTCAAACCCGCCCCTATACATCTCTTGTACCAACCTCCTAGCCTCATCAAGCTTCCCATCAACACACCAACCTTTAACCAACATATCACAAATAAACTCATCCGGAAAAAACTCACTTGCAACATTCGTAACCATCTTCTCCGCGTAACCACCAAACCCATGATCACACAACTTAGACACAATAAACTTCAAAGAATCCAAATTCCTCACAAACCCATATTCAATTTCCATTTTTTCAAACAATGCAACTGCTTGTGTAGGTCTACCAGCCCTAACCAACCGATCTACAAAACATTCAAAAGTTTTAACACCAGAAATACCTTTGCTGGCAACAAGAACTTCATGGGTGGCCTTGAAATCGTTCCGCCGGCCGAAGTAAGCGATGAAATGGGCTAAAGATTCGTCGGTGAGCTTAAAATCGGGTCTTGTTGAAACCCATTTGTGGAAATCGAGAGCCGTGCGTCCGGCGGTTGGGGAGAGGTTGAGAGAGGTTAGGATGATGGTGGAGGTTAGAGTGATGTGGGAGAAGGTTAAATCGAGGCGGTTGGGGAGAGGGACAGATTGGTCATTTGGGGTTGTGATGAGTTCGTGTGAGATGGATTCGGCGATTTGGTGTGAATCTTGGATTGGGGTTTGTGAAGAGAAGAATTTGGGGAAAAATGGTGTGAAATGGGAGTAGGGTTTTGGGTGTGAGGGTTTTTGGGGGTGGAAGATTGGGTGTGATGGAGGTGGTGGTGGTGAAGAGAAGTGACGGCGGCGTAGGAGGATTCGGAGATGGGACGCCGTTGACGGCGGAGATGGCCTGAGCATGTTTGTTGCGGGAATCGGAAGGGAACGAGGAGAGAGTTTTGAGAGGTAGAGAACTGGAGATCGTTATAAACCTAAAATGACTTGACCCGGATTGAAGTTATCCGATCCGGAAGGCCGACTTCTTTGAGTTGGGAATTTGGTTTTTTTTAAAACAAATTTCTTTAATCATATGAAAGTGAGACTTAACATATGAACCATGATTTAGGTTACATGTTGCTATCATGTAAAAGACTACATTACTCGTTTATTGGAATATTTATTATCATTCTCATTCCTATAAATTAATTAAAGTTTATCATTCTATAAATCTAGGTGTCATTCATTTTAGAGTAAAGTGTTATTTTCTTTCATACGGTTTGACCATTTTAACTACTTTTATCTAAAAGTTTATTTTATAGATTTTCGTTCTTGAATTTTCAAAATCTAATTTTCATCCACCTGACTAAGTCCGTCTACATACTAACGTTAAATTAGGGACCTTCAATTGAATAAATTGAATAATCTGACTAACGCCCGTAGAAGAGGTCTCCGTTTAAGCCGGTTTTCGTCGGTCCAGCCGGCACAACCAACAACTTGTTTGGTTTAATTTATTAAAAAAACCATAGTTATCGATCCGGTCCAAAAATTCCATCAAGGCTCATTACCCCATTAGTGGTTTGCTTTTTGCCATGTTTTCAGAGAGTATACGGGTCTTTTGGAAAGTGGATAGAATGAGAGGTGTCATGTGTGATATGTATGCACATTCGATGTTCAAAACCGTCCAAACGAGTTGAATAAACTTATTATATCCGCTTGTCGGGTTAGGAATAACATGGTTTGGTTTACGGTTGAAAAACTAGATAAAACGGTTCAGTTTGAAACCGACTGGACAAACCTAACCGACTGAGATATTAAATAAAAACTTGATTTTTTAAAACTACATATTATTAATAAAAGGTAAAGATAAAACTACTTTTTGGGTGTATATGAATCTAACAATTATACGTATATTTTTTTTTCTGTAATACATACAAATTATTAATTTAACCGATTTCGTTATTTTAGGTTTTTCCTTTTTACTTTTTTTATAGAAAAAGGAAACGAAGCCTCGATAAATTTTAGTAACAGAAAAAATAATTGAAAGAACCTAAATAATAGGCCTAAAATTTGGGCCTTTAAGCCCGGCCCAATAGTCACTAGGATGGGCCCTATACGAAGGGTAAGAAAGCCCGGCCCAAGCCCTAACAACTTACTGACTACAATATGCCTAAAAGGAAATTTCAAAGTCTCTTATTGGTCCTAAAAGTGACCCAATAGATGATAACTAACTAAAGTTATCCATACAACTTGAATTACGAAAGTTTATATTCCTAATGATCCAAAAGTTCAACACACATGATTGCTTCACAATTAGGGATGGCAAAAAAGAAAACCCGAGTTCGACGGGTTTACCCGAAACTTGAAACATCCGGAACGGGTAATACCTAAAAAAATCTAACGGGTATGTGACCGGGTATAAGATTAGTTCATATTTCTTGGGTGTGGGATGTGTATGGGATTAGGTGATACCCGACCCAATTACCAAAATACTTGTTTACCCGAACCATATACCTGAAAAGTTTTAATTTTAATTTTTGTTTTTCCTTAACCTTTGCCTTTTAATGCTTCACGTCAGTAGGTTAATTATATAAAAAATATCATTTTTTTGAAATATGTATTTGATGATATCAACGTATATAATTTATTCAAATTTAATATGTTATGGAAATATAAAAATAGAGTTATAGAAATGTACACGGCTACCTGATGGCTATTGACGATGCCTGCGAGTATGCCCGATACTAACGGGTATACCTGACACACGCCGGTATGCTACTAATGGGTATACCCGATACCCACGGGTATGCCCGATACCCGAAGGATAATTACCAAACACAAACCCAACGGGTAATGGGCCAGGTATGGAACACGGTTTTACAAACGGGTATGGAACTGTGATTATAGATACCCAGCAATCGCCATCCTTATTCACAATTTTTCCTTTGTTGACCTTGTTGACTGTTGACCCTATGACCAAAGTCGGAGTTGACTGTTTGGTCAAAGTCAACTTTGTAGTATTTATATTTCAAGCCCATATTGTCCCTCCAGGTTATGCTTTCAAACTTCCGTAACAATAACAACTTGCAAATAAAACCATACAAGCTTTTGGTTAATTTCATGTACCCAGCCCAGCTAGAACTATTAGTCCCAACTTTGACCCATATGTATAAGGTAATAGTCAAACAAAATGGGCTTTCCCCCTCTTTAATTTCTCTAGATCTGTTTGTATCCAAAATTTATTCCAGAGAAGGCATAAAATCAAGGGAAAATCCCAAAGTGTACCATTTCTCCCGATGTCTCTTTGACCCATTCTTTTGCGAATGTCCCCTCTAATACCGTCAGATCCGACAGTATAACGTCGTTGAACGACAGTGTTTAGAACTAATTACAGCCCGCCACGTGTCCCAAATGAGTCGGATTCGCCCAGTATATTTGAAAAAATATGTCGGTGTTTGAAAAAAAGTGTCGTCCGATGGTGTTTGAAAAATAAATATACGTCAACAATTTTGTAATAAACAAATAAATAAAATCATGTTTGAAAAAAAATCAACAATTTTATATAAATACAATGAGATATTACCTCAACAATTTTGTAAAAAAAAAAAACAATACCATCGGGTCCTCCGGTGTTTATAAATATACCGGTGATTCCGACCTTTTTGGAACGCGAGACGAGCTATAGTTGGCTGATAACAGTGTAGGACGACCATGTTATACTAGTGGATCCGACGGTGTTAGGGGGGACATTATTGGAAAATATGGGTTAAAGGGACATTATGGGGAAAATGATTGGTTAAAAGGACATTACGAGGATAAATTAAATTTTTGTTTTGACTTTGATTTTAGTATAAATACTAAGGAATCCTTGGTATTTTAACACACCAAAATTCACAAACACAGTTATTTCCAGTCATTCTCTGACATTTCCTTCTGATCTTGTTCATGGTATTTTTTCGGGTGCTATAGTCTTCCCCGGCAGTACACACTACTTCAGCTATTGTATGCTGGGAAACAAACAAATTATCTTGTGAAACTCAAAATTTGTTTTAAGGAGAAACAAGAGACAATGGGCCAAGATGAAAGAAAAGCTTAACACTGTCATGCTTATACTCTTTATAAGAATGGAATGTCGGTTACTACAGTCCCCGACATGTCATTGGACCACGTTCATTGTACAAGGAATGTTGCAGGTGGTACAAGGCTTCCTCACGTTTCTTCTTATCTCTCTCCTGATAACGGACGATGGCACCATGCGTATTCCTTAGCGCTCTCATCTATGTTTATGTTCTCTCTCATAATCTTGCCATGTCGGTTTTCTCTGATCGATTATTGTAGGTCCTAATTTCAATCGAAAATCACAAAACAGATCGATTACGCACACACACAAGCGGAATCTGTGTGTTTGGTGGTGAAATAGAGGAGAGAAACAGATTGGTGAAGATAACAGGCTAACCACACTTGAATCAACACAAAATGATATGAAAATGCAAGAACACATAGTGTAAAAACAACTGCAAATGTATTGATTCAGGAACAATGTGAAAGAGAGAATTTCAGTGTTACAACCGCTACTCACACCCTAAACATTCTCAAACTAGGCTATTTATAGTAAGCTGACAGCCATTGAAACTATGCTCACCGAAACTACTAGTTTCGGTTGAGCATTTACAAGTGATAGAACAAACTGTCGAAACTTACTATCTATCGAAACTACTAGTTTTGATTGAACAAATCTCAATCGAAACTAAGTAGTTTCGATGGCCCAGACTTAGACTAATTAAAGCAGTAAATTACTTAAACTGAATTTACAAATAAAGAAACTAAGCTAACATTGTTCAAAATACATTGATGTTATCAGCTTAAATAAAACATGACTCTACAATCTCCCCCTAAGCCGGTGCATCAATGTCTTCAACTCTCCACTAAGCAGTTGGTCCTTCAGTTGGCTTCTAGAAGTAAGGCTTCACATGTAAGGTCACAACCCTTTGATAAGCCTTTGCATCAGCTTCATCATCATCACTGTAAGCTTGAATATGATTCTTGAACAGAACCTCCAGATCTTCAGGCTGGAACTTCAGAAGCTCCATAGGCTCAAAAATCACCATGTCATCCTTACCTTTACACTCTATCACAGCACTTCCAATGTTTGGATTGTAGTACCACCTTTTGAAAGTTTGGAGCTGAACAGGCACAGACTTGGGTAATGTGATAGTTTTATGAGTTTGAGCAGGCTCGTACCTCAGAAAGACATAAGGCTTCTTAGTCTTGGGGATGAAACCTTGTCTTTGAAATCTTCTTCTTTGTTTTTCTTGGCTTTAACCCTTTAAATTCATTGTTGACTTGGATGTGTAGGTAGTGTTTAAAGTCAGAAGCCATCATCACATTTCCTGGATTCTGAAGTGGAAGCTTGGACAGATCTCTAAGATCATAGAAAGGGAGAGTTTGAAAGTCTGTCATGTTCTTAAAGTGGTAAACCCCTCCCTGTATCTTCTTATAATGAAGAGGTGCCTTTCAGCATCATACTTCCAACCAACAGGAGGCCTCTTCAGTTCTTGATGTAAAGCAATCCATTCATATGTCTGGGGACCCTCCTCTTCTACCATCCTCTTTAACCATGGTATGTTCTTGTACGGGTAATCAGGGTTTGGCTTTGATGGTTGGGTTGGTTCAATGGGAGTTGTTTCAGTAGGTACATTTGGGGTTGATTGAGTTGGAGTTGGTTCAGTTTTTGTTGAAGTGGGTTCTTCAGTAACTGCTGGCTTTACTAAGTTGACATGTACTTCAGAGATATCTTGATCATTATCAGATAAGGCTTGGATCTCATCTCCTTCTTCAGTAAAGTACCTGACTTTTTCCCTCTATAGGTCTTCAGTAGGTAAAATCTCTGGATACAAATCATTGTAACCGAAGTTGTCAATCTCATCCAGAAGAGCATTGAGCTCATGATCCGAGCCAATATCTTCTTCGTCCAGTACCACCACATCAACATTTGACTTTTGGCCTTTCCCACGTTCCATAGCTGCTCTTCTTTCACTAGCAGAGGGAAGATCATATTCTGGTTCTTCAACTTTAACCTCCATAGTCTCCTTTGTCTTAGCAATGGGGCCAGAGAAGATAGTTGGCATCAAGAAACGCACAAACATTATGTCTCTTTACAAACAATAGATCCATATCTGCAAAAAACACACTTGTCAAAAATTCGGACACTTAGAAAAATTTCAGAAGCAGACTCATCGAAACTACTAGTTTCGGGTGAAGAACACTGATCGAAACTACTTGGTTCAAAACTTAGAAGAATTCTGAAACAAGCCTTATCGAAACAACTTAGTTTCGGGTGAAGAAACTCAATCGAAACTACAAGTTTCGGTCAACACTTAGAAAATTTTCATAAACAAGTGATCAAAACTATATAGTTTCGGGCAAAGAGACTTGATCACACCTTTTAAAGACTTGGGCACATTTGGGTATCGAAACTACTAGTTTCGATTGAAAACCTATTTAAATTTTGAAAACACTTTTAAAAGAGAAGGACCCTTTTATCGAAACTTACTAGTTTCGATGTCCAAACCCTTGAACAGTTTATACAGATTGAAACACACAGAATCAAGAACTCGAAGAAATAAACAGACACGTACACACTTATCAAATAGACGAAAAAGATAAAAGAAAGGGTAAGATTAGCCTGAGGGTGTCGAAACTTCATCTTACCGAGTTTTTGACTGTAATATGCAAATAGGTACAATGGACAAGTGAGATATTAACAATGGCAGGATAATAAACAAGAATTAAGCACAAAATAACCAAAATTATGAAGATTTAATCGTCAAAACCCTCTGATTTCAAACCCTAGGTCTGCATTTTGATCAACCACACACATATGAACCAGAAACAGTACCTGATGAAGACGACGACGGAGGATCAGGTAATGAACACTGATTTTGGAAAATTAGACCAAAGGTTTTGAGAGCTTTTGTGAGTGAAAATGAGGGTGTAAAAGATTCTGAGAGTGCAAGTGAAGCTTGACGAGAAGGAAACCTGATTATGAAATCATTTAATTTCTCCATATTCCAAATGACCCATTTGCCCCTGTCGAAACTACTAGTTTCGATAGACAAAGAAAGTTTCGGGTGACTAGGGTAGTTTCGGGTGAGAGGGTAGTTTCAGGTAACATGAGAAGTTTCGATAGCCATTGATCAGATAAGTAAGAATAAAACAAAATCACTCAAATATTTACAACTTTATACATGCTAAAATCAAATAAAATATTCACAAGCTATTTACACTTATCTTCTTAGAAAAGATCCAACATGAGATCAGATCTGATCAGTCTCTTGAAACACTTCCTTTTGCAATCAACTACTGTGAGTCCCTGGAGATAGCTGATATTTGTGCAAAGTTAACCCGAACATTTGTTTATACATAGTTCTTCATGTGATTATAAGGTACCATTTAAACATGATACAAGGTGTACCCCACACATTGAAATAAAATGGTTTTGAAAACCTATCAGTCCTCAAGAAATACCCGTATTCATCCCATCATCTCTTTTTGATTAACCAAGGTACCATCTTAGTAGTTTCAAAATTACCACCAAAAACAAAATAAGAAATCCAAGTGGATTAGAAGATTTTAAAATAAAAAATATCCAAGTAGATATTAAAAGGTACGAACATTCTAGATCTTTGCGTAAGCAAAACAGAAGAAGTCGTAAAATTATCCAAGCGGATAGAAAAAGATTGAACACCTGAGATCTTTGCATAAGCAAAACAGACGGGGTCAAATCATCCAAGTGGATGGGAAAAAGATGAATACATGAGATCTTTGCGTAAGCAAAACATACGGGGTCATCGACGGTATATCGTTACTTTGACGGTCACTTGGTATATGAATAGGAATCCAACACGTAGGACTGTATCTGATTAAATTGGTTTTCTTAATTGATAAAATGAGTTAGATGTTTCAATAATGGGTTCAAACACACAAGTATGAGATAAGATTTAGGTTTTCACACTACTTACAAGTTTTAACCATATGCCGGGCCTACAGCTATACCTCAGTAAACACCATCGCTTTTGGTCCATTCCATGTTCAAGAGATGTGATGATCAGACTCTATCATTTCTCAAAGGTCGGATACGATTCTCCTGAAACACACCATTTGTAAGATTTAGAATATACAGAACTATGTTCAAGGCACAACGATGCAATTCTTTTTTTTTTAACTATAAACAAAGCTATTCTTTTTCTATATGACATAGTGATTCCAATTTCTCCCCCAAAAGATTTGCTTGTAACGAAGAATAACTGTACAAAAATGTAAAAAAAAAAATTGGTAATTTTCTTGAATATTAAGCATAAACAGAAAACGAACTAATATGCACAAAGATTACTCAAAGTTGATCATGCCAAGCATTTCCACCGGTTGTGCAAATCTGGAAGTGTCAAAAGCTTTTGTGAATATGTCGGCGGTTTGCTTGTCGGTTTTGACTTCAACGATTTTGATATGCTTATTTTCAACACAATCACGGATAAAATGATGTTTGATCTCATTGTGTTTGGTTTGGGAATGTTGGACAGGGTTTTTGGTAATATGGGGAATGGAAGTGTTGTCACAAAGGATTGGTGTCTCATGGAATGTGATCCCATAGTCAAGCATTTGCTGGTGAATCCATCTGACTTGGGAACAGCAAAGGGCTGCAGCAATGTATTCGGCTTCGGCAATGGATTGGGAAACGGTGGTCTGTTTCTTACATGGCCATGAGACAAGGTGATTGCCAAGGAATTGATAACCCCTAGAAGTGGATTTGCGGTCTAAGTTGCATCCCCCATAGTTCGAATCTGAATAAGCCACAAGATCCAACAAGTTATTTTTAGGATACCAAAGACCCAGTTTTGGTTTATATTTCAAATAGCTTAAAATACGTTTGACTGCAACTAAATGAGAAAGTTTAGGATTAGCCTGAAAGCGTGCACACAAGCACACTGCAAACATGATGTCTGGTCTGCTGGCAGTGAGATACATGAGAGATCCTATCATGGAACGATAGAGGTGCTGATCAACGCTTTCACCATCCAAGTCGGGAGACAGACAATGTCGAACTTCTACACGATTTTTGAAAGGATGGGACTCAGTCATTTTGAATTTGGTCAGGATGTCTTTGACATATTTTTCTTGATGAATAAGAATCCCTGACTCTGACTGATCAACTTGCAATCCCAAAAAGAACTTCATCTCTCCCATTGAGCTCATTTCAAACTTAGAACGCATTACTTCTTCGAACTCGTTGCATATATGAGGATTGGTGGAACCAAAGATGATATCATCAACATAAATTTGCACCAAGATTGTATCCTCTCCATCCTTCTGTTTAAACAAAGTTTGGTCAATTGCTCCTCGCGTTAAACCATTATTAAGCAGATGCTTAGATAATGTCTCATACCATGCACAAGGTGCTTGATGAAGACCGGACAATGCCTTTTCTAGTTTGTACACATGGTCTGGAAAGTTAGGATCAATAAAACAAGATGACTGCTTGACATAAACTTCTTCTTGAACCTTTCCATACAGAAATGCACTTTTGACATCATTTGATGAACTGTGAAGTCCATATAGGCTGCATAGGCGAGAAACATTCTAATGGCCTCCAAGCGAGCCACTGATGCAAATACTTCCTCGAAATCAAATCCTTCTTCTTGATAGAAGCCTTGCACAACCAAACGAGCTTTATTCCGAACCACAATTCCTCCTTCATCCTTTTTGTTACGAAATACCCAACGAGTGCCGATAGGTACTTTGTTCTTGGGAAGGTCCACCAGATTCCACACATTTAGCTTTGAGAATGTAACTCTTCTTGCATTGCTTCCACCCAACTGTTCTCAAGCAAAGCTACTTTGATGTTCTTAGGTTCCACTTGAGAAATGAATCACGAGAGAAGTCCATCATTCATTTCTTCACAGGCACTTCGGGTACGAACACCCACATTGAGCGGACCAATGATGTTGTCAGCGGGATGATTCTTGTGAATTTTCAACTGAGGAATCTCATCTTCTTCCAATAGCTCATCCAGATTTTTGATGTTATTGACAGGAGGGTCAACTGCATCATTAATGGGATCTTCAGCAGTTGATTGTGGGGCAGAACCTACTATCGGGTGATTGTTGTCTTCGACAGTTTCACTTGTTGCAACAGAACCTGAAGAGTCCACATTAGATTCAACAGCAGCATGTTCAGGGATTTCATTTTGAATGGATGAGGAAGAACTTGGATCATTTATATTCCCTAGATTGTTCACAGAAAAGTAAGGATTAGCAGATTGGAAAACACAAGGAGATTAAATGATTTAAACAAAGAATCGACATAAAAAAGCCATTCTGGACCGTCCCCAGCGTTCGTATGATTGCTTTCATGCCAATTGATATCAATAGATTCCAGCACCATCCTTCTTTGCTTGTTGTAGACACGAAAAGCCCTTTGATTGGATGAGTATCCCACAAAATAGCATTCATCAGCTTTGGTTTCAAACTTGTTCAGCTGATCCGAAGTATTCAGCATAGTGCAAACACACCCAAACCTTCTGAAGAAATCAATAACCGGCTTTCGCTTGTAAATGATTTCATATGGTGTCTTGTTGCAGCTTTTGGTGATGAGAACCCGATTTTGCACAAAACATGCAGTGTTGACTGCTTCGGCCCAAAATGTGATAAGAAGCTTAGAATCAACGATCATAGTTCTTGCAGTTTCTATCAATGTCCGTTTTGTTCTTTCAGCTACACCATTTTGTTGAGGAGTGTAAGGCCCCAAACCCGGGAGGCCTCACTTGTTGGATTTACTCATTCATAAACAGTTCTTAACTTGAATATCAAAATAACGCAGCGGGAAATTTCATTAAAGCTTAAACATTACATCGTTCACATGCGGAAGCGTAACATTTTCAATTACATAAACATAACATAAACAACTCGTAACGGGATGCCAGTCTTCATGATCAACCGGGTAACTCTTCTCGCTTGCCAAGCATCACCGTCCATCATCCATACCTGCCTTAACCTGAATGTGCATATTAAAAAGTCATCTACGCTGGTGAGTTCTAGCTTTACATAAAACCTTAACATAAACATTTTGCCAAAAACATAACTTACATTTGTTTAACAAAAGCGTACGTAAAACATGCAATAACTTAACATCATCATAACATCGTAACATAACATCGTAACATTACATCATAACATAAGTCAACATGAATCGAATCTGCGCCTTCTCGTAACCGTCAATACCATACATCGCATACCAGCGGATGAACTTAAGGCTCGTTACCTCTAAGTCATCCGTCACACAGGTCCCCTAAGGCTCGTTACCTCTAGGTGGACCAAACATATGTCTCCTAAGGCTCGTTACCTCTAGGTAGACCAAACATATGCCTCCTAAGGCTCGTTACCTCTAGGTAGACCAAACATATGCCTCCTAAGGCTCGTTACCTCTAGGTAGACCAAACATATGCCTCCTAAGGCTCGTTACCTCTAGGAAGACAGAACATAACATAGGCACTATTTCCCCGCAAGGAATAGTACCTTCCATCGGGATCCCGGTAATCCCATGGGTGACCGTCGTCACCCCATCATCAACCAGTTGTACAACAGTTGGCCAGCCACAAATTCCCCTAAAAGGTAAAGGCCCATAACATACTTCCCCTTCCCGTAACCTTCATTCCCTAAGGAATATTGGCAGATTCGTTCGTTTATGACTTTCGTAAACTTCACTTCTTTTACTTCAAAACTTCACTTCTTTTACTTCAAAACTTCAGTTAAAGCATTCGTACGTTTTATTAAAAATCATTCATTCATTCATAAAACACTTCATAAACTTCTTTTGGCAAAATATATTTCATAAACGCTTCTTTCGTAACCCTTCCTTCCAAAACATCGTTCATAAACATCATTTTATAAAACGTCACATACAACATTCATAAACATCGTTTTATAAAATAGTCACATCGTTACGTATGCACACCAGCCCAAAAACATTACTAAAACATTTAAAAGAGGGCTTCTAGAACTCACCTAATAAACTAGTCTCGGTTGTCCTAAACAAAGGTCCAACTACTTCACGTACGATCTGAATTGAATAGTTACATACCCATCAGACCAATCCCGACTCTAACGGTTTAACCATTCTAAACATACTGACTTTACTTAACCAGCCTGATGCCTGCGCACTTAGCATGTGCGCAGGGCCTTGTTCTTGCGTACTTAATAAGTGCGCAGACTTTGCTTCATGCGCACTTGGTAAGTGCGCATGACCTTCCTCTTGCGCACATGACAAGTATGCAGGACCTATCTTCTTACGTAGTTTATAAGTACGCATGATCCTCTTTCTGCGTACTTGATAAGTACGCAGGATCCTCTTCCTGCGTACTTGATAAGTACGTAGGATCTGTTCTTCCGCAAGAACCCTAACTTTCGCATTCGGGTCTGATCACGTCAAGATCCCGAACTTGTTTCCATTCAAAACGTTTGCTTTTCATTAAGGAATTCAAATATATGATTTTCTTCCAGTTTCATCCGTAAAACGTTACCTTTTCAACCAAAACCCGAAAAACCCAAAACGAACAAAAACTCAGATCTAGGCAAGATCGTTACCTGTATCGAGATTCTGATCCGGAGGTTCTTCTCACGAGTTATGGAGCAACACTTTACTGAAATCTCGGGTCGATCCGCCAACTTTCTCTCTCTATGATTTCTCTCTCTAGAAGTTGCAAATGAGAGAAATGGTGGTGACTCAGGCTATTTATAGGGGAGGCTCCCCCGTCATGCCTCGTTCGTTTATTCCTGTCGTCTTACGTATAACCCGTCACTTTAATCGTCGTCTTATTTTTGGGGTGTTACAAGTCTACCCCGCTTACAATAGGTTTCGTCCCCGAAACCTATCATAAGTCAAATAGTTGAGGGTACGACTCCCTCATTTCTGTCTCCGTTTCCCAAGTGGCTTCCGATCCCTTTCGATGTTTCCATTGGACTTTAACCAATTAGATAACTTTATTACGTAAACGTCTTTCCTTTCGATCTAGGATGGCTACGTGTTCTTCGATGTAGTTAAGGCTATTGTCTACCTCGATGTCAGTAAGTGGTACGTGAGCCGATTCATCCGCCAAACACTTTCGCAATTGTGATATATGGAAGGTAGGATGAATCCCACTTAACTCATCAGGCAACTCTAACCGATAAGCGACTTCACCAACCCGTGCCATTATCCTGAACGGTCCGACAAACCTTGGATTTAACTTTCCTCTCTTCCTGAATCGTATGATCCCCTTCCAGGGTGATACCTTCAACATTACTCGATCCCCAACGTTAAACTCAATAGGCCTTCGTCGTTTATCCGCGTATGATTTCTGACGATCTTGTGCGGCCTTCATTCTTGCCTTGATTTGATTAAACCTTTCCGACGTTTCTCTTATGACTTCAAGACTCCCTAATTCCTTCTGCCTAATTTCCTCCCAACAAACCGGGGTCCTGCATCTTCTCCCATACAACATTTCGTAAGGCGGCATGCCTATCGTCGTGTGATAACTATTGTTGTAGGAGAATTCGGCTAATGGCAGATGACTGTCCCAATTGCCACCGAAGTTGATAATACAAGCACGAAGCATATCCTCCAATGTTTGAATGGTCCTTTCGGACTGACCATCCGTTTGTGGGTGGTATGCCGTGCTGATATTAAGCCTCGTGCCCATCGCCTTGTGAAATCTCTTCCAGAACCTCGATGTGAATCGGGTGTCCCGGTCAGATACGATCGTCAAAGGTATCCCATGCCGTGCTACTACTTCGTTAATAAATACTTCCGCTAACCTTTTCGACGAGAACGTCTCGCGAATAGGTAGGAAATGAGCACTCTTTGTTTAACGGTCCACAATTACCCAAATGGTATCATGACCTTTTACTGTGCGAGGTAGCTTGGTTATGAAGTCCATGGTAATGTGTTCCTACTTCCATTCTGGTATATCAAGTGGTTGAATCTTTCCATACGGTTTCTGGTGTTCAGCCTTTACTTACGAGCAAGTCAAGCACTTGCTTACGTACTTTGTCACTTCGTGTTTCATTCCAGGCCACCAGTATTCCTTCCTCTGGTCTTGGTACATTTTGTTGGTATCGGGATGGATAGAGTACCGAGACTTATGAGCCTCATCCAAGATTTTGGTTCTAAGCTCGCCACCCATAGGTATCCATACCCATCCAAAACGTATCCTAACACCAAGGGTGTTATATTCCAACTTGTCCTGTTGGCCAACCATCCTTTCCGTCTTTATGTTTTCTTCCTTAAGTGCTTCATCATGAGCTCTTTCAATTTCCCTCATCACGTCTGATGTTACCACTAACTGGCAAGCTTTCACTCTAATAGGAGTAGGCACATCCTTTCGGCTTAGAGCGTCAGCCACCACGTTTGCCTTTCAAGGATGGTACATGATTTCACAGTCATAGTCTTTCAATAGTTCCAACCATCATCTCTGCCTCATATTAAGTTCCTTTTGTTCGAAGAAATACTTCAAACTTTTGTGGTCGGAGTAAATAGTAAACTTCACCCCGTAAAGGTAGTGCCTCCAGATTTTCAATCCGAATACGACAGCAACAAGTTCCAAATCGTGAGTCGGATAGTTAGCTTCGTGAATCTTCAACTGCCGTGACGCATACGCGATCACTCTTCCGCGTTGCATCAATACGCATCCCAATCCCTGACCCGAAGCGTCAGAGTATACCACTAAGTCTTCATTGCCCTCGGGAAGGGCCAAGACTGGAGCTTGAGTTAGCTTCTCCTTCAATTTCTTAAACGCCTCATCCTAGGTCGAACCCCATTCGTACTTTACCTCTTTCCGAGTCAACTTTGTCAATGGCGAAGCTATTTTCGAGAAATCTTGTATGAATCTCCGATAGTAGCGTGCCAATCCCAAGAAACTGCGGATTTCAGTTGGTGTCTTAGGAATATTCCATTCCCTTACCGTCACTATCTTTGCTGGGTCAACCATAATGTCGTTCGGGTTAATGACGTGACCTAGGAATTGGACTTCCCTAAGCCAGAACGCGCATTTGGAGAACTTAGCATACAACTTTTCCTTCTTCAGAGCCTCCAACACTTCCTTTAAGTGACATGCGTGATCACCCTCATTCTTGGAGTAGATGAGGATATCATCGATGAACACGATTACCGATCGGTCCAACATCGGTAGACACACCCTATTCATCAAATCCATGAACGCTGCGGGGGCGTTCGTCAATCCGAAAGACATTACGCGGAACTCAAAATGTCCATAACGCGTGCGAAATGCAGTTTTCGGTATGTTTTCTTCCCTCACCTTCAACTGATGGTACCCGGACCGAAGGTCGATTTTCGAGAACCAACTTGCGCCTTGCAATTGGTCGAACAGGTCGTCGATCCTTCGTAAAGGGTACTTGTTCTTCACCGTACGTTTGTTCAACTCGCGATAATCAATACACATTCTCATCGAACCGTCTTTCTTCTTCACAAACAACACCGGAGTACCCCATGGCGAGATGCTTGGTTGTATAAATCCTTTCTCAAGTAACTCGTCTAGTTGTGTCATTAGTTCCTTCATCTCTACTGGTGCTAGTCGATATAGAGCTTTAGCCACGGGCTGGCATCTGGTATTAAGTCGATTCGGAACTCAATCTCTTTGTCGGGTGGTATCCCAGGCAAATCCTATGGAAACACCTCCGGGTACTCGCGTACCACGGGTACATCGTCTAGTTCCTTCGTTTCCTTACACTTGTCAATTACGTATATCAGATAAGCCTCGCATCCACGCCTCAAGTATTCTGTTGCCTTAATCATCGAGATGACGTTTGGCATTGGGGCGTCACGATCTCCAAGAACCTCGACTTTGCTACCATCCGGAGCCTTGAGTCGGATTATCTTTCGTTTGCATATAATTTGCGCTTCATTGGCAGTTAACCAATCTATACCCAACACGACATCAAACCTTCCCAAAACCATAACAAACAATCTAACAGAGAACCTATGACCTTCTATTTTTATCGTGGAGTTGTCAACTACGTCGGTCACCATCGCAGTTCTACCCTCAGAGGTTTCTACGCTAAAGGCCCTTTCTAGCTTACTCATAGTGTACTTTACTCTTTTACAAAAAGTCGTAGATATAAAACTCTTACTGGCACCCGAATCAAATAACACAGAAACAAAAGCGTTGTCAAGGATGAACGTACCTGACGCCACATCGGGGTCTGCCATGGCTTGGTCTTGCGTCAGCGCGTACGCACGAGTCTTTGCCCGGGGCCTCTCTTCTTTCTTCTCCGGGCCTTTCCCCTTTCCCGCTTCACCCATTATTGGTTTGGTGCATTCCCGGCTCATGTGGCCACTTTCACCACAATTATAACATTTAATGCCTTGCATGCATTCACGGGAGTAGTGCCCAGTCTTGCCACATTTGTAGCACAGATTTGTCCCTAGACGACATTCACCAGCATGCTTTACTCCACATCTTCCACAGACTGCCATCTCGCCTACCCTGGCCTGCTTGTCCTGAGCCCCAAACAACTTCCCACCTGATCGCTTAGTGGGAAAACCTAGCTTCTTCTTAGGCTCTTCAATGGCAACGACATTCAGTGCCAGGTCATCAAATAAACACGCCGCTTAGTTCTACTACCGAATCGTAGGTAGTATGGGCGTTTTCTTTAACATAGGTGCGGACCTTGTCCGGAAACCCCTGAATGTAACAAGCGATCTTTCTCTCTTCAGTAGTGATAAGATGTGGCACCGGACATGCAAGTTCGTTGAATCGGGTTGTGTTCTGCCGGTGCGTCATGCTCCCGGCCTTCAAACCTAGAAATTCCCTTTCTACCTTTTTGATCTCATTTCTTGGACAAAAATTCTTGATCACCAGAGTTTTCAAGTCAGTCCACATCATTGCATCCACAGCCTCGTCCCCTTTAGCTTGACGCACACCTTCCCACCAATGGGATGCTTCCTCCCTCAGGGAGTTAGTAGCAAATTTCATAACTTGATCTGCTCGACACTCGCTCAGAAGAATGGCGGCTTCCATACGTATCACCCAGTCAAAAGTAGCCACCACGTTCTTCTTCCCAGTCAGGACCGGCGGGTCACATGCCTTAAAAGACTTATAGTCGCAACCACGGTTAAGCGGTGCGTTGATTGTCTCAGTGTTCGGGGTACCAACTGCCGTGTTAGACCCACCTTCCCCATTAACCTTCTTCAACGCCTCTGCCAATAAACCTGACAGAGAAGTATTCATCAATTCTGTGAACTCTAGAGCTATAGCTGCTCTCACTTCTGGTTCAAAAGTGAAAGGTTGTTCTTCAACCTGTGTCTGCTCAGTTCCATGCACACTAACTTGTGGCTCAGTATGAACACTTCTTTCTTCACTGTACTCTTGGCGTGCAGGAATCCTGCCGCGCCCACCGTTACGACCACCGGTACGGCCCCCACCACGCCTTCCGTTTCCTCTCCTTGCCATTTCGTTCTATAAGACAAGGAATCCAATGTCATCACGCTAGTTAACAAATAAAATTCTACTAGCACTGTAAGATGTTAATATACACTGGCCATCTGCAATTAACCATTACACTACTTTTCGATTTCTATTTGACCACCTTTGTGACTCCATCAGAACACAAGTCCTTACCTAACCCTTTCTAAGGCATACTATATATATATATATATAAATATATACTACCTTCATACCTGATGCTGTGGCTCGAGTTACCCGTACTGGCATCTGCTTTCGGTCCCATTCACAGTTTAAGTTCAGACATTGGGAGTGTCTGAATCTCTCAAACTATTGCTCTGATACCAACTTGTAAGGCCCCAAATCCGGGAGGCCTCACTTGTTGGATTTACTCATTCACAAACAGTTCTTAACTTGAATATCAAAATAACGCAGCGGAAAATTTCATTAAAACTTAAACATTACATCGTTCACATGCGGAAGCGTAACATTGTCAATTACATAAACATAACATAAACAACTCGTAACGGGATGCCAGTCTTCATGATCAACCGGGTAACTCTTCTCGCTTGCCAAGCATCACCGTCCATCATCCATACCTGCCTTAACCTGAATGTGCATACTAAAAAGTCAGCCACGCTGGTGAGTTCTAGCTTTACATAAAACCTTAACATAAACATTTTGCCAAAAACATAACATACATTTGTTTAACAAAAGCGTACGTAAAACATGCAATAACTTAACATCATCATAACATCGTAACATAACATAAGTCAACATGAATCGAATCTGCGCCTTCTCGTAACCGTCAATACCATACATCGCATACCAGCGGATGAACTTAAGGCTCGTTACCTCTAAGTCATCCGTCACACAGGTCCCCTAAGGTTCGTTACCTCTAGGTGGACCAAACATATGTCTCCTAAGGCTCGTTACCTCTAGGTAGACCAAACATATGCCTCCTAAGGCTCGTTACTTCTAGGAAGACAGAACATAACATAGGCACTATTTCCCTGCAAGGAATAGTACCTTCCATCGGGATCCCGGTAATCCCATGGGTGACGTCATCACCCCATCATCAACCAGTTGTACAACAGTTGGCCAGCCACAAAGGCCCATAAAAGGTAAAGGCTCATAACATGCTTCCCCTTCCCGTAACCTTCATTCCCTAAGGAATATTGGCAGATTCGTTCGTTTGTGACTTTCGTAAACTTCACTTATTTTACTTCAAAACTTCACTTCTTTTACTTCAAAACTTCACTTCTTTTACTTCAAAACTTCAGTTAAAGCATTCGTACGTTTTATTAAAAATCATTCATTCATTCATAAAACACTTCATAAACTTCTTTTGACAAAATATTTCATAAACGCTTCTTTCGTAACCCTTCCTTCCAAAACATCGTTCATAAACATCATTTTATAAAACGTCACATACAACATTCATAAACATCGTTTTATAAAATAGTCACATCGTTACGTATGCACACCAGCCCAAAAACATTATTAAAACATTTAAAAGAGGGCATCTAGAACTCACCTGATAAACTAGTCTCGGTTGTCCTAAACAAAGGTCCAACGACTTCACGTACGATCTGAATTGAATAGTTACATACCCATCAGACCAATCCCGACTCTAACGGTTTAACCATTCTAAACATACTGACTTTACTTAACCAGCCTGATGCCTGCGCACTTAGCATGTGCGCAGGGCCTTGTTCTTGCGTACTTAATAAGTGCGCAGACTTTGCTTCATGCGCACTTGGTAAGTGCGCATGACCTTCCTCTTGCACACATGACAAGTACGCAGGACCTATCTTCTTGCGTAGTTTATAAGTACGCATGATCCTCTTCCTGCGTACTTGATAAGTACGCAGGATCCTCTTCCTGCGTACTTGATAAGTACGCAGGATCTGTTCTTCCGCAAGAACCCTAACTTTCGCATTCGGGTCTGATCACGTCAAGATCCCGAACTTGTTTCCATTCAAAACGTTTGCTTTTCATTAAGGAATTCAAATATATGATTTTCTTCCAGTTTCATCCGTAAAACGTTACCTTTTCAACCAAAACCCGAAAAACCCAAAACGAACAAAAACTCAGATCTAGGCAAGATCGTTACCTGTATCGAGATTCTGATCCGGAGGTTCTTCTCACGAGTTATGGAGCAACACTTTACTGAAATCTTGGGTCGATCCGCCAACTTTCTCTCTCTATAGTTTCTCTCTCTAGAAGTTGCAAATGAGAGAAATGGTGGTGACTCAGGCTATTTATAGGGGAGGCTCCCCCGTCATGCCTCGTTCGTTTATTCCTGTCGTCTTACGTATAACCCGTCACTTTAATCGTCGTCTTATTTTTGGGATGTTACAAGGAGTACACGGTGCACTGAATTGCCGAGATATTCCTTTGCTTTCACAGAAAGAATCAAGAGCGGTATTCTTAAATTCTGTTCGATGATCGCTGCGGATAGTCTTTACACATAGATTGAAGAGGTTCTCAATTTGAAGCAGATAAATCTTCAGGATCTCTGGTGTCTCATCTTTCTTAGCAAGGAAGAACACCCAAATAAACCGTGAGAAGTCATCGGTTACCACCAAGCAATAGGATTTTCGTCCAAGACTCATGACACTCACAGGACCAAAGAGATCCATGTGAAGCAATTGAATAGGGGAGTTAATGGAATTTGTGGTTTTGGGTTTATTAGAGAATTTGTGCTGTTTTCCCTTGGAACAAGAGATACAGTGTTCCACAGGAGAGAAATATATGAGAGGCAAACCGGTGACAAGGTTTCCTCGAACCAGACAGTTCATGGTTTTGAAATTAACATGTCCCAACCTCTTGTGCCACAAAAATTATTCATCTTCAGAAGCCTTTGAAAGAAAGCATGATTCTAGTCCAGATGGGTTGTTCATATCCAAGCTGTAAGTGTTGAATCTTCTGGGAGCACGCATGAGAATGAGTTCTTCTGGAATGACCACTCTAGGCTTTAGAATTAGACATTCTCTTGAATTGAACAAGGCACAAAAGTATTTGTCACAGATCTGAGAAACACTCATCAGATTGTACTTCAATTGAGGAACGAAGTTGACATGCTCCAGACTATTTACACCATTTGATACTGTTCCTTGACCTTCAATCTTTCCTCCTCTTAGATTGCCAGCAAAAGCTACATAGTCTCCATCCATTGGATGATAGTCTTGCAGCAAGTTAAATTGACCAATCATATGTCTTGAACAAACCACTATCTACATGCCAGATGTTATCTCCAGTTCTTCTTTGTTGACCCTATACACAACGAATCATTTAGACATTTTTACCAAATCCATTGCTATCAAGAAGTTTCTTGTCAAGAAAAAACATTTCATGAGAATTATAATCAGAATCCTCCTTTGATGAAGCATGATCATCATATAGAACATTATTTTTAACTTTCCAGGTTCTTTTCAAACTATTTTAGCATTTATAGTTCTTTTACGCCTAAATTTTCTACAATGAGGAGACTTAGACTGCACATTTTAATTTAATAAAGTTTTGGGAGACGATTCTTCATTACAATGAATTGTTGTCAAATTACAACTTTTTGATACATGATTTGAAGCACCACAACTAAAACAAACTTTATCACAAGACGCCTTAGCCTGATAATTGTCATCACAAGATGAAGATGATTGTGATGTTGAGGCATCAGAACAGGATGTGACTCTTTATTCAGTAACTTTGTCTTGAAGACTTTGTTCTTCCTTTAATCTGAAAAATTCGATATTGCTCATGGTTTCTCGTGGTAGATCAGTCACAACAAATCCTGCACTTTTAAACTTTGTAACACAAGGCATAACATTCAAAGATTTAGGAATAAATGGTAAAGCATTTTTAAACTTAGAAATGTCATTTCCCAAACTCATATGCTCAGAAGGTATAGAATCAAAATACAAATTTTCAACGTGTTATCAAATATCTGGTTTTGACGCGGACATATTATTACAATCATCCGACTCAAGTTCATTTAAAATAGATCCAGAACTAGTACTCTCATCACAATCATCCTCTGAAGTTACACAATTTGATTATGCACATGAAGCAAAACTGTCAGAATCTGAGGACTTAACATATTCATTAGCAGATAAAGTGCACACATAAGGAGTAGGAACATGAGCAATAGGCATATGAGCAAATCTACCCGACTTAGAATAAGGTGGAGGATGAGAATTATATCCAAGACCCTCTGTGCCTTTTCTATTAAATTGTTTATCAATTATTCCAAACAAAATTTTCTGATCCATATCCATGTGGTCAACTTGTAATTTAGCCTTTTCTACCTCTTGGACTCTTTCAGTCAAAATTTTATTGTTAATGGTTTGTGTATTAAGTTGCACAATTAAAGATCGGTTTTCTCCAGAAATATCATGAATTTTCTTTAAGTACAATTTCTCATTTTTAGCCACAGAGTCATACATCACCTTAATGTGATCTCGTTCGTCAATCAAAGCTTGATTGATGAATCTATATTTTTGAATTTCATTTAGACAAGATCTTTGCAGTACAAAGTTTAGAAATAACCTCAGCTGGTATAGTAGAGAGATCCTCAGTTGGCTCAATCATGACACACTTTCCCTTTTCCTCAACATCTGCCATCAAGGCTTTGTCAGCAGCTTCCTCAGTCTGTTCTCCCCAGTGATAGTGTCCATCAGCTTGACAAACAAGATCCGTGGAGCTTGATGATGTGTTGGACTTGGGAGAATTGGTAGCTTGCTTTCTAGATGAGATTTTCTTCTCATACTGATCTTTGGATGAAGGCTCTTTGTAGTTCCTAGCAAAATGACCAAGCTGGTCACAGTTGTAGCACCTCACCTTCTTGATATCAAACCCAAGAGTCTTTCCCTGCTTGAATCTATCCATACCAGTCCTTTTGATGAATCTCTTGGCCCTTAAAGTCAACATGGCCATGCACCAATCAATGTCCATTTTCTCCAAATCATCAGGGTTGATCTGCTCCAAGTCATCAGGTTGAAAACTAACCAGTGTCAAGTTTCCAGACATCAGTACATCATAGCACGACATGAAGGCAGTCATGATTGGGACATATTCATCAGGAATCATAGCAATAGTCTTCTGAGGAGTAGAAGAACTGGTAGATTGGATCCCAGCAGCAAAAGGAGGAACATCAGTCTTGAAGTAGGAAACACTGTAGGAGCTAGAACCGGGAATAAGAGCGGTGTTTCCAGGCTGGTTGGTGGGAGTGATTGCTCCTTTCTTGATTTCAATTTCATAAGACTCAAGAATGCTGTAGACTTATTGTTGAGACAGATTGCTCAGGTTTTTAGTCTTTTTGATCATGATACGGTACATGTTCCATTCCTCAGGAAGAGCATCTAGTAGTTTCTTGTTCAACTCCACAATCGGGTACTCAACACCCATTACTTTCAATCTTGACACAATGCTTGAAAATCGGTTGATAAGGTTATACATAGATTCTCCTCTAACACTGCTGAACATCTCATATTGCTTCCTGATCAGATCTCTCTTACTATCCCTAACTTCAGCACTTCCCTCAAATCTAGTACACAGTGCTACCTATAAGTCTTTGGCTGTGGTGTACTCGGAAAAAGTTTTGAAGATATCCATAGGAAGAGCCATAACAATAGTCCTATAGGACTTGTTGTCTCGGGCAATCAAGGTAAGGTCCTTTTCATCATATTCAGCCACAGTCTTAGGACGCTGGACATCAGCAGTAGTAATAACAGGTTTGTGGGGACCATCTATGATGGAGTTCAATAAGGTGTGATCATGAAATTGAAAGAAAGTCTTCATTTTCTTGGTCCAGTCATCAAAGTCCCTTGTAGACATAAGAACATGAGGTTTGTTTCCTCAAGAATACTCATTGGTTCTTGAGGTCGCCATAATCTCAGAAACTTGGGTTAAAAAATAACTAGTTTCAGGTGAACAGGGTTGATCGAAACTACTTAGTTTTGATAAAGAAAAAGTTGTTTCGATAGAGAAATGGTTGCCCGAAACTTCTAGTTTCGATTGAAGACACAGAATCCGAAACAACTAGTTTCAATGATGAACACTTAGCATAAAATCCAGCTAATACAGAAGCTACTAGTTTCGATTGAAACTAGTTTCGATAATCAGCAGTTTCGAGTGAGCAATCTGCACAAATTAGTTTCGATATAAAAGGACAAAAACTAGTTTCGATAGTACCTTCTCCAGACAAAAAGTACAGACAAGAAGTTTCGATGACCAACGAAATGTAGAGAATGTTCCCCAGTAGTTTCGATGTCTTCTTCCCCAAACTCAGAAAAACTCCATTGATAAATAGCTTCAAAAATCAATATCCCAGAAATAGTAATCCAATCCGGCGAAAATCTTCGACTAAACCTCTTGATCACGAAATCAACTTCCAATCTTGAAACCGCGAACAAATCACGCCAGAAATCGATGAAACAGTACAATCTTCAATGAAACAGTGCTCCTAAAACCCAGATGCAGAAAAACTTCGAGAATACACAGAAAAACACCTAGAATCGATCACATAAACCTGAATACACTCAGAAACAAGAGCATAAAAGCTCTGATACCAATTGTAGGTCCTGATTTCAATCGAAAATCACAAAACATATCGATTACGCACACACACACATGCGGAATCTGTGTGTATGGAGGTGAAACATAGGAGAGAAACAGATTGGTGAAGATAACAGGCTAACCACACTTGAATCAACACAAAATGATATGAAAATGCAAGAACACACAGTGTAAAAACAACTGCAAATGTATTGATTCAGGAACAATGTGAAAGATAGAATTCCAGGGTTACAGCCGCTACTCACACCCTAAACATTCTCAAACTAGGCTATTTATAGTAAGTTGACAGCCATCGAAACTATGCTCACCGAAACTACTAGTTTCGGTTGAGCATTTACAAGTGATAGAACAAACTGTCGAAACTTACTATCTATCGAAACTAAGTAGTTTCGATGGCCCAGAATTAGACTAATTAAAGCAGTAAATTACATAAACTGAAATTACAAATAAAGAAACTAAGCTAACATTGTTCAAAATATATTGATGTTATCAGCTTAAATAAAACATGACTCTACAATTATAGATGTGGAAGAGGTGAGACGCAATGGTATTCGTCTAACCATCACCGTCTTTTACCCTCAACCGCCACTGGGCAAGCGTCATCATGACCGACCATCAATGCCAGGTTTGTTAATAGGGGTAATAATAAACCAAACGATTTGGTCGATTGGTTTTCACCTTTCTCGAACCCTAGGTGGCGGTAGTGTGGTGGTGGCAATGTTGATCAATTCTATTAACATGATAATCGAAAACAAGATGATAAACATGTACATGGTAATCCATTAACAGTGGAGAGGGAAGTCGTCATGATCCTGATGAAGATCGAGTTCTCGTTTAGGATGGTTTTAGTTGAAAGGGACCTCACGATTTAGAGAGAGAGGGGGACGAATTTAGTTGTGAGTGGTGATCAATTCATTAGTCTTTATTCTCTTTAATAAGCTCTATATATATACACCCAAGGGGAAACCCTATTTATGATACTAAGGCTAATTACGTCCTCGAATAATTACCAATTAAGTCATAATGATATTTAGATCAATGATCAATTAATAAATAAATAATAATAAATGTCACACAATTAATAGTGAGTCTTACAGACAATTGTGAAGTGGTGGTGGTGACTGAAGAGAGTGCGTTGGTAAGTGAGATCATCTTTTGATTCCGCCACTTTTTTCGTTTTGATTATAAGCTTTCGATGTTGGTTTTCTCAGATCTATTACCGATGTTGAAGAGATGAAACGCAATGCTGGTCGTCTCGCAATCACCGTTGTTTTGATTTTAAGCTTTCGATATTGGTTTTGATTATAAGCTTTGGATGTTGGTTTTAGTTCTTATTACTCATGTTATGATAACTATTAATTTTTCTATTCAATTTGTTTAAATGTCAAACTATTTTTTATTTTTTTACACCAGATAACTAAGATTTTGAATCGTGTGGTTTTCATTTTGCAGAAGCTCTTTCACGTTTCTACTTTGAAGTGTGTTTATCTGATTAGAAAGTTAGTTCCTTAATAAGGTGCACTTCCATTAACTTGATGCTTTTATATAACGAGAAATTTTGCCCCGCGCTCCACGGCGGGAGGCGGACTTTAAACAGTTCAGACGGTGACATTAACATAGCTAAGAAAGAAAAACATGGTTAAATACATAAAGAAACGTATGAAATTATGGCGACTCGGTTGTGGAGATCAAAACATAGATAAATAACAGTTATATAACGCTATCGATGTTTTCCGGTCGGTGTCGGTCTCATACTCTCATTCTTCACGGTAACAGCGCGTTACCGTTAGTCGATATGACCTACGATACCTAAAAAGTACCATATTTTGAATACAACTACGGTTTTAACAAAATTTATACTAGGTTGCCAAGAAAAAATAGAACTAACAAACGAAAGTTATTGAGGAAAATATCAGATTTTATATATTATCAGAACTAAACTGTAAAATTTAAGGATTATTATACCATTTATCAAAGTTGTGGGGGGAGTCTGCTAATTACCGAAGTTGGGGGAGAGACTTTATCTTTTATCATTTACCACAGACATTGATTTTTAAGTTAATTGAGAATGTGTTTTTGGTTTGCTCTTTTTGTGGCGAAGGATTACTATTGTGTTAGCAAACCATAAATATCATTGAGTTCCTAGATGTGTTTGCTTTAAACCAAAGTACGGCATACAAACCATATATTTGTTGTAGTTGTCAAAAAGGAACATGGAGGCAATCCGGGTTTACACAAATTATTCAAGTAAAATTGTGACAGACACTCCGAGTAAGAATATAATTCTGTTAATATATTTGGTATTTCAAGAGTCCGTAAAACTCAACAAGGAGAACGATTAAGGAGAAATCAGTACTTTTGTTATTATCGGATTATCATATTACACCATTGATGGGCTTACATATATCTTTCTCTCTATTTGTGCATACCTCTTTCAGATGAGGTCAAGGGTAATTATAGGCTACAAAAGTAATGTTTACACTCTTAAGACTTAACCGATTGATGTTGACCTCTCTCTTCTTATTTGTGACAATCTGGACTTTTAGGATTAACCCTGTTAGTAAATTCTGTTAAATCTTAACCTAATTAACTCTAATCCAAACCCCAGGGACTGATTCTGTCAATATCTAAATTCAAACTGCAAGGACTAAACCTATAATTAACCCAAACTCAATTGGTTAACTATGCAAAGTCAAAATTGAGTGTAATTAGTTATCTGTTGACTTTCTAAAAGTCAAATTCACAAACTTTGATTCAAATTCAAGCTTCTCAATCGATTTGGTTCGATTTTGTAACTGTTATGCACGTTCCAGTCATTAAAAATCGTCATTACGGCTCTAATTATGTAGGTCCTAAAACAGACCTATAGACACAGATCTATTGGAGAAATCCTCCAAACAGTCCGGATCAAAAGGCGGAATCTCTGGATCCGGTATCACTCTCGAATCAGAAATGGGTAGAGACGGGTGCGGGAATAACATATACGAACAAACATATATGAAAATGAAAAAGAACAGATAATTGGAGCATAAAACGTATGATTCTTTGATTGAAATGAAAATAAAAGCTCCTCACACACTCATAATTAGTCTCACCCCATGGTGAGCTCCCCCTAGGGTGGTGATTGCCTATACAGACACACATTCCTCCTATGAGTTAATCTTCCTATTTATAGGAGGCCAAGCACATATGCCTTGTTTTCCAAGCCATCTGCCAAACATGCCTAAAAAACAGGTATCGAAACTAGCTAGTTTCGATTGAACAAATGTTCAACCGAAACTACTAGTTTCGATACTGTACTTTCTATTAACAGCATCGGTCTCAAAATAATACCCAACAAATTATCATCATCATTGTCGAATTAAATCAAATAATGACCATTAACTCGAAACCGTCGACCACTTTATCAAATATCATCAAATTCGACGAATTCTTGTATTACTTTTGCAAATTGAACTCCTGCACAACTTGTACGAGTCTCAAAGAACCTGTTGCACACACAAATTCGATCGGAGAAGAGCCGGAGTGATCAGAGATCAAACTCGCCCAAGTCGGACTCCTTTTAGTCGAACCCTACTGATTTGACATTCATTCTAGTAATTTCTTACACCATTAGTTTCGTTTCCACCTCTATATTGAAAGCCCTATGCCAATTGGGGCTTATATCATCGATTCGATCATGAACCAGATTCTAGGGTTCATAAGATTTGGATTTAATCGAACTCTACTCAAAACTCTGTTTAAATTCAATTCATTTACATCATTAGCTTCGCCATCTGCTACTCATCGAAAGCCCTATGTTAATTTTAACAAACAACATCGAATCGAACATGATCTAGTAATCTAGGGTTCATTCATAAACAATTTGGGGGGTTTTGATCCTAGACTTAACCAAAACGAAATTAAACTATACCAAAAGTTTCGCAATGTCTTAATCTATAAAATCCCCATTATTTTAACATGTAATCTTATCAGATTTGTTCTAATCGTTCCCACGTTTGAAACCTAGAGTTCGGCTTTTGAATCAGTAATTAAACAATTCTAAACTCGATGTTTTTGCAATTAAACTTAACCACAAAATCTTCTATACCCGAATAACAAAACCCCTATGCTTGTTGATCTAATCGAAACCCAAATCGATGGATTTGGGGAGGTTTTAGTTCAGCTATGTGATGGGGGAAGGAACACAGGATAGTTATACATTAAAACCAATTGGACCTGGGATTTGTTGCGAATCCCTAGCGGGCTGAGTTGGTTAAGTCTCTGAGCATGCACACAGGAGACCCAGGTTCGAAACCGGTCTCCTGTTTTAATTTTTTGGGGCATTTTTCTTGGATTATTGTTATAAAAATTCAAACCCTATGTTATTATAATGTAATATAATTAAGTTTTAAACCCAAAAAACATCCGTAGACTTGTGTTTGATTTTATAACCCATTATAATAATATTCCCATATTTTAAATAATATATATATATATATATATATATATATATATATATATATATATATAAACACCCGTAGACTTGTGTTTGATTTTATAACCCATTATAATAATATTTCCACATTGTAAAATAATATATATATATATATATATATATATTATTTTCAAACCACGAATACGTATAAAATAATATATTTATATTATTTTCAACCCGTAACTCAAATTAATAATAATATATTTACATATTATTTTCGCCACATTAATAAACATTGTGTAAAACTTCGAACGTAAAAATAATATAATTATTTATATTATTACCCACGTTTTATCCTCGAATAAAAATAATATATTTATTATTTTTGCCACATAAATGATTATCGTATTAATTGTACGAGTTTAAAAATATTATAATAATTTATATTATTTTCCTAGGCCATTATTTAATGACGAAAACGTACGAATATATTTAATTATTAATATTATTTGTAATTAGAGACGTTTGACACGAAACGTATTTATCCTAATAAACATATTAAGAAACTCTTATTCACATGGACACATTCGTCTACTCGTTGATTCTTAGAATGTTTTAAGACGTTCAAAAATCTTCCGTGTCGTCGTCACAAAAATCCCATTGTATCCCTAATAATTATGCTTAAAATTCTAGGGCATACGTAAGCCGTTCACAGTCTAACACTTGTGGTCCCAATCTCATTCCCATGCAGTATCACCAACTACGCAACTCATGTGAGTTTTCACGGCCCCTTTTACTGTTTTAAATTGGGGGAGAAAACATGACGCAAACTATTTTAGATTACTGTAATTCACATGTTATCACTGTTGAGGCTAAGCATAACATACTATCATTGAAAGTCCTCACACACATCGAACCGTTAATATAAATCTTAGCGTGGTAATGTTTAGTAGTACTACTGGGTTTGACAAACCTCACCCGCGTTAGTCGCACTAACTCGATTGGAGGTCGAACGGGTGAAATGTTAGCCTACTCACATTTGTAAGAGTTGATAGACCTGGCAGGAGGCATACAAACACAAACAATCAGCTTCGATTGTGAGCGCTTTAGTAAGACATGAATATAGGTTAGCTACCTATAGATACACATATTGAATGTACATAATCTTGTAAACGCTTTCATTACGATATTAAAACCTGTGAACTCACCAACCTAGTGTTGACACGTTTTTCTTACATGTTTTCTCGGGACATTAAGCAAGTGCACGTTAGGGCATACATGGTGTCAACTTGATATATTCAATAATTGTCAAGCTATTGAACATTTATTATGTTTCCGTTATTTTTAGACTTGGGCGTGTTGTTTTGCGCATTTACTCTCTTGTTTAAACGCTTCCGCATTTACTTTGAACTTTTGTATTATTTCAATTTGAGTCCCATATAGTGTTGTTTGATGTAACTAATGACTGAGATCCCATATAGTGTGGAATTTGGGGGTGTGACATTATTGGTGGAAAACCTTCATACATACCTTATGCTAGTGCCATGTCACCCCTCAGGGTCCCACTCTTGTAACCGAATCCTTTCTAGAAGCCTAACCAGGTTGAGATGGTGGGCTCTTAGACTATCATACGTCTTCAAGTCCCCATAGTTGGGTTCATATGGCTCATTAAACCGGACTAAAAATGATGAGATCCGTAGGAGGGACAAGTTCAAGTGAACGAGATCTTTGCTTTCTTTTTGGCTCTTTTCTCTTTTCTCATTAAATACACGACAGTTAATGCAGTATGTAAGTTGTACCATAGAAGAGACATTTGGAGTGTTAGGAGTCATGTCGTGCGGTTGCCACCAACTCTTGCAGAAATGTCTGTTTGGCGTGTTGCGCGCCTAATGGCATGCTTGCCGAAGTGACGCCCCCTGATCTACCTTTCCCGCCCATTCCCTGCCTATAAATGGGGATGGTTGTCTCCTTTTATTTCTTACTTCTTTTCTTCTTTTCCGATTTCAGGCATTTTCTTCCTTTCTCCCAATTTCCTTTTCTTGTTCTTGCTATCGCCTTTTTCTTGTTCAGCCTACACTATGTCTTCTTGTTGGACTTGTATGCCCAAGTAACGACATTTGACAATACTGCTAACGAGGTAAGATCCAAAGGGTTACACTTTGGCTACGATTATGATTATTTGATATATTAAAATGTTATTATAGTCTATTACACGAATATATAAATAGGCGAGATAATTATTTGAGAAATAAGTTATCCGGACGAACAAACGATTGGACACGATAATTATTTACGAAATAATTATCATCATTATTAATCGCATTAATAATCAACCGGTAGAAATATATTAGGAACATATTATTTTATTTTTAATTATAATTATATTTTGGTATATTTATATTTAATCAACTAACTGTTAGTTAAATGACAGTTAAAGATAATAGAGATCAATAAATGTAATTATGAGATAATTACATGGATCAAAGTTGTAATTAATGGAATCCTAAACCCTAACTTTGATAGAAAGTTGGGAGGTTATAAATAGGGATTAAGGGAGGCTTAATAAATAGACAATTAATAAGGTTTTGGCAAATAGTTGCAAACTATAAAACCCTCCCCTTTTGCGCCTTTATAACCACCGCCGACCACCATGCCTCTGCCACCCTTCGGCCTCCCAACACCGCCGCCATCCTGCCTCTCTGCAATCTCCCTTTCGTCGTCGAAAACCTACGTGGACTGGCGCCGCTATCACCTTCAATCTCCATGATTATTGGTTGTTCCGGTTTAACCTGGTTTTGTCAGTTTCGGGTATCATTACTCGGTCACAGTTAAGTTCTAGTTTTGGGGTGATACGAAGAGTTCAGATCATCGGGTGATCTTGCGGGAAGATTTGAAGGAGTTCAAATCCGTGAAGATTCGTGCAACCAGACCTAGCGATTGGAATCATTGTCTCAAAGTGTTGAGCTTATCAGTCAGCTGGTTTAGCGAAAGGTATAATTACTAACCTCCCATGATTGTTTGTTTCTTATTGGTTTGTGACCGGACGCCTAGTGGGTGATCTAGGGTAATTGCCTATATCGGTTCGTGTGTATTCCGTTGTGTTTATTTATTTGATCAAAACTATTTTGAAACTATATGCACGAAAACATTAAGAAACATTTAATTTAATTGCAATCGGGTTTTATTTTTGTCAAAACTTTTTGTTTGACAAAAGATTGCATCCTTTATGTTTGTTATATTTGTGTTGTTGTTTATGGATCAAGCCTAGACCCGTGGTTTTGTTTGGATGGTTGTTTTGGTTTTTATTTTATCTTGTAAACTCTCAAAACTATTTCATGGATCATTGTCATAGGTAGGTTTTGAAAATCGAATAGTCGCTGTATCCTCAGACCTAAGATGCATATTAGAACTTGATTAAGTGTAAGATTGCTCCTTGACAAAATCTAACGTTTTTCTTTAACCAGGCAGTAATAACAACTATCGTTGGGAGTTAATCCGAAACTTAGTGAGAGTTGTATGTAATCGAAGAAATCTATTCACTTACTGCGGTAAGCGGCTGACATCTCTGGGTCCCTCGTTTTTCAAACTGGTGTAAATACATGACCATACTTAAACTGGGAGTTTGATTAGACCACTTTAAAATTGAGATTAAGAAAGAGAATGTTGAACACTATATGAGAATGAAACTTGATCCATGTCTCATGTTCAATGGGATGTCAATTACAGAAGGATAATCGACTGGTGACCACGGCTATTACGAATGGTTGAGTAAGAGTACTTGGGCTATCGGGAATAGTAGACAACTTTAAAGCGTCATACCTTTAGGGACAATGAGATGTAGCTAGACGTCCACCACTTTCTGTACTAATAGATGATAGAGACTTGTGCAAGTGGGAGTATGTTGGACATGTTTGTGATTTGTTTCTTTTATGTTTGCATCTGGACTCCTAGTGGGTAGTCTAGGGTTTTGGCATAGACTGGTTCGTACGGTTTCGTTCCGTTGCGTTTGTATTAAAATTGTTTTGAAACACTTGTACGAAACCCAACACAAACTTGGTGTAAGAAGACGAGGAACCGACTCTCTTGATGGAAATTACCGTAGAAAAGGAGAATCGTGAAGAACCGAAGTGGACGGGATCCATTACTGATAAAAATCAAGTTCCAGAAGAAGGAAAATTGAAAGATCTAAGGTTGGAAACATAAAATAACATAAAGAAAGAATTAGAGTCTTGGAAGTTAGATATGCTTCATGACTTTGAAGTAAAGAAACAAGAACTCGAGTCTAACTTGAGAAATAGGGAAGTACAGTTTGAAAGGCACATGCATGAACGCGACAAGTCATTTGCAGACAAGATGGAGACTTGAAAGATGATGTAAGTAAAGAAATGGAAATGTTGAAAATAGAAAGAGCATGGTTAGACAAGGAAAAACATGAAGTTCTTGTGAATCGGAAGCTTCAAGAAAATGAACAGTTTGGTGCATCTGTTCAATAACAAAAGAGATGCAAGGGATATGGAGAGATGTCATCAAAGGATATATACTCAAATGAAAGAAAGTATGACTAAGATACTGAACCAAGACACAAGGAAAAGAAACAAGAATCGGTTCATGATTTACCATCTAGAGATGGACCAGTCAAAGCGGAAGAAAATTGTGTACATGTTAAAGATGGTGAAATTCAAGGAAACTGTGAAACATGGAAGAGTTTGTTCATACTCAAGACAAAGGCCATGCTACAAGTCTTGAAGATATAGTTCAAGAAATCAAGCAAAAGACGACAGAAAACCAAACTTTAAAGTCAGGATCTATTATAACATGCTCGTGATGAAGATAATGAAACAAAGGTTGGTGACTAAGACGAGGAGAATGATCAAAGTGGAAGTAAAGAAGATCCAATGAAAGTTGAAGACTTCATTCTCTTGGAGAATGAATATGTTAAAGCAAAAAGATGTTGAAGTCATGTATTAAGAAATTAGGGGGGAATATTGAATTATAATTCCTTAATCCATGTGGGTCAAAAGTTAACGGGTCATTTGTGTAAATAGGTTAAAGTTGTATTAGTGTTTATTATGTAACATGTAATATGTCAAGGGGTCTAGTTGTACATAGTAAAACCTAGAAACTATTTATGTTGTTTGAAAGGGCGCGACAGTTTGTGAAGGAACACACCGGTTCGCAATTAGGGTTATATAAACCCAAAGTTAGAGTTTGTACAAATACGTTAGATACGATCGTTGTTAATTCAGATTTATTGTTTGGTTTATCTATTGTTGAATTGTGTGTTCTTAAGAAGATCTTGGGCAACATGTTTTAGAAGATTTTCTTGTGTATGAGTTGTTGTTTTTTGATTTATTATGACTTTTATAATTTGCACCAACTTTGCATTCATTTCCAAAATGATTTCTACCACCACAATTATAGCACATTTCCTTGTCCTTCATGCTTTTGGCTTTTGTTTTGATTTAAAATAAATGTATATCATTAGGTGCCGACGGTGCCGGTGCTACATTGATATCATTAGTTTAAAGACTAGGTTTCTTATATTTTTATGATTTTGAATTTTGTTTGACTACAACCACTTGAGCATATACATGTGTTTTTGTCATCAGTTTCGAGAATTTCAGATTTTTTCTTGTAAAAGTATCTAGTAACTGTTTCAAAAGAATGACTCATCATACATACATAAGCCATTGTTGCTGCAGATTCATATTTTTCTCATAAAGCCGCTTGAACTTGATGAGGAGTTTGCTCAATATCTTGGTGATTGTTAAACTTGAGAGTTGCCTATTTTGTTTATTTGATTAATATGCCAATAACATGCACTTGAAAATATAAAGAAATATATAGGGAAATCATGAGAATAAGCATGTTGACCACAATTTTTACTCAAATAGGCATGGTCTTTTACTCCTTCTAGCCCACACACCCATAATCATGCACATTTACAGTCCACACACCTATAATCCGGCACCTTCAGAGCCAACAATCCATAAATCTGGCACATTCACAGCCCACTAAAAAGTCAATGCAATTAGGCTCCTTCACAGCCCACACTCCCTAATTCCGGCACCTTCACAGCACACACTCCATAAATCCGGCACCTTCACAGCTCACACACCCATGATCCGACACTTTCATAGCCTAGCCGCCGATAATCCAGCGCCTCCACTACCCACTTAAAATGCAGTGCCTATTTTATAAAATTTTAAGTCAAGCTACATATTCTCATGATTTTATACAAGAAAAAGTTGGACCTAACATACATTTCAGAGTAGATCTCAATTGCTAGCTATCCTACCTATATGTTGTGGTGTTGGAACGGAGTTGCTTTTCGAAGAAATTAAGACTTGTAAGACTCTATCTTCTATAAAGGAAGAATGCAAATTTATAGGTGCTTTTAGAAAAGAGAAAGAGAGTTCAAAACCTATCATTTGGGGTGTTTTAGATTGCTAGTTTAGATTTCGAGTTTGTTATGTGATTATCTTGTAATTTCAATTGTCTATTTATTCCACTAAACAAACTTATAATTTTTAATATTTATAAATAAGAATCAATATTATTGACATGCATGAGTGTGTAATTCTTCTTGATCATATTCATTGTAAATACAATGGTAACCAAGTTTTTATGAAAAGGTGGAAACCTTTCACTAAAAGACCCCTCAATTAGTATACATTGCAGAATCTTTATCACATACAATCGAATTTCAATGAAAATGAAATTCACCTAAAAACCCACTCAAAACTTCTTTTTGTGGTTGCATGAAGTTCTACTGTTTGAATCTAGAGTGCGTTCTTGAATTAACCAGAAACATATTTCATGTAACTCAAGACAATTAGACAAATAGTAGGTCGAAATACTACTTTTTTGAAATACAATCAAAGTTTCTTGTTCTGGGAATCATGTTTCAATCCATTCAATCAATAAACAATAAAGAACAAGAAGAAGATGGGATTAACCCTAAAACGAATCTGTATGGAAACGAAACAACCTGATTGTTTACAAGCGATCTGCATATATACAGACCATAGGGATCGACGTGTTCTTTAGATGAAACGCCGCATCCTTTGACAACCCTAAATACAGTTTCTAACTTACATTTGTTACTACCTTGACCCCTTGACTAATTACAGTTACATTCTTGACACTAACTAATGATTTATGTCTTAAAATACAATTTCATGATGAAACGCCACATATGATGATTGGACTAGTACATCATGGTACCACGTGCAAACCTTAGGCAATCATGAAATACATCTCAGCATCATTTGCAAATATCTTTGACTGTTTTTTACTTTATAACATCTAATTTGACCTTATAATTTGTTAAACTATTTAATTACAATTTAAATTTGTAACAAATTTTGATCAACAAAGATAACTTATAGCCAACTCAGAAGAAACTATTGAATTTATGATTATTAATATGCAAAAAAGCAATTTACTATTTAGGACATCCAAAAAAAGGTATTGAGGTTAATGGTGCAATCATTCCATCTTTGCCCATTCATGATATCTCACATGTTTGAATACAATGATGATGGTTGCAATGACACACCATTATGTTATGTTTGTCCTTTTGAATCTTGAACAAAATTGATCTATATCTTCATATAAAATATTTTTAATTTGGCCTTGAATTAAAATGTTAATAAAGGACATGTAACTAAATAACGACTATTTGACTCACTCATGGTTAAATAGAAGGAAAAGTTGTGACAAATTGATTTAAACATTTAGAAAGTTGTCAAATTATATTCAAATGGTTATAATCTTATAGAGATTTTGATAGAGAATATATTTTTAATATTGATTTTTAATCATAGGAGCAATTACATATATCTCTCTACAAACTTCATATACCTTTACCTTTAATATTGATTCAAATGGTTATAACACTACTAGAAAAAATCGTGTTTCCGACGCAATTTTTTGTCGCAAATGCGTCGGAAACACCTATTTCTGACAAAATTGCGACAAAATCCTTCGGTCAGAAAAACCCTCGTCGGAAATATTTTGCGACCAAATTGCGACAAAAAATATGACACAATTGCGACAAAAATCTTATGTCAGAATTTCCGACGAATTTCCGACACAATTTCTAATTATAATTATAAGAATACTTATTATGCTTAGAATTATTAACATTAATTAGCTAATGTTTTTATTTTTTAATAATAAGATTTAAATGAAATATTTGTCGCAAATGTGTCGGAAATTTCCGACACATTTCCGACGGAATATATTTTTTTATTTTAATTTTTAATTATTATTTATTTTTTCATACCCGTATACAAAAAATTAAATAATTCCTTTTGTCACAAAAGTGTCGGAAATGTCCGACTTATTTGCGACAAAGGCTTGGGTTTTCATTATTGTCGCTATGTTGTCGTAAATGTGTCGCAATTTGCGACGGAAAATTTTCGTAGCAAACTAGCTTTTTTCTAGTAGTGTAATCTTATAACCTTTCTTTTATACTAAAACTTAAAACTTTCAAATTTACCATTTAAACTAGTTTCTTTTACCTTTTTTCCAACCCTTACTTATTTTTTTAGTATTTTTTTCTTTCTTTTCGGTTTTACTTTTTTTTTTTTTTTGCCTTTTTATGGTTTTTACTTTCTTTGTTTTTTCGACAATCATCAAAATATACAAAACAAGTGTCAAAGTTTTGATATTGGATGTTGGAAAATGTAAAAAAACACACATGCTGGAATCAGCTGACTTGGATCAGAAGGTCGTATCGCTGAAATCATTCGACTTGGAACCGGACACTATATTGGGATCGATGGAATTGAAATCGTCGATCGTCAGTTAGAAAACAATCGTCGGTTTAATAGCCAGTTAGGTTTGAATAAGAAGGTCGTATCGTTGGTTCGAGAATCAGAAGAGTCGTGTTTTTCTTGTAAAATTAAAAGTTATTTTGTCCTAATGTAATGTTTTATAAAATATAGGGATATGTAATTTAAGTTTTGGGTTGTGTATATATGTAACTAGCTTAAAACCTGTATACTACACATAGTGAAAAAATATCAATACATAAAATTCTTAAATTTATATATATATATATATATATAGGGGAGGGTTCTGTAACATCCCTGGTTTTTCTGACCCTATTTTAAATTTATTTTAACTAATAAAATAACAACACGACATTAAAACATATACTTTTTCAAACCTACACCTCATTAATCGTTAGCCGATCATATTCAATTAAAAGATTTAGAACTCATAATCATGTGGTAACACTCCTAGAGTTAACCCAGTTAGTAATCCCGTTAGGTGTTCTATTAAATCCTAACCAGGCTAATTCTGTCAAAGCTGAAGTTGCAAGGGCTGATTTTGTAAATAACCAGAAACCCTATTAGGCACGGTCGCGCTACGTTTTGGCACGGTCGCGCCTCGTCGGGCACGGTCGCGCCTCGCCTTGGCACGGTCACGCCTTGTTTTGGCACGGTCGCGCCTCGCGTCAGTTGAAACGTAAATACAGCCTTTAATCGCGAGACCATTCGATTTCGTAACCAATTCTTGCATTAACAAACCCATTATGAGTTTAACCATCTCAATTATATCAAATAAACCCGTTTTTAGTCGATCCCTCTCCTAATTACCAAAACCCTCCATTGTGACCATCGATCTCATCGTTTCGTTGTAAATTCTCTCAAACAAACAAACCAACACCTTAGTCGATTCCCCCTAAAGCTCCAGAACACATCAACTGGGCCGGAGTTGTAGCAGAAAGCACCGGAGACCACACCCGTCATAGCCGGAACTCGTCCCCACCGTAGGCCATCAATTCATCGTCTCACAGGGTAATTGAAACTTTCAAAACTATCTATTTATTCTATAGATCAAAAGCCCTAATCCAATTTAGACTCTCAATATCGAAATTTACTCGAACCCGATCCTAAGTTTCATTTAAAAATGGTTTAATCGAATCCAACTTTAAACATGTTTTAAACACAATTAATATACACCAATAGACTCGTACTAACCCTGTGAATGAAAGCCCTATACATTCCAGCACTATCAATATAAGAATCAATCAATTCGCTCCTGTTTTGAAAGAAACACGGTCGCGCTAAGCATCTAGCACGGTCGTGCCTCGGGAGACGCGGTCGTGTCGACTTCCAGCGCGGTCGTGCCTCCTGCTCAGACCCAGTCATGATCGTTGGCTAGACTTGATCGTACCCCAGAAGCATAGACACGGTCGTGCCTATCAAAGGCACGGTCGTGCCTAGTGGTTTGGCTAGTTGTCCTCTGTTTGACCAACACGGTCGCGCCCTGTCTAGAACGGTCGCGCCCGCCCTAGCACGATCGTGCCCTACCCTAGGCACGGTCGTGTGTGTTGGCAGAATGTTTATAATCTTTTATATTTCTAAACAATTAGTATTTCAGATTAATTTCTAAAATAAAAATAATTGAATTTATAAAAATATGTAATATTTTTATTTAGGAAAGATCAAATATTTAATCTTAAAATAAATAAAAATTATTTAAAGTTCAACATTTAATTTATAAACCATACACTTAAATAATATTTTAACGTCTAAATTTCATTATATAAATAAATGAATAAGGTAATAATTATTTATTTGATTTTTAATTAAACAAAAACATTTATTTAGTTATACTTAATTACATCTAACACTTACATTATTTTCATAAACAGTAATTATTTAATTTACATATTTAATTATTCCAAACTCAAACCTTATTAAAAAATGTTCTAAAAATATTCATTTCAAATCTTCCATTTTATACAATACTTTCAAGTATCAATCACTAACTTTATCCAATTTAACTTTAGATATAGACTTAGACTATTGTGCATTATTAATGCAATATACATTACACTCTAGGTTAACATTGTGCAATACAAGGATCACATTACTATCTAGTATCTCGTGTTAGCTACGCCTTCGAATCAAGTGAGTATTTCATAGCCCCTTTTACTCTTTTACATTTTTGGGGTGGAACATGAACATTATTCAAATTACATGTTTACATTTACACAAACAACACAAGTACAAATCCTATTTACATTCATGTGTGCAATTTGAGCTTTATGCCCGAGTGCTAGGTGTGCTAACCTTTGTATGCGATTATGTGCAATCATTAACTATTCAAGCCGACGGTTTTCAATGATAGATCTATTGAGTCTGATATACCCACCCAGATTGGGGTGATTGATACCGACAACACAATTTTGTATGCTAGTTACAAAGGTTTGATTGTACATGGTTACACAATAGCTGCTCCCCATAAATGCCTTATTTATCATGTTATGTAAGGATTTGTTTTACAAACTATATGCTATCTATATACAAACCTGTGTTATACTCACCAACTTTTTAGTTGACCTTATTTTATTCATGTTTCAGGTGCTTTCATATGAGTTTGATCAAGACATGCTACACATAGGCTTTGGGCCTAGTTAATCTTAATTCAAAAACAAATTGTATTTCATTATGTACTTGGAACTTGATTCATGTTGTTTGAATGTAAATGGATTTAACATATTACAATTTAGTCAACCTTGAGCTCATGAACTGGCTACATGTCCCGCCCCGATGATTCCGCCGTCGGTTGGGGTGTGACAGATTGGTATCAGAGCCTTGGTTATAGGGAACTAGGTTATTAGACACTCTTGACCTAGACTATAACTTTAGGATACCCATACAATGCCATGCTACTACATGTTACATTATCAATTCCTGTGTGATTATTTTTACATGCTATCATAAGTATTTACACTACATGATCCAAAACAATGACTTATGTGTCACACTACCTAATAACTTTTGTGCATATACTCATTACTACCTACATGCTATATGATTATTTCCTAGGCGAATATTTTTACATGTTATACTATACGATTACATCACATGATACAATACTCAATAGTTTATGTGTTTCATTTCCTGCCAAGTTTTCTTCTATTCATTGCTACCTACTTAATTTATTTAAAGCACTATCCTAAGTTTAACACACACACATACACACCAAATTATTCATACACCTTTGGACTCCCAAACATGAAACCATCACCCTTTATGAACAAAGACTTAAACTATTGGGCCTAATGCCCACCAATAATGAACTAAGAAGCCCATCTATCCTCCAAGAAGAAAAAGCCCACTGAAGTCCTCATAAACCCTACTTTTGGACCTCGAAGCCCAGTCCACAGCAATTCTCATCATAACCATGAGCCCAACAATAGTATTATTAATACATGATGGCTGAAAGAGTGTGTAAGCCCACGAGGAATTCTGGCTAAGGAAAGATAGGGTACTTAAGTGTGTCTTAGCGACCCACCCCTCTTTCCTGGGAATTCTCCTCAGGGATACATCGCTTATAGGTCAAGTGTATTTCTAAAATACCATCGTGAAGGTTCGGTGTTATGACTAGTCAAACTCTAAAACCTATAAGCACTCCTATGTCTAACCCGCAATATTTCATTATCACTTACAACTTTTTCATTGTTTTCTGCTAGACATGGACTCCTACCCTCCTTCCTCCCCGGTATACCATCCCAGAACAGAATCTGATTGGGAAGAAGACACTGAGACACCCGTGTATCGGTCAGCAACACCCCCAACTGCCAGGCCCAGGTTTGATGTAAGGGCGGACTGGATTAGGAACACCGGCCCGAGACTTTGAACACCTGGATCACCCGCACCCAGAAACCCGTACCAGACACCTCACCTCCATAATCAATTACCACCCCCACTAAGAGACCCATACCTAATGCCCGACCCGCACCTTCCTAACCCTTGGATAAGGCATACCACGACACCCACTGATGTTATGGGAATTCCAACCAATGACATTCACCAATATGTAAGGACCTCAGAATTTGAGAGGCAAAGGATGGAGCAGGAAGTAATGCACGACTTGCAAGGACAAAGAATGGATAGCCTAGAAAGCCAATTAGGGTACCAAAAGGAGTTAATCTCTATCCTTGAAAAAGAAATGCTGGAACATCGCACGGAGACAGCTAAAGCTGAAGCCAGAACGACTACCCGAGTGACCATAGCGGTGCTTGTCTTGGGAATTTTTCTTCTTTTAGTAGAAAGCTACAACCGGCGTTAACAAAATTATTTCCCATTATTTATTGTCTTTAAATTTACAGTTTGAGAACTATTTCCCTATGTTTTGACTAATGTTTAACATTTCAGCAGTTAATCAATTTTATATATTTCAATTCTAAAGTCACTATTCATTGATTTGACCCGTTGAGGGTGGATTATATCCATCATATTTTCATCAAGATCCTCCAAGTATCACCCTATTCGTACACTACAAATTAGTATACTACCGACAATCCCATTCGTAAACAACTCATCCTATTAGATTTAAACAACCCCGTTATCAAACGTTTATCAATTTTTTAAAAGATTATCAGAAATATAGAGTTCCCATAAACATTTTTACTTTGCAAGGGACCTTAATACAACCTATTTTATAAAAAAAATAAATAAATAAATAAATATTACTTCAAATTAATAAATAAGTATGATTTTTCCTCATTAAAATAATTATTTCTAAAACCCGGCTAAATTAATGTACAACTACTTGATTAGCCAACAATTGCTCTTAAAAATATTCTCCTTATAATAATTGAAAATTTACAAAGTTTTTCCTATAAACTGTCTACTTATTTAAACTATGTAACTCCATGGTTTCACTACTTTATATATCTACAAACAGGAACAATTTACCACTCTCTATTTTCAAACAACGAGCAGTATTTGTAAACACAATTCCCTGAATATTTTCAAAACCCCCCTCGTTACATTTCACTTGCCGCTTCAAGAGACGATCCATACCGCGTAGACGTTAACCATCCCCATCAACCTCAACGAGATTTAAAGAGCTAGAACCTAACTACCACTTCTTGCATGAACGTCAAACAACACGCTTGTCCGCAACACTCGATCACATGTAAAACCCGTTAGTATACCTCACACACGAAGTCCAACAACTTACGTATACACGTTCACAATATACCCAACGCAACCACATGGTACATGAAACTCAATTATTCTCAATATACCCAATGCTACACAAATTACATAATACAAGAAACTAGTTTTTCTACAAATCACAATTTACTGGATTGATCACATAACACACGAAACATGTTTATTTATAATACACCTGCTACCGGATTAAGCACATAATACATGAAACTTAGTTGTTTGCGATATACGTGATACATAACAATTGTTTGATTGATACATAATTCCAGATTGACCATATTAAACATGAAACTCATTTAGTTACAAAGTACATCATACTAAACTATACACATTATATTGATTTACAAAGTACATGATGCTAAGTTGTCAACGCCAAACATGAAATTCATTTCCTATAATACATGTGATACTATGTTGTTTACATTACACGTGAGAGCTCATTGATTTACAAAATGCATAATGCTAGCTGTTCATGCTACACAAGAGACTTGTGTGTTTACTTTATACATGAAACGAAATTGCTTACAATTATTACAATTGATTGATTTCATTATACACAAGACATGGTCATGCACTTTGTTCACCAAAGTTGAAGACCATAATACATGGAAACGACTCGGGGTTTGACGTATTCTTGTTCAAACACGAGAAAACTAAGAAACTTTAAGTTATACTACTCTTTAGTTGTGAACTTACCTGCTTAAGGACATAGTTACTTGTTAGCGACTTTTATGTGAAAGCAATGGACATGATCAGAGTGAAATTGTGCACCCTTACCCGCACTCAACGAAATGATCTATACAGACCGTACGATGATTTGAGTAATTACAGGTGCACACGGAATTATGAAAATCAGCGTATGGAAAGCATAGTGAAACTTTGTCGTGTGTTGTGACCTAAAACTTATCATGATATGTAACAACGAAACTAATGTGATATGACAAGGGCATGGTGGATACGCCGATGGTACTTCCTATATATAAGTGTCCTATAATATTATCAGAAGTAGCGTTGTTCGTGTCACGTGAAGTTTTGACCTAGATCAATGTTTATGAAATCTTTTACCCGCTGACAATTTTAAAGTATATTATACTACATCTTACACAAACCCTAATTATCAAGATTCCATCAAATCCATTCCAAATAATACATCTCACATTTAGAATTCAGACAATCTCCTCCTTAAATTCATTTCAAAACAAAATTCATTATCACCCTTCGTATTCAACTTTGAGTATCAGGCCTAAGCCATGTCAAGGGTTTACACTCCCCGGAATCCAACAATCAAAACTCACCGAGAACCCAAAACTCCCACCTGTTTCTTGATTTTTAGTAGCCTTCATTAGTTAAATTTCGGGACGAAATTCCCTTAACATGGGGAGACTGTAACATCCCTGATTTTTCCGACCCTATTTTAAATTTATTTTAACTAATAAAATAACAACACGACATTAAAACATATACTTTTTCAAACCTACACCTCATTAATCGTTAGCCGATCGTATTCAATTAAAAGATTTAGAACTCATAATCATGTGGTAACACTCCTAGAGTTAACCCAGTTAGTAATCCCGTTAGGTGTTCTATTAAATCCTAACCAGGCTAATTCTGTCAAAGCTGAAGTTGCAAGGGCTGATTTTGTAAATAACCAGAAACCCTAGTAGGCACGGTCGCGCCTCGTCGGGCACGGTCGCGCCTCGTCGGGCACGGTCGCGCCTATTATTGGCACGGTCGCGCCTTGTTTTGGCACGGTCGCGCCTCGCGTAAGTTGAAACGTAAATACAGCCTTTAATCGCGAGACCATTCGATTTCGTAACCAATTCTTGCATTAACAAACCCATTATGAGTTTAACCATCTCAATTATATCAAATAAACCCGTTTTTAGTCGATCCCTCTCCTAATTACCAAAACCCTCCATTGTGACCATCGATCTCATCGTTTCGTTGTAAATTCTCTAAACCAAACAAACCAACACCTTAGTCGATTCCCCCTAAAGCTCCAGAACACATCAACTGGGCCGGAGTTGTAGCAGAAAGCACCGGAGACCACACTCGTCATAGCCGGAACTCGTCCCCACCGTAGGCCATCAATTCATCGTCTCACAAGGTAATCGAAACTTTCAAAACTATCTATTTATTCTATAGATCAAAAGCCCTAATCCAATTTAGACTCTTAATATCGAAATTTACTCGAACCCGATCCTTAGTTTCATTTAAAAATGGTTTAATCGAATCCAACTTTAAACATGTTTTAAACACAATTAATATACACCAATAGACTCGTACTAACCCTGTGAATGAAAGCCCTATACATTCCAGCACTATCAATATAAGAATCAATCAATTCGCTCCTGTTTTGAAAGAGACACGGTCGCGCTAAGCATCTAGCACGGTCGTGCCTCGGGAGACGCGGTCGTGTCGACTTCCAGCGCGGCCGTGCCTCCTGCTCAGACCCAGTCATGATCGTTGGCTAGACTTGATCGTACCCCAGAAGCATAGACACGGTCGTGCCTATCAAAGGCACGGTCGTGCCTAGTGGTTTGGCTAGTTGTCCTCTGTTTGACCAACACGGTCGCGCCCTGTCTAGAACGGTCCCGCCCGCCCTAGCACGATCGTGCCCTACCGTAGGCACGGTCGTGTGTGTTGGCAGAATGTTTATAATCTTTTATATTTCTAAACAATTAGTATTTCAAATTAATTTCTAAAATAAAAATAATTGAATTTATAAAAATCTGTATTATTTTTATTTAGGAAAGATCAAATATTTAATCTTAAAATAAATGAAAATTATTTAAAGTTCAACATTTAATTTATAAACTCTACACTTAAATAATATTTTAACGTCTAAATTTCATTATATAAATAAATGAATAAGGTAATAATTATTTATTTAATTTTTAATTAAACAAAAACATTTATTTAGTTATACTTAATTACATCTAACACTTACATTATTTTCATAAACAGTAATTATTTAATTTACATATTTAATTATTCCAAACTCAAACCTTATTAAAAAATGTTCTAAAAATATTCATTTCAAATCTTCCATTTTATACAATACTTTCAAGTATCAATCACTAACTTTATCCAATTTAACTTTAGATATAGACTTAGACTATTGTGCATTATTAATGCAATATACATTACACTCTAGGTTAACATTGTGCAATACAAGGATCACATTACTATCTAGTATCTTGTGTTAGCTACACCTTCGAATCAAGTGAGTATTTCATAGCCCCTTTTACTCTTTTACATTTTTGGGGTGGAACATGAACATTATTCAAATTACATGTTTACATTTACACAAACAACACAAGTACAAATCCTATTTACATTCATGTGTGCAATTTGAGCTTTATGCCCGAGTGCTAGGTGTGCTAACCTTTGTATGCGATTATGTGCAATCATTAACTATTCAAGCCGACGGTTTTCAATGATAGATCTATTGAGTCTGACAAACCCACCCAGATTGGGGTGATTGATACCGACAACACAATTTTGCATGCTAGTTACAAAGGTTTGATTGTACATGGTTACACAATAGCTGCTCCCCATAAATGCCTTATTTATCATGTTATGTAAGGATTTGTTTTACAAACTATATGCTATCTATATACAAACCTGTGTTATACTCACCAACTTTTTAGTTGACCTTTTTTTATTCATGTTTCAGGTGCTTTCATATGAGTTTGATCAAGACATGCTACACATAGGCTTTGGACATAGTTAATCTTAATTCAAAAACAAATTGTATTTCATTATGTACTTGAAACTTGATTCATGTTGTTTGAATGTAAATGGACTTAACATATTACAATTTAGTCAACCTTGAGCTCATGAACAGTCTACATGTCCCGCCCCGATGATTCCGCCGTCGGTTGGAGTGTGACAGGTTCCAGAGAAAACCACAAGTTAGGCGAAAACCGAGAAAACCACTAAAAAAACCAATTTTACCCAATCATATAATAATGTTTATTTTTTGTTTTATTTTATTTTTATTTATTTATAAGAGTATCAATGTAATATTAAACATTTTTACCAAAAACCATTTTTACACATAGTGTTACGTATACGTAAACATAAAACAAAAAAATTGTGGTTACATATACGTAAATCAGAAAAATTGTTTTTGGATATGTATACGTAAATAAAAAAAATTGTCTGAAATGATATGGTTTTCTCGATTTTCGCCTAACTTTGTGGTTTTCTCCTGATCCTTCCCCTATTTATATATATATATATATATATTTTATAGGTGGAAAAATGTATTACATATACTAATTAACAATGGAAAACAAAATAAAAAAATATGTAAAAATTAATCTATAATTGAGTTTCAAAATTATATTAAATACTATTCAATGTAATTTCATTTTCATTTACTATTTGATTGAAAACATAATCTAGGTAATTACATTTCAAAGTTTCTTATAATATGCGATAATTTAAAATAAATATGTTTTATTAGTATAATTAATAATTTGTTTAAAAATATATTATTGTTGAAAATATGGAAGTGTATTTATTAAGAGAGAGAGGCGGGAAAAAAATTATAAGAATGAATATGTAGGCGACACGTGGAATTGAGAAACCTTTATTTATTATATAGTATAGATTAGGTTTTAAAATAAGGGGATATATGTAATTCCTTCTATATATATATGTATATAATTTAAGTTTTGGGTTGGGTATATATGTAATTATGTGTTAAAATAAGGGGATATATGTAATTCCTCCTTTAAAATAAGGGTATATGTAATTTAAATTTTAGGTTGGGTATATATGTAATTTGGTTTTAAAAAAAGTGGATATATGTAATTCCTATTATTTGATACACGAGATATTAAACTTTAAAAGACAAATAATACTATGAAGACAACCCGACAAACCTTTCTTAATCGGTGCTTCCCGAGTTTAATAAATGAAAGAAAAGTAGAGAAACGGAACTAAAAAGAGAAAAAGAAAGGGAGAGGAAAATAAAAGATATAATATAGTTTAATTTTCCAAAGTTTGGGTTCATTTTGGGAGGAAAGATAGAAGGGAAGGTTATTAAAAATTTTCATTTATCTTCTTTCTACTTTATTCCATTAAAAATACTCAGGAACATAAATATTTTCTGGTTTACTTTCACTTCTTTTGTAACACCCAAAAATAAAAAGAAAAGAAAAATTCAAAATTTCACTCCCTCGCGGTACGCGAGGGAGATTTTGACAAAACCTCGCGGTACGCGAGGGGACTGCTTATACGCCAGATTTATACCTTCTCGCGGTACGCGAGAAGATTCCCAACCAAGCCTCGCGGTACGCGAGGGAATAGTACACGCGTCAGGGCCAGAAAACACGTGTCATTCACCCTTGCCACCAGCCGCCACGTGTCATGCTGACTCAGCACCGTTCGTGACACCTCATCCTCTCGCGGTACGCGAGGGATTTCCTTGGCCGGCCTCGCGGTACGCGAGGGACTGGAAAATCAGCCTATAAAAGGCCTTCAACGGGATTGAAATTCTGTACAGTTTCCAAACATTCGTTTCACACAAACCCGATCTCTCAAAACTCCACAACGTCCCGAAGCGCTGTTCAAGAATCCTACGACACCCAACTCAAGCCGTAGTTCTGTCCAAATCCCGCAAAGTAGGTATCGTTAAAACTATTCATATATATATAACCGCAATTATATATATATTCTCTCATATATATTCTCGTTAATCGTGTCTTCCCTAGGAAGAAACGTGTCGAGGTTCTGCTCAAATTCCGAAGCCTACAACCCTACCAGCCATCAAAATCAAGGTGAACACGTTTAACGCTTTTCAAACGATAAAACCATTTTATTTACGAAAACGGCATGAAACAAATTAAATGCTTTAATCATAAGGGTAATCTACGTGATAGCATTCAGGCCATAAGCATACGTAGATTTGATCAAATGGTATACATGTGACGGGTGAAAGTCCGGTCCGTGGCTGGGTACAGATCATGTAATGGGAAATCATAAGACTAAGGATGGGTTTCCTTAGCAGATTATACGAGGGACGAGTTCCTGAGTATCATGTAAGACTAAGAACAAGGTTCTTAGCATCATCACCCTGGGAATAGGCTATCAGTCTGAGACATAGCGCTCAGCCAGTTGACCCCATGGCAGTTAACCCAGTGTATGTAGGTGGTATATACTTCAGGTGAAATAGACTGCTGAATGTGTAGATTTACCATACAAAAACGTGCTTAAAGGCTTTAATTTGGTTTATGTTAGAAATCATTTTCGTGTCAGTTAAATGTGATTCACCGGCTTTATGCTGATGTTCATTTTCAAAACGTTTTTCACAGGTAGTGAAAGAAATCATTAAATTCAGGGTGGTGCAGTAAAGACAAGATCTTTAGGCATATTTAAATCCCTGTGGCAGACTAATACAAGACCAAATGTTGGAACGGACATAGATCCTAGACATTTTAAATGGCTTGTATTATGTAAATTAATTCAGCAGATGTACATTATATAATAGACTTTTGAATGTCTATTATCATGAAATGAAAAGGGACGTGGATCCCAAGTTTTGACAAATGTATAGAATTAACCCTTGAGGTTATTTACATTACATTTCATTACAAAAAGGCATCAAGTAAAAACAAAGACTTCCGCTGTCCAAATATATGGGACCTCATTCAGATACCAGCGTTGTCTCGCGACGCCCGGGCAGGGGTAGCCCGGGGTTGTGACAGGTTGGTATCAGAGACACATTCAAGGGTTTTAGCAAAACTAGATACTTATATGATTGTATCTAGGCTTTAACCAATAGTTGTGCCTACTGAACAAACGATAGGAAGATGCCTTTAACATAACCAATAAATTTCAGGATGACAGATCCATACTATTACCCTCATAACTACCCAAACTTCTTTCCTGGAGAATTATCTAATCCAAGAAACGATCAAATAGTACCAAGCTATGATGATTATGTCCACTATCTACCGACCCCGGAGAATTGGAACAGAATGGTCGCAGAACAAGTGGAGCAGACTCAAGCAAGGCTTGAACCTCTGAGGGAAGAATCAGAGTATTCAGTGGAAATGGAAGATTCAAGAGAATCTTTACGTCCTGTTATGACATCTATGCCACTACCTCAATCGTTAGACATAGTATACCCTACCGGAACAATTCAAGAACATCCACCCAGTCCAAGTGAAGAAACTCCACATTCGATTTCTGAATCCGACAAGGCTGCCGTTTGTGAAGGCAGTGGTGGAAAGTATTTCTTTGATCCTATTCCAGAACATCCCGTTTTCAAGGAACCTTTCTTCTATGTAGATCCCTCCGATGGACGTCAGTATGCAACCGACGGAAAAGTCGTGTGGTCTGTTAACTCAGCATATCACGATCTTAGGATGGGACACAGGGAACCACCTCCTTGTTATGGATACCATGATAAACTGCCAAAATCAATTGATGAACACCTCGATCTTGCTCTTAGAGAGGCTGACGATCTACGTGCTGAACTGTACTTCACCAGACAAGTCGTAGTTAAAAACGAACAAACTATATTTGACTACGAACTAGCCCAGGAAGACAGGAAGTACGCAGAACAATGGGTGGCAGATCAGTTGATCCAGAAGGGTGCTATGACCGAGACCCTGGGGAGATTCTATCAAGATTTGGGAGATGTGCTTCTCGATTAAAGTTAATGATAGTATTTGTATAATTAGCTAACTTTAAGTGATATAGATGCATATCTATATTTCTCTATTTGTAACAAATAGATGAAGTTTAAGCGATAATAAACTTCAAATTTTGACCCAAATTCGTGCTTGTGTTCTTAGATGTCTCAACAAAACAATGACAATAGCGGTCCATCTACCTACATTATCAAGGAAAAAGGAAAAGAAATTAATAATAATCCTGAAATAGCTACTCAACAACCAGAATTGCAACAACTGGTTAAACAAAGTATAAGAGAAATACTTCCTGACATAATAAAGAAAGTACAAGAGAACATCAAAACTCCAAGCTATGTAACCTCTCATTCAAAAAGAACAGAAAACCCTCCGAAAACCAACACAGAGCAAGTAGCAAGCTCTCGTAGAACTCAAACCTCGAAAAGGTCCAGAACATCAAGCAATAAGTATTCTGGATCTGAAGAATCGTTAAATTTAAGCAGTGAAGACTCTGAAGAAGAAGAGAATGAAACAAAAAGGTATAGACACAAAGGGTGTTCTTACAAAACCTTTCAGGACTGTAAACCTTATGAATTTAAGGGCACCGAAGGCGGTATTGCTACTCTTCACTGGTTAGAGAAGATGGAGTCAGTTATAGCAATTAGCAAGTGTGCTATGAAAGATCAAGTGTTGTATGCTTCAAACTCCTTTAAAAATGAAGCATTGGAATGGTGGAATTCAATCATTTCTGCCAAAGGAAGAAGAAAGGCAAATGCCATGGATTGGAAAGAATTTCTGGCAAAGGTGAAAAAGAAATTTTGCCCCAAGACTGAAAAAGAACAAGCTGAAAGAAAATTTCTGGAGCACCGAATGGTGGGTACCAACGATCGAGAGTACACCACCAAATTCTTTGAATATGCTCGATTGGCACCTCACCTGGCTAAACCTGAATCAGTTCTCATAACTCGATATATTTATGGCTTAGTTCCAGAGATCCGTGATTTGGTGAAGGTTGTCTCACCAAAAACCATTGAGTCCACCGTAGAATTGACCGGTACCATGACGGCTGGACTAATCAGAAATATAGAGGAAAAGAAGAAAGTCGAATCCTCTATAAAATCAAAACCCGAGGCCAAAAGATTTAGCAAGAACTTTAGGAAAAAGAGGTTACCATTTAACAATCCATCATGCAAAACATGCGGAAGCAGGCATAGTGGAAAGTGTGTTTTTGAAACTCCATTCTGTAATCATTGCAAGGTCTCAGGTCACACTACTGAGAATTGCTTCAAGAGAAAGGGAATGATTACTTGTTTCAATTGTGGAGAGCTGGGGCACATCAGCACTAATTGCCCTAAGTTTGCAAGGACCGGAAGAGCTGGAGGATCAGGAGCCAAGATCACTCCAGAAAACAAAAAGACCGTACGAGCTTTTGTCATGAATGCTAACCAAGCTGAGAGAACGCCGGACGTAATTACCGGTACGTTTCTTCTTAATAATGTTTATGCTAAGGTCTTATTTGACTCAGGTGCGAACCGGAGTTTTATAGATTATAATTTCTGTAATCTATTAAACGAACCATTAAGTCCCTTAGCTGAAACATATGAAGTAGAAACAGCGAACGGTGATTTGATAAAAATATCTCAATCACTGAACAATTGTTACATTACATTGGCTGGTTTCACTATCCCAGTACAATTGTTACCAATGTCAATAACTGGCTTTGACATTGTTTTGGGAATGGATTGGTTATCCAATAACCAAGCCGAAATCCTTTGTAATCAACAAGTTGTAAAACTCGTTACACCAACAAACAAAACTCTAACTATCCAAGGTGATAAACCCACAAAACCTATCCAGATAATCTCCATACTTAAAGCAACCAAGTGCTTAAGAAAAGGATATCTTGCATGTCTGGTATCGATTACTGCCTTGGAAAAGGAGAAGAAGATAGAATTAGTACATGTAGTATCTGAATTTCCAGACGTTTTTCCTGAAGAACTGCCTGGATTACCACCAGAACGAGAGGTAGAATTTCGAATCAACCTTGTACCTGGTGCAACTCCAATTGCCAAATCCCCGTACAGACTGGCACCCACAGAAATGGCAGAACTCAAGAAACAATTGGATGAACTTCTTGAGAAAGGTTTTATCCAACCAAGTTCTTCACCCTGGGGAGCTCCAATTCTCTTTGTTAAGAAGAAAGACGGATCAATGCGCATGTGTATTGATTATCGGGAACTGAATAAAGTTACCATCAAAAACCGATACCCGCTTCCACGGATTGACGATTTATTCGATCAACTCCAAGGAGCTTGTCATTTTTCAAAGATCGATCTTCGTTCAGGTTATCATCAGTTGAAAGTGCATGATAACGATATCTCGAAAACTGCATTTCGAACACGGTATGGACATTTCGAGTTCACGGTTATGCCATTTGGACTTACAAATGCTCCTGCCGCATTCATGGACATGATGAATCGTGTCTGCAAACCTTACTTGGATAAGTTTGTCATAGTTTTTATTGATGACATACTTATTTATTCCAAAACCCAAGTTGAACACGAAACTCATCTTCGAACCATACTTGAACTTCTTCGAAAAGAGAAATTATATGCTAAGTTTTCCAAATGCGAATTTTGGTTAACGGAAGTACAATTTCTTGGTCATGTCATCAACGTGAACGGAATTCAAGTAGATCCTTCCAAAATTGAAGCTATATCCAAATGGGAAATTCCCAAGTCACCCACCGAAATTCGTAGTTTTCTGGGATTAGCGGGATATTACCGCCGGTTCATTCAAAAATTTTCTCGTATAGCAATCCCACTCACATCCCTAACTCGGAAATCTGTAAAATACGAATGGGGACCCAAACAATCTGAATCTTTTGAAACTTTGAAACAAAAACTGACAAACGCACCTATTCTATCTTTACCAGATGGTATTGAAGACTTCGTAGTTTACTGCGACGCCTCACATACTGGTTTAGGTTGCGTATTAATGCAACGCAAGAAAGTCATTGCTTATGCATCTCGTCAGTTGAAAATTCATGAGAAAAACTACTCAACCCACGATCTAGAGTTGGGCGCTATAATCTTTGCTTTAAAGTTATGGCGACACTATCTCTATGGGGTTAAGTTCACAATCTACACTGATCATAAAAGTCTCAAGTACATATTTAGCCAGAAAGAGTTAAATATGAGACAAAGAAGATGGATGGAAATCCTGAATGATTATGATTGTGAAATTTGTTATCATGAAGGAAAGGCAAATGTAGTAGCAGATGCCTTGAGCCGAAAAGAAAACGTCAAGCCAAAGAGAGTACGTTCTCTCAGACTTGAACTACAAATTGATCTTGTAAGTCAGTTAAAAGAGGTACAAGAATTAGCTTTGAAGGAAGGTAACTTTGAAAAAGAAGGAATGAAAGGAATGCTTGACTTACTGATCAAAGGTGAAGATAATATCCTTCGCATGAATAAACGTATTTGGGTACCAGTTACAGGTGATCTTCGAGAGCGAATCCTCGAAGAAGCACACAAGTCCAAATACACCATGCACCCAGGAAGTGATAAAATGTACAAGAACCTCAAAGAAAGTTACTGGTGGATTGGTATGAAAAAGAACATTGCTATCTACGTAGCAAAATGTTTGACTTGTTCCAAAGTCAAAGCCGAACACCAAAAGCCAGCTGGATTATTGCAACAGTTAGAATTACCAGTTTGGAAATGGGAATTGATAACTATGGACTTTATTACCAAACTTCCTCGAACCACTCGTGGAAATAATGCAATCTGGGTTATCATTGACCGTTTAACCAAATCAGCTCACTTTCTATCTATCAAGGACACCATGAGTATGGACAAAATGGCGCAAATTTACGTTAATGAAATTGTAACGTTACATGGTGTGCCTCTATCCATAGTGTCAGATAGAGATAGTCGCTTCACAAAGTTTTCAAACAGCTCTAGGAACTCGATTGAACCTTAGTACTGCTTACCATCCACAAACTGATGGGCAGAGCGAAAGAACTATACAAACCCTAGAAGATATGCTCCGAGCCTATGTGATAGATTTTGGAGGTAATTGGGATGATCATTTACCTCTAATGGAATTTTCCTACAACAATAGTTATCACACAAGTATTCAAGCCGCACCATTTGAAGCATTATACGGAAGAAAATGTCGAACGCCTGTATGTTGGTCAGATATCGGAGAAAATCAACTATCAGGACCAGAGATAGTCCAAGAAACTACCGATAAAATCTTGCAAATACGAGAACGTCTAAAAATGGCTAGAGATCGACAAAAGAGTTATGCAGATAAACGAAGAAAGCCGTTAGAATTTCAAATCGGTGACAAGGTATTATTAAAAGTTTCACCTTGGAAAGGTGTTATTCGTTTCGGAAAGAAAGGAAAGTTAAGTCCACGTTTTGTTGGACCTTTCAAAATCATTAAACGAATCGGATCTGTTGCCTATCAGCTTGAACTACCAGTAGAGATGGGTGGAGTATACGATGTATTCCATGTATCAAACCTACGTAAGTGTTTAGCTGATGAATCCTTGCTGATGCCTTTACAAGATGTGGAAGTAAATGAAAAGCTCAAATTCATTGAACGACCGTTACAAATTGAAGACCGACAAATCAAAAAGCTTAAACGGAAACAATTGGTGTTGGTCAAAATAAGATGGGATTCCAGACGTGGCCCAGAATATACTTGGGAACTTGAGTCAGAAATGCGCAAAAAGTATCCACATCTCTTTCAATGAATCTCGAGGACGAGATTATTCTAAAGGAGGGGAGGATGTAACACCCAAAAATAAAAAGAAAAGAAAAATTCAAAATTTCACTCCCTCGCGGTACGCGAGGGAGATTTTGACAAAACCTCGCGGTACGCGAGGGGACTGCTTATACGCCAGATTTATACCTTCTCGCGGTACGCGAGAAGATTCCCAACCAAGCCTCGCGGTACGCGAGGGAATAGTACACGCGTCAGGGCCAGAAAACACGTGTCATTCACCCTTGCCACCAGCCGCCACGTGTCATGCTGACTCAGCACCGTTCGTGACACCTCATCCTCTCGCGGTACGCGAGGGATTTCCTTGGCCGGCCTCGCGGTACGCGAGGGACTGGAAAATCAGCCTATAAAAGGCCTTCAACGGGATTGAAATTCTGTACAGTTTCCAAACATTCGTTTCACACAAACCCGATCTCTCAAAACTCCACAACGTCCCGAAGCGCTGTTCAAGAATCCTACGACACCCAACTCAAGCCGTAGTTCTGTCCAAATCCCGCAAAGTAGGTATCGTTAAAACTATTCATATATATATAACCGCAATTATATATATATTCTCTCATATATATTCTCGTTAATCGTGTCTTCCCTAGGAAGAAACGTGTCGAGGTTCTGCTCAAATTCCGAAGCCTACAACCCTACCAGCCATCAAAATCAAGGTGAACACGTTTAACGCTTTTCAAACGATAAAACCATTTTATTTACGAAAACGGCATGAAACAAATTAAATGCTTTAATCATAAGGGTAATCTACGTGATAGCATTCAGGCCATAAGCATACGTAGATTTGATCAAATGGTATACATGTGACGGGTGAAAGTCCGGTCCGTGGCTGGGTACAGATCATGTAATGGGAAATCATAAGACTAAGGATGGGTTTCCTTAGCAGATTATACGAGGGACGAGTTCCTGAGTATCATGTAAGACTAAGAACAAGGTTCTTAGCATCATCACCCTGGGAATAGGCTATCAGTCTGAGACATAGCGCTCAGCCAGTTGACCCCATTGCAGTTAACCCAGTGTATGTAGGTGGTATATACTTCAGGTGAAATAGACTGCTGAATGTGTAGATTTACCATACAAAAACGTGCTTAAAGGCTTTAATTTGGTTTATGTTAGAAATCATTTTCGTGTCAGTTAAATGTGATTCACCGGCTTTATGCTGATGTTCATTTTCAAAACGTTTTTCACAGGTAGTGAAAGAAATCATTAAATTCAGGGTGGTGCAGTAAAGACAAGATCTTTAGGCATATTTAAATCCCTGTGGCAGACTAATACAAGACCAAATGTTGGAACGGACATAGATCCTAGACATTTTAAATGGCTTGTATTATGTAAATTAATTCAGCAGATGTACATTATATAATAGACTTTTGAATGTCTATTATCATGAAATGAAAAGGGACGTGGATCCCAAGTTTTGACAAATGTATAGAATTAACCCTTGAGGTTATTTACATTACATTTCATTACAAAAAGGCATCAAGTAAAAACAAAGACTTCCGCTGTCCAAATATATGGGACCTCATTCAGATACCAGCGTTGTCTCGCGACGCCCGGGCAGGGGTAGCCCGGGGTTGTGACATCTTTTCAGTTATCTTTTTTAAAAAGGACTCGGTAACACACGTACATGTCAAAAGTGGTAAGAGTCTATACCCTTCTCTTTACCCTTATTTCGTCTCCTTATTTTCATTTATCATGTGCAATAGTTACATTGTTAATATATATATATATATATATATATATAGGGTTGAATTCATGAGAGAACTAGAGAACCACTAAGAAAAGAAGGGTGAAATTTTAAAGAGCAATGGTAAAATTAGAACTTAAAATATATAAATTTTTAAACATTTCTATCTTTTGCATACATTATTGTTTTTTAAATTACACCATTAAATCAACAATTTCTTTATCTTTCATTTGAGTATAAATAATATTATAAAAAATAAGAATTAACTCGTCGTTTTTTTTCTTATTATTTTCAATATTGCATGTGTAGTATCACCCCAAAAACCTTACACAACCCCAAAAACCTAAACCCCCACCCCACCCCCACCCAAAAACCTAAACCCCCACCCCACCCCCACCCAAAAACCTAAACCCCCACACCCACCCTCAAAAACCTAAAACCACCACACCCACCTAAAAACCTAACCTCCCCAACCCCCACCCAAAAACCTAACCCCCCCCCCCCAAACTCCCACCCAAAAACCTAAACCCACCCACCCCCACCCAAAAACCTAAACCCACACCCACCCCCAAAAACTTAAAACCACCACACCCACTCCCACCTAAAAACCTAAACCCCCCCCCCCCAAACCCCCACCCAAAAACCTAAACCCCCCACCACCCCCACCTAAAAACCTAAACCCACCCACCCCCACCCAAAAACTTAAACCCATCCACCCCACACACCCACCCCCCCCCCCCCCCAAAAAAAAACCTAAACCCACCGCACCCACCCCATACCCTCAAAAACCTAACCCTAAACGTAATACTGCATATGTGTAGTACCACCCCAAAAAACCTAACCCACCCTCAAAAACCTAAACCCCACCCCAGCCACCCCTCAAAAACCTAAACCCCCCACCCACCCCCATCTAAAAAGCTAAACTAAACCCAAAAACTAAACCCTAAAGCTAAACTGATTATTTTTTCAAGTTTTATTTTTTTATATATTTTTTTTAACGAGGAAGACGTGGGAAACAAGGTCTCCGAACCACTTTTTTATATTTTTATTTATGATTTTTTTACCTTTAAAGAGGAGTTCTCTAGTTCTCTCCCTAAATGTTAGTTTTCTTATGAACTTCACCATATATATATATATATATATATATATATATATATATATATATATATATCCTATTATAATAAAAAACTAAATTTTTGTGCCACTTGTTAATACCATATTAATCCTCACATCCATTTTCCCTCCAAAATCATATTTACATCCTCCATCCAATATTTTCATATTTAGCTTATTTAAAAAAAAAGATTACATAAATAAACATTTTACCAAATCAATTTCATCATTACAACCATTGACTAACATTTTTTTTTTAAATTTATCATCTAAAAGCGAGTTTTTAAAATTTTATTATAAAAGCGAGTTTTCAAAAAAAAAATAGGATATTTAAAAAAAATGAGTTTTTAAAGTTTATTATCTAAAAGCGAGTTTTTAAAATTTTATCAATAAAAAACTAAAATTTTAGTTTTACATATAAAATTTGAAAATACTACTTTTGTATTTTAAATAAATATGTGTTAGAATAAAGTTTGCTAATATTTAATTAGTAGTTTTTTAATTAAGTTTGATATCAAATTTGTATAAACAAATGTGTTAAGATATTTATCAATATAATCTTAACATTTCATCCCGTGTGTTACACGGGGTTTAAAACTAGTATATATATATATATATATGATAAAAAGTCAAAAAAGTGTAAAAAGTCGTTTAAAAACGTTCATAACCGGCTCATACGAACTTCGATTTTACTCATTTCGGCGGCGTTGGAACCGTTTCGTCGAACTCTACTATCTTAGCTTGTAGGGTTTAGCTTTTAGAGTTTAGATTTTAGGGTGTAGTTTTTGCTTTAAGGTTTAGCCTTAGGGGTTTAGACTTCGGGTTTAGCTTTTAGTATTTAGGCTTTTAGGGGTGGGGGTTTTAGGTTTTTGGGGGTCGGGTGGGAGTTAGGTTTTTGGGGGGGTTGGGTTGGAGGTTTAGGCTTTTGGGGGGGGTGGTAGTGTTTTTAGACGACTTTTTCTGCTTTTTAGGGTTTTTTATTAGGATTTAGGTTTTTGGGGGTTGGGGGTTTTAGGTTTTTTGGGGTGGGGTGAGGATTAGGTTTTTTGGGGGTTGGGGTGGGGGTTTTAGGCTTTTGGTGATGGTGGTGGGGTTTTTAAAATACTTTTTATACTTTTTAGTCTTCTTAGAATATCCCTCCCCTATATATATATATATAAAATAAAAAGTAGTAATGTATAACATTTTTTTTCTTGTAAATTTAATGTTCTATACCAAAGTTATTTGGCCCTTACTCAACCCATTCCTCCCCCCCCCCCCCCCCCTCCCTCTTTTTGTTTAAGTCATTTATTAAATCCAATAGTCATTAAAGAATGATTGCTACGAACCACAAAACCTATGTATGCATGTGTTTTTGACTGCACAAAAGTGCAAGCAAATGGTTTGTGTCATCCTCAACCCATCACTACTCACCTATTTATCATTGCACCTTTGACACACTATTGGAAGGTTTGATCATTACATTATAGGAATACAACTATACAAGCATATACTTTGAAGGAAAATATAATAACAATAATAATAATTGTATTTTTTAATAATAACAAAATACCAAATGTTGTTAACGGTACGAGGTAAACCTAATTAGTATGAGAACTTGGGAAGAAACCACCAAACTTCGCACATCTACCGTGTAGTCGAGTTGGCTTCATAGATGGAGAATTTGAGAAGTTGCCCACATCCGATCCATAGAAATGTTAACAAGGAACATATTTATCAAAAAACACGTTGAATCAGTTTTATTGGGTCGCTATCTCAACCAGCCGCTCAATATATTTGATTTACCTCTTATGTGATGAGTTTGGGTTAGTTTAACGTATATTGAGTTTTTAACCTTTTGAAAACACCATCCTTTCCATTTAACATCATTTAGAGAATGCTATCATTTGAATATTTTTGTGAATTTGTGGTTCGAGGAAATATAAATTAATGAATACATGATCATGTATTAATATGTACTATAGAGATATGTATTATAAAAAATATTATTATTTTTACATTATTGAAATAGGTCTTTACGTGTTTATCCAACTTACAAAGTAGGTTTATGCCTAAAAATATTAGATTACTAATAAAAAAAGCTTTGTTAAAACATAAATCAAATCAAATATTGTAATTACCAATTTGATAGGCAATGATCTCTATTTATTTGATTCAATAATTATCCATGAGATAGATACTCGAGGCATATTCACTAAACTTTCATTTGTATTTATTTTATTAACTTAACAAAAGGAAGATCACTTTTGATTTATATTTTAATACTTAATTTTGCTACAAATGATTAGGAATCATATTTATGTGTTTGATAGGCAACTTTTAGGATTTTATATGTTATGTTTTTTTTAATGATTTATAATAGGGGACTACTAATGACACACGGGAATTACTATTTGGACTTGCCTTATACGCATCGTATAGGGCAATACGATGCGTATAGCCCTTCACAATTTCTCATGTCCGACATCCTCGTACAACCTGGTCATTCCAACCCTATACGCATCGTATAGTGCAATACGATGCAGTTTAGGGTACGAGGTACCTTCTGCTACTAGTCATCCATCACATCGCTATACGCCCCGTATAGATCTATACGCGGCGTATAGCGATGTGATGGATGACTAGTTGCAGAAAGTACCTCATACCATATACGCATCGTATTGTCCTATACGATGCGTATACGAGGTTTGACCAGAATCCTATACGCACCGTATTGCCCTATACGATGCGTATAGGGCCCAATATTTGTGTATTTAACCATGCAGAATTCTCATTTGAACGTATCGTTCAAAAAAAAAATTCAAACAATCTCCCAAAAATTATAAACATGTCTTGGTGGTGAGATGGTAACTACGATTTTCAGGTATATTCTAACGAGTCGGTGGAAAACAACCCGCAAAGTTCTGGCGTTCAAGAGGTGAATCGGGAGGAGGTCTCGTCCGACGTTTATTCTCATCGACGGGTAAGGCTTCAGATTTGAACGAGCCATTGAGCAATCCCGAGTTCGTATACGGTGAACAGTCTTACCTTACACAACCCACGAACGACTACGTATACGGTGAAGTCTCTTACCCGACACAACAAACCGACGACTTCGTGTGCGGTGAAGTCTCTTACCCGACACAACAAACCGACGAATCCGAAGACGAGGAACAAAACCATCAAAACGTGTCGTATAAAACTGACCAGAATTTTCAGTCTCGTGAACAGTTGGTGGATTGGCCTGTCCGGAGAGGACGTGAGAATGGTTACGTCCTTGTCACCCGACGATCGAGGAGAAAAGGCGACAACCCGTCGGAACCGTTTATCAAGGTGTGGCTTGTGTATGACCGTCACGGCGAACGTGCGTCTACTGCCACGGTTAGACGTGTCGGTAGCAAGAAAATAGGTTGTCCCTTTAAATTGGAAGGAGAGTACCAAGAAAATACCGGTGATTGGAAATTAATGGTGAAGGATGACAGTCATATCCATGATCCTAGTCAACATCTTGAGGCGCACTCGTTTCCCAGGAGACTGTTGTATTCGCAAAACATGTTGCCACGAAACATTCTGGCAACCAAAAGGGAACAAAACCCAGAGAGTAGTTGCATTAAAAAGGACATTTATAATGCGATACAAAAGATAAAAAACGAAACGAGAGTCGGTGAAACTCTAATGCAGGTTCTGGAAAAACCTGCTTTCTTCTAAAAAATACGTCTACTATACTCGGGAAGATCCCGCCACAAATGTCGTGGAGGAGATATTCTTTGTTCATCCGAAATCGTACGAGATGTGGCGTGCGTTCCCTCACGTGTTGATGATCGACGCGATGTATAAAACAAACATGTATAGACTTCCATTTGTCCAAGTGGTCGGTGTGACCTCGACACACCAGTCGTTTTGCGTCGCTCATGCATTTATATCAAAAGAACGGGAGGAAAACTTCGTCTAGGTGCTACTACAAATCAAAGCAATGTTGCAAAAGTGTATGGAGCCGCGTGTTATAGTAACAGACAGGAACAAAGCTCTTATGAACGCGTGTGATAAAATAATTCCGGACTGTTCCAAGAACCTAAGTCGGTGGCACATACACGAGAATATCATTTACAGACGAAGACTGGAAAATTTTAAGTATTCATGGTCGGTATTGAGTGAGTCTCCCACGCCAGATATATACCAGCACAACTTCAATCGGCTTACGAACGACTGTATGCAGCCAAACGAGGAAGTAAGTTTTGAATATTTAATATTTTTAATATTGAATATTTATTAAATATTTAGTATGGTTTAAATTATTTTTCAAGGAGTTATAGATTATGTGACAAAAAATTGGTTGGACCCGTATAATGAAAAGTTTGTATCCGCCTGGTCCAACAGAAACCTCAATTTTGGTCAACATACAACGAACCGAGTAGAGAGCCAGCATTCGCTCATAAAGAGCTATCTTATAAATGCTAACAGCTCGCTAGATAGACTTGTTGGGTTTGTTGATGAAATTGTAACATATCAATATTATCAACTACAGTTTGGGTTTAGAACAAGCCTTATAAGGAAAATGGACAACCACATAGTTATTGAATTGTTTGATAACCTGCACGGTAAAGTTCACATAAAGCTCTAAATTTGTTAGAAAACGAGTGGTACAAGTTATCACATATATGGAAACAAAATGCAACGTGTGGTTGCCAATTTTTCAGTAGTTGTGGGTTGTCGTGTGCTTGTCGTCTAGAAAATATCGAAGCTACAAGTAAATTGTTCTGACTATTTATCTTGTTTTTATTATTTTCAAATTGTTCTGACTATTTCGTTTTAATACAGGTGGCAGAATCCCGCTAGATGCGGTGGACGTCTTCTGGAGGAAACTTGATTTGAAACCGTCGATGATGAAAATGTAGACGTGGATAAAGTACTTGGTCAAGTGAGAAACAAAATTTTGTCACAACCTGATCAGGTCAAAAAAAGTCTGCTGTCGAGAATCGCAGGGGTGGTCTTTCTGAGCAAAAGTAACAAGAAAGCGCCTGTGGTACAAGAAGATACTCGCGGTCGTCCAACTTTGAAAAAGAAACAATAAAGGAAACAGGATGTCGCGAGAAACAGCTCATTCACAGGGTCCCAACAAAGCAAATGTGACCCTGCGAGACACGGCTCGTACATTGCGTCACAAAACTCTATACAAGCGGGTTCGGTCATTCAACACCGTCATTAAAGGAAAGCAACCAAAAGATGATAACGCCCATCTTGGGTTTCCATTGATTATGGGGAAAGATGCGATTAACAATATAAATTGTTTTAAGGATTCGATACCATCTTTATTTTATCCGTACATTTCACATATACAGGATGTAAATCCCGACGGTAACTGTGGTTTTCGATCGGTAGCTTTGGGCTTAGGGTTAAATGAAAACCGGTGGCTTTTTATCCGACAAAAACTTCTACAGGAGATGGACAATAAAGAGGAATGGTGGAGAACTGTTTTTGACAGAGTTGCCTTTCAAGAATATGACAGGCTACGTCACAAGATAGATTGGCAGGATGTGAAAGCCACACAAGTTAGTCATTGGATGTCGATGCCATACACAAGACTCCTAATTGCTCAAAGATTTGGGGTGATTGTTCATCTTTTAAGCATTGCCGGTAATCAAACATTTTTTCCATTGTGGTTTGGTCCTAACGTTCACGCTCAACATCAAATCGTATCGTTAGTTCACGTCAAAAATGCTCATTTCATCCACGTCAAGTTAGACAGATATTTTCCGATTCCCACGCCGAATGCACTTTGGAATTTGCACTGAAATGATGATGCAGCAAAATGGGAAAATATATACAGTGATCGTATTGAACGATTTAAGAAAATAATTGCTACTAATAGATCTAGATTTCCACAATACGTCACGAATCACGGATGATGTTTGTTTAAAATTGTATTTTAACTATTTTTAATTAATTTTATAGTCATTTTTATTAGTTTTTTTATTAATTTTAATTTAATTATTTTTAATTTATTATTAATTAATTATAACTAATTATAATTAACTATAACTAATTTTAATAAATCTTTTAATTAATGATAACTAATTTTAATTAAATATTCTATACGCCACGTATAGCCCAATACGTGGCGTATAGACTTGAATTAGAGGGAATTCAAACTTTTCAAATTTAAGATATTTAAAGGCTATACGCCACACGTATAGGGCAATACGTGGTGTATAGAATACCAAAGGTTGGTGGCTATACGCCACATATTAATCTATACGAGGCGTATAGCCTTTTGATAAACCAGGTTGATGCCTTGTATAGGACCAAACGAACCAAAGAAACACACACAAACACATACGTGACCCGGCAAGAAAAACTCGTTGATTTCGATTGTCGTCTCAAAAAAAGTTTGAAAAGGTACATATCTCATCTCACGATCAATAAAATTACGTTTATATTGATTATTAGCGGGAAAAAACTGGGTAGATTAGGGGTTTTTTCGACAACTTAGGCGCTATACGCCACGTATAGACCCATACGTGGCGTATAGTTCATCTGAGGAAGACGATGATGCCATACGCCACGTAGAGATCTATACGTTGCGTATGACTCATGTTCTCGGCAACTTGGCCTTCGTATGGCTTGCGTTGCCCGGTTGCCTGCGTATGACTTGCTTACCCGGTAACTGCCTATAAGCCACGTATAAGGCTATACGTGGCGTATAGGTATTAAAAAAATTATTTTTATTATTTAAAATAAAAACAATATATTATTGTTATTATTATTTATTATTATTTAAAAAAACAATTATTTATTATTATTTAAAATAAACAATTATTTATTATTATTTAAAATAAAAACAATATATTATTATTATTTAAAAAACAATTATTTATTATTATTTAAAATAAAAAAATAATAATAATTTATTATTATTATTTAAATTAAAAAAACAAAAACAATTTATTATTATCAGATATGGCGGATCATGAGGATGATATTCATATAGAGCAGCTAGACGATCTTGCGCACTTCCCTTTTCTGGATTTTCCGCCCGATTCGGAGTGGTATGACCGGTGCCAGAAGCTCGGGGAGGTGTAGTTGGGCCCAGGATCGGCGGTCGATTGGGGGCTCCTAGAGGAGGTACAGGAGGCCAAGCGGGCTAGGGCCATCATCGGCCAGGACACGCCATGGTCTCGTCTTTTTGATTTTTCATTCACGGAGACCTACCAAGAGGTGGTCGTCGAGTTTCTTTCGACGTTCATCTACTCAGAGGCTAGGCTGGAGCCTCTTCCCGGGAAGGCGCCGGATATGGAGCCGGATCAGGTTACATTCCGTATTTTTGGGACCGTTTACCGTCAGACCCTCCATCAGTGGACCGTCACGACGGGCTTGTACCACGAGCCTAAGACGGTCACGCCACTTTACACTGAGGCGGTGACGGACGTGGACAAGGAGGAACTCCTTGTTTTTTGGGGTTTGATTTCAGATAGTCCTTGGTTGGGTACCAAGAGGAGGGTCTCGGGGATTAGAAACCCTCTGTATAGATATCTGCACCGGCTTATTTCAACGTCGATCGCACCTCGTCTGAAAAGCCATGAGTGGTGTACTGATAGAGACCTCTTCTTTCTCTATTGCCTGCTTACTGGCAGGCGGTGCGCCCTATCCACATGTATGGCGCTTTATTTTTCATCTGCCTATATGCGGCAGAAGCGCGGGCTTTTGTATGGCGGCGCTTTCATCACTCAGATCATGCGGTCGATTACACCATTTCATGCACATGATCCGACGATGTTACCAGCCATTCCCCTTGTCCGATTAGACCGTCGCACGAAGACCGGCATGCGCATCATGCACCGATTCCCGCAGGGCCTTCAGTTCGTAGGGGCCGTCCAGGACCAGGTTTGGGTCCTGGTGCCGTTGCTACAAATGCCGGGACAGGGGGACCCGCCTATGCCTCATCCGCTACAGGGTGTGGCGATAAGGGACGTGCCGCCGCACGTCCCGCACGTCGATGACATCCACGTCCATCCGCCACAGCATCCCCGACACGTACGTCGGCATGTTAGGCTAGACAGGGCTACCTAGGCATTGCTTAATGGACTTGTTTTCGACTCACGGCGACAGGGTCATAAAGTCGATCGCATGGAGGACCTGATGATGTGGGCGGTTGGCCGCCTCGTGGATCTGTCACGAGCCGCCGGCATCGAGACACCACCACTACCACCGCCACGTCATTATCCGGACGACGCCGTTCAGGATGAGGGCGGGGCGGGTCAGGATGACGGCGGAGCAGGTCAGGGTGACGGCGGAGCCGGTCAGGTTTAGTTGTTTTATTTGTATTTAGTTTGTTTCGTTGTTATGTATGTAAAACATTTTGATGTATATATTTAATTTTTTGATGTAATGTATATAATGTTTAGTTTATTTGTTTGGTTGTAATGTTTAATATTTTGCTTGGTTGTAATGTTTAATATTTTGTAATAAATGTTTAAAAAAAATAAAAAATATATAAAATTCATAAATAGATAACAAACTTATATTAATAAAATTATATAAATTAAATTAAAAAAGATAATTAAATAAAAAAAAACAAAATATAAATTAAATTAAAAAAATATAATTAAATAAAAAAAACCTATGCGTGGCTTATAGGGCAATACGCCACGTATAGGATTCATAAATTTCCAAAGCTTCCAACTTTTTGAAGCAAAAATATATCCCGTGCCTCATACGCTGCGTATAGCTCAATACATCACATATTGGACCAGCCGCCAGACAGAGAATGACAGGTGGCATTCTGTTCTCAGAGACTGAACCCTATACGCCCTCATATTGCCCTATACGAGGGCGTATAGGGAGGCGGCGTGTCCAATTAGCAATATTCCGTGTGTGGTTAGAATTTCCCTTATAATATTAAACACCTTATATATTCTAATCATGACCAATCTATCTATTATAATAAGTAAAGGTTTTGAGTTGTCACATGTTATCATTCTAGAGCCTCTTGATCTTTGTTTTTCCACCTAAACATTTTTCAATTATTTATTTTATTTTATTTTAAACTCTTAAATTTTGATTAAATACCATTTAAACGTTTTCATATTTCTTATAATTTTAAATTTTAAACATTAAATGTATGATAACTTTTTGTTAACCAATAACTTCTTTTTTTAAATACAATATTTATAATTTATAATTAAATTTAACCAATTCATTATAATTCATAAGATTTAGAGGTCTTAATTTTTAATTTTTTGGAATATTATGAATTGTTTGTTTTATAAGTTATTTGCTAACTGTGACCCTGTAAAATCTAATAATAATATATCAATATATAAGATATTGTATTCTTTTCATGATTCAGTCTGTATAATAGGAATCTAATCTAGTTTTATATAACTAGATAACGAACATAAAGTATACTTCTCTTTAAAGTTATATCAAATCCTTGAACTTTGTAATCTCATTTGACATTATGTTGACCATTGTCATTGATGCCTTTTCAAACTCTAAAGTACTCTAGTCCTAAATTAATAAAAAAATATCATATCATTTTTATCTTAAACTACCTCTCTCACAATGGGTGTAACATGTACCCCTACTACCTTAACGGTCCAATTCCATGATAAACAACACACCTGAAAGTGCACGGCCTCACAAAACCGTAAACCTAACCCGAGCCACAATCCGACTGGGTTACGACGGTGTTGTCGTGAGCCCAATGAAACCCGAGAGTGAACCAAAGCTCCACCCCTTCCGGCCCAAAACATTCTATGCATGATAAAGATACCAACATAAAAAATAAAATGTTTAATGAATAGTCGTTTACAACGTAGAATATAAGTCTTCAAAAAGAATGGTATTTAAATCACTAAAAGATCTTGTCAATAGAATATGTTCCGATAACAATCACTATCTTGACGCACTACAAGAAGAATTCCCTTATTTATAATGCATTCAAAGACTGTATTGGTATCTCATTTAGAAAAGATATAAAGTCAAAACACTCGACGACAAAATATGCCCCTTTGAGAAAGTAAGAGTCGTCAATAGTGTTTTCTGAACCGGACTAAATCCGCAGGTCAGACCCGTTGAATTGGGAACCGGGCATAGAAAGGTCTGATTATGCGTATATGAACCGTTTTCATTTGAACCATCGATTACCGACCGCAGCATAGTCGTACCGGATTTCCAATTTGTTTATATTTTAACTTTCTTCTTTCAAAATCTCGTTTTTAATTAATTTAGTGATCAAAGTTCAATATTTTATTTATTTAAGTATTTATATGTCATTAAAAATACAAATTTATATCAAAACATAAAATATTTTTATATTTTATAACTATATACATAGTTTTAGTTTTTATATTATTTATAAATGTTGGATAAGTTACATAAGTCGTTTGGTGTATTATAACGTTGTGTATAATATAGGGACCATTGTGTAATTCGTTTATATTATTCCATGTACTATAATTCTATATAAAGTAATCTGTGACAATGTCAGTGTCGTATATTTAGCGTTCAACACTGTGAATCATCAAAGAACCAAACATGTAGAAATAGATTTACACTTTGTAAGGGAATGTGTTGTCATCGGTCAGTTTCGTGTGTTGCATGTTCCCTCTGATCACCAATTTGCTGATATATTCACCAAACGCTTACCATCACAGTTGTTTCTCGACTTCAGATCCAGTCTTCATGTATAGATTCCCTCCACTCAGACTCCAGGGGGTATGTTATATAAGTTATATAAGTCGTTTGGTGTATTACAACATTGTGTATAGTATATGGACCATTGTGTAATTAGTTTATATTATTCTATGTACTCTAGTTCTATATACAATGGTGATCTATAAAAAAAACCCTCACCGAGGGATTTCCCAAACACTAACAACGTCACCCGGTTCTTAAATCCAGTCTGACTAGTGTACCTCTAGGACGATTGGTTCATTGTCCGATCTGGTTACGAAAATATTGGTCGTCAATTTCAAACAAAAAAGAGACACAAAACGACAAGAATCACATCCATCAATGTTGATGGTAAGGATCGTTATATTGTCATGTAACTTTATAGAGGTATCGAAGAATTTAAAATATGAAAATGATACAACATTAGAGTCGGAATAAATGTTAGAGATGGGGGTATGGTGTGGACTTAAGAAAGAATCTATGGATATTCCATCCTAAATATGACAAAGTTATTACCACAGTGCCAAGAAGTTAACAACAAAAAATGAGTATAGCCTTTCAAAATGCAAATGGCATAAAGCATGAAAGAATAAAGATGAATGAGATGTTAGGTATAGTACTTGATGAAGAAACAAAATGCTAATGAAACCTACACTTCACTTCTATTTTTTTACTTTTGCATTTCTAATTGAATAAATTCTAATACGATACACTTGCAATGTGTTATCATATAATACGACGACTAAACAAATAAAGAAACGACAAAAAGCGGCATCAAATTCATCGCTCACATATGTACGATCATATTCTACACAACTAACATATGTCGTGCTTGAGTGTGATTTGTACTGGCGTATGTCCAACGAACAAACTCGGAGTCTTGGATAACTACTATTTATAGTTAAAAAGGACAATCAACTACCAAAATAATACAATTTAACTAAATATAGATCAACCATGACAAAAGACTATTATCATTACATAATTTGAAAGGGGCATGACATGACATACATACATCTAATGTGTAATGTTACCTCATTCCACTTCTAACGTCTATTTTTAAATTTCCTTATATTTGTTTTAAATTTTAACACGATGTTCTTACCATACGTTATCTTATAATTACAATGATTAAACAAATAAACAAACGTCAAAAGACAACACCAAATTCATCGCCCACATATGTACAATCATATTCTACACCACTAACCTATGTCGTTCTTGAGCGTCACATTTGTACTAGCATATGCTCAATGAACAAACTCGGAATCTTGAACAAAGACATGGAGAATTACTAGTTATAGTTAAAAATGATAATCAACAACAAAAATAATACAATTTAACTAAATTGAGATATACCATAACAAGGCCATTATCATTACATAAATTGAAAGTGCATGGCATGTCATACATGTACATAAGGACACACGTACATATATCTAATATGAACCCAAAATAAAGTTGTGTACAAAATGCAAACCTCAAATCCACACCTTCCACCCCACCCCAACTTTCTGAAATTCCAAAACTACCCCTCCTACTGCGTAAGAAAATGGATGGTTATAGCAAACTTAACTATGGTTCTTACATTAACTTGCTACATCATCAAACCCTAGCCACAGCCTTGCACACCAATGGCTTCTTCATTTCCATTGACATTTTCAAACACTCTGACAAATCAACCGGATCCAACCCGGACCCGACCCATTTGAACTTCTGAAGCAACTGGGCCAACCAAAGCTGAACCGTAGCCAAACCCATCGCCTTTCCGGGGCAAACCCTCCGACCCGCGCCAAACGGAGCCAACCGAAGATCCGAACCCATTATCGAAACATCCTGCCCCAAAAACCTATCTGGGTCAAACCTCTCCGGGTCAGCCCAGATTTGACCATCATGGGTTATGGCCCACATGTTGACCATGGCCGTTGTCCCGGCTGGCACCATGTGCGGACCCACTTGGGTGTCGTGGATTGCGAGCCGTGCCCATGATAGAAGTGGGCCCGGCGGGTGCACACGTAGAGTTTCCTTCACAATTGCATGGAGATAAGGCAGGTTCAGAAGATCCGAATCAGAAACGGGCCGACCTGACCCGATAACCCGATCGATTTCAGATTGTGCTCTTGCTTGAATCTCCGGGTGTAATACCATCCTAGCCAAAATCCATTCCAACAGAATCGCCACCGTGTCGGTTCCCCTAAAGATCATTTCCTGCAAAATTAACTTCTTATTATTAATAAATGTAAAATCAATCATAATTTTTTTTAATCGTCTAAAATCTACTCCTAAAACCACCTATAAATTAATTAATCATACCCATAAAACAGCGATCATATCCGATTCACTAAATTTACTTTCACTTTCCAAATCAAGCAAAACATCAACGAAATCGCCGTCGTGACCCGCGGTAGCTCCTCCGTTACGCCCCCGTCTTTCGCGATGCTCGTTAACAATCTCCGCAACGAAAACATTAACCCGAGAGACTAAATCTCTACACCTCTTCCTCACTCCTTGAACATCAAACCAACTTATAACCGGATAATGATCACTCCAATTAAACATCCCTAACAACTCATATCCTTCACTAACTAACTTCTGGAGCTCAAAACCCTCACCACCACCAAAACCATCATAACACTTACCAAAAACAGACATCATGACATTGTTTAAAGAAGCAAAATGAAGCAGTTTCTTCACCTCCACGTAACCGTTACATTTCATGGAAGATGAAACCTCATGCACCATTTGTAACCCTAATTTCTCCCGAAAACCGCCCGAATTCGATACTCGCTTAGGACTGAACAAATGGATAGATGAAATTCTTCTAAGGTTACGCCAATAGTCACCGTAGGGAGCGAATCCCATGGCCCGGTGGAACAACAGCTCGTACGCCGACTCCTTAACCGGCCGGTCGGCGAACGCAGAGCTGTTGAGAATCTCCTTAGCGGTGTCCGGGTGGCTCGAGATGACGAAACGAGTAAATCCGACAGAGAAGGCCATTAGATAGGTGGCATTGAAGGTTGTGGAGAGTTTGGCTAGGGTTCTGTGGGTTAAAGAGGATGTGAAGGCGAATACGAGGCCTAGAATGGGGAGACCGGATGGGCCGGGGATGGCGGTTCGTGATCGGGGTTTGGATAGAGCCCATGCTAGGCCTCCGGGAGCGAATACGAAGGCGAAAACCGCTGCGAAAAGGAGAAAGTAGAGGAAGATGTAGGTGTTGAGGATTGGAGAAGAAGTGTTTGGGATGAAGAGGGATGTGGAGGTAGACATGTTGAGGAGAGTTTGTGAGTGGTTGTGAAGGTGTAATGAAAGAAGAAAGGGGTAGCAGGGTTTATATAGGGAAGAAGTTGACTATGACTGACTATGAGATTTTTTTTTTCTTTTAAGGAGTGTTCTTAATACCCTGCGCATTGTGACCGGAAGCGTTGTGACGACTCAGTTCTGAATAACAAACTGAAATATAGGTAGGAATTCACGTCGCAACTGTTTGGAACTTAAAAAAAGTTATGTTGTTTTTAAAGAAATTCAAAACATATTATATTTGACATGAGTTTTGGTCGTTATTATAAGTATTAAAATAACTAAATATATAAAAGATATTAATTATAATCATAAAAGACTTGAATGGACTAAAGGAGGGGGTGGGGGCTGGGTTTTAAAGAACATTTTACCAAAATGTAGGTAAAAAGTATTTCGGGTTATTACACGCGATTTAAATTTTTATAAAGTTTATATTTTTTTAATGAATTAAAACTTATTATTTTTAAAATTTTAATAGGTTAAATTCCTACTCTATAGATTTTTTTTCAAACTTACAAATTCTTTTAAATATATTTATTATACAATGTCAAACTAAAATATAGATTCATTAAAAAAATTGTTTTTTCTTTAATTTGTATTGGTTATTTCTGGGTTATATATTAATTATTTTAAAAAGTTTAAATGGGTCACCGGTTTTTGCGAAGGATCCACGTGTTTTTATCTATGGATAACCTGACCCGAAAATACGGGTTATATGGTTGATATGTGTGTCTAGATGAACCCTGAGTAATTTTTACGCTAGAATAATTGGCTGCTCGCCTAGACATCTTCATCTTCTCCAAATCACCACCGCCACCACTTTTGGCTACCACACCACTATCACCACCGAACTGAGAAACAGAAAATCAAAACCCTCACTAGATCTAAAAATTGAATCCCTCACCGGAAAATCGAGACCCAACATTAACGATTTCTCTCAGATTTAAAACGTGGTGACTGGTGATATCCATCTGAAGTGTGTAAGTCATGATTTGGGTCTTGTTTCATCTCATGATTTTTGGTTTCCGGATCTGGTGCGGAAGTTTTCAGATCTTCAACTTAATCTCGCGATTTGGGGTTTTTAAATATGGTGTGGAAGTTGTAAGATCTTCATGTTGTGATTTTTTTTAACAACAAAGATTATATATAAAAACACAAAATTACAAAAGAATTACATGGATAACAAAGGGTTTTCATCCTCTTGACCCAACTCATCTTAACTTTGCTACTCCTGTTAATAAACCACAAATATGAAAATTGAACAATCGAATAAAAAGTCAAGTCTTTCTTCCCGTCATTAGCTTGAAATACCGCTTGTTTCCTAGTTTTCCAAATATACCCCCATGTAACCATGAAAATAACTTATATAACTTGTTTCTTCGACTTTGATAACGAAGTAGACTCCAACCATGAATACAAATGAGATGGCATGAAGGACGAAGGAAAAGTCACACCAAGCCGGACTGCTATCTTCCTCCACACCCCATAGCCACATGACAATTACCAAACACATGATTTCGGGATTCTATATGAGAAGAACAAAAAACACATATGATGTTAGCAATGTCTAATCCTTTTTTACGTAAGTTTACTCTCGTTAGGAGATTCATAAGCAACCGCCAAACCATAATTTACTGTCTTGATTTGGTCATTGATGATGGTTATTTTTTGTTAAACGATATGATGAAGAGGGAGATAACGATTTGGGGGTTGTCGTACTTCACAGAAGACAGGTTTTGATGGTGACGCAAGATTGCTAGAGAAATGGTAAAGAGATGACGGTTGTTGTCATACCCGTAACACAGGACATTTATCTAACCAGGGTAGTACCTCCAACAGATATGTTCCCAGGAAAGAACGATGGGTCTAGGGGGGATTATACACCGTTCTTTCCTTAGACAGAACAATTCGTTTGTTAGTTAACTACATACCGGTCAGAAGGTCGCCTTCTAGTCACTGTGACGATACCAAAAACACACAGCGGAAGAATTAAAAGTCATAACTAATTCATTTCAATATATAACATTGTTTTACAATAAGGCTAACTGGAAATACAACATATTGTTCCTAGCAGGAACATATATAACTCTGGACTTATAGGCCTTACGGTTACACAAGAACCTGTCTTCAGTCATCCCTATCTCAAAACACATGTACAACTCTAGGAATACCAACTACAGCTAATGGTCACATGTGCTAAAAAAATTGAAAATACTTTGGATCAACACAAAGCTGGTGAGTTTATAAACAAAATCGTATTTTCACAACATGTATCCATGATACAAATCAACCCATGACCTCAGCTTTACACAGGTCTGATCTAGTAATCAACCATCCCAATCCATCACCCAGTAACCTAAGCTTTACTCGGAGTCTACAACCTATATATATATATATATATATATATATATATATATATATATATATATATATATATATATACAGGCGACTCCCTAGCTTTCGAATACAAGTCCGGCCAAATACGAGAAGATCAGTTATCGCCCGTCAGTCCCACTCAATCATGGTCATAATAAGTACTTATTATAGGATATATATATATATATATATATATATACCTATATAGGGGAGGGTTCAATTCAAAACACTAAATATTGCGAGAACACGCAGAACAAAACAAATCATTCACTTTTTCAATCTTAAAGGTTTTAAAATATAAGAAAATTATATAAATGTAATGTTTATTTATTTCTCATGAAATTCAAACGAAAAAATATGAAAAAAAATTCGTTTATATACATACCTACACATGTGTAACTCATGTGTAGGTTTTTTTACCTACACATAACCTACACTTGTGTAGGAAACTTTTAAATAAATAAAAACATATGAAAAAATTATTTTGATTGTTTTTTTATGTAAATAAACATACATATTTGTATGTAAGAAGTATAAACTTTTAAACTTTTTTACCATGGATCAAAAAAATAAACGATTAGGTTTGTTCCCTTTGTTCTCACAATATTTAAGTGTTCTGAAATGAACTTCTCCCTATATATATATATATATATATATATATATATATATATATATATATACATATATATATATATATATATGGTTTGGTTCAAATGCTAACCACATTTTTAGATGATAACCATGATAACCACAATCCGACCAATCACATAATTTGTAATTTATTTATTTTTCTAATTATCAAAAGGGTATTTGAGTAAACATGCAAATTTTATTTTAGGTATTTATGTGTTTTAAGTTAAAGTTCATTAATTATCTTATTCTTTCTCCTAACACAAGAAAATCAATTTCTAATTTATTTATTTTGTTAATCACTTTTCCTCATTCAAACAAGAAAGTTAATTATCTTATTCTGTCCGGCTCTTTTTTTTGTAAGTTTAGGTGGTTGTTGTGGGAAATTCATCTCTGGCCGTTTTTGGTGTTGTGTGTAATTTCTTCGAGAACTTTATACCTTCTGCGTATTATTCCGGTAAAGTTTTTGGTGTTATGTATAATTTCTTCGAGAACTTTATACCTTCTGCGTATTATTGGTATAAAACTGTGTGCTTTCTTCAACAAGCAGCAAATCAACATCACTTCCTACAAGGAGTAACATGGACCCTAGTGAAAAAATTAGACGGGTGGTACGTATATGTAACACGAGTGGTACGTATATGTAACACGGTTGGTACGTATATTTAACATCGTTGGTACGTATATGTAACACAGTTGGTATGTATATGTAATAAACTTTGACTTGATTTTTATGTTCTAGCCTTTTTTTGTAATGTAAAACTAAAAAATTTTATTGATCTTTTTAGATTTAAAGTAATTTTTATAGGTTTTTAGTTATTAAGTTTGAAATGGTAGAAGAGAGAGTGTGGTACGTATATGTAACACGGTTGATACGTTAGTATGCATATGTAGCAAACTTTGACATGAATTTTATGTTGTAGTATTTTTTTTTTGTATGATTGTAATGTAAAACTAAAAAAAAATATTAAATCTTTTCGGTTTTAAATTAATTATGGGTTTTAGTTATTAAGTTTGAAATGGTAGGAGAGAGAGTATGAACTAATTAATGACTATATGTTGTTTTACCTAAATTACCCTTTTGCATTAAATATAATTAAAATTTTTTTAATAATTAAAAGTTTGTCATTAAATGAAATCAACCATTGATCAAACTCAATCATCGGTGAATATGTGGTTATCATATAAAATTAGGTTAGCATTTGAACCCTCCTCTATATATATATATATATATATATATATATATATATATATATATATATATATATATATATATATATATATATATATATATATATATATATATATGGGAATTATACATCTTAAACTCACTCTCAATAATTAAACTCATTAAACCCAATATGTGGCTACAATCTTGCCACATACACTCCATCTTCCCACCCCTACAAGGGTATAATGGTCTTTTACTTCCTAACCCCACCCATCAAGATTTGACATCTTTTTCATCATTTCCTATACATCTCTTTTTTTCCACATTCTCAAACGATTTTTTTCATCCACTTTTTCTCTTCTTCCCCATTTTCTTTCTTTCAAGCTTTTACCTCTCATCCTTTAATGGCTTCTCCATTAATGTACTAACCATTAACCTCATCTACTTTAATGCAACCCAACGTCACTAATAATCACAGATCTAGACAACCCCAAATGGCAATGACGGATTTGACGAATAAAGTTGTGGTGCTCGACTCATGATGTTGTAGGTATAAAAATTACGAATTTTGAGATGTAAATGGCCGATCTCGACAAAAAAACAAGAAGTAAGATGTCATTTATGTTTCTTATTCTTAAAAGCTCCAACCTCTCTTTAGCTTTAATTTTTTTTAATTAATTAATGCTATGCAATGATATAAATCTAGTATGTGAAACTAAACTAATATATGGTTTATTAATACATTTTTAATCACTTCATGTATCATTTGATTTTGGATTTTGATATAACATAAACTCAAGCTCATATAATATCTTATAATTTTTTTTATTGATTGCAGATGGATAAAATCTTTATGTCTAGGACGTTGTTGTTAGATTTGAGTGTTTAAAGAACATGGCTGCCCTTTGGACAACTTATTTGAATCGATTATGAGGTTGTTTGGACAACTAATTTCCACTGCAATTTTGTAGTTGTGGTAATGTCGGGTTTTATAAACAACCTGATAGGTGTTGGATTTTGTATTACTTTGGTAATTACATATCTGACACGTCTAGTTACGTATGCAACATTTGCTAGGTGTTGTGTAACAATGAAATATCTATACTATGCAACATTTTTTTGTTTGTCCCAATGTATCTGATGTACAACGAAATTGTCTATAAAAATTTATGTGACGGTTACACTAATTTCTAAATTAGCGTGTGTAACAAATATAACTAACAAATTTTACATAATTAACTACCAGTTGCTACATATGTAACATAAAAATACTTTTTAAATAAATCTCGTTTATAAAAAAATCTCATTTCTAAAAAATCTAGAATTTTAAATATGTCATGTTTAAAAAACATAATTCAAATAAAAAAAATATACCCATCTACATATAAAAAGCACATAAATTTTCTTCTATTAAAAAAAATTCAAAATTCAAAAAAGTATATTTTCAACTTTTAGTCACATCAATCATACACTTTACATAAAATTCAATAAAACATCTTTTTCTCTCTCTCTCTCTATATATTATTATATTTAAAAAAAATCTCACATTCACTTCAAAAGTCTAACAAGATTTCAAAAAATTATCTTTCATAAATTATCATTCCGTATTTTTCTTTTCTTTCTTGAAGTTATGCAATTGTTACATATGTAAATATAATCTAACCCCTTTTTAATTTATGTTATTATTTATGAAATTCATGTTTCAATTGTTGTAAACATATGTTACATATACTTCATAAAAGCTATATATGTAATTTGTTTTTCACAAAAAAACAGGTATAAACGCATGTGGAGTGTTTATTTTTTATTAAGTTACATATGCGTAACAAGCTGGTTACATGTGTAAGATTGTAATGTTATATATGTAACCATTAAAATGCACCACATCACCAAAAACATATATATAAGTCAAAGCAGGACGTGCTATAAAATAGCAAATTACACGTATATAAATACCATGTTACAAACTAGTTCCAGGGATCCAAGAATAAAACATGAAAAAGAAATAAGCATTCCATATTGCCCATTTATTTTATATACAAAACCTACATAATTGTTATTTTGTTTTTTGGTTGCCACGTGTTTTTTGCTTCAACACTTTTACGAGTTGTCATTGATCTTGTCTCCCTTTTGTCCCTGTTAAAAAAATTGAATATATGTTACATGTGTTAAAAAAAAGCTTAAATTATAAAATTTCATATAACAATCCTAGTTACATATGTTACATGTGTTAAAAAAGCTGAATTTATAAAAATGTCATGTTTAACTGATCAAGATACCAACCATGTGGACTATTTATTTTTTATTAAGTTACATATGCGTAACAAGCTGGTTACATGTGTAAGATTTAATGTTATATATGTAACCATTAAAATGCACCACATCACCAAAAACATATATATAAGTCAAAGCAGGACGTGCTATAAAATAGCAAATTACACGTATATAAATACCATGTTACAAACTAGTTCCAGGGATCCAAGAATAAAACATGAAAAAGAAATAAGCATTCCATATTGCCCATTTATTTTATATACAAAACCTACATAATTGTTATTTTGTTTTTTGGTTGCCACGTGTTTTTTGCTTCAACACTTTTACGAGTTGTCATTGATCTTGTCTCCCTTTTGTCCCTGTTAAAAAAACTGAATATATGTTACATGTGTTAAAAAAAAGCTAAAATTATAAAATTTCATGTAACAATCCTAGTTACATATGTTACATGTGTTAAAAAAGCTGAATTTATAAAAATGTCATGTTTAACTGATCAAGATACCAACCATGTGGACTATTTATTTTTTATTAAGTTACATATGCGTAACAAGCTGGTTACATGTGTAAGATTGTAATGTTATATATGTAACCATTAAAATGCACCACATCACCAAAAACATATATATAAGTCAAAGCAGGACGTGCTATAAAATAGCAAATTACACGTATATAAATACCATGTTACAAACTAGTTCCAGGGATCCAAGAATAAAACATGAAAAAGAAATAAGCATTCCATATTGCCCATTTATTTTATATACAAAACCTACTTAATTGTTATTTTGTTTTTTGGTTGCCACGTGTTTTTTGCTTCAACACTTTTACGAGTTGTCATTGATCTTGTCTCCCTTTTGTCCCTGTTAAAAAAACTGAATATATGTTACATGTGTTAAAAAAAAGCTTAAATTATAAAATGTCATGTAACAATCCTAGTTACATATGTTACATGTGTTAAAAAAGCTGAATTTATAAAAATGTCATGTTTAACTGATCAAGATACCAACCATGTGGACTATTTATTTTTTATTAAGTTACATATGCGTATCAAGCTAGTTACATATTTCTAACATTTGTAATTACACATGTAATAATCAAAAGGACTAAATCACCAAAAACATATATAGTCGAAGCAGGACAACGGTTTATGAAGATAGTTTCTAACTGTAGCACACGTAACAGTTTGACTTATTGACGATAAATACCGTTAATAAATATGTAACTACCATTATACTTATTATAACACAAGTTTCCTTACATTATATAAAACATATATCACTACGATTATACTTTTTGACGATAAAAACTGTTAAATTTAAAACATATCCCTAAGGCTTACAATGCCAAAACACACACACACACACACACACACACATATATATATATATATATATATATATATATATATATCTACATATATTAAAGACTAATTCTATCATTTTACAAAAGTTCATCCTTATACATAATTTAACTATTTTAACATATATATATATATGTTACGTATGTGTAACATACATATATGTTACGTATGTGTAACATGTGTAACATATATATATGTTACACATGTGTTACCACTATGGTTTTTGCACACCGTTACATGAATAAAAAATCACTAATACGAAAACAGATTTACATATGTTACATACTTTATCTATATAAAAAAGGATGTTACACATGTGTAATTAAGAAATATGTAACTATATAAACATATTGAACTTCTAATTTTAATGTGGTTATATACCTTAGGCTTACAATCCCTAGACATATGTATCTACATTATATAAAACAATAATTTAACGGCTTACAATCCCTAAACATATGAAACTTTTTTATATAAAACATTTTTTAGATTTTTATCATTTTACATAAGTTAACTGTTTTAGAATCAGATCCAAGAAAAAAAACAATTTTCTACTTCTTTAAAATAATATCCAAACTACTGAACCTACTTTAATCAATAAACATTTTGCTACTAAAATTTTTCCAAACCAGAAATCGACATACAAAAAATCAAGTTTTTCTTTACGAAATAATCGACAAGCACCGAAAGATTTCTTTACCTTGCTAACGAGTTCTTCAGGTTTGCATTCCTTCTTTTTGTCGATCTTCCGTTAATATCTCTTAGAAAGGATCTTGAAGGATTTTTTTCGTCTTTATTCTTGGTTTCGAAAATCAATTGAGCTCTTTTCTTGATTTCGTGATCTTTTACGAGCATTGAAGGATTTTCTCTTTTTTGAAAAAATCAAATTTCATGATCTCTCTTTTTTGAAAGGTTTTGAAATGAAAGATTCAAAAGAAATATTCAAATGGGTTTTTGAAAGATTTAAATTTCATAAAGAGCATGGGGTTGATTTGATGGAGTAAAAGTCTTAGAAATGATAGTACTAGTACAGGTTTTTGTCTTTCCCAAGTGCCCATAAAAAAAATGAATTACCAATCTATCTTTTGTACCTTTTATACATTTATCAATTTTCTATTAATTTTTAAATAACCAAACTTTGATCTTCACCATTGATAAAAAATCATCCATGGCTACCTTTGGGTTTAATAGGTTTCATCATGGAGAGTACGTTTAATATATATCCTCCCCCTATATATATATATATATATATAAAAAATCACTTGTGAGTTGTGAAACTCATAAAACCTATTTGTGTGGTTCACATTCAGCCACGTAATATTTTTTTATCTTTTATTATAAGTACAAGCAAGGGTACTATAGTAATTTTACTAATATCATTAAACTCTAGAAAAGATGATGTAACATTAATGAGATAACCTTGTACTTTTGAAGACTCAATTCTCTCTCCTCATAATTATGGCTTTCCATTTTTCATATGAAAACATCTATCGTAACAAAGCATTTGACATTTTCACATTTCCTCTCAATTCTCATTTCTTACCCACTTGTTATCAAACTCATTCAAAACAGTCATCCATTAATGTGTTTTCATTAAATCTATCCAGCTCCATTAATGGATTCCAACTTTGATATTACTTTTTTGCTGCTAAATCAAGTTGATGAACATTTATTAATGGCTTCCGTTGTACAAGGTAATTTTTTAACATCCCTTAAATTTATTACACCTCCATTAATGATTTGTAGGTTTTATTAGTTATATTTTTTCCTTTTTATTGTATTTCTAACAAATCATGTTTTTTTTCAGTTACATCTTAACTACACGAAGAAAATAGATTCAATGAAGTTTCATTAATTTCTTCTAATCATTTAATGCTAATTGAGGGTCCTTTATCTGGTGCTTTGAATGGTCCAAGGTAATGTTACTACACCTAACCATCACGTTTGTTTCATATATAACTTATTTTTAATATCTCTATTTTTTGTTTATATTACACAAATGTAATTATTTTTCCCTAAATTGCAACTTCTTCACCTAATATTAAGTTAATACTCATCAAACTTATATTTTTATCTAAATAATGTGATTAAGGATCGAATTGTGTATATGTTGGATGGATTGATCATCATTTATGTGGAAGAGTTGTTGACATTGTACCTGGACTTCTCAAAAACAAGAACATGTGTGAAGTAGTTTCAAGGAAATTAGCAAATGAAAATTAGAAGTTGAAAGTTGTTTTAGTTATCAATTGGTTGTTTTTCGTTAATGTTTTGTTCTTTAAATAGGCTTAAAATGTTATAAACGTCTTACGTTTTTCATGTCCTAAGTTTTAATCAATGAAAATGTTATTGTTTTATATACTAAGTTATTTGTTTTCATTTTTTAGAATTATTAATATACAACAATATCTATACAAATGTCTTAGGTATGAATGTTAGGTATAAAAAGTAATGATAGTAGAGAGAGAAAGTGTAAGCTTTTTAAGTTGACATACTAAAGGTACAATACATTTATTGACTTTTCTATTTTTATTTTCAAACCATGAAATGTACTTTTATTATATAGGCCATTAAAAAAACAAACTAAAATCATATTAGAAAGTTTAACATTAATAAAAAGTAATGATATAAGGACAAAGAAAGTAGAAGCTTCCTAAATAGCACAAATAAGATGCAATCTCGGACAACAGAAGAGAGACCAAAGTAAATGGCTTAAGAGTTGGAAAAAATTGCAGATGGCGGTTCACAAAGTAAATGGCTTAAGAGTTGGAAAAAATTGCAGATGACGGTTCACAAAAATAGTAAAAAAAAAGGATAAGAGTTGGAAAAATGTATATGGCGGTTCACAAATATAGTAAAAAAAGAGAATTGAAAATTAGTTTTTTTTTGTTATGTTAGTTGAATTTTATCACATAATAACACATACCTTAGTTTGAACCTATTTAACAGTGATGTTGTATATTTTTTACAAAAATAAATTAGGTTTATTTTTTGTACTATGATTTTTATGAGTGAACTCACTATTAATGCGATATTACATGTGTTACATATTGTTACTTAAATATGTAACATAAGAATCTAAATGAAGCCTGAGCATTGTTTTGAAAAGCTTGATGCTAATTACATATGTAACATTCCTAGATATATATGTAACATTATTTCTAGCTACATATGTGGATGCAGTGTTACATATGTAATTAGGCATGTTACAAATAAAATCTCAACCCATGTTTGTGAATTAGTTACCAACGCATGTGTTGTATACAATGTAATATATTTGTGTTTAAATTTATATTGTGTTGTATTTACATCTATGTAACACTAGTGTATTACACAAATGCAACATTATGTTAGATATATGTAACACCAGTGTATATCAAAATCGTTTTATAAAAACATCATCACGATGAATATGTAAAATTTACATATGTAACTACTTGATAAAAATTTACATAAACGTAACACCAGTGTACTTTTTTTTGCACAACCCTACTAGTTACATATCTAACATTTGTTACATACATATGTAACATTTTTGATATTTTACTCAATGTAATTATTGTAACGTTCCAGCAATAAACATACCAACAAATGTAACATTCTACTTACGTATTTAACAATCCTAGTTACATATGTAAAATTTTTCTTCCTACATATATAACTACATGTAAATATTGTAATGTTTAAGCAATAAATAGTTTATTGATTATACATGTAACACGACTTCATTTTAGGTTCTGAATATGTAACATTCATTACCAGCATCTGCACGAAATGAAGACATGTAAAGAAAGATGGAATCATGTTTCGTTATACACCAAAATATCTCATAAAATAGTTCATTCGAACAAACTGTTACCCCAATTACCACTACTTGTTGAATCTAATACAATAATAATTTTTAAAAGAAAAAAAAAATGAGCTTCTTTTTCATCCCACTATTGCTAAATCCATGGTTAAACTGTTTGTGACTGCCCATTAGCTTCATTTCTATGTAAAAGTAGAAAAAAATCATACACATATGTAACAAATAAAACTATAGTAATGTTTAGTAACAGTATACATATGTATCAACAACCATACTCTCACTACCCGATCCCAGCAACTCATCAGTTTCCGTTTCTAACAAATATGTATCAAATATAAAACATATTTATAAACAACATAGATATAAATCCAACAATTAACACATATGTAACTCAATTTATGTTACTTACATGCTCCTTTAACATTTTTGTCATCAAGCATCAGATTCTCATAATTTGCCGCCTCCAATTGATCACCCATTGTATCTAACATATATGTCAAATTTATGTAACAAGTTTTTCATCAAGCATTAGATTCTCACAATTTACCCCCTCCAATCGATCACCCACTGTTTGTAACATATGTGTAAAGTTTATGTAACATACGTAACAAATTTGTCATCAAGCATCAGATTCTCACAATTTGTCGTCTCCAATTGATCGCCCACTGTTTGTAACATATATGTAAAGTTTATGTAATATACGTAACAAATTTGTCATCAAGCATTATATTCTCATAATTTGTCGTCTCCAATTGATCGCCCACTGTTTGTAACATATGTAACAAATTTTATCACACTGCTTATGCTTTTCCTATGATTCAACATTTATTGGATCTTCTAAGGTGTTCTTAAACTTTGTTAATGATATTTTATCTATTCATCCACTTTTCCTAACTGAATCACATTTATGTATACAAATAAAGTTTTAAATCATAGTATTTTATAATAACTTTTATCAAAATACTTACTAGTTTTCATCTTGAAGGTATAAATGCCCAATCGTGTGTCGTCCTTTAGCATAATCCTTGATCGTAAACCCTATCTTCTTCACGAGCTGGTTCGTAAAAACTAACCCTCATAACTGGATCTATAAACCCATAGTTTTCATCACGAACTGGATCGTAAACACCAATTCGCCGCCGTCGTCTTTTTTCACAGGAACTTTTGTTTATACCGTCGCTGGAGCTTTATCGCCTTCGCTTTTGAATGAAACACTTGATTCTTTGAGAATCCTTGATTAAAAACCGTTGATTCTTCGCGAAAACCTTTGATCATGAAAGAAAGCTATGATTTTTACTAGAAAGAAGGTGATTAGAGTAGATAGAAAACCTTTTTGAATCTCAAATTTTTTGAACCCTTTTTCCCCCAAATTGAAATTCGTGAGATGAAAGATAAGTTATGGAGAAAAGGAAAGTGTTTTAATGAAGATTTTGAAATCTTTGAATTGATTGATGTGACTTTTTTATGATAAGATGCATGCATTGGTAATGCAAAAAAGGAGTTCAAGTAAAAGACACAAATACCCTTTTAGTACATTTTCTACATAAAATATTATCAATTCAAATCTGAAAACATAGACGACATCTTATCCATTCAATATTTTTGATCAATGGCTACAAATGGGGTTTCATGGGTTTCTTAACTCACTAAGGGTTTCATTTTTTCCTATCCCTATATATATATATATATATATATATATATATATATATATATATATATATATATAGGGTTAGGCTAGAATGGAAACACATATGAGTTGTGAAAACCCATGAAAAATCTATGTAACAACTTTATTATTTTTTTTAAAATATGGTAGTTTTGTTACATATTTTCGTCACTTTTTATAAAAAAAGATATAAAAATTATAAAAAAATTACCGTTACAATGTTGTTACATATGTAACAACTTAAAAACGGGATTTTTTTACAGTTGTTACATCCTTTTTTTTAAATTCCTTCGGCGGTTTTTTGATTTTTTTTTTTGTAAAAAGTGACGAAAATATGTAACAAAACTACCATATTTAAAAAAATAAAAATAAAGTTTTTACATAGAGTTTTCATGAGTTTTCACAACTCATATGGGTTTTCACCCTATATATACCCTATATATATATATATATATCTTTATATATAATAAAGAAGAAAGGTTCTTGCCACTTGTCATAATTTAAAGCCTTTATGGACACTTGGCAAGTTTTGAGATATACTTTGACACTTGGCATGATTTCAAGTGATTTTAAGTTATGTTGAAAACGGGTCAAACCCGTTTGCCTTTCTTTACCCGATTTCAAATTTAAACCCTACCTATACAACATCTCATATTCTTTTTCATCTTTTACATTCCTAAACCACGCTCCAGTCATTTTCAAACCCTACACTTATCATCATCTTCCACCCTAAAGTGAAAAACCCCTTCTTCCTGCTCTCACCCACCGAGCACCTCCACCCGCCATCCCCTTCAACTTCTCCTCTTCAACCCTAAACCCCCTAGCCACCACAACCACCATCGATTGCTGTAGGGGTGTCCTTTTTATCCGAAACCCGATTACCGAACCCGACTCTAATCCACCCGAACCCGATTAAGATGCACCCGAAAAACCTGAACCCGATTTCCATGCAAACCCGAACCCGACCTACTTAATATGATTCGGTATTCGGGTTAACAAATCAAGATACGGGTTGACCCGAGGAACTCGAATAAACATTTAAACATATTCCCGATTATTCCTAGGTTGTTGATTAATAGACTGCAATAGAATGGTTGCTGCATAAAACATTGAAAGCCGATTATGTCTATCCGGTAGTGACCCTTCTCCGGTTTCCATTTTGTGAAAGGTAGCAATAGTGCTCCAACACAATAAACCTTAAAATTGTTGTATATTAAAAAAACACAAATATAAACAAATAAGTCTATAAAAATAAAATATGGTTCATCAATAATACCCTTGACGAATTATTTTATAAACATGAACTAATTTTAAGTCTCTTAGAAGTGGTTCAAATAATATCAATAACCTACCTGATTTGTGTAGTAACTAGAGTCAATGATGAAATGCATTCCCCTAGTCGTTAAACCAAAGAAGACATTATACAATTTTTGCAGACCAATTTCAATTATTCTTTTTTTCAATGTGAATTTTTGCATCACAGTTTGGTTATCAAACTTCAACTGCTTGTCTGCTTGTGGTAAATAGAAAAGCGATTCTACATAGCAGAGAGTTGAGAGATGATGGATCAAATCATACAAAACACATACATGTACAGTAGGATGTAAAACATGAAGTCATAAAATTATACCAACTTATTTGGAATTGAAAAGTCATGAAACTGGAATGAATCTTCTTCTTCGGTCGTGTTAACCCGATTACCGAATAAACTGACCCGTTTAAAACCGATTACCGAAACCCGAAACCCGATGAACCAAATCTTAATAGTGTTGGTATTTGGGTTGGATTCCATTTACAAAATACCCGACCCGAAAAGCCCAAAACCCGATTACATAACCCGATGAACACCCCTAGATTGTTGCCGTTCCAGATTAGAACATCGACTTAAATGGTTAGTTTCAAGATATGCCCAATAATTCCTCATCATCGCCATTTTCATCTTTGTTTTGAATATACTTTTTCATTTTTTTTTATGGTTGAATCTTGAGTATTAACAGTATTTTTTTTTGCTCATAACAGTTTATTTTTGTAATGTTAATACTGTTTATAAGTGTTATTATGACTGTTTATAATCGTAGTATTAACAGTATTAACATTGTTATTATATCTGATTTGCTGGTGACTATAACTTAACTCACTTTTGGGATTTTGTCAAGATTTTGGTGGTTATTTTTTTTTTAACATTTGCAAAAGTTTTTTTATTATGGTATTCAAATAAACCTTTGGGGTAATCAGTCTGTAATATAAATTTGAAATTGAGTATTGGTAATGGGTCTAGCAGATAAGAATTTACCATAAGTATGTACTTGTCACTATATAACCAACTTACTTTATAGTTTTGGTTAAATTCAACATACCTAAATACTAAATTAGTTTTTAGTTGTGTTTTTTTTAAGTAAAACTTGAACATATCAACTTAAAAAATCAGAATAAAGTCTTTTACTTTTAACATTTTTTTATGTAAACTATAGAAGACAAAATCAACCCCACAAAACATATATTCAGTCTCCATCAAAGACTGATTACCCTTTTTTTTTACTATTTGGTTTCCTAAAATAAGCGTTTGTCTCTAACAGGTATGTTCCAATTTTTTGATTTTAGTGATTTTGGGTTTGAGTTCTATGTTTTTATTCAAGTTATAATCCAACGATCTGTATTTGTTAATTTATAATCTGACAATTTATTATGCTTAAATGTTTGAATAGGTGTTTCATATAATTCTTTGTTTAGGGGTTTAAGTATGTTGTTTGTTCATTCTTGAATTGTTTTTTTGAATTTGAATCTGTTTTAAGAAAATGTCATCCGTGATTCAATTTTGAATTGTTTGAAAAAAGTTGAAATTTGAACTTGATTCAACATTGGCTTTCTAATTGTAGAGACAAGTTTTTCTGTATAAGATGTTATTATTGTATGTATGATCGGTAGATACAAGGTGGTTCTATTCTAGTTGATATTGGCGGAAACAATAACAACCAAACAAAGTAAAACAAGTAAACAAGAAGAATACTGATAAATGCGGTTTGTATTAAGCTTCAAGGTTACAAGATTACAAAGAAAAACTCTATTGAAAAAGCACAGAAGGCACACTTTGTATGAAGTGTTTACAGGGTATATATAGTAACTTAGAATCAAGACAAACCTTTGATTCTAAGGATCAGATCTAACACAAGCCGTTGATCTTGTTTATGAAGCTAAATAACACGTAAAGACTAATCTAGTTAACTTTACTGAAACGTCTTCTTAGGCATCATTGTTTGCATGCTTGGAGAAGAACGTTATTATCCTTTATTGGTTGCACCAGTGAGATTCCTTCTGCATGGAGTGTGTCAGTTGCTTTTGCAGAAAGGTGTCAGTGGCGCTTTGCATGGATAGTCAGCTGCAACGTTTGATCTTCAAGGAATAAAGCTATCAGCAGCAAAGTTGAGTATTCACAGCAGAACTCAACACTCCAAAGCTGTTGAGTATTTGCCTATCAGCAGCAGCAGGTGCTGATAAGCCTATCCACAACAATTTTGGTCTTCAGCAGATAAGGCTGTCAGTAGCTACTTTGTTCATCAGCAGAGGAACGGGTATCAGCAGCAAACAAGCTTATCCGCTGCAGTTGTTGGTCAGCAGCAAAACTGTGTGATCCGCAACATTTTTACTTAGAGAGTTTTGTAGCTTTCAGTCTTTGATTCTACAAACTCCCCCTAGACTGATGCTACCAAAACTCTTCTAATCTCTTTGTTGCTGAAGCTTTTGCATGTGGCAGACTATCCTTGCAACCTCATAGCCTCTTGTCAGTGGAAGCTCAGACAGAGTCTTGATGTCTTTACTTGGCATTTTGAAAATTGTCTTGCTTGAACATCTCATCTGCTGCTTCTTAACATCAGTTAAGGTGAACTCATCCATATCAGCATTAAAGGACTAACTTACAAATGGAGAGTGGGACTGAAGTGGTTTGATATCTATGATCACATCTTTGCTAGGGTTAAAATGGTGTTTGATCGCTAACATAAGACGTTTCCCACCCTCATTTGCAGGCTCATGAGCTACACCCAGCTCCAGAATTCTTCTTAGATCAGAATCGAGCAGTTGCATCACTTCATCAACAGTTATGTAAATTGATCTTCTTACTTCAGTCCTCCCCCTGAAGACTTCAAACCACTGATCCTGAGAGCTGTAGAACCAGGTGACTATTTCTTGCGAGTCTTCTGGTTTAGGGGTGGGTTTGGATTTCTTCATGGGAGGCTGTTGATGAGAGGGAGCTGGGTGGGATTGTTTTGACTTTTTGGGAGGAGGAGAGGAAGGTTTAGGGATGTGAGTGGAAAGTTTTTGGATAGTTGAAGTAATGTCTGGGGCAGAGGTCTTTGGTCTCTTAACTGGTCTTCTGTCTTCATGATCTGTGACCCTTGTCTTAGAAACTTTCTTTCCCAGTCTTTCTTCTTCTTCCTTCTTGACTTTTGTATACAAGGCTTGTAGGTTCATGAATGTTATGGGACCTAGCCTGTTTCCACTTTCTCCCCTTGCCTTTAGGAAGTCAATCATGACCTTCCTTTCTTCATGGGTTATTCTGTTGAAAGCAATGGCCTTTTTGGATCTTTGTCGAGCTTTTTCTTCCTCTTCTTCTCTTTTCTTCTTAGCTAATTGCCCCTGCTGACCCATGAAGGCTCTGTATACTTCTTTGTTGGATAGTTTCTCAAGGTAGTCAGCATCCTCACCTTGAGAAATCAGAGCTTCAATCCATCCCTCCCTCATTTCCTTGGCTAGTTCAGAATCAGTGATTCTAAACTTAGCCTCTTCTTTCTTCTTCTTTTCTCTCTCTTCTTCTTCTCTGTTTAACTGTTCCTGCAGCTGTCTAGCTAGTGCTTCATCTTCTTGAACTTGAGAAGCTGCAGGAATTCTAAGTTTCATTTCATCCAGCTGCTTGGCATACAGCTGGATTTGTTGTTCTCTGAGGAGAATGGCTGTTTTTCTTTCTTGTGCCTTTCTTAGATCAGCCATCTCCTCTTCTTATCTCTTCCTTCTCTTTCTTTTCTCTGAGCAATCCCTCTTCATCTTCTTCTGTCATAATGCCCTTGCCTTTGTTTTTGATGGATGCCTCTGCTTCAGCTTCATTGATCACAACAGCAAATGTTTGTGGTGCTGTTTGAATCTCAGCCTCAGTTTCATTGGCAATTTGAGAAGTTGACAAAGGAAGGTCATCTTCTTCATTCAGTGACATTGCACTCATCATGTTTTCTCTTGCTCTTGGTCTTGATCCATATGCTGCAGATGTGTTGATGTTGTCTGTTAAGTTTAGGAATGAATCAGAATCAGAGTCAAAAACTTCTTCTCCAATTCTTTCTTCCTTTTCAAGCTGGGCTTTGACAATAGCTATCATAGCTTGGCTTTCTGAGGAGTTGATATTGAAGATATGAAATCGGAGTTAGAAGATCTTGTATAGAAGGTCTTAGTGCAGGAGAAGAGTGTCCTTGATGTTGATGGTGAGAGAAGATCCATTGCTCAGTAGGAAGGTGAAGTCAAAGGACTTAGTGCTTATCCATCCTAGCACATCTAAGCCTTTGACCATAAGGTTGTACAGAAATCTTCTCTAGCAAAGAATGTCTTCTTCAGATAAGAAACTGCTCCTGATTATGTCAAGTTTTCTTGGAGCCATTCTGTTCTCTGCTGCTGCTGAAGATTCAGGATAAGCTACCCTATTTGCTGCTTGTAATAGTCTTTCGAACCAGGGTAGATTATCCTCCATCAAGTCATAGAACATGCCGATTGCAAGCTCTGCTGAGAGATCTGACGAGTTGTTTATGCTGTTTGTCAGATATAGGTCAAGGACTTGGAGGGCACTGAGGTTGTTCCAGTTTAGCTCTTATACTCCACTAAATTCCCGTCCAATCCAGAATCTCTCAGTCGCACCATCATACCCCCAAGCTAGCATGTTGTTGAATTATAGCTTCTTTGAAGTCAGTGAGAATTGGGGGGCAGATGAATGACTTATGATGGCTGCAACTTCTGGGATGATGCTGAAAGATGGAGATGATTCTTCTTTGTTGCTTTCATCTATCAGCACTTCATCAATAGCCTTAACAACTAACTTCCAGTCTTCAGAGATTTCTTCTTGTTCATCTTCTGAGGCTGGCAAGTCATGGATTTGCACAAAAGCAGGCTTGAATAAGGAGCTTTGAAAGACTGCCTGCTCTTGAATCTAATCATCAAGGCTGTCTGTGTCTTCATCCATGTGGACTATCTCCCCCTTTTTGGTTGCATCAGTGGATAGATAATGATAAGTTTAGGAGCCCACTGAGATAAGGGAGGGAGAAGCCACGGAGGGGCACCGATGGGCTTCATGCACAGAGACTTGGTGTCGTAGTTTTGACACTTCAGCCTCGAGCATAGCCACCCTGGCCGTCAATTCTAGATTTTGCAGTTTCAGAATGTCCTCATCCACAGTTATCGAATCCTTGGACCCAGATGGGGCCTTAGGCCTAGCCTCTGCATCCCCATCACCCTTGGTTTCTTGGCGCCTGGGATTCCTCTCAGTGAGGGGAGTTTCAAAAGAAACATCCTCACTGTGAGTTGCCGTGGTTGAGGTCTTAATGATGTTGTCACTGTCCTCCTGGTCAATTGGTGAACCAGAAGTAGTGGCAGCCTCTTCCACATTTACTCTTTCATGACTCCTAGAGTGAACCTTCACGGGTGAGGAACTTGGTTTGGGTGTGTTGGAAGCAAGGTCAATCAATACCTCCGAGATAGTGGCAGTGGGAGAAGGTACATCATCTTGACCAGGTTCCTCTATACTTAAGTTCAGAACAGAAAGGAAAAGATCTGGTGGTTGCTCTATGGATCCGGGATGTGATCCTGATCCTAATAGAGAGACTTCCGAAGGGGTCTCCCTAATCATGTGGCTATCCCTTTTGGTATTCTCATCAGAATATTGTGATTCTGAATGAGGGCTGTTGGCTTGGGTTTGGGCCTTGGAGACAAGAGAAGAATGAGTTCTCTGGCTCCTTTTCCTGCTGTATTTCGCTGCATCGGGGGCCCTGTGTTTCGGGGCCCTGTGTTCCGGTTGAACGATAACATCCAAAAGAGGTGTAAGTAATTTATGTGCCTGTGCATCTTCAGTAGAATGCACGGGGGTTCGATAAAGGGAAACGGATGATTGTTCTGGAATTGAAGTGGAGGGTGTGGGATCAGTATCAGCTGGGTTTGCTGAACTGTCACCCTGGGTGCTTTGCATGTTTATCATTGTAGATAACAATGGAACATTGACCCCTGAGAACTTTTTGGAAACAGTTCTCATGCTTTGAAAAATGTTATTTTTATGCCCCAGCATAATATAGATTCTTGCAGATTTTGAAAGATCTTGGTGCTCTTTGTTAAACACTTCCTGCAAGAATCTTGGGTACATAAAAAATTGTTTTTTTACCCCTTCTTGAAGGTTATATCTCAAACCCTCAAGAATAAGGTGTGAAAAGTTAAAGCCAGATCCAGTAACCATACCATGGAAGGCAGAGGCAAGACCAGAGCTTACTTGATGCCATCCACTTCTCTTCTGAGACATGCATTGAAGAAGAGTGTGGCATAGATACTTCCATGGGGGACCCATTAGAGCCTTCTCAATGGTGTACTCGTTTTGATTTCCAGTGTACCCTATGGATACAAAGGTCCTCATGTACTCGTCTTTTGAGTATGAGATGGCATCCCCTTCATCCTGAAGCTTGAGATGTTTGCGGATGATAGCTTCACTGATTATGATGTCTTTGCCGTCTACCTTGGCTTTGATTTGGGGTATCCCCTGTTCGGTAGAATAGACGGCAGAGCTCCAGAACTCCTCCATGTGAGGGATGTAGATGGTTGGATTTACCGTTAGAGCATAGTGAATCTTTGATCGATAAAGGAAGTCGATCATTTCATCAAAACCTTCGGATTTATTTCCTTTTATTAAGTACGCCGTCAGGTTGTGGTATGGGAAAAACTTGTCATCAGGGTTGTTTATGTCTGCTCCGGCCATTTTTGTTGGATTGGGAGGGAAAGGGAAGGTATTTGAATGGTGGTTAAGTATGGAAGGCTTTGAATGTTGTGGGGACTTGAGAGAGTGATGGGAGTTAGGTTGAAATTGAATATGAAGAGGTTATGGAGAAATTTGATTTGTGTTATAACGGCAGAGGAGGGAAAAATCAACCTTACTTGTACAGTACAACCCTTTTCACTTTTCACTGTTACAGCTGTAAAGCACTCTGGCAGTCATGGTAAAGACTGAAAGGAATTTTTACAGCGGGTAAAAGATAATTTAGACTTGGTTTTACCCATCAGCAGCAAACTTGGTTGATGCAGATGGTTAAGCCCATCCGCTGCAAGCTTGGTTGCAGCGGATGGTTAAGTCTGTCAGCAGCAAACTTAATTGCTGCTGATGGATACAATGATCCGCAGCAAGGATGTTGCTGCTGACAACCTTAAAGCTATCCGCAAGAAACTTGTTCCTGCTGATAACTTAAAGCAGTCAGTGGCAAATTCTTTGCTGCTGAAGATTAAACCTGTCAGCAGGATAAAAAGTTGCTGCTGACTTATAACTTTTATTTACAACTGAGTACAAACACATTTACAAAACAAAATTTTAGAGACAGATTTTAATCAAAGTTCATCATACCAATAGATTCAACTAAATATCTAAATCTAGCTTCATCAAAAAGTTTTGTAAACAAATCAGCATATTGCTCATTGGTATGAACTTTGGTTAAAATAATTCTCCTTTTCTCAGCTTGATCTCTTATGAAATGATACATGATGTCAATGTGTTTTGTCTTTGAGTGCTGCACCAGATTGTTCATGATTGAAATTGCACTCATCTTGTCAATGTGGATAGGAGTCTGCATGAAGGTCATTCCATAGTCAAGCATTTGATTTTGGATCCAGATGACCTATGCACAGCAACTTGAAGCTGCAATGTATTCTGCTTCTGTTGTAGAACTTGATACACACGTTTTCTTCTTGCATTTCAAAGAGATGAGTCTTCCCCCTAGAAATTGACATCCACCTGATGTGGACTTTTTGTCCAGGTTACAGCCTCCATAATCGCTGTCAGTGTAGGCATATAAGTTGAAGCTTTCATTTTTGGATACCATAGCCCAAGTTTTGGAGCTCCCTTTAGGTATCTAAAAATCCTCTTGACAGCTTGAAGGTGAGTGATCTTTGGAACTGCTTGGAATCTTGCACAAAGGCATACTGCAAACATGATATCTGGCCTTGAAGCAGTGAGATACATGAGTGACCCTATCATTGCACGGTATTGATGTTGGTCAGTGTCTTGACCATCTTTGTCTGGAGATAGTTGATGGTGCACTTGCATAGGAGTTCTTGCAGCAGAGCAGTCAGCCATCTTGAATCTTTCCAAAATGCTTTTCACATATTTGGATTGGCTGATGAAGATTCCATTTGGTACCTGTTTGACTTGAAGACCCAGAAAGAAATTTAGTTCACCCATTGAACTCATTTCAAACTTTGAATGCATTTGGATCTCAAAGTCTTTGCATAGCTTCTTCCTTGTTGATCCAAAGATGATATCATCGACATAGATTTGTACCAGCAAGATTTCTCCCGCTTCATCTTTGATGAACAAAGTTTGGTTAGTGGCCCCCCTTCTAAAGTTATTGCTTAGCAGATATCCAGATAAAGTTTCATACCAGGCTCTTGGGGCTTGATGTAAGCCATAGAGAGCTTTGACTAGTTTTAAAACTTTATTAGGATGTGCAGGATCTACAAAGCCTGGAGGCTGTTTGACATAAACTTCCTCACCGATCTTCCCATATAGAAAGGCACTCTTGACATCCATTTGATAGACCATGAAGTTCTTGGATGCAGCATATGCCAAGAAGATTCGGATGGCCTCCAATCTGGCAACAGGAGCAAAAACTTCATCGTAGTCAATGTCTTCTTCCTAAGTGTAGCCTTGAGCTACAAGTCTGGCTTTGTTCTTGACGACGATGCCTCTCTCATCTTGTTTGTTCCTGAATACCCATATTGTGCCTATGGCAGTTTGGCCAGGTGGAAGATCAACAAGCTTCCAGACATCTTGCCTTTTGAATTGCAGCAATTCTTCCTGCATTGCTTCAATCCAACTGCTGTGCTTGAGAGCTTCATCTATCTTCTTTGGTTCCACCTGAGATAGAAAGCAAGAAAACAAACAAATATTTGCCTCATGAGATTTACTTCTTGTCTGGATACCCTTGTGGACTTGGCCAATGATGTTCTCCAGAGGATGCTCTTTGTTTATTCTCTGTGCTGGTATCACCTCTAGCTGTATCCCTTCTTCAATATTACTCTAGTTCAAATCAGGAGAGTCTTCAGTTATGTTGAGAGGATCTTGAGAGTTTTGAGCATTTTCAACCACATCGTCAGCAACATCTGTATCAGATGCCTCTTCATCATGGACTGAGGAGGCTTTATTGAGCATTTCTTGATCAGAGATATTACTGCTGGTGGCATTTGAAGGTCTGGTTCCAGCTGTACTGGCTTCAATAGCTTCTACCACTGATGTAGGATCAATGGATTGCCTTTTCATTCTGATATAGGGACTGGGAAACTCCAGTCTGTAGTCAGCAGAGGAAGTGGAAGCTGGTGACTTTGAAGAAGTAGATTCCATATTTGAGAAGATGAGCGGCTCAAATATTTGGGTGAAGGAGTCTATATCAAAGAGCCAGTATGGGCCTTTTCCTTGTTCACAGGAAATGTGTTCCCTACACTCTGCATTTGCTGATTCTTCCACAATTCGTGTTCTAGCGTTGAAAACTCTGTAGGCTTTTGATTGAGAAGAATATCCCACAAAATATCCTTTATCTAACTTTGCACCGAATTTAGGAAGAACACCATGTGTAATCAGAATGGTGCATGGACATCCAAAGGGTTTTAGAAATCCAATGTAGGGAACCCTTTTGAACCAAAGTTCATAAGGTGTTTTGTTTAGAGGCTTAACAATAAGAACTCGATTCTGCACATAACAAGTTGTGCTCACTGCTTTTGCCCAAAATGTGAGGGGCAGTTTTGAGTCAGCCAGCATAGATCTTGCTGATTCAATTAGAGTTCTATTTCTTCTTTCAGCAACCCCATTTTGTTGAGGAGTTCTTGGAGCACTGTATTGCCTGTCAATGCCCTTGCTCTCACAGAAGCTGTTCAAAGTGTGATTCTTGAACTCTGTCCCTTGGTCACACCTAATGATCTTTACCTTCTGATTGCTTTGATTTTCTACCCTAAGGATATAGGCTTTGAGGATCTCAGCTGTTTCATCTTTCGTTCTCAAAAAGTATACCCATGAGAATCTGGTGTAGTCATCAGTTATCACCAGACACAATGACTTCTTACCCATTGACATGACATTTGTGGGACCAAAGAGATCCATATGCAGTAGCTGGAGAGGAGTGTCATTTGTGTTCAATGTCTTGGGCTTGTGAGAACTCTTGTGTTGTTTCCCTTTTAAGCAGGCAATGCAGTGATCATCTAGCTGAAATTCTTTGTCATGAAGCCCTCTAACCATATTTTCTTTCACTAATTTGTTGATTGTTTTGATGTTAACATGGCTTAATCTCCTGTGCCAGAGAGCTGATTCATCAACTGAGGCTTTTGACAAAAAACAGGAAACACTACCAGATGGAGTGACCTCATTCATGTCAAGCACATATAAGTTGTCTTTTCTTTGAGCAGTCAATAGAATCTTCTCTGGAGGAGGTTTGGTTAAGCCAGGAGATAACACAAAACATTCTTTGTCTATGAAGAGCATCCAATGCTTTTGATCACATACTTGGGAAACACTCTTGAGATTGAAGTCTAGTTCCTGAACATAGTTGACTCTTTCAATACTCATTCTTTCATTGGACACAGTTCCCTGTCCATTGATTGAACCACCCTTTGAGTCACTCCCAAAGGCAACATATCCTCCATTGAAGTGAATGAAGTTTGAGAGGATGGACCTGTTGCCTGTCATGTGCCTGGAACAACCGCTATCTACCACCCAAGTGTTGTTCTTATGACCCGGCTGTCCCTTCACATGAGAGATATCTAATTAGTGGGAGGAACCCAAGAGCTTGCAGACTTGTAAAAGATGGTTGTCAGTTTGTCCTTGTCAGCATGCTTGCAGTTAATGGAACCAATGATAATGCTTGGAGAGGTTTTTGCTTTCCATTGCTGAGTTGGTGGTTTTCCAGTTTTCTTTAGTCTATCAGCAGCAGTTTTTGAAGATTCGGACTTATCAGCAACAGATTTGTTGCTGCTGATTGCTTTACTGGAGCAGCAGCAAGATTGGTGACAGCTGAAGGCTTTGCCTTTGTTTTCCCTTTGTCAGCAGCAGCCTTTTTTGCTGCTGAAGACCTATTCTTTGATTTTCTAGCCTTTTCTGGATCAGCAGCATTTTTATTCACTGCTGCTGGAGTAAACTCAGATGAGCAATTTGCAATCTGGTTGAACGGATTAAACCTGCATTTGGCAGCAAAGTGGTCTGAATTACCAAAAATGATACATGTTTGTTGAGGTTTTGGCATCTTTACTCTTGTGGGAGATAGTGATTCCCTAAACTTTGTTGCTTTGGCTTCATAGCTTCTTACTTTTTTATTTATGTTGGTCTTCTCAAAGGTATGTTGCTTTGAGTTTCTTTGTTGCTGAAGGTAGTAGAAGCAAGTGCTGGAAGTGTGGTTATATTTTCCACATACAAAGCATGATTTAGCCAAATTGTCCCTTTGAAAGTACACATAATCTTTTCTTTTGAAGAGATCCTTGAAGTTCCATGGATGAGCTTTGTTATGTTCAAAGGTGGATTCTTTTAGGGTCTTTTGAACATATGGAACCTTTTCCCCAGGTGCATGAAAAATATCAAACACCTTCCTCTTTGTGATCGGCTTTGACTGAGGCTTGGGGTTGGTGGAGCCTGATGTCTCTCCCTTTTCAATGTTTAGCTTTCTTCCATCTGGAGGATAGCTAATCTTGATCTGTTTGAATGGGATAAGAGCTGGAATAGTTGAAATAACAACAGGAACTTCAGCTTTGCTTAGAACAACTTTAGAGACAGGAGCAGGTGGGACTGCATTGGTTTCACAATGGTCTGAGCAGGTTGACTCAGATTCTGATGAGGTAGTGCAATATTCCACGAAAGGTTCATCCTTAGAAGGATCAAGGTTTTTGTTGGCCATATCAAGATTTGCAAGATTGAAGCTTGGTTCATGGATGGCAACGTAGTCAGCAGATTGTATTGTTCAGCATGGTACCCCATACCAGATTTTACCTTGTCATGAACTTGAGCATCTAAAAGTCTTTGCAGCTTTTTGGATGCAAACTCATTTGTTAATATGGACTTTCTGTTCTGCCAGTTCAGCTCTGGTAGCTTTTAGTTTGACCAGTAGATCATCAATCTGAGTTTCAATATTACTTTGTTCGTGTTTTAACGATGAAATCTCTTTCTTAAGGCAGTTAATCTTTTCTTTATAAGTATTTTCAACCTTTTTGAACTCAGATTTCATCTGATGAAACTCTTCATTTTGATGTATAAGGTTTTGGTTATGCTTTCTATAACCTAAAACTTTATCAATACAGGCTTGAGAGCAAAGATGTTCAAATACCTGAGGTGGTATCTCTACAGTGTCTGCCATAAGTGCCTGATTGGTGGCAGGAACATCTTCATATTGAAAGCTCCAGTCAAAATCCGAAGTTCCAACACTTACACAGGCTGTAGTTTGAGCTGGAGAAGTGCCTTGTTGCTGTTGTTGCCTTGGCTGGGCTTGGTAGGCTTGTTTTTGTTGACTAGTAGTTGGGTTTGCCTTTGGTGCCTTGCATTCCCTAGCAAAATGACCCATTTGGTTACAGTTGTAACACCTTATTTTGCTTTTATCCAAGCCAACTCTGGTATTAGAGTTGTTGCTTGGAACAGATCTGCCTGTTCTTGAGTAGAACCTTTTTGCTCTTAGAGAGAGCATGGCATAGGAATGCTGTATGTCCATTTCTTTCAAATCATCTCGATGAAAGCATTCCAGATCCTCCTTAATGAATGACATGTTGCTTGAGTTATCAGAAACAAAAGCAGCAGAGGTTGAGGGTTGAGGAGGGGCTTCAAGAAGAAATGGTTAGGAGTTGGATTGGGAAGCTGTTGGTGTTTGGGGATGAGTGACAATGGGAGGATAGTAATTGCTTATACTAGGACCAGAGTGATCAGGGTGAAGCGCAGAAGAGGTGGTGGAAGAGGCTGATTGATAACTTGAGCTCCTTTCCTTGGCTTGAATCATTTCTAATTCGTATGTTTTTAGCATGCCAAAGAGCTCAGTCATCTGTAAAGTCTTCAAATTCTCTGTTCTTCTTATTGACACTGTATATAGTGTCCAGCAGCTGGGGAGGGATCTGATAAACTTTTTAAAGAATGTCCTCATTCTCCAGCTTCACCTTTGAGCATTGCAGCTCACCTACCAGGTACGTGTACCTGTTATACAAAACGGTTTTGTAGCCTCTGAAGTTGTGAAAAACCGCATTATTGATTTTTGGACCTTTTCATCAATGGAGTATTTCTGAGCTTGGAGAAGAAGGCATCGAAACTACTGGGAACATTCTCTGAATTCCGTTGGTCATCGAAACTTCTTGTCTACTTTTTGTCTGGAGAAGGTATAATCGAAACTAGCTTTTTGTCTTGTTCTAATCGAAACTACTATGTGCAACTTTTTTACTCGAAACCTTGGGTATCGAAACTAGTAGTTTCTACTGAGCAAGTGTTAACCATCGAAACTAGTTGTTTCGGGCTGTATTTCTTCAATCGAAACTAAGCAGTTTCGGGCATTTTTACTCAATCGAAACTAGGAGTTTCGATCAGTGTGTCTCTATCGAAACTAGTTGTTTCGATCAAGTTTTTCCACCCGAAACTAGTCACTGTTTTAGTTTTGATCTCGGATATTATGGCCACTTCAAGTTCAACTGAGTATTCTGGAGGGAACAAACCACCTGCTTTTGTGTCTACAAGAGAATTTGATGACCGGACTAAGAAGATGAAACTTTTCTTCTAATTTCATGATCATACATTGCTGAACTCTATCACTGATGGTCCCCACAAGCTTGTAATTACTAATGCTGATGTTCAACGTCCTAAGATAGTAGCTGAATATGATGAGAAGGATCTTGCCTTGATTGTCCGAGACAACAAGGCTTATAGGACTATTGACATGGCTCTTCCTATGGATATATTCAACATCTTTGCTGAATATACCACTGCCAAATATTTATGGGTAGCCTCGAGCACCAGATATGAGGGAAGTGTTGATGTCAGGGAGAGTAAGAGAGATCTGATTAAGAAGCAGTATGAGATGTTTAGCAGTGTCAGAGGTGAATCAATGTCTGATTTAATCAACCGTTTCTCAAGCATCGTATCTAGGTTGAAAGTAATGGGTGTTGAGTACCCTACTCTGGAGCTAAACAAGAAACTCCTAGACTCTCTTCCTGAGGAATGGAATATGTATCGCATCATGATCAAAAAGACTGAGAATCTGAGTGCTTTGTCTCAACAGGAAGTCTACAGCATCCTTGAATCTTATGAGATTGAGATTAAGAAAGGAGCAGTTACCCCAACAAATCAGTCTGGAAACACAGCTCTTATTGCAGGATCAAGTTCTTCTAGTAGCCCATACTTTCAGACTGATGTTCCTCCTTCTGCTGCTACAATTCAATCTACCAGCTCCTCCGCACCTTAGAAGTCCATCACCATAATTCCTGATGAATATGTCCCAATCATGAATGCTTTCATGTCGTGCTATGATGCACTGATTTCTGGAAACCTAACACCGGTTAGTTTTCAACCTGATGACTTGGAGCAGATCAATCCTAATGATTTGGAGAAAATGGACATTGATTGGTGTATGCCATGCTGACCTTAAGAGCCAAAAGATTCATCAAAAGGACTGGTTTAGACAGATTCAAGCAGGGAAAGACACTTGGGTTCGATATCAAGAAGGTGAGATGCTACAATTGTGATCAGCTGGGTCACTTTGCTAGAAATTGTAAGGAGTCGTCATCCAAGGATCAGCAAGAAAAGAAGATTTCCTCTGGAAAACAAGCTCCCAATCCTCCCAAGACAAACACATCTTCAAGTTCCACAACTCTTGTGTGTCAAGCTGATGGACACTATCATTGGGGAGAACAAGCTGAGGAAGCTGCTAATAAAGCCTTGATGGCTGACGTGGAGGACAAGGGCAAGTGTGTCATGATTGAACCTGCTGAGGATCTCACTGCTGTGCTTGCTGAGGTTATTTCTAAACTTTGTAATGCTAGATCTTGCTTAAATGAAATTCAAAAATACATATTCATTAATCAAGCTTTGATTGATGAACGAGATCATATTAAGGTGATGTATGAATCTGTGGCCAAAAATGAGAAACTTTACTTAAAGAAATTCGTGATATTTCTGGTGAAAATCGTTTTTTAATTGTGCAACTTAATACTCAAACCATTAATAATAAGATTTTAAGTGAAAGAGTCCAAAAGGCAGAAAAGGCCAAATTACAAGTTGACCACATGGACATGGATCAGAAAATTCTGTTTGGGATAATTGATAAACAATTTAATAGAAAAGGCACCGAGGGTCTTGGATATAACTCTCATCCACCACCTTATTCTAAATCAGGTAGATTTGCTGATATGCCAACTCCTCATGTTCCCACACCATTTGTTTGCACTTTATCTCCTGATGATTATATTACGTCCTCTGATTCTGACAGTTTTGCTTCATGTGCAGAATCAAATTGTGTAACTTCCGAAGATGATTGTGATGAGAGTACCAATGATAGAACCGTTTTAAATGAACTTGAGTCGGATGAATGTAATAATATGTCCGTGTCAAAACCATATATTTGTGAACACGTTGAAAACTTGTATTTTGATTCTATGCCTGCTAAGCATACGGGATTGGGATGTGATGTTTCTAAATTTAAAAATGCTTCGCCTTTTGTTCCTAAATCATTGAATGTTGTGCCATGTGTTACTAAGTTTAAAAGTTCAGGAATTATTGTGAATGATGTACCACGTGAAACCATGAGCAACATGGACTTTTTCATATTAAAGGAAGAACATCGTCTTCAAGATAAAGTTATTGATGAGAGAACCATCTCATGTTCAGATGCCTCAACATCACAATCATCTTCATCTTGTGATGACATTTATTAGGCTAAGATATCTTGTGAAAAAGTTTGTTTTAGTTGTGGTGCTTCAAATCATGTTTCAAAAAGTTGTAAATTGACAACCACTGATTGTAATGAAGAATCGTCTCCCAAAATTTCCTTGAATTCATATGTGTTGTCTAAGTCTTCTCATAGTAGAAAATCTAGGTGTAAAAGAATTAAAAATGCTAAAAATTATTTGAAAAGAACTTGGAAAATTAAAAATAATGTTCTATTTGATGACCGTGCTTCATCAAAGGAGGATTCTAATTATGATTCCAATGTGATGTCCTATCCTGACATGAAACTTCTTGATAGCAATGGTATTGGTCAAAACGTCTAAATGGTTCGTTGTGTATAGAGTCAATCAAGAAGAACCGGCGATAACATTTGGCACGTAGATAATGGATGTTCAAGACATATGACTGGTCATTTTAACTTGCTGCAAGATTATCATCAAATTGATGGAGAGTATGTAGCTTTTGCTGGCAATCCAAGAGGCGAAAATATTGAAGGACAAGGAACAATATCAAATGGTGTAAATAGTCTGGAATTTGTCAACTTTGTTCCTCAATTGAAGTACAATCTGATGAGTGTTTATCATATTTGTGACAAGGATTTTTGTGCCTTGTTCAATTCAATAGAATGTCTAATCTTGAAGCCTGGAGTGGTGATACCAGAAGAACTTATTCTCATGTGTGCTCCCAGAAGATACAACACATATAGCTTGGATATGAACAACCCATCGGGCATTGAATCGTGCTTTCTTTCAAAAGCTTCTGAAGATGAAGCTTTGTTAAGGCATAAGAGGTTGGGACATGTAAATTTCAAAACTATGAACCGACTAGTTCGAGGAAACCTCGTCACTGGATTACCTCTTAAAGATTTCTCTCCTGTGGAACACTATATTTCATGCTCTAAGGGAAAACAGCACAAATCTTCACATAAGCCTAAAACCACAAATTCCATTGACTCTCCTCTCCAATTACTTCACATGGATCTCTTTGGTCCTGTGAGTGTCATGAGTCTTGGACGAAAGTCATACTGCTTAGTGGTAACCGATGATTTCTCCCGATTTACTTGGGTGTTCTTCCTAGCTAAGAGAGATGACACGCCAGAGATTTTGAAAACCTATCTGCTTCAAACTGATAACCTCTTCAATCTAAGTGTGAAGACTATCCGCAGCGATCATGGAACAGAATTCAAAAATGCAACTCTTGATTCCTTCTGTGAAAGCAAAGGAATTTCTCGACAATTTAGTGCACCTCGTACTCCTCAACAAAATGGTGTAGCTGAAAGGAGAAACCGCACTTTAATTGAAGCTGCACGAACTATGATTGTTGACTCTAAGCTTCCCGTGACTTTCTGGGCTGAGGCGGTCAACACTGCATGTTTTGTGCAAAATCGGGTTCTTATCACTAAAATTTGCAACAAGACACCTTATGAGATCATGTACAAGCGCAAGCCAGTTATTGATTTCTTCAGAAAATTTGGGTGTGTGTGCACAATGCTAAATACTTCAGATCAGCTGAACAAGTTTGAAGCCAAAGCTGATGAATGCTATTTTGTGGGATATTCATCCAATCAACGCGCTTTTTGTGTCTACCATAAGAAGAGAAGGATAGTACTGGAGTCCATTGATATCAATTGGCATGAAAACAATCATACGGATGCAGGAGACGGTCCTAATTGGCTCTTTGATGTCGATTCAGTTTTTAAGTCATTTAATCTTCCTGAGGTCTCTAATGAATCAACTCCTGCTAATCCTTACTTCTCTATGAACAATCTAGGGAACATAAATGATCAAGGTTCTTCCTCATCCGCTCATGTTGAAATCCCTGTACCTGCTCGTTCTGAATCCACTCTGGAGTCTTCCAGTTCTGGTGCAACAAGTGAAACAATTGAAGACAACACAATTCCAATAGTAGATGTTGCACCACAATCACCTGCTGAAGATCCTATTGATGATGTCGCTAATCTTCCTGCGGAAAATATTACAAATTTGGAGGAAGTCTTGGAAGAAGATGAGATTCCTCAATTGAGAATTCACAAGAATCATCCCACCGACAACATCATTGGTCCATTCAATGTGGGCGTTCATACCCGGAGTGCCTGTGATGCATCGGAAAACAACATGTTCTCGTGCTTCATTTCTCAAGTTGAACCTAAGAACATCAAAGCAGCTTTGCTTGAAAACAGCTGGGTGGAAGCAATGCAGGAAGAGTTACAGCAATTCTCAAAGCTGCATGTGTGGAATCTGGTAGATCTTCCAAAGAACAAAGTACCAATCGGCACTCATTGGGTATTTCACAACAAAAAGGATGAAGGAGGAATTGTGGTTCGAAATAAAGCTCGTCTGGTGGTTCAAGGTTTCTATCAAGAAGAAGGGATTGACTATGAGGAAGTCTTTGCACCTGTGGCTCGCTTGGAAGCCATCAGAATGTTTCTCACCTATGCAGCCTACATGGACTTCACTGTTTATCAAATGGATGTCAAAAGCGCATTTCTGTATGGAAAAGTTCAAGAGGAAGTATATGTCAAGAAGCCACCGGGTTTCATTGATCCAAAATTTTCAGACCGTGTGTACAAGTTAGACAAGGCACTGTACGGTCTTCACCAAGCACCTCGTGCGTGGTATGAAACTTTATCAAAGCATCTTCTTGAGAATTGTTTCACACGAGGAGCAATTGACCAAACTTTGTTCAAACGGAAGGATGGAAAGGATACAATCATGGTGCAAATTTATGTGGATGATATCATTTTTGGATATACAAATCCTCGTCTTTGCAAAGATTTTGAAGAAGTGATGCGGTCTAAGTTTGAAATGAGCTCTATGGGAGAAATGAAGTTCTTTATGGGACTACAAGTTGATCAGTCTGAGTCAGGGATCCTCATCCATTAAGAGAAATACGTGAAAGAAATCTTGACCAAGTTCAAAATGGCTCCTGTAGAAGTTCGACATTGTCTGACTCCTGATATGGATGGTGAGAGCGTTGATCAGCATCTCTATCGCTCTATGATAGGATCTCTCATGTATCTCATGGCCAGCAGACCCGACATCATCTTTGCAGTATGCTTGTGTGCACATTTTCGGGCTAATCCTAAACTCTCTCATTTATCTGATGTCAAACGTATTTTGAGATATTTAAAGTATAAGCCAAAATTGGGTCTGTGGTATCCTAAAACTGATTTGTTTGATCTTGTGGCTTATTCAGATTCAGACTACGGGGTTGCAACTTAGACTGAAAATCCACTTCTGGTGGTTGTCAGTTCCTTGGCAACCGCCTTGTCTCATGACAATGTAAGAAACAATCCACCGTTTCCCAATCCACCGCCGAAGCCGAATACATTTCCGCAACCCTCTATTGTTCCCAAGTCAGATGGATACACCATCAGATGCTTGACTATGGGATCACATTCCATGAGACACCCATTCTGTGTGACAACACTGCCGTTCCCCATATCACCAAAAAACCCGTTCAGCATTCCAAAACAAAACACATTGAAATCAGACATCACTTTATCCGTGACTGTGTTGAAAAGAAACTCATCCAAATCGTTGAAGTCAAAACCGACAAGCAAACCGCAGATATTTTCACAAAAGCTTTTTAACTCTACCAGATTTGCCCAACTGGTGGAAATGCTCGGCATGATCAATTTTCAGTAATCTTTGTGACTATTAATGTGTTTCATGTTTATGTTTAATCGTCAAGAAAATTCCAAAAAGATTTTATTTTTCAGTATAGTTACTTTCAGTTACAAGCAAATCTTTTGGGGGAGAAATAAGAATTTAATATTGAAAAGAATTGCTCTGTATATAATCTTATAAGTGGTTTTGTTACAGGAAAATTGAATCTGACCTCTGAGAAATGATAGTGTCTGATCGCATCTCTTGGACATGGAATGGTCCAAAAGCGATGGTGTTTACTGAGGTATAGCTGGTAGGCCCGGCATATAGTTAAAACTTGTAAGTAGTGTGAAAACCTAAAATATATCTCATACTTGTGTGTTTGAACCCATTATTGAAACATCTAACCCATTTTATATATCTAAGAAAACCAATTCAATCAGATACAGTCTTACGTATTGGATTCCTATTCATACGCCAAGTGACCGTCAAAGTAACGATATTTACCACCGATGACCCCGTATGTTTTGCTTACACAAAGATCTCGGGTGTTCATCCTTTTCCCATCCACTTGGATGATTTGACCCCGTCTGTTTTTCTTACGCAAAGATCTCGGGTGTTCAACATTTTTCTATCCGCTTGGATAATTTTACGACTTCTTCTGTTTTGCTTACGCAAAGATCTAGAATGTTCGTACCTTTTTAATATCTACTTGGATATTTTTCATTTTAATCTTCTAATCCACTTGGATTTCTTATTTTATTTTGGTGGTATTTTGAAATTACTATGATGGTACCTTGGTTAATCAGAAAGAGATGATAGGATGAAGATGGGTATTTCTTGTGGATTGATAGGTTTTCAAAACCATTTTATTTCAATATGTGGGGTACACCTTGTATCTTGCTTAAATGGTACCTTATAATCACATGAAATCTATGTACAAACAAATGTTCGGGTTTACTTTGCACAAATATCAGCTATCTTCAGGGACTCACAGTAGTTAATTGCAAAAGGAAGTGTTTCAAGAGACTGACCAGATCTGATCTCATGTTGGATCTTTTCAAGAAGATAAGTGTAACTATCTTGTGAATAGTTTTTTATTTATTTTAAATTTCGAAACAATTCTTTGCCTATCGAAACTTCAAAGTCTATCGAAACTATCTTTTGCCTATCGAAACTACAAAGTCAGCCGAAACTATTCTTTGCCTATCGAAACTTCAAAGTCTATCAAAACTATCTTTGGCCTATCGAAACTACAAAGTCAGCTGAAACTATTCTTTACTTATCGAAACTACCTCTTCACCCCGAAACTTGTTTTGCCTATCGAAACTAATAGTTTCGACAGGGGCATTTTGGTCATTTACCACATAGGAAAATTAATTGAGTTCATAATCTGATTTCTTCGTCGTCAAGGTTCACTTTACCGTCTCCGGTCAAATTACACCTTCACACACACACACACAAAAGCTCCCAAATACCTTCGGTCTAAGTTGCAAAATATCAGCATTAATAACCTGATTTCCCCGTTGTCAACGTCGTCATCATTATCAGGTACTGATTCTCTGTTCTAAATGTTCGATTTTGTGAAATGACAGACCTAGGGTTTCAATTTTGAAATTTTTACGACTAAATCTTCATAATAGTGGTCGTTTTGTGCTTATTCTTGTTTACAAACATCACCATTATCTTTGAACTCACATCTGTTGTGCATACTTGTAGATTACAGTCATACACCTCGGTAAGATGGAGTTTCGACACTCACAGGCTACTCTTTCTCTATCTTATTATGTCATTCATCTGTTTGATAAATGAGTCTGAGTCTGTATTTTCTTTAAAATTCTTGATTCTGTGTGTTTATGTCTGTTCAAGGGTTTGGGCATCAAAACTAGTAGTTTCGATAAAAGGGGTGTTTTTCTTTTAAATTTTCAAAACTTAAACAGGTTTTTGATCGAAACTAGTAATTTCGATACCCAAATGTGCCCGAAACTACTTGTTTCGGTTGATAGTTTAAAGGTTTCTAAGTGTTTGGATCGAAACTTGTTATTTCGATTGAAATGTATTTTCCCGAAACTAGTAGTTTCGATAAGAATGTTTCTAAGATTTCTCTAAGTGTTGACCGAAACTTGTAGTTTCGATTGTGTTTACTCACTCGAAACTAGTAGTTTCGATAGGGCTTATTTCAGAAATGTTCTAAGTGTTGGTGTAACTAGTTTCGATCAGGTTTATCCTGAAATTTGACTAAGTGTAGAACTGATGAATTTTTGCTTATGACAGGTATGGATCTCCTATTTGTGAAGAGACACAATGTCTGTGCCTTCCTTAATGCAAATGATCCAAAGAGTGCAGAGTTTTTTCCAGTCCTGAATTTCCTGGCAAACTCCAATATCAGCTTTGCCATAAGTCACAACCTACCTGTGTTTGAGACCACAATAAGGGAGTTTTGGGAGACTGCAGAGATAATAACTATTGAAAATGTGGAGCATATAAGGGCAATTGTTCATGGCCAAGAAGTTTTATTCTCTGAAGCTACTGTTAGAGAGGTGCTGCAATTCAATGACAACCCAGAGGCACCAATAGAATTCCCAACCTTCTACGTCAAAGAATGTTTTAGAAGACTGGGTCATCCTGATGAGTTCAAGAATGGTCAAATTATAAAGAATGCCCTTCCAAGCCATTGGAGATACATTGTGCATGTATTCATTCACTGCCTCTCCATTACAAAAGGTGGCTTTGATTCAGAAAATATCATGTAGCATCTGCTGTTTTGGGATTGATTAAAGGCATGAACTACAACTTCTCACGGTTGGTATTTAGACAGCTTAAAGAAAATTTGATAGGAGTTGTTAAGGAGAAGTTTCTGGTTTATCCAAGATTCCTTCAGATCATAATCAACCACCTACATCCAGATCTTCAACAAGGTGGAAATGTATTTGTCCTTGACCATATGATAGCCAAGACTCTCAGTTACATGAAGAGTTCGAACAAAAGGACCAACGGAGCCATTGCTGATATTCCTCTGTTTGGTCACATTATTGGAGAAGAGGAAGAGTTTATTCCTGATGTGGATCTAGATATAGAGGTGAAATTGTCATTGTCTGAGGAAGAAGAAGAGGAAATGGATCTAGATCAAGGTAACCAACAAGTAGCTGAACCTGAGATTGAAATAGAAATTCGTCATGATCAAGAAGAAGAACAACCTATTATTGATCCTGTGATAGAGGCACCTTTTGTTGAACAAGTACAGATAGCTATAGAGCCAGTGGTTAATGTTGAAGCTGGTACACAAGGAGCTGAGGAGGAAGTTTCAGAGTCTAGTGGGACTCTGGATGCAGGAATTTATGGGTCTGATTATTACAAGTCAGATTCTGATGAAAGCACACAGCATCTTGCATCATCCTCCAAAAGACAAGTTGAGTCTGGTTCTGACTATGAAAAAGAGGAGCCTAAGGCAAAGAAGATTAAGACTGGACTTGAAGATTTGTCATCTTCTTCTGATTCTTTATTCAATACACCACACCTACTCCACAACAAGCACCCATCCCTACACCACCACCATCACCTCAACAAATACACATCCCTACTCCACCTACCTCACCATCCCATGAACCAACAACATCTGTACCGAGAGTGAAAACTTTGAGCTTGGAAGAAAAGAAATTACACGATCACATCCAAGAAAAGGTAAAAGGTAATTGAAGGCTTGACCACTGAGTTAAATAAATGTAAAGAAGAAGTCAAGGATCTGAAACTAGAGGTTAGGGGTTTGCATACCCAACTTGATGTACAACACACTCAGCTAGAAACCCAACAGGGGCTCATTTCAAAGCAACAAGAAGAGTTTAAAGCCTTAGCTGAGATGTTGAGCAGCTCAAGGCATACTTAGTCAACCCTGTTCAGCAACAAACAACCACTTCAACAGCTCAGGGGGAGACCACATCTGAAGTTGAACCCTCGTATCCTGCCTTTGTCACTGATCCAGAGTCTGCAATGACTATCTATACTGGCCATGCTGCCAAGACAAAGGAGGCTGTTGAAGTTAAGGTTGAAGAATAAGAGTTCGACCTTCCCTCAGCAAGTGAGAGAAGAGATGCAAGGAAGAGAGGGAAGGGAACTATGGCTGAGGTAGAGACTGTGATTCTGGATGAAGAGGATATACCATCTGATGATGAGCTAAATGCCCTTCTAGATGAAATTGACAATTTTGGGTACAATAACCTTCATCCAGAAATCCTATCTACCGAGGAAAGAGAAACTAAAAAGACAAGATATTTCACAGAGGAGGGACATGAAATTCAAGCCTTGTCTGATGAAGAAAAAGCAGAAGAAGATGTTCAGGTTAACATTGTTAAGCCTGTTATTCCTGAACCAGCCACCATAGAATCTGAATCTAGTCAAGCTCCAACTCAACCTCCTGTTGGTTGGAAGTATGATGCAGAGAGTAAGTTGTTCATAATTAGAAGATACAGGGGAGGAGTTCAGCACTTCAAGAACATGACTGACTTCCAGACTCTCCCCTTCTATGACCTTAGAGATTTGGCCAAACTTCCCCTTCAAAACCCTGGGAATGTCATGATGGCCTCTGATTTTGAACACTTCTTGCACAACCAGGTCAACTGTGATTTTAAGGGAATGAAGCCTAGAAAGACTCAGAAGAAAATTTCAAAGACTAGGTTTCACCCTAAGACCAAGAAGCCCTATGTCTTCTTGAGATACAAGCCTGCCCAAACTCACAATACCATTACTATTCCCAAGACCGTATAATCCAATCATTGGCAGTGCCATGATCGAGTGTGAAGGCAAGGAAGACATTGTCATTTTTGAGCCTATGGAGCTATTAAAGTTTCAACCTGAAGATCCGGAGGTACTATTGTTCATGTATTCATTCACTGCCTCTCCATTACAAAAGATGGCTTTGATTCAGCAAATATCATGTAGCATCTGCTGTTTTGGGATTGATTAAAGGCAGGAACTACAACTTCTCACGGTTGGTATTTAGACAGCTTAAAGAAAATTTGATAGGAGCTGTTAAGGAGAAGTTTCTGGTTTATCCAAGATTCCATCAGATCATAATCAACCACCTACATCCAGATCTTCAACAAGGTGGAAATGTATTTGTCCTTGACCATATGATAGCCAAGACTCTCAGTTACATGAAGTGTTCGAACAAAAGGACCAACAGAGCCATTGCTAATATTCCTCTGTTTGGTCACATTATTGGAGAAGAGGAAGAGTTTATTCCTGATGTGGATCTAGATCTAGAGGTGGAATTGTCATTGTCTGAGGAAGAAGAAGAGGAAATGGATCTAGATCAAGGTAACCAACAAGTAGCTGAAACTGAGATTGAAATAGAAATTCCTCATGCTCAAGAAGAAGAACAACCTATTATTGAGCCTGTGATAGAGGCTCCTTTTGTTGAACAAGTACAGATAGCTATAGAGCCAGTGGTTAATGTTGAAGCTGTTACACAAGGAGCTGAGGAGAAAGTTGCAGAGTCTAGTGGGACTCTGGATGCAGGATATTATGGGTCTGATTATTACAAGTCAGATTCTGATGAAAGGACAGAGCATCTTGCATCATCCTCCAAAAGACAAGTTGAGTCAGGTTCTGACTATGAATAAGAGGAGCCTAAGGCAAAGAAGATTAAGACTGGACTTGAAGATTTGTCATATTCTTCTGATTCTTTATTCAATACACCACAACCTACTCCACAACAAGCACACATCCCTATACCACCACCATCACCTCAACAAATACACATCCCTACTCCACCTACCTCACCATCCCATGAACCAACAACATCTGTACCGAGAGTGAAAACCTTGAGCTTGGAAGTAAAGAAATTACACGATCACATCCAAGAAAAGGACAATGTAATTGAAGTCTTGACCACTGAGTTAAATAAATGTAAAGAAGAAGTCAAGGATCTGAAACTAGAGGTTAGGGGTTTGCATACCCAACTTGATGTACAACAGAATCAGCTAGAAACCCAACAGGGGCTGATTTCAAAGCAACAAGAAAAGTTTAAAGCCTTAGCTGAGATTGTTGAGCAGCTCAAGGAATCGTTAGTCAAGCCTGTTTAGCAACAAACAACCACTTCAACAGCTCAGGGGGAGACCACATCTGAAGTTGAACCCTCATCTCCTGCCTTTGTCACTGATCCAGAGTCTGCAATGACTATCTATACTGGCCATGCTGCCAAGACAAAGGAGGCTGTTGAAGTTAAGGTTGAAGAACAAGTGTTCGACCTTCCCTCAGCAAGTGAGAGAAGAGATGCAAGGAAAAGAGGGAAGGGAACTATGGCTGAGGTAGATACTGTGATTCTGGATGAAGAGGATATACCATCTGATGATGAGCTAAATGCCCTTCTTAATGAAATTGACAATTTTGGGTACAATAACATTCATCCAGAAATCCTACCTACCGAGGAAAGAGAAACTGAAAAGACAAGATATTTCACAGATGAGGGAGATGAAATTCAAGCCCTGTCTGATGAAGAAAAAGCAGAAGAAGATGTTCAGGTTAACATTGTTAAGCCTGTTATTCCTGAACCAGCCACCATAGAATCTGAAGCAAGTCAAGCTCCAACTCACCTCCCATTAATCCTGAATACCCAAACCCGAAGAAACCTTGGTTGAGAAGATTTGTACCAGAGGAAGCCCACAAACATACGAATGGATAGCCGAACACCAAGAGCTAAAAAGGCCTCCTGTTGGTTGGAAGTATGATGCAGAGAGGAAGTTGTTCATAATTAGAAGATACAAGGGAGGAGTTCAGCACTTCAAGAACATGACTGACATCCAGACTCTCCCCTTCTATGACCTTAGAGATTTGGCCAAACTTCCCCTTCAAAACCCTGGGAATGTCATGATGGCCTATGATTTTGAACACTTCTTTCACAACCAGGTCAACTGTGATTTTAAGGGAATGAAGCCTAGAAAGACTCAGAAGAAAATTTCAAAGACTAGGTTTCACCCTAAGACCAAGAAGCCCTATGTCTTCTTGAGATACAAGCCTGCCCAAACTCACAAGACCATTACTATTCCTAAGACCGTGCCTGTCCAGCTACAAACTTTCAGAAAATGGTACTATAATTCAATCATTGGCAGTGCCGTGATCGAGTGTGAAGGCAAGGAAGACATTGTCATTTTTGAGCCTATGGAGCTATTAAAGTTTCAACCTGAAGATCTGGAGGTACTATTCCAGAATCACATTCAGGCTTACATTGATGAAGATGAGGCGGATGCCAAGGCCTATCAACGGGTTGTGTCTCTCCATGTCAAACCTTTCATCCCAAGAACTACTGAAGGACCAGCTGCTTAGTGAAGAGCTGAAGACAGTAATGCAACAGCTTAGGGGGAGATTGTAGAGACATGTTTTTCTGTATAAGCTGTTGTCATTATTGTATGTTTGAACAATGTTAGCTTAGTTTACTTTCTGTCTTTTCATTATTGTAATTTCAGTTTCTGTAATTTACTGTTTTATTTAGTTAAGTCTGGGCGATCGAAATTACTTAGTTTCGATTGAGGATTGTTCAATCGAAACTAGTAGTTTTGATAGATAGTAGTTTCGTCATGTCTGAGTATCACTTGTAAATGTTTAACCGAAACTAGTAGTTTCGGTTGACATAGTTTCGATACCTGTCATCTACTATAAATAGCCTAGTTTGAGAATGTTTAAGGTGTGAGTAGCGGCTGTAACCCTGAACCTTCTCTTTCATTGTTCTTCAATCAATACAATATGCATTTTGAGTATTGTGCACTGTTCTTACAATTTCATATCATATTTGTGTTGATTGTGAGTGCGTTTAGCCCGTTATCTTCACCAAATATGTTTCTATAATCTGTTTCACCTCCATACACATTGTTTCCGCCTTTGTGTGTGGAGAATCGATCATTTGTGAGATTTCTGTGTGAAATCTGGACCTAGACTAATCATATATGCTTCATTGTTATATGATGTAGGGTTCAATAACCCTAGTTTACATGTCGCTTTGCGTGCGCTTTACTTATCTTTGTATGTATCTTTGTGCGCTTTTATGCGTGTTTGTGGTTGTGTCTACCTCCCAAGTTTTATGTCTTAAATGAGTGGATAATGGAAGTGAAGCAGTCGGATACGAAGCACGAGGATCAAAAAGTCAAAGTTTGCTGGAAATTCTAGTTTTCGCGGTACGCAAAGACCTGGTTGGAATCCTTCGCGGTACGCGAGGATTCAAAGAAGCGCGCTCGACTCTTTTGTCCCTCGCGGTACGCGAGGGACTTGGCCACCTTTTTCGCGGTACACGAGAAACCGGTTTTAAAGAAAAAATTAACCTAAATCAGGTTTTCACCATGTGCAGCCACCATTCTGATCTATTCTCGATTCCAGCCGTTCCAGAGCTCCAAGAAGGCGATTTCTACCATAGTTGAGTCGATTGTTCTTAATCTTTAAAGTTTGTAAGTTCTAATACATTGAATTTGATTGTTATTATGAGTATGAGTGGCTAAATCTCTTGTAGTCCTCTTTGGGTCGAGGGTTTTGTGAACACTTGTGAATTCTTGAATGATTAGCTTGGTTTGTAATCTTGATTGACATGTTAAGCCATATGAATTCATTTATTGATTGAATGCTTTAAACTTCATTGATTGATTTCGATTTTTTGTTCAAGCCTCAATAGTCTCGGGTTTCTTTACATCGGGGACAACTTGGGGGTTGGATTATAGTTGGTTTATCATTGATGGTTGAGAATAAGCTTTATTTACAACGGGTTCTCATATTATCACTGAATTCAATTGAACTGTATGATTATGTCTATGTAATTGCTTGCTAATTATCTTGAAGTAACTTGTGTTTGCATACCCGAACCCTGGAGAGGATTACCTCTCTCATTATTGTTTTAAACCCAAATCCAAATCAGTTATAATTGTTTTCTGTCTTTGAATATTGTAACAAAGTGACACTTTCCACATACTCCTCGTGGATACGATACTCTACTTACCCTTACTAGTTAAGGTGTTTAAGGATTGTTTTTGACCGACCAAACGAAATCGATCAAAATGGCGCCATTGCCGGGGAGTTAGTGCGCTTAGTGTTAATTTGTTATTGTTTGCTACATCTCACAAAAATAAAAAATCCTTATTTACTTTTATTTTCTTGTTATTTTTGTTTTGTTCAGTGTTACACGGGTGTTCTTGTTTGTGTTATGTAGGTGATTTTATCAGTTGTATGCATCATACAAGATACTCCAACAAGTCCTCTCCATTGCTTTTTGATCGAGAAATTGACAAGACTGCCAGACAGAATAGAGTTTTTCATAGAACTAACAGGGTTGTGTCTTCTCCAACCAACATAGAAAATAAACCGGATCATGGGAAGCAATCTGATCTACCTCCCGCATGTTAGTTACCACCAGAACAACAAGCCACCTCAAGCATGTTTTCATCATCTGTTCCTCCACCTAGGACATATGGAAACCTAAATCACTCCACTAGCCAAATTCCACCATTACCCCACTTTAGCCAACCTCAACCACAAGTAAACCAACCCTTTGAGTTCAAACCCGACTCTCACTATTCTTCACCATATGTGAGGATAGTACCAGATACAAATACCATACCACCCACCTCACAACCACCAATCACAAAGCCTTCTATATTCCACTCAACCCCACCACCGGGTTTCCACCCATACACCTCAGGTCTAGATTATGATGATGAGGATGATGTCTTTGATGATGAGTTTGATGAGTATGAGGATGATACACATGATGGTGACAGAAGGGAAAGACAGAGGGTTAGGCCACCAGTGTACAGGATACAGGTGTTCGGTTTGAAATGCCGAATGAGCATCAGTTTGATCAAAGGTTGCCACAGCAACCACCTCACCATGATATTCTTGCACCAATCCCACCACAACAGCAGCCTGTGAACAGGCAAAAAAGACCGGGTCCTAGGAATGCCATTCCTCCTGTTGACAATCCGAGAGGCATTCCAAGGAGGCATGACAGGGGCCCTATTAGAGGGATTGAGAGCCACTTCAGACCATCCATTGCCTATAATCCATCTCCAATTGTTATCCAACAACAGGATGGTAGATCATTTGAGGTTCGTTCTCAGGCAATTCCGAGTTTACCTAAGTATCATGGCCGGGGGACAGAAGAGCCATACTTGCATCTGAGTGCCTATGATGCTAAGTGCAACACCATTAAGGGGGCAAGGATTCACACCGGATGATGTGAAATTGGTGCTGTTCCAATTCACCCTAGAAGACAAGGCTCAATAGTGGTTCCACTCTCTACCGTCTGCATCTATCTACACATGGGGTGATATGCAACAACACTTCTTAGATAAGTTCTACACCAACCAAAGAACTACTGATGCTAGGAAGAACATCAGGAACTTCCAACAACAGTCTGGGGAATTATTTCATGAAGCATTCCTTCGCTTCAAGATGTTGATAAAGAATTGCCCCCACCATGGTTTGCAAATGTGGGAGATGCTAAATGCCTTCCATGAGGGAGGGTTTAACAGATGATGATTCCCGAGACCTCAACTCTATTTCTAATGGAACCTTTGGTACTAACTATGAGGATGTGGACTGGGATTACATGGAGAGGATGGCAGTGACATCCAAGAGGAAAGGCCAATCTTTGAGGCGGGCTAGACATTCAGTGGTTAGAGCAGTTGATAGCCCTAATGTTAAGGCAAGCAGGTTGCGAATATGAGCACGGGAGGCCAACCGTATGAGGTATGTGATCAGTGTGGAGAACTGGGGCATAATGGTGCCACTTGTACATGTACCTTTGAAGATTCGAATTATGTGCAAGGGGGTGGTAGAAGCTATGATATGAACTCCAACAAGTACCACCCGAGCCTTAGAAATCATCCCAACTTTCGTTATGGGGATGCCTCAAATCAAGCTAACCCCAATTTTCAAGGTAGTGGCAAAGAGCTCAACAACCATTCCCACCCTGAAACCAAAACTTCAATCAAAACAAAAACCAACGGGGGTATCAAAGGGGGAATGATCAAGGAGGATCATCTAGATCCTCCAATCAGAGCAGTGAGGGTGCAGTGTTGGATCTCTTGAAGTCTATCCAACAAGACTTACAAAAGAAGAACCAAGCCGATGATGTGCGTGATAAAGCCATACAAGTCATGTCCACTCAAATGGGTCAATTTGCCACTGAAATAGATGAGTTGAGGAAAAGTAGTGGCAAGCTTCCAAGTGATACGGTGACCAACCCATCTCATCACACTTCGGGGAACAGAAACATGAAGAACAGCCACGTGGGCAAGGTTAGTACTCTCCGAAGTGGTAAGGTTTATGATAACAAGGTTGCACCTCCACCACCTTTTGTTGATGGTGTGGTGGAGGACATTGATGAGCATGATGTCAGTGATGATGAACCCAAACATATTCCGGTTACACGGGTTGCTTTTCTAATAGAACCACCTTTTCCTAAAACATCATCTACTGTTGATAATGAGGGAGTGGTTCCTCCAAGGGTGCCATTCCCTGCTTCTTTAGTAAATGCAGGTAAACAGGTTGCAATCAAGAAGAGAGAACCTCAACAAAAGGAGATCTGGAAGCTTTTCAAACAGGTAAAAATTAATATACCTCTTCTTGATGCAATTAAACAGATACCAATCTATGCTAAGTACTTGAAAGACTTGTGCACTCAGAAAAGGCATAACAATATTCCTGAAATGCTTGATCTGAATGCACGAGTTAGTGTAATTTTGACTGGTTCTCTTCCACCTAAACTCCAAGATCCAGGAGCGCCCATAATTTCTATACAAGTGGGTGATTTTAAAATGAGCAAGGCGTTATTGGAACTTGGAGAAAGTGTGAGCATCCTTCCTGGGAGTTTGTATAACCAATATGACTTTGGTCCTCTACGTCGAGCCAATACCACCGTGGTGTTGGCGGATTTGACCCCTACCCTCCCACGAGGGATTGTTCGTGATGTGATAGTGGCCGGATTCCTCGCTGGATTTCTTGTCTTCACTCGATTCCTTCATCAATGGCCTCCAATTCGCCTCCTAGTGGCCTTAACGCTAAGTTTAACCGACCCTAATACCACAAACGATTATTATTACAGTGAATCAAGGATTCGACACACTACGGATGATTATAATCACGTAAATACCTTGATTCGGACGTGAAACGCGACGAACGGCTCTCTCTTCCCCTCTCCTTGTTCTTATTAGCCGCATGATGCAAATGGGGGTCTCCCCCTTTACGTAACACCCTAATGGGTGTTGTTCTCGGATCGGGTTTTGCCCTTGCGCACCACCGATCTTCCCTCGGGCTTGGCCCGTCTCGTAGTTTTTATAAAAACCCTCCTTAATGTTTCGATAACTACTCGTTAACCCCCTTGTATGTTATTTACACATAAAGATATTTCACTACTCCCGACTAGCTCTCTAATACTCTACACAATCGTTTACAATGATTAATAGACCCGTTTGTTATTCGAAAAACCAGGATGTTACAAGTTTTTACAGCGGGTACAAGTTAATCTGGACTCATTTCACCCATCAACAGCAAACTTGGTTGCTGCAGATGGTTTAGCCTATCAGTAGCAAACTTGGTTGCTGCTGATGGTTAAGTCTATCAGCAGTAAACTTGGTTGCTGCTGATGGATGTAATGGTCCGCAGCAAAAGTGTTGCTGCTGATTTCCTTAAAGCTATCTGCATGAAACTTGTTCCTGCTGATAAATTAAGGCAGTCAGTGGAAAATTCTTTGCTGCTGATGACTAAACCTGTCAGCAGCAAAAATGTTTGCAGCTGACTGATAACTTTTTATTTACAACAAAAGAAAGACAAACACATTTTATTCAAGATTTTAGAGACAAATTTTAATCAAAGTTCATCATACCAATGGATTCAACTAAATATCTAAATCTAGCATCATCAAAAAGTTCTGTATACAAGTCAGCATACTGCTCATTTATATGAACTTTGGTTAAAATGATTCTCTTTTTCTCTTATGAAGTGATACCTGATGTCAATGTGCTTTGTCTTGGAGTGCTGCACAGGATTATTTGTAATTGATATAGCACTCATGTTGTCAATGTGAATGGGAGTTGCCATGAAAGTCATCCCATAGTCCAGCATTTGATTTTGTATCCAGATGACTTGTGCATAGCAACTTGAAGCTGCAATGTATTTTGATTCTGCTGTATATGTTGATACACAAGTTTGCTTTTTGCATTGCCATGAAATCAGTCTTCCTCCCAGAAACTGACATCCCCCTGATGTGGACTTCTTTTCCAAGTTACATCCTCCATAGTCACTGTCATTGTATGCATATAGGTTGAATTTGTCAATTTTAGAATACCATAGCCCAAGTCTTGGGGCTCCCTTTAGGTATCTAAAAATTCTTATGACAGCTTGAAGATGTGTATTCTTTGGAGCTGCTTGGAATCTTGCACAGAGGCATACTGCAAACATGATATCTGGCCTTGAGCCAGTTAGATACATGAGTGATCCTATCATTGCATGGTACTGATGTTGATAATTGTCTTGACCATCTTTGTCTGGATTCAGTTGATGGTGCACCTGCATAGGAGTTCTTGCACCAGAGCAGTCAGCCAGCTTAAATCTTTCCAAAATGCATTTGACATATTTGGATTGACTGATGAAGATTCCATTTGGAACTTGTTTGACTTGGAGACCCAAGAAGAAATTTAGTTCATCCATTTAACTCATTTCAAACTTTGAGTGCATCAGGACCTCAAAGTCTTTGCACAGCTTCTTCCTTGTTGATCCAAAGATGATGTCATCAACATATATTTGTACAAGTAGGATTTCTGCCCCTTCATATTTGATAAACAAGGTCTGATCAATGGCACCTTTTCTAAAGTTGTTGCTGAGTAGATATCTTGACAAGGTTTCATACCAGGCTCTAGGAGCTTTATGTAAGCCATAGAGAGCTTTGTCTAGTTTGAACACTTTGTTAGGATGTGCAGGATCTACAAAGCCTGTAGGCTGTCTGACATAGACTTCCTCACCAATCTTCCCATACAGAAAGGCACTCTTAACATCCATCTAATAGACTGTAAAGCTCTTGGATGCAGCATATGCTAGGAAAATTCGGATGGCCTCCAGTCTAGCAACATGAGCAAAGACTTCATCATAATAAATTCCCTCTTCCTGAGTGTAGCCTTGAGCTACAAGTCTGACTTTGTTCTTGACTACAATTCCTCTCTCATCTTGCTTGTTCCTGAATACCCATCTTGTGCCAATAGCAGTTTGACCAGGTGGAAGATCAACCAGGGTCCACACTTTTTGTCTCCTAAATTGCAGCAACTCTTCCTGCATTGCTTCAATCCAACTGCTATGTTGCAAAGCTTCATCAATTGATGTGTTTGTTTCAATATATAAAAATATAAATAAATATATTTTTAAGGTGATTGATTACACAGAATCATGTTTTAAATTTATATATTAAAATGATAATTACATTAACTTAAAACACACAAAATAGGCAAGTGTACCTATCGCAGCGTAATATAGTTAGGTAAGAACCAAGTATCGAACCAATGGACACGGTCGAGTTCCAATACTCAACTTTTGTTATCGTTTAGCCGGATTAATTAGTAGGTGCATCCCACTTCTTTCTCCCAGCTTTGTCTTGTAGCTTCTTGTTGACTATTGTTGACCAATTTTGACTTCTTGGGGGTTAATGCTCCGGGAATAAACCTTCTAGAAGCTTGAATACTTGGTGTTCTTGATAGGATTTAGCTTGATTTGTATTTTTAACACCGAATAACCTGCAATTATAAAATATTTGTGTTTTAAGCATAAATTGCAAGGTTATTATTCAATTTATTACCATAATGCGGGATTATTATGTATGTAAAATATGTATAAATGATGACATATCATAACACCCCACACTTAAACTTTGCTTGTCCTCAAGCAAACTTATGCATGATCACACCCATAACTAAAAAATTTACAAAGGTAATGGAATTTCAACTTGTGTTGAGACTCCGGGATAACTCTTGAGCTGCTTATTCTATTTTTGTGCTTTTCTTGCTTTAAGATGACGGAATCCATGAAAAGCCTACTAAAATGTTGATTATGCAAAAACTCCTCACTACTCACAATGTTTACTCAACTCTAGGGTTATATATATGGATAATGTAAGCTAAGTGGGACACTCGAGTTCGAATTGATTTTTGCAATGGTCATAAGCTTGTATGCAAATCAAGTCTCCACCAACTAACTAAGTAGTATGCATGAATCAAGAGGACTTTAAAGGGTTGTAATGAGGCTAAAGTAAAATGAAAGGTGAAAATGAAAATCTTTTTGGATTTTTAGGGGTTTTAAAGGGGTTTGAAGGGCTGCAGCTTTCGCGAAACACTCAGCTACGACCTCATGGCTTAAAATGGAATGTGAAAATGTCCCTCTACAGTACTCAGATCGTTAGGGTATAACTAATCTGAGGGCTCTTTTATGGTCAGATTGTCAAGACCAAGATCTCTCATTAGCGCAAACTCGTTCCTTATTGCGTAATGCAAATTGCTACATTTCCGTACGAGTCCTGCGGATAGTCGCCTAACAGCACCTAGTTCCATCAGGTATGTGTATTCACTTTGGGCTCGAGTTTGATTATTGCTACACTTTCCATTGTGGCTCTAGTTGCCACATTTTCTACATCTACCGTATCTTTTGGCTCTTCTTTTGGCGGCACTTTTTGACAAGCCGCAAAATTGAGGCAATTGTTCTTGCTTGCGCCACCATTTTCTTACATCACTGGTTACTTGAAAAATCTTTTCTCGGAGTTCGATTGGTAATTCAGGCTTTACGAAATGAAGGCAGGAAAGCAGATTGAAATCGAAAGAATGCATGTCCAGTTCTTTAAGGTCTCCCGGTAAAAGACCAACTTCTCTCTTTTTTTTTCTTTTGACAAGACAACTTCTTCAGTACTCCTTTTTCCTTAATTTCTTTGAAATAATATTTCTTTGAATTTCCTGCAGATCGTTCGGATTTTTTCCTAATTCATCCACCATTTGTATATTCCAATTCTTCTGGGTAGGATGGATTCTTTTCAAAGTCATCCATAATGAACTTTCAATGATAACATAAGATAACCTTCCCATTTTAAAGACAGTTAGCCAATAACCGGTATTTGCGAAAAGCTGGTTGGGTGATAAGTATGGTTTTTAGAAAAGAAAAGGCTAAGGCTCAGAGGGTTATCTAGACGGATAATATTTTTGTGGTTCTCGTATAATAAGGGTAATAAAGTCCTAGGTGCCTCAATCATTTTCATAATTCCACTAGTTCATGGTATTGATATGTATAGGTCATACAAGTTCTAATTATGCATAGAATTCAATCGAATAAACACTCAATATACCAAACGAAAGAGCATGCAAAAATAATGATAATAATGCTCGTGAAAAGGCTCAGATTATTCTCACATGGAAACGGATGGGATAGGGTTTAGTGATTTGTTATGCATAATTTCCGTTTGTTTCTACTTGTCATGTCTTCATTTTATTTTGTAGGACCTTAGCAGAACTGTAGACACAGATCTGCGGAGAAATTCTTCAAACAGTCTGGATCGAGAGGCGGAATCTCTGGATCCGGTATCACTCTCGAATCACAAATGGGAGAGACGGGTGCGGGAATCACATACACGAACAGAAACATATGAAAATGAAAAGAACAGATAATTGAAAGCATAAAACGTATGATTCTTTGATTGATATGAAAATTAAAAGGCTCATCATACACTAACAATTAGTCTCACCCCAAGGTGAGCTCCCCCTGGGGTGGTGATTCCCTCTACAGACACACACTCACCCCTAGGGCATAATCTGCTATATATAGGAGGCCAAGCACATGCGCCTTGTTTTCCAAGCCACCGCCCAATGGGCCTGAAAAACAGGTATCGAAACTACCTAGTTTCGATTGAACAAAAGTTCAACCGAAACTAGTAGTTTCGATACTGTAATTTCGATTGACAGCATCAGTCTCAAAATTATATCCAACAATCTCCCCCTAGACTGATGCTATCAATTCTTGTCCGACTCTGTCTTTCGTCTTCATAGATTGACTGATGATCCAATGTCTTTCGTTGTGATTCTCCCCCTCAAGTGTAGACCCTCCTATCTTGTAGGCAAATGATAAAGGTTTGAATCCCAAGTATTTAGCAGTAAATAACCATCTTTCTACAAGGATTCTTGACATTCTCGAACACTTGATCAACTTTTGCCTTCTCCCCCCCTAAAAAAAGGTCAATTTCAAGCAAAGGCTCACTTTGTCTTGCATCTTCATAACTCTACTAATAATTTGAAGTCTTTTGTGGTAATTCTCCCCCTGAAGTGTAGACCCTCCTATTTCTAGGCAAAAGATAAGGGATCGAATCACCATGTAATCAACAACTAATGATCCGGTTTGTCACAAGTATGCTTGACTTTGTTACCCGCTGCCCAAACTTGAACTTTGATCAAAGGAATTACGGCTGAATCAGGCAGAACATCGTGTATATTGCTGAAGAAATGAAATTTCAATAGCTCCTTGGGCTCAAAGATGGTGATGTCTTCCTTGCCCTCACACTCTATTACTGCACTGCCAATGATTGGGTCATAATACCACTTTCTGAAAGTTTGTAGCTGGACAGGTACAGATTTTGGAATGGTGATGGTCTTGTGAGTGTGGACAGGCTTGTACCTTAAGAACACATATGGCTTGTTAGTCTTAGGATGAAACCTAGTCTTTGAGATTTTCTTTTGAGTTTTCCTAGGCTTCATTCCCTTGAAATCATTATTGACTTAAGAATGCAGAAATTTCTCAAAGTCATAAGCCATCATGACCTTCCCAGGGTTTTGAAGAGGAAGTTTGGCTAAATCCCTGAGGTCATAGAAAGGAAGGGTTTAGAAGTCAGTCATGTTTTTAAAGTGCTGAACTCCCCCTCTATATCTTCTTATGATAAAGAGCTTCCTTTCAGCATCATACTTCCAGCCAATTGGAGGCCTTTTTAGTTCTTGATGCTCTGCTATCCATTCATATGTCTTAGGAGTTTCCTCCTGCATTATTTTCTTAAACCAAGACTTTCTTGAAATTGGAGGTTCAGGAGCAACAGAGGGTGCATCTTGTGCTGGACTGGATTCGGAGACTGTAGTGGTTGGTTCAGGAGTGATTGTTTTGATAAGATTAATCTGAACATCTTCTTCACCTTTTTCTTCGTCAGATAAGGTTTGAATTTCATCTCCGTCTTCCGTAAAGTATCTAGTTCTCTCAGTCCCTTTTTCTTCAGTGGTCAGGATTTCTGGATAAAGATCATTATACCCATAGTTTTCAATGTCATCTAAAAGGGCATTCAGCTCATCATCAGATGGGATATCTTCTTCATCCAGGATCACAGTCTCAATTTCAGTAGAAGTCCCTTTCCCTTTCTTTCTAGCATCTCTTCTCTTCAAGCAAAGGCTCACTTTGTCTTGCATCTTCATAACTCTGCTGATAATTTGAAGTCTTTCGTGGTAATTCTCCCCCTGAAGTGTAGACCCTCCTATTTCTAGGCAAAAGATAAGGGATCGAATCACCATGTAATCAACAACTAATGATCCGGTTTGTCACAAGTATGCTTGACTTTGTTACCCGCTGCCCAAACTTGAACTTTGATCAAAGGAATTACGGCTGAATCAGGCAGAACATCGTGTATATTGCCGAAGAAACGAAATTTTTGAAAACCCGAAAACGGTTGTCTCCAAGTTTTCTTCCAAAACTCCCCTCCTTCTATGCAATATCCTGTTAAAAAATTTATCCAAGAAAATTTCCAAAAAACTCTTTTTTTTTTTTTGGAAACTACTTGGACAGTTCTGCCTGAAGTTTCGATAGGCTCTACTTCAGTCGAAACAAGGCTAGTTTCGATAGAGGCAGTATCAAAACAAGAAGTTTCGATAGAGAGATTCTTCAATCGAAACTAGTGGTTTCGATAGGAGATTCTTCAATCGAAACTAGTAGTTTCGATACCCTCTAGTTTCGTTAGCCTAGTTTCGACAGCCTAGTTTCAATGTCTTCTACTTCTGATTTAGGGCAACACCAGTAGTTTCGATAGAAAATGTTCAGCCGCCACATAGTTTCGATTGACCATCTTCAACCTTCAGCTACTTCGATACCCCCAATCCAGGTCTGAAAAATGCTTCAAAAGCCTTACATCTTCAGATTTTGAAAGTGGAAATGTAGAACAGCAGTCACGAAACTGCTACACATCGATTTGTTCATGTTTAACGTCTCAATGGCGGGTTTTTCTCTGTTTTTTGAGCAGATTCGAGAGCAATAAGAGCCACCATGGCTCTGATACCACTTGTAGGTCCTTAGCAGAACTGTAGACACAGATCTGCGGAGAAATTCTTCAAACAGTCCGGATCGAGAGGCGGAATCTCTGGATCCGGTATCACTCTTGAATCACAAATGGGAGAGACGGGTGCGGGAATCACATACACGAACAGAAACATATGAAAATGAAAAGAACAGATAATTGAAAGCATAAAACGTATGATTCTTTGATTGATATGAAAATTAAAAGGCTCATCATACACTAACAATTAGTCTCACCCCAGGGTGAGCTCCCCCTGGGGTGGTGATTCCCTCTACAGACACACACTCACTCCTAGGGCATAATCTGCTATATATAGGAGGCCAAGCACATGCGCCTTGTTTTCCAAGCCACCGCCCAATGGGCCTGAAAAACAGGTATCGAAACTACCTAGTTTCGATTGAACAAATGTTCAACTGAAACTAGTAGTTTCGATTGAACAAAAGTTCAACCGAAACTAGTAGTTTCGATACTGTAATTTCGATTGACAGCATCAGTCTCAAAATTATACCCAACATATTTAATTAAGTGCAAACTCCAAGAGGTTTTGTTTAAAAAGGGTTTAACTATTTTTTTGAAAATTTTTCGGGTTTATAAAAGGTAAGTTTTTGTAATGTTTTAGTCAAATGGGTAGAAAATCACAAGTTAAATTTTACTGCTTTGAGATTAACAGTCCTGAATCTCTAATTCCCCACCCCACACTTAAAACTGTGCATTGCCCTCAATGTACAAATGTATGTAATGAAATGCTATGTAGGAATTTAAATGCATGGAGTTTTAAGGGAAAAGAAACTGGTACTCCCCCGATCAATTCGGTGTATAACCTAAGGCCAAAACTTATTGTTGTTGTCAGGCTGTGCCTATCAGCTGCTTGTCAACTTGTTGCTTCAAAGACTTCATCTAATTTCTTAGAAATTTGATGTTGCTTCCGGCTCCAGGCTCGTAGATTTTGAGTGTAACTCCTCAAAGTAGAGAGATGGTCTGGTGATGTTTTTCTACCTGAAACATAATAGAAAACATAAAAACGAACAAGGAAAATAAAAGATATTAGTTAAGCTAGTAAGGTCCTAGTATCAAGAACGCATACCTAGGGGCTGAAGTAATTAGAAACTTAAATTTGGAGAAACCAAACCTGAGGTTCATGTTTTCTGCCATATTCACCAACTTCTCAATTTATTCATGATCATCGGGTTGCCTCCCGGAAGCGCTACGTTTATTTATGGGTCTTTAGCCCGACCCGTACGTGTTGCATCAGTCTTTCTTTAGGTGGGAGTAAACAATCTCCCCTGTGTTTCCGATTTCTTCGTTCAGCTTTGGTAATATATCGAAGTACTCATCGACCCAATTAGTGTTGTCAAGATCCTTGGTAAGGTCTATTGCTGTAGGATCTGATGTCTTTGCCTTGGTAAGATCAGGTGCTTTTCCTTTTTTCAATTCCCTTGCTTTCTGTAGTTGATAGTCCAGATTGGAGTCGATAAAGTGAGAGATTTCAAGCAGATCACTTGACATGCATTCATATCCTCCGATATTGTATGTTACTAATTGTTTACCGATACGGAGCGTTAAAATTCCTTCATTCATGTCAATGACGGCTCTGGTAGTGGCTAAGAATGGGCGACCTAAGATTAATGGTACAGAGAAATCTTGTCCCATTTCTAAAACCATAAAGTCAGCAGGGAAGACAAACTTGCCAACTTTCAACAATAAGTTCTCGATGACTCCTATAGGTGTTTTAACTAACCCATCCGCGAGTCCAATGGTTGCATTAACCGGTCGCGGTTGCCCAATGTCGAGCTTTTGAAACATAGTGGAGGGCATAACATTTACGCTTGCTCCTAAATCATCGAGTGCATATGTAACCGGTAGTGGCCCTATAGAACATGGTAAAGAGAATTTCCCTGGATCTGAAAGTTTTTTCGGGAGATTTCTTTCGATAAGAGCGACACAGTAATTTGTTCTTTTTATCGCTTCTTCCATGTTTCTCTTGTTTGTGAGGAAATCCTTCAAGAAGCATCCATATTTTGACATTTGTTGTATGATATCTAAGAAGGGAATGTTGACATGGACTTGGCTCAAAAGTTCTATGAACTTATCATATTGCTCATCAGTTTTCTGCTTAACCAGCCTTCCTTGGTAGGGTATGTGAGAATTGAACGTTCTTTTTGGTGGAACTTTTAGAGGAAGATCCGTCGTAGGAGGTTGGATTACACTAGGTTGTGCTTTATGAGTGGATGAACTTGCGGGCTGTGATCGGAGTGGCACTCTGGTGAATATCTCTCTCCTAGGTGATTGGACTTCTTCTTCTGGCATAGGTGGTTCTGGGTAGACTTTGCTATTCCTTAAAGTAATAGCACTTACGTTGGCCTTTGGATTAGTTTCGGTGTTACTCGGGAGACATCCTGGTTGTCTTTCGGACAATAGTTTTGCTATTTTTCCTAATTGCGTCTCAATGGATTGAAGGGTAGCTTTCTGCGTCTTGAACTCAGCTTCATGTAGACTGAATCTTTCCTCGTATTGCTTGTGACGAGAATCTACTAGGAGGGCTTCACTTTCAGTAGTGGAAATTAGCTTAGTCACCGCATCCTCTAGGCTCATCCCATTACCCATCTTGGTAGGTCCTTGAAATTGTTGACAAGGTTGAAAGTTCTGAGGTTGTCTTTGCTGAAACTTGATGTGTTTGTTTCAATATATAAAAATATAAATAAATATATTTTTAAGGTAGTTGATTTCACAGAATCAAGTTTTAAATTTATAAATTAAAATGATAATTACGTTTACTTAAAACACACACAATAGGAAAGTGTACCTATCGCAGCATAATATAGTTAGGTAAGAACCAAGTATCGAACCAATGGACACGGTCGAGTTCCAATACTCAACTTTTGTTATCGTTTAGCCGGATTAATTAGTAGGTGGGTTTTGTGTGCTTGTGGAGCAGAAAAATAAATGACGGTAAAGTAAATAACATAAAAGTAAAAATGTGCGTGAAGTGTGTAACAGAAATGTAACTAGCAGAATAGTAAATAGCAAAAAAGTAAATAAAGCGAAAATGATCAGATTACGAATTGTATTGCTTCGTGATTTGAATCAGCTTGGTACGTGATAATGTTAAGTTAAATAATTCAGTGGTATGACTACTACAAAATTGTGACCCGAGTAATCGCTAGAGCCTCGTCCTCACGACATTTGATTTGCAAATTATATTCTTTAAAAAGTTGCAGTGCCTCCCGTTAGGGACAACATTTACCCTCAACCCATCGAATGGTCATCTCTGGGTTGGATAAAGACATCGGACTCAAAATGTTTTATATTAAGTTAAATAGGTGATTATATATTGCTCACCGGGAGGCGGTGTAACAATGGGACCAAGTATAAAGACGTACCGTTCCCAACATGAGTTCACCAATTCTTGGTCGCATAATAATCTCGTATAAAGACGTACGATCTTAGAAGTATAGACCAAGCCTTGGCTTATCAATCTCTGCTCGTATAAAGACGTACGAGTTTCAATGGAAGTTTGATTAAAAAGGGTTTTACGATCTTACTCTTTAAAATCAAGACACTCGTAAATATAAAGACGGATTTAGACAATAATAAAAGCCCATCAAGAGATGGTTTTTGAGGATGAATTAGTTAAAGACATAAACATACCACTTCATTAATAGGTTAAACATTAACATGCACCAAATATCATCTTCACCCTAGCAATACAAAGAAGTTTTAGCCACGAATGGCCATAACAACTAGCGTAATGATGAGTTTCGTAGGCTCCCCTATTGTGAAACAAGGAGAAAGAGCCCCTCTACTCTCGACTCTCTACTCTAACTACGAGAATGCTATCTTCTTTGATAAATGACATGTTGCTTGGGCTTTCAGAGACAAAAGCAGCAGAGTTTGTTTGAGGTGGGGCTTCAAGGAGAAATGGTGAGATGTTTGATTGTGAGTTGGGAGTCTGAGGATGGGTAATAATGGGTGGATAGTAGTTGCTTGAACTTGGAACAGAGTGGTCAGAGTGTAGTGCAGAAGAAGTGGTGGTGGATGATGAGGTTGTTGAATGACCTGAGCTTCTTTCTTTTGCTTGAATCATTTCTAATTCATATGTCTTGAGCATACCAAACAGCTCAGTCATCTACAAAGTCTTCAGGTTTTCAGTCCTTCTAATTGACACTGTATAGAGTGTCCAGCAACTAGTAAAAGATCTGATAAACTTTTTGAGAATGTCTTCATTCTCCAACTTCACTTTAGAGCATTGTAGCTCTCCCACAAGATAGGTGTACCTATTGTACAGAACAGTAAGAGATTCACCTTCCTTTCAGACAAAGTTTTCATATTGTTGCTTCAAGATGTCTCTTCTATTCTCCTTCACCTCTTCAAATCCAGCAAACATCTTCTCAAGAGCTTCCCATAGCTCCTTGGCAGTCTTGTATTCTCTGAAGTTATGGAAAACTTTGTTTGGTAAGCACATCTGAATGGCTCCCAAAGCTTTAAAATCTACCTCCATCTTCTTGATGTCTTCCTCTGAATACTTTGAAGCTTCTTTGGGAACTGATGGACCTCCGGAATCAGCAGAGGCCACCATGGGTACATACGGACCATCTTTTATGGATCTCCACATTCCATATTCTTGATAACAGAAGAAACTTTCCATTCTATTTTTTCACATGTCATAGTCTTCTCCAGACACCAGTCTTGGTGGTCTGTTGAGGCTTCCAGTATCATCGAATCCAGTGTTTTGTGCCATGCTTCTGTATAGATGGTGTTTAGCAAATAGATAGTAATGAACAGAACCAGAGAGTGATTAAACAAGTGTGAGTTTGTTTAATCTGAGAGCCAAAACTCTGATACCACTTGTAGGATCGTTGTTTACAAGATGGTTCTGTTCTAGTTGATATTGGCGGAAACAATAATAACTATGCATTGTAAACAAGAAACAATGATAATACTTAAAAATGCAAATTGTATTAATCTTCAAAGTTTACAAGTTACAGAGAAAACTCTAAGGAAGCACACTTATACAAATGGAAGATACAATACATATAAAGGAACTTAGAATCAAGACAAACCATTGATTCTAAGGATCAGATCAAACACAAGACGTTGACCTTTGACAGTTACAAGTTACACTACTATTGGTAAACAACTAAAGGAGAAGCTGCAGCAAACAGTAAGGTTCAGGTCAAAAGTCTTCTTGGGAATCTTTGCAGGAGACTTCAGAAGTAGTAGCTTTGTCTTTAATCATCTGCACCAATAACATTCCTTCTGCAGCAGAGGTGTCAGTAGTAAAGTCAAAGATGTTGATGATCTACTAATCAGCAGCATCAATGTTTGATGCTGCTGAGAAGCCTATCAGCATCAACTTTGGACTTCAGCAGATAAGGCAATCCGCAGCATAGTTGTTCATCAACAGGAGAACATAACTATCCGCAGCACTTGCCATATCCGCGGCAACTTGTAGGTCAGCGGCAAAATTATGGAGTCCGCAGCATATTGACTTAGAGAATTTTGTAGCCATCAGTCTTTATATCTACACTTTTCTTAAATCGGAAATATTATTTTATAATTTCTAAATCTTTGTTATCCAGTATATAAAACTCCATTTTTAAAATATTTTATCATCTATTTTTCCAACGAGACTCACTTTTTAATTCTGGTGAGATGTACTCTTTTATTATTTCATTTTTATTATATATGATTTCACATATTTAAATTTACAAAAATAAAACCAAGTTTTACACATTCAAACCGTGTAATACATCGGAATGATGCTTTGTTATTATATTTTAGTGTTGGGTTCATAATATGTGTTTATTTTCATAGCAGACATGCTAAGTATAGTATGGTGACACACCTTTAAATGACTCATTTTGTAAATAACACTAGCAAAAAGGTCATAAAGGGACAATATATAAGTTATTATTGTAGGTTTTTATGAATTACATTGTTTTCATATTCAACGTGTAATACATGAGATTTGTTATAACTATGATTTATTTAAATTGTTTGCATGTTTTATTATTATTTTGGGCAAATGATATAAAAAACCAACGTACTTTCTAGTTTTTTAAAAGTCCCTTAACAAATTTTTGCACAAAAAAAACCAACATACTCTCTCTTTTTTCCCACAAAAGTCCCTCAACAAATTTTTTGCAAATAAAAAACCAATATACTTTCTTGTTTTTCTCACAAAAGTCCATCGACAACTATTTATCTTATCAAATGAATCCGCAAAAGTAAAGCAAAGGAAATCGACCGACAGAAGCAAGAGCAAATGAATCCTTTGCCTTGCTTCTGTCGATTCATTTGCTAGGATAAATAGTTATCGAGGGAATTTTGTGAGAAAAAAAAAAAGAAAGTATGTTGGTTTTTATGTGAAAAAATTTGTTGAGGAACTTGTGAGAAAAAAGAGAGCATATGTTGGTTTTTTATGTGCAAAAATTTGTTGAGGAACTTTTATGAGAAAAACCAGAAAGTATGTTGGTTTTTTATAGCATTTGCACTATTATTTTCTCAACCCGTGTGCCACACGGGCATATAGACTAGTATATATATATAGGGTAGTGTTTCTATCAAAACTCACTCTTAAATTAAAGACCCTAAAACTGCACCACAAGCTTAGATCATATACTACTATCTTGATCCTACGGGTGAGATTAAATGATGGAATAAAAAAAATTCTTGAAATAACAAATATGTTGTAAAGGGTAAAATAGACAAAACACCCCCTGATTTTTTGGTGCTTCTTCATTTGATTTGACTTCTCCTTACCTCCCTTCCCCTTCCCGATACACATTTATTACTTTTTTACTTCCCCATGCTTTTTTTTTATTTTGTCAAACCCACCTTCTTAATTCAAACCCTTATCTAAAATTTAAATTAAGTTCATTTTTAAGATTTTTTTTGCTTTTGGTGGAAATTGACGGTGTGTTCTACCTTTCCATTTTAATTAATTCACTAATTTTCCTATGATCCACATATGCTCTCTACTACACTGGTGTAATCAGTTACAGTATAAACATTTTACACTAAGGAAAACTAGTAGGGAGTCATTACATCGGGAGAAGAAGAAGATTGACTATAGTAACACTGGTGTAGTTTCGTATTATTTTGGGTAGGGAGTCATTACACTATTGTAGTTTCGTATTATTTTGGGTAGGGAAAACCTGTTAAAAAAATGAACGGGAACTGAATTTGATAAAACATAAACTGAACCAAGCATAAAATCACTCAAGATTCGAATACAAATACTAACAATGGAGTAAATCAACAAAAAAACGGTAGAATATGAGTGGGCTTCTTCTTCGAGCTGCAGAAACACAAAACCAAATATCAATTAAGTTCTGAAACACCCAAAAATATTTTACCAACAAACGCGTCCATTGATATTATTGAATAAATCAGTTTAGTAAACAGATTCTCGTGTAAGTCATTTTATTACATCAGTGCAATTTACAAAAAAGATAGAAATGTTATAGTTTATGGTAAAAAAAAAAATACAGGGTGGTCTTCTCCATGAGAGTGGTAGAAATACAAAACCAGAAATGTTATAGCAAAAAGCTATATAAAAAAACAAAAATGTTAAAGTTTATAACAAAAAGCAATTACCCGAGTCTTTCTTCACCATCCTAGATCCAAAAATAGGGTTTATTTTCACCAAATTCCAATACTCACAGCTTCAATAAACTCCCTCTAATGGTGGATATTCCAGAAATCAAGTCTTCACGTCCACAATTCGGTACATCACAACATTAGATACTCGAAGAAGATGAACGAATTCCATCCGAACAAACCTTATGTGATTCCGATGTTGATGCTAACCGCTCCATTCCGATTCTGATGCTAACGAATTCGATCAACAAGGATGTATTTTGTTGTAGATTTGTTTTCTTTGATAAAGGGGGTGTTCTTGGGTATAGAGAGAGAGAGAGAGAAGAAGAAGAAGAAGAAGAAGAAGAAATAGTAGAGAGAGAATGAGAGTGGGATTAATGAAGCTGCCTTTTTTTATCTTTAATAGATGTTTAATAAAGGGGGCATTCTTAGGGAAAGATGATGGAAAGTACATCAGAGGATCATCAAAATGGGTACAAGGATATAGTGGTTAAATGTCGAAATTACCCTTAAGAGGAGAAAAAGTCTTCGGCTAGGTGTCAAGCTTTAATTGGTTGGGATGGGTTTTAGGGTTTTCTCATTAGAAGTGGGTTTTGATTTGAACACTTATATATATATATATATATATATATATATATATATATATATATATATATATATATATATATATATACACGGATGATATTGGGATCTCAGACAAAACATTTACAAAAACAACATTTTATAAAGCACAGTTCAGAGGAACTCAACTCAAGCAGAACCTCCTTTCTGAATCAACTATAACAATCAATACCTCGAAAGAACCCTAAATCATATCTGACATTATCATAATAAATATCACTATCTTAGTTTTACACAAAGGAACCTCGGGATGTTCGGAAACCTTACATCGGCACTATCTACGATAGTTTGCGAACGTTTTGCTAGAAATCGAACCCTCGTACGCGAACCATGTGAAACACCAGAGATTAAGTGTGTGTTTTGAGGTGTGTTGATGGTGTAAAATGGACTGAGCTCGTTCATTTAGTTATAGGGCAAATTCCTAGTCTATGACAGACTATTACCAGGCATGACAGTCCGTCGCGTATTTACTTGGTGGCTACGCACTTTGGGACCACGTAACGGACCGTTACAATTTGGTGACGGTCCGTCACCATGCTGAGTCATCCGACACGCGTCATAAACCCTAAACCGCCTCTGGTTTTGACGGGACGGACCGTTACCATATGGTGACGGGACGGACCGTTACCATATGGTGACGGTCCGTCACGAGCGTAACAGACCGTTATGGCTTGGTGACTATCCGTCACATGCCAATTTTCCAAATTTGTCATATTTAACCCTTGATCTTTTGGAACTTCACACTTATACCCCTTGGGCTTTTCATTTGAACACTTTTAGCCCTTATAATACTTTGGAATTATCCAGGCGTTACAATTATGATGACAATGGAGATGGTACAATATTCTATTGTCGGAGATGACGCTGATTACGGTGTGTACAGTGTAGTGGTGTTGTCATCACAGAGGTTAGCCGTAGGTTCCGATGGCTTTCCTTCTCCCTCTCGATTCTCATATTTCTCTGTCACTCTCTTTCTCTGTCCCTCCTTTTTCACTTTTTCTAGAGCTATATTACTGTTCAAAAAAAAATTAATGGGCCCATGTGGAACGACAGGACTAAGGAAAACAACCATACTGTTCATACCAACTTGCAATTTTGGTATATACAAAATTTCAGAAAAACATAAAAGTGTATAATTTATCTTTTGATCTGTTGAAGCACTTTTGTGTGACAAACACTCTGGATACTGTCTTAGCTTTTTGTACTTGTCTTGTATGTATTTGTCTGTGTATGTTAGTGTCTGTATGTATTAGTTATCGAGTTGTAATTACTAATGTATGTACTAGTCGTCTGTTTACTCTAAGTGTTTTGCGCACTTAACATGTGCGCATGAATTACTTCATGCGTACTTAGCAAGTACGCAAGAACACTCTGCGTACTTGCTAAGTACGCAGGAACAATTTGTCCTGCGCACTTGTTAAGTGCGCAGAGATCAGGTCTAGTATAAATAGAATGGTTTGACAGAAGTTTTGTACGCGCTCAGTTGTAACAGTTCCGTAACCTTCAAGTTTTATAATAGACGAAGTTTGAAAGTGCTTTCGTTGTCGGTTTACTTTGTGTTACTTGATTCTCCACCTAGTCATGGGCATTCTGCACCCGGTTGGACTAGTCACACACCCACACATAATGATCCGAGACACCCGGGGACCTACAAGTGGTATCAGAGCATTGCTCTTGATTTCGAGTGTTGTGAGTGTGTTAGGACCATCATCTACACAATCTACAGACTTTGTATAAGCAAAAGTGAGTGTGTTTTTGTGATTTTTGTGATAAAATAGGGGTAGCTCTTGAGCACTATTTTAGGGGCAAAAATCACTCGAAAACCGACCTTTTGTTGTTTGTTTGAGTGTTTTGAGCATCAAAGGTTGGTTAGAAGTTTCTAACCCTTTGGCTTGATCTAGTTGGTCATCTCTTCAATTTTTGAAGATTCCGGTGAGTTTCCAGTGACCGGAAAAAGTTGGTGAGAGTTGGTGAAAAGGTGACCTGCGTACTTACCATATTTGGAAACAAGTACAGTCTTGTTGCGTACTTACTAAGTACGCAAGACCGTTCTTGCTGTGTACTTACCATATTTGGAAACAAGTACAGTCTTGTTGCGTACTTACTAAGTACGCAAGACCGTTCTTGCTGCGTACTTAAGTCTATTCCTACATACTTGTCTTTACTCCTGCGTACTTGTTAAGTACGCACGAGCAAATCCAAAGTGCGCAAGACCAATTCCTTAAGTGCGCAAGGCTAGTTTCAAGTGCGCAAGTTGCTTTGACTTTTCTGAAATTTGACTAAGTGTTTCACTATTGCAAATCTTCAGAACCTCGGTAACCTTCTTAATTATGACAATGAGATTGGAACCCCACCGAAACCACCAAAGCTGCTTAACGTTAATGATTACTTAAATTGGAAAGCACGCTTTGAGCATTATATCTCATACACTGATTCTTCACTATGGATACCCATTCTTGAGGGTTATAAGCATCCCACATATACATATCTTGATGAGGAAGTTCCCATGCCTATCTCTAAACTTGATGAAGAAGAAAAGAAAGTGTATGACAAAGAGAAGAAGGCACATGGATCTATCATGATGGCCTTGACCAGAGAGTTATTTCACAGCTTCAGAGGATATGATAACTCTAAGGATCTCTAGAAGGAATTACAGAAAAGATTCGAGGGAAACAGTGACATTAAGAAGAGTAAGAGGGATCTTCTTAGAAAGAAGTATGAGTGCTTCAGATATCTAAAGAAAGAATATACATATGAGCTTATATATAGATTCTATCATCTCTAAACTGAGTTGAAAGCTCATGATCTAACATATACTGAAGAGGAGTTAGTTGAGAAATTTTTGGATGCCCTACCCCCAAAGTTTGATATGTACACCACCTTGATGAGAGAGAACTCAAAAATTTTATGAGATGACGATTGATGAAGCAATTGGAAAGATTCAAGCACATGATATGAATCTGAAAAGACGAGAAAGCTCAGGGAGACCTCAAATACAAGACCCCTCTATGTATTACGGGACGTCTTCCACAGCCAAGTCATCGGGATCTGGAATTGCCCTTTTCTCAGGGAAATCTCATGAGGAGGATAATTCAAATGTTTGTGGTGGTCATGCATGCTATGCAGCATCTGGATCTGGATCTCACCACCAGAATTCCTCAAGAAATCCTTCTCCCACATCTTCAGCTAACCAATCTACAATAGCTAAAATAGATGAAGGTCATGTGGCTTTGTTTTCATCATGTATGCTTGCCTATGGAAACTTTATTGGTGGCAAGCTAACGGATCCTGAAACCATAGAAGAAGACTTTAATCAGGTGGATCCAGATGATATGGAGGACATGGATATTCAGTGGAATATGGCCATGATCTTGAGAAGAGCCAAACTTTTCTCGAACAGAACAGGAAGAAAGTTCATTGGTAGGCATTCAAATGCCAAGGTTGGTTTTGATAAATCCAAATCCAAGTGCTATAAGTGTCAGAACTTTGGACACTTTGCTCGTGAATTTCAAAAGGACAAAGCACCGGCTTCGGGTTTCACCAGACCTAGCCAAGGAAACGGTTAAGGGTATAACAATTCCAACAACCACAATCAAAGTCAAGGTGGAACGTCCAATGCGTTGGTAGCACAACAGGACGATAGCTTTGATTGGGATGTTCATTTGGAGGATGCCATTATTGCTCAAACACAGGTTGGTCTGATGGCTGAGATCGTTGAGATGATGGAAGCAGAAGAACAGGAAGCTTCTTTGGCTGACCAAGAGGAGTCTACAACTGCAGTTGCCCTCATGGCTATTGGAGAGGCATCATGTTCATCAACTGAGGTAGATTCTAACTCTTTTATTGTCATTTCTTGTTCTAAATGTCTAAGCTTGCAGGATGAAAAATCTAAGCTTTAAGACAAGGTCGAACCCCTTCGTACTACAGCTTTAAGCTACAAAGAAAACGAAAAACGATACAAAGATTCAATTGAAACTTTGAAGAAAGAAAACGTGATTATTCACTTAAAATCAATGATCAACAGTTTCATTTGGATGTTGCGTACAAGGGGTTGGAAAAGAGAAACAATGAGATCACCAAGCTGCAAAATGAGATCTTACAGTTGAAAGGCAATATTGAGAAGTTGAAAAATTCTCGGTTTGTGGTGGAACACTACGAATCCGTAGTGAGACAAATGAATGGCTTAGGGCTGGGTACTAATGCCATTTCTTCACTGATGAAGGCTCTGAGAACACCTGCTCAATGAACAGAAGGTTAAGAAAAGCGTTGTCACTGATCGTGATAATTTCATTTTAACCGAACCCGACATTGTTGAAGCAAATGAAAAATTAAAAGTGATGCTTTATGGGGGTTATAAAAATATTAACCAAGTAAAGAAAGAAGCCTTTGCAGATTATTACGGGCTTGGCTATAAAGAAAACTTGAAAAAATATTATAATCCTAAATCTCAATCATCATCGGGTCAAACAAATGCTCATGTTCATCAAACAACTCCTCCTTCTCATCATGCTGAGTCATCTAATGAGCCTTACAGGAGGATTTACAAAGAACAGAGAACATGTTTTCACTGTGGTATGGTCGGTCACATCCTGGAGAACTGCCCTAATAAGAACCAAGGGAAACGACAAATTGTTTCACAACCAGATGTTATCCCTAAGTCACCACCAGTGAAACATTCCAAGGGTCCAAAGAAGAATGTGGTGAAACCACCAGTGAAACCGTTGGTGAAGCCAAAGACCATATCTGAGGCTAAACCAACTGTTCCAAAAAAGGAAAGGCTTCCGGCTAAACCATGTGCATCTACCTCTGGTAATGCACCAACTGGTGATAAACCTATGGTCAAACTCTCCAAACCATAGAGGAGAAGAAGGAACAAAAGATTGAGAAAGATGGAACAACTGGATGGAGTTCAATCAGGTGAAGCTTCCACTAGTTCACCTGCTACTGTTGAATGTAAGCCTACTATTCCAGTTAAGAAAAAGAAGAGGTCCTGGAACAAGAAATCCAAAAGTTCTCAATCTCCTGATCCCAAGTCTTCAAAAGATTCACCCATTTTTGATAGTCACGACTGTGAGTTAATAGAGGTTGTTTATTTTGAGAAATACGGATGACCCAAGACCACTATGGCTTGGGTCTCCAAATATAACTAATCTGTTTGTGACTCGTGCAGGGACATCCGAAGGGTACTATCTCTAATCATTGGTATGTAGATAGTGGATGCTCCCAGCACATGACAGGCAACATGGCTCTGCTTCAAGATGTCAAACCATTCAGAGGCGGCTATGTGGCCTTTGCAGGAGAGAAAGGCGGTAGTATCATGTGTCAAGGCGTGGTTTCGAATGGTTGTGTTAGCTTCGACAACGTCAACTACTGCGAGCAGCTGAAGCATAACCTGTTGAGTGTCTCCCAGATGTGCGACAAGGAGTACTCAGTTATGTTTGACAAGACAGAATGCATGATTCTCAAACCTGGTTTTGAAGTTCCTGAAGACTGGATTCTGATGCAAGCACCAAGGACAAATGACACTTATCAGATCGATATGAGTGTGGCAACAACCACCTCATCAGTTGCTACTTGTTTGCTTACTAAAGCGACAGAGCTTGACTCAATATTGTGGCATAGGAACTCGGACACTTTTTTTATCGAAAAATGAATCATCTTGTCCGAAACGGTTTAGTAACCGGGGTTCCGAAGCTGAGATTTGCCATTACAGATGACTGTATACCTTGTAAAAAGGGCAAACAGCAACAAAAGTCTCACAAGCCCAAGCTCCAAAACTCCATCGATACCCCTTTGGAGCTATTACATATGGATCTGTTTGGCCCCATAAGTATCAGGAGTATTGGACGTAAGTCATACTGTCTGGTTGTAACTGATGATTTCTCACGTTTTTATTGGGTGCACTTTTTAGGTACAAAGGATGAGACTGTTAACATTCTTCAATACATGATCTTGAGTTTGGAATACCTTTGCAAGTTGAAGGTTAGAAGAATAAGGAGTGATAACGGAACTGAGTTCAAGAATAATTTGGTGGAGCTTTTATGTCTCAATAAGGGCATTCATCATGAATTCAGTGCCCCGTACACACCTCAGCAGAACGGAGTTGCAGAAAGGAAGAATAAAAGACTGCAAGGACAATGTTGTCAGATGCAAAGCTTCCTGTCACTTTCTGGGCAGAAGCAGTCAACACAGCTTGTCATGTCTTGAACAGAGTTCTGGTTGTTAAAAGGCAGAACAAGATTTTCTATGAGTTGATCAACAATCGACCTCCCAATCTTGACTACCTAGTTCCTTTTGGTAGTCCTTGTTCCTTATTGCTACAATACAAGGATCGGAAATCTAAATTTCATGCAAAAGCAGTGGAAGGCATCTTCTTAGGATACGTTGCCAATTCACCATGCAAAAGAGTGTACAATATAGGAACTCGTACTGTCGAGGAATGGTTCGAAGTGGATTGCAGCAAACACAGGATTCCACCAGAACCAATTGGTCCAGCTTGGGGTTTTGATTATGATGCGCTATTCAAGTCTTTCAACCTTCCTGATCTATCTATCGATGATGCCACAAATGTGTACGATTTATTTAATGGCGGCGATGACTCCAACTTCTCAACCCGTGCCACCATACCTATTGTAACTGCCGATTCCAATGCTGCATCTAGAACTCATGATAATGAGGACGTTGAAGTTGTCCATGTTGATGGAGATGACGCTCCAGCTGATCCTAACACTCGTGTAGGAAATGAAGCTCCAACTGATCCAATCAACATTGAATCGTCTTCTTCTGGAACACAGGATATGGGGGAGTTGAGCACGAATCTAGACACAAATCTCGAGGAACCGCACGTACCAGAGATGAGAGTGCATAAGAATCATCCAATTGACAACATCATTGGTGATCCTCATGCCGGTGTTCAGACTCGTCATAGAACCATTGCTGAGAACACCAGTTTGTACGCTGAGATACTTGACACTGGTATCAGAGAAACATGTTTGCATGCTGCATTCGTGTCCCAATTGGAGGCGAAGAATGTGAAAGACGCTCTCGCTGACAACTGCTAGATTGAGGCAATGCAAGAAGAACTGTCTCAATTCCAAAAGTTGCATATGTGGGATTTAGTTGACTTGCCAAGTGGCGTACAACCAATTGGAACCAGATGGGTGTTCAAGTGCAAAACGGATGATCGACATGTCGTAGTGAAGAATAAACCAAGGTTGGTTATTCAAGGATTTTATCAACAAGAGGGCTTGGATTACACAGAAGTATATGCCCCAGTTGCTAGACTTGAGGCCATTCGACTGTTTCTAGCTTATGCCTCCTATGTCGGCTTCAAGGTCTATCAACTTGATGTGAAGAGTGCTTTCCTATATAGAAAAGTTCATGAAGAGGTCTATGTCACTCAACCTCCCGGCTTTGAAGATCCGCATAATATCAATAAAGTGTATAAGCTCGACAAAGCACTTTATGGTCTTCATCAAGAACCTCGAGCATGGTATGAGACATTATCAAAACATCTATTATCCAATGGTTTCGATCATGGACAGAATGACTCGACCCTCTTCATTCGGAAAGCAGGAGGTGATATTCTACTCGTACAAGTGTATGTCGACGACATTATCTTTGGGTCTACAAATGAAGAGATGTGTAGGGAATTCGAACAGGTGATGAAGTCCAAGTTTTAGATGAGAAACATGGTGAATTGTCATTCTTCCTAGGTCTGCAAGTCAGTCAAAGAGAGGATGGCATCTATCTACATCAAACTAAGTATGTGCAGGACATCTTGTCGAAATACAAGATGAATGATAGCAGTACTTATGGCACACCTATCCCTGTCAATCACGGTTTGCATCCATACAAAGATGGAAAGGATGTGGATTGTAAATTGTACCGTGGGATGATCGGTTCTCTCATGTATCTCACAGCTTCAACGCCCGACATAATGTTTGTTGTATGCTTGTGCTCAAGGTTTCAGTCACAACCGAAGGAGTCTCATATGATAGCTGTCAAGAGGATCTTCAGATACTTGAAAGGGAAACCCCGATTGGGTCTTTGGTACTCAAAGCAGCGGTCATTTGACCTCAAAGCCTATACTGATTCAGACTATGGAGGTTGTAACCTTGATAGAAAATCAACCTCATGTGGATGTCAATTCTTGGGAGACAGGCTGGTTTCCTGGCAGTACAAGAAGCAGTCAACAGTTTCTGTCTCAACATGTGAAGCAGAGTACATTGCTGCAGCGAGCGGTTGTTCTCAGATATTGTGGATTCAACAGCAATTGAGAGACTACGGCTTGAATTTCACTGGAACTCCACTGTTCATTGACAACAATGCCACCATGTCCATCACAAACAACCCGGTGAAACATTCCAAAACTAAACATATTGAAATTCACCATCATTTCATCCGTGATTGTGCTGAAAAGCATCTCATTGAACTTGTAAAGGTTCACACGGATGACAACTTTGCTGACCTTTTCACTAAGGCGTTTGATCGAACATGTTTTGAACATCTTGTCAACATGATAGGAATGTTCAATCCTGAGTGAAAACTTGTTTTCTTAAATCAATTCAATTCATGAAAGTTAAATTTTATTTCTTTTAAATGTTTTCTGTATAGTTCTTTTAATTTTCAAATATTTTACAAAAATCCAAACAAAATAGAAAACCAGAAAAATTTCAAAGTTTTCTTAAGAGGAAATGATAGTACATCAGAAATGATCTAAACGTCTTAGATTGCACATATGGAAAATGATTGCGTCATGCTTACTTGATTGTTTAAATTGTTGTGTTTTTAATCTGCTTATTTACAAGTAATTTGAATCGTCAGTAGGCTGTAAGCGTCTTTGAATCATTAGTAGTGTGGAAATTTAATCAATACTACAACTGTGATTTGAACCCATGTTTGCTAGTGTGTGTGCATAAAAAAAAGGCAAAAGATCACTATCAGATATAGGATGTTAGATTTTGGCAATTATTTTCTTCTGAGACCAGTTTCGGGTTAGGTCATTAGCATAATTAATGCGGTTCATCTCACTGCCCATACTCACAAGTATGCAATGAGAGATTGAATCAAGATATGTCTTGACATTAACCGTTGAGCATATATTCACCCTTGAATCACGTTTGATTCATTGAAATCAAATCCAGATAAAAGTTGGATCCCCTTACCTAAATCGTCAGACACCTTATTCATTATCCTGAATCATCATTCCGATATTCACTGAAGAAATCATATGAAACCAAGACAAATGAATCACTCGATTCTGAATCTTATGATTCCTGATAATCCTTATGGATTCTGTTTGATTTTCCTGTGCTAATTGATGTAACTTCATTCTGGAAATTTAGAAAATCAATGGGAAAATCTTAGATGCATTGAGTTAGTGCAAAGTTAAATTCAAATAGCATAACTGTGGGGTACACATTATATACTTATAACTATTACCTTAACACACAAGAACGTAATACTAAGATGCTTATGGTTTCAAATCTTATAATATTGTCAACTTGAATTACTTGTCTATGTGCTTATTACGTATGAATAAATAGTAATCCATGACATGATCCCATATTTTTTGATATTTTTTCTTGACTACAAAAAGAAGATGGAAGCTAAAGCTGGGGAGCAGTGAAGACCGAAGACAATCCAGAGTTGTTGTCAAGGGGGAGTTTGTTGAAGCATTTTTGTGTGACAAATACTCTGGATACTGTCTTAGCTTTTTGTACTTGTCTTGTATGTATTTGTCTGTGTATGTTAGTGTCTGTATGTATTAGTTATCGAGTTGTAATTACTAATATATGTACTAGTCGTCTGTTTACTCTAAGTGTTTTGCGCACTTAACATGTGCGCAGGAATTACTTCCTGCGTACTTAGCAAGTACGCAAGAACACTCGCAGGAACAATTTTTCATGCGCACTTGTTAAGTGCGCAGAGATCAGGTCTAGTATAAATAGAATGGTTTGACAGAAGTTATGTACGCACTCAGTTGTAAAAGTTCTGTAACCTTCAAGTTTTATAATAGACGAAGTTTGAAAGTGCTTTCGTTGTCGGTTTACTTTGTGTTACTTGATTCTCCACCTAGTCACGAGCATTCCGCACCCGGTTGGACTAGTCACACACCCACACGTCACGATCCGAGACACCCAGGGGCCTACATGATCATCTATATAAGAGAATAAAAAATTTTAATTAGGGATGAAAGAACACATATATAATCCCACGGAATAACCTGAAACCCGAAATACCCGAGACAGGTAATGGAGATGACAGATAGCTATAGCAGTAAAATTTGTACTACTATAATTATAAATATCTAAAGTTTAATATAAGAGAGAAGCGGGATAATAATGGTGATGAGGCACTAGAGAGTGACACGTGTCTCATCATTTAATTAGAGAGAAGAAAATAAGGGTTAGGAGACACCAGAGTTTGACACGTGTCTTATAGTTACTTATTTATTATAATAAGAATACAAATACTTATTTATTTATTTTGATGTATCTAATTTATGTCCAGACATGGAGATGCTAGATAGCTATGGTTAGACACTTAAAATTGTTTGTTAATATATGTTTCGGGCTATGGTATCCAAAAATCAGATTTTAGTCTATCTTATACTACAAAATCAACATATTTACTTAACCTTATTTTGCAAGCTCGGTGGCAAGTCAAAAGCCACTGACAAATCTTATGTCCACCCCTCAATTTTAAAAACTTTTAAATTCGTTCCCTTAGTTTTAAAAACTTTTAAAATCATCCCCTCAAGTTTTAAAGTTTCAACTTTCAACTCCACCCCTTCAGTTTCTAAAGTTTCAACTTTATCCTGGTAATTTCAACTCTACCCCCTTTGCAAATTTAACCCAGTAACTTACTATATCTTTATTTGAAAGGTCAGTGGGTTATACCACTTGGCGTAATCTAATTGGTCAGCAAAAACATTTTTTTTACCTTTTTTCTCTTTATACGATTTTTGTAGTGTTTAAGTATGATATTTACCAATGTAATTACTAAAGTTGGCGCTGGTGGGAGTGGTTAGTACTCAGGGTTGTGAATGGCTGACACTTTTCTATTTTTTGCCTTTTTTTCCTCGTCTTTTTATGTTTTTCTTCCAATTACATTTTTTTTCTTCAACGATTTTATCGTTTAAGTGTTACGTCCTGTTTACTATGGAACATGCTAGGCGTAATACTCTTTTCTATATATATTGAACCGCCGCAACTCCGTACGTTTCTTTTATGTACTAAATGAAGTTAATTTTACCGCCACAACACGCGTAATGAATTTCGCAAACGTGTTGCATCGCGTGGGCTTAATCATGTTAATGTCACCGTACAGCCCCGTCGAAACGCTTACTTTCTAGTCTCAGAGGAGGAATGACTCATTCTATATTTTCCTTTTGGGTGAGGAGTTACGAATTGGGCGTGAGCACTTATGCCACATCACATGATTGCAACTTAGCCCTAGAGATTGGGAAATATAATATCAAGCAGTGGCAGAGCTAGGATTTTTTTCTTATGAGGTCGCTTTTTTTATGCTCAGATTTCTAAGAAGCAGGCCTTAAAATCTTCGCGTTGATTCAGTTCGGGTCGGATCTCTTAGAAGCCGATATCACAATTTTAGTTTTGTTCAGGTGAATTAATTTGGTTCGTATGTATGAGTTCTAATGATTTCAATTTTCTTCATATGGTTCTAAAAGGTGATTGTAATTTCATTTTCAATGTTTTCACCAATGAAGGTTGGTAGCATAAACACTTCCTCTCCGTAGTGTGTGGTTAGGGTTTGGAATAAAGTGAATGAAGTAGGAGGGAAAAGGGGGTTATATTAATAATGGTTAGTTGAAAATGTGAGAAAGAAAAAAATCATTGAGAAAGGACGGAAAGTACTTCAAATTAATGACAAGTAAAATAAGTTGCTTTGGCAAGGTTTCGAACCAGGGACATTCATTTGTATGGAAAAAGAGCAAAGGAATAACATATATACCATTAAGACAATGCATCTAATTGTTAAGCCTTTCATGTAAATTATTTTTATAGGTTCAGCTGAAAAAAATCATTGGGATCATTCGCGTTTTGATTGTATATAAAAACATAATTTTGATGGGGTCACTTTCACAGAAGACCTTAATTTCAACATTCGTTTTAGACCACAAAATATGTTGAGTCGGCACTGATTATGAGATTATCAAACAAATTATGATAAATTGCAAAAAGAATAGTTCTACATACCTTTGTCAAAGGCACCCCAGCTCCATAAAGGCAAAGAAGAAGTGAATTAAGTGTAAACTAGCCTTTGCATTTTTCAAGTCTTCTACATACGAGATCTGACCTACACATTACACATGAAAAAGGTTTATAACAATTTAAACCATTTTTATTGGCTGCGAGTAAAAGAAATCAAATTTTATGTATCATATTCAATCCTGGGATAGATGTCTTGTGATACTTCAAAATTAAAATCCTTCAAGTTAACTAAATCAATATAGAAAGGAGGAGGTTCGAACCCGGAAACCCAAAGCCTTAACCACTGCACCAGTCTTTAATTTGTTAAGGGATTCACCCTATATAGTATTTACGAGTTCACTCCAATTTTTTATATAGGCGTTCTACTAAAATTTTGAAACTCGAGGGTTTCGATGAACCTTATCTATTAACCTAGATCCGACCCTAATTATAGGTGACCAATTTCATAATGCGTTGGTGGGTTTGATATCTTGATAAGTTGATATGGTTCTTGGTTATGATAATGGGTTGAAATAAGTATGTGTGTGTAGTGGCGAATCTAGAAATTTTCACTACGGGGTGACGAAAAATAGGCCGGGTCAAATAAAACTAAATAAGAAAATTTAATTTCTCAACTAAATATTTAATCAACGTTTTATGTAAAAATAATAATTAAAATGTCAAGCAGTTTTTTTTTTTCTTTGAATGAAGTCAAAACAAGATTTTGATAGTTTATTTTGTTTTATGAATGTGTCATTACGCTTAATTTTGTTTTACAATGTGCCCCTAACCATTAATTTTTTTATAGTGTACCCATTCACCCTTTCGTAATTAGCATAAATTGGTCTTTATAACACAACTTTTGGAAATTTTTAATGGAGGGTTGACTAGCTTACGGGGTGCCTGTCCATCCCCTCCCAACAAGTTGTATCCGCCTCTGTGTGTGTGCAAATTCATCATAGCTAGACCGATACTAGAAGGTTCATGATTGCTTGCGATACGAGAACCAAAACAAATTTTCTAGACACCAACATGCTTTTACACCGATTTGTTAGACTAAATCAAAGTCATTATATCTTGTAAATTACTAGGGTAACCTCTAAAAACATGCTTTTACACCGATTTAACTTCCCAAAAAAGTATATCCCGAATTTTTAGTTACTAGATATTTAATCCACAAATTAAGTTTTCTTTTCAATAAAACAAACTAGCTGGTTATGCTCGCGCTCTGTAACGAGTGTCGGGCCGACCATTAATAAAATATAGGTGGGTCTCTCCACTAAGCTTTGATCTACGTGCACTAGCTTTCTTGGCCACTAATGCCCTTCCTTCCTTCCGAACTACGGATAGGCTACCGGGCTTTGCACTTTGGCCCGTGAGAATACCGTGCTCTATCTCTTCTCTCACCCGATAGAGAACCGTGCTCTATCTCTTCTCTCACCCGATAGAGAACTATCGTCTCGCTTCGCTATTTATTGCAAAAAAAGAAATGAAAATATAGACGCAATGGTAAAAATCTATACTATATAATAAATAAAGTTTTTTCATGTCACGTGTCGTTTCCATATTCATTCTCATAATTTTTTTCTCTTCTCTCTCTCTTATTAAATACACCTCTATCTTTTAATAATAATATATTTTAAAAAAAATATTAATCTATACTACTTAATAAACAAGTAAAATTATGAGACACGTGTCACATTCTAGTGTATTCTTAGCATAATTTTCCTGCTTCTCTCTTCTATTAAATATTATATTAAAATAATATATCCTTATTCTAATAAATTATTTCAAATAATGTCACTTGTCATCACCATATTTTTCTCATTAAAATCTTCTAATTTTTCCTATTTAAAATAAGTTTGAATTTTGAAATTTAATTATCTTAATGTTTTTATTTTTTAGAAAAATAATATAAAAAATAAATTCCAATTATAACTTAATTAAGGAAACAAAGAATTTTATTTTACATATTATTGTACTTTTATTTTTCTATTAAACAATTTCATGTAATACATGGGTATATATCATAGTTTTTAAATATTTAATATCAATTTAACTATGAATACTTTTTATTTAATTATGGATTGTTATTATATCATTAAACAAATGAATTTAATATGGATTACTATTTATCAATTACATAAAAAAATAAAACCAAGTTAAAAAAATAATTTAAAAATTAACATAATATAATATATATCTGTCACGTTAAAACAGACATATTTTGACGAGTGTATGTGTTAAAAGATTACATTATATTTTATTTAACCCGTGTAAAACACAGGTTTTTAAAAAAGTAATTTTTTATTTACTAATTATATAACATTATATTTATTTAACTCATGTAATACATGAGATTCTAACCTAGTAACGTTAATAAAAACGAAACATAAAAATAGAAAGGGAAAAAAATATATTATTATCGGTTTGAGTCGTCGAAAACCATAAATACGAATACCGATACCGGTTTCGATAATACTAATACTAGCAATGATATTGTTCACTCATAATAATTTCGGCTCGTCACGGTACCACAAAGTTAACGACACTCGCTATATGCTACGATACTAAAAAAAACTCGATTTTGAATACAACTCCGTTTTTAAAAGAAAATTATATCGGAACGCTAACAAAAAAACTGCAAACAGACGTGTAATCTGTTTTTTTAATTAACGAACAAAAGTTATTAAATGAAAACGAAATTATTAGAAAATTAAATGGACTAAAATCTATATTATATACAAGGTGAAAACCGTTGGTCATTTGGTACAATGGTAGCCTCAAGACTTCTCATAGTGGAGGTCTTGGGTTCGAATCCTAGCCACAGCAAAAAAGCGGTGTGGCCAGGTGAGGGGGTTCCTCATGGGGTGGGATGCCCTAGATGTTCTAGGTGTTGTACCGGGAAAACTCAATTATCCTATAATATCTAGGTGTTGCCGTTTAAAAAAATATAAAAGGTGAAATATGTTCAAGTTAAATCAAGTTTAGACCATGCAAAGACGTATATTAATTACTAGCTTAATATCCCATTTATTACACTGGTTAAATAAATATAATGTTATATAATTAGTAATAAAAAATTACGTTTTATAAAAAACTTGTGTTTAACACGGGTTGAATAAAATATAATATAATCTTTTAACACATACACTCGTCAAAATTTGTTTACTTTAACATGACAGTTATAAATTATATTAAGTTAATTTTTAAAACATTTTTTTAACTTGGTATTAATTTTTTTTATGTAATTGATAAATGGTAATCCATATTTAATTAATTTGTTTAATAATGTAATAACAATCCATAATTAAATAAAAAACTATTCATATTAAATTGATATTAAATATTTAAAAAAATACTCTTTTAATATAGTATTTAATAAGAGGGAGAGAGACGAAAAATTTATACTAAAAATACATCAGAAGATGGCACGTATTAAAACTTTTATTTTCTATATGTAACAATTAAAACTTTTCGCTTTGTCAATTTGATTTCATCGAAAAGTTATATAAAAATAAACTAGTTTTATCCCCACGTGTTACAGGGGGTGAAATGTTAAGATTATATTTATAAATATCTTAACAACTTTTTTATACAAATTTGATATTGTGTTTGTAACTTTTTTTCATTTTGTTACATGTTAAGATTATATGGATGAGAGTAATCAAAACATCAAAAAAATACATGAAAATAAATTTCATAAGTTGTGTACTTTTTACCGTAAATTAAATTACGATAAAAAAAATAATAAAACTATACAAATAAACTTTATATATTTCAACAATATATCTTCTTTTAAATTCAAAATTTAAAACTCCAAATTTTAAAAATTTCACTCCTTAATATTTTGACACAATTAATATTAAAATTCTAAATTTAAAAATGAAAAAATTATAATTAATAAATTAGAATTGAAACTTGTTAACATATTTTTTGAAAAAAAAATTTGGCCTTTTAAAAAAATTAAAGTTTAAAATATAACACACTTTTAAAAATTAATGTTTGCAAGTTTCTTAATTTTATTAAAAACTATGTATTAAATTTTATGAATCAAAATAAAAAATTTATTTATAAATATCAAATTTAAATAAAAATACTAAAAAAATATCAGTAAACTTTATTCTAACACATATTTATTTAAAATACAAACGTGGTATTTACAAGTAAAATTAAAAAAATCTTGTTTTTTGATAATAAATTTTAAAAAATCGTTTTTTAATAATAAAATTTTAAAAACTTGTTTTTTTAAACAGATTTTTTTAAGTATTAACTTTTGTTGATAAATTAAAAAAAATAATGAGTCAATGATAATAATGATAAATTTATTTGGTAAAATGTTTATTTATATAATTTCTAAAAAAAGGTTAAATATGGAAGTATTATATGGAGGATATAAATGTGGTTTTGGAGGAAAAAATTTGTGAGATGGAATGTGGTGATGAAAAGTAGCAAAATCATTTAGTTTTTATTAGAAGAGGGATTAGTATTTTGTTTTGAAGTCATTAAACTTCTAGGGTTTTAAATATTTTTATAAACATATGTTTATTATCTCACCAAAAGTAACACATAACCATGTATGTATTGAGGTGTTATGTTAAGTCTTTTGACACATATTCGAACTAAATGACAGAGTATTCTTTCATCTAACTATTACGGTACAAAATGGTTAATCAAGCCTATGATCGATAAGAAAAGAATAAACACTCTCAAATCATCGATGTCTCATTCCATTAATCAGATTGCTACTTAAACAAACTACTGTTACAATATCCAGTTATGACCTCCAACTATTCATCTATTACAATTCAAGTCCTTCTACTATTTAGTATGTAACAATACTTCCCCCATAAAATATTTTTGTCCCAAAAATCATAATAAGGAGAAGCAATTGTAAACAAACAATTATCAAAACAAATTAAAAAAAACGCTAATCAAAACTATCAAAACCAAACTGTGGAAATTCTTGTGCTTTAACAAATCTGGATGGTTGAACTGCAAAGGATCCTTGAATGCTAAGTTTCAACACCAAGCAATTGACCAGGAACTGACTTTCACTTTGATTTCCTAATTTGAGCAGCCACCGGCAGTTAATTAAGAGCTGATTTTTCTTTGCATTGCTTATGTTCTGACCTCTAAGATTCTTGTTCTTATATGATAATAGCTGAAATGAATTCATATTGCTAAGAACTATTCCAATACAACTTCCTTCCACAGTTACCCACTGACCCAGATTGATTTTTATTTTCATGAATCTTACATCCAAATTCCAGTTGTATAATAGCATCCAACATGTAACTAAAATAACCAAACCTTCCAAAATTTGAAACTCGACTGTATTTCTTTTATGACCTCCAACTTTGAAGTGGCCACTCATATCATCATCATCAGCATCATCATCATCATCCAAAATGACCAAAAAAATTGATCCATTCCTCATTTCCATTTGATTTAATGGTTTCAATCCATAGCCCATGTTGCCATTGACACCACCCAAAATGACCATATGTACTGGTCCATTGTTGAGTAATAACTGATTAGTGTCCCTATAACATTGCTTCTGATTTTCAATAATTTGTTGTATGTTATCAGCACCATAAGAAACAAGCTGAGCACTAAAAATTTGAACTATGCAAACACAAGTTGTGTGGCTTTCGAATATCTTTAAGCAAGAACCATTGGGAGCAGTATGTGCAATATGTGAGGTAAAAAACCAATTCAACAAGAGGAGCAAACTTGTTTTGAACAGAAAACCCATCTTTAACACATATTGCCAACCCGGTTTCCATTCAAACATTTCAACCTTCACCAACTCATACGTTTTCAATTCACTTCTAAACCTTTTAAACATTTTATCAAGCAACTTAAGGGTATACTCTATATCTTTTGTAGTCAACATGTCTTGTGGTTCTTGAAATCCATATAACCAATATGAAAAACCAAATTTAAAGATATCATCAAAATGCAACTTCACATAAATTTTTTTCCTTACCTGAATTTTATTTATAAATGTCTTCCGTGAGCTACTTAAATCATACAAAAAATTCATTACGAGTTCTTGCTTCCCCATTAACAAGATTTTTTGTGATAATAGAAACTGAATGATCAAATGCAGTGGAAATTACCTTCACGTTATTAGTCTTTATCACAACTAAAATATGCATTAAAGTTTCTATTTCTTCATGCTTCTTTACGACGTCAGATTCTAGTTTGTTTTCTACTATTTCACCATCCAAGGACTTGCAAATATAATTTTCATGATCCACACAAAAATCCATATAATTCTGATCATTCTTAATGTCATCTTCAATTTCCTTTGAATCATCACCAACAATCAATTCTTGATCAGTGGTTTCTTGAATACCATTTGATGAGTGACCAAAGTTTCATGTATTAAGAGGTGCAATGTGTTATATTTATGCATTTTGATATGTGGAATATAAAGGTTTTGTGTAGCCATGCATGTGCAGGAGTTGGAAGCTTAAAGTATGATTTTGGAAGATATTAGGCGAGAGATGCAAGAGTCGGAAGAGACACGGAGAAAACGGGGCAAAATGCAGGGTCAGCGTAAGCCTACGCTTCTACAGCGTAAGCCTACGCCGAAGGCAAATTGCAAACAGAAGCATCAGAGGGTCAGCGTAAGGCTACGACATATCGGCGTAGGCCTACGCCTAAGTAATTTCTTCACAGCGGCTTCCAGTGGACCGGCGTAGGCCTACGCCCTCCCAGCGTAAGCCTACGCTGGGTACGTTTCAGACGCGGGGTTTGGGCGAAACAGCCGAATTTCAAAGGTTATTTAGGTTTTTCTTCCCCAAATTCGAATCCATCTTTGGCTACACACTCCTTGGGCGATTTTGAGAGGATTCACACATCCACTTGAAGATTGAAGATGATCTCCCTTACCATGAGCGGGTGATTCACTTGTGGCTTCCTCCAGGCGGACGGTTCGTATAGGTTTTTGTATTTGATTCAGTTTATTCATGTGTGGATCTTGTTAGTTTCTGACAATAACTTGAGAGATTGATGTATTAGTTGATTTAAACAGTTTATGATTATGCTTTGAGTTTGCTTGCTTTACGATCTTGTTCGGTTGATGACAAAACCTAGTAGCAGGGTTGGGTGACTAAAGGGGGTAACTTGGCATTCATAAATTGGGTGATTGAATTATACTGGTTTGTGACGAAACTAGTTGTATAGGTTTTCTGACAAAGAATCTGTCTTCAATTACTGTTTCAACTAATTTTCCAACACTATGTCTATGTGGTGTCCAATTGAACAACTGAATTTTATGTGAAACCTAGAACCTGAAGTTTGGAGGATGTTACATCTTTATTTGATTTGTGTGTTTTCATCCTAATTATCAAACTAAGCAATTCCACTAACCACTTATTCCTCGTGGATACGATACTCTTCTTACCCTTACTAGTTAAGTGTTTAAGGATTGTTTTTGACCGACCTAACGACATCGATCACCATTCCCATTTTCATTTACATTGTTGGTTTCATGAATTTCAACCCCAAATTCAGATTCATCAATGGGTTCTTGAATTTCATTTCTATCCCTTTTAGGCATTTCCTCAAACACTTGGTGGGCAGATTCCACTTTTATGAATTGAGAAGAATATGGTGATTTAAGAACTCGTTGATTATCACTAAAGATATCACTACTACTTGTTTGGTGTGTATCGAATCCACGTACCTCAAAATCTGATGATCCTTCTTGAATTGACCCATGAACTGAAACCTAATTTGGAATCCTTTCGTGTAATCTAGCCAAAGAAAACGCCTGCTCCAACTTTAAACCTTTGTCCATATTGTGATACCTCATAAGAATATCACCAATTTCTGGTTTAAGACCAAAAATGAAAAGATATGTTGCATAATATTCACTAACTTCTTCAGAATTTTTGACCTAATCGAACAGAAATTGGAATTCACCACAATATTCGTTGACCATACCTTCTTGCCATATTGACATAATCTTTTTCAAAGCCATTTCCATGTTTTTATGATGATTTCTTGATTGATGGATGCTGCTGTGAATCACCCGAATTGATGGTAGAACCCATTTCTTGCCCTAATTTTGATTGTTGCTGTAGAAATTCGTTGTTGCCCTAACTTCGATTGTTGTTGTAGAAAATCCGTTGTTGGCCTAACTCTAACCCACGGTCGAGAGGAAAGGAAGCTCTGATACCATTGTTACGGTACAAAATGGTTAATCAAGCCTATGATCGATAAGAGAAGAAGAAACACAGAGAAGAAGGAGAGAACTCTCAAATCATCGATGTCTCATTCCATTAATCAGTTTGCTACTTAAACAAACTACTGTTACAATATCCAGTTATGACCTCCAACTATTCATCTATTACAATTCAAGTCCTTCTACTATTTAGTATGTAACACTAACCCTCTCCATTGTCACCAAACGTGACTATGAAACCCTCTTATTCAGTGTAGTTTACCGACAAAGATTTTAATCCAGTTTTGTTTTAAGCAACCAATATCGAGACACCATATAACTTTATCTAGTCTTTCCTGCACAAACAAATAAGACGACTTTTGAGAATACATTATTAGTGGGTTCTCCTGGAAGTGACGATTTCTGACATGATACAAACAAACATAAAATAATCAGGTTTTTAGTTGTCGGGTCTTACCCGTTCAATAAACGGGCCATTTTGGGGTGACATTTTTAATTAAGTAGGTTGATTTGTCAATCTGTTTAACTAAATAGGTCAACTTATCAACTCGTTTAACCCGTTTATTACAACCCACCAACTCGTTATCACGTTTACAACTTGATTACCTGCTAACCCGGTTGAGTTGCTTAGATAAATAGGTTAAACGAATCGTGTTCACGTTACACAATTTTAAGTGTATTCGGGTTAGAGTTAAGTTCGATCGTCTTCCATACATATTCCAAATGTTTGCAAACAAATGGCTAATAAGTGTCAAACTAAGTCTATATATCAAACATATAAATTACAAAGTAGCCTAAAAAGATTTTTAAAAACTTAATATCCGGCTGAAAAGAACTCCAATTGAACTCATGTTAGGGTGATGAGGGCCATTAATCCATTTACTCATTTACTCACCAAAACTGTCCAATAGTATATTGTCACCTCAAAACTACTCATTTACTCATATTTCATTTGAAACACTCTGCTCATTTACTCACTCATTTTTTTTTATAAAAAAAACATATAAATATGAGATGTGTGTGGTAGTGGTGGGGTCCACTAGAAGTGAGAGAGTAGACAGAGAGTGATATCACCGAGTAAATATACTTGATTACCACACTCGGTCTCCTTACTCGATTTGATGGGGGCGGTGTACCCATTTTACTCGGCTCACTTCTCTCCTACTCAGTGATACCCGAGTAGGGTGCCCCCATCACGCTTAGCGGCGTTGGAACCGGCTTGTCGAGCTTTGCTATCTTAGCTTTTATGGTTTGGCTTTTAGCTTTTAGGTTTTAGCATTTATAGTTTAGTTTTTTAGGTTTTAGTTTTAGAGTTTAGTTTTTATGATATGACTTTTAGGGTTTAGTTTTGATGTTTAGCTTTATATGTCTACTTTATTAGCTTTTATGATTTAGTTTTTTTTTTTATGGAAAAGGGACGATATCCCCCTCCTCCCGAAATTTATTAAAAAGAAATAAAGAATACAGGAGTAAAAGTAGTAAGGCAATCTCTTGTATTATCTATCGTTGCTCGTTTTTGCACTTCCAATGCTTCCACTTTTTGTTTCGTCTATCCATATTCTTATTGCTCTCTTTATTCAGGTTGATATTATTGCTCCCAGCCCATTTCGTAGCCTCATTGTTGTTACCCCTTTTTGTGGGCCCACTTGGTTTCCGAAGTCTATCCAGGCCACCCACTCAATGCCGAAATGTTTCCCCCTCCAGGCCCATATCTTATGTGTTCCCTGCCAGGCCCATTTTTTATTTGCTTCCCTTTTGTTACTATTGTTGCTTGCCCAGTACCTTTCGGGCCTTATTACAGCATGGACAGGTCTGCTACTTCTTTATTAAAAAACGATCTTGAAAATGGTCGAAAATGTTGGTTCATCTTCAACGGTTGTAAGAGTTATTTAAACCACAAGAAAGCCAGGTTTGATTTGTGTGAGATGTCAAGCGGACCGAACAAGGCTCGCTGCAAGCTGTGCGGATCGTTTTTTAGTAAAGAGTCAAACACAACTTTGAGCCGACGCTTAGAAAAGTATTGCAAGTTGTATGACGAGACGAAGATAGCAAAACCGAACAATGCGGATAATTAGTAATGTGTTATGTAAGTTAGTCTTGATGTTGTATTTCATTAAAATGGTTTATGTTCTTCTAAAATTTTTATTATTCGATAAAATAGTTTATGTTCTTGTAAACAAAATGCACTTTACTTTTCATTAAATTAATTTAAAAATTAGAAAACATACAACTAAAAGTTTAGAAATTACAAATTCAAATACATTAAAAATAAAAGTCTACTAGTTGATACTCGAAATACATTAAAAATAAAACATTAATTGAAATACGTCTAGTCGTTACTAGTCGGATCTCGAACTCTCTCGTGGGCTCTCGTCTCTGATTGCTTCAATTAATCCTCATTCCACCTCGTCCTCGTATATCTCACCCTCGACTAAGTTTTCGCCTTCAAGGGAAGATATATGTTATATTCATTCCGTCGCGTTCAAGTAATCCTTTAGGCAAAGACACATTTCCACCTATTGCGGAGTTAGTCTTGTTCTTCGTAAAGAAATAACCCTGTCACTAACAAAAAAGGCAAATTCCGAAGCTAATGTAGAAGCTTGGACGGTTAGTAAATCACCAACCGGTCATAGCGGATAGGACGGGAAATTGGTCTTCCTTCCTTTTCCACCAAGCCACTATATCAAAGGTCTCAAAATCTTGAGCATTCATACCGGTTAAAAAATCTGAACCGATATATCTACCCATATTGCTACTTGGGGTATTACCCCGTTGGCGTTTACTATTTTCATTCACTATAGTATTAAATAAGTTTAACATTAAACTCTGACTACTACTTGCACTTGTTCGATATTTCGCATAAATCGAAATATTACCAAACATTGAGATTCCTAGTAGTAGGAATGATCCGCACAACCGAGGGAGTACTAGCAGTAGAAGCACCAAGATTAACATTAGATTGTGCTTAACCATTTTGAGAGTTTTAAGTATGAGCGTTTTTTTAGAAATAAGAGTATTTTTTTTTAAATAAGAGCTTTTTTGAATGGTGTGGTTGAACCAATATAACCTACACCTATTTGTACAAGTTTGGCCGTTTTTTTTGGGGGGGGGGGGGTCCAAAATACAAAAAAAATGGGTTTATAGCCGTTAAAAATATTCAGCTAACGGGCCAAATCGGTTTGGAAATCTGGTCGAATCCGGAACCGGTTTGAGACAGAACCCGGTTCGGGTCGGGTTGAGAACCGGTCTCCAAAAAATATTTTCCAAACTGGTCTTACACCTATAGTTTTGACCCCCACTCGGACCCAGTCGTGTGAAACCGGTTTGACGTTTGAACCGGGTCGGGTTAGAACCCGGTTTACTGGCCCGGAACCGGTTTGGATGTACACCACTAGGACACAGGAGAGGATTATATTTATTGCTTCTATCCTTTCGGGCCGACTTCCCCTACTTTTCCATTTATAGTTTTTGAGCCATTTTATACAACCTTTTATTTGAGTCCATTTTCTAGTTCATTTAAAACATTATTTTGTTTAAACATGTATTTTTATGCACAATGTAATAAACTTTTAGAAAATTAATTTTCAAAAAATATATACCAATACTATACTTAAGTTAGAAAGAATAAAATACTAGATTTTATAGTATAATTTTTTCTAAAAAAATGATGAATCTATAACAGTTATCGACATTTAAAAAATGATGGAACTAGAAAAATAATCATCTAATTGTGGCCTTTCCTTTTTGCTAGTTAACTACGAAATCGCCACCACCTCTATCCTAGCCATTGATTTGCTTTATTAAAGGGTACGGATTTACTTAGCATGCTTCTCACGCAAAATCCATTTCTTATTTGATTGGGCTCCTATATATACACACACACATATATACATATACATACATAAATAAATATATATATATATATATTTGTACAACTAAATACATACATACATATACAGTGCATAGTGATCTTATAAAAAAATCCAATTTTTTTGTGAGAACTTTAAGAACCCATCTAGACCACTCATATATTCAAGTCGTGGGATGCGTTTGAGATCGGATTTCTAGTGATGAGAGTCTCAATGGGTAATTATTTACAGCATAGGTTCATAAAATGGGATCCCCAATACCCGATAGAAAACCTACGAACCCGATGGGTAATGAATAATCAAGTAACTGAAGGATATGAGACCAGACATGAGAAAAAAAATTCATAATCGGATATGAGACTAATAATACTAGCCCGATACAAACCTGACTCATTATCATCCTACTAAAGTCTAACATTGAATAATTAACTTTCCTATAATATTGTACGTCACCATTGTTTGCGGTAACAGATGAGAGAGAGATAACTGGCTTTAAAGAGGCAAAAACACATCAACTCTACTATCATGTGTCGTTGGGACGTGTCGAACAAAGTTCATTGATAAATTTACATGATAATTTTTATCCTTATCGATTAACCAGATTTTAAATTCATTCATCCACGATGTAGTCTTGGTGTGTATTCGTGCTTCTAATAAAACCAAATTTATTTTAACTACTCCTTTAAACCTAAATTTATTTTAACTCGTTATCTAACCCCTATTGCAACCTCTATTCGTGCTTATAATAAAACTAGTTTAGATAGTATGGCCTATTGAAATGTACAAGAGCGCACATAGGACATGGTTTTGCATGTGACTTTTAACTTGTAAGAAAAAGAAGGAATAATTTTGGGTCCACCTAGCCAAATTGGAGCCACCAAAGTCTACTTTTAGTTCTAAATGGTACCCATTTGACAGATAGGGTGAGCCCATAAAAGCCCATCAAATAACATTTTTAATTCAATAATTAAATTTCTAAATTTTAAATCCGGCATCACATACGTTCATATCAAGTTAGATATTACAACATTTATTTATATATTTTTATACTAGCTTAGAACCTTGTAATATACACAGAGTGAAAAATATCATAAATAAAGTTTTTAAAATTTTTATGTATATATTTTATGATTGTAAAAATCTATTACATATACTAAAGATAAAAATAAATTAAAATATGTAAAAATTAATATATAATTGAGTTTCAAAAATAAGTTAATTACTATTTAATGTAATTTCACTTTCATTTACTATTTGATTTAAAATAAAAGTTTATTATAATAAGGAATCATTCAAATTAAATGTGTTTTATTAGTATAACTACGTTAAAATCCCGTGTATTACACGGGTTGAATAAATAAAATGTTATATACTTAGTAATAAAAAATTTATATTTTAAAAACCCATGTAATACATGGGTTGAATAAACCGGTATATTATATCGGTTGAACTATTTATAATTAAATAATAATTATCCGTAATTAAATTTATATTAAAAATCTAAAAATAAATTATTTTAATATCATTATTCAATATGAAAAAGAGATAGTCGGGAAAAAAATGATACAAATGAACCAGAAAGTAACATGTATCCATAAAATTTATTTATTTATTTATATAAATATTATTATTTGATATTATTATTTAATAGGAGAGAGAAACAGAAAAATTAATATTTAATAGGAGAGAGAGGCGGGAAAATAAACATGAGGAGTAACCAGAGAGTAACACGTGTCCCCTATGGTTTTCCTTTATTATATAGTATAGATTAGTATTTTCTTTAAAAATACATCATTATTAAAAGATAGATGTGTATTTAATAAAAGAGAGAGGCGGAAAAAATACGATGAGAATGAATATATAGTCGACACGTGTCATTAAAAACTTTTATTTATTATATAGTATAGATTTTAGAACACATATTTAAAATGTTTGCAATATAATACTTATACAATTAATGTGTTAAATACAACTAGAAAGTTTGCCTGCCTCGCGTTGCGGCAGCATCGAACGCGACGAGAGTTTGGTAGTTATTGATTCGGCTCGTCCACGGGTGTAAAACTTACATTTTAACACATACTCGCTATAACGTAAGATTAAAAAAAACACTCGAAACGCTGAAAAAGAATAAACAAACTCGTGCATCTCGTTTAAAAAAAGTTAACGAAAACTATTACTAATACCCAGTAAACTTGTGTTACAATTTTATAAAAAATTAAAGTTTTGTGACAAATCTGTAAAAAGAACAAACTTTGAGTAAAAATGAATTTGTGTCAAATGTGTAAAGACACAAACTTTTGTGCCAAAATAAAACCCATGGAAAGGTTACTATTGAATTCCTAAGGTTTCGTGTCAAATGTGTAAATACACAAACTTTTATGCCAAAATAAAACCCATTTAAATTCCTAAGGTTTTGTGTCAAATGTGTAAATACACAAACTTTTGTGCTAATTTGAAAACCACAAAATTGTGTGGCCAAAGCATAAACCACTAAAATGTTTTTTTATACATTTGAAAAACACAAAGTTATGTGGCCAAAACATAAACCACTAAAACGTTACTATTGAATTCCTACAGTCGTGTCTGGCCGTGTGTTACTGTTCAATTCAATTCCTAAAGTCTTTCGATATAAAAGAGAATATAAAGGATAATTATTCCAAGTTATACCATGTGTCATATTGATCCCCTAAACCTTATTTGTGACTTCATTTATCGATTTCTATTACTTATTTATTTACTAGGTTATAAGCATGTGTTTTACACATGTTAAATCCAAGAAATATTAAATAGTTAGTATTGAAGATTTATAAATTATAAAGAAAATATTAGAATGTAATAAAGATTTAAAAATTAATAAATAAAATATTAAATAGTTAGTAATGAATAAAAAATAAGCGAAAAAAATAATTTTGAACTCATAAAATTATAACACGTAACGCAACTGGTTACCTATTTATTAGGTATAGATCTTAGCGTCATCAAATCTTAGAACAATATGGTGATCAAATAGATTTTAATCATAATATTTTATTTATATTTAACAAACTAGACTTGTCAATATTCAACTGGCAAGTCCCATTTCTAATTTTAATTGTAAGTCAGACTTAAGAGATGTTTGGGATTACGGTGGTTTATAACTTATTGACTTGGCTTTTTTAAAAACTTAATAAGTTAAAAAAGTGTTTGTTAAACACAAAAACATTTTTTATTTTGGCTTTTTGAAAAGAGTAAGAAACTGTTTTCCTAAAGCCACAAAAAACCTGGTTTTTTAAACTTATTTTGGCTTTTTAAGAATCAAATTACCAATCTACCCCATCATTTTACCCTAAATATCAAATAATCATAACCTAATACCAATCGTTGACTCCAACCCTCGCCGATCCACCACCACGCATGTTCTCACCGTTGGCGACCACCGTCATAAGTCAATAAGCTAATCCAGACACTTTTTTTAAAACTCGTTTTGAAAAAGTCGTAAGTCAATAAACACTTTTAAATAAATGATAAACCATGTCTCATGACGGTAATTTTTCATGTTATACCACCTCTCTCCTAGACAACCATCAAAGGGGGTTACCCTAAATAGCTTATATTTCTCATGAGTAAATTGTCATTTTCGTCCATGTGGTTTGATTAAAATTGTCACTTTCATCAAATAGTTTATTTTTTTGTATCTGGGACCTCGTGGTTTTAAAATCTTGCGACTTTCATCCTCGTGGTTTTAAAATCTTGTCACTTTCATCTAATCAACTAACACCATCCATTCTTCTCAGTTAAATGAGGGGTATTTCAGTCATTTTACATATTTGTTTTATTTCTTCATCTTTTTTACTTTCTCTTTTTAATCATCCACAATTTTAAAACCATAAATTACAAATTGTGTCCTTTATCTATTACTCAAATTACAAGCATTGTCCTTCAGCTTCATTAATTACACTGTATATCCTTATTTTGAAACATTTGCACACTTTATGTCCTTTTGACTAACCCCCATCCAAAATCTTTGTTAACTCTGATCATGTGCCCGTCACACGAAGGGAATTTTCGTCTTTTTACCCCTTACTTATTTTATGACTCACTTTTCAAACTCTTTACTCATCGGATGATTGAGTATATATCACACCTAATCCACTCATGCTTACCCAGATCTACAATATCAAACCGATTGTTTCTCTCTCTCTCTCTCTAAAAAGTTGCAATGGATGATGATGAAGCGGTGATAATTGGAGCAGGGATTTGTGGGTTAGCGACGACCCTTGCTCTTCACAAGAAAGGGATTAAATCCGTAGTAATGGAGAGATCTGAAAGTCATAAAATAAGTAGGGGTAAAAAAGATGAAAATGCCCCTCGTGTGAGGGGCACATGACTAGAGTTAATAGAGATTTTGGATGGGGGTTAGTTAAAAGGACGTAAAGTGTGCAAATGTTTAAAATAAGGACATACAGTGTAATTAATGAAGCCAAAGGACAATGCTTGTAATTTGAGTAATAGATAAATGACACAATTTGTAATTTAGTAAAAAAAAATCTAAACATGTAAGAATATGTGTCTTTGATTACATTTATAACTTTTAGGTTTAAAAAGAAATCAAAACTTTTTATATTTTTAAATAAAAAAGAAGACAAATGGTTTCTATTTATGAATTAAAGATACTAGTAAGCTTCATCAAGCTCGTTGCGACGAGCATGTGTTAAGGAAGTATGTTTGGCAGATGTTGCTTGTTTGCTCTGTTTTGTACATAAAAGCGTAAATTAAAGAAGAAAATAAACAAAATTCATCAGTTTGGTACCTAGATTCAGTATTCATGGATGTTGGTCTTTAATATATATAGATATATAATTATTTGTTATAAACTAATTTATGAGGATGCGTTCGATTTCCTGTAATTTTTAAACTTAAAATATTCATAAGCATTTGAATTTTATGTCCATAAATATCATAACTATTATGAATAAAAAATGCAAAATTTTCCCCCAAAAGTTGTTGGATTTACGCAATAAGAAAGCGTGCATAGCCATCATTCTTTTTTGTGTAGCACAAACATACAAACTCACCCTTTTCCAAGGCCAACTCCTTGATGTACTCACATCTTTGCTCGTGGGTTTCATTCCCCAAAATGATGAGGCTAGCTTTCAATCACATACGTATATGCACACACAACATCTTTGCTTGTGGACCTTTACAAACAACCAAGATTAGATGATTTCAAATTTACACGAGTTTTTTAACTAATAGACCCTGACTTAGATATATTAACATATCATAAGAAACCTAAGGATTTAACATTCATAATAATATTTTCGATCTTGACCGGTTTATTAGAGAAGTGTTTCTCATTCCATAAACACCAAGTCATAATAAATATCCCGTGAAACGCCTCTTTAGCATGATCCCCAATACCGCAATAAGAATAAAGCTCGAGCAAATCCCTCACCGAGAAAGCGAATATGAGAGCGATCCGGCACCACCAAACACGACGTAAATAGATACCACTCGACTCGGGCTAGGAATTGCATAAAACACACCAGAGGCTATCGTTAAGGATGTTCCTCCTAGTCAAAGCGTGGAAGGTCGGAATCCTTTGTTGTACAAACAATAATTACTATGACATTTTTGAGCTTGTAACTCAATAAATTCATAAATTTATATGTCTACTAAAATGTTTCACACAATTCTATTATTATTATTACTTACAAAACCCAAAATGGTTACTCAATATGCACAATTTATAAGCTGTCATTGCATGCGCCATTTGTTAGACTTTTTATTATAATTAATTATTTTATTATTACAATTAATTTGAAAGTTATTTTGTTTTTTCATTATAACTTTTAAAATACGATGTTTTATAAAATTTCAAATATGCAACGTGTTTATTTTTATCTACATTTCGGTGTAAATTTAATTCGAAACGGAGTTGGTCGTAATAGTTTACATGTCTTCAAATCACAAACGTTTACGAGTCACCAAAGTTGTTTCAAAGTTTCAATTTTTTCATAGTTTTTTTTTTTCACTTACAACTTTTAAAATATGATGTTTTATAAAATTTCGAATTTGACGTTGCAACGTGTCTACTTTTATCTATGTTTCGACGTTAATTTTCATAACGTCATTTTTAAACCGATCAGTTGTTTTAAACGTTTTTTAGACCGTTTGATTTTTTAAACCATTCAATGCTCATCTCCAAATATACCGTTGCGGGGTTCCTTTTTTTATCTATGTTACCCGTCGCAACGTGGTCCGCATAAGCAGTAACTTGATTTTTTTATTCTATGTGTTTATTTTTTGTTAAATACAATATTTTTCATAAAAAGAAACAAATAGCGTCCCTGGCCAGTGATTCACATACGTACACGTACTACAACCCCATTTGTATCTACATTTCAAACACGCGCGGAATGCGTCATTTTAATTTAAAAAAATAAATGATTTACTCTTACTACTCTTAAACTATGATGTTTTAGAAAATTTTGAAACTGACATTACGACGTGCCTATTTTTATTTATGTTTCGGTGTGAATTTTCGTTGTTGTGACGGTTTTTTATGTCCGTTTAAACCGACCCGCCGTAATACGCTGATGGGTGTCGAATCCACCAAATAAATTGTGTAGTAAACCTACTTGACACACTAAGAATAGTATGAATGGAAGTAAGGTTCGTGTCCTCAGGGATACAGAATAATTTAATTATACCAAAAACGTTTGATACAGATCCATTTGTAAAACTCAAATGCTTTGAAGGGGGTTTTGATTATGAAAAAAATATTGATACTAAAAACGTTAATTAAATTGTAGGTTGAATTCAAATATTTAAAAACAATTCCAACACAAAGGTAATTTCTTTGATTTTACTCGACTTACGATCATTAACAGTTATGGTGCAATAATCCTTTAATTTAAATGGTGTGTATCGATACTAGACATCACGTCGTTCGGATATCCACTCTGTCTAATGTCTAACCAAGCGCAGTTCGTTGATTAGAGCCAACCCGCTACTCCAAGTTCACGTCGTTCGGACCTTAGCGTGCGGGTTGCAATGACAGAAGTATTGATTATAATCAAACACTCACGCCGTTCGGAATGTTCGATTAGATTGAATGACTCTATAATGATTTTAGGTTTATAGACAAACACAAAACATTATTTGTTCTTTAAATTAAGAATTAAAATCCGATTAGGGTTTTAAAAAGTGAAGAACTTTATTAGAAAATTAATAAGTTGATCAAGTTTATTAACAATCTAATACATAACGGATTAGATCCGGGTTTAAGATCAAGAATCAAACAAACAAACCATTCAAATAAACGGATCACATAATCGTCTCAAATAAAATTCGAATCAAACCATAAAAATAAACCGTAATGTCAGAATTAAAACGACTTAGCCGGACATGACGACTAAATCAAACAAACAAGTTCAAGGATGAAAACAAAATAAAAACTAAACACAAGAATTTAATTGTCTTGAAAAGTTAAAATCCCCCTTGCTCCCGATGGATTTCTTCCTTTTTCTAACCGCCGTCGACCAAAGTTCCAAGCCAAAGAAAAAATTGTGATAATGCTCCCTTGAAAACCGTCCCACGTGGTTATCATATATATCTCTCTCTCTCGTTTGTGTTAATATAATATATATATATATATATATATATATATATATATAGAGGGATGTTCTATTAAGAACCAAAGAATTGTTGAGAACCAAAAGAATCATTTCTATCCACTAATTATTTTTTGTCTTTTTTTTCTTTATAAATATATAAAATTTTCTTGTGGTTCTCAACCTTATCATGGTTCTTAAAAGAATGTGTCCCTATATATATATATATATAGTATATTTATATTAATCCAATATCCACAAATGTAGGAAATTTGATACATCTCCTCGTAAGTCCAACACGGCCGTTTCAACTATATAACCCTGAAACGGCCGTTTCAAGGTTTTGTCCAAAACTCTCACAATCTCCAAAACATACTTTTGTCTTCAAAATTCCTTACAACTCTTTCCAATCCTCTTTGTTATCGCTCAAAACCGCTCCGGACCTACATAAACATAAAAAAACAAACCAAAGTAGACTCCACTCCACCAATTCATGTGATGCACAAAATGATCTAATATACGTATGATAAATGCATAATATGTGGGAAAAACATAATGGAAACGAGCTATAAAACATGCCTAAATATGCAACTAACATACGCCGCCGACGTGCATATTTTTATCTATATTTCGGTGTAAATTTTTTCAAATAACTTCACTTTTGTATACAATGAGGTAACTTTTCCGTTACTATCGAATATACCGCTGCAACATGTTTTTTTAACGTCGCGTTGAATGTATCATCACGATTTGTTTATTTTATCTACGTTTCGAACCCGCCGTGGAGCGCGGGTGGTAACCCACTAGTTTTATATCATTTTCCATTGAAGATAGTAGAAAAATTAAAAACATTTTATATAAATGGTATTTATATATGGTTATATGTCAATAATATACTCTAAATCAACTCAACATAAAGCACAACAAGTCTTAAAGGATCATAAAGAGGAGCCAAAGTTATATATTTATATGGTTTGTAATAATAATTTTAGTCTTAGTATAATCTTGCTGACTGAGGTCTTGTATGTTTATTTAAAAAAATGTAATAAAATAAAAGACACTGTCAAATGGATGATCGTTTTGAATATTTTATTGACATATGAGCCCTTTGCATCTCAAGAGAAACTTATCGGCCCTTGGAGGTTCTTTGGCATTGCTCTAAGTGGGCAAAGGTGTCCAGGATGCTTCAACAAAGCAGCGGGTCGAAAAGACAAACGAAAGGAACTAATGAGTTTGTGGAGGAACCATAACGCTTAATCGGGAGGAACAAGGCAAATGACAAACGAAAGGCGGAAGCTACAACGACCTCAGTGACAGACGAGAAGTTGGATAAAGTGTTGATCAAGTTGGAGAATTTTAGCACTAAGTACTAGGAGGCGAAAACAAAAAATTCAAACTTAGAGAGTATGTGAACGACCGGGAAGATCCAAAGGCGTCAGCGTTGAACACTGACCACTTTTTGAGGGAAGATATTGATTCTTGAAGATGTCCTAAAACTAAAAGTGAAGATTCAACGTTTAAGGAGCTAATCGAGCTATATTATTTTGTAAGTTGTGTTTTTAAATATTTATGTAATGTTTTAACTATTAATGAAATTGATTATTTAAATTATATTTATTTGTTTTTAAATTTTATTTACAAATTGTTAAAAATTAACTTTAATTTTATTTATAAAATAAATATGATGTGGACACTCCAAAATACGAAGATATGTAAAAAATCAGTAAAAACTGATATAACGTTAATGTAATTAGTTTGAAAAACATAAAATATGAAACCGTGGCTAATAAGATAACCCGTAATATTTAGAAGTTAATATTATATCACAACACAATCCGTGCACTTAGTTCCTTTTGGATTTAACTCTCAACCTTTTTAGTAAAAGAGTCTTTAATTTTTTCTTTTTGAATTTTCTTTGTTTTTTAATGGCGAACAGTGAATGTTGTGACGTCACATCCTGTTACATGGGAGAGTCTCGTCCAACTCCGGTCAATATGTTGTCTTAATCGGACTCACTTGGCGTCAGAGTTGGAGAGCATCCATGGAAAAATTCCACCCAATACGGCCCCTTTCGGGCTTGAGGGAGAGCCGAGACTCGAACCCTGAATCGGTGTGGGTAAAACCCAGTTGCATCAGCCTAAGCTAGGCCTCATTTGCATGCCGCAGAAACTAATGTGGAAGACAGAAATTAAACCTGAATCATTAGAAACATCAGATATCTCTCTTACCACTTCACCACTAGTTTATTGGCTTGAATTTTCTTTGTTAATAGATTCAAACCAAATTCTAATAAATTGTTTTGTTTTAAAAAGGAAAAAAATTATTTATGAAGCATCCTCTCTCTTACCCATTGGGAATGGAATATGGCAAAAGGTCTTTGACTTGTAGCAGCTTGTAAGGTCTCTACGATCAATGCTCTCTCTCACACACCCCTCTGACACTTCACATGTTCACACAGACCCACACCACAACATTCATCCCTACTGCCCACATGGAAGTGTGAACAAAGACGTTCAATTGTCAAATTAATCCTTTCAAATTTTTGTTCTTTTCTGCTGCAAAAGGGTTTGATTTTCCTTATTCTTTGGAGGCAACAATGGCGGAAATGAATTGGATTTATATGCCCAGCTCTCTTCTATAAGATCAATTGAGAAATTGTAATTATGGCTTGCCTGCCAACTGTTTGATGTTATGTCTGAGAGAAACAGAAACACAAAAAAAGTTGACTTTTGGTTTCCGGTGATTATAAGTTTGTTGGGTGTTAAGCATTTGGATTGTTAAATTAGATTAGAACAACAATGGCTGCAAAGATTTTGCATTCACTGACAGAGGACAACACTGATCTACAAAAGCAAATAGGATGCATGACTGGTGTTTTTCAACTCTTTGACCGCCACCAGATTGTCGCCGGACAACGCTTCTCCGACCACAATCCCAAAAGGCTCCCTCCTGGTAACCCTCAATTTATACTTCATATATATTCATCACCTGAAATATTACCATACAACCATACCTGTAACTTTTTAGGTTGTACATATACGTTATGTATATATTAAATTACTAGCTTACGATCCGTGTACTACATACGGGTGAAAATAATATTTAATATAATTTGACTCTTATTTACTGTTTGATTGAAAATAAAACTTACATAATTAGATTTTAAGGATAATTTAAAATGTGTTTTATCAGTATAATTAGTATTTTCTTTAAAAATATATTATTATTAATATTATTATTGTTATTATTAAAGGTAGAGGTGTATTTAATACAAGAGAGAGGCGAGAAAAAAATGATGAGAATAAATATAGAGGCGACACGTGGCATGAAAAAACCTTTATTTATTAGATAGTATAGATATAGATATAGATGTATAGAGCTTATTTGTGTCAAAATTTTGAGTACATAATGCTAGAAGCACATGAGAAGTATAAAAAAGTTTATATAAATACTTTGCACCTTGCGTACGTGATGCAGTGCATTTTGCTCTTTGCGCCTCGCGCTTCTTAAAACCAAGACAAGTAATCCATTGATAGTTATTGTTTTTGTGTTTAAATCTGCAGAGTATGTTCACTAGAAACTCCTCCATTCAAATTCTTGATATTGAATCATAGTTACTTTATCTGTATCTCAACATCAAACTTTACTTCATCTTATGTAGGTAGTCCACAGTTTTACAATGGAACTCCTGAATATGACTCAACTAATTCATACCCGAGACCATATGTTATGGTAAGTATGCCAAAACTATTTCTTACCATGAGCAGTTTGAATGCTCATTATTATGTGATTGTAATTTTTTTACTTTTAAGATTCAGAAACAGTTAAGGTCCATTCTTGAGGTAGCAAAACGGTTAGGGTCAAAAAGGGCTTGGGTTGAAATTTTTTGTTGTAGTACGGATCCAAATGGGTCAGATCAGATTGGGTACATATCTTGGTTCTGATTGTCTGATTATTTAGAGGTCAAATTATAGTTTTGGATAATTAGTTGCATACGGGCTGCAATAAAACTGATTATATAATGGTGAACTGACATTACGTACTCTGCAGGACAAGAACAGGGCATCGCCAGATTCATCTCGAGACTCTTTCTCATCAATGTCTCGTTCATCTTCCTTTTCATCTTTGGATTGTAATATTAATAAAACAACTCATCAAGAACCCGAGCAAATTGTGTTTCCTGCAAGGGATTCTTTAACACGACAATCTCGTCAAACGGTTGACCTTCGAGATGTGGTCAAAGATTCGATGTACAGACATAAATCTACAGTCAAAGATGATGGACCCAACCATGTGGTGGATTATAGAGTCTCACTTGATGCACTTGCTAAATTTCAAGAGTCCAATTGGTGTTATAATGAACATATAGAACTTTCTAGATCTAAATCTTACCATCTTAGGGACGGGTCGTCAAATACAGTGCTAAAAGATTGTCCTAGGTTTTCTTATGATGGGCGGGAAACAAACCGTTTATCTTTTCCATCACGAGATAATACAAAAGCAGTGATTTCAAAGCAGCTGGAAGAACTACCGAGACTGTTTCTAGACAGCAGAGAGAGTTCGGCCCGTAGTTTAAGAAACCCGAAAATTGCTGATGTCATCTCTGCTGACCGAGGTCCGGTTCAATCACGGGCGCCTAGTGTTGTAGCCAAGTTGATGGGCTTGGAAGCTTTGCCCGATTCTTCATCACCCGACCAGAAGGGATCGGGTTTGGGCCCGATCAGGACTACTGGGGTTGAAGATGTGAATTCATTGTCAAAATCTGTAAAAGCAACCAACTTTTTCGGGCCTATCAAAATGCATAACTCTTCAAGATCACCAAGATTTCCAATCGAGCCTGCACCATGGAAGCAAGGGGATGGTGTTGGAAGTCCTCAAAAGCTCGTTTCTCGTGCTATGAAATCACCAACCAGAATAGATAGCCCGTTTTCATCTGTTTACAGTGAAGTTGATAAAAGACTGAAGCATCTTGAATTCACACAATCTGATAAGGATCTTAGAGATCTTAAACAGATATTAGAGGCAATGCAGTCAATGGAAGCCCAGAAAGAAGGAACACAAACTATGGTGAAAAGACAACCTGTTTCCACTCACAATGAAAAATTTTCAGACCGTCAAAACCTTAGGGGATCGAATAATTTGAGGGCTTATGAGTCACCTATTGTCATCATGAGGTCCGCAAAGCTTGTTGAAAGATTGGGTAGGCCCGTTGAAGACTTTCTGATCAATGATAGAAAGATTTTCGGAAATAATATTCCTAAAAGTACACGTAGAGAGAATATGGTCAACACGACTGAAGTCAAAAGTGGAGGAAGACATACAAGGATTACACCAGGTTTGACCAAAGATAATGCTACAACTTCAGGAAAGAGCTCGGGATCTTTCGGCCCAAGATTGCCACAGAAGAGGCCTGAGTTAGAGAGGCGGTCTCGGCCGCCCACGCCGCCAGTGGATTCTTGTAAATTGAGAAAACAGTCGGCCAAACAGGTTTCAGAGTCGAGTTCCCTTGGTGGAAGAAGGTCAAAATATTCTAACATTCAGCAAAATGATGGTCAACACCGTGAGATCAAGGGCGAATCAAAGAAGTTGAGTTACAGAGAGACTCGAGTGTGTAATGAAGTGGTCAACATTCCTGAATTTTGTGAAGAAATTGATAACATGCGGAGTCCTATCTCAATACAACAGGTAAGTTCTGTTGATGGCCAGGCTGGGCGGGTTGGGTAACGGGTCAAAACGGGTCGACTCAAGATGGGTCTTTTTTAGTACTAGTCAAAACGGGCCGGTTGGGTTGGGCAAACTCTTTTTTGTCCATTTTTAATTTTAAAATACTTAGTGTGTTAGTTATGGTTATAAAAACAATATTATCATAGTAATAATCCAAATATTCGTATGCATCAAAAATAGACTGTGGGAGACTTTTAACCCGTTTGACCAATTTCCCTTTTAGAAAAATTATTTTGTTCGAGATAAAACAACCCAAATCGAGTCATTCATAAGTAAACAAGTCAAAATTTACACCAACTACATTTATCAAATTTCAAATCTCTAATGACTTTATAATCAATTTTTTTCTTCTAGAAATCAACTTTACTTGTGAGGGAGCATGAATTACTTGAACCGGAATATCCAAGTCCAGTTTCTGTTCTTGATAATGGAGTTTATACGGACGATTCGCCTTCACCTGTGAAACATATGCTGCAGACGCCGAAAGGTAAAAAAAGAATTATCATTCTTCTCGGATCCAATTAACTGTTTGATAAGTGATAACCCATCATAATATTGAATCTTTCAGTTAAGAATTAAGATGCATAAGGGGTGTTTGGATTTGCATTCTGGAACCGATTATTTGATTATTATGAATTGAAGTCACAATAATGGGAATTTAATGTTTGGATAAACGTATTCTTCTTCTGATAATCAGAAGTTTTGGGGGTAATTTCTGATTATCTAAGTGTAAACTAATATAATTTTAGGGACTTTTACTCCTATGTTCAACACGCCTCCCTCTTTTTCATAAATGTGTCCTTTTTTGGTCATCTTTGTCGAGGATTCAAATATCTGACTATCTAATTGTTACAACTTCAATTAACAAACACACATCCTAACAGTATTTTCTATAGTCGGTTTTATTACAACTGATCTGAGTCTGATTATCCGTATCACAGAATCACTTTCAAGTTTCAAAATTCACAGCTAAACACACCCCCACAGAATGAAATAGCCATATATAAAATAGAATCTTTCAGTTATAAGCATACAATGCATAGTAGTCAAAGGCTAAGGCTCACTCAAGGCGCAAAGGGTGAGCTGTAATTACAGGGCGCTTAAAAAGCATGAGCCTGACACAAGCAAGACGTATGTGATTCCAGGCCATTTTTTGCTGTTTTAGACTGGTTCAGGCTGGTTTAGACTAGTTTAGGCTGGTTCGGTTTTTGCAGATTTTGTAGGGATTAATCTTCATATTACGGGTCAACGGGTACGGGTCAACTAATTAGAATGGGTCAACAAGATTTTTAGCTTAGTCACATGTTTTATTGTTTTAATAGATCTTGGGTGGTTAACAAGTTGTGGGTTAGTGTGTAAGTTAGTTTCTTTATTTAGGAGGTTTTCTCTATTTATTGCAAATGTTTGAGAATTAATGAAAGCAAGAGTTTAGAAGCAGTAAAAACTAATCTCTAAACGCTAGTCTGATCCAACAATTGGTATCAGAGCGAAGGTTGAGAAAGAGGGCCGGTTTGAGAGTCGTGTTCCGGAAGGAGCATGCGGGGCTGAGGAAGAAGAAGCAGCAGGTCCGTTGAAAGCAAGAAAGGGCTGATTCAGATCAGCAAGAAAGAAGAAAGAGGCAGGGCTGATCGAGATCAGCAAAAAAGAAGAAAGAAAAGAAGGAGAGCCGATCGAGCGCTGCAAGGAAGAAAGAAGGAAGAACAGGCGCGCCGCAAGGAAGAAGAAAGAGTCGGTATCGCGAAAGAAAGAAAGATAGCAGCAGGGTTTGAGACGGCACTGTTACCCCATGGCGAAGAAAAAGAAAGTGAAGCAAGTATGCAGTCTTGCGCCTGCTGGAACCACCACTGAAGGGAAGTAGAAGCAAGCTAGCAAGAAGGCTCGTTAATTTTACAATGATGGATATGGTTTAATCGGTTTGAAGAACAAAGAAGTAAGGGCTGGATATAATTTTTCCATCAAATATTGAAGAAATAAGAAACGTAAGTATCGGCAAGTTAGTTTGTTGAAGGAGATATCCAATCTTATTGGGTGTTTAGGTGAAAGTAAAATATTGGTGGCGGTGGTTAGTGTCTAGAGAAAGAAAATAGAGGACAACCATATATGTAGGTGAAGCAAGCAATCAAGCACCTCCTTTGGTTGCCAATGTTGACTTGAATCGATTCTAAATTAAAGGAAGCAAGCAAGTATCTTTCAAAATCACGGCTTGAAATCAATCAAGTGAAAGCAAGCACACATGCACCTCAATATTTTAGGGCTGGAATTTATCCGAAATTGATGCAAGCTACTAGGCACCTCAAAAGAAAAAGTCAAGTTCATCAAATAAATGAAACAAGCAAGCAAGCAGGTAATTTATTGAAGCAGGCATATAACTCATTTATTCCTATTGATGCAACCAAGCAGATAGGAGGGAAATTTGTGGATGTTTTGACGAAGAAAAATCGAGAAAGCAACACGGGTGTTTTGGGCTCAGTTTCGAGGCTGAAATGGTGACCAGGTTAAAGCCAGAAGTTTGTAAAGACCAACGCAAGAATGCAAGAATAGCAAAAAAAAGCAAGAGTAAGACACAAGCGAGGAAGGAGATTCGAAGCAAGCAAGAACGGTTCGAATCAAGCAAACAAGGAGCAAGTTTAGAAAGAAAACCGAGTCCGGTTATAGCAAGATAGCAAGAAACGAAAGCAAGAGCAAGCGCAAGTGAGCAAGAGCAAGAGACGAGTCGGATTTGAGTGAACCGAAATCAATATTAAGGGGGTGAATGTAGGGATTAATCTTGATATTACGGGTCAACGGGTTCGGGTCAACTAATTAGAATGGGTCAACAAGATTTTTAGCTTAGTCACATGTTTTATTGTTTTAATAGATCATGGGTGGTTAACAAGTAGTGGGTTAGTGTGTAAGTTAGTTTCTTTATTTTAGGAGGTTTTCTCTATTTATTGTAAGTGTTTGAGAATTAATGAAAGCAAGAGTTTAGAAGCAGTAAAAACTAATCTCTAAACATTAGTCTGATCCAACAGATTTTGGCCTGTTTTTTCAGATTTTTTCGCCTTTGCTGCGTTGCGCCTGGCTTTGACTATGTAATGATTCATGCATATCATTGCGTATATACTCTCTCTGTCTAATGGTGTAGTGTTTATGATTTTGTTATGTTGTAGAATTAAGCAAGGATGAATTTAGGGTTATGTTATGTGTCTTAGTTAAATGGAAACTTGAATCTAAGAACTAAATACCCAATGCCATGAATCTATACATGAAATTTTAAGACAAGAAAATACGACTCCTTTCTATAGAATGTGTCGTATGCTTATTTCTTATTCTTGGTAGTTTATTATGGAATTTCAAATAAAATTATTTTTGTATGTTTACTTGTTTGAAGATGTCCAAAAATTTGAAAACTGATGTGTATAACTTAAGTAAATATTGTCATGTGGTGGATCATGGATGCATGAGTGTATCACGCGAATTGAACTTTGCCACCAGGGCCGGCCCCGAGAATCCTCGAAACGTTTTGGGCCCGGGACAAGTAATAAAAAAACGGGCATCAATAATTTTTTTTATATGTAATGGGTTTAAATATATACATTTTTGTGTCTTTTATTGGTTTAATAGTTTAAAAATTATGGGTTTTTGTGGTACAACCTTTTAAAGAGAAAAAAAAAAGAGAAGAGAAAAGAAGATATAGGACACTTGAAAAATAAATAGTGTTGTCAATTCTTGAACTTGTGACCTTTACATTTTCTTGCAATGGTTTTTTCAATTGCAACAAGGAAAATTTGATGTACACAAAATGGATGTATAAACTATATATACTAACCGTTGGCCATCTGGTGCAATGGTAGCCCCAAGACTTCACATAGTGGAGGTCTTGGGTTCGAATCCCGGCAACAGAAAAAAAGGGTCTGTATCCGGGTCTGTAGCCAGGTCAGGGGGTTTACCTAGTTGGGAGGTTCCTCCTGTGGTGGGCTGCCTTGGATGTTCTAGGTGTTGCCCCGGGGAAATCCAATTATCCTAGAATATCTAGGTGTTGCCGTTCAAAAAAAAAAAAACTATATATACTATTTAAAAATATACAAAATTTTTAAAAACTTCAGGCCTCTCGAAAGAACGGGCCTGGAGTCGTGGCCCACCCTGCCTCTCCCTTTGGGCCGGGCCTGTTTGCCACATGGGGGCGAATCATTCGCTCCATCTGGTATACGCCTATAAATGAAGATCTATTTTTTTAATAAAATGGTTTTAGAGGTATTATGCATTATAAAAACATTTTAGGCGATTTTCAACCCGTTTGACCCATTGACCTTTTTTCTTTTATGCTAACTATTTCTATTACTTGATAGGCTTATTGACCCGCTTCTTGTTAATCCAACAATTTATATTACCCGCTGGACTCTTTATGTTATTGGGTCAAAAGTTAACCTACCCATTCATAGTAAATTGGTCAAAATTGACACCTATAGGGCTGTATAATGGGTACAATTTTTGTGAGTGTCATATGCTAATGATTTGATAAAACTCCCACTTGAATTGAATTCACAGATGATGCTAATCAAGGGATTAAAGATCAATGGCAAGCACCAGATGTCATTCCCGACACACTATCTTCGCGTATTACCTCTGAAATTAACCGCAAAAAGCTACAAGACATCGAGCATTTGGTTCTAAAACTCACAAGGCTCAATTCGGGTCACGAAGAAGCACACTTAAATATTGCATCTCTCTGTGAAAACACAAAGCCAGATGACTTGTATATTTCAGAGATTCTGTTAGCTTCCGGGCTCCTACTCAGAGACCTTGGTTCAAACCTCACAACTTTCCAGTTCCATTCTTCGGGCCACCCGATTAACCCCGAGTTGTTTTTAGTATTAGAGCAAACCAAATTCAGCAGTTTAACAAAACAAGAATCAAACACACCTGAAAAGATCATCAAAAGGGAAAAACTCCATAGGAAGCTTATTTTTGATGCTGTTAATGAGATTCTTGCAGGGAAGTTAGCTTTATCGGTACCTTTTCTAAAGTCTTTTAAGCTCGTGAAAAAGACGTTTAATGCACAAAAGCTTATGAGGGAATTATGTTTGGAGATAGAACAGATGCAAGTTAAAAAGAAGAAAGAAGATATCAGTTTAGAAGAGGAAGATGACGGGTTGAAAAGTGTTTCGTGGGAGGAAGTATTAAACCGTGCAGAAAGTTGGACGGATTATGATGGTGCAATGCCGGTTATTACATTGGAGGTTGAAAGATTAATCTTTAAAGATTTGGTTAATGAAGTTATTTTGGGTGAGGCTGCTGATGGTAGGCGAATTAAGCCCGGAAGACGTTGCAGACAGTTGTTCTCAAAGTAGTGTTTGATGAAATGTGTTTTCTTTTCGGGTTTTGCTTCAGATGCTTTGTTGATCAATTTGTACCATTATAAGTGTCAGATGTATGTTACTTAAGTGAAGGCAATTAACAATGTTGATCATTTCTTTAACATGATAATGGAAAACATAATTAATCATAAACATGTACCTGCCAGTAATGTTGGAGAGGGAAGACGTCATGATCTTGATGATGGCCGGGTTCCCGTTTAGGGTGTATCCGTAAGGATGGCTTAGCGTGAGAGGAGTCTCATGAATTAGAGAGAGAGAGAGGGATGACGAAATCTTTATGGTGTAAGTGATTTCGTGATCAATGATTCATTAGTCATTAACCTCTAATAAACTCTCTGTATATACACCCAAGGGAAACCTTATTTATGGCAGTAGGGTAATTACGTCCATCGAATAATTACCAATTAGCCACATGGGTAAATAAGTCAATGATTGTCATATAACCATGTAGGGATCTATCATATATATAACTACTAGGTTAGAATCCCGTGTATTACACGGTTAATGTAATGCTATATAATTAAAATAATAAAAAATTATGTTTTTAAAAACTCGTGTATTACACGAGTTGAATAAAATATAATGTAGTATCTTAACACATACACTCTTCAAAATATTTTTACTTTAACGTGACAGTTTTAAATTATATTAGGTTAATTTTTAAAACATTTTTTTTAACTTGGCATTACTTTTTTTTTATGTTATTGATAAATGATAATCAATATTAAATTTATTTGTTTAATGATATAATAACAAACCATTATTAAATAAAAAGTACCCATAATTAAATTGCTATTAAATATTTAAAATATATTTCTTTTAATATAATATTTAATAGGAGAGAGAGGCGGGAAAATCATTCTAAAAATGCACCAGAACGTGACACGTGTCCTATAATTTTACTCTTTTATTAAGTAGTATAGATTTCACATGAGATCTACCAATGTCCCTGAGTTCATTGTCAAACATTCCAACATTGTAAGCCTCTTTCTTAGAACTGCTAATTACGAAACTATTCTATTAATTTTCTAGAACTGTAATAATTCTTTTAGATCTGTTTGTTACCTTGTTTGATGTCTACTAGAATGCTTTTGAATCCGTAACCCTAGAGAGTTGGGTCACAAAAGGAAAAAAAATCCCCAAAATTACTGGAGCTGGGCCGCTACCCGCCGTACAATACGGTGACCCTTGCCTTCATACGGCCCTTTTCTTTTGTCCAAGAACACTGTACACCAGTTTGTACAGCCATCTAGCCGTATTGTACGGCCCTCCCCACCGTATTGTACGGTGGGGTTCCTCTTACTTCTCTCCTTTGTATATTGCTCCCAATTACAACCCTGGTCCTCCAACTTAGCTTCCCTTCACTCCCAGAACACGTTTAGCTCCTTATCACTTGAAATTCATAACATACTCAAAGTAAACGAGTTCGTGCTAATAAACGCATCAAAATATAGGATTTAACTATTACTAACACCAAACTATCACCCTGTGATAAGTCCCATATAACCATACTTAGCCAAATTTCATCAACTTGGGATCACTTGGACTTGAACATCAACTATCTCGATCATGTGGCGTCTTACTTTGACTTGTAACATTGACTTTGACATTTTTTATGAGCATCGGACTTTTAACAGTTTGAGGTTAGAACTTACCAAGGAAGATGGTAGAACCGTCTGATGCTCCTAGCCACGGTTTCCTCGGGTGTTTGAGAGAAAAAATCATGAAGGGTTGACGGTGAAGATGTGTGAGCCGTAAGATGAATGACGATATTAGTTAAACTTAGTTTCACTTATGTATTTATCCACTCTTTTGTTCCAATTATGTAAATGTATTTCTTATTTATAAATGCCCTCTCCTACCTAATTGGTAGAGAGTTATTAGCCTCACATGGTATCATTAAAGCCATTCAATTCTCCTGACCTATCCCTTCTCCTCCCCTCTTTTCACCTCCCCCCCTAATTGGTAGAGAGTTATTAGCCTCACATGGTATCATTAAAGTCATTCAATTCTCCTGACCTATCCCTTCTCCTCCCCTCTTTTCACCTCCCCTCTGCCCTTCGCTTCATGGCTGCCGGCTCCTCTTCATCTTCATCGGACTCTTCTTTTCCAATGAACACCGTTCTTCATATGTTATCCATCAAACTAACATCATCAAGCTATCTACTATGGCGGAAAAATATTTGACACAATGACTTGACATTAGACACAATAACCAGACCTGACATTACACAATGACCTGACATATTTGACACAATGACCAAACCTGATATTAGACACAATGACGAGCAAATTACACAATGAGCTGGAAAACATAATTTTTTTGTTTTTGTATATAACGACACTGTCACACCCCACCAAGGCGGAAACGCGAGGTGTCACACATGTAGTTCAAAACACATGGTATAAAGTTTGAAACTAAGGCATCACATAAGCTATTAAATTTCATAAATTAATGTCAACACTTGTTTCAAATCAACAAACAAACATCAAAAGAAAATATTGTTCAATTTATTAACTAAGTCCAAGAGCGTTCCTATATGATCCTTTATCATCAACTATTTATTCCTTGAAATATGTAAAGTAAAATGGGTCAACATAAAGTTGGTGAGAAACATAGGTCTTCTAAGTCATTAAAATAAGTTGGCATAAAAGTTATAAACAAATTCAATACAAGCTCAAACAAGTGTGCGAGCATATCAACACGAAACTTCTTGCAATCAACCCTTTTGTTATTTGCATCCACAATCTCAAAGATTGTGCCGTTGACATGTTACTTGCATCCACGACCCCAAAGATTGTGTCGTTGTTATGTCATTACATCCACAATCCCAAGATTGTGCCATTGTTATATTGGTTTCCCCTATATGGCCATACTAGTATGTCACACCCCCGCTAAAGCGGAAACACAGGAATGTAACATAATACTGGATATCAAGAGCGCATAGTACATATAGAGAATTACATGTTACATCATCGGATAGTTACGATGTTCTTGGAATTAATAAATTGAGTACAAGTTGGCTTCCTAAGCTAGTTAGCCCTATTAGACCGGCTAAATGCGTAGGTATTCTAAGGTACTCTTATTCTTGCGTAATGCTTGACGACTTGTTACTTCTTTCATGAAAAGCATGCTAAAAAGTGTCAACCAAAGGGTAGGTTTTTAACTTGGAAATTACTTACTTATGAAGTAGATAGCATTATGCGTATCTTACTTATTAGTCGTATTTTACTTATACTGTAGATTGCACTTAGGCGTATCTTATTTATACCGTAGATAGCATTATGCGTATCTTATTTATCTTACCGGTAGTTGTACACATATTACATGGGTGATAACCAAACCTATTGACCTGAAGTTGTGCCCCTACTTACAAATGTCTTATCACGGAACATTTGCCTTTACTCTTTGAAAATAAACATCCACACAAGCTCTGTTGAATTACGTGTTCAACATCGCATGGATGGGAGTTTTTTGAACTCCGATAGTACTATCAATATTAATCCATCGGCTCTTGTCACACCCCCAATTTCAACTAACCGAGTTTAACGTTTGGGAAGTGACAAACCAAGATTTCAGTCATTAGTTACATTGAACGACACTATATGGGACTAAAATGAAAATATCATAAACGATCAAAGTAAATGCGGAAGCGTATAAAGAAAGTAAATGCGCAAAACAAACGCGCCCAAAATGTCCCAAAAAGTCCAGTCCAAACATAATTCAAAACAGTCCAAACAAAATAATAAAATATAATCCAGTTGTAGGACTCCATGCATGTCCTTTATGTGCACATGTGCCTTATCTTAGCGACCTGAGAAAACATTTAAGAAAAGATGTCACCACGAGGTTGGTGAGTTAACAGGTTTCAATATATATAAAAACGTTTACCAGATTAATGTAAATTCAATATGTACCTATAGGTAGCTAACCTACGTTTCATGTTTAACTTAAGCGCTCGCAACCGAAGCTGACTGTTTGTTTATTTGCCTCCTGCTAGGTCTATCAACTCTGGCGATGTGAGTAGGCTAACATTTCACCCGTTCGACCTCAAATCGAGTTAGCGCAACTAACGCGGGTGAGATTTGTCAAACCCAGTAGTACTACTAAACATTACCTCGCTAAGATCCATATTAACGGCCCGATGTGTGTTGAGGAATTTCGGTGATAGCGTGTTACGCTTCGCTTTAACATTGATAACATATGAATTATAATAATCTCATAAATAGTTGTGACATGCTTTCTCCCCCAAGTTAAAACAGTAAAAAGGGGCCGTGAAAACTCACCTGATTGCGTAAGAAGTAATCACACAAATATGAGATTTGAAATCTCAAGCGTTAGCCCGACACGGCTCACGGATGCCCTAGAATTACAACATAATTATTATGGTTAAAATGGAATATGTGATGACAACACGGAATGAGGAACGTCTTAAAAGAAACGCTCTAATAACCATGAGTAGACGAATGTGTCCACGAGAACACACGATTCTTAAATTATCCAATTAAGAAAAACTACGATTTGCAACGAGTGACAATTAATAAAATATAATAAATATATCCGAGCGCTTTCGCCATTAAATAATGGCCTAAGAAAAATAATATAATATATATATTATTTTTAGATTTAACAAAGTATTACAATAAATAATTTCGCGAAAAAATAGTAAATCTATTATTTTATTCAAGGATAACAACGAGTGTATAAATAATTACCTTATTTATTATTTTAAATGTTATACGAAGTCTATAAACGAAATAATAATAATATAAAAATATATATCGTTTTTAATTGAGTTCAAGGATTGAAAATAATATATTATTTTATAAACGAGCTTTAAATAATGAATACGAGTTACAAGACTAAACCCGATACTACGGGTGGTTTTCCGGTTTTAAAACATATTAATATAATATAATAATTATTGTTTTGAAAATATAGATATTAATCAAAACATTCTGACAAAAGGTTTACTCACACACGACCGCGCCTAAGATAAGGCACGACTGTGTTAGGGTCACGGGCGCGACGTGCTCGTCAGGAGCGCGACCGTGTTGATCAAACAGAAGACACAACAAAACTGATCACTAGGCACGACCGTGTCTGAGTCTGGCACGCCCGTGTCTAGGGTTCTGAGGAATGACCAGGTCTAGCCAGGAGGCACGACCGGGTCAGAGTATGAGGCACGACCGTGCTAGAACTTGACATGACCGTGTCTCCTGGATATACAGACACAATGCTTAACATAATAAACCAATAAATCCAAATCCGTTTGATTTCGATTGCGATTGACCAACAGGACATGGGGGTTTTGTTTAAAAGTAATATGCGAATCATAGGGTGGTTTTAATTGTGAAAACACCGAGATTTAGATCGATTAATTTCCCGATTTGAAACCAAAACTCTAGCTATGAACACGAGATCAATTTGAATAATCTGGATAAGTTTACTTGCTGAAATCATAGGGCTCTTATAGAACGGATGATCACGAAACTATCCCTGTAGTTTAATTGCATTGAGATTGAGTCTCGGGTTGAGTTTGATTAAACCGATTAGACGATGAACCCTAGATTTGGTACATGACCAATTCGATGATATAAACCCGAGTTGGCTTAGGGCTTTTGTTCCAGAAGTAAAAACGAAATTAATCATGAAAGAAATTACCATAAACGTTGATGGATCGATGAAGTTTGAGTAAACGTAGGTCCGACGACGGCGGGGTTGTCTCCGGTGACTTTTGCTGCTTCTCTGGCCAAATGGAAATGCGCAAAAGCTTCTGGGAGGTACGATTGAAGTGTGCAGAGGGTTTGATTGCGGAAATGATACATACATTGTGCAAATTTGTTGATACAAAACGATGAAGACGACGGTTATGGGTTTATGGCTCTTAATTCGCAATAAGGGTCATTAAAGACGAAATGAATTGATTAAATGATGATTAAACTCATCTTTGTTGTGCGTTTCCGATTGGGTCGGTTGATTAGAGGAATTATTGCTTTAATTCGCGTCGTAACTACACGAGGCGCGACCGTGCCTTCACACCGGGCGCGACCGTGTCAGAGCACTTGGCGCGACCGTGCCAAAACATGGCACAACCATGCCTACTAGGGTTTCTGGTAAATTACAAAATCAGTCCTTGCAACTTCAGCTTTGACAAAATTGATCCCTTGGTTTTAAAATTGAGTTAACTGAGTTAGGATTTAACTGAATTTGACTAATGAAGTTGACCTGAAAAGTCCGGATTGTCACATCATCCTCTAGTTGAAAGAATTTTCATCCCGAAATTTAAAATAATAATAAAAAAATTTTCCGGATGTCACAGCTCTTGAGTTAATTGGTTATCGAAATACTTGGAGACTTAGAGTGATAATACTGGCCACATGTAAATGTAACTGCATAGAGATCAGAGAACCTCGAGCATGCTTTTCCCCCAAAAACGTAAAATAAAATGGGGCTACGAATACTCACCTTGAGTCTTGAGTGAAGTTAGTAAATAGAGTGGTACGTTCTACTCGAGCGCTACAAATAAGTAAATACTTCTTGAGTCCACAAGACTTGGTTTTATGCACGATCTATTAATAATGAATGCATGTTCTCTAACAATTTATGCGTTTATTACCAAGTTATGCTCTCGTTGTGTACGTTAAAGTGTTACAACTCCTATGTTTCTTGGGACTCAACTCGCTTATTATTTAGCTCATCTAATTTCATCTCTTTTTGTATCAAGAAATGGACCTTGATTACCTCAAGTTTCTCAATCTTTATTCTTTTAGAACATCCTTACTAATTATCATATTTTTGGTAACAAACTTGTGTTTTAGCTAAGATGTTTTACGCAAAATACTTCGTTTCCACAAATATAATCTCTTTATTTTGTATAGAAAATAGTATATTTCTCAAACCCTTGACAAAGTTTAACTAGTACATAAATAAAGTATTTTCGTTGAAAAATAATTAATACAACGCTTTTTTTGTCATGACAAGTCTTGAACTTTAAAGAGACGTCTTATCATTCGAAATCATACTAGTTTTACTTTATAAAATAGGTTTATGGTTCTAAAAAATATTATCTCGGTACACTTGTATACTCGTCCGAGTTATCTTATCAACTTCATCTTTTTACAAATATACTTAAATAGTCATGCGTTTCAAAACGTTAACTAGTCTTTCAACATATATCTATACACTTTTATCCCCTTTTAGATCAATCTTACATTAACACTTCCCATATGAATCATGTTTACTTTAATGGTTGGTAGAAAATAAATGGTTTATTTAACTCTAACATTGACGATGCCTACGCGGTTCGTACTCGTTTCACGTTCTTTCATTTTAGGTTTTCTACCAACTTTTATGATGTTGTTATGACTAACTTGAAGTGTATGAGTTCTTGTTTGGGTTAATGAGCTCTACTATGTGTATGCATGCACATGATATGTTGATTTTATATATACTTTCAGTTAACACTTTTCACGTTCATATGATGACGTTAATCGTTCGTGTGTTTTCTTGAATCATAGGACACTACCTTGAACTTAGCGAGGTAAGTCACACATGATCATATAACCTCACGAGCACATATCCTTCAACATAAAACATGAATGGAATGAAGGGTTTTTAGAGAACACCATCACCCAAGTGTTATTTTATGTGAGTGATATATGTATATTTTTACTTGTTCTAGTTATTATGGATGCATAAAATCATGTATTGTTACTAGTAAAAAGGTATGTATGCATGATATATGAATGCTAATGTGTATAAGGCTTGATTAACTTACCAAATAAGGGCTCCTAAGTATGATTCCAAGTGTTAAACTTCAAAACACACAATGTGTGTGTGCTTGGGTCTTCGGCCGAGAGCAAGCGGGAGAGAGGGAGAGTGAGTTGTGTGGATTGGGTGCAACATTTCTCCTTGCCTTGGGTTTATATATATAGGAAGTTGGAACTCTACAACACCCTCACATGATTTGGTCTTGCATGAAAGTTAGGGAAGTCAAACACATGGGTGAAAGATCAAATGGGGGTGATGGTGGTGGGTTGGGTTCAACCGAAGTGAAGGAGAGGGAGGGGGTGAGGACAAGTGGGAAAATGACAAAGGTGGTGGTGTGTGTAGATTTGATGCATTCTTGTGAATTTGTTTTTATAAAAATTCCAAGTCTTTTATAAACATATTCATGTAGTCTTGGATTTTATAGGATACTTATGTCATATATGCAAGGTATATGATTAAGGCTTGTTTAGTTATTCTATAAGTTAACAATAGTTATCTAACTTGTTAAAGATGAATATATATATATATATATATATATATATATATATATATAGGTCTCTATATAATTTATATCATCCTTACTATAACTAATCAAGTATATTTCTAAGCACATTAATTGAGCTTGATTATATACTCATAGTCTTATTTATCATAACTTACCTCTCTTACATAACTCTTCACTTTCCTATGAATGTGCATTGATTAGATGTAAGCCTTGGCTCATATCTTGATTCGGACCCTCCCGAATAAATCTTTACTATAAATTTTGAGTCGTAACGGATTGTTAGGGACATTGATTAATATTAAACATACTTGTTTACTCGTAGCTCTACTACTTACTGTTGATGTACTATTTTTCATGTTATCTTGAATTGTTCATTCATAAAGTACATCATAATCTACTATATCTCTAACTTGAGCACATAAAATCATAATTAGACTTGACAAATTATGTAATCAACGTTTGCTAAATTGACGGTTGTCACAGTCTCCCCTAGTTAAAAGAAATTCGTCCTGAAATTCAGCCTTGATCGGTGGGGGTCGGGGTTTTCTTGAAGAGGTTGGGGTACTTAACCTTCATTCTATCTTCTCGTTCCCAGGTAAACTCTGGGCCTCTCTTCGAATTCCACCTGACCTTAACGATCGGTATTCGACTCTGTTTAAGTCTCTTAACATCTCTATCCATGATTTCTACTCGTTCCTCTATGAAGTGTAGTTTATTATTGATTCTTACTTCCCCTATTGGTATTATTAGTGATTTGTCACTCAAACACTTCTCCAAATTCGACACATGGAACGTGTCGTGAACTCCGCTCAGTTCTTGTGGCAATTTGAGTTTATACATTACTGGACCAATTCTTTGTAGAGTTTCAAAGGGTCCAACATATCGCGGGGCTAGCTTCCCTTTCTTACCGAAACGCGCTACTCCCTTCCAAGGAGATACTTTGAGCATGAATCTGTCACCGATTTCAAATTCTATAGGTTTCCTACGATTATCGGCATAGCTTTTCTGGCGATCTCTAGCGGCTATGATCCGCTCTTCGATTTGTACAATCTTATCGGTGGTTTCTTGGATAATATCTGGGCCTGTTAATTGACTATCACCGATTTCAGTCCAACAGACTAGCGATCTACACTTGCGTCCATACAGGGCTTCAAATGGAGCGCACTTAATGCTTGTGTGATATCTATTGTTATATGCAAATTCGATTAATGGTAAGTGAGCATCCCAGCTCCCACCAAAATCAATCACACAAGTTCTCAGCATGTCCTCCAGGATTTGTATTGTCCTTTAACTTTCCCCATCAGTCTGAGGATGATACGCTGTGCTGAGATCCAAGCGCTTTTTGTAAAGATTGCCAAAATCTTGACGTGAACCGACTGTCACAGTCCGAGATGGAGACTGGTACTCCATGCCTAGCCACGATTTCGTTTATGTATGACTTAGCTAACTTATCCATTTGGTAGTCTTCTTTGGTTGAGAGAAAATGCGCAGACTTAGTCAATCGGTCGACGATGACCCAAATGGAGTCACATCCACTAGCCGTTATTGGCAACTTAGTTATGAAATCAATGGAAATTTGCTCCCATTTCCATTGGGGTATCTCTGGTTGTTGCAATAACCCTGAGGGTTTCTGATGTTCAGCTTTAACTTTAGCACAGGTCAGGCATTTTCCAACGTATAGCGAAATTTCCTTTTTCATACCTGGCCACCAGTAGTATTCCTTTAGGTCCTTATACATCTTATCGGCTCCAGGGTGAATCGAGTATCGTGACTTATGTGCTTCGTTCAGGATAATCTCTCTTAAATTTCCCGAATTCGGAATCCATATCCTATTGTGGAAATATAGAACTTCGTCGGGTTTAACTTCTAGTTCTTTTTCTGCTCCGCATGCTAGCTCGCTCTTCAATCTATCACTTTGCATGATCTGTCTTTGTGCATCTAATATTCTAGCCTTCAGACTAGTTTGGATGGTCATTTCTAGTGCACGAACTCTAGTATATAGCAACAAAACTAATGGTATATGACAAGGGCATGGTGGATACGCCGATGGTACTACCTATAAATAAGTGCTCTATCATATTATCAGAAGTAGCATTGTTTGTGTCACGTGAAGTTTTAACCTAGACCAATGTTTGTGAAACATCTTACCCCATGACAATTTTGAGCGTATAAGACTACATCTTAAACAAACCCTAATCATTAACTTCCCACCAATCCCATTCCATGTAATACATTTCATACTTAGAATCCAAAACATCATTCGACAGTTTCCTTCTTAAATTCATTTCAAAACTAAATTCATTATCATCAGTCATATCCGACTATGGATATAAAAACCTGTGTATTGTCACCAGTTATACTCCTTAAACCAACCATCATAACACTTTGAGAATCCAAAACCCTCACCCCTACCTGATTCGATAGCCTCCACTAGTTCAATTTTGGGACGAAATTCCCTCAACATGGGGATACTGTAACATCCATGATTTTTCAGACCATAATTTTCTTTATTCATCTTATTATGTCCAATAACGAACACATGTAGTCCCGTACTTGTTTAAACTCATCATGTCATATCACCTATTATTTTACACATATATCAATTCGGTACTTTTCAAACCTTGCATTACATATTATTTCTCTAATATAAGTATAACACATGTAAGTATATTTATATAAAAATATATAAGTAAACGTTTTATTATCATAAACATCTACCAAGGTAAAACATGGGAGCTTTAACCACGTATGTACATCTTTTATACTAGCATGTATATATTTAATTATAAAATATATTAAGACAAGTTTTTATAATATATATATATATGGGAGGGATATTCTAAAAAGACTAAAAAGTGTAAAAAGTCTTTTAAAAACCCCACCACCACCCCCAAAAGCCTAAAACCCCCAACCCCCCCAAAACCTAACCCCCACCCCAAAAACCTAAATCCTAACAAAAAAAAACCCTAAAAAGTCGAAAAAAGTCGTCTAAAAACACCACCCCCACCCCTCAAAAGCCTAAACCTCCAACCCAACCCCCCAAAAACCCAACCCCCACCCCACCTCCAAAAACCTAAAACCCTCACCCCCCTCCCAAAAGCCTAAATACTAAAAGTTAAACCCTAAGGCTAAACCCCTAACGCTAAACCCTAAGGAAAAAACTAAACCCTGAAATCTAAACCCTACAAACTAAGATCATAGAGTTCGACGAGACGGTTCCAACGCCGCGGAAATCAGTAAAATCGGAGTTCGTATGAGCCGGTTATGAGCGTTTTAAAGCATTTTTTACACTTCCTACACTTTTAACACTTTTTAGCGGAACCCTATACTATATATATATATATATATATTCATATACTATCACATTCAAAACTTATAAAGTTTTGAACTTTTAAATCAAAATAAACTCATATGTATATATAAGGATAATTGTTTGAACCCGTAAACATTTGGACTCCCAACCTTAAACCCCCACCCTTGAAATCGAACCCACTAAACCCCAAATTTTGACGAAATCCAAACATTTGAACCAGTTTGACTTTAAAAGTCAAACATTATCATATGGTGCAAATTCAACCTCATAAATCGGATAATCTGATTGTTATGGACCTTACATACATGGGGAATCCCTAATCGAATATATCTAGACCAACTAATCATTCCAATTCGGTTAAATCCGCAACAAATTTCAAATTCAAAAAGAGTCAAATTGAGCCCAAATCACTTCTTAAACACGAAATTTAAACGCGTTCAATCCCGCGAATCACGTATTAATTGAATTCGCACGTATTCCATCCTGTTTCACGACCCAATTCATTTACAGAGTATCAAAATAACGCGTTTTTCCATGATAACAGCTGTTCGCTATTAATCCAAATCGAATTGAGCGAATTAGGCGAAATGGAACGAATTCATTCACTCCCACACCTTCGCATAGACCTGTACAAACTCTTCCAACCCCCACCCCCCCACATCGATCCGTATTTCACTTCCTGACGCCCATCGAGTACCTGGAACAGCAGTTCCTTTGACTCTGTCGTGTGCTCTCACCCTTTCGTCAAATCAGGTAAAATTTATGTCATTTCATTCGTAATCCATTTCTAAACGAAAACCCTCTGCCAATTCGTAATGACAGAGGGTATCGACCTCGATTGGAATTAGGGTTCATAATCTGTTATATGTATTCGATTTGGGGAAGGAGACGGATATGGGTTTTGTGTTAAAAAGGTTTCGCATCAGCTTCCTGTCAAGGCTTTAAGCCCAGTTCAATCGGTTATGACCCTTGACCTATACACGCATGGTTGCGGGTTCGAAACCCACGCCCGCACCCACTTTTTCTTTTATTTCTGTGATACCAAATCAGGCACTTTTACCAGTGTAGATTAAAACAAACCCGAACCAAATTGCTATAACCATCAGCCCCATGTTCCAGTGGTAAACGCTTTGGCTCACACAGAAATCACCCGGGTTCGAACCGGGTGGTCTGTATATATATTAAAAACCGTTTTTTAGAACCTTTTGACTATATAAAGTTTATTTTATAAATCATATACCTTTTGGAAATGATTTGTACAGTAATAATCAAGATATGAATGAAAATAACTATTTTTACAAATTAAAATGTTTTTAACTCATTAATTCCAATATGGAAAATCATTTAGAAATTTAATAAAATAGTTAATTTAAAATAATAAAGAATTATATTACTCATTTAAATTACAAATTTTGTTAAGTTTTATAAGATGTTACATATCCATTATACCTTTACAAATTTATATATATTTTCTTAAAAATACTAATTAAGGTTTAAACATAATTAAACAAATTCTTATAGATACATATATTAATATATATTTTCTTAAAATAACCACTTTTAGACACATTAATTAAATAATAGATAAATAAAAAAAATTATTTATTTAAATTTATTATCTTTTCTTTTTACATTAACATTTCATTTAGAGTTTAAATTACTAAACATATACATTTATACTATATTTTGACACATAATTAAAAATAAATAAATCAAATAAATTTATTTATTTGGATTATAAGTATAATATCACACTAATTTTAAAGACTCACTATTTTAAATGAATAAATAAGAGGAATTTATTTATTTAAACATAATCCCTGAGGTCAAATATTATTTTTCATCTATACTTTGAACTTACATTTTTATATCAAACTTTTGCCGACTTACATCTGTTACATAAGCACAAACTCTTTGGTATAAACCCCTATACTCAATCCCGTTAAACCGTAGACATTACTCTAGACCATATGCATATTTTAATTCAAGTTCATACATTGCACTCTAGGTTAATTGGGTGATTTGCAAGAATTACTTTTGATACCTATTTACTCGAGCTACCTACACCATCAATACAAGTGAGTTTACATAGCCCATTTTTAAACTATTTACATTTTTGAGGTGGAACATGAATTACAATATACAATGTTTGCAAACTACACAATACAATTCTACCCTACATTCATGTGTGCAATTTGACCCTTATGTTTGAGTAGTAGGTGTGTTAACTACTTTTTGTGTGCAATTTACATGTGCAATCATTAACTATACAAGCCGACGGTTAACAATGATAGATCTATTGAGTTTGACAAACCCACCCAGTTAGGGTGATTGTTACCAACAACATATTTTGGTTTTGTATGCTAGTTACAAAGGTTTGATTGTACAACTTGGTTTCACAATAGTAACTCTCCATAATTGCCTTATTAACCATTATATGTATGGATTGTATACACACAACATAATGATACTATTTAAAGTCAAAAACCTATGTATGCTCACCAACTTTTTAGTTGACCTTGTTTTAATCATGTTTCAGGTACAAGTGATTGAGTTGATCCAGTTTGCTACACTTAAGTTGTGGACCTAGTTAATCAATAAAGAAACTTATTATGTATTTGAATTTTATGTATTGGTTGGATTTTGTTTGGTTTGTTTTATGAAATGAATGTGATGATTTAATATATTACAACGTAGTCAACCATGTGCACATGAACAGTCTACATGTCCCGTCCTGACGTTTACGCCGTCGGTTGGGGTGTGACAGATTGGTATCAGAGCCTTGGTTATTGTAACACCCTTAATTGGAAAACCAATTAATAAAACATTTATACGCACACGGAAGGTTTTGTCCCAGAATATTTTTTTACACCTTCATGTACCGCGAAGAACTTGGGAACTCCCTTCGCGTACCGCGAGGGATTCCCTAATACACCTACCGCAGGAAGGGTTCTTCGCGTACCGCGAAGACCCTCCTACCCATATTCGCATACTGCGAGAGACCCCGATTTAGCCTATCCGCAGGAAGATCTCTCGCGTGGCGGGAGAGACTTCATCCCCACCCTCGCGTATCGCGAGGGACCTGAGTAAACAAAAAGTTTACTCAGTTTGCCCAGTTTCAACAGTTAGCCAATTTTCCACCATTTTTCAATTCAACTTGACACTAAAATTTTCCTACACTTGGGTTTTGGTTTCAAAACATATATACCACATATATAAAAACCAAAACATAGATCATGTGTCAAAATATACAACATTTACGGATTTTCTTTTAAAATCCCAACAACACCCAAAATGCATACGAGAACCCTCCACGCCTTGGACTTGACTTGGACCTACATCAGAGCTTTCCCTGCATAACCACATATATAAAATCACCGTTAGTAATGATGATAAACACATTCAACAAGTATTTACACTTGTTTCCACCCATTCACCCATTTAACCCATTTGACCCGTTTACACCCATTTGGTCATTTAAGGTTCATAACACTTGCAATTCCACTACAAGTTTCATTTGTCTTTCATGTGTCATCACCCATTCACCCATTTGAAGTATTCCACACCTTTTAATGGTTTTACAACCTCTTGGTACAAGTACCACAACTCGTCTTACCCACACCCGGAGTAACTCCAAGTCCACCCTTTTTGAAGTATTCCACACTTCTTTTGGTTTACAACCTCTTGGAGCGAGTACCACAACTCGTCTTACCCACACTTGGAGTATTTTACTCCAAGTCCGCCTTTTGAAGTATTCCACACTTCTATCCACCATTACACCAAAACATCACATTATGATTGACTATATTCCATATATATCAATTTCACCAAAATCTCCACATTGCACGAATTTGTTTGACTATTTACCATATAAGTCAATTACACCATTATCACCACATTTGCACATTTACATTTTGACTATTAACCACATAAGTCAATTACACCATTATCGCCACATTGCACATTTGCATTTTGACTATTAACCACATAAGTCAATTTTACCCTTTACACCACATTGTACATTTACATTTTGGCCATTAACCCCATAGCCTATTTACACATATTTCCATCATATAGTTTGACCTTCTACCACTAAAGTCAAATTTATACAATTCATACATATTACATTCAAGCAATGGGCATAAACATTCATATCAACTTATAGTATGCATTCATAACACATACACCACACATTTATCTACATTACTAAGTAAGTGCATAGGCACCTACCTTTAGATTTAGAAGATCCCACACCACCTTCTAGCTTTTGCATATTGATTACCTAAACATATACACCTAGTTTAGTAATCTAACATTCATCAAAATCACAATACAATTGAGTCCACAACTCAATTTCATTTCCAACCCAAACTGGCCCGTTTGGGTTATCCCCATAACCAAACACCCTCTTTCATTACAAACTCATCTACTTGAGTTTCCTTTCTAATACCTTGACACTAATTTCTCATTCAATAACTTTTATTAGGTCAATTTGGTGTTTTCTCAAGTGTCTATTACCACCTAAACACTTAATCATCACTAATTCATCATTCTAGCATCATTATACAAACACCCCCAATTTTCACCATATGAACCCTAACTTTTCAAAATCAAAATCAAAGGGTTCTAAGATGTTAATCACCTCTCTTTACATTTAGTTTAGCTAGATTATCCATAATCTAACACTAATTCACCACATGCATACTCAATTTTTTGGATTTCTACAAAACCCATCATCTAACACATTCAAAGTGAATTCAAAGGAAGGGAATCACTTACTTGATGTTAGGAGAGTGATGTGTGAGCCAAAACCTCCACAAATCGAGCTTCAAATGCTTGATCCAAGCTTCAAACCTCTTTTCTCTTTTTCTCTCTTTGGAATGAACGACCCTAGCTCATAGAATGAGCTCAATCTTGACTTCCACTTAGTCAAAATGGCAGATTTTCCATGTTACACCTTTGGCCCCTCAACTTTCATTTCACCCATTTCATTCTATAATTAGTTATAAACTAACATAACCCCATTACTAACTTGAAACCCACATGTTTTAACTTATTTCTAAAATATTATTTTCACCATAATATTTATTAGAACATTTTATTTATTTGAAAATGAAACCCGAATTTTGGTTCATTACAGTTATAGGGAATTAGGTTATTAGACACTTTTGACCTAGACTATAACCTTAGGACACCCATCAAATGCCATGCTCTATGTTATATGACTTTTGCCACATTACTACGTGTTACATGTTCACTACTAAGTGTAATCTTCTTACATGTTATTCTAAGTAACTACAACGCATGATACAATACCTAATAATCTACGTGTCACACTATTTGATAACACTTGTGCTTATAAACATTGCTATCTACATGCTACCTATTTGATTCATTAAGTGCTATCCTAAGTTTAACACACACACATACACACCAAATTCTTCATGCACCCTTAATCTCACACACATGATACAGCTATCTTTTGTGAACAAAAATTTAAACTATTGGGCCTAATGCTCATTAATAATAAACTAAGAAGCCCATTTATCCTCCAAGAAGAAGAAGCCTGTTGGAATGAATAAACCTTACTTTCGGGCCTTAAAGCCCAGCCCACAATGATTCTCATCATGACCATGAGCCCAACAATAGTGTTATTAGTACATGATGTGTAGACATGGTACTTAAGTGTGTCCTTGTGACCCACCCCTCTTTCCTGTGAATTCTCCTCATGGATGCACTACTTATAGGTCAAGTGTTACTTCTAAAATACTATTGTGAAGACTCGGTGTTATGACTAGTCAAACTCTAAATTTAAGAGAACTCCTATATTTAACACTTAGTATTTCATTATCGCTTACAACCTTTTCATTTTTCTCTCTGCTAGACATGGACTCCTACTCTCCTTCCTCCCAAGTATACCATCCCGGAGTAGAGTCCGATCAGGAAGAAGACATCGGGTCACCAGTGTATCGGTCACCAACACCCCAAGCTGCTAGGCCAAGGTTTGACATAAGAGCAGATTGGATTAGGAACACTGGCCCGAGACTTCGAGCATCTGGATCACCCCCATCAAGAAACCCGTATCAGACACATCACCTACACAACTAGTTACCATCCCATCTGAGGGACCCTACCTAGCACCCGACCCATATCATCCTAACCCTAGGGAAAGGCATACCATGGCACCCCTAGTGCTATGGGAGTCCCAATTGATACCATCCACCAATTCTTGAGGACCTCAGAGTTCGTGAGACAAGGGATGGAGCACGGGATAAGACACGACCTGCTAGGTCAGTGAATAGATAGCCTTGAGAAACACACGAAAGCAGCTAGAGCTGAGGCCAGGAGGAGAAAATTTCAAGCCTGGAAGAAGACAGAGAAATACTTGAGAAACACACGGAAGCAGCTAGAGCTGAGGCCCGGTTTGCTATCCGATTGACCATAGCAATGTTCGTCTTGGTGCTCATCTGCTTCCTCGTTGAGAGCTATCTGAGACGCTAGCTGGATTGTTCTGCTTTGTCTTTAAATTCTCGTTTGAAACTGCTACCTTATGTTTGAATTAAGCTTTTGACATTTTACCATTCAATGTTAAGTTTTGTTTTACAGCTTTAATGCCATTACTCATCGATTTAATATTACCGTCATATTTTCATCAAGACCACCCAAACATCACTTTCTCATTCATTGCAAATTAATACACGTACCTATGAATTTTCTTCGTAAATAAACCATTTCATTATCTGATAAAAAAACATCGGTATTAAAGCTTGGTTTAATTATTAAAAAAAATAGCCTTTAATTTCTCTTAAAAATATTCTCCTTATAATAATTGAAAATCTAATAAAAAGGTTTTCCTATAAATTGTCCATTTATTTAGATTATTCAACTCATTAGTTTCACTACCTTATTTATCTACAAACAAGAACAAATTACAATTCCTTATTTACAAACAAAAATCAGTTATTCGTAAACACATTACTCAGAATATTTTCAGAACCTCCACGTTATCTTACACCTTCAGTAATGTATGAGTGTACTTGCCACTTCAAGAGATGACCCATTTCGCGTAGACGTTAACCATCCCTACAAACCTCAATGAGATTTAAAAAGCTAAAACCTAACTACCCACATTATACACGAACGCCAAACAACACGCTTGTCTGCAACACTCGATCACATACAAAACTCGTTAGTATACGTCATACACGAAATTCAATAACTTACGTATGCATGTTCACAAAATACACAGCACGATCACATAATACATGAAACTTGTTTATTTGCAATACACATTCTACTGGATTGATCACATAATACATGAAACTTAGTTGTTTGCAATATACATGATGCTAAATTGACCACATGATACATGAAAATTGTTTGGTTAGTACATAATACTAAATTGTTTACATTATACATGAAAGCTTATTTGTTTACAAAATACATGATACTAAGTTGTTAACATCATACATGAAATTCATTTCTTACCATATACATGATGCTAAGGTGTTCACGTTACACATGAAACCTATTTGATTACAAGCTACATGACACTAGACCATACATGAAACTTGGGTGTTACATGATACACGAAACTAAAATTGCTTACAATTTTTGCAATTGATTGATCACATTATATACAAGGCATTGTCAAACACTTTGTTCACCAAAGTTGAAAACCATAACACATTGAAGCTACTTGGGGTTTGACGTATTCTTGTTCAAACACGAGGAAGCTGTAACACTTTAAAACAACTCGGTGTTTGACGTATTCTTGTTCAAACACGAGTAAACTATGGAACTTTAAGTTATACTACCTTATTACTCTTTAGTTGCTAACTGACCTGCCTATTTAGGGGACATAGTTACTTATTAGCAACTCATATGTGAAAACAATAGACATGAACTAAGTGAATTTGTGCCCCCTTATGCCCCGTACACAACGGAAGGATCTATACGGACCATGCAATGATTCGAGTAATTACGGATGCACATGTAATTATATAAAATCAACGCATGGAAAAACATAGCGAATTCTATCGTGTGTCATGACCTAAAACCTATCATGATATATAGCAACAAAACTAATAGGATATGACAAGGGCATGGTGGATACGCCGATGGAACTTCCTATATATAAGTGCTCTATCATATTATCAGAAGTAGCGTTGTTTGTGTCACGTGAAGTTTTTTGACCTAAACATATACATTTACACTATATTTTGACATTAACACTATAAAAAAAGAATTTATTTATTTAAATTTGTTATCTTTTCTTTTTACATTAACATTTCATTTAGAGTTTAAATTACTAAACATATACATTTACACTATATTTTGACACAAAATTAAAAATAAATAAATCAAATAAATTTATTTATTTGGATTATAAGTATAATATCACACTAATTTTAAAGACTCACTATTTTAAATGAATAAATAAGAGGAATTTATTTATTTAAACATAAGCCCTAAGGTCAAATATTATTTTTCATCTATACTTTGAACTTACAATTTTATATCAAACTTTTGCCAACTTACATCTATTACATAAGCACAAACTCTTTGGTACAAACCCCTATACTCAATCTCGTTAAACCCTAGACATTACTCTAGACCATATGCATATTTTAATTCAAGTTCATACATTGCACTCTAGGTTAATTGGGTGATTTGCAAGAATTACTTTTGATACCTATTTATTCAAGCTACCTACACCATCAATACAGGTGAGTTTACACGGCCCCTTTTTACACTATTTACATTTTTGGGGTGGGATATGAATTACAATATACAATGTTTGCAAACTACACAATACAATTCCACCCTACATTCATGTGTGCAATTTGAGCCTTATGTTTGAGTAGTAGGTGTGTTAACTACTTTTTGTGTGTAATTTACATGTGCAATCATTAACTATACAAGTCGACGGTTAACAATGATAGATCTATTGAGTCTGACAAACCCACCCAGTTAGGGTGATTGTTACCAACAACACATTTTGGTTTTCGCATGCTAGTTACGAAGGTTTGATTGTACAACTTGGTTTCACAATAGTAAATCTCCATAATTGCCTTATTAACCATGATATGTATGGATTGTATACACATAACACAATGATACTATTTAAAGTCAAAAACCTATGTATTCTCACCAACGTTTTAGTTGACCTTGTTTTAATCATGTTTCAGGTACAAGTGATTGAGTTGATCCAGTTTGCTACACTTAAGTTGTGGACCAAGTTAATCAATAAAGAAACTTATTATGTATTTGAATTTTATGTATTGATTGGATTTTGTTTGGTTTGATTTATTAAATGAATGTGATGATTTAATATATTACAACGTAGTCAACCATGTGCTCATGAACAGTCTACATGTCCCGCCCCGACGTTTCCGCCGTCGGTTGGGGTGTGACAGTTATAAAAAAAATTATTGGGATAAATGCTTCCACTTGTTTAATGTTTTAATAATCGGTGTATGAAATTAAGGGTGTTACAACTTGGTATCAGAGCAATGGTTTGAGGGATTTGGTGTGGGTGGCACCAAACTCAAACCGGATGCTCTTGATATGTGGGAAAATGATACGAGAATTCAAGAAGGACTTGACCAGGACTCGGAGCTTTCGGAAGTGAAAGGTTAGTAATGTTTTGATAAGATGGTTATATATTTATATATATATATATATATATATGGTGTATATGTATATGTATGATTGAATGACAAGGTGTTATGTGTGCCAAACTTGTTCTTGTGATTTGTTATATGGATATCATAATTACAATTGGGCATAACGTATTATTAAACATATCTTGCCAATATGATTAATAAGACGAAATGTGCAAGGGTCTTTATGATAACCATATAACAATAAATATTTGCAAGGATTAGGTGAAGGTGATTATATATGTATGTATGTATATAGGTAGATATATATATACTTAATACATATAAGATTAAATGTGTGACGGATACCTAAGGTATTGAAAGTGTAAGGATGTTAAGGTGTTTTTGTTCTAATTCTCAGTTTAGAGATGACGGAAGATACGAACAACGAACCGTTGGATTCAAGAATCCAAGAGATGATTAAGGAAGAAGTGGCCAAGGCCTTTGAGCAAGCCACATCCGTACTAATGGAGGAAATGAGAGGGGTTATTAAGCTTACTCTCGAAAAGGTATTGAAGGAAAAGGAGAGGGAACCACAAGGTTGTACTCTAAAGGAGTTTATGGTGATCAAGCCCAAGGAGTATAACGGGCAAGTGAACCCGATCCTTAGCCACAGGTGGGTGGTGGATATGGAATCAAACTTTGAAATGACCAAATGTAAGCCTGGGGATAGGGTGATGTTCAATGTGCCTCTGTTGACTGGGAGGGCAAAAGAATGGTTATTGAATCTTCGAAAGGAGAGGGGGAATTGGGTGTGACCTCCATGACATCGGATGAGTTTAAGACGACTTTTCAAAATACCATTGCCCACAAGCTGTAGTCGACAGGATGACTGAGGAGTTCCTCTTCATGAGGCAAACGACTGAGTCGATTGATGAATTGGCAGGGGCCTTCTTTGATCGCGCCAAGTTCTATACGGGCGTGGTGTCGACCGAGAATGTGAAGATTGATAGATTTTATGCTATGCTGATTGTGGAGTTCAAAGATAGCATATCTCCATCCTCTTTTACCAGACTTGTAGATTTGATAAACAGGTGTCGGGAAGAAGATAAAGGGCGGGAGCCCTAGTAAGAAGCCTTTTAGCAAGTTCTCTTCTCGGGGATGTAAGATTTGTGGGAAAGAACATTTTGGTGAATGTAGGAAGGGGACGTTAAATTGCTATAAATGTGGGAAGCAGGGGCACATGACTAATCAATGTTCAAGCCAAATTCGTTTGTGCTACAATTGTTACAAGCCCGGGCACAATAGGGCGGATTGTCCCGAGTTGAAACAATAAGGTTGAAGCGAGAAGAGGATAGAGATGCCAAAGCCAAAGGGTAGAGCTTTCCACATCTCGGCGGAAAAGGCAAAGACGAACTTGGAAGTGGTGTCAGGTGCATTCAAGATTAACTTTTTACCTGCACTAGTTTTATTTGATTCGGGGGCTAGTCGTTCATTTGTGTCCTTGAAATTTGTTAAGCATTCTTCGTTCCTAAGTAGCAAGTTAGATGAACCCATAGAAATCGAGGCGTCAAATCATAAGAGTTTCCTAGTATTCGATATTTATAGGAATTGTAAGTTAAGGGCGGGGGGTGAAACGTTACTTATAAACTTAATTCCTATGACCATGGGGGATATTGATGTAATAGTGGGGATGGATTGGTTGTCAAAGAACAAAGCGAATATTCTATGTGGAACTATGGCGATACAACCAGATTCCCCGTCGGGTGAGACCATTTACATAGAAGGTGAGAAGAAAGGTAAGGTTAAGCTGTGTTCTCATGTGAGGGCAACAAAGTCCATGGTGCGTGGGTGCAAGGCATACATAGCTTGTATTGCGGATGTGATAGAAAGGGTGAAAGATATTCGCGATGTTCCAATTGTGAATCAGTTTGAAGATGTGTTTCCAGATGAGTTACCGGGGGTTCGACCGGAGAGGGAAGTAGAGTTTAGGATTTATTTGATACCGGGTGCTAAGCCGGTAGCCAAATCACCTTATAGGTTGGCACCGCCGGAGATGAAAGATTTAATGGAGCAATTGCAAGAACTACTCGACAAAGGCTTTATATGCCCAAGCGTTTCGCCTTGGGGTGCCCCCGTTCTCTTCGTTAAAAAGAAGGACGGAAGCATGAGAATGTGTATGGATTATCGAGAGTAGAATAAGTTGACGGTGAAGAATAGGTACCCATTACCTCGGATTGACGACCTCTTCGACCAATTGCAAGGGGCTTCATGGTTCTCTAAGACTGATTTGAGATCCGGGTACCATAAATTGAAAGTGAAAGAAGACGACGTTCATAAGACAACTTTTCGCACTCGTTATGGTCACTACGAGTTTACGGTTATGCCATTCGGTTTAACCAACGCACCCGCGATTTTCATGGATCTTATGAACCGGGTGTGTAGACCTTTCCTTGACCGTTCTGTCATTATATTTATTGATGATCTCCTCATCTATTCGCGGAGTGAAGGTGATCATGCCTTTCATCTTCGTGAAATTCTTGAAGTGATGCAAAGGGAGAAGCTTTATGCAAAATTTTCTAAGTGCGCATTTTGGTTGCACGAAATCTAATTCTTGGGTCATGTGATTAATGAGAAAGGAATTACTGTTGACCAATCCAAGATAGTGGCAGTAAAAGATTGGTCATCACCGAAGACGCCTTCGGAGATTAGAAGTTTCTTGGGGTTGGCGGGCTATTATCGGCGGTTTATTAAGAACTTCTCTAGGATTGTTTTGTCGATGACGAAGTTAACGCGTAAGGAGACTAAGTTTGTTTGGGATGCCGAGCAAGAATTTACCTTTCAACTTGTGAAAGAAAAGTTGACTAAGGCACCTATTTTGTCCTTGCCGGACGGGACCGAAGATTTTATGGTGTATTCGGATGCCTCGCATTCGGGGTTGGGTTGTGTTTTGATGCAAAGGGGGAAAGTGATTGTCTACGCATCTAGGCAATTGAAACCTCACGAGGTGAATTACCCTACCCATGAATTAGAGCTTGCGGCCGTGGTATTCGCGCTCAAGATTTGGAGGCATTATTTATATGGGGCTAAGTGTACGATCTGCACGGATCACAAAAGTCTTAAGTAGTTTTTTTGACCAAAAGGACCTCAACATGAGGCAAAGGCGGTGGCTTGAATTGATCAAGAATTATGATTGTGAGATACTTTATCATCCGGGTAAAGCGAATGTAGTGGCGGATGCTCTTAATCGGAAGACGAGTCATACACCTATCAAGGTGAAGTCATTTAAGATGACAATTTCATCATCTCTTATTGATGAAATCTGGGAGGCCCAAGTGTTAGCACTTGGTGGTGATTTGAAGAAGGAATGGATGGTTGCTTATGTTGATAAGCTTGGGGAAATTAGCTCGGGATTAAAGACATGCTTTGATAGGATTTGGATTCCTATGTTGTCAAATGTTTTGGCAACTATTTTAGATGAGGTGCATAAATCCAAATATTCTATCAATCTGGAGGCCACAAAGATGTTTTATGATTTGAGGTGTCAATTTTTGTGACGGGGTATGAGACGTGATATGAGACGTGATATTGTTAAGTATGTGGAGAGATGTCTCACATGCTTAAAGGTAAAGGCGGAACACCAAAAGCCGTATGGAAAGCTTCAACCGCTTGAAATATCGCTTTGGAAATGGGAGAATATAACCATGGATCTAATTACTAAACTACCTAAGTCACGAAAGGGTTATGATGCAATATGGGTAGTAGTAGATCGGTTGACAAAGAGTGCACATTTCCTTCCTATAAAGGAAACTTATTCATCGGATAGATTGGCGGAAATCTTTGTGAAGGAAATAGTGTCACGTCATGGTGTACCGGTGACGATTATATCGGATCATGATAGGAGATTTACTTCCCGTTTTTGGAAGAAATTCCATGAGGATATGGGGAATAGATTGAATCTTAGTACCGCTTATCATCCACAAACGGATGGTCAAAGCGAGCGGATGATTCAAATGCTCGAGGATATGTTGCGAGCGTGTGCTTTGGACTTTTGGGGAAACTGAGACGACCATTTACCGTTGGCGGAATTTTCTTACAACAATTGCAACCATTCTAGTATTGGTATGCCGCCTTTTAAGGCGTTGTATGGGAGGAAGTTTCGAACACCCGTGTGTTGGGGTGAAATTGGTCAACGGGAACTTGGTAGTAAAGAGGTGGTCAAAGAAACTATTGGTAGTATTGACTAAATAAGTGTGCGCTTGAAATCGGCTCAAAATCGTCAAAAATCCTATGCGGATAATAGAAAGCGGACGATTGAGTTTTAAGTGGGAGACTTTGTGCTTTTGAAAGTCTCTCCTTGGAAAAGGGGCGATACGGTTTAGGAAACGGGGGAAGCTAAGTCCACGTTTCATCGGACCATTTAAGGTGATTGCAAGGGTGGGTGCGGTAGCTTATCGTTTGGAGCCACCGGATGGACTAAGTAGACTTCATAACACGTTTCATGTGTCTCATTTGTGAAATGTTTGGCTGATGAATCCACTTTTGTCCCATTGGATGATATAGAGTTGGATGAAAAGTTGAATTATGTTGAGGAACTGGTGGCAATCTTGGATAGAAAGGTGAAGCGTTTACGCAATAAAGAGATTAGCCAAGTTTTGGTGAGATGGAAACATAAGAAGGGAGCGGAAATGAATTGGAAAACCGAGGAGGAAATGCTCAAGTATTATCCGAACCTCTTTATGTAAAGTCGGGTTTCGGGGACGAAACCCAAATAAGGGGAGGTGGTTTGTAACGAACCAAAATCCGGGTTTCATTTTTAAATAAATAAATATTTCTAAATAATATTATGGTGAAAATAATATTTTAGAAATAAGTTGAAACAAGTGGGTTTCAAGTTAATGATGGGGTTATATTAGTTTCTAACTAATTTTGGAATGAAATGGGTGAAATGGAAGATGATGGGCTAAACTTGTAAATATGACAAATCTGTCATATTTGACTTGGTGAAATCAAAATTGAGCCATTTGGTGTGTGTGGGTCGATTTTTACAAGAGAAAGGGGAGAAAAAGGAGATTGAAGCAAATTCGTGCATTTGAAGCTTGAATTGTGGAGGTTTTGGCTTGCACATCACCTTCCTAACATCAAGTAAGTGATTATCTTCCATTTGATTTCACCATTGATGAGTTAGTAAGTGGGTTTTATAGATATCCAAAATTTGATGATGCATGGGGTTAAATAGTGTTAGATTGTTGATAATCTAGCTAAACTAAAGGCAAAGAATGGTGAATAACATCCTAGAACCCATTGATTTTGATTATGAGAAGTTAGGGTTCATATGGAAAGAATTGGGGGTTTTTGGATTATGATGATAGGATGATGAATTAATGATGATTAAGTGTTTATATGATGTTAGACACTTGAATGAACACCAAATTAACCTAATGTTAAAGATTTAATGAAAATTAGTTTTAAGAAAATGGTAATGAAACTCAAGTAGGTGAGTTTGGGTGTAAAGATGGTGTTTGGATATGAGAATAACCCAAACGGGTCAATTTGGGATGGAAATGGAAGATTGGGTTGTGAACCCAATTATAATGTGATTTTGATGTATGATAGATTACTAAACTAGGTGTATATGTTTAGGTAATCAAATTGCAAATTGTGAAGGGGGAACGGGATCTTCAAACCCGAAAGGTAAGTGCTTTTGCACTTACTTAGTATTGTTGATATATGGTGTTAAATGCAATATTGTATGCATAATGTGTTAAGTGTTATGAATGTGTATAGAAGTGAATGAATGTAGTTATAGTTGTATTATTATAATGGAAATGTGTGTATGAGGTTATGGTATTAATGCCATAATAGAAATGTGAATATGAGTTTATGATCCAAGTATCATAATGGAAATGTGGTAATGAAGTTATGGTTTAAACATCATAATGGAAATGGGTGATGAAGTTATGATCTAAGAATCATAATGGAAATGTGGTGATGAAGTTATGGCCTATGTGTCATAATGGAAATGGAAATGTGTTAATTATGAATGTTAAATGAAAAGAATGAAACTTGTAAGGTGTTATACAAGTGAAATGAAGCCTAATGACTAATTGGGGGAAACGGGTCAAATGGGTGAATGGGTGAAAACAAGTAGATTTTACTTGTTGATATGTTTTATCTTCATTACTAATGGTGAAATGTTTATGTGGTTATGTAGGAAAAGCTCCGATGTAGTCAAAGTCAAGTCCAAGGCGTTGGCGGGTTCTCGTATGCGAAATGGGTGTTTTTGGGGTGTAAATAGAAATCCTTAAATGGATGTTATGATACATGAAATTATGTTTTTGGTGTATATATTTGGTGTATGAATGTTTTAAACAAAAATCCAAGTGTTAGGAAATTTTTGGTGTTATGTTGAATTGGTAAATAATGGAAAAATGGTTAAGTGTTGGAACTGGACAGCTGAGTAGGCTCCCCGCGGTACACGAGAAACAGGCAAGGCTCTCTCGCGGTGCGCGAGAGACCTGTTTATCGGGTTGGCATTTCTGGGACTCCCTCGCGGTACGCGAAAGGAGGGACCCGATCCGTCGCGGTACGTGAGGGTTATAGAAAAAAAAAATCTTAGGATAAATGCTTCCGTTTGTTTAATGTTTTAATAATTGATGTATGAAATTAAGGGTGTTACAAAAACTCACAATATGCTACCCATAAGAATACCAAATTTTGTGGACACCTGAAAAAAAGTGAAAAGGAAAAAAAAATAAGGCTTAGAACTGTTGTTCAACAACATTAGGATACGGGGCTACACATTTCAAGAGCAGTTTGAGAATTCTTGAACTTGAGATTTTAAATCTCAAAATATGCTTTCGATGAAGATGCGTTGAGCTAGGGTTGGGGATGAAGACCAAATAGTCTCTTCTAATTTCTAAATTGTTTGTATTAATTTCCGGTGATTCAATTACAAAACCATCAGATTCTTCTTCGTACGAAACTAGACCTCGTCGGAAACCGTTGCTACTCTGGATCGTCTTTCTCCGGGAACCGCTGCTGCTCTCGATCGTGTTCTTGTGAATCTGAGAGAGCGAGTGGGTGTTTATACGGGAGATGACCAAGGCGGTGAAGCACCGAGAGATTCTCGGTTGGTTTATTGCGATTTGCGAACTTCCCTCGGTTTTTCATTTTATTTCAGCAATATAGCTCAGTTCTTCCTAGAAACAATGTGCCATGTCCAGATCTGAATTCCTAGAAACAATATTTTCTTCACCCAATACCCATCGACTTGATCGAGAACCAGTGGTGGTGTTTTTTTCTAGGTGGTGTTTTTGGTGGCTAGCTCTGCCGGTGTTCTTTTTACACAGAGAATGAGAGGAGTAGAGAGACTGAGCGCATAGATAGGGATGGTGTGGGTGGAGATGGAGAGAAAGATATAACGGAGTAGCGGTGGTGTTGGTGCGGTGGTTCCGGTGTCGGTGTAGCGATGAAGACGATCGGAATGGGGTGGGATGGGGTGGGGTGGGGCTGGGCTGGGCTACTTGTAAGAATTTAACTAAATTAAAAGAATTATCGTTTAAGGGTAAAAGACTAAAATGCCCTCATGTGCGATTACTTAACTGAAAAACTTAACTGCTGTTAGTGGAAAGGAAAAAATTCGTAAGTACTTTTTTAGGTAGGTCTTCAGGGAAGTCACGAACAATAGGGATATCTTCAAGCTTTTTCTCCTCGGAAGACTTGTCAGAGACAAGGGCTAATATCGCGGTATAACCCTGACGCAGACACTTCTGCATCTTCATAAATGATATGATGCCCACGACTGAACCACTTCTCTCGTCCTGAACGAATAGGATCTCTACACTAGGAAGGGGTATACGAACAATCTTATCACTACAGATTATCTCAGCTTGGTTTTTAGATAACTAATCCAATCCGACGATTACGTCAAAACTGCCAAGTGTAACTGACATGAGATCGATATCGAGTTTGTGACCAGATAGTCCTAACTTGCATCCCTTGAGGATGTGGGTTGCCTCGATTACCTTACCGTCTGCTATCTCTATGGTATAATGATGTTCTAATAAGGTTGGGTTTGCTTCTAACCGACTACTAAAGTTCCTAGATATAAAACTTCTATCGGCGCAGTATCAAAAAGTACAGAAGCAAAATGATCGTTTAAAAGAAACATAACGTTAAGAACGTTCCAATCATTCCTAGCTTCCCCCGAGCCAATCACAAAGGCTCGACCCTTCGCACCATTGTTTTTATTACCATTACCACATTGGTTGTTGTTACTATTGTCATTCCCGTTTCCATTTTTCTTCAGCTGCGGACAATTTTTCCTAAAATGTCCTCTTTGCCGCACCCAAAGCAGCCTTTGGGTGCTTCAACATATGGTGTCTGTTTGCTCTACAGTTCTCTCTTACAATCCTTGGCTGAATGGCCCATCTTTCCACATCGTTGGCAACGATATCGATCACATGCTCCGTTATGATGGAAAATACATTTGTTGCATTTCGGGTACTTACCAGCATACGAACCTTGATTATGTTGAGAGGAGGCAGACTGAGTAGGGTTCTTCGAAGGTTCAAACTTACGTTGTTGTTGTTGTTGCTGTTGAGGGGGTGGGTTTGACTGAAAAGTTTTGGAGTGTGAACTGTCAAACTTTCGCTTGTTGTCGGTTGCCTTTGATGCTGCACCTCTAGGGGGTAGGGTGCCCTAAGCGACTGCCTGGTCGGTTAACCGGTAAGCCAATGTGATAGTTTGCTGGATTGTAGTAAGATTAGAGGATGTGTGTGTGGTTGATTTACCCATGCTAATTGTATATAATCATATGTTTTTAACACTAATTATATGAGAGAAAAATTTAGTTTGACTTGTTTTTATATTTTATAGGTGTTGATATAAATAAATTAAATCATGTAATTAATGTATATTTGAGTTACTTGAGTTCTCAATATTCCTGAAGTAAATTGAATGATAAATAATCAAACTAACTAACGTGGGTTTATGTAGATTTTATTATATTAAACTAGTTTTGTTTGTTTGTTGTAGCTATTCAAAGGAAACAACAAAGAAAAGAAATTTATAATTGGCGATTTGAAGTTAAAATATTAAAGCAGGACTAAATCAAGAAGTGGGCCACATATTATTATTTGACTTTAACTAAATGAGCCATGAAGAATAAAAGCCCACGTAGAAGAAAATAAAAAGGACGGGATCATCACATGAGTAGGTCACGGCAATTAGAGGAATTGTGCCTTAGGGCACAGTTTTCGAGGAGCCCTTTGACGGCTGTTTGCGAGAGGAACCAAGAGTAACAACTCTTGTTGCTGCGTTGACCGAAGCAGGTGAACCCAATTGAGCAGATTTCGAGGACATAGCAAGTATGAGCGGTTAATTCACATCCGGCTTTTACCAGGCAGAAGACGGTTTGTATAAGTTTCGTGTTTTATTCAGTTGTTTATATGTTTTGGATCTTGTTAGTTTTTGACACAAACTTGATGGATTGATGTATTAGTTGATTTTAAACAATTTATGTTGATGCTTTGATTTTCTCGTTTACAGTTTTGTTTGGTTGATGACAAAACCTAGTAGCAGGGTTGGGTGACTAAAGGAGGTAACTTAGTATTTATAAATTGAGTGATTGAATTATACTAGTTTGTGACGGAACTGGTCGTATAGGTTGCTGACAACAGTCTGTCTTCAATTACTGTTTTAACTGATTTTTCCAACACTATGTCTATGTGGTGTTCAATTAAATAACTGAGTTTTGCATAAACCTTGAACCTGAAGTTTTGAGGAAGTTACATTCTTTATTTAATTTGAATTTTAATCAACATAATTTACTAAACTGAGCAATTAATCTTTCCACTGATTCCCTGTGGATTCGAAAACCCTACTTTCCTGTCTACAGTCTAAGGTAGCTAAGTAGTACGCTTTATAATTGTTTTTTATTGACCTTGACACCGCGATCAGTCACCATACTCTGAATCTGAGGAACTAAACCCTCTATGTATTTCTCGATCCGCTTATAGGCGGGTGTCACCATTTGAGGACATAAAGTTACTAGCTCATGCGAGCGAGTAGTGTAAGCTTCAATTTCAAACCCCTCCATCTTGAGGTTCCAGAATTCGCCCTCGAGTTTCTGTACTTAATGGCGGGGACAGTACTCCTCCCGCAGCATAGTCTTCAACTCGTCCAATGACAAAGCATTTGCCATTTCCAGAGTTAGCATATGTACCTGGGAGTTCCACAAGGTAAGAGTCGGACCCTCATGTGTGCCAGATGCGAATTTCACCTGGTTATTCTGCGGACAGTTGCACATTGCAAAGACTGACTAAGTTTTCTCCATCCGGTGGAGTAGGCCAACATCCCCTTCAGCTCCACTGAAGGCGTGAGGCTTGCAATCCATGAAAGCCTTAAAAGTACAGGTTTGTTGGTTGTTGTGTTGACCTGGTGTCACACCCCGGCCGGCGACGGATTATACGTCTGGGCTGACGCGGTTGTTCATAAGCACATGATCATCTATTAACAAGTGATAATATTATTTCATCATAATTAAAGCATCCGTTACAAATAGAAATGGAAAACAAATAGTTCAAACATGACATAAGTTGAATTTAATCTTTAATAAAGCTAGGTCCAAAGTCTCAAGTGATCAAGTAGTGCCCTCAAACTGGTGCACCTGAAACATGTGAGTAAATTTCAACTACAAGTAGTTGGTAAGTAACATAGGTTTTGACACCAAACAAAAGTTAAGTATAGGTTTACAATTCAATATGTTCAAAGCATGTCTAAAGCATATATGTGAAAACATACATGGTTCCAAGCGTACAATTCAAGCCTGATAATAAAAAACTAGATAGGCAATCCCACTGATTGCCATTTAAAAAAAAAGGGGGCAAACAGATACCCAAGTTATAGTTGATACCCAACAAAACCCGCCGAGGTTTTGTGGTAAGTTATAGTTTGAGGTTCCCGTATAAATGATTATATTAGGTACTACCTTAGGCTTGGGCTGCAAGTTAATGAATGTACTGACATGAACACATGTAATGGTCACTAGGTAGTTTAGGACATAAGCATAAAGATCAAGCATAAGAACATAGATATTGAATTGTGTAATAGATAAAGTTAATGACGTGTTTCACCCCAAAAGTAAAAGTAGTAAAAAGGGGTTATGTAAACTCACCTTGCAATGAGTAGCTTGGATGTCACACAAGTATATTGTTTGTTGCACAAATGTTCTAGCTAACCACAAGGTTAACCTATGTTTGATGGAATATATATATCAATGATTTGTACAACTAAAATAGTGAATCCTAATGTGCGAGGAGATTGATGTAGGTGTCCTCATTTTAATAATAAAATAATTATTTGAGCTGCAAATAATATTTTATGTAAATCTTTGATAAGTATTTGTATTGTAATAAGTGAAAGAATGAAGAAGATTTTGTTTGTTTGTAATAATTATATAAACGTATGAATAAATAATTAGGTTTCTTTTGTTTGTAAATAAATACACAAATAAATAAATGAGTGGTTTTCTTTTATTTGTAATCGCATAAATTAATAGATGGATAAATGAATAAATAAATGAGTAATAATTATTTGAGTAATTAAATAATTTACTACATAAATAAATGAATAAAACCTTTCATTTGATTCATGAAAAATAAGTGTTAAAAATAATAATTTAATTAGTTGGTAATTAAACCAAAATTTAAAGTATAATAATGTTCTAATTAATTAATAATTAAACCATAATTTAATTATTAATTAAAAGTATAAAATTGTGTTTTAAATGTTCTCATATAATAAAAATAAATTATATAAAAGTTTGTATAAATATTTGTAAAGAAATGAGTTTATAATCATAATCATAATTAGTTGAAAGTGGTTGTTATACACTAGAATGGTTATCATTCCAGAGTAGTACATCCAATTGAAAAGTTTCCAAGAAAGAGTTGGTCGGATCAGAACCCGTCTTTTCCTAGCCAGAACTTTAATGTTTGTCAAATAAACATACTGGTTTGAAATTTACTCTATTTGCATACTTAACCAAGTTTAGGTTGTGTTTGTAAAGTATATGGGCTAAAGTGAAAATATGAGTTTAGTAAAGATAGAAATTGAATATTAAATAATTTAATTTGAAAATAAGGATTTTTAGTAAAAACATGATTTTTAAAATTGAAAGTAGTAAGAAAGATCAAACCAAGCTTTTAAATATAAGTTTGAACAAGTTTAATTAAAATAGGGCTTTTGATCTTGGATATGTCTATGATTATAACATAAACATGTTAGTAGGGGTGAGCAAGTTGTGGTTCTAGACCCTCAGAACCGTGAACCGGACCCGGAACCTCAAGGACCCGAACCACATAAGCTTATAAGATTTGGTTCGTGGTTCCCGATTTCATCAATAAAAGGGTATTCGGTTCTATAGGGTCGGATCAGTTCCAACACTTTGCACAGTTATGGGTGAGCAAGTTGTGGTTCTGGACCCTCAGAACCATGTACCGAACTCGGAACCTCAAGGACCCGAACCACATAGGCTTATAAGGTTCGGTTCGTGGTTCCCAATTTCATCATTAAAGGGGTATTCGGTTCTGGAGGGTCCGGGTCAGGTCAGGTCGGTTCCGACCCTTTGCACAACCCTACATGTTAGGGATCATAGATCTAGCTAGTTATGAGGGATTTTTGAAAGAAAAAGTATGAACAAGCAAGAACATAAGAAGAACTTACTTAGAAGGAAATGATTTAAGTTAAAATCTTCCAAAAGATGAGAAGAACGACATTTAGTAGCTAGAGAACCCTAGAGGATCGTTGAGGTGCGAATAATACATGAGAAATAAAAGCTCTATTTATAGAGTAGTATCAGGGGCTTATTCACAAAATTTAATTTGTTAGGGACTAAGATTGTAAAATATAAAGAATAACTTTTAATTTCATAACATATTTTAACTTAAGTGCTCATTAATTTTATGTTTATGACTTCATTTCATCGTAATTCATATTTAAAATGTAATTATATACGTATTTGTTTTATTTACCTTTAGTAATTTAAAAATACTAGCAATGTTAATTTACAATGTTATATTTTCATAATATATATTTACATTTATAAGTAAACACATAAAGGATATCAATTCATAATCAAAGTTTGTAAGTTTACATTTGGTTATTATAACAAAGTGTATATATTTATTTCATAACAATCATATAAGTATGTATGCACACTCATGAATTATAATGAATAAATATGATACCTTCATAAATGCGAATCATAAAATAATGAAATTACAATTTGCCGGAATAGTTAAAATAAAGGTCTGAATTTCCTGGGGATTACACCTAGATTGTAGACAAGAATGCGTTTAGAGATTCAAGATTCGAAATTGAGTTTAGAATGAATGATGACTCACTAGAGTCGACAAATGATTGATTTACCTGCGGCATTAGCAACGGCTTGGCTAGCTGCCACAACCTCAGGCACACGCTCGTTTATGAATGTCGTCAGTTCGATTGCAGTCATGTTGACATTTCCGCGACCGCCACGTCCACCACGTCCGTTTCCGGGTCCAGACATTATCTTTACATTCACAACATAAAATAATGAGAAAAATACATGGCATTTTTTATCATCATACAAGTACAAGTAAACAAAAGAAAACTAAACCACAACATCTAACATTTCAATAATAATACTTGATAAAATAAATTGTAATGGCTACAAAGTACTTTCAATCAAACATCAAAATCCAGAAACATATGTTGGATGGGAACAACCCTACTCATCTAGGTTTAACCAAAAGGAATAGAAAGTAATGAAAACTATCAAACTCCACTGCTAGCTGAAGTGACATCTGATCTGGCATCCTCATCCTCAGCTGGGACTCCCTCGGGCTCATCATCCTGTGCCTCTGTTGCTGCGTTGGCAGCTCCATGTTATGCCTCCAAATGCTCAATCCTAGTGAAGGCCACATCTAGGTTGAACTCTAGAGTATTCACCCGCTCATTCATATCCACGCATGACATTGCCAAATTCTCATGATGGTGGTCAGTAGATGCTAGTCTCGTGGTTAGATTTGCGATCTTCTCAGTCTTCTGACTGTCTCTCACCAAAAGGCCAGTAATCTCCCCCGCAGCGTCTCTCATGTTCCGGATCTCTCGGACCATCTTAGTTACGAAGGCAGCTAACACCTGCTCAATTGGGTACTTCAGTGATGGCAAAGCTCGCAAAGAAAATGAAGAAGGAGTGTCAGCAGTGAATGGAGGTGGGACCTGCTCCTTGCGGATTCAGCTCCTGATTATGTCAGGATACCAATCCCAGTCCTGCGTGTTGTCTCCGACACGCACATGGAAGGGCTCGTTGTACACCATAGTGTCATCAACAGGGTTCAATCGACGTCGTTTGGGTTCGGATGATGGTACTACAGGAACATCAAGTTCCTGGTTGTCTTGGGATATAGGTGACTTAGGTGATAAAGACATTTCCTGTAACGTAATGCACATGTGTCATGTATGAGTGTAAGTGTTGTGTAACTAATGCACGTGTATGGTTATAGTCTAGTATGCAAAATCCTAGTTCTCTATAACCAATGGCTTTGATACAATCTGTCACACTCCCAAAATCCACTAACGGAGTTTTACCGTTAGGAGCGTGACATACCAGGATCTCAGCCATTAGTTACATTGAACGACTCTATATGAGTTTAATAAATACCATTTAATAGTCAGAGTAAATACGGAACGCGGAACCGAAAAGGTTTAACAAAATCCACGCGCTAAAACAAACGCGCCCAAACCATGCAAGTCAAAATAAATAAATAAGTAAATCCGATGTTTGAAAAAATAAATGAGACTCCCATGCCCTAGTCTCGTGCTTGTACCTTAGCGACATGAGAAAACATGTTAAAATGTGTCAACACTAGGTTGGTGAGTTCACAGGTTTCAAATGTAAGTAAAGATACTAGATAAAACAATTGCAATTATATCAATAGGTAGCTAGCCTATTAAACATGTTACTAAAGCGTTTCGACACCGAAGCTGACTGTTTGTGTTTGATTTGCCTTCCACCATGTCTATCATGAAACAATGGTAAGATGTTAGGTCAAAATTGCACCCGTTCCACCTCCAGCCGAGTTATCGCGACTAAAGATGGTGGGGATTGTCATGCCCAGTAGTACTACTCAAGATTACCTCGCTATTCCATATATTAAACGGTTCGATATGTAAGGACTTGTATGATATGTTTACGCTTAGTACAACAAGTGATATAAAAGAAATATAACATTTTCTTCTTAGTACAAAAAATCATTTAAAGCTTCAAACACCAACCAACAACAGTAAACAATTCTTCTTCTTCTTCATTTGCAGGCTCGATCGAGGAAGAACAGGAGCACCGCAAGGAACACCGGCATCATGAGCATCAGCAGTGCCAACGACGGGAGCAGGGGCGGGAGAATGAGCAGTATGGTGGCGATCAGAAGGTACTTAATGATCTCTCCGGTCATGATTATGATTAAGGTGATAACAGTGTAATTACCTAAGCTCAATATGTAATCGAGTGATTACCAGAACTGGTAGTGACTATCTTCACCAAGGCATTTACGCCTTTTACCCAATTTGAATTCATTTAAATCTTAATTTTTGTTACTAGTGCGCCTAAAATGAACTTCAAATTTACACGTAACTGTTGTTCAGTCATCCAAGATCAAAATAGAAACGAATTTATTGAATAATAATCGTGGAAAAAAGTACAGAATTATATTTACATATGTATGTATGTATGTATATATAGGGCCAGTCTAATATGTATACCGGTTGACCCATCTCCTAATTTTGATCTGTTACTATTTTATTATTTATCTAATACATAAGCTAATAATAACCTTAAATAACTAAGTCTAGAATAACCAATGATTTGTTATTTTTTTTTTTAAGTTTTTGATTTGTTGCTGATAGTTTGGATAAAAGGTGTTTTGCAGGCATTTTAATCCGTTGCCCTATGTTGTCTAGGCGCATAGCGGCATAGGCCTTGCCGGAGCCTAGGCGCTTTTTTAAGCGAGACGCATTGATAGCAACTCGACACACAATGAAGTTACTGTTTTCATTAGTTATTCAACTAGAACCTTGCAAGGGCAATATGGTAAATTGGGTGTGTTTCATGCATGTTTTGTTATTTTATTTATTTTCACATCTCTATTCAAGTGGTTACGATAGCGGTTTAGTTGAAAATGGAGTAATGGGTAGTTTTTATTTTTAGGAACTAACTGCTTGTAATTATCTCTACTTAAAGGAGGATGAATGAAAAAAAAAGAGATGAGTTTATGTTTAAAATTTCTTTTGTTAATTTTCGCAATCGATTTTTGAGGTGAATTAATTATTCCATGCTAGTTCAAGTATGGCAACTTGAATGGTGTTCTTGGAGTCTAGATTAGAGTCAAGTGGTGAATCAGTATCTTGATTAAAATTTAGAATTGTCCAATGAGTGGTTCAAGTGGTGTATCTGTATCTTGATTCAAATTTAGAATTGCCCAACGAGTGGTTCAAGTGGTGTATCTGTATCTTGTCGACCCATTGCCTATCCGTTTTATCCGAATTTCAATTTCTATCCGTTACCGCACTCTGATTGCCTATCACGCATAGTATAAAAATACCATTTTAGGGGTTTAAGACATGTTTTAGGCCTGTTTTGGGATAGTTTAGGCTGTTTTAGGTTGATTCCAGGTTTGTGGGCTGGTGTAATTGTTTCAGACCTGTTCAGAAGGTTTTTGGCCTGAAAATGGGGCTTTTGAAGCTAGGCGACAAGGCTGCGTTGGGCTGCGCCTGGGGGCCTAGGCGCGCAGCTTGTGGGCTTTTGACAACGTAGCCGTTGCCTGAGATTTTTATCATAGTTTTGGTAGTTTAGGCCCCTGTAACCTGACCTGTTGATGAACAAGATAAACGCTTCAAATCTTTTCATTAAAAATCTTGCTACATCTGTTGATGAACAAACTCTTGAGAAACTTTTGGTGGATTTGGGAAGGTGGTTTTAACCAAAGTTATGCGCCATAAAAATGGGCATAGCAAAGGGTTTGGATTTGTGTGTTTCTCTAATAATGCAGAAGAACAAAAGAGAGCTTGTGATCCCCTTAATTCAATTTTATCTTGCATTCTTTATTCATTAATCTTTATTTTTTTTACTTTTCTGACCTAAATATGATCTTGGTTTCATTGAATTCATGCAGGGAAACTTTACCATGGAATGCACATGAATGTTAGTGTTGCTAAGAATAAAGAAGATTACAAGCTCGTTCTGCACCAGAAGATTTTTGCTAGCAATCAGTATTTCAATCCGTATTAGGGTATGCAATCATATGGTAGAACACCCATCTATGATCCATACTGGGAGCCAAACATTTATAGAAGTTTGCAACTTTTTTCCAAATATTAAACCAGAGAGCCATCAGGTATGCATAATTGTAACGGTTTTTGTTTCTGCTAATTGTTGTTTAAAGTTTTTATGACTAAAATAAACTTATTATGATATCAGGAAGGTGTTAACTCGAGCTATGACAAGGATCAAAAGCCATTCAAGAGCTTTAAAGCTTATTTCTCAAAAGGATCATTAGCCAAGGAGGCTCGCCTGGTCTGTATACAGGTGCCTTGATCATTTAGATTATTGTTGTTTTTTCCAATCTTAATTAACACTGTACTTATTTAAAAAAAATTAAATGGACCAAAATTTTTTTGCTGGTTAAACCAATTTGACTTCCTTGTATACTGAAAATGACCCGTTTCAATCTGTTACTTATCTTACCGCCTCTAAAGGTGGCAACTTCCAACGTTTACATTTCAATTGGTTGACTAAAGTCTGTTATATGTATACCCAGCCCGATTTATCAACATGAAGTTGAGCTACTGATTGACAAGAATGGCAGGCATGAATACCAATACAGAATAGTCTTTGTAACTGTGTATAGGTCTTTCCCTGAGTTGTTCACTAATGGTGATATGATTGATCAACATGAATAGTCTTTGTAAATGTGTGTTTCAAAGAAAATGGTAATGGGAAATAATAATGGTTTTGTTTCTTGTGATACTGTGTTTTCATGTTTGAAGATATTGGTACATTGGTAATTTTATGAAATTAGACACTATGACTATGCCCCTAATAAAGCTCACAAACTTTGGCTTTATAACAAACAATTTTTTTGGTTAAATACACTAAGATGTCATATATTTTCATATTTTTGCATTTTATACAACTTACAATACATTTGACCACTGCATAAAATATACTTGCATTTTTATGTAATCCTAAGTAAAAGTAGATGCATGCCAATTCAACATATTTTTGCTTTTTTATAACTTAACTTTTTTATTATTATCTTTTTAGAACGACAAACACATACATCTAATTATACTCGTAAATCTACATCATTGTGGCATTGTCCACAATGGGACTCGAACCCTCAACCTTATGAGGATGCACACCGCTATGTATATGCCCGGATACCATTGTGTTACAAGCCATTTGGATTTTATTACTTAACTAGGGAAATTTTTGATGAAATGTGTAATTTTCCCATGCAAAGATGGCTTCTAGTGTTCCTGAAATTGTCTTTTAGTTTTTAGGTGTTCGGCTCCTAGTAACAGTGGATCTACATGGCATCCGTTTGTGGTACCAACAGATCTTTGGTACATGTACAGTATTATACATGTATAAGGATTTAATTTCACTTGATCTTATTAATTAAATTCCATATACACTTTGTATATATGTATAAACTAGTGGGTTGGCCCACACAAAGCGTCGGGTATCACCGAGGCTCTTTTGGAGATCGCAATCTAATTCGAACTGTCTTAAACACTGATTATATTTGGGTATTATTATTATTATAACTATGTAAATATTTAATAATTATATACTTAAACATTTAAATAATTATAAATAATTAACATCCAATATTTTAGCTTCATTTCATTTCCGCAATAATTGAAGATCCACAGTTTCAACTTTAGGTCGTAACTTGACTTAAGTCGTAACTTGATTTAAGTCGTAACTTGACCCTTATTTCCCATTTGGTCGGCCGGTCATTCCGACCAACCTGTCGGGTTTGGTGTGAAGATTTTTAAAACGGTAGTTAACAGCTTATCTCTAAAATTTTACATTTTTAATTATTATACACTCTATTAAAAATGGATGATAATGAACAGTAAACCCAACCAATTAAGTGTTGCTACGTGAAGATTTTTATCTATGTATGTACATGTGTGTATATATGAACTTGATTGATAGCAAGAGTGAGCGTTAGCGCAGTTGGTTCGGGTGCCACACCCACACGTAGTTGGCGCTGGTTCGAGCCCAAACCCCCCCCCCCCCACCCCACCCCACCCCCCGCGCGCGCGACCACTTCTTCCCTTTTCCAAGATGCTTCATTTATTTATTTACTAGTTTACATCTCGTGTATACACACGAGGTGAAAAATATCAATAAATAAAAATTTTAAATCTTTATGTGTATATTTTACAGGCATAAAAATATACCATGTACTAAGGATAGAAAACAAAACTTAAAATATGTAAAAACTAATATATAATTGGGTTTTCAAAAATATATTAAGCAATATTTAATGTATTTTGATTTTAATTTATTATTTGATTGAAAATAAAATTTAAACAATTAGATTTCAAAGTTTTATAAGGGATAATTTAAATAAATGTGTTTTATTAGTACAATTAATATTTTTTTTAAATATATATTATTATGTTTTATTAAGATGAATGTGCATTTAATAAGAGAGAGTGGCGGAAAAAAAACTAATGAAAATGAATGTGTTGACGACACGTGACATGTAAAAACCTTTATTTATTATATAGTATAGATTTGTTTGTTATATACATATACAAATGGAAGCGAATGTAGAATAGAAATGGATGCCGACCCATGTGGTTCGCGCACCACACTTACATGCTCACACACACGGCGCAGGTTCGAGGACCCCCTGTTGGTTCTTCCCTTTTGCAATTATTATTATTTTTCTTTTTTTTCATTTCCTTATTATTTAACTAAAATTACAATTCTAGTTTTTGAAATGCTAAATTAACTTAATTAATCACTTATTATTTTTATAAAAAAAAAATCCAATTTTAGTCTTTAAGTTATCTAAGTTTTTATAGTTAATTTTGGGAATATTTTGTTTTCTCTCATAACTTGTAAAATAAGAAATTTTATAAAACTTAATACTTTATTTAAATAGTATTTAGTTATAAAAATATAAATATTAAATATAAACTTAAATCTTAATTTTAAGCATTATAAATAAAATAATACTTAATGTAGTGAAGTAAATAATCTCATGTGCATTAAATAATGATAATTATTGAGTGTTGGGCTTTAATTGTGAGGTTAAATAATCTTATGTGCATTAAATAATGATAATTATTTGTGTTAGATGTCTTAAAATTTTTGGTAAATTACAAGAATATCCTTCCGATCTATATCTATACTACTTAATAAACAAGTAAATTGGAAAGACATGTGTCATCTTTCTAGAGCCATAGAGAACTGGTTTTTCCGCCACTCTCTCATATTAATACTCAACTTTATTATTTTAGACAACTAAATTAATAAGTCTTTTTAGTTTTAGATTTTTATCTATAGATTTTTTAATTCAAAGTTTTGTTTATTTCAATTAAATTGTTCAATCATGTTCTTATTAATTCTAAAAACTGAAAACAAATTTATAACCAGTAATGATTTAATTAAAAAATTCTTCAATCATATATTTAAATATTCAAATATCTAATATTTGTTATAATTTTGTTAAATCTCAGGTTATATTTTGTCAAATCATTATAGCTGAATGTATTCATGTAAATTATTTCCTTCTACAAATATGTTTTAACAGTCTGCCAAGGGTCGGCAAAGGCCTATATAAGAAAGGCTCGTGTATGCCCATTTCACTCAAAACACAAACAACCACACCTTCACACCTACACTCTAGAACTTTGTCACCGACTATCCCGACCACAGTTCGCGTTTGCAAGTGTGGTTACTCGCTTAAACGTCCAAAAAAAGTTGTAGATAGTCCCGAGGTAAGGTTCTGACTAATTTTCTATGACTTGGTTATTTCCTCTAAGCTAGGAACGTATGTTTAAGTAATGTTATAATGGCTTAGTACTTTAAGCCAAGCTATTATACGCTGAATAAGAGTATTGCTAGAAAAGAAAAAGCTAGAGGTGAGTTCTATGATGCCCACTTATAAATGTTTTAAAATGTTTTGGGCAAGATGCGCATGCTATGAAAGATTTTACAAGAATACTTTATGCCCCTTGATTTAAATACTTTGGGCATAGCCATGTAACCGAGTATTCATAAAGTATCAAAGGGGTGGTGGATACGCTATCGGTACACCCTATATATAAACTTCTTTGATACATTATGGATAAAACTTTACAGGGATTTAGGATAAAGATTGGTTTTGGAAAGATGGATTGAAAGAAAAGATGCTTTTGACATGATTTGCCGTAACAAAGATTAAGAGAAAGAAAATTGTTATGACATGTACCTCTCTTAGTTATTCCCGGTTTTCCGACCGATGTACGTCACTCCGAGACACCACATGTCTCCTCCCCGGCGCCTCTCACCTTTGTACTATAGTCACGAAGTGCATTCCACCCAAGGTCCTAGGGTTCGTCCAATGATGGTATTTAAATATCTTGATGTTTCACCCTGGGTCCCTCCTAAATCGTTTGGCACGTTTCCATCTCGAACCTTCGCAATACGGCCAATCGAATCCCTTAACTTACATAAACCAAACTCCACGTGAAACCGTTATAGTCGAGGTTGTTATAAAAATTAGTTCTTTCATTAACTCAATCCAATAGTTAACGAATTTGCGGGATGTTACAAGTCTACCTCTTAAAAGAGAATTCGTCCTCGAATTCTGTGTCGATATGATCCAACATAACTTACTCTTTCCGTTCTCTTTTGTGCACTAAGTCCTTCGTGCCATGCTTTTCACCTTCGCGTAAACTATTGCAGTCATTACGTTTCAATACTGCCACCATCCATGGTGTTAGAAAGAAGCTCCTTCCATTGCTCGTTTATGACTTTGGGACTTGTAGGTTTCACATATATGCCCTCTTTATCACTTGTCTCCGCCATTGGTACGCTCATGGTACATCATTATCAATTGTTATGACATGTAAAACATTTTAGAACTTATCATGGTGTGCCCTGGTAAGTGATACAGAAATGAGTCATGGTTGTGAAGTACCTTGACTAGAAAGATGTCTTGACATAAGAAAGAATGTTTTGACCATGATGGTCTATAAGGAAAGATTTTGCCATGTAACTTAAGAGACAAAGGCCGCTACATTCCTTTTGTGGAGTGTAGTAGTAGGACACTTTGTACAAAGGTTGGGTTAAGTGGTGATGACCACTTAGAGGTTAACGTGACCTTAGAAATATGAGTGTGTAAGACTAAATATTATGTTTGGGCAAGAAGTTAATGTGATGTTTTGAAAGCGTGTCATATGAAACCATTTATGCATGAGACATAGGTCAAAGACATTTTTGAATAAAACTTAGAACTCACCAGTGTAAGCTGATACACTTGAGCATGTATATCAGGTAAAACTTAAAAGTATAACTTCATGCAGCAAAAAGGAGCTAGAATAGAGGCATCATGTGCAAAGCTATCTGGCATCATTTGAAGGGCTGAAATTAGATAATAGAATGTATTGTACTTTCTTTTAGATTGTACATAAAACAAGTTATGAAATAAAATAACATTTTAAAGTCTTTCACTGTGTAAGATCTCTATATACTATATGTTCATGAGTAAATCTGACAAGTGAACAGTATCTCAAGGCGATCTGAGATGTGGGTGTCAAACGTACAATTATTACCTGGTTTTTTTTATATGGTACGGGTTATGGTTTTATATATATTTAGACTCAAACGGCTATGAGTCGGGTACAGGTAAATGCCGGAAGCAAAGGAACCCGTCAAACCCGCGTAAATTTATGAAATCCCGGTTATATCCCTTATGGTTTTGTGTAACATTTCTCAATCTTTTTCAAATCAATTTCTGATCCATATGTGTATGTATATTGTAATCCCAGTTATATCCCTTACGCGTTGTTTTCATTTAAAACACATTTATTGCAATTCAAATTACAGCGGAAGTCTTTCAAAACTCATTTATTACTAGTTAACGTTATTCAGTTTACCTCACGAATGCCTGCACACCGATTCGAGTAACGCTGCTTCCCAGCCAAGATACGTCAACCCTACGCTTACCTGCAAAACAATCTAACGTACATACAAAGTCAGCTACGCTGAGTGGGTTTTAATAGTTTATTTTGAACGAAAACCATCACGTTACATTCATTAGCTTAATCCACTCCGGACCCTTCGGTACTTACAGTTTAGTTTCATAATTCATTAACGAATAGTTAACCCCCTGACATCCCACGACATCCCTTAACCGTTCATCACCCGGGACTCAACCCGTACTACCAGTAATCATAATAACCATAGTAATAACATTACCATGTCGTTAACATAGACTTAACATACTATACTATCAACTCATACCCAAACACAAGTACTAACTCGACACCTGATTAACACAACATACCCTAGACATTAACACACCCGACCTTAACTAAGGCTCTCACAATTAACTGACACTACAATTATAGACGTCACATCACAAATCCTGACACAAGGGTCAGTCTAACACTACACACCGCAATAATGACCTCTACACGTCACACTAACATTACCACACTAACATTACCACACTAATATCACCACATACATAATCAATATAACTCAACGGTTACATGCAATTCTACACATACATAAATACTCATGTAAACACTTACCTCGTCAATGCACCCTCGTTAGGGTTACCCTCGTCAGGGCGTTCAACACACCCCGAGCTCATTATTAACCTGTCTAGTAAATGTCACCGTTGGTGGCTCCCGAAGGACCTCATCCTTCACAAATCCCATTTTCTGTGCCATAATGACACGATGCAAACATATCACGACGAACACACAACACAAACAACATACTAGCAATTACATGACTCATTAACTATACTTGCACCTCACACATAACCCTAGAACAACATATTTCTCACACAATGTATCATGAGCATTTAATGTACGATACGACTCTTTTCGTGTGGCCTTTAACACGACACGCATTAATAACCCATACCCTTAACTCACACATTCCCATGATCCCACCATAGACCCTACGATCGCTTGACAATTATTTTATATTCAAAACGCATCGGGTTAGAACCCGAAATCCTTAACACCTTTAATATAGTAAAATCATTTCATAAGTATGTACGATAGCCCCAAAACAGTAAAACATTTAAAAGGGGGGGATTAGAAACTCACTGGTTTGAAGGCCCACTTCTAGCACTGCAATAGTCTCCCCGCACGAACCCAAACTTGTCAACGTACGGTTACATAGTCAGAGTGCATCCTAGACATGTGTCCCTACTTAAAAAGATAAAGGTTCCTGATAATCGTCCCATCCACACGACCCCATCAACCATTCCAAAGTTCTCACCCACGTGTCTGCTTTGAATGTGTCATCTTGGATCCGTATGAACCCACATGCATACGCATTCGAGGCCCTGCAAGCTATTACTCCACAAGAGTACACACTCATGAACCAGGTCCATTACTCATACGCAAGCCATGCACGTAAAAGATTAATCCTGCTAAGGTGTTTAGGTCCTTGTTGCGAGCCTACCCCGTGAAACTCTAGCTGACCCATTGTCGCATCCCGCCATCATTCTCCTCATCTAAATATAACCCTAAACAGGTGTACCTGACTTCACTACCCATCTTGATCGTCTCCAAGAGTCCCCCCCATACTCGCACATCACCACCACGAACCACCCACCAGGCACTTCCCATGTGTGACGCCATCATGCACCACTACACCGTCCACCTTAGTCTTCTCCTCCAAGCCATCCCCACACCAGAACATGGCCATAGTTGTTGCTGCTATTCCCCACCATAGAACACTATCGCTGCAGCCTCAACAACCGCCTGGCGCCGCCGTCGTGTGCTCGCCATTCTCCCACAACCCATACTCCTCCTATTCTTCTTTGTCGCTGCACCCAGCCCCTACGGATCACTGCAGCTCCGTCGCAGGCTATCGAGAGTCACCACCACAACCAGTTATCACCACGACCTCACCTCCGCCGTCGATCACGGCTAAGAGCTAAGAAACCCTACTCGTGACATTACACACAACTGGAAATTAATACCTGATAGGAGCAATATAGTGAACAACGTTACCTTAGCGAAGTGTTGAAGCCACTCAGTTGAGATCACTGTCGCCGACCTCTCTTAGTTATTCCCGGTTTTCCGACCGATGTACGTCACTCCGAGACACCACATGTCTCCTCCCCGGCGCCTCTCACCTTTGTACTGTAGTCACGAAGTGCATTCCACCCAAGGTCCTAGGGTTCGTCCAATGATGGTATTTAAATATCTTGATGTTTCACCCTGGGTCCCTCCTAAATCGTTTGGCACGTTTCCATCTCGAACCTTCGCAATACGGCCAATCGAATCCCTTAACTTACATAAACCAAACTCCACGTGAAACCGTTATAGTCGAGGTTGTTATAAAAATTGGTTCTTTCATTAACTCAATCCAATAGTTAACGAATTTGCGGGATGTTACAAGTCTACCTCTTAAAAGAGAATTCGTCCCCGAATTCTGTGTCGATATGATCCAACATAACTTACTCTTTCCGTTCTCTTTTGTGCACTAAGTCCTTCGTGCCATGCTTTTCACCTTCGCGTAAACTATTGCAGTCATTACGTTTCAATACTGCCACCATCCATGGTGTTAGAAAGAAGCTCCTTCCATTGCTCGTTTATGACTTTGGGACTTGTAGGTTTCACATATATGCCCTCTTTATCACTTGTCTCCGCCATTGGTACGCTCATGGTACATCATTATCAATTGCTCGCTTACTCACCCTTGGCATCCAGAGAATGTCTTGCTCATAGTCCACGTCCCTCTTGGACTTGTAAGACTCACGCACCTCGTTCTCTTATGGCACAACCTTGTAAATCAGTTGTTACTCATCGCATTTCTTGTTCTACTCACAACACACAAGACGTCATTTCTTTTATAATCCTGATGACCTTACTATCCTGGTGGCCATACTCAAGTACGGTTCCTTGTTCCTCATGGTTAGGATCATTCGTTGTCCTTCTCATCCCATATTCTAGTCGCCATCACGCGATGATTTTCTTAAAATTCAGACACCACTGCCTTACTCACATATGTGATACATTTCTCGTTCTCTGCTGCCCTCCAAGAACTCGTGCTAAGTTTTACTGGTCTTCCTCCACTACCGTGTCTCTTTATTACATTACCATGCGCCTCTCACGTCTTATCGATAAGCATACGCCGCTTATCGGCAGTGCCTCGATCTCTGTCCTCGGATGATCTTAACCAATTGTACCTCACAATCATGCTTACCTAAGATTCCAACGTTAACTCCCCCGATGCTCCGCAAGAGTTTGCCCTTTCATACTATGTCGTATGGGTACCAGCATAGGTATCCATTTCAAAGAACTTATGTGGGATCTTGTACTTACCCTCCCTTTTCTCCACTTGTTATTGTCCTCTCATTGCCACGCGTTCACCGGTCGTGTCTCATTCATTAAATATGAACGTGAAGTCCGTCTTGTCACAAACCTCAGCTACTCCTTGTCCAGTTTAGAGTAAATATTTCCACACTCTTGAATCCTATCTTGACAAAATTCTCTGTATGGAACGCATTCTAGGGAGATCCTTCTGTCACCCCTTTTACCTTGTGTTGGATATTTCAGCGTCGTCATCTTGATCACGTCGTAACTATCGCCGACCAAGCGTCCACGTAACGCTTTCCTCCTCAACTCTCATCGCTGCACCCATTGGCTCTGTGCTTCACATTTCCGAGATATAAGTATAAGTATCCCATAAGAGCACCTCGCTGGTCGTCTCTTATGACTTCAAAACTCCTCATATCGCCTCGATGCATCATCCTTGAGAAAATCGCCAGGATAAAAAAAACACTACGCCTGAGCATCCCGCCACCTGTCCTATGCACGACTAAGCGTGCACTACAAGGACACACCGATACAACATAACTACAGAACATACAATGTTCTACATATGTACTAATATCCCAACCTACTATCTTGCATAAAGTGCACACAACTAGTTAGACCTGAGTAAATCTACATGCATATAGTACGGCCTTGTCATTTATAGACATACAAACTCCTGAACTCTACCTTCTATTCATTATAACGGTAGCCCATGCCACACATCATCACATACTCACACTGATTTTACTCAGTCATACCCTATACATCATAGGGGTCGTACCAATGTTTCAAGATAACACATTAATCAGTCTAGACACAAGTCGACACTCTACACATTCATACGCATAGTATTTAAAATCATAATTTTCCACAGGACCTCGTCCTGAACATTTACACCTACTAAAGATGTATAATCATTACTCCCACAGGACCATGTCCAGCATACTCGCATAAGGTGCAACGCACCTATTACACTTCAAATCATCACCTACACATTAACACGTAGGTGATACTATCATACGACCGTTGACGCAAACAAATTCAAAGTTCATATCTATGCAAGTCTACTCACACCATCTAATCAACCATGCTCTAGTATCACAACAAAAATCACATTATTCAGACTGCAATCACATTATACCTCACGTATTCCACTATAGTAAACACAATCATACGCCTTCACAAACACAATTATCATTAATTATGTTCAAATCGTCATGTGGTAAGACTCAAAGTAATTGTCAAAATCAAATAATCACTATTTGAATTGAGCATCACTCCACGTAAATGTCTAATCAATCACAACGTCAAATCACCTCGAAATCCCTTAGGAAAACTACCACACAAACTAATCATCAAGTTATCGAGCATCCCAAACACTGTCTGCAAAATCACTACTAGACCACTTCACGTGCATCTGCTGTGTTCTCCTGAAACAAAGCTCTCTTGATCGCCGCAAATGGTCGATCTCTCTACCATGTAGATCCACATCCCATAGGAAAATCACATACAGCTGACACCGCTTTCCTTCTCCATCTCGTCTTTCCAATCGTAGCTCCGTGCGGTATGTTGCCGACCAAAGCTCAAGTCACACTTGGCGCGAGAAGTGCCAACACCACCCCACCTCACCATCATCTCTATCTACGGCAGTCGTCGACTTGACCTGTCAATCTGCGTTCCTCTTAGTAGGAATTCTACGCTTGCTCGACCTCATACGCTTTGACTTAGCCACCTAATCCTAATCAAGATAGAACGCTAGAGTGCTTACTATGAGCGCAAATCCAGAATATGAGAGTAATCATATACTGCCAAATCATGGTGATCAAATGTAATTTGGTGGTCCACATCACTTCTTGGATTTTAAACCTTTCCCATTATACCCACACTAACTTTCTACCTTCACGCACACCGGATGCACATGCATCCCACACATCCCACAAGGCATCACACCATAATCTAGAACATCATCATAATAATCACAATTGCACACCACATGTAATTACACATATATTCGTTACACTACGCTAACACACCAAGCTATGTCACATAACGTAATTAATGCTACTCTACATTAATTAGCTCATAAAACATGATTTCACCAAGTCACACCACACACTTCACATAGTTCTACATACTACTACAACACATAGCACACACCATGTTCCCGAACGGAATCATACATCACTTACTCACACCAATCACTTTACCTAGTATAACATTGCACAAAAGGTAATTAATAATTACTGTTTAACTCGAAAGACGTACCTCTTGGCTCGCGGTTATTCATGGTGGCATTCGTTTCACCCTCGTCCCATTTTTGTTTTAAGTTAAATTATTTTATTTGTTTAAACATAACAGTTTTCTCTTAAACCACGGCTCTGATACCAACTTGTAAGACCCCAACCCGGGTATCCTACAGTTGGTTCTCAATACGGGTTGTTTTCATTTAAAACGCATTTATTGCAATTCAAATTACAACGGAAGTCTTTCAAAACTCATTTATTACTAGTTAACGTTATGCAGTTTACCTCATGAATGCCTACACACCGATCCGAGTAACGCTGCTTCCCAGCCAAGATACGTCAACCCTACGCTTACCTGCAAAACAATCTAACGTACACACAAAGTCAGCTACGCTGAGTGAGTTTTAATAGTTTATTTTGAACGAAAACCATCACGTTACATTCATTAGCTTAATCCACTCCGGACCCTTCGGTACTTACAGTTTAGTTTCATAATTCATTAACGAATAGTTAACCCCCTGACATCCCACGACATCCCTTAACCGTTCATCACCCGGGACTCAACCCGTACTACCAGTAATCATAATAACCATAGTAATAACATTACCATGTCGTTAACATAGACTTAACATACTATACTATCAACTCATACCCAAACACAAGTACTAACTCGACACCTGATTAACACAGCATACCCTAGACATTAACACACCCGACCTTAACCAAGGCTCTCACAATTAACTGACACAACAATTATAGACGTCACATCACAAATCCTGACACAAGGGTCAGTCTAACACTACACACCGCAATAATGACCTCTACACGTCACACTAACATTACCACATTAATATCACCACACACATAATCAATATAGCTCAACGTTTACATACAATTCTACACATACATAAATACTTATGTAAATACTTACCTCGTCATTATTAACCTATCAAGTAAATGTCACCGTTGGTGACTTCCCGAATGTGACAATCCGGATTTTTCAGTTAATTCTGTTAACTATTCCGTTAAGTTTCTTATTAAAAACTTAACCCCGTTAATCAAATCTAACCACAAGGACTAATTCGGTCACAAAATCAACTCAAAACTGCAGGGACTAGTTGTGTAAATATGCAAAACCGAATTGTTGACTCCCCAAAGTCAAAATCAAATCAATTCAATCCTGTTTGACTTTTTAAAGTCAAATCCGTAATCAATTGATCAAAATTCACGAAATTAACCTCAAATCCGTTGGAATTCATAACCGAATTACACTTTAATGCAATGAACGATCGTTTATGAACAATCCACCATCATCATTACTCGAATTAAGACTCAATAATGATCAATTATACCGTAACCGTCGACCTCATTAACATGTGTCACAGAATTCATACTAATGTGAATACCAATTCACGAATTGACCATCTGCACACACTAGACGAAATACCCTGCTGCTTCTGCACGCTTCAATTCGACCGGAGAAGTAGATACAGTCGCCGGAGAACAACCTTGCGCGAAGTCGAAGCCTCTTTAATCGAACTCTATCAATCCTTCATAATGGAAAGCCCTATGCCAATTAGGGCTTACAACATCGATCCGATCGAAATCAAGAACCTAGGGTTCATATGAATGCTGTTTAATCGAATCCTGTCAATCCGATAATGAAAACTGAAATTAGTCATATCCACAGACTCGCCTCGACGTCTAGATCAAAAGCCCTATGTTATTTGGGGCTTACATGATCGAATTGATTATGATCAAGAATCTAGGGTTCATACGATACGGATTTAATCGAACCCTATTCTAAACGTATTATTAATCCAATCAATTCACATCTGTAGATTCGCAACAACTCACAGAGTAAAAACCCTTTATCAATTTAACATTCCATTATCGAATTGATCATGATCCAGTAATTAGGGTTCGTCTGGTAAACAATTTGGAGTTTTTGATCTTTAACACAAAATTAATGCAATTAAACCACATCATTAGGTTCGCAATGTTGTTTTTGTTAAAAGCCCTATGATTATAACATATGTTAACATCGGATTTTAACAAATCAATCTTATATTTTAACTAGGGTTTCATAATTTCGGTCGAACGTTAATCGATCATAAACTAAATAGTTTTGCAATTAAACTCGACCTCATACTCGCCGGGACTCGACTGACTAAAACCCCTTGTTACCTTGTTCAAAACACGACCGGATTTGTGGGTTCGGGACTGGATTCGATCGTTGTTCGCGTGGGAGGGAAACCACAGAGACGTGAACATTAAAACCAATGTATTCCAGGTTCTGTTGCGATAGCCTAGCGGTCAGGACTGGTTAGAGATGTGTGCGTGTGTGGGAGAAACCCGGGTTCGAAACCGGGCTCCCATAATTATTTTTAAACATTTTTCTGTTAATATTTAATTAATAAAAATCAAACTCTATAATATTATATTATCATATAAATGTGTTTTAGCCCGGGAAACAACCCGTGGGCTCGGGTTTGAATTTTGTAACAAATTGTATTTCCACTTTTAAAAATATCGTGTTCATATTATTTTCAAACCGTAATCTCGTATAAAATAATATAATAATATTATTTTCAACCCGTATTCGATGTTAATAAAATAATATATAAATTATATTATTTGCCCAACCTTTGTAAACGACTCAAACGCATTAAAATAATTATTTAATTATTATCCGTTATCAACATTCGACGCGTAACGCGAATTTCCTAAAATCATTACAATAAGATATATATATATATATATAAAACTCCGTCGACACGTTCGTTTATTTTTAAATCCTTAGAATGCGTTAGGGCATTTTAGTCTTCCGTGTCGTTGTCACAATTCCCATTTTATCCCTAATTTATGTGTTTATAATTTTAGGGCATTCGTAAGTCGTTTGAGACTTACACTCGTGGTCCCAACTTACTTCTAGTGTGAAACTACCTTCAACGCCAAGCAGGTGAGTTTTCACGACCCCTTTTTACTGTTTTAACTTGGCGGAGAAAACATGCTTAAACTGATTTTTAGATTTGGTATTTCATATGCTATCAATGTTAAAGCTAAGTGTAACATGCTATCACAGAAAGTCCTCATCTTATCTCGAACCGTTAATATGGATCTTAGCGAGGTAATGCTTAGTAGTACTACTGGGTTTGACAAATCCCACCCGCGTTAGTCGCGCTAACTCGATTGGATATCGAACGAGTGAAATGTTAGCCTACTCACATGGCCAATATTGATAGACCTGGCAGGAGGCAATAAACAAACAGTCAGTTTCGGTTACGAGCACTTGAGCTAAAACATGAACATAGGTTAGCTACCTATAGATACATATTGAATGATCATAAATCTGGTAAACGCTTACGTATTTATTTGAAACCTGTGAACTCACCAACCTTGTGTTGACACTTTTGTTTACATGTTTTCTCAGGTCGCTAAGGCACAAGTTGCACACATAGGGCATGCATGGAGTCCTACTGTCATATCATCCATTTCAAACATTTGAAACAGTTTACTTATTTACATATATTGACGCCTATTGCGTGTAATTACTTTTGATTTCATATTAACGTTTACGCTTCCGCATTAACTCTGAACTTTTATGTTTTGTCATTTCAAGTCCCATATAGTGTCGTTTAATGTAACTAATGACTGAGATCCTGGTGTGTCACCTTCCAAACGGTAAAACTCCGTTAGCTGAAATTGGGGGTGTGACACCGAAGGACCTCATCCTTCACAAATCCCATTTTCTGTGCCATAATGACACGATGCAAACATATCACGACGAACACACAACACAAACAACATACTAGCAATTACATGACTCATTAACTATACTTGCACCTCACACATAACCCAAGAACAACATATTTCTCGCACAATGTATCATAAGCATTTAATGTATGACATGAATCTTTTCGTGCGGCCTTTAACATGACAGACATTAATAACCCATACCCTTAACTCACACATTCCCATGATCCCACTATAGACCCTACGATCGCTTGACAATTATTTTATATTCAAAACGCATCGGGTTAGAACCCGAAATCCTTAATACCTTTAATAGAGTAAACTCATTTCATAAGTATGTACGATAGCCCCAAAACATTAAAACATTTAAAAGAGAGGGATTAGAAACTCACTGGTTTGATGGCCCACTTCTAGCACTGCAATGGTCTCCCCGCACGAACCCAAACCTGTCAACGTACGGTCACATAGTCAGAGTGCATCCTAGACATGTGTCCCTACTTAAAAAGATAAAGGTTCCTGATAATCGTCCCATCCACACAACCCCATCAACCATGACAAAGTTCTCAACCACGCGTCTGCTTTGATTGTGTCATCTTGGATCCGCATGAACCCACATGCATACGCATTCGAGGCCCTGCAAGCTTTTACTCCACAAGAGTACACACTCATGAACCGGGTCCATTACTCATGCGCAAGCCATGCACGTAAAAGATTAAACCTGCTAAGGTGTTTAGGTCCTTGTAGCGAGCCTACCCCGTGAAACTCTAGCCGACCCATCGTCGCGTCCCGTCATCATTCTCCTCATCTAAATATAACCCTAAACGGGTGTACCTGACTTCACTACCCTTCTTGCTCGTCTCCAAGAGTCCCCCCCCATCCTCACACATTACCACCACGAACCACCCACCAGTCACTTCCCATGTGTGACGCCATCATGCACCACCACACCGTCCACCTTAGTCTTCTCCGCCAAGCCATCCCCACACCGGAACATGGCCATAGTTGTTGCTGTTATTCCCCGCCATAGAACACTATCGCTACAGCCTCAACAGCCATCTGGCGCCACCGTCGTGTGCTCGCCATTCTCCCATAACCCGTACTCCTCCTACTTTTCTTGGTCGCTGCACCCAGCCCCTACGGATCACTACAGCTCCGTCGCAGGCTACCGAGAGTCACCACCACAACCGGTTATCACCACGACCTCACCTCCACCGTCGATCATGACCAAGAGCTAAGAAACCCTACTCGTGACATCACACACAATCGAAAATTAAGGCATGATAGGAGCAATACACTGAGCGACGTTACCTTAGCGAAGTGTTGAAGCCACTCAGTTGAGATAACCGTCGCCGGCCTCTCTTAGTTCTTCCCGGTTTTCTGACCGCTGTGCGTCATTTCGAGACACCAAATGTTTCCTCCCCGGCTGTGACAACCCAACTTTTCAGGTTAACTCAGTTAGTAAATTCCGTTAAATTTCTGTTAAAAACCTAACCCTGTTAGATAATCCAGTTAAATTCAAACCTCAGGGATCATTCTTGCCAATATTTAATCTTAAAACTACAGGGATTAGTTATGTAATTAGCCTAAACCCATCTGTTGACTTTATGAAGTCAAAATCGATGGAATTGTTCCTGTTTGACTTCTGGAAGTCAAACCATTCATTCTTGATCTTGAATTCGCGAATTACAACTAATTAGGCTTGAATCAGTAACGGAAATTGCATTAAACACCATTAACGATCATAACTAATACTTTAATCATCGTGAATGTGTCGAATTAAACCCAATAATGGGTATTCAAAACGAAACCGTCGACCATCACGCTATACGCCTCAAATTCGTTGATTCCGATCAACATCCTCACAAATCAATCATTTGCGTAGCTAAGTCGAGTTCCTTTGGGTCTGTTTCACCAATCAATTTGACGAAAGATGAGCCGGAGGAGTCGGAATCCAAGATCGCCGATGTCGGAAACCCATCTAGTCGATCTCCTTCAATCCGTCACGTATTCGGGTAATTGATCCTACCCTTAGCTTCGTTTTTACTCTTTGAATGAAAGCCCTATGTTAATTGGGGCTCATAATATCTAATTGATCAAGACCCGTAATCTAGGGTTCTTACGAAACCCAATTTGGGGCTTTTGATACTAAACTCGATTAAAATTCAATTGAATCATATGGTTAGACTCGCGATTACCTACTCTTTGAAAGCCCCATATCAATTAAATCAAGTAATATCAAATTGATTATAAACCGTAAACTAGGGTTCATCATAAATTCGATTTGGGGGTTTATATCCTAGACTTAACTAAAATGGAATTAATCTATATGGTCAGATTCGAAATTCTCCACTATGTAAAAGCCCCATGAATTCGATGGTTAACAATATCGAATTCAACAGATTTAATTATTGGTTCTTGATCTAGGGTTTCGGCCCGTATATGCGTGATTAAACGATTCAAAACGTGTAAATTTTGCAATTAAACATCACCTCAGACTCGCCTATATCCCATCTATCAAAACCTCTATGCGCTTGCATTCAATCGTGATCGAAATCGATGGAGATTGGGGATGGTTTAATTCGGATCGCGACTAAGGGTAGAAGGGAGGGGGTTTGGAATCATTAAAACCATTTCAGAAGCATCCTTGTCGCGAAACACTAGCCAGCCGAGATGGTTAAGACTTAAGGCCTATACGCAGGAGACTCGGGTTCGAAACCGGTCTCCTGCAAACATTTTTTTGGGCATTTTCTTTGGAATACTTTTATATATTTTCAAACCGCGACTTCGAACAAAATAATATATTTATGTTGTTTTTAATCCGTGACTTCTAGTATAAAATAATATATATTTTATATTATTTTGCCTCGTTTATTTACCTCGTGTAACGTTTTAAACTATTTAATAATATAAAATGTTATATTATTTACACACGTCTATTTACTAGAGTAAAAATAATATATTATTATTTTTCCCACATAACTAGTTATCATACTAACTATGCAAGTTTAAAAATAATATAATAATATTATTTTTCTAGACTACTATTTAATGACAAAACGCTCGAATATATTTATTATATATTATTTGTCATTTATCATGAAACGTATTTATCCTAATTAAGAATTCTCATTCCCGTGAATATGTTCATCTACTCTTAATCATTAGAACGTTTCTTTTAGGATGTTCCCTATTTTCTATGTCGTCGTCACATATTTCCTTTGAGTCCCTAATTGTTATGTTGTAATGCTAGGACATTTGTGAGCCGTGACAGGCTACCGCTTGAGATTTTAATCTCGTACTTGTGTGATTACTACCTTCGCAATCAGGTGAGTATTCACGGCCCCTTTTTACTGCTTTTAAACTGGGGGAGAAAACATGATGCAAACTCTTTTTGATTTTTTGTACTTCATTTTTATCACTTGTTATGACTACGCTAAACTCTATCATGAAAGTCCGTACATCGAACCGTTTAAATATGAATATAGCGAGGTATGTTGGGTAGTACTACTGGGTTTGACAAACCTCACCCGTGTTAGTCGCGCTAACTCGATTGGAGGTCGAACGGGTGTAATATTGACCTAAACATGCACCATGGTTGATAGACCTGGTGGGAGGCAAAAACATAAACAGTCAGTTTACGGTTGCGAGCGCCTAGAGTAACTTGTACATTGTCTAGCTAGCAATAGGTGTGACTTACGTATGTGGATCCAGCAACACTCAAACAGATTATTACATACAAACCTGTGAACTCACCAACCTCGTGTTAACACTTTTTCTTACATGTTTCTCAGGTCGCTTTGGCACAGGTTGCGCACTTAGGACATGCATGGAGTCCTACTGTCATATCATTCATTTCAAATATTTTAAACAGTTTATTTAATTACATTAATTGACGCTTGTTGCGTGTAATTACGTTTGACTGCATTGTAACGTTTACGCTTCCGCATTAACTCTGAACTTTTATGTTATGGCATTTCAAGTCCCATATAGTGTTGTTTGATGTAACTAATGACTGAGATCCTGGTGTGTCATGTCCCAAAACGGTAAAACTCCGTTAGTTGAAATTGGGGGTGTGACAGATTGGTTTCAGAGCCATTGGTTATAGAGAACTAGGATTGCATACTAGACTATAACCGTACACATGCATTAGTTACACGGCACATACACTCATACCTGATACATATAGCATCTATACATACATTGTAGTGCAGGTATGTAACACCATCTGTATCACCCTCAGTTGGCGAGGGACACGACATTTGCATTGCATCATCATTCCCAGTGGCGAGACTCGGGGAATCACCAGAATATCATCCACTCCCGTCCGTGGGTAGCGAGACGAAGCCTTCGGAGGAGTCTCTCAAACCATCTCCCGTTGGGTTTGGTGGGTTTTTTCAGGTCCATGTTATGGACGACACTCAGCACTAACGCATATCTCTTTGGGAATTGGGATCGTCGGAGGCGAGTCCCTACTGTAACCACCAGCAACAATACGTCGAATGAAGGCAGACCGTTGCACGCATCATTGCAGAATCCATTGACACATAGATGTCATCACTCTCCCGAGCCATGGGCTCGCGTCTTTGATCGATATTCTGTTAAGAATGGATCGAACACAAATCTGAGAACGCATTATTCAATGCATACTTAAACCCTATCTTGACTCAGTTGAAAGGACGGCTACTTTGCTGCTTCCTATAACTTGTATTCATGAATTAGCTTCATTTCTCGAAGTCGCATTTCGTGTACATGTTTGCTTCATGCTCTCATCTACAATCCGCTGGATTGGACTCTTGTATTGTGTTTCAACTCGAGTGAATACTCAGATCAAACGATTTCTGACTACTCATCCTAATATGAGTCCTAGTTGATCAACTTATGATTAGTGACTAAGCTTTCCGATAACTTATCATCTCTAACAATACTCTGTATTCGGAAATACAAACTAAAGGACATTATGACACAGGATAGGGAGAACTAGGGTGAACATGCAAGGCAAATTATCATTACGGGTGCACATGTAATAATAATTTGAGGTGCATGTAAGTCCTGGTGAAACCTAGTGTGTGGATGAATGGTCCTAATCAGTGATTTATAGACTTAGGTTTCCACTATCTGTAGAGACTCTCATAACCCACTCAACGATTAGTTGGTATCGTTAAACCTGTTCAACAATTGATAGACGCGACTATCAAGTTGAAAATGTTTTCGGATACACTGAATTATCATCAATGGGATCCATCAATGTTATTTTCACCCATGTAAGAGTCTTAGTGATCTTACAACTCTCATTCAAACTTAATCAATAGAACCACCTAGAGTGAAACTCTAGTAGAACCTCAGAGTAAAACCACCGACTCCAACTATGTACACAGAATTTGAGGAATTCTTTCTATGCTAACGCGTTATTCGTTACACTCCTACAATAGATCCCACTTGAACTTGTTACCTCATCCTGTGACTAATCCTTAGTCAAACTTTGAATTTTACTCCAGCATATTCAATCCTGTAAACGGATTTCTTCTTCACGAAATGATCCCGTTGATCCAATGACATTAGGAAACGAAGATTTAACCTAACCAACCATCAGTTGAACGCAACTACTTAAACATACATCATATCTCTTATGTTACTGGAATCTATATCTCATTAGACTTTTCTTCCTTACATTTGAACCTCTTCCCTTAGCCTATGCATTGGCTGATACTTGCCTTATAAGCGCGGGTCTCACTAGAAGTCTCAGCACGATTTCACAAATTCCATATTAGTGTGTCGTGCTCTAACTCTATAAAAAGCCAAGTATACTATTGAGGTAGCAGACTGTAATACCCCGCATCGGTTGAGGGGGAGAACGATACGTTCCTTATTAGGAGGTGGATACCTTCTCTATTGAGACGCGTTTTGCCTGGGCGAGCAACTCGTCGGGTAAAAACAAAACCGTGAGTTCCTGGATGGGCAACCCATCGGGGGCAAAGCGGACAATATCTTGGTACGGTTTGCTTGGGCTGTTACAGATAACAACTCGCATTCTTGCAGATGTAAACTAGCATTGGTTAGTGATAAACTTGACATTGACCGTCTGCCAGTTACACCTGGCAGTTTCGACCTTATTGTTGGTATGAATTGGTTATCCAAGAACCAACCTGAGGCCATCTGTTGTGACAAAAATGTTTGCCTTCCTCTCCTTAGATGGGAAATCCTTTCTTTCCAAGGCAAAAGGGAGTGGTGCAGTCGTTGGCATCCTATCCTTCATGAAAGCACAGAAATGTCTTCGAAAAGTTCATACTGCTAATTTTGGCTCTCGTCGCTGAGCAGTCATCCGAGGAGAAGAAAAATGGATGATATCCCAATCGTACGTAACTATCCGGAAGTAATTCCTGAGGACTTGCCTAGTTTACCACCGCACCGTCAAGATTGAATTCCAAATTGATTTAGCACCCGGAGCAGCACCGATTGCTCGGGCACCTTACAGACTGGCACCCAGTGAATTACAAGAACCGTCCACTCAATTGCAAGATTTGTTGGATAAAGCTTTCATCTGACCTAGTTCATCACCGTGGGGAGCTCAGGTACTATTTTTCAAGAAGAAGGACGGAACTTTCCGTATGTGTATTGACTACCGGGAGCTGAATAAAGTCACAATCAAGAACCGGTACCCTTTACCTCGCATAGATGACCTTTTTGATCAACTCCAAGGATCAAGTTTCTATTCTAAAATAGATCTTAGGTCCGGTTACCATCAGTTAAAAGTCCGAGAAGAGGATATCTCAAAGACTGCATTCAGAACGAGGTACGGCCACTACAAATTTATGGTCATGCCTTTCGGGTTAACCAACGCACATGCGGTATTCATGCACCTCATGAACCGTGTGTGAAAGCCTTGCCTTGACCAGTTCGTTATTGTTTTCATCGACGACATCCTCATTTATTCCAAGAACAAGGAGGAACATGAGGAACATCTACACTTAATTTTGGAACTACTGAAGCGAGAGCAACTGTATGCTAAGTTCTCCAAGTGTGAATTTTGGACCCGGGAAGTTCAGTTTCTAGGGCATGTGGTTAACGAGAAAGGGATAGATGTCGACCCATCCAAAATAGAAGCCGTCAAGAATTGGGCAGCACCGACGACTCCGACTGAGGTGCGATAATTTCTGGGATTGGCCGGTTATTACCGTCGTTTTATCAAAGGATTTTCAAAGATTGCACAACCTCTCACCGCCCTAACTCAAAAAGGAAAAGCCTATAATTGGGGCGATAACCAAGAGTCAGTTTTCCAACACCTCAAACAGAAACTTTGCAGTGCGCCTATTTTAGCTCTTCCGGAAGGAACCGATGATTTTGTTGTGTATTGTGATGCATCCATTCAAGGCCTGGGTTGTGTCTTAATGCAACGCGAAAAAGTAATCGCATACGCGTCACGTCAGTTAAAAGTTCACGAGAAAAACTACACCATTCATGACCTAGAGTTGGGAGCCGTAGTTTTCGCACTTAAGATATGGAGACACTACTTGTACGGTACCAAATGCACCATCTACACCAATCACAAGAGTCTTCAGCATATCTTCGAGCAGAAAGAGCTGAACATGAGACATCGTCGTTGGGTCGAGCTCTTAAATGATTATGACTGTGCGATTCGATACCATCCGGGTAAAGCTAATGTTGTGGCTGATGCTCTAAGTCGAAAGGAAACCAAGCCCAAGCGAGTTCGAGCGTTACAACTTACTATCCATCCTGGATTACCTGACAAAATCCGTAGTGCTCAACTCGAAGCCTTAAAAGAGGAAAATCTACCGCTAGAAGGTACGTGCGGTATGGAAGCACAGCTTGAGGTCAAATCAGATGGTATTCGCTACTTTGCTGAACAAATATGGATTCCCGTGTTCGGAAATTTAAGGGAACTAATCATGGATGAAGCTCATAAATCTCGTTACTCCATTCATCCGGGTTCCGATAAGATGTACCATGATTTAAAGGTACTGTATTGGTGGCCAAGGATGAAGGCCGATATAACTACCTATGTGAGCAAGTGCCTGACTTGCGCGAAGGTCAAAGTTGAATATCAAAAACCTTCCGGTCTTCTCCAGCAACCAAAGATTCCCATGTGGAAATGGGAACAAATATCCATGGACTTCATCACCAAATTACCACGAACCCCTACCGGATGTGATACTATTTGGGTAATTGTTGATCGATTAACAAAGTCCGCTCACTTCTTAGCAATCAAAGAGACCGACAAAATGGATAAACTTACTCGTACTTACCTGAAAGAAATAGTCTCTCGGCACGGGGTGCCAATCTCCATTATTTCGGATCGTGATGCACGATTCACTTCTCGTTTCTGGCAATCATTGCACAAAGCATTAGGCACGCGTCTAGATATGAGCACATCATACCATCCTCAAACTGATGGTCAAACAGAACGTACCATCCAAACCTTAGATGACATGCTACGAGCTTGTATGATAGGTTTCGGTAACAGTTGGGAAACTCACTTGCCTTTAGTGGAGTTCTTCTACAATAACAGTTATCAAACTAGCATCAAAGCAGCACCATTCAGGCATTATACGGACGTAAATGCCGATCTCCTATCTGTTGGGCTGAAGTTGGGGATAGCCAACTTACGGGTCCTGAACTTGTTTTCGAAACTTTTGAAAAGATTGTACAAATCCGAAACCGTATGGCGGCAGCTCGTGATCGTTAAAAGAGCAACGCCGATAAGCGTCGTAAACAGTTAGAATTTCAAGTAGGTGACATGGTTCTACTCAAAGTCTCACCTTGGAAAGGTGTAATTCACTTCGGGAAATGAGGCAAACTGAATCCTCGTTATGTTGGACCATTCAAAATAGTGAAGAGAATTGGCCCAGTAGCTTATCAACTGGACCTACCTGAAGGACCTAGTGGTGTACACGATGTCTTTCATGTCTCGAACCTGAAGAAATGTCTAGCAGACGAAACACTCGCTGTTCCTCTTGAGGAACTACACATCGATGAACAACTACGGTTCGTTAAAGAACCGGTGGAAATTATGGGTAGGGAAATCAAAACGATGAAACGCAGTAAAATCCCTATTGTCAGAGTTTGTTGGAACTCGAAACGCGGACTGGAATTCACGTGGGAGCGCGAGGATCAGATGATGCGCAAATATCCTAATCTATTCAAGCACTCCGCGTCAAACTCTTAAAGTACTATTCTAATTTTCGGGACGAAAATTCTTTTAACTAGGGGATGATGTGACATCCGAAAATTTTTTTTATTTTGTTTAATTTTCGGGACGAAAATTCTTTTAACTAGGGGATGATGTGACAACCCGACTTTTCAGGTTAACTCAGTTAGTAAATTTCGTTAAATTTCTGTTAAAAACCTAACCCCGTTAGATAATCCAGTTAAATTCAAACCTCAGGGATCATTCTTGCCAATATTTAATCTTAAAACTACAGGGATTAGTTGTGTAATTAGCCTAAACCCATCTGTTGACTTTATGAAGTCAAAATCGATGGAATTATTCCTGTTTGACTTCTGGAAGTCAAACCATTCATTCTTGATCTTGAATTCGCGAATTACAACTAATTAGGCTTGAATCAGTAACGGAAATCGCATTAAACACCATTAACGATCATAACTAATACTTTAATCATCGTGAATGTGTCGAATTAAACCCAATAATGGGTATTCAAAACGAAACCGTCGACCATCACGCTATACGCCTCAAATTCGTTGATTCCGATCAACATCCTCACAAATCAATCATTTGCGTAGCTAAGTCGAGTTCCTTTGGGTCTGTTTCACCAATCAATTTGACGGAAGACGAGCCGGAGGAGTCGGAATCCAAGATCGCCGAAGTCGGAAACCCATCTAGTCGATGTCCTTCAATCCGTCACGTATTCTGGTAATTGATCCTACCCTTAGCTTCGTTTTTACTCTTTGAATGAAAGCCCTATGTTAATTGGGGCTCATAATATCTAATTGATCAAGACCCGTAATCTAGGGTTCATACGAAACCCAATTTTGGGCTTTTGATACTAAACTCGATTAAAATTCAATTGAATCATATGGTTAGACTCGCGATTACCTACTCTTTGAAAGCCCCATATCAATTAAATCAAGTAATATCGAATTGATTATAAACCGTAAACTAGGGTTCATCATAAATTCGATTTGGGGGTTTATATCCTAGACTTAACCAAAATGGAATTAATCTATATGGCCAGATTCGAAATTCTTCCCTTTGTAAAAGCCCCATGAATTCGATGGTTAACAATATCGAATTCAACAGATTTAATTCTTGGTTCTTGATCTAGGGTTTCGGCCCGTATATGCGTGATTAAACGATTCAAAACGTGTAAATTTTGCAATTAAACATCACCTCAGACTCGCCTATATCCCATCTATCAAAACCTCTATGCGCTTGCATTCAATCGTGATCGAAATCGATGGATATTGGGGATGGTTTAATTCGGATCGCGACTAAGGGTAGAAGGGAGGGGGTTTGGAATCATTAAAACCATTTCAGAAGCATCCTTGTCGCGAAACACTAGCCAGCCGAGATGGTTAAGACTTAAGGCCTATACGCAGGAGACCCGGGTTCGAAACCGGTCTCCTGCAAACATTTTTTTGGGCATTTTCCTTGGAATATTTTTATATATTTTCAAACCGCGACTTCGAACAAAATAATATATTTATGTTGTTTTTAATCCGTGACTTCTAGTATAAAATAATATATATTTTATATTATTTTGCCTCGTTTATTTACCTCGTGTAACGTTTTAAACTATTTAATAATATAAAATGTTATATTATTTACACACGTCTATTTACTAGAGTAAAAATAATATATTATTATTTTTGCCACATAACTAGTTATCGTACTAACTGTGCAAGTTTAAAAATAATATAATAATATTATTTTTTTAGACTACTATTTAATGACAAAACGCTCGAATATATTTATTATATATTATTTGTCATTCATCGTGAAACGTATTTATCCTAATTAAGAATTCTCATTCCCGTGAATATGTTCATCTACTCTTAATCATTAGAACGTTTCTTTTAGGATGTTCCCTATTTTCTATGTCGTCGTCACATATTTCCTTTGAGTCCCTAATTGTTATGTTGTAATGCTAGGACATTTGTGAGCCGTGACAGGCTACCGCTTGAGATTTTAATCTCGTACTTGTGTGATTACTACCTTCGCAATCAGGTGAGTATTCACGGCCCCTTTTTACTGCTTTTAAACTGGGGGAGAAAACATGATGCAAACTCTTTTTGATTTTTATACTTCATTTTATATCACTTGTTATGACTATGCGTAAACTCTATCATGAAAGTCCTCACATCGAACCGTTTAAATATGAATATAGCGAGGTATGTTGGGTAGTACTACTGGGTTTGACAAACCCCACCCGCGTTAGTCACGCTAACTCGATTGGAGGTTGAACGGGTGTAATATTGACCTAAACATGCACCATGGTTGATAGACCTGGTGGGAGGCAAAAACATAAACAGACAGTTTACGGTTGCGAGCGCCTATAGTAACTTGTACATTGTCTAGCTAGCAATAGGTGTGACTTACGTATGTGGATCCAGCAACACTCAAACAGATTATTTACATACAAACCTGTGAACTCACCAACCTCGTGTTGACACTTTTTCTTACATGTTTCTCAGGTCTCTTTGGCACAGGTTACGCACTTAGGACATGCATGGAGTCCTACTGTCATATCATTCATTTCAAATATTTTAAACAGTTTATTTAATTACATTAATTGACGCTTGTTGCGTGTAATTACGTTTGACTGCATTGTAACGTTTACGCTTCCGCATTAACTCTGAACTTTTATGTTATGGCATTTCAAGTCCCATATGGTGTTGTTTGATGTAACTAATGACTGAGATCCTGGTGTGTCATGTCCAAAAACGGTAAAACTCCGTTAGTTGAAATTGGGGGTGACACCGGCGCCTCTCACCTTTGTGCTGCCGTCACGAAGTGCATTCCACCTAAGGGCCTAGGGTTCGTCCAATGATGGTATTTAAATATCTTAATGTTTCACTCTAGGTCCCTCCTAAATCGTTTGGCACGTTTCCATCTCGAACCTTCGCAATACGGCCAGTCGAATCCCTTAACTTACATAAACCAAACTCCACGTGAAACCGTTATAGTCGAGGTTGTTATAAAAATTGGTTCTTTCATTAACTCAATCCAATAGTTAACGAATTTGCGAGATGTTACACACACATATATATATATATATGCAATATATGTTATACAATGTTTTGTTTTGTGTTCAATGCAGATGTAACACCCTTAATTGGAAAACCAATTAATAAAACATTTAAACGTGCGCGAAAGATTTTATCCCAATTTTTTTAACCCTCGCGTACCGCGAGGTATCCTGCCCCTCCCTTCGCATACCGCGAGGGAGCTCCAAAGCACCGAGAACCAGGTCTCTCGCGTACCACGAGAGAACCCACGCTGGTTCTCGCGTACCACGAGAGACTTGAGTAAACAGAAAGTTTACTCAGGTTGTCCAGTTTCATACTTAACCAAAATTTCCACATTTTCACCAATTCAACATGACCCAAAATTATCCCAACACTTGGGTTTTTGACCAAACATTCAATATCATTTATAACACTAAGTATGGACACCAAAACAAAGATTCAATTGTCAATTTACACCACATTTAACGGATTTTCCTTTAAATCCCCAAAACACCAAAAAAACCGCATACGAGAACCCTCCACGCCTTGGACTTGACTTTGACCTACACCAGAGATTTCCCTACATAAACACATAAACATATCACCGTTAGTAATGACGATAAACACATTCAACAAGTATTTACACTTGTTTTCACCCATTTGACCCATTTAACCCGTTTGCACCCATTTGGTCAATTAAAGTTCTTAATACTTGCATTTCCACAACAAGTCTCATTCTTTTCATATTACATTCATTTACCACCACACATTCACCCATTTGAAGTATTCCACACTTCTAATTAGGTTCACGACCTCTTGGTGCGAGTACCACAACTCGTCTTACCCGCACTTGGAGTATTTGACTCCAAGTCCACCCTTTGAAGTATTCCACACTTCTTATTGGGTTTACTACCTCTTGGTGCGAGTACCACAACTCGTCTTACCCGCACTTGGAGTATTTGACTCCAAGTCCACCCTTTGAAGTATTCCACACTTCTTATTGGGTTTACTACCTCTTGGAGCGAGTACCACAACTCGTCTTACCCACACTTGGAGTATTTGACTCCAAGTCCACCCTTTGAAGTATTCCATACTTCTTATTGGGTTTACTACCTCTTGGTGCGAGTACCACAACTCGTCTTACCCGTACTTGGAGTATTTGACTCCAAGTCCACCTTTTGAAGTATTCCACACTTCAATCCATCCTTTCACCAAATTATCACATTTTGTTTGACTATATATCACATAAGTCAATTACACCAAATTCACCACATTTACATATTAGATTGACCATTTACCACATAAGTCAATTTCACCAAATTCACCACATTTACATATTAGATTGACTATTTTCTACATAAGTCAATTACACCAAATTCACTACATTTACATATTAGATTGACTATTTACCACATAAGTCAATTACACCAAATTCACCGTATTTACATATTAGATTGACTATTTACCACATAAGTCATTTACACTAATATCACCATATTCACAATTTAGTTTGACTATTTACCACATAAGTCATTTACACCAATATCACCCACCACATTCATATATTAGTTTGACTATTTACCACATAAGTCAATTACACCAATTCCATCATATTAGTTTGACCTTCTACCACTAAAGTCAAATTAATACAATTCCACACATACTACATTCAAGCAATAGCCATACACATTCATTTCAACTTATAGTATGCATACATATCACATACACCACACATTTATCAACATTACTAAGTAAGTGCAAAGGCACTTACCTTTTGAGTTGGAAGATCCCGTGCCTCCTCCTCGGTTCACAATTTGATTACCTAAACATATACACCTAGTTTAGTAATCAAACATTCATCACCAACACAAAATAATTGAGTCCACAACTCAATTTTCATTTCTAACCCAAACTGACCTGTTTGGGTTATCCCCATAACCAAACACCCTCTTTCAATATAAACTCATTCACTTGAGTTTTCTTTCCAATACCTTGACACTATTTTCTCATTCACTAACTTTTATTAGGTCAATTTGGTGTTTGTTCAAGTGTCTAATACCACCTAAACACTTAATCATTACTAATTCAACAATCTAGCATCATGATCCAAACACCCTTAATTTTCACCATATGAACCCTAACTTTTCAAAATCAAAATCAAAGGGTTCTAAGATGTTAATCACCACCCTTTACCTTTAGTTTAGCTAGATTATCCACAATCTAACACCAATTTATCACATGCATACACAATTTTTGGATTTCTACAAAACCCATCAACTAACACATTCAAAAGTGAAATCAAAGAAAGATAATCACTTACTTGATGTTAGGAAGATGTTGTGTGAGCCAAAACCTTCACAAATCCAAGCTCAAATGCACGATTTAGGCTTCAAAATCGTTTTCACCTTTTCTCCTCTTGGAATGAACGACCCCAAACACCAAATGAGCTCAATTTTGACTTTCACTAGTCAAAATGGCAGATTTTGTCATTTACACTTTTGGCCCCTCAACTTTCATTACACCCATGTCATTCCAAAACTAGTATAACCCCATTACTAACTTGAAACCCACTTGTTTCAACTTATTTCTAAAATATTATTTTCACCATAATATTATTTAGAAATATTTATTTATTTGAAAACGAAACCCGGATTTTGGTTCGTTACAACAGACTTATCTTTCAATAACTTGAGTGGCACTGTTCCTAGATTTCCTTCCAAGACATTCAAGTAAGTTTATACTTATTTATACTTAAAAATGTATAACACACTAATGCATTTATGACAACAACTCGATATCTAAATTGTTATTAATTACAGTATGACTGGGAACCCTCTGGTCTGCCCAACAGGATCTGAGCAACAATGTTATGGAATTGCATTCATGCCCATCTCTATTACCTGTTTTACCCACTTACCTGTACCCTATACGGTTTCTGCATGTTCCATCACGGAGAAAAGTGAAACATCGTCGTGTGGTTCCACAAAGGTGTTCATGATCATTGCTAGAACTATCAATAACATGGTGGTTGGACTTGATCCTCAAGAGGTGTAATTTTATGAAATCAAACTCTCACCATCCCTTTGTTTGTTGTTCTCTAATTATGTCACTAGTTTTTTCATCGAGTATGGGATTTTAATAGGCTCTTGAGCAAACGCTTTCATGCTCCATAAGTTGTTGCATCAACATGTTTTCTCTTGTGGTCACGTTCAGTTCGTTAGACGCTAATCGGCCGGTTAGGAACCGACTAGCGATTAATAAGATTGAAATTTTTATATGTATTTTTCAAAAGTGTATACATACATATATATATATATATATATATATATATATATATATATATATATATATATATATATATATATATATAGGGTGAGGTTCAAATGTTAACCAATATTTATGTGATAACTATGATAACCACTCTCAAACATAGTATTAAGTATACGTACCAAATAATGTTACACATATGTAAACACTATGTGTCATGTATATGTAACATTATACGGTACGTATATGTAAAACTCATTATTTCCGTATTTATGCTCAACATATATGTGTTTTTCAAAATTATATATTATATATACATATTTTTATATGTAGTTCTTAAATCTTAATGATTTTAACTAAAAACTATAAATATTAATAAGAACAGATATTTCCAGTCAATTATGAGGCCCAAAAACGCCAGAATTTACAAGAACTTGTCGGAATCGTCGGCAGCCGATTTTTGGTTGATTAGGACCACCTAAGTCAGCCTAGGCCCGACTTTGACCACCGTTGACCGCCTAGCGATTAGTTGTTTAATCTGATGAAAATCCCTAGGAAGACTTCCTATTAGCGATTAGTCGCCAATTAATCGGCGACTAGTTACGATTTTTGCAACTTTGGTCTTGTTTCTTGTAATCCTTGTTAAGTGGTTTCTTAAAGCAAAGAAGTGGATTTACTTTGGAATAATCAAGCATTTATGAAGTGAAACATTGATGATTGTTTGAAGAAGAATTTGCTAAGCATGAAAGAAGGCTTGGAAAATAAAGGTTTGTGAGAATAGAGAAAAAAGAGATGACATGACTGACTACAAGATATATAAAACCTAGTATGCAGATAATTAAGTTTAAAGAGCCTCCAAAACTATTATAATGATTAACCAATCATCTCAAATGTTTACTCATATTGGACACCAAACACAAATCTAGAATTGTGTTTAGCGAAAATCTTGTCTTCAAGTAGCATAAGCCCATTAGAGTATTTAGTATGACTAAATAATCCAAGAAAACTGTAAGAGTTATAACTACTTTACGAGATGGTTGTTAAGAGCATACCCATGACTCTATTATGCTTTTAAACTATATACTATAAATCAAACTAGACCGAAAGTCTTGATGAAATTGCGGTTTTAAGTTATGATCATGGACAAAACCGAATCAATAACAAATGAAAATGCGGTTTGGGGACATAATCTCTATAGAAGGTATCAAAATAGGTATGCTAAGAGTACTTCATAGTTTATGATTTTCCTCAATATCAATACAAAATTCACGTCATTGTCACATACAAACATCAAATTGATTTTATAGAACACTCTAGTCCTCACATTATATCCTCCATAACACCACTATTTGAAACACATTATAATTTCTTATTATTTAAAAGTTACTACTTTTTTAATATTATTAATTATATACCTATATACTAAAAGAAAGCACAATGTGGAGTACATGCTTGCTTCTTAGTGGTTGTTGTCGACGACAATATAGTTTTGATTGGCTGATTTTTTTCTTTCTTAAACGATTTTTTTATTTATTTTAAAACAATAATGTTACACAATAGTAAGATAAGGTACCCTTTGATGGGCTCGTCATGAGTGCAAGCTTAAAAGCCATTTATGTTACGGGTAGAACTTTTTTTTTTTACTTTTTTGTTTGGAAGCTTTTTTTCCATTCGTTTTAACGTTTTTTACTATCCCACCGCGTAGCACGGGGATCACCCTAGTTATAACTATTTCCTTCTTATTTACTAATGTTTTTTTTTATTTCTTAAACACATTCTAAACCAACAAACTAAACATTTTTGTTTGTTTTCACCTAAGAATGCAAAAAAACAAGTAAAGGGGACTAAATCGAAACTTACTTGTTCCGTCCCAACAACAAAACCCTCCTTTTCAGTATTTATGATTTGATCTCCTTCGTTTTCGAGAACATTCATAAATTTAGAATCTTTGCTCCGTACTTCCGTCCTCTCCTACTCTTTCCTCTTCCGTTTGATCCACAAAAACCTTCTTCTCTCGAAGAAGAAACCCTAATCAGGTAATACTGCGATCCCCGTCTCGTAATAAATCTAAATAATCGTTCTGATCTGCAAACTTCGCTCTTTGATCACTTGAATCAAATCATTAATTTCAGTTTTAATTGCCTCGATTTGACAATTTGATTCTTCGTTTCTCGTTTATTAAGCATTGTGTTTTTTGGTTTTGTTTTGTTAATTAGGGTTTGATCCAAAACTGGTATGGTGTTCTCTCCTTTTTGTTAAATTTTATTACTTTCTGTTTATATAGGTGTTGCTAAGTTTTGGTTGGCTGGGTATAAATTTAGATGTAGTTAGTTGTTAGGCTATGTGTAGTGGTTTCGCTGAAAAGTGAAAAACGTCTCGCCACGTCACGGCCATGTCCGCGTGAGGGCAATCACTAAACAGAATCACCGAGACGTGTAATGGTTTCACTATCCATCGTTAGTTAATATTTTTATTTTAAATGGGTGTAATGCTTGGTTTTAAAAATCGTGCTTTACTCGCGCTTACTCGCAACTCGACACAGGGCGATGACTCTAGCGAGTCACATAACCCAACTCGAGCAACGTACATTTTTTTGAAAAAAAAATCGCACTGAGTGGCTCGATTCTTGTACAGGAAATGTTTTTGTGCTTCAAAGTGTTATACATTTAGCTAAAAAGGTTGTACATATAAGTAATTTGTACATTAAATCATATATAAACCTTATTTATGGCTATATTTTAGGTAGGGGATGCTAAAAACCAATGGGATGTATAAAAAAATTTATACAAGCACCATGCGCTTCGCGTACGAAAATTGCTCCGCTTTTACAATTTGCGCTTCGGATTTAGACCTTGTCGCTTCGGTGCGCTTCTCGCTTTTTTAAAACCAAGGTGTAATGCATTTATTGGTTGTGTGCGCCCCACGCCCCATGATTTGCCTCACGGACCTGCCCTTCACGTCCCATTCACGACCAAAATGGGTGAGTTGGCAGTGGGCGTGAGCCCACTACACATAGCCTTATGTTTTCTAGAATGGAAGATGATGTCATGATGATAATGATTTGGTGTTTATTGGTGATGATTTGACATGGGTTGACTTAGGTAGAGATTTGGGGGGCATATGAGCAAAAGTTAAGAGGAAATGACGACGGGTCCGGGCCATCGGCAAATGATAAAAGGAAAATGTCATGTTGAAGATGAGATTGAAGAAGATATTGGAGTGTTTAATGGAGATGGAGATGAAACTGTACTCGGTTATTTTGATGAAGATTGTTAGATAACTAGAATTAGAATTCTAGATTAGAGGTTATTATTTGATCACTTTCATGTTTAGTTATAAGTATTTTTTATGTTTAAGTATTAACAATGTAAAAGTTGTCATTTATAATTAGTTTATTAGACTGTTTTTAATTTTTAATACCAAACGCCTTGCGTACATGAAGGCTGAAGCTAGTGCCTTGCACCTTTTAAAACCAAGCTGCTGACCTTAATCCGCATATGCACCCAATTGCATATGTATTGAAGATAGAACCATAATGTCAAAAATGCCTTATTTAATGCTCTCTTACGTCTGTCTTTTGCCTCACGACTTTAGATTTAGAGACTATTATGCCTGCCGCTCTCTATTGCATGCATGTTTTGTATGTTTTCCGAGTAGGGGGTCTCTCTGGGTTCAACCTCTCTACCCCATGGGATAGACGTAAGGTTTGCCCTCATCTCACCCTCCCCAGACCCTACTCTTTGAGTGGGATTTTGTTGGGTATGTTTGTTTGTTTGCGTCTGTCTTTTAGCTGCATTTGGGTATGATGGGTATAATGGCAGGTAAATAGGTAAAAATATTTTTTACTTCAATCAATATTATTAATTGGTGGGATTTTGGACCTTGACATAGACTTTATCATCATCGGTAAAACCCTTGCAGTTGTACCGCCCGATAAGCGGTAATTCATCAAGTTCTTTTTATGGAAACGCACTTTCAAGTTGAATATTAACGTATGGATGTTAGTAATCAATAAAAGTTTGAAGGATTAAATATTTTGTGGAACTGATTCTAGATATCTTTATGCAATAGATTAGTTATGCTAACATTTTATTTCTTATTTGACTGATCTCTGTTCTGATTGTTTATTATACTTTTTCTACTTTCATTTTAAACATTACCAGTATTACTATTATTGTATTTACCAATGCTAAGTATGTTTCTACAGATGGCAATGCAAGCAGAAACTCCTGCTATTGTTCTTCCCAGCGCCCAAGTTGTTGGCAATGCATTCGTGGATCAGTACTACCATATTCTTCATCAATCTCCTGAATTAGTTCATAAGTTCTATCAGGATTCAAGCATCTTAAGCAGGCCAGATGCAAACGGCCTGATGAGTTCTGTAACAACCATGCAAGTGAGTTTCTTTTGTTGGTCTTAACTCGTTATTTTATAGATATTCAAAATTGGAACAAAAAGCTTTAAGCTTTCTTCTTTCTAATTAATTCAACAATTTAAACCAGGCAATTGATGAAAAGATTCAGTCCCTTGATTACAAGAACTATAAGGCAGAGATTAAAACTGCAGATGCACAAGATTCACATCAGGCAGGGGTTATTGTTCTAGTTACCGGATGCTTAACCGGGAAAGACAATGTCAAAAGGAAATTTGCCCAAACATTCTTTCTTGCTCTGCAAGAAAAGGGATACTTTGTTCAAAATGATGTATTTAGGTATGTTGAGGAAAGTGCACCACTGGAGAAAGCTTCTACATCTGTTGAGATTATTGTAGACAGCTCTACAGCAGATCTGGCCGTACAAAATTCAGGCGTGTTCCAAGTACTTCAGAGTGATATTACTAATACCTAAAGGTGGCCAGATGGGTGGGGCAAAACGGTTGTGGTTTAACACCTTTTGGTCCAGAAATTTTAATTTTGTTATAACTAATTATTGTGTCAAATATGGTTACAAAAACTGTATCGTTTCAGTAATAGCTGATTTTTGAATAAAAAGTAATGAGGTTTTATGCATTAAAAATAATCTTTGGGTGACTTTTGACCCATTCCTTTTCTATCTTTTTTAATTTTATTTTAACTGTCTGACCCATTCATAAGTAAATGGGTCAAATTTCAACCTCTATTGATACCCTTCTCTCCCATGAAAATAGCAACATTTGGAAAGTTCAAGTGAAATATTGTCTGTTTATCCAAACTACCCTTTGATGTAAACAAGTTAAGAGAAATCTTGTGGACCCAAATTGATGGTGTCAATTTGTTTATGGTGATGATAATGAATAAATTGGTAACATAAACATAGCATCTAAGAACAAAAAATGTTTTTTTCTTGAATGGAAAAGGTAGCATCTAAGGCGTGCTTACATATACTTTAATGTTTTCAGAGGCGACTCACGTTTCAGTTGATAGTCCCACATATGAGACTGCAACGAACTTGCCAGCCGAAGATATCAATATCAGGCCTGAAGTTTGTGACCCTGAGGATAAAGAAGGGTGAGGGTCAGGTCTTGAGGAAGAAGTTGTGGATGAACCTGCTCCGGTTCAGGCAAGCCCGAATGAAACAGGCCCTATTCAGAAACCAGATCCCTCAGCAAAGTAGAGGAGAAGAAATCATATGCTTCAATTGTGGGTTTATGTTAATAAATTTTTCTAATTTCACTTTTCTTTTTTAGTTATTTCCTTCAGTTTATTGATTCAATGAAGTTTACAGGTGAGAGTGACCAAGATAACCTCTGGTTCTGGTCATGGTCAAACGGGCAGTTTAAGATGGGCCCCTGCTAACACTGATCAACATAAATCTAGGCCCGCAAAGCCTTCTTCGGAACCAGAAACATTAGTCCCTGTGGTTGTTAATGGGCCTGAAAGCAGCAACGTTTATGATGATGGTAACAATTATTTTTCTGATCATTTACTTTTTGTTGATCATGCGATTATGAACCTTTGATTTGATTGTGATAGCTGAAATTTTGAAATAATAAATTTTAGTCTCTTATAATTAAAGGCCTAATTGTATAAAAAGGTAACCAACTTTGGTCAAATTTCTATTTTAAATACCCACTGTCAAAAATTTTGATTTAAGGTAACTAGAAGTGCATAAATCGGTTTTTCAAACCAACCCGGTTCGGTTTTGGTCAAAAGAAGTCAAAACCGGTTTTTGGTCAAACTAGTTCGGGTTGAAACCGGTTTGGGAGAGGGTGACTGGGTTTTACCGGTTTAAAACTGTTTTGAAACCGGTTTTTGAGGGGGTTTTGACCGGCTCGGTTCGGGTTAAACCGGTTTCAGTCTATAGGGTTACAAACCGGTTTCAATCGGTTACACTCAAGCCGGTTTCAAAATGGGTTCGGGTCGGTTTCTGAACCGGTTTGATTCCGAAACCGGTTTTTCTGTCCACCTCTAGTTAGTAGTCAAAGCGATGATGTGGCAGCTGGCGTGTTGGTAACTTTGACCCTTTTGAAATTTTCTTATGTGGCGCCCGGAAACAGTTGACCTAGAAGATCACCTTACTTCAAAATATTTTAAACTTTGATTTCCATCTTGTTTCGGTGCAATATATTTAATTGTTATTTAAGTAGTAATGTTGATTGGCTTGATTTAGCTGAAGGTCACTCTATATATATAAGGAACTTACCTATGAATGCAACCGTCACGCAACTGGAGGAGGAATTTAAGAAGTTCGGGCCCATAAAAAACAATGGTATCCAAGTCAGAAGTAATAAGGTTTGCTTCTGATACCAGTGTTGTAAAAATCGCTAGGCGCTAGTCGGGCGGTGGGGTAGGGCCTAGGCATAGGCGGGATTAATCGGAGCCTAGGCGGGATTAATCGGATTGGAATTTTTATATGTAATTTTCAGTTTTTTATATATATACACACATTTTTATATGTAATTTTTATAAAAATGTTCATTTTTAAACCACACCAAAGGTTTTCACCGGAATTTGGCTTGAAATTTCAGGTTTTCACCGGAATGTTCGCCGGAATCTGGCCGCCTAGGACCGCCTAGGCGCGATTTGGACCGTCTAGCGATTTTTGGACCGACTAGGTCAAAATTCCTCCTTAGCCGAACGCCTAGCGATTAATCGGCGACGCCTAGGCGCGATTACACTGTCTGATACTTTCACATGTTTGATCACTTCAAATTTTTGCGGTTCATTTTTCAAATTCGTCTTCTTATTTCCAGCAACAGGGATTTTGTTTTGGATTTGTGGAATTCGAGTCATTGGACTTCATGCATAGTGCTATTAAGGTATGACCCTTTTAGCAGATATATTGTTATGAAATATCAATATGGTCGTACATTTTATATAAAGTTTAAAACATGATCAACCGTTGCTCTCTGTAAAATTGGAAGTTAGAACAAAACTTTACATAATAAATAAATGTTTGGACTATGAAAAGAAAATCCGACGGCAAGATTTACAGCTAGTTTATTTCACAGGTGAAAACAAGCAACCTAACCCAACTGAACCAAATTCATCTTAGATATATACAATTTCAAAAAAAAATTAGGATTGTATATATCTAAAGATGAGTTTGGTTTATTTTTTATTCGGTTGTTTGTTTTCCCTACAGTAAATTTGTTATAAAGTTCGCAGTAAAATTTTCTTTTGATAGTCAATAATTTCACTGTCACTTGGTTTTATTCAATTATTATGTTTTTGCAGTAAAATTTTCTAGTTTTATATAAAGTGAGACATGGGGTCATAAATTCAAACTTTATACAAAGGTACATCCATGGTATTTCATGTTCGAGCTTCTCTTTTTTAGTTATAATTTATTTGACCCGTTATAGATAAACATAACCAACAATGACCCGTTTGAAATTGCTTTCAGGCACCTTCTTCTATCACAATTGGCAATAAACAGGTGGTAGTTGAAGAAAAAAGAACTACAACACGAGGTAACCGGTTATCCTTTTAAATTATTTTCCCCAAAATATTTGATCCATCAACGGCCTAACGGGTCCATGTTAAAACGGCTCCTCAGTTGGCGGCGGCGGTGGTGGAAGAGGGCGTTACTCTTCCGGAAGAGGTGGTGGTTTCAGGGGGCATGGTGGTTACTTTGGAGGCCGGAGTTTTGGGAGAAATGAGTTTAGATACCAAGGCGAGTTTCCCAACCATTCAAAGGTCCCACGGGGCGGAACTCAGAGGTCTATCAGCGAGTTGATCAGAACAATGGCGGACGATACACTCATCAACCGAATAAAGACACCAAATCCACACAGTAATCACAAGTAATGAAGCCTCTAATCAAAGTTTTGACCTTGAATTTAGACTTATTGGTTTTTTTATTTTTTCGTGAATTATTTATATATAATTCGAGTTGCACAAATTTTCTATGTTTTATAGATCATTGGTGTTTTGGTTCGGATCTTTTATATCACCTTTTTTAACAAATTTGTAGTGTTTGGGTTAAAGTTAATGTGACTGTTTAGAAGTTAAATAGTTACTTGTGGATAGTCAATTTAACAAGTGTTATAAAATGTAAGTGTAAATAATTACTTTGTAGTGTTTGGATTAAAGTTATTTATTATTCTCTAAAAATTTAGATTTTATCAAACATAAACATGTTTAAACATTATATTTCAAATGATATTCTACTTTACAAAATCACTTTAAAAACATATCCAAACACTCCATTAGTATGTTCATCCAAGTTATAAGCCTACAAATCTACAAATTCAAGTATCCAAACACTACACAACAAGATTAACCATGAAAACACACATATTCAACTTCAACTTTTACTTTTGCAAACTAGACACAAAATTTGAAGCTGCAAAAGCAGCAGAACCACCAACAACACAAACAAGAGCAACCACCACTTGCACACCAATCTCCCAAGGATACTCCTCTGGTACCAAATACACCAAAAGTGGACCCAAACCCAGTAGGGTCAAACTTAAGGTCAACAGAGCCCATGGTGTCGAGGGGTCGGTTGCCAGCCAAAAGAACCCCGAGCTCTTCGGCTTTGGAAAGCAACCCGAGTTTTTCTATTGAAGATAATGAAAAACCCGCCTTCTCTGCAGCAGAAAGTAACCCGGCCTTTTCGGCTTTTGTTAGTAGTCTCAGTTTTTCAACATTTGTTAGTAGTTTGATGTTTGATGTGGTTGTTGATCTTTTGCTTGCATCCTCCATTGTTGCAGCCTGCGATTTATGTCAAAGGAGAAAAAGAATCGGTTAGAGCATGTAAAACTGAACGGAAAATATTTGAATGTGTAATTACACTGTATGGGAACCCTCAATATATACCGGGAAACCTATGGGCTAAATTCAAATTACCCTAATACTAACTATAACTAACAGACGTGTCTGACACATTGTGTGGTACAAATAATGATTGCATAATCGACTTCGTAATCCCTCGCTATTTAAAGTGCTTTTAGCGTCGCTATTAACGTTTTAGATGCATTGTTAGGTTGTATAGTACCAGGGCCGGCCCAATAAGGAGTGCAAGTTGGGCCGCTGCACCGGGGCATGTTTACGAGTGGGGCATATATTTTATAATTTTTTTTATATATATTATAAAAAATAATTTAAATACCTTATAAAATCAGAAATAAATTCTAAATCTGGAAAATATTTGTGTTTTAATTTGGGCCCAAAAGAGTTTAAAATTCGGTGTTTTAATTTTTAAACTAGGCTCTTATTTGTGTTTTAAAACTTAAGTGATTAAATTTAAGTCAAATCCAATTATCCAAACTTAATACCCAAACCCAATTGGAAAACAATGAATTTGTGAATCCTTTTACGTAACAACGGAAAACTTTTCTATGGTAATTTTATTTTCTTTATTATTTTAATTACAATTATCGTCGTATTATTGAATTTTTTTATATACGTGCATATTGATGGGGGAATGGGGGCATTTTTCTTATGTCGAGCCGGATACTTAATTTCTCGAGGACGGCCAATCATAATAAGTAACGCTATCAGGAAAACCATCTACCTTTTGTTTTAGTGCATGTTAATTTGGGTTGTCTTTTATTGGTAACTTGGGTTGTGTTTTATTGGTAACTGGTCAAACACATAAGTGGCCTAAAGCAAACTTTTTAGAGGGCATATTCTCAGTTGAAAAAAAAAAATACTTACTAATATCTTTTTATAACCTATATTTCCGGTTTTTCATAACAAAACAGTTTTGGTTATAAACATTTCAGTTAAATTTAGTTATTGGGAAAATACTTGAGTTATTCGATTAACCACGACGGGCGGATTCACGCTAATTTCAGTTAATAAATTCAGTTATATATTGGGTCAAATAAAATATTAACTCCCCTTTTAATTATAAAGGATAATAAGCGGCAAATAAAATGTTGTTTATAAAAAAACAACATATAACAAAACTTTATATATAAGATATTATAAAGAAGCTTTAAAAGACAACTTGTTAGGAACAGTATCTAATCATGATTGGACCGCCATCCACGTGTCATAATGCCATTGGTTGTTTTTTCCATCTTTTTTAGAAAAAAGTCGCATGCTTTTTTGTTATATTTAGATTAATCCGCATTTAAAACCAAAAAACTACGTAGTTCGGCTAGTTACTGAGTCCTCCTTGTAGCGTGGGGTTTACTCCCCCTTTGTCTAGGGTTTGAGTCCTTAGATTGTTTTTTTTCTGCCTTTTTTTCCAACATTAGTTGATATATTTTTAATTGTTTTACGCTTAATTAAGATCCTTATGGGTTTAGTTTATTTTAACTTTTTTATGACTTTGTTTTTCGAGTACACGTTTTGATATTTTATGTCTTAGGTTTCTCAAACACGTTTTTAGGTATTTGGTATTTATAAAAAATGAAAAATTTAAAGGTTGGTTTAATGTCAATTTGTTCGGTTAATTAAGTTATTTATACACATATACTCATGACTTGACCATAAAAATCATTTATCAACGAAATCATAACTCAACAATTGGCACTAAGTTGGTTCGGTTACTTCGATTTAGCTTTTTTCATTTATATCCAAGTTGGTTTTAGTTATTCGCAGAGCCGGTCCCGATGATTCGAATGCCCTACACGAGCCGGAAAAAAAAAGTCCATAACGAAATATATAATTTTATAAACTAATTTTTTTTTTAAAAAGGCCTTTAAATGTCTAAAGAAAGAGGTAATTGAGCATTTAAAAAAAATATTGAGTCTTTTTAAAGGAGCTTGAATGGTGTTCTGGAGGGCAATGTTTTCAGAACCAGACTGGACATTGAACCGGCCGTCCGAGAGGTTCATTGGTCGGACCGGATTTAAGAACCGGATGATATTATAAATAATAAAATACAAAATAATAAAGAGTATAAGAAATTAAATGATATATTAAATAGAAACAATACTAGTTTCTAAAAAAATGATTTTGTATACTTTTTTTCTAATTATGTATCACTTTCATTTGCATGTGATTATATATATTGTAACCATGTATGCCTATGTAAGTACTTCTCACAGATTAGTTTATATAAACTTACTAAAGTTAATAAAAATATGTTTACAAACAAAACAACTCATAGATTAGTTGGTACTTGGTAACAAATACATTAACTTTTGTGGGAAGTTCGAATCCAAGCACTGTCAATTTTTTTTATTACGTTAGTGTTTAAGTTGATTTTCAATTAGTAATTTAGTCTCACATCGCAACCATATCCAAAATCTAAAATTCTCTCCAACTATATAAACTAAGTATTCCTCCTAATCCCACATTGCTTGGAGCTTGAAACCTTGAAGCAACTCCTTGTCTATAAATTGAAACTTAACTTGCTGGTTTTCAAATACCCGGCCCGACCTTGGTTTGGGTAATTAGCCAATGGAATATTTTTGACTACTTATAACGAAATTACTTCTTTAAAAAGGTTCAATAATTTTTTTTCTTAAAGCCTCGAAAATTTTATATGTATATATATATATATATATAGGGTTAGGCTAGAATGGAAACCTATATGAGTTGTGAAACCTATGAAAACTTTTTGTAACAACTTTATTTATTTTTTTAAAAAATAGGATAGTTTTGTTACATATTTTTGTCACTTTTTAAAAAAAAATCAAAAAAGCGCCGAAGGATTTTTTTTTAGAAAAAGATGTAAAAATTGTAAAAAAGTTACCGTTACAACGTTGTTACATATGTAACAACTGAAAAACGGGATTTTTTTTTACAATTGTTACATCTTTTTTTTAAAAAAAAAATTTTGGCGCTTTTTGATTTTTTTTATAAAAAGTGGTGAAAATATGTAACAAAACTACCCTATTTTTTTAAAAAAAAATAAAGTTGTTACATAGAGTTTTCATGAGTTTTCACAACTCATATGAGTTTTCACCCTATATATGCCCTATAAAATATATAAATTTATTTTTAAATTTGGGCCCCTCGAAATGTTAGGCTCACTAAAGTTGTGTTGCCCGCAGACCCAATGGGCCGGCCCTGGTTATTCGGTATGATCACCAAGAATACTCGAAACACTATCGAACCCATACTCTCAATTTGAAAGTTATATCAATCATATAACTTTTTGCCGCCAAACATACCTAAGCCCGTCTATATTGGTTTTACTAAAAAGCGAACCACGTCCTGTTACGTTATTGTCATATCAGCACATGGACAATCACTTGACATAATCATTAAGCTACGTAATTGTTTCACGCCTAACATTAATGAGTGGATATTTTTTATTTCATTTTGTTAATTTTAATAAACAATTGTTATTTATTTTTAAAACAATTACTTATCATTTGAAATATCGATCCAAACACGTAAAAAAACAATTTACGTGACGAAAAATAGTTTTTTTTACAACTCCGTTTTCGTTAAAATTTATACCTGGATGTTCAGAAAAATAAAATAAACAAGCCAGTGTATTTCGTTTTTTTAATAATTACGGAGGGTGAGTTATTTAATAAAAACCAAACTAAATATTGATTAAAAAAAGAAAAAGAAATTATAGTGACAACCGCGTATTTTTATGTCCTTACCGTTTCTCGACTTATATACGTTTATATGTTTTTACATTTCAAGATTTTATATTTTATATGTTTCTAGAAATTCTAATATCATTCCTTTAGACGAACATTAAGGTCACAACTAGAAAACCCGGTTAAGTGCAGTATACCGCAATCACGTTAAATAAAACGGTAAAATTTAATACCTCAAAAATAATTTTATATTTATATTTTAGTTGAGAATGATATTTTATAACTTTACATGTGCTAACTTTTGTTACTGTTGATTAAACTGACGATCACTGTGGTGGTTCACCCAGTAGATACCCGATATTTACTCGGTATAACTTTTTAAATTTTTTTAAGTTTTTACGTTTCAAAAACCATCAAAATTCATTATTTTAGATACTAGATTTATTCATTAGGACAAAGTATTTAATTAAATGTTTAAGGGTGTAATTTTTATAAAAAAAGATAGTTTTTATAAAACTTTCTTTTTTAAAGCCTAGCATTTACTCCCCTATAAATGCCCCCTTATTTCTTCTTCTTATTCTCCCCCATTTGAACCGTATATATACCACACCACCACATCCCAAACGTCTTTTTTTTTCTTTTAAAGCTGTTTCAAAGAATACTCCTTCCACTTTGATTCTTGGTTCTAGTTAATTTAGCTAGCTTTGGTCCTTGTTTCTAGTGATTTAGGGGGTGTTTGGGACTGCTTTTGGAAAGTGTTTATTGACTTATTAGGTTTTTCAAAAAGCCAAAAAACCAATAAGTCATTTTCAAAAGCCAGGATTTGTTGGCTTTTGAGAATGACTTATTGACTTATTAGCTTTTCAGAAAAAAAAATGCTAATTTTTTTACTTGTCGGCTTTTTTGAAAAAGCCAATAAGTCAATAAGCACTTTCCCGCCACACTCCCAAACACCCTCTTAAAGGCAAAACATCTTGATTTTTAAGTTTGATTTTCTGATTTTGATCTTGCATGTGTTCTTAAGAACACATTTGATTTTCAAGTTTTGATGTTTTAAAGCTTGAATCTGGTAATTTTAATAAGGATTTGTGGATAGAAACTAATTTTAACCCGGACTTGGCCTTCGGTTTATATGGAGCGACCGAGACTAGGTTTGGGTTCTGCAGCCGTTGCTGGAGATGTCGATGCTAGAGATGTTGGTTCCGCTACAGGGGGTGGCGATGGAGCCAGGCGCAGTCGCCTTGGACCCACCGTCGCCACAGCATCCTCGACACGTTCTTAGACCTGTTAGGCTGCATAGGGCCACACAGGCCTTGCTGTCGAGTCACGGCGACAGGCTCGTCAGAGCGACCGGATTGAGGACTTGATGATGTGGGCGCTTGATCTCCTCGTCGATCTGTCACGAGCCGCCGACATCGAGCCACCACCATCACCGCCAACGTCAGTATCCGGGTGACGCCAATCTGGATCAGGGCGGCGGGGGTCAGGCATAGTTGTTATTTCAGCCAGTTGTATTTTTTTTGTTATGTATGTAAAAACATTTTGATGTTATATATGTAATGTTTTGGTTATTTGTTTGGTTGGTTATGATATTTTACTTGTAATTTTTAGTTTGTTTGTTTACGTATAAAATGTTTTATTAACAAATTTATAAATTAAAAATGTAAAAAGATAAATTTTATAAAAAGTGTTACTAATATTATTAAAAAATTTATAAAAATTGTTAAAAAGATAAATACTATGTAAATTATAAAGATAAATATTGTATAAATTAGAAAAAGTGTTAAAAGGATAAATACTATGATTTTATAAAAAAATTTGTTAAAAATATAAATATTATATAAATAAAAATAAAAAAAGTTCCTATACGCCTCTTACAGGGCAATACGTCATGTATAGGGGACTTTGTATCTCAAAATCTGTCAAGTTTGGAGTAAAAATATTACCCGTAACCCATACGCCGCGTATAGTGCATTACGTCGGCGTATTGGCCCAGCCGCCAGACAAGGAATGACACGTGGCATTCTGTGTATGCATACTTAAACCTTATACACCTTGTATTGCCCTATACGAGACGTATAGGATTGCGACGTGTCTAGATAATAATATTTCGTGTCCTAATAGAATCATCCTTATTAAATAGGTCATATTGCATACCACATACCCAAGATCAGATTATTTTAATGTCGTTTTCGTTTTTATTGTATCTTTCAGGTCGTGTGAGAGATTACCACCCCATAAAATGGATTTTTTTATTGAAATAATCATATATCAATGTTGACGACTTGAGTTATAAACATTTATATTATCTATAATTAATTATATAATCTTAACAACTAACAAGCATAAATAAAAGATATAATAATCTAATAGGGGAAGAACACTAAATATTGCGAGAATATAGGGAACACAATGAATCCTAAAGTTTTGAAATATAAGAAAATAATAGAAATGCAATGTTTTTTCAACTCTCAAGAAATTTATAAAAAAAATATGAACAAATTTTGTTTATTTAAAAACCTACACATATATAATTATGTGTAGAATGTATAGATTATTTTACCTGCACATGTGTAGGTAAACTTTTAAATATATAAAAACATATTCAAAAAATTGTTTAATAGGTTTATATGTATATAAACATGTATATTTATATGTATGAAGTACAAATTTTTAAAAATACAAATCATAGATCAAGAAATTAAACGATTTCATTTTGTTCTCGTAATAATTTAATCTAATAATAAATTAAAATTTCAAAAGAATAGATAATGTCAAAAATAGAATATCCGAATCCAAACAAAAAACTACTCAAAATTTCAAATTTCCGGTGTGGATAAAGAGTTGATCCGTAATCCATCGTCACAGCTCACAGTCAAAACCCCCGAGAAGATCAGAAGGTTTCGGGGGATCAGGATCCAGAACAGCATCATCGAACAACGAGCCTGGAAGGAGAACCAAATCAACATGAATTCATCGAGTAAGGGATCTAATTTCAACTTAATTCCATTCTATAATCTCCTTTTCTATTCATTCAGTTTTCGATTTGCTTTCAGATTTATGTAAAATGCTCTACAGTTTTAGATGAGGTTTCTGATAAATTAGTGGAAAGTTCATGTTAGCTCGAATTAAGTTCATTGTAATTAAGATTATGTTTCAAGCAATTGATAGTCGGATTTGAAATTGAATCTTATAAGACTCTGAGGAAATTTCATTTGGTGCTCTAGAACAGCTTGACCTGTTGAATGATTATCCAAATTTAGCAAGCGTTTGGTTCGCCATAATGCGTTTGGTTGATACATTTGTTAATGGAGTTAAAATGTAAAAATACCTAAAATGACAAAATTACCAACTTAAAATTAACAAAATATAAAACAAAGATCCGAACTCAGATATTTAAAAACAAACGAATCATGAATTCCATCAATTGAAGGATTTGGTTGGAATTAATTCCAATTTCAATTCCTTCTCTTAGTCAACCAAACATGCAAAGGAAAGGAATTTAAATTCCATTGAATCCTTGTGAATTTCTGCCAACCAAACATGCCCTTAGTCCTTTTAGTTAGACCGATTTCTAATGGTATATGCAATTAGTATCTTCAGTGTTGTAAAAATCGCTAGGCGCTAGTCGGGCGGTGGGGTGGGGCCTAGGCGGGATTAATCGGGGTCTAGGCGGGATTAATCGAATTGGAATTTTTATATGTAATTTTCAGTTTTTTATATATATACACACATTTTTATATGTAATTTTTATAAAAATGTTCATTTTTAAACCACACCAAAGGTTTTCGCCGGAATTTGGCCGGAAATTTCAGGTTTTCGCCGGAATGTTCACCGGAATCTGGCCGCCTAGGCGCGATTTGGACCGTCTCGCGATTTTTGGACCGACTAGGTCAAAATTCCTCCTTAGCCGAGCGCCTAGCGATTAATCGGCGCCTAGGCGCGATTTTTACAACACTGAGTATCTTTCATTTGTACAAATATGATCATTTTCTACCATTTTGTTAAGCAAAATTTCTATAAATCTATTTGCAAATTCTAAAACCAGTATTTTACATTCTGCAATATTGTTAACTTATATGAAGTATTCAAACTTTTTTAAGAAAATATATATCTATATGAATTATGAAGTTTAGAAAACAATACTCTGGACCTTAAATCAGAGTTCGTGGTTCTTTTATGTGTTCAAAATTTTAAAGATGATAACCTGTTTTTCAGGTTGTGCCATTGTTTCCTTTCTGCTACTCTTTATTGGGTGTTCTGCAAGGAGACTCTATCCCCTTCCAAGTGAAAATGAAAGTACGAAAAAGCCCCTACAGACGTTTCGTCCATTTAATGTTGCACACCGGGGTTCAAATGGAGAACTCCCAGAGGAAACTGGTCCTGCTTACCTGGTACATTTGTTAAACCATTTCTTTCCTCCATCTCCCGAAAAGAAATTGACTTTTCAAAGTCAAACATAATATTTTTAACTAACTTTTATATAGTTCAGTGTTAGTCATTAGTTTTTGGTGCATGACCAAAAAGGTCAACCCTAAGCATAATTAATGAAGTTAAAGAAAAAAGGTAAAAAGGGTAGTATTGGCAACTGAAATTAACAAAATATAAAAAGCAAAGCTATGCAAACATTTTCAGTTGCCAATACTACCCTTTTTATCTAGCTGTTGCTCTTAACTATAATTGTTATTAATAATTTAATAACAATAGCTTTGCTATTGGTGGGATTTTTTTTACTGGGTATGGTTGTTGTTGACTTGTTATCTGACTCACAAGACCTACCCAATTTTGCCACCTATAATAGAATTGGTTAAATGTTCTTGAAATGGTTAACATGCTTTTGAAGATTTGGGTATTTATTATTCCTACAGAGAGCAATAGAGGAGGGCACGGACTTCATAGAAACAGATATTTTAGCTAGCAAAGATGGTGTTCTTATGTGCCATCATGATGTTACACTTGATGATACAACTGATATTGCAGAACACAAAGAGTTTACAGACCGAGTGAAGACATATGAAGTTGAAGGAGAAAATAAAACTGGACTTTTCATATGTATGCTTGAGCTTCCTTGTGTTTTAAATCAAAATATGATTGGATTATTGTCATCATGTAAATGATTTTCTAATTACTTGACTATTTGCAGTTGATTTTACATTTAAAGAACTAAAAACTTTGAGGGCAAAGCAGAGGCTTTCATTCCGTGATCCACAATATAATGGTTAGTTTCCTTTCAAATTCTAAATTGCCCAACATGCTTTTAACAGAAAATCTAACCACTCCCAGCTACACGTGAGCGATCAGGGGATGTTTGGATTTATGTTTGTAACCTGATTATTTGATTATTGTGACTTCAAGTAACAGTAATTAGTTTCTTTTGTATGTTTGGATAAATAGATTCTGTTTCTGATTTCCTGATTATTTCAGGGTCAGCAATCAGTTTTTACTAGTTGCAGACCTAGGGTGACATAAAATGACCTATTTACTCCTTTGAGATTTTTACTCTTGTTTAATATTTAAGTAATCAGAATCTGCCACACTTAAAAGTATGTGATTGTTACCCCTAATTGCTAAATGTACCGCGTGTTGATTTGATGGAATTTGACCCTATATGCCTAATGCCCGTATAAGGCATATACGCCTGGTTGACCTCCTATACGCCCCGTATAAGGGTTTTTAAACGCCCATATAACCCTGGAAACTGGTTTTAAATGGCCGCATAACCCCCGCCCCGGGGGTGGGGGGAGGGTATTTTTAGCACAAACCTTGATATGGTTTTGATTGTTTTAACATAACATAGTCACTGTCATTAGTTTATCTAACTACATATGTTAGTGTGAATCTAACATTTAAATCTATTTTATACCCTTGAACAGGAAAGTTTCCTATCATTACATTCGAAGAGTACATTCAAATTGCAATAAATGCAACACGGGTCGTTGGAATATATCCAGAAATTAAAAATCCTGTATTGATGAACCAGCATGTGAGTTATATTCTCAACATTAACCTTCATGCCAAAACATTACACAAATTCATGATATTAAACTTACATTTCAGGTAAAGTGGCCTAAAGGGAAAAAGTTTGAAGACGTTTTTGTGGAAATACTTAAGAAATACGGGTATAAAGGTTCATATTTATCAAAGGATTGGCTAAAACAACCGTGTTTTATCCAGTCATTCGCCCCGTCATCACTTGTTCATATTCACAACCAAACAGATTTACCGAAGATATTCCTAATTGATGATGTGGATGTTACAACTCAAGACACAAATCAGGTAAAGAAAAAGATCAATACTTTTATAACTTGCATTCACAAAATAAATTATTTTCACTGCTTTTCTCTATTAATTTATAAAATAATTAACTTATGATTATCTAACTATTACCAATTATCCAATCCTGATTATTCAATCACATTATCACTTTTTAAGATGCACATCAAAAAACCCTTTTAAAATGATCATGTGGTGTTTTTCATTGGCTTTCAAGAATCTGATTTCCTTTTCGTTGGTAGACGTATGCTGAAATCACTTCAGATCATTATTTTAACTACATCAAAGATTATGTTGTCGGGATTGGTCCGTGGAAAGATACCATTGTTCCTGTAAAAGATAACTACCTTCAAACACCTACTGATCTCGTGACCAGAGCACACACCCACAATCTGCAGGTACATTATTCAAAGTTTGACTTATGAGGTTAAACCATCACTTTCAAAAAATCAGTTTGATGTGGATTTGTTATTAATTCTTCACAAAAATCTTTTCCCATATGTATTATGTTATAAGTTTCATTGTGATCATAAAGATTTGATATAAGTATGGAGTTGACTTTTTCTATGTTTGACCTCAAAAGGTCAAAATTAACCACTTCACAACTTTCAAAATTCAAATTGACATTAGTCTGACACTATTTCCTAACACTACTTTTTTCCCATCTGTAATATGTTAGAAACCCCATTGTAACAGTCAAGATGTTCTTGAAATTTCATTAAATTCATATAAAAACAAAGTTGAATTTTTATGTTTGACCTGAAACAGTCAAAGTTAACATCATCACTATGACTTTTGCAGGTGCATCCATACACTTTTCGCAATGAAAACCAGTATTTGCATTTCAACTTCTGTGAAGACCCTTACATGGAATTTGATTACTGGATAAACACAATTGGTGTTGATGGGCTTTTTACGGATTTCACGGGTAGCCTCCACCATTACCAGGAATGGACCTCTCAATCTCCTGGTAAGGTTGATGCAACCAAATTATTGCAAAATATTTCTAAAATGATTAGAAAATTTGAACTTTCTATCAGAAAATAGATAACTTCTTCCAAACATTAATCATATTTGTGTGTATTTTCTTAACTGTAAAATTACTATATTACCCTTGACCGGTTATGCCCTTGTCTTGATCACTTTCACTAATAAGAGTTTACATATCAAACTTAATTATGTCATAATCGCTTTTCGACCCAAAAGTAATACAATTCGTGCTTGCTTAAGCTTTGAAATTTATAAAATACAAATTAAATATATAATTTTTTGCCGTCTAGAGAGAAATGCATGCCAGAGTTATACTTTGTGTATAATAATCTGCTAGGCATATACTCATGTCTTGGACAACGGTCGAGCGGTTGACCAAGTATATATCTCGGGAGGGATGGTGGTGTTGGAAAGCATGTTTTGTGGGGGGACGTAGATATCTGAAACACCGATAACATGGTGGTGATGCTGATCATGTGTAGCAGTGGCTGCAATCGTGTCATCCTTGTCAATGGGCAACCTATCGAAAGTGGCATTCATGAAAGTGGCTGCCATGATCACCACAGGGCCAGAGGCCGTGAGCGGGCCAGCAATGGCCCCACCCACGACCTGGCCCTGTGGACCCACTAGATATATGGCTAAGCCAGTGACGCCTGGCGGAGCTGGTGGTGGCAGTACCGAACCCACCAACGATAAAATCTCGAACCGGCCATGAAGGGTGACTATAGGCCCGGAACCCGGACCAGTCGGTGACGGGGACGGTTGACGCAACATGACGTTGCTAACGAACCCTGCAGCACTTAGCACCCAAATCCCTTGTTGCTTCCTCCTAGCAAAAGTGGCTAAACTCTCACCAATGTCACACCCGGGGCTAACCTCCATAGCATGAGCCCGCAACGTGTTGGGACTGTCTCGGGTGATGATGATGGGCGGTTTGAGCTTGTTTTTGGACCCGGCAGGCCTGCCTCGTGGCCTCCGACCCACGTGTTCACCAGCTTTTGATGTAATAGCACTAAGGTCTCCACCGCCAGCCATATTTCCACTTTGGGTTAACCAAATCCATGTTTATGTAGGGAGGTTCATATGGATATATTTATGTTGGAAAATCAAAAGAATGACATATAATTAGGAGATAGTTAAGTAAAACCAACAATTATAAATATATTTTTTTGGTTTATGCATCTCAAATTCCTAATTTTCAACTACCACTGATTCAAAATGACTAAAAACCCCAATCAATAAAGGCAATCCCATATCAATGTTTGTGAATGGAGGTTTCTATATAAAGATATTATTGTTTGCTATATTTTTGGTCCAAAGTTTTCTTTTGTTGAGTCTTTTTAATATCTTATTGACAGAAAAAGATTGATGATAGTGAATCGAATGTGATTGGAAATATGGTGATGAGTTTGTAGACTTCAACCGCGTGAATATATTGAAATAAAATTACATGTGGGTGCTAATTATAGTGCTCCATGTGAATACTTCGTGGTTAAATATACAATTTGGTGAGATAGTAACAAACATACGCAGTAAAATCTTACTCACAGTATGATCGAAAGTATAGGTTTCAGATTTGATGATGGAAGTGTAAGGTTTGATTTGAATTGGAGGTATATTCTAAGTGCGTGTGGGAATATGCATTCACTTGGGGTATTAAAAGTTATTTAGATAAGTAATTAAATACGGAGAGATTTACTGTTTAAATGTTAAACGGTAACTACTGGACTTTGGTCTAGTGGTTATAGGCAATGAAGGATCAACCTGCCCACGCAGGTTCGATCCCGAGCCAACCCGGGTTTTAGTCCGGAGTGCGTTACGCTAGCGGGTCTTGGTCCGTGTAGCGGTGCAACTGTTGTCAAGTGGCAGCAGGCTCCATGGTTTCCCGGTGATAGCCGAAGCCTCTCGTTCTGAACCCGCGGGCCCGGTTCAGACAACGTAGTGGTCAGGTTGAGAGGTGCGGGTCTCCGATTTGGAGATGCGACTGCCACTTAAAAATGAAAGTTGCCTATCAAAAAAAAAAAAAAAAAAAAAAAATGTTAAACGGTAAAAAGTGATTATATTTACTGGGATATGCATTCTAAGTGAAGGATTTGGTTGAAATTAATTCCAAATTCAATTTCAAGTGCGTGTGGGAATATGCATTCATTTATTGTTTGTTGTATTTAATATTATTGTCTTTGCGCGTGTCATCGGATCATTGATCGGGATCCAGATCTGAACTGATATTCATACTAAATTGCTTCTGCTAATCAAATCTGATTTATTTATTTAAAGTGTTAAATATAATTATGTTTTAAAAGTTAAAATTGGTACAATGATTCTCAACAATACATATGGTCCATTTATGGTACAAAGGGGTTTTAGCATACGAAGGCACCAGTGGGTGAGGGATAAATGCGTTCGCGTTATAATAACGCATGACCATAAGCGCGTAGGTTTTATAGTAACACATGACCATATTCATGTAATCACGCATGCTTTATAATAACGTGTGACCATAATCACGTAATCACGCATGTTATACACATGACCATAATCATTTAATTACATAATAACACATGGTATACGCACATCACATTGACATTTTTTTAAAATGTCGTTTTTTTAATAAAAGTATAGCAAAACTATATTCAAATTAAAGAGAATAAAATCCTCGATTTATGGTGAATTTTTTTAAATGTCGTATGAAAAAGTTAATGCTTGTTTTAAAAAAGTGGAAAACTTGTAAAAAGTCAACAAAGTTAGGTTATATGTAAACAAAAAACAAAAAAATTGCGTTTACGTATGCATAAAACACAATATGTAAAATAATTTTTTGGTAAAATGTGTAATATTATATTAATACACTTAGAAATAAATTAAAAAATAAAAAATTTATAAATTATTTGATTGGATTTTAGTGGTTTTCTCGGTGTTCGCCTAACTTTGTGGTTTTCTCTTTATCCCTCCCCTATATATATATATATATATATATATATATATATATATATATATATATATATATATATAGGGGGAGGATCAAATAAGAAGTCTAATTTGGCTAATAAGCATAAGAAGTAATGTCATCCATTTAATTAGATGATTAACGGTAGAGATTTAAGTGTATGAGAAATAAGGGGTGAGAGAGTATTTAAGTAATAGCCAGCACATTTATGTAAAGTTATTCATTTATTGTTTGTTGTATTTAAGTTAATTGTGCTGTTTTACAATGCAGCATGGTTAGTTGTGCTGTTTTACTATAAACCAACACATTTATGTAAAGTAGTACAATTTCACTAAGTGTTGATTTTGTTTTTACAGTAAAATAAAGCAATACTATACTCGAAATAAAGGTAAAAAATGCTCGATTTTATGATGTAATTTTTTTTATAAAAATATGGTTGTATGAAAAAGTTATGTACGTTTAAAAAAAGAGGGGGAATTTGAAAAAAGTCAACAATTGTGGGTTTTCCAAAAATGTCCTCTACCACTTATTTTTCTACACTTAATACATACCCTTGATCATCCAATTGAATGGATGAGATTGTTTCTTAGGCTTCTTAGCCAAGTAGCACTTCTTAGGGGAACCATCCCATATATATATATATATATATAGTGAAGCAACATAGATCGGAGCGTCGGGCTTCGGGTGTATGTTCCCACAGATAAGAGAAAGACAGCTACACCTCGGTACTTCCCACGACTCGGTTTGTTCCTCTCCGGTCATCGAACTCACTACAACCACACAGCAAAACTACGTTAGAGGGCCTGGGGTCTAGCCCCAAGGTCACTCCGAAGCTCAAGTCAAGTCGGGGCCTCTATACAAGTGTGTGTAAATTATGGTGTGAGCTAGAGAGAGAAAGAGAACTCTGATTATGGTGGTGGCTCCTCTATTTATAGAGGAATGAGAGGAAAACCCTAATGGGCTTTGGCTTCCTCATGGGCCAGATGGGAGTGGGCCTTCTTTGGGCTATTTGGTGACAACCTCAACAAGTCCCCTCAGCCTGGCATAATGTGGTGTTAGTGACATTGTGTCGGACTTACACCATTTTTCGCTCTTGAGATATAATCCTGAAAAAAGTTGTCACAAGCACTATTGCAAAATACAAGTGTTAGTCACAAAAAAGATGTTTCGGTTATCAAAACATTTGATGATGTCTTCGAAAAAAATAGGTGTGACTTAGATGTTTGGAAAACGTTCGTCATGCTTGCTGGTCTGATGGTTCTGCTTGCGTGGATAGCAAGTCTTTTGGGTTGGTGCATAGTCATGGTGTGGCGCGTAGCCGTGGTGTGGCGTATAGCCTTGGTGTGGCACGACAATTAAAACGTTTTCTAAGACTCATAGTTACACGAAACGTTTCGGCTTAGTCATGAGATGTTTTGGTGTGAAAACCCAACATGTGGCCTAGCCATGAAAAAATCATTTACATGTACATTAAGTATAATCCGCAGATGTAATATGATGATGAAATTGCTCATGACATAAAAGTTTGTACCGAACGAAGTATGCGGCTTTTTCATGACAAAGTCTTTGTATGTTTCGCGCGCCTTGCATTGTGTTGTACATTTAGTGTGATGTTTCGTGTTGTGAGGGCGTTGTGTCACTCGTATGTCCGACAAGTTTTGTTTGGCATGCATGCAAAGGGTAGTACTGCTCGTGCGTCTTACAATGCATGCGCGCGACGGTCATGCTGCTCGTGCGTCTTATGGTGTAGGGTTGCGCACATGACGAGTCAGACTAATCGCACGTCTTACATGATAAGTTGCTTGTCATCGATAAAGATGCCTTCGTGCAATAACAATGCGGTGCGTGGCGCATTTAATGGTCATGGTGCGGCATGTGGCTGGACCTGCAAGTGTCTCAATAAATGTGGGTGTATTATGAAGCGCCCAACCTTGTGTTAGTATTTTTTTGAACTTGCAATAAATTGACAAAGTAAGTTGTAATGAATAATCATGTATATCACAAATGTTGTACCAAAACCTCGTCCTTGGGATGATTATCCAAAAGTATGTAAGGCATATTCGACATACGCGGACGCTCGTGGCATTAATAAGGGATCGTCAAAAGCACATTAAGTGTTGTTGGTTGTAATGGTGTCATACCTTGCTAGTCCCCCAGTTCATTGTTGCTAAATAATGTTAGTAGTATTGAATTTTAATATCAAGTATAGACGATACATTTAACATAAACTCATAAAAATGTATGTTGCATAGAGTTAATCATCGACGGAACTACGGGAGGGTCAACGGGGCCACTTGACCCTCCAGTCGGCTAAAGTTTCTACTAACGGAGATACGCATATGGGAAGCTTTTTGTATAAGGACCCTTCAAAAATTTCCACATACAGTAGAGAAATGAATAGAGGAGTGAAGATAGCCATAAGACCTTTTCCGACCGGTGGCTTTCGGCGGAGAAACGACGGTAACGTCTTCTGGTTATACTTTAGATGAAAAAAAAAAGAAGAAGATGGGTTTAAATAATAAGAATTGGTATGGGTTTGTCTTCTCAAGAAAGCAGAGTGTAAAGAAGGAACACTTCAATTTCTGTCTGTTTATTGTATACTAGGTTAAAATCTCATGTATTACACTGGTTGAATAAATATAATATTATATTATATATTAAGTAATAAAAAAATTATTTTTTAAAAACTCGTGTTTTACACGGGTTGAATAAACATTTGAAATAAAATATAATTTGTTAACACAAACACTCGTCAAAATATGTTATGAGATTTGTTAATATAAAGATTAATTTTTTTTAAAAATATATTATTATTAAAAGATAAAAGTGTATTTAATAAGAGAGATATGTGAGAAAAAAAATGATGAAAATGAATATAAAAGCGACACGTGACATGAAAAACCTTTATTTATTATATAGTATAGATTTATTTAGGGATATATAGTTTCGTTCTTAAAAAGCTTTTACTTATTTACTATTTTTTATTAGACCTAACTTTTTTGTTTATTGGTTAATTTTATTTTAGTTTAATTTACTAAATGGAACATGACTTTAGGCATTTTATTTCAGTATATATTGTTTAAACTTTTTATTACTTTATTTATTTAGGATACGACTTATCCTAACTTTTTTATATTTAAAAAAAAGCCAAATCAAAAATTGGGATCCACCATGAAATTAATAATAACGTGTTGAGTAGTAGTCAATTTTTTTTTAATTTTTTTTTTAACAATAAATTTCATGGATAAAAAAGCAAAGCCAGATACTTAGCAGAAACAAATACAGGAATACAAATTCATGTAGGCTAAACAGATAGGCTGAATCAGACCAGAAACAAAGATGGCTAAGAGAAATTACAACCTAAATTTTGAATAAGCACCAGTCTTGCCATACTAGCGAGTTCATTTTAGCTCTATTTTTAATCCAAAGGTAACCGAGTATCTTAATTTCTTTAATAATATTTGTCGTCGAATCCGGGTGATCTTCGAAAAGCACTTTGTTTCTGGCCTTCCATATGGCCCAGCATGACAGCAAAATAATGGATTGTACAACTCGTTTTCTTGAGTCTTTAAGTTCCCCGAATAGCTGAGTGTTGAAAAGGTCGTTGACTGAGAAAGCATAGATGGGGGGCGGGAGATTACACCAAGATGAAATCTTTTGCCATACTATTGTAGCCACGTAGCAGGCGGTGAAGATATGATCAACTGTCTCCTCCGCCTCGCCACATAGCACACAATCTGTTGAGTTCGTGTGGATATTCCTCCTAAGCAACGCCATCTTAGTTGGAATCCTTTCCGCCTTTGTTCTCCAGCCGAAGATATTTACTTTTAATGGTAGTCAATTATTCCATTCAAAAGCATTTCCCTGAGATACCGCTCTTTGACCTGCAAACATGGTCCTCGCCGCCTTACAGAGAATGTTCCATCTGAGGAGCCCGTCCAAGTCCATTTATCCGGTCCGTCTCCAAACTTCAGTTGTGTCAGTGTAGTGCGACAGCTATTTAATTCCTGCAATTCAATGGGAAGAAAAATGTTTCGTTTCCAGAACCAAGTAAAAGTAAGAGTGTTACTCGACATTTGACACCGGTCCCGGACTAGGCAAGCTTTGTCTGACTCGAGTTTGAACAGGGCAGGAAAAGAGACTATCAAGGGAGCCGAACCAATCCAATGATCTAACCAAAACCTAAGCTTCTCACCATTACCCAAAATCCCCATGATCGAGTGAGATAATGAAAGATTTGTTTTTACGAGTGACGAGTTCAGATTTGCAATAGAATTCCAAACTCCTGATTTAGTTTTATTGCTCGGGATGATTGCCCATGTACCCGGATTAGCATGTATTGCTTTAATCACATTTCTTCAAATCCGATTAGTCTCCACATTATATCTCCACCACCATTTGATTAAGAGACCAAAGTTGAGATCCTCCAATTTTCCTAAACCCAGCCCCTCCACTTTCTTTGGGGCTGTCACTTTGTCCCAATGTATCCAGTGAACTTTCGTTTTGTCCTTGGAGCCACCCCAAAGAATTGTTTCCTGAGGCATTCGATTTTGTCCAAAACCGCCTTTGGGGCTTTATATATGGAGAAATAGTAAACCGGGAGTGCATCAAAGACCGATTCAAGAGGGTGACTCTACCGCCGATAGATAGAGTTGAGGCTTTCCATAGGGAGAGACGCCTCTCAATTGTTTCGATAACCGAGTCTCAGGATTTTTGCAAGTTCATGTTGTTACCCACTTCTATACCGAGATATTTGAAGGGAGTTTTGGCATATTTGCAATTGATACTCGAAGCCATATTTATGACCTCCCCATCATCCACACCCAGGCCAAATAATGAGGTCTTTTTGTGATTCATTTTAAGACACTAAGAAGAAGGCTCTCATAATCCTTTCTATGTTCTTGAGGTTAGCCGAAGACCATTCCCCAAGTAGTATAGCATCAGCATACATGAGGTGAGACAAATGAGGACCCCCATTAGGGAGTTTGATCCCGTGGAATACATTGGCAATGCAAGCGCTTTTCATAAAACTCGAAAAAACCTCCATCGTGATGATGAAGATAAAAGGAGACAGCGGGTCGCCTTGACGCACCCCCCGAAAGCATTGGAACTCGAAGGTGGGAGCGCCATTGACTACGACAGAGGACCGCGCCGAATGTAGGATAGCCCTGGTCCATTTTCTCCAAAGTTCAAGAAATTGCATTTGGGACAAAACCGAGCCAATTGAGAGTATCAAAGGCCTTCTAGAAATCTATTTTGAAGAGAAGTGATTGTTTTTTGTATCGCTTACACCAGGATATTACCTCATTAATTATCAATGGACCATCCAAGATATTACGGTTAGCAATGAACGCCGATTGTTCCTCGGAGATTAGCATGGGGATTACCCTTTTTAGACGATTAGAGAGGGTCTTGGAGATAATCTTACTTATACAACCAATGAGATTTATGGGACGAAAATCCTCCTAGGACACGGGGTCGTTACATTTGGGGATAAGCGTGATAAAAGACGAAGTGCATCCATTGCTAATCTCTCCGGTCGAGTAGAAATATTCCATCATACGAACAATATCTTCCTCGAGAATGCCCCAAAAATGTCTGATGAAAGTGAAATTGAAACCATCGGTCCCTATCTTCATGACAATCCCAAACGGCATCCTTGATCTCCTTGGTTGTCAATGGGTCGATGAGGCAACCCGACATAGAAGGATCTAACTTTTTGAGGTGATGCAGGTGAAAGTAGTCAAATTATTTAAAGATAAAATGTTGGAGATCCGGCAACAATCTCAGTTTTTTTTTTGTTTTTGCAGTAAAGATTTTAAGGCTTATTTACATAACAAAATGGTTGCAAATTAAAAAAAGAAAAGAAAAAACATAGCAAAATGGTGATATATTTTTTTTTAACAGATCCAACTTTGAATTAACTTTACAAAAGTGTTAAAAGACATGAGAAGTGGAAGCTTGTAATTACAAGGTAATAAATCAACTGATAAACGAAAATTAAGTGATGTACATGAGTGAATCTAAAAACAAATTATATTGTGACCCCTCTATTGAAAAGTTTTAGTTCCGTGACTGTAGTTAATGCGCGGGTGACGCCCCCTACGGGGTGTTATACTATTGTTATCGGGGTAAGGGTCTATCGAAGGTGGTCTCATGGATTAGAGCTGCACTTTGAAAAGTTGCTATAGATATTGGCGTTTGGAATTTTGGGTGAAAAATGAGCTTTTTCACTAAGTTGAAAAATGAGTTTTTGCCCACTTTGGACAGCAATAAATGTGTGAAAACGAGGCTAATTTTCTTTTTTTTTTCTGGGTTTGCGTTGTATTGTGTTAGGGCTTTGCTAAGGAACAAACCGTGCTCAAAACCAAGCTACAACGAGTGAGATATGGGCGCTCAAAGTTGGGCGTCTGGTGCTGTTGTGAGCTGAAAAAAAGGCTCTTTTTGGGTAAAAATGGGTGGTGTAAACTTGTCCCACGTAGTAGGGGAGACAAATCTTTGAGAGGCATACAGAGAGGAACCCTCATTAACCATTGACACTTAGTTCAATCAAAGTTTATTTAATGTTTTTACATATTTCCCCCTCTTAACCTACTGAATAACATATATACCCAATCATAAAAATCAATTACATATTTACCCAATGTTTACATAATTACCTATTTACCCTTATATGTAAATTGATATATTTAGAAAAAGAATATATATAAATAATACTTTAATTGGTTCATTAAGGGAAAAATAGTAATTTAATAAGTTATTTTAAATGAATTAGGTAAATATGTAATATATAAGATTTAGGAAGAGAAAATATGTAATTAAAATTAAGGTTTAGATTTCTCGGGAGTCAGGGTGGGGTAGGGGAGGGTTATTTTTTGGGGGGTGGGGGAGGGGTGAGTTTACGTTTTTGAGGGTGGGAGAAGGGGTTAGGTTTTTTCAGGGGTGGGTTTACGTTTTTGAGGGTTTAGGTTTTTTATGAAGGTGTTACCCGGTCCCCCCCCTTTTTTACGGTTCTTAAAAAAAACCTTCCCCTGTATAAGAGAAAATTAGGGACCGTTACTTTATAGATGCTCCCACACTTTCGCCAACTATTCACCAAAAAAGAAAGGAAAATTAATCTTGACATAGACATTGATATTTTGGGTTCTGTAGCATAACTTTCTAGAATATTGTTAAAACATTGAATAATAGAAGTCGCAATACAGAAAACTGATTTATATAGTCAAAACGAAACATCAAACTAGATGATTTTTCTTTCATTAAAACTACATCAATTTCTCAATATATTACATGTGTTCATGACTTTTTGGCATGAGAAGAAAACTCAAATCACTAAAACAAACACTCGTTATATATAACCATTTAAAAAACAGAAACTCGAATTTATTAATCTTACAAATGATAAATTAGTCCTTAACGACTTTCATATGCTTGAGGAGCTAGCCTCGGCTTTGGGTACACGAGTAGGGGCTCAGCCCTCTGAAGAGTTAGCCCATAGGCCTCGTCCATGTTGAGTTTCTCAGGGTCTAACCCGTTAGCCAGTTCCCAATCAAAGGTTTGGACCAATGTTGCAACAAGCAACTGGACCATTCTCATCCCTAAGCTAATACCCACACAAATCCTTCGTCCAGCCCCAAATGGTATCACTTCAAAATCGTTTCCTCGGACATCAACATTGGGTTTTTCGCCTCCAGGTAAGAACCGTGTGGGCCGGAACTCAAGTGGGTCAGTCCACATTTTTGGGTCACGAGCAATGGCCCACACGTTAACAAGGAGTGTGGACCCCTTGGGAATGTGATATCCATCGACTTCACAACTCTCAGCTGAAATTCTAGGTAGGGAGAGTGGTGTTGAAGGGTGGAGCCTAAATGTCTCCTTTACAATGGCTTGGAGGAATGTTAGTTGAGGTAGGTCTAATTCGGTCACAAGTCGATCTCGACCAACTACAGTGTCCATTTCTTCTTGGGCTTGTTTTAGTAATTGTGGATGGCGAATTAGTTCCGCTATTGCCCATTCTACTGTACTTGATGACGTGTCCGTTCCTGCTGCGAATAAATTCTGAAACATTCATAGTTTCTAGTTAGACATCTACCAAGATTTAGTTGTTGAACCGATGATAAAACTGTCTATTAAAGAAGAAAATTCTAAAATGGACTTTTATAATAATTTAACTATTATAAAAATGTCAAAGTAATTAGTATATGATATAATTATATTTAACATAGAATATGCATAACCAATAATAGTGTTATTATCCTTTGTTAAATGGTATTAATTATATATTTTAAACACTATTAAGTTAGTATAACAACTAGTTATTCCTAATTGTATATTTTATTATTTATTTTTAATTTATGAATAAAAATCCAAATAAATTGTATAAAAATATTTTTAACTTTGTTACGAGTTTTTTGAGCTGAAAACATTAAAGTATATATAATTGTACTAATTTGCAAAAAGTCCTGTAAATGAAAAACTACGCTTACACGTTGACATGTATCCGAAAAAAAGGTACGTAGTGATAATATTAATAAATATAATAGCGTGTCTTAATTAAAAAAGGAAAACTAAGATAGTGTGAATATTATATATAATTTCTTTTTTTAAATAAACGGAGTAAACGAAGGGAAAATCCAAAAGTTGTCTTTATTAGTTTTCTGGTCAGTAAATCTATCTTTTTGACTAATCATTTTTTAAAATGTCATTTCATATACCGTCAGTTTCTAACGGTATAACATGGTCGTTCGACGTTGTTTTTAGCAAACCATAGCTCGTCACGTGTCAAAATTGTCGGTGTGTTTATAAACACCGACGGATCCGACTGTACTTTTTTACAAAATTGATGAGATAGGATCTCATTTTATTTATATAAAATCATTATTTTTTTTCAAAAAATATTTTATTTTATTTTTACAGAAGTGTTGAAGTAAAAACAATTCAAACACGGTTGGATTTTTTTAAACACTGTCAAAAGATAAAACCTAAAACATGAATATCGAACTTGAACCGAATTAAACATGCTAGTTGCACAGTGGATTTTTTTTAACACCAAATACCAATCGGATTTTTTTTAAATAACGTCTGACGATAGTGTTGAAGTGAATATTTTTTTTAAAGATTAAGTTAATGAAGACGCAAATATAGTTTGAGTTTTTGACGATTTTGCCATTAGCAACGTACCAATAGCAAAGCTTTGATTTCGATGTCTGAAAGTTTCCCTCCCTCTCCATCGGCATTATCCTTGAGTGCGATCAGCGTGCTCAACAAGTCAACGTGATTCGACGCGCCGCCGTTGCCGGATTTATGCTCTTCAAGGATCGTGTTAAGGAACGAATCGAATCGAGCGTGAAGATTCTTCATCTTCTTCGCCACGCCTTGCAGGTCCAGCCACTCAAGCGCCGGGATGAAGTCACCGATGTTGAATTCTCCGGCCAACACCATCATCTCAATCACCATATCTTTGAACTCATCCGCCTTTGGATCACCGCCTCCACTTCCATCGCCGAATACTCTCCTGCCTAACATCACTCGTGCTAATGCGTTTGTGGTGCACACGTTGAGTAGTTGACCTAATTTCACCGTTGATTTACCGGCACCAACCAAAACGCGCGTGAGTATCGCCACCTCTTCCTGTATATACAAATTCCAAATCTGAAAATGAATTACACATGATTTTAAAATTTTGAATCAAATCAGATGAAATCAAATCACAAAACCTGCCGAACATGACGGAAATCATCAAGCGCTTTGGCAGAAAAAAGGTGCACCGAGCAAATCTTCCGAAGCAACCGCCACCGCGGACCGTACGGTGCGAACACCAGATCCTGATAATTATACGCGATATGCTTCGCGCCGGAGTTCGGCGGCCGGCTGGCGAAATTCACGTCATGAGTCTTCAAAAATTGTGCAGCGACCGACGCAGACGCGGCGACGACGACGTCAACGAAGCCGAGTCGGAGGTGCATCAACGGGCCGTACTTTTCCGCCAAGGCCGCCAGCGAGTGATGCGGAGTTATGCCGAGGTGCGGTAGGTTTCCGACGATCGGCCATGGGGTTGGGCCGGGGGGGAGACGGTTAGGGTGACGTGTGCGCAGGTTAAGAAGTAGGTAGAATACTAATGCAGTGATGGAGGTGTAGAGTAGCAGGGTTAGAATAGTCATTTTGTAAACGGGGGTTGAGATTGTGAGTAGTTCAATCTAAAAACTGGGAATACGGTTATTATATATAGGGATGTTTATTTGAAAGGTTGGTAGAAGGTGTGGTTGGAGGGAGGGGTTTACACTTTGCATATTGACTCTTGACCATTCTTGTATGATCTTTTCATGAACACACAAAATAATTGCTTTTATTATTGACAATGGGAGATAGCAAGAGAGCACTATACGACAACCCAACACCATGTTTGAGTAGGGGTGTTCATCGCTTCGATTTTCAATTTGTTTGATTCGGTTTATTTGATTTTAAGATTTTTTTTTATTTAACCGTAAACCTAATCTAACCCAATTAAAAATGTGACTAACCAGTGTCGGATCTAGGAATTCAGGTCAGTGGGGGCCTAAAAACGGTGAGGTTAGATAGCGTCAAGTCATAGCGGACAGGTGAAAAAAAATTACATTAAAGCGTAGAAATGTGACAAAACTTTAAGTAATAATATAGCCAACCAAAACCACAGTAATAAATATTCTAATAGCAAATAAGTTTTGAGTTTCAAATGGTCTAACCTCAAAAGTCATAATTGGAATATGCAAATTAACTTATTCACATAGCTTCTCAATCTTTCGATTGCTATCATAAATAACTAATTTTACAAAAAGAATATGTGTGGAGTACCGAGCACACAACATAAACAAATAAAGATTAACCGTTAGTTCTTGAAACAAAAAAAAAGTAGATGAACAAGGTAAAAATGAACAAATATGATAGCTAGATATTAGTGTATGGAACCATTGTCAAAATAAATTATTGTTTCTCGTGCATTTTAGTTGAAAGTTTTGAACCATGTTAAAATTCAATCTAACTTGCGGTAATTTAACTGAATATTTTGAAAATGGAATCATTTTTTCAAATTTAAATACTCAATCAAACTAAGAAATAAAATTGGGAAGGGGCCTTTTTAATGAATGTAAAGGTGCCTAACATATTTTGGGTGTAATTTTTATAAGTTGTTTCCTTACTAGGCTGAAGAGGGGGAGGGGGAGGGGGAGGGGGAGGGGGGGGGGGTGCTCCCTGGGCTTGTCTTCAATCCGTCCCTGTGGCTAACCTAACCTAATCTAACCCAATTTAATCCGATTCGGTTTCGGTTTATTTTACGGAAAAAAGACATGTTTTTAAAATATCCTAAAACCAAAAGTTTATAACCATAACAAAAAGTATCGAATCGGAAAATTAGTCTTAAACATAAATGCAAAGTTCAAAGTTCAAACATAAATAAAGAAACTTGAGTTTTTTCCAATTAGTTTTAGCCAGTGCCATAACAAATTAAACTTGAGTTTTTTCAACTCGTCTTTCACTCGATCGGTGTCTTTCTCATTTCTACAATAAATAAGAACAAATAATAAAGCAATGGGATATTGAGCTTGAGAGTTGAGCTAAAATTATTGTTGAGCTAAATGTATTGGGCTAAAAGTATAATTTTACATTTAATTATTTATATTTATTCGGTTAACCAGATAAACCGAATTAAAAAAATCTGTCTAACAGTTAACCTAACCGCAAACCTAATTGGAATTCTATTTTCGGTTAGGAACCTAACCGAATTGCGAATTCGGTTCGGGTTTTTTTTTATATGGATACGATTCGGTTTTCGATTTTTTTTTCACATCCCTATGTTTAAGACTATAAAAAGTTGTATTCAAGTAGCGTACATGATAAGGAAAAGAGGGATGAACAAAGTCTAAAGGTTGTTTCGTGTATACAAATTCAAACATATCTCTTTTTCGAAACATGTCACATTCATCTTAGTTTCGTTTTAAACGTGTTTTTGTTCGTGGTAAAACCCTCACAATATAGAACACAAACCCATAAAGAAATAGACAAAAAGACATCGATTGCATATATTTATTTGTCTAAAGTTGTGTAACATCCCAAAAATAAAAATGAGAAATAAAGATAACGGGTTCAAAGCGGAACGAATGGAATGAACGGACAAAGGTGCGCAGGCCGGGGTTGGGCCGAGTTGGTCGCGAGGTGGGCTCGGGGAGGGGAGGCCCCTCCCATAAATACCCCACATGCACACACTTTCTCTCATTTGCAACTTCTAGAGAGAGAAAACCGTAGAGAGAGAAAGTGTCGAAATCGCTCAAGATTATACCAGCTCGTGTCTCCGATGCTCGTGAAGATAACTCCGAATCAGAATCTCGATTCAGGTAACAACTCGAGCTAGATTTGAGATTTTAGCTTATGTTGGGTTTTCGGGTTTTGGGTAAAAAGGTAACGTTTTTACAGATGAAACTTGAAAATAAGCTTAGGTCTAGCATCTAGAAGGAAAACCGAACGTTTTGAGCAAAGAAAGTTGGGATATTGGCAAGATCAGATTTGCATGCAAGAACTTCGGATTGTTGGGGAAGAAGACAGCACGACAGGCGAACGGCAAGGTTGGGGCGAACTTATCAAGTTCGCTTGACAAGTTCGCTTATGGCATCAAGGGGCGAACTTGGTTATGTTCGTCTGGTAAGTTCGCTTGGTCAAGTTAAGCGAACTTAGGACAAGTTCGCCTATGTGTTTGCCTAGATTATGGGCAGCGAACTTAGCCTTAAGTTTGCCTAGACCAGAATGAGTAAAAGCGTGTAATTTAGATTAGGTCTGATGTATGTGTAATTAACCAATTCAAATCGTGTGTGACGCTCGTTGGACCGTTGTTAGGACAGAACTGAGACTAGCTAATCAGGTGAGTTCTAGAAGCCCTATTTTAAATGTTTTAAATAATATTTTTTGGTTGGTGTGCATACGTGACGATGCGACTGTTTTATAAAACGATGTTTATGAATGATATATGTGACGTTTTATGAAATTATGTTTATGAACGATGTTTTGGAAGGAAAGGTTATGAAAGAAATGTTTATGAATTATTTTGCCAAAAGAAGTTTACGAAGTGTTTATGAATGAATGATTTTTAATAAAACGTACGAAATGCTTTAACTGAAGTTTTAAAGTAAAAGAAGTGAATGTTTACGAAAGTCACAAACGAACGAATCTGTCATTATTCCTTAGAGAATGAAGGTTATGGGTATGGGATGAATGTTATGGGCCTTTACCTTTTAGAGGCCTTCGTGGCTGGCCAACTGTTGTACAACTGGGGTGACGACGGTCATCAAGGGGATTATCGTGATCCTTGAAGTTGGTACGATTTACCTTACGGGGTAGTCGTGCTTGAAGTTTGGTACGTGTCATCCTTGTGATGCCGTGCTTGAAGTTCAGTGTTGAATAGCCTAAGTGTCGGGCCCTACGATTTCTCCGCCCGAAGGACAGTACGGCGGTGATGGGCCTAGTGGTGGTGATCCTTAGGTTATTCCGCCAGTATGTGACGTTTGGATTTGACGGTTACGAGAAGGCGCAGATTCGATATGTTCGTTGACTTATGGTTATGTTTTTATGTATGTTATGATATTGCATGTTATTGTACGCTTTTATTAACGAGGATAAATGATGTGTTTTTGGCAAATATTTGAAGTTAACGTTTTACGTAAAAGCTATAACTCACCGGCGTAGCTGACTTTTTAGTATGCACATTCAGGTTAAGGCAGGTTGTGAGGATGGACGGTGATGCTTGGCTAGCGATGAAGAGTTACCCGGCTGCTTATGAAAACTGACATCCCGTTATGTTTTGATTATGTTATGTTTAGACAATGTTTACGCTTCCGCATGTTGAATAATGTTATGTTTTAAAGAAGTATTTTCGCTACGTTATTTTGATATTCAAGTTTAAGAAACGTTTGTGAATGAGTAAATCCAACAAGTGAGGCATCCCAGGTTTAGGGCCTTACAAGTTGATAAAAAAAATCATTTTTATAACCTAGTGAAAATCACATGTTTTCACATAAAATTTCCAATTCATGTATACAAATTCAAACGTGTCTCCCTTTATAAACACGCTTTGATGGAGGGGCACGTTGGTATGGAGAATAGTATGAATGGTAGATTATTTAAAATCTCAACTAAAAGGTCATTCATATTCTATACTAGACAATTAGGATATTTGTCGTACTATCGAATTGGTGCTAACAAGTACCTAAAAGTTAAAATATTTCTCTTTGTTTTAGATATACAACTCATCTTACAACATTAAGCTCATTTTAACTTATTTTACCGTTAACCATTTGGTATAATAGTAGCTCAAGACTTTCCATAGTGAAGGTTAGAGGTCCACAAATCGGTTTTTCAAACCAAACCGGTTTGGTCAAGAAAAGTCAAAACCAGTTTGGGTTCAAACCGGTTCGGTTTGAGATCCCAAACCGGATTTTTTGTAACCCATGTTGGATTAAGTCTCACCAATATAATTAATTAGGACTTACTACCTATTTTTGAAACCTATGTTGGATCAAGTCTCAATTTGCCCATTTTTGACCCGTTAATTAATTAGGATTAATTCACCAAGATTTCACCCACTATGATTTTCAGTTTATACTTTAATCATATTAGACTGATGTATATTGTGTTCTCACCCGTTTTTGGTTACTCAAACTTGTGTAATATAGAATCCCCAAATTCATCATTTCATATCAATTTCTCCCAAAACCCACATAATTAAAACTTGAATTTGACCTCATAAACATGTCTAATTAATTCTATTATTTTATAACAACCAAAGAGATATATTTAACTCAATAACATTAGCATTTCTCCATTATTTCTAGCAATAAGCATTAACTCACAAGATTACCCGAAAACCCCTAATTTCTCATTGCCTTACAATTAAGTTTAAGTTATTGAGAAAACAAGATGAAACCTTAATTTGGAACCTATTGGATAACTTGCATATCATAGGTTTGTAGTACATGCGAGAGCTAGAACCAATTACAGTTGTACATGATTTTAACGCTTAACTCGGTTGAGTTTCTCTGGTTATTTTCAAAACGAGATGTGTGCGTAGTTTAAATTGGCAATAGTTTAAACATGATTAAAAGTATGCCTTGAAATGTGAGAACAATATGTGATTAGTAAAATATTTGACTTAACAAAATGGTACTTAAGTGTTGTCTCTCCCATGCTAATGGTACTTGAGTTAACTATCTCATGAAATGGTACTTGCGTGGTGTCTCTCACATGCTAGTAGTACTTTAATTGTCTCTCCCATTGTATGGTACTTGAGCGGGCCCAAGCCATTGTTTATTGCCGGAAATATATGGAATACATATCATGGTATATTACATATGTGTAATGTTAATAGATTATAATTTGAGATTATTTATGTATATATCCTTCAATAATTCATGTTGATAGTGATCTTGAAAAGTAGGGTATTACACAAGTTAACCTTCTTTAGTATTTATTATCACTATCATAAGATCTTACACCTTTACTTCTAAATAACCTTGTGTTGATGCGCATGATTTCACCACCAATGATAGGGGAAAAAAAATAAAAAATAGACCAAAGTTGACAAAATAAACCCCACCCCATCACACACACGTAAAGTATGTCCCCATTAATTAAATTATATTTGGATTTAAGACTTAAGACTATTATAAAATTATCACCCAACTCCGTACACATTTATCACTAATTTAATGGGACGCGGTGAACTTGTTTTTTAAAAGCAAAGGTTCGGAGACCTGGGATCACCCTTTCGCCTGAAAAACAGAAGTGTGGTGACCCGGTCTCACACCATTCAAGAGGAAACCCACAACTAAGAAAATCAACTGGCTCAACTTGAAACATTTTGTTCCAAACAAGACTCGAACCCATGACCTTCCATTTGAAAAGTTATGAAACTACCACTCAATTAGAAGGCTCGGTGATACGGTGAACTTTTTGTTACCTTTTTTTTCATCAAAATATACACCAACTTTAAATAGCTCATGTGTCATCGACGAGACTTACGATTTTTACTAATTTTTATTGATTTTAACTCATTTTTAAGATTAAGTTTGCAACCGTGAATCACATGAATGACACATGGACTAGTTTTTTGTTAAAACTAATTGTTGTTCACGCCAGTGGCTAAAGGCGTAACAAAGTCACAAAAGTTTGGTCTAAGTTTACAATTTTTAAAACATATGATTCAAACACGTAATTGGTCAGACCACAAAGGTAATTTATGCAATTAACTCTATTATATAAAAGCTAAGAATTTATGTTTTATAGAAGTTTGAAAAATATTATGGTCAAAATAGCCTAAATGTCAAGCTTAGAAAGTATTATATAAAAGCTAAGAATTTATGTTTTATAATAGTTTGAAAAATATTATGGTCAAAATAGCGTTAATGTCAAAGCTTAGAAATATCATTAAGCTAAGAATTTATGTTTTATAGAAGTTTAAAAAAATCAAAAATCGCTAAAGCTTTATATGCTTCGTAAATCGTAACAAATTGTACAAGTGTGACCAAGCAACTTTATCGAATTCAAAAATGTTGGTGTGGTGCTGTGGGACCCACAACATTTATAATGACGAAAATTGTAATTTAATATGAATGTTAAATTTGGTAGTGTGGTAATCTTGACCCGTATCTAGCTTTTACATTTTCATCAAAGCATGGGATTAACCACGACCGAGTAATCTGTAACGTTGTAGTCTCATAAAAATATGGGTTTAAATCCTTGTAATGTAAGATTATGCAATGTTTTAAAAACCGGTTCAAACCGGTCAGTAATATCGATTGAATTGGATCCTGGCCACTAACCCGGTAAATTGGAAGAACGGTTTGTAACTTGAACCGTCGGTATTGCTGGTAATACCGGGTTAGACCGTTGTATCGGTTTTAGGCCAAATGTAAAATTTTAGGTTTAAACCAAAAAAATTAAGTTTTAACAGCCTGATAAGTTATATTTTTTCATAATGCTACTCAACCCGGTAAGATATATTTTTTTCATGTTATTATTAACTATATTAGCTTGTTATTTTTATTATTTTGATAACCATTTTCTTTTGTAGTCGAATGATGGATTTTTTTTTAATTAATTTACTTTTTAAGTGTTAACCTTTGGGTAAATGTTTTTCTAGACTCAAATATGATAACTTGCATAAATGTACTTTTAGATTATTTTTTGAGTTAAAGTTGTATTTTTATAAAATTATAGGGTGAACTAGTCAAACCGGTTAAACTATCCGCTACAATCCGGTACAACTGGTTAAACCATTTCTGAGCCTAACCCTGTACGGTTTAAAAACCGGTTTTTAAGACATTGAGATTATGTTGTATTTAGGTTTAAAAAAGTTTTGTTAAAAAAAACAAGGAACGACCGAGTTCGAAGTAACTTACCTATAGCTTGAACTCGAACCATTAACAACACAAACTGACTTGTAAAACAACTAATATTCAACTCAAGCTAATTCATGACACGGTAAGTTTGCTTGTTTTTTTTCGAAGAAAACTAACATTTTGGTCAACAAATTATTAAACTATTAACATGAATGATTTTTAAAAATAAAAGTATTTGAATAACCGAGTACATGTGTATCAAATTATGCAACAAATTAAATTAAAAGAGAATAAACTATTATGAAATAAAAAGTTAACAGGTTATTTAAAACTCTTAAATTATACAACTCTTGAGAGTTAAAAGAGAATAAACTAGTACTTTCAGTCTTTTTTTCAGCGTAACACGTGGTATAAGTTTGGTAGTTACCACCTTGAATTATTGAAAACAATTAAAGTGAATACCGATAACGGTTTCGATTATACCAAAACACCATCAACGATGTTTTCCGCTCATAAGCGTTTAGGTTTGTCGTGGGTAACATCGCTCGCTATAGCGTACGGTACAAAAAAATATACCTGATTCTTAACACAACTCCGTTTAAAAAAAAGTTTAAACCGAAAGTTTCACAAAAAAAAACTAAAACCAGCTGAGCATTACATCTTTTTTAAAAGTTAACGGCCGAAACGTATTATAGGAAAACGAAATTATTAGAAAATGAAACGGGTTAAAACATATATTATATATAGTACCAGCTTTTAAAAAAAAATAGGCCACTCAAAGACCGACATATGGACAACTAAGTGCAATCTATTGTTAACTCAATTTTAAAATGTTTAGGTTATAGGATTGTGCTCGCGCTTCGCGACGTGAGCATGGTTGTTTTTTCGTCGTGTTACGAGGTAGGAGGTTGGCCATTATCAGTGTTGCTCGTAGAATATCATAAAAGAGACAACCAATATCAGTTACGATAATACCAAAAAACCAGCAATGATTTTGTTCGTTCATAAGCGGTTGAGTTTGTCACGTCTATGCAATGCTGACGTTGCTTGCCACATCATAGGATAAAAAAAATTAGTTGGTTTAAAGTGAGTTTTCAATGTGAAGAAGAATGTCGATGGAATTGTTAATAAACACAAAGCTTGACTAGTCACGAAGGGTTACGTGCGGCAACCTAGGGTTGTCTTCGATGACATGTATAAACCAGTATTTTTCTGCGCACCACACAGCAGCAGTTTGGTAGTTATCCCCTTGAATTGTCGAAAACAATAAAAGAGAATACTGATAGTGGTTTTTATTATACCAAAACACCATCAACGAAGTTTTCTGCTCATAAGCGTTTAGGTTTGTCACGGCACCGCAGTGGTAACGTTGCTCGCTATAGTGTACAATACAAAAAAATACTCGATTCTTAACACAACTCCGTTTTAAAAAAAAAAATAAACCGGAAGTTTCACAAAAAAAAACTAAAATCAGCTACGCATTACATTTTTTTAGAAAAAAGTTAACAACCAAAAGTTATTATACAGAAAACGATAATGAAGGCAAATTGCCGAGTTAAGGACATGTGGGCCGACGCAAGATAATCCAACAAGTCGGTTGGGGTTAAAGGCTTTTAAGATTAATTAGTTTTCTTGTTAATTAAGTCGATAATCAGCAATTAAAAGGGCCTCAGAATCGCATAATTAGTAGCAAGGCCTTTGATAAGACCATTCAGTCGCAAAAGATGGTGCTCTTTTAAGCAAATTCAGTCATCGGCCAATCGTAAAATTTCTTTAAAAAAAATACCAAAATACAATTATTTAAATGTTTTTCTCACGGCCAGTCCGGCAGCGGGAGCCTCCCGGTGAACAGAAGCTCGACCGCTGTGGCACCAGAAAAGGCCCGATTTATGATATGTGTAAACAAGTTAAAGGTTCATTTTGTAATTCTGTCAAAGTTGAGGGACTGGTTTTGTCATTTCTTGTAACTGTAACCCTACGGTCGTTATAATCAGTTGGAAGCAACCAAATTGGTTAGCTTGATTTTGGGTATTCTCTCTCTAAAGTTTCTTTCTTAAAATTGAGCTTATCATTGGTATCAGAGCTTGATCGATTCAAGCTTCGGTGACCTAAAGTGACGAATTCATGACGACGGCAACAATGACCAGACAACAAGAAATGGAAAAGGCGATTCGCGATAATGCAATGTCAATTGATCGAATTGATTTGAATGTTCAAGGATTAGAAGCTAATTCGCATGCAATTTCAGAAAATGTTCAGACAATGGCGACGAATATTGAAGAAAATGGGTTGGCAGTGGCGCAAATGCAATTACAAATTCAAGCTGTGTTGGATCGGTTGGCTACAATGGGCAATGCGCATCATCGAGGACTGGATGTAGGCGCAGGGGATGCTCAAGATAACCGTTTAGTTCGATTGGGAAGATTAGATTTTCCAAAGTTTAATGGTGAGGATGTAGAAGGTTGGGTGTACAAATGCAATCATTTCTTTAATGTGGATCATACCCCTAATCATATGAAGGTACAATTTGCGGTGATTAATTTGGATGGGAAGGCTTTGCAATGGCATCAAGGTTATCTTCGTAGCAATAACTTGACTATTGAAGATATTAGTTGGGATGAATATGTGAGATCTGCTACTGCTCGTTTTTCTGTACATCTGCTTAAGGATGCTATGGAAGAGTTGAAGAATTTGCATCAGACTAATTCACTCCAAGATTACTGTGATGCCTTTGATGCTCTCTTGAATAAGGTAACCATTTGTCAAGAATATGCTACTAGTTTGTTTGTTGGTGGCCTCAAACTAGAAATCAGATGCTTAGTCAAAACCTTTAAGCCTAAAACATTAAGGGAAGCATATGCTTGTGCTAAACAACAAGAATTTGTGCATGCCACATTATTTGGCTCTGCTTCTAATAAGAAAAGCCCTTATAATTTCACTCCTAATTCTACCTTTAAAACTGCTGTAACTGGCCTTAAACCACCATCTACAATGAATGCTAATGGTCTACCCTTACTACCTACTCCACTTAATGCTCAACCTGTGAGAAATACTAGAAGATTATCTACTAAAGAAATGGCTGAAAAGAGAGGAAGAGGAGAGTGTTTCTGGTGTACAGAGAAATTTACTCCTTCTCATAATTGCAAGAATAGGCAATTGTTTAACATTGAGTTAATTTTTGAGGATAAACCTAGTATTGATGTTGATCCAATTCCTAATGGGGTGTTGCCTGATCCACACATTTCAATCCATGCATTGACTGGTATACCTTCTTACTCTACTATGAAGGTTACTGGATCTATGGGTACTAGGAAACTACACATTTTGATTGACTCAGGGTCAACTCATAATTTCATTAATGCCTCTTTAGCAACTAAACTGCAGTGTGCCTTACAAACTGTAACTCCCATGAAAGTGGCTGTGGCTAATGGCAATCAATTGGACTGTAGTCATAAGTGCACTGATTTTAAATGGATGATGCAAGGTGTTTGGTTTAGTGCTGATGTGTTGCTTATTCCACTTGAAAACTATGACATGGTTTTGGGGGTACAATGGTTGACATTATTGGGTGACATTAATTGGAACTTTGCCAAGTTGACTATGCAATTTACTTTACAAGGCAAGGTGTATACATTGAAAGGGACTGACTCTAATGGTATGAGCTTATGTTCAACTGAGAAAATGGCTTCTCTTTTGAATAACTCTTCTGAAGTGGTTCCATCCCAGATGTTTGGGTTACAATTACTGTCTATGGAGTCTGGTGAGACTCATAATTCTTTTGGCTCTACTGTGGGTGATCCTATCAGTGATGATTCCTTACAGGAATTATTAGATTCTTATGAAGTTGTTTTCCAAGTACCCACATCTCTTCCTCCTTCCAGACCTTATGACCATCAGATAGTTCTTAATAAGGAAGGAAAAACCATTAATCTCAAGTCTTATAGATATCAATCTTTGCAGAAGGATGTGATTGAGAAGATGACTCAGGAATTGTTGGATTCAGGGGTGATTAGAAACATCAAGAGTCCTTTTGCTGCTCCTGTGGTGTTGGTTAAGAAGAAAGATGGTACTTGGAGGATGTGTGTTGATTATAGACAATTGAATGAAGCCACATTGAAGAACAGGTTCCCTATACCCCTTATTGATGAGTTGTTGGAGGAATTGGGGGGTGCTACTGTGTTTTCTAAACTAGATTTAAGATCTGGTTACCATCAAATTAGGATGTATGAACCTGACATTCCTAAGACTGCTTTTAGGACACATCAGGGTCAGTTTGAATTTCTAGTCATGCCATTTGGGTTGACTAATGCTCCTGCTACTTTCCAAGCTCTCATGAATCATACTTTTAAACATTGTTTAAGGAAGTTTGTTTTGGTCTTCTTTGATGACATATTGGTGTATAGTAAGGATTTGCCACAGCATTTAATTCATCTTCAAGAAGTTTTGGAAACTATGAGACTCCATCAATTGTATGCTAAAAGGTCTAAATGTAGTTTTGGGGGTCAACAAGTTGAATACTTGGGTCATATAATCACTAAGGCTGGGGTTTCTACTGACCCTTCCAAAATTGAAGCTGTAGTTCAATGGCCCATTCCTACAACTGTTAAACAGTTAAGAGGATTCTTGGGTTTATCTGGGTATTATAGAAGATTTATTCAATCTTATGGGATCATTGCTAAACCTTTAACTGAACTTCTCAAGAAGAATGGGTTTAAATGGTCTGACTGTGCCCAAATGGCTTTTCAACAACTGAAGCATGCCTTAAGTTCTGCTCCTGTCTTAGCCCTGCCTGATCTTACTTAAACTTTTGTAGTGGAGACTGATGCTTCTGCTATGGGTATTGGGGCTGTACTAATGCAGAATCATCTTCCCTTGGCTTTTATTAGTAGGGATTTATCTCCTAGACAACAGGTTTTTTCTGTCTATGACAAGGAATTATTAGCTATCTTGTTGGCAATTAAACAGTGGCATTATTACTTGATTGTTGGACACTTCATTATCAAAACTGATCAGAAGAGTCTTAAACACTTATTGGAACAAAAAATTACTACACCACTACAACACTCTTGGATGGAGAAATTAATGCATTATGATTTTGAGATCCAATACAAGAAGGGTGTAGAGAATGTAGCTGCAGATGCCTTATCTAGAATACAAAGTTCTGCCTTCTTTGAACTGTCCATCTCAACCTTTGCCCCTCTTTTACTTGATAGAATCAAAACTTCTTGGTCCACTGATGTGCATTTGCAACCTATTCTGTCAAAGTTACAGTCTAGTGACACTTGTGGCCACTTCCAATTGGTGCAAGGGTTACTTAAAAGAAAGGGGAAATTGGTAGTAGGCAGTGATGAGGGTCTTAGACTTGACATTATTCACCAGTGTCATGCTTCTTCTTTGGGTGGTCATTCTGGCTTTCATGCCACTTTACAAAGACTCAAGAGTATGTTCTATTGGAAAGGCCAAAACAAATCTGTTCGACAAGTGGTGAGACAATGTCATGTTTGTCAGCAGGCCAAGTATGAAACTGTAGCTTCTCCGGGACTGATCCAAACCTTACCTATTCCTACTGGTATTTTCTCTGATATTAGTATGGATTTTATTACTGGATTGCCTAAATCTAAGGGTAAAAATGTGATCTTTGTGGTAGTGGATCGATTGACTAAGTATGCTCATTTTATGGTGCTTACTCAACCTGTTACTGCTGCTGATGTAGCTCAGGTTTTCATTGATAATGTGTATAAATTACATGGTTGGCCATCCACTATTGTCTCTGACAGAGACTCTATTTTTCTCAGTAACTTTTGGCAAGAATTCACTAGGCTGCAGGGAATATCATTGGCTATGTCAACTGCTTATCACCCACAGACTGATGGGCAAACTGAAGTGGTTACAGATGTTTAGAAACTTACCTCAGGTGTATGGTTCTGCACTATGCAACTTCTTGGGTCAATTGGTTATCCTTAGCCGAATGGTGGTATAATACTAACTATCATTCTTCTCTCAAATCCTCTCCTTTTCAAGCTTTATATGGGTTCCCATCTCCTATTCATGTGCCTTATGTACATAGAGACACTAATGTGGAAGCTTTAGATGGTGAGATGTGTTCTAAAGAAGATGCTATTACTATTCTCAGACAAACCTTACATCTGGCCCAAAATAGGTTGAGGCAACAAGCCAATAAACATCGTTCTGATAGAGTTTTCAAGGAAGGTTCATGGGTTTATCTTAAGCTGCGGCCTTACATTCAGTCTTCTTTACGCATGGTGGGTTACAACAAATTTTCTCCACGGTATTATGGGCCTTATTTGGTGGTTCAAAGGATTGGTGAAGCTGCTTATAAGCTAGACTTGCCTGCTGATGCCCAACTGCATCCGGTATTTCATGTCTCCTTGTTGAAGCAGGCAGGCACGAGGAGCCCCGCTTCTATTACACCTATTCCTAAAACTCCTCGATTCACTTTACAACCTGCTAAAGTCTTGGATCATCGTTTTATCAGACGAGGCAGGAAAGGAGTTGCACAAGTGTTGGTTCAATGGATGGGTCAATCTGTTTTGGAAGCTACTTGGGAAAACAGACATGATTTTGTACTTCGTTTTCCTGATTTTACCTTGTAAATAGTCTTGTTTGTTGTTGTTCTATCCTTGTGGTCAAGGATTCTTAATAAGGGTAGGGTATTGATATGTGTAAACAAGTTAAAGGTTCATTTTGTAATTCTGTCAAAGTTAAGGGACTGGTTTTGTCATTTCTTGTAACTGTAACCCTACGGTCGTTATAATCAGTTGGAAGCAACCAAATTGGTTAGCTTGATTTTGGGTATTCTCTCTCTAAAGTTTCTTTCTTAAAATTGAGCTTATCAATTTACAACGATTTTTAGTGGATTTTAAGAAAAATAAAAGTTTCGCCGCAAATATTTGCAAATCGTCGATGTGAAAAGCAATCTAAAAACCAGATTTAACAATTTGTCTATGCTACATGTAATCTATAAAATTAACTTTTAAAAGAACGTAATAGAAATAAGTGGCTATGTGAATGAACTGACCTTTCTCTTGGAATTATATGTTCGGTCCTGATTATTTAACGCTACTAACTGAGTTGTGACCCGTAAGAGTTACACCTAGGGCAACGAACATTAAATCCACTTAACCCGCTTAACTGGTAATTACGAACTGTTAGCGAGGTGATATATTTTGTATATATTCGTTAGACGAGTATTATTATTTATACTAGTTTATAAATAATAATTATATATATATATATATATTGTTTTAATCTTTCATTAAAACAATTAAATGGGTACAGGCTTTTTATCCCGTATTGGACTTTGGGCCCGAAAACAATTAGTAGGGTTTGTGATTATTATTTAAGGAATAATCCTATTAGATATTACAACAACTAATTGGAGCCGCATAGGAGAAGACCACGTTTTTTTTTCTTCTTGGCTTTTTCGGTCGACCAAAAACAAGAAGCAAATCAAAGCATTGATTTCTTTGCCATTTGCTTTTGCAAGCACCTGTTGAAAAGGGAGCAAAGGCAGGAAGGAGTCTTTGCAATTTACGACAGCTTCAAGCCGCTGTCGTTGACCGGCACCGCCCCGTTCTCGTGTTTTTGGTTCGTGTCTAGCTTCGGTTCGTTGTACCTAGGTGTCTCAACCGGTTAATCATTAACCACTAAGGTATAATTAATCTCATTGGTAGTTAGATTTAACTTATTCCGTATTCGTATGATTTCGTAACCTAGATCCTGTCGGGTTTTATATTGTGTTGAATCGGTTTCATTTCGCTGCGTATTAATAATTACTAAATAATTATTATTAATCTAAAAATTATTTATCAACCGACTTTGATAACTAATCTAACTGATCACCACTGGCCAAAAATTCCCAACAGTGGTATCAGAGCCTTGGTTACGACATACGAATCGGATCCGGTCTTTTAACCGGTTATAGATCACAAACTTTAACTTGTTTAAAGTTTCTGATCTAGATCTTTTTAGGGCAATTTTTATTTATTTATTTTGGTCAAAGTTTTTATTTATTTTATTTGACCAAAAGGATTGCCCAGTTATTTGATTGTATTAAATATGTAACTCTGGCCCGACCATGTCTTGTATTTGTTTTCTGTTTTTGGTTTTATAGTTTGGCCCATTTGATGGCTCAAAATTGTAATAGGTTAGCTTTTATGTTTTGTCCCACTTTGATGGCTCAAAGTTGTAATAGCTTAGGGTTTTAGTTTTTTGTATTCTGTATAAATATTGTAAAGCTAAAGACCCGAAGACAAAACAGAAGACGGAGACAGGATCTTGGATTTAGTGGGAGTCACACGGAACAGCTAGATGCATGCACGGAGTTCATCCTTGTGGTTGTTTGTGTGTTGTGACCCCGTGACCTAGTTTGGTCTTGCTATTAGGCTCTAGCAAGATCAAACATAGTTTGGTCTTGCTATTAGGCTCTAGCAAGATCAAACACTTTTTCCTTGGCCATATGATTTACATATTTTTGTATTTGCTATTATGGTTGTTTTTATCTTATAAATGTTATAACGTACCGACCAAATACCAAAATTTTCACAATCAAATTAATAACAAGTTCTAAACTTTTTTTTACAACTTGTGGATACTTTATATTAAAACAAACAGTTTGTTTTTTAAAATAAATGATAACCAATAAAGTTTTGTAATTTAAACTGATTTTAAATTTTCAAAACAAATAACTTAATAGTTCATTTAAACTATTAACTTTTAATTGGTTAATTACATCGCGACAAACTTAGTTTTAATAGGTTATTTAAAATTAAGTGTCCTGAGAGATGAAAGGGTTCATCACGTTGTCACGATCTAATATATAGTAAAACTGGCTTTTACAACACACGTATGATTTATCATTCGTTGTGTTTGACCCTATTCGGTAAACACTAAAATTAAATCCCATATTTAAAATCTTTAGTCTATGCCATCCTACTATAAGGAACACTTGGGGCATAACGTGAAACACCAGTGTTTGGAGCCACAGCACCGCACTTGGTGCGTAACCTATCCCTCCAAGGTGCAAGGTATTCGTTGACACATCCGGCCCTTCCACATGTACCTGTACTAGGGCGACTATTACTTTTCTCTCTATTACATGCCCCAGCTGTATGGAGACCAAAAGTGGGCATAGATGAGGCTAAACCTATTAATGCATAGACAAGAGTTGTCTTAGCGGCCTCATACTCGAGAATTGTGCATTTTTCCACAATTGGCAATTATTGTCAGTCTACCTAAATCACTTACTAATGTTGCGTGCCACAGCCGCCATTACTAATTGATATAACCATATTCTTTATTCTTAATCTATTCTTGCCATGGGTCATTAATATAAGAATTTATTACATCCAAAATACTAATTAACATTTAATTTGTTTATTTAACAGATGTCTACTGAAAATGAATCTCACTCCTCCTTCTCTCTCAAGTCTTTGCTTGAGAATGAAAAACCAAATGACACCAACCTCATCTTGAACTCTCTCCCTAGTTCTTATGACAACTTCGTAATGAACTTAAATATGAACACATGGGAGAAGACTATGCCCGAACTGCACGGCATGCAGGAAACGGCCGAGATGAGAATATCAAGTGAGACTAATCAAGAGTTGATGGTCAAATCTGCTGGTGTTAACAAGCCCAAAACCAAGAAAAGGGGTTATAACAGCAAAGGTAAGAAGCAAGTTATTGTTGCTGCCAAGAATGCCACCAACAATAACAAGCAAGTTGCAAAAACACCCCTCCCGAGGAGCGTCAGTGTTTTGAATGCAAAAATATGTGGCACTGGAAACGTAACTGCCCTGAATATCTGGCCAAGCTGAGATCGAAGAGTGCCAATGGTGAAGGCACCTCTTCAGGTATTTCTATCTATGTTATTGAACTTTTCACTGTCTCTAGCGACACATGGGTATTTGATACCGGATGTGCTTATCACATCGTTAATGTATTGCACGAGCCTGAAAAGTGGAAGAAGCTGAAACAAGGCGACATGGAACTCATCGTTGGTGATGGGAAGAGAGTACCAGTTCTTGCAACTGGAACATTTCACCTTTCATGTCCTTCTGGCCTTGTAGTTATCTTAAATAACTGTTTGTTTGCACCTGGTTTAACCAGAAACATTATTTCAGTTTCCTTATTGTTTGAACAAGGTTGTAAGTACGTTTTTAATGGAATTAATATTTCTACTTACTTAAATGAAATTTTCTGTTTTGAGGCTAAACCTCGAAATGGAATTTATGAGGTTGATGTTCAAACTAATAATAACATATACAATCTTTCTAAACGTATCAAATCTAGCATTAATGATACATTTCTATGGCGTTGTAGACTTGGTCACATAAGCAAGGTCCGCATGAAAAGGCTCCAATCCGAAGGGATCCTTGAATCCACCGGACAAGAATCCTTTGAAGACTGCAAGTCTTGCTTACCTGGCAAACTCAGTAAAGGATCATTCACCGGCGTTGGTGAACGAGCCAAGGATCTGCTAGGACTCATACACACTGATGTATGTGGCCCTTTCAGAACCATGTCTAGAAATCATGAAAGATACTTCGTTTCATTCATCGACGATTATAGTCGATATGCTTATATCTATCTTATGAAACACAAGCATGAAACTTTTGAAAAGTTCAAAGAGTTTCAAAACGAAGTGGAAAACCAACTCGGTAAAACGATAAAGACACTTCGATCAGATCGAGGTGGTGAATATCTCAGCACAGAGTTCATAAATCATCTCAAGGAACGTGGAATAGTTTCACAACCTACTCCACCTGGCACACCCCAACTTAATGGCGTGAGCGAGAGGAGAAATCGAACCCTACTTAATATGGTTCGATCGATGATGTGTAGAACAAACTTGCCTCACTCCTTCTGGAGTTATGCTCTTATGACCGCCGCCCGCATTGTCAATCTGGCACCGACTAAGAAGGTAAACAAGACTCCATATGTGATATGGCATGGGTCTAAACCCAATATGTCTTACCTTAGAGTATGGGGATGTGATGCATATGTCACCAGCGATTCTGATGACAAGCTCGATCCTAGAGGCGAAAAGGTCGTTTTCGTTGGATACTATAACAGAAGCGGATATTATTTCTACCATCCTGATGCAAATGTTATTTCCATCAAAAGGAAGGCACACTTCCTCGAGAAAGAAATTCTTGAACGAGGAACTGGAGATAATATTGTGGATCTTGAAGAAATTCGAGAACCACAAACAACCGCTGATGAAGCCGGAGTGTCTGAACAACAAGAAGTTGTTGCTGGTGAATCAGACATAAACACAAGCGTTCGCAGAAGTGTAAGGACTCGCAAAGAACCTAACAGATACCTATGGCATCTTGATAGTACCGAGGTCCTATTAGTAGCCGAGTCTAATGACGAACCTACTAACTACAAATATGCTATTTCAGATCCAGAATCTGTAAAATGGCTAGAAGCCATGAACGCCGAGATGCAATCTATGCGTGATAATCAAGTCTGGGACTTGGTTGAGCTACCCCCCGAATCTCGGGCAGTAGGGAGCAAATGGATTTTCAAGAGAAAAACCGACATGCATGGAAATATACACACTTATAAAGCACGGCTAGTTGCGAAAGGTTTTACTCAGACTCAAGGCATTGACTATGATGAAACCTTCTCGCCCGTTGCTATGATCAAATCGATCAGGATATTGTTTGCCATAGCCGCGTACTATGACTACGAGATATGGCAAATGGATGTCAAAACCGCTTTCCTTAATGGGCATATCTCTGAAGATGTCTATATGGTACAACCTGATGGTTTTGTTGATCCAAAATATCCTAATAGGGTATGTAAACTGAATAAGTCTATTTATGGACTCAAACAAGCATCTCGAAGCTGGAATCTTCGTTTTGACTAAAAGATAAAAGAGTTTGGTTTTGTCAAAAATGAAGATGACCCTTGTGTTTACAGAAAGGCTAGTGGGAGCACTATATCATTCCTCATCTTGTATGTGGATGATATACTTATCATTGGAAACAACATCCCTATGCTTAACGATGTTAAACACCGGTTGGGAACTTGTTTTGCAATGAAAGATCTTGGAGAAGCAGCCTATATTCTAGGAATCAAGATCTACAGGGATAGATCTAAGCGGCTTCTAGGGCTTAGTCAAGGCACATACATAGACAAAGTCATGGCACGCTTTCATATGGAAAACTCCAAGAAAGGAGGTGTTCCTATGACTAAAGGCACCGTGCTGAACAAATCGCAATCTCCTTCAAAGGACATTGAAACCAAGCGTATGGAAGCAATTCCATATGCTTCGGCGATTGGTTCTATCATGTATGCTATGTTATGTACCAGGCCTGACGTCTCGTATGCTTTAAGCATGACCAGTCGTTTTCAGCAAAGTCCTGGCATTGCCTATTGGACTGCAGTCAAGAACATCCTGAAGTACTTGAGAAGGACTAAAGACATGTTCTTAATATTTGGAGGAGTGTAAGAAGAGATCACTGTAAGATGTTACACTGGCGCCAGCTTCCAAACTGACCGAGATGACTCTCGCTCACAATCAGGATTCGTATTCACACTAAACGGAGGAGCTATCTCCTGGAAGAGCTCCAAGCAGAGTGTAGTGGCGGATTCAACCACCGAATCTGAGTATATAGCCGCATCAGATGTTGCTAAGGAAGCTGCTTGGATGAAGAAATTCATTAGTAACCTCGATGTGGTTCCGAGTGTTCGCCAACCAATCGAGATACTTTGTGATAACGCAGGTGCTATAGCTCAAGCCAAAGAGCCCAGATCTCATCACAAAGCCAAGCACATTCAAAGGAAGTTCCACTATATACGGGAAATTGTGGAACGTGGAGACGTCGTGATAAGCAAAGTAGACACAGATCAAAACCTAGTGGACCCGTTCACTAAGCCGATGACTCAGGAAAAGCATGCTCAACAGAGAAATGCTATCGGTCTTAGTTTTGCTAGCGATATGTTTTGATTTAGTATTTGGATGCACAAACATTAAACAGTTATACTTTTTGAATTCAATTTGATTTACTAGTTAAATGCAACTTTGAATCTTATAACTGTGTTTGATTTTAATACGTTTAATCCATGAATCTTGTATTCTTAATTATCCGTAGTCAATCAGAATCGTGGGAACGACTCTGAATTAAGACTATCCTGAACTTGGACTCAAGTAGTTGACTTCCAACTTCACAGACCTCATCTTGGATGACGTTGGATGTAACTCGTTTCAAATCATCTTCATGGATTTTAATCATAAGATGTTTTTGATATTAGTATGTTCATTTAGTATCCTCTGACTTGAGACGCATACTAGAACTTTCGTTTACCAAGGACTGTTCTTTAATCACTGTCAACCGCTGTCGCGTAACTGCCAGTTATAAAGGCATTGGTTAGGAACAGATCTGAAGTTCAGTGGGAGCTGTATGTGGTCGATAAGGGATTCTGTACTCTTACATGACATGTAACAGTTAGACGTCGTGGCGCCCTCGTGATTCAAACTGGTGAAGTGTAAGGCCTTATTGGACCACTATGAATCTTGAACGAGAACAATAATGATTGGACGCTATATGAGAATGAATCTAATCCATGTCTCATTGATTCAATTGATGTCTTTTACGGAAAGGATGAATGACGATAATTACCATAAGTCTATTGTCTTGCAATAGCAAGATGTCTTGGTTAATGACTTTAAAGTGTCGTACCTTGTTAGGGGCAACCATGTGTAGCTAGAACACCGCTGGCTGTATGCGTTAAGGAACTTAATCGAAGGACGTCCAAGTGGGAGACTCTTGGAATTATATGTCCGGTCCTGATTATTTAACGCTACTAACTGAGTTGTGACCCGTAAGAGTTACACCTAGGGCAACGAACATTAAATCCACTTAACCCGCTTAACTGGTAATTACGAACTGTTAGCGAGGTGATATATTTTGTATATATTCGTTAGACGAGTATTATTATTTATACTAGTTTATAAATAATAATTTTATATATATATATATATTGTTTTAATCTTTCATTAAAACAATTAAATGGGTACAGGCTTTTTATCCCGTATTGAACTTTGGGCCCGAAAACAATTAGTAGGGTTTGTGATTATTATTTAAGGAATAATCCTATTAGATATTACAACAACTAATTGGAGTCGCATAGGAGAAGACCACGTTTTTTTTTCTTCTTGGCTTTTTCGGTCGACCAAAAACAAGAAGCAAATCAAAGCATTGATTTCTTTGCCATTTGCTTTTGCAAGCACCTGTTGAAAAGGGAGCAAAGGCAGGAAGGAGTCTTTGCAATTTACGACAGCTTCAAGCCGCTGCCGTTGACCGGCACCGCCCCGTTCTCGCGTTTTTGGTTCGTGTCTAGCTTCGGTTCGTTGTACCTAGGTGTCTCAACCGGTTAATCATTAACCACTAAGGTATAATTAATCTCATTGGTAGTTAGATTTAACTTATTCCGTATTCGTATGATTTCGTAACCTAGATCCTGTCGGGTTTTATATTGTGCTGAATCGGTTTCATTTCGCTGCGTATTAATAATTACTAAATAATTATTATTAATCTAAAAATTATTTATCAACCGTTTTTTATAACTAATCTAACTGATCACCACTGGCCAAAAAATTCCCAACACTTTCCTCATCGAATGTTCTTGGCACACATTTCGTAGAGCTACGAGAAAAGGTTAAGAGATAAACCCTAATTTTGGTTATTGGACAAAGCAGATAATTGAAAAGGAGATGCAGCGAGAGCCTTATATAATAGAACTTGAAGTGCAGGATGACAAACCCTAATTATGGCGAGTCAATTTGGATAAACCGGCCCATAAGAATAGGCAACAGGCTAGCTGCTAAGCGCGGTCCTTAGGGTATCTGGTATGGGGACGTAAAAGCTCGTGAGGGGCGTGAAACACCGTCCTCTATAGCTATGAAAGGACGTGAAATCTTTGGCCGTGAGAATTTTCATGCGAGAATGTGGCCCATAATATGATCATGTCTACCTCTAGTTTAATTTTAATTTTAATATATACTATATAATAAATAAAGGTTTTCATGTCATGTATCGTCTACATATTCCTTCTCATCATTTTTTTCTCTCATATTTCTCTCTTATTAAATACACTTATATCTTTTAATAATAATATATGTTTAAAGAAAATACTAAATGTACAAAATAAAACATATTTATTTTAAATTATTTCTTATTATAAGAAAACTTTGAAATCTAATTATGTAAATTTTACTTTCAATCAAATAGTAAAATGAAAGTCAAATTATATTAAATAATAATTAACGTATTTTCAAAACCAATTATATATTAATTTTACATATTTTAAATTTTGTTTTGTATCCTTAGTATATGTTTTTTTAGCATTTAGCTTTTTATTATAAGAGATATTTTTACACCTGAAAAATATATATATAAAGATTTAAGAATTTTATATATTGATACTTATTAACTTGTGTGTAGTACACGGGTTGTAAATTTTGTATAATATGAATAAAAACTAATGAACATTTTATTTTCACATGGGTATACCCTTCTTGTGTAAAAGTTGTGTGAAAATTCTAAGTGGTAAAGTGACGCTTATGTGGCATACATTTTTTTCACATGAGTAGTTTTCACATAGAGTATATACCCCATGCCCTTACTCACGTGATGTGGTTTCGAATCCCAACCCCTTAATTTTTAAATTTCCTTTTTTTGTGTTTTCATTTTTTTTTCTATTTTTTTAATTTCTTTTACACAGCTTAAAAGCTCATTTTCGTATTCTTTAATGTTCGTTTTTATAATGTTGCATCTTTTTTCGTGTTTTTCGAATATATCGTCACGTCGTGTGTTTTATCTACGTTTCAAACCACGCCGTAACGCACGGGTTTTAATACTAGTATAACAGTAAAAAGTTAGTATCAAACATATCAAGTTAAACCACCTCTCTTAAAAATCCAACCAAGGGATTCACTATCCGGTTGTAAGAAAAGGGTGGATACATTATTTTCAAAGCACTATGTTGGGTTTAAAAACTAATAAATACACTTTATGCAACTAACAAGTTACAACTGATGGTAAGTTACTCCTAACGAAGAAAAAACTGATGAAATTTGATATTTTAAATACGATGTCAGACATATGATTACTGTGAGCAGAAACAGAAGAAAGACATGTCTGGTTGTAAATAAGTACATAAAAATTAATAAACAAGTTGAGCTCAAGTTGTAGACATAAAGCTTGAATCAAGCCGAGCTCGAGCTTAAGTGAGCTCGGACTTGGCTCAGCTCGTTTACATCCGTAGTCTATAACATGTACTCCAATTAACCATTCCATTACCATTCACTTTTACAGATATCGAAAGTGAAGATAACATAGTAAAGAAAACTGAACCAATTTGACTTGGTTGTTAAAATCTAAAAACCAATGCAATAAAATTCAACTTTAACCTAAGTGTATAATAATAGGCAACGGGACATTACATTAACCTTGACTTCTATACAACCACGATTTATAATTCCGGGACCACATTTCATCCAACAAAGACCCACATTGATTAGATTTATTTAAGCAACTAACTCACACACCCACTAAACCTACTCCTGAATCTACACCATCTGTTCACAATAGGACTTAAACCCTCAACTACCGGGAGGGACACCATTCCAACACCTTGGTACCATTGAGATACATCCCCTTTGTTAGCATTATTAGATTGCATTCAAACTTACTTCCTATGACACTTACTTACAGGCTCTTGCTATAATGCCCTTCCAAGTGAATTCACAAGAATGACCAAATGTGAAAGATTCAGAAATTCTAAATTTTAAAAAACCTAAACATGGTCAAACTGTTGAGTCACTAGAAATGGTTCACAAATGATGATCCGGACAACTAATATTCAATATACAAAACATAAATTTGTTGAATGGGTGACGTTTACTTACCAACTCGCGTAAATCTTATTCATCACTATCATAAACAAGTGCTTTTCGACGACGATGAGATGTAGCAGCCTTTCTTGGTGGAGATTCTTCATCTGATTCTATCTCATGGCGCTTGAGACTGCCTCCTGAAGCCTTATGCTTCAGCTCCTAAAAATATTTTATCAAGAAAAAAGGAAATTTGGGGAATTCAAAAATCTAGACCATAAAATAGACATGATGCTAAAAATAAATACTATTATTTTATTCGGGCGACTGACTAAGAATTTATACGCGAGATATGCGACGTTGGATGCGCGACAATGACAATTGTCGGTGTAGAAATCAGCGGGTATTGCTAAACCCGGTATAACTAAATAATAAAAACGAGTATCTATTTTATATCCATCGTATTATAATATTAGTATTATTATTTATGAAATAATAATTAGTTTTAGAACGCGAAACGTTTAATCCAAGCATACGCGGTTGGACACGCGGTATAAGAGCGTTATCCGACTAATCTAAAACTGCGCGACTAAGTAATTAAATTAAATAATTATTTACATTTGTTAGTTATTATTATTAATAATATTATTTATCGGAACATGAACCGTTTATTTAGACGAACACGTATGAGAGACGCGGTGTAGGCGCATACCGGCTTGGACAGCAGTTAGAACGAGAATTTTACGAAAAATATATTTAAACTATATTTACTACCGCGTGTTATTATTATAAAATTTATAAAACAAAAATACAATATTATCATGAATGACGGAGACTCAAAAACATACGTGACATGTTAAAACCAGTACGGTTTATACTGCTCATTTTGTCTACCGCTTCTAGATTTTTGTTATTTTCTTTTCTCCACCCACTAATATTTTAAGAATCTAATAATATCTTTTAAAGATATATTAGTCTAAGATATATTAGTCTAATCAAATCATGATATATCCGACACAATTGATTTCATACGTACTATGTACTAAATCACCCAAGAAATCTCTCTTGAAATTTGACATGATTTTGTCATCATCATTTTTCCTAAAACTGATTCATTTACCTCCCCCATTTACCCATTTCATTTCAAACTAAACAAACCCCACACATGTGTGCAGCATAGAGAGATCACGAGGAAGATGGAGGGTGTCGGCTACATCCCGGCGGCCCCTCCGGCTGATCTGACGGCGGTGGTCTCACGGCAGTGGTGAGCATCGTCTTTCCCTCCCTACATCTTCATTTCTTTTACAAATCCTATACCCACTCTCTACCCATTTTCCCCTCAAACCATCATCTCAAAAACCTAGAGAGAGGAGGAGGAGGAGACGACAGCCACCATCCGACGGCGGACGAGTGGCGTGGTAGTGGTGACAGGTTTGTGGTTTAAAGAGGCAACAACGGAGAAGCGGCGACAGCCGGTTCTCTTCGGCGGAAGACGGGGGAGAACGATGGCGATGGTGGTACGGTACAGGTCCATACCCGGCGGTGTTAGGGTTTCGGCCGCTGCCTCTTGTGGGTTTAGCGGCGAAGGAGATGCAGGGGGGTTCGGGGAAAATGACGGGTGCCAAGCTCGTTTCTAGCCAAACCGATTTTCTGACGACTCTTAGATGTAAGTTCTGACGAGAAAAAAAACCTAGAGTTCCGGCGAACTTCGTTTTTCCGGCGACCCCATGATAGATTCCGATGAACCTTTATTTTTGTAAGTCCCTTTTTCCTTTTCCCGTATTTTCCAATGTAGATCTACACATTTATTGGTGTTGTCTTTCTTGTTAACATTCTGACAAGATTTCTCCGGCTAGACCGGGTGTTTTGGTGGTTGGGTTTCCATTCTCGTGTGTTAAAATAGAGTTTTGACAGGTTATGGTGGGGACGGGATGTCACCCGGATAGACGGGGCAGCTCGGGTCGTTCCCGACAGTTCCGGGTTTCGGTCAACAAAAGTCAACTCTGTTCAACAACAGTCAAAGACGGTCAATGGCAGAATCGACGAGCGGGTTCGCTACGAGTGGAGATGTACCAACACGTGTCAAAGCCTAGTATTTATTTTGTAAATCATTTTTTTTGTATGTAATCGTGTGTAATAGGTTGGTTGAGCTAAACCGACTCGATCCCGACCTCTCGGGATTTTGATGTAAAACCGAACCTCGTTCGTGTAATCGTATTTGTAAACCGGGTCTCCGTCCGAACAAAAATAAAATATAAAAATCTATATGCATACATATATATACATGTAATTATAAAAATAAAACATACTATATAAAAATATAAATATATATACACATGTATACACTTATATAATTACTTAGAAAACTCAAACTTATAAAAACCGAATGTATACATAAATTTAGTTATGAATATAAAATGCTCTAATTAGATATATAAAATCTATAATTACAAATTATACTATTTTAAAGTTAGAATTATAAAAAGCTATTACAACTGCGTACATGTAACCGGAATAATAGGTGTAAATTGAAGGCGAACGTTAACAAAACATACAAAGTTATGATAACATACAAATATATAGTTATAAACATATACATATACTTATGGATATATATGTATTATTATTGTTTTATACACATGATAAAACTTACGAATCCTTTTATTCTATGTTAACATATTGATAAAAATATTGTGACTTTAATATCATATTATATATTTTATGCTCGTATTACTAATACTAATGTTACAAAAGTCGTTATTGCTATTAAAAATATCATATTAACTACTATTAATATTTTTATGATAATTATTATTGCTAACACTGGTACCACTACTAACACTAATATTATTATTTTTAACAATATTTTTAAACACTACACTTATTGTTAGCGTGTTATAATTAGCATAACTCTTATATTTGTATTAATATTGTTATTATTTATAATTACTAAAACTTATATTATATTTTACACTAATATTATTAATGTTAAAAATACTTTCATTAATAGTATAAATATTATTTTTGCCTTTACTAATTATTATAGTTACGTCTATATTTATTATCACAAAACATTGTACTTATGAACCATAGATACCTAGTTTCAATACAAACATATTTATACTAGTAATATGTATTTACCCGAGTCAAACACGTATCTATATTTAGAAACCTAAATATTTATTTTAGTGCGAATGTGTATAGTTAAAAATACTAAGTATTAGCTACTTCATATAACAAACACATCATATATATATTTATTTTCGAGACAAGTATATATTTATGAGAATTCATATAATTTTAAGCTTTGACATTTACCAATATTTGTTAACCAAGCATTATGACTATATTTTAATATAAGACTACCATAACTAATTTCTTCAATACTTATGATTTATAATATACAAGTATAGTTTGATGACTTTTATGCTTAGTTATATATGCAACTATAAATCTTGATTATTATTTTCTAAACAAACATAGCTACTCGAATATGTATTTATTTTTACATAAATTATATAAACATCGTATAAGTAAATAACATTTAGTGTTACATTGTTTGAATCGAACCATTATTAAAATACTTAGTATTACTTTGATTCGGGTCAAAACATTATTTTACTACTTTCATTAGAACATATACACAAGTATTACCATTATACAAGAATACTAAGTCGAAACAACACTTTTATAGTACATTTATTAGAAAAATAAATGGAGGATTACAACCCGAGATTTTTACCAAACGACCCAACACTTTAGTGAATCGGTCGAGCTCAACCACACGGTTATGGCGTTACTCTAGTATAGTATACTAATGTCATGATTATAATTAGGATTTGTCTTAACAACTGCATACTCGATAGCAAGCTTGCGACTTTAGCATATTATTTGGCACATACAAGATTACCAAGTGAGTTCATGTGTTTTTTCCCTTATTTTACTTAAACTTTTTGGGGTGATTACATGCTTCTATTTTGTTTACATATTGGTGTATTAATAAAATAAGGCCATTTTTAGCTGCCATAACGAATCCCCGAACTTTAGCACACAATCATTAACTCCTTTGGAGCCAGCGAATATATTGGTAGTACTATCTGGTGAAACCCTCGCACACCATGGGCCCGACGTAACCGGGACAACCTCCCATGGAATGATAATCATATGATGATGATAAATATCTTGTGACATATATTCGTTTAACAGTTTTGAACTTATGTTGGCAGGCATGAGTAATTAGACCCATAACAATAAGGGATATGGGTTAGGGGAATATTATTATTTCTAGATGTCCACAGGTTGTGGACACAGGGTTGATTGTGAACTTGTTTAATTTGCACCATACATATTTGGATTCTCAATATAAATCCTCTATTAACTAAACTCGTGAACTCACCAACTTTTTAGTTGACACAATATTTTTAAGCATGTATTCAGGTACCATTCTTGAGTTTAGAAATTAGCAACCTAGACACGAGTTTGCTTGAAAATAGATGATTCCTTATAAGACTTATGTCGAGCCATAGATTTCACCTGAGAAAGCTTTGATGAGAAGATAGAATCCATTGTTTTATTATATTTTTAGTTAGTGTTTAGTTGATATGAACCTTTGTAAATATAAATTTTGACTTAGTTTGTACCTATAACATTTATAATATATATGTCACGTTATTTCCGTTGTGTTTTATTTTGGTATTCGATCATCACGCCTTACCCCTTGGTCGGGTTGTGACAAAAAACAATCTTAAATTGGAAAAAGAACGACAATCATTATATATTTTTTTATTTTTTTATTAAAAAATAAAAAATCAATAGAATTCATAATTGAAACAAGCCAACTAAAGGTGGGATTAGATTTTATTTTGATATTTTTTTTAGTTTTTTATGTAAAAGAAATAAAAACCATTCTGATGTGATCCAAAATTACGTCTAAGAAAATGGTATAACCAACGTCACTTATGCAATTTTCAAGTTCAACAAAGAAATGGGTTTAACCAAAATAAAAAAATTCTAGCATCAAAATAGAAAAAAATAACGGCATTCTTTAGTTTTTGTCAACATTAAAACAAGAAAAAAAGGTTGAAACCAATATTTTTCTTGTAAGTTAAAAGCCACCTAATCACTTTTAATTTCCATGTCATATTGTATTTAATTAAAAAAAAACATGACACATCATCACTAACCTATAAAAGATTCTATTTTTCACAAGATTGGAACACAAGTTGAAAGTTAAGTGGTTTTTGAGGTACAAAAAAAGTTAGAGTGACTTAATTGAAACACTTGTCAAACTTGGTTACTATTCTATGATTTTTTTCCTATATAAAATAGCAAAGAAAAGGGAAATTGTTTTTATTTTAATTTTTATGCTTATATACCTTCTTTGCATTAATAATACGCGTTTCAGCCCGAGCTTCCATTTCCAGGTCTTCCTCAAAGCGGCGTCGAGCAGAAGATCTCCGAGAATCGTAATAATCTTGTTCATCGTCCTAATAATCATTAGCTATGAACTTCAATTACAAAGAGTAGGTGTAGATATTTTGATTCATCTATGGGTAAATGTGTTCATTTTGGTTGTAATTTTGCCCTAACAGGTCAAATGGTAAAATTAAGGATACGGGTCAAAGTCAAACAGACCAAAAGTTGCCCAAAGTGTATTCAAAATGCATAAAACCTCCAAAAGCAGTTTTTGTATATATGTATGTATGTATATATATAATAATCATTCTGATGCAGTTACGAAAGCAATCAAATGGCTCAAATAAGCAATCGATAATCACACGTATCAAAAGGAACCAAAAGGTTCAAGAACAAAGTTCTTTTTTTATTCAAACTCAAAAACTATAGAACTAAATAACCAAAACCCTACTTATACTAAACAACCAAAGAAGATAAATATGGAAACAAGATAAACATATAATAATATAAGGTAAACTAATAAAATAAAAGATAATGTCTTGATCTTCTCTAAATAAAATATTACCTTCTAATAAACTCCAACAGGTCTCCAAATTCAGGTTCCATCAGGTCCAATTAGATGTGATGCTCCCGCATCATACTCTCCCTCTTTGAAAAAACTCGTCCTCGAGTTTTGCCTCCCGATCAAAGCCACCTTGATAAAAAAGAACATCAACCCGATTAAAATTAAGTTGTATCGACCCGAATTGAATCTGTTGGCCGCCCCCTAGAGACGTTGAAAGTTTGAGGACAAACACTTTTTTATTCCTTGTTGGACCTTTCAAAACTTGAGTGAACAATGCCACATTTGTTGGGCTAATTACACCCACAAGAGTATTAGAAGATGTCGGTTTAACCTCCACCTCATCCACTTGAGCTTCCAAAGCTTGAGACCCACATCTTAGGTCCTTAGGCAAAGGTGGCATGTAACTCTCATATTCAATTAAATCAACCTTATTCAGAGACAACTGATCCTTTTTTTGATTTAACAACTCATTTAGAAATAGCAAATTAAATGGCTCGCCAATATTCTTTACATTTTGAATTTCAAAATGCATAATAAATCCCACCTTTTGCGCATTACCATTCAATTCGTCCATGATTGTCGGCATATAGAGTTGAACTTCCAAAACAAAGTCAGCACATCCACCTAATCCATCGCCACCAATAGCCACTTCATCGCCACCGGTATCCACCACAACACCACCCTCGGTCACCTTTCCATGCACTTCGACAAAAACTTTGGTCGAAACTACACCTCCCGATGTTAGCCCAACGATTGAAAGCTCAGGTTTATGGTGAAAACTATCGATTTTAATAGCTTCCTCTAAACTAAATCTCGTGAACACTACAACCTGTTCACTGTCGTTATTATCCTCCTCCTCCTCGTACTCATCGTACCGTGGTGGAGAGTCATAGATAGAAGTGCACCCACTGAAAGGATCCTCCTCTTCCCCAAAGCCTTCATTCATGACGTCGATCTCTGGTTCCGTTTCCTGCATCATTTGGTATGAGAGCTCTTGGTTCTCAAATGGCTCGACGTGGAAGTGAATACTTGCTTGCTCGTAGAATCGCCGACAGAGGCAATGATGGGGGTATTTTCGATCCACGGGATCGTAAGATCCAACGGTTGCGGGAACGCATCCGGAAGCTAGAGGCACGACTACAGAAGGAAACTGAACCGGAGATCGACGTCATGAACGGAGGCTTTGGGGAAGAGGAGGATCCTTTCAGTGGGTGCAATCCTATCTATGACTCTCCACCACGGTACGAAGAGTACAAGGAGGAGGATAATCATGACTGTGAACAGGTTGTAGTGTTCACGGGTTTTAGTTTAGAGGAGGCTATTAAAATCAAAAGTTTTCACCATAAACCTGAACTTTCAATCATTGGGCTAAAATTGGGAGTTCTAGTTTCAACCAAACTTTTGGCCGGAGTGCATGGAAAGGTGATCGAAGGTGGTGTTGTTGTGGATACCGGTGGCGATGTAGTGGCTACCGGTGGTGATGGATTGAGGGGAGGTGTTAACTTAGTTTTGAAAGTTCAAATCAATATCCCAACAATCACGGAGGGCTTTTACGGTAATGCGCAAAAGGTGGGATCGATAGTGCATTTAAAAATTGAAAATGTTGATAATATTGGGGCTGCCAAAGATGTTGGTAAACTTTCCTATTATACAGATACTAACCCACATGGCAACCAATTTAATTTGATATTTCAAAATGAATGGTCCAATCATAAAAATTCACGTTGGGATGCTTTGGTTAAATTTCTTGCCAATTTAAATGTAAAAGATGGATCCATGGATCAAAATATTGAGCCCATGCATCACATGGAACTGCAAGAAGCCTTTGGTGGGCCAACTAATTTAAAGGATTTCAGTGAACATTTTAGAGTTTTTGATCCGCTTCCGAATGGGCCATCCAACACTTACAATGAAGAATTAAATGTGGGGCCTAATTTTGATTCTACAAAATGTGATGCTGGAAATGGACAACTAAAAGAAGGCTCAAATATTTTCATTGGGTCGCCCATCTCAACGTGTGCGGATAACAAAGGTGGTCAATCGTCTACTTTGTCGTCTGATGTTCCTTTTGATCCAGGCGGGTTTGATCCGGAAGCAAAACTCGAGGACGGGTTTTTTCAAAGACGGAGAGTATGATGCAGGAGAATCAATATAGTATCTTTTCAATTTATTTAAATATTCAGTATTATTATATTTATTTAAATATTGTGTTTCCTATTTTAGTGGTTTAGTTGAATTATATATAGGGGATTTAGGGTTGATGTTTATAGAAAAAGAACTTTGTTCTTGAACCTTTGGTTCGATTTATGGTCTTTGATTATCAATAAAATCTTGAGTCATTTGATTGCTTCTGTTTCCTGCATCACATTCACTATATTGTAAAACATAGTTTTTGCAATCAGATTTAACACAGTAACCATCAGGAAAGACAAAAAAAGTGGTTGCAGATTGGCCCGACCCAACCATGCTAACACTAGAAAATACTCATTACGATTATGCCCCAAACCCATTCTGCACATTACCCAAACAGCATGGGCCTCCCATTCATGCACCAAGGTACTACAATAGTTTATCATAACAAACTGTTCACACATAAACAGCTGATAAAAAAATCTGTCAAGTATGTTTATAGGCATAAATGACAATATAATAGCTATAGAATTATACCTCATCAAGTGCATCCTCCAAGAAACCAGGTGAAAGTTGGCGCTCTCTACGCACAGTTTGTGTATACTTTCGGTTAACCTTTTCCTTTTTCTTACTAAGAAGTTCCTTGTCCCTAATGGTTTGACTTTCAGCCTAAACACCGGTAACTTGATTAAGAATTTCCAAACCATGAACTTCAAGAAATATTCATATATATCTTAAATGATCTAACCTTCTCCTTTCGCTCCTTCTCCCTCTCAGGATCAATGTCAGTGACTGTTTTTTTGACCCTAAATACCTTTTTATGCCGTGAGTCAACAAGTGCAGTCAACAATCTATGAGAATTAGAAGTTAAGGATGAAGGCATAAATCTCATCTTTTGCAAAACTCTCCCCTGCGACTGAAGTATTCCCTGCATTTTTTCATGAAATCCATGCAACATATTAGCAAAGATAAAAAAAAATATAGAATAAACTTATGTAGATCTCTCAACAAATCAATATTGTCAAAATATTAGGAGGTCAGTTTGCTAAAATTAGGGGTGTTCATCAGTTCGGTTAACGGTTTGTTCGATTTATTCGATTCGGTTTTGATTTTTTTTAACCCTTATCCGTTAACCTAACCGAACCGAATTAGAAATTTTTCTAACCGAACCGAATTCAGTCGAATAAACCGAATTCAAAAGGAAAGTATATCCGAATAAACCAAACCGAATTGGAAATATGTCTAACCAAACAAACCGAATAAACCGAATTAAAAAAAAGGTACATCCGTTAACCGAACCGAAAACCGAATTCGCAATTCGGATACGGTTAAAAACCGAATTCACAATTCGGTTCGGTTTTTTTCGGTTACGGATACGACTCGGATTTCGGATTTTGGTTTTCGGTTTTTTTGCACACCCCTAGCTAAAATATACTTTATGCAGATAGCCTGTATAAGATCTATCAATTACAGATAATCAGATATTATGAGCTCTGACAAAGTAGTACCAAAAACTGAAAATAAATCAAATTATTCAACTATAAATATTTTCACTATGATGTATAATTGGTTATTCCAAATATGCGAGAAGGATCTGCAAGAAGATTAATATATCCAAGTTAAATATCCACAAAGATCAGGCTTAAAAATAAATTAGTATCATAGAAGCAACTCCTGACACCTAACTAAGACAATATTATAACCGTGATGGTATTATTATGTATGAGATCACACTTGCATATGGGTAATCTTTGGTTAACCAACTTGATGTTTACATTATCTTGTTTTGTGTTATTTTTAAGAATGGCAACATCATGTTTAAGATACCTTGCCAGTTAGGAAACATATTCACAGACCTTTTCATGTCTAAGGAAAAGATGAGCTTGATCATGTTGTGCATCTTACTGAAATATCAAGAACTTCATTTCCAATTTGCAATTGTAAGCTGCCATCTGACCATCTCACAAACCGTGCATTGCTTTCATACTACATGAAAGATTATTCAAAACAAAAGGCAAATTTATGAAGCTACATCAAAGTTTAGCAGGAACAAGTCATAAAAAGAAATGTTAAAACTCCAAGACTGATATTAAAGATAATATGATAAATTCTAGTTCCCCTCAACACGTGAAAGAACTTAAAACCAACAATAGAAGCATTGATAGACCGAAATAATAAGAGGCAAGATGGATTCTGAAGCATGTAAAGTTGTTTCGTTTATCTGAAATCAACTTACAGATGTTGTTCCATCATGATTTCTAACAGCCCTGTAGCGAACAATATTATTTTCCAAGCAAATGCGTTTGCTATGTCCAGATTCATCAGCAAGGAAAGCATCTTCTTCAACAAATGTCTTTGGATCAAACGGTTTAGGATCGATTCCCATAATATTAGAAACTTTAATCATGTTCATCTGCAGGCAAGGGGAAGAGAAGCTGATTTTAGTTCTCAATCAAATCAACATCTCGAATGATGAAGAAACTATAAAATGAGAGGTGGTAAAATGGGTGGGCCAGGTGGGTTGGGTAACGCTTTGGGTAAAAACAGGTATCTCTGTACCAGTAGAAACAGGTCAGTTGACCTAAAACACTTGTCCAAGAATAAATAGTTTATAAATAATTAGTGTATCAAAAAGGATTACAAATATTATCTCTGTAATAATGGATTCAGGTCGTCAAACTCTTAGGCATTAAAAATACACTTTGGGAGACTTTCAACCTATTTGAACAATTTCCTTTTAAGCAAACTTGTGTGATTTCACATGTTCAAACACCTTTGTTAGGATAAAACAAAGCCCAAATCAATATGTTCATAAGTGAATGGGTGGATACTATCACCTTTGTATAAAATGGACATCACAAATTATGTGCTTACTAGAAATTAACTAGCGTCGTTGTGCCTAGAAAAGCAATCAAAACAAAATTTGAGACTAGACCTTTTCAGGATGTGAGGGAGGGGGTCGCAACGGTATCCCTAACTCCATAGGGGGTCCCACTGGTTTCTCCTTAGCTTTAATAATATTATCCTCTTCAGAATCATATTGTCCCTCTTCATCGGCTAACATGTCCTCTGGTCTAAGATCCTTTACGTAACCTTCATCCTCCATAGGAGATCTCTATTAACAAAAACAGGTTAAGTTATTCTAGAAATTAATGGTGTAACTACACACACACACACACATATATATAGACACAAACACCAAGCATTTTCATATGACACATCAATAACTATTTTTAATAATCAAAACTAACATTTGCATCATCATCGAGATTATTCTGAGCATTTTCATATTCTGCTGGTTCTTCATCATCAGATTCTCCAAATACATCACGAAGCTCAGGGGCTGTCTCTGATATGTGAGCTTCATCTTTCTCTTCATCAGGAGACCTACATCCAAATAAGAAGCAAGCAAAGTGAATTCATCAAATGATTGTGGTGGTCAAAAAAACAAAGCAACTCTTTAAAATCTTAAAAGATGGAATTACAATTACAGGACTAGAACATATTTTATTCTGCTACACTAGATGCCTTTTTCACAAAGTAATTCCCTTTTTAAAATCTACGTAGAATGAAATTGCATAAAAATGGTACCTTGGACTTCTAGGTTGATCAATTTCTTCATCTGCATTATCCATATAATGATTCTCTTCTGATCTTTCTGATTCGCTTTCCACCATTTCTCGCCTTCTACTTGTGACGCCTCTTTGACCAATTTGGTCACTTGCTGAATCTTTTCCTTCACTTTCATCTCTTTGATTTTCCAGATCTACTTCTTGAAAGCTTTGCTCTCTCTCACCTTCGCTCTCTATGTGTTCTGGATACATCCCCTGTAATTCACCATCAGTTTCACCACCAACCTCTGCTTCCCCTTGACCTTCTACCACATCTTCACCTTCTGGCTTCACCCCAACGTCCCCTTCATCCTGAACATACGAGTTTCAAATTAGTAAAAGAATTAAAACAAATCTCACTTCTTATCTTTTTGGAAACTATCCAAATAGAAGAAAATAAATGAAGTTCAATAAGTGAATATTACTAATACTAAGAGAGCCTGAATATTAATAACTATAAAAGCGCAAAGGTAGTAAATAGCGTAAAATCAACAAAATGATCTAAATTTGGTATGATAATTCACATACAATTTAGAGCCTTGACCTATACTTATAAAGCCTTGAAGGATTTCCAAAGACTCGCTTCCATTTACAATTTGTATTTCCAAATTCAAAATATCTGCTTTTTGGTCGAAGGATGCTAAATTACATATAAAATGAAGATTGTGGCCTTTGAAACACGAAAATTGCACAAGAACATGTGAAGAAGGGATGTATGACGATAAAGGAAGCGGTACAGCTATATAAACAGTTGACACCTACACTTTCACATGTAACCATAAGCATGCTAGTTGTTACGCATGCAAAAACCGACAAGTCTTGTTAAAAAGAAAGGGAAGAAAACAGCAGTGTGCCTCTTATCTCTTAAACTGGGCAGACGTTTTGTGAGGATACAAAATACAAAAGAAACACTCTATACTAGAGACCAAGTATAACTTAAATTTATTCACATATCAAGTATGGCCATCTCAAGGCAACAGTTGCCAAGTTTACTCGGTGGAAGTTAGTTTTCATCTGTCATATGCCCAACTAATACCATATGTCCATGAAGTCAATACACATAATTCCAAGTCCCGTTCATTAATGATGAAAACTTTGAAAGAAATATTTCAGTATTAAACAACAATACGTATATGCATTGTATTGCAATATACAATAAAACATAGCATTCCCTCCAATTGTTGAACATTACAATTTGGAAAGTGTTCTATCTAGTATCCAGAATCACCATTTTGTAACTCGTTCAGGTTTTCAGTATTCAAGTGGTGTTTGATATGGAAATGAGTAATGGATTGAAATAAAAGAAGAGAGAAAAGAAAAGGATTTGAATATAACTAAAAATAAAAATGAAAAGAGGGAGGTGAGGGGAGGAAGTGTGTGTGTGTGTGTGTGAGAGAGAGAGAGAGAATTGAGCATAAACCCCACCATCCTTCATAGGAACGGATTTTAGAGAATCTTTGTACTTCTTGATTCCTAGTCCCACAAACCAAATGAACAACTTTGAGAATAAAATCCATTCCTTGATTCCACACCCCCATAACAAATGCCTCAAAAGTCTATTTCACAGTTCAAACAAACTTTATACATTTGAGCAATACTATTATCTAAAAAGCAACAAGATAATCTGAAAAGGCTAATTTAAAAACTCGGCTATGCTAAAATTGATTATGTTAATAATAATACATGTGCCGATAACACTTCTGCAATTATTCTTAAACCGTTATCTGATAAATGCAACAACCATTTTTATTATATTATGTATACAATAACTAAGAATAAATGTTCCAAGTATAACACACACCCGAATCCCCAATTTAGCCTTCAAGATAAAAAGCATGTGTATCCATGTGGTAAATCAATCTATCTCATTCGTAAGGATAAAACTCAATCAATTGATTTCTTTTATACTGATATATAAATATAGCAATACAGAATTTCAGACACATATTATAGAAACCTTGATGGCTAACTAAAAATCTGGTATACGAAGAATGAGAACTTCATTCACAATACAAAAACATAAATAGAGAAAACTAGATATGATCAATTGTCCCTAAGAACCGCCAATAAACTTTTCCGAGGAGAAGGGGGGCTACATGGAATGTGGATATGTATGTGCATACAGCATACCTGAATAAGATTGTAGTGTAAAAAGTTATTTTACATTCCATATACCCAATTTATATCTGTCATAAAGTCATAGTAGTGCACCAAGTCAAAATTACTAGATCTGCCACTAGTCTCTTTTCAATACGAACCAACTAAATTCGGAAAAACAAATTTGGAAATTTTAGAACAAATAAAGTGCATGTACCAATTTACAATTTGATTGATGACCTTAATATCGTAACAAGTTTTGTAACGATATTTAAATGTATACGTTATCAAGCACCAAAAAGTTTGATGCTACAAATAATAGGTGCAAATAAGAGTTTGTTCATGTTATGATAGTAAGCAATATTTAATTTCCATGCTTGATTGAATAGAACCTATTTCAACTGGGCAAGTGTGTGCGGTTTTCTTTATAATGTTCAAAGCCCCGACGAAACACCCCTAATAACTAAGACTTAGAAAGTCACTCAAGTAACAGTCTGGGCACAATGATAAGAAACTTAAGTTTTAAATCTTGCATTAACAATTAACTGAAGGGATTATTCATTTATTAATTTAATTACAATCTACCAAAATCAGAATTGAAAAGCAAGCAAGTGAACTCTATCCCAGTATCCCTATTCCATTGGAAAAAAGTTGTTTTAGCTTTCTAGTAACAAACCAAGAGCTTTGCTCAACAATGTCAAATCAAAAAGACGAAAAGCAGACGCTCAATTTTACATCCTTTTTTATGGAAATGCATAATAGCATAACTAATAAGACTGCATAAAATGTATGTCAATGAACTCTCAGACACTCAATCCTTAGCATTCCAAACACAACTAATTATAATACTTGAAATAATATTGTATTAGTCCAACAATCAAACCTCAACTCAAACTTTTACAAACAGCGTGGTAAAAATCGCCCTAATCAGCCAATGATCTAGGAATTTTGCCCAAATAGGCCTAAAATCGCTAATCGGTCAATGGTGGTCAAAATCGGCCCTAATAGGTGGTTTCCCGTTTTTCCGACAAAATTCTTGAAAGATTCTTGTAAATTCTGGCGATTTATAAAAATGTGTGTGTATATATGTGTGTGTGTGTAATTTTGAAAATTACATATAAAAATATGTATATATATAAATCTGAAAAATGAAAATTACATATAAAATTTCAATCCGATTAATCGCTAATCGGTACCGCACGGCCGACCGACGGCTAGCGATATTTACAACAGACACAGAATCTATAAACAATAACATAAATTGGTTAATTATACATAACAATGCAATAACGAGTTCAAACCCTAAATTATAACCAACAAGTCAATTCCACTCAAACCACAACAAAATACTTCTCCAACAACCATATAGTTAATAAGACCTAGCTACTAAAGTCAAAATCAAACTAAATTACGATATTTCAACTTTAGCTCAAAGTGAAAGTAATTAATAACCTAGCTTCAGTAAATTAAGAGGAATCATACGGAAGCATAATCAGGTTGTCGATTTGATTCGTGCTCCGATTCAACCTCCTCTTCTTCCGATTGATCGCCGAACAAATTTTGCATCATCTGATGCCTTTTCTCTTCGCCCACCATTGTTCTCGCTTGATAAATCGGAAGCAAACACTCGACTGGTCTCCCGCCGATGAAGAAACCGGCCACGCTTTTATATACCGCAGAGTGAAGAACGCTACAGCTGTCACGTGACAAAGGAACTTGCAATGTTTTAATTTTTATTTTTAAATTGACATGAGACGTATTTAGTTAGTTAAAGGGGGTATTTAAGACTCAACAGTTACTGTTGTAACCAGATAATTAGGAAAATCTATTTTATACTAGTTACGTAAGTCCGTCTTCACATAATTTATTGAAGAAAAACATATCTTAACACTTGTCGTTACAAACGGTAAAACTAGTGATAACTTCAATAAACGATAGACCAACAAATAATCAATGTGTAACCTCGTTTCCACCATCTTTTTTGAAGAATTAGAAAAATCATTCATGTTGGCAAACCTTGTATCTTCTTTCACATTAGAGATGTAGTTGTTGAGCTCATGCATAAGTTTGTCTTTAACGTCATAATCAAAATCATATGGATATATGAACCAACTTAAGTATCATTGTTATACTAAAGTTAACAAAAATTATTATGTGAGCTTAAAGTAGACATACCTATAAAATTCAAATAAACATTCAAGTAATCAAGTTTCACATATACATTCAAGTTTCACGTAAACATTCAATAATCCTTAAAAGCACTAAACTTTCACTTATCCCTAAAATCACTAAACATTCAATATTAAAAATCGCTAATACCTAAAATTCCAAGTTTGGATTCAAATTTCTACTTTAAACAACAAATACCAATCAATATTCAACATCTTAGACCATCTGGCGTACTACTCATGGCTTGTGTAATGAGCCACTGTGGCGCCCTTTCATGCGTAACACATTGTGTCCACCACCCATGGTCCACGACTACGAGTCACTAGCTTGGCTTCCCTCACGTAAAAACAATTCAAATCATTTTTTTATTTTTTTATAATATTTTATTTTTCATTTAATTTGATTTTTCTATAATAAATTGTGTTTGTTAACTTTTTTTTAATATAAAACACACAGTATTGTTTAATTTTTTCATAAACACTCCGATATAAACTTTATTGAAAGCCAAGTTTGTTTCAAAATAAAGTATTTTCTGTCTCGTAAGCAGCTTTGGCACATGTTTGGATAACGAGATCAGTTACATAGTAGTATTAAAAGGGGAAATACCCAAGACTCAACCACACACGGCAAGTGTACCGGTATGTAGCAAGCATAGGCAAATCCGGAATCAATCCGTAGACACCTAAGACGGCCCTCGATAACAAACCTCTATCGGGTCCTAGACTAATGAAACAATGAAGATCTGATTTTACCAAAAACACGAAATTAATGCAAATGACTTAAAGACTCTAATTGATGACAATGCAGCAAGTAAGCAACCTAACAAGGACGGGAAAACTAGGGTAAAGATAAAGGAACTAAGACAACCACCTAGGCAGGAATCCTATCCACAAGCAATGACTATGGTAATGATCATGTGACTATCTGTAAAGATACAAGTCTAAGGCTAACCAGGTATACTACTACTCCTTGAGAAAACCGAAAGACTCGTGTGAAGGTCGGGATAGGTTAAGCCAAAATGTCAAAAGAGGGTTCTCCGGTTGGTCTCACTACTCTCAGTGTTGTGAAAGATTTGTTGGAATTATATGCCCAAAACACAACGTATAACATTGTTGCCAATAATATTTGATCCCAAAGGTCACACACTAAGCAAATACTCTGTATACACAATTGAACACGGTTTAATGCATACAATGTCAAGACTTCATTGCTAGGCAATGATATGAATCATTTCCTAATTAATATTAATAATTATGAAGTCACATAATTGATAAATATTAATATGAATATATGTAAGTGTTAACTTATATGGATTATAATTCATTGCAATTTTATAAGCATAATGGACTTGTTTAAGACATTTGCTACATGTATTATATTATACATGTACAAGTTTTTATTACATTTTGTTGGTAACTAAATAACCCTAAACAATATGTATATATGATGTATAAATGTACAAATACATGTATTGCAAATTATACTCTTTCATATGGAATGGTCCATGCTTGCTTTATTACATTGAGTTTCACACGTTCTTGTTTGACTAAAAACTATCTCTACTTAGTTAAACATGGGCCTTACATAATGGAAAGCAAAATATGTCTTTCCTATTATCCATCTTAAAAGGGGATTGAGTTTTGAGGTTTAAAAATAGCTTGAAAAGCAAAAAAAACTGTCATACTACATATGTTTTGGACGAGATTTTTCAAGAAGGAAAAACAATAGTGTGTTGAATGATTAAGTGCTCAAGAACTCACTCAAACTACTTTTATGTCTTCGTAGTTTGATTTTGTTCTTGGAATCACTTTTGATTTCTTTTATAACACTACTAAAGTGAAACACCCTATGTTTATTATATTAATTTATCAGAGCTTTATAACAGAAAATTGTCTCAAAATGTTCAAAACTTTGCCACTAAAGGGATATAGGTAAATGTTACTAAAATATTATCTTTACATAAAATATTACATTATGTAACATATGGATTCTTCAACTTCGATCAGCCACATTCTCAAGAAGCCTCATTCCACATGCTCTTAGCCTTGCCCAGTTTGCCGCAAAGTTTGTCTAGATTCTTTTGGCGAGCATGCGATTCATTACAAGGAGCTACCACAGGCATGATTTGGTTAGGAATGTTTTTTGTGATGTTCTTAAGCGGGCATGAATTTCTGCTAAAAAATCTCGTGAACTTTCTGACAGATCCGCTTGAATGGAGGTCGACTCTACGGCCGGCTGATATTCTTGTGTTTGGTTGGGCAGGGGGGAAACACACTTGTGTGGACCTTACAGGAGTGTCCCCTCTTGTGGGGCTCAGGGACAATGGGGTTGTTGCGGGTCATGCTGCATTAAAGGCGAAATCAGGCAAAGTTGCTAAACACGAGAAAGCTTGTTTAGAGAACCAACACATGTTTATCCCTTTTGCTTTTGATACTTTTGGTTTCCTAGCACCAGAGGTAGTGGAATTCCTAAACAGGGTTCAGCGGGTCATGCATAGTAATATTTCGGCCCCCAAGACTCAAAGATTTGTTTTTAGTAGGATCGGTTTTGCTATTCAAAAGGGGGTTGCAGCGCAACTTGTTGCCCGTTTACATGCCACTTTATTGTAATCGTCCGTATTTTCTTGTAATTTGCTTTGAAATTAACATATTTTATTATGAATCCTTTAGGTTCTTATTGTTCAAGTTTCCTGAGCTCTCGGCGGCCCTGTGACCATCTTCGGACGTACCTCCGGTCACGTCATTCGTATATTTTATTATCATCCATTTTAGGTCATTTCGCCTTATAGACTGGGCATCTCTACCAGATCCTTCCGCCTATAGACTGGGCACCTTTCCTTTCTCATATTTATGGCCCTTCCATCCCGTAGACTCGGCACCTTTTCCATTCATTCAGAGACCCGCCCCGTAGGTTGGACATCCCTTTTCATTGGGATCTTAAGTATCATAGACTCACAACCTCCCAATTTATTCCTAACCAGTCCTCACCTTAAAACTTTCTAACGGTTTCCCCACGTGCATTAAAGAGGCTTATATATAGGAAGTACCAACGGCGTATCCACCACCCCTTTAACACTTTGTGAGTACTCCATTATTCCATTTTAAGACTTAGACTCGTTTCCATCATACATTCACATTTACACATATAGCATGATCATCCATCATGCATCCACACATTCACATTTAGCACACATGGAATATTTGTACATATAGCATGACCTTGTGTCCTACTTTCATATCTATCCATGCTCTAATTCCTTATAAAGGTTTCTCCATGTTATGTTAAAGATGTTTATATATAGAAAGTACCAGAGGCATATCCACCACCCATTTAATGTCCCGTGGACACTCCTTTAGTTAGAATCAAGCTTTCCCGTTTAATTCTCATTTAGTGGCATGATCTCTTCATTCTTTTATCTTAACTCTGGCTCTAATCCCTCATAAAGGTTTCATCATGTTATGCTAAAGAGGTTTATATATATGAAGTACCAGCGGCGTATCCACCACGCATTTAACATCTCATGAATAATCCTTTGCTTAAGGTTAAACAATTCCCATTATTCTCATTTATTTAATAGCATGACTTCCTCATGCTTTTATCCCGTTCTTGCCCTAATTCCTCGTAAAGGTTTCTCTATAATATATTAAAGAGGTTTATATATAGGGTGTACCAACGACATACCCACCACCCCTATAACATATCATAGATGTTCCTTTATTTAGAATCAAGCCCCTTTATTATTTATTCTTGTTTGCTTAGCAAACATTCGTGTCCTACTATTTATTCTTAGTCTATACCCCTAAACCTTTGTAATGGTTTCACCACAAAGTATCAAAGAGGTTTATATATAGGAAGTATCAGCGGCATATCCACTACCCCTTTGATACGTCGTGACTACTCCGTTACTCTAGTTTAGTGTCTAGACTAATCCCCATTTCCCCCGTACCTTAGTTCTACACACAGCACATAACATGTACTCACATAAACAATTATCTAAGGTACGGGTCCAGTGTACTTACGGTAATCTCGGGTAGTTTCCTAAGTTTGATCCTGATATGTCGGTATTTTTTTGGTGTTTATAATGCTTAACTATATGTTCTTATGTGTGATTTGGCATGGAACGCGTTTACTTTGCATGTGTTTATGCGTTATAGGTGTTTGGATGCTAAGTACGTGTTTTGGAAGCATTTAGGAGGAAGTAGAGGGAGTTGATATGAAATTATGCAAAAGATGGAGGCTGATGTGGAAGTTGTAGGTCCCGAAACAAACATGTAGAACACAGATCTGAGTTGAAATCCACAAACAGTCCGGATCGAGAGGCGGAATCTCTGGATCCGGTATCACTCTCAAATCACAAATGGTAGAGACGGGTGCGGGAATCACATACACGAACAAACATATATGAAAATGAAGAAGAACAGATAATTGAAAGCATAAAACGTATGATTTTTTGATTGAAATGAAAATAAACGCTCATCATACACTAACAATTAGTCTCACCCTAGGGTGAGCTCCCCCTGGGGTGGTGATTCCCTCTACAGACACACTCACTCCTAATGGGTATTCTACTATATATAGGAGGCCTCATGTGCCTTGTTTTCCAAGCCCTCGCCAAAGAGGCCTAAAAAACAAACATGTAGAACACAGATCTGAGTTGAAATCCACAAACAGTCCGGATCGAGAGGCGGAATCTCTGGATCCGGTATCACTCTCGAATCACAAATGGTAGAGACAGGTGCGGGAATCACACACACGAACAAACATATATGAAAATGAAGAAGAACAGATAATTGAAAGCATAAAACGTATGATTTTTTGATTGAAATGAAAATAAACGCTCATCATACACTAACAATTAGTCTCACCCTAGGGTGAGCTCCCCCTGGGTGGTGATTCCCTCTACAGACACACTCACTCTTAATGGGTATTCTACTATATATAGGAGGCCTCATGTGCCTTGTTTTCCAAGTCACCGCCAAAGAGGCCTGAAAAACAGGCATCGAAACTAGGTAGTTTCGATTGAACAAATGTTCAACCGAAACTACTAGTTTCGATACTGTAGTTTCTATTGACAGCATCAGTCTCAATTCTATACCCAACAAAAGTTCTGGAAGCTAAATCTTGAAACAGGCATATATCGAGCTAGAAAATTAGTTACGAGATCCATAATATATGAATCTTGGGTAGCTCGAGAAGCCAGATTCAAAACGTTGGTTAAGAATTATCCTAGGGGCGTAAGCTTACACCCTAGGAGTACGCTGGTAACATTTTCTGAACAGTAGCTTCAGCTCGACGGAGTAAGCTTACGCCCCCGGTGTAAGCTTACGCTGGTTACGTTTCAGACACGGATTTTTAGTGAAACAACCGATTTTCAGTGTTTAATTAGGGGTTTCTTCCATTAACTTTTTCTAGAGCAGTTTTGGGCGATTTTGGGAGTTATTGGAGGCTAAGAAACAAGATTCTAACATCCAATTGAAGATTGATACTTGAAAGATTAAAGATGATTTCCATCACCATGAGTGGCTAATCCACCGGTAATCATTCCCGGGTGGATGGTTTGTAAGTTTTTAGGGTTTTATCATGTGCTAGCTTGAGAAACAATTCTTGTAATCGTTTGGTTTGAAATACTCGAATCTTTGTGTTTAGTATTGCTATGAACTCGCGGGAGTCGATAAATTCTTGCACCATTGACCTCGTTAGATGATAATTGCTATGATCTTTGATTTGCGTTGAATCTATTGATTAGTCTAATTCTATATTACATACATTTGTCTCGAATTCATTTGTGAATGTTGTCTTGAACCGTTTTCCTATGATGTATGAATGTTGATGTTCTTGGTTAGATTTGATCAATTCGATTTGGATAACCGTTTGATTGCTTGAACTCATATCTTGGTGTGATAAACCCTAATTGCTTGTGAACTTGAAACCCGGGCGTGATTCCTTTTTAATCGTTGTTTACAACTTAAACCGTGTTCTTTTTTACTTGGTTACTATTGATCGTTTTGCTATTTAATAATCATTGTTTGTTGAATTTGATACTTTCCACCTCAATCATTGCATGTGTTTGGTCAGAAAGACCCATTGCAACTTCATAAATCACTTTGTTGATTGAAGTTAAGCGCCGACCACAAACTCTTTGTGGTTCAACACCCTTCTTACCCTAACTAGTTTAAGGTTATTAGGACACACTAATTCTTTATCTTTGACCGATCCCTTCGACACCGATCAGATCCTCGCTTAAAACGTCCCTCCGATCCTAGATGGTAACTTTAACGCTCTGCACTCGTAACCGCTGTGCTCATAAACGTCGTGATTGCTCCTCGCTATGTGTGCAAGTGGGTGTGTAGTAGTGGTGATGTTGGTGTTTGTTGTTTGAAGAATGAACGACTTATGTGTAAGACCCCAACCTGGGCATCCTACAGTTGGTTCTCATAACGGGTCATTCTAATTTAAAACACATTTATTATTATTCAAACTACAGCGGAAGTCTTTTTAAAATCATTTATTAGCATTTAATGTTAACAAATATACCTCACGAATGCATGCACACCAATCGAGTAACACCGCCTCCAAGCCAAGATACGTTGACACTACGCTTACCTGCAAAACAATCTAACGTACACACAAAGTCAGCTACGCTGAGTGAGTTCTAGTAGTTTAATTTGAACGAAAACCATCACGTTACATTCATTAGCTTAATCCACTCTGGACCCTTCGGTCCTTAAAAAATAGTTTTGTGATTTATTAACGAATAGTTAACCCCATGTCATCCCACGACATCCCTTAACCGTTCATCACCCGGGACTTAGCTCGTGCTAATAATAATAATAGTAATAACATTACCATCTCGTTGACATAGACTTAACTTACTATACAAACCACTCACACCAAAGAACAAGTACTAACTCAACACTTGGTTAACACAACATACTCTAGACATTTACGCCCGACCTTAACCAAGGCTCTCAAAATTAACTGACACGACTCATATACACGTCATGTCACAAACCCTGACTCAACGATCAGTCTAACTCTACATACCGAAATAATAACATCTACACGTCACACTAACATTACCATATCAATATCATCACATAAATATCGTCACATGCATAATAATTATAACTCTATGTTTGCATGCAATTCAACACCACATAAATATACTCATAAACACATACCTCGTCACTGCACCCTCGTCAGGGCGTTCAACACACCCCGAGCTCATCATTAACCTGTTAAATAAATGTCACCATTTGTGACAATCCGAACTTTTCCATTTAACTCCGTTAACCAAATCCAGTTAAAGTTAACCTAATTAACTTAACTCAAACCTCAGGGACTAATTCTATCAATAATCTAAACTTAAAATCCAAGGACTAGATATGTAATATTCCTAAACTGATATGTTGACTTTGAAAGTTAAAATCAAATTCCTGTTGACTTTTGATAGTCAAACTAACCAAAAAAAAAACTTAACCTAGTTCAAACCTCAAGGACCAAATCTGCCATTATCTAAACCTCATTACACTTGAAACTGCAGGGACTATTTCTGTAATTACCCAAATGTCAATTTTGTTGACTTTGGAAAGTCAAACCGTATGTTCTTGACACAAATTCACGAAGTCTGTTGTAATTGATAACGCTTATGCACATCAATGATATTCATGACACCATTAAGACCCTAATCATTGCTTTTACTGCGAATTAAACTACAATTATGAGTGATTGTGTCTTAACCGTCGACCATAATCATATCTTCATCAAATTCACACCAATTCGTCTGATAATTCCGCAATTGAACCATCTGCACTCGTTAAACGAACCACCCTGAAGCTTCTGTACGCATCACTTTGGCCGGAATGCAGCAGGAACCACCGGAAAGCAAGAACGAGCCGGCGTATCTGAGCTTTAGTCGATCACTATCAACCCAGCATCCATTTTGGTAATTGAAACCCCTATCACCTTTGTCTTAACCTGTTAATCAAAAGCCCTATCATAATTGTGGCTTCCACTATCGGATTTAACATAATCTGATGTCTAGGGTTCATGTTAAACCGATTTAATCGAACCCTAACTTAAACACGATTTAAATCAAATTAATCCACACCAGTAGACTCGTAATCATCTACTGAATAAAAGCCCTCTATCAATTTGATCGCATATCATCGAATTGATCATGATCCGGTATCTAGGGTTTATTCGAAAACCAATTTGGGGGTTTTGATCTTAGACTTTGTTTAAATCAAATTAAAACATATCATTAGATTCACAATCATTCGTTTAACGAAAGCCCCATGCTAATTGAGTCAAACAACATCGAATTTTTCAAGATCCAGAACCTAGGGTTCATACACTTTCAGATTAATCGGATACTAATCTAGACATGTTTTTAATCCAATTAAAATACATGGATAGCTTCGCAATCCTCTTTTTATTGAAAGCCCTATGAATCCAACACCTTTCAATATCAGAATCGATCAAATCGATTCAGGATCAAATCGAGGGTTTTCGGCCTTTTGAATCTAAAATTAAACGATCCTAAACTACTTGGTTTGACAAACCCCACCCGCGTTAGTCGCGCTAACTCGATTGGAGGTCGAACGGGTGAAATATTGACCTTAACACATTAGTCAGAGTTGATAGACTTGGTTGGAGGCAAACAAACAAACACTGTCAGCTTCGGTTGCGAGCGCTTTAGTAAGACATGAACATAGGCTAGCTACCTATAGATATGCATATTGAATGTACATAATATGGCAAACGCTCTTATTGCAAACTTGAAAACTGTGAACTTACCAACCTCGTGTTGACACTTTTCGTACATGTTTTCTCAGGTCGCTAAGGCACAGGTTGCACAACTAGGACATGCATGGAGTCCTACTACCATTTCACTCATATGCAAACCATTAAAACAATTCACTTACTTTTATTAAACTAAACTTTGTCGCGTTGTTTTGCGCATTTACTTTCTTGTTTAAACGCTTCCGCATTAACTTTGTGTAACATCCCAAAAATAAAACGACAGTTATAATAACGGAATAAATGAATGAGGCATGTCGGGTCGGGCCGGCGGGCTGGAAGGGGAGACTCCCCTATAAATAGCCAAGGTCACCACCCATTTCTCTCATTTGCAACATCTAGAGAGAGAAACCGTATAGAGAGAAAGTTGTCGGATCGACCCGATATTTGAGAAGTGTGTTGCTCCAGAGCTCATGAGAAGAACCTCCGGATCAGAAACTCGATTCAGGAACGATCCGGCCTAAATCTAAGTTTTTGTTCGTTTTTTTGGGTTTTTCGGGTTTTGGATGAAAATGTAACGTTTTTACGGATGAAATTGGAAGGAAAACATATATTTGGATTCCTTAATGAAAAGCAAACGTTTTGAAGTAAACAAGTTCAGGATCTTGACGTGATCAGACCCGAAGGCGAAAGTTAGGGTTTTTGCGAGGAAGCAGTTCGTGCGTACTTATCAAGTACGCATGAAGCTGATCCTGCGTACTTACCAAGTACGCAAGAAGAGGATCCTGCATACTTATCAAGTATCAAGTATGCATGAAGAGGGTCATGCATACTTATCAAGTACGCATGAGCAGGTACTGCGTATTTATCAAGTACGCATGAAGCAAAGTCTGTGCACTTATTAAGTACGCAAGAACAAGTCCCTGCGCACTTGCTAAGTGCGCAGGCATCAGGCTGATTAAGTAAAGTCAGTATGTTTAGAATGGTTAAACCGTTAGAGTCGGTATTGGGTCTGATGTGTATTTAACTAATCAATTCAGATCGGAAGTGACGTTGTTGGACCTTTGTTTAGGACAACCCAGATTAGCTTATACGGTGAGTTCTAGAAGCCCTCTTTTAAATGTTTTAATAATGTTTTTGGGCTGGTGTGCATACGTAACAATGTGACTATTTTATAAAACGATGTTTATTAATGTTGTATGTGACGTTTTATAAAATGATGTTTATGAACGATGTTTTGGAAGGAAGGGTTATGAAAGAAGTTTTAATGAAATATTTTGTCAAAAGAAGTTTATGAAGTGTTTATGAATGAAAGAATGATTTTTAATAAAACGTACGAATGCTTTAACTGAAGTTTTGAAGTAAAAGAAATGAATGTTTACAAAAGTCACAAACGAACGAATCTGCCAATATTCCTTAGGGAATGAAGGTTATGGGTATGGGAAGTATGTTATGGGCCTTTACCTTTTAGGGGCCTTTGTGGCTGGTCAACTTTTGTACAACTGGGGTGATAACGGTCACCAAGGGGATTATCGTGATCCTTGAAGTTTGGTACGATTTACCTTACGGGGTAGTCGTGCTTGAAGTTTGGTACTTGCACCTTACGGGGTGCAGTGCTTGAAGTTTGGTACGTGTCATCCTTGTGATGCTGTGCTTGACGTTGGTGTTGAATAACCTAAGTATCGGGCCCTAGGAGTTCTTCACCCAAAGGACAGTACGGTGTTGATGGGCCTAGTGGTGGTGATCTTTAGGTTATTCCACTAGTATGTGACGTATGGATTTGACGGTTACGAGAAGGTGCAGATTCGATATGTTCGTTGACTTATGTTTATGATGTTATGTTATGTTATTGCATGTTTTTGTACACTTTTATTAATGAAGTTAAATGATATGTTTTTGGAAAATATTTGAAGTTAAGGTTTTATGAAAAGCTAGAACTCACTAGCGTAGCTGACTTTTTAGTATGCACATTCAGGTTAAGGCAGGTTACGATGATGGAAGGTGATACTGGGCGGCTTGATGAGTTACCCGGATGATACGAAGACTGGCATTCTGTTATGATTAGATTATGTTATGTTTATGTAATAGACTATGTTACGCTTCCGCATGTTGAACAATGTAATGGTTATGTTTTAATGAAGTATTTTCCGCTACGTTATTTTGATATTCAAGTTTAAGAACTGTTTGTAAATGAGTAAATCCAACGAGTGAGGCCTCCCGGGTTTGGGGCCTTACACTCTGAACTTTTATGATATTTTATTTAAGTCCCATATAGTGTCGTTTGATGTAACTAATGACTGAGATCTTGGTGTGTCACATCCCTAACGGTAAAACTCCGTTAGTGGAATTTGGGGGTGTGACACCATTGGTGACTTATCGAAGGACCTCATCCTTCCCAAATCCCATTTGCCATGTCATATAGACAACGATGCAAACACGTCACATTAATATAGAGCACATAATATCACACATCATACACACGACTCGTTAACTACACTTGCACCTCACATACAACCCTAGAACAACATTTATCCCACATAAAATCATAAGCGTTTAGCTTACGGTCCGAATCCCCCTAATCAATCCTTAACACACCACTCATTCATCGCAAGTAACCCTAGTTACCACATTCACATAAACACGCCATAGACCCTACAATTTCTTAATACTTATTTTATTTCAAAAGCACATCGGGTTAGAACCCGAAACCCTTAACCTGATTAATTATATTAACACCTCTTGAAAGTATGTACGATAGCCCCAAAACAGTAAAACATTTAAAAGAGGGGGATTAGAAACTCACTGGTTATGCTGAACCTCAATCCTTTGCTCGAGAACTCATCCGATCACGCTCGTAGCCCAAACCTGTCAATCGGTCGTTCACAAGATCAGAACATGATCTAAGCTTACATCAAATAACACATAAAATATAAACTCCAACGTCTTCCCGTCGGCTCGTCATTCCTCCTTCACACCACCCTAGTTTCCTAGGCACGCATATCGGAATGTCGTTGATCCACTTAGAACTCGTGTGCCCAGAACTTGGTGTCCATGCATGCACGTACGTGATCATGCAACTCTAGGTGGCACCCTAACCGTCCTCCTCCTCGTCCTCCGCTTCCTTACCATGTACCACCACGCATGTCACGTCGCCTTATTCGCCGGATAACATCCCTAATCGGCCAACATCTCCGCCACTAACCCGTTGAGCTCCACACTAGCCATGTAACACAACGGATTCGTCCCTGTCTTCACCCTCCTTCGTCCACCACCATGGTGCGCCGCCACAACAGCCACCACACTCGTCCGACGCCACCATCGTTGTCGTCATAGTAGTCGCCATTGCCGTGTACAGTTCCTATCACTGTCGTACACCTCATCCGGGTATCCCACCCTTGTTCCCTCGTCGAATCATGCTAGCCCGCCATCGCCTTTCACCACCACCGTACACCCGCGGTCCCCCCTTGCTCAGCCACACCATCGCTATCATCTCCTTGCGGCTGTGAGGCGTCACAGAGCACCACCACCCCTCGCGCCCTCTCCTGTCATGTCCGGGGCAGCCATCCAGCTGACCCCCGTTGCCGTCACACGTCTCCTTCCTCTCCGGCCACCATACTTAAATAGAAAATAGAACCCTAACTGAGTTCATGCAAAACGTGAACAAAACATAAACAGAAAGTACCTCCGAAGTGATGACGTCCCTCATCCTCTTGTCGCCGCTGTGAGACCGCCTAGCTCGACCCCTTTCTCCTTTGCGCCTTTTCTTTATTGCCGTCAAACACCCCCTAGGCCGAATAGCCTAGGGTTTCCACCTAAAGTCTTATTTAAACCTTCTAGGTTTACATCTGGGTCCCTCCAGTTCGTATAGTCACACGCTTCGATCTTTGAATTTGTAAGACCCCAACCCGGGTATCCTACTGTTGGTTCTCATAACGGGTCATTAACATTTAAAACGCATTTATTATTAACTCAATTACAGCGAAAGTCTTTCTAAAATCATTTATAACCATTTAATGTTATTAAACATACCTCACGAATGCCTGCACACCAATCCGAGTAGCACCACCTCCAAGGCAAGATACATCATCGCTATGCTTACCTGCACAATAATCTAACGTACACACAAAGTCAGCTACGCTGTGCTAGTTCTAATAGTTTAGTTTGAACAAAAACCATCATGTTACATACATTAGCTTAATTCACTCCGGACCCTTCGGTCCTCACAAAATAGTTTATGATTTATTAACGAATAGTTAACCCCTGACATCCCACGTCATCCTTTAGCCGTTCATCACCCGGGACTCATCCCGTACTACCAATAATAATAATAATAACCTTACAGTCACATCGACATAGACTCAACATACTATGCTAACAACTCGTACCCAAGAATACGCATTAACTCGACTCTGGGTTAACACCATCTACCCTAGACATTAACACATCCGGCCTTAACCAAGGCTCCCAAAATTAACCGACACGACTCTTATATGTCACACCCCGGCCAGCGGCGGATTATACGCCGTGGCTGACGCGGTTGTTTATAAGCACATGATCATCTATTAACAAGTGATAATATTATTTCATCATAACTAAAGCATCCGTTACAAATAGGAATGGAAAACAAAGAGTCCAAACATGAGTTAAGTTGAATTTAATCTTTAATAAAGCTAGGTCAAAATTCCTAAGTGATCAAGTAGTGTCCTCAAACTGGTGCACCTGAAACATGTGAGTAAATGTCAACTACGAGTAACATAGGTTTTGACACCAAACAAAAGTTAAGTATAGATTTACAATTCAATATGTTCAAAGCATGTCTAAAGCATATATGTGAAAACATACAAGGTTCCAAGCGTACAATTCAAGCCTGATAATAGAAAACTAGATACGCAATCCCACTGATTGCCATTTTTAAAAAAAGGGAGCAAGCGGATACTCCAAGTTATAGTTAATACCCAATAAAACCCGCCAAGGTTTTGTGGTAAGTTATAGTTTCGGATTCCCGTATAAATGATCATGTTAGGTACTACCTTAGGCTTGGGCTGCAAGTTAATGAATGTACTGACATGAACACATGTAATGGTCACCAAGTAGTTTAAGACATAAAGCATAAAGACCAAAGCATAAGAACAAAGGTATTGAATTGTGTATGAAATATAGTTAATGACATGTTCCACTCTAAAAAGGTAAAAATAGTAAAAAGGGGCTATGTAAACTCACCATGCAATGAGTAGCTTGGATGTCACACAAGTATATTGTTTGTTGCACAAATGTTCTAGCTAACCACAAGGTTAACCTATGTTTGATCGAATATATGAATCAATGATTTGTACAACTGAAATAGGGAATCCTAATGTGCGAGGAGATTGGTGCGGGTGTCCTCATTTTAATAATAAAATAATTATTTGAGTTGCAAATAATATTTTATGTAAATCTTTGATAAGTATTTGTATTGTAATAAGTGAAAGAATAAATGGGGATTTTGTTTGTTTGTAACAATTATATAAACGTATGAATAAATAATTAGGTTTCTTTTGTTTGTAAATAAATACACAAATAAATAAATGAGTAGTAATTATTTGAGTAATTAAATAATTTACTACATAAATAAATGAATAAAACCATTCATTTGATTTATGAAAAATAAGTGTTAAAAATGATGATTTAATTAGTTGGTAGTTAAACTAAAATTTAAAGTATAATAATGTTCTAATTAATTAATAATTAAACCATAATTTAATTATTAATTAAAAGTATAGAATTGTGTTTTAAATGTTCTCATATAATAAAAATAAGTTATATAAAAGTTTGTATAAATATTTGTAAAAAAATGAGTTTATAATCATAATCATAATTAGTTGAAAGTGGTTGTTTTTTAAACTAGAATGATTATCATTCCAGAGTAGTACCTCCAACAGAAAGGTTCACAGGAAAGATTTGGTCGGATCAAAACCCCGTCTTTTCCTAGCCAGAACTTTAATGTTCGTCAGATAATTACATACTGGTTTGAAAATATGAGTTTAATAAAGATAGAAATTGAATATTAAATAATTTAATTTGAAAATAAGGATTTTTAGTAAAAACATATTTTTTGAAATTGAAAGGAGTAAGAAAGATCAAACCAAGCTTTTAAATAAAAGTTTGAACAAGTTTAATTAAAATAGGGGTTTTGATCTTGGATAATTCTATGATTATAACATAAACATGTTAGAGATCATAGATCTAGCTAGTTTGAAGGATTTTTTAAAGGAAAAGTATTAACAAGCAAGAACATAAGAAGAACTTACTTAGAATTGAAGGATTTAAGCTAGAATCTTCCAAAAGATGAGAAGAACGACCTTTAGTAGCTAGAGAACCCTAGAGGATCGTTGAGGTGCGAATAATACATGAGAAATAAGGGCTCTATTTATAGGGTAGTATCAGGGGTTTATTCAAAAAATTTAATTTGTTATAGGGACTAAGATTGTAAAATATGAAAAATAGTTTTTAATTTCATAACATATTTTAACTTAAGTGCTCATTAATTTTATGTTTATGACTTTATTTCATCATAATTCATATTTAAAATGTTTATAAATATAATTATATACTTATTTGTTTTATTTACCTTTATTAATTTAAAAATACTAACAATGTTAATTAACAATGTTATATTTTCATAATGAATTGTTTAAATGGTTTATTTATCATGTGTGTATATATATAGTCACATATATATTTATAAGTAAACACATAAAGGATATCAATTCATAATCAAAGCTTGTAAGCTTAGATTTGGTTATTATAACAAAGTGTATATATTTATTTCATAACAATCATATAAGTATGTATGCACACTCATGAATTATAATGAATAAATAGTATACCTTCATAAATGCGAATCATAAAATAATGAAATTACAATATGCCGGAATAGTTAAAATAAAGATCGGAATTTCGCGGGGATTACATTATACATGTCACGTCACAAGTCCTGACTCAACGGTCAGTCTAACTTCACATATTTCATTACTATCATCAACACATCACATTAACGCTATCTCACACACAATAAATATAACTCATCACTAGCATGCAATTAACACACATATACGCATGCAAACACATATCTTGTCACTGCACCCTCGTCAGGGCATTAACACACCCCGAGCTCATTACTAACATGTTAAATAAATGTCACCCTGGTGACTTCCCGAAGGACCTCGTCCTCCACGATCCTGTTTGCCATGTCATAAAGACAAAGACGCAAACACAATACCCGTCGTGCCACGAGGACAACGACACCAAACATACAACACAAATATAAACATATAATAACACACTTCATATACAGGACTCATTTACTACCCGTGCACCTTGCACACGACACTAACACAACATATCCCACATGCAATCATAACCATTTAACTTCAAGCCCGACTCTCCCTGTCCAACACTTAACACGTCACCCAATAATAACTCATCTCTCTAGCTCACACCTTTCTATGAACACGCCATAAACCCTACGACTCTTAAATAAGCATTTAGTACCCAAAGCATATTGGTTTAGAACCCGCAACCCTTAACACGATTAATTATATTAACATCTCATGAAAGTGTGTACGATAGCCCCAAAAACAGTAAAACGTTTAAAAGAGGGGGATTAGAAACTCACTGGTTACGAAGTCCAAATTCTTGCTCTGCACCTTGATCACCAGCTAAATATCCACACCTTTCAATGTACGATTACCTGATCAGACGCGTTCTAAACCCAAGTCTAATAACTCATAAGATAATACAATCCCGTCGCTTGGTCTTATATGCTCGCCCGTCCGCTTTGTCGAACCCATTGATCCACGAACACACGTACCGGGTCATCCTTGACCCGTCTAAAACAGAACATCAAACCCTTGGGTTCCCATGCATGCACGTACGTGTGCATGCGTACACATGCAAAAACCCTAATCACACACACGTGGCCATGCAAATCCTAGCTCGTGCCGGACCTGCACCCAAGTTCTCGTCCATGTCACATCCGGACATCATCATCTTCGTGGTGCACTACTCCCGTAGTCACCACCTCCGCTACCATCGTCATACCCATCACTTAAAACCCTAGCCGACCATCGACGCCACCATCCTTCGCGCTCACCTTCATGTATGCCATAACCCTTTTCGTTGCACAACCGTCGAGCACTACCGTCATGTGCCATCATCACGACTACTTCCTCTTCGTCGGACCACCGAACACCACCATTACGCACTACCCCATTCCTTCACGCCTAGCAATAACTCTAGCCGGTCAAACGCTATCTCGATACTCCCTATGGTCAAGCCGGTCGTCACATGGTCAGTCTCAAGGATAGGTAGGTCGCTGAATTTACTCTCTAACTACAGCCTAGACACCAACCACTATGGTCAAGTCGGTCGTCACTCGGTCAAAACACACAGTAAGAACTTCTAGCATGTAAAATTCAACCTAGAAGACATAGAATCAACTAAGACAAGTAGGACATGATCATGGCAGTAGAAATCAAGTAAAAACAATATACATTACCATCTATAAGCAACCAACATACTGAATCTAAGATTAGCAAAACAAATCATACGATTCAATACCGAAAAACGTCATTACAAGTGCACATTCATCCAAACCTAGGTAGCTAATGAAACTAGCCACTCATATTAGTCATAAACGAAATCAAACAATGATTAAACATGGCTAAAATCAAATACAAGTTCTCGAAAAGATGAAAACCGAATTGTTCCAAATCGAAAAGCTTCAATAAAATCCAATCCTTGTGTTCCAGCACCTCCAAAACGTGTTCCTCATAGCTCCTTAGTCGTCTACAGCCGCAAGGGATAGACAGATACGAATGAAACTAGTCAAAACCTTTAAAACTGCATAATTAGGGTTTTTAGGCCCATCAGATCCGGACGATCCGTCACAGGGCTAAGGAAACCATATTATATAATTCTTGGATGTAACGTCTGGCGGCTGGTCGAGACGGTCTGTCACATCCTTTCGTCCCCGTTTGTTCACCAATATCCTTCAGTTTCTTATACAAACCTGCGTATTCAACAACTATCTCATTAAGTACCAAATTCTATGGATTTTGTAGATAAAACCGAGCTAAACGAGGTAGAATGCGCACAATAAACATATGTGTTTTACAACACATCAAACATTTTCACACTTAAAGTTTGCTTGTCCTTAAGCAAAGACAAAAGAAATACATCAAACCCAGTAATCACACAAATACAAAAACCTCAAACTAAAGTCATAAACAGGCCACGGAATCTAGAAAACAACGAATGACTCCATAAGTTTTACAACGTTCAATAGATTTACAATTGAACTGGTCCATATGGGACCTAACTTTTTGAAAACATGGGCATGCTTATTCAAGACTTGCTTTCTTTCAAGTTCTAACCATGCACAACTCGTACCCCTCACAATAATTCTCTCCCCTCGGTTTATTTTTGTGGCTAGCATAAGGTGTGCCAGTTCTTATTCTAACTCTCAGATCTACCAATGAAATGTCTGAGTCATATGCTTGGCAATCTATCAAATCTCCACCCGAATGTGAAGACAAACACACAGATAAATAAGGTTTCTAAACAGGTTGTAATGTCAGGCTAGGGTTCAGGGTATGGATAGGGAATATTTAAGTGGTTAAGGTGAAACTGGTGCCGACAAATGAATCTAAGATAATAATAACAAACAAAATATACTGACACTTATTCATTGGAATACTCTATTTTTTGTGATTTTCTCATTATTTTCTTTTTCTTTTCACTAACTTATTCATTTTTTTTATTTTTCTTTGTTTTCTTTCTTCCTACTACTAATGCACATACTAAATCAATCCGGATCAGTAACACGGGGTTAAAAAGAAAAAGGCCCAAAAGGCTAAGGGTTAATTAATATGATTTAAGAAACGAAAAGGAATAAGGCCAAAAGAAAAGGGGTTAATGTTTAGGTAGGGGTAAACAAAAGAAAAGGCTAAATCCTAATGCATTAGATCAGTTATGTGTGTTGTCTAAACCTAGGGTCTCGATATGTATCAAGATAATCAAGTTCTAATAAAACAAATCATGCAGGTGATGTCGTCCAAGCGGTCTATAAAAATAACTATGAAAACCTAACCTAGAATCCTAAGTAATAAAAGGAAAACCTATGAACTAAACCGCACTGATAGGAAAATGTACCTATCGAGTTTAGCACAGTTTAATGGTAGACCGGAATATCGAACCCTAGAGATACTATATAACAAACTAGACTTTGACTTAAATTGATTTGGTTTAGGGGTTGACTACGCTACTTATTAAACTAATGAATGCAGAAACTAAGGTCGACTCGAACTATCAAAGCAAAGAACTAAGGAATATATCAGGAATGGGAAGAACACTACCTAGGTCGGAATCCTACTTGTAAAACACAAAGTATACCGGTTATGGAAACTATGATGGATCTGGGTTTCTAAGGATAATAGCTAGAGACACTTAGTGGATCCCTAATCACTCTCAGGGTGTCACCAACTAAGGAACCTAAAGATGTACTAAACTCACCAGATGGTTGGATCACCTCTCGGGCATTTCCAACTATGACAAAGTACCCGAATAGACAGATTACCTCTCAGAATAGCAACTATGATTCAAAGAATGCACGGGGTAATCCTAGGATAACAACTATGATTCAGAATAGCAACAATCACTAAACACCTAATATTAACGCCCTCTCAAACTGCTAACACTCGGATTCCTAATGACGAGGATACACGACTAATTCTCACCTCTCGGGTATTGAACTAGGAAGAAAACTCAATTCTAATCGGCAGTCAAATCACAACTCCTATGGCTACTATCTCTAGCAAACCATACACAATCATAAACCCTAAGATCTATGACCTATATACGTTAATCAAATGGGCAGACAACCACAATCAACATACAAAATTGAAATCAATCATATAATCAGACTTTAGCATGCATATTCATCATAATTATTAACTAAGATCGTTTACAAAATCATAAAACCACTCAAAGTACCAAAAATTGATAAAAGTTGCAAACTTTAACAAGTATTCATCAATTAGACCTAGGTAGTATCAATGATTTAGCCAAGACACATGTTTAAAAAATTCAATACAGAAGTATCAAACAAATACATGGTTCAATCAAACAAAACAAAGATAAAGATTGAATCTTGAAAACCGAATAAGCTACTACAACGAATCCGGGATCCAAAAGCTTCAAACTTGCACTTAATTCGACTTCCAAACACCCAAAATCGCCCTAGAATATGCTATGGACGGCAAGAATACGATCTCCTTTGATAATGGGGTTCAAATTCTATTTAAAATCAAATTAGGGTTTTTTCTTGGAACTTAGGTCTCTCGCTTACCGCGAGAGTTGGGCAACGCTTCCTCGCGTACCGCGAGAACCAAAATAGTCGGGGTTGGTTTCTACTTCCCTCGTGTACCGCGAGAGATATGCAGTGGATCTTCGCGTACCGCGAGAGATCTGAATTTCAACTTTTTGCACTTTGAACCCTCGACTTCATTCTCGTGCTCGATTTCTTCGTATATTCAATTGTATTCGATACGAGCACCTGAAAACACAACAAAGACTCAAATCTACACAAAACGACTCAAAATAATAATAAAACTAATCTAAAACACACGAAAACAATGGAATAAAGATGTGTGTTTTGAACTACATCAGCATGTAATACACACATCAAGAAAAACAGTGAATATATATGACAAGTAAAAGGCTCAAAATCTCACTGAAATTGTGTGGAATCGGGTTACCGATACAAATTATGCACAATTATCACCGTGTAGTCTGTTATACTCTCATAGGCATCCAAAATGATTTTATTACTGAAAAACCGACTAGTTGAATCTACTTAATCTATTGGAGAATACCGCGTTAAGGAAACGCAACATCGACTAGTTATAGTAATATTATTTACATTTATATTGTTTAAAAACTACTCATATTATTTGTATTTAAAAAAAATAATGTTGGACTGAATAGTAGTGGGAGTGAAAACCATTTCCATGGATTAGTGACGGGATAGCGAAATCTGATGTGGCATTGATGTGAGAGTGAGTGAGGAGTGAAGAGTGGTATGTCCTCTTGATAGCTTTATGGTGTTAAACAAGGGGGGATTGGAAACTAACCTTTTTGTTGCTCCATAATTGATGTTGTCACGTTGACTTTCGTTGATCGATCATCGATGGGAGGTTCTCGGGTTGCCTATGTTGTGGCTTATGTGTGATCAGTGGTGTCAGTTAAACATGTTGGGATTCATATACTAGTTTTTAAAATCTTTTGGAAATAAACATAATAGCGGAAGCGATTATACGAACCGGATCAAAACATAACTTTGATCCGCCCACAAGGAGTCCATATGTAAAACCAAATAGAACAAATAAAACCAACCATATATTGTTTAATGAAACATGCCTTTTTCACGTAAACAATTAATCAAATCAGAAACACTACGAAATCAATGAACCTATAGCTAGATCCTAATACACGAAATAACCCAAAGTACCCTAGCTCTTTCAAGTCTTGATCGCGACCCACCCACGACTTTTAACCGGCTTCGGCCGGTAGTTCACACGATGGCAAAGGCGGTGGACGACGGCAAAGGCGCAAGGCGGCTGCGCAGTAGGTGGTGGTCGACCAGCGGTGGCAGATCGAGTGGTGGTGGCGACAATATGGAGAGAGATGGGGTGGGGTTTTTGTGAATTCTTGTTTGTTTAAATCATTAACCCTACATTTTATTTATAGATTCTCAAAGCTTACAAAACAAGTTAGCTTTTTTAAATTAAAATTTGGTAATTATCAACTCTTTAATATATCTCAGTTTCATATAATTAATTTAATTAAATTATAATTACCAACTAACTTGGTAGTTAAACAAATAATTATTATTACTAACTATACATTTTGAAACGCAGGTGAATAGTAATGTCATCATATTGGATGATTTGGGAGGTGTTGTCAAGCCTTGTGGGTATTTTTAAGCAAAATTCTTCCATGTGTCTTGTGTTTTGCCACGGATCACATTTTGTTTACATCTGTTTAAATCAACCGACAATCTCCATCGTTTAATATCTATCAGTTTAGATTTGAAGATTTCCAAAAAAAATAGAATTATACATACTTGACATCGTTTATCTTTTCGTTAAATGATTTCATTTTCGTTTTATTAACATTTATTTGTACAATAACTTGACGGTTTCACAAGATTTTATCTTTTCGTTACACCATTTTTTGGTTCGTTTTCGTTTTTATTGACATTCATTTTTATACCGTCGCTACGTGATCTTTTTTCCACGTTTTTTTGTTTAGTACCGACCTGGCGCAATACAATCCGCCGCAGCGCGCGAGTTGATACCTGCTAGTTATCAACATTTGACAATTAACTAATTAGTTAACTAGTAATGAAATTACGATTAATTAATTAAAAGCCCTTTTGAAAATTTCTTAAACTATATATATACCGGCCCGTCAAGACACAATCATATATTGTGACAATATTTCAGTTGTCTACCTCACTCAGAACCCAGTCCAACACCAATATACCAAACACGTTGAGATTAACATCCATTTTGTCCGGGAAGGTTCGTATGGCTCCAATTCGAGTGCTTCACATCCTGTTGATTACCAATACGCATACATATTCACTAAGGGATTGCCTCGACAGCTTTTCACGCCCTTCTGATCCAATCTCTCTATGTCCAGCTATAGATTTGACTGCGGGGGACTATTAGTCAATGTATTTGTATATTTGTATTTTATTATACGGTTATCATATTGTTGTATATTAGATAGGGGTGTTAATCGTATCGGGTTGACGGGTTGAATTATGCAACCCAAATGACCCATATCCTTATTCGTGCCAAAAGTTTCAACCATATCCTTGATACACATAAATTCAAGTCAACTCGAATCCGGCCCGTTTAACCCATTTATCTAAATCAATCCAAAATCTAATTCGTTTAAGGTAAAACCGAAAAATAATTGAATAGTTATCTCTCGAAAGGAAAAAAAAGTTTTCGTATAAATCAGTTCGCATATGACAAACACTAAATACAAAACCAATTGAACAGTTGTTTCTAGAATGAGAAAAATATAGAACAAAATAATTTGAAACCTAAACGGGTTAACGGGTCAACCCGAACACCCGTTTATTAAACGGGTTAACTCGAACACGACTCGTTTCTTAAAATGGGTAATAATGACCAGCCCAAAACCCGATTATTTTCGTGGCATGTTCGGGTCGTGTCAAGAGTTACCACACCTAATATTATATGTATCTTTAGATGTAGCTAATTTCCATATTTGTAGGTTTATTTCGTTATATTAATATTCAATCGATGGAATGGAATGGAATGGTGAAGGGAGTTTCCTAAATAACTTCACTAAGTACAATTAAATAGTGGTGGTAATTGACACATGGTCACCTCATGTTAAGTTGTAACATCTCATTTCCAGAAATATATGGATAAACAGGAACTTGTATATTATTGCAAAGTTTGGGGTAGAAAACATAAAAATAAGATACAAACTTGGAGAGGAAGCTAACTAAGTTTACCCTAGGAGGCTTTAAATGAGTGCATCAACCCATATTTCTCCTACTATTTTCGGCCAAGAGGGGAGGGAGAAGAGAAGAATGGAAAAAAATTCGTTTTGTTTTATATCTAGCAGCGAAGATTGGACGATCCCCGGAGATCTAACCATCCAATCAATCTCAAAAATTTATAGGAGATTCACAACACATAAACGAAGACTTTAACCATGGGGTTATGATTTTGAGGCCTGGAAGTCGGATTTTTACTGTCACGAACAGAACAATGCGAAAACAACTATTCCGAAAAATGTTTTGCCTTTCCGGAAACTGTGGCGACAGTTTCCGGAGGCGGCTACATAGGGGGATGGTAGAGCTTGACGAGACGGTTATGTGGCCGCTTGAATCACCTCAATCGGACCCCGTTTGATATGGTTTCGGGCTATTCGTATGCAGATCTATAAACTTGCAACATTAGACTTGACAAGGTAACAACTTTACTTAAAGTTTACATTTTTAGCAACGAGTTATGTAGGATATACGGATATATGATGATTTCAAGAGATTTCATATACAAAAGACATGATTTTTGGATAAAAACAGAGAGTTAATGAAGAATGTTCATGAGGTGACACTATTTAATGGGGAGACACTATTAGATGGGGTGACACTATTGCACGAGGTGACATTATTTCATGAGATGACACTATTTGATGAGGTGACATTAAGATAGACGACACTAAAAGTCCATAACGCAAGTTATGGTGGCACTGAAAGTCCATAACGAAAGTTATAGCGACAATGAAAGTCCATAACAAAAGTAATGCGACACCATAGATGACACTACACTATAGTGGCAACACCATCACCAACAACACTATGAGCCCAGAAACACTAGCCTAGCGACACTGTAGGCGATTTCACTTGTTGATTTTGTACATATTTTGGTAGAGACCCGTCTAGCTTGACAGTTTGATAGTTGGTCAGTGATAGCAGAACTGGTGAGTTTCTATTGCTTATTTTTCTTTAAAGTTTTGGGATGAAGTGCATGCTTATGAATTAAAACAAAGAACAATGTTTTTACCAAATGTTTATGACAGTTATGTGTTATTAACTTAGGTTATAATATATGCAATTGTTTTAAATGTGTTAATGTAGTTTATTGTGTGGTAGTATGTAAATGTATGTGAATGACTAAATGTGCATGTTACCCCCGGGGCGAAATAAAGAATGCAAGAAAAGTCTTGTATATGTGACAAGCAACATAGGAGTCTTGTACACAAGAAACACAGGAGTCTTTCATTCGTGCAAGCACAACAGACCAAGCCTCCGGGACTTGGGACGGTAATGACACAATCATTTGAGTGCTTGTTCACTTGATGATAAGAAAGAGAAAGAATGAATGAAAGAATGGTTAAAATGAATGTTAATTGAATGTGAACGTTTTGAAAATAAAGTTAGCACGAACGTTTTAAATAAATTGAAGAATAAATGGATTCCCACTTTAGGAATCAGAATGTTCTGAATGAAAGAAAATGTTGAAAGACAAGCTTTTACTATTTTAAATATTTAAGTTGTTTTGAAACAAAATGATGAAGTGTTTATTTACTTAAGTAAAGATAGAACTCACTCGGTACATCTGACTTTTAGAATGCACCTTAGATAAATAATATAAGAAACGAATGGAGTTGCGAGGGCTTGGAAAGCATGGAATGAATGGTTGTTATTTGCGAAGACTGACATTCCTAATTTATGAACAATTTAATGTTTTAATTTTTATTTATATTTGTAACGTTTAAGACTTATGTTGCAATGTTTATGAATGATTTGAAGTTTAAGAACTATATATTAATGTTTTGTGCCAACTATAAGACTACTCGGGTTCGGGGCGTTTCATAAGCTAGCAACATTCACAATGTCTACGTTGAATACATTCTGATGGGAATCACAGGAAAAATTTCCTAGACCGATCAACAAATTGTCATCCTTTACACATACCAAGTAAAAGTGAAATAGACGTCATTAAATCTATACCCAATACATTTGCACTAACACTCATATATTGAGATACATTTGTAGATACTTTACTACGCTATAATACACAAATCTATCCCCTAAAATAAAGGTTTTTTAGACTCCATAAAACATAAATCCGAAGCCGCTTCATGGAAAAGAACATATATAAGGATTGGATGTTGATTCCTATACATTACCCCCATCACTTGGTTTGATTTCACTATTTTATAATAATGATAATATAACTTTTGTATTACTAGCTATTTACATTGTTATCATTGTATGAGTCGCTTTTAAGCTAAACTAGAATATGAGTCGCGCGCTCCACGGTGGTACGTGCCCGCGTGTGCGTCACGCGGTAGGAGGCATATCTTAAACAACTGAGGTGGTGACATTAACATGGCTAAACACAATTACGACGAATCGATTGTGGAGATCGAAAGATAGATAAAAAACAGTTATATAACAGAACCGATTTTTTCAGTTGGTGTCGGTCTCGTTCTTCACGATTCCAATACATTACCGTCACGACTCCGTTTTTAATGAAACTTATATCGGGATGTCAAGAAAAAAAATAATTAACGAACAAATGTTATTATATATACTATAGCGTTCGTTCGTTTACGTTTGTTCGTTAAAGATTTTTTATATATTTAAACTTTTTATATTTTAATATATTTTATTTTTTATTAAAATTGAGGGTGTCAAAGTGATATTTTATAAAATGAAAGTGAGTTATGTTATTTCAAATATTAGAATGGTGAGAATTGCAATATCAAAAAATAGAAAGGGGCGAGAATTGCAATATCATAATGTGAGCCGACACTTGCTTTTAAGTGTTTTAATGTTGTTGTATCTAATTGAATACTGTAAATAATATGTACACATGACTACATTGCAATTGTTTATAGTTACATAGACGAGTGTTCTAAGGGTACTATGTTTATCGTATTATTGCTATCATTAACTCTTTTCATGGGTTATACATGGTACCTTACGAGAGTTCGTATATATGTATAACTTGTTCATGATTAATTATTTGTTAGTTGGTATTGACTTAAGCCTAAGGGGTAATATGTTCAATGGTTCATAATTAAAGACAACATTAATCAAATGTGTAACCAGGGGCGGCTCAACCATTTTAGGGCCCAAAGCGAAGTAAAAATGCGGGTTTGTGGTTTAATTTCTCCCCTTTTGAACTACTTGATTCATCTGCTATAGTGTACAAGTTGGGGACCTTAAAGAAGCACAAAAGTGTACGAGTTCAGTTAATAAGTAAAGAAAGATATACATACTAAGCAAATTAGTGTTCGAACGAATATCATGGTTATCTTTGGCATATGTAAGCAAATAGGTGCTATCATGAAGACACGATGACATTGCAATAACACCTGATGTCTCATTTGTTTGTGGGACACCAAGCATCAAAAAGTTGTATAGAAAGTTGAAAAAAAACAAGCACAAGTATGTTGGATGGTAACTAATAACTAGTTTACCTTTAGGCAAAAACTTTCTCAAGGGTGACATTGTGTCTACATATCCCATATCTGCATGCCAAAATGAAGGTAACTTATAAGAATATAATAGTTTTACCGTTTTGGTTATAGTTACATAAACAAAGGCATACTTTATTACCTTAAAAAAGGTGAACTATCATCATCTAGATCAACAATGTGTTGAGCTGCAAAATCATGATGCCATTGAAAAACCGAGCATCTTCTTCTAAAATCTGAGTAACTGTAGACCAGTTACAGGTACATAACCTTTTTTTTTTGCAATTTCATGATACTGACTTTGATTGTAGAAAGTTACCTTACAACATGATTTTGCTTCATAGGATCCAAAACCACACACAAAAAGAAGAAGAAATATACAGTGATAATGCTCTACAAATGAGAGACAATGTAACTAACATACCAAAAGACAAGCACCTATATGATAAATGTATTTAATCAACATGCCAGTGCAAATAAACTTTGCGTGGACCATTTCATTCCGGATGCAATCTAGATCTGATTCACAAATTTCGCTTATCAAGTGACTCGTGTTAAATTCTATCGATTAAAAGCATTATAAATCAACAAAAACCAAAAGGAGTGAAAAACAAACTTAGAATTGGGTTATGGATGTCTAATTTACCCTTTCACCTTCGCAACCACATCCAATACATTTGATTTGTGGTTATTGTTCACTTGCTGAAAACCCTAAAAAAACTAGGGCCCCTAGGATATGGCCCGCAAGCAACCGCCTATTTCTTCACAACATGGAACCGGTCATGTGTGTAACTCAAAGTAGTGTCCAATGTGATAGATCAAATCATCTACTTAGGCAATCAACACCCATCCTATGATGATAAAATACCATAAGTTAACATGAGCATCTTCCAGTATAGATAATCTCAACATAAGCTTAATCTATTTCACTATTCGCTATCTAACTACAATTAATCAATACGGAACTTAGTGTGAATGGTTAAGAGGCTACCTCTCAATGGTTCAAAGCCTCTTAATGGTTAAGAGGTAGTCTTAAGTCTGAATGGTTAAGAGATAACATCTTAATGGTAAATCCTCACAAGTTACATGACCCTTACCTCTTAACCATTAAAAGGTTTTGAACCATTAAGAGACAGCCTCTTAATGTCATTAAGAGACTACCAAACAACCCCTAAATACATAGTTATGCCTGAATTGATCCTTACTCCATTTTATTTTGTTTATCCATTTCCCTATTTGATTATTTCTTGTTTAACTTCAAATAAAAAAAACCAACAATTTGTTTCTTATAGAATCTCTCAATTTCAATCAAAGTTTATCCCCCAAAGGATGGTATGAAATGAAACAGGGTGATCCGAAGCACGTGGTTCGTACTCACCGGAACCTCCGCTTCGGTCCAGGGCATAGGTTGATTCTACTGTTCGTTGAAAATTTCGCACGATCGCTTTATCTCTCTCTGAATCCCTCATCTTCCCGATCTCCCTCGTTTTCTCACCGATTCAAACCCTAGGTTCAAAGTTAAAGCTCAACGAAGCTTCGATTTCGATCTCTGCTGGCGTCTATGGCTCAATGTTCCTAAGTAAGTTCGTACACACCTTTTTCACACACCTCAAAACCCTAATTTTTAATTCATCAAAAGCAAAAGCCTTAAATTTCACTTTTCAAGGGAATCTCCTTTGCCGTTATGTTTATCTCCCTTTTGGTTGAATGAACTGTTGATTTGCTTGAAATTCGGTGTTGAATCGTTTATATAATTTGATCTTGTTGCTGCCTTGTGCAGATTTTGCGTTTTGGTAAGAAATTCTAGGGTTTAAAAGTTGGATTTTTCGTGCAATGTATGTGTATTTGTATGTTTGTGCTGATTTGAAGTGGCTTGTTGTGGTGCTCTGATCAGTATGTTTTTTTGGAATATAGGCTTACTTTTTGTTTTGCTTACGTGCTTCTGTCGTTGGAATGCATTGAACTTTGTGTGGTTGAACTGTTTTGGTGGTTCTTGTAATCCCCTTTGTTCTGAATTAGGAGCTACACTTTCATGTCTGATTTGCTTTTTTGATGTATTTAGTTTTCTATTAAGTCAGTGATGCATAGTTAGGTACCTCTTTATCAGTGAATTGCTATGAAAAGATCAGGGGTTGTAACTTACTGGACAAGGGTGTATGAGTGTGTTTTAGCAAGAGGAACATGGCTAACCGTTGTAGAGTTGATATGAGTCCACTAGGGCAGTTCATATGTTAGCAAATAGTTGGATGTATTTTTACAACTATGCCCATGGTAACCAAACGTTTGGTTAACATCTAGTTAGTTTCAGTTCCAAAATTTGAATAACGTTGGTTTCTCTTCATTATTGAGTTATTAGTGAAGTGAGATCTTCTGGGTTTTGAACAGTTAGGGATGATGAATTCGAGCCATTAAACGAAAGCTCTCATAGAATTTGAAATGAGGTGGTCAAGATTATCTAGCTAGTATTTTCTGAATAGGAAAGTTTCTTGCAAGCTAGGTGTATGGTTGGTGCTCTGTTGGCCTTACAAACAGTTCACAGAAGTTGAATGGAATTCTCATTACAAAAGTTTGCATTTCGTGATAAACATTTTATCTTTGTAGTTACTGTATATTATTTTATGTTACCTATAATGGGTATCACTTTACATATATACCAAGGTCTCTATTGTTTAATGTATACTTGTGCTATGATTTTGGATATCTTAGATCTCACAAGTGAATTTATGCATCTTAGATACTAGATAGCAATCACACTCTTATTTTTGCTGTTGCTGTGACAAACTCACTTGTATCAGTATCAGTGAGTCATATTATGTTATTTTATATATTTTATCCTCGCTTTCTTACTTTAATCGTATCGTTTTTGTGTAGTTTATCCTTTCTGTTGGTTTGGAAACACATTTGTATCAGCATATCATGCTATATGATTTTGTATATTTCATCCTAGGTTTCTCAACTTAACTGTGTTGACGTGTTGTTCTTGGGGGTTTCTGTGTAGATATTTTTGGTTGCTGCCTGTTGCTTTAGCGAACACGCTTGTCCACGAGTCATGTTTTTTTGTAGATTTTTTTTACATGAAACTTATTAGTTCCTTAATAGCCTGACAAGCAAAAAATATCTGTTGATGGTCTTTATTGAAGCCATAATGAGTGACTAATGAGAAAAGAGTCTAGTCAATTTCTCGTAGTTTTTCTTATTCTTTCTTTTATGCCTTGTATTTCTATATTGTACATACATGTTATTTATGTTTTTTTAGTGAGATCTGACATAATATATGGTTTGCTATTTCTGAAATAACTAGTATAGTTTAATCTCAACATCATTCATGAATCAGAAATTAAATTAGGAAAGACCAGTGAAAACTATAGTTTTATTTTACTAAATTAGGAAAGACCAGTGAAAACTATAGTTTTGTTTTTCCTACCCTTCCCTTTTTGTTTCTGCACATACTATTCTATTCTTATATTTATTTCTGCTCAATAGTGTAACCCAAAGCGTCCCACAATTTTATATTAACAGCATGTGTTGTCAAATGCGATAGGCGCACTCAAGGCGCATAGACACTGCCTCGAGCCTAGGCGCTAGGCGCAAAAAAAGCGAGAACCTGAGGTAAAAAAGGCGCATATAGAGGGGAAAAAACAAAAAAATATATTATACATTGAAAACTAATACCACACCACTAATATTAAAAAAAAACTATTATAATTAGTACCAAAAGATAAAAGTAATAGATAATCAAAATTAATACCAAAATTTGAATACCATTTCTTGCTTCTTTGAACTTCAATTTGTTATCCTTTAACCTTCAATGGTGTGGATATATATACAAAGGATCGTTGATTTGGAATTAGTTTGGTAGTCCCTATTTTTTTTAGGACCAACCGCTAGTGAGACTAAAAAATAGTAAAAAAAATTCGAAATTAACTACTGGATTGCTCCTGAATGAATAAAGCCCACGCCTTGGTTGATTTGGTGCCTGACAAAAAGCCCTCGCTCGAGCTAGCCTTTGCAAAAAAAAGCCCAGATCTGCGACTTGGTCACCTCCATGTGCTATAGCTGCGATGGGCTTTAAATTTGCGCCTAGGTGCTCGCCTGGAGGGCTTTTGTCAACACAGTTTACAGTCTAAATGGACCTAGATTTAAGTTTTTGGGTCAGAACTGCCAAACATAATTAAGGCCTTATAATTAATACTGCCCAACTTATCCGATCAACTCTTATTATCGTCAACATATTCATACTAATTTGTATACTCTATATTCTCTAGTAGTTGGTCCATTTTTCTTATTAGGTATTCAACCAAGGATTTCAGGCAACTCTATAATACTAATATGACATGCTATTAATTAAAAAAGCAAACTTGTTGAGATGGTTCAAGAATTATAGTATTTTTTGGTTTTAGTGGTCAAATAGGTTATGTGCCCACTCAACGTGGATAACTAATGGAGAACAAAGTAGCATATAATTCGAAACATGCGAAGCGATCTTCGTGCCTTTTTTTCTGTATAAATTTACTTCCTTGGTTTAAGAAATCACATCCAAGGGTGCTGGCAGAATAGGTGAAGTGGAAATTCCTTCAAGGTAGATGAAGTAGAGCGATGGCAGTCTTTTTTTTTGCTTGAGGAGAGGTGTCACTCCGGTAGTCCGGTCGCTTCATGTATAACGTGCCTTAACACACCACTAGTAGATCTTTATCACCCTTGAGAGAGATTTGGAGTAGTCGTCTGTGGGAAATAGCGGCAAGCTAGGGTTGAAAGGGGCAAGCAAGAGAATTGGAGAGATAAAAGGAACTCGAAGAAGATAAAGAGAAGAGGGATAAAAGGGAAGATAGAGAGCTTTGGGTAAGCGTCCGTTTTTCACCTTGGAGGTGTTGTACTGTTGTAGTGAAAGAAACTAAGAAAAGATAAAAGAAAAGAGAGAGATGGAAAGATTGAGTTGTCAGTGACTCAGTGTACATAGAGATAAGAAATAATTTACTCGAGTAGTACATAGAGCTCTTTGGGTTGTACTTATAGCTGAGCCGCTTGAGCGTATGTATATGTACATAGAGTTTCTTTGCGTGTGTTTCTTTTATTGTATTTTAGGTGTTTAAGGATTAACAAGGTAGAAATATTATCTAGAACTAATTTGTACATATTATATGCTGGCGCCTCCATACGTGAGGCTAGCACCTTTGCGTCGCTTCTCGTTTCAAGGACCCTAAGTGCCTCAGAGGGCCTCATGCCTTTTAAAATCAAGTACATTCATGTCAAAGATACTACTGGATGCTACATAAAACTTATTGCTTGGAACCTTGGACTTGTAGTTGCTATTATCCGACTTACTATATATATTTGTTGCATGCCATTTATTCAATCCAACCTTGGGCTTAGATGAGAACCATTAGAAATTGTTGGAAACTTTGGAATAGCTTATTTTGATATATTCTTATTCAGAATAAATGTGCTTGCGGTACAAATGCAATTTTCTCTCTTGATACATTTTGTCAACATTAAGTAAAGTTCAACAACACTAATGATAACTCAGGTTGATATTCTGTTGCGAGCATGCTGTCTTTCTCAAAAGTTGAGTTGGAATTGGAACTCAATTCATTGGTGATCCTGAAATTGTTATTCATCACTTATCTCTCCATCAATTTGGTTTTTCTTCAAGATTACATACGGATGGTTATTGATAAGTAGTTTTTTATTTACATTACTAAACAGACCCTATACTTTCCTTTTGATGTGGTACATGCTGAAATATACAATGAGAAGAACCAACAAAAGGTAGTCATTATTTAGCTGAGATGTGTCTATGATGATATTGCTCTTAGGATCTTACGTGATTAGTTTCTTCACATTTTTGTAACATCGTCAATAACAAACAAGCAAAACAAATATACCCAGTGAACCCCACACCAAAGTGGGGTTTGGGGACGGTGGGATGAGGGCAAACCTTACCCCTATCCCAAGGGATAGAGAGGCTGAACCCAAGAAAGACCCCCAACTCAAGAAAAACACCCCCAAAATTTGAGAAAAGTAGGAAACAAAGAAGGGGAGAAACAAGTAAAACCAGCACAAGATAGAAGAGCATGAGGTCGTAAATAAACACCTAAGACTAGAGTCGCAAGACAGCTAATGCTAGAGGCACCCTAAAGCTAAAGGCACACTTAAACCAAAAAGCACACCTAAGACTAAGGGCAACCTAGGGATAAGCGGCTAACTCCGACCCCTACGACTAAGTGAAATACAAGCTGAGAAAAGCAGCCCCAACTAAGACCGAATCTTTACGCTCCCCTAAAAATTTCTAACCTTTATCCGTTGTCTCCAAGAGCTCCTATCATTGATCATGTCCTTGGAGAGGTGCAAATCTAACAAATCTTGCCTTATTTTTTCATCCCAAATCCGAAGAAGTCAATTTAGTTACATCAGAAGGGTCAAGTAATATTCAAATTAGGACAATCGAAAGGATTAAAAAAGATTGAAAAGTTTGAAGTTGAATCTGTTATAGGACAAGAAAATTAATAGCTTCTTCAAAAAACCTAGATTTGGTAACCCGTACCATATATAGGGGAAGACTCGTATTTGCATAGCTTCTATTGTTTGTTATGGAGACATCATACTTTGTGCCTTGTTTGTTGGGGATGTCATGCTTGTGTTGCTTCTCATACATGTTTAATCACGGGTACCATCCGTTCCATCATTGTTAAAGTTCATCTTATTGATCTATGATAGTTTTGATTTCTGAAATGCTTTCTGTTCCTTTTTTTTTGTTAGATGGGTACATTATACAGGATTGATGAATTAAAAGAAATTAGGAAATAATGTTTTCAGGGAAGAGGTGCATAACATGAGCGCGGGCCTATTAAAACGCAGACACATTTATAGTTATATGCTACAGAGAATGTTGTATCCATATACTCAGTACTTGATCTTGTTTTCAGCTTATTCTTGAAGTATGCTAAAGGTAGATGGATTCTTTTTGGCAGCCACTTCATAGCTAACAGATTATTTTTTTATATTCAGGATTATATAACAAGGTTGGTACTTGGTTAGCTTAATGGAAACGTGATATTAGATTACCATATACGGGCTGAAGCTACGTACACATTTGGGACCTCAAGTAACTGGATTTAGAATGGGTTCAAGTTGAGGCTTTGTTTTGCGTACCTTTTGAAGGTAAATCTACAGGACACCTTTAGTTTTAGCCTCAAATTGTGGGGCCTGCATCATTAATGCCTGGCAACGGAGTTGGGGATAGGGTTCACAATTTCTTTGCACAAGAAAACTTGCCCCAGGGTCTGCGCTCCCAGGATGGGAATTGGACTTTAAATGACAATTTGTGGGTTGGTAATCAGAAACAGTTTGGTGCGCCGGTTTCCAGTCCAAGAAACTATAATCCGCAACAACCAGGTAACACTATAGTTCTTAATTGCAAGTTTTTGATGTTACTTGGCGTTTCTCTAGTTATTATTTTCGATACGAGTTAATATTAGAAAAGTTTTGATTGCTTTAACTAGAGGTGACAAAGTAGACGGGTCCAAGTGATCAAGTAACAGGTTTGAAAGGGGTTTGGGTCACCATTAAACATTTCTGTCCCTTTTCAGGGTTTCTTAGGTATAACCACTGTGTTGAATATGATTACAAAATCTGTAAAATTAAACCACTAATATATATATTGTTTGAATAAAGTTATCTAAGAGGCTGTAAGCATTAAAACACTTAGGGACACTTTCGGTCCGTTTTACCCACTTGATGTGTTCCATTTTGAACTAAGTTTTTAAAATTTATCCTTTTGATCTGGTAGAGGTTAAATTTAACTTGTAGAGGCCAATTGTTGAAATTGCCACCTCTAGTTGTAATATCACTGTTTGTATTAACATTTTTAACTTTGACACATTTTATCCTCACTTTAGCAGAAACTGAGAGAGGACACAGTGGTCAAAGTGTCCCAGACCAATATTTATCCAACATTACACAAACAAATGTAAGGCCCGAGTTTGCTAGAAGTCTGTCTCAGTCTCACCATGAACAGCCAAGCTCTAATGGCTACATGTATGGACACCAAAATTTTCAAACAAGGCCAGACGAAGCAAATTTTATGGGAGTGAATACAGAATTTGCGCAAAATAATGTGAACCAAAGGGGTTCTCCGTTCTATGAGTCGCAACAAGAACCTGTTCGTGAACAACCTCCAAAGAATCCTTTCAGATCAGAGAGTTCTGAGGCTCATGGTAGTTTTGATCTTTTTGGTGGTCAATATCAGACTAATAGTCAACATCCCGGTTTATTTCAACAACCATTACAACAACAGTCAGGATTTGGTGACATACAACAACTGCAACAGCAACTTATGCTCAAAAAAATGCAAGAGCTTCAAAGGCAACAGGAGATTCAAAGTCAACAAAATGTGATAAATCACGCTTCTAAATTTGCTAGGCAACAAAACGAGATAAATCAAGCTTCTCAATTTGCTAGGCAACAGGCATCTGGAAGCCTTTCACATGGGCTCGTTAATGGCACTCCAACTTCTGATTCATCTGGTTATGGTTGGAATGAGCCTGCAGTGGTCAACCAAAACTGGTTGCACCGTCCCTCACGAGTGTTGCACCCTGAGCAGCAGACTGAACCGTCTTTACACAGGATTCCTGTCTCTAGCTCAAAAGGACCTATAAACCAGTTTCCTCATAATAATTCATTTCCTGGTAACAACTATGCTGCAATTCCAGAACAACACATGGCTCCAAGTAAAGGTTTATTTGGAAACACATTTAGTCAAGGGTCAAACAGCAAGATGAGAATGGAACACATTCACCAAATACACGCCCCACAAAATCCATCTGTGCAGGAATCCCCTGTAGAGACGGTACAGGAAAAATCAGCTACGGATGCAGCTCCTTTGGATCCCGAAGAGGAGAAAATCTTGTTTGGTTCAGATGATAACATATGGGAAGCGTTTGGAAGTAGCAAAAACATGACTGGAGGAGTGTCTAGTTTGTTAGATGATAATGAATTTGCAAGTGGTTTGCCTTCTATGCAGAGTGGTAGCTGGAGTGCTCTTATGCAATCTGCAGTGGCGGAAACTACTACTAGTGGTGGTGATGTAGGGGTACATGAAGGGCCTGATCTGAATTTTCAGAACCCTGAACTGCCACCTGGCAAACACCCTTATGAAGACAGTGGGAAACATCAAACACCAACAGCTTTAACTGATATTAACTTGCCTAATATGAATGATAAACATCATAAAAACATGGGGTTCCAACATTTTTCAGGAGGAAGCAATTGGTTACACCGTGGAGGTCTACAAAAGGCAGACGCTGAAGAAAGCCGACTATTTGAAAATTCTGTGGCAGGTCAGCGGACATCTCAGCCGCATGGAACAAGCCAACTGGATAAGAAAACAAATAGTTGGAATGCAAATGAGCCTGTTCCTCCATCTATGAACTCTGGATTCAATATGAATGAGAATAGTAATTCATTGCAACAATCTCAGAATAATGATTGGAAGAGAGTAAAAGCTGCTGCTATACCACATTTAAGTAACTCGCAGCAGGGTGGTAATCATTCTAATCAATTCTCTCCCAACAACCATAATATTAATCACTGGAAACATGTTGATTCCTCGGTGAAATCTAAAGGGAGTGAGAATTCAGAGATTACACAACGTCGTCTAAATAGTAAGGGCCCACAGGTGTCTGAATCATCATATAATAGCTCAGATAAGGAGGATCTAAATAGCAGTAGAAAGGAGAACTCTAATGACAGCTACAGGTCAAGTTCATCTCACCTTCCTAATACGGTTGGTCAAAGGGAACATTTATCTTCAGATGCTGGTGACTCTAGATCCTTGGCTGGAACAAAACAAAGTTTATCTAATCAGGCCGGTCGAAAGATTTCGGGCCCGGGCCCACGGAAGTTTCAGTATCATCCAATGGGAAACCTGGATGAAGATGTTGGAGTGCCTTATGGAACAAGACAAGGTACCAATACAAAGCCAGTGTCCCTGCAGCATTCCCGAGGATTGGGAGCTCAAAATCAAGGAAATTTTGGACTTACCAAAAGTAGCGGCCAGGTTTGTAGTTCTTTTATAAATAATTAATGCTTTAACTATGATTACAGCATAATATTATTACAATATCAATTTAAATCTTTAAATAAAAATGATATTGGAAGTTGTCTGCATTACAAATAGACTTTCGGTACCCGTTTGAGATAATACATAGCCAAATTGACAGCTTCATAAGTAAACGGGTTAAAATTGAAACCTCTAATGTACATGCATAACATTTGTTTCTTATGATAGTCTGGTTACAAGTGACCACTATTTTATTTTTCAGGGGTCTGTACCTGAGGTTGGAGTCCTGAAAGGATCTGATGATATGCGTTTCAAGGGCATGGTTCCTGGTCATCTGCCTAATATCTTTGCTCCCCATGACAGATCTGTTGGTTTGTCCACATCAGATAAGGCATCTCAACCTAGGTATGATTTGAATTGTTGTGTTCTTTATTTCCTGTCCTTTAATTATCACATAATATAAAATATGTTGATTTTCATTGTCGACTTGAGCAGTCAAAGTCAAAATATGCTGGAGCTTCTTCACAAGGTAGATCAATCAAGAGATGGTGGAATTGCAAGGCATTTGAACTCAATGGAACGTGATTTGTCATCTGAGATCCCTGAACCTGAAAATTCTGATGGGTCTTTTGGTGGTCACCAGAGAAGTCAATCATCCAACTCTCAGGGTATTGGTTTACAGCTGGGCCCACCGTCACAATGGTTACCAATGGCTATGCAGGCGGTCAAACAAAATTCTTCGAGTCAACCTCAACCATCTGCTAATTCAAGAGGCAAGGGTCATGCTGAGCTGTCTCCTTTTCATCATTTCCAGGAAAAATTACATGGAGATATTAAGAATGATAGAAAGAGCATATCAGGTCAAAGTGAAAGTCAAAGCACACAGAATAAGATGATGACCAACTTATCTGCAGCTTTAGGTGGTACGGATTTTCCTAATTCAAGAAATCATCTTCCAAACCATCCAACGGCTGGCAATGAATCTTTTGATGAACATACTTCTCAAATCAGGAAAGCAGATGAAAGAGTGCAGGTTTCACATTCTTTAACAGGGGAAAAGTTAGATGCCTTTCACCCTCGTGCTAGTTCTAGCGTGCCTCAACAAGGTGCATTTCCCAAAATGTTGCCTAATGCATTGTCAAATCTCCCAAGTAAACAACTTTTTTCAGCAACTCAATCTCACAAAAGTCAATTCAATATTGTAGAATCAACTTCTTTAGGTCAGCAGAATCTAGAGGAACAAGAAGCAGAAAAGAGAGGGAATAAAAGTTTTTTGAATGCACAGGGGATTATTACTTCTGTAGGGGAACAGTCAACTGAAAAGGTTGACCGAGGTCAAACGATGAATGGACCAGCAGCAGGCAATGATTCATCTACTGCATCTCAGAAAGATCTTGAAGCATTTGGTCGTTCTCTTAAACCAAATAATTTCCATCAACAAATTTCGTTACTGAACCAAATGAAGGCTTATAAACATACCGATAATGACCCAAATAACAGGGTATTAAAGAGATTGAAAGATTCAGATAACTTATTGCGTGGTCCGCAAGTAACCGTTCAACTTGGAAATTCTGAAATGTCTATATCAACATTGCCAACGGATAATGTTCACCGGAGTTTAGCTTCTCTACCTGCTAATCCACCATTTGCATCTGATCAAAATGGGCCTACTTCTGTTAAAATTGAGAACTCTCACATAAGTCCTCAAATGGCTCCATCATGGTTTGATCAATATGGAACGTTGAAAAGTGGTCAAATGTCTTCACAAAGAGCTGATGCTGTAAGGACTGTAGCACAGCCTTTTAAAGTTTCTGGTAGCTTGGAGGCAACACATGATTCAAAGGAGCCACCAACAAGTGGTGCGGCCAATACCAGTCAGGATGGTGTTATCTGGAAAACACCGGTTCCATCATCTCTGGCGGCTGACCACCATTTGACCTTCCAGCCACTGCAACCCAGCATCACTGTTCAAAATTTGGTTACAATAAGACCAAAGAAGCGCAAGTGGTCTAGAGATGAAATTCATTCTTGGCTCAAGGAAGTATCAGGGAGTTCTAAAAATCTTCAAGGCATCTGGTGAGTGTAAAAGGGATCATTTTTTTTAAAATTTTGTAGCTAGTAGAGATGGCAAAATGGGTAGGCTGGTTAACGGCTCCAACACAAGCTGAAACATTCTGTCCAAAATATAAAACGAACACATAATTAGCATGCCAAAAATGGTTTCAAAACTTGTAGTTTTCTAATATAATAATATGAATTAGGAGGTTTTATGCATTAAAATTACAGGTTAGGTGACTTTTAGCCTGTTTCTCTTTAGCTGATCTTTTTTTTATATATGACGAGCTAGGCCTCTCCTACACTGAATAAATGTTCTTTTTCTTTAGGTGCCTATAATAGACACTGAAACATGTTTTCATCAAGATTCTATTTTTAACCTGGTGTAAAAACTTTAACTTGCAGGACTGCTATGACGGAATGGTGTGAAGCAACCAAACGGTTGATGGAAAAGGTGGGATATCCCACGTTTTCATTTATTTTCGAGTGTTTTGTATTTTTTTCTGTAGTTTCTAATAAATATATGGTGATTGTTGACAGGTGGAAGATGACGGAGGATTAGTTGAAGATGTACCAAGACCAAAGAGACGTATTATCTTGGCAACACAGTTAATGCAGCAACTATTTCCCCCTCCTCCACGCACTATTCTTTCAACAGAAGCTACTGCAAACTATGAAAGCGTGGCTTTTTATGCTGCTCGGTTGGCACTAGGGGATTCATGCAATCTAGTATCTTGTGTTTCTCATAGGGAATCAAATCTGTAAGAATGATTCTACATGTTTGAATTTTTTAAAACTGTTACATTTTTATGTATCTGAGATTTATTTTGGTGCGGAAATGCAGCCTCTCCAATAAAAGCAGAGACTCTGAGAAAATCGATGATAATCGTCTTTCAGAAGCTGTGGAAGACTGCATGAGTAAAGCAAAAAGGGTAGAAAGTGATTTTTCAAGGTAACTTTCGCTTCACATTCCCCACACATTAGCTATTAGTGGGATTTTACTGGGTATGATTGTTGATTGTTATTGTTTTGCTTCATGTTATTAGGGTTAACACACGCTTCTGATTGTTAAGTCTGTTTATTTAAAAATTAAAAAAGATAAATGAAAATCCAAAATTTATCCCGTTAATTTGTAAGTATCCCTTTCATTACAAATTACAATAAGCCAATTATACGAACAGGTTCATGTGTGCATCTAAATTAGAGATTATAGGATACCATGGAGGTGGCAATTTTGACCCGTTACGTAAGAATGGTTTGACTCAGGTTTTGTTTTTCTCAGGTAAAATAGAAAAGATAGCTAAAAACGGTCATACGGGTCAAAAGTTGTCCATAGTGTATTTTTAAAGCATAAAACCTCCTAAATTATTTCATTTAAATTATTAGATTATTTCTGAAATAATATAGTTTTCCTTATCCTATTTAATATTTCATTAGATTTGGTTTCTTAATCTTGTTACTATGGTAGGCTGGATAAGAGAGCATCAATCTTGGATTTAAGAGTGGAATTTCAAGATTTAGAGAACTTCTCGATTATCAATCGGTTTGCTAAATTCCATGGAAGGGGGCAAGCAGATGGCGAATTATCTGATACAGCTGCAAATGCACCAAAACCACACCCTCAAAGATATGTTATTGCAGTCCCATTGCCCAAGAATCTTCCAGAGAGGGTACAATGCCTGCCACTATGATCCCTCATCAGTTTTGTTGCACGTAACGCCAACCACCACCGACCACCGCTAAGGAGCACCATGGGATCCACCGTTTATGTAAAGTGCAGGAGAAGGTGATTATAATAAACAAATGGCGGTTTGATGATGATAATGATAATGATGGTGATGATATTCTGCCTTTAATTTTTGAGAAATACAAGCTCGACTTGGTACGGGGAATTTTCGTTTGGGGGATAAATTTGGAACCGAAAAGTTTAGCCAATTAGTTAGCAACAAATAGATAAAATTGTTGTCTTGAATCTCTGTGCCTCTAATATGTATTATTTTAGTGGGATGGATATTCTTATCTGGCTGCAATATATCCGGGCTCCCTGAATGTTTTTAGATAAGTTATGTATTGGTGAGATATTATTTGGCCAAACATCACAACTCATGCTTTTTTCAGTTGTAAACTTAACCAGACAACCGGTTTGAGTTAAGATTCAAATTCAGTTTTGGTTTGTTTAGATTCCAATCTTTGTTTTATATTCGGTTTTTTTTCAACTTTTGGATTGCTGGTTTTTAAAAGCCAGCCTGTATAAACCCGAACTGTAACACCCATATTTCAATTTAGAGTTCGTATTTGGTTTTTGTTTGTTCCGCAGGCTCCACTCTTAATGATGTCCTTTTGACGGCGTAAAACTTTTCTGGTTTGTTTCACTGATGTGAGATTTGATGTACATGTATATGACAATGTGTCCAACTATCTAGATTTGATTCGGAGTTGTAATGGATCTTAATGCACATGTAATAATGGTGTGTCAGACAAATTGTCTATAGACATAATAATGTGTCCAACTGTCTAACTACGATTTTTTGTTGTAAGGAGTTATGATACATATGTATATAATGATGTGTTTAACCTATTGTAACGGTACATCCAATTTCACAAATTTGTATTTCAAACAAACACAAAAACTCAAATAATCCTAGAAAGTCATCGTACTTCCCGACAATTTTAAAGTTTTTTCATAACTTCTGATGTTGCTGTAAATATCCCGTGTGATTAAAATACCGCAATCACCATTCACTGAGAAATCCTCACATGTATGTGTCATGTCGAGGAGCTTTCCTACGCTTTCTATAGAAAATATTTTTTTTACGAACAATAAATATAGACATTAGCTCGTAGAAGTCAAAGAATGATAGGTGTAGATAAAGTGTGCTAGGTTAATCAACCAAGTAAATTACATTTTTCTGTTCCTGTTATGAGTCAGATTACGGAGTCCATGTCATAAATTTTACGGGTATAGTCCCTCTGACACTATTTACTTTCAAGTCCCTTAACGGACACATTCACATTCCCCTCTCCCCCTTCTCTCTACTGTTTTCGTTGTCCCCCACCCGTACCCACTTCATTGGAATATCGGAATATAAATCCCGTTTTCCCCACGTATCAAATTAAACTCCCACAAGCCCCAAATCAGTGCTCACAAAAAGCCTCACTGGCCTATTGCCACAAACCACCGCTGCCATCACGAACCAATGTTAAATCAGGGATCGATTACTTCACGCGAAGCTAGTGTAGGAATATCACCAAGCATTCGAAAAAGCAACCACATTGGTTTCTACAATGATTCGACCTTTGACAGGAAAACATGGTGGGAAGGGATTAGGGTTTAGCAATTGAAGCTAGAATTCATCCACAGAAGTTTCCTACTGTACAAATCAAATATTGAAAACATTATTTCTACAAAAAACCCCACCTAATTAGGGATGCAATGGGACGATTTGGTACATGTATTGATAATCCTAGTCTCATAGCTGGTTGTAAAACCATGTATTGGTAATCCAGAAGTTTACCCATCCTAGGATTTCTCCTATTGAGTACACTTAACTATGGAATTCTACTCTCATCCACAACCATTATGCCCAAAACGCATTGATAATATTTGAGACAGTGTATTTCTTATGACAGTATCTCTCCCGTAGACAGAACATAATAAAATAATATGGGATTTACCTAAGGCGTCATAAATTATACCTACTTGTTTCTCATATATGTAATAATATATTACTGATTCTAAAACATTATCAAGCTTAAAAGAGTGCTTCTTACTTGTATTATAATGTAAAAAATATGGTGAATTTTCTTCTATAAAAATGCATTTAATAAAACTATAAAAAATATGAATTTAGTTTAGAAAATAAAATCATGTTTGAAAAACTCAACCTATAAAATAAATAGTAAACAATTTTAGTGAAAAACAATGAAATCAAGTTTGCAAATTATAGCCGCCCTTATAAACATTTTGAAATATTTTATATTTTAAAAGGTTGGTTAAGACTTAAGAGACTTAACCTTCTTTATTTACTCTTAAAAAATTATAATCACCCACCACCGAAAGATCGATCTCGAGATTGTTATATTTAAACTATTTAACTTAATTAAATACATAATAATGGTTTTTACCACAATTATCAATGACGTGAGAAAATAATAGAGTCTAATTCTTTCTTTTTTCTTTTATCAATTTAAATAGGAAACTGTTAGTTAAACATACACTACTGTAGCTGACCGTACACCACTAACACCTCTAATACGGGCCCCATTAGACCTTTTCCACCCAATACAGGTTGTTTTGAGACGATACAGGTCATATGGTACACACAATACGCACCGTATTACGTCTGGAATGTGACATGTCCAGAAATCTGTCGACTTTCACTTGTGTGTTTTACGAACCATATAATATGAAGAAGGTGGTGTTCGCTTATAAGCACCCTTTAAATACATACTTTTTTGTCCTTTCCGCAACCACACTATCAATTGTGAAGAATCAAATTTTACTCTAAGACAACACTTTAGTTTCCATATATAAGTTGAAATTGTAACGCTAAAACAACATATAAGTGAATGATTAAAATTTCACAACTTCTAATATGGAACAAAATGTCCTCTTTTCTGTAGGGTTCTTGGTTTTCACACAAGTATACTTCTTCTAACCACCATATATATAATACGCGCCATTTTGAGCCAAAAACCATGAGAAAACACCAAGTTTGAGAAAGGAACCCGAACCTTGGGTAGTCAGGCAGGCATCTCTTCAACATTGCTTATCGAAGGCTCTCTAAACTTCATGAAACATAGTTGACATGCATCTCTTCTCCCACTTCAGAAAATATATCTTCCACCCTGTTTACAAACCATAAAGTAAAGATACAAGCTTTTATTTTATGCACAATCAATGATCAAAACAAGAGAGATGTTGCTATATTGACTTGTAAGTCAGCCTTTCCCCTTTACTCGCGCGATTCACACAACTTACAGAGGAACTCAAGATTATATGAACACAATAACGCTTTGTATTGCTTGTAAGGCTCTATTGTTAAGTGTATTCAAACAATACAAGATGTTCGTGTGTTCATATAATCTTGTGTTCCTCTACTTCTGGCACGCCATTTCCTTAATCGTGAAGACAGTAGGAGTGACGAGGAACCCACACCTTTAAGCAAATCACCAAGTAGACCCGATTCCCAAACATTTGCCCCATCACACCTAGCTTCCATTCAAAGAACAGGAGAATCTTCTATTCTACTAGACAGATATATCATCCAACACTTGAGCATCATTTATTTTACTACTTCCTCTTATCCCCCAAAAAATTGGGGCATTTTCTTTTCGGTGAGATTTTTTTATTGAAATTTACTTTTTTGCACATAGGTAATTAATCTCTGCTTGATATTTGACAACTTTTATAGTTCCACAAGTTTCACTTTACATATTTTCAAGTTGATGAGGGACGTTTTCTAGTGTCTTGATAGTTTTTCGACCATCTATCCTACTTTTGGAGAGAAATATGTTTTAACGCATTGTCCTTATTAAACTGGTGTTTCATTTAAACCTCATTATGGACAAATATTGAAAAAAAATGCTTGTTCAGCATAAAGTAAGACGCATGGCCAAAAAGCTATCACAAGATTTGCTAATATGGTAGTCTAACAAACATGTTTTTGATATTCTAACCAATCAAAGATAGTTGCAAGTAATATATGAGGATTTATTGGTACCTGTGTTTATCTATATTAACATCTGCAAGCCAGGCTGTCAAATAAGTCTGCAAAATAAGACGGGTCAAGTCCAAATAAGTTTCATATGATAATATGGTGCAAGAGAATTACGAAAATGGCCATTTTGGCTAATTTATTTTTACATAAATAGCTATTTTAACCAACTCTTTAGAAATGCTTGCTTTTGGGTAGAGGGTCAAATGTTCACATCCAACATAAAAAGTAAAATAAAATTTGAGGAAAACCACGAATAAGCCATAACATATGATACTATACATAATAATGCAGTAGGTAAAGATTGACAACCAGTTACTATTTGGTAAATAATTATTTATTTACTACTGTAATGAGGAAAACATGCAACCATAAATATTATTATTGGAATAGCAGAAATAACGGACTACTAAGAGCAGTCTGTTTGAATGGTTATAGTTAGTGGTGGCAATTTTGATCCATTTATTTACATTGGGGTCGATTCGGTTTGTGGATTATCTGAAACAGATAAAAAGATTAGCTATAATGGGGACGGGTCAAATGGTTTGAAAGTTGCAATGTCTATTTTTAATGCATACAACCTCCTAAATCATTTTATATTTAGATTACTATTGTAAAAAAAGATTGTTTTTGCAATCATAACTAACACATCATATATATGATAAAAAAAAATCTAAAATGGCCAATTTCAACCCCGAAACCGTTACCCAACCCATCCATGATCCATCTTGCAAGTTGCAACCTCTAGTTATATAACATTGATTAATTAGTTGATGATTTGAGTCATATACCTGTAAGACATCAGAGTCTAGTTGGTGACCTGATTCAGAAGCTTCTCCACAATCCAAGTTGCACCTACTTAAATCATCAAATTCCCCTTCATAAATTTCATCTGACCAACACAATCTTTTGATGATGGAATCTTCTTTACTTCCAAGGGAAAGAAATTCTATCACAAGTACACGCTGCACTTTCATACGCAGACCATTTAATAATAAAATACTTTGTAGATTAACTTATCTTGCTGTGGTTCAAATAAATTCAAGATGTACCTTTAAATATAGTTCCAGTTTGAACATATGAACCAGTTCCGAAGCTAATTTCTCTAGCATCATGATGAACGAAAAATTAGAGGTAAGAAATTTTTTTTCCTGAAAATAAGTATAAGTAGAGCCATAAATATAAATGAGCTAAAATTACCAAAAGAAGATATAGACCAAAACGTAAAGACCGGCATCCCTCCACCATCACCATTGTCATTTGTGTCCTCTGTACTGCTAGAGAACTGTATAAGTGGGCTACTGGTTCCCCCCTTAAGGAAACATCTTAGGGACGTACTCGTGTTGACCATGTTGACTATTGTAGCCACCTGCAAATAAAAAATTAATGAGTATAGTATGTATGCATATTGAGGGCGGGCCTTGGAGCAACTGATAAGGTTGCTGCTTTGTGACCTTGAGGTCATGGTTCGAGCCGTGGGAAACAGCCTCCTGCACATCATATCGCAAAGCGATCCAGTCCCCCGCACAAATGCGGGAGCTAAGTCAAGCATCGGGTACGCCTTTTTTATAGTATCTATGTATAATATTGTATATCTACATGCATATATGTATGATTGTATGTATGTACGTATACTTGATAAGAAAGGTTTGTGCTAAACGCACCCCCTTTTATTTCTACTGAATGTACCCCTCCCCTTATCACATCTATCATTCCATCTTTTCAAATCACTCACTCGCATATGTATACACTATATCAATATGGGTACATTTAACCAACACCTTTCTTATGAGATTTACTCTAATATAACCATTGTTTACGAAACACGCCTACCATTTCTTTGTACGAAGACAAGAGATTATCACGATGAAGAACCTACAAGGAACGAGCAAACATGAGTTAGGATCCAAAACATAGAACACATAAACCATATGATAATTTAAGTAATCGAAATTATGAACATGAAACTTGATGATTTTGAATCAAAATTGAAGCCCATTTTTTTAATTTAAAAAATTTAAATCTCCAATTCCAAATCATGAAACTTAAAAATCCTAACACAATAAACAACACAACTGGAATTAGCAGGTATCAATCACCACCTGTTGCTTTAACAACTTCCAGCAAGCTTTCTTTTGAATACCAGGCATGTCACTCAAAACACCCAACTCCATATCTTTCATATACCTGTAGTCAAAAAAACCCGTGAAAATTTAAATGCACAAATAGCATACCAAATGGCATAAACCCATGAATGTGTGACGCGTATGCACTAGGGGTGTAAACAAACCGAGTCGAGCCCGAGCTCGGCTCGAGAGCAGTTTTTCAAGCTTGAGCTCAGCTCGTTTATTATTTACTAATTAATTTATATATACACTTATAATTACTTTTATATATTTTTTATTATAATTTTGATTTAAACATAATATATATTATTTAGTTATTTTTATCATAATTTTATACATAATATTAAATTATTATATAAATATACTATATAAAAAATTATATAAATAATAGGCTTGTTTGGGCGGGCTCGAGCTCGATAAGTGAAACTCGGGCCTGGGCTCGTTTATTGAACAAGCTTATTTTTATGCTTGATACGAGGTTTTAGCGAGCCGATCTGGAGTAGCTCACGAGCGGGTTTTGCTCGTTTACACCCGTAAATATGCACATAAAGATATAAATTAAAAACTTTGCTTTAATAACTATAAAATGCTATTAATCAAAGATGCTGACAAGGTGTTTGAGAAAATGCCTCTGAGAAAGATGAGCATTGACGAGTGAAGTGGCGTGTGATCTGGCGGTTGAAGATGAAGACGCCCAATCTTGTCTGAGAAGATTCAATTTGGACCACTGGTTTTTCATGTTTCTTTGTGCTGCGGGTCTCCATAGCCGGTTTATTGGAGATGGTGAAGATTTGGGTCCGGAATTGTGAAGGGTTTGGTGGGTTGTTTCAGATAAAGAAGGCTGAGAAACTTTTGACTCCATTTGTGTATTCGAATTTCGGATGTATTCACCGGAAATCTTTGATGAACATAAAGAATGTCTGCAGAAAAAGTGATAAACCACTTGAGTTGGAGTGCTGGTGTTCAATACCCTAAAATATGAAATCATTTTTTTTTTCTTTTTTATTATTATGAGTTAAATACGTTTTAGTCCCTCTAGCCTAACTCAAATAACTATTTTAATCTAAAAGTTTAAATTTAACTTTTTTTTAATTCAATAGTTATGATGAAGATTTTAGAATGCAGGCGAATGATTAAAATCGAAAGTATTGGATTAAAAATATCAAATTTAAACTTTTAGATTAAAATAGTTTTAGATTAAAACTAAAAATGTCAAATCTAAAATCAAAACTTTTAGATTAAAATCGAAACTATTGGACTAAAAATGTCAAATCGAGGACGAAATTCCAATAAGTAAGGGAGACTGTAACAACCCCGATTTTAGGGCTATTTTTATTTTATTTTATTATCATTCTAGAAGATGTAAGTGACACAGACGGGTATCGGTATAAGAATTTATGACACAATTAGTGGTTACAAACGAGACCCAATGAGCTTGGCCCATCTATGATTTATTAGACTTAGTCCATACATTAGTTATCGGGCTTGGCCCAATCGTCCAAAAACTCATTAAATATAGACACACCTATAAAAACCCAACGGTTATGCGGTGCTAATCATACCCGACTTGATTCAAGTATGGAACCCGAGGCCATACCATATGCAACATATTACATTAAGAATTACTTAAATAAATACTACCTACATGAATTATGAACTTATAATTATAATATTACTCATACCTATTGCGTGCACTCGCGTATCTAGAAGTCCCAAACACTGGTATAAGATGATCCGTACATAAAAATAAGAACAGAAATTAATAATAACTAAAGTATGTAGTTGTATAAAAGTGAATATTAATGTCTCACATTTATTAGCACTAAAGATAATACCTAGTGTTACAATTTAAATAAATGTTACATGGTTTATATAAAATCCATGTGTTTATAAAACCCACCATCTAATATGCTTAAGAATCCTACATATAAATATATGAATCATTTATATAAAAGAATTATTTACCTACTTCTATTTATCTATTTATTTAGTTAAAACCAATTCTTGTATAAAGGTCTAGCTTACCTTCATAAAGTCAACACTTTTATTTAAACTTTAAAGAATTACCATAACTTTTTTTTTTGCAATTCTTGTCCCAGGGCTTCATTCGATTTTTTTTATATAGAATACATTCCATTTTAAAGCAACCTTTTAATTCCTAAAAACTAGCAAAAAAAAATGTTCTTTCCTTTGCAAAATCGTCCAACTCCCACATCCCCATATTTTGAATTCATTTATTTTAATCATCCATCTATATCTTTTAATATCTTGTAAAGAATAATACCAAATCTCCTAATTCCCTATGCATATCCCTTAGAAATCTTGTCATGTTTACACACACCAAGAACCATCCCCCTTCACCAATCGATATGCATATCCCTTAGAAATCTTGTCATGTTTGCACACACCAAGAACCATCCCCCTTCACCAATCCGATCTTCATCAGGCATTCTTCAACCCAAAGACCCATTGCATGTCTTTTTGATTAATCTCTTATACAACCATCTCTTTCATCTCATTCTCCCACAAAGCTCTCAAGAAACATTCTCCATCAACAGCTGAGTTCGAAACAGCCTCCATACATTCCAGAAAATCGAATTCTTGGTGAAGAACAAGCAAAGATTCAAGCCAAGATCATCCCATGTAAGCTACTACATCATTCGACATTCAATCTCTTGTATAAACACCATCTTTATGCACGATTTCTGTCCAAATCACAGCCCTAACATTGTCTTATATTCATCCTCGTTTTTGTTCTCATAGCTTGGAAGAAACACTCCAAGAATCGGCCCAAACAAAGCTCAAGTAAACAAGTAAGTACACTCGTTTATTCCACCCGAATCATCGGGTTTTCCTTTCCAATTCGTCATATAATCAGCCATGGATAGCCATATTCATGGGTGATGATATAACTACTGATGGCATGATCAAGACTTGGCATACACGTAGCTTTTGAAATCTTACAACCGAAAAGTTGAATTGCAAAACCCTAAAATAGGATTTTAATCTATATAATCGGAAGCTAAATTTTTAACTCCATCATAACCTTACTAAAAACCATTATTTGAATATGAGATGACTCATTTAGAACTCCAAAACATGCACAAACCTTCACCCAAAACGGTTTTGAATCTGAGATCACTCGTATTATCACCTTAAAACGGTCAAATTATCATTCCGTCCATATTTTTACTTAGCCCTTTGAAATCTGAACTATTCCAGAAGATAAACACTCTTGTTGGATCCCTCAATCTTCCTAAAGACCCATCCCTTGTTAAGGTACGCAAGCCTACCCGAAAACCTTACGTTTATAAGCATTATTTTCACTATTTTGCACCGTTGTAGGCACGTATGACCACCCTATATGTCCAAACCACTAAAAATACTAAATTTACAGATTACTAAGTTCCTAAAGCTGACTCATAACAGCCTATGGCTCTAAACTTGAAAAGATGTCAAAAACTATTGAAAAACCGTTGTGAAACCGTCGAAAACGGATTCCACAATCTTATTTATTCAAAAACAACCTTTTCACCAACAAACTTATAAACTCATAATTTTACCAAATTACATATGTCCCAAATAAAGAGTTTTCCAAAAATAATCGCTTGAAACATTTACAAAACGACCGTACGATTTTGAAACGAGTTTTAGAGCCATAAATTGGGAAAACTAGTTAGACACCTCAGAAAATTATGAAATTTTACAAAAAACCTTAAAATACTAATATAAACCCAGGAAAAATGTTGAATTTGGTGCAAGCCTTCAATTAGTATGATTCTTGTTTAACGTACGTAAAATAAACCGATAACAACATGAATTTTTAATAAATAGCGTTTCTGACCAAAAACTAAGTTTTATAATTTTTTAGGACTTAAAAATAATGTTCTAAGGCTGTATAAAATGTAAAGTCGAATTTCTAAGTTCATTTAATAATATTTAGGAATTTATGTTATTTCTAGACAATTAAATGCACTAAAAATAGAAAAATACAAAAAATAATTATATAAAAATTATTTTTATAACTTATGAGTCTTAACCTACTGTAGAAAAATATAACTTAGAAATTTTGAGGTAATTTTAATTATTTAAGAAAATATATCATTTAAACGCGTTATAACGATAACTAATTAAGTAAAAGTAACAAAATGAATAAAATAGTTATAAACCTTATTTTTTCATAATTTTTGTCTTGCATAACTTAAGTATGACTCCCACTTGAATTATATAGATAACCTTAAATTATATATTAGTTAATCACTTTAAAAACGTGAGTCTTAGCAAAACCGACATGTTAGAATAAAGCAATATTACAATATTATTGGTTTACCTTATTTTATAGAGATAGATGATTTATATAATAACTAAGAACCATAATAACATAAGTATTAATATGTATACTAAACCTAAGTTTATTCGATGATAAATAATATAGTAACCAAACTAATAGAACAGGTTCTTTTGGACATAGTGTACAATATCACCTTAGGACACCGACACGTATGGACTAGTCTATGATATTTGATTTATTAGTAACACATTGTTCTAAACATAGGGGCCTAGTTTGTATCAACCGACGACTTATCTTTCAAGCTGCCACAAGGTGAGTTCATGTGATCCCCGTTTTACAAATTATTTCTATACACGTTTTGGGGACATGAGATACATACTCCTAAACTATTTTATACTTGGTATGATACATAAATAAGGCCATTTTATCTGCCATAATGAATCCCCAAACTTTTGTACACAATCATTAACTCCTTTGGAGCCAACGAATATATGGGTAATACTATCTTGTGAAACCCCCGCACACCATGGGCCCGACGTAATCGGGACAACCTCCCATGGAATGATAATCATATAATGATGATAAATATCTTGTGACATATATTCGTTTAACAGTTGTAAGCTTATATTGGCAGACATGGGCAATTAAACCCATAACAATAAGGGATATGAGTTAAGGGAAATTATTATTTCTAGATGTCCACGGGTTGTGGGCACACGGTTGATTGTGAACTTATTTATTATGCACGAAACTTATTTAATTGTGTCTGTTGTCTAAAACGCATGAATTCACCAACATTTTGTTGACGTATTTTGAGTATGTATTTCAGGTACTAACCAAGAGAAGGAGACTTAGGCACAACACTTAAAGTACAACCATAAAGAAACTAGAAGAATAAATTGTTTAGACATTTGTCCTTTGATTGGTTGTAACTTTGTTTTTATTTACTTTCAAGACATGTATTTTTGAGTTTGGACGTTTAGTCCAACTAAGTAATGTAATTTTTATTTCCGCTGCGTTTGGTTGATATCAGTCTTCGCGCCTAGCCACCTGGTTGGGTTGTGACATAATGGAATCTCTATAACTAGGGGTGTGCAAGGTTCGGTTCGGTTATTAGCCTTAACCAAAACTGAAACCGAAGTCATCGGTTAATCTATTTTATTAACTGATCATTTTTCGGTTAATCGGTTCGGTTTATTCGGCTAGTTTTTGGTTTTCGGTTCAGTTCGGTTATTTTGGTTAATAACCAAAACCAAACTTTCGCTATAATTTTTGCTTAGCAATACATGAAATGGAGGCATAAATACATGAAATTGAGGTATAAATACATGAAATGGATGTATAAATACAAGAAATAGATGTATAAATACATGAAATGAAGGTATAAAACATAAAATACATGAAATGGAGGTATAAAAGCTATAAATATATGAAAATAGGGATGGTTCGATTCGGTTCGGTTAGCCAAGGATAAAGAAAAAATGGATAACCGATCTTCGGTTAATTTGGTTATTCGGTTAATTTTAGTTCGGTTTTATCGATTTTCGGTTCGATTTCGTTAACAGTTCGGTTATTGCTCACCCATATATGTAACATGGAAAACAAGATGATATCAGTCGAAAGAATTCTTCAGTTTGCAAATATTCCAAGAGAAGCTCCCGAAGTCATCGAAAGTCACAAACCGACCCTAAATGGCAAACAAAGGGACAAATCGAGCTCAAAGATCTACATGTTCAATACCACCCTGCTCTACCAACAGTTTTGAGAGGCATCACTTGTACTTTTCAAGGTCAAAAGAAATTCGGGGTCGTGGGAACACCGGGACGATTTACCCGGAGAAACAGGTTGGAAAAACCCTAGTCCCCAGAACGGCTACCGCCAACTTTGCTAGGGTGAAACCCTAGCTCCGCCGAAAAAACACGTCAGCTGTCACTATAGAACGAACCACTGTTGTCGCCGTTTGTAGCTTCATCCACCACTGAACCCGAGTCCTCCGCCGTCGCTAGGGCGGATGTTTTGGAGTGCATTTTAAAAAGAGAAGTAAAAGGAAGTAGAAGAAAACTAAAAATATTTGTGTTCATGAGTTTTTTAATGGAGGAAAGAAAAAGAGAAGTAAAAGAAAATGAAAGAAAAATCAAATTCACTAACATAATAGAGCCTAAAAATGCATTCCCAAACATAAGCTTTTCTTTAAGCCAAGTACTTTAAAAAAAACAATAAATCTAGTTAGTTTTTATATGAACAATAAAATTTAAAATGCGCCATCTCATCACACTCAAGATCCTAATAAACCCCACTCCAAAACCTTGGTTATTTAAAGCACAATAAAACCAATTTCAAAATGACCATAATCAGCAATTATGCCTACCATATCTCACTCGTATTATTACAGATTGGGTTTTCACTATCGATAGCAGATTAAATCGACAACAAAAGTTTGAATATAGAATGCCAAGATGAACGATTAAACAAATTTAATAGCTTTCAATGTCTTGGAACTTGGAAGAACATATTGAGTTTTCAATGTCGTGGAAGAATAGATTGGGCGCTAGACGGCAATCGGATTTGAGATTGGGAGCATTGGCCAACAGAGCAGGAGAACAAGAGTCGAATCAGTCGAGCAGGTGAGCAACGGAGCAGAAGAATCAGTGGCGAAGCTTGAAGAAAAAAGCAGGGGGGTCGGGATTTTTTCCCTATAGGGGCTGGAACTATAAAATATTCGGTCGAATACGTATAAATTAAAGCTACTAAACGAAAAATCGGCCGAATGCGTATAAATTAACACTACTGAGCGAAAAAACAGGGGAGCCCAGGGCCCCCCGGACCCTCACAATACTTCGCCCTTGAGAAGAATACGATCAGAGATTTAGGGTTTCTTAACGTGTTATGTATATATATAAAATAAATAACTAAATTTAATATTTTGATTTATATCCGAATCCAAATGAATAATTCGGATTCAGATTTTTTTAACACCTTTACTAAAATCTAAAAATCCACCTCTTTCAGAAATATTTTATGATGTTTGTGTCACAAATCATTCCCTGCCACGTGCCCGCCACATGGTTGTTCCCTTTATATCGAAAACGCTCCATTGGGCCCCACTTCTTTTTCAAAGCCACGTCAGCACTCTCATTTCCTCGCCACGAACTAATCGGGGAATGATTGCGCGCACACAAAACTGGAAGGAATCTGAATCTTCTTTTTCCCCTAATATTTCGAAAAAAGATCATCTATGCATACAGATGATTGTACGTATACATAGCTAAAAGGCAAAGCTATACAGATCTGTCTACTATTTGCTACCTTTTGCTGTTTGCGTGATTCAGGCTAATCGATTTCATCTAGGGTTTATCACACACATACAGTTTGTAAGTATTCATCTTCTTCTTCGAATGATCGATATTTGATCATTAGTATTTGCAGTTTATCTGATGATTTGTGTGCTTGTGTTTGTTTTGACTGTGAAATTAGGAAATAACAGCTTGTTAAATTGTAACGAATTAACGATCAGTGTGTATACGTTTCATTAATCGAAAACCTAGGGTTTTTGTTCCTGAAGTAGCATTTGTTTTTATTCAGTTATTGTTGAAATGATGGAAACAGAGAATTTGTGTGTTATAAATGATGGCTAGGGTTTATGAAACTTTATATGTTAGTGTTATTATTGTCTGTCAGATTTGCATGGTCACACGATTTCGTTTTGTAGGTGATATATTTCTGTAATTAACTTCTTCTCGGAAACAAAAGTTTAGGGTTATCTACTTCCACATTAAGTTTTGAAGACTGGTTTTTATTATAAACTTAGTAATCCTACAGGGATGCTCTCAGTAATTGCTTGATGGCATTGAATGCCAGCGTCGTTCGCGCATGAGTTAGAACTTGTAGAATGCAGAATACCAGAAATTAGCGGATGGATGACTACAGCCAACCTGAGATTTTGCCTCTGGCATGGATGAATAAGAATCCATCTGAATTAGCAGAATCAAGTATCTTCGTCGTCTCTTGCTTTGTTGCTGGCATTATTGGTATCCTAACTATTGTGTATACTGCTTTCCAATGGAGAAGGAACACCAGTCTGAGTTTAATGAAAGGCTTGAAAGCTACTGCAAGAAAAAAGAAGGATCCGAAATCAAGAAACAAGGTTCAGCTAGCTGCTCATACATGGCATCTGGAGTCTGGATCTCGTGGTAAAAACTTAAATTGTTGTGTGTGCTTAAAATCAGTATCATCTTCCCAGACTCTTGGACCCATGATGGCTTCAGATAGTTTCATTCACCGTTGTAGAATATGTGGGGCCGCAGCTCACCTCAGTTGCTCAAAAAAGGCTCACAGAGATTGTAAATGTGTATCTATGATTGGGGCTACACATGTCCTGCACCTGTGGGCTATCCGATGGACTGAGGTGGTTGACCAACCTGATGAAATCTCGTTTTGCAGCCATTGTGAAGAGCCATGTAGTGCTTCTTTTATTGGTGGTTCGCCAATATGGTGTTGCTTATGGTGTCAACGATTGGTTCATGTTGACTGTCATAGTAGTTTTTATAGTGACACAGGTGATGTTTGTGATTTGGGCCCGTTTAGAAGGCTGATTGTGTCACCTCTTCATGTTAAGGAATTGAGTCAGTCTTCATCAGGTGGAATCTTGAGTTCCATCACCCACGGAGCCAATGAGATTGCGTCTTCTGTACGTGCAAGTATTAGAAGCCAAAGTAAGAAAACAAAGCAAGGAAATGAAGTCTCTGTGGAAAGTAGTAACGGTGGTGTAGGGGCATCTTCTACAGAAAGCACAGCAGACAATAATTTAGCAAATGATGCCTCGAATAGAACAAAAGAAAACCAAAATGGGAACATAAACATAGAGGGTACAAGTCAAAACCAAGACGGTGATGTGGTCAAAAATTTTAGTAGAAAGCTGAGTTTCAAAAGAAGCTTATCAAATAGTCAGAGAGACGAGTCCTACATAGCAGGAATGAAGCAGAAATATGAGTTGACTGATTTGGGTCCAGATGCAAGGCCTCTTTTAGTCTTCATTAACAAGAAGAGTGGTGCTCAACGAGGAGATTCACTCAAGCTTCGTATGAATATACTCTTGAACCCTGTTCAGGTCAGTTCATCATAAGTAGTTAAGTATAGGTGGCTAGATGGTGGGTTGGGTGGTTGAGTAACGGATTGAATGCCAAAACACTCTCGGGTTGGGTGGTTGAGTAACGTGTTGAGTTGACCCAAAAACACATTTTTGTTCATTTATAATGGATTTTATAAATAGTTAACAGGTTAATCATGATTACAAAAACAATTTAAGAGGTTGTACGCATTAACCAAAAACTTATGGTGACATTCAACCATTTTGGCCAGTTCGACCAATTTGACCCTTTCCTCTCTTGGCTGACTCTTTTGATTCGACTCGTTTGACAATTAATATCAAACACCACCCAAATCGGACCACTCAAATCTCAATATTCATAAGTAAAATGGATTGAAATTGGCACCTGTAATCATAATGTTTTAAAATACTCATAAGACATTGCTTTCATGAAGGTTTTTCTTTCTCCACTATATTATTTTGCCAATAGCAAGGTTGATTATTCTTGTAACCGCTGAATTTGACAAAAAGATCCCTTTTCGCTGTTCAAATTGTGGAGAGAGAGAATGCATAAATTTGTAACTATGGTATTCTTAAAGGTTAGATGTTCTGTATTGAGCTCAAAGCTATTACTCTAAAGAGATAAGGTGTTCTGCATTGAGCTCAAAGCTATTACTCTAAAGAGATAAGGTGTTCTGCATTGAGCTCAAAGTTATTACTCTAAATACATAAGTTGTGTGCCTATCTTTTGCTTAGTATCAACTTATATTGCTGTTTCCATTGTAATAGACAAATATAACTAAACCTTAGTTATAACTTTTGGAGCGTAATGCTGCTTTTTAAATTTTTAGTGGGAAAAGAGAATTTGAAAACTTATGAGGAATAGCAAACCTATACCAAATATTCTCCTAGAAGCCAACTTTTATGATTAATGTTGTTATTTGCTCTTCATCAAAAGGGAGCTTCATAGTTATGTGTGTGCCTATTTCTGAAAAAAAAATATTGCTTTAAACTTTTTCTAGGTTTTTGAGTTGAGCTCAACAGAGGGCCCGGAAGTTGGTTTGTATCTATTTAAAAAAGTACCGCATTTCAGAATTCTTGTATGTGGTGGAGATGGGACAGTTGGATGGGTGTTGGATGCCATTGAAAAGCAGAATTTCGTCTCTCCACCACCTGTTGCTATTCTGCCAGCTGGAACCGGAAATGACCTGGCTAGAGTTCTAGGATGGGGAGGTGGTTTGGCATCACTGGAGAGACAAGGAGGCCTCTGCACAATGCTGCAAGACATAGAGCACGCTGCTGTAACCATTCTTGATCGTTGGAAGATTTCTTTAACAAACCAAAAGGGAAAACAGCTTCATGCCCCTAAATTTATGAATAATTATCTTGGTATGTGAAATGTGATTTATTTAGAATAATAAACAAAACCTTTTCTTAGGCCGCCTTATTATACCTGATTCTGTTATCATCTCATGACATGGATGCTCTTAAAACTTGTTACTGCAGGGGTAGGATGTGATGCAAAGGTTGCTCTAGAAATTCACAATCTGAGGGAGGAAAATCCAGAAAAATTCTATAACCAGGTGTGTGTGTTTATAGGTTTTTTTCCTCTTAAATGTATATGAGGCTTAAAACGTGCTTTTTCTTTAGGCCCAATAGAGGAAGTTAGTATTACAAACTGGCCAAAAACATCTGGTAATAATGCCTGGAATGATTGCTTGATAGATGCAAAGAATTTACAAGGGCTCAGTTAATTCAATTTATTTTTTTGCTGCTGTTCTTTTCACTCTGGTAGAACTAGGGTGGGGCACATAGTTATTAACTTAATGCTGCTGACTGTTTGGAATATATCAACTCTTCCTTTGTTATTTCATTTTCATACACATGCAGGTGAATCACTTTATCGTTGTATATTATATTCACTTGTAACTAGATGTTGCTTAATTGACCATTGATGTGCATTCATCAAGTGACACAGTTGGTCAAATTGTGCTCCTTGTGATTAAATCATCTTTATTAAGCTGAAAGTAATTTATTTATATTGCAGTTTATGAATAAAGTTTTGTATGCTAGAGAAGGTGCTAGGACTATTATGGATAGAACATTCGCTGATTACCCTTGGCAAGTTAAAGTGGAGGTAGATGGCGTCGATGTTGAGGTCCCTGAGGTTAGTTCAGTTTTCATTATATAAAAGCTACAACATGCAACAAGAACATATCTATTTGACTATTCATAATGTATTATTTGTCCAAGAGATATATTATTGTTTTTCGTATTGTTTTTCCTCAAATCAATCACACAAGGACTGTTGATATGTCTTCAAATTAGAATTGGATGTGTTTTTTTGTCATTGCTACAAAGATCGTGTTTATGGGTTGTCCCTTTTTTATTCATCTGAAACAATTTCGGATATTCATTACTTGTACTGATTTTTTATTGTTTTTATGGTTTACCTTTTCTCAGGATGCTGAGGGTGTTCTTGTTGTCAATATTGGAAGCTATATGGGTGGTGTAGACTTGTGGCAGAATGAAGATGATAATTATGATTATTTTGATCCTCAATCTATGCATGATGGGAGACTTGAAGTTGTGAGCATATCAGGAACCTGGCATCTTGGAAAGCTTCAGGTAATATCACTTCAAAAAATGCAGTTTGTTATTGCATTCACTGTTAAGGCACTCTGATTTCTGCTTCGGGTAACCAACTTATTTTAGGCCAGAAAAACCATGGAAGTTTCAGAAATTTTGATACAAGGTAATTACATTAGACGATCTGTTTTCATGTGTCATCTTGGAAAAATAGTCAACATGGTCATAAGTTAACGACACGTCAGCTGCCACGTCAAGATTTTGGCTGGTTAGCAGTCAACAGATCAGATAACCTTGGATTAAAATTTTGGAAGTTGGTTACCTTTGATGCGACTCGCCCGTCTGGAAACTATAATTTCTTGTTGTTTCTAGTTTCCTTCCATTTTGACACACATATTGTTGACATGAGAAAAAAGATTTTTTTTTTAATTTCCGATTTTGAATTTGAGGAAGTATATTAAATAATTCACAGGTAGGGCTTTCTAGAGCTCGGAGGCTTGCACAAGGACGGGCCATTAAAATCCAGCTTCTCGCTCAATTGCCTGTTCAAATAGACGGTGAACCATGGATGCAGTCACCATGCACATTGACCATTTCACATCATGGCCAGGTTCTCTCTCTTTCTCTCTTTGTGTATATATATATATATATGTGTGTGTGTATATATATATATGTATAATGTTACATATACGTGACACATAGTGTTACGTATATGTAACACTAACAGAATGATAATTGTTACACATAAGTAACACTATGTTTGAGAGTGGTTATCACGGTTATCACATAAATATTGGTTATCATTTGAACCGCACCCTATTTATATAATATGGATATAATTTTTAGTATAGTTTTCTTTCGTTATTGGCTAGGTGTTTTGGGTCAATCATCGATGCTTCTAGATTGGATTCACCTGCATAACCTTACATTCATTTAACTAAATAAAAAATTAAAGTCATTAATCTTTTCTTTTAATTACTAATTCACATCGCCTGACATGAGGCATTTTTTATGAGCTGAAGTTTTATTGGGTTTGGTGTTTGACTAGGCTTTCATGCTGAAAAGATCCTCAGAGGAACCTCTTGGTCATGCAGCAGCTATAGTAGCTGATGTGCTGGCACACGCCGAAACAAATCACCTGATAACCGCATCACAGAAACGAGCTCTTCTTCAGGAAATGGCACTCAAACTATCCTAGAACATGCACTACATTTGTGTTTTATTTGTGGCAACTCGTATATCTATATTTTGTAGTTCTTTCATCGTCACTTGTGTAATACATGTTTCTTTAATGCTTGTATACAAACCTTGTAATAAAGATAAAAATGAAAAAAAGTTTTGACCCGTTTAGCCTGTTAGGGATATATCATAACCCAAATCGACCGAAGTGGGTTGAAAAGACCAGCTGAATGATTTTGGTACTGTGACTATTATTGTGTCAAACTGTGGATTCCATGCAAATATGACTATGAAACTACATTTTTCATTCTCAGTCATCATCAGCAAGGAGCAATGCAATGTGGGCCCAAACAGACAGATGTTATATACTAAACCCTAAATCTGATTATCGGTTATTGAATTTAACACTCATACGTGATCGAATGTCGTCGGGTCGATCAAAAAGTAATTTATAAACCCTTAATCACTTCTTAAGTAGACAGCGGTAGTAAGGGGTCGATCCAAGGGAATCGTGATCTAGCGTTAATCTATTATCAGAGTTGCGCATAAGAAATTGTCACAATACTTAAAAATCGGATTTTGTAAAATATCAAAGAAAGCAATGGTTCTCTTTCGGATCCGGGTTTGCCAATCACAAGCATTTCAGATAATAACTTAGTGGGAATCTCTTAAATGGAGATTTACAAATGATGAATCTAACCAGTGTTGCAAACAAAACTTAACAGGTTTTGATTATCACAACAAACAATCCAATAACATATATATGACAGATTAATCTTAACAGGTTTAATCACAACACATAACATAATCAGATTTCTAGCAAACACATCATAATGATTTAGATAAAACTTAAATGGTTTACAATCTAATCCCACAATCAGTTACAAATCAAGAAATACAAGCAAGATTAACAAACCCATTACCTAGGAGAACCATCAAGGATTTAGCCTCTCATTTCTTCCAACGTGGCCTCCATCTTCTTGGTTGATGGATCGATGGCCCCAATCTTCTCCAAGAAGATTTCTTCTTCTCTTCTTTCTTCCTTCAAACAAGTTCCTTGGCCCGAGATAATGTATAAAAGATAAGGTGATAGATGATATATCAAGTGGGAGCAAGTGGGGGGCGGCGGATTGACTTTTGTGGCATAGGAGCCGTAAGTTACGGTGCTGTAACCGTAAGTTACGGTGAGCCTTAACTAATTTCTAGCTTACGGTCTTTAGGTTCTGGTTTACGGTCCATTTTTCTCCCCTGTCCACCGTAAGTTACGCTCGATTCACCGTAACTTACGGCCACCGTAAGTTACTGTGGCCTGGCCGTAAGTTACTGCCAGCCCTTTTTCACTTCTTCGTTTCTTCGTTCCGATTCCCGTAACCTGCGTTCCTACTTGCCTTAACACCTTCGGTTTGTGTGATTTACCTACAAAACCACAAGTTCTTGTAGTTAATCAATTCAAATGGTATAAACACACAAAACACATTAAAACCCATATATTTGTATCATTTAACGCTCGGGTTTTTACCCCTCGATCACATCCCCACACTTGTCTTTTGCTTGTCCACAAGCAAACCATTTCAAAGTTAATAAACAAATTTTCAACAAAACACCTCAACATCCGTATCAACTTTTAGAATTAAGATCCAAAGTCATCCAAGTCCTACAAATGATCACAGTCGGGTTTGATAATGACAAGACAGTTAATTATATGCCAAATCAAGACCTGCCTAACTAAACCTACCATGCTTTAAACTTGCACAAACACAGCATACCCGTCACAATGATACTCTCCTCTCGGCTATATCTGAACTAGTAGAAAATGTACTAGTGTATTCACTCAAGACCAGATGTGTTATCATGTAAGCATAAGCTTGTAAAGCGATCATACCTCCACTGCTGCAGAATAGTTCACAGATCAAAGGACTTTTTCGGTTTTAGGCTTTGGCTAAAGGTAGGGATTAGGCTTTATTTAGTGGCTTTAACAATATGAGAAATCCAATTGATAGCATTCTATATCAAATCTTGAATACACGAATCATTTTGACCCGTTTGTTCTTTTCATTCTATTTTTGACTTTTTTCAATGATTTTTCTCTCTTTTTTTTATATCTTTTTTTTTTTTTTTTTTTATATCATATATATACATATATATATATATATATATATAGAGATTTATCACAGCTATATTTGTAACAAAACTATTGGATTCTCACTTTCAGAAAAATATGTCTTTGATGCTCGGTTTTCGGGTTTAGAAATGAAAAGGAGAATTGTAGGCTCAAAATGGGCAACTAAGGGAAAATTCTTTTGATAATTAGGGTTAATACGGGATAATTGGGTGTCCTAATGCCTTCTCATTTCTGTTTCACACATCATACTAAGTTTCAGCACGAATCAACCAAAACAAGTTCTACCACAATCAACACATAATAGTCACACTCAACAAATGAATTCATCTATATGTGATCTAACCATCTAGTTGAATGGGGCTTCAAAATCTCACACACGGAGTAATAGGGTTACCGACATGCAGTGTATGAGACTATCTAAAGCATGCTAACTTTTGTTAGGCATTTCTATCCGTTTTCTTCAAAAACACTTGTCAAAATACTATCCCAATGCTACAAGAGACAAGGATGATTAAGGACCTATATCTGTTTGTCAAGTAAGGAATTATGTGATGAATTGGAAAATCCGCTTTCGGTTGTTTAATCTTGAGAACGTTTTTTTTTTTTTTTTTTTTTTTTTTTTTTTTGCTTGTTCTCACCCTTGTAACACAAAATTTTTCAAAATTTTCAGATTTTTCTCTATTATATATGAACTATATACACACAGATAGACAACATATAGACGCTAGTCTCCCTCCCCACACTTGAGAATTACATTGCCCTCAATGTAGATCAACAAGTGACTAAACGACTATCGACAAAAGGTAAAGCATAAGTTGGAACAAACTAACCGGGTTTCTTTCATTAATTGAAGTTCCAAGCTCCGTCGCGTGGTGTTTGTGACTGTATAGCATTTCTGTCGCAGCTTTAAAACACCAGCCAAAAATCCGAGATGCTTGAGAAAGTTGGATTCAATCGGCCACGTCCAAATGGATATTGAGTATGAACGGGTCAAGATCACTGAATTCTTCTTTCTACCATCTCTACCAAAAATCGCGTGTTTGACCTTTCAAAAGGCTTCCCCACACTTGGGTGTTGCACACGCTATCAAAAATCTGGAATTTTACTTCCATTTAGGTTGCCTCCCAAAAAGCGCTAAGTTTACACGTCTTCAGCCAGACGCAGTCCCCTAGACTCTCTAAACTGGGTCATACACAACCGTTTCCACAAAAAGGCATTCAGACTGCTTATCGACTCCGTTTATATCATTCGCCTCTAGATATGGTTTTAGGCGATGTCCGTTCACAGTTTGCCTCAAATGATCATCGAAGTCCTCGATTTCGACTTCTCCTTCTTCTTTCTTCTTCTTCTTCATTATCTTCTTCTTCTTCTTTCTCTTCTTTATTCTCCACTCCAGATCATACCTGTTCCTGTCACACATAAAGCACGTCTCCGTGGAGACCTCCTCATTTTCATGAGGTGGGCACCCTTCAACAATGTCTACCATAAAGCAATCACTGTTGAACGGCGAATTAGGAGCATGGGAAAATACATTCAATCTTAACTTGCGGTTTCCGAAAACAAGATCTAATATGCCGGTTCTGCAATCGATCACTGCATTGGCTGTAGCTAAAAATGGTCTTCCAAGGATGACCATGGGTTGTTTTGAAGAACCAACCGATACATGATCGAGAACCAAAAAGTCTACGGGATAATAGAAATTCTCTACCTGCACTATCACATTTTCAACAATTCCCCTAGGGAGCTTTGTTGTCAAATCAGCCAATACTACAGTAATATCGGCTTTCTTTAAAGGTCCAAAATCATATTGATCATATAAGCTCCCTGGGAGAATGCTAACACTCGCCCCGAGATCCAATAACGCCCTGTTGATTTCAAAGTCACCTACTTGTATAGAAATAACAGGCGTTCCTGGATCTTCCATTTTTGGTGGGATTTCACCCGACAAAACGGCACTAACTTGTCCGGTTAAATCAATTTTCTTTGGGACTTTGTTATGCCGTTTCTGGGTGCACATTTCTTTCATATATTTGGCGTAAGCCGGAATTTGTTTAATGGCATCAATCAGAGGAATGTTGATTTTAACTTGTTTAAAGACTTCCCAGATTTCCTCTTGTTGAGGCCCCCGTTTATTACCCTTTGAACCTGATGTTGATTTCAATAAAGCTTGTGGAAAAGGAATGGTATTACCCTCCATATCATTTTCCAAAATTTCAGGTTTATTTTGAAAAGTTACCTTTTTCTTGGTAACGGGTTTTTCAGAAATTTTAACTTCTGACTCACTATCACTATCCTCCCGACCCGTTAAGTCTTCCACCTCACCATCCCGTCCCTGAAGTGGTGTACTAACATTATTATCATAAGTTTTACCTGATCGGAGGATTGTTACCTGATTTACTGAGGGATTGGATGTCTGTTGAAAACTTGAGGACGGATGACTCGGGTTCCTTCTTGTATCACTAGGCAGCTTTCCTGGGTCTCGCCTTCCGGTTGCTATCTCTTCAGCCAATTGACCTACTTGTCTGGATAGAGCTTCATGGCTTTTGTCCCTCACTTGATTGTTCTTTCTGATCTCCTCAAAATTCTTCTTCATTTCATCATTGTCCTTCTTCAGTTCTTTTAGCATTTCGAAAATGGCATCCGTCTTTGACGCTTCATTGTTGGAAGAAGAAACACCTTGTTGGTTGTTGAAGTTCCTTTGAGGTCCTCGGTTATAACCACTTTGATTGTAGCCTTGATTGTACCCTTGGTTACAACCCTGTTGACGATTTTGATAAAGCTGGGGGTTGTTTTGTTGTTGTTGCCCTTGATTGGGTGCTTGAAAGTTGGGATTCATCTGGTTGGAGGCATTACCGTATCTGAAATTTGGGTGGTTCCTCAAACCTGGGTGATAAGTATTTGAGTTCATGTCAAACGGTCTTCTATCACCATAAACCTGATTTACCTCAGCAGTTCTATTTGAATCTCCCGGGCATTCTAGATCCGAATGCCCCAAATCACCACAAGCAGAACAAATGGGAAATGAATTTACAGCTTTTGCTTCATCGCCCCTGCCTACAGTTAACTGAGCTACCTGCCTTTCCAAACTCTTGATTCGCTTTTCGGCTTCTAAATCAACAACTTTAGCCGACACCCCCTGGTTTTCCTGTTAGAAGCTAATCTTTTAGAAATCACGCTCATTCTCTCCAAGAATTCCCAATCAACATCTTCATGGTTTGTTAAGAACGTGCCATTGCTTGTAGAGTTTACTTCCCTAACATCCTCGGGAAGTAGTCCATCGTAGAATGCTTTAATCAGTTCCCATTTCGGGATGCCATGATGTGGACATCTTCTTAACAAGTCTTTGAAGCGTGTGAATGCTTCATGAAAAGGTTCACCCATGTGTTGTTGGAAAGCTCGGATGGCTTCTCGAGCTTCTGTTGTTCGATTCATTGTATAATATTCTTCCAAAAAGACCTGCTGCATTTGTTCCCAAGTTCTAATACTTCCTGCGGGCAATGTGAGAAACCATTGTTTTGCCCGATCTTTCAGAGTAAACTGGAACATCATCAATTTAACTTCATCAAGGGAGAATCCGTGTCCTCCAATTGTTCCACAGATGTTTTCAAACTCAGCAAGATGTAGATATGGCTCTTCGTTTGGCTTGCCATAAAACGTGGGTAGATAACCCAAATACTGAGGTCTTACCTCAAATGTCCTTCCGTCCTGATTGGGTGGAACAATAGGTGAAGTACTTTGAGCGACCATGGGTCTGAAATGGGTGGTAACACCTTGAGCTGGCCGATGATAATTTCTTCTCGGTACTCCATCTGCATAAAATCCGGCTCGAGGTTCCCGAAGTGGAGGATTTGGAACGCCCATATGTGGTACCCCGTTGTACATTCTTGGCCCCTGTCGACCATGTCTGACTCTTCTGTGATAAGCTCTCTGATTTCCCCCATAATGTGGGTCAGGACCCCCTTCGTCCATATATCCATCTGAATATTCTTCATAGCTCTCGCTGCCGGTATAATCATCATTCCAGTCATCTGTGTGAGCTCTGGTTCTTTGATAATAGTCATGCTGGTTAGTTGCGAAGGGTGGGGGATCATAGTTCATGTTCGGTTCCCCTTCGTCAAATACCGATGGATATTGGTAATTTGGATTGGGCGGAAAAGGTGGATTTGGTTGTAGTGGAGGAGGTTGTGTTGGTGGTTGGTTGAATGGTGGTGGTATTGGCGATACAGGTGGTGGTTGTGGTGGGATACTGGTGGTTGCGACATGAGATGTCACATTTGGATTTACGGGAGTGTTTGGATTGTTGGGTTCCATTTTTGAATTTGTTGTTGGTTTTCTGAGTGATCGTTGATTGGCACGATTATGTCGTGCAGTTCTTTCAATTTCTGGATTGAAAATAAGAGGCGATGTCTTTCCCGATCGACGGGTGTGATGCATCAACCTGTAATTAACCTACAATGACAAAAACAACAACGTACACGTAAATCCGAACAATAAGGATGAAAAATAACTAAGAAATCAACTTGGAAAATTTTTGAAAACAGTGAAATACAAATCAGAGATTAACACTAAATGCACCGAATCCCCGGCAACGGCGCCATTTTTGATCGAATGTCGTCGGGTCGATCAAAAAGTAATTTATAAACCCTTAATCACTTCTTAAGTAGACAGCGGTAGTAAGGGGTCGATCCAAGGGAATCGTGATCTAGCGTTAATCTATTATCAGAGTTGCGCATAAGAAATTGTCACAATACTTAAAAATCGGATTTTGTAAAATATCAAAGAAAGCAATAGTTCTCTTTCGGATCCGGGTTTGCCAATCACAAGCATTTCAGATAATAACTTAGTGGGAATCTCTTAAATGGAGATTTACAAATGATGAATCTAACCAGTGTTGCAAACAAAACTTAACAGGTTTTGATTATCACAACAAACAATCCAATAACATATATATGACAGATTAATCTTAACAGGTTTAATCACAACACATAACATAATCAGATTTCTAGCAAACACATCATAATGATTTAGATAAAACTTAAATGGTTTACAATCTAATCCCACAATCAGTTACAAATCAAGAAATACAAGCAAGATTAACAAACCCATTACCTAGGAGAACCATCAAGGATTTAGCCTCTCATTTCTTCCAACGTGGCCTCCATCTTCTTGGTTGATGGATCGATGGCCCCAATCTTCTCCAAGAAGATTTCTTCTTCTCTTCTTTCTTCCTTCAAACGAGTTCCTTGGCCCGAGATAATGTATAAAAGATAAGGTGATAGATGATATATCAAGTGGGAGCAAGTGGGGGGCGGCGGATTGACTTTTGTGGCATAGGAGCCGTAAGTTACGGTGCTGTAACCGTAAGTTACGGTGAGCCTTAACTAATTTCTAGCTTACGGTCTTTAGGTTCTGGTTTACGGTCCATTTTTCTCCCCTGTCCACCGTAAGTTACGCTCGATTCACCGTAACTTACGGCCACCGTAAGTTACTGTGGCCTGGCCGTAAGTTACTGCCAGCCCTTTTTCACTTCTTCGTTTCTTCGTTCCGATTCCCGTAACCTGCGTTCCTACTTGCCTTATCACCTTCGGTTTGTGTGATTTACCTACAAAACCACAAGTTCTTGTAGTTAATCAATTCAAATGGTATAAACACACAAAACACATTAAAACCCATATATTTGTATCATTTAACGCTCGGGTTTTTACCCCTCGATCAATACGTGCATGTATGCTACATTCTTATATGCGCGTATACGTATACGTATAGAGGGACTTTCCATCTCTTCTACCACAGTAAATCAAGGAAACTGGACTTCTATTTGTCATATGTTCTTTAATTTTGTTATTATATAGTTAAGGAGACGATTTATTTTTAAAGATATCAATTCAAATGTGTTATATGGACATTAAAAACTTCACCCTTCTCAAAATTTATTTACAAGATTGTCGCAACAATCTCGAATAATATTTAGTTGGCAAATTTCATAAAACCTAAAATACTTAATAATAAGGTTTTAAGATTGTATAAACAATTTTACGAAATTCTGTTTTATGTTCGAAGGGAAAATGGGTCATTTTAAAATTCTTAGTTGATATTTATTCATGTGGATTAAATTGTTAACTCGACATTGGCCCGTTGAGTGGTGAACTTAGGTACAACTATTCTAATTCTTCTGGTGGTGCGAATGTAACTACCATTATACCATCTTAAATGGGTGGTTTTTGAGAAGTAAAGACGCATATGTGAAAAAGAAAGAAAGGGCAGACGTGGAAGAAAGGGGGCGAGGAGAGAAGCTCCAAGGTCCGTGGGAGAGGAGAAAGTCGTGCGGTCCATCGAGGAGAGAGAATCAACTGGTTTGTGGGGGTAGGAGGGAGGGCGACGTGAAGGTACCACCCTTAACCTCTCTCATTACTGATACTCTTAGCACCTCACTATCATTTAACTACTCTGCACTTCGACTTTAATTGTTGTCAAAATACAACATTTTACCATTTCTACAATTAAGTACCTGTATATTATTCCCCCCATCTATGTATAATATACATCTTAAATTTTATGTAACATCCTTCTCGGGTTTTAAGAGGGTAAGCAACTTGAGGTCATGGGTTCGAGCCATGGGAAGCTTCCTGCACAATGTGTAGGGTAATGCTACGTACATCAGATCTCGATGCGTAAATACAAGAGCCAAGTCAAGCATCGGGTACACCCTTTTTGGGTTTTAGGGCGTGTGCACAAATTCAAAGACAATCTTTTTTTTCACAAATTTCATTTTTGTGATGGTTTTAATCATAGTAAACGGTCAATTTTGTTGTGATGTAAACTTACATGCCATGTTATGTTCATCAATTGCACTTCTATTTGAATAGATTTTATTTGCTTATTGAATGTAACTAAAGAATGTTCACCATAAGAATGGAGGAGCAAGTGCAAGTCAACACAAAAAATAGAACCACTTAATGATTTGTTCCATATGTTTAGACAATTAGTTTTCAAGTTGTCCTAATGTGCATGTTGAGGAGAATATTCTTTACAAATGGATCTTAGTAAACTTGAAACTTGAAAAATATGAATAACGGAAACAACACATGGGAGAGAAGGAAATGTCCCGTGTGTTGTCTGATGATAAAATTAGCCCTCATAAAGATGAGGTATGGAAAAGTAACATAAAGTTAGCTATTTAGAAGTTTACCTTATCATAATGGCATCATAGCATACGACGTCACACATTCTCTAGCATAAGACTATCCGTATGCCCCCCACGCCCTAAGTCTTCCCCTCATTGGGCCACCTCACCACCTGCTGATCCTCCCCCCTCGCGCCCGTGATCACACTCACGCCCCCAAACAACTGCCCCCCACACCCCCTCTAACGCCCGGGCGGCGCGGTGTTCCACGCCCCTCACCCCCTCCACGTCAGCCTAGTCACGCCCCTCACTCCACCCATTACACACAACCTAATCAAAATGGTAATCTAGTTGATTGTCTTTAGATTGTATTATTATAACTGCAGGAATACGAATATAAGTGGGAGCCTTATATAGATATTACTCTCTTAGCAATAAGGAAGAAGTAGGAGCTCAAAAGGATGCAACACACCGTTTCACGCGTGGACCAAGACCTCGTTGCAACAAATAAACAGAAAATCGCTATGGTTCGTGACTAAGCGTCATCGAATAGTCCTAATGGTTTGATTAACATTTGAATGTTTGTATATTTTCGAATGGATTCTGATTGCATTCATTTTTGCAATAGACGCAGACAAGAAGCTACACAAATATACAAACACTTTGTTGCTATAGAAGAAAATGATTTGTATAAAAAAATCTTTGCATTAGTCGCTAATCCAACCGGGTCATCACTTTTACATGCAAGAGTTGATAAACATTCTATATACGTTGTTTTATTGTATTTGGGAAGTAGTTTCCAATAACCTGTCACATGTAACGAATATAGTGTGAAATTGTTTGAAAACATAGATCATCAAGGATTGAATTGATTATAACTTAATCGAAACAAACAATAATTGGAATAACTCTCCAAGTATTTTATTATAATCAGAAAATATAACTCAAAAAACTGATTACAATATCTCTCACTCTTATTATGAAACCTTAACCCAGTAACATCTATTTATAATGTTAAACCTAAAAACCCTAACTTGATCATTAAGTTACTCATTAAAACCTTTAACACATGGGTTGGGCTTGCTTCATGGGCCAAACAACAATTGAGCCAACAATCACCCCCCAAATGTTGTATCCAAATCACCCCCTAATTTCCGACTTGAAATAGGCGCGTCTTCAACTTCAATTTTGTCATATTTGTCTTGATTCTCCCGAGGCACTTTTTGATCTCTTGCATTGTTCTTCGGGCTTCACTTAGCTTGAACAAACGCATGTTTCTTATGATCACTACATGTCCTTCCTTGGGCTTTAATTACTTGCTTGACTTTTCCTTTGTATTCTTGAACTTTCTTCCTTGGACATTATACTTTGGAACTTGGATCTTTAATTGGAATTTGACTCGTACTTTCCTTATCATCTTTCTGCCCAACCCTTTGAAGATCTCGACCCACAAAGTTCTTCACTCCAATGCTAGCTTTTACACCGGGACTTGCTATCTTGATACTAATCTTGTATAGACGTTTCTTGGCCCTTGTCACCTTCATCAAAAGCTTACCTGTATCATCATGAATGGTTAGCAAATCATGTTTCATGTGGATGTCCCATCCAACTTCCGTTGCTTGACCAAGACTTATGATGTTGCTACGTAGGCTCGGGATGTAGTAAACATCGGTCAACAGGTGCTGCTCCCCCGTTTTCCCTTCTAGCAATACCGACCCCTTTCCCCGAATGTCAATACAAGATCCGTCTCCGAATTTCACCTTTCCCGTGACTCGTTCGTTCAACTCATAAAAATAAGCATGATTACCCGTCATGTGATTCGATGCTCCATTGTTGAGATACCAAGTGTCTTTCTCTATTGGCTCGGTCTCAAAACATCTTGGTATTACCTTTTCTTCAATTAGGAAAACCGTCTCTTGATAACATCTCATCATAAACAAAGCGGGATCCTTGACTTCGACCAAGTTGGCCTCTTCATGTGTCCTCACAGCTTCTTCTTCCTGCTTCTTTATACGATCCGGACAATTTGACGCAAAGTGACCGAATTTATCACAACGATAACACTGAACATGTGATATATCCTTCTTTTCCTTTTGGCGATCATTAGTTCTCCCTTGACCTGGGTTCTTTGATCCATCATCTTGATCATCATCTCGATCTTGTCTTCTTACTTGGTTCTTATAACCTCGGTTTGTGTACCGATTACCAGAACCTAAAAATTTAGATTTGTGAAACATAAGCTTACCTTGGGTCTCGGTCTCCTCCTCTTCTTCCCTGACCCGTTCCTCGTATGCTTTCAGTCGTCCCACAACGTCTTCAAACCCGATAGTTTTGAGATCTAAGACTTGTTCAATCGAAGCGACAATCTGAATGTACTTGCTCCGGGGTAGGCTTTTGAGGAACTTCTTCACTAACTTTGATTCCTCAATCACCTCTCCCAAAGCCGCCGCCTTTGATGCCGAACCAGAGAGCTTCGCCACAAACTCGTCTATAGTCTCTGTTTCCTTCATCCTCAGTCTATCAAACTCGGACATGAGTGTTTGCAATCTTGCCTCTTTAACCCTATCTGGTCCCAGATTACGCGTCTTGATCGCGTCCCAAATCGCCTTAGCCGTCTCTAGGTTACCCACTTGCACGATCATAGTCTCCGGGATCGATTGAAACAACAACGCAATAGCCACATTGTTCTTGTCGGCTCCAACCGTACCCGGATCTATGGCATCTCAAACCTTATGCACGTTCATGATCACCTTCATCCGCATAGCCCATACCATATAGTTGTTAGGGTTAAGCATGGGACATTGGAACGCCGTCGTGTTCTCGCTCCCACCGTTTGTCTTCGGAGTTTCTTTATCACCCATGTTTTTCGGTTTCCGCTTATTCGTAACCTGTGTAGATAGGTTTTGATCCAGTCTCGTCAAACCCTAGTCGCGTTACCGCAGCTGAATTTGGTTAAGCCCAAACTTGTTAAACCCAAAAAATAAATAATAAACCAACTTATTCTTTTTTTTCTTTTCGTCACCAGCAAGAAAAAAAACAAACGTTTTTTGTTATTTATTTTTCCTTCGTCAAGCACCAAAAAAGAACTATATTGTTTTGACTTTTTAAAGCAAAATTGAACCGTTTGAAAACAATTATTTTCGTCGCCACAAAAAAAAAACTCAGAATATATTGTTTGTTTAAAAACAAATCAGACAAACAACCAATAACAAGGTAGAGATATCTTCCTTAGCAATCCGATCACAAACTTCTTAGCCGCTCCCGATTACCGGTTGCTAAATCCTTAGCCCCCCAATATAGAAGCTATACCGTCGATCGATTTCACCGTAAACCGAACACCGTTGCCGCTGATTCTCGTCGATCACAACCGCCGGGTAAGAGCTTAACCTTGCTCTGATACCAATTCAAGGATTGAATCGATTATAACTCAATCGAAACAAACAATAATTGGAATAACTCTCCAAGTATTTTATTATAACCAGAAAATATAACTCAAAAAACTGATTGCAATATCGCTCACTCTCATTATGAAACCCTAACCCGGTAACTTCTATTTATAATGTTAAACCTAATAACCCTAACTTGGTCATTAAGTTACCCACTAAAACCCTTAACACATGAGTTGGGCATGTTTCATGGGCCAAACAACAATTGAGCCAACAGATCACTCGTCTTAAAGTAACAAGTGATAGTAAACCATTTTCTTGATACCCTAAAGAAACATACTTCGAGTATAAAATGAAGATAAAGATGATTTGAATATGTTCTTATATTTATAGAGACGAAGATTAAAGTGGGAATGAAGAACGCTTGAGTAAGCAAAACATCTAAATACGTCTCACATGCAAATCACGTGATGCTACTTGTCGTAGTCTTTCTAACGACACACACTTGATGGGGCCAAATTACTAATTAGGGCTGTCAAAACGTGTTTGTTCGGGTTAAGCAGGTTGAATCCGTTTAGACACAATTTTAATCATGTCATAATCGTATCGACCCGTTTATGACCCATATCTGTTTAACTCAAACCCAAACATGTTTAACTTCACGTCGTGTCGTGCCATGTAAACACGTAGTGTAAAATTTTGTCAGCCCCATTGGAAGCTTAAAGTTATCGTTGGAAAGTGGAAACCGAAAAATTAGCGCTGAAAAATAGAAACTAAATGTTAGGTTATCTACTTATCTAGCATTCTAATTTAGTTTTATACATTTAATCATTTAAAAATATAAAATTGTATAGTTTTGATAAATATGTTATAATCAGGTTGTGTTAACCCGTTAACCATTTAACACGATTAGTAAATGGGTCTAATCGTGTCATAAATGGGTTAGGTAGGTTGAACCCGTTTAAACATGATTTTGACCGTGTAATAATCATTTACGACCCATAACCATTTAACTCATATATAATCTCGCTTAACTTTATATCGTGTCATGTTGTATAAATGAGTCGGAAATTGCGACCCTAATATTATTAAGGGCAATCAATGTACCATTGGAAATATTATACTTATTTCAAATTCTGAACATAAACCATAAAGATTGGGGGAGAAAGATCTTCGAAAATTCGCTTGAAATTCTCTCATTCACAGCGATTTCTTTTCAATCCAAAACCCTAGAGTTTTGATTCTCAGCCACAGATGTTTGGAAGCAAGTATCCCCAATTTCACGTCTAACCCTAACCCTCTCCCACCTCACACTGATACCCGTGTTCTATCCGTTTGATTTCACGGACAACTGACGCAACTACATGTAAATCCTTATCTAGTCTTTTATTTGGTTAATTTCCTGCATTTTGTGTGGTTAATTGTTCATGTTTAAGTTATCTTATGCAGATATGTTATTTTGTGACGGAATTTTTAGGGTTTTATTTTTTTCTAATGTGCAAAAACAGTTAAATGAGATAATATGAAGAATTTTGCCATATATAACTGTAACTTGCTAATGTTGTTTGAAGGTTGTATGAATGTTCCCAGTTTAGAACTTAAATGATGTATGCTCTAGATTTTAAGATAATATGAAGTATTCTGCCACATGCTACATAGCATTGTTTTGTTTTTTAATTTCTGAGGACATAGTTGTAACTTACTATATAAGTTTTGAGAGGTGTATGATTATGCTAGATTTAGAACTCTAGTGATGTACCACATTTATCAGTTTTTTCTATACGTGCGAAGACCATAGTTGTCAAGGCGCAAAGGTCGAGCCCGGAGCCTAGTCACAAGGCGCAAAAAAAGCGATGGTTTTTTTAAGCTGGGCGTATAGTATAAAAATACCATTTTTAGGGGTTTTAAACTTGTTTTAGGCTAGTTTAGGCTTTTTAGGTTGATTCTAGGCTTGATTAGGGGTTTTAGACAAGTTCCGGCGAATTTGAACAAGTTCCGGCGAATTTGAGCAAGTTCTTGCAACTTTTTAGCTGAATCTGGCCAGAAAACGCGCCTAGGCGCTCGCCTTTGCAAGAAAAGCCCCAAATCGCGCCTAGGTCTCCACCAGGTACGAACCCTGCGCCTGGTTGCGCTTCAGCGCTCTAGGCGCGCGCCTTTGACAACATAGGTGAAGACAATCAAATGAGTTTGAGATGTATGCCTTTAGACTTCTAAGAATTTATGAATTATTCTGCTATATGCTTCACTGCATCGTTTTGTGATTGTGAGGACATAATTGTAAATTGCTATGTAATGTTTGAAAGGTGTATGATAGTTCCAAATTTAGAACTTTGGTGTTGTCCCACATTTAGAACTCTAGTAAGGGTCTTTATGCTTAAATATATTGCGACGAGGCAGGAAATTAAAAAATAAGAATATATACTAAAAGGAAATTGGGATGTTGGGTTGTAAATAATTATCGCATGTGAGAACTGAGAGGTTTACCATATAAAGAAATGTGAAACCACACATGTCGAATAAAGTTAACTTGTGAGCATAGCTGTCACAAGGCGTACACGAAAACAATCCAAACTTCCATCTAAAAAAATTGTTCATTCTTCATAGTTTGCAACTAAATCATCTAACTAATACTATCCTGCAAATATAATGAAAGAACTATTATAGCATCTAGTTAATACCAAAATATCAGTAAGTTATAAAAATTCATGCAAACATTCATTCTTCATCGTCACCATCACCAAAACAATGTAAACTTTCATGTACTACAATTTCTGTCGCAACCTAATGAACCTCACCGCCTTTCTCAATCTTTGGGTCTGTGCAATAGAACTCTGGGTTAAAGTAGTAAACCGTTGCATGCAATGAATAATGGAGTTGACGGTCCCATCTTTTGTCAATTACATCATACACTACCTTATAATGACCATCCTTACCAAAACCTGCTGCAATTTCTTTAGCTTTGTCCATAGCTTCACATACACAACCCATTGCGGTCTTTTCCCGTTGTCAACAAGCTGTATTACTCAAACTAGAGGACTCATAGTTTTAAGAGCCCAAAGCACATTGTTCCAAATTGAAGGCATGAGAACAAGAATACAACTTTTAAGATCTGGTACTTCAGAAGGATATGAATAGGATCACGGTAGTTGCTATAAGAAATGAAGTTGAGATTAGAAAACAATAAGATAAAATCATATTAACGAAACAATGTTATGAACTTATGAGCTAAGGTAAATTGAATAAAGCTACATTCAGGCCAGTAGATTGTTAACAACATGGATTGTGAAATGACTTAATCTGATTTTCGGTTTACAATATTAATTTTATTTTGGTCAAATGTAAATCTAATACTTTTAAAGTTCAGGCCAGTGGAACTATGAGTGAGACTACAAACAATGGCTTAGTAACACCAAGGCAGCCTGAAAATGTTCAACCCTTTCAATGTGAGGTGTGTAGTATCAGTTGTAATACTAAGGATTTGCTTGAGAAACATAAACAGGGAAAGAAACACATAAAATGTTTGCAAAAATTAGCCGATTCATCTGCCAATGCACCAAAAACGGCGCCACCACCCGTTGCAAGTGAAACTTTAGTTGGAGAATTGGAGAATAAGCAGCACGGGCTATTGGAAAACGGAGAAAGGGCTAACTCGGTATATTGTGACCTTTGCAATGTGGTATGCTATAGTCAAGACATATTTCAGAAGCATGTTGGTGGTAAAAAGCATTCTGCTAAGGTAAACTGAATAAAGTTACATTCATTTACGTTAAAAGTTAAAACCTGTCTTTGTTTAGTTTTGATTAATTTCATTTGCGTTAAAAACCTGATTTTTTAAGCATATGTTTTTGTATGTTGCTGTGCAGGCGATCATCCAGCTCGCAAGTAAAAATGGCTTTCTTGTCGCCGCATCAAATTCCAGCGGTGGTTCACAGAAGAAACCCAACACCTTTCAGTGTGGACTCTGCAAAATCACCTGCACCAGCAATGAACTCCTGTGCATGCACATAGCAGGGAAGAAGCATCTCAATAAACTTAAAGAGTCTGGGCAAATACCAAATCTGCCCTTGACCCGTATTGCTTCACAGGAGACGCCACCTACAAAGCCTATGGTAAGTCCAGAGTTCAATGAGGGCGTAACTGTCATTTCAGATGGAAGTAACAGGAATGGAAAGCGAGCAGGAAGTCATGTGGAAATGGAGTCAAAAAAGCAGAAGGTTTTGCAAGGAGGGGCAGCGTTAAATGCTATAAGAACGTGTACTATGTGCAATGTTGTTTGTAACAGCCTCACCGTGTTTCTTGCTCATCTTGCTGGTCAAAAGCATGCTGCCATGGTTATGAAACAAGCTGAAACTTCAACAACTGGTCAAGGATCTTGACGCCTTTTTCTCGTCTAGTAATCTGTCAGTTGCAGAAAAAAACTTGATATGATTCTGAACCTCTTATGAATTCGAGACATTATCTCACAAATTTGGCATGCTATAGTTGCATCACCATGGCCTTTCTACAAATGTGGAACGAACATTGTTGGACCATTCTGAAGACCCTATGACGAGTGAACTTTTTGTTAGAAGACAAACTTGGTAATTGTGTATTGTAATTGTGTATTGATATGATGATTACAAGGGGATATAAATAGAATACATATTGAACCCATCTACTATAGACTAAGTTATTATTTGTCTAATATTCCCCCGCAAGCTAAAGGCGGGTAGTGACTAGTAGCTTGGACCGTAGATGGACAAATCGTTCTGAGGGCAACGGCTTGGTGAATATCAGCAATCTGATCATTGGTGGAGATGAACTGAATCGAGAGTTTTCTTGCAGCAACCTTTTCTCTAACAAAGTGGAAATCTACCTTAACATGTTTTGTGCGAGCATGAAATACTGGATTAGCTGATAAGTATGTTGCCCCTAAGTTATCACACCACAAGACATGAACCGATGTCATAGGAACATTAAGTTCATGTAGAAGGGCTTCAAGCCAAGTGAGTTCAGCAACCGTGTCGGCTAAGTCTTTGTATTCGGATTCTGTGGATGATCGAGAGACAGTTCTTTGTTTCCTTGCAGACCAAGAGATCAAATTTGAACCAAGGTAGATGGCGAATCCCCCGGTGGATCACTGATGTCAATAGCGACCGTAGCGGTCGCTATTGCGAATAGCGTTGCGATGCGACTTAGTGTCGCTACACCACTTGTAGCGAAAAACAGCGACTGTAGCGATTTTTTTTTTAATTTAAGTATAAAAGGATGTGATTAGGGGTTTTTTTATTCCGATTGTAAAAAGACAGCAGCTCGTTTCTTCCAGGCGATCCAAATCTCTTCCAATCGGCTCGTTTCTTCTTCTTTGGCTCAATAACTCTAGGTTGTTACTCGATTTCATCTTCTTCGGCTCAATAACTCAAGTTTGTTAACTCGATTTCCTCAGTTTCTTTATCTTGTTCTTTGATTTAGAGATTAAACATGATGCGAGAACAGAAGCAATCAAATGACTCAATAACTAATGATAATCAAAGACGATAAATTGAACCAAAGGTTTCAAGAACACAGTTCTTATTATTCAAAATCAAAAACTAAAAACTAAATAACCTTTAAACCTAACTTATACTAAACAAATATCTTAATAAACAAAAAGATAAAAATTAGGAAACTTGAATTTTGAACAAATAATAAAAGATATTAAAATCTGATTTCAAATAAGGAGATAATACTGTATCATACTCGTTGTTTTCAAAAAAACTCGTCCTCGAGTTTTGTCTTCGGACCAAAGCCACCTGGATCGAAGGGAACATCAGGTCGTTTCTTGTTCACTATAGGCTTGACTTGCTCAAACATTTCAACTTCATGGCCCGTCATCTCATCCTGATCTAGACTCGTACCACCTAGGTTTGTTGGGTTACTAGGTCTCTTTTTCCTAGCCTCCTTCTCTCCGTCTTCGAAAAAGACTCGTCCTCGAGTCCTGAGAACGTTTAAAATATTACAATCCCCGTGAATCAACTGAACACCATCATTATCAACCTCATTTTCCTGCAAAAAAAAAAAAACAAACATACCTGATGAAACCTTCGCATACACATGATCAATATCGTCCGTTTCTCGCACGGAAAAGGTTTTGTCAGGTATATTTTTTTTTCGCATGAAAATGAGGTTGATAATGATGGTGTTCAGTTGATTCACGGGGATGGTAATATTTTCAACGTTCTCAGGACGAGTCTTTTTCTAAGACCGGGAGAAGGAGACGAGGAGAAAGGTGCATAGCAACCCAATAGACGCAGGTGGTACGGGTCCAGAGCGGGGCGAGACGGCCCGTGAAGTTGAACTGTTTAGGCGGGTCATGATGGCAATGAATAGGAACATGGTTAATGTTCCTTTCAATCCAGGTGGCTGGTTTTGCTCCGGGATCATGTTTTCAAGCTTAAGAAAAACTCGAGGACGAGTTTTCTTTTAACCCGGAGAGTATGATGCAGGAGCATCCGATTTAATTGAAACCAAACCCGTACCAAACTTGTACCCGTTGAAGACCCGTTAAAGTTGGATGGAAGATAGCTATTTATTTGGAAGAGATCACTTCCATATCTTTTTATTTATATGAATTTTAATTCCTAAACTTTTATTTAGTTTCCTATTTGATTTATGATTCTCAATTATAAAATAGGAATTAGGGTTATTGTTTAGTTAGTTTTTGAGTTTATGATTATTTGATATTGTAAGAACACCTTTTGGGTTTCTTGAAGCTTTTGTTTAGTTTTTGAGTTTCTAGCCATTTGATTGCTTCCGTATCTGCATCAGAACAAATTATTATCCCTTTTTAACATAAAACTATCTTCAATAATCTATCTTCTCAGCCATCACAGATTCAATTTCTTACTGTTTAGTTCAATTTCATGACAATTTAACTATCAATTTCTTAATTGTTAAATTGTCAAAGAACTTAACTGTTCAATTTCAATTTCATGATCTTCTGCTTCTTTTATGAGCTATGAACAGAATGGCTAGTAGTAAAAAGTCGGTTGATCAGGGGCGGAGTTACGAAACTTTGGTAGAAGGAACAAAACACCAAGTGCGATGCAATTTCTGTTTTTTTGTTTCAACGGGTGGGATCACAAGGCACAATCATCACCTTGCTTGGGATGACTCGAATGTGGCGTGATGTTTGTTTTTTGTAACGTTTTAGTATAGTTTTAGAGTCGTTTTGAGTCAGTTATGGTTGGTACTTAATAATTTCATGTCTTGTAGGTGTTCATGAGTATATAGAGTGTAAATGAGCTCAAACAAAGAGAATTAATTCCTAATGGGCTCATATGGATCAAGCTTGGAATTTGACTGGGCTACATTAATTTGTTGGGCCTAAATTAAAACGGGTTGATATTGGTTGAGTGGGCTAGGTTATGACAATCCGGACTTTCCAGGTTAACTCTCTTAGTCAAATTTAGTTAAATTCTAATCCAGTTAACTCAATCCTAAACCCAAGGGACTAATCCTGTCAATTGTTAAACTTAAATACCTGAAATTGCAAGGACTAAAGCTGTAATTAACTCGATTTCGATTCTGTTGACTTTTAGAAGTCAAACGCAACCATGATCCAAATTCAAGTTTCATAACCCTTTTGTGTCCGAATTGAAACTGAAATTGCACGAATATGATCATTAACAGCCATAACCATCGTATTAATCATCATCATTGTCAAAACTAATCAGAATTATGAGTATTAAACTCGTAACCGCCAACCATTATCTCGTACTCGTAAAATTAGTTCGTTTATGCTATCACTCTCACAAATCAAGCACCTGCGCACCGTAATCGAGTCTCTTAGAAGCTTTTGCACTCGCCAATTCAATCGGAATCGAAGTCGTGGCCGCCAGAGACCAATTCATTCACAGTCGGCAACCGTGTTAGTCGAGCACAGTCAATTCGAATCCTATTATGGTAAATAAACTCTCCCTTAGCTTCGTTTTAATCACTGGAACAAAAGCCCTATGATAATTTGGGCTTATAACATCAATTCGATCGAAATGAAGAACCTAGGGTTCTACGTTCTGTTTAATCGAAACCCTATTTACACTCAATCAAAACTAAATTAAATTATACCATTAGACTCGTAATCATCTGTATAATGAAAGCCCTATGGTAATTTGATACTATAACATCGGATTTACCTCGATCCAGATCTATGGATTGTTCATAAAAACGATTTGGGGGTTTTGATTCTTAACACCACCTCAATCAAATTAATCTATACCACCAGTTTCGCAAGGTTCAACTTAGTAAAAGCCCCATGTTTTCAACGAGTTTCAATAGCAGAATTGATTGAATTGATTTCATGTTCTGGTTCTAGGGTTACGACTCTTAAATCTGGAATTAAACGAACTTAAACTTGATTTTTTCAAATTAAACTCAACCACAGATATTAAAACTCTTATGCTGTGATTTCAAATCGTGGCCGAATTCGATGGTTTTGGGATAGATTTTGGCCTCGGGTTCGAAAGGGGAGGAAAACCCACGGTGGCCTAATATTAAAACCATATAGTCTGAGTTTTCTTCACAAGTTGTATCCCAGATAAGATGGTTAGGTCGTTTAGCTTGTTCACAAACCGGTCTCCTGTGATTATTTTTGTAGGGACTTTTTACTTGTTTACTATTTACAAAATAAATTCCTATATTATTATATTTATATATTAAAATGTTTTAACCCGGAAATTCACCCGTAGGCTCGGGTTTTGATTTTATAACACATTTCTAATATTATTTCACACTTTTATAATAATATATTATTATTATTTAACCCTTGTCTCCAAATAAAATAATATATCTATATTATTTTCAACCCGTAACTCCAATTTAAAATAATATATTTATATATTATTTTCGCCACGTTTATAAACATTGTGTAACGTTTCAAACTAATAAATAATATATTTATTTATATTACCATCCACGTTATTATGATCCAAACAAAAAATAATAGTTTTATTATTTTTGTCACAGTTAATTATCGTGTTATTTCTCTAAGTTTAAAATAATATAATAACTTATATTATATTTCGTAGGCCGTTCTTAATGACACTAACGCATGAATACATTTATTATATATATTTATTGTAATAAGAATCATTCGACGCGAAACGTATTTATTTTATTAAGCATATTAAGGAACCTTTATTCTCGTGGACACGTTCGTCTACTCTTTGATCATTAGAGCGTTTTAGGACGTTCAATCTTCCGTGTCGTCATCTCAAATACCATTGTATCCCTAATTGTTATGTGTATAATTCTAGGGCATACGTAAGCCGTTGCAGGCTAACACTTGTGGTTCCAATCTCATTCTTGTGTGAATCTACCTACGCAACTCAGGTGAGTTTTCACGGCCCCTTTTACTGTTTTTAAACCGGGGGAGAAAATATGACGTAAACGCTTTTGATTTTTGTAATTCATATATGTTATCACTTGTATGACTATGCGTACACATCTATCATTAAAGTCCTCACATCGGACCGTTAATATGAACATAGCGAGGTAATTTTAGTAGTACTACCGGGTTTGACAAACCTCACCCGCGTTAGTCGCGCTAACTCGGTTGGAGGCCGAACGGGTGCAATATTGACCTAAATATGCACCATGGTTGATATGCCTGGTGGGAGTCACACAACATAAACAGTCAGCTTTCGGTTGCGAGCGCATTAGTAAACATGAATATGAGTTAGCTACCTGTTGATATATATATATTGAATGTACATTAATCTGTTAAACGCTATTACAAACTGAAACCTGTGAACTCACCAAACTTGTGTTGATACTTTTCTTACATGTTTTCTCAGGATGCTAAGCTAAGACACAGGTGCACGATTATGACATGCATGGAGTCTTACTATTATTTCTTATTAATCGAAGCATTTAAACTATTTTATTTATGTTATTTTGAACTAGACCTTGGGCGCGTTTGTTTTGCGCATTTACTTTTTACTCATCGCTTCCGCAATTACTCTGAACTTTTATAATATTTATACTTGAGTCCCATGTAATGTCGTTTAATGTAACTAATGACTGAGATCCTGGTTTCTCATGCACCAAACGGTAAAACTCCGTTAGTGGAATTTGGGGGTGTGACAGATTGGTATCAGAGCCATTGGTTATAGAGAACTAGGACTGCATACTAGACTATAACCTCACACATTAGTTACATGGCATAGACATTTAAGTTTGGCACGTATATCTTACGTTACAGGCTATGTCTTCACCACCTTCATTGACCGTTTCTCAGGAGCACGATGCTCCTATCTTGTCTTCATCGGAGCCCAAGAGGCGTCGGCTCAATCATGTTGATGAATCCACTGATTATGGTGAGCCCAGTCATGTGCGGTCAAGAGACAACCCGCACGGATGGGATTGGTACCCAGAGATGATCCGGAGTTGGATCGAGAAGGAAAGGGTTCTATCCCAATATTTTGGGGCTACATCTTCCTCACCGACCCTGCCAGTCCTGCCATACACCATGGAGCAGGCTTTTGCAGCTTTCGTGACTACCATGACTCGAGAGATCGGTAACATGAGGGATGCTGCTGGAGAAATAACCAACATTCTGAAGCGCGAAACACAAGTAGTTGAGACAAAGGAAGAGGTGGAACTTCTGGCTTCGGAGTTGGCAGTAACAGACCACCTCCACAACACACTAGTGGACAGAGTCAAACACTTGGAAACAAGATTGGACACATCAGAGGATGCCACTGAAGAAGCCTTTACCAGGGTTGCACACCTAGAGGCTGCCCTTTGGCAAGGAGATGCACCGGCTTCTGATTCTGAGGAGGAGATACCAGCTGATGAGGAGGAACCAGTTGAGGAGGAGGATGCTCAGTCGTGTATTTCCTCAGATGACAGTGACATCTGATGTCTTATCTCACCATATCTTTTCTTATCTTATCTTATGTTTTGTTTATTTCTTTTTGTTTCAAAAACCTATATGGGTAAGGTTGTTTCCATTCAATAAAGATCTTAAGAATTTTATGTTTTGAATTATTTATTTTGTAGCCGTTACAATTTACTTAATCACGAAATATTAGATGTTGTGTTTTAGTTCTCCTTATTTTACTTGTACATATATGATGTTAAAATGAGATATATTTCTCATTATTTGTATTTGTGAATGTGAAGAAGCATGTCTGGACGTGGACGCAAAGGTCATAATGGTGGTCGAGTTACCATCAATATGACAGCAGCAGAGCTAGCAGCACTTATCAATGATAGTGTGGCTGAAGCTTTAGCAGCACAGAATGCTGCAGGTAAATTCAATATCCATTGACTTGTAAAGTCAATTCAGCCCTCAAAGCGTCGTTCCCAAGCCTTATAACCTCAATTATGTATTGTATTTCTAATCCAGGTCAGCAAAATAATCAACCGGCATGCACTTTTAAGACCTTCATGGACTGTAAGCCCCACACATTCAGTGGAGCTGAAGGAGCCGTTGGTCTGCTCCGATGGTTCAAGAAGGTTGAATCTGTGTTTGCCATGTGCAACTGTCCTCAGGCAAACCAAGTTAAGTTTACATTAGGTACTCTCGAGGGCCCTGTTCTCAACTGGTGGAATTCCCAAGTCCAGATGCTGGGTCTGGCTATGGCTAACACTCTGCCATGGGAGGAATTAAAGGCCATGATGAAGGAGGAGTATTGTCCTTGGGATGAGATTCATAAACTGGAGGGAGAATTCTGGAATCTAAAGATGGAAGGTTTCGAGATTGAACTTTAAACTACCCGCTCCCATGAGTTTGCTGTTATGTGTCCCCACATGGTGACCCCCGATTACAAAAGGATTGAACTGTACATCAGCGGTCTGGTGCCTCAGATCCAAAGTATGGTCACCTCTTCAAACCCTACCACCATACAGCAAACAAGCAGGCTTGCTCACAAACTGACCGATCAGGCGGTGACTCAGGGAACTCTACCTCAGAGAGGTTCAACTTCCAAATCCACCGACAGTAACAAGCGTAAGTTTGACAACAAATCCTACTCTAAGGGATCCCAGTCTAACCAACCCCATCACAACAACATAGGTTTGAGCCTACCAAGACTTCCAACCAGACGACCTCTTCGGGTCAAAACCACATTGGTTATGCAGGGAGATCTCCCAAGTGCAACAAGTGTAATTTTCACTATATCGGTGTTTGTAATCGTTTCCAGCGGTGTGGTAAAATGGGCCACCTTGCGAAAGACTGTAGGGTTGAACTTCAGACCAAGAAACCGTTTTGACAACAAGGACTTACCAGGGGATGTTTTCAGTGTGGAAAGGAAGGACATATTCAAAAGGATTTTCCTCAGATGAAAAAGGGTGGAAATGGTAATGGAAACGGTAGCAACAACGGCAATAATCAAGGCCACAATGGTAACAACAATAACCAAGGTAACAACAGCAACAACGGTAACAATAATGGCAACAATGGAGGAAACGGTGCGAAGGGACGAGTCTTCGTGCTTGGATCCGGAGAAGCCAGATGCGATCACAATGTGGTTACCGGTAAGTTCCTCTTAAACAAATACTTTGCTTCTGTCCTTTTTGACACCGGTGCTAATAGGAGTTTTATATCTAAGAAACTTAGTGACTTGATAAAAGAAACTCCAACCCTACTAGAAGCTAAGTACATCATAGAAATAGCTGGTGGACAGATAATTGAAGCAACCCACATTCTTAAGGGTTGTAAGCTTAAATTGGTTGGTCATAAACTTGATATTGACCTTATGCCGGGCACACTCGGTAGTTTTGACATACTTGTTGGTATGGATTGGTTATCTAAGAACCAAGCCGAAATTGTCTGTCATGAGAAAATCGTTCGCATCCCTCTCCCGAGTGGGGAAAATCTTTCTGTGCAGGGCGAAATGAGTGGTGCAATCATTGGCATCATATCCTTCATGAAAGCACAGAAGTGTCTTCAAAAAAGTCATACTACTATTTTGGCTCTCGTCGCCAAGCAGCCATCGAGGGAGAAGAAGATTGATAACATCCCAATCGTACGTGACTATCCGGAAGTATTTCCCGAGAACTTGCCTAGCCTTCCGGCGCATCGTCAAGTAGAACTTCAAATCGACCTAGCACCCGGAGCAGCGCCGATTGCTCGGGCACCTTACAGACTTGCACCCAGTGAATTACAAGAGCTATCCACTCAACTACAAGAGTTGTTGGATAAAGGTTTCATCCGACCTAGCTCATCACCATGGGGAGTTCCAGTCCTAATATTCAAGAAGAAGGACGGGACTTTCCGCATGTGCATCGACTATCGTGAGTTGAACAAAGTGACGATCAAGAATCGTTATCCTCTACCCCCACATAGTTGATCTGTTTGATCAACTCCAAGGATCAAGCTTCTATTCCAAGATAGATCTTAGATCTGGTTATCATCAACTGAGAGTCCTAGATGAGGATATCTCTAAGACTGCCTTCAGAACTAGGTACGACCACTATGAGTTTATGGTCATGCCTTTCGGATTAACCAACGCACCCGCGGTGTTCATAGACCTCATGAACCGCGTGTGTAAACCCTACCTTGATAAATTCGTCATCGTTTCTATTGATGACATCCTCATCTATTCTAAGAACAAGGAAGAACATGAGAAGCACCTACGTTTGATTATGGAATTGCTAAAGCAAGAGCAGTTGTATGCCAAGCTTTCCAAGTGAGAATTCTGGATTCGTGAAGTTTAATTCTTAGGACATGTGGTAAACGAAAACAGAATACATGTCGATCCATCAAAAATAGAAGCCATCAAGAATTGGGCAGCATCGACGACTCCAAAAGAGGTGCGACAATTTCTGGGATTGGCTGGCTATTATCGTCGATTCATCGAGGGGTTCTCCAAGATCACCAAATCTCTCACTGCTTTAACCCAGAAGGGAAAAACCTATAACTGGGGCGACAACCAGGAGTCAGCATTCCAACTCCTTAAGCAGAAACTCTGCAGTGCACCCATCCTGGCTCTTCCGGAGGGAACGGATAATTTCGTGGTGTATTGCGATGCATCCATTTAGGGTCTTGGTTGTGTATTAAAGCAACGTGAGAAAGCGATCGCATAAGCTTCTCGTCAACTGAAAATCCACAAGAAAAACTACACAACTCATGATTTAGAGTTGGGAGCCATAGTTTTTGCACTAAAGATATGGAGAAATTACTTGTACGGTACCAAGTGCACTATCTACACCGATATCAAAATTCTTCAGCATATCTTTGAGTAGAAAGAGTTGAACATGCGACAACGTCGTTGGGTCGAACTCTTGAATGATTATGACTGTGCGGTCAGATATCATCCGGGCAAGGCTAATGTGGTAGTTGATGCCCTAAGTCGAAAGGAAACCAAGCCCAAACGAGTTCGATCATTACAACTTACTATTCACACCGGATTATCTAATAAAATCCGTAATGCTCAACTCGAAGCCCTTAAAGAGGAAAATCTATCGTTGGAAGCCACACGCGGTATAAAAGAACAACTTGAGGTAAAATAAGACGGAATTCGCTATTTCGCTGAGAGAATATGGGTTCCAGTGTACGGAAATTTAAGGGAACTAGTTATGGATGAAGCTCATAAATCTCGATATTCGATTCGTCCGGGTTCCGATAAGATGTACCATGACCTAAAGGTGTTATATTGGTGGCCAAAGATGAAAGCCGATATAGCCACCTCTGTGAGCAAGTGCCTAACTTGCGCAAAGGTCAAAGTGGAATACCAAAAGCCTTCTGGTCTACTTCAACAACCTGAGATTCCTATGTGGAAATGGGAGCAAATATCTATGGACTTTATCACCAAATTGCCCCAAACTCCTAACGGATGTGACACCATCTGTGTAACACCCAAAAATAAAAAGAAAAGAAAAATTCAAAATCTCACTCCCTCGCGGTACGCGAGGGAGATTTTGACAAAACCTCGCGGTACGCGAGGGGACTGCTTATGCGCCAGAAAATCACCTTCTCGCGGTACGCGAGAAGATCTTCGATGAAGTCTCGCGGTACGCGAGGGAATAGTACACGCGTCAGGGCCAGAAAACACGTGTCATGTACACTTGCCACCTGCTGCCACGTGTCATGCTGACTCACCTCGATTCGCGACTTGTCATCCCCTCGCGGTACGCGAGGGATTTCCTTGGCCGGCCTCGCGGTACGCGAGGGACCGGAATTCCAGCCTATAAAAGGCCTTCAAAGGGGATTGAATTCTGTACAGTTTCCAAACGTTCGTTTCACACAAATCCCGTTCTTTCAAGCTCCACGACATCCCGAAGTGCTATCCAAGAGTCCAAACGAAATCCTGCACCAGCCGAAGTTTCGTCCAAATCCCGCGAAGTAGGTATCGTTAAAACTATTCATATATATATAGCCGCAATTATATATATATTCTCTCATATATATTCTCGTTAATCGTGTCTTCCCTAGGAAGAAACGTGTCGAGGTTCTGCTCAAATTCCGAAGCCTACAACCCTACCAGCCATCAAAATCAAGGTGAACACGTTTAACGCTTTTCAAACGATAAAACCATTTTATTTACGAAAACGGCATGAAACAAATTAAATGCTTTAATCATAAGGGTAATCTACGTGATAGCATTCAGGCCATAAGCATACGTAGATTTGATCAAATGGTATACATGTGACGGGTGAAAGTCCGGTCCGTGGCTGGGTACAGATCATGTAATGGGAAATCATAAGACTAAGGATAGGTTTCCTTAGCAGATTATACGAGGGACGAGTTCCTGAGTATCATGTAAGACTAAGAACAAGGTTCTTAGCATCATCACCCTGGGAATAGGCTATCAGTCTGAGACATAGCGCTCAGCCAGTTGACCCCATGGCAGTTAACCCAGTGTATGTAGGTGGTATATACTTCAGGTGAAATAGACTGCTGAATGTGTAGATTTACCATACAAAAACGTGCTTAAAGGCTTTAATTTGGTTTATGTTAGAAATCATTTTCGTGTCAGTTAAATGTGATTCACCAGCTTTATGCTGATGTTCATTTTCAAAACGTTTTTCACAGGTAATGAAAGAAATCATTAAATTCAGGGTGATGCAGTAAAGACAAGATCTTTAGGCATATCAAAATCCCTGTGGCAGACTAATACAAGACCAAATGTTGGAACGGACGTAGATCCTAGACATTTTGAATGGCTTGTATTATGTAAATTATTTCAATCACTGTACATTATATAATAGACTTTTGAAGATCTATTATCATGAAATGAAAAGGGACGTGGATCCCAAGTTTTGATAAAAAGTACAGAATTAACCCTTGAGGTTATTTACATTACATTTCATTACAAAAAGGCATCAAGTAAAAACAAAGACTTCCGCTGTCCAAATTTATGGGACCTCATTCAGATACCAGCATTATCTCGCGACGCCCGGGCAGGGGTAGCCCGGGGTGGTGACAAGTTGGTATCAGAGCCACATTCAAGGGTTTTAGCAAAACTAGATACTTATATGATTGTATCTAGGCTTTAACCAATAGTTGTGCCTACTGAACAAACGATAGGAAGATGCCTTTAACATAACCAATAAATTGTAGGATGTCAGATCCATACTATTATCCTTATAATTACCCAAACTACTTCCCTGGAGAATCATCTAATCAAGTAGTACCAAGATATGACGATTATATCCACTACCTGCCGACCCCGGAGAATTTGAAACAGAATGGTCGCAGAACAAGTGGAGCAGACTCAAGCAAGGCTTGAACCTCTGAGAGAAGAATCAGAGTATTCAGTGGAAATGGAAGATTCAAGAGAATCTTTACGTCCTGTTATGACATCTATGCCACCACCTCAATCATTAGACGTGGTAGATCATACCGGAACAATTCCAGAACATCCACCAAGTCCAAGTGAAGAAACTTCGCGTTCATTTGCTGAATCTGACAAGGCTGCCGTTTGTGAAGGCAGTGGTGGAAAATACTTCTTTGACCCTATTCCAGAACATCCCGTTTTCAAGGAACCTTTCTTCTATGTAGATCCCTCCGATGGACGTCAGTATGCAACCGACGGAAAGGTCGTGTGGTCTGTTAATTCAACATATCATGATCTTAGGATGGGACACAGGAAACCACCTCCTTGCTATGGATACCCTGAAGAACTGCCAAACTCAATGGATGAACACCTTGATCGTGCTCTTAGGGAAGCTGACGATCTACGTGCTGAGCTGTTCTTCACCAGACAAGTTGTAGTCCAGAATGAACAAACTATAATTGATTATGAGCTAGCTCAGGAAGACAGGAAGTATGCAGAGCAATGGGTGGCAGATCAGTTGATCCAGAAGGGTGCTATGACCGAGACCCTGGGGAGGTTCTATCAGGATTTGGGAGATGTGTTTCTAGGTTGAAGTTGATAATAGTATTCGTATAATTAGCTAACCCTACGTGATATAGATACATATCTATATTTCTGTATTTGTAATGAATAGATGAAGTTTAACGATAATAAACTTCAAATTTTGACCCAAATTCGTGCTTGTGTTCTTAGATGTCTCAACAAAACAATGACAATAGCGGTCCATCTACCTACATTATCAAGGAAAAAGGAAAAGAAGTTAATAATAATCCTGAAATAACTACTCAACAACCAGAATTGCAACAACTGGTCAAACAAAGCATTAAAGAAATGCTTCCTGCCATAATAAAGGAAGTACAAGAAAACATCAAAACTCCAAGCCACGTAACTCTTCCTTCAAAAAGAATGGAAAACCCTTCGAAAACCCACACAGAGCAAGTAGCAAGCTCTCGTAAACCTCAAACCTCGAAAAGATCCAGAACATCAAGCAATAAGTATTCTGAATCTGAAGAATCGTTAAATCTAAGCAGTGAAAGCTCAGAAGAAGAAAATGAAACAAAAAGGTATAAACACAAGGGGTGTTCTTACAAAACCTTTCAGGACTGTAAACCTTATGAATTTAAGGGCACCGAAGGCGGTATTGCTACTCTTCACTGGCTAGAGAAGATGGAGTCAGTAATAGCAATTAGCAAGTGTGCTAAGAAAGATCAAGTACTGTATGCTTCAAACTCCTTCAAAAATGAAGCGTTGGAATGGTGGAATTCAATCATTTCTGCCAAAGGGAGGAGAAAGACCAATGCTATGGATTGGAAAGAATTCCGAGCAAAGGTGAAAAGGAAATTTTGCCCCAAGAATGAGAAAGAACAAGCTGAAAGGAAATTTTTGGATCACAGGATGGTGGGTACCAATGATCGAGAGTATACTACCAAATTTTTTGAATATGCCCGTTTGGCACCTCACCTGGCTAAACCCGAGTCGGTTCTCATAACTCGATATATTTACGGTTTAGTTCCAGAGATCCGTGATTTGGTGAAGGTTGTCTCACCAAAAACCATTGAGTCCACCGTAGAGCTGACCGGTACCATGACGGCTGGATTGATCAGAAACCTAGAAGAGAGAAAGAAAATGGAATCCTCTACAAAAACAAAACCCGAAGCCAAAAGATTTAGCAAAAGCTTTGGGCAAAAAGGATTTCCATTTAACAATCCACCATGCAAAACGTGCGGACGCAGGCATAGTGGAAAGTGTGTTTTTGAAACTCCATTCTGTAATCATTGCAAGGTCTCAGGTCACACTACTGAGAATTGCTTCAAGAGAAAGGGAATGATTACTTGTTTCAATTGTGGAGAGCCAGGGCACATCAGAACGAATTGCCCTAAGTTTGCAAAGACCAGAGGAGCTGGAGGATCAGGAGTTAAGATAACTCCAGAAACCAAAAAGATCGTGCGAGCATTTGTCATGAATGCTAATCAAGCTGAGAGAACGCCGGACGTAATTACCGGTACGTTTCTTCTTAATAATGTTTATGCTAAGGTCTTATTTGACTCAGGTGCGAACCGGAGTTTTATAGATTATAATTTCTGTAATCTATTAAACGAACCATTAAGTCCCTTAGCTGAAACATATGAAGTAGAAACAGCGAACGGTGATTTGATAAAAATATCCCAATCACTGAACAATTGTTACATTACATTGGCTGGTTTCACTATCCCAGTACAATTGTTACCAATGTCAATAACTGGCTTTGACATTGTTTTGGGGATGGATTGGTTATCCAATAACCAAGCCGAAATCCTTTGTAATCAACAAGTTGTAAAACTCGTTACACCAACAAACAAAACTCTAACTATCCAAGGTGATAAACCCACAAAACCTATCCAGATAATCTCCATACTTAAAGCAACCAAGTGCTTAAGAAAAGGATATCTGGCATGTCTGGTATCAATTACTGCTTTGGAAAAGGAGAAGAAGATAGAATCAGTACATGTAGTATCTGAATTTCCAGACATTTTTCCTGAAGAACTGCCTGGATTACCACCAGAACGAGAGGTAGAATTTCGAATCAACCTTGTACCTGGTGCAACTCCAATTGCCAAATCCCCGTACAGACTGCCACCCACAGAAATGGCAGAACTCAAGAAACAATTGGATGAACTTCTTGAGAAAGGTTTTATCCAACCAAGTTCTTCACCCTGGGGAGCTCCAATTCTCTTTGTTAAGAAGAAAGACGGATCAATGCGCATGTGTATTGATTATCGGGAACTGAATAAAGTTACCATCAAAAACCGATACCCGCTTCCACGGATTGACGATTTATTCGATCAACTCCAAGGAGCTTGTCATTTTTCAAAGATCGATCTTCGTTCAGGTTATCATCAGTTGAAAGTGCATGATAACGATATCTCGAAAACTGCATTTCGAACACGGTATGGACATTTCGAGTTCACGGTTATGCCATTTGGACTTACAAATGCTCCTGCCGCATTCATGGACATGATGAATCGTGTCTGCAAACCTTACTTGGATAAGTTTGTCATAGTTTTTATTGATGACATACTTATTTATTCCAAAACCCAAGTTGAACACGAAACTCATCTTCGAACCATACTTGAACTTCTTCGAAAAGAGAAATTATATGCTAAGTTTTCCAAATGCGAATTTTGGTTAACGGAAGTACAATTTCTTGGTCATGTCATCAACGTGAACGGAATTCAAGTAGATCCTTCCAAAATTGAAGCTATATCCAAATGGGAAATTCCCAAGTCACCCACCGAAATTCGTAGTTTTCTGGGATTAGCGGGATATTACCGCCGGTTCATTCAAAATTTTTCTCGTATAGCAATCCCACTCACATCCCTAACTCGGAAATCTGTAAAATACGAATGGGGACCCAAACAATCTGAATCTTTTGAAACTTTGAAACAAAAACTGACAAACGCACCTATTCTATCTTTACCAGATGGTATTGAAGACTTCGTAGTTTACTGCGACGCCTCACATACTGGTTTAGGTTGCGTATTAATGCAACGCAAGAAAGTCATTGCTTATGCATCTCGTCAGTTGAAAATTCATGAGAAAAACTACTCAACCCACGATCTAGAGTTGGGCGCTATAATCTTTGCTTTGAAATTATGGCGACACTATCTCTATGGGGTTAAGTTCACAATCTACACTGATCATAAAAGTCTCAAGTACATATTTAGCCAGAAGGAGTTAAATATGAGACAAAGAAGATGGATGGAAATCCTGAATGATTATGATTGTGAAATTTGTTATCATGAAGGAAAGGCAAATGTAGTAGCAGATGCCTTGAGCCGAAAAGAAAATGTCAAGCCAAAGAGAGTACGTTCTCTCAGACTTGAACTACAAATTGATCTTGTAAGTCAGTTAAAAGAGGCACAAGAGTTAGCTTTGAAGGAAGGTAACTTTGAAAAAGAAGGAATGAAAGGAATGCTTGATTTACTGATCAAAGGAGAAGATAATATCCTTCGCATGAATAAACGTATTTGGGTACCAGTTACAGGTGATCTTCGAGAGCGAATCCTCGAAGAAGCACACAAGTCCAAATACACCATGCACCCAGGAAGTGATAAAATGTACAAGAACCTCAAAGAAAGTTACTGGTGGATTGGTATGAAAAAGAACATTGCTATCTACATAGCAAAATGTTTGACTTGTTCCAAAGTCAAAGCCGAACACCAAAAGCCAGCTGGATTATTGCAACAGTTAGAATTACCAGTTTGGAAATGGGAACTGATAACTATGGACTTTATTACAAAACTTCCTCGAACCACTCGTGGAAATAATGCAATCTGGGTTATCATTGACCGTTTAACCAAATCAGCTCACTTTCTATCTATCAAGGACACCATGAGTATGGACAAAATGGCGCAAATTTACGTTAATGAAATTGTAACGTTACATGGTGTGCCTCTATCCATAGTGTCAGATAGAGATAGTCGCTTCACATCTCGATTCTGGCAAAGTTTTCAAACAGCTCTAGGAACTCGATTGAATCTTAGCACTGCTTATCATCCACAAACTGATGGGCAGAGCGAAAGAACCATACAAACCCTAGAAGATATGCTCCGAGCCTGTGTGATAGACTTTGGAGGTAATTGGGATGATCATTTACCTCTAATGGAATTCTCATACAACAATAGTTATCACACAAGTATTCAGGCCGCACCATTTGAAGCATTGTACGGACGGAAATGTCGAACGCCTGTATGTTGGTCAGATATCGGAGAAAATCAGTTATCAGGACCAGAGATAGTCCAAGAAACCACTGATAAAGTATTACAAATACGTGAACGTTTAAAAGCGGCTCGAGATCGACAGAAAAGTTATGCAGATAAACGAAGAAAGCCGTTAGAATTCCAATTCGGTGACAAGGTGTTATTAAAAGTTTCACCTTGGAAAGGTGTTATTCGTTTCGGAAAGAAGGGAAAGTTAAGTCCACGTTTTGTTGGACCTTTCAAAATCATTAAACGAATCGGATCTGTTGCCTATCAGCTTGAACTACCAGTAGAGATGGGTGGGGTACACGATATATTCCATGTATCAAACCTACGTAAGTGTTTAGCTGATGAATCCTTGCTGATGCCTTTACAAGATGTGGAAGTAAATGAAAAGCTCAAATTCATTGAACGACCGTTACAAATTGAAGACCGACAAATCAAAAAGCTTAAACGGAAACAATTGGTGTTGGTCAAAGTAAGATGGGATTCCAGACGTGGCCCAGAATATACCTGGGAACTTGAGTCAGAAATGCGCAAAAAGTATTCACATCTCTTTCAATGAATCTCGAGGACGAGATTATTCTAAAGGAGGGGAGGATGTAACACCCAAAAATAAAAAGAAAAGAAAAATTCAAAATCTCACTCCCTCGCGGTACGCGAGGGAGATTTTGACAAAACCTCGCGGTACGCGAGGGGACTGCTTATGCGCCAGAAAATCACCTTCTCGCGGTACGCGAGAAGATCTTCGATGAAGTCTCGCGGTACGCGAGGGAATAGTACACGCGTCAGGGCCAGAAAACACGTGTCATGTACACTTGCCACCTGCTGCCACGTGTCATGCTGACTCACCTCGATTCGCGACTTGTCATCCCCTCGCGGTACGCGAGGGATTTCCTTGGCCGGCCTCGCGGTACGCGAGGGACCGGAATTCCAGCCTATAAAAGGCCTTCAAAGGGGATTGAATTCTGTACAGTTTCCAAACGTTCGTTTCACACAAATCCCGTTCTTTCAAGCTCCACGACATCCCGAAGTGCTATCCAAGAGTCCAAACGAAATCCTGCACCAGCCGAAGTTTCGTCCAAATCCCGCGAAGTAGGTATCGTTAAAACTATTCATATATATATAGCCGCAATTATATATATATTCTCTCATATATATTCTCGTTAATCGTGTCTTCCCTAGGAAGAAACGTGTCGAGGTTCTGCTCAAATTCCGAAGCCTACAACCCTACCAGCCATCAAAATCAAGGTGAACACGTTTAACGCTTTTCAAACGATAAAACCATTTTATTTACGAAAACGGCATGAAACAAATTAAATGCTTTAATCATAAGGGTAATCTACGTGATAGCATTCAGGCCATAAGCATACGTAGATTTGATCAAATGGTATACATGTGACGGGTGAAAGTCCGGTCCGTGGCTGGGTACAGATCATGTAATGGGAAATCATAAGACTAAGGATGGGTTTCCTTAGCAGATTATACGAGGGACGAGTTCCTGAGTATCATGTAAGACTAAGAACAAGGTTCTTAGCATCATCACCCTGGGAATAGGCTATCAGTCTGAGACATAGCGCTCAGCCAGTTGACCCCATGGCAGTTAACCCAGTGTATGTAGGTGGTATATACTTCAGGTGAAATAGACTGCTGAATGTGTAGATTTACCATACAAAAACGTGCTTAAAGGCTTTAATTTGGTTTATGTTAGAAATCATTTTCGTGTCAGTTAAATGTGATTCACCAGCTTTATGCTGATGTTCATTTTCAAAACGTTTTTCACAGGTAATGAAAGAAATCATTAAATTCAGGGTGATGCAGTAAAGACAAGATCTTTAGGCATATCAAAATCCCTGTGGCAGACTAATACAAGACCAAATGTTGGAACGGACGTAGATCCTAGACATTTTGAATGGCTTGTATTATGTAAATTATTTCAATCACTGTACATTATATAATAGACTTTTGAAGATCTATTATCATGAAATGAAAAGGGACGTGGATCCCAAGTTTTGACAAAAAGTACAGAATTAACCCTTGAGGTTATTTACATTACATTTCATTACAAAAAGGCATCAAGTAAAAACAAAGACTTCCGCTGTCCAAATTTATGGGACCTCATTCAGATACCAGCATTATCTCGCGACGCCCGGGCAGGGGTAGCCCGGGGTTGTGACAATCTGGGTAATCATCGATCGTTTAACAAAATCCGCTAATTTCTTAGCAATCAAAGAGACTGACAAAATGGAGAATCTTACTCGTATTTATTTGAAATAAGTAGTCTCTCGGCACCGAGTGCCAATTTCTATCATTTCAGATCGTGACGCACGATTAACCTCACGTTTCTAGCAATCTTAACAAAAATCTTTAGGCACGCGTCTAGATATGAGCACGGCATACCATCCTTAAACAGATGGAAAAACGGAGCGTACTATTCAAACTCTTGAGGACATGCTACGAGCTTGTGTGATTGATTTCGGTAACACTTGGGAATCCCACCTGCCTCTGGTGGAGTTCTCCTACAACAACAGTTATCAAACTAGCATCAAAGGAGCTCCATTCGAGGCATTATATGGACGGAAATGCCGCTCTCCTATTTGTTGGGCCAAAGTTGGGGATAGCAAACTTACGGGTCCTGAACTCGTTTTAGAAACATCAGAAAAGATAGTTCAAATTATAAATCGTATGGCGGCAGCTTGTGATCGTCAAAAGATCTATGCCGATAAGCGTCTAAACCGTTAGAGTTTCAAGTAAGCGACGTGGTCTTGTTAAAAGTCTCACCTTGGAAAGGTGTAATTCGTTTTGGGAAACGAGGAAAACTAAACCCTCGTTATGTTGGACCGTTCAAGATAGTGAAGAGAATTGGCCCGGTAGCGTATCAACTGGACCTACCCGAAGGACTTAGTGGTGTACACAACGTCTTTCATATCTCGAACTTGAAGAAATGTCTAGCAGACGAGACATTCGTGGTTCCTCTTGAGGAACTACACATCGATGAACAGTTGCATTTCAGCGAGGAACTAGTAGAAATCATGGATAGAGAAGTCAAAAATGTTTAAACGAAGTAAAATCCCTTGTCAGAGTTCACGTGGGAGCGTTAGGATCAGATTATGCGCAAGTATCCTCATCTGTTCAAGCACTCCACGTCAAACTCTTAAGGTACTATTCTAATTTTCGGGACGAAAATTCTTTCAACTAGGGGATGATGTGACATCCGAGAAAAAAACATTATTTTAATTTTCAAGACGAAAATTTCTTCAACTAGGGGATGATGTGGCAATCCGGACTTTCCAGGTTAACTCCGTTAGTCAAATTCAGTTAAATTCTAATCCAGTTAACTCAATCCTAAACCCAAGGAACTAATCCCGCCAATTGTTAAACTTAAATACCTGAAATCACAAGGATTAAAGCTGTAATTAACTCGATTTCGATTCTGTTGACTTTTAGAAGTCAAATTCGCAACCATGATACAAATTCAAGTTTCATAACCGTTTTCTGTCCGAATTAAAACTGAAATTGCACGAATATGATCATTAACAGCCATAACCATCGTATTAATCATCATCATTGTCAAAATTAATCCGAATTATGAGTATTAAACTCGTAACCGCCGACCATTATCTCGTACTCATCAAATTCGTTTGTTTCTGCAATCACTCTCACAAATCAAGCACCTGCGCACCGTAATCGAGTCTCTTAGAAGCTTTTGCACTCGTCAATTCCATCGGAATCGAAGACGTGGCCGCCGAAGACCAATTCATTCACAGTCGGCAACCGTGTTAGTCGAGCACAGTCAATTCGAATCCTATTATGGTAAATAAACTCTCCCTTAGCTTCGTTTTAATCCCTGGAACAAAAGCCCTATGATAATTTGGGCTTATAACATCAATTCGATCGAAATGAAGAACCTAGGGTTCATATACGTTCTGTTTAATCGAAACCCTATTTACACTCAATCAAAACGAAATTAAACTATACCATTAGACTCGTAATCATATGTATAATGAAAGCCCTATGGTAATTTGATACTGTAACATCGGATTTACCTCGATCCAGATCTATGCTTTGTTCATAAAAACGATTTGGGGGTTTTGATTCTAAACACCACCTCAATCAAATTAATCTATACCACCAGTTTCGCAAGGTTCAACTTAGTAAAAGTCCCATGTTTTCAACGAGTTTCAATAGCAGAATTGATTGAATTGATTCCATGTTCTTGTTCTAGGTTACGACTCTTAAATTCAGAATTAAATGAACTTAAACTTGATGTTTTTTCAAATTAAACTCAACCAAAGAATCGCCTATACTCGATTATTAAAACCCCTATGCTGTGTTTTCAAATCGTGGCCGAATTCGATGGTTTTGGGATGGATTTTGGTCTCGGGTTCGAAAGGGAAGGAAAACCCACGGTGGCTTAATATTAAAACCATATATTCTGGGTTTTCTTCACAAGTTGTACCCCGGATCAGATGGTTAGGTCATTTGGCTTGCTCACAGGAAACCCGGGTTCGAATTCGGTCTCCTGTGATAATTTTTTTAGGGACTTTTTACTTGTTTACTATTTACAAAATAAATTCCTATATTATTATATTTATATATTAAAATGTTTTAACCTGGAAATTTACCCGTAGGCTCGGGTTTTGATTTTATAAAACATTTCTATTATTATTTCACACTTTTATAATAATATATTATTATTTAACCCTTGTCTCCGTATAAAATAATATATCTATATTATTTTCAACACGTAACTCCAATTTAAAATAATATATTTATATATTATTTTCTACACGTTTATAAACATTGTGTAACGTTTCAAACTAATAAATAATATATTTATTTATATTACTATCCACGTTATTATGATCCAAACAGAAAAATAATAGTTTTATTATTTTTGTCACAATTAATTATCGTGTTATTTCTCTACGTTTAAATTAATATAATAACTTATATTATTTTCCCTAGGCCGTTCTTAATGACACCAACGCATGAATACATTTATTATATATATTTATTGTAATTAGAATCATTCGACGAGAAACGTATTTATTTTATTAAGCATATTAGGGAACCTTTATTCATGTGGACACGTTCGTCTACTCTTTGATCATTAGAGCGTTTTAGGACGTTCAATCTTCCGTGCCGTCGTTACAAATCCCATTGTATCCCTAATTGTTATGTGTATAATTCTAGGGTATACGTAAGCCGTTGCAGGCTAACACTTGTGGTTCTAATCTTATTCTTGTGTGAATCTACCTACGCAACTCAGGTGAGTTTTCACGGCCCCTTTTACTGTTTTTAAACCGGGGGAGAAAACATGACGCAAACGCTTTTGATTTTTGAAATTCATATATGTTATCACTTGTATGACTATGCGTACACATCTATCATTAAAGTTCTCACATCGGGCCGTTAACATGAACATAGCGAGGTCATTTGAGTAGTACTACTGAGTTTGACAAACCTCACCCGCGTTAGTCGCGCTAACTCGATTGGAGGTCGAACGGGTGCAATATTGACCTAAACATGCACCATTGTTGATAGGCCTGGTGGGAGGCACATAACATAAACAGACAACTTTTGGTTATGAGCGCATTAGTAAACATGAATAGGGTTGGTTACCTGTTGATATATATATTGAATGTACATTAATTTGTTAAACGCTATTACAAACTGAAACATGTGAACTCACCAACCTTGTGTTGACACTTTTCTTACATGTTTTCTCAGGACGCTAAGCTAAGGCACAGGTGCACGATTAGGACATGCATGGAGTCCTAACATTATTTCTTATTAATCGAGACATTTAAGCTATTTTATTTATGTTATTTTGAACTAGACCTTGGGCGCGTTTGTTTTGTGCATTTACTTTTTATTAATCGCTTCCACAATTACTCTGAACTTTTATAATATTTCTATTTGAGTCTCGTATAGTGTCGTTCAATGTAACTAATGACTGAGATCCTGGTTAGTCACGCATCAAACGGTAAAACTCTGTTAGTGAAATTTGGGGGTGTGACATAGGTTAAAAGAAAAATAAATTAATAAATAAATAAAGGATTGATTGTCATGGAGGGGGGAGACGACATCATCATAGGAGACTCACGGCAAAGCAACATACGGCAATTGAGAGAAGCTTGAGGAGGCACGTTTATCGAAGACCTCAAACACAAGAATTGAATTATTTGTGCAAAGTCTTTGGAGGCTGTTTGGGAGATCTAACAAAAAGAAAAAAAAAGTAATAGAAAGCTATTCACGAAAGTAAAGAAAAGGATTTTGTAAGCACAGCTGAATATTAATTGAAGCTAGCAGGTGAATTAATTAAGCTAGGAACTTAATTAATTTCTATTTATGATGAACGGTTATATTATATTTTTATATTATGTTTTTCTCATGATTGGCTAGACTTGTTTAAGCTATCTAGGTTTGATGATTTTTGATTGAATTATTGGATTTCGTTCGGTTTATGTTGATTATTGATGGATTCATGATAAAGTAAAGAACTTGATTTCAATTAGTATGATGTCTATGCATGTTTAGTTCTGATTTGTTCTTGATTTTTGTTTCACATGTGTTTTGTTGAATGTCTTTCAAATAATAGATGCATGTTAGGTTGTGTACTGTGTGTTTGTAACTAGTTTGTGTATCATTGACATCATCGTCCATAGAAACGCAGGTTGAGAGTGTCTTAGGATTAAATGTTCTTCCTACTTCAAAAGCTGAAAGGTGCGAAGTTGTCGGGTATTCCTTGGTGTTAGGGTTTTTAGGTCAATTTCTTTGAAATGAGGGTTTCTTAGCATCATTGATATTCCGTGCATACCGAGAGTTATCAGGCTACCCCGTATTTCCTAAGGCGTATTAAGATATTGAGACTGATTGGTAATATATCTTTAGGGTACTTTAGCACTGTTAGAAATAGCTGAGTTTACACGTTCCTTAGGGTTTCCTATTAGGTCACACCCGGAGAATGATCTGGGATCCTTAGGTTGTCTTAGGGTTTCGTATTCAAAGATCTTGGTTTCATCATAGTTTTCATAACCGAGAGAATTTCATGTTTAGCAAACAGGATTCATTACCTAGATAGTGCTTTATCCATTCATGATCCCATCCGTTTCGTCTGTCCGGTAGTTGGTGTCGTTAGTAGTTTAGTAGTTCGTTAGTTTGATAATAGTTACACAATTCCCCCCATTTAAATCAGTTTATTAGTTTAGTCAGAGTCTAGATTAGTTGTCACTAGTGTCTCGTGGGTTCGATATCCGGACTTACAATAGACTTTACTACATTGATCGATACACTTTCCGGTTGTGTGGTCTAATATTAGGTTGAGTCTAGATTTATAAATTTAAAGCTAGAGTGTCTAGGTTAAGTTTGTAGTTAGTTTTTATAGATCGTCTGGACGACATCAGCAATCATTGCCAATCAAAATTATATCATCAATATAGACTAGCATGTATAAGGTTGTGCCCCGAGAAAAGTAGATAAACAGTGAAGGGTCGGTTTTGGACCCTCTAAAGCCGAGAGCATTCAAGGCCTCAGACAGCCTATTAAACCAAGCATGTGGAGCCTATTTTAGTCCATATAAGGACTTGTGAAGCAAGCACACATGATCCTGTTTTTTGTGGATCAATAAAGGCCCGTGGTTGCCTTAAGTGCACTATCTCAGTCAAGTTACCATGCAGGAATGCATTTTGAACGTCCAATTGTCTAAGGGACCAGCGTTTGGTTATGGATAGAGAGAACGGTCCGTATGGTAGTTGATTTAACCACGGTGCTGAAGGTTTCGTGGTAGTCAACTCCGGGTTGTTGGCTAAAACCTTTAGCCAAAAAACGCGCTTTGTAACGTGTAATAGCACCCGGTTGATCTCGTTTAAGTTTATAAACCCATTTACAGTCAACCACATTTGCATTAGGAACCGGTGGGACTAGAGACCAAGTATTGTTACGAATCAATGTTGCATATTCTACAGCCATGGCAGCCTGCCACTGTGGAGATTTGTTGGCAACAGTAAAAGCAGTTGGTTCAGTTTCAACAGTGGGGGTTGTGGGGTTATAGGTTGTGGGATTAAAGGGAACCTGAGGAGTTGGGTACTGGCGTAGGTTAGAGGGTCGGGTTCTTGGTGGTGGGTGGTGTAACGAACCAACTTTCGGGTTTGCCCTATAATATATTAATTATATTGTAGATGGTGTTTTTTTATATAATTAAAAGTGGAGTATTTTAATTATAAAGGAGCATTCTTGACATTATGGTGCAAGGAGTCAAAAACTGAAAGTGTAAGGGGGCTGATTGTAACTTTTACAAATCAGATTTAATTAGGAAGGAGGTATCACACAAACACACACACAAAGTGTGTGTTTGTGTCGTGAGATGCAAGGGGGAGAGGAAGGAAGAGCCAAGATCATGAAATTGGTGATTTGCATGTGACATCTGGATGGATTAGAGTGTTACTCTTCTTCAAGACTGCAAGTAAGTAGCAATAATCACTTTTGAACCTCCATTTTAAGTGTTCTTGGTGGGTTTTGGTGAAAATCAAGCTAGGGGTAAATTGACGGTTGTTTATGATTAAGAACTTGTTATCTAGCTTGATTAAGGGTGTGTAATGCTTAATAACATCATTGAACCATCCAATTTGATGATTTCAAAATTAGGGTTCTTGAGACCCAAATTGGGGGTTTTGTAATTTAAGGTGTTTAAATGTTGAATTGAGTATGGATAAGTGTTTATGGTGTAATATAAACACATTTTCAATTTTAAAACTCAACTGATTTGGTGATTTCTAAATTGATGAAATTGTGAAATTTTGGTTAAAACCCAAACGGGTCAACTTGGGTGTGTTGTTGATATTTGTGTTTATATGGGCGAATATTGTGGTTGGAGCTAAGACTAATGAGGATGTTAGTCTTTTAGTCTTAGAAGAGTGTTGTATCTTAAATGGGGTAAGTTTGAGATATTTTGATTACTAAACAAGATGAATTATTTAGGTGATCAAGACGATGAATGTGTTAGCTATGATGTCCGATTGGAATCTTCATTGGCAAAGGTAAGTGCTTTGCACTTACTTAGTAGTAGATAAGTAGTGGTTACATGTAAGTAGGTGTATTGTTATTTTTATTTATATGTTGTATGTTGATTTTGACTTATGTGGTAAATGGTCAATGTAAATGGTCAATGTAAAGTATGAATGTGTAGGATTGTTGTAGTTGACATAACGAGAAAATTAGTCAAACTATTGAATGACACTTGGTAGATGTGGTGTAGTCGAACTATGTGGAATATAGTCAAATTAAACGTGGTAAATTGGTGTAATTGCCTAAGTGTGGCATGTAGTCAAACTAAAATGTAGAATGTGGTAATATGATGTAAATTGACTTATTGTGTAATAAGTCAAACCATTATGGATAATGGTGAAATTGGTGTAATTTGACCTTAATGGTATAAGGTCAAACTATTATGTGAAATTGGTGTAATTAGACTATGTGGTTAATAGTCAAACTTGAATACGCAAATATGGTAAATAGGTGTAATGTGACTATGTGGTTAATAGTAAAACTTGAATGTGCAAATATGGTAAATGTGTGTAATTAGATTATGTGGTTGATAGTCAAACTTGATAGTGCAAATGTGGTAATAGATGTAAATTGACTTGTGTGGTTAATGGTCAAACTAATGGGTGATATATGGTTAAATGGTGTAAATAACTCAATGTGGTCAAGAGTCAACTAAAATATACAATGTGGTAACATTAGACTAAAATTGACTTAATGTGGTGAAAGTCAACCGTTGGTAGTAAAACGGTAAATTGGTTGATTACATGAAGTGTGGATACTTCACTGGTGGTAGTGAGGTCAAGTACCTCATGGGTGAAAGTGAAGTCAAATACTTCACAGATGACATGAAGTGGGGATACTTCATGGGTCGGCATGGAGTCAAATACTTCATGCGGAAAAGCGAGTGGTGGTTCTCGCAATAGACATGTGGATATGTCAAATTGATGAATGGTGAAATGTTAGGACTTGTATGAGTCATTACATGTCTTAGGTACGGGTCTTTGTATGCCTAAACGATTATATGATTGAACTTGAAGTTAACCACTTCAAAAGTAGAAACCGAGTAGTGGTGCTCGGGTTTGGAGGTGGATAATTAACCAATTCATGTTAGTAGATGTGGGTGATCATATATATGGATTAAACATGAGATTATGATGGTTAATAGCTTAAATATGCAAATGGGTCAGTCGACGGGGGGTTGCATAGGCTGAAAAACAAGATTTGGGCATTTTTGACCTACTGTCAGCGCCTCATACGCCCGGGCAGCGCCTCATACGCCCGAAGCGTATGATATGCCCATTCGAGTCTGATAGACGCTGGGATTTTTGGGTTTTCGGGGTTTTGGCCTGTCGTTGTTGTAGGGGCTTGTAGGAGGTCCCTAGGGCTACATATCTTTACTAACCATGTTCAAATTGATGTTTTGAATGTAGGGAAAGCTCCAGAGTGATCTCGGGTCTCACATCAAGTGGATTGGATTCTCGTGGACATGTTTTGTAATTGGTATTCTTTAATCTTCTCGTATAAAGTCTTTACAAACTATTTGGGGTTGTTACAAGTTGTGGATAACTTGTTGGTAACTTTTGCTAAACTAATTTGTGGAAATTATGTTAGCTTAATACGTGTTTGTGAAACTTAACGTGTGGATACGTTAAATGTCGTATCTGCGATCGGATGTCGAGTCTAGACACCGATCCCATGATGAGCGGGACTATACCTGAGAAACACACAAGGCGTGGACCGAAAGTCCATTTTGTGTTTATTGTAGGGTCATAAATGAGGAAAGCACAAACATCAAAAAACTCTTAAAAATGAGAAATCAAGTTTACGTTTGAAAACATGTTCAAACGGGGAAGTGTTGGAGGCGGTGCAGGAGGACATTCCGTTGATAATGTAAACTGTCGTGTCAAAGGCAAAATGCCAAAAACGGGATGGGATAGAAGATTGGGCTAGGAGAGTTAGGCCCGTTTCAACCACATGTCGATGTCTTCGTTCGATGAATCCATTTTGCTCAATAGTATGGGGACACGAGCGCCGGTGGATGATCCCGATGGGAGAGAAAAAACTTGAAAGATTTCAGAATTCCCCACTCCAATCGGTTTGCACAGATTTGAGCTTGGTTTGAAATTGTCGTTCAACCATAGCAAGAAATTGTTTAAAGATAGCATACACAACCGATTTTTATTTTAATGGGAAAAACCACATGTAACGTGAAAAAGGTCAACGCATGGTAAAAAATAGTTATGCCCATCATATGAAGTAACCGAGGCTGGACCCCACACATCACAAAAAACCAAATCCAACAAACAATTACTTTTAAAATCTTAAGATGACAAATGAAGTTTTGAAGACTTCCCGATAGAACAAGAATTACAAGAAGAAAATGAACTTTTATTGAAAACAGGAAGACAATATTTAGATAGCATGGAATTTAAAAGTTGTGAATGAGGATGCCCAAGCCGTTGATGCCATGTTTGAACAGCAGCACGAACAGTGGTGAAAGCAACTCGTGAGACATGTTGAATTGAAGGTAGACTGATTGAGTAAAGGCCATGCTTACTTGGACCCATGAGAAGGGTATTGTGTGTAAACTTGTCCTTCACAACAAAAAAAAAGTAGCATGAAACTCAAAGAAAACATGATTATCATGACAAAATATTTGAACAGACAGCAGATTCTTTTTAATTTGTGGGACATGTAATATGTTAGAAAGGGAAAAGGTTTTGTTTGGTGAGTGAAAACTAGTGGAACCAATGTGAAGGATAGTTAACCACTTACCGTTGCCAACATGAAGAGCATCTTCACCAAGGTAGGGCTCGACTGTGCCAAAGCTAGAAAGATCCGGAGCGACATGGCTGTTTGAGCCAGTGTCAGGCAACCAGGAAACCAAGAAGAAGATGCGTGTGAACGGTAGTCAGCAAAGTTTGCTGAAGGTTGATGCCTTGGTCGAATAGTTGCTGGATCACGGTTAGGGCATTCGGACAGAATATGTCATATTCCACACCTATTACAGGTGCCATAAACCGTATTCTTGTTCGAGGGCCAGTTAAATTTGATTCCTATTACTCCCAGAATATTGATTGTTTGTGCCTGTACCCCGACGGTTGTTGGAGTTACGGTCACGGCCACGAGAGTTCTGAGAATAGGAAGTAAAAAAAGGATTGTGACTGCTGAGTAGTTGGTTGAAGTTGGAAACCAAGTTGTGAAGCAAGTTGTTGTAGGGTCTGCATTGTATCAGGTTATGTTGACGAAGACGATTTCTGGGCAGCAGCCGTGAAGGCTTGTGAGGGTGGCACAGCCGGGATTGATTTATTCAGCATGTAATCGTGATCTGCCAACAAACCGTATAGGTCTGAAAAAGATGTTGGTGTTTGCCTGGCAAGAATTGTTGGTTTCAAACTGTTATATTCTTCACGGAGACCTGCCATCACTAACAAAAGGATGTTTTTTTCCTTAACAGGTTCGCCAATATTGGCGAGAGCATCAGAGTATCCACGTGCTCGAGTCAGATAGGCAGAGGAAGTCTCATCACCCTATCTTGAGGAGTTGTGTTTTGAGAGTTTATTCTCGAGACGTTGTATGTTGTGCGTATGCATTTGCTAGAGACAGCCATAGGTCACGAGAGGTAGTACCTTAAACGTGTGGGAAGGAAGCTTCAGAGATGGTAGAGATAAGCAGCATGACACCCATGTTGCAAAATTGGGATTAGGTTGAGGCGGCTTTAGAACATCTTTGTCTGATGAGGGAGCCGGCTGATCTATAAATAATGAAGGACAGGGAATTGTCCCATCCACGTAACCGATAAGGGTATTGGTGATGAGAAACGGGGAGATCATGGTCTTCCAGAAACCATAACTGGTTGGCGATAAAGTAAAGCCAAATTTATGGGAATTATGAGAGGAATTTTCCATTGTGGAGAAAGCAGGCAGCAGAGCCATGTGTGGCTGATAGGAGCTGATCAGATAAAAAAAAGAGAGAGGGAGAAGAGGATCGAGAATTATTGTTGTCGGCGGCTATTAGGGTTACAGAGGAATTAGCTCTAATACCAAAACAAACTTGGTAATTGTGTATTGTAATTGTGTATTGATATGATGATTACAAAGAGATATAAATAGAATACATATTTACATATTGAACCCGTCTACTATAGACTAAGTTATTATTTGTATAATATTAGAGCAGTTAAATACTTCATAGAGACTAGACGGCACATCGATCATGAGCAAGCAAGCAAAACAGATCGTGTGGAACATCCTGTGCGATATTGTATATCATCACTACAATGGGAATCAGTTTGCAGAGAACTCATTCAAAGATTTGTAGCAAGGTACAACAGGCAGGGAAGTCGAGCCAGCTTCAACTCAAACTCAAAGTTAAACGAGTCAGCTTTGCTCGACTATTCTTATCGAGCTGAAGTTAGAGCTCGAGCTTGGTTTATTTTTTCAAATTTTGATAAAAAGTAATATTTAGTTTACCAAATGTATAAACAAACTTTTGGATTGTAAATATAAGAAATAAGTGATTGGGTTAAAGAACAGGGAGTTAGAATTCCTTTTGATCTAGATATATTTTTATTAAATTGGTAAGAAAACCAGTGACCGAAGTTTCTTTTTCATTCAAATAATATCAATCTACACTTCGTTGTTTTAGTAATTTTTCTTCATAAACCCAACTTATACACATTAAAATCTAGGCTTAAACAAGCCAAACGAGCAAACCAATTCAGCGAGCTTTTTCCAAAGGAGTTTCGAGCCGAATCACGGGTCGGGAGCTCACTAAAGCGGCCCATACAAATTGACAGGAATGAAAACTATCAAGTGCCAACGCCCCAACACCAACAAACACCAAGCCCACGAAAGTGCTACATGTAACGCAGCGAACATGATCTTTTGTGTGATAGAAACAAAAGAAGCGAACATCTTTTGAGATGTAATTCCTTGTATTTTACTTTGATCAATGGTAAACCATCACTCCAAATTCATTAATTACAATGCAGGAACTAATGACAATACAGAAAGGTTTTCAAGAAAACAAAATGTAACAAATTAATCAGTAAGATGCACGGCCCATCGAAGTCGAAACATAAAGAGTTTCACATGTTCTGGTGAATTTGACTTTTAAGATATAACTAAAATCATCCATTTTTGTTTGAGCAGCAATCTGGGCAACATTTGGGAAAGAACCTACAATGAATGATCATAAACTCAAATTTAACATATTAAATAATTATAAACAAGAAATGGATAACTGCAGGTCAGCCTAAGCTGACCCAACCCTTTTTGACACCCACAAAAACAACCCATTTTGACGTCATAAATATTATCCCATTTGGCCCAAACCCGTTACGACCCGCGACATAGAGATGAACGTGTCAACCATTTAAATTCTGCCAAAAGCGGTAGCATACTAGCATTACATACATGTTTACAAGGTGCAGAAGGCACAAAATATATATTCGCTTGAAAACTAGCCCCAATGCTTTAAAGCACTCCAACCCGAGCCTTAATTCGTGAACTTGGTCCTAGCCAAAGAACTCATCACAAGTAGTAAAAACCTCAAGCACAAAACCACATTTTCCTACTTTTTTTTTTTACCAAAACATAAGAGATTTAACCTATCACCGTCGCCATTACAATCACAATCAAACAAACATGAAGATCTTATTTTTCGGGCCACAGTAAGTTATTAAAAAAAGTAAGTTATTAAAAAAAAGGTTTGAAGTGAGTACGGTTTTCTTGTAGCAGTACTTGAGAAATTGGTCAAAGACTTCATCTTCACTTTTTGAAGTTGTGGCTTCCCTAAGTACATCATCAGACTGTATCTCTTCACCAGATGCATATTGAGAGCATATCACAGGCTCAGAAAATCCATCATCGCTTTCCCCCTCAAAGATTAAGTTCTCTTCCTTGTCTTTTTCTTCAATGGTTTTAAGTAAAGAAACATCTTCAATCTGCAAAAAATACAAGACAACTTCTAATGAACTTTGTAATCAACTAAAAACATCAGAAGCAAATTTGTGCATGCAGGACAGAAAAACATGTTGAAATTGAACCACTATTCTAAGGATTTTGTTGGCATATTTTGGGTCAAGAATCAAGATAATATGTTTAAAATTTGAATTATTTAGTTTATTTAATTAGGTAGCATATCTTTATTTGTTTTAGAGTTCGAGTCAAATTGATTAGCTTGTTTTCCAAGTTGTGTCTAGTATAAATAGATTGGTAGGGTTAATGTATTTGGTGATTTTCTCAATTTAATATAAAGAAAAGAGTCGTGGTTGGAGTTAGCCACAAAAATCCCTGTGTTTGTGTTGTGTTCAATCCAGTTTCCAACAGATTCTGCAACATGTAAGAACTACCAAGAGTTGGGTCATTATCAGAAGTTGGCATCTTCGTTGTTTTATTTTTATTTATCTTTCTGAGGCATAATTAGATCAATATCTTGGCTCAAGGTCCACATTTGTACTTGATAGAACTTACATCTCGTCTATGAATCCAAGTATGTATGGCCCAGAGAAACATACTGGGTGGACCCTCCTAACACTATTTCTTATCAATTTTCATAAATAATGAATATGCTAAATATGATTACAAATTGATTAGCTTGTTTTCCAAGTTGTGTCTAGTATAAATAGATCGGTAGGGTTAATGTATTTGGTGATTTTCTCAATTTAATATAAAGAAAAGAGTCGTGGTTGGAGTTAGCCACAAAAATCCCTGTGTTTGTGTTGTGTTCAATCCAGTTTCCAACAGATTCTGCAACATGTAAGAACTAACAAGAGTTGGGTATCTAAATGGGTCGAGGCGATAGCCACTAAGACGAACGACCATACCGTTGTGTGTAACTTTGTCCAAACAAACATTTTCTCGAGATTTGGTATCCTCCGTGTCATTATAAGTGATGAGGGATCTCATTTCAAAAACTTTAAATTTGGCAAATTACTAAAACGGTATGGCGTAGATCATAGAAAAGCAACTCCCTACCATCCCCCAAACAAGCGGACAAGTGGAAGTGTCTAATAGGCAAATAAAAGATATTTTACAAAAAACCGTCCGGGCGAACCGAAAGGATTGGTCAACCAAATTGGCTGATGCTTTATGGGCTTACCGAACGGCTTATAAAACCCCTATTGGCACGACCCCGTACCGGTTGGTTTATGGAAAAGATTGTCATTTACCGGTAGAGTTAGCTCACCGGGTGTTTTAGGCTATCAAAGAGGTTAATGTGGATTATGATGTTGCAGGAAAAGAAAGGAAGTTGAGTCTAAATGAATTGGAAGAATTGAGAAATGAGGCATATGATTGTGCATCCGCTTACAAGGACAAGATGAAGGCGGTTCATGATGCCAAGCTTCTGAAGAAGGAGTTTGAAGTGGGCCAAAGAGTCTGGCTTTATAATTCAAGGTTGAAGTTCTTTCCAGGGAAATTGAAAAGCAAGTGGACGGGACCATTTTTGATCACACGAGTTGGCAACTATGGAGATATAGAGAATGAAGATTTTGAGGATCACTTGAGGCAAGTTGTGAATGGTCACCGATTGAAGCCATATCTCGAACTCAACGAGATCAATGGGCCAACAAACCAAGTAGAAGCATTCTTATTGAGCTTGGTGACGAACGAGCATGAGTAACACCATGAAGAAGTGTCAGGCTGAGAACAATAAACTTAGCACTAACCGGGAGGCAACCCGGCTTATGTTATGTTTTTAATTAAATTATGTTTTATTATTTTTCTTCTTTTAACTAATTTTAGTTTAATTTTGTGCAAGAATCAAAGGAAAGCGGAAAGTATGAGGTTACAGCGGATGTCGGTGCTTGATAATAAAACGGTATTAACCTATTTGATAGCCTAAAACACCCGGTGAGCTAACTCTACCGGTAAATGACAATCTTTTCCATAAACCAACCGGTATAGGGTCGTGCCAATAGGGGTTTTATAAGCCGTTCGGTAAGCCCATAAAGCATCAGTCAATTTGGTTGACCAATCCTTTCGTTTCGCCCGGACGGTTTTTTGTAAAATATCTTTTATTTGCCTATTAGACACTTCCACTTGTCCGCTTGTTTGGGGGTGGTAGGGAGTTGCTATTCTATGATCTACGCCATACCGTTTTAGTAATTTGCCAAATTTAAAGTTTTTGAAATGAGATCCCTCATCACTTATAATGACACGGGGGATACCAAATCTCGAGAAAATGTTTGTTTGGACAAAGTTACACACAACGGTATGGTCGTTAGTCTTAGTGGCTATCGTCTCGACCCATTTAGATACATAGTTGACCGTCACCAAGATATACAAATTGCCAAAAGAGTTTGAGAAAGGTCTCATGAAATCAATTCCCCAAACATCAAAAATGTCAAGGACGAGAATCGGTTTCATGGGCATTTCGTCTCTTTTGGAGACGCTCCCTAACTGTTGACATTTGATGCAATGTTTCGCAAACTCAAACGCATCCTTAAACAAAGTTGGCCAGAAAAGACCACATGAAAGAATTTTGTGTCCTGTCTTTTGGCCACTGAAATGGCCTCCACATGCATAAGAGTGCACATGTGCTACCACACTTGGAATTTTCTCATTTGGCACACATCGTCTAATCATTTGATCCGTTCACACTTTAAATAAATTCGGTTCTTCCCAAATGTATTGCTTTACTTGGGACAGAAAATGGGTTTTCTTTTTCTTTACCCAATGACTCGGGATTGCACATGTTGCCAAAAAATTTATAATATTAGCAAACCAAGGTACATATGAAACAGACATAATATGCTCATCAAGGAATGATTCATTTAGCAAGCGGAATTCAACGAATCAACCATATTCAAGAGACCTGAAATTCTAGGTTTTCGTAATTTTTTAGGCTTTTGTGTGTAGTGGAAGGAATAATCGTCACTCTTTGAGATTTCATCATCTAAACCCAAAAGGAACAATGGCCAGAACAAAAGAGTCTCACAAGGGTAAGGAAAAAGTGGGTGAGTCATCATCACGGAGTAGGTCAAAGAGGGCACGAAACACTGTTGTTCTGCACGAAAGAAGTGAGGAAGAGAGTGCCCATGAATTTGAAGAGGAACTTGGACCCACAATATGGACGAAACCGGTGAGATTATCATCTTTCCCATATTCGCAGCAGAAGGACTTATATATAGACAAAGTGAAAAACCCAGCTGGTGGATTTGAATCATTATTTGCATGTGAAAAGCAGATCCATGAGCCGGATTTCGAGATATATGGGGTTGTTAATTGTTTTCGACGGCTTGGTTGGGAAGAGAGTCTTGCTTTCCATTATGAAGGGATTGATGATGTGTATGGTGAAGCAATTCTGGAGTGGATGTCGACCCTTCAACGAATTGAAGGAAATAACCCGCTCAAACGACAATTTTGAGGGGTACAGTGAATGGGAAACAAGCAGACCTGTCATTTCAGACTATTGACAAGATTGCCCACTTTGACTCTGGAGCAGAGAATAATGAACCTTATGAGTATATATCTGATGATAAGTTGAAGGCTCACGTGATCCGTGAAATAATGTGAGAAAACATGATAAGAACCCTTTTTGTGGTGGAAGAAGGTTGTGATGTATTGAGAAGAGATATGTTGAAGCCACTTCCTAAGTTGTTGTTAATTTTGTAACATTGAACGTGGTCCCGAGAACGGGGGATAAGACCAAGGTGCGTTTTTATGAAGTTATGGTTCTACATGCATTATTGGCGGGTTCCCCAATTATGTCATCTAAACATTTGATCATGTGGAATATTTGGGAGTCACGTGAAGAAAGAGAGAGGATGGTTATTCCTCATTGTCGGTTGTTATCAAAGTTCCTTAAATGGGCAAAGGTTTTGCCACGAAGACCGGCGGTGTTAAAAATCAAGCATAAACCTTATACCATAAAGTCTTTGCAACAAGGAAGTTGGAGATATGAGTTGACAGCAAGAACTCATGTGTTGACTGATACCACCACTGCGAGGTTTTTGGAGGAATTGAAAAGTGATGTGTCGGAAGAGGAAGAAATGAACTTGGAAGATGAAGATATTGATCCCAAGAGGAGGAAATGAACTTGGGAGGAGGCCTCGCGTATAATGTTTGATGAAGATATTGATCCCATGAGGAGGAAATGAACTTGGGAGGAGGCGTCGCGTATAATGTTTGATAGGCAAACACAGAATCTGGAGGAAGATAGGAGATATAGAATGGGGATGATGTGGTCCCAAGAGGAGGAAATAAACAGGAATTTTATGGACAACGAAGAAGTGCGCCACTACAATGATTACCATCCGGGCTTACCATATTTTTCACATCCAGCCCCTCCTGATTGGGAGTCTTTGAATCCTTACAACATGGGTGATACATACCAGCGCTACCCACAGAGTCATCATTCTGAGTGGGTGGCACCGTACCCGACATCGGATGCAAGTGGGCAAGGCTCGAGTGGAGCGGCTAAAGGAGGTCTGAATAATATGAGAGATATGACTCGATCATTATATGAGTCAGTTTTTGGTCAACCGTTACAGCAGGAGCCATATGATGCTAGGCCGGAAGCATACTGGCCTTACAAACCGGCACTGATGATGCCGACGATGATGAGGAGGAAGATGATGATGATGATGATGATGAGGAGGAGGAACAGAACAGTCAGGACAGCTCTTCCTGATGTTGTTGACATTGTCGAACAAGTCCACATACTTTTACTTGTTTTTTGCAAAAATTTGAACTATTTTATTTAATTGTTTTGGTGTGCTTTGTGTGTTTTCGATTGTTTTGTTGTTTTTTTTTTTTTTTTTGTGAGAACTTGGGTGATGCTTGGGTTGATGTTTATGGTTTGGGAATTTACTTCTTGAATTTTGGAGGTTGGGTGTTAGATTTGTTTGGCACCCACTAACCGCACGTTTATACTTCATAACTATTTACATTGGGAAAATGTAAGGTTCAAGTGTGGGGATGTGGGAAATCTTGGAAATCATACAAATTTTTTGATAATTGTTTTACAAAGTGTTTGGTAAAGGTCTTTGGTCATGGTTAATTCACTAAGTACTTGATTAAGTCTTTCCAACAAATGATAAAAAAAAAAAAAAAATTGGAAATGTTGAATTCGGGAGTAACAAAGTTGAAGGTGATGGTTCGCATGCACATGTCAGTAACCTAATCCCACCGTTTTTGTGAGATTTTGAGCCAAATTGATATATATATTCGCTTATTTGAGTGGTTGGCCACTTTGTTTCACATTTTAGAACTTGCATAGTGTTAATACATGTTGAGACCTTGAACCAATTGATTGCACCAAAATGATAAAGGCATTAGGAGAAACCGTTTTTATTTTTAGCCATTTTTATACCCTTACCTGTTAATATCCACTAGATGCCCTCTCTGAGCCTATACCTTTTCTTTTGACAAAACTCATAACATTAGCCCATTCACCTTTTTAGCCTTTTCTTTTTAAACCCGTGAGTTGGAATTCAATTAACTTAGATTGTTGTAGTTGTAGTTGCAATTGAGATAAAAAAAATAATAATAATAAATAAATTGAATAAAAAAGAAATACAAAAATAGTATTGGGTCAATATTTGCCCAAAGGCTTTAAGATTAGTTTGAAGTACAAAAAAATAAAAAAAAGATGTTATTGGGTCAATTTTAGCCAAAGTTTTATTTGATAGTTTGAAGAAATATAAACTTTAGTGTTGATGGGTCATTTATACCCATAGTAGAGATTTGAAAGTTTTAGAGTTGATTTGTAACTTAATTAGTTGAATTCCACTCACCTTTAACCACTTTAAAAAAAATCCTTATCCATACCCGTAACCTTAGCCTACATTACAACCCTTAAAATACCTTTTGATTTGTGCGTTTTAGTTGTGTTAGTAGGTGGAGATGTGATCAATATGCAAGCCTATGATAATGTGGTTCATTGTTTGGTTTCGAATGAAAAATACTAGCACGTCATCGCTAGTCCACATATGAAGCCGAGTGGAGTGATTGATTGTGAGGGGTGTGCGCATGCAAAGCCATAACTGGATATGAGTTAAGCTCGTTCAAGTGTTTCCTTTTGTTTAAAAAGTTATCGACTGTTTATTGGATTGTAAATCTATTGAGAGTACAATTCTTATGAATCTTGCATGACCTTGGACCTTAACTTATGTTTAGTGAAAACAATTATTTGAGAATTTGTAATGTGAATTTAAAGCAAAAGACTTTGCTTGAGGGCAAGCAAAACTCAAGTGTGGGGATGTGATAAGCGACAAAAGTTTTATGCATTAAAGGGTGTAACATGTTATATTTATGTAAATTAACATGTGGAATACAAAAGTTTTGTGTAGCTATGCATGTGCAGGTGTTGAAAGCTTAAAGTATGATTTTGGAAGATATTAGGTGAGAGATGCAAGAGTCGGAAGAGACACGGAGAAAACGGGGCAGAAACTCAGGACCTGGCGTAAGCATACGCCACCTGGCGTAAGCCTACGCCACCAGCGTAACGCCCCCCAGCGTAGGCCTACGCCTAACTAGTTTATTCACAGCAAACTTCAGTGTTGCGGCGTAAGCTTACGCCACCCTAGCGTAAGCTTACGCTGGTTACGTTTTCTGGACGCGAATTTTCGGGAAACAGCCGATTTTCAGGTTTAATTGGGGGTTTCTTCCCCAAATTCAAAAACACCTTTTGGAGAGCAGTTCTTGGACGATTTTGGGAGTTCTGGGAGGCTAAGAAACACGGTTCCAACATCCACTTGAAAATTGATACTCGAAAGATTGAAAATGATTTCCATCACCATGAGCGGCTAATCCACCGGTAATCATTCCCGGCTGGATTGTTTGTAAGTTTTTAGGGTTTTTATCATATGCTAGCTTTGAGAAACAATTCTTGTAATCGTTTGGTTTGAAATACTTGAATCTTTGTGTTTAGTATGGTTATGAACTCACGGGAGTCGATAAATTCTTACATCATTGACCCCGTTTGATGATAATTGCTATGAACTTTGATTTGTGTTGAATCTATTAAATAATCTAATTCTATATTGCATACATTTGTCTCGATTTCATTCGTGAATATTGTTTTACACTATTTGCCGATGATGTATGAATGTTGATGTTCTTGGTTAGATTTGGTTAATTTGATTTGGATAACCATTTGATTGTTTGAACTCATATGTTGGTGTGATAATCCCTAATTACTTGTGAACTTGAAACTCGGGTGTGATTCCTTTTTAATTATTGTTACAATCTAAATCGTTTGTTTGGTACTTGATTACTATTGGTCATAATTGTTAGTTGATAATCCTTGTTTGTTGAGTTTGATAAGTTTCATCTAAATCATTGCTTGTGTTTGGTCAGAAAGACCCATTGTCACTTCATAAATCGCATTGTCAATTGAAGTTAAGCACCGACCACAAACTCTTTGTGGTTCGACACCCTTCTTACCCTAACTAGTTTAAGGTGATTATGACACTCTAATTCTTTATCTTTGATACATGTTGAGACCTTGAACCAATTGATTCACCAAAATGATAAAGGCATTAGGAGAAACCGTTTTTATTTTTAGCCATTTTTATACCCTTACCTGTTAATATCCACTAGATGCCCACTCTAAGCCTATACCTTTTCTTTTGACAAAACTCATAACATTAGCCCATTCACCTTTTTAGCCTTTTCTTTTTAAACCCGTGAGTTGGAATTCAATTAACTTAGATTGTTGTAGTTGTAGTTGCAATTGAGATAAAAAAAATAATAATAATAAATAAATTGAATAAAAAAGAAATACAAAAATAGTATTGGGTCAATATTTGCCCAAAGGCTTTAAGATTAGTTTGAAGTACAAAAAAATAAAAAATAAAATAAAAAAAAGGTGTTATTGGGTCAATTTTAGCCAAAGTTTTATTGGATAGTTTGAAGAAATATAAACTTTAGTGTTGATGGGTCATTTATACCTATAGTAGAGATTTGAAAGTTTTAGAGTTGATTTGTAACTTCATTAGTTGAATTCCACTCACCTTTAGCCACTTTAAAAAAAATCCTTATCCATACCCGTAACCTTAGCCTACATTACAACCCTTAAAATACCTTTTGATTTGTGCGTTTTAGTTGTGTTAGTAGATGGAGATGTGATCAATATGCAAGCCTATGATAATGTGGTTCATTGTTTGGTTTCGAATGAAAAATACTAGCACGTCATCGCTAGTCCACATATGAAGCCGAGTGGAGTGATTGATTGTGAGGGGTGTGCGCATGCAAAGCCATAACTGGATATGAGTTAAGCTCGTTCAAGTGTTTCCTTTTGTTTAAAAAGTTATCGACTGTTTGTTGGATTGTAAATCTATTGAGAGTATAATTCTTATGAAACTTGCATGACCTTGGACCTTAACTTATGTTTAGTGAAAACAATTATTTGAGAATTTGTAATGTGAATTTAAAGCAAAAGACTTTGCTTGAGGGCAAGCTAAACTCAAGTGTGGGATGTGATAAGCAACCAAAGTTTTATGCATTAAAGGGTGTAACATGTTATATTTATGTAAATTAGCATGTGGAATACAAAAGTTTTGTGTAGCTATGCATGCGCAGGTGTTGAAAGCTTAAAGTATGATTTTGGAAGATATTAGGTGAGAGATGCAAGAGTCGGAAGAGACACGGAGAAAACGGGGCAGAAACTCAGGACCTGGTGTAAGCTTACGCCCCCCAGCGTAGGCCTACGCCTAACTAGTTCATTCACAGCAAACTTGAGTGTTGCGGCGTAAGCTTACGCCACCCTAGCGTAAGCTTTCTCTGGTTACGTTTTCTGGACGCGAATTTTCGGGAAACAGCCGATTTTCAGGTTTAATTGGGGTTTCTTCCCCAAATTCAAAAAAACCTTTTGGAGAGCAGTTCTTGGGCGATTTTGGGAGTTTTGGGAGGCTAAGAAACACAATTCCAACATCCACTTGAAGATAGATACTCGAAAGATCGAAAGATTGAAGATGATTTCCATCACCATGAGCGGCTAATCCACCGGTAATCATTCTCGGCTGGATTGTTTGTAGTTTTTAGGGTTTTTATCATATGCTAGCTTTGAGAAACAATTCTTGTAATCGTTTGGTTTGAAATACTTGAATCTTTGTGTTTAGTATGGTTATGAACTCACGGGAGTCGATAAATTCTTGCACCATTGACCCCGTTAGATGATAATTGCTATGAACTTTGATTTGTGTTGAATCTATTGATTAATCTAATTCTATATTGCATACATTTGTCTCGATTTCATTCGTGAATATTGTTTTACACTATTTGCCGATGATGTATGAATGTTGATGTTCTTAGTTAGATTTGGTTAATTTGATTTGGAAAACCATTTGATTGTTTGAACTCATATGTTGGTGTGATAATCCCATGGTTTAAAAAACGGTCGAGGCGTACGCCTCGAGGCGCGCCTCGAGGCTAGGCGGTAGAAAAACGAGTCTGAGGCGTACGCCTCACAAGGTATTTTGGTACGTACGCCTCACTAGGGCTGAGGCGGTCGAGGCGGGCTGAGGCGGGGCTGAGGCGGTGAGGCAGTAGAAATGGAAAAATTTGACTTTTGACAGGACTTTTGACCCATTTGAGCTGTGTATATCGTTTTATTAACGAAATACACAACTCAAATGGGTCAAAAGTCCATAATTAGCGTCTGGTTTTCCTTAATTTGACCTATTTTCTCATTCTTCTCTTTAATTTAACCTAATTTCTTATTCTTCTCTCACACATCACACCTAGGAAAGGTTTGGAAGGGGTTGATGTAGTCAACAAACAAGATACAAACATTGTTTGATGTTTAGTATTTTATTTTTTGTAAGATATATAATTTTTATATTTATTTTTTAATTCCGCCTCGGGCTTACGCCTCGGTTCGCCTTGAGGCTTACGCCTCGTGAGGCGAAGGGAAAACGCCTCGAGGCGCGTTTCCGTTCTTTTAAACATTGGATAATCCCTAATTACTTGTGAACTTGAAACCCGGGTGTGATTCCTTTTTAATTATTGTTACAATCTAAATCGTTTGTTTGGTACTTGATTACTATTGGTCATAATTGTTAGTTGATAATCCTTGTTTGTTGAGTTTGATAAGTTTCACCTAAATCATTGCTTGTGTTTGGTCAGAAAGACCCATTGTCACTTCATAAATCGCATTGTCAATTGAAGTTAAGCACCAACTCTTCGTGGTTCGACACCCTTCTTACCTTAACTAGTTTAAGGTGATTAAGACACTCTAATTCTTTATCTTTGACCGGTCCCTTCGACACCGATCAGTCCACATTTGTACTTGATAGAACTTACATCTCGTCTATGAATCCAAGTATGTATGGCCCAGAGAAACATACTGGGTGGACCCTCCTAACACTATTTCTTATCAATTTTGCTTCAATTTTCATAAATAATGAATATGCTAAATATGATTACAAATATTAAAGCAACAGGTTTATTGCCCTTATATCCCTTGCATATATCTAAAACAAATCTTAAAGAAAGAAATAGATGCAGGAATATACCATGATCTCCTTCAATGAGTCATACTTCCCATCTACAGTTGATGAAGTGCGATGCAAACTTCTATTCAATCTTCTCCAATGAGATTCATTTGAGGTGTCCTGGAAAGAAATCATCAATAGTTGTGACACTTTAAAAAGGGGATCATACATGGGCTAGAATTGTGTAATAGATGAGTATGCATACCTCCTAACACTATTTCTTATCAATTTTGCTTCAATTTTCATAAATAATGAATATGCTAAATATGATTACAAATATTAAAGCAACAGGTTTATTGCCCTTATATCCCTTGCATATATCTAAAACAAATCTTAAAGAAAGAAATAGATGCAGGAATATACCATGATCTCCTTCAATGAGTCATACTTCCCATCTACAGTTGATGAAGTGCGATGCAAACTTCTATCCAATCTTCTCCAATGAGATTCATTTGAGGTGTCCTGGAAAGAAATCATCAATAGTTGTGACACTTTAAAAAGGGGATCATACATGGGCTAGAATTGTGTAATAGATGAGTATGCATACCTTGGCACAAAATATGTAAACATTGACTGCATTAGTTTGACCACGTCTATGAGCTCGACTGTCAGCCTACAAGGTTCACAAGTGCATCAAGCAACCACAGCATTTTGAAATATTAGAACAAGAAAAACACTCAAGCTAGGTAGTTTATGTGATAAAATGCATGTAATTATGTCCCACAAGGCTAAAATGTTTTATTTAACATGTACAAAGGCAGCAGTGAGAATGATGTAAAGTTTCTGATTAATCAGACCCAATTCTGATGGAAGATCAAGAATACTGAAAGAGTAATATACCCTTAGAAGCAATAAAACAACTAACTGGCCTAAATCTCAAGCGTTAACTACAAAGTATAATTACATCAATTTCACAACCTTATTAACCAGTAAACAAAAATCAACAATCATATATATTGTATGGTAACATAACAGCTAAAAACATTCAACAAACCATCCTTTATTTTCTTCTTTTGGTTACTCAAGAATGAGAATACAAGACTTTAAGAGAATAATCTTAAAAAATGTGTTAATAGCATAAGACTCAGCAAGATCAAACCTGTTGAAAGTCAGATATTTTCTCTGGCAATTCTAAGAACACCACATTTTGTGCAGCTGACAAGTCAAGTCCACTACTCCCAGCAAGTATCCCAACCAATGCAATTTTAACCTGACAAGATACAAAAATTACGTAAGGATAACTCATCAATTGTTTCATCCTTTATTAATTTATGGTCTCAACAGAGAAAAAACTACAGATCTTTTCTACAATAACATACTGCTGCTCCTGCCTTGTATTTTGTTAAATGCAAGGTGTAGCTTATATCCGGTAGAAACTTAATAGAAGTTACAATAGACAGTTACATGCTGAATTATATTAAAATGAAATTTAAGCCAGTGTACTAAGAAGGCACTTTGCATGCCTCTTTTGAATGTTGGAAAGAATTGATAGCTTGTTGTCTATCTCTGGCGGATGCATCACGCCCATCAATACGTACAAACTTAATCCACTTCTCACATAGGAATTCCTGTTGAATAAAAAGACATTATGATAAGCACAAAATGAATTGCCAACGTACTTTCAGATAAATTATAAAAGATTCCATGCATATATACTAAAAGAGTACAGAGAATAGGTGAATGCAGATCACTAGAATCAAGTTTGTTTGGTCTTAGAAAGACACCAATATTCAGTTTTTCTTCTAGCATACTAATGGTATACCAAAGAGCAAAAGGAAGACTTCATCACCTGTAATCTATCAGTAACCTTATGATAATGAACAAAAATTATCATTTTATGAGAACTTTGACTCAAGTCAAACTTTTCTTCATCATCAGACTCAGCAATAATTGGATGCATAAGTAGCCACTCTTTGAATCCTGCTAGTTTTGCAATACCGATAACTTGACTGGATGGTCTTGAAGAGTTGCAACAAGCATCGTCATCTAAAAGCAAGAAAATAACAGGAATTTCTTATGGCAGAAATGAGTAGAATTCAAAAAAGGCACGGGATATATGTGCACTCATGAAATATTTAGAAGATGCTCTTCTAAGTAAAAACAACTATGTACTCAGAAACAGGATTTCACCCACACACCTTTAATCAATGTTAATGCTTTTCAGTACCGTAGAGTCATAACCTTAAGCATATAAGGCACACAACACATGCAAAGACTAGGAAACAAATGAATATGACCAGAACTTTGAAATCCCACAAGAACTTTGGCTTGATTGAAGCTGTGAAATCATCAATGGTGACAAGATCTTGAGGCAACCTCTTAGAGGTCAAGAATTTTACAAGATGAATAAGTTCTAATATGAATATTAGCATAATTATGTCATTGATGCGATGATTGTCTAGAAGCAGAGAATGATAAAACTCTGTTTACATACACAAACAAATGGAATGCTGAAATCTTACTTTTTCCATCATGTTTATTAAGATCATCTGATGAACCATCTTCAGCCTCATTTTCTGTCGAAGCATCACCATTTGCCATACTGCAAACTGCTATTGCAAAATCAATATCTGATTTCTTGAGAACCAAGTTAAAGATTTGTCTTCGTACGGGTGGTAATTGCATCAAGACATGCTCCTTCAATCGCCTTATCTATGTGACAGAAATTCAAGGTATCAACTGAAAAGACGATAAAGCAAACAATAATAGATCTTGAAATTGACATCCAAATTCATGAATCAAACTTAGTTTATATACTATTCCCTCCATCCCAAAAGTTACACTTCAATATATTCTTTCTCCCAAAAGACAGTTCTCGTTGACGATTTACCCTTGTCACCCTTACAAATTTATAGTCGACCTTGTGGGGTAGAGTGAGTATGGTTTATGGTATCTCAACAATCTAAAATAGAATATTTTGTTGATAAGTTAAATAAAATAAATGAATCCACAAGAACCAAAAACTGACCATAACAGTTTGCTTCAGTAACACATTCAATTCATCCAACCGAATGCCCTTTGAAAAATCCTACAAAGATAAAAGCGTGAAATATACTGAACTATGAAAGTTACAGATACCAGTAATATATGAGAGATGAGCCTTCCCAACACACAGTAATATATGAGAGATGGGTCTTCCCAACACAGCATGATAGGTGTCTATATCATATACATAACTACACACACATACGCATGGTTAGGCCAAACAAACGCTACCTGATAGACAATCCCTTGATAAGTCTGGACAGTGCTCATAGAACAGTAGGTTTTTGCAAATGCAAGTTTGTCCATTCCGAGCAAACCAGGCCTAGCCAAAAGCAGCATTTATCAAGATAATTACAGAATCTTACAGTTATTAACAAAAATAATCAAAATAGAAAGGGGGAAACAATTTACCATAATATGTTTATTTGATGAAAAATGTCATATGGCCTATTAGCACCTAGGAGAAATACGAGACCCAAAAATTAGGACACATACATTAGAGTGCTACAAGGCAGTAGATTCCATAATTGCTAGATGACTGATAAGCATACAACTATATCATTCAGAAAAATGTAACATTTGTTTTGTCACAACCTTGACAAAGAAGGAGTCCCTGAGAGTAAAATTATACGATTGATCTTTGATGCAACATCAAGTACAGCTTGTGTCTGTAAATAAAAAGAAAGAGAATAAGAGATCAATAGAACAATGATAAAAGTTAACTTGGAGTGACCATTCAAACCTAATTACCTAAAGCATGTCAAGGAATTCAACAGATAAGAGGATGTAACAACACAATGATTCCATGCAATCTGGTTGGCAGCATGGTGCGAGATGAAAAGCACAGTCCAACAGAAAGCTACTTAATGCAATATTATTACATTCAATAACTAGTTTTTCGGTTTTTACAGGTCATACTACTTTAGGCTGAGAAAACTGCACACCAAGTCCTCTATAAAGAAAAGACAAAAGGTTGCAAAAACCATTTGATTTTAATAAATGGTACGTTAAGTATGATCCACAAGAAGTAAAACTGGGTGCTACAATGATACAGAACATGGTTAGTTAGGCCTTTAATCACATTAATATCTGCTCCAAAAATGAGTATATTACACATTGGATACATCATTTCACATATTCAATTGTCCTTTGTACATATTGATAAATAATTATATTAACATCAGCTATTCAGCTGGACAAAAATACATATATCGTATTTAAATATATGACGATATTGAAAAAAGTTCCGGTATCAGATATGCTACGTGGATACAAATACGAAAGGTTGTATTTGGTTCATTTAGCATCCAGCGACATCCATCTTAGGGATGTACATAAATCATAAATAGCAACGTACTTATCTAGTTATCTCGTTGTTCTAAACTGGTCATTATACTTTGATCAATACCATTTTAATCATTGAATTTTAGAAAATGTTCATTAAGTTTTTGATGATTTGTACAGTGAGCAATGCAGATAATTGGAGAAAGTGTGTTGCTATTTTATGGCATTAAAAGCACATGTTGGACAGAAAGATGATCTACTAGTCAAGTATTTTAGCATATGACTAAAGTGTTTTGTTAATAACCCCATACTGTTAATTTTTTTTATTTTTTAACCAAATAATGCACAAACTTCAGGCAGTCCTTCATATTTAAGACGGTATATTCTGGCAATAGAAAGCAAATAAACCTATGTTTTATTAAAAAAATGCGCTTCATTTTGAAGGAATAGATGAATGCCATATGATAAGTGATGACTCAACAAGTTTACTGTTTACTTGCGATATATTAGAAATCAAGATTAAATAAATGCTAATATAATATACACTATACCTCTCCTGCTTCAGAAGATTTTCGTTTTGTACAACGCACATGATGTGATTCATCAACAATCAATACAGCCCATTTTTGCTTTAACATGCTCTTCTTCAAATTGTGCAGCATTGTATAAGAGATGACAACAACTTTTGGAGGCCTTGCTAAGTTTTCCGGATTGTTTACATGACCAAAAACTGGAAGATGATGTAATTAAATAAACAAAGCATCAGCTATGATAAGTTGCTCAAAAGTAAGTTTCTATCATCACTAGTTGTGGTATATGCTAACAAGACTATTTGCACGCATTAGGTAAAACATGCAGAAGAACACACAGACTTATATTCATTAAAACAAAAAAAATAAACAAAAGGAGACAGAGAGCACATCATAGATTAAAAATCTGAAAACTAGTAATATACTCTAGTTCCACATCCTATTTGCCACTTCCTTATTAGACCATCAGCTACTAATTTCCAGTTGGAACAACACTAATGCAGGAAAAAGCAAGTACACAGCCAGTTGAAACTCTCATGATACATGTTCTCAAGATTCTACATCAAGTTTAATCTTTTTTTAAATCAGGTCACGGTCAATTTTGAAAATCTCATCCTCGTTATGCTAGTTTTAACTACCACAATATTAATTAAAATAGAATAACAATATGACACCTGGTCGAGAAAGATACCTAGATGAATATCAGAGGGCAAACAAGATGGAAGCCAATGCTCCAATTCTCCTGCCCATGTATATCGCAAAATAGCCGGGCAAACAACTAATATTGGACCTTCATTCATGAAACAGCTGGCAATTGCAATGGCCTGAAAACCAAACAATCAACTAAGTTAGCATACACACCATGACAAAAGTCACATGACATGCAAATCAGATTATTTATCATATGATCATTTACTAAAAGACTATTTATTAATCATCGTTCACCTGAAGTGTTTTCCCTAGGCCCATCTCATCAGCAATGAGACACCGGCCGCCCCTACGCAGTCCAAACTTCATACCTTCAATTTGGAATGGGAGCAGTACCTCCAACAGGGACTGTGGAAGTTCTCCCATTAATCCATCTACTTTCTGATCAGATAAATGTTCCGGCCTGCAGGGTTCCCATCTCCCCTCACCATAAGAACGTGACAGTACGCTTACAGCTCTACGTGTTACATAAGGAATATCTTCAAAATCAACGCGCCCAATCTTTAACGCCTTAACAACAGCATCATAATCTTTTAGATTGAAAACACAAGCCTCTCCACCAACATGATTTTGTGTGTAATGTGATGGAACCACCTAATAACATCAACTAATTGGTAAATTAGGTATACCAAACAAATTGTCCAACAACTAGGGTTTCATCTTTCAAACAGCATATTACAATCACAGTCAGCACAGGATCAATCAAATCACAGGTTAATTATAATATAACCATCAATTGAATGTATCCAGTTAAGAACGATAAATAACATACATTAGGGAGGCACTCGCTCAATTCTTCGAAGCAGGCGGCTTCTCCGGGAAACGTGTGACCGTCAACTGGGAAAGGCTTGACGGAGAACGAATCCGGGGAGGAGATCTCGAGTCGGACCATGAATTTTTGTGAAGAGAGCTTCTGACACTTGACTAGCGCCAAGGATTCGTCGGCGGCGACCTCTCCTGGTGCCTTGCGCTTTGTGTTAACGGCAAGAGGACGTACTTCCATTCGCCGTTGTTTGATTTTCCGGCGAGTGGCGCTTTCTCGTTAGGGTTTTGAACCAGATGAGGGTTTGTATAAGCGGGAATGGACAAACTACAAAGGTACGTTAGAAAGGATCTAAGTTTCAAATATAAACAAATATTTGAAAACAAGATAATTTTTTGTTTTATTTTCTTATCTTGAATATTAAGTTTTTAGATTTTAGCTTTCTTTTATTTTATACTTCAAATTAAATGAGTATATTATTAGCTTTTAGTGTTACAGAAATCAGATTAAAAAACATAATTTTAAAACATACACAAATGTTTGATAAGCATTCGTATAAGAATTACAAGATAAATGAAATTGTTAAGTATATTGAAGAAGTCATCATTTACGTCTCGGGTGTGAAGTTGCCAATGGATGTTTGAAAACGGGTTTTCATTTGGTGCAAATTTTCCTTTGTTTGATTCAAAATACGCGAAAGAGTTGTTGAATTTCCAGCCTTGATATTTCGAAGAAAGTGCGCCTTGTTATTTTCAAAGAAAGTGCAAGAAAACGTTGTGATTTATGTATATATTTATGCATAACAATACACTGATTCATGTATCTCAACACACATCCAAACACGCTCTCCAATGTTTAGGCATTCCCCCACAATGTTCATACACACCTAGCGACATCCAAGCACACTCCACGATATTTGGGCACGCTCATAATGTTTGGGCATGCTCCGCAACATCCAAGCACGCTTTGCAACGTATAGGAAAACAACGTGACACGCTCCATATACATAGGCGTGTCCCACAACAGTCTTGATATATTTTGAATATATTTAAAGTTTTAGACATGTCTTCTAATTCAATATACATTTGGGTATCCAACAACAGTCCCGACAATTACGTTAATGTATCTAAAGGTTTGACACAACCTCTAATTCACCACACATTGCAACTTTGAGCACACATCTCCAATTCGCTCCCGAGAAAGTCCTTGACATAACTTTGGTTGAGCTATATACAATTCGCTACTTGTTATTAGACATGTCCATTACATGATTTGATTTCATCATGTTTGAAGAAAAAAAACCAGATTTAAAGAGAAAACAACATGTTTTGAAAGACAAAATCACAGAGCCAACTAACAGCGTGAGACTGGTATAATGTAGCCAAAACTATATCATACTACACTGGGAGCTTTGTAGAGGGGTTATTTTAGTCGGACTTGCTACTGGGAAAATAGAAAAGAGACATGAGTTTTGTCTTTGGCCCAAGCCCCCTTCCCCCACACCACCACCAAAGAAGGTCTTGGTCGTCCATTTAGAGGGAGGACTCCTCCCTGAGTCCATGTAACTTCCTCTCTCATGCTCGCATAATTACACAATGCATGCATACGTGTTATACGTATCTTAAGCATAACCTCACTTGATATTCGGATGGTAATCACAGGGCTCTAGCATCGAGCCCCCTTCTAATGAGTTTTCTTCCATGTTTATAGCATAGTCCAAACTTAGGGCTATAATGACCATCCAAGACCCGACTACCAATACTTGCCTGCCGAATCTATTCTTCACGGAGTACAATGATGTCATCGTCGGATTTAAATGGGGTCTGGATGGTCCATTGACCTGCTTACCCACCAAGTATGTTGTTTATCGGGGTGTCTAAATGATAGGTTATTTTGTAGTTTGACCCTCTAAATCGTCTATGTAGAACGTAAAATAGTTAAAAGAAGAAAGAATAGTGAAAAATGCGATCGTCGGAGCTTTTCCCATCCAAAGATAAGAGTTGTGCAACTAAATTGAAGAAGAAGACTATGATTAATGTGTGCTTTTGGAAAACCAAAACATAATATTTTATTATTTATGTTTTTATTCTTTTAAGGAAACTAAGCTACAACCAGCGCACACTTCACAACCCCACTGCTTTTTTATGTTACTATTTACATAATTTTACTATTTGCAATTTTACATAATCGCATGAATAAAAAATAACCTCTAAAAAAGACATATTGAAAAGAGAGATAAGTAAGAATATGCAATTAATAATTCGTTTTATACAGATATGTAATGACAGGAAATGAGAAACTACGGTATATAACAACTTTTTTCATAGTATCACGTTATTCTACAAAGAATCCAATATATTTCTTGTTTTTAGTGTCTCCATTAGGGCTGTAAATGAACCGAACGAATCCTTGTTCGTGTTCGTTCGTTAAGCATTTAACTTGTTCATGAATGGTTCACGAACACTAACCGAACGAAATTTCATGTTCATGTTCGTTCATTAAGGAAATGGATTTGTTCATGAACGGTTCACAAACGTAACCGAACGAAGGCTAGCTTGGGTCTTTTGATGTCAACCCTAATGTTTTCCAAAATAAACATTTAATAAGATCATTTTAATATCAAGTTTTTGTACTTGTACCAAACTTACTTTACTTAGTTAATTTTAGGGTAAAAAATAAATTAAAAATTAAAGAATATAAAAAGTTTAGATAAAAAAAATAGAAATATACAAAAATCTTTAATGAAAAACATAAAAAACGACACATGCACGAACACGAACATAAACGAACATTCACGAACACGTTACCGAACGTTTACGAACATAATTGAACGAACGAGACCTATGTTCATGTCCGTTCATTTAGTTAATCGAACGGAGCTCCTTGTTCATGTTTGTTCATTTATTAATCGAACGAACATAAACGAACTTTCTGCTGAACGGTTCACGAACTGTTCGTTGAACGTCCGGTTCGTTTACAACCCTAGTCTCCATCCCAAAGAAACTTCATCCTTAAGCCCTCGAGAGTATTTATAACTTTGCTCGGAGCTTTAGAAATAGATAGAAAAAAGGTTGGCAAACTACGCAACACAATCTTTAACAAGGTTAACTTATCGCCAAGGATAACGTCTTTTATTTCCACAATGGTAATTTTTTGTGAAACTTGTCAATAATATCTTTCCAAGCCCATGTTAGGCTCCACCATAAGGCCCAAGTACATAAACGAGAAGGTATCCGACTGACATCTCAAGATGGATGTCATCCTTTCGATCTCGGGCGAGTTGACCCCTATCCCGAATACTTTACTTTTATGGAAATTTACTCTAAGACCCGATGCAAGATAAAAGCATCTTAGGATACGGGAAAAAAAAAATTAAAGTTCGAAATAGACCATTCACCCATTACGATAGCATCATCCGCGTAAAAAAGATGAGAAAGAACCAGACTCACATTTAGAGTTTTAACACCAAGAATGATAGCAATATCGACCGCTTTCTTAATAGCCACGTGTAGCAATTCTATGGTTGTTATAAAGAGGAATGGTGAAAGTGAATCCCCTTGACGGTCCCCCTTTCAATTTTGAATTCTTTTGTGGGCGCCCTGTTAATGAGGACCGAGGTCCTAGCCGAACTCAAACAACTCCTTATTCAAAGTCTCCAACATAAGGGAAATTCATCTGCTCAAATATTGAGTCTAAAAAACTCAGATTGATTGTGTCAAAAGGCTTTTCGAAATCGATCTTAAAAAACATGGCCTCTTTCTTATACTTTTTAAGCCAAGCAACGAGCTCATTAAGCATAATCGACCCATCCTGAAATATTCTGGTTGGAAATGAAGGACGTCTGCTCCGGACTGATGATGGAACCAATAACCCTTTTAATTCTATTTGCGAGGACTTTCGACACAATGTAGCCTAATAGATTGATGGGCATGTAAATCTGAGGGGTTCAAAGGATATGTTTCCTTTGGTATGAGAGATAAAAGATGAATTACAATCACTACTAATAACCCTCGACTTATGAAAATCATTCAATACGTTTTTCAAGATGATAAAAGGATGATAAAAGGATGATAACATCCTTTATTTAGGTAAACGGTAACATCCTTTATTTATTTCGATCAGATATAAATTGTTAATAACTTTACTGTGATTAATTACTTTCACGCAGATATGTAAAAAGCATATATTTAGTAGTCTTCGCTAAGGGGAGAGGTATACCGGGTGTGGAAGAGCCATTCACGCCTCTCACATAAGAGAGGGTTAGTGTGTCACGCCCTTCACCCACTCACAACCAATCTGCCAAAACTCACACCAAAATCTCAGATTGGGGTTTTCTCCCGTGAGTAAACTCACGCCAAAACCAAGGTGGCGATGTGTAACGCCTTTCAAGTTTCTTCACGCTCCTTTCACGAGGGTATACCTACAGAGGAGTTATACTTATAGTATGAACATTATTTTTTGGGTCCTTTTATATTTAACAGGCCTAACCTTTCTATTTTATTAACACCGTTATAAAAACTCGATAACGTCAAACGAGAATCCATTATTATATATATGATTTTGCATATGGAAAACAATTCATTTACTTTGAAGAGATCTTATAGTTACAAGTATCAGTTTTGAGCATCCAAGTGACAAAGACCGATTCGAGATAGTCAATCTCCCAAGATAACCAGCCTTTTCTAGTAAATAAATTAAAGAACAACAATTTTCTTCATATCTTTCATTAAAAAACAAAGTACAATAAATAGATGAAAGAAAACGACTAAACTACTTCTACGTGGAATGATGGGTTAATGGAAATCATGGATTAACTCATGCAACAATAATTGTAGAAATGACGAACTAACAAGAGAGTGGTTCTCCCATATTTATGCATGGAATAAAATTAAATAAAAGAAGTTACACGTTCATGGCTCTTGACCGGGTCTTCAGTTTGGCTTGTATCACCAACTATTTTCGACCTTTATATATATATATATATATATATATATATATATATATATATATAATGAATAAATGTTTTGGTGAAACAAGTTTTCCCGTCTCTCTCTCCTATTAACTGCAAGTTTTCTTTAATTGTTTTTTTAATGATTTTTTGTTTTCCGTCGCTTTCTGCTATTAAATAATAATGATTTATATAATTGTTTTTATAAACGTTTTTTATTTAAAAAAAATATAGGTTTGTTCATAAAACATTTTTAGAAATTGAACATTTATTTCATTCTTTTTATAAATCATTTTTGAAAAGTAACTATATGACGTTTTCTAAAATTTGTATTAAAAAACGATATAATATATCATAATCATAAATATTTAATATGTAAATATTTTTTATTAAGTATATAATATTGCATTTATTAAATCCGTGTAATACACAGGGTTTCTAACCTAGTTTTGTAGAATAACATGATACTATGAAAAAAGTTGTATACCCTAGTTTCTTATTTTCCGTTGTTACATATTTGAATAAAACGTTTTATTAGTTGCATATTTTTAATTATCTGTCTTTTTATTATGACTTTATTATGAGAGATTATGTTTTATTCATGCAATTATGTAAAATTGTAAATGGTGGAAGACGTAAAAGTTCTGAGTTACAAATGGTGCGAATAAAGGGGTAATAAACGCCGAGGCTGCTGGGAGGCATGGTCAAGGCACCCGGTAACTGGAATTGGCTAAGCAAACGGTGAATTGTTTATTTTTTCCTATGGTCAAGTGTAGTTTCATTTTATTTTGGTGTGTGCATTTTCACTTGGGTGTAATTGGGATATTGTTAGTTCTCCGCTAGCATATCTATGAGTATTCTTATTGTTGCCTGTAAAAAAATGTAAAATTGGAAATAGTAAAATTATGTAAATGGTAACATCCTTTATCTTGATTTTCACAAAATTATGTAAAATTGTAAATTGTAACATTAAGATCGAGTATTAAGCTAGGCTCACAAGCCTTTATTGAAATTTAACATTTTTATTTTTATTTGTGTATGTATATACGAAAAATCCTGCTTACTTTTTTGTATGTTTGTATAATCAAATTGAGTAGAACGAGCTCAAAAGAATGGAGCTGGTTAATACCAACATCATTGATTAATATGATTATAAACTTTAATAGAGGTATTCGTAAGTTGAACCAATCTTAAAAAGGACAGCTGTCCTCCTTGTCATTATTGTTTTCTCTGTATATGTCTATATAAGTAGAAGGAAGGGAGAAAGATAGGATCATCGAATTCACCTACAATAATTCTCTATCTCTCTTGTAATGTCTGAGTAATTTCTCTTAAGGAGAAATGTTGTAAGATATCAAGAAGTTCTTCCTTTTAGAAGAACAGTTATGAAATAAAATATTTCCTCTTTTTGTTATAAAACCTGGAGTCCTGGAGCCATAAAGTACCGCTGTGACAGGAGGCCTTAGGAAAGAAATGGCTGGATTGGTCCCTTATAACATGACGACCAGAGATGTCATAATAATAATCAAGGTATTTTCATAATTGTTCTTTACTTCTTAGATATTTTACTCATTTTTTCTTAAATCTCACAATAAGAAACTCTTTTCTCAAAAATTAACAATTTGTTAAGAAAAACCAATGTGGTTCCGAGAAAATTGTGTTTATCTTTGTTTTAAAGAGATTAGCCTTTGTTAAAAAGTTTATCTTTGTTTTAAAGAGATTAGCCTTCTTTTTTGACAAAATTATTCCATATTTTTCAATTGTTTTTAAGACTGATAAAACATGAAAATAGTGTTTGTCTTCAGAGTTTGAAAAAACTATAATATCAACAACATAGACTGTACATTAATTTTCTAATCCCTTGGTGGCTGTATTGATAACTTTCTCCTTTGGTGGCTGTATTGATTGCTTTATAGTTTACAATCATACGCTTTTTTTCTCTTCTTTTTTCAGCCTCATTTTCAACTAAGAATGCTTGAGACATATGAGGAGATTTACTTGGAATAATTAACTTGAGATCAAGTAATTCTTTAATTTGTTTATTAAATTCATTTCTATCCTGTGGACTGTATTTCATGGGTTTTACCCTGATTACGGTTTTTGGATCTATTAATTCTATTGACGCTTTCATCCAATTTTTGGATTTTTCTAGGTCGATAGGGTTTTCTGAGCAAACCTTTTCGAGTAAAGCTTCAATTTTTTGATATTTTTGTATTTCAAGAAAATATTTTTCTTCTAGTTTTATAACTTCATGAGTTATATTGGTATCAGGGATTTGTTTTATTTTTGAATCTTTTTTCATTGATTCAAGAAATTCAGGTTTTCCGATTTGAAAAGCTTTTGTTATTTTCTTAATCAAAATCATTTCTTGGTTAAGGTGAAAAGATATTCTATCTAACCACTGGGTAAAAGGCCCATATAATTGACAGAAATTATTTCCAATGAGTAAATCTATTCCCGACTCTTGTTGATAAATAGTAGGAATATGAAATGGTTCTCCTGAAAAATAGACAATAAGGTTTCTACAAACCCTGTCTAATCTGATGGTTTCTTGATTTGCAATTGTTACTTTGATATCTTTGGGAGTGTTTTCCCAAAGATCTTCAGGAATAACATATTTGCTTGCAAGACAAAGACTTGCTCATGTGTCTACATAACAATGTAGAGTTATAGTTTTATAGCCTTTTAAGAAAATTTTTCCTTTTATATAAATGAAATTTGGATTAGTTATATTTGAATAAACTAATTCGTTTTCTTTTTAAAGATTCTGACAAAAATATGAATTGTCAGGATTACCCTCCCTGTTTGAAGGATGGGTTTTGCTCATTATGTACTGTCTGTAGTTGTTTCAGAGGATGAGTCATACTTTATTTCTGAATAATATGCTTGCATATAGCCCTCAAAATGTTTTCTGAAGGAAAATATCCTTCATTTTCAGCTTCTAAAATGAGCCTTGTTTTTTCTGAAAATTTTTGTTTATTAGGACATTTGTGGCATAATGTCCTTCTTCAGAGAATATCCAGCAACGACATTTCTTTTTTCCTTGAGAGCAGACCTTTGGTTTTTCGTTAGAAAAGTATTTTCCATGGGTAAATTTTCTTTTCTTAGTTTTTCAAAACCTTCTTTTTGTTTTGTATTTTTTCTTATATTTATTTTTGAAATATTTTTTGTCTTTGATTTGATCACAGCCAAAAGATAACTGTGGCTCTTTTGTTAATTTTTTACAACAGCTTTTGTTAAATTTCTTTAACTGTTTTTGTTTGTTGGAGAAATCACAATAAACTGTAATTTCTTCTTTAACAATCCTTGTAGCAAATCCAAGGGAATGCATAGTTAGATTATTATTTTCTTTATTCCATCGTTCTTTGGCCTTTTCACCAACAATAGGAATTTTCATTAAGTATGCTTCTATCCAAGAGTGGTATTCTCCTGTACTTAGCTTGTATAAGTTTTGCTCAAATAGACAAGTAAAGTCGTCAAGGAGACATATATCACAAAGTTGTGATTTGGTTAGAACTTGTCTTGCTTTTTCAAGCAGTTTTTGATTTTCATGGTCTTTATTTGTAAGAAAATCGAGACCTAAAAACATCATATATATGGCGTTAATAATTTGATCAAAAAGATCTTCACCATGCAGATCTTCGTTCCAAGCCGTTCCTTTAATGAAATCTTGGATAATTCCTGTCGATTTGTGCTCAATTAATAATAACAAAGCCTTAGCTTTAGAAAATTCTTCTGGATTATTAGGCTAATCTCAGTATTCCATTTGTGTATAACTTCCTTTTTTTTTCAAGATCGAAGATACAGTCTATTTTAATGGTGTCAATTGTAGTTGAACTGCCATTATTAGGATTAGGTATGCCTTTGTGATAGGGCATAGAAAATTCTGTCTTCTTTTTTCTATAGGATTTTTTGTAACTACTGCTACTATCATTAGTTTGTTTCATCATATTATTGTATGTTGGGGTTTCTTTTTCTTCTTCTTCTTCAGAGGAGTATTCTTCTTCAGTTTTGGGTTCTTGAACAGCAAAAACCTGATCTTTGATTTCTGGAAAATATTTTTCTTTTAATTCTTTATTTTCAGAAAATTTTTGTTTACATTCTTCGTCACTTAGGGACATTAGTTGAACAAGTTCATTTATTTGTTCAGCTGAATGAGTTTCTAGCTGTTCATTAAAAATTTGTTCTAGTTTTTGTGTGATGGAAATCATTTATCCGCAAGATAGGATAACTTTTTTATTCTCAAGTTCTTGTATTTCTTTTTTAAGATAATGTTTTTGCTTATATAAATGAGATAACTCATTTATTTTTTATTTTTGATGAATACTCGAGTTGCTATGTAGTTCCATGATCCTTTGGATGATGTTCTGATGGAGTAAATAGCGTCTTCCAATTTCTGTATTTATTTTTTGAAAAGAAATTCTCATCTGACTTTTGTTAGTCATTTGAGGTTGATCCAAAAGGCCATTTTAGGGCGTTTGGGCTTTTATAACTTCCTAAGGATGGATTTCCAATATTAAAGTTAGGAAAAGAGTATTGGGGTTGAAGGTGATTTAGATTTCTGGGGGTGCGGGTGGAGGGGGGGTTTAGGTTTTTGGGTCCGGGTTAGGGTTCGATGAGACGATTCTAACGCCGCTGGAATGAGAGAGTTTGTTTGACCCACTTCTTAACGTTTCTTAGCGAAAAACCACTCTTAGTGGAACCCCCCAAATGTTAATGCAATAATCTACTGTTCAAAACAATCTCAGACATTATTATAATAGCACTAAAAATCATACTGGATTATGATTTGAAGTGACAGTTTACTAATTAACTATACATAATGTATAGTTGATCCATGCGAACATAAACTGATGAAGAAATAGAACCAAAAATATATTTCCAAAACAAGAGGTACACATTCATAAGCAAATTATTATGTTAAATCAAAACTCAAAAGCTAAGAATAAATTAACAATTGAAGCGGATACCGTTGGAACAAATCAATGTTTTATATGCATGATGCTTTTGATCTTGGGAGCATAGAGTGAATAAACAACAGCTTCTCTTTTAGCAACCTCAAGCTGAGACTTTCCGTCGGAGAACGCGGCGGCGATTGATGCAGGATCCGATAAGGTCTTGTTGTCACGAAACGAGTCAATTGTCCGGCGTTTTGTATACTCCCTGATATTATAGTCAGGAAACTGACGCGCTGACCGGAGAATCGACCGGAAAAGAGAGAAGATTTCCGTCCGAGAAGGTGGTGGCACGGCCGTCGTCATTTTCGTCTATTGACGGAAAAGAGGGTTTTGTTAGGGTTTCTGTGTATCATTCACAAGTAATATCATTTTAGCCCCCAATGTTAAAGAACTAGTCTATTTGCGCCTTTATTTCAAGAAGTAAACTGAATGTCTATAATGGATATGTCTCTATTAACAATAAAAATAACAATAATTTAAATTCTTTTCAAACTATTTATAACTTCCAAAGGATGTATATTTCTAAGACTAGTCTTATTGGTGACCCAACTTAACTTGATATCAATAACATTAGGGTTGGTGGCCCAATAGTTGAGGAAAATCCTCTAGTAACACCAAGGTTTAAAGAGTTCATGGGTTCAAGTCTCACTCCCAACAAGAATTAAGAAATTTGCCTTTCAAAAATAAAATAAAAACTTGATCATCAATAAAACAAAAAAAAACTTTGAATTAAAAGAAATTTAAAAACAAATAAAAGTCAGAACCATGTTTGGTGTTGCAACCATTGTTTATCAACTTTTTTTAATATTCTTCTAGAGAATTTAATATACATGTCAATATATTATTGGATGGTTCAAATGAGTGTAAAAATAAAGGCTTAATAAAAAATTGGGTTGCTTTGAAATCTGGTTCCCAGACCAACCGACCAGTCTAGTTCGATTCTAAAAACATTGTATAAAATTATCAAATGACAACAATCTTTTTGTTGAGTAATAATCACCTTTCCGCAAAACATTTCAGAAACTTCTGAAACTGGCACCTATTCAACTTTTGTGGTTTAATAATACAACGGTTACTAGGTTTAAGACAACCCGATTACACATAAACCATTGTAGTCATCCACCAGAAACACAAACCATTAAATGCCAGGTTTCATTTAACCCAAAAATAATGTAACTTATATGATTATGAAATTACATACAAAAGTTCCTTTTTTTCTTTTTTTAAAGAATGGAAGTCAAGAACCTGCATCTTCTGAAGCCTTGTCACCCTCTTCACTTCTGTCACTATTTATGTTTGTTGTATGGTAAGCACTTCCCGGGACATTAACAAGAAGTTCACTGTCAATCATTCTGCATTCGTCACGGTCCTGAAAATACTTCATTTTTATCAATATGCTCATCAAGCACTAAACTTGCATTATGAAAACTTAAAGGTGTCAATTTCAACCCATTTACCACTAACAGGAAAAAAAGAAACTGGTCAAAAGTCATCCAAAGGGAATACAGATGCATAAAACCTCCTAAATTGCTTTATTAAGAAAAGTTTGTTTAATCATATTATATATATCTTATTTTTAACACCTTTTGCTTGTCTTGAACAGTTTTAAGGTTGGCCAGCAAGCGGTTAAGTTGTTTCTTAGCCTTGGCTCTTTCTGAGCGTCGTTCAGCACGATGAGCTGCAGTAACTTCAGCATGACATGCAATACAAAGTGTTCTCATGTTCTCTAGTCTACATTCACCTGCCACATGGATTGTATGGAAAAAAAAGTTGATAACAAGAAATGACAAAATAGGTAGGTAGGTATCCATTTTTTTTAAAACTGCATGAATAATTTGTGTTGAATATGATTAAATATACACTTTCAACTGATTTGGTCACGTTCATGTTTAGCTAAATCTGTAAGTTTACCGGTTAGAAATAAAACATAACATGAATAGACCGTTTGTAAGTAACTGGGTCAAAATTGCCAGCTTTATTTAAAACCCAAGTATGTTTCTGTTTTCGCCTATAACAATCCTGGTCAAATAATAACTTAAATCGGACCCTTCAAACTGCTTTTAGTAAGAGAAAGATGCATACAAAAAAAAGATGGGTATAATTGATATTTCATTTAAATATTGTCTATTATTTTTAGTTTTTCAAAACTACAAGGCATTTTGGTCATTTTACAATTTTCTGAAAGATGCATTCAGAAAGGTGGGTACAAACAATTGATATTTCACATTTAAATATTATTTGTATTATTTTTAGTTTTTCAAAACTATGGACACTTTGGTCACTTGACAATTCTCCGGTACACATTGCCCTGAACTTGGATTAACCAAAAGCAGATACATACTTGGGTGGCCTATAAGTTATTTTGATAAATAGGTGGCCTTGAATGAAAACGTTGAATAATGCGTGACCTCCTTTGAAAATTTTGTATAATGCGCTAAATATATGATGAAAAAACACATAGCATTACAATGATAATCTAATTCTTTTAATAATACACGCCTGTCAACCTTCAACCTGTTTGACAGGTTTTCTTTTAAGCTAATTTTTATTTTAAACATTTGACCCTGTTAAAACATAACTAGAATAGACCGTTCATAAATAAATGGGTCAAAATTGCCAGCTTTAATCCAAACCCATATCACAAGTCAATGGTATAAAAACATTATATTAAATTAAGAGTTCAATTTTAAAGGATACCTCCTCCACGATATACTGCCACAATGTGATCTGCATGCCACGCGTTGCCCTCTGTTGGATCAATGACGAGCTTTTCAAGTCTAGAGAAATTAAGAAAAGAAATTATCAATAATATGATCAGATCTAAACAATAAAGAAGAAAAATTATAAACTAACATGACATTTGATGTAAAAACTCACAAATTTTTACGTGCTGCCAGCTTCGGGGCTTCTTTAATAACAAATTCTCTACGCTTCTCAAGTAACAAAGGTTTTATGTTCTTCACAAGTTTTCGACAATCAAGATGGCAATTTGTGCATATGCCATGTTCAATTTGAGCAAGCTCCTGCAAAAACCCATTTTTAGAACAAAATATTATCCTACCAAAAATTATAAAAAGAAACATATACAGTGTAACTAAATCACTGACCTTGCGTAGGTATCTATTACTAGTTCTTAGGCGATATTCTTCATAACACTCCAAATCACAAAACAAATCCTCAAAAAACTCAGGCTCCGTGGCACTCTTTTTCCTGGAAAAGTAAGATGGCAATTTCAACCCGTTTACTTAGAAATTGCCAAATAGGTTGATTCAGGTTATAATTAACCTCAAATGGTCAAATGGGTGAACTAAAAGTCGGTAAAAAATGGAACGGGTCAAAAGTGACAAACAAATTAAAGAAAATCAGATTAGTAGCTTAATAATATAGTTTTCTTAATCATATTTATTAAACTAACTATTATAAAATTCATTAAGAAAAAGTAACAACAAAAATGCTTGCAGGCCAAACGCAACGAGTTCTGACCAGTATTAAAATTTAAAAAGTGCCCGTTCTGACCCGAACCCATTTCAACCCACCCATTGCGCCACCTACATGATTTATGTTAACTGCAATTCGACTTACGTGCAATTTTTTTGACACAGTTTACAAAGTGGTTGACCAGTGAGAGTCCAGCCCTGCAGGTATTGTCTTTCTTTTTTGCCATGAAATATGGAAACATTCTTCCATACAGCATTTGAGGGGAGGAGGTAGCTAATATCATCTAGTGATGTACCACGCTTCTTACTTCCACCTTTTAGCAATCCCTGTTTAATGACAGACGGGCTGTTACTCAAACTATGTAGAAGAAAAGTGTTAATGGGTCAACCTGACCCGACCCATCTTGCCACATCTATGATAGAACAAAGTTTGAGACATACATTTTTATCATGGTTTTGGCTTTCATTCAGACACAACTCAACAGCCAAAGGAAGCTGAAGAGGCTTGTTGAATAGTTTACTTTGCTCAATGGGCCTGAGACTGTTCCATTCTTTAACAAAACTTACAAGAGCGTGCCTGTATTTAGAATTGTCCTTGATAGATTTAGGACTGAACTTTTTGTCATCAACTGATGGATTTTTTGTATCAAGTTCCTCGGGTCGAAAATTTTTAAACAAGGGGGTAGGCCTTGTTTCCATTCCATGTATACATGAATACAAGTGGATTCTTCCAGTGTATTTGCTGACCTGAAAAAATAGTCAAATTGATTAAACAATAACATGACAAACAATCTGTTGCACAGGTTTGAGTGTGGTGGGCCCAATTCTTTCAAGAAGAACTGCAATAATTCTAACCATGTGTGCACACCGACATAACTCTAACCATAGAAAAAAGGGTTAACAATGGTAAAAACCAACCAGCTTTTAAGTTTCAACACTTTGGCAGTTTACCCTGAAAAAAAAAATCAGTGGTTTGGTACATTAAAGTTTTACGACTTATTCAAGCCTTTTTATGATTATATATAGGCAAATTGGTTTTTAATAATCTAAACTATAACCCATTGGCAAATAATAATCCGTACTAACAATTTGGTTGGTGGCACTCCCAACTTTCACTTTATTTGTTAAGGGTAGTCCTACACTAACTGATAAGTAACTCCGTTAGTCTCTGATGACGTGGTTAATGATGTGGCTGTGACCGGGCAATGACGTGGCTTGACTTGAAGTTTTTTTATACCCTACTTTTTTACTTCGTGGCTTTAGAAAGACGAACCGACGTCTGCTCTTCTTCTCCTCTTTATTACATTCGTTTGTTCCTCTTCTTTATTTTTACTCTGTTCCTCTTCTGCAAATCGATTATATTCTCCACCCCAAAGGTACCTTCCACTTTTACATACATCTGTTCTTCTTTACTCTACTATTACATACTCCTTTTCTAGAGGGCACGTTTCCACCCGATTACACGCTCACATGGAGGAGACGAAGAACATTGATTTAGAGAGTGAATCAAATTCTGGTTCAGACAAAAACTTCGATGAGGGTTATGTGGAGGGATTTGAGGATTGTGTTCATGATGAAAGAATTGGTTCTGGATCAGACACTGATGATGATGAGTGGTTAGCATCTGTTGCTGCCATAGAAAAGGTTAACAAAGAAGAAGAAAACTCAAAGAAGAAGCTGGTTGAAAGTTATTTAAAACAAGTAGTCATAGTAGTTATGAGGAGTCTGAAGGTGATGTTAATACACCAGGTGAGAGTGAAGAAGATGACATCAAAGGGAACAAGTATAAACTAAATATTCCAGTAGTAGATGAGCAAACAGATTGGCATAAGTGGATTTGGGTTGTTGGGACAAGGTTCCCTTCAAGGGATGCATTCAAGGAGGCTGTGAGAAAATATGCTGTTACAAAAGGAAGGAACCGTATCATCACATAAGAATAGGCAAGGGAGGGTAGGTGTGAAGTGTGATAAAGGGTGCTCATTCAAGCTTTACTTATCATTGGATGAGCGCAAGGGTTGCTATATGGTTAAAGCTGCAAACAATAAGCACACTTGTCAGAGAAGCATGAAAAAAATAGACAGTTAACTGCCCAGTTTTTAGCAAATGAGTTTTTGCCGTTATTCAAAGCTAAGCCACACTGGCCTGCAAAAGATATCCAAGCAGCAGTTAAGAAGAAGTTCAAGTTGCTGATAGGGAAATGGATGGCTTATAATGCCAAGAAGTATGGTTCCATGAAGGAACATTACAGCAAGATAGGTTCTTACTTGGAAGCTCTAAGGAATGCAAATCCAACTTCCACATTTGAACTTGTAACTATCCCACCTGACTTAGAGACTAGTAACAGTGTTGATGTTTTTCAAAGACTATTTGTTTGTTTTGATGGAGTTAAGAAGGGATTTATGGCTGGTTGTAGGAAGGTATTGTGCCTTGATGGTTGTTTTCTTAAGACATTTCTTGGAGGTATATTGTTGGCTGCTATAGGAAGAGATGCTAATGACCAAATGTACCCTCTAGCCTGGGCAGTAGTTGAAGGAGAGAACAATGAAAGTTGGGCATGGTTTCTGATTGAGTTAAAAAAAATGCTTGGAGTTAAATGATGATGGGAAGGGTTGGACACTCATATCTGACCAACAGAAGGTATGTATGTTTTGAATAAAACTATTCATTTCACCAAATTATAACTTATAGTTCCTGCACTCCATCAATATTTGCTATCAAATAACTTATAGTTCCTGAATATTTTAGGGGTTAATTAATGCTGTTTCAATGGTGTGGACTAATGCTAAGCATAGAAATTGTGCTAGACACATCTATGCAAATTGGCATAAAACCTACAAAGGTGATGATTTAAAGGGAATTTTTTGGAAAACTGTTAGAGCCTATTGTGAGCCTGATTACAGAGTTGCAATTGAAGAAATGAGAGTGCTTTCACCAGCTGCAACAGAAGCTTTCATCAAACAAAATCCAAGGTGCTTCTGTAGGTGTTTTCTTAACACTGAAACTAAATGTGATGTCATTGTCAATAATATGGCATAGACTTTTAATGGATATATCATTAAGTCTAGATCTAAACACATTATCAACATGTTAAAGGATATAAGGGTATCAATAATGGCAAGACTAACTAACATGCAGAAAGAAATGGGTGAGAAAGGTGTTATTGTTTGCCCTAGGATACAGAAGAAACTTGATAGGGAGAAAGATAAAGCTTATAAATGTGATGTATATCCATCATCATTTAATGTGTTCCAAGTCAGAGACTTAGATGATGTTTCTGTGGATTTGGTTAATAAAACATGTACATGTAGAAAATGGGATTTAACCGGTATCCCATGCTACCATGTATGTGCAGTATTTGGGTTCATCCATAAGAATGTTGAGGAGTTTGTTCATGATTATTATACTAAGAAAATGTACATGAAGTCCTATGAATTCACAGTCCCTCCTTTGCCTAGTGATAGATATTGGCCTTCCGTTGATTTTCCTTTGGACCCTCCTCCAATAAAAATTGGTCCTGGCAGACCAAAGAAGAATAGAAAGAAGGATCCACATGAGGACCCCAAAAGACCAGGAAATTGACTAAACATGGGGTGTCAATTAGGGGTGTTCAAAAAAATCCGAATCCGAAACCGAACCCGAATTATCCGAAAATTCGGATATCCGAATTTTCGGATTCGGATAGTGATTTTCGGATAGTTCGGATATCCAAATATCCGAAATATTATATTTATATATTTTTTTTAATTGTTTTTATTATTTAAAAATAAGAAAATTTGAATCAAAACCCGATATATTATATTTATATATTTTTATATGTATATTTTCTAATGTTTTTTAAGGTTTTTAATTGTTTTTGTAATTTAAAAATATTATTTTTATATATTTTTTTATTTTTTTTATATTTTCGGATATCCGTTTCACTATCCGAATCCGTATCCGAATTTTCGGATATCCGAAATTTCAGATTCGGATTCGGATAGTGAAATCCACTATCCGAAAATTTCGGATATCCGACTTTGAACACCCCTAGTGTCAATGAGTTGTAGTATTTGCAAGTCTAAAAGCCACAACAAGAGGAAATGCACTAATAAAGGTCAAACTTCAAATGCACCTCATGCAAAGAGATCAAGGGGGAGACCAAGAAAATATCCTAGAATTGAACATGATTCTACTACAATATTTATGTTGAATGACTGTGCAGGTTCTCAAACAACCAGTGGTCGCAGGGGAACGGGTAAAAGTAGGAGAGGCAGGGGAAATGGTGGTAGGAACGAATCTCAATCTTCACAAGCACCCTATCAATCAACCCAAGCGTCAAGTTCTCGCCCACAACCCTGATGTTATGTTATGCTTCAAACAGTTGCACTGATTTTTGTAATATTTGAATGTTAGAACAATCAATTGCTTTTGCAATATTTTGATGTTTGAACCTTTTTGGATTTGCTATTATTTATCCCTTCAATATGGCTATTGTTCGTCCCTTTTTGGCATTTGGATGTTATTTCAAATTTTTTTTAGCATTTGTTACTGTTCGTCAAGTTGAAATTGTTTTATAGTATGTTAATTGATGAAACTTGATAGGGATTAGCTGTTAAAATTTGTTGTTTTAACATCTAATTTGTAAAAAATTACCACGTCAGGTTTTTTAAAATTTAATTTATAAAGAAATTGCCACGTCATTGCCAAGTCACAGCCAAGTCATTAACCACGTCATCAGAGACTAACAGAGTTACTTATCAGTTAATGTAGGACTGCCCTTAACAAACAAAGTGAAAGTGGGAAGTGCCACCGACCAAATTGTTAGTACGGATTATTATTTGCCAATAGGTCATAGTTTAGATTATTAAAAACCAATTTGCCTTATATATATATATATATATATATATAGGGAATGGTTTAAATACAAAGTGTTTTTAACGTGAGAAACGTAAGAAGTATTTTGAAGCGTTGATCTAGGAAATCAATGGTTAAGATCAAATGTGTTTGTTTTAAGCGTGAAAAGATTCCGAAAAGCTACCTTTGTTGACTTTTTACAAGTTCCACTATTTTTTTTAAAACAACCATAACTTTTTTATACGACATTATTTTAAAAAAAAATTACACCATAAAATCGAGCATTTTATTCTCTTTAATTTGAGTATACTTTTGCTATACTTTTATTAAAAAAAAACGACTTTTTTTAAAAGGTCGATGTGTTGTGCGTATTCCATGCGTGATTACGTGATTATGGTCATGTGTATAACATGCGTGATTATGGTCATGATTATATCATGCGTGATTACATGATTACGTGATTATGGTCATGATTATAACATGCGTGATTACGTTATTATGGTCATACGTTATTACAAATCATGCGTGATTATAACGCGGACGCATTTACCCCTCGCCCACTGAACACGTGTCGCATGCTGGTGACTTCGTACGCTTAGTACGTTGAAACACTTTGTACGATAACCGGCCCCTATATATATATATATATATATTCAGATTTTAGTTGAGCTTAAGCAGCCATCTTTCATCACTTTATCAATTAAGTCCCTTAACCATTTTTTCTAGTGGTGTAATCATAAACGTTTTTTCTTTGTGGTAGTTTCATCCCTATGTTTTTTATCTAATCAAACCTACATAAAATATTGATTGAATTCCAATATTTAAACTTTTAGCAAGTCAAAAAAGTTGAGGGACGAAAACACTGTTTTTTTTCCATTATTAACCCACCCTAGAAAAAATACCTAGTTAACGAATACAAGTGATTGTGTATTTAACACATACCTCAAATCGGAGAGAATTTGCTGGAATACAATCTGGGACAGCTTCAACCTGATCAATATCCTCCTGATCACTAGGTATTTCAATGGCGTTCGACTTCTCAGCCTCAACCGAAGTGTGTGAAATTACTATATTATCCCTCTTAGTTTCATGAGTATGTACTACTTTCCCATTGGAAGCCGTCTTCTTTTCATTGTTTATATCAGGAACTATACTAGCCTGTCAAATCAGCTAAAACTTTGATGCGTTTAGATCAAACTAATTACATAAAAGCATCAAAAGTAAGTTATTAAAAAAAAGGTTTGAAGTGAGTACGTTTTTCTTGTAGCAGTACTTGAGAAATTGGTCAAAGACTTCATCTTCACTTTTTGAAGTTGTGGCTTCCCTAAGTACATCATCAGACTGTATCTCTTCACCAGATGCATATTGAGAGCATATCACAGGCTCAGAAAATCCATCATCGCTTTCCCCCTCAAAGATTAAGTTCTCTTCCTTGTCTTTTTCTTCAATGGTTTTAAGTAAAGAAACATCTTCAATCTGCAAAAAATACAAGACAACTTCTAATGAACTTTGTAATCAACTAAAAACATCAGAAGCAAATTTGTGCATGCAGGACAGAAAAACATGTTGAAATTGAACCACTATTCTAAGGATTTTGTTGGCATATTTTGGGTCAAGAATCAAGATAATATGTTTAAAATTTGAATTATTTAGTTTATTTAATTAGGTAGCATATCTTTATTTGTTTTAGAGTTCGAGTCAAATTGATTAGCTTGTTTTCCAAGTTGTGTCTAGTATAAATAGATTGGTAGGGTTAATGTATTTGGTGATTTTCTCAATTTAATATAAAGAAAAGAGTCGTGGTTGGAGTTAGCCACAAAAATCCCTGTGTTTGTGTTGTGTTCAATCCAGTTTCCAACAGATTCTGCAACATGTAAGAACTACCAAGAGTTGGGTCATTATCAGAAGTTGGCATCTTCGTTGTTTTATTTTTATTTATCTTTCTGAGGCATAATTAGATCAATATCTTGGCTCAAGGTCCACATTTGTACATGATAGAACTTACATCTCGTCTATGAATCCAAGTATGTATGGCCCAGAGAAACATACTGGGTGGACCCTCCTAACACTATTTCTTATCAATTTTCATAAATAATGAATATGCTAAATATGATTACAAATTGATTAGCTTGTTTTCCAAGTTGTGTCTAGTATAAATAGATCGGTAGGGTTAATGTATTTGGTGATTTTCTCAATTTAATATAAAGAAAAGAGTCGTGGTTGGAGTTAGCCACAAAAATCCCTGTGTTTGTGTTGTGTTCAATCCAGTTTCCAACAGATTCTGCAACATGTAAGAACTACCAAGAGTTGGGTATCTAAATGGGTCGAGGCGATAGCCACTAAGACGAACGACCATACCGTTGTGTGTAACTTTGTCCAAACAAACATTTTCTCGAGATTTGGTATCCCCCGTGTCATTATAAGTGATGAGGGATCTCATTTCAAAAACTTTAAATTTGGCAAATTACTAAAACGGTATGGCGTAGATCATAGAAAAGCAACTCCCTACCATCCCCCAAACAAGCGGACAAGTGGAAGTGTCTAATAGGCAAATAAAAGATATTTTACAAAAAACCGTCCGGGCGAACCGAAAGGATTGGTCAACCAAATTGACTGATGCTTTATGGGCTTACCGAACGGCTTATAAAACCCCTATTGGCACGACCCCGTACCGATTGGTTTATGGAAAAGATTGTCATTCACCGGTAGAGTTAGCTCACCGGGTGTTTTGGGCTATCAAAGAGGTTAATGTGGATTATGATGTGATGTTGCAGGAAAAGAAAGGAAGTTGAGTCTAAATGAATTGGAAGAATTGAGAAATGAGGCATATGATTGTAAAAGGACAAGATGAAGGCGGTGAAAGCTTTTGTATTATGTAAAATCTGAATGAATTCTCATTAATAAACGGTGCCCTTTATATAGGGGAAAATACAAACAAACCCTACCACTAAATTAGGAATCATAATCAATATGTAATTACAATATAAATCAATTCCATAAATACACTTTAATAATTATCGGCTAAGAGTCCCCCACAGTTTGAGCGGGAGGAGGACAGACGCTCAAGCTGGAACGAAAAGACTGAAACAACTGCCGAGGAAGCCCTTTAGTGAAAATGTCAGCATACTGAAGAGAAGATGGTACGTGAAGAACCCGTATATGACCAATGCGCACCTTTTCCCGAACAAAGTGAATATCAATTTCAATATGTTTGGTGCGCTGATGCTGAACCGGATTATCAGATAAGTACACAGCGGAAACATTGTCACAATAAACTACGGAAGCCCGACGAAGGGGAAGTTGTAATTCGAGTAACAAATTTCGAATCCAAGTTGCTTCAGCAACTGCATTAGCAACACCTCGATACTCGGCTTCCGCGCTAGAACGAGATACGTTGGCTGACGCTTAGAGGACCAAGAGATTAAATTGTCCCCAAGAAATACACAATAACCACTAGTAGATCGCCGGGAATCAGGACAACCACCCCAATCAGCGTCTGAATAAGCAATCAAGGAATGAGTGTTCGACCGTGTAATGCGGATGCCATAATCAACCGTACCCTGTAAATACCGTAGTATACGCTTCAGAAAAGCAAAGTGAGGATCATGAGGTTCATGCATGAACAAGCACACCTGCTGAACAGCATATGAAATATTCGGACGCGTGAATGTAAGGTATTGCAAGGCACCAACTAAACTGCGATACAACGTAGGATCATGAAATAAGGGCCCATCCGTGGCACTAAGTTTGGCGGATAAGTCAACCGGTGTGGAGCATGGCTTACAAGAGGCCATAGAAGCCCGTGAGATTATATCGTTGGCATATTGAGCCTGATCCAAAAATAATCCTTTTGAATCCCGAGTAACTTTTATTCCCAAGAAATGATGTAATGGGCCCAGATCTGTCATAGCAAACTCTCTTGAGAGTGTACGAATTATATCCTGTAGTAGATCATCTGAAGATGCTGTAAGAACAATATCATCCACATACAGCAGTAAATAAGCCGTATGACAACCCCGCGTATAAATGAATAGAGAATTATCACACACACTGCTTTTAAAACCATGCGATAAAATGTAGGTGGCGAATCGTGTGTACCACACACGGGGAGCCTGTTTCAAACCATAGAGCGATTTCTTCAACCTGCAAACAAAATTAGGAAAACGCCGATCCACAAATCCCGGTGGTTGATGCATAAAAATTGTCTCGTTCAAATCACCGTGTAAAAAAGCATTCTTGACATCTAGTTGGTGTAGAGGCCAAGAGCGAGACACCGCAATCGATAGTACTGTCCTGATAGTAGCCGGTTTGACAACCGGGCTAAAGGTATCCTCACAATCAACCCCAACGGTTTGTGACTTACCATTAACAACCAGTCTTGCTTTATATCGCTCTAGGGATCCATCCGATCTAAATTTGTGGCGAAACAGCCACATACAGCGTATAATCGGTCGATCAATCGGCCGAGGTACTAATTCCCAAGTTCCATTTTCCTGTAAAGCACTAAATTCGACTTGCATGGCACTTAACCAATGAGGGTCGGCAAAAGCTTTGGTGTAAGAGTTCGGCACTGGGGAAATGGTAGTTGAGAGGAGAGTGTGTAGTCATGGGATGGAGATTAGATGCTGAGGAGGATGGCAACGGTTGGACAGGGGCTGTGGACGCAGCCGTAGGACCTGATGCAACAGGCCGAGGTGAGTGCGTAGCTGCGGGGGTTGCTGAGACAACCGTAGGGGCTGCTGAGACAGCCGAAGGGGCTGCTGATGTCACCGGTGGGGCTGCAGAAGCACCCGTAGGGGCTGCTAAATCAGCAGATGTATGTCGTGTTCCGCGCGTATAAACGATCGGAAATGGTGAGGGGGGCTGTAGAATGGGTTTCGGCAGCGGAGGCGAAAACGAAAAACCTGGGGGAATGGTATCGTCGAGAAAGCTATAGGAGGAGGGTGAGTTAGGTAAGGTGAATGGAAAGGTAGTCTCGTCAAAAGTAACATGCCGAGAGATTATGACCTTCCCGGTGCCAAGCTTCTGAAGAAGGAGTTTGAAGTGGGCCAAAGAGTCTGGCTTTATAATTCAAGGTTGAAGTTCTTTCCAGGGAAATTGAAAAGCAAGTGGACGGGACCATTTTTGATCACACGAGTGGCAACTATGGAGATATAGAGATTGAAGATTTTGAGGATCACTTGAGGCAAGTTGTGAATGGTCACCGATTGAAGCCATATCTCGAACTCAACGAGATCAATGGGCCACAAACCAAGTAGAAGCATTCTTATTGAGCTTGGTGACGAACGAGCATGAGTAACACCATGAAGAAGTGTCGGGCAGAGAACAATAAACTTAGCGCTAACCGGGAGGCAATCCTCAGCCCGACACTTCTTCATGGAGTTACTCATGCTCGTTCGTCACCAAGCTCAATAAGAATGCGTCTACTTGGTTTGTTGGCCCATTGATCTCGTTGAGTTTGAGATATGGCTTCAATTGGTGACCATTCACAACTTGCCTCAAGTGATCCTCAAAATCTTCAATCTCTATATCTCCATAGTTGCCAACTCGTGTGATCAAAAATGGTCCCGTCCACTTGCTTTTCAATTTCCCTGGAAAGAACTTCAACCTTGAATTATAAAGCCAGACTCTTTGGCCCACTTCAAACTCTTTCTTCCGAAGCTTGGCATCATGAACCGCCTTCATCTTGTCCTTGTAAGCGGATGCACAATCATATGCCTCATTTCTCAGTTCTTCCAATTCATTTAGACTCGACTTCCTTTTTTTCCTGCAACATCATAATACACATTAACCTCTTTGATAGCCCAAAACACCCGGTGAGCTAACTCTACCAGTAAATGACAATCTTTTCCATAAACCAACCGGTGCGGGGTCGTGCCAATAGGGGTTTTATAAGCCGTTCGGTAAGCCCATAAAGCATCAGTCAATTTGGTTGACCAATCCTTTCGGTTCGCCCGGACGGTTTTTTGTAAAATATCTTTTATTTGCCTATTAGACACTTCCACTTGTCCGCTTGTTTGGGGTGGTAGGGAGTTGCTATTCTATGATCTACGTCATACCGTTTTAGTAATTTGCCAAATTTAATGTTTTTGAAATGAGATCCCTCATCACTTATAATGACACGGGGGATACCAAATCTCGAGAAAATGTTTGTTTGGACAAAGTTACACACAACGGTATGGTCGTTAGTCTTAGTGGCTATCGCCTCGACCCATTTAGATGCATAGTTGACCGTCACCAAGATATACAAATTGCCAAAAGAGTTTGAGAAGGGTCCTATGAAATCAATTCCCCAAACATCAAAGATGTCAAGGACGAGAATCGGTTTCATGGGCATTTCGTCTCTTTTGGAGACGCTCCCTAACTGTTGACATTTGATGCAATGTTTCGCAAACTCAAACGCATCCTTAAACAAAGTTGGCCAGAAAAGACCACATGAAAGAATTTTGTGTCCTGTCTTTTGGCCACTGAAATGGCCTCCACATGCATAAGAGTGCACATGTGCTAGCACACTTGGAATTTCCTCATTTGGCACACATCGTCTAATCATTTGATCCGTTCACACTTTAAATAAATCCGGTTCTTCCCAAATGTATTGCTTTACTTGGGACAGAAAATGTGTTTTCTTTTTCTTTACCCAATGACTCGGGATTGCACCTGTTGCCAAAAAAATTATAATATTAGCAAACCAAGGTACAGATGAAACAGACATAATATGCTCATCAGGGAATGATTCATTTACCAAGCGGAATTCAACGAATCAACCATATTCGAGAGACCCGAAATTCTAGGTTTTCGTAATTTTTTAGGCTTTTGTGTGTAGTGGAAGGAATAATCGTCACTCTTTGAGATTTCATCATCTAAACCCAAAAGGAACAATGGCCAGAACAAAAGAGTCTCACAAGGGTAAGGAAAAAGTGGGTGAGTCATCATCACGGAGTAGGTCAAAGAGGGCACGAAACACTGTTGTTCTGCACGAAAGAAGTGAGGAAGAGAGTGCCCATGAATTTGAAGAGGAACTTGGACCCACAATATGGAAGAAACTGGTGAGATTATCATCTTTCCCATATTCGCAGCAGAAGGACTTATATATGGACAAGGTGAAAAACCCGGCTGGTGGATTTGAATCGTTATTTTCATGTGAAAAGCAGATCCATGAGCCGGATTTCAAGAGATATGGGGTTTTTAACTGTTTTTGACGGTATGGTTGGGAAGAGAGTCTTGCTTTCCATTATGATGGGATTGATGATGTGTATGGTGAAACAATTCTGGAGTGGATGTCGACCCTTCAACGAATTGAAGGAAATAACCCGCCCCAAACGGCAATTTTGATGGGTACAGTGAATGGGAAACAAGCAGACCTGTCATTTCAGACTATTAACAAGATTACCCACTTTGACTCTGGAGCAGAGAATAATGAACCTTATGAGTATATATCTGATGATAAGTTGAAGGCTCACGTGATCCGTGAAATTTAGTGGGAAAACATGATAAGAACCCTTTTTGTGGTGGAAGAAGGTTGTGATGTATTCCGGTTAGTATTGAGAAAAGATATGTTGAAGCCACTTCCCAAGTTGTTGTTGATATTTGTAACATTGAACGTGGTCCCGAGAACGGGGGATAAGACCAAGGTGCGTTTTTATGAAGTTATGGTTCTACATGCATTATTGGCGGGTTCCCCAATTATGTCATCTAAACATTTGATCATGTAGAATATTTGGGAGTCACGTGAAGAAAGTAAGAGGATGGTTATTCCTCATTGTCGGTTGTTATCAAAGTTCCTTAAATGAGCAAAGGTTTTGCCACGAAGACCGGCGGTGTTAAAAATCAAGCATAAACCTTATACAATAAAGTCTTTGCAACAAGGAAGTTGGAGATATGAGTTGACAGCAAGAACTCATGTGTTGACTGATACCACCACTGCGAGGTTTTTGGAGGAATTGAGAAGTGATGTGTCGGAAGAGGAAGAAATGAACTTGGAAGATGAAGATATTGATCACACAGGACCAAATATAGGGACAAGTGGTGCAGGTTATGGGTTCGAGCACGGATTTGGGCATGGTGCTGATTACAATCAACCCTTCACGGAAGTAATAGAGCAGGCTCGCCCGACAAGTTATCCTAATTGGGAGGAGGCCTCGCGTATAATGTTTGATAGGCAAACACAGAATCTGGAGGAAGATAGGATATATAGAATGGGGATGATGTGGTCCCAAAAGGAGGAAATAAACAGGAATTTTAGGGACAACGAAGAAGTGCGCCACTTCAATGATTACCATCAGGGCGTACCATATTCTTCACGTCCAACCCCTCCTGATTGGGAGTCTTTGAATCCTTACGACATGGGTGATACATACCAGCGCTACCCATAGAGTCATCATTCTGAGTGGGTGGCACCGTACCCGACATCGGATGCAAGTGGGGCAAGGCTCGAGTGGAGCGGCTTAAGGAGGTCTGAATAATATGAGAGATATGACTCGATCATTATATGAGTTAGTTTTTGGTCAACCGTTACAGCAGGAGCCATATGATGCTAGGCCGGAAGCATACTGGCCTTACAAGCCGGCAATGATGATGCCGACGATGATGAGGAGGAAGATGATGATGATGATGAGGAACAGAACAGTCAGGACAGCTCTTCCTGATGTTGTTGAGCATGTCGAACAAGTCCACGTACTTTTACTTGTTTCTTGCAAAAATTTGAACTATTTTATTTAATTGTTTTGGTGTGCTTTGTGTGTTTTCAGTTGTTTTGTTGTTTTGTTTTGTTTTTTTTTGTGAGAACTTGGGTGATGCTTGGGTTGATGTTTATGGTTTGGGAATTTACTTCTTGAATTTTGGAGGTTGGGTGTTAGATTTGTTTGGCACCCACTAACCGCACTTTTATACTTCATAACTATTTACATTGGGAAAATGTAAGGTTCAAGTGTGGGGATGTGGGAAATCTTGGAAACCATACAAATTTTTTGATAATTGTTTTACAAAGTGTTTAGTAGAGGTCTTTGGTCATGGTTAATTCACTAAGTACTTGATTAAGTCTTTCCAACAAATGATAAAAAAAAAATTGGAAATGTTGAATTCGGGAGTAACAAAGTTGAAGGTGATGGTTCGCATGCACATGTCAGTAACCTAATCCCACCGTTTTTGTGAGATTTTGAGCCAAATTGATATATATATTCGCTTATTTGAGTGGTTGGCCACTTTGTTTCACATTTTAGAACTTGCATAGTGTTGATACATGTTGAGACCTTGAACCAATTGATTGCACCAAAATGATAAAGGCATTAGGAGAAACCGTTTTTATTTTTAGCCATTTTTATACCCTTACCTGTTAGTATCCACTAGATGCCCACTCTGAGCCTATACCTTTTCTTTTGACAAAACTCATAACATTAGCCCATTCACCTTTTTAGCCTTTTCTTTTTAAACCCGTGAGTTGGAATTCAATTAACTTAGATTGTTGTAGTTGTAGTTGCAATTGAGATAAAAAAAATAATAAATAAATTGAATAAAAAAGAAATACAAAAATAGTATTGGGTCAATATTTGCCCAAAGGCTTTAAGATTAGTTTGAAGTACAAAAAAATAAAAAATAAAATAAAAAAAAGGTGTTATTGGGTCAATTTTAGCCAAAGTTTTATTTGATAGTTTTAAGAAATATAAACTTTAGTGTTGATGGGTCATTTATACCCATAGTAGAGATTTGAAAGTTTTAGAGTTGATTTGTAACTTCATTAGTTGAATTCCACTCACCTTTAGCCACTTTAAAAAAAATCATTATCCATACCCGTAACCTTAGCCTACATTACAACCCTTAAAATACCTTTTGATTTGTGCGTTTTAGTTGTGTTAGTAGGTGGAGATGTGATCAATATGCAAGCCTATGATAATGTGGTTCATTGTTTGGTTTCGAATGAAAAATACTAGCACGTCATCGCTAGTCCACATATGAAGCCGAGTGGAGTGATTGATTGTGAGGGGTGTGCGCATGCAAAGCCATAACTGGATATGAGTTAAGCTCGTTCAAGTGTTTCCTTTTGTTTAAAAAGTTATCGACTGTTTGTTGGATTGTAAATCTATTGAGAGTATAATTCTTATGAATCTTGCATGACCTTGGACCTTAACTTATGTTTAGTGAAAACAATTATTTGAGAATTTGTAATGTGAATTTAAAGCAAAAGACTTTGCTTGAGGGCAAGCAAAACTCAAGTGTAGGGATGTGATAAGCGACCAAAGTTTTATGCATTAAAGGGTGTAACATGTTATATTTATGTAAATTAACATGTGGAATACAAAAGTTTTGTGTAGCTATGCATGTGCAGGTGTTGAAAGCTTAAAGTATGATTTTGGAAGATATTAGGTGAGAGATGCAAGAGTCGGAAGAGACACGGAGAAAACGGGGCAGAAACTCAGGACCTGGCGTAAGCCTACGCCACCAGCGTAGGCCTACGCCTAACTAGTTCATTCACAGTAAACTTCAGTGTTGCGGCGTAAGCTTACGCCACCCTAGCGTAAGTTTACGCTGGTTACGTTTTCTGGACACGAATTTTCAGGAAATAGCCGATTTTCAGGTTTAATTGGGGGTTTCTTCCCCAAATTCAAAAAAACCTTTTGGAGAGCAGTTCTTGGGCGATTTTGGGAGTTCTGGGAGGCTAAGAAACACGATTCCAACATCCACTTGAAGATTGATACTCGAAAGATCGAAAGATTGAAGATGATTTCCATCACCATGAGCGGCTAATCCACCGGTAATCATTCCCGGCTGGATTGTTTGTAAGTTTTTAGGGTTTTTATCATATGCTAGCTTTGAGAAACAATTCTTGTAATCGTTTGGTTTGAAATACTTGAATATTTGTGTTTAGTATGGTTATGAACTCACGGGAGTCGATAAATTTTTGCATCATTGACCCCGTTAGATGATAATTGCTATTAACTTTGATTTGTGTTGAATCTATTGATTAATCTAATTCTATATTGCATACATTTGTCTCGATTTCATTCGTGAATATTGTTTTACACTATTTGCCGATGATGTATGAATGTTGATGTTCTTGGTTAATTTGATTTGGATAACCATTTGATTGTTTGAACTCATATGTTGGTGTGATAATCCCTAATTACTTGTGAACTTGAAACCCGGGTGTGATTCCTTTTTAATTATTGTTACAATCTAAATCGTTTGTTTGGTACTTGATTACTATTGGTCATAATTGTTAGTTGATAATCCTTGTTTGTTGAGTTTGATAAGTTTCATCTAAATCATTGCTTGTGTTTGGTCAGAAAGACCCATTGTCACTTCATAAATCGCATTATCAATTGAAGTTAAGCACCGACCACAAACTCTTTGTGGTTCGACACCCTTCTTACCCTAACTAGTTTAAGGTGATTAGGACACTCTAATTCTTTATCTTTGACCGGTTCCTTCGACACCGATCAGTCCACATTTGTACTTGATAGAACTTACATCTCGTCTATGAATCCAAGTATGTATGGCCCAGAGAAACATACTGGGTGGACCCTCCTAACACTATTTCTTATCAATTTTGCTTCAATTTTCATAAATAAAATATGATTACAAATATTAAAGCAACAGGTTTATTGCCCTTATATCCCTTGCATATATCTAAAACAAATCTTAAAGAAAGAAATAGATGCAGGATCAACCATTGAAGATAAATTAACTGATGTACCGCTAATTCGCCAACAAAAAGTAAATTCTAAAAATTGATGCAGAAATATACCATGATCTCCTTCAATGAGTCGTACTTCCCATCTACAGTTGATGAAGTGCGATGCAAACTTCTATTCAATCTTCTCCAATGAGATTCATCTGAGGTGTCCTGGAAAGAAATCATCAATAGTTGTGACACTTTAAAAAGGGGATCATACATGGGCTAGAATTGTGTAATAGATGAGTATGCATACCTTGGCACAAAATATGTAAACATTGACTGCATTAGTTTGACCACGTCTATGAGCTCGACTTTCAGCCTACAAGGTTCACAAGTGCATCAAGCAACCACAGCATTTTGAAAAATTAGAACAAGAAAAACACTCAAGCTAGGTAGTTTATGTGATAAAATGCATGTAATTATGTCCCACAAGGCTAAAATGTTTTATTTAACATGTACAAAGGCAGCAGTGAGAATGATGTAAAGTTTCTGATTAATCAGACCCAATTCTGATGGAAGATCAAGAATACTGAAAGAGTAATATACCCTTAGAAGCAATAAAACAACTAACTGGCCTAAATCTCAAGCGTTAACTACAAAGTATAATTACATCAATTTCACAACCTTATTAACCAGTAAACAAAAATCAACAATCATATATATTGTATGGTAACATAACAGCTAAAAACATTCAACAAACCATCCTTTATTTTCTTCTTTTGGTTACTCAAGAATGAGAATACAAGGCTTTAAGAGAATAATCTTAAAAAATGTGTTAATAGCATAAGACTCAGCAAGATCAAACCTGTTGAAAGTCAGATATTTTCTCTGGCAATTCTAAGAACACCACATTTTGTGCAGCTGACAAGTCAAGTCCACTACTCCCAGCAAGTATCCCAACCAATGCAATTTTAACCTGACAAGATACAAAAATTACGTAAGGATAACTCATCAATTGTTTCATCCTTTATTAATTTATGGTCTCAACAGAGAAAAAACTACAGATCTTTTCTACAATAACATACTGCTGCTCCTGCCTTGTATTTTGTTAAATGCAAGGTGTAGCTTATATCCGGTAGAAACTTAATAGAAGTTACAATAGACAGTTACATGCTGAATTATATTAAAATGAAATTTAAGCCAGTGTACTAAGAAGGCACTTTGCATGCCTCTTTTGAATGTTGGAAAGAATTGATAGCTTGTTGTCTATCTCTGGCGGATGCATCACGCCCATCAATACGTACAAACTTAATCCCCTTCTCACATAGGAATTCCTGTTGAATAAAAAGACATTATGATAAGCACAAAATGAATTGCCAACGTACTTTCAGATAAATTATAAAAGATTCCATGCATATATACTAAAAGAGTACAGAGAATAGGTGAAAGCAGATCACTAGAATCAAGTTTGTTTGGTCTTAGAAAGACACCAATATTCAGTTTTTCTTCTAGCATACTAATGGTATACCAAAGAGCAAAAGGAAGACTTCATCACCTGTAATCTATCAGTAACCTTATGATAATGAACAAAAATTATCATTTTATGAGAACTTTGACTCAAGTCAAACTAATGGTATACCAAAGAGCAAAAGGAAGACTTCATCACCTGTAATCTATCAGTAACCTTATGATAATGAACAAAAATTATCATTTTATGAGAACTTTGACTCAAGTCAAACTTTTCTTCATCATCAGACTCAGCAATAATTCGATGCATAAGTAGCCACTCTTTGAATCCTGCTAGTTTTGCAATACCGATAACTTGACTGGATGGTCTTGAAGAGTTGCAACAAGCATCGTCATCTAAAAGCAAGAAAATAACAGGAATTTCTTATAGCAGAAATGAATAGAATTCAAAAAAGGCACAGGATATATGTGCACTCATGAAATATTTAGAAGATGCTCTTCTAAGTAAAAACAACTATGTACTCAGAAACAGGATTTCACCCACACACCTTTAATCAATGTTAATGCTTGTCAGTACCGTAGAGTCATAACCTTAAGCATATAAGGCACACAACACATGCAAAGACTAGGAAACAAATGAATATGACCAGAACTTTGAAATCCCACAAGAACTTTGGCTTGATTGAAGCTGTGAAATCATCAATGGTGACAAGATCTTGAGGCAACCTCTTAGAGGTCAAGAATTTTACAAGATGGATAAGTTCTAATATGAATATTAGCATAATTATGTCATTGATGCGATGATTGTCTAGAAGCAGAGAATGATAAAACTCTGTTTACATACACAAACAAACGGAATGCTGAAATCTTACTTTTTCCATCATGTTTATTAAGATCATCTGATGAACCATCTTCAGCCTCATTTTCTGTCGAAGCATCACCATTTGCAATACTGCAAACTGCTATTGCAAAATCAATATCTGATTTCTTGAGAACCAAGTTAATGATTTGTCTTCGTACGGGTGGTAATTGCATCAAGACATGCTCCTTCAATTGCCTTATCTATGTGACAGAAATTCAAGGTATCAACTGAAAAGACGATAAAGCAAACAATAATAGATCTTGAAATTGACATCCAAATTCATGAATCAAACTTAGTTTATATACTATTCCCTCCATCCCAAAAGTTACACTTCAATATATTCTTTCTCCCAAAAGACAGTTCTCGTTGACGATTTACCCTTATCACCCTTACAAATTTATAGTCGACCTTGCGGGGTAGAGTGAGTATGGTTTATGGTATCTCAACAATCTAAAATAGAATATTTTGTTGATAAGTTAAATAAAATAAATGAATCCACAAGTACCAAAAACTGACCATAACAGTTTGCTTCAGTAACACATTCAATTCATCCAACCGAATGCCCTTTGAAAAATCCTACAAAGATAAAAGCGTGAAATATACTGAACTATGAAAGTTACAGATACCAGTAATATATGAGAGATGAGCCTTCCCAACACACAGTAATATATGAGAGATGGGTCTTCCCAACACAGCATGATAGGTGTCTATATCATATACATATCTACACACACATACGCATGGTTAGGCCAAACAAACGCTACCTGATAGACAATCCCTTGATAAGTCTGGACAGTGCTCATAGAACAGTAGGTTTTTGCAAATGCAAGTTTGTCCATTCCGAGCAAACCAGGCCTAGCCAAAAGCAGCATTTATCAAGATAATTACAGAATCTTACAGTTATTAACAAAAATAATCAAAATAGAAAGGGGGAAACAATTTACCATAATATGTTTATTTGATGAAAAATGTCATATGGACTATTAGCACCTAGGAGAAATACGAGACCCAAAATTAGGACACATACATTAGAGTGCTACAAGGCAGTAGATTCCATAATTGCTAGATGACTGATAAGCATACAACTATATCATTCAGAAAAATGTAACATTTGTTTTGTCACAACCTTGACAAAGAAGGAGTCCCTGAGAGTAAAATTATACGATTGATCTTTGATGCAACATCAAGTACAGCTTGTGTCTGTAAATAAAAAGAAAGAGAATAAGAGATCAATAGAACAATGATAAAAGTTAACTTGGAGTGACCATTCAAACCTAATTACCTAAAGCATGTCAAGGAATTCAACAGATAAGAGGATGTAACAACACAATGATTCCATGCAATCTAGTTGGCAGCGTGGTGCGAGATGAAAAGCACAGTCCAACAGAAAGCTACTTAATGCAATATTATTACATTCAATAACTAGTTTTTCGGTTTTTACAGGTCATACTGAAGGTTGCTACTTTAGGCTGAGAAAACTGCACACCAAGTTCTCTATAAAGAAAAGACAAAAGGTTGCAAGAACCATTTGATTTTAATAAATGGTACGTTAAGTATGATCCACAAGAAGTAAAACTGGGTGCTACAATGATACAGAACATGGTTAGTTAGGCCTTTAATCACATTAATATCTGCTCCAAAAATGAGTATATTACACATTGGATACATCATTTCACATATTCAATTGTCCTTTGTACATATTGATAAATAATTATATTAACATCAGCTATTCAGCTGGACAAAAATACATATATCGTATTTAAATATATGACGATATTGAAAAAAGTTCCGGTATCAGATATGCTACGTGGATACAAATACGAAAGGTTGTATTTGGTTCATTTAGCATCCAGCGACATCCATCTTAGGGATGTACATAAATCATAAATAGCAACGTACTTATCTAGTTATCTCGTTGTTCTAAACTGGTCATTATACTTTGATCAATACCATTTTAATCATTGAATTTTAGAAAATGTTCATTAAGTTTTTGATGATTTGTACATTTAGCAATGCAGATAATTGGAGAAAGTGTGTTGCTATTTTATGGCATTAAAAGCACATGTTGGACACAGAAAGATGATCTACTAGTCAAGTATTTTAGCATATGACTAAAGCGTTTTGTTAATAACCCCGTACTGTTAATTTTTTTTATTTTTTAACCAAATAATGCACAAACTTCAGGCAGTCCTTCATATTTAAGACGGTATATTCTGGCAATAGAAAGCAAATAAACCTATTTTTATTAAAAAAATGTGCTTCATTTTGAAGGATTAGATGAATGCCATATGATAAGTGATGACTCAACAAGTTTACTGTTTACTTGCGATATATTAGAAATCAAGATTAAATAAATGCTAATATAATATACACTATACCTCTCCTGCTTCAGAAGATTTTCGTTTTGTACAACGCACATGATGTGATTCATCAACAATCAATACAGCCCATTTTTGCTTTAACATGCTCTTCTTCAAATTGTGCAGCATTGTATAAGAGATGACAACAACTTTTGGAGGCCTTGCTAAGTTTTCCGGATTGTTTACATGACCAAAAACTGGAAGATGATGTAATTAAATAAACAAAGCATCAGCTATGATAAGCACGCATTAGGTAAAACATGCAGAAGAACACACAGACTTATATTCATTAAAACAAAAAAAATAAAAAAAAGGAGACAGAGAGCACATCATAGATTAAAAATCTGAAAACTAGTAATATACTCTAGTTCCACATCCTATTTGCCACTTCCTTATTAGACCATCAGCTACTAATTTCCAGTTGGAACAACACTAATGCAGGAAAAAGCAAGTACACTTTGAGCCAGTTGAAACTCTCATGATACATGTTCTCAAGATTCTACATCAAGTTTAATCTTTTTTTAAATCAGGTCACGGTCAATTTTGAAAATCTCATCCTCGTTATGCTAGTTTTAACTACCACAATATTAATTAAAATAGAATAACAATATGACACCTGGTCGAGAAAGATACCTAGATGAATATCAGAGGGCAAACAAGATGGAAGCCAATGCTCCAATTCTTCTGCCCATGTTCGCAAAATAGCCGGGCAAACAACTAATATTGGACCTTCATTCATGAAACATCTGGCAATTGCAATGGCCTGAAAACCAAACAATCAACTAAGTTAGCATACACACCATGACAAAAGTCACATGACATGCAAATCAGATTATTTATCATATGATCATTTACTAAAAGACTATTTATTAATCATCGTTCACCTGAAGTGTTTTCCCTAGGCCCATCTCATCAGCAATGAGACACTGGCCGCCCCTACGCAGTCCAAACTTCACACCTTCAATTTGGAATGGGAGCAGTACCTCCAACAGGGACTGTGGAAGTTCTCCCATTAATTCATCTACTTTCTGATCAGATAAATGTTCCGTCCTGCAGGGTTCCCATATTCCCTCACCATAAGAACGTGACAGTACGCTTACAGCTCTACGTGTTACATAAGGAATATCTTCAAAATCAACGCGCCCAATCTTTAACGCCTTAACAACAGCATCGTAATCTTTTAGATTGAAAACACAAGCCTCTCCACCAACATGATTTTGTGTGTAATGTGATGGAACCACCTAATAACATCAACTAATTGGTAAATTAGGTATACCAAACAAATTGTCCAACAACTAGGGTTTCATCTTTCAAACAGCATATTACAATCACAGTCAGCACAGGATCAATCAAATCACAGGTTAATTATAATATAACCATCAAATAAATGTATCCAGTTAAGAACGATAAATAACATACATTAGGAAGGCACTCGCTCAATTCTTCGAAGCAGGCGGCTTCTCCGGGAAACATGTGACCGTCAACTGGGAAAGGCTTGACGGAGAACGAATCCGGGGAGGAGATCTCGAGTCGGACCATGAATTTTTGTGAAGAGAGCTTCTGACACTTGACTAGCTACAAGGATTCGTCGGCGGCGACGTCTCCTGGTGCCTTGCGCTTTGTGTTAACGGCAAGAGGACGTACTTCCATTCGCCGTTGTTTGATTTTCCGGCGAGTGGCCCTTTTCTCGTTAGGGTTTTGAACCAGATGAGGGTTTGTATAAGCGGGAATGGACAAACTACAAAGGTACGTTAGAAAGGATCTAAGTTTCAAATATAAACAAATATTTGAAAACAAGATAATTTTTTGTTTTATTTTCTTATCTTGAATATTAAGTTTTTAGATTTTAGCTTTCTTTTATTTTATACTTCAAATTAAATGAGTATATTATTAGCTTTTAGTGTTACAGAAATCAGATAAAAAAACATAATTTTAAAACATAAACAAATGTTCGATAAACATTCGTATATAAATTACAAGATAAATGAAATTGTTAATTATATTGAAGAAGTCATCATTTACTTCTCGGGTGTGAAGTTGCCAATGGATGTTTGAAGATGGGTTTTCATTTGGTGCAAATTTTCCTTTGTTTGATTCAAAATACGCGAAAGAGTTGTTGAATTTCCACCCTTGATATTTCGAAGAAAGTGCGCCTTGTTATTTTCAAAGAAAGTGCAAGAAAACGTTGTGATTTATGTATATATTTATGCATAACAATACACTGATTCATGTATCTCAACACACATCCAAACACGCTCTCCAATGTTTGGGCATTCCCCACAATGTTCATACACACCTAGCGACATCCGAGCACACTCCACGATATTTGGGCACGCTCATAATGTTTGGGCATGCTCCGCAACATCCAAGCACGCTTTGCAACGTATAGGAAAACAACGTGACACGCTCCATATACATAGGCGTGTCCCACAACAGTCTTGATATATTTTGAATATATTTAAAGTTTTAGACACGTCTTCTAATTCAATATACATTTGGGTATCCAACAACAGTCCCGACAATTACGATAATGTATCTAAAGGTTTGACACAACCTCTAATTCACCACACATTGCAACTTTGAGCACACATCTCCAATTCGCTCTCGAGAAAGTCCTTGACATAACTTTGGTTGAGCTATATACAATTCGCTCCTTGTTATTAGACATGTTCGTTAACATGATTTGATTTCAACATGTTTGAAGAAAAAACACCAGATTTAAAGAGAAAACAACATGTTTTGAAAGACAAAACATAGAGCCAACTAACAGCGTGAGCCTGGTATAATGTAGCCAAAACTATATCATACTACACTAGGAGCTTTGTAGAGGGGTTAATTTAGTCGGGCTTGCTACTGGGAAAATAGAAAAGAGACATGAGTTTTGTCTTTGGCCCAAGCCCCCTTCCCCGACACCACCACCAAAGAAGGTCTTGGTCGTCCATTTAGAGGGAGGACTCCTCCCTGAGTCCCTATAACTTCCTCTCTCAAGCTCGCATAATTACACAATGCATGCATATGTGTTATACGTATCTTAAGTATAACCTCACTTGATATTCGGATGGTAATCACAGGGCTCTAGCCTCGAGCCCCCTTCTAACGAGTTTTCTTCCATGTTTATAGCATAATCCAAACTTAGGGCTATAATGACCATCCCAGACCCGATTACCAATACTTGCCTGCCGAATCTATTCTTCACGGAGTACAATGATGTCATCGTCGGATTTAAATGGGGTCTGGATGGTCCATTGACCTGCTTACCCACCAAGTATGTTGTTTATCGGGGTGTCTAAATGATAGGTTATTTTGTAGTTTGACCCTCTAAATCGTCTATGTAGAACGTAAAATAGTTAAAAGAAGAAAGAATAGTGAAAAATGCGATCGTCGGAGCTTTTCCCATCCAAAGATAAGAGTTGTGCAACTAAATTGAAGAAGAAGACGATGATTAATGTGTGCTTTTGGAAAACCAAAACATAATATTTTATTATTTATGTTTTTATTCTTTTAAGGAAACTAAGCTACAACCCGCGCGCACTACACAACTCCACTGCTTTTTTATGTTACTATTTACATAATTTTACTATTTGCAATTTTACATAATCGCATGAATAAAAAATAACCTCTAAAAAAAGACATATTGAAAAGAGAGATAAGTAAGAATATGCAACTAATAATTCGTTTTATACAGATATGTAATGACAGGAAATGAGAAACTACGGTATATAACAACTTTTTTCACAGTATCATGTTATTCTACAAGCAATCCAATATATTTCTTGTTTTTAGCGTCTCCATTAGGGCCGTAAATGAACCGAACGAAGCCTTGTTCGTGTTCGTTCGTTAAGCATTTAACTTGTTCATTAACGGTTCACGAACACTAACCGAACGAAATTTCATGTTCGTGTTCGTTTATTAAGGAAATGGATTTGTTCATGAACGGTTCACGAACGTAACCGAATGAAGGCTAGTTTGGGACTTTTGATGTCAACCCTAATGTTTTCCAAAATAAACATTTAATAAGATCATTTTAATATCAAGTTTTTTGTACTTGTACCAAACTTACTTTACTTAGTTAATTTTAGGGTAAAAAATAAATTAAAAATTAAAGAATATAAAAAGTTTAGATAAAAAAAATAGAAATATACAAAAATCTTTAATGAAAAACATAAAAAACGACACATGCACGAACACGAACATAAACGAACATTCACGAACACGTTACCGAACGTTTACGAACATAATTGAACGAACGAGACCTATGTTCATGTCCGTTCATTTAGTTAATCGAACGGAGCTCCTTGTTCATGTTCGTTCATTTATTAATCGAACGAACATAAACGAACTTTCTGCTGAACGGTTCACGAACTGTTCGTTGAACGTCCGGTTCGTTTACAACCCTAGTCTCCATCCCAAAGAAACTTCATCCTTAAGCCCTCGAGAGTATTTATAACTTTGCTCGGAGCTTTAGAAATAGATAGAAAAAAGGTTGGCAAACTACGCAACACAATCTTTAACAAGGTTAACTTATCGCCAAGGATAACGTCTTTTATTTCCACAATGGTAATTTTTTGTGAAACTTGTCAATAATATCTTTCCAAGCCCATGTTAGGCTCCACCATAAGGCCCAAGTACATAAACGAGAAGGTATCCGACTGACATCTCAAGATGGATGTCATCCTTTCGATCTCGGGCGAGTTGACCCCTATCCCGAATACTTTACTTTTATGGAAATTTACTCTAAGACCCGATGCAAGATAAAAGCATCTTAGGATACGGGAAAAAAAAAATTAAAGTTCGAAATAGACCATTCACCCATTACGATAGCATCATCCGCGTAAAAAAGATGAGAAAGAACCAGACTCACATTTAGAGTTTTAACACCAAGAATGATAGCAATATCGACCGCTTTCTTAATAGCCACGTGTAGCAATTCTATGGTTGTTATAAAGAGGAATGGTGAAAGTGAATCCCCTTGACGGTCCCCCTTTCAATTTTGAATTCTTTTGTGGGCGCCCTGTTAATGAGGACCGAGGTCCTAGCCGAACTCAAACAACTCCTTATTCAAAGTCTCCAACATAAGGGAAATTCATCTGCTCAAATATTGAGTCTAAAAAACTCAGATTGATTGTGTCAAAAGGCTTTTCGAAATCGATCTTAAAAAACATGGCCTCTTTCTTATACTTTTTAAGCCAAGCAACGAGCTCATTAAGCATAATCGACCCATCCTGAAATATTCTGGTTGGAAATGAAGGACGTCTGCTCCGGACTGATGATGGAACCAATAACCCTTTTAATTCTATTTGCGAGGACTTTCGACACAATGTAGCCTAATAGATTGATGGGCATGTAAATCTGAGGGGTTCAAAGGATATGTTTCCTTTGGTATGAGAGATAAAAGATGAATTACAATCACTACTAATAACCCTCGACTTATGAAAATCATTCAATACGTTTTTCAAGATGATAAAAGGATGATAACATCCTTTATTTAGGTAAACGGTAACATCCTTTATTTATTTCGATCAGATATAAATTGTTAATAACTTTACTGTGATTAATTACTTTCACGCAGATATGTAAAAAGCATATATTTAGTAGTCTTCGCTAAGGGGAGAGGTATACCGGGTGTGGAAGAGCCATTCACGCCTCTCACATAAGAGAGGGTTAGTGTGTCACGCCCTTCACCCACTCACAACCAATCTGCCAAAACTCACACCAAAATCTCAGATTGGGGTTTTCTCCCGTGAGTAAACTCACGCCAAAACCAAGGTGGCGATGTGTAACGCCTTTCAAGTTTCTTCACGCTCCTTTCACGAGGGTATACCTACAGAGGAGTTATACTTATAGTATGAACATTATTTTTTGGGTCCTTTTATATTTAACAGGCCTAACCTTTCTATTTTATTAACACCGTTATAAAAACTCGATAACGTCAAACGATAATCCATTATTATATATATGATTTTGCATATGGAAAACAATTCATTTACTTTGAAGAGATCTTATAGTTACAAGTATCAGTTTTGAGCATCCAAGTGACAAAGACCGATTCGAGATAGTCAATCTCCCAAGATAACCAGCCTTTTCTAGTAAATAAATTAAAGAACAACAATTTTCTTCATATCTTTCATTAAAAAACAAAGTACAATAAATAGATGAAAGAAAACGACTAAACTACTTCTACGTGGAATGATGGGTTAATGGAAATCATGGATTAACTCATGCAACAATAATTGTAGAAATGACGAACTAACAAGAGAGTGGTTCTCCCATATTTATGCATGGAATAAAATTAAATAAAAGAAGTTACACGTTCATGGCTCTTGACCGGGTCTTCAGTTTGGCTTGTATCACCAACTATTTTCGACCTTTATATATATATATATATATATATATATATATATATAATGAATAAAGGTTTTGGTGAAACAAGTTTTCCCGTCTCTCTCTCCTATTAACTGCAAGTTTTCTTTAATTGTTTTTTTAATGATTTTTTGTTTTCCGTCGCTTTCTGCTATTAAATAATAATGATTTATATAATTGTTTTTATAAACGTTTTTTATTTAAAAAAAATATAGGTTTGTTCATAAAACATTTTTAGAAATTGAACATTTATTTCATTCTTTTTATAAAACATTTTTGAAAAGTAACTATATGACGTTTTCTAAAATTTGTATTAAAAAACGATATAATATATCATAATCATAAATATTTAATATGTAAATATTTTTTATTAAGTATATAATATTGCATTTATTAAATCCGTGTAATACACAGGGTTTCTAACCTAGTTTTGTAGAATAACATGATACTATGAAAAAAGTTGTATACCCTAGTTTCTTATTTTCCGTTGTTACATATTTGAATAAAACGTTTTATTAGTTGCATATTTTTAATTATCTGTCTTTTTATTATGACTTTATTATGAGAGATTATGTTTTATTCATGCAATTATGTAAAATTGTAAATGGTGGAAGACGTAAAAGTTCTGAGTTACAAATGGTGCGAATAAAGGGGTAATAAACGCCGAGGCTGCTGGGAGGCATGGTCAAGGCACCCGGTAACTGGAATTGGCTAAGCAAACGGTGAATTGTTTATTTTTTCCTATGGTCAAGTGTAGTTTCATTTTATTTTGGTGTGTGCATTTTCACTTGGGTGTAATTGGGTATTGTTAGTTCTCCGCTAGCATATCTATGAGTATTCTTATTGTTGCCTGTAAAAAAATGTAAAATTGGAAATAGTAAAATTATGTAAATGGTAACATCCTTTATCTTGATTTTCACAAAATTATGTAAAATTGTAAATTGTAACATTAAGATCGAGTATTAAGCTAGGCTCACAAGCCTTTATTGAAATTTAACATTTTTATTTTTATTTGTGTATGTATATACGAAAAATCCTGCTTACTTTTTTGTATGTTTGTATAATCAAATTGAGTAGAACGAGCTCAAAAGAATGGAGCTGGTTAATACCAACATCATTGATTAATATGATTATAAACTTTAATAGAGGTATTCGTAAGTTGAACCAATCTTAAAAAGGACAGCTGTCCTCCTTGTCATTATTGTTTTCTCTGTATATGTCTATATAAATAGAAGGAAGGGAGAAAGATAGGATCATCGAATTCACCTACAATAATTCTCTATCTCTCTTGTAATGTCTGAGTAATTTCTCTTAAGGAGAAATGTTGTAAGATATCAAGAAGTTCTTCCTTTTAGAAGAACAGTTATGAAATAAAATATTTCCTCTTTTTGTTATAAAACCTGGAGTCCTGGAGCCATAAAGTACCGCTGTGACAGGAGGCCTTAGGAAAGAAATGGCTGGATTGGTCCCTTATAACATGACGACCAGAGATGTCATAATAATAATCAAGGTATTTTCATAATTGTTCTTTACTTCTTAGATATTTTACTCATTTTTTCTTAAATCTCACAATAAGAAACTCTTTTCTCAAAAATTAACAATTTGTTAAGAAAAACCAATGTGGTTCCGAGAAAATTGTGTTTATCTTTGTTTTAAAAAGATTAGCCTTTGTTAAAAAGTTTATCTTTGTTTTAAAGAGATTAGCCTTCTTTTTTGACAAAATTATTCCATATTTTTTAATTGTTTTTAAGACTGATAAAACATGAAAATAGTGTTTGTCTTCAGAGTTTGAGAAAACTATAATATCATCAACATAGACTGTACATTAATTTTCTAATCCCTTGGTGGCTGTATTGATAACTTTCTCCTTTGGTGGCTGTATTGATTGCTTTATAGTTTACAACCATACGCTTTTTTTCTCTTCTTTTTTCAGCCTCATTTTCAACTAAGAATGCTTGAGACATATGAGGAGATTTACTTGGAATAATTAACTTGAGATCAAGTAATTCTTTAATTTGTTTATTAAATTCATTTTTATCCTGTGGACTGTATTTCATGGGTTTTACCCTGATTACGGTTTTTGGATCTATTAATTCTATTGACGCTTTCATCCAATTTTTGGATTTTTCTAGGTCGATAGGGTTTTCTGAGCAAACCTTTTCGAGTAAAGCTTCAATTTTTTGATATTTTTGTATTTCAAGAAAATATTTTTCTTCTAGTTTTATAACTTCATGAATTATATTGGTATCAGGGATTTGTTTTATTTTTGAATCTTTTTTCATTGATTCAAGAAATTCAGGTTTTCCGATTTGAAAAGCTTTTGTTATTTTCTTAATCAAAATCATTTCTTGGTTAAGGTGAAAAGATATTCTATCTAACCACTGGGTAAAAGGCCCATATAATTGACAGAAATTATTTCCAATGAGTAAATCTATTCCCGACTCTTGTTGATAAATAGTAGGAATATGAAATGGTTCTCCTGAAAAATAGACAATAAGGTTTCTACAAACCCTGTCTAATCTGATGGTTTCTTGATTTGCAATTGTTACTTTGATATCTTTGGGAGTGTTTTCCCAAAGATCTTCAGGAATAACATATTTGCTTGCAAGACAAAGACTTGCTCATGTGTCTACATAACAATGTAGAGTTATAGTTTTATAGCCTTTTAAGAAAATTTTTCCTTTTATATAAATGGAATTTGGATTAGTTATATTTGAATAAACTAATTCGTTTTCTTTTTAAAGATTCTGACAAAAATATGAATTGTCAGGATTACCCTCCCTGTTTGAAGGATGGGTTTTGCTCATTATGTACTGTCTATAGTTGTTTCAGAGGATGAGTCATACTTTATTTCTGAATAATATGCTTGCATATAGCCCTCAAAATGTTTTCTGAAGGAAAATATCCTTCATTTTCAGCTTCTAAAATGAGCCTTGTTTTTTCTGAAAATTTTTGTTTATTAGGACATTTGTGGCATAATGTCCTTCTTCAGAGAATATCCAGCAACGACATTTCTTTTTTCCTTGAGAGCAGACCTTTGGTTTTTCGTTAGAAAAGTATTTTCCATGGGTAAATTTTCTTTTCTTAGTTTTTCAAAACCTTCTTTTTGTTTTGTATTTTTTCTTATATTTATTTTTGAAATATTTTTTGTCTTTGATTTGATCACAGCCAAAAGATAACTGTGGCTCTTTTGTTAATTTTTTACAACAGCTTTTGTTAAATTTCTTTAACTGTTTTTGTTTGTTGGAGAAATCACAATAAACTGTAATTTCTTCTTTAACAATCCTTGTAGCAAATCCAAAGGAATGCATAGTTAGATTATTATTTTCTTTATTCCATCGTTCTTTGGCCTTTTCACCAACAATAGGAATTTTCATTAAGTATGCTTCTATCCAAGAGTGGTATTCTCCTGTACTTAGCTTGTATAAGTTTTGCTCAAATAGACAAGTAAAGTCGTCAAGGAGACATATATCACAAAGTTGTGATTTGGTTAGAACTTGTCTTGCTTTTTCAAGCAGTTTTTGATTTTCATGGTCTTTATTTGTAAGAAAATCGAGACCTAAAAACATCATATATATGGCGTTAATAATTTGATCAAAAAGATCTTCACCATGCAGATCTTCGTTCCAAGCCGTTCCTTTAATGAAATCTTGGATAATTCCTGTCGATTTGTGCTCAATTAATAATAACAAAGCCTTAGCTTTAGAAAATTCTTCTAGATTATTAGGCTAATCTCAGTATTCCATTTGTGTATAACTTCCTTTTTTTTTCAAGATCGAAGATACAGTCTATTTTAATGGTGTCAATTGTAGTTGAACTGCCATTATTAGGATTAGGTATGCCTTTGTGATAGGGCATAGAAAATTCTGTCTTCTTTTTTCTATAGGATTTTTTGTAACTACTGCTACTATCATTAGTTTGTTTCATCATATTATTGTATGTTGGGGTTTCTTTTTCTTCTTCTTCTTCAGAGGAGTATTCTTCTTCAGTTTTGGGTTCTTGAACAGCAAAAACCTGATCTTTGATTTCTGGAAAATATTTTTCTTTTAATTCTTTATTTTCAGAAAATTTTTGTTTACATTCTTCGTCACTTAGGGACATTAGTTGAACAAGTTCATTTATTTGTTCAGCTGAATGAGTTTCTAGCTGTTCATTAAAAATTTGTTCTAGTTTTTGTGTGATGGAAATCATTTATCCGCAAGATAGGATAACTTTTTTATTCTCAAGTTCTTGTATTTCTTTTTTAAGATAATGTTTTTGCTTATATAAATGAGATAACTCATTTATTTTTTGTTTTGGATGAATACTCGAGTTGCTATGTAGTTCCATGATCCTTTGGATGATGTTCTGATGGAGTAAATAGCGTCTTCCAATTTCTGTATTTATTTTTTGAAAAGAAATTCTCATCTGACTTTTGTTAGTCATTTGAGGTTGATCCAAAAGGCCATTTTAGGACGTTTGGGCTTTTATAACTTCCTAAGGATGGATTTCCAATATTAAAGTTAGGAAAAGAGTATTGGGGTTGGAGGTGATTTAGATTTCTGGGGGTGCGGGTGGAGGGGGGGTTTAGGTTTTTGGGTCCGGGTTAGGGTTCGATGAGACGATTCTAACGCCGCTGGAATGAGAGAGTTTGTTTGACCCACTTCTTAACGTTTCTTAGCGAAAAACCACTCTTAGTGGAAACCCCCCCAAATGTTAATGCAATAACCTACTGTTCAAAACAATCTCAGACATTATTATAATAGCACTAAAAATCATACTGGATTATGATTTGAAGTGACAGTTTACTAATTAACTATACATAATGTATAGTTAATCCATGCGAACATAAACTGATGAAGAAATAGAACCAAAAATATATTTCCAAAACAAGAGGTACACATTCATAAGCAAATTATTATGTTAAATCAAAACTCAAAAGCTAAGAATAAATTAACAATTGAAGCGGATACCGTTGGAACAAATCAATGTTTGATATCCATGATGCTTTTGATCTTGGGAGCATAGAGTGAATAAACAACAGCTTCTCTTTTAGCAACCTCAAGCTGAGACTTTCCGTCGGAGAACGCGGCGGCGATTGATGCAGGATCCGATAAGGTCTTGTTGTCACGAAACGAGTCAATTGTCCGGCGTTTTGTATACTCCCTGATATTATAGTCAGGAAACTGACGCGCTGACCGGAGAATCGACCGGAAAAGAGAGAAGATTTCCGTCCGAGACGGTGGTGGCACGGCCGTCGTCATTTTCGTCTATTGACGGAAAAGAGGGTTTTGTTAGGGTTTCTGTGTATCATTCACAAGTAATATCATTTTAGCCCCCAATGTTAAAGAACTAGTCTATTTGCGCCTTTATTTCAAGAAGTAAACTGAATGTCTATAATGGATATGTCTCTATTAACAATAAAAATAACAATAATTTAATTTCTTTTCAAACTATTTATAACTTCCAAAAAGGATGTATATTTCTAAGACTAGTCTTATTGGTGACCCAACTTAACTTGATATCAATAACATTAGGGTTGGTGGCCCAATAGTTGAGAAAAATCCTCTAGTAACACTAAGATTTACAGAGTTCATGGGTTCAAGTCTCACTCCCAACAGGAATTAATAAATTTACCTTTCAAAAATAAAATAAAAACTTGATCATCAATAAAACAAAAAAAACTTTGAATTAAAAGAAATTTAAAAACAAATAAAAGTCAGAACCATGTTTGGTGTTGCAACCATTGTTTATCAACTTTTTTTAATATTCTTCTAGAGAATTTAATATACATGTCAATATATTATTGGATGGTTCAAATGAGTGTAAAAATAAAGGCTTAATAAAAAATTGGGTTGCTTTGAAATCTGGTTCCAGACCAACCGACCAGTCTAGTTCGATTCTAAAAACATTGTATAAAATTATCAAATGACAACAATCTTTTTGTTGAGTAATAATCACCTTTCCGCAAAACATTTCAGAAACTTCTGAAACTGGCACCTGTTCAACTTTTGTGGTTTAATAATACAACGGTTAAGACAACCCGATTACAAATAAACCATTGTAGTCATCCACCAGAAACACAAACCATTAAATGCCAGGTTTCATTTAACCCAAAAAATAATGGAACTTATATGATTATGAAATTACATACAAAAGTTCCTTTTTCTCTTTTTTTAAAGAATGGAAGTCAAGAACCTGCATCTTCTGAAGCCTTGTCACCCTCTTCACTTCTGTCACTATTTATGTTTGTTGTATGGTAAGCACTTCCCGGGACATTAACAAGAAGTTCACTGTCAATCATTCTGCATTCGTCACGGTCCTGAAAATACTTCATTTTTATCAATATGTTCATCAAGCACTAAACTTGCATTATGAAAACTTAAAGGTGTCAATTTCAACCCATTTACCACTAACAGGAAAAAAAGAAACTGGTCAAAAGTCATCCAAAGGGAATACAGATGCATAAAACCTCCTAAATTGCTTTATTAAGGAAAGTTTGTTTAATCATATTATATATATATATCTTATTTTTAACACCTTTTGCTTGTCTTGAACAGTTTTAAGGTTGGCCAGCAAGCGGTTAAGCTGTTTCTTATTGGCTCTTTCTGAGCGTCGTTCAGCACATTGAGCTGCAGTAACTTCAGCATGACATGCAATACAAAGTGTTCTCATGTTCTCTAGTCTGCATTCACCTGCCACATGGATTGTATGGAAAAAAAGTTGATAACAAGAAATGACAAAATAGGTAGGTATCCATTTTTTTTAAAACTGCATGAATAATTTGTGTTGAATATGATTAAATATACACTTTCAACTGATTTGGTCACGTTCATGTTTAGCTAAATCTGTAAGTTTACCGGTTAGAAATAAAACATAACATGAATAGACCGTTTGTAAGTAACTGGGTCAAAATTGCCAGCTTTATTTAAAACCCAAGTATGTTTCTGTTTTCGCCTATAACAATCCTGGTCAAATAATAACTTAAATCGGACCCTTCAAACTGCTTTTAGTAAGAGAAAGATGCATACAAAAAAAAGATGGGTATAATTGATATTTCATTTAAATATTGTCTATTATTTTTAGTTTTTCAAAACTACAAGGCATTTTGGCCATTTTACAATTTTCTGAAAGATGCATTCAGAAAGGTGGGTACAAACAATTGATATTTCACATTTAAATATTATTTGTATTATTTTTAGTTTTTCAAAACTATGGACACTTTGGTCACTTGACAATTCTCCGGTACACATTGCCCTGAACTTGGATTAACCAAAAGCAGATACATACTTGGGTGGCCTATAAGTTATTTTGATAAATAGGTGGCCTTGAATGAAAACGTTGAATAATGCGTGACCTCCTTTGAAAATTTTGTATAATGCGCTAAATATATGATGAAAAAACACATAGCATTACAATGATAATCTAATTCTTTTAATAATACACGCCTGTCAACCTTCAACCTGTTTGACAGGTTTTCTTTTAAGCTAATTTTTATTTTAAACATTTGACCCTGTTAAAACATAACTAGAATAGACCGTTCATAAATAAATGGGTCAAAATTGCCAGCTTTAATCCAAACCCATATCACAAGTCAATGGTATAAAAACATTATATTAAATTAAGAGTTCAATTTTAAAGGATACCTCCTCCACGATATACTGCCACAATGTGATCTGCATGCCACGCGTTGGCCTCTGTTGGATCAATGACGAGCTTTTCAAGTCTAGAGAAATTAAGAAAAGAAATTATCAATAATATGATCAGATCTAAACAATAAAGAAGAAAAATTATAAACTAACATGACATTTGATGTAAAAACTCACAAATTTTTTCGTGCTGCCAGCTTCGGGACTTCTTTAATAACAAATTCTCTACGCTTCTCAAGTAACAAAGGTTTTATGTTCTTCACAAGTTTTCGACAATCAAGATGGCAATTTGTGCATATGCCATGTTCAATTTGAGCAAGCTCCTGCAAAAACCCATTTTTAGAACAAAATATTATCCTACCAAAAATTATAAAAAGAAACATATACAGTGTAACTAAATCACTGACCTTGCGTAGGTATCTATTACTAGTTCTTAGGCGATATTCTTCATAACACTCCAAATCACAAAACAAATCCTCAAAAAACTCAGGCTCCGTGGCACTCTTTTTCATGGAAAAGTGAGATGGCAATTTCAACCCGTTTACTTAGAAATTGCCAAATAGGTTGATTCAGGTTATAATTAACCTCAAATGGTCAAATGGGTGAACTAAAAGTCGGTAAAAAATGGAACGGGTCAAAAGTGACCAACAAATTAAAGAAAATCAGATTAGTAGCTTAATAATATAGTTTTCTTAATCATATTTATTAAACTAACTATTATAAAATTCATTAAGAAAAAGTAACAACAAAAATGCTTGCAGGCCAAACGCAACGAGTTCTGACCAGTATTAAAATTTAAAAAGTGCCCGTTCTGACCCGAACCCATTTCAACCCACCCATTGCGCCACCTACATGATTTATGTTAACTGCAATTCGACTTACGTGCAATTTTTTTGACACAGTTTACAAAGTGGTTGACCAGTGAGAGTCCAGCCCTGCAGGTATTGTCTTTCTTTTTTGCCATGAAATATGGAAACATTCTTCCATACAGCATTTGAGGGGAGGGGGTAGCTAATATCATCTAGTGATGTACCACGCTTCTTACTTCCACCTTTTAGCAATCCCTGTTTAATGACAGACGGGCTGTTACTCAAACTATGTAGAAGAAAAGTGTTAATGGGTCAACCTGACCCGACCCATCTTGCCACATCTATGATAGAACAAAGTTTGAGACATACATTTTTATCATGGTTTTGGCTTTCATTCAGACACAACTCAACAGCCAAAGGAAGCTTAAGAGGCTTGTTGAATAGTTTACTTTGCTCAATGGGCCTGAGACTGTTCCATTCTTTAACAAAACTTACAAGAGCGTGCCTGTATATAGAATTGTCCTTGATAGATTTAGGACTGAACTTTTTGTCATCAACTGATGGATTTTTTGTATCAAGTTCCTCGGGTCGAAAATTTTTAAACAATGGGGTAGGCCTTGTTTCCATTCCATGTATACATGAATACAAGTGGATTCTTCCAGTGTATTTGCTGACCTGAAAAAATAGTCAAATTGATTAAACAATAACATGACAAACAATCTGTTGCACAGATTTGAGTGTGGTGGGCCCAATTCTTTCAAGAAGAACTGCAATAATTCTAACCATGTGTGCACACCGACATAACTCTAACCATAGAAAAAAGGGTTAACAATGGTAAAAACCAACCAGCTTTTAAGTTTCAACACTTTGGCAGTTTACCCTGAAAAAAAAAATCAGTGGTTTGGTACATTAAAGTTTTACGACTTATTCAAGCCTTTTTATGATTATATATATGCAAATTGGTTTTTAATAATCTAAACTATAACCCATTGGCAAATAATAATCCGTACTAACAATTTGGTTGGTGGCACTCCCAACTTTCACTTTATTTGTTAAGGGTAGTCCTACACTAACTGATAAGTAACTCCGTTAGTCTCTGATGACGTGGTTAATGATGTGGCTGTGACCGGGCAATGACGTGGCTTGACTTGAAGTTTTTTTATACCCTACTTTTTTACTTCGTGGCTTTAGAAAGACGAACCGACGTCTGCTCTTCTTCTCCTCTTTATTACATTCGTCTGTTCCTCTTCTTTATTTTTACTCTGTTCCTCTTCTGCAAATCGATTATATTCTCCACCCCAAAGGTACCTTCCACTTTTACATACATCTGTTCTTCTTTACTCTACTATTACATACTCCTTTTCTAGAGGGCACGTTTCCACCCGATTACACGCTCACATGGAGGAGACGAAGAACATTGATTTAGAGAGTGAATCAAATTCTGGTTCAGACAAAAACTTCGATGAGGGTTATGTGGAGGGATTTGAGGATTGTGTTCATGATGAAAGAATTGGTTCTGGATCAGACACTGATGATGATGAGTGGTTAGCATCTGTTGCTGCCATAGAAAAGGTTAACAAAGAAGAAGAAGCTGGTTGAAAGTTATTTAAAACAAGTAGTCATAGTAGTTATGAGGAGTCTGAAGGTGATGTTAATACACCAGGTGAGAGTGAAGAAGATGACATCAAAGGGAACAAGTATAAACTAAATATTCCAGTAGTAGATGAGCAAACAGATTGGCATAAGTGGATTTGGGTTGTTGGGACACGGTTCCCTTCAAGGGATGCAATCAAGGAGGCTGTGAGAAAATATGCTGTTACAAAAGGAAGGAACCGTATCATCACATAAGAATAGGCAAGGGAGGGTAGGTGTGAAGTGTGATAAAGGGTGCTCATTCAAGCTTTACTTATCATTGGATGAGCGCAAGGGTTGCTATATGGTTAAAGCTGCAAACAATAAGCACACTTGTCAGAGAAGCATGAAAAAAATAGACAGTTAACTGCCCAGTTTTTAGCAAATGAGTTTTTGCCGTTATTCAAAGCTAAGCCACACTGGCCTGCAAAAGATATCCAAGCAGCAGTTAAGAAGAAGTTCAAGTTGTTGATAGGGAAATGGATGGCTTATAATGCCAAGAAGTGTGCCCATAAGAAGCTTCATGGTTCCATGAAGGAACATTACAGCAAGATAGGCTCTTACTTGGAAGCTCTAAGGAATGCAAATCCAACTTCCACATTTGAACTTGTAACTATCCCACCTGACTTAGAGACTTGTAACAGTGTTGATGTTTTTCAAAGACTATTTGTTTGTTTTGATGGAGTTAAGAAGGGATTTATGGCTGGTTGTAGGAAGGTATTGTGCCTTGATGGTTGTTTTCTTAAGACATTTCTTGGAGGTATGTTGTTGGCTGCTATAGGAAGAGATGCGAATGACCAAATGTACCCTCTAGCCTGGGCAGTAGTTGAAGGAGAGAACAATGAAAGTTGGGCATGGTTTCTGATTGAGTTAAAAAAAATGCTTGGAGTTAAATGATGATGGGAAGGGTTGGACACTCATATCTGACCAACAGAAGGTATGTATGTTTTGAATAAAACTATTCATTTCACCAAATTATAACTTATAGTTCCTGCACTCCACCAATATTTGCTATCAAATAACTTATAGTTCCTGAATATTTTAGGGGTTAATTAATGCTGTTTCAATGGTGTGGACTAATGCTAAGCATAGAAATTGTGCTAGACACATCTATGCAAATTGGCATAAAACCTACAAAGGTGATGATTTAAAGGGAATTTTTTGGAAAGCTGTTAGAGCCTATTGTGAGCCTGATTACAGAGTTGCAATTGAAGAAATGAGAGTGCTTTCACCAGCTGCAACAGAAGCTTTCATCAAACAAAATCCAAGGTGCTTCTGTAGGTGTTTTCTTAACACTGAAACTAAATGTGATGTCATTGTCAATAATATGGCATAGACTTTTAATGGATATATCATTAAATCTAGATCTAAACACATTATCAACATGTTAGAGGATATAAGGGTATCAATAATGGCAAGACTAACTAACATGCAGAAAGAAATGGGTGAGAAAGGTGTTATTGTTTGCCCTAGGATACAGAAGAAACTTGATAGGGAGAAAGATAAAGCTTATAAATGTGATGTATATCCATCATCATTTAATGTGTTCCAAGTCAGAGACTAAGATGATGTTTCTGTGGATTTGGTTAATAAAACATGTGCATGTAGAAAATGGGATTTAACCGGTATCCCATGCTACCATGTATGTGCAGTATTTGGGTTCATCCATAAGAATGTTGAGGAGTTTGTTCATGATTATTATACTAAGAAAATGTACATGAAGTCCTATGAATTCACAGTCCCTCCTTTGCCTAGTGATAGATATTGGCCTTCCGTTGATTTTCCTTTGGACCCTCCTCCAATAAAAATTGGTCCTGGCAGACCAAAGAAGAATAGAAAGAAGGATCCACATGAGGACCCCAAAAGACCAGGAAATTGACTAAACATGGGGTGTCAATTAGGGGTGTTCAAAAAAATCCGAATCCGAAACCGAACCCGAATTATCCGAAAATTCGGATATCCGAATTTTCGGATTCGGATAGTGATTTTCGGATAGTTCGGATATCCAAATATCCGAAATATTATATTTATATATTTTTTTTAATTGTTTTTATTATTTAAAAATAAGAAAATTTGAATCAAAACCCGATATATTATATTTATATATTTTTATATGTATATTTTCTAATGTTTTTTAAGGTTTTTAATTGTTTTTGTAATTTAAAAATATTATTTTTATATATTTTTTTATTTTTTTTATATTTTCGGATATCCGTTTCACTATCCGAATCCGTATCCGAATTTTCGGATATCCGAAATTTCAGATTCGGATTCGGATAGTGAAATCCACTATCCGAAAATTTCGGATATCCGACTTTGAACACCCCTAGTGTCAATGAGTTGTAGTATTTGCAAGTCTAAAAGCCACAACAAGAGGAAATGCACTAATAAAGGTCAAACTTCAAATGCACCTCATGCAAAGAGATCAAGGGGGAGACCAAGAAAATATCCTAGAATTGAACATGATTCTACTACAATATTTATGTTGAATGACTGTGCAGGTTCTCAAACAACCAGTGGTCGCAGGGGAACGGGTAAAAGTAGGAGAGGCAGGGGAAATGGTGGTAGGAACGAATCTCAATCTTCACAAGCACCCTATCAATCAACCCAAGCGTCAAGTTCTCGCCCACAACCCTGATGTTATGTTATGCTTCAAACAGTTGCACTGATTTTTGTAATATTTGAATGTTAGAACAATCAATTGCTTTTGCAATATTTTGATGTTTGAACCTTTTTGGATTTGCTATTATTTATCCCTTCAATATGGCTATTGTTCGTCCCTTTTTGGCATTTGGATGTTATTTCAAATTTTTTTTAGCATTTGTTACTGTTCGTCAAGTTGAAATTGTTTTATAGTATGTTAATTGATGAAACTTGATAGGGATTAGCTGTTAAAATTTGTTGTTTTAACATCTAATTTGTAAAAAATTACCACGTCAGGTTTTTTAAAATTTAATTTATAAAGAAATTGCCACGTCATTGCCAAGTCACAGCCAAGTCATTAACCACGTCATCAGAGACTAACAGAGTTACTTATCAGTTAATGTAGGACTGCCCTTAACAAACAAAGTGAAAGTGGGAAGTGCCACCGACCAAATTGTTAGTACGGATTATTATTTGCCAATAGGTCATAATTTAGATTATTAAAAACCAATTTGCCTTATATATATATATATATATATATAGGGAATGGTTTAAATACAAAGTGTTTTTAACGTGAGAAACGTAAGAAGTATTTTGAAGCGTTGATCTAGGAAATCAATGGTTAAGATCAAATGTGTTTGTTTTAAGCGTGAAAAGATTCCGAAAAGCTACCTTTGTTGACTTTTTACAAGTTCCCCTATTTTTTTTAAAACAACCATAACTTTTTTATACGACATTATTTTAAAAAAAAATTACACCATAAAATCGAGCATTTTATTCTCTTTAATTTGAGTATACTTTTGCTATACTTTTATTAAAAAAAACGACTTTTTTTAAAAGGTCGATGTGTTGTGCGTATTCCATGCGTGATTACGTGATTATGGTCATGTGTATAACATGCGTGATTACGTGATTATGGTCATGATTATATCATGCGTGATTACATGATTACGTGATTATGGTCATGATTATAACATGCGTGATTACGTTATTATGGTCATACGTTATTACAAATCATGCGTGATTATAACGCGGACGCATTTACCCCTCGCCCACTGAACACGTGTCGCATGCTGGTGACTTCGTACGCTTAGTACGTTGAAACACTTTGTACGATAACCGGCCCCTATATATATATATATATATATTCAGATTTTAGTTGAGCTTAAGCAGCCATCTTTCATCACTTTATCAATTAAGTCCCTTAACCATTTTTTCTAGTGGTGTAATCATAAACGTTTTTTCTTTGTGGTAGTTTCATCCCTATGTTTTTTATCTAATCAAACCTACATAAAATATTGATTGAATTCCAATATTTAAACTTTTAGCAAGTCAAAAAAGTTGAGGGACGAAAACACTGTTTTTTTTCCATTATTAACCCACCCTAGAAAAAATACCTAGTTAACGAATACAAGTGATTGTGTATTTAACACATACCTCAAATCGGAGAGAATTTGCTGGAATACAATCTGGGACAGCTTCAACCTGATCAATATCCTCCTGATCACTAGGTATTTCAATGGCGTTCGACTTCTCAGCCTCAACCGAAGTGTGTGAAATTACTATATTATCCCTCTTAGTTTCATGAGTATGTACTACTTTCCCATTGGAAGCCGTCTTCTTTTCATTGTTTATATCAGGAACTATACTAGCCTGTCAAATCAGCTAAAACTTTGATGCGTTTAGATCAAACTAATTACATAAAAGCATCAAAAGTAAGTTATTAAAAAAAAGGTTTGAAGTGAGTACGTTTTTCTTGTAGCAGTACTTGAGAAATTGGTCAAAGACTTCATCTTCACTTTTTGAAGTTGTGGCTTCCCTAAGTACATCATCAGACTGTATCTCTTCACCAGATGCATATTGAGAGCATATCACAGGCTCAGAAAATCCATCATCGCTTTCCCCCTCAAAGATTAAGTTCTCTTCCTTGTCTTTTTCTTCAATGGTTTTAAGTAAAGAAACATCTTCAATCTGCAAAAAATACAAGACAACTTCTAATGAACTTTGTAATCAACTAAAAACATCAGAAGCAAATTTGTGCATGCAGGACAGAAAAACATGTTGAAATTGAACCACTATTCTAAGGATTTTGTTGGCATATTTTGGGTCAAGAATCAAGATAATATGTTTAAAATTTGAATTATTTAGTTTATTTAATTAGGTAGCATATCTTTATTTGTTTTAGAGTTCGAGTCAAATTGATTAGCTTGTTTTCCAAGTTGTGTCTAGTATAAATAGATTGGTAGGGTTAATGTATTTGGTGATTTTCTCAATTTAATATAAAGAAAAGAGTCGTGGTTGGAGTTAGCCACAAAAATCCCTGTGTTTGTGTTGTGTTCAATCCAGTTTCCAACAGATTCTGCAACATGTAAGAACTACCAAGAGTTGGGTCATTATCAGAAGTTGGCATCTTCGTTGTTTTATTTTTATTTATCTTTCTGAGGCATAATTAGATCAATATCTTGGCTCAAGGTCCACATTTGTACTTGATAGAACTTACATCTCGTCTATGAATCCAAGTATGTATGGCCCAGAGAAACATACTGGGTGGACCCTCCTAACACTATTTCTTATCAATTTTCATAAATAATGAATATGCTAAATATGATTACAAATTGATTAGCTTGTTTTCCAAGTTGTGTCTAGTATAAATAGATCGGTAGGGTTAATGTATTTGGTGATTTTCTCAATTTAATATAAAGAAAAGAGTCGTGGTTGGAGTTAGCCACAAAAATCCCTGTGTTTGTGTTGTGTCAATCCAGTTTCCAACAGATTCTGCAACATGTAAGAACTAACAAGAGTTGGGTATCTAAATGGGTCGAGGCGATAGCCACTAAGACGAACGACCATACCGTTGTGTGTAACTTTGTCCAAACAAACATTTTCTCGAGATTTGGTATCCCCCGTGTCATTATAAGTGATGAGGGATCTCATTTCAAAAACTTTAAATTTGGCAAATTACTAAAACGGTATGGCGTAGATCATAGAAAAGCAACTCCCTACCATCCCCCAAACAAGCGGACAAGTGGAAGTGTCTAATAGGCAAATAAAAGATATTTTACAAAAAACCGTCCGGGCGAACCGAAAGGATTGGTCAACCAAATTGGCTGATGCTTTATGGGCTTACCGAACGGCTTATAAAACCCCTATTGGCACGACCCCGTACCGGTTGGTTTATGGAAAAGATTGTCATTTACCGGTAGAGTTAGCTCACCGGGTGTTTTGGGCTATCAAAGAGGTTAATGTGGATTATGATGTTGCAGGAAAAGAAAGGAAGTTGAGTCTAAATGAATTGGAAGAATTGAGAAATGAGGAATATGATTGTGCATCCGCTTACAAGGACAAGATGAAGGCGGTTCATGATGCCAAGCTTCTGAAGAAGGAGTTTGAAGTGGGCCAAAGAGTCTGGCTTTATAATTCAAGGTTGAAGTTCTTTCCAGGGAAATTGAAAAGCAAGTGGACGGGACCATTTTTGATCACACGAGTTGGCAACTATGGAGATATAGAGAATGAAGATTTTGAGGATCACTTGAGGCAAGTTGTGAATGGTCACCGATTGAAGCCATATCTCGAACTCAACGAGATCAATGGGCCAACAAACCAAGTAGAAGCATTCTTATTGAGCTTGGTGACGAACGAGCATGAGTAACACCATGAAGAAGTGTCAGGCTGAGAACAATAAACTTAGCGCTAACCGGGAGGCAACCCGGCTTATGTTATGTTTTTAATTAAATTATGTTTTATTATTTTTCTTCTTTTAGCTAATTTTAGTTTAATTTTGTGCAAGAATCAAAGGAAAGCGGAAAGTATGAGGTTACAGCGGATGTCGGTGCTTGATGCACTTGTGAACCTTGTAGGCTGAAAGTCGAGCTCATAGACGTGGTCAAACTAATGCAGTCAATGTTTACATATTTTGTGCCAAGGTATGCATACTCATCTATTACACAATTCTAGCCCATGTATGATCCCCTTTTTAAAGTGTCACAACTATTGATGATTTCTTTCCAGGACACCTCAGATGAATCTCATTGGAGAAGATTGAATAGAAGTTTGCATCGCACTTCATCAACTGTAGATGGGAAGTATGACTCATTGAAGGAGATCATGGTATATTTCTGCATCAATTTTTAGAATTTACTTTTTGTTGGCGAATTAGCGGTACATCAGTTAATTTATCTTCAATGGTTGATCCTGCATCTATTTCTTTCTTTAAGATTTGTTTTAGATATATGCAAGGGATATAAGGGCAATAAACCTGTTGCTTTAATATTTGTAATCATATTTAGCATACTCATTATTTATGAAAATTGAAGCAAAATTGATAAGAAACGGTATTAGGAGGGTCCACCCAGTATGTTTCTCTGGGCCATACATACTTGGATTCATAAACGAGATGTAAGTTCTATCAAGTACAAACAGTCGATAACTTTTTAAACAAAAGGAAACACTTGAACGAGCTTAACTCATATCCAGTTATGGCTTTGCATGCGCACACCCCTCACAATCAATCACTCCACTCGGCTTCATATGTGGACTAGCGACGACGTGCTAGTATTTTTCATTCGAAACCAAACAATGAACCACATTATCATAGGCTTGCATATTGATCACATCTCCACCTACTAACACAACTAAAACGCACAAATCAAAAGGTATTTTAAGGGTTGTAATGTAGGCTAAGGTTACGGGTATGGATAAGGATTTTTTTAAAGTGGCTAAAGGTGAGTGGAATTCAACTAATTAAGTTACAAATCAACTCTAAAACTTTCAAATCTCTACTATGGGTATAAATGACCCATCAACACTAAAGTTTATATTTCTTCAAACTATCAAATAAAACTTTGGCTAAAATTGACCCAATAACACCTTTTTTTATTTTTATTTTTATTTTTTTGTATTTCAAACTAATCTTAAAGCCTTTGGGCAAATATTGACCCAATACTATTTTTTGTATTTCTTTTTTATTCAATTTATTTACTATTATTTTTTTTATCTCAATTGCAACTACAACTACAACAATCTAAGTTAATTGAATTTCAACTCACGACTTTAAAAAGAAAAAGGCTAAAAAGGTGAATGGGCTAATGTTATGAGTTTTGTCAAAAGAAAAGGTATAGGCTCAGAGAGGGCATCTAGTGGATATTAACAGGTAAGGGTATAAAAATGGCTAAAAATAAAAACGGTTTCTCCTAATGCCTTTATCATTTTGGTGCAATCAATTGGTTCAATGTCTCAACATGTATCAACACTATGCAAGTTCTAAAATGTGAAACAAAGTGTCCAACCACTCAAATAAGCGAATATATATATATATATCAATTTGGCTCAAAATCTCACAAAAACGGTGGGATTAGGTTACTGACATGTGCATGCGAACCATCACCTTCAACTTTGTTACTCCCGAATTCAACATTTCCAATTTTTTTTTATCATTTGTTAGAAAGACTTAATCAAGTACTTAGTGAATTAACCATGACCAAAGACCTCTACCAAAGTTCAACGTTTATTAATATTTTTAATATTAAATCCAAAAAAAAATATAGCAACATTAATACTTAAAGTTCAACGTTTATTAATATTTGCAAAGTTCGGATGTTAAAAAACATGACAAGATAAATTTATAAAATTGTAAAACATTACAAAAATATAACAAATATAAATCATTAAGTTCAACGTTTTATTTTTTGGAATATTGATTGATTATTCTTGTGCGTTGTCTTCGGAACTAGAGCTTCGTAGCCTTGCATCTTCGGCTAGTTTTTCATCGGTGACTGGTTCGGATATTCCAAGATCAACCTCGTTGTTGTGTATGGTTTCTTCGGCTTGAATTTCGTCTTCGAGAGAAGTTTGGTCTTGTATCCTATCCATCGCATCCAAATGGTCCTTCAAGCAAATGCACATTTCCATCGCTAGGGGTGTGAGTCTAGTCCTTCGTATCAATAATACACTGCCACTAAAAGAAAACGCAGATTCCGAAGCTACCGTGGAAGCTTGGACGGTTAGTACATCACGGGTCATGGCGGAAAGAATCGGAAACGAAGCTTCGTTTTTTTCCACCTTGCCAAAATATCAAAATCCTCAAAAACGGTAGGAGGCATAAACGCTAAAAAGTTTGTGCCAATATACCTTCCGAGTTCGCTACTCGGGGTGGTACCTCGAGCCCGTTTACTTCATTTAACATTTCGTTATATAAATTCAAATTAACATCTCTCGAGCTACCACTTGATGATGTACCCATTGTTTCATGTAGAGTCGGAGTTGTACCATATTTATGTAAATAAACATCAAATAAATCGTGTAAACATTTGTTAAAATGTTTTTTGTAACTTGTGCAAAATGGATGTCTTCGCTATCCAAATTGAAAGCGTAAGTAATTCTATCAATCAAAGTTTCAACCCCGTAAACATTTATGGTAGGGTTTAACGCGGCGACGCAAGTTATAACGGGAGGCATTTCTTTAAAATATTTCACTAATTTTTCTTTCATCGGTTCAATCATATTTGTAAAAAAGTGCTTTTATTTTCAAGTTCATACAACTTGTTAGCCATTAAATATATTTGTTTTAGTGTTAATGGACTTGTGAGATAATAAACACCGGATAAAAAAGTGGTGGCGGTTTTGAAAACTTCAAGCAATTCGGTTACGTCTTTTAAAATGTCCCAATTTGTAGAAGGAAACTTTAGAATTTTACGACGAGGTTTTGAGGCAAGCATATCATGAAATAGTTCTAAAGTTTCTCTTTGTCGTAAAGCGCTATAAAACATAGTATAAGTCGAGTTCCATCTTGTCTCGACGTCCCAATTCGGACCTAAGCAAAGATTATTCGTATCACGACAAAATTTAATATAATCATGGTATCTTTTTTTGTTACTAAAAATATCTTTAAGCATTTGTCGAAAAGTATATGTTAAGTTTGAAACCTCTTCAATTGCAAGCCCGGCTTGCACCGCCAAGTTAATGATGTGTGCGACACATCGACTATGGAAAAAAACGCCGTTGCAAACCGGTTTATATTTAATTTTTAGTTTTTGAACCGCATTTGTATTATTAGATGCATTATCAAAAGACATTGAAAAAAGTTTATTTTGTAATTTAAATTCGTTAATAACACCATCCAATATATAAAATAAATTTTCGCCGGTGTGTGGATATTCAAACAAGTCAAAAGCGATTGTACGCTTCATCATTTGCCACGTATTGGGATCAACCCAATGCGCGGTAACGCAAAGGTACGAATCGAGTATACCATGTGGAGCCGACCAAACATCGGTGGTTAAGTTTACACCGGTTTGCAAATTTTCAAAACCCAAAATTAATTCTTTTTTTGCTTTTTTCCACATTTTTATACAATCTCGTCTATGGGTTGTGCGACTTACTTGATGATAACGTGGTTGGAGTGTCTCTTGAATCATCCTTGTCAAGCGCGGATTGTCAAAGTGGTTGAACGACAATCCTTCTTGAATCACTAACCTCGCCATTCGATCTCGAACAGTATTTGGATCAAAGTTCCAAATTCCTCCTTCGCTTGTCATGGAGGCTTGACCTTCACTTGGAATTCCCTTCAATGAAGGGCAAGATTTTTCCATGTGCATTTTCAAACTAGTGTTAGAATCTTTCCCCAAAAACGCACCACACATCTTGCATCGAGCACGTTCCTTCCCGTTTGACAACAAACATAGATCGTAATTGCACCAAATTGCCGGATTTCTCGTTGTTGCTCGAATTTCCACAACGGTAACTTCGTTTGAGGAACCACCAACACCAAAACTTGCCATGTTTTTTTTTAGAGTTTAGAGAGCGTTTTTTACGGGTTTAAAGAGCGGTTTTAGAGATTAGAGAGTGTAAAGAGAGGTGTGATCAACCCTAAACACCCCCCCACCTATTTATAGTGTTTTAAGGGTGCAAATGGAGCCAAAAAACGGCTAAAATGGACCCCAACGGCTCTTTTTTTGCCCAGCTCGAAAACCGGTTCTTAAACCGGTTTGTTTGAACCGGTCCCTAACCCGATCTCATCCAGAAAGCATCAAACCGGTTTCAAACCGACGGTTTTTGGGTAACCCGAACCGGTTTGGTCCAAACCGGTTTAACCCAAACCGGTTTGGACCGGGTTAAAAAAAACCGGTTTTTTTGTGCACCTCTACCAAAGAAGGTCTTGGTCGTCCATTTAGAGGGAGGACTCCTCCCTGAGTCCCTATAACTTCCTCTCTCAAGCTCGCATAATTACACAATGCATGCATACGTGTTATACGTATCTTAAGCATAACCTCACTTGATATTCGGATGGTAATCACAGGGCTCTAGCATCGAGCCCCCTTCTAATGAGTTTTCTTCCATGTTTATAAAATAGTCCAAACTTAGGGCTATAATGACCATCCCAGACCCGACTACCAATACTTGCCTGCCGAATCTATTCTTCACGGAGTACAATGATGTCATCGTCGGATTTAAATGGGGTCTGGATGGTCCATTGACCCGCTTACCCACCAAGTATGTTGTTTATCGGGGTGTCTAAATGATAGGTTATTTTGTAGTTTGACCCTCTAAATCGTCTATGTAGAACGTAAAATAGTTAAAAGAAGAAAGAAAAGTGAAAAATGCGATCGTCTGGATGGTCCATTGACCCGATCTGGAGCAACACACTTCTTCAATCTCGGGTCGATCCGCCAACTTTCTCTCTCTATAGTTTCTCTCTCTAGATGTTGCAAATGAGAGAAAAAGGGTGACATAGGTTATTTATAGGGGAGGCTCCCCTAGCCCGCTGGCCCATCCTACCCGACCCGTCATGCCTCGTTCGTTTATTCTGTTATTATAACTGTCGTTTTATTTTTGGGATGTTACAAGTCTACCCCCCTTACAATAGGTTTCGTCCCCGAAACCTATCATAAGTCAAATAGATGAGGGTATGACTCCCTCATTTCCTTCTCCGTTTCCCAAGTGGCTTCCGATCCCTTTCGATGTTTCCATTGGACTTTAACCAATTGGATAACCTTATTACGCAACCGCTTCTCCTTCTTGTCTAAGATGGCCACGGGTTCTTCGATGTAATTAAGGCTGTTGTCGACCTCGATGTCGGTAAGTGGTACGTGAGCCGATTATCCGCCAAACACTTTCGCAAGTGTGATACATGGAAGGTAGGATGAATCCCACTTAACTCATCAGGCAACTCCAACCGATAAGCGACTTCCCCAACCCATGCCATTATCCTGAATGGTCCGACAAACCTCGGACTTAACTTTCCTCTCTTCCTGAATCGTATGATTCCCTTCCAGGGCGACACTTTCAACATTACTCTGTCCCCAACATCAAACTCGATAGGCCTTCGTCGTCTATCCGCATAGGACTTCTGACGATCTTGTGCGGCCTTCATCCGTGATTTGATTTGATCAAACCTTTCCGATGTTTCTCTTACGACTTCAAGACTTCCTAATTCCTTCTGTCCAATCTCACCCCAACAAACAGGGGTTCTGCATCTCCTCCCATACAACATTTCGTAAGGCGGTATGCCTATCGTCGTGTGATAACTATTGTTGTAGGAGAATTCGGCTAACGGCAGATGACTGTCCCAACTGCCCCCAAAATCGATAATACAAGCACGAAGCATATCCTCCAATGTCTGAATGGTCCTTTCGGACTGACCATCCGTTTGCGGGTGGTATGCCGTGCTAACATTGAGTCTCGTGCCCATCGCTTCGTGAAATCTTTTCCAGAGCCTCGATGTGAATCGTGTGTCCCGGTCAGATACGATCGTCAAAGGCATCCCATGCCGTGCTACTACTTCGTTAATAAACACTTCTGCTAACCTTTCCGACGAGAACGTCTCGCGAATAGGTATGAAATGAGCACTCTTCGTTAAACGGTCCATAATTACCCAAATGGTATCATGACCTTTAGCTGTGCGAGGTAGCTTGGTTATGAATTCCATGGTAATGTGTTCCCACTTCCATTCCGGTATATCAAGTGGTTGAATCTTTCCATACGGTTTCTGGTGTTCTGCCTTTACTTGCGAGCAAGTCAAGCACTTGCTTACATACTTTGTCACCTCATGTTTCATTCCAGGCCACCAGTATTCCTTCCTCAAATCTTGGTACATTTTATTGGTACCAGGATGGATAGAGTACCGAGACTTATGAGCCTCATCCAGGATTTTGGTTCTAAGCTCGCCACCCATAGGTATCCATACCCTTCCAAAACGTGTCCTAACACCAAGGGTGTTATATTCCAACTTGTCCCGTTGGCCAACCATCCTTTCCTTCTTTAGGTTTTCTTCCTTAAGTGCCTCATCTTGAGCCTTTTCAATCTCTCTCATCACATCCGATGTTACCACCAACTGGCAAGCTTTCACTCTAATAGGAGTAGGCACATCCTTTCGGCTTAGAGCGTCAGCCACCACGTTTGCCTTTCCAGGATGGTATATTATTTCACAGTCATAGTCTTTCAACAGTTCCAACCATCGCCTCTGCCTCATATTAAGTTCCTTTTGTTCGAAGAAGTACTTCAAACTTTTGTGGTCGGAGTAAATAGTAAAATTCACCCCGTAAAGGTAGTGCCTCCAAATTTTTAATGCGAATACGACAGCAGCAAGTTCCAAATCGTGAATCGGATAATTAGCTTCGTGAATCTTCAACTGCCGTGACGCATAGGCGATCACTTTCCCGCGTTGCATCAACACACACCCCAATCCCTGACCCGAAGCGTCATAGTATACCACTAAGTCTTCATTGTCCTCGGGAAGGGCCAAGACTGGAGCTTGGGTTAGCTTCTTCTTCAATTCTTTAAACGCCACATCCTGGGTCGAACCCCATTCGTACTTTACCTCCTTTCGAGTCAACTTTGTCAACGGCGAAGCTATTTTTGAGAAATTCTAGATGAACCTCCGATAGTAGCCTGCCAATCCCAAGAAACTGCGGATTTCAGTTGGCGTCTTAGGAATATTTCATTCCCTTACCGTCTTTATCTTTGCTTGGTCAACCATAATGCCGTTCGGGTTAATGACGTGACCTAGGATTTGGACTTCCCTAAGCCAGAACGCGCATTTGGAAAACTTAGCATACAACTTTTCCTTCTTCAGAGCTTCCAATACTTCCTTCAAGTAACACGCGTGATAACCCTCTTTCTTGGAGTAGATGAGGATATCATCGATGAACACGATTACCGATCGATCCAGCATTGGTCGACAAACTCTATTCATCAAATCCATGAACGCTGTGGGGGCGTTCGTCAATCCGAAAGACATTACGCGGAACTCGAAATGTCCATAACGTGTGCGAAATGCAGTTTTCGGTATGTCTTCTTCCCTCACCTTCAACTGATGGTATCCGGATCGAAGGTCGATCTTTGAGAACCAACTTGCGCCTTGCAATTGATCGAACAGGTCGTCGATCCTTGGTAAAGGGTACTTGTTCTTAACGATACGTTTGTTCAACTCGCGATAATCAATACACATTCTCATCGAACCGTCTTTCTTCTTCACAAACAACACCGGATCACCCCACGACGAGATGCTCGGTTGGATAAATCCCTTCTCAAGTAACTCGTCTAGTTGTGCCATTAACTCTTTCATCTCCACTGGTGCTAGTCGATATGGAGCCTTAGCCACGGGCTGGGCATCTGGTACTAAGTCAATTCGGAACTCAATTTCTCTATCGGGTGGTATCCCAGGCAAGTCCTCTGGAAACACCTCCGGGTACTCGCGTACCACGGGTACATCGTCTAGTTCCTTCACTTCCTTACACTTGTCAATTACGTACACCAGATAAGCCTCGCATCCGCACCTCAAGTAATTTGTTGCCTTAATCATCGAGATGACGTTTGGCATTGGGGCGTCACGATCTCCAAAAACCTCGACTTTGCTACCATCCGGAGCCTTGAGTCGGATTATCTTTCATTTACATATAATTTGCGCTTCATTGGAAGTTAGCCAATCCATACCTAACACGACATCGAACCCTCCTAAAACCATAACAAACAATCTGACAGGGAACCTATGACCTTCTATTTTTATCGTGGAGTTGTCAACTACATCGGTTACTCTCGCAGTCCTACCCTCAGCGGTTTCTACGCTAAAGGCCCTTTCTAGCTTTCTGACAGTGTACTTCACTCGTTTACAAAAAGTCACAGATATAAAACTCTTACTGGAACCCGAATCAAATAACACAGAAACAAAAGTGTTGTCAAGGATGAACGTACCTGACGCCACGTCGGGGTCCATCCTGGCCAGATCTTGCGTCAGCGCGTACGCACGAGTCTTGGCTCGGGGCCTCCCTTCTTTCTTCTCCGGGCCTTTCCCCTTCCCGGCTTCACCCATCCTGGGCTTGGTGCATTCCCGGCTCATATGACCACTCTCCCCACAGTTGTAGCATTTGAAGCCGTGCGGGCATTCACGGGAGTAGACTCCGGGCTTACTGCATTTAAAGCAAAGATTCGATCCTAACTGACACTCACCCGTATGCCTTACCCCATATCTTCCACAGACTGTCGTCTCGCCTACCCTGGCATGTTTGTCCCGAGCCCCAAACAACTTCCCACCTGATTGCTTAGCGGGAAAACTCAGTTTCTTCTTAGGCTCATCAATGGCAATGACATTCAGCGCCAGATTATCAAATACCACGCCGCTCAGTTCTACTACCGAATCATAGGTAGAAGGGGCGTTTGCCTTAACATAGGTGCGAACCTGGTCCGGCAGTCCTTGAATGTAGCATGCAATCTTTCTTTCCTCAGTCGTGACAAGATGTGGCACCAGACGTGCCAGTTCATTGAATCGGGTTGTGTATTGCCGGTGCGTCATGCTCCCAGCCTTCAAACCCAGAAATTCCCTCTCTACCTTCTCAATCTTGTTCCTTGGGCAGAAATTCTTGATCACGAAAGTTTTCAAGTCAGCCCACATCATCGATGTAGGTCCCTCGGGTGTGGCGGATCGTCACATGCAAGTGGGTCTACTAGTCGGACCGGGTGCGGAATGCCCGTGACTAGGTGGAGAGTCTAGCTAAACAAAGTAAACCGACAAGAGAAAACACTTTAAACGTTCTTTGTATTATAAACACTTGAAGGTTACAGAGAAAATCACTGAGATTACAATCTGCGTATTTGCTATAATGCCTGCGTACTTAACTTCTGTCAACCTATCCTACTTATACAAGACTTGATGCCTGCGCACTTAGCAAGTGCGCAGGGCAAAATGCTCTTGCGTACTTAGCAAGTACGCAAAGGTATACTTGCGTACTTGCTAAGTACGCAGGAGCTTTCTCCTGCGCACTTACAAGTGCGCAAAACACTTAGAGAAAAATGCAACATTCAATATGTAAAAGTAAATACAACTCGATAAACTAATACATAAAGACTTTTACATATAAAGACAATTACAAACAAGAAAATATAAACTAAGACTCTATCCAGAGTGTTTGTCACAGGAAAGTGCTTCAACAAACTCCCCCTTGACAATAGCTCTGGATAATCTTCAGTCTTCAGTCTTCATTCTTCAGTCTTCACAGCACTTGATCTTTAGCTTCCATCTTCTTCTTGTATTCAAGGCAGAACTTAATCACCTTGTCATATTTAGAAGCAAGGAGCTTTGTCCATTCATCCGTGTATACGCAATACCTGTCTGCTAGTGCCTCCAAATCTTTCACAGAAAAGTTGATGAAGCAGACTTCATCAATTATTCTGATCAGTTCCTTTGGCACTATGTTCCCACTCTCTACACGTACCTTCCCCATGATCACAGCCTCGCCCGTTTTTAGATCTACATACCAGTACCATATGTCACCAAGAATATCCTGAGATAACTTGCTCAGGGGAATCTTAGTTTCACATCGAACTGGCTTGTATACCAATTTCTTTAAGTGCTTCTTAGTCACAGGATGTCTAGCGTGCTTATCCTTGACTCTCTTGGGCACTTGAGGCTTGAACATCTCGAATTTCCCAGATCTTGCTTCCCGCTGCAGAACCACCCACAAACCCATCGCCACTGCGTGATTGGAATGACCCAGAAGCTCTTGATTTGCTAGGTTCACAAGGTCGTATTTGGGTAAGGAGTTGAACGCTTCACTGGTGGGTTTCAAGTAATGAACCCCCCCCCCAGATCTTTTGATTGCGAACAGCTGGTTATCGTCCTCGAACCTTACAGCCAAGATCATCCCTGTCGCTCCGTGTTTGTCTATTATAGACGTCTTTTGCCACACAGGAGCTGGACCCTTTTATTAAGTAGAAGGCATATCTTGTTCTTTCGGTGCCTCTGGGTCCACAGGTGTAGGGTCAACTGGGGAGGCTTCAGTCGAGGCTTCAACATTACTAGCATGCTCGACTGAACCTGTCTCGAGCTGAGCTTCGAAGGATGGAACTTCAAAGATCTCTCCATCTTCTAACTCGTACTCTCCTTCCCCGTCACCCTTGGGAATTTCGATCACAGCGTCCTCATCATCATCATCCCAATCGTCACCAGAGTCGATCTCTCCTTCTTCTAGATTAAAGAGAGCATCGATCTGTGCTTCCTTGGAATAGTCAGGCTCTAGATATAGGATCTCATCATCAGATAAGTTCTTAAGTACGTCAGCCGCTGACTTTCCTTTCTCACCATCACCACCAGATGTATCACCACTACCCTGATAAGTAGACTCCCCCTGAGCCATTGGAATAGCAGAGATGGGCTCAATTGCTAAAGCTTGGTGCTCACCTCCACTAGGACCGGCTTCGGGATCCTTGTCTTTGTCGTCATCCTTAGTCAAGTCGACAGGATGACAAGGTTCATCACCAGTGGGTGTCTTTTCTTTCTCTTTCTCTTTCTCTTTCTCTTTCTCTTTCTCCTTCTCCCCCTGAGCATCAAGCTTCTTGGTTAGGTCACCAATTAGTTTGACCATCAGCTCATGCTCCTTCCTTTGAGTATCAAACCTCAGCTCCATGGACGCCCTATGACCTAGAATCATTTCATTTGTCTTGTTTAGGAGCTCGTTCTGGGCCATGACATTCTTCAATATTTCATCAGTCCCTGTTCTCTGGCTACGTAGGATTCTAACTTCGTCTACCAATGAATTAATCTGTGCTTGTTGAGCGTCAGACTCCTCCTTTGATTTTCGAACAGTTTCCAACAATCCTGCAACTTGGGATTCCAGAACATATATCCTTCCAGCATTCGGATCAGGATGTCTAGATGATGACGCCTTGGCATTGTGAATAGGGGAGGAGAATATGGTATAGAAGTCAAACCCTTGTGTGAAATCTCCATAATTTAAGGGTTGACTTAAAGGCTCAATGGTGGTGGTTGGGATTGAGGATGTGATGAGAGTTGTTGGAGTTATGGTAGGGGTGATGGTGACTGACTCCGTGAGAATTGGAGTAGTCACCGCCACCTGAGCAGATGTGGTAGGGAGGGTCACTATCAATGGAATCACTTCTGTGGTTGTAGTGACGGCCACTTCACTTTGCACTTATGGCCTCCTCCTACGGTAAAGTTGCTGTGAGGGTGGGGTGGAGGCTGAATCAGGACTCGCAGCTGAGACTTGTACTTGCTGCTGAGCCTCCACCTCACTGGGAATAGCGGGTTGTTGCCTATCGCCCCTGTTCTTGTGAATGCTTTCTCTTCTTTGTCTTTGTATAGCAGCGTCAGAGTCAGAGTCTGGCTCATATTCGCTGCTGGAGGACTGTCACTTTCTCTTGGAGGACGACTCAGGTAGGGTTACCTTAGCCGTTCTCCTCGGGTGTACCTGCGACGGTGCATCATCAGAATCGGAAGAATCTGACTCAGTCGCTTCCGAATCGAATCCCTCAGCACCATCATTTCCTCCTTCGTCGTCTCCATCATCAGACGATCCATCATCACTCTCCATTTCCTCCTGTTGTTGTTCTTGTTGTTCGTCGGAGTGTTCACTCAATTCAGGCTCTGAGTCGTGACTGTACCATCTCCAGTCACCTGGGGCCACATACGCTTCATTGATGAGGTGGCCAAAGAGTTCTGTATGCACAGGGGTAGGATCTACACTGCATGGCTTTAGGAATTGGGCGAATACTCTTTTGTCCACCCTTTTTACTTGCAGTCTCTCCCCTATAGCAGGAAGGTTTGGCAACGCGTCATTAATCAGAAGTTGCACAAACCGAGGGTATAACAAGAACCGAAACCTCTCCGCTGTGTTGATCTGGTCATTGATGGCCTTAAAGATGTAGCGGGAGAAGTTGTAGCCCTTATTGAGAGAAAGGCCGACCATGGCTGCTGCAAGGTCATGACCCATGGCATCTTTCCCAGCTTTCCTTGATGAGATGCACATGATCATGACGTGGGCGAACTATCTCCATTGGTCTAACACCCACATCTTCTTGTATGAAGCATAGTCCCTCTCACCGACATAGCCCATTCTTTGTCTCCAACAGCCATCCACAAAGTAGTCTGGATAGGTTGTCGGGTCAGTCGCGAGATCTCTGAATTGAAGGACCCTTCTTATAGTATCTTCAGAGAAAGCGATAGCATGACCAGCAATGGTAGCCCTTATAACGTTGGGGGTTACCGTGCAATCGTGCTCCGCAGTCTCCCAAAACTGCTCGAGGTAGGGTCTTGACACGATCGGGTCAGCAGAAATGGCGTAGCTGATTCTTGAACGGTTCAAGAAATCAACTATGTCTCTGTACTACAATGCTGCACCCTTCCATTCAGGTTCAGTGTTAGCTAACAGGTTGAATTCGTTAGTAAACGCCCGAGCCATGATCTGCAAAAACACACAGAAAACATAATCAGAACAACACGTATCATTGAAAACGGATAAACATGACTCAGTATAGCAGTTACTCTTTGAACTGAATTTCAGACTTAGGAATTTTTTGCCAAGTGTTGGTGCTGCGTACTTAGCAAGTACGCAGGAGTTTCCTCTTGCGTACTTAACAAGTACGCAAGAATTACTTCTTGCGTACTTGCTAAGTGCGCAAAAACTACACTTGGTGAAAAATTTCAGAATTTTGAAATTCAACTGATGTTCAAAATTTGGTGTGTATTGGGTCGCCACTAGGTCGGAATCGAAGATTCTACCTTATGGGACCAATATCAACACCAAGTACCTGCTAACCGTGACCAAATTTGACCTAATCAGTCGAATGGCGATACTGTCGGTTCAATTTCAACCATGGGGACAAAATCAAAGACTAAAAAGGACGATTAAGGGTAGATTTTGTTATCTAATCATGTTTTAATGATAAGAGGTTACCCAAACAACCCACAATTTGCCCTAAAAATCACGGATTGAACCTAGATTTTCTTAGTCAGTGAATCGGTCCAAAGTCACGATTTCGTGGATGGATTAAGCCTAAAATCTCACCGATTGATTGTAATGTAGTGATGAAACTAGCAATGGGACGAAAAATCGGTTTAGGAACACTTGAATTTTCGAGTGAAAGTCGGAGGGAATATGAACCGGTTTGAAAGTGATAAGTGTCTGAAAATTTTCTAAGTCCGGATTATATACCCCACGCAAAAAGGTCGTGCGTACTTAGCAAGTGCGCACGTTTTAACTCGTGCGTACTTACAAGTGCGCAAGACTTAACTCTTGCGTACTTACAAGTACGCAGGACTTACCTCATGCGCACTTACAAGTACGCACAAACCCTTTAGTGCGCAAACTTTCAACTCAAATTTATGAAGTTTTTCAAGTCAAATAACGAACAAGTTAAAAATATTCAATTAAGAGGATTCAAATACAATTCAAGAAGGTTAAACACAAATATTTTTGGCTTTTCTGATTAAGATTGAACTATGCATAAACTTAAAATCTTTTTGATCTTTTCTAATAAAAAATATACAAGTATTCACACAAACTATTTTTTATCAAAGACACGAGCAGAGGATCATATCAGGCTATCTTTTAGCAAAAACGATACAATATAAACATCAAAGAATATGGGATCATGTCATGGATTACTATTTATTCATACGTAATAAGCACATAAACAAGTAATTCAAGTTGACAATATTATAAGATTTGAAACTATAAGCATCTTTGTATCACGTTCTTGTGTATTAAGGTATTAATTATAAGATATACAACGTGTACCCCACTGATATGCTACAATAATGTAAATTGCATTATCTCAAGGCATCTAAGATTTTCCCAATGATTTTCGAAATTTTCAGAATGAAGTTACATCTATTAGCACAGGAAAAGTCAAGCAGAATCCATAAGGATTATCAGGAATCATAAGATTCAGAATCGAGTGATTCAGTTGTCTTGGTTTCATTTGATTTTCTTCATTGAATATCGGTATGTTGATTCAGGATAATATATATGGTGTTTGAATAAGGTAAGGGGATCCAACTTTTATCTGGATTTGATTTCAATGAATCAGGAGTGATTCAAGGGTGAATACATGCTCAACGGTTGATGTAGAGATATGTCTTGATTCAATCTCTCCTTGCATATTTGTGAGTATGGGCAGTGAGATGAACCGCATTAATTATGCTAACGACATAACCCGAAACTGATCTCAAAAGAAAATTATTGCCAAGATCTAACATCCTTTATCTGATAATGATCTTTGCTACTCTTTTACGCACACACACTTGCAAACATGGGTTCAAATCACAGTTGTAATTTAGATTTAATTTCCACATTACTAGTGATTCAAAGACGCATACAGCCTACTGACAATTCAAATTACTTGTAAATAAGCAGATTAAAAATATAATAATTTAAAAAATTAAGTAAGCATGATGCAATCATTTCCCATATGAGCAGTCTATGACGTATAGATCATTTCTGATGTATTATCATTTCCTCTTTTCTCAATTTAACTTTGAAATTTTCTCCATTTTCTATATATTTATATATATATTTTTTATTATTTTTTTCATTTTGTAAAATATTTTAAAACTTAAAAGAACTATACAGAAAATTTAAAAGAAATAACATTTAACTTCCATGAATTGAATTGATTTAAGAAAAAAAAATTTCACTCAGGATTGAACATTCCTATCAAGTTGACAAGATACTCAAAACGGGATCGATCAAATGCCTTTGTGAAAAGGTCAGCAAGATTGTCATCCATGTGAACCTTTACAAGTTCAATTAAATGCTTTTCAGCACAGTCACGGATGAAATGATGGCGAATCTCTATATTTTTAGTTTTGGAGTGTTTCACCGGGTTATTTATAATGGACATGGTGGAATTGTTGTCAATGAATAAAGGAGTTCCAGTGAAGTTTAAGCCGTAGTCTCTCAATTGCTACTGAATCCACAATATCTGAGAACAACCGCTTGCTGCAGCAATGTATTCTGCTTCACAAGTAGAGACAGAAACCGTTGACTGCTTCTTGCACTGCCAGGAGACCAGTCTGTCTCCTAAGAATTGAAATCCACCAGAAGTTGACTTTCTGTCAAGGTTACAACCGCCATAATCTGAATCAGTGTAGGCTTTGAAGTCAAATGACTGCTGCTTAGAGTACCAAAGACCTAATCGGGGTTTCCCTTTCAAGTATCTGAAAATTCTCTTCACTGCTATCATATGTGACTCCTTCGGTTGAGACTGAAACCTTGAGCACAAGCACACAACAAACATTATATCGGGTCTTGAAGCTGTGAGATACATAAGTGATCCGATCATCCCACGGTACAATCTGCTATCTACATCCTTTCCATCTTTGTCAGGATGCAGACCATGATTGACTGGGATAGGTGTGCCATAAGTACTGCTATCATTCATCTTGTATTTTGACAAGATGTCCTGCACATACTTAGTTTAATGTAGATAAATGACATCCTCTCTTTGACTGACTTGCAGACCCAGGAAGAACTAAAATTCACCCATGTTACTCATTTCAAATTTGGACTTCATCACCTGTTCGAATTCCCTACACATCCCTTCATTGGTAGATCCGAAAATAATGTCGTCGACGTAGACTTGTACAAGAAGAATGTCACCTCCTGCTTTCCTAATGAAGAGAGTCGAGTCAATCTGTCCACGGTCGAAACCATTAGACAGTAAATGCTTAGATAATGTCTCATACCATGCCCGCGGTGCTTGATGAAGACCATAAAGTGCTTTGTCGAGCTTATACACTTTATTGATATTATGCGGATCTTCAAAGCCGGGAGGTTGAGTGACATAGACCTCTTCATGAACTTTACCATAAAGGAAAGCACTCTTCACATCAAGTTGATAGACCTTGAAGCCGACATATGTGGCATAAGCCAAGAACAGTCGAATGGCCTCAATTCTAGCAACTGGGGCATATACTTCCGTGTAATCCAAGCCCTCTTGCTGATAAAAACCCTGAACAACCAATCTTGCTTTGTTCTTCACAATAACATGACGATCATCCGTCTTGCATTTGAACACCCATCTAGTTCCAATTGGCTGAAAACCTTTTGGCAAGTCAACCAAATCCCACACGTGCAACTTTTGGAATTGAGACAATTCATCTTGCATCGCCTCAATCCAGCAGTTGTCAGTGAGAGCCTCCTTCACATTCTTCGGCTCTAACTGGGACACGATTGCAGCATGCAGACATGTTTCCATGACACCAGTGTCAAATATCTCCGAGTAAAGACTGGTGTTCTCAGTGATGGTTCTATGACGAGTCTGAACACCGGCATAAGGATCACCAATAATGTTGTCGATTGGATGATTCCTATGCACTCTCGTCTCCGGTACAATCGGTTCCTGAATTTCTGAATCAAGATTTGTGCTTAACTCCCCCATTTCCTGTGTTCCAGAGGAAGAAGATTCAATATTAATTGGATCAGCTGGAGCTTCATTTCCTACCATAGTGTTAGGATTAGCTTGAGCGTCATCTCCATCAACATGAACATCTTCACTGTTATCACTGTCATGAGTTCCAGATGCAGATGCAGCATTGGAATCCGGAGTTATAATTGGTACAGTAGCACGAGTGGAAAAACTGGAGTCATCGCCACCACCAAATAATTCATAAACATTTGCGGCGTCTTCTGCAGATAAATCAGGAAGATTGAATGACTTGAATAGCGCATCATAATCAAAACCCCAAGCTGGACCTGTTGGTTCGGGTGGAATGTTGTGTTTACTACAATCCATTTCGAACCATTCCTCGACAGTACGAGTTCCTATATTGTACACTCTCTTGCAAGGCGAGTTAGCAACGTATCCTAAGAAGATGCCTTCCACCGCTTTTGCATGAAACTTAGACTGGCGGTCTTTGTACTGTAGCAACAAGGAACAAAGACTACCAAAAGGAACTAGGTAATCAAGATTGGGAAGTCGATTGTTGATCAACTCGTAACAAGTTTTGTTGTGCCTCTTCACAACCAGAACTCTATTTAAGACGTGACAAGTTGTATTAACGGCTTCTGCCCAGAAAGTGACAGGAAGCTTTGCATCCGACAGCATAGTCCTTGCAGTCTCAATCAGTGTTCTGTTCTTCCGTTCAGCAACTCCATTCTGTTGTGGCGTGTATTGCGCGCTGAATTCGTGACGGATCCCTTTCTTGAGACAGAAAAGCTCCATCAAATTATTCTTGAACTCAGTTCCATTGTCACTCCTTATCCTTCTAACTTTCAGCTTGCAAAGAGATTCCAAGCTCAGGATCAAGTATTGAAGAATATCAGCAGTCTCGTCTTTAGTACCTAAAAAATGCACCCAAGAAAAACGTGAGAAATCATCAGTTACAACCAGACAGAACGACTTACCTCCAATACTCCTGATACTTATGGGGCCAAACATATCCATGTGTAATAGCTCCAAAGGGGTATCAATAGAGTTTTGGAGCTTGGGCTTGTGAGACTTCCGTTGCTGTTTGCCCTTTTGACAAGGCATACAGTCATCTGCAACGGTAAATCTCAGCTTAGGAACCCCGGTTACCAAACCGTTTCGGACAAGATGATTCATTTTACGATACGAAATATGTCCGAGTTTCCTATGCCACAAGATTGAGTCAAGCTATGTCGCTTTGGTAAGCAAACAAGTAGCAACTGATGAGGTGGTTGTTTCCATGCTCATATCGATCTGATAGGTGTCGTTTGATCTTGGCGCTCTCATCAGGATCCAGTCTTCGGGAACTTTAAAACCAGGTTTGAGAATCAGGCATTCTGACTTGTCAAACATCACCGAGTACTCCTTGTCACACATTTGGGAGACACTCAACAGGTTATGCTTCAGCTGCTCGCAAAAGTTGACATTGTCAAAGCTGACACAACCGTTCGAAACCACGCCTTGACACGTGATACTGCCGCCTTTTTCTCCGGCAAAGGCCACATAGCCGCCTCTGAATGGTTTCACTTCTTGAAGCAAGGCCATGTTTCCTGTCATGTGCCGAGAGCATCCACTATCTACATACCAGCGGTTAGAGATAGTACCCTTCGGACGTCCCTGCACGAGTAACAAAAGAATTAGTTAGATTTGGAGACCCAAGCCATTGTGGTCTTGGGTCGTCCATCCTTTTCAAAATAAACTACTTCCTTTAACTCACAGTCATGATGACTGTTCAAAATTGATGAATCTTTAGAAGAAATAGAACTAGGAGATTGAGAAGTTTTGGATTTTGCAGTCCAGGATCTCTTCTGTTTCTTAACTGGAACAGGAGACTTTGGTTCAACTACAGCAGGTGAACTTGTGGAAGCTTCACCTGATTGAACTGAAGTCAGCTGTTCAAGCTTTCTCAACCTCTTGTTTCTTCTTCTTCTTTGTGGCTTAGAAAGTCTCGCCACAGATTTCTCACCAGTGCGTGTACTACCGGAGGTAGATACACAAGGTACAGCGGGTTGCGTTACCTTTCTTGAAACATATGGTTTAGCTTTAGATTTGATCTTAGGCTTTACCATCGGTTTGACTGGTGGTTTCACCACATTTTGCTTTGGATGTTTGGGAGATGGTTTCACTGGTGGCGACCTGGGGATAACAGCTGGTTGTGAAACAACAGGCCGTTTCCCTTGGTTCTTCGAAGGACAGTTCACAAAAATGTGACCAACCAAGCCACATTGAAAACAGTTCCTCTTGTCTATATAAGTTCTCTTGTAAGGCTCATTAGATCTGGCCTTAGATAACTCAGCATTATGAGCAGGAGGAGTTGGTTTATGAACAGGAGTCTGAACCTTTCCAGTTTGGTTATTGGGAGTATAATATTTTTCCAAATTTTCTTTATACCCAAGCCCATAATGAGCTGAAAAAGCTTCTTTCTTTGCTTTATTAAGACTTTTATAACCCCCATAAAGCATTACCTTTAGATTATCATTTGTTTCAATGATATCGGGTTCAGTTAAAATGCAATTATCACTATTAGTGATAACGTTTTTCTTTACTTTCTGTTCAGTCAACAACTCCTCAGATACTACTCCTTCAGGGCAAGTGTTAACCGACCCATCATCAGAAGAAGTAAAGAACTCCTCATTAGATGTAGAGTTAGCCTTACTTGAGGATTCATCCTTGCTAGAGGAATCATCCTTATCAGAGGACTCATCTAGACAAGTGAGATCAATGTCTATTAAGCTATTGACAAAATTCCCGCTCACTGGTGGAGGAATGGCATTAGTACCCAAACCTAACCCATTCATTTGTCTCACTACAGATTCGTAGTGTTCCACCACAAATCGAGAGTTTTTCAACTTCTCATTAGAACATTTTAACTGTAAGATATCATTTTGCAGTTTGTTGATTTCATTGTTCCGTTTTTCCAACCCCCTGTATGCAACATCTAAGTGAAGCTGTTGATCACTTATTTTTAAAGAATATTCACATTTTTCCTTTTTCAACGTTTCAATAGAATCTTTAAAACGTTTTTCATTTTCTTTATAGTTTAGAGCTGCCATACTTAGGGGTTCGAATTTGTCTTGGAGCCTAGAATTTTCAAGTTTTAGCCCTAGACATTTAGAACATGAAATAACAGAGAAAGGGTTAGAATCTACCTCAGATGATGAACTTGTTGCTTCTCCAATGGCCATGAGAGCAACAACAGTAGTCGATTCCTCCTCATCAGCTACAGAAGCTTCCCTTTCCTCAGCTTCCTTCACCTCCTCTGTAGCAGCAGTTGTAGATTCTTCTAGGTCAGCCATAGAAGCTTCCCTTTTCTCTGCTTCCATCATCTCCATGATTTCAGCCATGATACCAACCTGTGTTTGTGCGATGATGGCATCCTCCAGATGAACACCCCAATCAAAGCTTTCGTCCTGTTGGGCTACCAGTGCATTGGACGTTCCACCTTGGCTTTAATTGTGGTGGTTTGAGTTGTTGTGGCCATGGCTGTTTCCTTGGCTGGGACGGGTAAAACCAGAGGCAGGTGCTCTGTCTTTCTGACACTCACGAGCAAAGTGTCCATAGTTCAGACACTTGTAGCATTTGGCCTTAGATTTGTCAAACCCGACCTTGGCATTAGGATGCCCGCCAATAAACTTTCTTCCTGTTCTATTCAGGAAACGCTTGGCTCTCCTCAATAGCATGGCCATATTCCATTGAATATCCATGTCCTCCATGTCATCAGGATCCACTTGATTAAAATCTTCTTCAATTGTCTCGGGATCTGTGAGCTTGCCACCAATGAAGTTCTCATAGACAAGCATACATGATGAGAATAATGCTACATGATCTTCAGCTATTTTGGCTATAGCTGAGTGATTAGCTGAAATTGTAGCGGGAGGATTTCTTGAGGTATGTTGATGATGAGACCCCAACCCTGATCCTGAAGCATAGCATGCATGACCACCACAACTAGTTGAGTGGTCTTCTTCATTAGGGTTTCCAGTGAAGAGGGCAATTCCAGAGCCTGATGACTTGGATGTAGAAGTCGTCCCATGATACATAGAAGGGTCTTGTATCTGGGGTCTTCCTGAGCTCTCCTTTCTTCTTAGGTTCATGTCATGAGCTTGAACCTTTCCTATTGCCTCCTCTACTGTCAACTCATAGAATTTAGGATTTTCCCTCATCAGGCTTGTGTACATCTCAAATTTGGGTGGTAAAGCATCCAAAAACTTTTCCACCATCTCTTCATCTGGATAACTGAATTCAAAAGCCTTCAACTCAGTTTGTAAATGATAGAATCTAGAGATGAGGTCATCTAAAGATTCGTTCTCTAAAAATCTGAAGCACTCATACTGCTTCGTGAGAAGATCCCGCTTACTCTTCTTGATATCACTATTTCCTTCAAATCTTTTCTGTAAAGCTCTCCAAAGATCCTTGGAATTGTCATAACCTCGGAAACTGTGGAACAATTCCTGAGTTAATGCCTAGTGATCGAACCAAGTGCCTTCTTTTCACGATCATAAGCTTTATTTTCTTCATCAGTGAGTTTAGAGATAGGTTTGGGCATGGCTTCATCAAAATAGATGTGTGTGGGATGCTTATATCCCTCAAGGATTGGTATCCATAGTGATGAGTCGGTATAAGAAATGTAGTGCTCAAAACGTGCTTTCCAATTAGAATAATCGTTCACGTTTAGCAACTTTGGTGCTTTCTGTGGTGTACCGATCTCATTATTATAATTTAACATGTTTCCCAAATTCTGAAGATTCGACATAGTGAACACTTAGTCAAACTTCAGAAAAGTCAGACACAGTTGCGCACTTGATTTTTGGCCTTGCGCACTTGTGAAATGGTCTTGCGTATTTAGATTTGCTCTTGCGTACTTGTAAGTACGCAGGAGTAAATAATAAGTACGCAGGATATAACTTAAGTTCGTAGAAGATCAGTCTTGCGTACTTGTAAGTACGCAGGAGATAAGTCTTGCGTATTTAGTAAGTACGCACAAAACTGTCCTTTTTGCTAGAAATGGTAAGTACGCACAACACCTTTTCAGCAACTCTCACCAAACTATTCTGGTCACCTGAAACTCGCCGGAGATGGTAAAAATTGGTCTGATGATCAATGCAAATGAGCCAAAGGGTCAGAAACTTGTTTCTAACCAACCTTTGATGCTCAAATCACTCAAATACACAACAAAAATACTTCTTTTTGCTTGTAAAAACTCGGTAGAAACTCTCCAAACTCACTCACAACACTCGAAATCAGGAGCAATGCTTTGATACCACTTGTAGGTCCCTAGGGTGTGGCAGATCGTCACATGCAAGTGGGTCTACTAGTCGGACCGGGTGCGGAATGCCCGTGACTAGGTGGAGAGTCTAGCTAAACAAAGTAAACCGACAAGAGAAAACACTTTAAACGTTCTTTGTATTATAAACACTTGAAGGTTACAGAGAAAAGCACTGAGATTACAATCTGCGTATTTGCTATAATGCATGCGTACTTAACTTCTGTCAACCTATCCTACTTATACAAGACCTGATGCCTGCGCACTTAGCAAGTGCGCAGGGCAAAATGTTCTTGCGTACTTAGCAAGTACGCAAAGGTATTCTTGCGTACTTGCTAAGTACGCAGGAGCTTTCTCCTGCGCACTTACAAGTGCGCAAAACACTTAGAGAAAAATGCAACATTCAATATGTAAAAGTAAATACAACTCGATAAACTAATACATAAAGACTTTTAAATACAAAGACAATTACAAACAAGAAAATACAAACTAAGACTCTATCCAGAGTGTTTGTCACAGGAAAGTGCTTCAACAATCGCATCCACAACCTCACTCCCTTTTGCCTGACGTACACCTTCCCACCAATGGGATGCTTCCTCCCTCAATGAGTTAGCAGCAAATTTTACAACTTGATCCGTTCGACACTCGCTCAGACGAATGGCAGCTTCCATACGGATCACCAAATCAAACGTAGCCACCGCGTCTTTCTTTCCAGTGAGGACCGGTGGGTCACATGCCTTAAAGGACTTATAGTCGCAACCACGGTTAAGCGGTGCGTTGATTGCCTCCGTGTTCGGGGTACCAACCGCCGTGTTAGACCCACCTTCCCCATTAACCTTCTTCAATGCTTCAACTAACAGACCTGGCAGAGAAGTCTTCATCAACTCTGTGAAATCTCGAGCTATAGCTGCCCTCACTTCTGGTTCAAAAGTGAAAGGTTGTTCTTCAACCAATGTCTGCTCGGTTCCATGCACACTAACCGCCGGTTCAGTGTGAACACTTCCTTCTTCACTATACTCTTGGCGCGCAGGGGTCCTGCCACGCCCACCAATTTGACCGCCGGTACGACCCCCACCACGCCTTCCGCTCTTTCGTCCCGCCATTTCGTTCTATAAGACAAGGAATCCAACGTCATCACGCTAGTTAACAAATAAAATTCAATAAGCACTGTAGATGTTAATATACACTGGCCATCTGCAATTAACCATTACACTACCTTTCGATTTCTATTTGACCACCTTTGTGATTCCATCAGAACACAAGTCCTTACCTAACCCTTTCTAAGGCATACTATATACGTAATATATACTACCTTCATACCTGATGCTATGGCTCGAGTTACCCGTACTGGCATTCGCTTTCGGTCCCATTCACAGTTTAAGTTCAGACACTGGGAGTGTCCGAATCTCTCAAACTATTGCTCTGATACCAACTTGTAAGGCCCTAAACCCGGAAGGCATCACTTGTTGGATTTACTCTTTCACAAACAGTTCTTAACTTGAATATCAAATAACGCAGCGAAAAATACTTCATTAAAACATAAACATTACATTGTTCAACATGCGGAAGCGTAACATAGTCTATTACATAAACATAACATAATCTAATAATAACAGGATGCCAGTCTTCGTATCATCCGGGTAACTCATTGTCACACCCCCGATTTCAACTAACGGAGTTTTACCGTTTTGGGAAGTGATAAACCATGATCTCAGACTCTGGTTACATTGAACGACTCTACATGGGACATAAGTGTAATATAATCAAAGTTCAGAGTTTAAATGCGGAAGCGTAAAGAAAATAAATGCGCAAAATACACGCCCCCCAAAAAGAAAGTCCAAACGTCTAAGTCCAAACAATAATAAAAAGAAAACAATCAAAGTAGCAAGACATCAATAAACCAGAAGCATCCCATGCATGATCCTATTTGTGCACCTGTGTCTTAACTTAGTGACCTGAGAAAACATATAAGTAAAAAATGTCAACACGAGGTTGGTGAGTTCACAGGTTTCAATATATAAATAAACGTTTACCAGATTTGTTGTACAACCAACATATATATACCAATGAGTAGCTAACCCATGTTCATGTTTGCTATTACGCTCGTAACTGTAAACTGACTGTTTGTATTGCCTCCCACCAGGTCTATCAACCACGGTGCACGTTTAGGTCAATATTACACCCGTTCGATATCCAATCGAGTTAGCGTGACTAACGCGGGTGAGGTTTGTCAAACCCAGTAGTACTACCCAACATACCTCACTATATTCATATTTAAACGGTTCGATGTGAGGACTTTCATGATAGAGTTTACGCATAGTCATAACAAGTGATATAAAATGAAGTACAAAAATCAAAAAGAGTTTGCATCATGTTTTCTCCCCCAGTTTAAAAAGCAGTAAAAAGGGGCCGTGAATACTCACCTGAGCTTGAGTAGAGATTTGGATCACACAACCTAGAATCATACACATAACAATTAGAGATAAGAATGGGAATATGTGACGACAACGCGGGAGATTGAACGTCCTAAGGAAACGCTCTAATGATCCAGAGTATACGAGCGTGTCCACGGAAATAAGAATTCTTGGATTAGGATATATACGATACGCGACGAAAAACAATAATTACAAAAATTATTAAATACATTTAATCGTCTCCGTCATTAAGTATTGATCTAGAAAAATAATATTATTATATTATCTTTAAACTCGCAACATGATAACTATTTATGTTATAAAAAATAATAATGTATTATTTCTTATTTGATAACAACATAAATATATTCGTTTTAAAAGTGGAAAATAATATGGAAATGTTTTAATAAATCAAACCCGAGCCTATGGGTGGTTTTCCGGGTTAAAATACATTTATATAACATAATAATAATATAGGAAAGATTTTAGAAACTTAAATAAATGTTAAAAACGATTTATAAATAAAAACAGTGTGGAGAGACTCGAACCCGGGTCTCTCCCACACAAGCACACACACTTAACCAGTCCCGGCCGCTAGGCTATCGCAACATAAGTCGGATCGAGATGTTTTTAATCAAAACTTTCAGTGCTCCCCCTTTCCAATCCCATCCGCGATCGACCCTCACCCCAAACTCATTTCATTTGACAATAATCGATCAATCCAGTAAAAGGGGTTTTGATTATCGGGTATAAGCGAGTCTGAAAGAGTGATTAATTTCAAAGTTATTAAGTTTAAAATCGTTAAATTACGAAAAGGAGGGCCGAACCCTAGCCCAAGAACACGAGATTAATCTAATCGAATTCGATATTGATTTGGATTGAAATAATAGGGTTTTTATTAAACGAGAGGTTAAGAATCTTATCATGAAGTTTAATTTGATTAAAACAGTGTCTAATATCAAAAGCCCCAAATCGAATTCGTAAGAACCCTAGGTTAGTGATCTCAAACAATTTGATGTTATAAGTTTGAATTAGCATAGGGTTTTTAATTAGTAAGGAATTCCGAAACTACTGGCATGATTTAATTGAATTGAAAGCAAGTCTAGAATCAAAATCCCCAAATCGAATTTCATATGAACCCTAGATTCTGGGTTTCGATTAATTCAATATTGTAAGCCCTTAAAAGCATAGGGCTTTCGATCTAGACACAGAGTCGAGTCTTTAGACATGATCAATTTCAGTATTAACTATCGAATTGATAGGGTTCAATTAAACAGAAACGCATGAACCCTAATTTCTTGATTTCGATCGAATCGATGTTATAAGCCCTAGGTTTCATAGGGCTTTTCATCAGGAAGCAAAAACTAAGAGGAGTGTGTGTTCAATTACCAGAAATAGTTACGAATCAACCAAGATTGACTAGGACGGCTCCGACTTCGCGCACGGTTGCTCTCTCGCGACTCCGGCTTCGATTACAGTGGAATTATGTGTGGAAACGCTCCAGGGAGTTGCGTCTATCGTGTGTAGAGCTTCAATTCGTGAATTGGTATACGGTAAATGGTGAATTTGATTGTATTTGACATGAAGTCGACGGTTACGAGATAATTACCCATTATTGAGCTTGATTACGAATCAATGATGTGATTAAACACTTATTGATGAGCGGAAATGCGATTAGTCTGAGAATTCCGTTACAATCTCATAACAAACGAATCCTAGGATTGAAGATTCGGGTTTGACTTCCTAATTCGGGTTTGACTTCCTAAAGTCAAACAGAAATTGAGAATGAGATAATTGCATGCTTAGCCCTTCTATTTTCATGAATACAAATTCAGGAATCGGCAGAACAAGTCCCCGAAGTTAGGTTTTTAACAGGAAGTTAACGGAATTTACCAACCGAGCTAACCTGAAAAGTCGGGTTGTCACACTCATCAAGCCGCCCAGCATCACCTTCCATCAACATAACCTGCCTTAACCTGAATGTGCATACTAAAAAGTGAGCTACGCTGGTGAGTTCTAGTTTTAACATAAAACCTTAACTTCAAATAATTTGCCAAAAACATAACTTCATACTTCATCTAATAAAAAGCGTACGTAAAATAATGCAATAACAAAACATAACACTTCATAAACATAAGTCAACGAACATATCGAATCTGCGCCTTCTCGTAACCGTCAAATCCAAACGTCACATACTAGCTGAATAACCTAAAGATCACCACCACTAGGCCCGTCAATCACCGTACTGTCCTTCGGGTGAAGAAATCCTAGGGCCCGATACTTAGGTTATTCAACACTACTTCAAGCACGTCATCACAAGGATGACACGTACCAAACTTCAAGCACTGCGCCCCGTAGGGCACAAGTACCAAACTTCAAGCACGACTACCCCGTAAGGTAAATCGTACCAAACTTCAAGGATCACGATAATCCTCTTGGCGACCGTGTAACATCCTAAAAATAATAAAACGAATAAATATAGCGAGACCGGTGGTTTAGTTGGAATATTTAAACAAAAAGGGAGCAGGCCTGGGCCCGGCTTCAATGGGCCGAGGGAAGCCCATGCGCATAAGAGGCAAGGCAGCCCTCTTCCCTGCTCATTTCCCCAACTCACGCAGCTTCTAGAGAGAGAAAGGAGAGCTCGGGTCTAGAGAGAGAAAGTGACGGATCAACTCGGGAATTCAGGAGAGCGTTGTTGCTGTTCTCGTGATCATATCCTCTGAATCAGAAATCCAATCCAGGTAACGATTCGATCACATTATGAGTTTTTGTTCGTTTTGGGAGTTTTCGGGTTTTGGCTAAAAGATAACGATTTTTGCGGATGAAACTTGAAAGTGAACTTAGGTATAGCATCTAGAATGAAAAACGAACGTTTTGATCAAAGAAAATCTAGATATCGACATGATCAGATTCGCATGCAGAACATTCGGATTTTTGGGGAAGGCGATAAGTGCAGACCCATCGAAACTACTTAGTTTCGATATGTGCAGACCTATCGAAACTACCCAGTTTCGATATATGCAGGCCCAATCGAAACTACCATAGTTTCGATATGAGCCCCCGATCCGAAGCTAAGATAATACATAAGTTACTTATCGAAACTACCTATCGAAACTACCTATCGAAACTACCAAGTTTCGACAGAAACAACCTATCGAAACTACCAAGTTTCGATATAAGCTAATCAATCGAAACTACTATGTTCAAGCATAGTAATGTCTAGTGTCATCTAGGAGCACCATCTTATGTGTATGACTTTATTATACAGATCGTGAGTGACATTAGTGAAGCCCAGTAGCCAGCTTAGTGTATTACAGAAACTACTCATCAGGTGAGTTCTATGTGCCCCCTTCTATGTTATGTGCAAATGTTTTCAAATGTTTTGGGGCTGAGATGTATACACTAAGTGAATAAATGTTATGAATGTCAAGGTGATCATATGTGTTATACAAGTATATATATATATATATACCTATACATGAAAGAGAAATTATGAATAAAGAATGAAAAGCATGATTATCAAGAATGAATGAAAGTATAACACAATATGAAAGAATGAAATCCTGCTTTATATCCATGTATATATTGCTTACCAAGTACAGAAAATGTTATGGACGCTTCGATGATAACGGCTACTTCGGTAGACGGACGACCATGTGACTATTTTATAACCGGGACAAGTGCGCTCCTTCATCGGCTAGGACGTACGAATGCCATTAATGGACGGTCGAAGCAATTGGCATATTATAGTAGAACGGTTGTATAAATAATAGTCGCATGGGAAACGGATACCTTCGGGTAGACGGGCGAATTACGGCCTACGACGGTAGGACGGTTGTAAGTCATGACGGACGGACAAAGATTGCCGGACGGTTGTAAGAATAAAATGACGGACGACACTAGTTGTCGGACGGTTGTAAGTATAGGTGGGCCATGACGATGGACCACGGCGATTGTCTTTGTGACATTCGTAAGCAAATGACGGGTTGATCACCCTTATATAGTATGACCCATGAAATTAAAGAAAGAAAGAAAAGAAAGAAAAGGGTGAATGCATATACATATATGAAATCACAAAAATACAGAAAAGAAAGATGAAAAGAAAGACAAAAGTTATGAATACGTATTTATATGAATGACTATACAGTAATGCATACTTATAAAGTAAAGAATAGAATGTTTATATCAAATTGCATTAAACTAGAACTCACCAGCGTTAGCTGACTTTTAGTATACATTTCAGGTAAAGGAAGAAAAGGTCGTGCGATGGCGTGAAGGTTACCCGGCACAAGACTGACATCCCACTTTTGTTTGTTAAGACAATGTTGTGTTTTTAATTGTTAAGACTTCCGCTGTTATGTAATGTAATTGAATGATGAATGTTTTAAATTTAAGTTCAGTATTTATGGCTATGTTTATGAGTAAATCCAACAAGTGAGGTCACCCGGGAAAGGGGCCTTACAAGTTGGTATCAGAGCAATAGTTTGAGAGATTCAGACATCCCTAAATGTCTAGACTCAAACTGATTATGGGACCAACGCACGGATGTCAGTATGGGTAACCAACGCCAACGCTAGCACGGTAAGTAAGTCATAAAGTTAATACTCTTGCTTAGGAATAGATACATTAACTTAGAACAAATAGATGTTAATGCCACGACTGATTTGAAGAGTTTCGAACCCGAAAAGCAATGTAAATTAGTAATCACAAACCGGTCACTGTAATTAAGAATTTACCTTGCTCGTATTGTTCCAAACTATGATCTGAAGAAATGACATTGATGTATTCCTTTTTTAACTATCAGGAAATTAAGAACTATGGCTGGTGGAGGAAGAACAGGACCTCGAGGCGGTCACACTGGCCGACGAGGTAGACCCCCGTTGAACCCAAGATTTGAAGAAGAAGAGAGTGTGCACGCAGAGCACACCGAAAGTGTGCACGAAACAGAAGTGACCCCAATTATGAACGACAGTCCAGGGCCTATACAGTTGGAACCTGAAGTCAGGGATGCTATTGCCCGTGAAGTTGTGCTCACTTTGAAAAAGGTATTGCCTGATCTACTATCCGAGGCAATAAAGAAAAGTAACGAGGAGGATGAAGGAGACAATGAAGAGAAAGTATATGACAGTGATGGGGATGAAATAAAGATTGGATCGAGCAATCGTGGGTGCACTTACAAAGGTTTCAAGGACGGAGACCCACCCAAGTTCGATGGGAGCAAAGATTCAGTGGCAACGCTTGAATGGATTGAGAGGATGAGTGCTGTAATCAACATCAGCGAGTGTCGACCAGACCAGGCTGTTAAATATGTTGCTCATTCTTTCACCAACGAAGCCTTAGGTTGGTGGAGGAACATTCAGAGGACAAAGTCCCCAAACGCTCTTGCAAGAATGACATGGGAAGAACTAAAAAAGCTGGTAATTCAAAAGTTCTGTCCCCAGAACGAAATTGATCGAGTGGAAAATGAATTCCTAAACCTTAAAGCTGGCAACAAGACACACCGCCAGTATACTTCTAGATTCAATGAGTTGGCACAGCTGGTACCCCACCTGGTGGAGACAGAAGAGCGAATGATCAAGTATTATGTGAAGGGCCTACCTCAAAGGGTCCGTGTCCACGTGAAAGCCAACCTACCCTCGACCTTCGAGTCGGTAGTGAATCTGAGCGGAATCGTCTACGACGATTATGCCAATGAGGACCCACCAACAGAAACCCAAAAGAGAAAGTGGGAGAACCCGTCTAGAGGCACCGGAAGAGGGAACGTAATAACTGAAAATAAGAAACCAAGGTCGGACAAATATGAAACCTGCAAGAAATGCGGAAGGCAACATTTTGGCGAGTGCCGGGTCGGCTCCACCACATGTTACAGGTGTGGGAAGGCGAGGCACTACTCTCGTGACTGCTTGAGAGACACTAAATGCCAAGTATGTGGACTGTTTGGTCACCTGACTAAGGATTGCAGAAAAGCCAGACAATCTGGTTCGGGAAAAGAAAAGGAACAGGAACAACCAAAGACTAGGACTCGAGCTTACGCCCTGACTGAGGAGGAAGCAAGGGGAAATCCTGATGTTGTGTCAGGTACGTTCCTAGTTAATGATGAACATGCGGCTATATTATTTGACTCGGGTGCTAGTAAAAGCTTTATATCAAATGCCTTTAGTCGAAAACTGAATTGCACTATCAACACAGTAGTAAAGGCCTTTAGTGTACAAACTGCCGTTGGTAAAAATTCGGCAGTATTCCAAGTAACAGAGGATTGCATAATAGAAATAGAGGGTCATAAATTTCCTTCTAGATTATTCCTTCTCACCTTAGTAGGATTCGATATAGTATTGGGTATGGATTGGCTAGCTGCCAACGAAGCTCAAATCATATGTAAACGTAAGAGGATACACCTCAAAGGTCCTAGCGGCAGTCCAATTACGGTTTATGGGGATTGGAATTGCATAATGCCGAACGTCATCTCGATGATTAAGGCCGAAAGTTACATGAGGCGCGGCTGCGAAGCTTATCTGGCATATGTTATAGATGATAGAATGAAAACGAAAGAACTCAAGAATGTACCCGTGGTGTGCAATTTTCCGGAAGTATTCCCTGAGGATCTACCTGGGTTGCCACCCGATCGGGAAATAGAATTTCAGATTGATTTACTGCCAGGAGCTGAGCCCGTTGCCAAAGCCCCCTACCGATTGGCTCCGTCAGAAATGAAGGAATTGATGTCCCAACTAGAGGAACTAACCGAGAAAGGATTTATTAGGCCGAGCATCTCACCATGGGGCGCTCCGGTACTATTTGTAAAGAAGAAGGATGGCAGTATGCGCATGTGTATCGACTACCGCGAATTGAACAAGAGAACAGTAAAGAACAAATACCCACTGCCTAGAATAGACGACCTTTTTGATCAACTGCAAGGTGCAAGTTGGTTCTCAAAGATCGATCTTAGGTCGGGTTACCATCAGTTGAAAGTAAGAGAAGAAGACGTTCCAAAGACCGCATTTCGCACGCGTTATGGGCATTATGAGTTTCTCGTGATGTCCTTCGGATTGACCAACGCACCAGCAGCGTTCATGGATTTGATGAATAGAGTATGTCGACCAATGTTGGATCGATCGGTGATAGTCTTTATAGATGACATACTGGTGTATTCAAAAAGCGAGGGTGATCACCACTGTCACCTAAGAGAGGTTCTGGAGGTGCTAAAGCAGGAAAAGTTGTACGCAAAATTCTCCAAATGCGCGTTCTGGCTTAGGGAAGTCCAATTCCTAGGTCATGTAATAAACCCAAACGGCATCATGGTGGATCCTGCAAAGATCGAGACAGTAAAGGAATGGAACATCCCAAAGACACCAACAGAGATACGAAGCTTTCTAGGGTTGACAGGCTACTATCGAAGGTTCATCCAAGATTTCTCAAGAATTGCCTCGCCGCTAACCAAACTGACACGGAAGGAAGTAAAGTATGAATGGGGTCCAACCCAAAACAACGCGTTTGAGGAACTTAAGACACGATTAACTCAAGCTCCAGTATTAACACTACCTGAGGGAAATGAAGACTTAGTAGTCTACTCTGACGCTTCAGGGCAAGGTTTAGGGTGCGTACTCATGCAACGAGGAAAGGTAATTGCTTATGCATCGCGGCAACTAAAGGTTCATGAAGTTAACTACCCAACACACGATCTAGAATTAGCAGCAGTAGTTTTCGCGTTGAAAATATGGAGACACTACTTGTATGGAGTTAAATGCACCATCTACTCCGATCACAAAAGCTTGAAATACTTTTTCGAACAAAAGGAACTAAACATGAGGCAAAGAAGATGGTTAGAGCTACTGAAAGACTATGACTGTGAGATATTATACCATCCAGGCAAGGCAAACGAAGTGGCTGACGCTTTAAGTAGAAAGGAAGAATCGGCACCTATCCGGATCAAAGCGTGTCAGTTAATTATAACGCCAGACTTAATGGGTGAAATATCAAAGGCACAAGATGAAGCATTGTTAGAAAGAAATGTGAAACGGGAAAGAATAGTAGGACAACAAGGGAACTTAGATGCGAATGCATACGGAGTACGAACTAGGTTTGGCCGGATGTGGATACCTAAGATTGGTGAGCTTAGAGCCAAAATACTCGATGAGGCCCATAAGTCTCGCTATTCTATCCACCCCGGGACAAACAAAATGTATCAAGACTTGAAGAAAGAATACAGGTGGCCTGGCATGAAGAATGATGTGACAGAATACGTGAGCAAGTGCCTAACGTGTTCTCTAGTTAAGGCCGAGCACCAGAAACCATGCGGCAAAATGCAACCTTTACCAATACCGGAATGGAAGTGGGAAGAGATCACAATGGACTTCATTACCAAGCTACCGCGAACAGCTAAAGGCAATGATACCATTTGGGTGATCGTCGACCGCTTGACAAAGAGTGCTCACTTCTTGCCAATACGAGAAACTTCTTCTTCGGAAAAGCTAGCAGAAGTATTTATCAAGGAAATTGTGAGCAGACATGGTATGCCGCTGTCGATTGTGTCTGACAGGGATACTAGATTCACGTCAAGGTTTTGGAAGAAATTCAACGAAGCAATGGGCACTAGACTGAACATCAGCACCGCTTACCACCCCCAAACCGACGGACAATCGGAAAGGACCATTCAGACCTTGGAGGACATGCTCCGGGCCTGTATCATTGACTTCGGTGGGAGTTGGGACAGCCATCTACCATTGGCAGAATTTTCATATAACAACAGCTATCACTCGACTATTGGCATGCCGCCATTTGAAATGTTATATGGGAGGAAATGTAGGACCCCGGTTTGTTGGGGGGAAATTGGACAGAAGGATTTTGCAAGTCTCGAAGTGGTCAAAGCTACTTCTGAGAAATTTGATCAAATCAAGGCTCGTATGAAAGCCGCAAAAGACAGACAGAAATCATACGCGGATAAGAGAAGGAGGGATTTAGAGTTTCAAGTAGGGGACATGGTACTGTTGAAAGTATCACCGTGGAAAGGAATCATTCGGTTCAGAAAGCGTGGCAAACTAAGTCCAAGGTTTGTCGGACCTTTCAAGATTGTAGCAAGAGTGGGTCAAGTTGCTTACAGACTCGACCTACCCGTCGAGCTTAGTGGAATACACCCTACGTTCCACGTGTCGCACTTACGCAAGTGCCTAGCTGATGACACAGCTCACATACCTTACGACGAGATCGAAGTGGATAACAGTCTAAATTATGTAGAGGAACCAATAGCCATTCTTGACCGAGCTGAGAAACGACTACGCAGTAAGTCGATACCGTTAGTCAAGATACAATGGAAGCACAGAAAAGGGTCAGAAGCTACGTGGGAAAAAGAAGACGAGATGAAGGGACTATACCCTCAATTGTTTAACCTATGAACAGTTTCGAGGACGAAACCTCTTTAAGGAGGGTAGACTTGTAACATCCTAAAAATAATAAAACGAATAAATATAGCGAGACCGGTGGTTTAGTTGGAATATTTAAACAAAAAGGGAGTAGGCCTGGGCCCGGCTTCAATGGGCCGAGGGAAGCCCATGCGCATAAGAGGCAAGGCAGCCCTCTTCCCTGCTCATTTCCCCAACTCACGCAGCTTCTAGAGAGAGAAAGGAGAGCTCGGGTCTAGAGAGAGAAAGTGACGGATCAACTCGGGAATTCAGGAGAACGTTGCTGCTGTTCTCGTGATCATATCCTCTGAATCAGAAATCCAATCCAGGTAACGATTCGATCACATTATGAGTTTTTGTTCGTTTTGGGAGTTTTTGGGTTTTGGCTAAAAGATAACGATTTTTGCGGATGAAACTTGAAAGTGAACTTAGGTATAGCATCTAGAATGAAAAACGAACGTTTTGATCAAAGAAAATCTAGATTTCGACATGATCAGATTCGCATGCAGAACATTCGGATTTTTGGGGAAGGCGATAAGTGCAGACCCATCGAAACTACTTAGTTTCGATATGTGCAGACCCATCGAAACTACTTAGTTTCGATATGTGCAGACCTATCGAAACTACCTAGTTTCGATATATGCAGGCCCAATCGAAACTACCATAGTTTCGATATGAGCCCCCGATCTGAAGCTAAGATAATACATAAGTTACTTATCGAAACTACCTATCGAAACTACCTATCGAAACTATCTATCGAAACTACCTATCGAAACTACCTATCGAAACTACCAAGTTTCGACAGAAACAACCTATCGAAACTACCAAGTTTCGATATAAGCTAATCAATCGAAACTACTATGTTCAAGCATAGTAATGTCTAGTGTCATCTAGGAGCACCATCTTATGTGTATGACTTTATTATACAGATCGTGAGTGACATTAGTGAAGCCCAGTAGCCAGCTTAGTGTATTACAGAAACTACTCATCAGGTGAGTTCTATGTGCCCCCTTCTATGTTATGTGCAAATGTTTTCAAATGTTTTGGGGCTGAGATGTATACACTAAGTGAATAAATGTTATGAATGTCAAGGTGATCATATGTGTTATACAAGTATATATATATATATACCTATACATGAAAGAGAAATTATGAATAAAGAATGAAAAGCATGATTATCAAGAATGAATGAAAGTATAACACAATATGAAAGAATGAAATCTTGCTTTATATCCATGTATATATTGCTTGCCAAGTACAGAAAATGTTATGGACGCTTCGATGATAACGGCTACTTCGGTAGACGGACGACCATGTGACTATTTTATAACCGGGACAAGTGCGCTCCTTCATCGGCTAGGACGTACGAATGCCATTAATGGACGGTCGAAGCAATTGGCATATTATAGTAGAACGGTTGTATAAATAATAGTCGCATGGGAAACGGATACCTTCGGGTAGAAGGGCGAATTACGGCCTACGACGGTAGGACGGTTGTAAGTCATGACGGACGGACAAAGATTGCCGGACGGTTGTAAGAATAAAATGACGGATGGCACTAGTTGCCGGACGGTTGTAAGTATAGGTGGGCCATGACGATGGACCACGGCGATTGTCTTTGTGACATTCGTAAGCAAATGACGGGTTGATCACCCTTATATAGTATGACCCATGAAATTAAAGAAAGAAAGAAAAGAAAGAAAAGGGTGAATGCATATACATATATGAAATCACAAAAATACAGAAAAGAAAGATGAAAAGAAAGACAAAAGTTATGAATACGTATTTATATGAATGACTATACAGTAATGCATACTTATAAAGTAAAGAATAGAATGTTTATATCAAATTGCATTAAACTAGAACTCACCAGCGTTAGCTGACTTTTAGTATACATTTCAGGTAAAGGAAGAAAAGGTCGTGCGATGGCGTGAAGGTTACCCGGCACAAGACTGACATCCCACTTTTGTTTGTTAAGACAATGTTGTGTTTTTAATTGTTAAGACTTCCGCTGTTATGTAATGTAATTGAATGATGAATGTTTTAAATTTAATTTCAGTATTTATGGCTATGTTTATGAGTAAATCCAACAAGTGAGGTCACCCGGGAAAGGGGCCTTACAGACCGTCATCACCCCAGTTGTACAACAGTTGGCCAGCCACAAAGGCCCCTAAAAGGTAAAGGCCCATAACATACTTCCCATACCCATAACCTTCTTTCCCTAGGGAATATTGGCAGATTCGTTCGTTTGTGACTTTCGTAAACATTCACTTCTTTTACTTCAAAACTTCAGTTAAAGCATTCGTACGTTTTATTAAAAATCATTCCTTCATTCAAAAACACTTCGTAAACTTCATAAACTTCTTCTGGCAAAATATTTCATAAACACTTCTTTCATAACATTTCCTTCCAAAACATCGTTCATAAACATCATTTTATAAAACGTCACATACAACATTCATAAACATCGTTTTATAAAATAGTCACATCGTTACGTATGCACACCAGCCCAAAAACATTATTAAAACATTTAAAAGAGGGCTTCTAGAACTCACCGTATAAGCTAATCTGGGTTGTCCTAAACAAAGGTACAACAACATCACTTCCGATCTGAATTGATTAGTTAAATAAACATCAGACCCAATCCCGACTCTAACGGTTCAACCCTTCTAAACTTACTGACTTGTTCGTGTTCATTCGTTAAGCATTTAACTTGTTCATGAACGGTTCACGAACACTAACCGAACGAAATTTCATGTTCGTGGTCGTTCATTAAGGAAATGGATTTGTTCATGAACGGTTCACGAACGTAACCAAACGAAGGCTAGTTTAGGACTTTTGATGTCAACCCTAATGTTTTCCAAAATAAACATTTAATAAGATCATTTTAATATTAAGTTTTTTTGTACTTGCACCAAAATTACTTTACTTAGTTAATTTTAGGGTAAAAAATAAATTAAAAATTAAAGAATATAAAAAGTATAGATAAAAAAAATAGAAATATACAAAAATCTTTAATGAAAAACATAAAAAACGACACATGCACGAACACGAGAGTAAACGAACATTCACGAACACGTTACCGAACGTTTACGAACATAATTGAACGAACGAGACCTATGTTCATGTCCGTTCATTTAGTTAATCGGACGGAGCTCCTTGTTCATGTTCGTTCATTTATTAATCGAACGAACATAAACGAACTTTCTGCCGAACGGTTCACGAACTGTTCGTTGAACATCCGGTTCGTTTACAGCCCTAGTCTCCATCCCAAAGAAACTTCATCCTTAAGTCCTTGAGAGTATTTATAACTTTGCTCGGAGCTTTAGAAATAGATAGAAAAAAGGTTGGCAAACTACGCAACACAATCTTTAACAAGGTTAACTTATCGCCAAGGATAACGTCTTTGATTTCCACAATAGAAATTTTTTGTGAAACTTGTCAATAATATCTTTCCAAGCCCCATGTTAGTATCCACCATAAGGCCCAAGTACATAAACGAGAAGGTATCCGACTGACATCTCAAGATGGATGTCATCCTTTCGATCTCGGGCGAGTTGACCCCTATCCCGGGTACTTTACTTTTATGGAAATTTACTCTAAGACCCGATGCAAGATAAAAGCATCTTAGGATACGGGAAAAAAAAATTAAAGTTCGAAATAGACCATTCACCCATTACGATAGCATCATCCGCGTAAAAAAGATGGGAAAGAACCAGACTCACATTTAGAGTTTTAACACCATGATGATAGCAATATCGACCGCTTTCTTAATAGCCACGTGTAGCAATTTCATGGTTGTTATAAAAAGGAATGGTGAAAGTGAATCCCCTTGACGGTCCCCCTTTCACTTTTGAATTCTTTTGTGCCTGTTAATGAGGACCGAGGTCCTAGCCGAACTCAAACAACTCCTTATTCAAAGTCTCCAACATAAGGGAAATTCATCTGCTCAAATATCGAGTCTAAAAAACTCAGATTGATTATGTCAAAAGGCTTTTCGAAATCGATCTTAAAAAACATGGCCTCTTTCTTATACTTTTTAAGCCAAGCAACGAGCTCATTAAGCATAATCGACCCATCCCGAATATTCTGGTTGGAAATGAAGGACGTCTGCTCCGGACTGATGATGGAATCAATAACCCTTTTAATTCTATTTGCGAGGACTTTCGACACCACCTTATAAATGTAGCCTAATAGATTGATGGACATGTAAATCTGAGGGGTTCAAAGGATATGTTTCATTTGGTATGAGAGAGATAAAGGATGAATTACAATCACTACTAATAACCCTCGACTTATGAAAATCATTCAATACGTTTTTCAAGATGATAAAAGGATGATAACATCCTTTATTTAGGTAAACGGTAACATCCTTTATTTATTTTGATCAGATATGAATTGTTAATAACTTTACTGTGATTAATTACTTTCACGCAGATATGTAAAAAGCATATATTTAGTAGTCTTCGCTAAGGGGAGAGGTATACCAGGTGTGGAAGAGCCATTCACGCCTCTCACATAAGAGAGGGTTAGTGTGTCACGCCCTTCACCCACTCATAACCAATCTGCCAAAACTCACACCAAAATCTCAGATTGGGGTTTTCTCCCGTGAGTAAACTCACGCCAAAACCAAGGTGGCGGTGTGTAACGCCTTTCAAGTTTCTTCACGCTCTTTTCACGAGGGTATACCTACAGAGGAGTTATACTTATAGTATGAACATTATTTTTTGGGTCCTTTTATATTTAACGGGCCTAACCTTTCTATTTTATTAACACCGTTATAAAAACTCGATAACGTCAAACGATAATCCATTATTATATATATGATTTTGCATATGGAAAACAATTCATTTACTTTGAAGAGATCTTATAGTTACAAGTATCAGTTTTGAGCATCCAAGTGACAAAGACCGATTCGAGATGGTCAATCTCCCAAGATAACCAGCCTTTTCTAGTAAATAAATTAAAGAACAACTAAACTTTTGCAACAATTTTCTTCATATCTTTCATTAAAAAACAAAGTACAATAAATAGATGAAAGAAAACGACTAAACTACTTCTACGTGGAATGATGGGTTAATGGAAATCATGGATTAACTCATGCAACAATAATTGTAGAAAAGACTAACTAACAAGAGAGTGGTTCTCCCATATTTATGCATGGAATAAAATTAAATAAAAGAAGTTACACGTTCATGGCTCTTGACCGGGTCTTCAGTTTGGCTTGTATCACCAACTATTTTCGACCTTTATATATATATATATATATATCTATAATAAATAAAGGTTTTGGTGAAACAAGTTTTTTCGTCTCTCTCCTATTAACTGCAAGTTTTCTTTAATTGTTTTTTTAATGATTTTTTGTTTTCCGTGGCTTTCTGCTATTAAATAATAATGATTTCTATAATTGTTTTTATAAACGTTTTTTCTTTAAAAAAAAATATAGGTTTGTTCATAAAACATTTTTAGAAATTGAACATTTATTTAATTCTTTTTATAAAACATTTTTGAAAAGTAACTATATGACGTTTTCTAAAAATTGTATTAAAAAACGATATAATATATCATAATCATAAATATGTAATATGTAAATATTTTTTATTAAGTATATAACATTGCATTTATTCAATCCGTGTAATACACAGGGTTTCTAACCTAGTTTTGTAGAATAACATGATCCTATGAAAAAAGTTGTTGTATACCCTAGTTTCTTATTTTCCGTTGTTACATATTTGAATAAAACGTTTTATTAGTTGCATATTTTTAATTATCTGTCTTTTTATTATGACTTTATTTTGAGAGATTATGTTTTATTCATGCAATTATGTAAAACTGTAAATGGTGGAAGACGTAAAAGTTTTGAGTTACAAATGGTGCGAATAAAGGGGTAATAAACGCCGAGGCTGCTGGGAGGCATGGTCAAGGCACCCGGTAACTGGAATTGGCTAAGCAAACGGTGAATTGTTTATTTTTTCCAATGGTCAAGTGTAGTTTCATTTTATTTTGGTGTGTGCATTTTCACTTGGGTGTAATTGGGGTATTGTTAGTTCTCCGCTAGCGTATCTATGAGTATTCTTATTGTTGCCTGTAAAAAAAATGTAAAATTGGAAATAGTAAAATTATGTAAATGGTAACATCCTTTATCTTGATTTTCACAAAATTATGTAAAATTGTAAATTGTAACATTAAGATCGAGTATTAAGCTAGGCTCACAAGCCTTTATTGAAATTTAACATTTTTATTTTTATTTGTGTATGTATATACGAAAAATCCTGCTTACTTTTTTGTATGTTTGTATAATCAAATTGAGTAGAACGAGCTCAAAAGAATGGAGCCGGTTAATACCAACATCATTGATTAATATGATTATAAACTTTAATAGAGGTATTCGTAAGTTGAACCAATCTTAAAAATATCGATTAATGTATTAAGTTCACGCTTGAAAATGAAGGCTTGATCAAGCTCAAGCTTGGCTCGATTACAACCTAGTAGTTTTGCTCATTTTACATAACACGCGACACCCCAATAAAAAGTGGTAGCTAATGACGATCATTTTTTCATTACCATACTCGCGTTTCATAGCGCAGAGATTAAATGAACAAATCTTAATCATTCAGATGTTTGATGTTTCAACGTTTTTCATCTTAATCATAAGATGATCATATACATGAACATAAACATAAAGAACCAATGAAACACCCGCCAAAAAAACATAACTAACTGGCATCTTAACGTTCAAGTACAGACTCGAATCTTCATAAACAAATGTTTGAATAAGTTTGTTCGACAAATTTCACACATGGGGATGGAAAAGGGTCACACGAACCCTAATTGATGATCTCCCTAACCAGCCAATCAAGACTCGGGTATGCAAAATACAAAACAAGAAAAGATGGGACGGCAAACAGAATTGTAATGAGAATATACACAGCTAAGATGATTGCACTCGCGGGTATGGCATATAAAACAATCAAAAGAAATATAAAGACGAATGGGAACTTGGCCGTCAAGTGAACAAAAAAGATCAATGACTTATGCAGAGACGAGTGGAGTCCATCCGTGTTAGAATTTGTAGCACGAGAATCTTGATTATGATCTGGCTCATGGGTGCACGGGCTAATTGTGGGGTTGGCTCGAGTGATCTGGTTAGTGGTCCAACCGTGGTTCCATGACCAAGAAGACGAGGGTGCATGATCCCCACAGGATGAATGGGACTTGACCCTATCACCATTCATACTCTCAACCATCCATAGAAGAAAGTAATTCTTTTTAGGAAACTTGAGGTTCCCTTTGTAAACGAGCCTAAACGATAACATATTGCACCACGGGCAGGATATGAAAAACGGGAGTTGAATTGGAAGAGTTGGTAGCTTCACGACAGCCCATTGGAATGCGAGTACACAGTTCTTACAGAGGGTGTGACCACACCATAACACGTAAGGCACGTTTTCTACGATATTAAAGGATTCCCAGCAGATTGGGCACTCAAAACCTTCATCTCCACTGTTACTTTCTGAGGTTTCATCATCTGAGCAGTTAAAAGAAGCTTGATTAGGTCTTGTAGAATCATTTCTCAATCTAGAGGTACTAGCAATGGCGCTTGAAGTAAATCCCCACATGTTGAATACCCTAATGCTTATTCCCGAAAGTTCCAGCTCGTTAAATCCGCGCCTGCATGAAACTAAACCAATTATCAAGCCTTACAAACAAAAAAACGTACCCAGTAATACTCCGCTCATAAAGTCATAAAGTAGGGTCTAAGAATGTGAGATGAGGGCAAACCTTACCTTTATCCCCCAAAGAGGCTGCTCCCAGTGAGAGTGTCAAACCCCGACTCAAATTATAAAACCTTAAACTTAACTTGATGAGTGATGACAGAAAAAAAAAACTGAGAAGCACATAAGCATAGAGGGTCGTTCAATTACAAACAAACAGACATACTCAGTAAAATCCAACTCATAGCAAAGCTATTTGTAGGGTCTGGGGAGGATGGGAGGAGGGCATACCTTAGCTCTATTCTGGGAGATAGAGAGGCTGCTCCAGTGAGACCCCACTCAAATAACAAAACCTTAAGCTTAACTTAACAATGACAGGTAAAAAACTAAGGAACACATAGCTAAGAGGGTCGTTCAATTACATACAAATAAACATACCCAGTAAAATCCTACTCATACCAGAGTTACTGCTAGCGTCTGGGGAGGGTAGGATAAGAGAAAACCTTTTCTCTATCTCGGGGGATAACAGCATTCAATAACCGATACAAAACCAATTTCAAGTAGAAAACCGCGAGAACCGTATAAAAATTGAACATATTTCTTTAACTGTGATACATAGGGCGGTTATCTCTCTTTCTCTCTCCCAATGTATCTTATCAACTATGCGTGTAAATCTATATGCGGTTTTCACGTTTCTCTACTGAAAACTTAAAATTGTGTTATGATTCTTTTTCTGAAATCATCACTAAAATATCTCCTCTTCACTTTGTTTCATGATTACAATAACTAATATGATCAAAATATTCAGGGATCAATTCGTACCAATTACGTTAACGATCAAAACACGCAAACTATTAGCGATCAATCACATCAAAACCCTAACATCCAGCATTTCGGTCTAAAAATGATATAAACAACCAACGGCAATAAAATAGAAGCAAATTGTCATCAAATAAGCTACTGAGAACCCTAATTAGGAAAAACGTTGACCGATTGAAATCAATGAAGGAATCTGGTGTGTGTTTACCTGATAATGATAATAATATGAAGATCGGAGATCCATTTCGCACACGGTGTCTGTCCTAGAAAGGGTGAGATTTTGAGGGAAATAACATTGCCGAAAAGATATCGCCGTGACCGGTTTGCGACCTTATGCATCGATTAAAATGATCTGGTAAGTCGCAGGTTCACTGTTAGTTAGTTGGTGACTTTGGGCTGGGCTTACAGTTACTAGTTAGGCCCATTTCAAAGTAGTTGCAACTTACTAACTAGTTTTTACCCTCCGCGCTTCGCGGCGTGAGTCTGATTGTTATTGGTTTGACTCGTTATAACGTACGATACCAAAAAAACACTTGAATTTGAATAAAACTCCGTATTCAATAAAATTTAAACCAGAACGTTGACAATTTTTTTTAAGGAAACGGCGCATTCCGTTATTTAAAAAAACTTAACGAACGAAAGTTATTATAGAAAACGGTGTTGGGCCCATCGTTAATAAATTTTAAATGAAAACGTAGACGTAACGGTAAAAATAATGTTAATAGAAAGGAAACATAAAACTAATAATAAAAAAGGGAAAAAACAAATTAAAAAACTTACCGGTTCGGGTCGTCGAAAACCATAAGTCGAATACCAATATGGGTTCCGATAATGCTAATATCGACAATGATATTGTTCGCTCAAAATAAGTTTGGCTCGTAACGGTATGACAACGATAACGGCACTCACTATATGCAATGGTATAAAAAACTCGATTTTGAATACAACTCCGTCAAAAAAAGAAATTTATATCAGAAGGTTGATAAAAAAAACTACAAATAGATGCACACTCCGTATTTTGAAAAAAGTTAAGGAACGAAAGTTATTAAAGAAAAACAAAATTAATATAAAATGAAACACGCTAAAAACGTATATTATATGTACTATATAAGGTTAAAAATTAAAAAGTAAAATTATGCAAAATGTTATAATGATCAGTGTTTTTATTTTTCTAACTTATGTAACTTGTATTGATTTGTGTAACGTCTTGCCTCTAGTCTTTTTTATGATATAGCCGTCGTCTTAAAAAAAATTAGTTTAGTATAATAAAAGGAAGCAAATGGACAAGATTGCAATTTTCCTTTTTTTTAACATAAGAAAATTTAATTAAAGAATCATGAAAATCGAATAAATACTTATACAATTTACTTATTTACTTTACCATAATATATAAGGTTGTTATGTAGTTTACCAAACTTTTTCTTTAAACTTTTATTAGTATATTACATACAAGTAGATGTTGTAAATCTTTACTTAGAATTAATTATATTAAAAAACTTTAAAAATGCACGGATCTACATGTTTCTTTTATTTGTAGGGAAAACTTCATATCTATATCTATACTACATAATAAACAAGTAAAATAAGATGACACTTGTCACAATTCTAGGTTTACTCATTCTCATTTTCCCACTTCTCTCTCATATTAATAATCAACTCCATTATTTTAGGCAACTAAATTAATTATTTGTCTTAATTTTTTTTTCTACACACTTTTTAATTTAAAAATGTGTTTATCATCAATTAATTTGTTTAATCATATTTTTATAAACTCTACAAACTGAAAACAATTTTATAGCTAGCTAAGATTCATATAAAAAACTTTTAATCATATATTTGCATATTCACATTGTTCCATCTTGATGAGTCACGTGATAAAATATTACATTATATTTTATTCAACTCATTGAATACACGGGTTTATTCAACTCATTGAATACACGGGTTTATTCAACCCGTGTATTACACGGTTTTTAAAAACATAAACTTTTTATTACTATGCATTTTACATTACATTTATTCAACCCGTGTAATACACGGGATTCTAACCTAGTAATAGTAATGAAGTTGTAAAAGTGTTCCAATTAGGTCACTCATGCATTTTTTGTCCAAATTGGGTCACTAAACTTTCAAATCAAGCCATCATCGAAACACGAAATGTGTCAAGAAACTTATGGAGGAGAAGATGTGTGGGTCGGGATTTTCAATATATGTAATTTTATTAAAAAAACAAAAAAAACATGTTAATTATATTAAAAAATAAAAAATAATCTAAAATTCACGTCACCATTCCACATCAGCATAAAAAAAGTATTCCTAATTGAAACAAAAAAAGAAGATGTTAAAACCTATAATTTAAATAAAAAATGAAAGCTGAGTGACTTAATTATAACATTTTTTAAACTTGAGTGACCTAATTGAAACATTTTTAAAACTTCATTACTTTTTTACAAAGTTACTTTTGTGATGAACACTGCTTTTTTCGGTTTTCTACTTAAAAATTATATTAGATTTAAGGTCAAGACTTTCCATAGTGAAAGTCTTGGGTTCAAATCATGGCAACAACAAAAAAAGTGTTTGTGGCCAGATCAGGGGGTTGGAGGTTCCTCTTATGGTGGGCTGTCCTAGATGTTCTAGATGTTGCCCGAACAAACCTAATTATTCTAGAATATCTAGGTGTTTACGTTAAAAAAAAAAATTAAGTTCTTTTTTCATCACTACGCCTTGGCCCAAAAGTACCACTTTAAGCCAAATGTATATTTTTCCTGAGACGCATTATGATTTTCAAATCTTGCGATTTAAGTATAGATGACGCACCGTTATACTATTTTTTTTAGGGTCTATTCCTAAGTTCATTTATTACATATTTCTTCTTTCTAAAGCTTATATATTTATCCAATTCATTTAAAATAACTTATTGAATTATTATTTTACCCTTAATAAACCAATTAAAATACTATTTACATATATCCACTTCCTAAATATATCAATTTACATATAAGGGTAAATAGGTAATTGTGTAAGCATTGGGTAAATGTGTAATTGATTTTTATGATTGAGTATATATGTTATTAAGCAGGTTAAAAGGGGGAAATATGTAACTCTTTCTTTTAAGTTATGTTTTTTTGAACGGCGAACATTAAATGTTGTGACGTCGCACCCCCTGTCACATGGAAAAGTCTCGTCCAACTCCGGCCAATATGTTGTCTTAACCGGACCCACTTGACGTCAGAGTTGAAGAGCATCCAAGGAAAATTTTCACCCAATACGACCCCTTCCGGGCTTAAGGAAGAATCGAGGCTCGAACCCCGGATCAAAACCAATTCATTGTTCCTAGACATCTTCCAAGATCAACTTTATTCAATGGCTAAATTATTAACCTATTAATTCCCGCGTGGGAGAATAGTAGGGTTTTTTTATATTTTTCATTTTTTCACAAAACATTTTTTTATACACTAGTTTAGATATTGTGTATACATACGGGGTGAAAATATCAATATATAAAATTTTTAAATCTTTATATATATATTTTACAGTTGTAAAAATATATTACAAATACTAACGATAGAAAACAAATTCAAAATATGTAAAAATTAATATATAATTGGGTTTCGAAAATACGTTAACTACTATTTAATATAATTTAACTTTAATTTAATATTTGATTGAAAAAAAAAGTTACATAATTAAATTTTAAAGTTTTTATAATAAGTGATAATTTAAAATAAATGTGTTTTATTAGTATACTTAATATTTTCTTTAAACATATATTATTATTAAAAGATGAAAGTGCATTAAATAAGAGGGAGAGTCAGGAAAAAAATTATGAGAATAAATATGGAGAAGACACACTTTTATTTATTTTATAGTATAGATTTGACACAATCCAATATTTTTCTTTCTTTTTACATTTTCAACCCTTATAGTATATATAATGAGCGTTTATAGCCCGTTTCCTTTTCTAACAATTTTGTTTTCTTTTAATAAATTTCGTTCGTTAACTTTCTTCAAAATACGGAGTGCGCAACTGTTTTTAGTTTTTTTTGTCAACGTTCCGATATAAATTTTTTTAAACGGAGATGTATTCAAAATCGAGTTTTTTTATCGTTGTCTATAGCGAGCGCCGTTACCGTTGTCGTACCGTGACGAGGTGATCGGAACCCGTACGGTATTCGCCTTATGGTATTCGACGACCCAAACCGGTAATTTTTAATTTGTTTTTTCTTTTTATTTTTATTTAGTTTTATGTTTCCTTTTTATTAACATTATTTTTTTCGTCGCGCCTATGTTTTCGTTTAAATTTTATTAACAATGGGCCCGCACCGTTTTTTATGATAACGTTCGTTAGGTTTTTTTAAATAACGGAATGCGCCGCTTTCTTAAGTTTTTTACATCAACGTTCTGGTTTTAGTTTTATTGAATACAAAGTTGTATCAAATTCGAGTGTTTTTTAGTATCATACGATATAACGAGTCTGCGATTCAGTGTAAGTTTTATCGACGCAAACGAGTTAAACCAATAATGACGAGGCTCCCGCCGCGAAACGCGGGGGTAGAAATTAGTTCAAATTATTGAGAACCAAAAACGCCCTTTTATTCTCTAATAAACCAAGCAACAAGAGACTAACAACAACTCACCATAAGTCCAATACACAGGTTTCATTTTCAAAGCTTAAACAACTCAATGACTAGCCACAAAAATAGAAACCAACAGTTACAAAATGTGTTCTTCCCAAGTTTATTGAACACATTACACCAAAACCTAAATCTCCAATATCATTCAAACAACATATAACACACTTTACTGCTTTGAATCTTTGCTCAACAAGTACTTTTTAAGAACATCCATAACCGACCCAAAATCCGCCTTCACATTCACCGGTGGATTAGCCAATCCACAAGCCATTTCAGGGATCGTCTTCGAGTGATAATCAATCTTCGACTGCGTAAACTTCAACCCATGCGCGGTACTCACCACAACCGTCCTATCCGTAGCCTTAATCACACCACTGTTCCTAAGCTTAACCAAAGCCGTCAACGCCACACCAGTATGTGGACAAATAAACATCCCAGTCGCATCAGCTTGCGCCATCGCATCCATCAGCTCCTCCTCAGTAGCCTCCTCAACAATCCCATTCGAATTCTTGAGTGCGTACACCGCCCTGTCGATAGAAACCGGATCACCAATCTGTATAGCCGACGCAAAAGTGGTCTTCGCCTTCATCGGACTAAAATCAGACCACCCGGATTTAAAATGAAGGTAAAGCGGATTCGCATTCGCAGCTTGAGCACACACAAGCCGAGGAATCCGATCGACTAATCCCAACTCCTTGCACATGTGAAACCCTTTGTAAAACGCATAAATATTCCCCAAATTCCCACCCGGAACAATAACCCAATCCGGTACCTCCCAATCAAACTGCTGCAAGATCTCAATTGCAGCAGTTTTCTGCCCTTCCAACCGCAAACTATTCAACGAATTCGCCAAATAAATCGGTAATTCAGAAGTAACTTCCCTAACTAACTGCATACAACCATCAAAATCAGTATCTAGACTCAACACAAACGCCCCGTTCGCAATCGGTTGGACCAATTGAGCCATTGAAATCTTATTAGCAGGTAAGAAAACAATGCTAGGTATACCTGCAGATGCACAGTAAGCCGATAACGCAGCCGATGTATCTCCGGTGGACGCGCAGCCTACTCCGACTACCGGACGGTTCATTTTACGCAACCGGTTAACTTGACTAACTAAAACAGTCATACCTAGGTCTTTAAAACTACCTGTGTGACTAATACCACAGTGTTTAACCCACAGATCATTCATACCTAAATGTTGTTTGCCAAAACGTTCAGCCCAAAACATATTAGAATTACCTTCAAACGCGCTGACGATATCGTCGGAATCGATCTCCGGCAGCACCCATTCCTTTTTGGACCAGACGCCGGAGCCGTACGGCCATGTGGTTTTTCCGATTCGTGAATCGAAAAGTGATTTCCAGTAATTTCCGTCGAATTCCTTTAGGGCTTGGATGTCGTGTTGGACGTCGAGGAGGCCGCCGGAGCAGGATCGGTAGACGATTTCGTCTAGGGAGTAGGATTCGGTGCAGGATGGATCGGCGTTGAACGGGACGTATTTGGCGGAGAATTTGTGGTGGTCGGAGCCTAGGCGGTGGGCTTCGTCTCGGATGCTTTGGTCGGCGGGGCGGCGGTGTTTGATGGCGGGGGGTGTTTCCAGTGGTTTGTCGGAGGAGATTGTGGCTTTGATTGAGAGGAATTTGGGGGCATTGTTGACGAATCTAGGGTTAGGGTCTGGTTGGTGTGGGGGGAGGGAGAAAGGTGAAGAGCGGAGAAGACAAGAAGCCGCCATCGTAAGGGGGATTTGGGGACAGTGAAAGTGTGCGGCGAGTTTGTTGTTTAGGGTCTGAAAGTTATATTTATACGTGGGTAGGTGTGAGTGTAGTGGATATTTTAGGAGTACAGATATGCTCCCTTTTACTTCCAAATGTGTAAAGTACAAAAGTGATAGTAACATATTTTTTACGGTGACAACCAAGGGATCAATTGTTTATATTAAATAGAAATCTTTTCGAAACCGGACCGGACATCGAATCGGTCGTCTTAATGGTTCATTGGTCGGACCGGATTAAAAAACCGGGTGACTTTATAAATATTTTATCCACCTTTTAACGTAGACAATTATGTTAATGAACAAAAATAAACTATATTGAAGGACTAAATGTGTAAATTAGAGATAATATTAATAAAGACTAAAATGTTGTAAATAGTATTTTTTTTTTAACGGCAAATTTTATTAAAACGGAATCGAAACTACCAAGAAAGTAGGACCGAAAGAGTATAATTTATGTAAACAAGTTAAACATAACCCAGCTTTCCCAATCTAACTCATGCCAATTGGCTCTATTTTTTATCCATAAGAAGGTAGACATTTTGATGTCTTCAAATAGCTTTTCTTTACTCCATATATTTCTTTTGAATAGTCTTTCATTCCTTGCTTTCCAAATACTCCAAAGTGACCCTAATATAACCGAGTGAATTGTTTTTTTGAAAGTTGCATCTCCTTTGACTTTTTCTGCTGCTTTTAACATATCATTTGCAGTGGAGTTGATTTAGAACGCCATATTTGTCCAACCGATAACCATGTGTCATACCTCTTTAGCGTAATTACATCCCACTAGAATGTGATCAATGGACTCCGACTCGCCACATAAGTCACAAGCAGATGAGTCCACCTGCACATTCCTCTTAAGAAGCTCCTCTTTGGATGGGAGTCTACCCAAAGAAACCTGCTTACCAGTAGGGTCTTCGAGGGTCTTCGGGCCATGACTAGCTATCACGTCCACTTGTGATTGGTGACCCAGCAAGCAGAACGCCACATTGGTTGACCAACTCAGATTCCCCAACAGATGTCGGAGGAGAGGACCATTCCCATTTAACACACGATCCACCGAGTCTTTCATTGACAGTGCAATTCTATTTTGATTATTTTGCATAAAAGGCTGGAAAAAGATACTTCAGTGCTCCATTTTCGATCCACATGTCATGCCAAAACAAACAATGATTTCCGTCACCTATATTGCATTTTATATTTTCTTGGATGTTGAAGCCAAGAAGAGTTAGATCATGTGCCGCTTTGTTGATGTTGTTTCAAACGTCCAGAATTGTCTTTTTAGCAGGAATCCATTCGCCAACTCCTTTTTTTTTGAGTGGATATCTTTTATAGTTTTGGTCCAAAGTGCATCTGGTTCCGTTTTAAATCTCCATAACCATCTTTTTTTTAGTGTAAATAGTATTTATTAAGGGCCATAAATAAAAATTGATTTTTAACCTAGATGTAAACATGACTACCATGCTTTTGTCCAGCCGCTTAAACACACACTACCAAAATTCTCTCTTCAACTTCTGGCTTTCTAAATTATAAGTTTTTGTTGGCAATGGAGACCCCCAACTGCGTGCAAATCTGTTAATTTTCGGTCATCGCCAGGGGGGACAGGCGCCACCGTTCACCGGGGATAGCCACGGGGTGCAGATCCTTTTCTCCAGCTACCGCCGCACACAACCAACGCCGCGCACAGCCACAGCCGCTCACCACTAACGACGACCACAGATCCGGCTTAATAGTAGTTTTTTTGTCCTTAGTTTCCACGCGCAACTCACAGATCTAGCATCCTCTACTTTTGTTGCCCGGTTCAACCCGACTCAACCGTTGATTACCAGTCCGACCAGCGGTTCCCAGTCTGACCGGGCAGGACCATTTCAGCGTACTAAACCGGACCGTTCAAGCCACCGGATCCCGGTCCGGGTTTAAAACCATTGTTAAATAGAGTTAGAGTACTATTTTAGTTACATGATTTGGACGAAAATAACTATTTCAATTTAAAAGATTAAATTTGGCTTTTTCATCCAATGATTTCACCTTTGTCTCATTTTCTTACAAACATTTAACAAGACCAGTTAACTCTGTTAGCCATTACCCACATGCACCTCATGTGAAGGGCATTTTAGTCAATCTTCTAAATTTCTTTAGATCGGATATGGTCATATAATAAAAAGATACAAACAAATTAAATTTCATATAACCCATTATATTGCTCAAGCCTAACCACCACCAACCCCCCCCCCCCCCTCTCAAAGTAATTAACCAACAAGCTAACATCAACCAAAATATCCAACCAATAATCGCAAATAACGAACAATCAAAAACAAAAAGGCTAATTCGTTAACTCGATTTTTTTTTTGAAAATCACCGTGTCTCTGATAACGGCGTCAAAAACTTGATAGCGTGTTTTTAGTAGTAATAAATATATTCTATTTAGAGCTACACAAAATCAGGTTCTAAATTTATAAAATAATAATTACTTTAACTTAAAACATACACAATAGCCAAATGTACCTATCGCAGCGTAATATAGTTTAGGTAAGAAGCAAGTATCGAACCAATGGACACGGTCGAGTTCCAATACTCAACATGTGGACAATTTGTGTTTTTTAGCTAAATTTATTTATTATATATTAAAATATAGAACTTGTTTTTGTAGTCTGAACACACTAAGAGTATATCAGTGTAGACGTGTAGTCTTTAATAAAAAATATCAATTTTTTAAAACAACTCATTTTGACTCGAATCCGTGACCCGAACCCACCCGAACCCGTGCAGTTTGCCAGGCCTAGTTTAAAGTATTATTGCACTAAAACGTTGTTGCTCGCTTAGTTGACAACTAATGATCTTAACAAAGAATATGAATTTGTGCGGAATAAGAGATTAAAACTGTCATACAGAAAGCTGGATGTTATATTGAATCAACGGTCAAAAGATTACGGTGAGTGTGTGAACTTCGTCTTCACCTTGTTGAGAAAATCATATCTTTGTATATTCAGAAAAATGTTTCTGGTTTCTGTCTTTAGAGGTCTCTAAAGTCGTTCAGTCGTTTAGATATTTCTAAGCTTGTCTTCTGATTAGACACTTGAGCTTGTTCTTCAATATTTCTAACTACTTTATCAATCTAGTAAAGATAATTGCTAACAAACTTTATGATTAAACTATATTAAAAAGTATATAAGGTAACTTGAATTCAGTTGTTATACAAACATTTGGATTAAAAAAAGGTAACGCAATCATTATTTCCTAAACTAGATTTTATGCCCAAGTGACATATTTTCTAAGATATATAAATTTGAGTATCGATTTAAATAAACATTATATTCCAAAAAAACCAAATATATAATCCCAGAAAACCATATCCAAGAGATAAACATAAAGTTCCATCATTTTATTTATTTAAATACATTGACAAATATATATGTAACACTTTTATAAACTTGTGCACTCAAAGTTGGTCTTGAACTACCAAGTTCATTTTGAAAAAGTTACCTGATGACATGTATGTTTTAGGATTATCATCATACTCAAAACTATGACTCGATACCGGCACAGATGCTGTTTGAAGGGCAGCGCCTTTGCTTTTGTTTTTTCCGCTCCTTTATTTGCTCTTCAAGGGCGGCTTTTGCTTGTTCAGCCATCTGTGTTCTGGTTGTCGCATGCTCTGCTCTTGCCCTAAATTCACTCACGCTCATCATCGTGCTCTGGATATCTTTTATCAAATTCTCATTTTCTTGGGGGCTACTTTAGCTTCTTCGGATTTCTTCACCAAGATTTCATATTCTTCTAATGAAATTGTGATCGCATGGTCCGATTTTGACTCTTGAAATTGGATTTCTTCTTGATTTGATATTAATCTTTTGTTTTCTTCTTTAACTTCTTGCTTTTTAATAGCCATTTGTTGAAGAGCAAAATATGCGGTGGATTTCTCACAGTTTCCTTTTACCTCGGCAGCCTCAGCAGCCTCGGTTATAGATCTCTCTTTACGAAGCTCAGCTTTCAGCAACTCTAATTCGACTTGTGCTTTATTCTCTCTATCACGAATCTCATCCAATTCGCTTCTCATAGTTTCTAACCGAGTCAACTCGCTTTCATCCCTAAGTTTAAGTTCCATCATCAACCGAGTCAACTCGCTCTCTAACAACTCGATATCTTTCACTCGAGTCTCCATCACCTCCATTTGTTCCATGGCTTCAACCTTACCATTCACGGCTTCCACGAGCCGTTTTTCAACTCTAAGAAGCTCGGCTTGCGTTGACTTTGACTTGGTCAACTCATCGGTCATATCTCGAACCTTCGATTCGAGTTCCAATACATGGATTTTCGCTTCTTCGCATTCGTTGATGTGCATATCTTTTTCGAACTCCGAGTTCTTTAAAAGCAATGTGAGCTCTTCAACATCTTTAACAGAATAGATTGGATCCGTATCGATATCACTCATACCTAATTCACCAATTGATTCAATCGGTACGATTTCGATGGAAGTTGATTGTGGGGAGATGGAACAAATATGAGAAGGAAATGGTGTTGGTACCATCGGATTAATCGTTTTCCATTTGGTTTTTGTTTGCTTCCGGTAGAATCTAAGGAAAATTTCTGGTGTTTTGGGTGATGTTGATAAGTTAGCACATAATTTGATGCAAGTATATACCATACATTTGTTTGAAAATAGACGTGGAGGATCACATCGCCGCTTAGAGAAGATATTTCCTTTGAAATTTGAATCACAATAATCAATTTAACGATGCATCTAAACCAATCTTGAACATGAACCAATTGATATAGCTATGGGTTATCGTTAAAAAGTTGACTAGAAGAAGCACTCAAACCGTTCGATGAAATGCTTCACAAGAAAGAAGTTGTGTATACAACCATAATCTTGGGACATATATTGCTATTAAGGTGTTTGATGAAATAACTAGGCCAAAAATCCGTTCAAATTTAACCATACGTCCATGTTGATATGGACGTATGGTTGAAGAAAGTTACTATTGCTTCTGTTGGAAAAAAAAACTTGTGCACATTTTGTTTCAGGAATATTAGAGATGAACACTCTCTAACTAGTTCCAACAACTTATTTTCTTCTTTTTCCTCAAACATAACAACATTCTTTAATATGGTGATTCCTCGAGCGCATGAGTCATTCCCGTCAGTACACACTGTTTACTGCTTCGGTTATCGTACCCTGGGAAACAGACGGGTTCTTTTAGGAGAGACTCGAAATTTGTTTTAAGGAACCCATGTTGAACATGATGATGAATCCTCAGCCACAACCGTCAACAACTTTGTTTATTTGTTATTGCAGTCAAGGATACTACAAGAAGACTCAGTTGAAGTACCTGTTGAAGACACTGATTCGAGTCAATTCGTTTATATGAAATTGAAAATTTATTATTTAATGTTGTTTCGTTTTCTATACGTTATTGTACTAGTTCATTTCCCACATATATAGAGAGCATCGTTATAATTCTTAATTGTCTTTTTAATAAAAGGTGATCCACTTTCTTACAACTTCAAATCAATGAACATACACGGGCATGTGCTCACAACTAAGGTTGGCATTACAGGTCAGACACGACACGATAAGACACGATGACCTGTAGTGTTCGACACGAACACGACTCGCTAACTAATCGTGTCATTTTTTTCCAAATACGAACACGGCCAATTTAGAAACATGTCATCTGTTAATGGACCTATTTAGTGAGAGAATAAATATCACATGTGTAATGAAAGAAAAAAAATGTCAAAAGTTCATAAAAGATTAAAAAGTTGAATCATAAAATCAATTAACATAATAAATCTTAAACATTTTTAAAACAAAAACTTGTTTAGTGTTGGACTTGGGCTGGGCATGAATGCAAATAAAATGTTAACATGTCACTAACGGGTCTTAACAGGTTAACATGTCTTTAACCTGTTTAGACACGAATTTAACCGTGTCTTAACGTGTCGATCTGTTTAAGACATGAAACATATTAAGTTCAAACACAAGACATGTTAATCACGTGTCGTGTCGTGTTAAGAGGTCCGTGTCATAAATTGCCAGCCCTACTCACAGCCGGCCCATTTATAGCATTGGTGCTTAGAGTTGCACAAAAAAAACCTGTTTGTGAACCAAACTAGACTAAAAACAAGACCGGGTTGTTACCCTATAGGCTGAAACTGGTTTGATCCGAATCGAATAGGTCAAATCCCCCTCAATAACTGGTTTTAAACTGGTTAACACCCTCCCCCCTTCTTCCCTAAAAAACGGTTAAAACCCAATTCGGTTATGACTTATGTTAGACTAAAAATGAACCGATTTGGTTTGAAAAACCGATTTGGTTTGAAAAACCGATTTGTACACCTCTAATGGTGCTCACACAACTTGATATAGGGCATGCCAATACAACCCCGTGGGGCTTGGGGTGCTGATTCTTGCATGTAGTACACATAAAGATGTTGAGTTGGGGGAAATTGCAGCTAAAACATTGCTTTGACCTTAAAGCTGAGAACAAGAGCGATGGTTCACTTCTTGCTGCTAAGAGACTAAGAATATATATACAAGAACGGATTGGTTAAGATTCGTGTAAAATGTAAAACCAAGCTGTGTTGGATAATAGGTAAACATGAGTAACAAAAATTACTTATACTAATACATTTAGACATTTTTAAGACGTGTTTATCTTTTTGTTTGTAGTTAATTTTTTATATATATTAAAGATACATCACTCTTATCTTTGTAATGAATAGTCTGTTGTTTGGAAAGAAGATTGGAAAAAAGAAGTAAAAATGTCTATTTATTGGTTGGATGTAACTTCAAGGGATAGTAACATTGATTTTCTTCTTAATGGACTTCTTGCTTATTTTTCACTTCCTATCACACTATGTTTTTCACTTTGTCCCCTCTTATATTAAAATTTACATTTGCTTACTTACACAACTCCTTGTGTAACGATTAACATAAAAGAGATAAATTACGTAAACAGTAGACAAATGATACAAGTCCAGAGAGACCTTTACAAAAGTGTAGATTTGCGATCAACTTGTTTAACATTTAAACTTTTTCTTGGTTGTCTATACTTGATACATACATACATGATTTATATAAGTTCGTATGAAACTGAATATGAAATATTTTTAAAGAAGTTATAATTAATTAATTAAGGCACTAGATCAAAGTTTAAACTCAAAAACTAGATCCAAGTTTAAACTCAAAAACTTTTAGGTAATCCAACACTTTTTATAAGCTCCAAAACTGAGATTCCTTATACCCATTTAAGTTTTTATAAAATTAAGACTAAATTGAGTAAAAAAAAACATAAGAGTATCTTTGGGATGGTGGAGGAAGGGTGGGAGTTTGAGGATGAAGAAAGGGGGTGTTTGGGATGGGTTTTATAATTTACAATCTTTGTTTTTTATTTTTTTAATGTACGGGGTATTTTGGTAATTTTACATTGACTTAACAGACATCCAACCTAGGGGTCATTGGTGTTACAATCGTGCAAACTATTGGGCTAAACTTGTAGTTTCCCATTCCTAGAGGCTAAAAGTGAAATCTAGGTAAACCACAGGGGCCATCCGTATAATTAATTCTATTATTTATTGGGAAAACTTCATAAAATGGTAATAAAGTTTTAAAAATGTTCCAATTATGTCACTCATGCCTTTTTTGTCCAAATTGGGTCACTAAACCTTCAAATCAAGCCATCATCGAAACACGAAATGTGTCAAGAAACTTATGGAGGAGAAGATGTGTGGCTCGGGATTTCCAATATATGCAATTTTATTAAAAAATAAAAAAAACATGTTAATTATATTAAAAAAATAATCTAAAATCCATGTCACTATTCCACATCAGCATAAAAAAAAGTATTTCTAATTGAAACAAAAAAAGATCATGCTAAAAAAACATGTAAAACCCTATAATTTAAATAAAAAATGAAAGTTGAGTGACTTAATTAGATTTTTTTTTTAACTTGAGTGACCTAATTGAAATTTTTTTTAAACTTAATTACTTTTTTACAAAGTTACCCCTTTATTATTTTACTTTTTATTACATAAAAATTACTTTTTTACAAAGTTACCCCTTTATTATTTTACTTTTTATTACATAAAAAAGAAGAGAGAGTGTTGTAACCTGTAAGGGACCAAAAATGACTAAAACTAAAGTTCATGGACCATTAATGGAAAAATAACCTGTAAAAGGTAAAAGTGAAGTGAGAGAAGGAGACGCATAATATAATACCTGACAATTCCTTTTACCAGAGCTACTATTACCAAATCCAGATACACCGTGCAGTCATAAATTGTACCTCATGCAATAAAAGTTGTACATAGATGATAAATCATTTTACTTGCCAGCTGAACTCTTCGATAAGTGACGAAAGGGAGAGAATGAAATCGAAAAAGAGGGAATTTTGAGTGAGGGAGATTTGTCTCAAATCTCCACTCGATTGTTCATAGATTTGGAGTGGCGATTGAAAGAAGAATGGAGAAAGCATTGATTAAGGTCGGAAGCATCAAAGCGGGTAGTTTTTGGGTTTCGAAGAAGGCCAAAGAAGAGATCTCCAACATTTCGCAAGATCTTTCGGTATGTAATCAGTTAAATTTGGTTCACTCGATGAAATTGATTAATGCTTCAATTAGGGTTTGTTTGTTTGTTATATGGAATGACAATGTAGGATCTGCAAATTTCTTATGTAATTTGGATTATTTTTTGTTGTTTTTATGATTTTAAAGGTCATTAAGAAGCTCAATTTGATTTCACTATTTTGTGAAAAAAAAATTTTAATTTAGGATCTGATTACTTACTATCTAACTAAGAGCATATGTTTTTGCCAAAATTGCCAATTATGAGACTTGTTGAAGAAAGATATATTGGTAAATGCAATTATAGATTAGTCACTCAAGATCTTTGGTTGCTGTTATTTTTGTGAAAGATGTTGTTGTAAATGGTAATTCATCAAACTGGAATCTGATCTAACATGTGCAGCCTGAGCTTAAATTTTCTTTATTGTTTTCGCTATGGGAAGTTTGTATTTTTCTATGTGGAAAATGTGATATTTTCTTATGTAAATCATAGTTGTCAAGGCGCATAGACGCACTCAAGGCGCAAAGCCCGAGCCCGGAGCCTAGTCGCAAGGCGCAAAAAAAGCAAGAAGGTTTTTTTAAGCTAGGCGCATAGTACAAGAATGCCATTTTTAGGGGTTTTAAACTTGTTTAGGGCTAGTGTAGTCTTTTTTTAAAGGTGATTCCAGGCTTGAATAGAGGTTTTAGACAAGTTCTGGCGACTTTTAACCTATGTCGTCAGAATCCCTTCGGGCGTGCGCCTAGGCCCTCAGGCAAGGCGAGGCGCAGGAAAAGAGCCTTGCTGCAACCCAGACCCTCCGGCGACCTTCGAGCGAGATTCCGTTCGGATTCCAGTGGGATTCCAGCCAAATCCTTAAAATTTTAGCAAAATTCTACAAATTCCAAGCGAACCGGTCTTAACAATCAAAAAATGGCCCGCAACTAGCCCTAAACAAACCTAAAACATGTCTAAAACCCCAAAAACGGTGTATTTGGGCTATGCGCCTTGCTTATCTCGGGCCCTTGTTTTTTTAAGCGCCTAGGACCAAGGCTCACCCTTTGCGCTTTGAGTGCGCCTTTGACAACTATGCTTTTAGCCGGAATCTGGCTGGAAAACGCGCATAGGCGCTCGCCTGAGCTTGCTTTTACAAAAAAAGCCCCAAATCGCGCCTATGTCTCAACTAGGCACTAAACTTGCACCTCGTTGCACTTCTGCGCTTAGGCGCGCGCCTTGAAAACATAGATGTAAATTCAGTTTAATTAACAAGTCAAATTGAAGCTGAACTCGTTTTGATTAATTTATTTCTTGTTTCCATTTTTGCTCCATTTTGATTTGGTTTTTGTAGAACCTCAATGGAATTGATTGTTATTTGCATATATTTTCTTGGGATCTTTTTGTTTTTGTGGAATGTAATGTAGGATTTTCGTTATTATTATGTAATCGAGAGTGTATGTTCTTGGGTTTTTTCTAACTTTAGGGGTCAAAATTCGAGCTCACTTCATTTGCAGTTACCTTCTTCCTTTGAAGTTGTGACCGATGTGAGGTTAATTGGAGGACCCAAAGTTGGTAATGTGAAATAGCAGAAATCGACGAAGCATATTCGCGGGGGGGGGGGGAGGTAGTAAGAAGCTAGGAATTGGTTGATTAAAGTTGTTTCTGAGCTGGTGTTTTGATATGCGGTTTCAAAAATATTTGTGCCGTTTGATTAGTCATAAGGGCTAACTGCATAAAAAGATAACGAACTTTGATCTAATTTACATTTTAGGTAACCAACTTTGTTTGGCCCGAAGAAACCATCAAAGTGTCATAGGTTTTGATTTAAGGTAATTAGAACGGGTACTTACACGTCAGAGTGATATGGCGCTGACGTTTCAAAGACTTTGACCATGTTGACCTTTTTTCTGACTCGGAGTAATGTGGCGCCTGAAAACCGTTAGTCTTAGACAATTTCCTTGTATAAGTTACTATAAAACTTATATTTTTTTTCAGGCGTAATGTGTGTGTGTGTGTGTTATGACCAACAATCATACATGTGACTTGTTACCTAGGAAAATATATTTTGAATTTATTTTTAAGCCTTTTAGATTGTTAAATTTTGCTTTTGTAATCTTGAAATGATATCTTTCATGTTTGCAGACATTCTCAAACACTGTGGAAAAGAAGGCAAAATGGGTATTTGACAAGCTAAAAGGTATTGGATTACATTTTAATTATATATAAGTTGTGTGCGCTTTCCCAAAGCGTATTTATAATGCATAAAATCTCTTGAATCATTTTATGTAAAAATTAGAAATTACTATAATAATATAGTTTTTGTATTTACATTTTAATATTTGATTATTTGCAAAAAAGAGAGAAAAAAATTTGGATGCGTTTCTTTTGCGGGTAAAAAAAAATATGTTCTTTAACCCGTTAACCTGCCTACTCGACCCGTCTTGTTTGCCATGATAACTGATATTTCTTCACAGGCAAGCCGTTGAAACCGTTGCCTGATTTCCTTAGAGAATACAACCTTCCTCCCGGATTATTCCCACAAAACATCACGTGTTACGAGTTTGACGAGTCAAAGCTAAAACTAGTGGTCCACTTACCCCATCCTTGTGAGGTGTGCTTTAAGGACCAGTCGGTCATAAGATACGGGACTCGGGTCAAAGGGCTCGTGTCAAGGGGAAAGTTCACGGTGATTGATGGAATGAAGACGAAAATGTTGGTTTGGGTGGAAGTAACTAGTGTGGTTGTGGAGAACTATCGGTCCGATAAAGTGTGGTTCACGGCCGGTGTGAAAAAGTCGCGGCCTAGAGACGCTTACGAGACGCCTCGCGATGCTATTCGGGTTGATGAATATTAAATGTCACAAAAGAGAGATTAATTTTCTTGTGAGTTTGCATTTGTGGTGTTAATATATGATGTTTATGACCTTATTCATTGGTAGTTCTCTGTTCTTCAATAATCTTCTATGATAATATTTTTTTAAAGTTTTTAGTGTTTTGCCTATTTATGTTTTTTTTTTGGAGTTTTGTGTTAATCAAGAACACGGCGGCTTAAATCTTTTTGAAGAAGATTATGTTGATTAATTTATAGCTTTAAATAAACTCCAAAAACTAAAAAGAGATATGCTGAGGAATTGCAATAATCGGATTCATTAATATTACTTAAAAACTAGAAAGTCGTAAATTGATCCACCATTTTTCCTTCCAATTTTCACTTGTGATTTTGCCTTAACGGAAATCCGTACTCCTGTCCTGTTCGGTATTTGGTAATTAGCAGCCCAAAAATTAAACAATCCCGGCCCAATTATCAGTTTAATATATATAAAAAGAATTTTTTTTAAATGAGGGCCTTTTTAAGGTTCTAAGCTCTTTCTTTACCCGATATAACCGCCCTTATCAAGAATGTTTAGGCCTGTAAATGAACCGAATGAATACGAACATCGCCGTGTTCGTGTTATTTTATTTAATTTTAACTGAACACGAACACATAATCGAACACATTTTTTTGTTCATGTTCGTTCATTAAGAAAATGAAAATGTTCGTGTTCGTTCGTTAAAAAGCTAAACGAACACAAATAAACAAACATAAAACGAACAAAAACGGACAAACATAAAAAAAAGATAAACGAACATAAATGAAAATTAACGAACACACATTAAAAAGTCTAATACTTAATAATTCATCTAAAAACACATGTAAATTAGTGGTTCAAATGTACATGATTCATCCAAAAAAAATGAACACAAATAAACGAACGTTAATAAATGAACATATATGAACGAACATAAACGAACGAACTTCCCGTCGAACAGTTCATGAACGTTCGGTTTATTTACAGACCTAAGAATGTTTATGCACATGTTGTTTAACTTTTTTTATTGGTTAATATGTATTAAATACGTTAAAGTTGTTCATATTGTCGCCATTTGCCGGTGATTCTGGTAAAGTAAGAGTCAACTTGATCAAGTGGTCATTAGTTCCCCGGTAAGATGAGTCAATTGTTGCGATCTTAGGTCGAATGTGTGTTCTTTTATGGTGAGAAGGAAGAATGATAAAAGAACTTGTAACTAAATTTGTAACAGTGTGGTTATTTTTAATGATTTGGTATTTTGGTGGCCAAATAGTAAGAAAAGGTAAAAAAAATACAAAAGTAATAATTATAATAAAAATGGGCTACCTAATATTAGGGGTGTTCAAATTCGAATATCTGAAAATTTTGGTTAGCTCATTTCAGTGTCTAATTTGTTTGTTGGAATTTAGGGAGTTTCATCAACTAATGTCCAAAACATCGAAGTAATTATGCAAAGAAATTTAATGAGCATAATAATCAAGACACCAATGTTCTTACTTGTGCAAGTACCCTTCTCTTTACTCGGTATTCGATCCTGAGTCGTCTTTCAAAACCCCAATCGACAATCATTGTGAATGATTTAACTAATAGGGTATGAAAGTATAAGAACCACACTCTTCATTAAGTCGTAAGGCTAAGCGTAATGGCTATGCCACTCCAGTGGTGAAGCTGAGGTGGAGGGTGCGGCAACATAACACCCCGTCGTTTAAGATGCCACACTTTATGCTTATTGTGGTGGATCATCGCCGCTCCTTCATCCACACTCGCCACACACACACACACACACACACACTCCCTCTCTCTCTCTTCTCCGTTTTAAATATATGATTTTATTTTTAAAATGGGTTAAAGTGAAGCAGGTGTATTAAATAGGTGAAAGATGTTAATGTGACGCTCAATACTAAAAAGTGAATCATGACCATTACGGATAGCTTAACACATTTTATCTTCATCGTGTAATATCCAGGGTTTTCCAATGTATCAGTTCCGGTTATCAGTTTCAATTCTTTGTAATCCGTCTATTTCTGATTCTAATGAACGTATCATTTCCAAATCCTTACCCGTATTATTAAACTTGATTCTTATTAAAGTTAATTCCTAAAATAAAAAATGCAAAATAAATAGACTTTATAAATATATATATATATATGCTTTATTCGAAAATGGGTTAAAACTTTATAAGGTTATATTAATTATTGTGTATAAATAATAGACTTAGTAACTTTAAATACCTAAAAATTTATAAACCTATTTCAAACTTAAAACTTGTGAAAACTCACTCGATTTTATAAAATAAAACATATTATTTATTTTATAAAAGTCTAGGGTCTAAACTGTCAACATCCGAAACTTGTTTTAACTAAAACTCATGTGTTTAACATGAAATGATAAAATCCTCAAACATCAGGGACTAATGTGTAATTATCCCAAACTCCCAGAACCCAAACCCAGCCCCGAGTTCGAGCCTTCCCATGGCCGATTTTCACCGTCTTTTGTTCGAAAATGAAATCCCGGCCAAATACGTTGCACCTCGGGCTTCCATTCGCGCATGCGATCCTACCCCGAGGTGAATCAATGCGAAAATCCAACTGTAAACACGCGTAATGCCGGATTTTAATCCGTTTAAGCTCAACCATAAACCCCCAACTAATCGGGTATTAAATCTTGAAATCGATTATAAATACCGACTCCCCTGACCTCCTTGAACCCTCAATTCTTCGAACTAATACCTGCATTGCTCGATTGAAGCTTGCGTCGGCCGATTCTGAACTCAGACCCGACCTCGTCCATTTCGATATCATTTCAGGTAATTCTTGAGGCCATCATCTTCGTTTTCATCCTATAACCAAAAGCCCTCTGTCAATTTACAATGACAGAGGGATCTTCGATTCGAAATTTGAGTTTGAAAATCTAGCGTTCATACGGGATTTGGGGGCTGGTTCGGGATTGTGTTTAAAAGGTTTCTTTTTCAGATTATACACCAGCGAGGCCCGTAGCCGGGTGGTTAGTGCATGTGTGTGTGGACTTGGGTGGCCCGGGTTCGAATCCGGCCAACCCAAGTTTTGTGTTTTTCATATTTTTTAGACTTTTAAAACAATTTAAAACCTTCCAATTATTTTTATAAAATCTGTTATGTTTTTATAAACTTAAAACCGGATTTTATTTATAATTTTATTTCCAGAAAGTATTTTAATTAATTAAAACTTAACTAAAACTTATTTAACCTTTAATATTAAATACCTAGAAACTATAAAAATAATCTAAACTTTTATAAAAACTTATAAAATAAACTGAAATTATTTTGTAAAATCAGAAAACTAAATTTACTATTTATTTTCTATAGTAAATAAAATCTTTTGTTTAAAATTTAATAATAGGTTAACTAAACAGAAAATTATACAAAATCAGAAAATTTTATAAAACTTATATCCTTATTTTAGAAATCAGAAACTTATAAATTTTGTACATTTTTTATAAAATAAATTTCAAACTTAAAGGTTAATTATTTCTTTAGTTAAAACAAAAATAAAAAATAAATACATTTTATTTGAACATTTATAAACTTATAAACTTTAAAACATTTATAACCTATAATTAAAATATAAACTTATACCTATACACTTGTAACTAGTAGAAACCATTTTTTTTTATAAATTTATATTTATGGTTTATTTAATTAAACTTCTAAACAAATTTCAAAATATTATTTAGAGTTATTTTTATAATGGATAAACACTTAAATAATTTTGAGTAATTTATATAAATCATTTTGATTTAGATAAAGTACTTATTTCTAAACTCTTTTAAATAATTATTAATTGTCCTTTTTAGATAATTATTATTACCCTCAATAAGTATTTACTATTTATACTTAATAGTATTTACTTTTCTTTAGATAATTATTATTTATTCTTAATAATTATTTACTACTTATATCTAACAACTATTTATTAATTACTAGGTTAGACACGAGTTGAATAATAAAAATAAAAAATTCATAAAATTATAAGAATTTCTTAAGACTGAAATTATGTATAAGTAACGACTTTAAGTAATAAATCAATAATATTGAAAATAGAAAAAAATAATTATAATTCATAATATTCCATAATTTGAAAGTTAAGTATTCAAAATAATGTTTCCATAATATTGAAAATTTTAGAAACGTTATATAGTTATTTTTTAAAAATATTTTATAAAAGAATGAAAGAAAATGTTCAATTTATAAAAAATGTTTATAAACAAACCTATTTTTTTAAAATAAAAAACGTTTTATAAAAAGAATTATAGAAATCATTATTATTTAATAAGAGAGAGGCGAGAAACAAAAAAATAATATAAAAAACAAGTAAAGAAAACTTGTATAATTAATAGGAGAGAGAGACGGGGAAAAAAAGATGAGGATGTATAACAGAATGACAAGTGTCCTATCAAAACTTTTATTTATTATATAGTATAGATTTGGATAATTAATTTGTATCCTTAACAATTATCTATACTTTTAGATAACTACTAGTCATTCTAAATAATTATTTAACCCTTTAAATAATTATTTAGTTATTCTTTACTAAACAACTATTCATAATACTTATTTAAAACTTATTACAACACAATCACTACCGCATTCCCACATGAGACCCTAGTTTAATCATAGAGTCTTATATCCTTGTTATAAGACTCTTATGATCAATCTTTAAACTCTAGACTTTGTTAATAGGCTTGTTGTGAGTATATCACCCCTCAAAACTTTGCTACTCTTAATCCTTGTTGGACACTCCTTCATCCTTTCAGTTGAGTATACTTAGCCCTCTTTTTGTGTTGTTTTGATTTTATAAAACTTGGGGTGGAACATGTATCAAACTTTTAGACTTATACAATTCAAACTCAACTATGCTTATGTGCTTTCTATGTGTTATATGCTTTTTGAGACTTGCATTCTTAAAGTAAACTTAAAACTAGCATGTTCATTAACTTGGGTCGAGCCTACAGTGACAATGATAGATCTATTGTATTTGACCAATCCACCTAGATTGATTGACCCTTCGAAGGGAGCCCATGGTGATTGTTGCTGGATTTAAACTTAAACTTTTAATGGTAACCCTCGGGTTATGCCTAAACTTGGTTGGAGGTTTGAAATGCATAATGTTTAACTTGTTTGTTCTCACATTTATACTTAGATGCAATAATATAGTGAATTGTAAAACTTTTAAAGTCTTTGTTAAACGGTGTCAAAACCTTTGTATCTCATCAACTATTTTTAGTTGACAGTTTACTTAACATGTTTCAGGTGCTCAAGTTTGAGGCTTTCTTATGATCACATAGGATGCTTGGACCTGAAATATCTATCAATTTAAACTTATGTTATCATTGTGTTGTTGAACAATATGTTACTCTTTCCTTATATTTGAACCTTTAAATTTATTAGTGGAATATTTCAACCTTATTAGTCAACCTTGTGCTTTTGAACAACCGCGTCCGCCCTGACTTATAATCCGCCGTCGGTTGAGGTGTGTCACATGGTTAATAAAAGTACAAAGATCTTTTAAATTTTATGAAATAATCAATTTACCCTTACTATTCATATAATATTAAAATAGCAATGTTTCTTTGTGAGATAAGTTTACTGTAGATCTCCTATAAGTCTCCAAGCTTTGTGTACAACACTGTAAACAAGCCTGATTGGTGGTGGAGAATTGAGTGTGTGGAACGGTTTCATTTAACTAGAATGGAGAATAGACATAAATGGAGACACTTTTTTTTTCTTCTTACGTTTTAATTTTTTTTCTTACATTTTAATTTATAAGATAAATCTTATACGTTGTTCTCATACATGATGAGTTTACATAAATGTATTTGTTTTTTTTATATAAGTTTTTAAGGTTGTTAATTTCTGTGACAACACGAGGGACCTCTTTACGTGTTTATTTCTACTTACGTTTTATTTCAATCATAACTGAATCATCACAACGCGCGGGGTATAATTATAGTTATTATTAACATTAAACAAATAGCTCTAGATAACCACCCACCTTCATCTTGTTCGTCTCCCTTGTGCCCCTCCAGACCCTCCACCACCACCCCTCTTCTTTTACGTGGGTCGGTGTACATCCTGTAGGATTCGTTTTTGTGTATACTTTATATTCTCTGATAACTATGTGTTCACTTTCAGATTGAATTATTTGTTACACAAATATTTAACCGGATAATAATAAGAGATTTTTAAGAAAGAATGTGTGAAATATGTTAGGATTTTCGTATATATGAAACTGACCAAACACTCGTACATATAAGGGTGAACTTATGCAATGAAACGTCATGATTGTTGGTTGATAACCGTCACAAACGTTTGGAAATAAATTGTTGTTTCAATTAACTACGAATGACCAACTTCGTCCCGATGACCAAATCTACTCAGGATGACCAAAATTAATCTAGATGAGTAAAACTGTTCCGAGTGAGTAAATTAGTCAGGATGACTAATTTTAGTAGTTTTGTACTTCCAGTGCATAAAAAAAGATAATTTCAAGTTGACATGACAGCTTAACCCTAGTCAGGAGCGTTGCCCCTTGGATCCCACTAGGGGTTGCCGCCCCTATGCCTCTGTTAATCAGGGGCATCCCTTTTGAAACAACAAAGTGTCATATGCACCAAAAATCACAAGTCTCTCAAACAAGTGCGCACACCTACCAACGTGTGTTGATGTTTCATTTTAACTTCTCATTTTGGTTATTAAATAAATCTAATCCCACAAAATAACTAGATGACACTAAAATCATAAAAATATCACTGGTAAGAGATTATCATAATAATCAAGCAAAAATATTTGGTAATGATGACGTAAGTTTTGAATCAACCTTAATGTATGAACTTTGTTTTATACATAGTACACATTTTATATATTATGTCAATCTAGATACCTTACTAAGTTGACCGTCGAAGGGTGTTTTCTAGAATTTCAACCTCAATCAGCTTCTAACAAGTTCCCTACATCAGGGGCGGCCATAAGGGGGGCGGGAGGGTGACCGTCCGGGGCCCGATCTTTTAAGGTGCGCGTAGTTTTAAAATTTTTTTTACTTGAGTTTGACCCTCTAGATTGTCTCCATCAGTTACATATTTCATGTTTTAAAATATTACAAAAGCTTGAGTTAGATGGGTTGGTTTTAAATTATTTGTTAATGCTTTTCCACTCAAGAAGGTTGCATGTTCTATTCCTGCAGCCCTCCTTTTTATTTTTCTTCTTTTTAAAATGGATCATTGCTCCTCTTAACTTTAGTTAAATTACAAAAGTCATCCACAACTTTGTAATTATTAATCTGACACCCCTGACTTTGCGAAAATGACATAACTAACCCCTAACTTTATAAATTGGTAATTTGAAACTTCTCTCTCCACTTTGGTAAAATGGCAAAACTCACCCTAGCTTTGTAAATTGTTAATTTTACCACCTCAAGTTTAACGAATTTATCGTTTCAATGTTAACTCCTATTCGCGCCACAATTTATCTATTTTTCGAACTCCATGACCGAGTCGTGGCAACTTCGTACGTTTCTTTTATGTAGTTAGTGACGTTATTGTTCTCGCCGCAATGCGCGTGACGAGGTTCGCAAACCCGCCGCAACGCGCGAGTCATATTTTATAGTATATACATATTTATAAAAGGTCCAACTTGTATTATCCATTTATACTATTAACTCACTTAGAAATAAAAAAAATTCCCACTATTTGTATTATCCATTTATCTTATTAACCCACTTAGAAATTAAAAAAAGTCCACTAGATTTTCAAACTTATTAAAAAATAACAAAATAATCGTTATTCGTTTATTATAGTTTTTTATTATGCGATTATGAGTTTATACTATGGGACTCATTTTTTTAAATGTCCCGGGCCCAAAATATTTTAAGGAATCTCAGGATCGGCCCTGCCCTACATATTATAGCTTAGACCTGGATCCATGAAAGACTCCGAATATTAGGCACATTTAACCCGATAACAAGACCTAACCCATATTTCATTACAGTAAGATCTATGATTTAAACAAAACACGTGTAGAAGTAAAGAATATGTTTTCTATATCTTTATAACTTTTAATAAGAAGATCAAAACCATAATTCATTAAAAGTTAGAATAATATCAACAAACAAAAACACCTAATTTAGTCATTCGACCCGATTGATAACTCAATGGTTGGGCATGATAAACACGTGGCCGAGTCAGTTAACTCGGCGTCCTTCACACGCTAACACATATCCAAACCGACACCCGAACCGGCCGTCGTCCCCACACACAGTAAACCCTCGACACACACACACACACACACACACACTTCACCTCTGATCTCCAGCTCGATTCACATATATTCAAAATCTATCAATCTATCGGCGATCAGAAAACTATGTCGGACGAAGAGCATCAGTTTGAATCAAAGGCCGACGCCGGTGCTTCCAAGACCTACCCTCAGCAAGCCGGTACTATCCGCAAGGGCGGTCACATCGTCATAAAAAATCGCGCTTGCAAGGTTTCGATTTCCTATTTTAAACCCTAATTTGGTTTTGGTTAGGTGTTTAGATGTGTTTATTGGGGCTAATCTGGTTTTAGTTTACCAAACTGTTGTTATTCAAGTATCAGTAGTCACTTTGCAAACGCCCATATTGAATCATTTCATGTTGTTAGATTTGGATTTGGGATCTCTGACCTATATCTGTTGCATTGAATTTGATTGTTTGTTTGTTAGGGGGGCTATTGAACCCTAGTGACAGAGAAATTGGGGGTAAAGATCCATGCTTTTGATCTTTGAGCATAACTGTTTTCCGTTTAAGTGAATCAGTTTCTGATCCGTGTGCCAATTGCCCCTGGCCTAAACAATATACCACTTTCATAAATTAAGTTATTTGTTAAAAGGGTCATGGTTATTGCTTGTTCTTGTTCTTAATTTTGCATCAAATATGTTAAAAGAGTCATGGTTATAACTTTCAACGGGGCGGCGTTCAGTGTTGTAAAAATTGCTAGTCGCTAGTTTGGCTGTTGGGTACCAAAAATTTAGCTACAAATAAACTTTATATATGTTTTAATATATAAAAAATATATATGTACAACTTCTTGATGCACACACATGTAAAAGTTTTGGTCAATTTTGTTAAAACTATAATTTTGAGGATGAAACTTGTATTTTTATTAAAGAACAAGTGATAAATGAATAAAATAAAAAAATCCTTGGGCCAATTTGACCGCCTAGGACCAACTAGCGATTAGTGGACCGAGTACATGAAAATTTCAAGGTGATTATCTGATTAGCGATTAATCGTCGATTTTTGCAACACTGGGTGGTGTAGTGGTAAGTGCTCGAGTCTCTCTAATAGAGGTCTCAGGTTCGTATCCAATGTCCACTACTTTTAACTCTCTTGAAGGGCACCTACCTAGCGCAAGCTGTTTTACCGGGTATTGGCGGCTCCCGTGAGTTTTACAGTAATGGGTTCACACGGTTATTAAGAAAAAGTGTCATGGTTTTATGCATGGTTGTTTTACAGGTTGTAGAAGTTTCTACCTCCAAGACTGGCAAGCATGGTCATGCTAAGTGTCACTTTGTAGCAATTGACATCTTCAATGGGAAAAAGCTTGAAGATATCGTGCCCTCGTCTCATAACTGTGATGTAATTAATCCTTGTTGTCTTGTCTTTTTATCCCATTTCTTGAATCAACTGATTATTTTCTTATATATGTTTTGTAGGTTCCTCATGTCAGCCGTACTGACTACCAGCTAATTGATATTTCTGAGGATGGATTTGTACGGTTCATTCTGTTCATTCTTGGTGATTTATTTTATAGTAATACTTAAAGACTTAGATTATTATTTATGATCATATCATGTCAGGTGAGTTTGCTGACTGAAAATGGTAACACCAAGGATGATCTGAAGCTCCCAACTGATGATGCTCTCCTGACACAGGTTTGCCATGCCATACCGCTTTATTATGTTATTCTTACGAGATTAATATAAGCAGAGTGTTGTTGTTTAATCGTATTACTGATTTTATATACATATGCTTTATTTTAAGTAGAAATGCAAATCTTTAGTCCTTAACAGATTAAGTCTGAGAAATAAATAGTAAGAATGTGAGTAAAGTTTTGAAGGTTCCAAATATGAGCAAGATGTCAGTTTATTTAAATCAGTGTCATCGATTTGTTAATAGTTGAGGATTGTGGAGAAATATCTAATTTATAACTGAAATCTTTTTCAAAACAATTTTTTTGACCGTTGAATCACTTCATTTAAAGGCCGGTCAACTTGTTTTTTTGGACGAGAGCTTTATTTATTTACTGGTAGCTGACTTTCTTATGGATGTTGTGTAGATTAAGGATGGATTTTCAGAGGGAAAGGATCTGGTGGTGAGTGTGATGTCAGCAATGGGGGAGGAGCAGATTTGCGCACTCAAGGACATCGGCCCCAAATAAACAATTTCATCAACAGAAGCTTTAGCTTTTCTGTTGTAATGCTAGCAGTTTACCATCTGCATTTCTGTTTGGAACATCTTAAGATTTTACTTGGAATTTCTTTAATTGAAAACTTGCAGCAGCTATGATATTGATTTAGGGCTGCAAATATGATAATGGTGTCTGTGGTTGTACTTTCTTAATTCCTACTTTTTAATGTATTGAAATACAAAGGGTGCTGTTGCTATGGTGGTTGGAGTCGGATATGTAGTAGTCGTCGAAGAGTCTAAGGTTGGTAGAGGTGATGAGGGTTGGGGTTTATATGTTACTAACACGTTGAGCATGCAAATTGTCGAGCTAGGGCATATAAGGTCTGGATTGAAATTATTAGAGCTTGTGATCTATGTATGCATTGATACCTCGACATCAAAACGAGCTTGTTTTATTGAGCATGGTGGTTCTATTGAAGTAGAAGTTATTTGGGTCTGTTGCGGGTGTCTAGTGTAGGGTTGTCGGGTTGAGTCGGAAGCTAGCCTGGGTCTGTTCGATCGGTATGCATTCTTGTTGTGTATGGTGCTTAGACTGTACTTGTCTAGAATAATGGGTGTTTGGGTTTGTATTTTTGGCTTATGTTTGTTGGTTTTGATTTATTTTATATCAAGTTTGAAAGTTAAAAGAACATGTCGATAATACATTCAAATGTTTCATATCATGTTTTGTTACAAAATAGAAAAAAAGTTTAGAAAGCGGGCCTAGAAATGTTTTCATGAGAGTTGGAAATGTTTGGGGTCGGTTGACTAGCGATATATAATGTGTAAAGAACACTATTTTTTTCATGGGGGTGATTAGGGGGCTATTGCAGAATTTTATATGAGACGATCGAGATTTTAACGTGTATATATCACTAATTTTTTTCTTTTATGGAGGGTGGTTACTCCTTAAGAGGTCTACCTATGAGAAGAAGTTCATTTAAACTCGCCATACCTAATTCTTATTAATTGTTTCATATTTTAAGTATATATGGTTAACAACGGAGTTAACGACCAAGTCTCTTGGCTTGTATTTACAAAGACCCTCTTATTCTATTCCATAATTACGTTTTACGTCCCTGTTTATTTATGAATGTACAGAAATGGACTATATTAGTGTGTTTCCATTTACAATATTCAATTGTTATTGTGGAGGTGGTATATACGAGTTCTAGATGGGGGATGATTAGATTTAGGGTTTTTATCTGGTTTGAAATCAATCACATGTTTGAAGGTTTGAAACATAAAATTTGGGGCATGCAGAGGGATTTGATCTATGAAGAGAAGAGAATGGCGGTGGTTGAAAAGGAGTGGTGGTTGTCGGGGTCAGGGGCGGATCTATGTAGAGGCGAGGGGTACTTGACGGTACCCCTCAACTTTTGACGCGCAGCGGGATTTTTTTTTTACTGTTTTATGTATGCAGATACCCCTGAACGAAATTTTAGATACCCCTGGATTTTTTTCCTAGATCCGCCACTGGTCGGGGTGGTGTAGAAGAATTGAAGCGGTGGTTGAGGGTATCAAGTGTAGAAAATTTGTCGTAGGAGAAGTTATTTGGGTCTGTTACGACGACTAAAGGTAGTCGAAGATGGTGGGTTAAAATCATCCTAAATTGAAGAGACGTTAACTAAACGTTAGTTAATGTTCAAAACAAATAAAAAGTGAAAGCAAAAGCAAAAGTAGGGACTATATCTATACATATTTTCAACTAGGAACGATTTATAAAATATAATATTATACGCCATGTATATAAATATATATAACTAGTATTTGTGCCCGGCGCGTTGCGGCCGAAACAAACGAAACAAAACAAACATCATGGCGAACAACCAACCCATACCTATTGAAAGAATCGGAAATTATTTTTAAAAACCTAAAAAAAGAAATAAAATACCCTTATATTAATTTGTAAAAAGCATCAATTCAAAATTTGGCTTAAACAAATGAAATTTTGACGATTTCAGGTCTTCTTCCATGGAAAAGATATTCTTAACCAAAGGGGTATTATGGTCACTCCATCCCTAGTTCTTGATATATTATGTCGATACTGAGAGGCAATGAAAATAAACGATATTTATAATATGAACAAAGAGATGAGTAAATGAACCAATTGGTACCAGTTTGGTTAACTGTATTACTCATACTGGAGTAGAACCAAATACATATTTTGAGCTGTTTCATTGTGCAGTACCTGAAATCCAAAATTATACTATCAAGTCAAATTAAAAAAAAAAATGTGCTTCACATGAAATGTGGGTATTTTGAATGATTTGCATAATCTGTTAGTGTGCCATGTGGGCACAGAGCAAAAGATGTGGCCTTTTTGATGCTTTGTGATTTGAGTTTAAATGTCTTTTATAATCAAAGAATGAAATTGTTGATAGTAAGATTAATGTCAAGGATGCACTAAAATATGCAGACTAAATAACATAGATTTAAACTTTTTTTTTTCCATCCTATTAAATAAATGTTGGGTACCATATTAAACAAATATTTTCATCCTATTAAATAAGTAATTTACTATACTAAGTTTTAGAGATTGTTTAGTGAATTTTACAGTTTTATATGCACAACACCCATTCAGGTTAAAGCATCAATTTTCACAAATCCAAAGCATCAATATTCACAAACCGAAGTTCGCATGCTTCTGAAACGACAAATTGCTTTCACTTATTAGATACCCATCCCCCCTCACCAATACACACACACATACTTGTTTGATGTAATGATCGTGCAAACAATTGATGAAGTTGGGTGAATTCCACTTGCAGTTTTGAATGGTTGATCCTAATATTATGACTGTATGTTGGTATTATTATTATTATTAGTATATATGGCTGCATGTTTCATGTTAAATCTCAGTTTCTAAACAGTAGAATGGGTTTGAGACAAATTGATTACAGGTCTAAACAGTAGTTTCGGAAGTTATATTCCTCTTTAAATCTTTTCAATGTTATTAAGTTTAAAAGATTTAAATTGTTGTTTATTTCTGGGTGTTCAGCAAGAACTAAAAACTAAACTAAAAAAAACTATATCCTTTGATATTTTAACAATTTTTTTTGGAATGGGTTTGAGTCAAATTGAGTGGCGGTCTAAACGGGACGTTTTGTCAAAAACACCAATTTGGTCAGGTTAAAACAGTCTTTGAAGATGTTAATTGTCTGATTTGAAATCCATTTAGGTTAAAGAACCAATTTCATAAACCCAATCTGATGCGAACTTGCAAATTTTAATGCAATGTTTAGCATTATATCAGTAGAACTTTAAGAAGTTCAGGTCGCATGCTTATTAACTAACAAACTGCTTTAGATGGCCAGGGGCGTGATCGCTGTGACTTACAGTGGTTTCGGAAGAAGGGAAAAGAAACCTCTACATGAAATCAAATTAAGAACAATCACCTTGAAGGTTTGAAAAGCAAATCAAAGATATTACATAGAAAACCTTAAAAATCATATTTCGGAAACTAAATGCTTTAAGTGAAAAGGTGAAAATGATGTAAACAAAAAAAAGGAACCGAGAACAGAAACTGTAAAGCAATCAAACAAATAAGTTAGGTTCCTGTTGGGTAGGTATGATTTAACCAAAGACTTTCAAAAGTCAAGTTTGAAGGTTGCTTGAAAAAATCAAGATTAATCAGAATTAAAAATAACGGAATTCGCAGATCATTGTTTCAGATTGTAACCCACATTAGTACTCATCCGCAGGCAACCTCAGCCCTCGTTTGGAAATGATACATTCGTTTCAATTTGGATTGTTCGATAAACACGAAGAACAAAGTTTTGGTTTCAAATCGGAATCCACAGGCACCTTTAAAGGATTGCTTTACCGTTTGATGATCCAAGGTTATTAGTTTGTTATATCATATTGATTACATCTGATTACCCCTCAAACCCAAAGATCATATAAAAAGCGATGGAAGCAAATCAAAGTCAAAGAACGATCAATGTTTGAAAAATTGTTGTGCACAGTGGCGGATCCAGAGTTTTTCTTGAGCGGGTGCACAAAAAAGGGTCGGCTCAATAAATAGGGTCAAAATTGAGTCGGCTAAAAAAGTCGTGTAAAAAACGGGTCGACTATAAAAAAACATGCCGGGTTAAAATGGGTCGGATAAAAAACATTTAACGCTTATTTACTTAATGATATTGTAATTACACATACTTATTTACTTAGTGATATAATAAGTTTAACATCTTCCGTTGAAACTCAAACCTATATAGAAAACAAAAAAATAATTACCCCACAAAAGTGGTGTGAGCTCAAATTTCACAAGTGTAGGTTTATATGCTACTTTTAAGAGTAAAAAAAACTGTTGTTAAAGAAAACACACATTACTCGTCTACTTAATTTCATTAATTATGATTAATACGTAATATAATAATATGAGATGTTAATTTTATGATTACTTAAAATTTAAATAAAACTTAAATTGTAACTTAAATCAATTAAATTGGGTTAATGTTATTAAAAAAAAATAGTGTTAAAGTTCACCTTTAAATGTTGAAATTAAATAATGTATTTCCCTAGACAAAGTTACCTCTCTCTACATTTAATTGTTCCCAATCAAACATCATCTTTTTTTCTACTTTTATCTCTCTAAACTTCATCTTCCCCATCAAAACAATGTCAACCATTAAGCTTTCACGTTTTCACAGAGGCATTTCTTCATAGCAAGTAATCACCAACATCTTCGGTTTCCTTCTTTCTCTCTCAATCAGCGGATGCCATAGGTGCCTCCCAAGTATTTTCGAAAGTGTCTGCTTAAAAAACCTTAATGTTTTCTACTACTACGATGAATCTCAGCGGGTGCCTCGCCACCCCATGGGCTTGTCTTCAATCCGCCACTGGCGAGACAACATTAAAAGGAATCTCTGTGATACGGAAGCAACCCATGAGGGATAAAATTAAAGAATCCAGCGAGTGGATCAAAGCAAAACATCTTTGTCATGTGAGGTGAACAAATCTAAACACTTTGTGTGAAGCAACAAAGTATGAGAACCAATCATGTGATATGATTAAGGTATATATAATCGAGTGATTGCATCAAACATAATAAATCATATAAGTTAGCATCTAATGACCAAATCGACAATGGCATAAAATAACATGCAATTCAATTCAATCTATGAATCAAATAATAAGCACATCAAAAACAAATTTTAAATTGCATACTGATATCAAAATTAAGTTTGTAAACGGGAGTGAGGACATACCGGTTTCATAAAGAAGAATTGTAGTCCGTGATTTGGTGTATAGAGATTTGGATGTCTAGATAAGCAAAAAATTACTATAAGAAACTGTAACACCCATAATTGGAACACCAATTATTAAAACATTTAAACGCACGTGGAAACTTTAATCCCATAATTTTTTTTAAAACCCTCGCGTACCGCGAGGGAGCTCCAAACATGCCCGCCCGAGAACCAGGTCTCTCGAATGCCGCGAGAGAACCCATCCTGATTCTCGCGTACCGCGAGGGACCTGAGTAAACATAAAGTTTATTCAGTTTGCCCAGTTCCATGCTTAGTCATTTTTCCATTCCACTTGACACAAAAATTACCAAACACTTGGTTTTTGTTCAAAACATTTATAACACTAAATATGGACACCAAAACAACAATTCAAATGTCAATTTACACCACATTTAACGGATTTTTCTTCAAATCCCAAAAACACCAAATATGCATAAGAGAACCCTCCAACGCCTTGGACTTGACCTTGACTTACATTGAAGCTTTTCCTACATAACCACATGAACATATCACCATTAGTAAGGAAGATAAACATATCAAACAAGTAATTACTACTTGTTTTCACCCATTTACCCATTTGACCCGTTTGCACCCAAATAGTCAAATAAGATTCTTAACACTTGCAATTCCACTACAAGTTTCATTCTTTTCATTTTTTATTCATAATACAACTTTCCATATTCATTATGGCACTTAGGCCATAACCTCATATCCATTATGATACTTAGATCATAACCTTATATCCATTATGATTCATAGATCATAACCTCATATCCATTATGATTCATAGATCATAACCTCATATCCATTATGATTCTTAGATCATAACCTCATTCACACATATCCATTATAGTATTACACTATAACTACATTCATTTATGCACATATCCATTATAGCATTCAACTATAACTATATTCATTCTTTTCCACATAACCATTATGGTATTACCACTATAACCATATTCATTCATTTGCACATATCCATTATAGTTTTATCACTATAATTACATTCATACATTTTCACATACTAGTTGATGCATAATCTTACACATTCATTTCAACACATAGTATGCACACATATCACATATACCACCCATTTATCAACATTACTAAGTAAGTGTAAAGACACTTACCTTTTGGGTTGGAAGATCCCGCACCTCCTTCTCGGTTCACAATTTGATTACCTAAACATATAAACTTAGTTTAGTAATCTAACATACATACATAATCACATTACAATTGAGTCCACAACCCAATTTCCATTTCCAACCTAAACTGATCCGTTTAGGTTATTCCCATAACCAAACACCCTCTTTCAATACAAACTCACTTACTTGAGTTTTCTTTCCAATACCTTGACACTAATTTCTCATTCAATAACTTTTATTAGGTCAATTTGGTGCTCATTCAAGTGTCTAATACCACATAAACACTTAATCATCACTAATTCAACATTCTAGAATCATGATCCAAACACCCCTAATTTTCTCCATATGAACCCTAACTTCTCATAATCAAAATCAAAGGGTTCTAGGATGTTAATCACCACTTTTTACCTTTAGTTTAGCTAGATTATCCACAATCTAACACTAATTAATCACATGCATACATAATTTTTGGATTTCTACAAAACCCACCCACTAACACATTCAAAAGTGAAATCAAAGGAAGATAATCATTTACTTTATGTTAGGAAGGTGTTGTGTGAACCAAAACCTTCATAATCCAAGCTTCAAATGCAAGAATTAGCTCAAAACCAGTTTTCTCCTTTTCTCCTCTTGGAATGAACGACCCCAAACCCAAAATGGGTTCAATTTTGACTTCTCCAAGTCAATATGGCAGATTTTCCATGTTACACTTTTGGCCCCTCAACTTTCTCTTCACCCATTTCATTCCAAAATTAGTTAAAACTAGTATAACCCTATTACTAACTTGAAACCCACTTGTTTCAACTTATTTATAATATATTAGTTTCATTCCAAAAATTTGCTTTAAATCAGTGTTTTTAGGTAGAAATAAGTGTGACGGCAAAGAAGTAAAATTGATTTGAAGAAATAAACAAAATATAGGTGGGAGTACTATAAATCGCATATAGACCACAATTCAAAGTATCAAACTTGAATCAATTGTAGAACCGCTCCTTTGGTTTTTGGTTTTGCTTTCCGATAAATCCCACATTTTTCATGCTCGAGTTTTGATGGTTTTGTGTCTCACAAACAATGAACAAATGTCAGATTCTAACATACATTTGATTAGACTTTCAATGTCGTTATCATCATCATGTAATGTTTGTTGTTTTTCTTTTTTTGAACGTCGAACATTGAATGTTGTGACGTCGCACCCCCCCGTCAAATGAGAGAGCCTCGTCTAACTTCGGCCAATATATTGTCTTAACTGGGCCCACTTGACGTCAGCGTTGGAGAGTTGTGAAATCATTTGTAAGTATTGCATTAGTTGTGAAATCATCTTAATCTGGTCGGATTCCATCTAAAACTTTCAACTCAAAACTGATGCTAATGCATTTGTAAGTATTGCATTAGTTGTGAAATCATCTTAATCTTTATGTAGTTGATAAGAAATATCTGCACAAAACTTTGTTTTGTTTTGATATATATGATCATTTATTAACGACTAAATTACAGAAAACAACCTTTAGGTATATATCAAATTACACTTGTAAACTTTAATCTTCACTAATTACACTGGACACCCTTTATATATATGATTTGTATCAAGTTATAACCTTTAGACTAACCGAAGTTAGATTTTTCAGTTAAATGACATGTAAATGACTAATTTACCCTTCATTCTTATATTAACAAATTAATATATATATATAGAGAGAGAGATATATGTGTGTGTATATATATATATATACTAGGTTATATACCCATGTATTACATGTGGTTGTTTAATTGGAAAAATGAAAATACAATAATGCATGAGGAAAATTAGATTTCAAATTAAGTAATAATTAGAATTCAAATTTTATATATTTTTTTTTGAAAAAAAAACATTAACATAATTAGATTTCAAAATTCAAACTTACTTAAAATAGGAGAAATTAGAAGTTTTTAGTGAGAAAAAATATGGTGATGACACGTGTCATTATTTAAAATCATTTATTAGAATAATGATATTACTCTCTCAAGCTCTATAACAAGTAAGAAGGCATAATTAGGGTCGTCCCCAAGAAATTAAGAATCCGGATCGACATAAAAAAATGCCCCCATTCCCTCCCTCAATATGCACGTATATAAAAAAAATTCTATAATACCGCGATAAAAAATGCCCCTCATTCTCCCCTCAATATGCACGTTTTGTGTAATTGGGATGAGCCATGGGATAAATGTATAAAGATTTGGCTATTTGGTATTACCGGGTTGGGTATAACTATTAAATTGGGTATTACTGGGTTGGATTTCAATTAAAATTGCCCCTAAATTTTACATAATTTATAAGTTATTTTTTTTATAATATATATATAATTTTTTTAAAATTTATGCCCCACTCGTAAACATGCCCCGGTATCGCGGAACCACCCGCACCACCCTCTAAGCCGGCCTTTAGCATAATGGATGGGACCCACAATGCTTTTGAATTTATTTTATTTTATAATAGTAAGGGTAATTTGATCGTTTTTAAAAACTAACTGAAAAATCTAACATCTGTTAGTTTAAAGGTTATAACTTAATACAAACCATTTACATAAAGGGTGTCTAGCGTAATTAATGAAGATAAAGGTCTGCGAGTGTAATTTAGTATATACTTAAATGTTGCTTTCTGTAATTTAGTCTTTATTAACGGCATGATTAACAAAAACCACTATAATATTGATCAAACATGTTGAACGTTGGTTGATCACAGTGAAACAAATCAAAACCAATTAATCGTACACATTTACAATAAAAACCAGTTGAATATAAATATTTTTTTAATCATATTTATAAACATACCCATATTATTACATCGTACACATTTACAATTACTAACTTATGAACAGTAACTTACTATCTCCGTTGCAATTGGTACAACCACTTCAACCATCCTCACACCCTCTTATCATCTTTCGCCTCCAAACAAAGAAATGAAGCAACCAGATCGGTGACTGAATCATCTTCTTCATGTTCTTCACTCGATCGCAGCAAGGGTTTCACAGTATGCTATCCGTTTCGATTTGATTGTTGAAATTGGGCTCTCCCACGGCAGCTAGAGAGACGACCTAGGGTTTCACGATGGTCCTTCTACATGTTACGGTTAATCGGAGGTCCAGATGAGCATCAATGAAGAATATGATGATACAAATCGACCGATAAGGTGGTTAGGCAGAGAGATGGTGGCTGTTCAAGGATCGGTGAGCGACGAAGGTACCGGAATAGGGCTTCGACGAGGACAGAAGGTTGATCAGTAGTTGCAGGTATCAACAAAGGAAATTACTTGCAGAAGACGGTGATGAGTGGCGATTAAGGTAAGATCTGACCCTCCCCTTTTCTGTTATTGTAACTATGGTGGTTCATTTGATGTACGATCCGTTGTAGACGCCCATTGATTTACATATTAAGGTCTTATTTCTCAAGTTTGTGTGCTTAATTTGGTACTTGCAGAAGGAGCTTTCACCTCTTTTCAAGCAATTTGTAGAATCAATCTTTGTTGAATTGGTTAGAAGTGTTGAAGACAAGTGTTAAAATGGTACGATGACTGTCATTAGGTCAACTAAGTTTCAAGATGAGCCTTCTTCCTTGATCAATCATTATGCAAAAACATTAAATCAATGACATTAGTCTTAATAAAAATCTCATTAACGATTTGAAAGCCCATTTTAGACTTTGTTAACTTGGAGATGATCAAGTTAAAGACAAGAAATTTGTTAAATTTGATTTTTGTACACCTGAATGCGCCCATTTCATTTATTTTCACCAAATTGGAAATGTTACTGCTGTGAGATTTGAAAATGGGTCAATCATTGAAGCAGATTTGGTAACTTAATTGCCACATTTTTTCACAATAATTTTCAGCCAAAGTTTACACTATTCCTTTAAATTTGTTCAATTTGTTAATTTGTTATTAGTATCCAAATTTGACTGTTAGTCCCTTTGATAAAGCTGTTAGTTTAAATACAACTCTTAGAGCATTCCCAGCCCGTTTTTTATATTTCGTATCCTTATTCTTATAATTACACTAAAAAACACTAGTGAAACACCCTACTTATTTCACTATTATTTTATCAGAATTTAATGCGGAAAACATGTCCCAAATCATTAAAAATCTTGCCATAAGGGCTAAGGTAACTTTTCATTTATAATAATATTGTTTTACAAAAAGGATAATATAATTACATTATCCTATATAGGGATTTTCCAACTCCGATCAGCCACGTGCTTCTTTCCTGTAGTGTTTGGAAAACGTTTTTGAATTAGCTTACGCTAAGTAAGTACACTGCATCGTTCATTTTATTATGAACCCTTTAGGTTCTTATTGTTCAAGTTTTCTGGGGCTCTCGAGCCCATGTCATGGTTGGAAAAATCGCTAAGCGCTAGTCGGGTGGTGGGGTGGGGCCTAGGCCTAGGCGGGATTAATCGGATTAGAATTTTTATATGTAATTTTTAGTTTTTTATATATACACACACATTTTTATAAGTAATTTTTATAAAAGTATTCATTTTTAAATATTTATACACATATTTGGCTGGAATTTGAAGGGGTTGACTGGAAAACCCAAGGTTTTTCTGGAAAATCCAAGGCTTTCGCCGGAATTTGGCCGAAAATTTCAGGTTTTTACCGAAATTTTCGCCGGAATCTGGCCGCTAGGCCCGCCTAGACCCGCCTAGGCCCGATTCCGATTAACGGTCCGCCTAGCTCAAAATTACAAGTTAAATGGCCGCCTAGGCCCGATTTTTACAACACTGGCCCACGTGACCATCTCTGGACGTACCTCCGGCCATGCTTTGGTATATTCTATGGGTATGCTAACCCCCTCGCAACTATCTCAGGCCTCTGCCTCCAGTCCGAGAATTGGCAAGGTCCTTATACTCGTCAGTATAGGCATCCTTGCATTTTTCATCAAGACTCATTCATTCCTCAGCCACGTAGGCTTTTACTCTTTCAGCCCCGAAGGCCTAGAGTTTCCTTTTCCTTTTCTTTTCTTTTTATTTATTGAGATCCACCTTACAGGCCGGGTATCTCATTTCATTTGGGACCTTGAGTATCTTTTTGACTCACAGCCTCCCAAATGTATCAAACATTTGTTTTCATTTCATGTATATGCTTGATTTATTCATCAACCAGTCCTCACCGTTAAAACTTCATAACGGTTTCTCCACGACGCATCAGAAGGTTTATATATAGGAAGTACCAGCGGCGTATCCCCCACCCCTCTGACACTTCGTGAGTACTCCGTTATTCTATTTTAGGGTTTAGACTCGTTCCATCATACTCATTCATGTATACACGTATCATCATATTTATCAACCAGTCTTTATCTTAAAACTTTGTAATGGTTTCTTCACGATTTATTAGAAGGGTTTATATAGGAAGTACTAGCGTCGTATCCACCCCCCTCTAGCACTTCGTGAGTACTTCGTTACTCAATTTTAGGTTTAGACTCGTTTCCATTCTACTCATTCATGTATACACGTATCATCATGCATTCACATATTCATCACGTGTTCACATTTGTTATGCATGGTATACTTTCATCTCTTATTCTTATTCGTCATATATTCTAAACTGGGGTGATCTCCCTTCCAGAGTAGTACCTCCAACAGAGATGTCCCCAGGAAAGAGCGACGGGTCTAGGAGAGATTTATACACCGCTCTTTCCTAGACAGGACATTCCGTTTGTCAGATAACTACATACCAGTTGGATGTTCTCCCGTACGTTTACTATATTTCTTTATCCTTCATCAGTTATACCCCTAAACATTCATAATGGTTTCACCACGAAGTACACAAGAGGTTTATATATAGGAAGTACCAACGGCGCATCCACCACCCCTTGGATACGTCGTGACTACTCCATTACTCCCGTTTAGTGTTTAGACTAATTCGCCATTACCCCGTACCCTTGTCATATCACATAGCACGTAATATTTGAACATATAATTCACGTATTTGTGTCTAGGGTACGGGTCCAGTGTACATACTTTATCCTTGGGTCGTTCCTAAGTTCGTTCCTCGCTTTAAACGTTTCTCCGACTCGAATCGTACTCTCTGCGTACCGCACTCGTAACCACTGCGCTTGTAACCGTCGTTCGGGGCTCCTCGGTGTTCGTGTTTGTGTGTGTAGTGGTGGTGATGTTGATTGTTGTTCTCCTTTTGAATGGCACTTCCATCTATTTATAGGGCTGGAACACGACCCGTAGCGGACCGCTAGGCTGGGTGGTAACGGTCCGCTACCGCCCTTGGCCAGCTGTAACCCGCACGTAGCGGACCGTTACGCCTTGGGTAGCGGTCCGCTACACAATCCTGCTTGGTGAGCAACTATACACGTGTCTCCTTCCCTTTGTCCGGATTAATTGCGGCTAACGGACCGTTACTAGCTTGGTAGCGGTCCGCTACCGCCTTGATTTTCAGAATTTTGTAATTTAAACCTTTAAACTTTGGGTTAATTATATAATAGCCCCTGGACTTTCATTTCCTTGAATTTTGAGATGTTGCAACTACTTTTTCTACCTTTTATTTCTACTTTTCTCTCTTTATCCTTATAATTATACTAAAAACCACTACTTTTATCTTTTATATTTACAAAAACCTTACATCTTTTCTCCCTCCTTCACTCACAACCACTTTAAACCACTCATTAAAATATACAAAACTCACATAATTATACCAAACGGGTTGTGAATGCTCTTCGTCATAGAGGTTAGCATACTCACTCACCCTTCTATGTTAATAATCATTTGTTCTAACGTCTACAAATAGTTTAAATACAACTCTTAGTCATAGAGGTTAGGATACTCAGTTACTCACGCTTCTATGTTAATAACTAGTTTTTTCACAATCGCATGTTGCGGCGAGAAGTTTCTATGTTTGCAGTCTGTTTTTCGTGTTATATGCCAATTTTTCGCTATACAAGATGATAATATGTCCATTCAAAAAGTCTACCAATAGTAGTGTTTGATAGTAACCTAAAAATGAAACAAAAAACAAACATGTAAAGCCTCGGTTGACATTTAAAAAGTTAAAACCAACATAAATTGGCTAAAAACATTATACCTTGCATTCTCCACCTGAATCATGGTGTCACATGCAACCTTATGTCCATCATCATACAAGATCAAACTATAAATTCAGAAACATATACGAATGTAAAATCATAGCTCACACCCACACCGGATATGAATCCAATTTTCTCACAATGTTAATCATGTACCGCTTTAAGGGGCGAATAACCCATTACAAATTAGAACATGAGAGGAATCAAGTTCATAATACCATCAATGGCATGTTTAATTAACTCTTTAACACATAATAATTCATCATAAGCACCAAACACACTTCACCTTGAACTGTATAAATCAACTGCGTGCACATTCAAAACTTGAGCTTGAAGAAAAAGGAGACATGTTTCTTTGTTTGCAATCAGTTAAGATTTGCAGTACTTCCACACATTCACCAAAGTCAACCATGGTAGGTTCAACATAATCCACATCATCCCTAGGCCCTGCACCCACAAAATTTTATTAAATGTTACATGAGGATTATGTTTGGGTATATTAAAAACTCCACAATATAGGAATGGCAACGGGTCGGGCATGGAGCGGGTTTTGGTAATACAATCCCATAGCCTACTAAAAAACCATGTCCCTTACTCGGTCCCATACTCGATACCCAGAGGGTTCACAGGTTCCATACTCAACATCGAGAGTTACTTCCTGCTCTAATACTTGAAGAAGCTCCGGTTGCATCTATTTACCTTCTGCACCCATTGCCACCCTGTTTAGAAACAAACATTCATGAAGCTCCGGTTGCATCTATTTTCTCATAATCTGATTAGTTTGGCCCTAAGTATTCATGGTTGTATTTGACCAGCAGAACAGTCGGCTTAGTTGCATACCGTCACCGTCAAGGGCCATCCGCCTCCTTCACCCACTCGGATCTGGCTGGAATAGCGTCCTCCCCTGTTATCGCGTCTGCACCGACTCGTACATCAAATCAACCACCACCGTTACAATAACAGAAAAGGGGAGGGTGAGATCTTACCTTAATTGCCACTCACCATCGTCTTCTGCAAGTAATCTCCTTTGCTGGTACCTGCAACTACTGATAAACCTTCTATCCTCGTCGAAACCCTAATCCATTACCTTCGTCGTTCACCGATCCTAGAACAGCCACGATCTCTCTGCCTAAACCACCTTCTCGGTCGAATTGTATCATCATCTTCTTCGTTGCTGCTCATCTGGACCTCCGATCAACCGTAACAGAGCCGTCATGTTCACCGTTCCTGTAGGAGGACCACCGTGAAACCCTAAGTCGTCTCTCTAGCTGTCGTGGGAGAGCCCATTTTCGTAACATGCGACAACAATCAAATCAAAATGGACAGCCTAAGGTGAAATCCTTACTGCGATCAAGTGAATAACAGAAGGAAGAACACGATGAGTCACCGATCAGCCTGCTTTTGTTCTTTGTTTGGAGGCGAGAGAGATGATAAAAAGGTGTGATGATGCTTCGACTAATTGTACCACTTGCAATACAGATAGTAAGTTACTATTCAACCAGTTGCTTGGTGTGATGATGCTTCAACTGATTGTACCACTTGCAATACAGGTAGTAAGTTACTATTCAACCAGTTGCTAATTGTTTTTTTAATAATCATTTGTTCTACTGTCCCAAAAAAAGGGTACATGTGACAGATTTCAGGTAAAAACAGTATGTGTGCTTTTATTTCCAAGTGAACCTGTTTTAATTCTTGCAATTATCTGATTGAAGAATGTGAGAAGTTATGAATTTTAATAATATAAATATAATTTTTTTTATGAAATTTTGTATATAACATTGACATGCTTATTTTTATGAGCCTTGCAATGTAAATTTTGTTTAAAAACGATTTGTAGTTTAACACGCCGTGGTTACATAGGGCTTTTTATCTACGTTTTGAACCGAGCCGCAAGCTATTTGTTTTTATTGTCCTTTTTTTAGTTTTAGTTTTTTATTTATATTTTTTTTACTTCTTTTGACCGATTTCGATTTTGATGGGTTTTTTTTCGTGACAGTTTCACACGGTTTTATCTTTTCGTCAAACAACCTTTTAATGATACTTTAGCCTCAGTTTGTTTCTTTATTTTTTGCTTCGATTTTATTCTAATTCGGTTTAATAATGCTTTCACGTTCCCGTCTTTTGCAGCAGAGAAGCAAAGCAAATGATGAAGAAAGCTGCGGCTTTAGTGGTTAATTGCGTTTCGTTGTTCAACAAAGCAGAGCAGGGGTTTGTTGGTTAGTAACGTGTGCGTTTGTGTAGGCATGCTTTGGTTTTTGTTTTCCAGCCTGAAACGTGATTTTTTTTCTAATAGACGATGCTTATTTCTTTGGGAAAAATACCAAATTTGTCCATCCAAAAAATTTCGGAGGCTAAGCCTTTTGGACTCAAAGGCTTAGCCGGCTTCGAACAGGCTAAATGTCCATTTTTGTATTTTTAAGAGAACTCTGTATATTTTGGTATTTTTCCCTATTTCTTTTGGGATGTTAATGTCTGAGAATTTCTTTTGGGATGTTAATGTGTGAGAAAAATAGACTTTTCAATATAGTTCCGGTGTGTTATGCGTTTACGGTCGTTTTTATTGGATCTGTCAGTAGCGTTAGATCTATTTTATTGTGCTGAGTAATATATAGGATGTGACGGAATTCGCAGCGCAACGCGCGCGGGGAAAATCCCTAGTTTATATTTATTTGCCTTTTCTGAATAAAGTAAAATGCACATACCTTGAGAACAAGGTACCAAGATACTAACTAAATCAAGAAGATAACTAACAAAGAAGAAGATGATCTTATTGAAGAATTAGAGAAAATGAATATAGATTACAACAAACAAAAATGAACACCAGTTTATATAATTCTCGTATTTACAACTAACACCCTTTAACTTGGAATTACAACATTAGTCTCTAAACTTTTAACAAACTCCCCCTTAATTCCAAGTTGCTCCTTCAAAGCTTTCCGATCCAAGTAAAAACCTCATTTCTCCAAACTTAACTCTTGCCAATGCCTTAGTTAATATATCAGCCCTTTGCATATCTCCACTCACAAAATCAACACGAATTTGAGTTCGTTCAATACACTCACGAATGAAATGATAACGAGTGTTAATATGTTTACTTCTTCCATGAAAACAGGGTTTTTTGTGACACCCGACATTTCAGGTCAATATCCGTACATGTTATAAACAAGTTTACATTATAATTGTTTTTGTGATTTACTTAATTTCACAAACAAGGACATTAAGGTCTAACAAAAACCATACATGGTCTCATTTCATATTTGGTAATTCTAGGAGTTACCGGTTCACGTACCATGTAAACCGACTAATACGAACGTTTGGGGTGAAATTAAATAACCAGAAAATATATATATATATATATATATATATATATATATATATATATATATATATATTACACACATTTTTACGTTGGTCAATAAGTTGTTTTTAGAATAAATCATATAATATACGTAAAAGTAAACTAACGAACCCTCTCGGAGACGTTACCATGTAGCGCCACTTTTAGGTACCCATACCTACAAATAATCACCTCAACGAATTATACAAACCAAGATTTCAATATTTTTCATCAACGAACTATAAACTTATTAAATTATAATACCGTGAAAGATCTAAACCAAATTAAATTACCCTTTAAAACTCTAATTGATATTAATACCCTTAATAAATTAATTAATTAATACTTAAATCTAATTATTATACAAACTTAACCCAACCCACCCCCCTTGACTTCTCGGCCGAAAATTCAGAGAAGCCCATTCCCCCATATATTCCCAAGATTTACATATACTTATCATCTCTTGTCATTCACCACTCACTCAAGCACACTCTCTCTTTCTCACTTTCTTACGACACCATAACACCCACATCCTTCCCAATTTCTTTCAAGTTGAATTCAAGTTTTAAGGCAAAACCCACCATATTTCGGTGTTATAAGAAGAGTTCCAAGTGTTTTTTTCTCAAGAATCAAGCTAAGGAGCTCAAGATCATTCTCTGTTTCTCTAAAAAATCATCATCTCTGTTTAAGAGGTAAAAACTCAATGTTATTCATATTATTTTCTTTAAACCGTAGCAAAACATACAATTTGTTCGAACGCAAGAAAAATAACACGAAAAGAGTGTCGAATTCAAGTTTAAAACATAAAAATATGCAGGACTGATTCTGTCAATCACAATTTCAGTAATCGAAACTATAGTTTCGATACCTGTTTACTCAATCGAAACTAAGTAAGTTCGATACCTATGACTCAATCGAAACTAGGTAGTTTCGATACTTATGACCCAATCGAAACTAGGTAGTTTCGATACCTGTTTACTCAATCGAAACTAGTTAGTTTCGATACCTATTACTTAATCGAAACCAGGTAGTTTCGATACCTGTTGTTCAATCGAAACTAGGTAGTTTCGATACCTATTACTTAATCGAAACTGGGAGTTTCGATACCTGTTTTGCTCAATCGAAACTAGGTAGTTTCGACATCTGTTCTGTTCAATCAAAACTAAGAAAATTTCGATACCTGCTCATCAGTCCCTTGGGGCAGTAACTTAGAACTATTTTATAACAAAACAAGTGTTGAAAAACTAAAAAGATATTTAAACAAAAGCAATCAGATTTGCTAAGTCGGTGAACAATTTGCATATGAGACATTCGGTCATAACACGAATTACCCTTTTTGTAATTAGGGTACGAATAGTCAGGTTTGACTAGAACAATTATCATTGCAAGCATAAAAGAAACTCAAGGTGAGTTTCACGGCCCCTTTTTACTGTTTTCAATATTTGGGTGAAGAACATACTTACAACTATTTTTATGTGATAACGAGAGAATAAGACTCGACTTTTATGTTTACATGAGTTAAACGATTTGAGGCCGCTAAAGTCCCTTGGAACAATTTAGTAACCATTAACTGTAGCCTAGGGTCCTATGAATAGTACTATGGAGAGTGACATCTCCCGGTCATGGTTAGTCGCGCTAACCACAATCTGGAGGATTTATGGCCGCATAGAACCGGATAACGAAATTAGGGGCGTGTACAATTGTCATGGTTTGGTTACGGCTCATGTAGGAACATATTATTTGTATTCCTAGCTAGTTTACAAATGGGTCAACAATTCTTATTCTGATTATCACATGCAACTGGAACTATTTACGAACAATTGAATTTTACAAAGAACTATTTGATTAAACCTGTGAACTCACCAACCTCGTGTTGACAATTTTAAGTATGTTTTTCAGGAAATTGAACGTGATCGCAAGGTTAGCAATGTAGATTACATGCATGCACGATGGATACAACTTTTGGGGGATTTCTCTTGTATAACTCATTGCAATAGAGTCATATTTGCGAAATCTTCACTTTTCGTAAACTCAATTTACATTTTGGAATGTAAAACCTTAAACTTGTTTATGTATCCATTTATCATGTATGTGTTTGCGGTAATCATATGCTTTGGAAACCATGTAATGTTACGCCTCGCGTTTCCGCCTTGACGGGGTGTGACATTTTTGATCAATTGAATTGATGACTTATTATCCACATACAAAATTACCACATCTTGTTTCTTTCCAAACAGTTCCTCTAACAGTCCTTGCAGCCAGATTGCTTGACATGCTGTTGAAGTAGCAGCCATGAACTCTGCTTCGCATGAAGACAAGGCAAATGTTGGTTATTTCTGTGAGCATCAAGAAACCAATGAACCATTATAATAAAATACATTCCCTGATGTGCTCCTGCCATCATCATTATTTGTTAAGTGATTACTATCACTGTAACCCACAAGCCCACCTCCTTCTGACTTGTTATACTTAATCCCATACTGCACAGTTCCTTTAATATACATGATTAGGTGTTTAACAGCCTTCAAATGTGCTTCCCTTGGCTTTTGCATAAATCTGCTGATATATCCCACATCAAAGCTAATATCAGGCCTTGTTTGGGTCAGATATCTCAAAGATCCTACAAGCTTTCTGTATTCAGTTGCATCCACCTCTGCCCCCCCCCCCCCTCATCTTTATACAGTTTTAAACCATGTTCCATAGGAGTTTTTGTTTCATTGCAGTCTGTTAACCCATCCATTTGGACCACTTTCTTAGCATAAGCTGATTGCCTTATTGAAATCTGCCCTTCTCTTTGAGCCACTTCAATACCCAAATAATAACAAAGTAAACCCAAATTAGTCATTTCAAAACTAGAACTCATCTGCAGTTTAAATTCTTTTACTTCTTACTCATTGCTTCTTCTCACTTGCAAATCATCTACATACACTCCTATTAACAAGAGTGATCTAGATTTCCCTTTCACATAAACAACTTGCTCATGTTGATATCTCCTGAACCCCAACTGTTTTAACACTTCATCCAGATTTGTGTTCCATGCTCTAGGAGCTTGTCTCAGGCCATAGAGAGCCTTAGACAGTTTATACACCTTGAATTCGGATCCCCTTTTCATATATCCTTCAGGTTGTTGCACAAAAACATTCTCCTTCAGTTCACCATGCAGAAATGCTGCTTTCACATCTAGATGATACACCTTCCATGCCATTTTTGCTGAAATTGCAAAAATCAACCTGATTTTTTCTATTCTTTCCACAGGTGCAAAAACATCTTCAAAATCAATTCCTTGTTGTTGTACATAGCCCTTTGCAACAAGTCTAGCTTTGTGCTTTGTAATAACCCCTGCAGCATCCTTTTTCAACTTGTAAACCCATTTTAGACCAATAGGCTTACATTTTAAAGGAGCTTCTGTCAGAATCCAAGTTTTATTCCATTCAATTGCTTGTATTTCTTCATTCATTGCCTGCTCCCATACTTTTTCTTTCACAGCTTCTGGAAAAATAGATGGTTCTCCTTCTTGTGCTAATAACAATTCTACATCATCAAGTTCCTGTTGATTATTGGACCCATATTGAACATGTCCTTCCACCACATAATCATTCAACCTAGTAGGAAAACAAGGATTCCTTTTTTACCTTCTTACAGATTGAGTCTCAGTACCTTCAGGCATGGGTTCTGAGATTTCTGGTTCATGCATTGTGTTTTCAGGTTCAGGGTCTGAAATATTAGGCTGCAAGTCTGCTTCTGCATCACTATGTGCACCATGTGTTACCTCAATCACACTATCTTTTTCACCTTGTACATTGAAGTTCACCCAACTTGCACTTTCAGTTCTTACTTCTTCCAAGTAGGACTCCCAATCATGACCCTTATCCTCCTGGAACACTGCATCCCTGCTGATTACAATCCTTCTAGTAGATGGATCATACATTCTGTGGGCTTTAGTCCCTTGTTCAACTCCTAGGTATACCATATAAGTAATTCTGTCATCAAGTTTGTTTAAGTTTGGTTGAGTCTTCTTCACAAAGCCAATACACCCAAATATTTTCAAGTGTGCTATATTGGGTTTTCTGCCTTTTAAAGCTTCATATGGTGTCTTATCTTTGATTGCCTTGGTCTGAACTCTGTTGAGAATATAGACAGAATGTCTTACTGCTTCTGCCCAAAAATCTTGGGGCATTCTCATAGCTTTTAACATACTCCTAGTCATGTTTAGAATGGTCATGTTCCTTCTCTCAACTGTACCATTCTGTTGGGGGGAGTAGGGTGCTGTGAGAAGTCTATTAATTCCCTCCTTATCACAATAGTTATTAAACTCATGTGAGGTAAATTCTCCCCTCCTATCAGTCCTCAAAGACTTAATTTCACACCCAAATTCCTTTTCAACTTTAGATTTAAAAGATTTGATTGTATCAAAAGCTTGATCCTTCCTTTTGATTATGTATACCCACATGAATCTGGTGCAATCATCAACAAGTAACATAAAATATTTGTTACCTGCTGGTGTTGAGGGAGAAATTGGACCACACAGATCCATTGACACCATTTCAAGTGGCTTTGAAGCTTTATAGGTTGATTGTGCAGGGAATGGTTGCCTTACATGTTTACTTGCCAAACAGGCTTCACATAGCTATGTAGGATGGCTTATCTTTGGAATTCCAAGAACCATCTCTTTATTAGTTATCTCTCTTAGTGCCTCAAAGTTGACATGCCCCAATCTACCATGCCATAACCATGGTATAATGTCAATCTTTGACTGGAAGCACATGGGTGAACCTAATTTTAAATTCACCTTATACAACCTATTTGGTGATCTAGCAAACCTTCATTAATAGCCTGCCATCTTTCCCATACATCCAAAGAAACTCTTCCTTCATTCTAATTTCACATCCTCCTTCTGTGGCCTGTCCAAGACTTAGGATATTGCTTTTCAGTTGTGGAATGTAATAGACTTCTGTCAGTAACCTTTGATCACCAGTTTTGCAATCTAATACCATTGACCCTCTTCCTTTTATCACTACACAAGAGCCATCCCCAAACCTTACTTTTCCCCTACATTTCTGTCTAGACATGCAAATGCATTCTCATTTCCAGTCATGTGATTTGAGGCTCCATTATCCAGATACCAAATACAGGCTGTGTCTTTCAGAGTTATACTTTGATGGCAGGACCTTGTGTTCATTCAAGAACACCCACTCCTTTTGTTCCTCCATCTTGATTGTCATCAGAAGTGTAGGCTCTTCTTCTGTCTAGGTCAAATTAGCCTCGGTATCTCTACCTTTTGATGGACACTCACTAGCATAATGTCCATAAACATCACATTTAAAACACTTTATCTTTGACTTATCTTTTCTAGGGCGGTCACTTTGTTCTTGAAACTTATTCTGGTCTTCATTATCTTTCCCTTTTCCACTCATCTTATCACGACCCCTTCCCCAATTTGATTTGTTTTTATCAGACTTTCCTTTATGTTTACTAGAGTGATCAGAATCTTTTTGCCTATTCTGCCACTCTGAGTATGTAAGTAATAGTTGATCAGACTTGCCAGTATTGGTTTTAACTTTCATACCTGTCCTCTCTTCATATGCTTTGAGACGCCCAATTGCTTCTTGCAAGAAAAGAGTATCAAGATCCACAAATTGCTCTATTGAAGCAACAATTTGAATGAATCTCTCAGGTAATGCACCAAGGAATTTCCGTACTATTATGGATTCTTCATAGGGTTCCCCTAGGTCACCAGCCTTAGAAGTAATTGAGGTCATTCTACCGACGAATTCATCGAGAGTCTCATCTTCCCTCATCTTTAGCCCTTCAAATTCATTTCTCAGGGTCTGGAGTCTAGCCTTCTTGACTCTATCTACCCCCACAAATATGGTCTTAATCGATTCACAGATATCCTTTGCAGAATTTAGCTTGGCTACTTGGAGAATTAAGTCATCAGGCAATGCTTGATACAAATAAGCAATTGCCGAATTATTCTTCTTCTCATCGACATTCGTACCTGCTGTCGGCTCAATTGTGTAGTTCGTGGATGTTAATACTGGACATTGAAGAGGGATCGTGTAATTCTCCTTTATTGTAATCAATTGATTATTAGTTGCAGGTGTTCCCATATCGTCATTCTTCCTTCTTCGATATGGTGTTCCAAATTTGGTATCTACTTCGGAATCGGAATTATCAGACTCCAGTCCTTCAAATCTTGAATTAACGCCGATACACTCGAAATCGACTCCAAAACTGAGCTCTTAACGTAGCTCTGATACCAATTGAGAACAAGGTACCAAGATACTAACTAAATCAAGAAGATAACTAACAAAGAAGAAGAAGATCTTATTGAAGAATTAGAGAAAATGAATATAGATTACAACAAACATAAACGAACACCGGTTTATATAATTATGGTATTTACAACTAACACCCTCTAACTACTTGGAATTACAACATTAGTCTCTAAACTTTTAACATACTTATTTATATAAATTTGATTTGTAGTGGCATGTTCATATAAATATATAAAAAATAAACAAAAATTTAGAGTCCATTCTTCCACCCAAAATATTCCTCTCCCCTTTGAAATTCTTCCATAAGTTCTAAAATCATCATCTGACAAATACCGATCCCTGGTATGTTGAAAATCTTTTGAGTACCTTAGAAATTATTTCATAAGTTATGAAATCCTCCTCCCACGAATACCAATCCATAACATGCGAGAACTCTTTCAATTCCAGGCTTAACTCTATAATATTCACTCCCAAATCCTATAAACAAACACGTGTTAATGTCAATTAAATGCAAGCGTGTGTAATTATTTTTAACTTAATAAACCGAATAAATATTATATATTTAAAAGAATAGAAGTGTTGAAACCGAACCTTTTAGGAAGCATGAGGTTTTCCATGTTAATGAAAATGTTTTTATGCGGATCTTACAAGCTTACTCAAGGAGAACATACATTGAGATGATTATAGGTGTAAACACAATATATGATGGAAAAAGTCACTATAAACATTAGGACCCAATAATTGTACTTCTTTTTAATATTATGATAGGATTGTGTAAAGGTGGCAACAACAACTGCCAAGAACACAAGCAAACCAAGAACAACAGGTTTAACGGTTAGGTTAAACTGGCTACCAAATGATCCACCCATTCCTAATGCACAAACTAGTATATTCGCAAAGCCTTTGTTTATGCACTTACTTAAGTTGCACCTGGTGATAACATGTGAAATAAATTAGCTGCAAACTTCAAAATCAAACAGAAAGTTCATAATTTTAGGTATTAGATATATATATATATATATATAGTGTGATGTTAGGCTAGAAAAGATAGAAATCTTTGAAAGTCTAGGAAGGGATCTCAGTTATAAGATTATTGTATTTTGGGGCTGAGATTTACATGGTGATATTCTGGTAAAAAAAATTGCAAGTTAGAAACCATCAGGAAGGGTATAATGAGAAGAGCCAAACAAAAAACCTGCATATACGAGTCATGTGTCATTTCCATAATTTTTTTAAAGTTCATAACTTTTTTATACATTGTTTTTTTTAAATTATATCATAAAATCGAGCATTTTTTATCTTTAAAATGAGTATGGTCTTACTATATTTTTTTCCTTTAAAATAATCATTTTTTAAAAGTACTTAAATCCAGCGTTTTCATCATGACGTTTTAGATCTAGGTGCCTCAGTACACATGAACTTTTAGCTTTTATGACGTTTTATATTGGTCATGGTGTTTTTCACCTAGACGCCAACTTTTGACATGACGTTTTAGATCTAGTCATGGTGTTTTACACATGGGCATGACGTTTTACCTTTTGTTCATGGCGTTTCTTTTATGGGGGCGCATATCTTTTTTTTTTTCTTTTGGACGCATTTTCCCTTTGGCCACATGTCTCGCCCTGGTGTCATCCTACACTTTATATAAATATATGTAAGGGTTGGATCAAATAAAAATTGAGTTTTGCTTAAAAAAATATAGAAAGGATTGTGTACCTTTGAACGAAAGAAGATCAATAGTTGAGATCAAAGTGGTTCCACTAAAAAGTGAGTTTTACATACAAAGGATATGAATGAATGAATACGCGTCACGTTTACGTTGTTGGTTTTATGGGTGATGAGTATTTGCATCCATTTACACATGCAAAATAAAGCACAATTACATTATACATGAAATACTTTTAATTCGCCAACTTATACGTATTATACTTTTACGTACGTGCGTGTATACCATCGGAACCTATCACTAAAAACATCCTTTTATCCTTCCATATGTATAAATGTATGCATTGCGTATACACCTAGACACACGTACATATATTCATGTATACACATATACATACAAATAGACATACACACATGCATACACATAAGCGCGCACACAAACGCACACACATATACACATACATACATACACACATATACATATATAATATTAATAATAAAAATAAAATACACATGTATATAAATATACATACACATTATAAACAAACTATTAATAAAAGGGATATATAATGTTAAAATAATAACAATAATATAAACGGACCTACACACAAACATACACAATACACACGCACACATACATATATACAATTTATCAAAGCAACGCGATTGTTACATACTAATGCCATGATTATTATTTATAATAGTTTGATTATTACCAACATTATTATTTTGATTGTTGTTTTTATATAACTATTATTTAGATAGTTATTAATAACAATAATAATAATTTGATTATTAGTAATATTATTATCATTATTTATATTTATAATATTATTAAGATTATTATTAGTATGAAAATAATCATAATAATTATAATACATGTTTTGAAGATAACAAAAAAATTGAGCCTTATGTCACGGAATGAATTTCCAACTATCGTGCAGCGACTTAGATGTGTTCCAAGTCAAGACTTCTAGTAGTGATTAAAGTATTATGCAATGAAAGTCTTAAAAAGGGAACGTAAAATTGCGAGTTCACAAAAAAACATTTACTTGAGTGTTTATAACATACACGTAATATGTGAGGTGCTTGGGTGGTTTGCAAATGAATCACCTCCTCCCTATTTATACTAGTTACAAATGGTCTAGATCTTTCTTGATCTACAATGCTCCATGCCTAATATTTTATACATTGAACTCTAGAGAATTCTATCAATATAATCTAGAGTTCCGTGGAGATTTTCATGGATCATCAAGGGTGGTCTAGAATCCTCCAATTCAACCTAGAGATTTCCAAGGTGTTTAAGGGTTGATCTAGGCCCTTCTAGGTTATTTGATAACCTTTCTTGGTCTAAATTTTCTAGATGTAGTTAAGGAAATGTCCAACAATTTTATAATGTTTTAAGGTTGATCCAGAACCTTCCGATCTTCCATTTCTTGGCCAGAATTTTGTGGCTTGTTCAGGATAATTCCATCCAACTTTTGGTGATCCTAGATGTGCTCGAAGTCTTCTGCATTTCGAGAACATTGATCTGAGTTTAGGTGGATCGTGACATTCTCCCCCACCTCCAACTTTTGTTGGCTTGTTCTACTACCATAGAAGCTTTTAACATGGTATTGATGTCATCTACTATCTTTTTGTAATTTTCTATATGAACAAATGAAGTAGAAGAATGCAAAGTTAGGTTTATTGAATTTCCTAATACTTTTAAAACGTTTTGGGCTTCTGAGCTCGATTGGATGCAGGTATCTTGAATTATTAGTTCGAACTCTGAAATTACTTCAGTTTTTGCATCCAGATACCACTTAAAGCTTCAATATAGTATGCGCAGTTTCGCGTATAAGCGCAATCTTTAAGTATTGTTCCCATGGATGACCAAAGTGGTTTTTTTTTCCTCAAATGACCCAAACCAGGTACCTCTCATAGTTGACAAAAATAGTATAAACATAGTTCTTAAACATTGAATCAAACGTTAAACTAATAGCGGAAGTATTATACAAAATTCAGAGTTAACAAAAACTTTAAACATAACATTGTTCAACATTCATAAACTAAGGATAACAGGGATGTCAGTCTTGATCAGCAACAGCCAACAACCATCCATTACCAAGCTCTCGCAGTGTAACATTCGTAAAATTTTCGTGCCAAATATTATAAAAATAAAAGTTAAAGTACTAAAAATGTATAATACCTTGAATATTTTGATAACGCTCGACCTTGTAATCATAAACGAGTAAAATGACTATTTTAAATTTGAGGTTTTAAACTAGCTTATAGAGATCGTTTAATAATAATAATAATAATAATAATATATTATTATTATTTTTGAAACTTGCTCCGTTTTTAACAAAACTTAGGTCGACTAGTAGAGAAAAATAAGCTTGTGCCAACGACATATTCAAAATTTTATAAAACGTTATATTTTAAAAATTATAAGAGAAAAACGAGTTAGACGACTGAAATAATTAGAATAATATAATAATAATAAATAAAATTTCACATATATGTATGCTTGCGTTTACCAAACGTAGTTCTGACATCAATTCTAACAACCCCACATCGACCCATTTAGGATCCTGAGAAGCTTTCGTCGCCTATAAATAGAATCATATAGATTTCATTTAGATTATAACTTTGTAGGAAGACTCTACTATAAAGAGAATCTCGAGTCCTCAATATCTTATTGGGTATTGTTAATAATTATTTTGGAGCATGAGTAGGAAACTCTACATCAAATTGTCGTAGATAGTTTTTAGGTACATTCTTATTTAAGTTTATGTCTAGTTAATTATTAGTTATTTTTAATTTTATTATTACTAGGCTTTAGGATTATTATTATGGTAGATATTAGGTAGCCTAGCTTTAGTTAGGCATAAACTGATAATCCATGCTTAACCAAGACAACGTTAGCGAATATCAACCAGGATAATAATAGACTTTAGAGTTATTATTAGGGGAGACATTGGGTAACCTAGCCTTAGCTAGGCATAGACTTGATCACCCATGCTTCACCAAGGCAGCGTTAGCCATTAGTTAGGTGTACCATAACCTAACATAAGGTTACTGTATCAGGACCCAGAAATCTTCGAGATAAGAGACGAAACACTGCTTTCAATTAGGAACTCAACATTAAGGTGAATACATTTATACTTTTTATCAAACTGTACAATTGTTTATGTTTTCAAAATAACATGAAATTGTTGAAAGCATCTAAGCATAAAGGTCACTTACAGGAAGCATCTTGCCATTTTTATACGTATGGTTTGATCAAATTCATATATATGTCATAGCGAAGGTTATGGCATAGCTAGCTTCATACAAATTGGGGAGAAATAACGTTACCGGAGGGTACCAGAGTTTTGGGAGTTTTACCCATTTGTATTCCAATTGCCAGGGTATAAATTGTAATAGTGTATGCGTATTTTACCGTAAAATATGGTTATATGAGTTGAACGATATCATGATGCAAAATGTTTTGTGTCTTATAAATGTTATTCACCAACTTTCGTTGACGTATATTTTCAAAATGTTTTCAGGTAGTCATGAATAGCCTTTATAATAAGGTAGTGGTTTATGGATGATATACCCTAGACTCCAGAATACATTACTCAGTTTTAAACCAGCTGGTGATGACTAAGTACATAGAGCATGGCTCGGGATATTATTAAATAGTATTGTAATCCGAAGTATAAAACTTCGAATTTTCAGAATAATGATTATAAATTATGAAGGGGCGTTTAATTCCTCATGTTTTATGAAAATGACAGTTACTCGACTACAAAAGTCGAGAATTTTCATGAAACGCAGAACCATGTAATTTCCGATGTGCAAACAAAAATGATTATTCAAAACGAGTACCAATCTGAGTCGCACGCCAGGGGTGTCATTTATCGGGGTGTGACACACAACTTCATATCTCTTTCTTTATTTTGTTACCTGTTGTGCATACTAAAATAGTCGGCTAACGCTTATAAGTTCAAGTTTACTACATCTGGCATAAAACATTTCTTTCACGTAATAATCATGTAAAACTCTTTTAATGAAAAAATTCTTTATGCTACTAAGTATATAAATCACAATACAACATGTAGATAAATACTTTGTTATTCTGTTCTCTTTTTTGTTAAGTCCTACATTATTGGTCTACAATCCGTTTTTTTTTGTTTCTGTCCACAAAGGACTTCTCGTGTCCATAAAGGACTTCTTTCTTTCTCAGCGAGTAATGTTCCCTAAGGCTCATTATCCAAAGGCCGATACTCACAAGTTATGTGCATAAAGGACTTCTTTATTTCTCAGCGAGTAATGTTCCCTAAGGCTTATCGCCCGATACTTATAAGTTGTGTCCACAAATGACTTCTCAGGTAACCGTCGTCACCAGAGTAACCGTCGTTACTCATCTCTCCAGTTGTGCAACATCCTCGTTACAGTGGCATGGGGAGCACTGTCCTGATTTTTCATATGGCAGACATATAACTAATACCATGACACTTATCTTTTGCTGATTACATGGTGATTCAATCCCTTATCTTTTGCCTAGAAATAGGAGGTTCTATACTTCAGGAGGAGAATCACTACTAAAGGCTTCTATATATCAGCAGAGTTATGAAGATGTAAGACAAAGGGAGCCTTCGCTTAAAATTGACCTTTTTTTATGGGGAGAGAATGCACAAGTTGATCAAGTGTTCGTGAATGTCAAGAATTTTTGTAGAAATATGGTTATTTACTGCTAAATACTTGGGATTCAAACCTCTATCAATTGCCTACAAGATAGGAGGGTCTACACTTGAGGGGGAGAATCACACCGAAAGGCATTGGATCATCAGTCAATCTATGAAGACGAAAGATAGAGCCGGACAAGTACTGATAACATCAGTCTAGGGGGAGATTGTTGGGTATAATTTTGAGACTGATGCCGTCAATCGAAACTACAGTATCGAAACTACTAGCTTCGGTTGAACATTTGTTCGATCGAAACTAGGAAATTTCGATACCTGTTTTTCAGGCCCATTTGGCGGTGGCTTGAAAACAAGACATATGTGTTTGGCCTCCTATAAATAGGAAGATTATCTCATAGGAGGAGTGTGTGTCTATAGAGGGAATCACCACCCCATGGGGAGCTCACCCTGGGTTGAGACTAATTGTGAGTGTGTGAGGAGCTTTTTTTTATTTTAATCAAAGAATCATACGTTTTATGCTTCAATTATCTGTTCTTTTTCATTTTTATATATGTTTTTTCGTGTATGTGATTCCCGCACCCGTCTATACCCTTTTCGGATTCGAGAGTGATACCGGATTCAGATATTCTGTCTCTCGATCCAGACTGTTTGAAGATTTTTCTACAGATCTGTGTTTACAGGTCTGTTTAGACCTACAATGTTGAAGAATGAAGACGATAAGTGTGAGATGGAGGAGATGAGGCGGGTTTTACCCCTCTCCTTTTGCTCCCCTCATGACCGGTGTCACACCCCGCCAGAGGCGGAAACGCGATGTCACACATTTAGTTCATAGCACAAGGTATAAAGACATTTACTAAGTCATCACAAAATTTATTAATTTCATAATTAATATTCAACACTTGTTTAAATAGACAAACAACAATCAAAATGAAAATATTGTCCAACTTTATTAGCTAAGTCCTTGTACAATCCTATATGATCTTTCAGTTCTTAGTTATCATTTTCTAAAACATGTAAAGTAAAATGGGTCAACATAAAGTTGGTGAGAAACATAGGTTTTATAAGTTATAAAGATAAATTGCTATAACATATATAAATTTAATACAAGTTCAATCAAATGTGCAAACATATTAACACGAAATTTATTGCAATCAACCCTTAATGTTATATGAATTCACAATCACAAAGATTGTGCCGTTGAAATGTTATTGCATCCACAGTCACAAAGATTATGCCGTTAAAATGTTATTGCATCCACATTCCCAAAGATTATGCCGTTGAAATGTTATTGCATCCACAATCCCAAAGATTGTGCCGTTGAAATGTTATATCGGTTTCCCCAATATGGCCATACTAGTACTTCCTTAGGCTTGTAAACAAGTTAATGATTGCAATCTTGTTATATTGTTCAAATATCAAGCACATAATAGAAATTACTTGTTTAAGAATATGTTTTGATAAAAAGGTTAAGTTATTAAGACATATGTATACATGTTTCACCCAAAAGTAAAAGGAAAAAGGGGGCTATGAATCTCACCTTGAATATTAGAGGGTTGACCTTGTAACTTGTAGCAATCCGAATTCTAAGTTAAATAAGATATATTGTTTAACATATGAAAACGATTAAAAGAAATGGGAACGAAACGATTTTGGGACAAGGGTTTTGGAATGGACGGGTGATTGTGGATACGAATACACTGTGTAATTGATGTTTTATAAATAAAAGCAAACTAGGTGTCAAAATAAGTAGTATTTGCAATTTAATACCATAATTATTTTATTAAAACATCTAGGTTAAAATAAACCATCCTAATGGAATATGATAATATTTAATAGGATATAATTTGAAATAGATAGACTAGCTATGCGAATTATAATATTACTAGAAATCCAATTAGTAAGATTAATTATCTAACGAGAATTCATAATATCGTGAAAGTAATAACGTGATAAATATACCAATAAATAATTATTAACATTTATGTTATTAGTCATGCTAATTAGATCGTATTATTAATAATATATTATTGATCAAGTGGCTATAAAGGTTTAGGTTACTACTATATTTATAACCTTTTCGTTTAATAAAACTTATGATGTTTAACGAATCACGACTATTTCATAACTTTAAAATTTATAAGGTTTATGATAATACAATAACGTTTGTCATGTTCTTGAAATATATAGTGATAATGAAATAATTCGTACATAAAATAACGATGCTCATATAGTATTCGTGATACTCAAAATGATTTTAGAAAATAACTAAACATAATTATAGATATACTTTAAAAAAATATTAATTGTAAAACCCTTAAAAATACATAAAAGGTTAGTTTATCAACCATAATTTAATTATTAAAAGAAATATATATGTACGCAAACAAGTATAAGCAACACAACAAAAGGAACAAAAAACCTAATGGCAAGCCGGGTCGAACCCGTGACCCACGCTAGAGGAGGATAAGCTTTTAACCGGTTGATCTAGGCTGTTTAGTTGGTTCTCATTAGAAACAAATTAGTCTTAACATAAGGGTTTCAGAACCCTTCTTACCCAAACAGTCCATCGCAAACCCAGCCCCTAGAAACCTTAATATCCCAATTCGATTTTGATAAGGAAGACAGTAAGATGATGCGAAAACAAGGGAAACGAGTTACCTGGATTCGACCTTGAACGTAAAGCCAAAACCGAAGTCGTTGGTGAGCTCTAAAGCCGATCGCGACAGGCGAGAAAAGAAAAGGGGAAAATGATTTCGTGGTGCTTTTGCTTGTAATCGATTAGGGTACATATAGGGATGAAATACGCGTTTACAGCTGGATTGACGAGATTTCGGGGCTTGATTACAGATTTTAAGGACTTGATTTGAGTGTTTATAAAACCCACGACCAACTTCCAAATTTGGGTCTTAAAAACGAATAACTCTATCGATATGAACGATTTCAAGTCTCAAATGATCGTATTTGGATTGATGATTGATTTGGGGGCATTAAAACTCTGGATTTACAGGGATTGATATATATATTTAAAGGTTTACTTAAAATAATATATGTAAATTCTCAAAGTACCAAGTCGTTACATGTTTGAATAATAATTGACACGACATAATGTACTGTACACGTACGAGATAACGAGATTGAAATAATATGACGTCACAAATGTTATTAACGCATAAAATGGAATAAAATATTACACGCAAAAGTCACAGATGTTACAACCGGCCCAAGCCCGAGCCTGCGAGCCCGTTATCCGTCTCTTTCATTACTCTTTTTCTTTTATCGTTTCCACCCGACACTCGTCGTCTTTTGTTTTCATTCTTTTCTTTGTTATTTTCGGGATGTTACATTTCCATGCCTTGTTATTTCCACCATGCATAACTTACCTGCTTTCAAATATACTTGATTAGAAAGTGATCACACACACAAACATGTGAATTTGAAAGAAAAAAACAAAGATAGATATAAAGTATCCTAACCGTTGATTCTTCAATGGCTTGAGAATCAAGAATACTTTTGTAAGCGTCAAGTAACAATTTGTCACCTTCAGAATTGAGTCTATAGTATTCACTCTCAAATCCTATAAACTAACATGTGTTAATGTCAATTAGATGCATGCATGTGTGCAATTATTTTTAATGGGTACGTTAAAATCCACTAGAATTCGGTTTTAGTGAATGGCTCGCCTACAAAGGCATTTTGGATTAAAAAAAGGGTGTTTGTCAAGGTGATCTCTTATCACCCTTTCTTTATATTGTTGCTATGGAAGCTTTGGGCTAGTGATGCAAAAGCCAGTGGATTTAGGGATGTTTCAAGGCATTTCACTTCCCAATAATGGGTCTACTATTTCTCATCTTTTATACGCCGATGATGCGATGTTCTTGGGAAAAAGCTCGGTTTCTTCTTTTAGGAACTTAGCATAATCTTAGGTGCTTTTATTTAGCATCGGGTCTTAAAGTTAACAATACAGGTAAACTTTTTGGTGTTGGCTTGAAGAATATGAAGGTGAATTCGAAGCCGAAAATCTTAATTGCCATATTAAGAACTTTTCTTTCTTAATTGCCATATTAAGAATTTTTCGTTCTCTTATTTGGGTATGCCCATCGGGGCGAATATGAATCTTATACATAATTGGAAGCCTATTGTGAATATCTTTGAATCTCGGTTATCTCTTTGGAAAACTAGGGCTTTATCGTTTGGTGGGAGAATTACTTTAATCAAATTGGTTTTCACTAGTCTTCCAATTTACTACTTTTCCCTCTATAAAGCTCTAGTTCACGTGATTGGTTCTTGGAGAAGATTAGGAGATGCTTTCTTTGGTCGGGTGAGAATTTTAGTAAGAAAATATATTGGGTCTCTTGGTCGTTAGTGATTACATCTAAATCAAAGGGCGGTCTTGGCATTGAATCTCTAAAAGATATGGATCTTTTTCTACTTGCCAAATGGCGATGAAGAGTTAAAGACGAAAATTCAATCATGTGGTTTAAGGTAATTTCTTCGATTCACTTTAATAACCGCATTTTTCATTCCATTCACCTCAAAGCCAATATCACCAGGGCTTGGAAAAACATTGCTTTTGTTGCTCATGACTTTTTAGAAGAAAAAAAATATGGATCTTGATGCCTTTATATTTGGTTTGGTGGGAGGTGACTCATTCTCCACTAAGAACCCCCCTGACTACGAATTGAAGATAATCTTGGGTGGCTTGTGTGCAAGATTTTAGATGGAACACTTGTGTTCCTATCAAAGTGAGCTTTTTTTTGTTGGAGATTATTCATGGATAAGTTTCCGACTTTTAAAGCTTTATCTGAAAGAGGAATACATGTTACTTCGTTGGATTGTTCGTTTCGTGGTGACTTTATGGATTCTAGGGATCATTTGATGATGAATTGTGGGGTGTCAAAAGGAGTTTGGAGGTTGGCCCAAAATTGGTGTCGTACTTGCAGCATTACCACCAATTCGGTTGAGGAACTCTTTGACTTCCCATTTGTGGTTTCCAAGAAACAAAAATTGCTTCATGCGATTTTTCTAGTTACATTATGATGCATTTAGCGAGCTAGAAATGACAAGATTTTTCAAAAGAAAAATATTTGCTTGAAGAAGATTTTTGAAGAGATCAAGGCAGTGTCTTATTTATGGATAAAAAACATGGTGAAACATATTCGACATATTCTCTTGTAATATGAATTTGGTGTTTCGTTAGAGATCTAGCTTCTTTCTAGACTTTCTTGGTTTGTTTTTAATAAAATCCCGCCATCGAAAAAGAATATTAACAAAGGAAAGGTTGTATATATAAAGGCTAAATTGCCAAGATTATCGTTGTACACGTAAATCTTCCTTCCAAAATCCATGTGAAACAAACATAACATCAGGATCTCGGAATCCATGTTAAATTTAGTGTGTGTGTGTGATAACAATTTATTTATAAACAAGTTAGTTTGTGATTATATTTAATATTTTTAAATAGGCTAGTTCTATAACAAAAACGAATTAACGTGAAGTTGGAAGTTTTGGAACCCACTTTCTAATTTTGTTGATGTAGAAGTGAGAATGAAATAATTTTATGATTTTTTTCTATATTTTGAAGATGGGGATTGGGATGAAGATCAAAATGTGAGTGCTCTAACTTCTTTTTTCTTTTTGAAAGTCAAGAAAACAAGAATTTTTCTTTCTAATTTTGTAAAAGTAGCAATTTGACTTTTCTTTTTCATATCCAACTATCAATTAACATCTGACAAGTGACCCTATACGCGTAGAACCCGAATCCTACATGCTGGTTAGATCCGATCAGATTGTGACGAGACGTAATGGATGAGATGGATTGAAATTACCATAGGATGTAATATCATACCCACATAAAAGATGGATTGAAATCACCATAGGATGCAATATGAAGTTCTTTTGATAAATGTTACATATTTAACAGAAAGCATGTAGTGAGAAAGGAAACTTGAATAAATGAAAGACCTACCTACAAGCAAAAGTGAATGATACATAACTTAAGTAGGAAAGTATATGTAAAATTAACGCGTGGTTTGATTGGAATAGATTTAATGTGTTCTTAATTGAGACTAAGAATCACATCGGGATTTTTGTGATCAAATAGTAAAATGTTGATCATATTGATTTTTGTGATCAAATGGTAAATTAAGGTCATGAACTATAATATCTTTCATCTCGGTTGGCACACCTTGCGCAATTCAGACGTCTGGATTCACTCCTAGCACCCTCAGTGCCCCCATCGTATGTTTCGGTTTTTAAATCGAATGCTCCTTTTAGTACTTAACAATTATGGATCATCCAACAAAGGTAACTTGTATTAGTCGTATAACATAATCAATCAGTATTACATCATACTAGATCTGGGACTTGTAGACAGTCTTAACTTAGGCCCAACCCACTAGATCCACACTCAATCATCAAACATGCCCATTAAGGTTTGAGCCCATATTAAAACGTAACTTGACCCACAAGATGTGCACATTTTCTCATTACCGGGTGTTCTCTCTATCTCTACTACACTTACATTTATATAGGATATACATGCTGTATATTCACATACACATATTGATACTTATCACTAACAAGTTTATCGTGTTTGCAGTTGGTTTCTAGCTCGAAATGATGGAAAAATAATACTACGCCACCACTAAGACTCCGAACATGTCTTCTCCATGCACTATTACTCGAATCCTGGTTCTAACCTTGTGATTCTTTTAAAGGTTCAAGCATGAAGTTAGTCCATGTATTATGACATAAAGTTCAGTTTTTTTTTCTGATTAGCCATTAAACTATGGGCCGCGGTTCGGCTTTAAGCCCAGCAGAAGCTAGACCAAAATGTTCGGTTATTAGACGATCTTTAAGAGTATTCTCAGCCCGTTCTTTATATTTCATATCCTTATCCTTATAATTACACTAAAAAACACTGTTTTTTCTACCTTTTATCTTTACTTTTCTCTCTGCTTATCATTATCCTTATAATTATACTAAAAACCACTACTTTTATCCTTATATTTACACAAACGTTATATCTTTTCTCTCTCCTCAACTCACAACCACTTTAAACCACTCCATAAAATATACAAAACTCACTCAAATAATTATAAGGAATGTGTTGTGAATGCTCTAATGATCTCTTTTTGGTTAATCAGTTTTTGCTTAGATTTAGTCGGTTAATTTTATTAAGGTTGGGTTAACGCGTGATTTGGTGGAATGGGATTGCTCCAAACCCAATCGGAGTTTCTTTGACGCATTTTGTCGAACACCTGGTGGTGTTTCGATTTCGTTATCCATTTTCGGCTTCCCTCCAATTCCATTCAATTCAGTAGAGATTATGAGTTCTAGTTCTCCTGCTCCCTCGTCGCCGCAGCGTCACCGTGATCATAACAGCGGGAAGGAGGAGAGGCCTAGATTCTTCGACGCCATGGCGAAGAAACTATGTTGGGCCAAAGCGGACACCATCACTGGACGACATCCTGACCGGTGGCGTAAAGATGCCGCCGGCAACGTCGTCTGCAAGCGCTTCTGCAATTGTCAGGGATGCCTTTGCTTTGAATACGACCACATCGTCCCCTTCTCCAAAGGTCTTTACATCTCTGTAAGCTCCTCAAATTTCATTCATCGCTTTTTATCGTTTGTGAAGGTTCGAGAAGTGAAAATTGCGTGGTTGATTTTGTAGGTGGTGAATCAGTAGTTGAAAATTGTCAGATCCTTCAAACTAGGGTTAATAGATTCAAGTCGGACAAGGATAATCTTGACAAGACTCAGTTGCGTGGTTACTCTTGTGATATCAATTTCACTGGTATATCTTCTTCCTCACTTATCACATTAGATCTAATTAGGGTTTAATTTGGTCTCAGTTCAAGAGCATGCTTATGCAGCTGCGGATTTGGTTTAGGTCTCGGATTTTCTGATGTTGGAGGAACTTTTCTTTTTTTAGGGTTTGATCACAAAAATTTCAATAATAATGCATACTTTGATCATGAAATTAGCATAATGGAGTCATGTTAAAAGCCGAAAAACAACTTCAAAATCCCTGAACTTCTTTCTCTTGGGCTTACTATGTCGGTGTCTGAAAATACACATTGCCATTATCTGAGAATATACCATTTTACTCGATTGTCGGATACATATGTATCACATAACTGTTTGTTTATCTATGGTCATGTGACACCGATCATCTCCACCCCCTCTCTCCCCATCTTCCATTGGTAGTTAGTACTAATAACAATGTCATTGTCTCAAAACGAGCAGTTGAAGTTCCTCTGCTAGAAAGTATAGCATGCCCACATTCTTTATGAACCCTAGTTATTATATATGTATGTGTGAGGGAGTTACTATTTGGTAATAGTAACTCCACCTAGCCTGGTGGTTAAAGCCATGCCATTTGATCCAGCTATCCCAGGTTCGAATCTCCTGTCTACTTTTTTTCGCTTTTACTAATACAAACCATGACCACTCTTTCAGTACAGAGTACAGACCTAGACATCCATGCAGCTATCCCACATGTTAACGCTATTTTTATTATATTGAAAAATAACAAATTCGAATATTATAAAAAACTAATGGTCCGAAAAGGTGGCGCGCAAATTTCACAAGCTCACATTAGAAAGATGACTTGGTCAATTATTTTAGTCATCTTTTTGATGAATTCTTGTGGTACATATATTTTTATTTGTTTATCCATAAGACAATAAAAAATTTACAATCAACAAGTACAACTTTGGACATGTATATGTATATATAATGGTGAATGCGTGTGTGTGTGTATATATATATTTCGTATTTCTTAATGTACATTTTCATTTTTTACGACGTAATTCTTTCATGCTTTTTGAGTATATTGTCCCGACATGTTTTTTTCTCTACGCTTTCGCCCTGCTGCAACGTTCCGGTTAAACCCCATGACAAATCTTAACACCCTCGTTGCAACGCGCGGGTGAAATTAACTAGTTAAACTTAATTACAAACCTAAGAACTTTGAATTACTTTTTAAGCAGTGGTGAACCTGAGTTGTGGGAGATGCTTATTTGTTTTCCACTATCTCAAAAGCTCAAGTCTTTGAAGCTTAATGGCTAGGTGATCACTGATCATCACTCAATTGTTTCTTTCTCTCTTTCTTTAAGATCTGCTTGGATTTTTTTCTTGTATTACTCTTCAAGATCGCTAGTGTATATACCATCATGGTAATGAATATCATGATTTTTAACCTGATGGACATTATTCCAATTACAGTAACTTCAAGAAAAGGGACTAACACTCGGTTCAGTGAAGAGGCTAGGCTGCACAAGTAATTTTTTATACTCAATAATGTCGACTGATATAGTAATATGCGCAACCAAGGAACAGTGAAAGCATGTTAGAGCTTAGTTTTGTAGCATTTGGTGTATATATCTATGATATATAAGATACTTTTGGTCTTTATTAGTTTGATTTTGGACTTGTAGATAGAAACCCATATTATATATATAGGATCACCTTATCTAGGTATTATGCACTCTTATCCCCGTTCCAAATCTTTTCCTAAATTCAGTATTCGAATAATGCTGTAATGAATAGAGTTTTTTTTTCCTTTTGTTATGGTTCAGTCTTTGCACCAAACTGAAACCAAACCTAGAAATTCAGTTTTGGTTTTCACTTTCCAGGTTTTTAAGGGACTCGGTTCGGTTTTTGGTGGTTTGCAGTTTTAAATGGGGTATGTTCGATTTCTACAGAAACTGATCCAAACTAAACCATATCTTGATAAAACAGCAGAAAACAGAAACATTAAGCATAATATTAGCAGAAAAGTAGAAAGCAGAAACCAGAAAACAATACCGGTTTTATTATTCACACGTTTCTGTTGTTTGCACTTTGCAAAAAGCAGAAACAATTGTTTGGAACCATGTAACCAACAAAAGTAGAAAGCTGCCTAAGGAAAACATAAAAACCTTTTAGACATCCTTATGGATATGGAATAACGTCAATAAACCAGATTTAACACACCAATAGTTCTAACTTGATCCAACTAGCAATCTCAACAAGAAGTGAAGAAGGGGGCCTGGTTTTGATCATTAGGATCCATAAAAAACACATCATTTGTTCTTATGGGAAAACATATAATGTTTATGTATAAACAACACAAACACAAAGCATTAGACTATATATGCAAACAAGAGACACATTCAAAGCAGAATGAAGTTTTAACTAACAAGAAGACTGCTGGAAACTTAAAAGTATTTCTAAGCAAAATAATCCGAATCCTACCAAATAGAAAATCCTCAAGACCGACAAAAACATATGGTAGTTATTATTTTTGCTAACAAGTTTGTATAGGTACTCTTTATCGTGAGTTATTTTCACTAACCTAGTAACCTCCACTAATTGAAATGATCAACTGAAGAAAAATTTAGCATATTAGTATCTAAGCAAAAAAGTTAACATACTTGAATAATAAAAATATAGTATAGTTGATAAAATCACTTCTCAAGTACATTTGCGTACCTCTCTATCATTTCCACTATTAAAAATGAGGAATTCCATCGAGTTTCCTGCATCCAGACATGGTTTCTCTTGACAATCACTCTGTTTTTCATAACACTATTAAACTTGCAACCATAGAAGGTGACAAACATAAACCAGCCTCCTTATCATATTACGTCTATGATTTGTTGTTGTATAGAAAAGTCTTCTTCCTCAATGCCTAATTATCATTAACCCAATGAGCCGTAAAACATACTTATAGTTTTACATCTTTGGTGAAATGTTGGAAGTAAGAGACAATTTGATCTTTTAAAAGATTCTTGAGCTTTTTGCTTCTTCTTTGTAAATAGACAAATAATCTCTCGCAAGTGTCCTCTTAGATGGAAGTATGAACATAAGATTCACATTCCAAGAATGTTCCCTAAATCCCTAATCATCAACAACACTCAACTGTGGATCGTATTTTAATGCACATTTGAGTAAGGAATTTTCTACATTTTTCTTGGCTAAAAGGAGAAGTCAAAGAACTACCCTTGGGATCCGTGTTAGTTGTGGGCTAAAACTGAATGGAGTTTGTTTCTTAAATCTAATATCATTCCATTTTGTGTTACAAGCCATCACATATTAATAGTTAGGGAAGTGTACGCCAGGCACACCTTTTTGTAAGTATAATGATTCCACACTATCTCCTACTACCACTACCTTTCTATTCAATGTGAATGTTGCTGATCATTCATTTGTTCTTTAACATTTTCACTATCAACATAAATCACCATTTCACCTTGTCTTCCTACTCTCAACATCGTTACCGGTTGCTTTGCTTTCATCTACAAGAGACCTGTTATATCTACTAAATGATTAGACAAAAATTAAACATAAAACTAAGTTAAACACACATCTGAAATATTTTGTAAGAAGTTGAGGGCTTGTAATATGAAAAAATGGTACGATTATGTTGTCAAATCATTCGAATATTTACATAAGATGTTACCCATTCACCAAAAGAAAAAAAAAGTTGAAGCTTCATGCTCACAACTAAGGAGGAGTTTTTTTTCTTTTTTTATGAGGGGGGGGGGGGGTTGTAGTTCTTTGGGTTTTCCATTCTTTTAGCCAAGACAAGTGTAGAAATTTTCTAGCTCTGATATGATGTGCATTAAAGACGATAGATGCTTTTGAGTTTTTTCCAATGAGGGATTAAAAAATATTCATGGGATTTGGATCTCATGTTCAAACTTTCCATCTAGGTGGACCTATGCTAGAGATTGTTTGTTTGGCTATCTACAAAGAAAAGGTAAAAGAGCTCATGGATCGTTGACAAGATCAAACCATGTCTCTTACCACCAACACTTGGACCTATGTGCAAAAGTATAATTATATGTGTTTCACAAGCATTGGGCTGATGATGACCGAGTGTTGAGGAAGAAGATTCTTAAGCTTGTTGAATGGCGAGCCACAAGGGTGATGTTTAGGAGGTTAGTTTATGTTTGCTAATAGAATTGGGGGATTGAGCAGGTTTTTTACAATAATAAGGGATAATGCCTTGATGTGGCAATTAGATTTTTAGGGACTAAGCTTAAGGAACCTCACGATGTCTTAGATTGCATGTATTTGCATTTAAGATATTGTGCTCATACAATCATCTTTCTTTTGGTGATTATGAGAACCCGTCAGTAAACTCACGGGACCCATAAATATTGTGCTAATCAAGGAGATCAGCTAATCAAGGGGGTTAAAGGCAGAAAAAGTAACAGCCGGATTCGAACCTCTTACCTCATGGTCCTCATATAATCATCTTGTTGTGGGGGATGGGTTTGAAGAGCAATTTGGAATCGTTTCTAAGATTCAGTATGTTGTTAGGTATGTAAGATACTAAGATCGTTTCCTTTTGGCGTTGCTAGCTTGAGAGATGGTGTTGGAAAAAAAAAACTGTTGTTAAAAGAAACCATGGCTTGATGTAGAAACTAGATGGTATTCATTATTTTTTAATGTTGGAAACAATAGAGAAGTATGCGGATGCGTTTGATAGATAATTTTTTTAGTATGCTATATATTCTTGTTTAGATACTAATATGTTTGTTGTTGATAGATTTCAATCATAGAACTTATCTTTGTGGTGATGTCAAGGATGATTGTGAGGGGAGTATTAGAAAAGGGAATGCTATTGTGGGGATTCCACTTCAAGAGGATTAGGAGAATGCTAGATATTTTATCGAGTATGCTTATATTATTTTTCATTTAAGCATGTTATATTTGAAGGCTTTTAATCCTAATGTGAAAGACTAAAGAAAGTTGAAGGGCTAAATTGAAAGAAATTTGGAAGATTAGTTTGAATGTTTATCGATTATTTAGTTGCATGTTTATCTAGTTCTAGGTGTTTTAGTCATGTAAGTTTGCTTGAGTTAGATTAGGATTACAATTTATGTTTGAGTAGTATTAAGTTTGGTAGGGTCAATTGATTATATATAGCAGATAGGTCGATGTTAATTGTGTGATTTGATTTTAATAAAACAACAGAAAGTGTCGTGGGACTGTTTTCCCACAAAATCTCGTCTGTGTTCTTGTTTCTTGATCGCATCTAGGCCAACACTATTTTTTTTTATATATTTCAATATTACAATTACAAAAAAAGATTAAGGGGGCTACACATATCGTCAAACATGATTTTTGGTGATCTTGTAACAATGCAAGCGTATTACATGACACGTGTTTAAATATTGATGATAAAAAGAAGCTCGTGACTTTGTCAATGAAAGCAAAATAAATTATTTTCTTGTTATATGTTTTCGTGGTTTTAGATGTACGCAGCAAGATATGTTATCTTGAATATTGTTTGGATTTGATTTATGGTAAGACACTAGCTGTGTTCCCGAGTCTCATTTAAAAAGGGAAAAGAAAGGAAGGGAAGGTAAACCCTTGTTCTAGAGTTTTTTTTAAGGGGGGAAAAGAAAGGAAAACAAAGAGTGTTCCAGAGTTTTTTTTAAGGAAGGAAATGGAGGGAAAGGAAGGAAAATAAGGCTTATTTGTATCTTTCCAATTTGGAAGGATTTGGAGAGAAAGGAAAAGCAGGGAAAAGAAAAGAAAGGGAAGGAATCCTTTCTTTTCTTTTCCCCCCTTTAGTAAACTCGGGAACACAACATAAATAAATTTTGGATCAGTTGATTAATTTTTTAAATGAGTTATTTAATCATTACAAGTTGAAAGCAAATGCTTGAAAAACAAAGCTTTCTTCTATTTGACCCCTGATTTTTATGATAATGGGAGTGAAAGTCAATTTGGAATAAGTTTTTGGAAGAACATGGACACACAGCTAATAAGACCGAAGTGGAGATTCATTAAGCTGATGGAATTAAAAAGAGGAATGACAGCTTTGAAATCTTGAGTTTGTTGAATCTCAATTTGTCGAAGTTCCCCCCTATACTCTCTCTAGTGGCTAGGTATGTGTTAGAAGTGCCAGTGTGATCCATGCCTGCGGGTCGACCCAGCTGCTGTGGGCCACTCCAGCAGGGTCCAGTGTTGTAAAAATCGCTAGGCGCTAGTCGGGCGGTGGGGTAGGGCCTAGGCTTAAGCGGGATTAATCGGGGCCTAGGCGGGATTAATCGGATTAGAATTTTTATATGTAATTTTCAGTTTTTTATATATACACACATTTTTATATGTAATTTTTATAAAAATGTTCATTTTTAAATATTTATACTCATATTTGGCTGGAATTTGAAGGGTTTGGCTGGAAAATCTAAGGTTTTCGCCGGAATTTAGCCGAAAATTTCAGGTTTTCGCCGGAATCTGGCCGCCTAGGCCCACCTAGGACCGCCTAGGCGCGATTTGGACTGCCTAGCGATTTTTGGACCGACTAGGCCAAAATTAATCCTTAACGAACCGCCTAGCGACTAATCGGCGCCTAGGCGTGATTTTTACAACACTGGCAGGGTCTTTGAATCTGCTTTGACTCAGTCAAGGCAGTAATCAGATTATTTATCAAGATTTTAGCAAGATAGTGGGGAGGGAAGTTACGAACAGTTTTGTTGTAACCTCCTGCACCTGCAGTAGTAAAATAGGACCATTTCCCTTTGTTTCTGCAGTTCATGATTTATTTGTTATCAGTTTGTTTGTAATTTTGGAGAATTGCCCTTCTCTAATCGGGCCGACTTTGTTTCTAGTTCCAGAAATTTAATCCGATTAGTTCAGGGTTCTATCACAGTGTTAACCATTCCATTGAAGTCCCCATTTAGAGTACTGGTGGCAGGAGTCATTGATCAATTTAGAAGTTTTCTTACCCTTAAGACATTGGAAGCTTTGATTTGCATCTAAGATTGGATGCGACCGAGCATATGCTATACAAGAGTTGGAGAAGATAGAACCCTGTAAAGATATCCCACATAGGTTTTGATCTTTCTTGTAAAACACAACCAACTGGCAGTTAGTTTTCTGTTTTGACAGGCTATATATACAATGTTTAGGCTACATACTATCCAAATTGAAGGCAAATCTCAGTCTTCTGTAACAGTCTATGAGGGTTTTAAAAGAAAATTAGCCATGACCACTGAGAAGCATAATAAGCAAGATCCCAGAACCATTGATATTTGATTCTCTCTATACACGTAACAAAGACACATTACATACCATAATTTAATACGTGGAAATAATCTGGTTATACCTAAAAGCATATGCTGATATTCTTCACAGAGGAATCACTCAAACTTAAATATGAACCCACAAACTCAGCAAGACGCATGTTTAACACTCGAAAAATGTAGTTTTAGTTTTGAACTATAGTTTAATTTACCTTGTTTGTATTATCTCATGGATAAATTAAGGCATCAAAGCAGAAAACTCAAATTACAAGATTAATCAAGATCCCTATTTCTAACTTTATCCCTTATTTTCTGGTTACACATCCACTTTGTTGAATTTATGCTACACTCATCAAGGCTTTTGGTAGCATAACATTATGTCTTAAATCATATAGAACATCCTTTATGATTCAATGAAACTTTTTGTTCACATAAGATACTTGAAGCTTTTCACCACTTTTCTACCCCAATCTTTACTTATTATTTACATCCATCATTCTCCAAATCTGTGTGGCCCAAACGGGTATATTTGGTGATTTTTTTTTCTCCGATGTGCCGACTAGGTTACTCACTTACTTGGTTAAGCTAAAAGTTTGAACTGAAAAAGAAACGGGTCAAATAGGTAAAATAAGTTGAAAGTCATTAATGCACGAAACCTTCTAAATCATTTTCTTGAAAAAATATGTAACACAAACTAATTTTAAAATTAAAAAAAATGAAGAACATTAAATGTTTGTGGGTCAGCCCAATCCAACTTGACCCATACAAATTTACTCACTTTGACCGTTTACCTAATTTCTAACTTCAACTGGTTCATTAGAAAGAAATCCCTGCCTAGAAGTTAGAAACTGAATCTCATCCAAGTATGGTTTTTCTAGATCCTTTGCTTATTGACCAGTTGTGCTTAACCACTACCCCACCCCCCACCCCCACCACCACAGGTCCACCTTTTATATTTCATGTCTATCAATGATTGATGATGATCTCAGTAGTAGGGACTTAAAAAATCAGTTGATTATTAAACTAATTTTTTCAACTGGATACAATAATTAATTAAGTCAACAACTACAAATACCAGTTGATTAAACTAATATTTTCAACTGGATAAAGACAACATAAAACATTAAAAAATCCAAGTTGAAATTTTGCAGATTAATGTTTCAGGTGGAGCTCAACTAAGATAATGAATAATGAAAAAAATTGTTTATTTTAATAGTGGTAATAAACTGTGGTTTTATTGTATTATTCTATCAGTAAAAAATGACATTATTCGGTTTGCAGATAGGGAGCTCGACATTATTGAAATGGCGGTATATGGTGATGTAATTCGGCCAGGGAATCAATGTCGTTGCAGAAGTATCGCTGAATTGCTTGGGGAATTCAAGGCTAAAGACCATAAACCTGCTTGTAAGCTACCTTGATTTAAATTATCCTATTTCTTGATTATTTTTATTTTATGGGTCTATCTTTATATCCAAATAACAGAAAATGGTCAAACCGAAACAAAAAATATTAATATTTCAATTTCGTCCATAGTGAAGAGACAGATAACGCTATTCATGTTAGTCGCTATTGTATTAGTTGTAGCTTTTTTACAAATTTATATATTTTGAGTGTGATGGTGCAACCACTTCACAGAAGAATAGCCCGTCTTTAACTATCCAAATGTTCTGGTTTGGTTACTTTATAATTTTGTGACAGATTAACTTAACCCTCTGTTTTCTTTTAAATTACCACAATGCCACTCATCTTCTTCCTCCTTTTTCATCTCTGTTAGTGATCATTGTGGTGGTTAAAAGATTATGAAGTGATCAAAACACATTTATGAAAGTGGATATCAATGATGAAAAACATGCCAAAAGATGGATATTGTCTCAAAAGAAAATGAATATTATCATAAGTAATTGTATTCATGACCTGTATATAATGATGAATTATTCTTCCAAATCTCATCTTACATTCTTCTTTATGGGGAAAATGATGATGCCATCTAGTAATGCTATGGACTTCAATGGTGGCAATTCCGAATTGGCACGATGTGAAATTAAACGAATTAGGGTTTGGATCGTAACACGTCGACCCACCTTCCTATTTAAAGTAAAATTTTCTAAAACGTAAAAATAAAATGAATTATAAATTAACACGTCAACCAATTTTTTAGACTCATTTAAATAAATGTGTACGCGGGTTGTAACTAGGTTTTAAAACGATTATTTTAATGTGTCATATATTAGGCTTCCACAGGATAGATAGAGCCCCTAGAATTTACTATGTTTCATAAACTTATATCTAATCTTATTAACACCAAAATGTCCATACCTAGTCCCATTTCATTATATTTTAATCTTAACTAATATTTCTATCTATTACCAATTATTTTAAAGTTATGATACATAAGACATAAAATGTTCTTTTAATAAAAAAAAATTAAGAAACTATTTAATTTGTTTAAATTTCTTAACAATTGGTATTTTTTTTTTCCTAAAAAGAACATACTTATTTAAGAAAGTCAAATTTATAACTATTTATTTAAAGTTTTTAGATTTAACTTTTTTAAACACCCAAATGACTTGATTTAAATAATATGTTCATTTTAGTTATTACTTCTAAAAGATAATAAATGTGAGTGGATCCCACTTTTACAAAGCTTTATGTATGCCATCCATCAAAATGTGACATGTGAAGCTTTTAATGGCATATGTAGTAGTAATTTGTGGGGTCAATATGTAAATGGTATTGATTTGTATGGGCAAAGTGAGAAAAGTGAAAACTTAGCAATACTATCCTACCTTCATTGTCTCTTCAATGTTTTTCAACTTTACCCATACTTTATATTGAATGAACAACAAAAAAAAAGAACGAATTGCATATTACACAAAAAAAAAAATCCCTTTTGAACTCGTTAAAATACATATAAGATTTATATAAAAATTGCTGCCCCTAAAAAACAACGAGTTTAATGAAATAACAAGTGTGAAAATGATGGCGTGGATAGTTTTCTATATGTTTTTAATTTGAAGTTATAGTGATCGCTTTTTTACATGATGGTTTGATCAACAAAAGAGTACTGCAGGTTGTCTACATGAAATCATGTAGACTGTCTACATGATATGGAATGTAAAACTTTATCGAGTGATTTAAATATTTTTTTTTAAATGACAGATCTATCCTACTCCTAAATTACACCAAATATTTCATCTCATTTCTGGATTTAAACCCAGGACCTCCCATCTAAGAGGCAAAAGCCTCTACCAAGTGAGCTAGTCCCACATTGACGAGTGATTTTAATATACTAATCTAGGTTGAGTGATTTTATTCATGCAATGAGTAAGTAAATTCGTTTTTTATTTATTCTTTAAACATAGAGACACCAAAATGTCCCATATTTGGTTCCCTGTATTTATTGAAATTTAAAGTTTCAATCCTAAACAGTAAACTTATTAAAAATGGAACTCATTTCCAAATTAGTAAAATGTTACACTTTCACTCCTTTTGATAGGAGACCACTTTTGTTCCCCATATTTTAAGTTTGAAATCTTTGGTTATCTTTTTTGATAAATTGTTCAAAAATAGTAATATTTTTCAATAAACCAATTTGAAAGTTTATTGAATATTAGATTAAATAATCCAAAATGAGTATAGAACAAAATGACAATTGCATAAAAATAAATAGGGACCCATGACATACTAGTCGTATAGTGCTTGTCTTTATAAAAGTGATGTGATTCAAATCCATTCAACTATAGAGTTAGATGATTTAGGTGTAAAAAATTAGTGTTAAAATAAATAAAAAAAGTTAATTGTATAAATGAGCTCTATGGTTAGATCAAATTACAAATTTGACCCCCATATTTTAAAATTTGCAAACTTAGCCCAAACGTTTGTGATCTGGTTGCGTCTTTAGCCCTTGATGTTAACAGCAGTTAATTTTCAAGCGAAAATTATCTCATGTGTCATCCCATGGCTTACAATTGCATACTTAACCTTAAAAATGTTAAAATCAATGAAAATCAGTAAAAAAATTAGTGATCTTTACTGATTTTTACACATTTTCGCTCATTTTTAGGGTTAATTTTTCAATCTTAAGTCACGTGGAGGACATATGGACTCAGTGGCGGATCTAGAACAAAATTTCAGGGGTAGCGAATTTTTTTTAACCGTACTTTCACGTAAATGAAACTAGTGGCGAAAGAATTTTTTTCAAGGGGTTCACTGTTTTTAACCGTAGATTTTCTTTTTCAAACAAGTAAACAAGAGGGAATAAAGAGTAAAATAACCTGTGGGTTGTGGTGGAGAGACTGGCGGCAGCGCAGCGGTGCGGTGGCCGGCGGCGACAGGGGAGCAGCGCTGAGCAATGGCGGAAAGCATAGTTGGAGGTGGCTGCGGGATGCGACCTGTTGCTTTGCTTCTTTCCCTAATTCAGTAATCTTGTGTTTTTTTTTTGTTATACATGTTACAGTGTTATTAGCCCAACAAAACAAGAAGCTGCTGAAGACCCATCATTTTATATCCAAATTTTAGTTATTAAAAGGCCAGAAGCTGCTGAAAGCCCATACGAAATCTGTTAAAAACAAGGTTCTAAAAAATGTTAGGGAAGGTTTTAATAAAAATATGGGGACTTTTTATAAAGTATTAGGTTTTTTATAAAATTTTAAACTTTTTATGAAGTGTTAGCTTTTATAAAAATTTGAGGGGTAACGTAATTTTTTTTCAGGGGTAACCGGATACATAAAAGCGTAAAAAAATAAAAAAAATTACAGTGCGTGTAAAAGTTGAGTAGGTAAGTCCGCCCCTGCATGGACTAGTTTTCCATTAAAAGCTAACTGATATTAACGCTAAGAGCTAAAGACATAACCAGATTACAAATGTTTAGGCTAAGTTTATAAGTTTTTAAACCTATAGATCAAACGTGTAATTTGATCGAACCATATTGGTTATCTGTGCAATTAACTCTAAATAAATAAAAAATGTAAATGGCTATATTTCTCCCGGTCAACCGTCAACACCTAAAAAGTCCAAAACCCAACAAACATGTTCTCCACAACTAAAGCACTCAACCCGCTATGTTATTGGTCAAGATATACATTTGTGGACCATTTCTCTATCCTAAAATAGGAGTGTCAACACTCGATTCTTGCATCCTAGAGTATACGTTATTGGTTAAAAGAGTATATCCTTCTAACCTGTTTAACGAACATGTCATTTTTAAATTCTAACTTGTTTAATAAATAAATTATTTTAAATTAACGTAAACAATTTGAAGTAGAGAAACGAAAAAACATATAATTTATAAGTTCAACATACCGGTATATTTAACTTTAGTACAACTTGTTTACAAATCGCCAATTAGCAAATTGGTAATTGTGTTTGGGTTCGTTACTTTCGACCTACCAATTTGGAGACGGTTAACGTTCCTCCCTATGAATACGATACCCATCTACACGAAAATTAGATAAAATGCGATTACCAATTTGCTATTTAACTTGAATATTTAGTATTACTTATGTTCTATCCATTGTTATAAAACCCTTATAAAATACGTATAAAAACGTAATCCGACAATGTCTGATTCGAGATATTCAAGCTTTCTAATAAATCTAGTTTCGAAGTTTTATAAAAAAATATATATATATAAATGACCGGCTTTCTTTTGATATTGTTTGTAACTTCAAGTTTCTAACCAGATATATTCTTAGTGAATACAACCACGTAATTAAGTTTTTAGTTTTTAATATTTTAAAAAAGAAATTCTAAATAAATAGTTTTATTCAAAAAGATTTGTCGATATTTTGATATAAGTTTTATTGAAAACTGAGTTGTATATAAAATAAAGTACGATTTGATTTCCTATTAAATATAACAAACTATTAAGAAAAACTAAATTATATGTTAAATAAATAAAAAAGTTAAGTTTCATGAATTTGGGAGAGTCTATGGTTTGGAACCACAACTTCACTAGAAATAAAAAATAGAAAAAGTAATCACTCATGTTTATAAGTACTTTTTCAAAAAATATCATTTTTTATAAAATATTCATGTGACTTCTTACAAAACATAATTTCAATATGCACCATTAATATATACTTTTATAGTCATTAATGCAGGCTATTAGTTGTTCTATAAATATTGTTCCCCGTCATGGTTTTTTGTTTATAATAATTGAAGACTATTAAGCATATTTAATTTATTATTCATATCTTATTAATTACATTTAGTTTTAATAAAACTAATAATATATGTATAGAATAAATGCAGTATTAAAAATTATTATATATTTTATGCCTGTCTTAAAATATGAAAAATATTACATCAATAAATTATATAACGATTAAAAAAAGTATAATATAATATTTCTCCTTTTAATATCTATGTTTATTTAAAGGAAACTAAAATTATTCTTTTTTTTCTTTTCTCCTTTAAATTCTAAAGATAGACATCTCCACGTAATCTCATCAGGCCCCCACCCTCACCCCCACCCCCACCCCCACCCCCACCCCCCCGTCTCCAAAAAGGTAATCTAATCTAGCACTCATGTTTGATTCATTAGTTTGAAAAAAATATGTTTGGTGATGTTCCAATATACTTCACGAAATTTTTTACATGTGTTTAAGATATTTATATTTTTTTTTACATATGTTCATGATACTTTATAATAGTCCACTAAAGAGTTTGAAAATACCATAATAGTTCAAGATAGAATTCACGAGGATCATATTTTAGGTTCAAGAATGATCAACGAGGAGCCCGGCCAGTGACTGATTCAGAAGTTTTCATCAGTGAAGGAGAAAAGCGGACAAGTTAAAACTGTTAAAAAGTAACATTAAACTGTAAGAAAACAGAAAGAAACAGATAGTTATTCTATGTTGTAAGTTAATCACTTAATAACTACCTCTGATTATTAGAGTTCTTGATTATGATTTGATAAGCAGAGGTGGAGAAGCACCCACTCATCACGTGTTCATACCTTAAAAATGTGGATATCAATTCCCAGTTTATATTAAGGTCCCCTCTTATTTTACATCTTCAGTTAATTTTTAGTAAACATGTATAAGACTATGTGATGGAAAACAAGATCATAAATAAATGTATACCTGAGAATCCAGTAACCGTGGCGAGGGAAGTGAGCATGATACTGATGATCAAGTTCTCATTTATGATGTATCAGTTAGGATGGTAGTACGTGAGAAGTAAGCTCACGAATTTAGAGAGCGGGGGGGGGGGGGGGAATTCTTTAGTTGGTGTAGGCAATTAACCATTAGTCTTTATTCTCTCTAATAAGCTATATATATATACATCAAAAGGAAAACCCTAATTATGTCAGTAAGGGTAATTATGTCCATCGAATAATTACCAGTTAAGTCATAGGGGTAAATAAGTAAATGATCAATCTTACTATTCTAATAAATGAAAATCTCTTCAGTACACGTGTCACTCTCTGGTTACTCCTCACCTTTATTTTACCGCATCTCTCTCCTATAGAATATTAGATTTTCTATTTCCCTTTCCTATTAAATAATAATCTTTATATTAATAAATCTAATTACGGATAGTTATTACTTAATTATAAATAGTTATTATATTATCAATCAAAATAAACTTAATATGAACTAACATTTATCAATTAAATAAAAAAAATTAATACTCAGTTGAAAAAAATGTTTTAAAAACTAACTTAACAGACCTTATAACTGTTATGACAAATTATATTTTTTAAAAACATATTTTGACAAATGTGTTTGTTAACAAATTACATTATATTTTATTCAATCGATGTAATATACTAGTTTATTCAACCCGTGTATTACACGGGTTTTTAAAAATATAAAATTTTTATTACTAAATATATAACATTTTATTTATTTAACCCGTGTAATACGATGCGTATAGGGCCCAAATTTTATGTATTTAACCATGCAAAATTCTCATTCGAACGTATCGCTCAAAAAATTTTCAAGCAATTTCATCAAAAAATTATAACCATGTCTTGGTGGTGGGATGGTAACTACGGTTTTCAGGTATAATTTTTTTTATAAAACGTCTTTCATAAATATGTAAATTTTGATTACTAAGTATATATAACACTGACTTTATTTAACCCGTGTAATACACTGAGTTTCTAAAGTTTAACAACAATTAACATTTATCAGTTACATAAAAAAAAAATAATACTTAGCTAAAAAAATGTTTTAAAAAATAACTTAAAAGTATTTATAACCGTCACGTAAAATTTTATTAATTTTTTAAAAACATAAAATTTTTATTACTAAGTATATAATATTATATTTATTTAACCCGTGTAATCCACGAGATTCTAACCTAGTTAATTAATAAATGATAATAAAGGTCACGTAACTAAAGTGAGTCTTACATTCTTCCACTTGGCGGAGTAATCATTTATGATGAGCATTAATAAATCTGGTCAGGTTTTAATACTCATTTTAGTTCTAAATTGAAAATGTAGCAGATAAATACAGTCATTGAATTAACATTCAACTCAAGCCCCCCGTTAATCATACTATAATGCCAAATTTAAAACTTAAGTAAACTTAGGATCTAATTAACAATTAATCCCCCTTAACGTTGATTTGTATAACTACTGTCTATATATCTTTAGGCATGCATAAACATATTTAGAGATAAAAAAATCAAATAAGTGAAGAAATTTCATTATTAAACATAAGTAAGTGCATTATGATACTAAATAAGGTCTTTAAAAAAGCTCATATTCGAAGCATGTTCTTCGAATACTTTAGGAGGGAGACCTTTAGTCATCGGATCCGAAAATATGTCTTTAGTACTTATATACTCAATACAAAGACTATTTTCCTTAACTCGCTCACAAACGAACACGTACTTTGTATCAAAATATAATCCAACTTCAGTCGAATTGTTATTGCTCGAGAAACTAACGACATCTGAGTTATCATAGTAACGCTTCAATGGTCTAGATATGGAATTAACTACTTTGAGTCCGGTGATAAGATTCTTAGCAACATGCCATTACAGGTCGCGTTATAAACAACGACATATTCTGCCATCATAGTGGATGTTGTTGTCAATTGTTGCTTATGACTCTTCCATGAGATAGGTCCGTCGACTAACATAAAGATATACCCCAAGTGGATTTCTTGTCATCTTTGCATTTAGCAAAGTCAGAATCAGAATATGCAACAACTTCTAAACTATCACTTCTTCTACAGGTCAGTTTATAATCTTTCGTCCCTTTCAGATATCGAAACATTTTCTTAGCTGCTTTCCAATAATCAAGATCAGGATTAGTCTGATAACGACCTAGCATTCCAACAATATACGCGAAATATGGATGAGTACAAACTTGAGCATACATAAGGCCTCCACCTACTGACGTACAACCTCTGTTTAAAGATCTAAATTTTACTGATTACTCATGATTAGTAAAATGCATGGTTTAGTGGTAAATAATAGTTATTTAGTTGGGGGTTAAGTGTTAATACCCCAAGGGTGCAATATGTAATTAGGGTGGTTATAAATATAACCTTAACTCATAACCCTAATCACTTTTTGTTAGCCACCTCAAAACCTGTGCCCCCTTGTTTCCGTGCGATGCCGCAAGCCACCACTGGGCTGCCGTTGATCGTCGACCATCTCCTGCACCGCACCACCGTCGCTGGTCCACCTCTGCAGCCGCCGCACCCCGTCGCCGTCGGTTCCAGTTTTGTGCCATACGTGTGACGTTTTGCTGCAGGTTTTTCATGAATAGTCACTAGAGAGGCGCTCGTTAAACCAAGGTGTTTATTGTTTGTTAATCGTCGAAGGTATAACCTGTAACACCCTATGGTTGGATTTAATTTATTGTTTATACGCGTGTAATCGGATCACTGGCGGGATCCCGGTTTAGAATCGTTAATCGTAGTAAATACTTCCATTGTTAAATTTGATTTATTTATCTAAAAGGTTTAAATGTATTTTGTTTTAAAAGTTAAACTGGTACGATCATTTCCAATAGTGGTATCGAGCCACCTTTACGTACATTTAGACATAATATTATTATTTTTTCGATATTGTGTTTTATTTGTAAAAAAAATTGTTTGACAAAAAGATCGTGTCTTTTTGGTTTGGTTGTGTTTGATAAATTGAGCACTAGTGACCCGTTGTTGTGTTTGTATGTTTTGGTTGATTTATCTTTGTATTTTTTATGGGTTATTTGGAACCCGTTGTAATAGTTAGGTTTATTGTTTAGTGTATTTGTAATTATATTGTAAAACTAACGAGACAAAGACTTGAAAACCAAGACGGACGTTAATGAAGTTAAAGATGGAAATTTTAGACTAAATGGGAGATTTCAAAATGATCAAATGTAAAATATTTCTCCTATATGTAGAATATTTTTTTAAAATTATATATATATTTTAACACCGTCAACGCACGGTTTAATTTTCACTTGTTACAGATTTAAAATTAGTGATTTTTTTATAAATAAAAGACATCTTACTGGACATAAGAGACAGAGCAATAAATCCATTACCCGTAGGGTTTTTGACAAAGACATACTAGATGTGGTCTTCATGTCCCTCCAACTTATCCATGAAACAAATATGTGTATCAGAAATAAAAATATAACTTAACAATGATTTATTTAATTTTTTTAATCACAAGTTTATACTCTGGAATACAATTTATACATTATGTTCTTTAATTAGGTAATTCGGGATCATTTTACAAAATTCTCATCATATAAATCAATATTAATCATGTTAATTATATCTTAGGGTGATGTATCCCACGTGAATCACAGTATATTGGATTATACCACCTGTAATGGCTCACACCCCATCCACGTCAGCCTTCTGGGCGTCAAACACCGCCCATGTGAGGCGTTAATCAAGGGTGAAAGGCGCAAACGTGGTTTTAACCACAAACGTGGGGAAATATGATGTACAAGTCATCGATGAACGAACGTATAAGCCGTCAAAACTGCTTCAAAGTTTCGTTTTTGATAGCATTTTTGCTTTTTCTCATACAACCTTTAAAATGTGATATTTTATAAAATTCCGGATTTGCCGTTTCGACGTAAACTTTTTCGTGGGGTGACTACCGGTGCATAAGTCATCGAAATTAAACCTTATAAATTTTAAAAATCCGCTGCAACACTTAAATTGAATAGTAATGGATTTGTTGATAAATTAATTTAGTTTATATTAATAAAAGTTTAATTTTTCACTAATATATCCCACCTTTCAATAAATTCACCTTTATTGTCTTTAGACCACCAGAAAGCATTCCCACTAGATTTCTCTGTTCTTTGTTTTCTCACATTTGCTCATTTCCGACGAAGATTTCTTAAAGAAAAGTTGCTTCATTACAGGGATCTTTTTAAACCAGATTGAAGAATTGAACTCAACCCAATAAAGATTATCGTGATTCTTGATCTGGGTTTGATTTGGATTTGCTTTAAATTCAATAAAACTTGAATCTTTTTTACCATGGATTCAGGTTCTTGAAAGATGGGTTGTGTGTCATCCAAACAGTCAGTGTCAGTGACGCCGGCGGCGGACCATTCCGGGGCTTTCCGGGACAATGCGGCGGTGGGTTCTTGCCGGAGTATTGATGGGAATGGTGGTGATGTGGTGGCGCAATTGGAGAACAAGATGAGCAGGAGGAAGAGGAGGAATACAAGGAGTGCTTCAGGGCTGAGTTGGACCGAGTTGGGTGAGTCAGGGAGGAGCTATTTGACAACCGCCGGCGGTGGTGAGGCGGTGAGCTTTAGGTTAGGTAATTTGCGTAGGTATGTTGAAGTGGAGCAAGTGGCTGCTGGTTGGCCGGAGTGGCTCAGTGCAGTTGCTGGTGAAGCAATTCATGGTTGGGTGCCTCTCAGAGCTGAATCCTTTGAGAAATTAGAGAAGGTTAGTTACTTCAACTTGCCATTTTCACACACAAACACATTCACTGTGTGTTTTCATTTTTGTTTAATTAATCATTGATTTGAATATTTTATTTAGGTTTCTGTTAGTATGATCATTGTCTGATTTAGGGTTAGCTTTTGGGATCTGATATTGGTACACCACCCCTAATCAGACACCACTGCGCCTGTCACATCGTACAGGCTGTATTGCCCAATATGGGTCGTATCATGCTTAGTCAAGCCTACAACGTTCCAGGCATGTCACATAAGTTACGTCGAGAGATCTATATAACCCGTGTTCTAGGCTAAAAAAGGTAACACGACCCGTATGAGTGAAATACACAACCCATACGGCCCATATTGGTGCTGGGGTACCGGTAAGGTGGGGGTGGTGTATTGATAAGACTGCCCTGGTTTTTATGATGATTTAAGTGAATTCACAAGTTGAGATTGAAACCAATGAGTGTTTTGATATGAGTTTTCAAAGTGATCTCCACTTTCAAGAATAAGTACATACCTAAAAAGTTAGTTTTGTTGCTGAAAATCCTCACTTGGATGACAAAGTATATTTATTTTGACCATTTTAATCAAAAAGTCAAAATCAGATTTGACAGCTGCAAATGTAAGCCCTAATAATCAGTCAAACACCCCCTAATGGATGATGTAATACAAAAAAGTTTCAAAATATAAGCAGATTGCTAAACCCCACATATAAATAAACAAACAAACGTAGCAAGTCCCGCTCATAACAGAGCTATTGGTAGGATCTGTAGTTAAACTCCACATGTATTTTCTTGAATATTCATACTTTGTGCGAATCATCGTAACATACCTTCATTTTTCGGTTTTGTGGGCCACACGTCAATTTTCATCGTGAAATGGGGCCCACATTCACGTCTTTTATTACGTTACTTGCACGAAAGGGGGTGTTTGTCTTTGCATTTTGAAAATGATTATGTGACATACTGACATGGAACAATCAGATTATCATTTCTTAATAAACACGCAGCCGGAGATAATGTTAAGATGTGTTTCTGTTGTTTGAAGCCGTGATAATCAGATAATGAACCGTTTTGAGTGTTTGGCAAATTCTGACTATTCAAGGATTTACATAGAAACTGGTTATCCAAAACCGACTATTTTATCTCTAAATAATCAAAACCAATTTCACTATGCCCAAACACTAGAAACTGATTATCTACCCTAAACATGCATAGAACATTTGTTGGCTAATGCCTATGGTATGGAATTTGCTTATATAGGTTGGACAAGGTACATATAGTAGTGTTTTTCGTGCGCGTGACCTACAAGGCGGGAGGATAGTTGCCCTAAAGAAGGTGCGGTTTGACAATTTTGAACCTGAAAGTGTTCGGTTTATGGCTCGTGAAATAATGATTCTTCGTAGACTTAACCATCCAAATGTCATGAAACTAGATGGGATAATAACCTCACAGTTATCATGTAGCATATACCTCGTCTTTGAGTACATGGAACATGATATTTCAGGACTTTTATCGTGCCCTGACATCAAATTCACCGAATCACAGGTTTGTAGCATGTAAAATTTTACCTTTTTTTTCTTTAGTGATAATTGCATAAAATGGTAACCAACTTTGTTTTCACTGTTTACCCATAAATATCCCCAAGCTTCTAGAATATTCGATTTAAGGTAATCCATACAAGTCACCATGTCAAAATGCTGACGTGGCAAATGATGTGTCGGTACCTTCGACCATATTGACCCTTTTTGTCAAGGTTAAAGATTATCTTGAAGTTCTTGATCCTGTTGGTTAGCAGGGTATTGGCGGTCTCGTGCCTTTACCAGTAACAAGTTCTCATGGTTAAAAAATTGATTATCTTGCATTAGAATTTTTAGAATGTTTGAGGGTTTTTATCCTGTGAAACATAGTTGGTTACTAAAAATAGACGTTGGACCAAAGTTGTTTACTTTTTTATGCACTCGACACTTTTTTTGAGAATTTAATGAGATTTTCATTGAAACAGATTAAATGCTACATGAAGCAGTTGCTGTCCGGACTTGAGCATTGTCATTCACAGGGAGTAATGCATCGAGACATCAAAGGGGCGAATCTTTTGGTAAATAATGAAGGGGTTATGAAAATAGGTGATTTCGGGTTGGCGAATTTTTGTAATGTGGCTGGTGAGAGGCGGCCTTTGACCAGTAAAGTCGTTACTTTATGGTACCGGCCTCCTGAACTTTTATTGGGGTCCACGGATTATGAAGCTTCAGTGGATCTATGGAGTATCGGGTGTGTATTTGCAGAGCTTCTTCTTGGTGTACCTCTTCTTCAGGGTAGAACCGAGGTAAAAAGAGTTTGACTTTTGAAAGCCAAATGGTTACTTTTGAAATTGCAAATTTATGAGCAATCTTGGACCTTCAAAAGGGATTATTTGGTGACCTTGTTCATGAGTATAATCAATATGAAAATACTGAAATATGGGTCTCAAAGGTTAAGGAGTTAATATGGATTTGAGTTTGAAGGGCACTATGTTTGACATTTGAAAGTCAAATATGTAGTTTTCTCAGCGTCCAAACTGACGAGTGTGCTTTTATTTTTAAAAAGAAAGAACTGATACACATCTTAAGTTGTACAATCAATGCCACAGTATGGAAATTAGTTTCAGAAATTAAAAGATTGGTATAATTTCGACTCCTCGGGTTCAAAAGGTACTACGCTTGACTTTTAAAAGTCAAACAAAAAGCAAAAAAACTGATTTTCATAAGTGTGAACCACTACCTGCATTAAATTAAACAATATAAACTATTTCAAGAGATTTGGTTTTAATATTTAAGGAATACTTATCAATTCATAGTTTGAATGATACCATGATTGACTTTTGAAAGTCAAATCGGTTGGTTTTCAAGTTCCTAACTGATGGGTATTCCTTAATTTTCAAGAAAACTGCGTTAATAAGCACAATCATTATACTGGTACTGGTACAGATATTTGGTTTGAAAAACAAAGGAATTGCGGCAATTCCAAGTTCTAATAGTTCTATGCTTGACTTTCAAAAGTCAAATCTAGAGCTATTTTTAGAATTTTCTTGAGTTTTTTATTTTTATTTTTTTTAAATTTAACTTTAGGTGGAACAAGTGCACAAAATCTTTAAGCTTTGTGGATCTCCGTGTGAAGATTATTGGAAAAAATCAAAACTTCCTCATGCTATGTTATTTAAACCACAACGTCCTTATGAAAGTTCTCTATGGGAAACTTTTAAAGATCTACCTAAGAACACAGTGGAACTTATAGAAACTTTGTTGTCCATTGAACCATATAAGCGTGGGACCGCGTCTTCCGCTCTTGCATCTGAGGTATAATTCAAACCTTTCATCAACTTTTATAACAATTTGATCAATGGGGACTTTTATTTTTAAAATTTTAAAACATATTTATTGGCAGCTTAGACTTTGATATGTTATTGCAGTATTTCAAGACAAAGCCGTATGCTTGTGAGCCATCGAGTTTACCAAAATACCCTCCCAACAAAGAGATTGATGCTAAGCATCGTGAAGACTCAAGAAGGTAAACTACTTTTTATAAAGATACATAGAGTGATATAAAGTTTGGAACTGATTATTTGATTATTGTGACTTGAATTCGCAATAATAAGTTTTTAATGTTCGGGTAAACAGAATTATCTTTTGATTATTAAATAATGAGTTTTGGTTAACTATATTTATTTTCGTACCCCTTTTAACTTATGAGAACGCTGCATATCCTTTTCAGGAAGAATCATGTTGGAAGAACGCGAGGGCCTGAAATGTCACGAAGATTGAATAGAAAACCGAATGGCATGAGTAAATTGGTGCCCGAGGAGGTCTCTCTCTTTCTCTCTCTCTCTCTATATATATATATATAGGGTTTGGATCAAATGAGAACTCCTAAATATGAAAAACAATAAAAATGAAAATTTTTATATAAACAAAAAAATTCATACAAAAATGTTGTATTTTAATAGTAATGCTAGTACTTTAGATAAATGAATGATTTTTATTGCTTTTCACAAGTTCTCTTAATATTTAGAGTTCTTAAATGAACCTAGGGTTTGGATCAAATGAGAATTCTTAAATATTGCAAGAACTTGCAAAAAACAATAAAAAATCTTTCATTCAACTAAAATACTAGCATTACTATTAAAATACAACATTTTTACACATGTGTAAACGGTAAAAACTTACAGATGTGTAAATGCTTATAATATACAACATGTAAACTTACACATATCAATTCATATAAAAATGTTGTATTAGTAATGCTAGTATTTTATATAAATGAATGATAGTATTTTGCATTAAATGAGCTCATTGAATGAACTATATGAATGGTTTCATTTGAACATTCCTATATATACACCCACACACATGATGTACACTTATTGATGAATGGCTGTTTTTACAGAATTTGCCAGTCAGAACCGAAGTTAGGCTCAAAATCAACGGAAGTAGTTTTAATAAACAGAAAGACAGTGATATAATCTTAGCTTTTGAGCCACGCAAGCCGTCTGAAAACACAATAGACTCCGAGTCTCGAGGAGACATTACGTTCTCCGGCCCATTACAAGTTCCAGGTTCAAGTGGTTTTGCATGGGCAAAAAGGCGGTTCGATGATTCTTCATCTATAAGATCACTTGGTGGTTCGAGTTCCAAAAGTCTTGTATCTGAGCCTCCAGTTACATTACATTCAAGGGAAACAAAATGTGTTGAAAAGATTGAACGGACCAGTTCTAGAGGTCGGGATTCCAAAGTCACGTGTGATGGCGGGTCTCATGGTTACCCCTCTCGAGATCTATCTATGGCACTTTTCCAGAAAATAGATTCAGTAAGTCTGTTTTTGTTTGCATGCAAAGCTAGAGGTGGTAGTTTCGACCCGTTTAACTTATGAATGAGTTGATTTTAGTTATGCATTATTTGTAACGGGTCAAATGGGTAACATAATAAAATTTGCTAAAAAGGATACATGTGAAATGAGTTGAACGGGTTGGAAGTGGCTAAAAGTGTATTTTTAATGCATAAAACTTTCTAAACCATTTTCAACAAAAAGTTAGATTATTGTTGGAAAAATATATTGACACTAATTATTTATAATGCATAAGCCTCCTACGTCTTCTATATTAAATGTTAGATTATTATTCCAATATAGTTTTTGTAATCATATTTGACACTAATTATTTCAAAAAATATAAAAAAATTGGACAAGTTTTGGGTCAACCCAACCTAACTCCTTTGCAAGTAATATTTGTCAAAATAAATATAACTTTTGTAAAATTATTTGACAAACTAATTATTTAAAAATATTTGGACAAAACTGTTTAGCGTCAACCCAACCAACTCGTACCAAAACTATGTTTTGACATGTTAACCAACCGCGTTGGCGGCCCATTTTACACCTACACTAAATCCCATTTAGGGTATTGTTTGCTTTGTGTTTTTTGGTGCAAATTTTCAACCTTTGGACTTGTTGACACAGATTTATCAGAATCAAGAAGATAAGATTGAGTTTTCGGGTCCTTTGTTAACTCAATCCCACCAAATCACTGAACTTCTAGAGAGGCATGAACGCAAGATTCGCCAAGCGGCTAGAAGATCATTGCTGCAAAAAGGTAAAAACCAAAATCTTTGAAAATATAACAGCAATAAACAATTCATCACAGCCATGTTTCTTGAAAATCTTTGTTCTTGCAGGTAGGAAGAACGGCTGGTGAACTGAAAATGTGTCTTGAATCGGGTGATATGAAGATCATGGAATTTTGAAAAAACTTGATCCATTCGGGAATTTGATGGTTCACGATTACACGAATTGGATGGTCTTAAAGTGTTTTGATCATCACTTTTTGACCTCTATTGATTAGTTAGAGTAATTTTAGATTTTAATATCTTGTTTCCTATAAAACAAAGGTGATTGAATATGAATGTATAGCAACAGAAACTTGCATGGACCTTTATGGTTTTGAATATATACATCACTCTAATTTTAGTTTTTCCTCAGGCAATATTTGTGTTTTTCTTAGGTGATACCATTAAAATTTTTCATATGCCACTAAAATGACATGTGCAACACCAAAATTTGTCCTTTTATACGCGATATGGCTTGGCGTACCTGATGTTTGGCTTAGCTCTCGCATTTGGGCCGGATCGTTTCGCGATCTTATGTGCACAACCTTATCCTACACTTTTGTGCAGGAGGCAGTTTTGCACGGCTTGAACCCATGACCTCAAGGTCACAAAACAACAATCTTACAAGTTGTTCTAAGGCCTGCCCTCTCGATATGGGCTTGATTATGTCAAACTTAATGAGTTTGAGTTTAAGTTTATAATGTCTAGTCTTAACTTATTAAAGAGTTTTTTTTAACTTTTATGTTTAAGTATATGATATAAACATATAATCGAAATTTGTCAATCACTAAACAAGTAACAAAAGTCGCATTTTACAAGTTATGGTGTGTTTGGTTCACGAAATTTTATTGAAAGAATTGGAGTTCGTCAAAAGAATAAGAATTTATAGGAATTGGATTTGGAATTTGGGGGGGGGGGGGGTGGGGGGCGTTTGGTTCACGGAATGCTTTGGAATTGGAATTTAAAGAATTCGTTTGAAAATCCAAAATGCGTAATGTGTTTGGTTTATACATTTGTTAATGAAATTAGAATGTAAAAAAACCTAAAATGACAAAATTACCCCTAAAAGTTTACAAAATAAAAACACAAAGATTCGAAATCAAATATCTTTTTAAAAAAATGAAAAACGGCTAGGGTTATTACGTAAATTATAAACATTCTTGAGGTTACCCCTTTGAAATGTTGCGGGATCTGAATTCTATCGTTTGAAGGATTTGGTTGGAATTAATTCCAATTCCAATGTTTCTCTTAGCCAACCAAACATGCAATTCCAGTTCCGTTGAATTCCTACTAACCAAACATGCCTTTAAATTTATCAAAAAGATCTAGAACTTAAAGGGATTAAAATCTACAAAAGGAATTTGAATTTATAATACATTTTTAGTGATAAAACAATATTTGTAATGAATTTATTTCAAGAAATTGAATTTGTTATTGCATATGCTAATCTAATTTTGGTTCTATGTCTCTGTTCTTAGTTTTGGATTGTTTGGTTATGATGATGCATGTAGCCTATGGGGTCAAGCGAATAAGGCCCAAAACATTAATGGACTTATTGAGCCAGTGCAGCCCACATCAGGCAAGGTCGGGCTTCATGACTGCACCTGTATAAATACAGGGGTCACACTCTCATTTTCAACATTCTATTTGCCTGAAACTAACCAAGGCATCTACTCTCTTCTCTCTCATAAGATTTATGTTCTCTTTCACCATCTGCTGAGGAAGCAGCTCTAAGGCAATCATATGCCAAAGAAGCAGCTTCATGCTGCTGAGGAAACCACATCAGCTGCTTACAGCTAAACCACCATCTGCCAAGGAAGCAACCCACGAGCAGTTGAGGCCATCATCTATCAAGGAAACAACTTCATGCCGCTGAGGTACCATATTAGCTGCTTGCAGTTAAACCGTCCGGTCTTAATAACCATCTCTTTATACTCTGTAGTCTCTATTTTCATATATTATGTATCGATATGCTTACAAATTATATACTTACTTACACGCATGCTTATGTAGGATAAATCATTAATGTTGAACGTCAGAGGGTGGTTTCGGGACCCCTGTCCCGGACCCCTGCTAACGAGTTTTTTCATCTTAGCAGCTAGGTGTAGAAGGTTTGGAGGCAGGCATCCCAGGAACGTTTATACCCTCTCCTGTTATTTATTTGTTTTAGCAACATGTATCATGTTTTTTTGCCCTTTTGCCCCTTCTAGGGAAATATTTGGGGTTGTATTTTATGAAATTTTTTGGGTTTAACACTTTATAAAAATAAATATAAATTTATTCTAACATTTTATTAAAACTTTACTAAATCATAAGAAGATTTTAATTATATCTTATCTTAAAATATAATTTTATAATTCTTAAATATTCATCATTTGTTATTTATAATACTTAAATCTTCTTTATTTGTTATTTATAATTATTAAATCTTCATTATTTCTTATTTCACCGACGACTGATAACATCTAACATACAAATCTTCATAGAAACTGTTGGTTTACAACAAGTTGAATTTATTCAACTCGTGTAATACATGAGTTTATAACCTAGTTATTGTTAAAGTATATAAACTCGTTTACTTTTTTAAAAATCTTTATGAAAATCCTTAGTATTTGTGTATGTATCTTATGATAGCGTTATGCAATATGTGTGTGTATGTGATGTGTGAGAAGAGTATTTGTGTGCTATTTTGTTACTTACGATAATATATTATATTTACTAGTTTAGACCCCGTGTAATACATACGGGTGAAAAATATCAATACATAAATTTCTTAAATTTTATTTTTGTATTTTACAGGTGTAAAAATGTATTACTGTATATTAAGGATATAAAACAAAATTCAAAATATGTAAAAAATAATATATAATTGAGTTTCGAAAATACGTCAATTACTATTTAATGTAATTTGACTTTCATTTACTATTTGATTGAAAATAAAAATTACATAATTAGATTTCAAAGTTTTTTTTATAATAAAGGATAATTTAAAAATAAATGTGTTTTATTAGTATATAATTAATTTATTAAAAGATATGAATACATTTAATAAGAGAGAGAGGCGGGAAAACAATGATGAGATTGAATATGGTGACGACACGTGGCATACAAAAACCTTTCTTTATTATATAGTATAGATGTTAGGAGGAAAGTGAATATAGTGCTGTTAGGCATCTAAGTTGTATGTGAAACTTATTTAACAATTTTATCATAAAATGTTCTGTTTTCCTGTCATCGGACTACTAGCCTTTGCAAAAATGGCTGACTAATTGTAGGTTGAACCGTCATAGTTGATAGGGCTTCAAAACTAGTGTACGCAGTGGCAAAGCTTGAAGAAAAGCGCAGGGGTCCAGAACTATAAAATTTTCGGCTAAATACGTATAAATTAAAACTATTGAGCAAAAAATCGGAGGGGGATGGGGGGGCTCACTAAGCTTCGCCCATGAGTGTAGGTACACATTTCTCCATCTAGAGTGTTTGATTTCAAACCTATGTCAAATGGACTCCAAAAATTGATGAATTCCACCATAGTTGTAGGCATCCTTCTTCATCCATCGATATATTTTCTTGGTTTTTCCAAAACAATAAAAAAAAATACTTTTTGCTAAAGCTTGTGTTTGATGGTGGCTGTAAATGGACAAATAAGAAAATATGTACTAAATCTGAAACAAAAATCATAAAAAAGCTTGTGTTTGATGGTGGCTGTAAATGGACAAATAAGAAAACATGTACTGAATCTGAAACAAAAATCATGAGCAATAATTCAGAAGATGAATTTTAAACTGAGAAAACTGAATTCAGTTTCCATGAATTTTACTTATTTAATCGTAAATTATGTGTTAGATTGAATTTTATTATACTTTCTATGTGAACAAACTTTAACGACACTTTTGAAACTTGGTTACTATTCTGTAGTGTTTTCTCTATATATAATATACGTTTTTAGTGTGTTTCATTTTTTTTTATTAATTTCGTTTTTTAATAACTTTTATCCGTTAACTTTTTTCAAAATACGGAGTCAGGGCCGTCCCTCGGATTTCGGGGGCCTGTGCGACTAAAAAAATGGGCCCCTAAAAATCTAAAATATAAAGTTAAATATATGAAAAAAAATTCATTAATATGATGAAAATTGTAACATCACTTGGTTTGATTTTTCTTCAAAATAAAAATCAATTCAAAAACCTCTCTGAATTCATCCGATTTAATTTCGAAGACAGAAGAGATCAACCACTTTTGAAAGTTGATTATTATTCAGTGACATTTTCCCTTTTTTTATTAGGTAAAATTGTTAATTTAAACATGGCCTAATGATGGAGTAATTGTTAATATGTTTTTAAATTCAGTTTATATGGCCCATAAGTTAATTGTTAATTGTAATTTGTACATGACACATCAGTTAATTTATTTTTTAAACTCAGTTTATATTAAATATATTTTTTATATGGTATATATAATTTATAATTTTGGTCCCCCAAAAAAACCGGGCCTTGAGCGGTTTCCCACCCCGCACATGCTCAGGTCCGGCCCTGTACGGAGTGTGCATCTATTTGTAGATTTTTTTTGTCAACGTTCCGATATAGTTTTTTTTAAACAGAGTTGTGTTCAAAATCGAGTTTTTTTATCGTTGCCTATCACGAGTGCCGTTACCGTTGTCGTACCGTGACGAGCCAAACTTATTATGGGCGAACAATATCATTGTCGATATTGGTATTATCGGAACCCGTATCGGTATTCATCTTATGGTTTTCGATGACCCGAACCGGTAATTTTTTTAATTTGTTTTTTCACTTTTTTATTATTTAGTTTTATGTTTTCTTCTATTATTTAGTTTTTTTTAACTTTAATTTTTACCGTTGCGCCTACGTTTTAGTTTAAATTTTATTAACGATGGCCCAACACCATTTTCTATGATAACTTTCGTTCGTTAAGTTTATTTAAATAACGGAATGCGCCTTTTTCTTAAATTTTTTTGTCAACGTTCTGGTTTAAACTTTAATGAAGACGGAGTTGTATTCAAATTAGAGTTTTTTTTGTATCACACGCTATAAATAGTCAAACCGATAATGACTAAACTCCCGCCGCAAAGGGTAAAAACTAGTTATATACAAACGTGATTATGCATTAATTTGAAAAGGCGTGATGATGAAAAATCATGCAAAAAATCAAATTTCAAAGCGTGATAATGAAAAATCATGAAAAAGCGTAATTATTAATTTTTTTCCCAAAAAAGTGATTATTAAAAAATTCAACGTTTGTGTACGTACAAATTGACATTTATGCCATTTTTAAGCTGGATGACGTGTTATTTTTCTTCAAAGCAATTACGTTTATGCCACCGCGTTATCCTTAACCTTATATCATATTAATCGGACGGTTGGGAGCCCTTCGTACGATTTGGGCCCTTTGTACGATAACCGTCTCCTAGAAAATAATATATAAAAAGAGTAAATAGTTGTCAAGAATTTTTTATGAAAAAAACAAGAAATTATGTTGTTTTTTACGTGCAAAAATTAATTAAAGGACTTTTGTGAGGAAAAAAAAAGATAACATGTTTTTTATTTACAAAAAATTGTGCAAGACTTTTGTAAGAAAAAATAGAAAACATGTTGATTTTTTATGGTATTTGCCCTTAGTAAATTTGATTATTGTTATTTTAGATGCACATCAAAACGATCCTATGATTGATGTTATTGTCATATTCCAACCTCTACATTAGTCATTTAAGCTCACTCAAAGACGTCACGATTATTCAATGTTTCAGAAGTTCATGTAATTGAAGGTACATCTTGATTGCCATGAATCCAAAAAGTGTTGCAACTAAGTGGAGACTAAGTAGTGCTAATAACAAGTGCAATGTATGGTACAACATTATGGTTAGGGGCTGCAATTCCTAATACGACTATGCATCCAATCATTTCTGACTAAGGTCTTTATGACCATCCGGTTAGGGATAGTGTTAGACAATATCAGCGAACAACCTTTTGTATAATCAAGCTTCAAGTATGCATCTTAGGTTTAAGGATACAAGAGACAATGCTATTTCAAAACCTACTCATGATGACAATCCATGAAGCAGTTTTGAAATGAGTTACGTACAATATTTATTACTCTATAAATACCTATGAATCTTGGTCGCAACACTTTGCCAATTCTCACCCAGTGAGAACTAACCAAATGATTCATAATAGTCTTACTTTATAATTATTCCTATAATTCTTATCGACTACGAACATTTAGAATAAAACTTTTATTCAAGGATTTAAACGTGTTAATATAGAACACATTTCTCAATAATGTAGAAGACAATAATTTTTATTTCTAACCATATAAAATGATACTGTTTACATGTTAAAATTATCCAAACACTAAGTTACAGATCATATCCAATCACTAGCATAACAAAGCTTGATAGAACTAGCATGCTTCTCATGCTTGATTTGATTCTTTGGCTTTGTGAATGGGTCTCCTAGATGCAGATCTGTATGAGTTTTGCTCATATTGATGTCCCTTCGTTCTACTACTTCTGGTGTGCAGTGGAACTGCCTCTAGATATGTCTGGTGCTATGATGTGAGCTTGGTTTCTTTGTTTGCGCAATGACACCAGAGTTATCACAAAATATCTTTATAGGTTCCTTGATGCTCGACATCACCTCTCGATTAGTTATGAATTTCTACATCCAAGCTACTTCTTTTGCTGCATCCGATGCTACAATGTATTCAGACTCAATCATGGATTAAGCAACAACACTTTGCTTGGTACTCTGTTAAGTGTGAAAACATAGCATCAGTGTAACACATTACAATGAGCTCCTCTTCCAGTCCACCATATATCAAGAACATATCCTTAGTCTTTCTCAAGTACTTTAGGATATTCTTAACTACTTTCCAATGACATTCTCTTAGGTTCTGTTCATATCTACTCGTCATGCTTAAAGCATACGATACATCAGGTCTAGTGCACAACATGGCGTCCGTGATTAATCCAATTGCTGAGGCATATGGAACTCTTTTTGTTTTCTGTGTCTCTGTATCCAACTTGGGACATTGAGATTAATCTAAGATCGTTCCTTGTGCCATGGGTAAAGTTCCACATTTGAGAACTTGCATTGAAAAACGCCTCACAAGTTTATCAATGTACGAATTTTGGCTTTGGCATTAAGTCGCTTTGACCTATCTCCATGGATCTTTATTCTTAGAATATAAGCGGCTTCACCTGGATCCTTCATTGCGAAACTCTTTCCGAGCCAAGATTTAACTTCTTGTAACATTGTAATGTTGTTTCCAATAAGTGTATGCCATCCACATATAAGATCAAGAACGCAATTATGCTCCCACTAGCCTTCTTGTAAACACACAGCTCATCTTCATTCTTTCTAAAACCAAACTCCTTGATTTCTCATCGAATCGTATATTCCAGCTTCTTGATGCTTGCTTTAGTTAATAAATGGACTTCTTAAGCTTACACACTTTATCAGGGTGATTAGGATAGACAAAACCTTCTGGCTGAGCCATATAAACATCCTCACTTAGATATCTTTCATAAAATTCATTTTGACATCCATTTGCCATATTTCATAATCATAATATGCTAATACGGCAATCAGGATCTTGATGGACGTAAACATGGGTACTGGAGAAAAAATTTCCTCATAACCAATTTCTTGAGTCGGAGTAAATCATTTTTGCTACAAGCCTTGCTTTGTAGGTGTGTACATTTTCATCCATATCAGTTTTCAACTGTCAGGATCGGATTTATCAAATCAACTGTTAAATAGGTCGCGAAATTACCTAAAAACACTAACGATTCGGTAATCAATAACAAACAATCAACTCATTCTGGTAAATATAAACCATCTTGATTTTCATTAATAAATTGCACTTACAAAGAATTGTTCAAGTACAATGGTCACACATATATTCTCTCTCAAAGCAAGTACAAAAACAAATCTAAACAATCTGTAGTGAATTCGTTAAGTTCGTTACATTATACAGTACAAGTGAGCTATATATACTAAATCAAGATTTGATCTTCAGCTTTATCGATATTTGCATCTGATGTATCCGACCCTCACCAATAATTGGCCTTTGCATCTGATTTGGAATGGTCCTACGGATCTAAGACTTAATTTCCCTTTCTTTCCAAATCTTACAACGCCTTTCCATGGTGAAACTTTCAACAGAACGTTATCACCAACGTTGAATTCTAACGGCTTTCGTCTCTTATCAGATCTTTTTTGACGATCACGAGCCGCTTTCAACCTATCTTTTATTTGGATAACTTTCTCAGTTGTTTTCAGGACTATTTCAGGTCCAGACAACCGATTTTCTCCTATTTCAGATCAACAGATTGGAGTTCGACATTTACGACCGTATAAGGCTTCGAAAGGAGCGGCATGTATACTTGTATGATAGCTATTGTTATAGGAGAATTCCATTAGAGGTGTGGTCATCGCAATTTCCTCCAAGGTCAATAACACAATCTCTTAACATATCTTCAAGAGTTTAAATGGTTCTTTTGCTTTGCCTATCCATCTGAGGGTGGTAAACATCGCTGAGAATTAATTTGGTACCAAAAGCTTTTTGAAAACTTTGCCAGAATCGAGATGTAAATCTACTATCTCTATCTGACACAATAGATAATGAAACACCGTGTAATGTTATGATTTCATTAACGTATAATTGTGCCAACTTATCCGTACTGAACATTTATTTCATTGGGAGAAAATGAGCAGACTTAGTAAGTCTGTCAATGATAACCCAGATAGTATCATTCCCTCGACTCGTTCGGGGAAGTTTTGTGATGAAATCCATGGTTATCATTTCCCATTTCCAGACAGGAATTTCAAGTTGCTGTAACAAACTAGATGGCTTCTGATATTTAGCTTTCACTTGAGAACATGTTAAACATTTTGCAACATAGATAGCGATATGCTTTTTCATTCCTATCCACCAATAATTGGCTTTTAGGTTTCTATACATTTTATCGCTTCCAAGATGCATCATGTATTTAGATTTATGGGCTTGCTCAAGAATTTCTTCACGAGTACTCTCATATATAGGAACCCAAATTCTCTTATTCATTCTAAGAATTCCATCATCTCCTTTGATCAACTGATCGATCAGGCTTCCCAATCCTTCTTTCTCAAGGTTGTGTTCTTGCAGAGCAAGTTTCTGAGATTCCTTAATACGAGTGATAAGATTGATTGGGAGATCGAGTCTTAAAGCACGAACTCGTTTAGGTTTCTCATGTTCTTTTCAGCTTAAGGCGTCTGCTACAATATTGGCTTTTCCTTCATGATAACAGATTTCACAATCATAATCATTTAGGACTTCCATCCCTAATATTCAGTTCTTTCTGACTGAATATATACTTTAAGCTTTTATGATTAGTGAAGATAGTGAATTTGACTCCATATAGATAGTGCCTCCATAATTTCAGAGCGAAGATTATGGCGCCCAATTCTAAATCATGAGTCGTATGATTCTTTTCATGAGTTTTTAATTGACGAGAAGCATCGGCAATGACTTTGCTTTCTTGCATTAATACACAACCAAAGCCGGTGTGTGAACCATCACAGTAAACTGAAAAACCTTCAGTTCCATCTAGCAAGGCCAGTATGGATGCTTGAGTCAGTTTCTGTTTCAAAGTTTCGAAAGCTTTAGATTGTTTAGGACCCCATTCATACTTGACTGACTTACAGGTCAGAGAAGTTAACGGTATAGCAATTCGAGAAAAATCTTAGATAAATCTCCGATAGTAACCAGCTAGACGGAGGAAACTACAAACTTTAGTTGGTGACTTCGGAATTTCCCATTTGGATATAGCCTCAATTTTGACAGGGTCAACTTGAATACCATTGGCATTTATCACATGTCCAAGGAATTGAACTTCTGCCAGCCAGAATTCACCTTTGGAGAACTTAGCATATAGTTTTTCTGTTATCAAGATTTTGAGTAAGATTTTCAAGTGATTGGTATGATCTTCCTTACTTTTGGAATAGATAAGGATATCGTCAATAAATACGATAACGGATTTGTCCAAGTAAGGTTTACAGACTCGATTCATCATATCCATGAATGTTGCTGGTGCATTAGTAAGTCAAAACGGCATTACCGTGAACTCAGTTGGAATACAAAAGTTTTAAATATCATTTGTCTCAACCTCAAAGGTTGGATTTGTAAATATCAAAACTCAGTTGAAAGACAAAAGTTTTATATTTACTTTCATAAACATAGGGTTTTAAATACCCTTTCATCTTTGATTACAAAATAGAGTTTGAAATCAAATACTTCACAAGCCACTTGAAATAGTACAACTTAGGGTTGATCAGTTCCCTGGGCCTATCTCCTTTATTTAGGATTTCCTTTTACACGAGGCCTGAGAATCCTACGTGCATTACATCCTTTTTATTTCATGGGTCAGATTTCATATCTGCCTGCCATACATTCCTTCTCATATTTTATTCGTTACCTGAAAACATTTTGAAAATAAAACGTCAGCGCGAACGCCGGTGAATACAATATCTTGACACAAAATTATTTTAGCACAAACAAGTATTAATTCGATAGTTACAACTTTATGTTCAATCTACACATTCAGCAGACCCATGTTCTGACCGTATGCACCGCTGTATACACCGGTAGTATGTATTTATAACAACGGGGACTCATGTCTCCTCATTTGTTAAAAAGGGAAGTACCGACTGATGAGCGGTTAATAAAACCATGCTAATTGTATATAATCATGTGTTTTTAACCCTTACTATGTGAGAAATAATTTACTTTAACCCGTTTTTATATTATGTAGGTTGAAAAGAAAATGAGTTAAAATGTGGTTTAACCAGGTAAATACATATTTGTTTTATTACCTAAATAATTTATTTTGTATTTCATTATTTTGCTTAGGATTTTTAGCTTCTGCATAAATGGAAAAGAAAATTAAATGGGATGCAACTAGAGGTGTACAAAAAAACCGTTTTTTTTCTACCCGGTTCAAACCGGCAAACCGGTTTGGGGCAAACCGGTTCTGGGCAAACCGGTTCGGGTTAACCTAAAACCGCCGGTTATGAACCGGTTTAAAGCATTCTAAAGTCGACCGAGTTGAGGACCGGTTTGTGTGAACCGGTTCGGAAAAACGGTTTTTAAACCGGTTTTTTCACTGAAAAATCTAGCTGTTATTCAACGGCTTTATAGCCGTTAGGGTCGAATTTGACCTTTTTTGGATTTTTTTCACCTATAATTCACTATAAATAGGTGGGGTGTGTTTAGGTTTAATCAATTAATATTCCAAAAAATAAAAATATATATTGTCATTTGTAATGTTTTACAATTTTATGATTTTATCTTCTCATGTTTTTTAATTTCCGAACTTTCCAAATATTAATAAACGTTGCACTTTATGTTTTATATTTGTTATTTTTTTAGTTTATTTTTTATTTTTTTATTAAAAATATCAAATTTATCTGAATTTATTCAATTTTTTTATTTAAAACCGGTTTAACAGACAAACCGGTTTCAACTCAACCCTAACCGGTTTAATAGGTTAGGGATTTCCTTGCCTCCAAACCGGGTTAACCCTAACCGGTTTAGGGCCAAACCGGTTTTGACTTTTCGTTGACCAAACCGGTTTTGACTTTTCGTTGACCAAACCGGTTCGGGTCGGGTTCGAACCGGTTCGGGTAAAAAACCGTTTTGTTCACCTCTAGATGCAACAAAGAGTAAAGTTGGCACATTTATTTGATTGATCACGTGAGATGGGCTAGTAAAGAAGAAAACAAGATTTTAAATTATGGAGCAAAAGTTTAGACACATGATGGATCATGTTGGGCTCATCTTGGGCTCGAAGGACTCAAACAAATAAAAAAGGACGCATGAGAAGGACGGAGGGGGGAATTGCCTTAGGGCACGCATCACGAGAGGGCCCCTTTGGGGCTGTTTAGTTGACGCAAGCGAGGAGAAGAAAGTTGCAGCCTTTGGCTGCTGTGGGTGCACACGAACCAAAGAAAAGAAGGAGATTTTTGTTTATGATTATTGGCTAAAGCTCTTTTGGCTTCTTTCATGCGAACGATTCGTATAAGTTTTGTGTTTTATTTAGTTGTTTATGTTTTTGGATATATTTAGTTTCTGATAATAACTGAGTAGATTGATGTATTAGTTATTTTAAACAGTTTATTTGAGTGCTTTGAGTTTGCTTGTTTTACAATCTGTGTTCGGTTGATGACAATATCTAGTAGCAGGGTTGACTGACTAAAGTGGGTAACTTGACATTCATAAATTGGATAGTTGGATTGTATTAGTTTGTGACGAAACTAGTCGTATAGGTTGCTGACAACAATCTGCCTTCAATTACTATTTTAACTGATTTTCCAACACTATGTCTATGTAGTGTCCAATTGAACAACTGAGTTTTATGTGAAACCTAGAACCTGAAGTTTGGAGAAGGTTACATTCTTTATTTAATTTGAGTTTTAATGAAAAGAAAATTCCTAAACTATTACAATTCAATCTTTCCACTGATTCCATGTGGATTCGACAACCCTACTTCCCTGTCTACAGTCCAAGGTAGATACGTAATAGTTTTTATAAATGTTTTTGATTGACCTTGACACCGCGATCAAAATGACGCTGTTGCCAGGGAATCGGTGCACTTAGTTTTGTTGTTTTAGTTTAGTTTAAAAAAAAAACTATAAAAAAAACCCAAAAATATTTTTTTATTTTTATCTTTTTTTAGTTAGTTTTAATTTTGTTTCGTTCAGAATTACTTGAGTGTGTTACTTGTGCCGGTTGTTATGGACAGGAAATATGATGATGAGAGGAACTTAAGTGCGAGGGTGAAGGATTGCAAGCACCCCACCCGACCACATATTATTGTATATAGAATATATATAACTTTATCATTCAACTCGAGAACATAACTCGTTTGACTTTGATCTCCAACGCTTCCCCATTGACTTATAAGGACTCAAACATAAGCCTTAATCCAAGTCACTTTGGTCAACACATTCATCATCAATAAGATGAATGTTACTCGTCTACAATCACTATTATGTTTGAGATAGAGTCAACTAGATTGACACTTAATAACATGGCATTCATAAAGTTTGCCATAAGTGATTTGCACACATCTGTTGTTCTTTGAAGATATGTATATTTAGGACACTCTCCTAAATAAAGTTAAAACATTCACATAGTTCTATCAGCATTCAAGTTGTAGACTCTCGAAACGAATCGAAGGTTTACAATAACATATAGTACTCTACTTCCAAATGTTAAAATTCACACTTATGAATTTCCATGATGACTTCTAATAAGTATGCCGACTTGCATCTTATTTGCGTATTTCATCTCAATACACTCATCACGTTCTTTCATGACTCCCTCATGATGTGGTTACACGTTTGATGTATCGTCTCCGACTTTTAATCAATGCAACAACTCTCAAGTTGTTTCCGTACGAATCTTTTCTTGTACTATCCGTTTAAAACCATATTCTTTTTAAACATTGTATATTTTGCGTTAAAATTATTTTGCACAAAATAAATCGTACGTCATAAACATTACTGATTTATTTCTTTGTAAAAAACTACATGTGTCATCCGAAGATATTGAATACAAAACAATAAAATACATTCAAAATTAAATCATAATGTGTAAAACACTTTCAAATAATTTAAACGGATACACATATGGTATCTAGACATCAAATCACAAAGTGTTATTATTTTCAACATTTTTAGCATCCGACCGAAATCATCGCAACGATATCGTTTGATGGCATGTCTTGAGGTACTCCCACAATAGAACTCCATGCATACATATTCTCATGTCCTGATTTCATATATGAAACTCTAGTTTTGAATAATATGCTCAAAACAACACCAAGTTGTTACAAAGACCACATTTAAGTAGTAAAACTTGAACAATTAATCTTGTTCACAACAACACCAAGTTGTTTCCCACCATATAGTATCCTCGAGAACGTTACTTATGTTCAACATATGCTTCTTCTAGCAAAAGTAGTGACCCCTTCTGAATTATCTAAACCATGCAACCTTTGTTTTTAAATAATTCTAAAACATTTATTTTGTTTTGCAATATTATATAAGTATAATGTCAATAAGGGTTTATAAAATCAACGATCAAGACCCCAACATCAAAAGGTTTTATAAGGCCTAGGTTTAATACACATGTATTAGAACGGTTTCTAACACGCATGAAAATTGAACGTTTACATAAAACGTCTTCCAAGGATGTAGTTTATAAAAGAAACCATTTCTAATTGTTTCTAATGCACTCAGTACTAAATTAAAATGTTTACATAAAACATTTCCGGTCATTATGGTTTATAAAATAAATCGTTTCTAACAAACATGTTAGAACTTAAACGATTACATGAAACATTTCTAAATATTCAGTTAGATCATGTGTATCGTATTAGTAATAACAGTTTTCTAACACACATGTTAGAATAATACAACAAGTTCTAACACACACATTTAGAAGTATTAAACATGAATACGAAATATTTTAACCACATATATGGTTCATAAAAAATAAACCACTTCTAACACACATTTAGAAAATAAGAGATTACAAATCGTCTTGAAACTGACGGTGTTTATGAACCGTTTCTAAGACGATCGTTAGAACTAAAGATTACAAAAAATCGTTATAAAACTTCTCTGTTTATGTAAAATAAACCGATTCTAACACACATGTTAGAAAATTAAAAGTTTATACAATAAATCCAATATTAGATTAAATAAAGTTTTTAACACTCATGTTAGGAAACAAGACGTTTAGTCAAACATTTTAAGCCATAATATTTATAAAATATAATCAATTCTAACACGCATATGTTAGAAAATGAAACGTTTACAAAAACGCATTGTTTATAAAATAACCCAGGTCTAACGCGCATGTTAGAAAATTTAACGTTTACAAAAACGTATGGGTTACACCAATAAACCACTTCTAACACACACTTAGAAAATAAGCGATTACAAATCGTCTCGAAACTGACGGTTTTTATGAACCATTTCTAACACGCTCGTTAAAACTAAACGATTACAAAAATCATTATAAAACTTCTCTGTTTACGTAAAATAAACCGATTCTAACACACATGTTAGAAAATTAAAAGTTTAATCAATAAATCCAATATTAGGTTAAATAAAGTTTCTAACATTCATGTTAGGAAACATGACGTTTAGTTAAACATTTTAAACCATAATATTTATAAAATATAATCAATTCTAACACGCATATGTTAGAAAATGAAACGTTTACAAAAACGCATTGTTTATAAAATAACCGACGTCTGACGCGCATGTTAGAAAATTTAACGTTTACAAAAACTTATGGTTACACCAATAAACCCTATCTAACACACAAGTTAGAAAAATTAACGATTATAAAATCGTTTTAAAACCAACCGGTTGAACCATAAACCATTCTTTTGTATCACGGTATAGGATTTATAATTTTACCAAAATTTCTATAAATACCAACACAACTTGTTGTACTAAGCACTTAACTTCCCAAAAGAAAAATATATAAGATTATACCAAAATCTTTAAAATATTTTTATATTAAACATACTGTGAACCTAAAATCCTTATAAATACGGTTTAAAGATTGTAGCAACAATCTCGTGAACTCTGTTTTAAGATTGTAGGAAATGGTCACAATTTTATTAAAATGATTTTAACAAAAAATAATAAAGATAATCTCTTTATACATTTGGGAAATTGTAGTAAACATACCGTATACAAATCCAACAAAAAAAAGGCATGAAATAGATTGGTTCAAAACGTAATCTTCTACAAGAGCTTGAATCACGTCATTTTGTAGGACACCATATCTAGATCTTCAAAATATAGAGTCTTCAACATTGTTCTTAAAAAAGGTCTTCATGTAGCCTCCTTTGCTACAAGAATGAACAAACAAATGTTGACGGATGTGGCTGAGGCACGTGTTCAACACGCTTCCCTTAAAACAGATTTCGCGTCTGTCTCCCAGGGTACAACAGCCGAAGCAGTCTGTACTGCCGGAGATGGCTCACGCGCCCGAGGTTACACTTGGTAACTTTGTGTATTAGAACTTGGAAGGATGAGGATGATGGTTAGAGAGTGCTCCTTTCTAAATTTTCTTGAAAGGAAGAAAGATTTCTTTGGTTTGTGTGATTTATAGTAACACTAGTTTTTTTTTAAGATCTCGAAAGACCAAAAAGATATGTTCATATATATCAACACAAACCATAACATCCATGCTCGTAAATCATGCAATAATCAAGAATTAAATAAGATACTAAATAGTAATAAAAATAGACTTTTGAGATGTCCATAACTTCCATACAAAATCAAAAATTATATTAACTTGTAATAAATCGTAAAAGCATGGACTTTCTAGATCTCATGAAGCATCTTGTTAAAAACCATATAGTATTGTCATGACATGATTAGTGACATAACATTGTTTATACCGACAACTCATTTGATATCTCATTCATCCTTGCATTAGTAAAACCACATTTTTTACTAAATTTTACAACATGTATCACCTCTTCAACCGATGTATCTTTACTTGGATGTCCTTGAACTTTATCTCATCTGAGGTAATACTTCTTCAACCGATGTATATACATAACCTAATTTGTCCCTTATCAATTCACACTCTCAAATCCCTATTGTTAGTAACTAAGTATCATGTTATGTATTCTAATATATTTTGTTATATTTTTCTTACTGGAATCATAAACCATTTCTTTATTGAATTGTTAAATATCTTGCAGTTGACATGTGGTACTTCTGGTATGGGTCAGAAACGCATACTAAAAATGGGTATCAAAGCTAAACTGGGAGGCTTGTGAGATATATAAGACTTCCATGATTATTGGTCAACACCCCGCAACCCACGATTATTCCAAACAACAGGAACAAATGGCCTATTCAGATTCCATCGGTCTTGGAAGGGCATCACCGAAGATCACAAAGGTATTGAAAACTTCATAAAACCAGGTAACTAAATATTTGATTAAACAAAATGCATTATATAATTGTTTTATGAATTGATATCAGGATTATTTTGATCTATCATATATATATATAAAAGAAATAATAAATAAAAGGTTAGATATAATTAGAATTCTCGTGACAAGATGCTAACGTAGAAAATTTTAGCAAATAATATGGTATAAAATTAAACGTTTGAATCACAAAAGGAGGCTGAGATGATCTTGTTGAATACTATTTAGGTTTGTTTATCTAAGGTCCAGGATTTTTTCAACTTATATTTTTCCTAAACCCTTGCATGTATAATTAATTTAAAACTTGAATTTTTCTCTTTGTTCTTAAATAATAAATTTTGATTTAATTTAAGAGGAACAATTAAACTTGAGATATATATACTCCTATATAAAAGACTTGCCTAAAATGTATATATATATATATATATATATATAGCTTATAAACAAAAGGTGGTAAAGACTCGTAAAACTTTGTAGGTTAAAATTTTATAAATAGTATAAATAATAACCTTGTTTTAAAACACTTAAACTATTAAACTATAAACCCATAGGTTATTTTATAAAAGTTATAAAATAATAAAAGATATAAAGCTTATGTTCTCTAAAATTCTTAAATTCATGAAATTATATAATAAAATATAAAACTTATAATAATTACTTGGTTTTATAAAACAAAATGCAATTATGGTTTTATAAAGTCAAGGGACCAAAGCTGCCATTTTCGGATCTTGTTATAAGCTTAACCTCAAGATTTCACATAAAATGTTAAAACTAACAAACTTTAGGGACCAAAGTGCAAATTGGCCAAACTTCCGGATTCAGAAACCGATCCCGAGTTCGAGTCCCCCATCGTCCGGTTTTGAGCTCGTTTACTCAAAAACGTGTGTTTCCGGTCAAATGCAATGAACCTCGAGTTCCTTTCACGCATGCAACCGTAACCCAAGAACATTCAATGCCTAATTTCCAGTTTAACGCCCGCGGGATTCGAATTTGAATTCGTTTTCGTCAACCAAAATCCTCCCAACGGTACAAGCATTTATCACCGAAATCCACCTTAAATACCGGTTGCCACGCCTTGGCGACATCACACTCAAACTCACTGAACCCACAATTGTTCCAAATCTTACATGCGTTGCTCGATTCAATCACTGGACAACCGACCCAGAACTTGAACCCGTTCTCACTCGTTTCTTCATCGATTCAGGTAATTCTCGTGGCCAAATCTTACGTTTCCATCCCTTAATCAAAAGCCCTCTGTCAATTTGAAATGACAGAGGGTTAATCGATTCGAATTTGTAGGATTGTGATTCCAGGGTTCATCAAGAATAAGGGTCGATTTGGGATGGTGTTTAACTAATTGATTTCCAATATAAAACATCAGCAAGGCCCGTAGCCGGGTGGTTTGTTAGTTGGTGCGTGAACTCAGGCGGCTCGGATTCGAATCCGGCCTGAGTTTTGTTATTTCATTTTTATGTTTTTTTTATTCAGTTTTAAAACTTCAAATAAATTCTATAAAATCTGTTATATTCTTATAAACTTAAAAACGATTTTTATTACACTTTTATATTCCAGAAACATTTTACTTAATTTAAACTTAATTAAAACTTAATAAAGTTTAATTCTTTGAAAACATTTTAAATACTGAAAATCTATAAAAATACTTTAACTTTGTAAAACTTATATGTCAAACAGAAAATATTTTTATAAAATTTGAAACTTTAATTTGGTATTATTTTCTGAATTATTTCCGTTTAAACTTTAAAAATAAATATGAACTTTAATAAAACAAAAATAACTTGCAATTTATAAAATCATAAAAGTTTATAGAAACTTATGAACTTTTGTATTTTGTATTTTTTGTTTATATCTATTTAAATCAAGGCTTATTTATTTATTATTTAAATAAAACAAGAAAATAAAAAAACATTGTTATTTAAAATTTGAAAATTTATAAATTTATAAAAACAGAAAACTTGTTTGCTCAATTATTTACAAACATAATATTCTAAATTTGTAAACCTTATAAAACTTAAATACAAGCTTTAATATTAAAACATTTATAAAATTATATGTAAATTTAGAATATTTATAAACTTATAAGTTAAGACCTTATAAACTTATGGTTATATTTTAAACTTTAGAAACTTTTATAAACTTATATTTGAAATATAAATGTTATAAGAAATTCTAGTTAACATTTTATAGACTTATAAGTGTCTAATTACTATTTAAACTTATAATCATCATTTTAAAACCTTATTTAGTTACAAGGTATTTTGTAAATACTTAATACTTTAAAGAATCTTAAATAGATTAGGTCGGTTATTTAATTTTGTAGATAATTAATTACCTTTGATAATTATCTATCCTTTGAATACTTTTCATGTATCCTTAATAAATTTTAAATAATTATTATTAATCTCTAAATTATTATGTATTCTTTACTTATTATTAAACTTTAATAACTATTCACGCTTTAAATAATTATTGTTTAATCCTTCATTTAACTATCATTACAACTCAATTTATAAATACTTAGAAAAACTATTTTTTAATTATTAATGCCTATTATGTGTAAATTATAGCTATAAGACTTTTAAATAATTATTTTAATTAATAACTATAACTTATAAAACATTGACATCCAAGTCTGGAACTACTTATTTAAACCCTAACCAGAAAACTATTTAAACTTTATAAACACAAACATCTCCGTCTCCTTTTTGGAACCCTAGTTAATCTTAGAATCCTAGATCCTTTGTCATAGACCTATAGGATCAAACTTGAAACTTCTAGACTTGTGTTCTTAGGCTTCTTGTGAGGAGATTCTCCCTCAAAGTCTTGCCATACTTAATTTTGTTGGACACTCCTTCACCGATCCAAGTGAGTATACTTAGTCCCTTTTCGTTTTACATTCTTTATAAACTTGGGGTGAAACATGTACAAACTTCCAACTTATACAATTCTTGTACAACTATGTCTATATGCTTATTCTTGTGATATGCTTGAGACTTGTATGCTTAAATTAGACTTAATACTAGCATATCCATTAACTTTGATCAAGCCTATGGTAACAATGATAGATCTATTGTATTTGACCAATCCACCTAGTTTGATTGACCCTTCGGGGGGAGCCCATGGTGATTGTTACTGATTTTTAAACTTTAAACTTTTAAGGATAACCTTCGGGTTATGCCTAAACTTGGTTGGAGGATTGATATGCACAATGTTTAACATGTTTTGTTCTCACACTTATACTATAGAATGCATGACATAGTGAATTGTAATACTTTTCAAAACTTTGTTAAACTATGATAAAACCTTCGTATCTCACAAACCATTTTTAGTTGACAGTTTACTTACATGTTTCAGGTACACTAGCATGAGACTTGTTATGATCACCTAGGATGCTTTGGACCTAGAATCATTTATCAAATGAATATTGTATTCTTGTTATATGATATCTTATTCTTTGTAATGAACCTTTGAAAATCATAAACGAAATATTTAAAATTTAATAGTCAACTTTGTGCTTTTGAACAACCGCGTTCGCCCCGACGTATAATCCGTCGTCGGTTGGGATGTGACAGTGTAGTCTGCTTCTTTTCCCTGTTCTTAATGGTGTACAGTAGCATATAATCTGCCTTTACTGGTTTTCTTGTATTCCTGTCATGCTTAGTTGTTTTAAATTGGGAAAAAAATCATAGAATAGTAACCAAGTTTGATAAGTGTTCCAATTAAGTCACTCAAACTTTTTTTATACCTTAAAAACCACTTAACTTTCAATTTGTGTTCCAATCTTGTAAAAACTGAAATCTTTTATTGGTTAGTGATGATGTGTCATATTTTTTTTAATTAAATACAATATGTCATGAAAATTAAAAGTGATTAGGTGACTTTTAACTTACAAGAAAAATATTGGTTTCAACCTTTTTTCTTGTTTTAATGTTGACAAAAACTAAGGAATGGCTGTTCTTTTTTTCTATTTTGATGCTGGATTTTTTTTATTTTGGTTAAACCCATTTCTTTGTTGAACTCGAAAAATGCATAAGTGGCGTTGGTTATACCATTTTCTTAGACGTAATTTTGGAACACATCAGAATGGTTTTTATTTATTTTACATAAAAAAAAATTCAAAATAAAATCTAATCCCACTTTTAGTTGGCTTGTTTTAATTATGAATTCTATTGATTTTTTATTTTTTAATAAAAAAATATATAATGATTATCGTTCTTTTTTCAATTTAAGATTCTTTTTCCCTTTCAAATATTATGGCTTTTTTTATAAGTTAAAAGCCACCTAATCACTTTCAATTTCCATGTCATATTGTATTTAACTAAAAAAAACAAAAAAAACATGACACATCATCACTAACCTATAAAAGATTCCATTTTTCACAAGATTAGAACACAAGTTAAAAGTTAAGTGGTTTTTGAGGTACAAAAAAAGTTAGAGTGACTTAATTGAAACACTTCTCAAACTTGATTACTATTCTATAATTTTTCCCCTTTTAAATTTCATGGTTTGTTATAATGCCATTAATAATGGATATTTCTCATATCAATAAATGACAAAATTATAAACTAAAAACGTAAGCTAATAATATTATTGATTATAAATAAATGATATTAATTGGTATTACTTTCATGGTTGTTTTAAATTTCATGGTCCATTATAATGCCATTAATAATGGATATTAATCATCCCACATCGGTTTTGTTATTTTCCGACTATTACATTTTGACTGCCTAGTTTTCTTTATTTGCATACTGTCCATTTTCAAATTAGTACTAATGTTTTCTCATTAATCACCACTGTTGTTATTTATGAACTCTCAGTTACTCTGAACCCAAAACTTCAGTCTTTACTTTAAAATTCAGTTTGTATAACCCTCAAATGTCGTATACTCGTATATAGCTTTTCATAAATTAGTCAAATTGGTGATTTTTGTTTTTGTAAAATATGATTTTGGCGAATGATTCCATTAAGTTTTATAAGAATTATTAAGGTTTTAGAATGTCTGGTTATATGTATAAATCTAAAGAAATTGATGTGTAGATATTGAAACTTGTACATAAATAATCTATGGAATATGTTTCTCCTTTACATAAATAAAATGATTTTAGATGGGGACTTGATAGGATATTTGTTTATGCTTTAAAGTAGATTGATAAGTATTTATACTTAAGATATACATGTGATTGTTATACCATGATAGGTGAATACAAATTATATTTATATAATTGTTTGTAAATGAAAAAAGGGCATTTTATTTTGATAAAGCTTTTACTAAACATGTTTATATGACGACGTATTATGCCATCATGTATTGTATAATTGGACTTTATGGTATAACTTTTATTGTATATTTTATCATACATATAGATAGCATTGAATATAATAACTAAAAGACCAAAGTTATGGTTATTATCACTCCCGTGAAGGATTGACACCCGAAGTGTCATACTCCCTAAAGCTCATTATAAATTTATAGAAGGTTCTAAGATTTTAAAATGATATAAGAAGCATAACTCAATCACAATCATTTCTCAATTGATATTATATGATAAGAAGATTGTTTATGAGCAAAGGTGGAATAATATAATTTCCATTTACCACACTTATTTATGCTCCGAAAGTGACAATGTTATTAAAAGATTGAAACCACCATGAAAGTTGTGTGATTCTAATTCATTCCCTGAAGTGAATGTGATTATATAATAAATATTGTAAAAGTCATGATCATATACATAATTGAGAAAACTGTAATGGTGATCATGATTAATAATGAGATCAAGCATGTTAATAATGAAAACGGCCACAACAATTGGCACACTAAAGGAGTGAATATACGGGAATTAATTATGAAAAAGTGTTACAACATGAATGTTTGAAATAATAATACACTACTTATCTTCTATTTTATATCATGTATTAAACAAGCACGAGTGCAACTAAAACATATAGGATCATAAACCAGAAGTTTATTGATCGAGATTATTGAACAAATTGGCATGACCGGTTAGACCAGCCCGAGTCAATAATGATGTGAAATATATTGAAGAACCAGAAGATTTTTCAAACTGATTATTAGTATGTATCGTTTGCTCTCAAGGGATTTCAATTATTACCAACTAAAGTAAGGTTTGAATCCCAAAATATTCTGGAAAATGATAAAAAAATATATATCATAATGAGTATACCATTTAGTGTTTTAAATCGATGCATCATCTAAATGGTTATCAAATTTTCAACTTGAAGTTTGCGTAATATGTGGCTTAGCTAATAAGATAGCAATCACATTATTTCAGAATAACACGTTTATTTTGGTAATAACAGTGATATTAATCCCAATTTACTAAGGATTGTTGGAATAAGTGATGAATATCATATATTCATACATAAATAGCTATTGTTAAGACGAGCACTATATGTCCAATAATTATGAGAGCAAAAATTCATTTTATTTGTTTGGGACCATGTTATGTACATGTTGCAATGGTAATTCACATCAAACCTACAAGTTATTATGTTTTCTCCTAATTACAATTGGTTTTTGGTCAGAAACCAAGTATTTCTCATCTAAGTTTTTTTTAGGTTGTGCGATATGTGTTGTAATTGCTCCACCATAACACACAAAGATGGGACCTCAAATGAGGTTGTGAGTACATGTTGGAAGTGAATGACTATATATAATTAAGTTATTAGAGCCATTTACAGTACGGCTCAATTTATGAATCAACATTCCCAACATGAGGGGGGGGGGGATTAAAAGCAGTTGGAAAGTGAAATAATTCGGAATGAGTTATCTTTATATTATCTTGATCCTCAAACTAAGTATGAATCATATGTTCACAAGATAATTCATAAAATTAGCAAATAAATTACCAGACATATTCACTGACCTTAAAAGAGTGACTAAGTCACATATACCAATTGCTGGTAAGATTAATGTCCTAGAATGATGACTACATATTGGTAGTAAGTCTAAGGCACGTTTGAAACGTGATAAACCATTCTATTCTAAAGAAAAAAAGTCCTCAAAAAATGGAGCAAGTTATGATGAATATGGTCAAGTCGAGGTAAAAGTAAAAGGGTCCATTAAAGAGAAATTAGACATGATGGTTCCAGAAGAACCTCATGTACCTGAAAATAATGAGATCTCGATAAGTTGTATCATGTCTAGAAATAATATGGAATCGAAACAAGATCGACGTCGATAATACTTTTATATTTAATAGCGCTTGAAATAATCGAAATGATAAGGATCAAGAATGTATCTGCCTATGAATGAAAATATATAAATGATTGGCCAAAATTTAAAGATGTAAGTAAGGCAGAATTAAAATTCTCTCACTAAAAGGAAAGTTAATGGACCAGTAATCCATACACTGAAGTTGTAAAACATGTTGAATATGAACGAGTCTATTTTGTGCGAAATTATGAAGATGAAATTAATCGATATAAAGTGAATTTGGTGGCACATAGATTTTTGCAAAGACCTAGTATTGATTATAAGGATATATATATCCAGTGGTTGATGCAACGACTTTTAATATCTCATTAGTCTGGTAATATAAAAAAAGAGAATTGATCGCGTCTTATGGATATTGTTACTCATTTAAACTGCTAAAATCTTGTCAAGTTTGTTCTCAAGAACATTGTGATCCAAATACGTTATGATTATTTGTATACATTGATCACTTGAATATAATTTGAACTCTTCATGAAGTTCCTAAAGCAGTTGAGTGCTTAAAAGGTAACTTGAAACATCTTAAGGATTTAATTATTGTGTTCCAAATGAATACATATAGAAGAAATCTATACTCGATGAATATAATATCTCCATAAACTATGAAATGGTGCGATACCGAGTTTGAAAATGAAACACCTGTTAATGCAATCTTTGCATATGATATAGAAGTTGATGTGCCAAATGAGGAAGTTTATGTGCCAAAGTGTTGATAAATGTACGCATATAAATAATTAGTCAAAACAGAAAGAAGGTTGTAAATGATTGTAAATGCCTGAGCATTGATATCAAAATTTCAACATATCATATAAAATTAACAGTTTCTACATATGGACTAAAATAGTCATGTGAAATATGTATAATCGACTCAGTGATTATCTAAAAAATGAGATAAATAAATATGATATAATTGGTCCATGTGTTTTTATTAAAAGAACAGTATAAGGTTTTACGAGTATTATAATATAAGTTGATATCACTATATCTCCTAAAGAGATAGAAAAATTCAATTAGTTTAAGAATGAATCTGAAATGAAAGATGGTATTACAATTTGTCTCGGTTGACACGTTGAACATTTGTGTGATGATAATGTTATCCATTAATCAAATTATATCAGAAGATGTTGAAACATTTAATATGGATAAAGCTTACCATCTAAGTATGTTAAATATTAGACAATCTTTGTCTCTTATTTTATCTAAAGAATAAGAAAATCATGGTCCAATATACCCTAGTTAAGTGCAATTGGTTCATTTTGTTTTATGCTAGCTTATGTCCACGAGGAGACATCAAAGTTGGTAAAATAAATATTTGAGTACTATTAAGGTACGAAAGTTATGAGATTATATTTTACTAACCCGTCAAAACTAGTTTTGTTAGTTTTGTAAATGCAGGAAATGTAACAAAACACGGTCATTGATCTTGTGGTATTTATTTATGAGAGAAGACACTAGAAGTCATATATGAAGACAACACATCATTTCTCGACCTAAAGAATTGCACATTATAAGATCAAGCGGCAAATCATTGACTACAAATTTTTGAGCAACTTTCATAGAAGATCGAAACCCATCACTTAAAGGATGTTAAATCAGGGGGAGTAATACACGCCGCACTCTTTTTCCCTTAGCTACGGTTTTATCCCACTGAGTTTTCCTAGCAAGGTTTTTAACGAGATAACATCTCCAAGTGTATTAAGTGGATAGTCAAGAGGGAGTGTTATGAATATGTTATTATGGTGACTATCCACATTCCTAACTCCCATGTTACTTATGTTTGTATTAATGATATTAGCCTTATAAATAGTGGCTCTTGTACTTGGTATTTAATATCTCTAATAAAAGACTTCTCCCTTTTTTTCTCTCATTCTCTTCCTTTTTTATGTTTACATACTTTGTATATTGGTTGCTATTAGGTCGTTGTTATACAACAATTAGGAATAAATACACCTAAATCACATATTCAAAGTATAACAGTTCACATTAATTCAACTAAATCACTAATGAACTATGCAAACAACCTTCCAACTTTTGAGAGTAGTTTTGTTGTATTCTTACATCACCCAGTTAGTCTTTTGCCCATCCGTTTACTTAAACCGATAATCAAATAAGCTTACAAATCTCACAAATCTCCATGTTGACCTCCAAAACACATTTTTACTATTAGTTTCCGACCCATACCATAAGTACCACATGTCAGCTACAAGACATTTAGCAATTCAACAAACAAACAACTCATGATACATGTAAAAAGTAATCAAATATATCATAAGACATAAAATGATACAAAGATATTGACCAGGGAGATTTGAGGGTGTGAATCAATAAGGATCCACATGAGAAAGTATGTTTGAATGTAGTGTGTTTCCTCCCCATTTTAATTTCATCAAAGAATTAGTGACGGTATTGGTGATCAAGTAGTTATCTAATACCGTATTAGAAAGCATTGTTTTACCGACTAAAACTTAATGAATACTCAAAATATGAAACCATCATTATGTCTTTGATGCAATTGAAAAGTGCACATACTTCTTTCAAAGATACTTTGTGGACCCTTATCAATTCACACCCTCAAATCTATGTTGTTAGTAATAGTACCATGCTATGTATTCTAATATATTTTGTTATATTTATTTACCGGTATCATGAAGCGTTTCTTTGATGATATGTTAAATATCTTGCAGCTGACATGTGGCACTTCTAGTCTGGGTCAGAAACGAATACTAAAAATGGGTAACGGGGGTAAACAAGGGAGGCTTATGAGATATATAAGACTTCTTTGATCATTAGTTTGAGTAAAAACTCTTTAATTCTTACGATGGATAAAAGATTAATTGGGTGATGCAAGAATACAAAGAAACTACTCTAAAAACTTGGAGGTTTGTTTACATATTTCATTCGTGATTTAGCTATATTAATGTTAATTGTTAGTTTTAATATGTGATTTAGGTGTATTTTTCTTAGTTTGTTAGAACTTTTTAAATATGATGGTAAGTTCAGATGATGTTTTGCATTTACCATCATAGTTAAAAGGTCCAACACGCCAGTAATAAGTGCACCTAAATCACATACACTAAGTATAACAGTTCATATTAATACAACTAAATCACTAATATGTAAACAAACCTTCAAGTTTTGAGAGTAGTTTCTTTGTATTCTTGCAACACCCAATTAGTCTTTTGCCCATCAATTCACTTAAACCAAAAATCAAATAAACCTTAAAAATCTCACAAACCTCCATGTTAACCTCCAAAACCCATTTTTAGTATTAGTTTTCGACCCATACCATAAGTATCACATGTCAGCTATAAGACATTTAGCAATTCAATAAACAAACAGTTAATGATACATCGAGAAAATGATCAAATATATGATATACAAAATTCTTGACCGGAGAGATTTGAGTGTGTGAATCAGTAAGGATCCACATCAGCAAACATGTTTAGTTTGTGTCCACTTTTTAATTACATCAAAGACTTATGGCACTTTGATCTATTAAGTACTAGGTTAGAAACCTCTTGTATTACACGGGTTGAATAAATACAATTAATAAATGTAATTTTATATACTTATTAATAAAGAATTACATATTACGTACATATTTATAAAATATTACGTAGTTTTTTAATCCAAATTTTAGAAACGACATATAATTATTTTTTAAAAATGTTTTATAAAAAGAATGAAATAATGTTCAATTTCTAAAAATGTTTTATGAAAAAGCAAATTTGTAAAATAAAAAACGTTTTACAAAAAGAAATATAGACATCATTATTATTAAATAAGAGAGAGACGAGAAACAAAAAATTTAATAAAAAATAATTAAAGAAATTTGTATAACTAAAAGAAGAGATAGGCGGGGAAAAAAGGATGATGATGAATAGGAGAGTGACACGTGTCACATAAAACATTTATTTATTATAGAGTATAGATATAGATATAGATATAGATTCATTGAGTTTGGCTTGATAATGCGATGCTTTCTAGACAGAACAATGGGATATTAGATAAATATTGGATCTCCAATACGTATTTTTCCAAACTTGTACATTGCTTATCCAGAAAACAAGATCGAAAGAAAAAAGATTAATACATTGAAAATAAGCAACTTTATGGGATAGTGAAATAAAAAGGGGTAACTATGACAACTCCAATAGTTATTTTTTACTTTGGATATAACAAGAAGCTGTCTATCTTGTCAATTGCATCATTTCATTATGATTGAAGTTGAAATTAAATTAAAATACGGAGCTTAATAAAAAAAAGGGAAAAAAGATAGATTAGAACATAAAGCAAACCATCTAGCATTATGACTTGTTATATCGTACCTCAATCGGACCAGAATGGTTTAATTGCTATGACTTGTATCACCCGAATTATCACTGCCATCATGATTAACACCAGAAAACGAATACCAATACTAACTAAGCTTACAAATATTAGAGCAATGTTAACATATAACTTGTAAATAAACAAGTAAAAGAATACCTAAACACAAATCAATGCGCTTCTGGTCAGACTATTAGGTAGTGTTTGGTATGTATGAATAAATAGTGGATGGAATGAGTCATTACATTGAAATAAAATAAAACATGTTTGGTAACTATATAGAAATGAAATGGATCATTACACAAGGAATGTGATTCATTTCCTTCTAATGATTTTCATTACTTGGGATATGGGTGTTTTTTCCATTCCTTCAAGGAATGGAATGATTTTGTTTAATAATTACCCGAACTATGACTCAAACCATGGTCCGACTCAAACCATGGTCCGACCCATGACCCGAACCGTGGTCAGACCCATGATCCGACCCATGACCCGATCCATGCCCAGAACCATGACCCGAGCCATGACCTAAACCATGACCAGTCGCTTTACCCGACCCATGCCCTCCTAACCCATGACTCGAACCATAGCACGTCTCATGACCCGAACCATGGCCCTGCCGATGGTCCAACCTACAACCCGAACCATGTTCCGCCCCATGACAGAACCATGTTCTGCCCCATGGCCCGGCACATGACCCGACACATGACCTGAACCATAGCCTGAGCCATGGCCTGACCCATGACTCAAACCATGACCCTTCCCATAACCCGTCTCATGCCTCAATCCATGCCCCGAACCATGGCCCAAACCATGACCGAACCATGATCCGAACCGTGGCCCGACCCATGGCCTGTCCCATGACACGACCTAAGATAAATTTATTAGTTAAAAATATTTTCATGTCTGCCAAACAGTTAGATAATAAATTTTAAAAGACTTTTAAGGATTTTTACAATTTCGTATTTAATATCTTTATTAAACTATTTGTTTCTATAACTATTATTTATATTTATCAAAAATAAATAAAAATAAACTTAGGATTTTTACAATTTCCTACTTTTACCCTCTTTGTCTCAAAAGATATGTTCAATTGTGTGAACTTTATGCCGTTCAAAAAAAAATTAGTGTCAACTTTATATATGAGTGTAAATATCAACAAGTAACTCGCTAAGTGCGTACCAGTCTTTGCAAGTGCTATACCGATCAAATTACATTTGTTAATAACGATACCCTCATTCTTAGAAAGCGCTTGTTGAATCGGTGCCAATTCTTTGTTAACCAAGTTTTGTGAGAAATATAAAGATATAATATTGTGATCACAAACACAATCTCGATGAAGACTTCTTAATTGTTTACCAAGATCACTTGTTTAGCCTCGATATATATAGTGGTTGTAGACAAGTCTCTTAATTCACCTAGCTATTAATGCTCATAAAGTTTATAATATATGTTATTTTTTAATTTTAAAAAAAATACATTAATGCTGATGATGAGAATATATATTATATTAATGGTTATAAATTCGCGTATTAATGCTTCAAAATTCTTGTATATTGCTAATATTAGGTTAAAATCCATGTTTTACGTTGGTTAAATAAATACAACTTGTTATAAAACATTATTTTCTATGAAAATTTGTATGTTGAATATTATTAGTTATCGGTGAAATAAGAAATAATAAAGATTTAATAATTATAAATAACAAATAATAAAAGTTTTAGAATTATAAATAACAAACAATGAAGATGTAAGAATTATAAAATTGTATTTTAAAACAAGATATAATTGAAATTTTCTTATGATTTTGTAATTTTTAATAAAATACTAGAATGCATCTTAGATATTTAATTACTTAACATCATCATTATTTAACCGGAGCGAAAGGCGAAAACAAAAATCCAGACTTCGGAAGTCGACACGTAGCAAGTATAGTTATTCATTAATTATAATATAGGTTAGAAAACCCGGTATATTATACATGGTGAATAAATGTAGTGTTATTTATACTTAATAATAAAGATTTAATATTACATATATATATATGACATATTACATATTTTTTAATATAAATTTTAGAAACTCTATATAGTTATTTTTTAAAAATGTTTTATAAAAAGAATGAAAGAAATGTTCAAATTATAAAAATGTTTTATGAACAAAGATATTTTTTTAATTAAAAAATGTTTTATATAAATAATTATATAAATCATTATTATTTAATAGGAGAGAGACGGTAAAAAAAATTAAAAAAAATTAAAGAAACTTGTATAATTAATAGGAGATATAGAGGCGGAAAAAAATGTTAAGGATGAACATGGGAATTACAAGTGTCGATCAAAATCTTTATTTATTATATAGTATAGAAGAATATATATTTTACTTTTAGACATTGTATTACTGAAAACCGATTTTAACTATAATTGTGTTATATATAGGGTGCGGGTGAAATGATAACCACATATTCACCATTGATTAAGGTTAATCAATGGTTGTTAATCACTAGTGGTAAATCTGTAATTAAGAGGCTGTTAAAACCGTTTAAACTTAATTGAAAAGTATAATTTGGGAAGAAACTAATTGCTTAATTTTGGAAACTTTAATTAAACATAACAAAATTTCTTGAAACTCTCAATCAATATCTCCCTTCTACTAAATCACCTTCTAATCATCTTCGAAAACCAATGAATGTGCGTTGCACATTATTGAAACTGATAGATATTAGCTCATAAAGTTAAATGAAACAATTGGTACATATATTCACTTTAGTAAAATGCTTTTAGTTGTTAATGCCTATAGTGATACATATATGTATCATATGTATTTTCTATATTGTATTTAATTTATTCATAAAAATTAAAAAATATATATTAATAGCTAGGTATTAATGTATTTTTTAAAATTAATTTTGATTAGTATTTAATTGATTACTAAATGGTTAATGTAGTGTATACTTTCAGCACATACGTCGGTGAAAATAATATGTCATAAAGTAAGTTAGTTATTTCATTTTTACTACATTGGAACATATACAAATAAACAGAATTTTAGAATTTTATAATACTTGAAAATCTCTCACACACAAAAGATGAAGAGCAAGATGATTAAAAAACCAAATATACATTTTACAAACGTAACTTACTCAAATTTTACGAAACCAAGAACGTCTTTTCTTGTTACATATATGTAACATGTAGGATCGTGAAAGTACAAGATGGTTCCGTTCTTAGTTGGAATTGGAGGAAACAATAACAACTACACAAGTATAATCGAGTAAATAGAAAGAATACTTATAAGAACACTGTTGTATTAAGCTTTTGCAAATAAACGATTACAAATGAAAACTCAATCAAAAAGCACACTTACAATGAAGTGTTTCACTGTATTTATACTCACTTAGAATCAAGACAAACCCTTGATTCTAAGGATCAGATCTAACACAGACCATTGATCTGTTGTATATAGCTAACTATTACAAGTGTAGTCTAAGATAGCTAACTTTATTGAAGCGTCTTCTTTATGCATTATTACTTGCATGCTTGGAGAAGAGCATTGTTGTCCTTCATTGGTTACACCATAGAGGTTCCTTCTGCTTTGAGTGTGTCAGTGGCTTTTGCAGAAAGTTGTCAGTGAAGCTTGGCATGGATATTCAGCTGCAACGATTTATCTTCAAGGCACAGGGCTGTCAGCAGCAAGGATGATGATCAGCAGCAAGATGTGACCATCCAAAGCTGCTGATGATTTGCCTATCAGCAGCATCAAGTGTTGATGCTGCTGAGAAGCCTATCCGCAGCAACTTTGGTCTTCAGCAGATAAGGCTATCCGCAGCAGATTTGTTCTTCAGCAGAAGAACAAGTATCCGCTGCAGATAAGCTTGTCCGTAGCAGTTTGTTGGTCAGCAGCAAACTCTGAGATCAGCAGCATTTGTACTTAGAGAATTTTGTAGCCATCAGTCTTTATTTCTACAAACTCCCCCTAGACTGATGCTACCAAAACTCTCTTACTGCTTTTGTTGCTGAAGCTTTTGCATGTTTCTGACTATCCTTTCAACCTCATATCCTCTCTGGTCCATGCTAGGATTGTTAAGAGGAAGCTCAGATAGAGTCTTGATGTCTTTGCTTGCCATTTTGAAGATAGCCTTGCTTGAACACCTCATCTTATGTCCTTTAACATCTGTCAGAGTGAATTCATTCTTCTCAGCATTGTAGGACCAGCTGATGAATGGAGAGTGGGATTGGAGAGGTTTGACATCGATGATTTCATCTTTGCTGGGGTTGAAGTAATGTTTGATTACCAGCAATAGATGTCTCCCACCTTCATTCTCAGGCTCATTGGCTTCACCCAGCTCCATCATTCTTCTTAGATCAGAATCTTGAAGCTGTAGTACCTCATCAACAGATGTATAAATTGATCTTTTAGCTTATGTCCTACCCCTGAACACTCCAAACCACTTGTCTTGAGGGTTGTATGACCATCTGATTATTTCTCTTGAGTCTTCTGGTTTGGAAGTGGGTTTGTTTTTCTTTTTGGGAGGTTGTTGATGAGTAGGAGCTGGGTGTGAGGATTTGGACTTTGAGGGAGGAGAGGAGGGAGGTCTAGGAAGGAGAGTGGAGGGTTGTTGGATTGAGGAAGTGTTGGGTGAGAGAGAAGGCTTGGGTTTCTTTGATTTTTGTTCTTCTTCTTGAATGATTACCCTTTTCTTGGAGCCTTTCTTCTCCAATCTTTCTTCCTCATCCTTCTTGACTTTGAAATAGAGGGCTTGCAGGTTCATGAAATTCATGGGACCTAGCCTCTTTCCACTCTCTCCTCTAGACTTAAGGAAGTCAATCATGATCTTCCTTTCTTCATGGGTCCTTTTATTAAAGGCAATGGTCTTTTTGGACTTTTGTTTGACTTTTTCTTCTTCTTCAGCGTTTTTCTTCTTTGCCAATTGACCTTGCTGACCCATGAAGGCTCTGTAGATTTCTTTATTTGATAATTTCTCAAGGTAGTCTGCATCCTCACCTTGAGAAACTAGAGCCTTTACCCACTCCTCTCTCATTTCTTTGGCTAGTTCAGAATCAGTTATTCTGAACTTAGCCTCTTCCTTCTTCTTCCTTTCTATTTCTTCTTCTTCTTTTTCGAATTGTTCCTGCAGTTGAAGAGTAAGAGCTTCATCTTCTTCAATCTGATAAACTGTAGGAATCTTTACTTTCAGATCATCCAGCTGTTTTGCATACAGCTGGATTTGTTGTTCTCTGAGGAGAATGGCTGTGAGTCTATCTTGAGCTTTCTTTGTTTCAGCCATCTCCTCTTCTTCTCTTCTTCTTCTTCTTCTTCTTCTTCTTCTTCTTTCTTTCTTCTCTTTCTTCTCTCTTAGCAACCTCTCTTCATCTTCTTTGGTCATAATTCCCTTTCCCTTATCTTTGTTGGATGCCTCTGCTTCGTCTTCACTGATCACAACAGCAGATGATTGTGCTGCTGTTGGAATCTCAGCCTCAGCTTCATTGGCAATTTGGGGAATGGATAAGGGAGGGGAAATTACTTCATCTTCTTCCCATTCCATACCTGTCACATCCTTCCATGCCTGGATTCTAAGGATCAGATCTAACACAGACCGTTGATCTGTTGTATATAGCTAACTATTACAAGTGTAGTCTAAGCTAGATAACTTTATTGAAGCGTCTTCTTTATGCATTATTACTTGCATGCTTGGAGAAGAGCATTGTTGTCCTTCATTGGTTGCACCATAGAGGTTCCTTCTGCTTTGAGTGTGTCAGTGGCTTTTGCAGAAAGTTATCAGTGACGCTTGGCATGGATAGTCAGCTGCAACGATTTATCTTCAAGGCACAGGGCTATCAGCAGCAAGGATGATGATCAGCAGCAAGATGTAACCATCCAAAGCTGCTGATGATTTGCCTATCAGCAGCATCAAGTGTTGATGCTGCTGAGAAGCCTACCCGCAGCAACTTTGGTCTTCAGCAGATACGGCTATCCGTAGCAGATTTGTTCTTCAGCAGAAGAACAAGTATCCGCTGCAGATAAGCTTGTCCGCAGCAGTTTGTTGGTCAGCAGCAAACTCTGAGATCAGCAGCATTTGTACTTAGAGAATTTTGTAGCCATCAGTCTTTATTTCTACATAACACTTAGTGTTATGTATGTGTAAGCGATGTTAGATACATGTAACATTGTGTTCTATATACATAACACATGTGTTACATATACGTAACACTCGTGTCTTCTGCCGGTTTAGAAACTCAAACATGAACACATATACCAACTCTAAAATCAAGTGGATAATGGCATCAAAATGGTACATGTAACATCCCAAAATATAATTAATAATAAAGGGGTTTTAATAACGAGGCTTGGGAAATAAAAGGATAAAGGTCGAGCGGTCGTTCTAGTATTGTCGAAAATAGGTAAAAAGGGGTGGGCTTAAACATAGCTGCCCCCCTTGAGTTTCATCTCCATCATTTGCTACTTTTTAGAGAGAAAACGCTAGAGAGATTTTAGTTAGAGAAAGTTGGTTTTTAGAACCAAAAAGCTCAAAGATCAATTGTCGTCATCTCCAGGCCTCATAGCAAGAAGAATCAGGCGGATAAAGTTCTAAACTCAGGCGGATACCGGTAACATCTCGACCTAAATCTGTGTTTTTGGGTCAAGTGGGTTTTTACGAGTTTTGAGTAAAAAGGTTGGGTTTTTACGTAATAGTACGAGAAACCGACCATGGATCTAGACTCACGAGTTAGAAACAAGCATTTCTAACGTAAAAAGTTTGATTCTTCTACGTATAAAGCTCTGGCCGCCATCTTCATGCAAAAACTCAAATATGAATAAACGAGGCTTGAGAAATAAAAGAATAAAGGTTGAGCGATTGTTCTGGTATTGTCAAAAAGAGGGAAAAGGAGGAGAAAGAGGTGGGCTTAACCCTACCTGCAAACCCCCCAACCCCCCCACCCCCCCTTGAGTTTAATCTCCATCATTTGCAACTTTTTAGAGAGAGAAAGCTAGAGATATTTTAGTGAGAGAAAGTTGGTTTTTAGAACCAAGAAGCTCAAAGATCGATTGTTATCATCTCAAGACCTCGTAGCACCTTGTAGCAAGAAGAATCCGGTGGATACATGTAACATCTCGACCTAAATCTGTGATTTTGGGTTAAGTGGGTTTTTACGAGTTTTGAGTAAAAGGGTTGGGTTAATACGTACGAAACAAGAAACCAACCATGGATCTAAACTCACGAGTTAGAAACAATCATTTCTAACATAAAAAGTTTGAGTCTCAGACATATAAACCTCTGGCCACCATCTTCATGCAGAAACTTAGGGTTTCTACTGAAGAAGACGACCATACGATGCTATTCAGGCAAAACTAGTATAATTTCACCTAAGTCATGGTATCACTGAGAATAGTATCGCTTGGGAATAGTTTCACCTAAAGCATAGCTTCGCTTAACTAGTTTCTTTTGGAACTAGTTTCGCTGAGATTGTAGAATGTCATTGAAATAGTTTCACTGAGATTGTAGAACGGCATTGAAATAGTTTCGCTGAGATTGTAGATGGAATTTATTGTTTCACTTATAGCATGAAGGCGAAACTTTAGTTTCGCCTTGATCAAGAAAGCAAATCTGCTTTGTTTCGGTTGGACTTATGGAAGGTTTGTATTATTTATCTATTAATTATTAATTCAGATAGAGAGTGACGTTTACTGGACCAGTTCCAAGTACACAGAGTATAGCTGACATGTGAGTTCTTATTCTCTTTTCTTATGTCTTTGGGCTGGCATACATACTCACAGAAAGGATTGAAAGATAAAGTATAGTTTTTTATAGAAATTGTATTTATATAAAAGTGAAAGAAAACAGATATAGAGGATAGTACTATCTTCGAAATAAATATATTAAAGAAAGTAATGAACGATAAAGGAGCTGTAACTTGGTACAGCTCGACAGTGACAGTGATAGATGTCATGTTCTATGCTTATGTGTTAATATGTACTATTTGTCTACGTGTTGTGTGTTCAAATAAACTATATCATATGTTGTAGTATAATTGCATAGTAGTGTAAAGTAAAAAACCCTATGAGCTAAAGTAGGAGTCTTAGCCCAAGATGTAAGCAAGCTAAAGGAGTCTCACCCTGAGGTGTGAGCAAGTTAAAGGAGTCTTACCCCGAGGTGTAAGCGAGAAAGAAAGTTCCATCCTAAGGTGTGGGCACAGCTAAAGTAAAAGTTTTACCCCGAGGTGTAAGTGAGAAAGGGACCTTGACCTCGGATAATGATTCGTATGTGATAGTTAATGTATGTGAAAGTCACTTGTCTTGTACGAGTGAAAAGAAAGTATGAAAGAGTAAAGGAGGACACCTTAACTGGTTTCCTTAAATGTAAAGTTTTAATGAAAGACGTTAACATAACGATTTTATAATTGTAATTTTGTAAAGTTTTAAAGTGCACGATAATGTTTTTTTAATGTAAAGAAAGAAAGCTTATTTTATTTATAAAGTTTAATCTACCTTAACGAAAGATAAAGTTTACTATTTAAAGTAAAATAGAACTCACTAGCGTTAGCCGACTTTTTAGTGTGTATTTTGGGTGGTAAAGGTAAAGTGTGAGTAGAGGGGTTGTGAGGGCTCGATAGCATAAGACTGACAGTTCCTTACCAACCGTTTAATAGATATTCTGATTTCGGTTTAAGAACTATGTTTAATATGTTTTGTACCAACTTTGAGATGTAACCGGTTTGGGGCGTTTCAAGTTGTTATCAGAGCCATACTTTGAGAGATTCAGACATTTGAAATAATGCATGAACTTAAACTGAGAATGGGACAAAGAATGAAGGGAAAAGAATGTTATAATTTCGAACGCACTAGTCGTACACAGGATTTTCATGGAGAAGGAAAACAAGATAAGAAGAGCAAGATGGGCTTTGAGCCTTGGACTTAGATTTTTTGTTTGGCGCGAATAAGGGTAGTTGGGCCCTTAAAACCCCAAATTTCAGCCCCACCCCTACCATTTCCTCATTCCATGCAATTTTAGAGAGAGAGAAAGTTCTCCTTAGATCTAGTTTTTTATAATGTTTTAGGTTTAGAAGAAAAACCAAGTAAAGATAGGATTTTTACGTTTGAAAATGAAAACAAAGTATAGATCTAGACTCCTAGTTAGAAAGCGAACGTTTTGGACGTAAAAAGTTCGAGTCTTGATGAGTTAGCCCTTAGCCGCCATGTTCATGCAGATTTAGGGTTTTGTTGGGGAAGAAGAAGCCCGCAGGAGACTTGCTAAGTTCGCCGGGCTTAAGGCTAGTGAAATTATCAAGTTCGCTAGGTGTTGTATAGCAAACCTATCAGGTTCGCTTGATACGTTCGCTAGGTACTATCTAGCTAAACTGCTAAGTTCGTTGAGTCAATGGGAAGCGAACTTAACCTATGTTCGCTGGCCAGTATGTAGTGAAACCGTTTAGTGTCAGGTAAAGTATGATATGCTTTGAATTGTTATGGTTACTCAGATTGTGTGAGATTCGAGTTCCAACTAGGATATCATGTGAGTTCTAATCCCCTTTTACCTACTTTAGGGGTAATGTGCATACTTAATGAAAATTGTTTATTACAAATTTTATATTAATAAACAAACACAAAAGTTATGTTTTAGAGAAACTTTTAAAAGAGGCAAAAGCACGATTTATGTAAAGTACACGTATATTTATGACAAGCGTTTATTATATACATAAACAAATGTATGATATATGTGTGAAGTTTCTTTTCAGTAAAGCAAAGACATTTTATGGCAAGCGTTTATTATATTTTATATACATAAACAAAGTCATATCATATGTTAAGTTATGAACAAGTTAAAGAAAGTTTTATGAAAAGAATGTGAACAGTTTTCCTACGGTAATGTGTATCAGCTTGTTGAAGTTCCTTCGGGGACGGATGTTACATGTACAAGATGTTAATTATGGGTTATGCCCATTAGTAAGAGCCTTTGTGGTTAGTCAATGGTTGTACAACTAGGATGGGTGACAGCAGTTCCTCGGGGGGTCCATACAACCTCCCTGTAGTGTTAAGTGGTATTGATCACGAGGATAATATCGGTACTAGTCGGTTCATGGACCATGGGGCCGGTACACGTTAAGCGGTATTGATCATGAGGACAGTACCAATACTTGTTGGTTCATGGTCGTTGGCCATGGGGGTAGTACAATAGTGACAAAGGGAATTGACGGTTAATAGGTACTTGTCGGTTCATGGACGTAAGCATGGGGAAGTACAACGTAAAGGAATTGACAGTTATCGTATTTTTAAACTGTTTTTAAAAGTAAAGTATGTAAAGTTTTGCCTCAATGACATTATGTATGTATTAGTAAATCTTTTGCATGATTGATCAAAGTAAACGTTAGAACTCACTCGATGTTGCTATTTTTTAGTATACACATCAGTTTAAGTGTAGGTGGTTGTAGATGGATGAGGATGTTTGGCTTGGCGAGAAGAGTTACCTTGAAGATCAGAGTCTGGTATCTCGTTTTATGTTTAAGTTTATGTTATTTTGGACAAGTTTTAATTTGTACCTGACAAGTTATATTTAGACATGTTATGCTTCTGCTGTTATGTTAAAGTTTCAATCGTTTCCTCTGTGATTTATTGAATGTCTTATGTTTATGAGCTATGTGTTGATCTATAAATCCAATACTTGAGGTCTCCCAAGTTTGGGGTCTTACAAGGAATGTCGGTCAGAGCAGCCCGTCCATGGAATGACTATAGAAACAAGGTGGTTAATGTCCTAACATAGAACATAGATGATAAATTCCTTTGTATAGACAGTAGATGGTTAATGCTTTAGCGTAGATAATACACAGTACATGCTTTAGCATAGAAAGTAGACAATATGTGCCTTAATATAGGGACTCTAAACTTGGATGCAAATGTTACTCCTGACAAGGAAGGTTCAAAACCCGAGTAGTAAAGTAAATTAGTAATTTCATAACGGTCTTTGTAATTAGTAATATACATTACTCGAGGTGTTCTAAGTAATTACCTAACATAATGACACGAGTATTCCTTGTTCCCAGTTAGACACTAATGGCTGGAGGATCACACATTAGTGCGAGATGTGAGTACTACATATGTAAGAAGAACATACGTTTAGAGAACTTCTTTTGAACATGAATTATCGATGTTTAACACAAACATGATATGATGAATAAACATTGGGGTCGAGGTATGCGTGAGTATGTAGGGAATAACCACACAAGCATATGTCCAAGAAATATATGAGTGCACGAATACACGAATGACATCTCTCCATGCAGAAGACAACCCAGATAAACTACTATGAGGGTACACTGAAACAGGATGATTGATATACCAACGACAACAAATGACTGGAACCGCGATGATTAATTAGGGCGTGCAGACAAAACCAAATGAAACCAGATCTAACCTAAGGATTGTTGTTCAGGATGAATGTGAAAGGCAAGCCCAATGGCGTGAAGTAAGGCATGAGTACCAACAAGAACTCAAGACGAATCAGAAAACACTCTACATTGATTAAGTCAAGTCACTAGCATGTGAAACTACTGAAGTTGAAAAGCCGATAAAGAACCAAATGAGGCTAGAAAGGAAGGGGATGATCGCGTATCACCACAAGTGTCATCTATTTGTGACAAAACCTATGAATGTAATTTTGAAAGAATCACATACGGAAAATGCTAACGATCACGAAAAGTTAGAAAATGTATATTTAGGTCACAAGGGATGCCAATCATTCAGTGATATGAAGAAAGAATAATGCGTAATAGACTAATGATGAAAAATATGAAACCATGACGAATATGTTTTAAAGAAAGTGTAACATCCCGGAATTTCCGTAAGCGAATGATTCGGGTTAGTGGACTAACCGAACCTCTATTAAATGTCCCGGATAGCGGACATTACCACGTAAAACACGATTCAATGAGGATAAAAGGACCGAGTAGCCGTTAATGTCGAGTTCGAGGTCGAAAACGTATGAGATGGTTTTAGAGGGACCCAAATTAAAACAATCCAAGGTTTATAAACTTTCTTTAGCAAACCCTAGGCCATATCGGCTCTAGGATCACTCGACGGCAGAGGCAAACGAAAGAGGAGGGGGAGGTCCGAGGAGGAGGGAAGGCGACAGCGGTGTCTTGCGACGTTCCTGCAATGGCATCAAACGAAGGAAACCACCACCACATGCTAACGTAAAACTCGTACATCTATTTATCTAGATTGTTTGCATGCTTTCGGTTGAGAACCCGATTAGGGTTTCTGGTTTCTTAGCAATGGACAACGAGGGTAGGGAAGAAGGAGGTGGCCGGCTATGAGGAGTGGTCACAAGTGGCGCAAGAGGCGGCGACAGGCGGTGGATGGTCGCGGGGTGATGCCCGACTAGTCAAGACGAGGATGACATGATGACCGAAACCATAGGGGTGACTGTTATGGTGTCGGGAGATGAGGTAGATGTCGTAATGGCTGCTGTGATGGCACACCACGATGGTGCTCGACTAAAGGAACGCATAGAAGGAGACGAGGACAACGACGTGGATGAGTGGTGTGACAGTGCGCGGTGGCAACCGGCCACGGCGGTGCCAGAGTGGGCGGAATACGGTAGTGCATGATAGAGGTTGGAGAGTTGGTTAGGGCTGCCCGATGAGGAAGACGACGAGCAATAGGTGGTCATGACCAATGGCAATGGTGAGCTAGACTAAGGTTCCGTTTGCTTGCCATGCGTATGTGCGTGGAACCTGGCTCGTGCACGCATGTTTCATGAGTTAAGTTTGCATGAGCACGAGTACGTTCATGCATGTGAGTTTGGGTTCGGAAGCTCGGGTCCTAAGTGGTTCGGGAATAATATTATACGCGTACTCGTGAGGCCAAAGTTCGTGTAATTGGATGAAGAGCAGGCGATAATGGAGGCACAGATTATTTTTATACGTGCCTCACGTATCTTTAGAACATGTCTGATCATGTGATCCTACGTTGACAGGTTTAGACTTAGAGCAAGGGGACGATTACTGAGCAAGGCTTGGACCTACACAACTGTGAGTTTCTAATCCCCTACTTTTAATGTTTTATTGTTTTGGGGCTATCGTACATACTGTCAAGAGGTGTTATTATATTTGGTCGTGTTAAGATTTTCGGGTTCTAACCCGATATGTTTTGTGTATAAAATGATTATTAAGGAGTCGTAGGGTCTGTAGTGTGTTCATAGAAATAGGTGAGCTAAAGGTTCGAGTTATTAATATATGAAGTGATAAGGGTGGATCGGGGAGAGTCGGGCTTTAAGCTAAATGCTTATGATTTCATGTGGGGTATATGTTGTTCTAGTTTCATGTGTGAGGTACAGGTGTAGTTAATGAGTCATGTATATGATGTGTGATATTATGTGCTTTATATTTGTGTGACGTGTTTGCACCGTTGTCTATATGACATGAAAAACGGGATTGTGAAGGATGAGGTCCTTCGAGAAGTCGCCAACGGTGACATTTATTTAACAGGTTAATGATGAGCTCGGGGTGTGTTGAACACCCTGACGAGGGTGCAGTGACAAGGTATGTGTTTACGTGGGTATTTATATATGTGTAGTATTGCATGCAGACGTTGAGCTATATTGATTATGCATGTGATGATATTAATGTGGTAATTCTAGTGTGACGTGTAGATTATATATTGTGGTATGTAGAGTTAGATTGACCGTTATGTCAGGATGGTGACGCGACGTGTATAACTGTCGCGTCAGTTAATTGTAAGAGCCTTGGTTAAGGCCGAGTAAGTTGATGTCTAGGGTGTTGTGAGATAAGTAAAGGTCGAGATAATACGAGTACTAGAGTATGAGTCATTAATGTAGCAAGTTAGATCTATGTCGACGAGACTGGGAGATTATGATTGTTATCATCCTTATTGTTATTATTATGGGACGAGTTTTGGGTAATGAACAAGTATGGGATACCGTGTGATACAGGGGTTATCTATGTATTAACGAATTGGTAAACTATTTTATAAGGACCGTGGGCCCCGAATAAACTTTAAACAACCTTTATAATGAGTTAGTTTTTAATTAAACTAAACTATTAGAACTCACCCAACGTAGCTGACTTTGTGTATACATTAGATTGTTTTGCAGGTGAGCGTTGTGCTGGCGTAACTTGGCTTGGGAGCAGTGTTACTCGGGTTAGGGTGCAGGCATTCGTGAGGTAATTTAATGACATTAAATAGTAATTAATGAATTTAAAATTACTCCCGCTTTAGTTTGAATAGCAATAAATGTGTTTTAAAAAAAATGACCCGTTATGACAACCAACTGTAGGATACCCGGGTCGGGGTCTTACAGAAAAACCAAAAATGAGTTATGTGTATGGAAATTAGAATGTAAATATTGTATAGCTAGTGTTCCGTCTGAATGAGTACCTTCCCGACAAGTTGAGTATGATAAAGTAACGCTTCACATGGTTCCTTCGGGAACAAAATGACATGGTTCTTTCGGGAACGGAACTATATGGTTCCTTCAGGAACAAAATGACATGGTCCATTTGGGAACAAAAACGACATGGTTCCTTCGGGAATGAAACGATATGGTCCCTTCGGGAACGAGATAGTAGGACTCATTCGGGAACGATATGGTATGGTTCATTTGGAAATGGCATGGTATGTTCTTTCTAGAGTGAATGCACCAAGAATAGCTCATGAGATACTCATAATAACCAAAGCCGTTTAGACGGAGATTAATAACAACTGTCTAGAAAACAATGTAGAAAATTTACACAAGGTACTAGGATACCAAAGAGACACTCCTAAGTGCTGAAGAGAGTTCATGGCCCGCTTAGCATGACAAAGCCACACGAGTGTTTGGTGGATTCGAGTAAGTCCACCCACGAGACGTGCATAAGAGTGAAGTAGGTTATACTATTCAGTATAACATCCAAGGCGTTCGTTACAAAGAAGAAGAGGTAGTAGTGACACGTAAAGCCTAACTTCGAGCACCTCATAAATGGCATCGAATAATCACTATTCAAATAACACAAGACCTACCAATTTAAGGGAACATGAGAGGCAATCTAGTCATGAGAAACATAGTTTAATCGTGTATAAGAGGCACCGAATTTCGCAAGACGTAACATATAAGAATGAAATCCTGCTTTATATCCGTGTACATATTGCTTGCCATGAATGAAAAGTATGACATAATGTATAAGAATGAAATATTGCTTTATATCCGTGTACATATTGCTTGCCATGAATAAACGTTATGGACGGAAACGATGCTAACGACTACTACGGTAGATGGACGAATATTTGACTATTATGCAGCCAGAAATGAAAGTCTAGAAAGGTAGACTAAACTAAGGCTACTACAGTGAAGTAAGTCGCTCAATCAATGCACGGCTGTATAATCAGTTCGAGCGGAAAATGGATGTCTTAGGGACGGGCGAATATGACGAAAGTAAGTGTATTAGTAGACCAAAATGACTCAGGGAAAAATATATTAACAAAAGGGTTTAAAGAACAAAGTCTTTTGAATAGTAACTTGCAACTTTATTTGCATATAGTACAACTTCTTTATGCATGGGATTAAGTAACAGTTTGGTGATTTTATTAGAAGACAGTGATTTGATGCCAGCCACGCACCACACCAGTTCCATCTCATGCTTTGTTATCTTTAGATTGTAACGCGTGTTCCTCTCCAAAAGCCCCTTCTCTCACTCCTTACACGTGTGAAATACAAATTTTCTTTCCCAGTCTTCTTGCCACGTTTTAAATAACTCGCATCCACAATCTCTGATAAATGGCGGATGAGGGAAAGGGAATTAACAAACCGAGTCGATAAGCTTCAAAAGCAAAATTGTTTCCGGACCGGACATAAGCGAGTTCAGTGGGGCTCTAGGCCGGTCGGCTGTTGTGGTATTGGTGGCGTTGCCTTGCAGGCGAGGTGATGGTGGTGCCGGCGTGGTGGTCGTGGTTGTGGGTGACGGAAAGGAGGGATAGATATAGAGAGAAAGAGAGTTGAGTTGAGAGGAAAATGAAAGATAAAGAGTGAGTGAAATGAAAATGGTTTCAAATATATAGAGTCGTGTTCGCCGGAAGTAGTGAGTAATTGTGGATATGAGCCAGCGGTGGTGGAGATCCATGATGCCGACCGGTTTTGCTCACTCTCTTCAACTTAGAAACTTTGAAAGGGGAGATAATTTTGCAAAGAGAGGGAGACGTGGAGGTGATGTTCGAAAGGAAAAGATGAAAGTGATATGAAATGATATACTTGAGATTGAAGAACATGAATACCTGAGACATGTACAAACTTTGGAAAATGTAAACAAAATATATTTGATTATGTATTTATTTTTTATGTTTTCATCTTTAATTTAATATATATATTCATTTATGATTTATAGTATGCTTTTTAATTGCTACTGTCTCTTCAGTTTAAGATGCATAAAAAAATTATAAATTTATACAGAATAATAATTTGAAATCCTGATGCAATGTAGAGAACTCACCCGATAAAAGGCCAAAATTTTTTTTTTTAATAATTCAAAAAATAGTAAATCAAGATTAGTAATATAAAATAATAATTTTTTTATTTATATCTCGAGTCTCAGGGAGAGATATTTAGTTCCTTTTAAAAAAACATCACTTCGTTTATTTTTGTGTTTTTAGTATTTAACTGAGAATTTTTAAAACCAATGCACGGGTATAAAAAGTTTTTTTTCGACCGTTCGATTAAATTTCTTATTGAAAATAGAGTTGCATTCAAAACCGAGTGTAGCGTACGCTATACCGAGTTTATTCCCTATAAACACGTCGAACCGATAACAATCAAACTTCCGACGCGTAGCGCCGAAAAAAAACTAGTTTGAGTTTATTTTTGATCAAACTAGCATGCAAGAATGTAAAACTAAGCTACACAACAAGATATTTGAGTTGCTACAGTTTGTTTGATTTGTTTCAATCGTTGATTTGTTTCGACATTCAATTGATTATGGTTTGGCCTGTTTCAAACATCGACTTGTTAGAAACTTTCAATCGATTAACAACCGATTTGCTGAATTGTGGTTTTAGTCGACTTGTTTCAAAGTATTTGCTCTTCAAATCTTCATTTTTTTCAATCAATTTGTTGTTAAGCATGTTTGTTTCAATCAACTTGCAGCTTTTTGTTTTAATCTACATGCGCTTCAAGAGTTCAACTGTTCTTGGCCTTCAATCGGTTATAACTTACTGCTTTCATATAACATTCATAATGAGTACGAATCTAGTGCATCAAAAGTACGAATATGGTGCATAAAAGAACAACAAATGTTAACTCCATCACCGGATAAAAGAGGAGAGTTTATAACAACACTTTTTGAAAATGGCCCCGAATTTTTAGTTCACTTGGGGCCACCAAATTCGTTGAGCAGCCCCTGTATGGAATACAAAATAGATTATCAAGCCAAATTCATCTCTTCTAATACAATCCCTTCATCAATTTCAGGCAACATTCGCGTATACCAACTTCGCAACAATCTGTACAAGTCTCATACGAGTAACAATTGATACCTATAGTACCAACATCTTCATGCTTAGAAAGTGCTTGTGGAGTCCCCGTCTGCAATTTCTGGCAACATTCGATTATACCAAGTTCGCAACAGTCTTTGACAGGTTCAGTATCAATACCGTCATTCTTAGAAAGCACTTCTGGAGTCGCGGCCAATCCTTTGTTAGCCAAAGCACACGAACCTGTAAATGATAATTCAATAGTGTACGTAAACTCAAAACACGTGAACAGAAATTAGGGACGGATATAAGACCAAGCTTACCTGAGACGAAGAAATATAATAGTGAAATCATGAACACCATCTTCAATGAAGTTTTCGTCATGTTTTAAAAGATCACAACACAAGTAATATTTCTTAATGTTGTACCAAGAACATGTGTCTCGCCTCGATACATATATAGTGATTCTGGACAACAATTTCACCTATTAATGCTCATAAAGTTTACCATAGTTATTTTCTTTCTAATCTAAAACTTTAAATTAATGCTCAAGAGATTGTACACATTGCTGCTCATAAATTCACGTATTAATGTTCTAAAATTCTCGTATTATATATTGATTGTTCGAATATATAATAATCTATACTACTGTATAAAAATACACTTGGTTAGAAACCCCGTGTACAATAAATGCAATGTTATATATTTAGTAATAAATATTTTTATATTACAAATTCTAAAAACGTTATATGGTTATTTTTTAAAAATGTTCAATTTATAAAAATGTTTTATGAACAAACCTATTTTTTTAAATAAAAAACTTTATATAAAAACAATTATAGAAATCATTATCATTAAATATGAGAGAGAAGCGAGAAACAAAAAGTTATAAAAACAATTAAAAGAAATTTGTATAATTAACTAGGTTAGAATCTCGTGTATTACACGGGTTAAATAAATATAATGTTATATAATTAGTAAATAAAAAGTTATGTTTTTAAAAACTCGTGTTTTACACGGTTTGAATAAAATATAATGTAATCCTTTTAACACATACACTCGTCAAAATATGTCTACTTTAACATGACAGTTATAAATTATATTAAGTTTATTTTTAAAATATTTTTTTAACTTGCTATTATTTTTTTATGTAATTGATAAATGGTAATCCATATTAAACTCATTTGTTTAATAACATAACTAGGTTAGAATCACGTGTAATACACGAGAAATTTGAATATAATGTTATATACTTAGAAATAATAATTGTATTTCTTTAAAACTTGTTATTACACGGGTTGAATAAACTCGTTTATTATGCGTGTTGAATAAAATGTAATATGTTAACACATACACTCCCCAAAATATATTTTTTAAAAATGTACTTTGACGTGACAATTATAAATTACGTTAAGTTAATTTATAAAACATTTTTTTTCAACTGGGTATTAATCTTTTTTATGTAATTGATAAATGTTAATTTATAATAATTTTATTTGGTTAATAAGTATCCATAAATTGATTTATATTAAATGTATTAGTTTAATATCATCATTAAATAGGAGAGAGAGGCGGGAAAACAAACAACCAAAATCTTTATCTATATCTATACTATATAATAAATAAAGGTTTCTTCATGTCATGTGTCGCCTTCATATTCATCCTCACCATTTTTCCCGCCTCTTTCTCTTATTTAATGCATTTATATCTTTTACTAATAATATATATTTAAAAACATTTATTTTAAATTATCTCTTATTATAAGAAACTTTGAAATTTAATTATATAACTTATATTTCCAATCAAATAGTAAATGAAAATCATATTATATTAAATAGTAATTAAGGTATTTTCAAAACTCAATTATATATTAATTTTTACATATTTTGAATTTGTTTCTATCTTAAGTATATGTAATACATTTTTACAGTTGTAAAATATATACATAAAGATTTAAAAAATTTATATATTGATATTTTTCACCCCGTGTAGACACGGGATTTAAACTAGTTTATTATATAGTATAGATAACAATCCATAATTAAATAAAAAAGTATCCATAGTTAGATTGATATTAAATATCTAAAAATATATTTTTTTAATATAGTATTTATTAGGAGAGAGGCGTGAAAATTATGTTAAGAATGCACCAGAAGGTGACACATATCACATGATTTTACTTGTTTATTAAGTAGTATAGATAGATAAGAGAGAGACGAGGGAAAAAGTTAAAAATGTATAAGAAGGTGACAAATGTCCTCTTAAAATATTTATTTATTATATAGTATACGTACTAGGTTAGAACCTGTGTCTACACATGGGATGAAAAATATCAATACACAAAGTTTTTAAATCTTTATATATATATTCATAAAAACACGTTAATTACTATTTATTAGTATAATTAGTATTTTCTTTAAAAATATAGTTAAAAAAATATTAAAATATGGAAGTATATTTAATAAGAGAGAGACGAGAAAAAAAATCATACTATTATAATAAAGGAACATCTTTGCTTGCCATTTGGCATATTTCACTCATAATAAACATGTCACATGGTAAGTATTTAGACCACATATGATTAAGTATTCATGACAATCCTTACATTTTTTTTAAAATTGAGTAAAGTGTCATTTTCGTCCCTGTAGTTTGGCTATTTTAGCCATTTTCATTCAAAAAGTTTTTTTAGCTATTTCGTCCCTGGCCTTTCAAAATCTATCCATTTTCATCCAACTGATTAACCCCCTTAAACCGGGGATATTTTCGTCTTTTCAGAATTCCTTTTTTATTCTCTTTTATTATTTCCTTCTTCCCCTCCCCATACTTTTTCAAAACCCTAAATAGGTGTTGGTTTTTGGAGTGTTTGGGTGAATATACGTCGTTACAGAATTCTTATTGTAGCCGAAGATCTTATCAAGGGACTGCAATTTCTGGGGAAGAAGTAAATAATAAATGAGAATAAAAAATGAGTTCTGAAAAGACGAAAATGTCCCTGGTTTAACGGTAATAGTTTAACGGGATTAGTCAATTGGATGAAAATGGATAGATTTTGAAAGGTCAATGACGAAAAAGCTAAAAAAAACTTTTTGGATGAAAATGGCTAAAATGACCAAACCACAAGGACGAAAATGACACTTTACTCTTTAAAATTTTATTTGGTTAAAAATTAAAAATCATTCCTAATTTGGATAAATTCATCTTTAATTTAATTTTTATTTTAAAATTATAAGGAAATGATTAGGTAATTAATTTAAAACTCTACACACTTGTATTATACAATTCAATTATCATATTATTTCGCGTTTAAAAAAAATATCCTATTATTTCAAAACTCCATTGTAATGATAAATTTAAATTATTATTTTTATTTAAATTGATTTATATTCCACCCGGTGTAGTACACGTGTTTTTAACCTAGCTAGAAGAATTAATATGCAGGCGACACGCGTCATGAAAACCTTTATTTATTATATAGTATAGATATAGATTAGAAGGACATGTTTTTAATTTATCAAAATTTTTAAAACACCAAACACAAATTATTGTGCATAAGGTACACCTAACCAACACATAAAATGTGTTTAATTACTATTTATCCCCACAATTAAAGTTCAACACTCAATAATTACCATTATTTATTTCATTACATTAAGTATTATTATTTTATTTATAATACTTAAAATTAAGATTTAATTTTACATTATTATTTGTATTATTATAACTCATTACCATTATTTGTTTTTTATGTATTATATATAACATAGTGACGAAAAATATGTGACGAAAACTATGTTACATATAATACATAAAAAAACATTGACAAAAATAATACGAAATTATCTAAAAGGTAAAATACAATGATAAATACATATAACACAATGATGAAAAATATTTGACACAATGACCATATCTGATATTACACAATGACCAGAGCTGACATTACACACTAACCTGACATATTTGACACAATGACTAATATGCCCTTCCTTCAAAAACAAAAAAAGGACACATGTCAAGCACAATATTCTACTTACCCTTCTTATTTTTAAAACCTTTTTTTACCATAACCTAACCACACACACACACACACACACACACACACATATATATATATATATATATATAGTATAGGGATTGATGTGCTCTAAATTATACATATATTTCACATCATTTGCATCCCATTTATTGTCAATTTCTTTATATTTTGAGTAAATTTGTCACTCATTTAGCTTCTATTTGAGTTTCAGGGAAATCCAACCTTAAAAAGAACAAACAAGTGAAAAAGCAACAAAAATGTGAAGAAATTGGGCAAGACAGAAGACAAAGCACGGGCCGTGCCCCACTAGGCACGCCCCCGTGCCCTCATCTAGCAGAAGAAGACAAAGTAACCCTGCCAAGCACGGGTCGTGCCTCACCAGGCACGCCCCCTTGGTCAACTTTGAGCAGTACCAGAGTACTGTTGTCGCCCAGTCAGATGCAACACGGGGCCGTGCCCCACTAAGCACACCCCTGTGTCCGGTACATGCAAAGTACGTACGCGACATGAACAAAATTGGTTAAGTCGTGGTCCTAGCACGGGGTCGTGCCTCACTAGGCACGGGCCATGCCCCACTTCCCAAACAGTATAAAAGGACCTCTTTGGTTCATTTTTTAGGGTTTGCTTTTTGAGAGAAAAATCACTAACATCACACTTGGGAATCAAGCTTTGGAGATCAATTGGAGGCCAAGGAAGACTCATTCTATCATCACAATCCCACTTGGAAGTCATCACATTCACCCACTAGAAGCTTTGGTTACATCTTGAACTCATTATGAGTTGCATGTATTTCAATTGTGTTATGTTTGTGTGTAAGCTCATTATGAGCTAAACACCTTTTCAATCATCTTAGTTTGATGAAGCTTAATTAAATATGTTGAACTCTTGATTATGGCTAAAGTATTATGTTAATGTAATGATAATTTTGTGTTAATCTTTTGATGGAATTGCATATCTAAGTGTTTATGGAATAATTCAAGGTTTATAAATGAGAAATCATATTATGTTGAAAAACTTATAAGACTAACATTTATTTATAATCTTAACATCTTTTGTTAAAATGTTATAGCTAAGAATTAGGAATGAATCTTTGAAACCTTGATTGTGAAAGAAATATTAAGACATGCAATCCCTCAATCGTGTTTGGAAAAACTAAGAGCAATGTTATGTTACTTCTTTAGCAAAAGTTATACTAATTAAGAGTATTGATAATCAAGCTGAAAATTTATATGACTTTGTTTAGAATTTCATAAGTCAATAAATTACACTCTTTTGTCTACTAAACAAATATTAAGCGGATGACATGTAATTTACTCATCGAATTCCTTCTTAATAATTAGGGAGTAATAATCTGTAATTGGATTTTAATTCAACCACTTCAAAGAACACTAACATAATAGAAAGCTTTAGCCGTATGAGAGATGTTGACATAATTAATAAGCAGATTCTAAACTAAGATAACTGTTCCATTAAAAATTGTCATTTTCTCTCAGTTAAGTCTTTCAGAAATTTAAAAACATAATTTTCATTTCAAAAAGAAAAGAACTCAAACAACAATTATTTTCACATCCATCACTTAATCAAATTAAAAACTTGGGTTAAGACGTTAAACTGTGTCCATAGATTGACATCCGGTTCTTATCAAAACTATATTACCACTCGACAGGTGCACTTGCCTTTGTGTGTGTAGTTTAGTCTAGGTGAAAACCATCTTTTAAAACCGACATTTGTGTGGAAATCTTTATCAAAAATATATATATAGTTCACGCACATCAGGGATCCGCTAGGAAGGCCTAAAACTGTGAGAAGTGTAGGAAGGATTTTAAAACGCTTATAACCGGCTCATACGAAATCCGATTTTACTCATTTCGGCGGTGTTGGAACCGTCTCGTCGAACTCTACGATCTTAGCTTGTAGGGTTTAGTTTTTAGGCTTTAGATTTTAGGGTTTAGTTTTTGCCTTAGGGTTTAGATATAAGGATTTAGGCTTATGGAGGTAGGGGTTTTAGATTTTTGGGGGGTTGGGTTGGGTTGGGGGTATAGGCTTTTGGGGGGGGGGGGGGGTTAGACCACTTTCTTGGCTTTTTAAGGTTTTTTGTTAGGATTTATGTTTTGGAGGGTGGGGGGTTAGGTTTTTTTTTTGGTAGAGTGGGGTGTGGTGGGGGTTAGGTTTGGGGGGGGTGGGATGGAGGTTTTAGGCTTTATGGGGGTGGTGGTGGGGTTTTATAAGACTTTTTACACTTCTCACAATTTTTGCCTTCTTAGAATATCCCTCTCCTAATAAGTGGTTTTTCGCTAAGAAACGCTAAGAAGTGGGTCAAACGAACTCCGATTGAGCTCATTCCAGCGATGTTAGAACTGTCTCATCGAACCTTAACCCGGACCAAAAAACCTAAACCCCCCTTAGACTGTAGACTACTACTTAGCTACCTTAGACTGTAGACAGGGAAGTAGGGTTGTCGAATTCACAGGGAATCAGTGGAAAGATATTATTGCGTAGTTTAGGAAATTCTAATTAAAACACAGATCAAATAAAGATGTAACTTCAGGTTCTAGGTTTATGTAAAACTCAGTTGTTCAATGGACACTACATAGACATAGTGTTGGAAAATAAGTTGAAATAGTAATTGAAGACAGATTATTTGTCAGAAAACCTATACAACTAGTTCTGTCACAAACCAGTATAATTCAGTCACCCAATTTATGAATACCAAGCTACCCACTTTAGTCAACCAACCCTGCTACTAGGTTTTGTCATCAATCGAACACAGTTGTAAAACAAGCAAACTCAAAACATTCAAATAAATTGTTTAAAATCAACTAATACATCAATCTATCAAGTTTGTGTCAAAAACTAACAAGATCCAGACAAGTAAACAACTGAATCAAACAATGAACCTATATGAACCAAACGTCGGGAAGAAGACACAAGTAAAATCAGACACGCATAATAAATAAAGAATTAGAAACGATTGTTCATTAAAAATTAAACTATTTTTATTCTAAAACATAAAATAAAAGATCACATAAAAACCTTCCCTTCATCTAATCGATGGTTTCTTCCGTGTGTAGTCGCCGACACAAGCAGCCACAGGCTTCTCCTCTCCCGTGAACAGTGCCCTTGCACCTTCCTAAAATTCCAGCCGTAGTCCCTTTACGTGAACTCCCAATTTCTTTTTATTCCCAATTTCTTCTATTCCAAGTGCAGGCCCAACATGTTTTCATCTAATTCCTCATGATTTGCTAACCCAATATTGTAGCCCATCCAACTCCAAACAAATGCCTAGTGATCTCCTGCCAAAAAAAAAATCTATATCTATACTGTATAATAAATAAAGGTTTTTACTGTCACGTGTCGCGTCCATATTCATTCTCATATTTTTTTCCCACCTCTCCCTCTTATTTAATGCACTTTTATCTTTTAACAATAATATTTATTTAAAGAAAATACTAATTATACTAATTAAACACATTTATTTTAAATTATCCCTTATTATAAGAAAATTTAAAATTTAATTATGTAACTTTTATTTCAATCAAATAGTAAATGAAAGTTAAATTACATTAAATAGTAATTAACGTATTTTCAAAACCCAATTATATATTAATTTTTACATATTTTGAGTTGTTTCTATCCTTATTATATGTAATATACTTTTACACCTATAAAATTTATACATAAAAATTTAAAATATTTGTATATTGATATTTTTCAGTTTTCACCCCGTGTGTAGACACGGGATCTAAACTAGTAGAATAATTAATCACACTTTTAGTTTACTTAATATTTAATTATTTTATCATTTAGTTTAGTTTATATGACATTTAGTGTTTTTAATTCATTATATATCAAAATCCATAAAATATAAAAACAATGTAAAGTTAACAGTTTCTTACATGATTAGAGTTAAAAACATATAAATATACATAATTAGCACGTGTAAATCAACCACTCATCACATCCCCACACTTGACCTTTTTCGTCCCGAAAAATAATAATGAAATGGAATCATAATCGGAAAACTTGCTTTCTATACTTTCATTTTACACAACACAGATTTTCATAACACGTTAACCGTAACAATCGGTATTTCTGTCCGATTAAACCCAGCCACCGACTCTCGAGCCCCCAATTATGTGATCTATAAGATTATACATTACCGAGCACACAATCTATCTATGGGTATCATACTTAGAAAGCTATGACTCAGCCTAATTCCATCTCAATGTTATGTTTAGGAACGAGTTAAACCGTATAAATTTCCCACCATTATAAAGCTATGACTCAGCCTAATTCCATCTCAAGGTCATGTTTAGGAACGGGTTAAACCGTGTAGATTTCCCACCATTATAAACACGAATTTATATGTTTTTAAAATCAGATGAATTATGGATCGATTAATGAATGATATGAGCTTTGATTAATATGATACGATGTACAAACTGTAGGTCCAGATTTTAACGTGAAATCTCACAGGTGATCGATTCTCCACACACAAAAGCGGAAACAGTGTGTATGGAGGTGAAACATAAGGTAGAAACAGAAATAGTGAAGATAACAGGGTAACCACGCTCACAATCAACACAAGAATGATATGAAAATGTAAGAATAATGCATCAAACAAGTGCGCAAGTTGTATTGATTGAAGAACAATGTGAAAGAGAAATTCAAGGTTACAGCCGCTACTCAGACCCTAAAATTTCTCAAACTAGGCTATTTATAGTAAGCCAACAGGAATCAAAACTATGCTAACCGAAACTACTAGTTTCAGTTGAGCATTTACAAGTGATGGAACATCCTGTCGAAACTTACTATCTATCGAAACTACTAGTTTTGATTGAAGAAATTCAATCAAAACTAAGTAGTTTCGATGGCCCAGACTTAGCTAAATAAAGCAGTCAATTACATAAGCTGAAATTACAATAAAGAAATGACAGAAAGTAAACTAAACTAACATTGTTCAAAATACATTAACGACAACAACTTAATTAGAATAACATGACTCTACAATCTCCCCTTAAGCTGTTGCATTACTGTTTTCAGCTCTTCACTAAGCAGCTGGACCTTCAGTAGTTCTTGGAATGTAAGGTTTGACATGAAGAGACACAACCCGTTGATAGGCCTTGGCATCCGCCTCATCTTCATCACTGTAAGCCTGAATGTGATTCTGGAACAGCACCTCCAGATCTTCAGGTTGAAACTTTAACAGCTCAATAGGCTCAAAGATGACAATGTCTTCCTTGCCTTCACACTCGATCACGGCACTGCCAATGTTTGGATTGTAGTATCATTTTCTGAAAGTTTGTAGTTGGACAAACACAGTCTTAGGAATGGTGATGGTCTTATGGGTGTGGGCAGGCTTGTACCTCAGGAAGACATATGGCTTCTTTGTCTTGGGATGAAACCTGGTCTTTGAAATCTTTTTCTTGGTCTTCCTTGGCTTCATCCCCTTGAAGTCACAGTTCACCTGGTTGTGCAGGAAGTTTTCAAAATCAGAGACCATCATGACATTCCCAGTTTTGAAGGGGAAGTTTGGCCAAATCTCTAAGGTCATAGTAGGGGAGAGTCTATAAGTCAGTCATATTCTTGAAGTGCTGAACTCCTCCCATATATCTTCTCATTATGAATAACTTTCTTTCTGTATTATATTTCTAACCAACAGGAGGCCTCTTAAGCTCTTGGTGTTCAACTATCCATTCGTATGTTTGTGGGCTCTCCTCTGGTATAATCCTTCTCATCCAAGGTTTCTTCGGGTTTGGGTACTCAGGATCAAAGGGAGGTTGTGTTGGAGTCTGAGTAGTTTCAGATGCAGTGGTGGCTGGTTCAGGAATAACAGGCTTAACAATGTTAACCTGGACATCTTCTTATGTTTTCTCTTCCTCAGACAGGGCTTGGATTTCATCTCCCTCCTCGGTGAAGTACCTCGTCTTTTCAGTCTCTCTTTCCTCGGTAGGTAGAATTTCTGTATGAAAGTCATTGTACCCGAAATTGTCTATTTCATCAAGGAGGGCATTAAACTCATCATCAGATGGTACATCCTCTTCATCCAGAATCACAGTCTCTACCTCAGCCATAGTTCCCTTCCCTCTCTTCCTTGCTTCTCTTCTCTCACTTGCTGAGGGAAGGTCGAACTCTTGTTCTTCAACCTTAACTTCAACAGCCTCCTTTGTCTTAGCATCATGGCCTGTATAGATAGTCATTGCAGACTCTGAATCAGTGACAAAGGCAGGAGATGAGGGTTCAACATTAGATGTGGTCTCCCCCTGAGCTGTTGAAGTGGTTGCACAAGTTTTATCAGAGAGGCTTTGAGTTGTTCGACTATTTCAGCTAAGGCCTTGTATTCTTCATGCTGCTTTGAAATAAGTTTTTGTTAGGTTTCAAGCTGAGTTTGCTGAACCTCAAGTTGAGTATGTAAACCCCCAACTTCCAGCTTCAGGTCTTTAACCTCTTCCTTGCACTCATTCAACTCAGATCTTAAGCCTTCAATAACTTCATCTTTCTTTTGAACATGATCTTGTAGCTTCTTCACTTCCAGACTTAAGGTTTTGACTCTCGGTACAGATGTTGTTGGTTCATGGGATGGTGAGGTAGGTGGAGTTGGAATATGTGCATGTTGAGGTGATGGAGGTGGTGTAGGGATATGTACTTGTTGAGGTGATGGTGGTGGAGTAGGGATAGGTGCTTGTGGTGGAGATAGAGGTGGTGTGGGTTGAGGTGTTGGTTGTGGTGTGTTAGTACTTGAGTCAGAGGAGGATGAAACATCTTCAAATCCAGTTTTAATTTTCTTGGCTTTAGGCTCTTCAAGTTCATAGTCTGAGTTTGTGTCAGCTGGCCTCTTGGAGGATGATGCAGGTGGTTCAGTCTGAGCATCAGAATCAGACTTGTAGTAGTCTGACCCGTAGATTCCCGCATCTAGAGTCCCACTTGACTCTGTAACCTCTTCCTCACCTTCTTGAATACAAGCATCTACATTGACCACTGGCTCAACAGGAATCTGAACTTCCTCAACAAATGCAGCCACTTACACGGGCTCATGAGCAGGCTGTTCTTATTCTTGTTCATCAGGCATTTCAATGTCTTCAACATCCTCAGCCTCTTGCTGATTCCCTTCATCTTGTTCTATCTCCACTTCTTCATCTTCAGATGATGATAGTTCTTCTTGAACTGGTAGATTAGGGTCAATATCAGGGATAAACTCTTCTTCTTCACCAATTACATGACCAAACAAGGGAATGTCAGCAATAGCCCTGTTGGTTCTTTTGTTGGAACTCTTCATGTAGCTAAGAGTCTTGGCCATCATGTGATAAAAAATAAGAATATGTCTACCTTGTTGAAGTTCAGGAAGAAGGTGGTTGCAAGAATCTTGGATATACAAGAAATTTCTCTTTAATAGCTACAGTTAAGTTATCCTTGAGTTGTCTGAACACAAGAACAGAAAAGTTGTAGTTTCTTCCTTTGACTAGACCCAAGATAGCAGAAGCCACTGTGCTATTTGCAAAGTCGAAGCCACCCTTTCTGATTGATAGGCAGTGAATAAACACATGCACTATGTACCTCCAGAGACTTGGCAAAGAATTCTTTATGATTTAACCGCTTTTGAACTCGTCAGGATGTCCCATTCTTCTAAAACACTCTTTAACATAGAAGTTTGGGAGTTCTATTGGCGCTGCTGGATCATCATTGAAGTGCAAAAATTCTTTAATAGTAGCTTCAGAAAATAATATCTCTTGATCATAAACAGTAGCTCTGATGTGCTCCACATTCTCAATGGTTGCAATATCTGCAGACTCCCAGAATTACCTTATTGTTGTTTCAAAGATTGGGATGTTGTGACTTATGGCAAAGCTGATGTTGGAATTTGCCAAGAAGTTCATGATTGGAACAAACTCTGCACTCTTAGGGTGGTTGGCATCAAGAAATGCACAGACATTGTGCCTTTTCACAAACAGTAGATCCATATCTGCAATAAACACTTTTTTCAAACTTCTGTTACATAGAAAGATTTCAGAAGAGAACCTGATCGAAACTATTAGAACCAACACTTGGACAATTTTCTTAGACAACCCCTATCGAAACAACTAGTTTCGATCGAAACAATACTTAGACATATTTCCGAAAACTGCCTTATCGAAACTACTAGTTTCGATCGAAACAACAAGTTTCGATCAACACTTAGAAATTTTTTAGATAAATCTTATCGAAACTTCTAGTTTCGATCGAAACAACTAGTTTCGGGCAAAGGAAACATGGTCAAAACATCAGTCTTTGGCATATTTGGGTATCGAAACTATTAGTTTTGATTGAAAAACCTGTTAAAAATTTAAAAAAACTTATTTTAAAAGAGAAAACACCTCCTTTGATAGAAACTATTAGTTTCGATGCCCAAACCCTTGAATCATACACAATCACATAATTAGTCACACATAATCAAAACATGATATTTATAGACTTACATACATATCAAGCACACATAAGAGACAAAAGAAAGATTAATAATAGCCTGTAGATGTTGAAACTCCATCTTACCGATGATTCAAAGACAAATCTGCAAATACGTACACATGGTGTGAGGTCAAAGATAATGGTGAAGTTTATAAACACATAATAAGCATAAGATGACCACGATTATGAAGATTTAGTCGTAAAACTTTCAAAATTGAAACCCTAGGTCTGGCATTTTGCAAAAATGCTCATTTTGAGCAGACTAAAGTAGAGAATCAATACCTGATGATGAAGACGACAGAGGAATCAGATAGGAGACACTGATTTCACAACTTAGACCGAAGGTTTGAGAGCTTTTTTGTGTGTGAGAGAAGGTGTAAAATGATCGGAGACAGTAAAGTGAGGCTTGAAGACGAAGAAACTTGATTATGAACACATTTAATTTTCTCATGACGGTAATGACCAAAATGCCCCTATCGAAACTACTAGTTTCGATGGGCAAAGGAAGTTTCGGGTGATTTGGAGTTTTGATAGGCAAAAGATAGTTTCGGCTGACTTTGGAGTTTCGATAGGCAAAACAGATAAAAATTAAAATAATAAAACACAAACTGTTCACAAGATATTTACACTTATCTTCTTGGAAAAGATCCAACATAAGATCAGATCTGGCCAGTTTCTTGAAACACTTCCTTTTGCAATCAGCTACTGTGAGTCCCTGAAGATAGCTGATATTTGTGCAAAGTAAACCCGAACATTTTCTTGTACATAGATTTCATGTGATTATAAGGTACCATTTAAGCAAGATACAAGGTGTACCCCACATATTGAAATAAAATGGTTTTTGAAAACCTATCAATCCTCAAGAATACCCATCTTCATCCTATCATCTCTTTCTAATTAACCAATGTACCATCTTAGTAATTTCAAAGTACCACCAAAGAAAAATAAGAAATCCAAGTGGATTAGAAGATTTTTAAAATGAAAAATATCCAAGTAGATATTAAAAAGGTATGAACATTCTAGATCTTTGCGTAAGCAAAACAGAAGAAGTCGTAAAATTATCCAAGCGGATAGAAAAATGTTGAACACCCAAGATCTTTGCATAAGCAAAACAGACACAAATCATCCAAGTGGATGGGAAAAGGATGAACACCCGAGATCTTTGCGTAAGCAAAACATATGGGGTCATCGGTGGTAAATATCGTTACTTTGACAGTCACTTGGCGTATGAATAGGAATCCAACACGTAAGACTAGGGGTGTCCTTTTTACCCGAAACCCGAATACCGAACCCGACCCGAATTAACTCGAACCTGATTAAGATGAAACCCGAACAACCCGAACCCGAAGGTAGTATTCGGTTTGGTAATTGGGTTAAAAAAATGTTAATCGGGTTAACCCGATTAACCCGAATAATAATAAGTAGGTATTTCTATTATTGATATTTATTTGTAAACTTAGCTTAATATACATGTAACCATTTTTAATGCTTATTTTATTTGAATTTTTTTAATATATGACTGGAAATGGATGAGCGAATATGAATGTGGCAATTCGAAGAGTGAACATTTTATTTGTTGATACGATTTGATGTTTTTTTTAAATTTACACGATTGGTTAATATGGTTTGGTTTTATGCTTATTTTATTTGGTGCTTTTTAGTTAATATATATGTTTATTGCATGAGTTTGAATGAAAAATCATATTGGAAGTGTTTTTATTTGACATTTTGTGTTTATTATTTAATGAATATCATGTTAAGTTAATATGTAAAGTATGCTTTGCAACTTGTACTTAGAAACCCGAATACCGATTAACCCGACCCGAATAAACCCGAAACCGAATAACCCGAAACTGATTAACCCGAATTTTATTTGGGTCGGTAAACGGGTTGGATTATTATAACAAAAAACCCGAATAACCCGAACCGAATAACCCGAAACCCATTTAAAAAACCCGAAGAACACCCCTAAAATTAAGACTCTAATCCAAACGTGACCATAGAAATCAACTTTATTGAAACTCTAGTACAATCTCATGGTAAACCCATCAACTCTAATTTGAGAAATTCTTTGTAGGCTAACACGTTATTCCTTACACTCCAACAATGAATTCCATTTGACTCTATTACCTTATCATGTGACTAACACTCAGTCTTATTAGATTTATATCTCAGCATATCCAGTTGTTCCAATGACATTAGGAAACGGGGAATTAATCAAATCTGCCGTCAGTTGAACACGAGTACTTAAACAGACAACCTATCCCTGGTATTACTGAAACTGGTATCTCATAAAATTTCTTTTCCTACATGTGAACTGTCACACCCCAACCGTGCATCTTAACCACGGGTGCGACTTAATTGACAAAAGAACACAATGGAATAAAGACATTTACTATTAAAGTTTCATAATATTAAAAAAAATCCCAATTACATAAGTTTCGAATTAAACAAAACAGATAACATGTTCAAAAGACAAGCAACTTAAAATAAGATTCTTCAATTGATATCTAGGCAAATCCTATGTGATATTGACTTGACCTATCACGAGCTTAATCACCTGAAACATGTACGAAAAACAAGTGTCAACTAAAAATAGTTGGTGAGAAATCACAGGTTTAATAAAAGTATAAGTTTGGCAAAGGTGACAATTCATATTCCAAGATCATCATATAGCACGTAATAAAAAAAACACACGATTAGCAAATCCAACCTAAAATGATGAGTAACGAATAAGTGGTACAACTCGCAAGTTGCACTGATAACGAATAAGATGTCCAACCAAAAGTTGTCCATAAAGTATATGCGGTTTCCATCCTATGGCCCATATCTGTACTACCGTTGGCTTGAAAGTTTCAAGTTAAGGATTTGCAAGTTTAACGTTTATCATGTTGTGTTCATTTACTCACATACATATATGATTCGCTTGTTTTAGAATTGTTTGAAAACGTGTTTTAATGCGTGCCAACGCGTACATGTTTCCCCCAAAACGATTTGAATAAAGTGGGGCTATGAAGTCTCACCTTGAAAGCTAGACGAGATAAGAAACTTGAACGAATAGACGAGATGAATCATGGACCAGACCCTAAACAAATAAATAAACCAGTCTTAGGGTAGGTTCGGTGGTTACGAGTGTTAGATAGGCGGTTCGGGTCATAAGATTAAGAATTAGTTGCAAAAATAGAGTTTTAGTTGATTTTCAGATTTGGACAGCAAAGTAGCTGAACAGAAACGGGATTGTTAAAAATATCAAACGACATCTAAAAAGTATGAAATTTTACAGAGAATTAGTTTAAGTCGTTCCGAAGAAGTTTCGTTTAGAAAGTTTTTCCATTTGAGACTCGGATCATAGCCAAAATAGTCCAACAAGACAGAAGGTACTGAAAAAGGTTTCTGTCCCGTTTTGGCTACTACAGAGTCATACTTTTGAATTAGCAAACGATCCAATTATGGTTGGAAAGGAAATTAGACGAACTACGTCGTGGAAATTGAGTTTGCTCAGTTTAGATTAATTATGGTCAAGTTACGCTCAGTTAAATTCAGCACAGTTTCTGTCCAAAATCAATGGTTGCATTTAAGTGGTCCGTTTAGGGTTTTAAGATTACCGAACGCGCAAATAAAAATTAGACGAATGTTATTATGTTATTATAATACATAATATAATCAGATTAGGTTAGCCAAAACGTCCCGTGTCACCGGTCTAGCCATGATATTCACAGAAGCGTTTTGGAGAATCACAGAATGCAATCGGCATAGCCGACACGAGCAAGCGGATTCTATATTTAATTAGCGTGTGAGTTCATATAAGTGATAATATAGAATAAATAACATGTTTTAAGTTAGCAAGAACATACTAAAGCATCGGCAGAGCCACTTTTGCAATAGTTGTCTTGAGGATTCGCAGAATGCGACGGCATAGCCGCCATTGCAAACGGGATCCTTTGTTTGTTAGTTGGTGATGTTAGCTTGATTTATTAGTTTGATTAAGATTATTAGAGGGTTTTTAGGGCTGAGGTTTCACATGATCAAGTGATCATGAATAGAAAATAGAAAAATATTGAGGGGATGAAGAAAGAATAAAATAAAAAGACGGTATTCAACTTCAGAGGGTTACTTACTTGTTTGATCTTCAAACTCTTGGAATCCTCTAAGGGATTTTCGAAATCTTCAAGGTTGGGAAGGGATTTTACAACTTAGGAGGTTGGGAGTGTTTGAGGGAGAATTAGCAAAGAAAACAAGATCCTAAGCCTCCTATTTATACTAATGGTTGAAGGGGTGTAAATATGGAATGTCTTGGAAAGCAATTTAGGGTTTTAGGGCCCTCAAATATGCGAAATTTTCCTCAATGGGGCTGGGTTTTTTGTGATTTCTTGCTTGGGCTAGGTCCAAGAGTAGGTGGGTTGGGTCCTAGCTTGATCCGGTTGAGTGCGCGCATTCGAAAATTGCGATTTTAAGCATTTCTAAGCGAAATTGGCAAATGTTTTCAAAATTAAAGTTGATTGTCATAACAAAAAGAGTATGTTTAGATAAAAACATTTAAGTTAAAGTTACGTTATTCGCGTATAGTAGTTGGCGATCGGTGGGCGAGAAAACGGACTTTTTGATCGTTTTTCGAATTTCAGGATTTATTTAAGGAAAGTTTTGCAAACAAACTTTGTTTTAATTAAAGAAATGAATATTTTAAACATTTAAAACATAAATTAATGTCATGTTAAACGATTTGTCAGTCGTGGACGGTTCGTAGTTAACGACGGTTTAAAAGGCGAACGATCGTACGAAAGTACTAACTAGTACTTTTAAGCATCAATTCACATTGAATGGGTTGTAAGAACATGTTTGAGATGTATGGGGGTGGTTCATGTGTATTTAATGTGTCATAAAGATCAATTAAGTCTACGTGCGATCCATGAATCAATCACAGATAAGTATAAGTCTTTGAAATCAAGCATAAACGTAATGTTTCACATGTGAACTAGTATTGTAACAACGTCTGAATAGGATTTCAAGTAAAATGAAATGTCATGCAGATTTTCATTGATAAGTCTAGAATGAGTACAAGTAGTGAAAATCAGAAGTGTCACATGAACCTCTTCCCTTAGCCTTTGCATTGACCGACGCTTACCTTATAAGCACGGGTCTCACTAGAAGTCTCAGCATGACTTCACAAACTTCATGTTGGTGCGGTCATACTCCAACTTTGTTAGAAGCTAAGTATATAATAGAGATAGCTGATGGCCAAATTATTGAAGCAACCCACATTCCTAAGGGTTGTAAGCTTGAGCTAGCTAGGCATGTACTTGATATCGACCTTATGCCGGTCACACTTGGTAGTTTTGATGTAATCGTCGGCATGGATTGGTTATCTAAGAACCAAGCCGAAATTATCTGTCATGAGAAGATTGTTCGTATTCCTCTCCCGAATGGAGAAATCCTATCCGTTCAGGGTGAAAGAGTTGGTACAGTCATGGGCATCATATCTTTTATGAAAGCACAAAAATGCCTTCAAAAGGGGCACACAACTATTTTGGCTCTCGTTGCTGAGTAGCCACCAGAAGAGAAGAAGATTGAGGATATTCCCATCGTTCATGATTACCCGGAAGTATTTCCTGAAGACCTGACTGGTCTTCCGCCACATCGTCAAGTTAAGTTTCAAATCGATCTAGCACCCGGAGCGGTGCCTATTGTTCGGGCACCCTACCAACTTGCACCTAGTGAATTGCAAGAACTGTCCACTCAATTGCAAGATTTGTTGGAACAAGATTTCATTCGACCTAGCTCATCGCCATGGGGAAACTCCAGTCCTATTAGTCAAGAAGAAGGATGGGACTTTTCGCATGTGCATCGACTATCGTGAGCCAAACAAAGTGATGATCAAGAACCGCCATCCTCTACCCAGTATCGACGATCTATTTGATCAACTCCAAGGATCAATCTTCTACTCCAAGATAGGTCTTAGGTCCGGTTACCATTAGTTAAGAGTCCGAGATGAGGATATCTCTAAGACGGCATTCAGGACAAGGTACGGCCACTACGAGTTTATGGTCATGCCTTTTGGATTAACCAACGCACCTGCAGTATTCATGGACCTTATGAACCGTGTGTGTAAGCCATATCTCGATCAATTTGTCATCGTTTTCATCGACGGCATCCTCATTTATTCCAAGAATAGGGATGAACATGAGGAACACCTTCGTTTGATTCTAGAATTACTAAGGCAAGAGCAATTGTATTCTAAATTCTCCAAAGTACGAATTCTGGATTCGCGAAGTGCAATTTCTAGGACATGTAGTCAACGAGAAAGGAATACATGTCGACTCATAAAAGATAGAAGCCATCAAGAATTGGGCAGCACCGACGACCCCGACTGAGGTGCGACAATTTCTGGGATTGGCTGGTTATTACCGTCGATTCATCGAAGGATTATTAAAGATTGCACAACCTCTCACTGCCTTAACTCAAAAGGGTAAAGCCTATGATTGGGGCGATAACCAAGAGTCAGCATTCCAACACCTCAAACAGAAACTTTGCAGTGCACCTATTCTAGCTCTCTCGGAAGGAACTGATGATTTTGTAGTGTATTGTGATGCATCTATTCAGGGTCTGGGTTGTGTGTTAATGCAACGCGAAAAGGTGATCGCATACGCTTCACGTCAGCAAAAGACTCACGCGAAAAACTACACCATTCATGACCTAGAGTCGGGAGCTGTAATTTTCGCACTTAATATATAGAGACACTACTTATACGGTACCAAGTACACCATCTACACTGATCACAAGAGTCTTCAGCATATCTTCGAGAAGAAAGAGCTGAACATGAGGCAGCGTCGTTGGGTAGAACTTTTAAATGATTACGACTGTGCAATCCGGTATCATCCGGGTAAGGCTAACGTTGTGGCCAATGCACTAAGCCGAAAGGAAACGAAACCCAAACGAGTTCGAGCGTTACAACTTACTATTCACCCTGGATTGCTTGATAGAATTCATAGTGCTCAACTCGAAGCCCTAAAAGAAGAAAACCTACCGCTGGAAGGTACACGCGGTCTGGAAGCACAACTTGAAGTCAAATCTGACGGTATTCGCTACTTTGCCGAACAAATATGGGTTCCAGTATTCGGAAACCTAAGGGAACTAGTTATGGATGAGTCACATAAATCTCGTTACTCTATTCATCCAGGTTCCGAAAAGATGTATCATGATCTAAAGATACTATATTGGTGGCCTTAGATGAAAGCCGATATAGCCACCTATGTTAGTAAGTGTCTGACTTGCGCGAAGGTCAAAGTTGAATCTCAAAAACCATCCGGTCTTCTGCAACAACCAGAAATTCCTATGTGGAAATGGGAACAAATATCCATGGACTTCATCACCAAATTACCACGAACCCCTACCGGATGTGATACCATATGGGTAATCGTTGATCGATTAACAAAGTCCGCTCACTTCTTAGAAATCAAAGAGACCGACAAAATGGATAAACTTACTCGTACTTACCAGAAAGAAATAGTCTCTCGACACGGGGTTCCAATTTCTATTATTTCGGATCGTGATGCACAATTCACTTCTCGTTTCTGGCAGTCGTTACATAAGGCCTTAGGCACACGTCTAGATATGAGCACAACATACCATCCTCAAACTGATGGCCAAATGGAACGTACAATCCAAACTCTGGAGGACATGCTACGAGCTTGTGTGATTGATTTCGGTAACACTTGGGAGTCTCACCTACCGTTGGTGGAGTTCTCCTACAACAACAGTTATCATACTAGCATCAAGGCAGCTCCATTTGAAGCACTGTATGGATGGAAATGCCGTTCTCCCATTTATTGGACCGAGGTTGGAGATAGCCAACTCACAGGTCCTGAACTTGTATTTGAAACTTCCGAAAAGATCGTTCAAATTAGAAACCGTATGGCGGCAGCTCGTGATCGTCAAAAGAGCTATGCCGACAAGCGTCGTAAACCTTTGGAGTTTCAAATAGGTGACATGGTCTTACTCAAAGTCTCACCTTGGAAAGGTGTCATTCGTTTCGGGAAACGAGGAAAGCTGAATCCTCGTTATGTTGGACCATTCAAAATAATGAAAAGAATCGGACCAGTAGCATATCAACTGGACCTACCTGAAAGACTTAGTGGTGTGCACAACATCTTTCACGTCTCAAATTTAAAGAAATGCTGGGCAGACGAATAACTCGCAGTTCCTCTTGAGGAACTACACGTTGATGAACAATTACGTTTCATCGAAGAACCTGTGGAAATTATGGATAGGGAAGTTAAAATGTTAAAGCACAGTAAGATCCCTATTGTCAGAGTTCGTTGGAACTCGAAACGCGGACCGAAATTCATGTGGGAGCGCGAGGATCAGATGATGCGCAAATATCCTAATCTGTTCAAGCACTCCGCGTCAAATTCTTAAGGTACTATTTAATTTTCGGGACGAAAATTCTTTCAAATAGGGGATGATGTGACACCCCAGAAATTTTTTTTTAGTTATTCTAATTTTCGGGACGAAAATTCTTTCAACTAGGGGATGATGTGACAATCCGACTTTTTAGGTTAACCCCGTTAACTATTCCGTTAAGTTTTCTATTAAAAACTTAACCCCGTTAACTAAATCTAACCCCAGGGACTGATTCGGTCACAAATTCAACTCAAAACTGCAAGGACTAATTGTGTAATTATGCCAAATTGAATAATTTTACTCCTCAAAGTCAAAATTGACAAATTGGTCTTCTGTTGACTTTTAGAAGTCAAAATCGAGGTTCTTTGGTTTCAAATTCGCGACTAATAACGGAAATGAATCGAATTCTGTAATTGATGAACATCTAAATGCCTTAATCGATCATCATTAAGCCTCAATCATACTCATTAATCGAATTAAACTCAAATAATGATAATTAAATTCATAACCGTCGACATTATCTCAAACGATCACCAAATTCGTCGAATTCTTGTATTCTTCTCACAAATTATTCACCTGCAAACCTTGTACGAGTCACTCAGAAGAATTCCCATACACCAGCCGCGTCGGAGAAGCAACCAGAAGCGCCGAGGATCAACCACAGCCATCGAACCCCGTTTTACTCGTGCACTGTCAATCCGACATCCCACAGGGTAATTGAAACATTCGTTTGATTCGTTTTATGCTTTAGAATGAAAGCCCTATCCTAATAAGGACTTACATTATCGATTTAGTCATAATCCGATTCTAGGGTTCTTAAGAAATCGGATTTGGGGCTTTTGATTCTAGACTTGTTCTCAACGCAATTAAAGCATACCAGTAGTTTCGCAATACTCAGTTTAATGAAAACCCCATGTTAATTGAATCAAACAACATCCAATTTTACAAAATCGAATTCTGGAGTTCATGCGAAACCGTTTTAATCAAAGTCTAACCTAGACACAATGTTAATCCAATCAAACTATATGGTTAGAATCGCCATAATCAATACTATGAAAGCCCTATGCTAATTCGAGTATGTAACATCGAATCAGTGATGAACTGATTCTAGGGTTCATCACGTGGTGGGTTTAATCGAACCCTGGTCTAGACTTAACCTCAATCAAATTAACTTGTATGGTTAGATTCGTAATTCAGTCTTTGTTAAAACCCCCATAATTCCAACAAGTTTTAATATTGGATTTAATCGAATCGATCTGTGTTCTTAACCTTGGGTTTTCGACTCTGTTTAACTGAAATTAACAACCCGAATCGTAACCATTTTTACAATTGTTTACATCATCAGTTTCGCAATCTTCTAAACAACAAAACCCTTGTAAATCCAAACCTTACTCGCGATCAGATTCGATGTTTGGGACGGGATTCGATCTGGGTATCTATGGGGAAGGAAATCGTGTTTGACCTGGATGTTAAAAGAAATCAGTCTCGGGTTTGTTTGCGATGACCCTAGCGGGCGTGATGGTTTGGACAGTGTGTGCGTGTGGGAGGGACCCGGGTTCGAGACCGGGCTCCCACATCCATTTTTTTTGAAACAGTTTTCTGGAATATTAAATTAATATAAATCAACATTATAATATTATATTATTATGTAAATGTATTTTAGCCCGGAAAACAACCCGTAGGCTCGGGTTTGATTTATTATCTGATTTCATAAATTGTACCCGCTTTTATAGTTTATACATTATTATTATTATTGTTAAGTAAAAATAATATATTTATATTATTTTTAAGCCGTAAATTCGTGTAAAATAATATGTTTATATTATTCTCAAACTATGACCCGGATTATTAAATAATATATATTTATATTATTTCAAATCATTTTATAACGCCGTGAATCAATCGAGACTAAATAATAATTAATTATATTATCCACTCGTATATATATATATATATACACGTCACGTCACAATCCTGACACAACGGTCAATCTAACTCTACATACCAAAATAATATCATCTACGCATCACATTAACATTACCACATTTTTATCATCACATGCATAATCAATACAACTCAATGTTTTCATGCAATAATACACATATATAAATACCCACGTAAACACATAAGTCATCAGGGTTACCCTCGTCAGGGCGTTCACCCCGAGCTCATCATTAACCAGTTAAATAAATGTCACCGTTGGTGACTTCCCGAATGACCTCATCCTTCACAATTTCGTTAAACACGACACATAAATATACACACATAATATCACATATCATTTACATGACTCCTTAACTATACTTGCACCTCACGCATAACCCTAGAACAACATATTTCTCAAGTGGATTAATAAGCATTTAATGTACGACACGAATCTTTCAGTTTGGCCCTTAACACGACACACATTAATAGCTCCTATCCTTAACTCATACATTTCCATGAACTCACCATAGACCCTATGATCACTTAATAATTATTTTGTATTCAAAATGCATCGGGTTAGAACCGGAAATCCTTAACACATTTAATAGAATAAACTTAATTCATAAGTGTGTACGATAGCCCTAAAACGTTAAAAAACATTTAAAAGAGGGGGATTAGAAACTCACTGTTTTGACTATCCCCACAAGCACTGTGATGTGCCATCATTTATACATATTTTACATGCGTAATAACCCCCATATTATGGTACTAATTGAATAATAACCTTGTAATTTAAGCTTAAAATACTTATATTTTGTAATCGCAGGTTATTCGGTGTAGAAAATACAAATCAAGCTAAATCTTATCAAAAACACCAAGAATTCAAGCTTCTAGAAGATTCATTCCCAAGCTTTGACCCCCAAGAAGTCAAAATTGGTTAACAAGAGTCAACCAAGTAGCTAAAAGACAAAGCTGGGAGAAAACAAGGGGATGCACGGACCCTTTCTCCCCACGACCTAGTACCGTGTCCTCTGTACCCTGTTTAGTTCTCTAGGACTTTGCACGAACCCATTGCACGGCTGTGCATTACACATTTTGAGGCCTATAAATAGGAGGCTTGAGTTCTTCATTCCACACACCAATCCAGAGCAAAATAACACTCAAGAAGAGAGCATTCGTAGTTAGAGTAGAGAGTAGAGAGGCTCTTCCTCCTTGTTCCACAAGAGGGGAGCCTACGAAATTCATCATTACGCTAGTCGTTATGGCCATTCGTGGCTAGAATTTCTTTATATTGCTAGGGTGAAGATGATGTTTGGTGCATGTTAATGTTTAACTTATTAATGAAGTGGTATGTTTATGTCTTTAACTAATTCGTTCTCAAAAACCATCTTTTGATGAGCTTTTATTATTGTCTAAATCCGTCTTTATATTTGTGAGTGTCTTGATTTTAAAGAGTAAGATCGTAAAACCCTTTTTAATCAAACTTCATTTGAAACTCGTACGTCTTTATACGAGCATAGATTGATAAGCCAAGGCTTGGTCTATATTTTTAAGATCGTACGTCTTTATACGAGATTATTATGCGACCAAGAATTGGTGAACTCATGTCGGGAACGGTACATCTTTATACTTGGTCCCATTGTTGCACCGCCTTCCGGTGAGCAAAATATAATCACCTATTTAACTTTAATATAAAGCATTTTGAGTCCGATGTCTTTAACTAACCCGGAGATGACCATTCGATGGGTTGAGGGTAAATGTTGTCCCTAACGGGAGGCGCTACCATTTTTTAAAGAATATAATTTGCAAATCAAATGTAGTAAGGACGAGGCTCTAGCGGTGACCCGGGTCACAAGTTTGTAGTAGTCATACCACTGAATTAGTTAACTTAACATTATCAAATACCAAGCTGATTCGAATCCCGAAGCAATACATTTCGTAATCTGATCATTTTCGCCTTATTTACTTTTCTGCTATTTACTATTTTGCTAGTTACATTTCTGTTACACACCTCACGCACATTTTTACTTTTATGTTATTTACTTTATCGTCATTTACGTTTCTGCTTCACAAGCACACAAAACCTACTCACTAATTAATCTGGCTAAACGATAACAAAAGTTGAGTATTGGAACTCGACCGTGTCCATTGGTTTGATACTTGGTTCTTACCTAACTATATTACGCTGCCATATGTACACTTGCCTATTGTGCGTGTTTTAAGTTAACGTTATTATCATTTTAATTTATAAATTTAATACCTGATCTTGTGAAATCAATCAACCCTAAAAATATATTTATTTATATTTTTATACTTAATTCACAAACACATCAAGTTTTTGGCGCCGCTGCCGGGGACACAGTGATTTCAAAAGAAATTCGAGTTAGCGGATTAGCCTTTTATTTTCCTTCTGTTTTTCTTTCACGCTTTGTTGCAGGTAGTGTATGATCCAAAGTTTTACTACTGGTTTATATCAATCTTTAGCAGAACCCGAAAGAATCTTTCACCGTCGAGTTCATGAACAACGTGCCAGAAAAATGGCCGTAGAAAACAGCACTATCACCGAATTTGCAAGACCGTCACCGGACGCGTTGGGATCTAGTATCAGAAGACCAACCGTCGACGCTAACAAATTTGAGATCAAATCTCATGTTATTCACATGATCCGGTCATCATGCACTTTTAAGGGATTACCCGATGAGGATCCACATGCCCATATCACAAATTTCCTAGAGATTTGTGATACCTTCAAACTAAATGGGTGTCGAATGACGCTATTCGCCTCCGTATGTTCCTTTTCTCCTTAAGGGAACGAGCTAAGGCATGGTTGAATTCTCTCCCTTCCAGGTCAATCATCACTTGGGACGATCTCGCCCAGAAATTCTTATCAAAGTATTTCCCACCGGCCAAGACTGCTAAGTTAAGAAATGATATCACCACTTTCACTCAAGACGATGGTGAATCACTATATGAGGCGTGGGAACGCTTCAAGGACATACTAAGGAAATGTCCTCACCATGGGTTAGAGGTTTCGCTGCAAGTATCATCTTTCTACAATGGGTTACATAACTGCAACGCTTCCTCGTGCGAACCCGAACTTGTTAACGTGTTATAACACAGTCATTGAACATTCTAACCATATGTCGTTTCTATTTAGATATAAACGACTATGCTTAATCCGGGTAATCCTAAACCCGTTTAGAACCCGCATGAATGTATGTTTACATGCCATGCAACGTGTTAGTCTTGTGGGTTACGAGTACCCGAGTCGAGAAACCCCATGCACGTCCAAAACCCCTCACGCGCATCCTAAGATCACGAAACCCATTTTGGGTGCAATCCCTTAACCCGAACCATTTGCTTATGGGTTTCCGGGATGTTACAAGATGCTTGCAAAAAAACACTCTCTCGCGGATAATCAACAAAAGACGCCGATTGCAGTTGTTTTTGTTCGATTCAAGTAGATTTTCACCATCAAATAGAAGGCTAGTAACATCCGCTTGTCGTATTTCATTCATAGATACACGTAAATGTTTGCATTTGATTAGTACTGCTAGACTGTTCGACTTACACGCAAACGGCTGCCTGTGTAGACGTGCCCGACTGCCCACTTGGAATGTTCAAACTAGACGACCGGCTAGGTTTTTTGGACGACTGTATGCTTTGAATGTTCTAATAGACAGTATGAACATTCAAAGCAGACGGTCACCTATGTTTCATGACGCGGCCATTTGCTTTGAATGTTAGGCCCATAGGTTTTGACACATACTTGTTAACTCGAACACAACAGGAGTATTCACTAGTTAATTTGAAACACGGCTCGAGTATTCGTGGATTCGACCCAAACTGACCGGAATTCGGTTTGACTCTAATTACTAGTAATATTATAATAAATACCATTTGTTAAATAATATTAGGTGCTCCATCATCTCGTGCTAGGCGCACCTGTTGCACACGGGTAGATTTGTAAAGACATTATCCCAACCTCTTTGAGATAGGGGGATGTTTACCGTGAGCCTACATTCGAGTTTTGTTCCACGTATGAGTTCGGTACCTCTTAGCCCTACGACACCCCCAGTGCCATGACATTCCGTCTCGGATCGATTTCGGACTTCGCAGTACGCATGGGGCAGGGGCAGAGGCAGAGGCGACCACACAATTAGGAGCGCATAGCGAGGCAAGGTATTATTATTAATTTTAGTGTCGCTATAACTATTAGTGTTGTTTTTTATCAATATTTTACTAACATCATTATTATTGTTATCATTTTTGGTTATTGGTAATGTTTACGCAGCTATAGGTGTGGGTGAGTACAACAAAAAGATTAACATATATATTAGAGACCCTTTGCATCGCTACTTACATAGGCTCATTGGCCACACCATATCTGGGAGGTACGAGGCAGGCGTGGTGACCCCCCGATACCTGTTCTTCCTATATTGCATCCTCACAACTGTCACGTGCAACGTGGCATACTTCTTCGCCCATTACTTGACTACTTATGTCGGGACCCGCGACATAGACTATGTATGCGGGTGACACTCGATGCACAATCTTTCAGTATATTGAGTGAGCATGGTACTACCACTTCCTAGTCTCACTCTCTGTCGCGGCTACCACCCTCTATTTTGATGAGGCGTATCTGTACCGCATGCATATGGTTAGGCTGTATTTGATGGTTATTAAGTTTGCGGAAGACAAAGTAATTTGGATCGAATACTCAGAGGATTTCTATTGATTGATTTCGTACGATTACAAGAAAATGAAAGAGCCTTAAATAGGCAAACAACTAACGTAAACAAACTGGAAAGTAGGAACAACTAAGCAACAAACTTTGCACATATCATGCAAAGGAACCGGTCATTGAGAAGACTCAATGCAACGGGTATTATTCAAATGTAAATGAACTTGAACTTGAACTACGCAACCATCTGAATACTTGAACCGGATCCGACCCATGAGAATTTGGATTATTTTTTAATACCCCCCGATAATTCAAACTCGGTTAATCCAATTAACTCTCTGAAATACTCAAACTTTTCTCTTGCAAGCGGTTTAGTAAGGATATCAGCAGCTTGAGCTTGAGTGCCACAAAATTCCAACTTTATTAACTCCTGATTTGTCATTTCACGAACAAAGTGATGTTTCAACTCAATGTGCTTTGACATGCTATGCATAATAGTGTTTTTGGATAGACTGATAGTTGATTGGTTGTCACAGAATATAGTAGTAGCCTTCTTCTGACTGAGTTTCAGATCATCTAGGAGTCTTCGAAGCCAAATTGCTTGGCATGTGGCAGCTGTGGAAGCAATGTACTCAGCCTCAGTGCTTGACAAGGCAACTGTTGTTTGTTTCTTAGTACTCCATGTTACAGCAGCACTACCTAGAGTAAACACATTTGCAGACGTACTTTTCCTATCATCGGCACATCCTGCCCAATCACTGTCCGAATAGCATGTTAGAACTATTTCTTGGTTATCACTGGCACACTTATACCACAGGCCAAACTTTAAAGTTCCTGCTACATACTTCATGATTCGTTTGACTGCACCAAAATATAATTTAGATGGATGTTGCATATATCTTGATACTAGGCTTACCGAATAGGCAATATCCGATCTAGTGTGTGAGAGATATATGAGACTCCCAACTAAACTTTTATACATCTCGTCATCTGCTCTATCTGCATGATCATCCAACATCAAATTTTCATTTGAATTCATGGGAGTTTTCTCGGTTTTACATCCATCCATACCAAACTTTGCTAGAATTCCTCTAGCATACTTCCCTTGGGACACAAAAATTCCGGCTTTAGACCAATGAATCTCCAAGCCCAAGAAGTAAGCCACCAAGCCCAAGTCAGTCATTTCGAATGTTGACATCATTCCATTCTTGAATTCTGATACAAGCAGGTGATTTGAACCGGTGCATATGATGTCATCTACATATAAACAAACATAAATAACATCATGAGCATCTGTTTGTTTAATGTATAGAATTGGTTCATTGATGCTTCTGTGGAACCCATTGGAGATGAAGAAATCATCTATTTTAGAATACCATGCCCTTGGCGATTGCTTTAACTCGTAGAGAGCTTTCTATAGGCGATAGACTTTATCTTCTTTCCCTTATATTTCAAAGCCTTCTGGTTGTTGGACATAAATTTCCTCTTCAAGCACACCATTTAGGAAAGCAGACTTTACATCTAATTGATGTATATTCCATCCGTGGTGTGCGGCAGCTGCAAGAATCATTCGAATAGTTTCGAACCTAGCAACATGAGCAAATGTTTCTTCGTAGTATATCCCTTTTTTGGTGAATAGCCCTTTGCAACTAACCGGGCTTTATGCTTCACAACTTCGCCATCTGGCCCGAGTTTGGTCTTGAATAACCACTTTAAACCGACCAAATTCTTTCTTGTTGGCAGAGTGACAAGGTCCCATGTTTTGTTTCTTTCTATGGCTTTCAGTTCTTCATGCATGGCCTGCCTCCATTCGTTCTTTTGTACTACTTCTCTGAATGTGGTTGGATCAGAAATGTTTAAGGCAAATTGGCATGTATTATAGAAGTCAGGAGGAACTTCCATTTCAACTGTGGAATCATATAAGTTAGATAAAAGTTTTGTTTCCAACACCGGTGATGAAGTACTGTACTAGCACCAGTAGATATTGGTGACTGCATAGGAAATAGCGAATTGCTACTAGTGCTCAAACCAGAAACGATATCACCTGCTCTTTGAATAGCTGGAGATGCTGCCCCTTCTGCTGATGTGCCCACATGCTCACTTTCCATGGTAGGAAAGGGATCAGAATAGAATGTGTCATATGTTGGTCCCTCACTTCTGAGTGTTTCATTCCAGTCCCACTTCGTATCTTCAAAGAACTCAACATTTCTCTTGGTCATGAACTTCTTAGTAGTAGGATTATACAGACGGTATCCACTACTTTGGGTAGAATACCAATGAAGACACATTTTTCTGATTTGTTATCAAGCTTTCTTCGTCCTTGAGATGGTATGAGGCTGTAAGCCACACACCCAAAAACCCGTAGGTGCTTTGCAGATGGCTTCTTTCTGGACCATGCCTCCATGGGTGTTGTCCCCACAATGGCTGTTGTGGGAGACATGTTTATTAGGTGAACTGCAGTAGCCACTGATTCGGCCCATAGGAAATTTGGCAGCACCATTTCGTGTAACATGCTACGTGTGAGCCCCATGATCGTTTGGTTCTTCCTTTCTACAACACCATTGTGCTCAGGGGTGTGTGGTATCGTTAGTTCTATTCGAATGCCATGTGTGTCACAGTATTCGTTAATGTCTTCTGAACAAAATTCTCCACCACTGTCAGTTCTCAGCACTTTAACTCTGTGTTCACTTTGTTTTTCAATCATGCACTTGAATGATTAAAAGCAAGCAAAGGAATCTGACTTGTTAGCAATAAAATATACCCAACACATACGAGTTAGGTCATCAATGAAAAGCAAGTAATATAGGCTGAGACCAAGACTTGGAGACTGCATGGGACCACATAAGTCGGCATGCACCAACTCGAGTTTCTTGGTTGCTCGCCATGATTTAGAGGAGAATGGTAGCTTTGCTTGTTTGCCCGTAATACACCCCTCACATTTGAGTGAGTGATGAATAGTAGGTAGGCCTGTTACAAGGTTTTGGTCATGTAAATGCTTCAAACTGTCATAGTTCAGGTGGCCATACCTCAAATGCCATAGCTTAGTAGGTGTATTTGGTGTGGTTGCATCTGTGCACATCTCAGCCTTTGTGGCATCAAGTAGAAACATGTTGTTGCTAGATACTGCTATCTTCATAAGTGTAGCGCCATTTAGTTTAATAACACGCTTTCCATCTTCAAAGAGTAAGGCATACCCTTTCTTCATGAGTTGGCCTACACTTAGAAGATTGTACTCGAGCCGAGGAGCATAGTAAACATCATCTAGCAGTTTATGACCTCCATTGACGGTGTCAATACAAACTGTTCCTCGTCTTTTGACATTCAACTTCTTATCTCCCAACTGAACTTCCAGCTGGAATGACTCATCAAGTTTTGTGAAAATGTTCTTGGACCCTGTCATGTGATTAGAGCAACCTAAATCCAAAAACCACCGACTATTGGTCTTACCTGATGATGTAGTGTGAGTCGTGAAGTTGAATGATTCTTCTGGTTGGATGATGATTGTCATAAACAGCCATTGATCTTCCTTAGCCTCACTTTCTTCTTGTTCTTCAGTGGCTAAGTTTACTTGTTGTTCTTCATTGTACCAACAATCTTTCTTTAGGTGGCCAAACTTGTGTCAGTGAGTACATTGGGGTACTTTGCTTTTATCCATTCCACGACCACGACCATGACCCCTGCCTTGGAAGGAGCCGCGTCCACGCCACCTAGATCCACCATTATTGTTCAATCGGCTCTGTGAACCACCATCTTGAAATACTTGTAATGCCTACTCATCCAACTTTTCTGATTTTTCTGGAGTTCGGCTATTTATTCTTTCTTCTTGACACTGCAAAGAACCCATAAGTTTAATGGGAGTAAGACTAGTCAGGTCAAGAGATACCTCAATGGAGGGCACCACATAGTCGAATTTGGGAGAGATGTTGCGCAATATTTTTTCTACAATTGTTTGGTCAGCAACAATTTCTCCAAAGGCACGTTTCTGACTGACAATAGCCATGACTCGTGAGAAGTAGTCTACCACAAGTTCATTGTCTTTCATTGAAAGGTTCTCAAAGTCTCTTTATAGCCCTTGTAACTTGACTGCCTGCACTTGGGAATCTCCTTGAAACTCCATTTGTAGTATCTGCCAGCTTTCCTTGGCAGATTTAGCAGATGCAATTCTTGAGAACAACTGGTCATGCACACCCTGTTGAATGATCACCATGGCATGTGCATCACGTCTTTTTGCTGTTCTTATTCGTCCCTGATCTTTTTCTCCTGCATCAACACCTTGTTCCACCGGATCCCAAAGATCCCGAGACATCAGAATGGTTTTCATTCGGATGTTCCAATGCTCGTATCCTTCGCCTTTAAACATAGGAATAGGGGTTGGAGCAGTGGGTAGGTTACTAGCTTGATCGGCCATTAGAAGAGAATTTGGTTGACAGGTAGAAGGAATGTGGATTGAGTAACCTGGCTCTGATACCACTAATGGTTTTTAAGTTTGCGGAAGGCAAAGTAATTTGGATCGAATACTCAGAGGATTTCTATTGATTGATTTCGTACGATTACAAGAAAATGAAAGAGCCTTAAATAGGCAAACAACTGACGTAAATAAACTGGAAAGTAGGAACAACTAAGCAACAAACTTTGCACATATCATGCAAAGGAACCGGTCATTGAGAAGACTCAATGCAACGGGTATTATTCAAATGTAAATGAACTTGAACTTGAACTTGAACTACGCAACCATCTGAATACTTGAACCGGATCCGACCCATGAGAGTTTGGATTATTTTTTAATAGTATTAGCGTCAATTGCACACACTGACGGGGCGAAGGGCAAGGGGTCGTGGATATATTCGGGGCTAGGGACGGCAGAGGACGATGCGGCGGCGTTGGTTTAGGTTCACGGAGAGGTGCATGCGTTGGTTTAGGTTCAGGGAGAGGTGCGGACGATGGTACATGGTATATGCAGTCACCTTCAGGCCCGGAAGGCGGACGATCAACAACCTCCTCAGCAGCCATGAGGTCCCGTACACCCCCCTCTGTTGTTGTATGTATGAACAATACATGTTTGTAAAATCGTCTTTTTTTAATATTGTTGTTATGTTTATTATCTGAGTTTAGTTGCGATATGTTTGATGTATATTCTAGCTGTAGAATAAAAACGACTAAATGTAAAAAAAAAAACAAGAAAAAAAACCATTCAAAAGAACTGAAAACGTTTAACATTCATAGTGTTTTAAGAGAATATGAATGAGACAAATGAACCGTCATTTAATATAACAATTTAAGTTAGAAATCATAAAATTTAGGGAAAAATATAAAAATGAACATTTGACCAAGAAAATACTCAAAAATAGACATCCTTATTTAGCTTACTGTTTCATGGACATTGTTCTTGCGAAAAGGCTAAAGACGGCTAAACTAGCAGCTAAAATTTCCGTGCCAACATTCAATTTGTCAGAGTACGAGCCAATAATATGGCGACACGTGGCAGGCTTAGCCGTCTAAATAAACAATTTTAGCCGTCTAATGTATTTAGTCGTCTAAATAAACAGTTATAGCCGTCTTAGACGGCTTAGCCTATACGGGTCCATTTTCGCAAAACCCGCGAACCTTTACCCGTTTACCCATGGACCCTTAACCGACCCTTTTAACTATTATACGGGTCAAGGGTATGTATTTTGACATCAAAAGGGTATGGGTACGGGTAAGAATATTCGGGTACGGGTCGGGTATACCCGTTTGCACGCCCCTAGTGGTTTTTGTTTGGTAATCATTTAATTTTGTCGGCTAGCTCTTTTTAGTTTGCCGGCTAAGCCTTTTAAGTTTGCCGGCTATAGCAAGTTTATTAGACGGCTTAGCCTCCGCTTTTTTAAGGCTTAGCCTGCCACGTGTCGTAATCCGGTTGGTTCGTACACTGTAAAAAAGAATGTTGGCACAGAAATATGAGCAGGCTAGCTTAGCCGGCTTACAAGAGTAATGTCCATTAATTAGGAGGCTAAATTTGGATGTCCATTTTTGATAACTTTTCTGGTCAAATGTCCATTTTCGTATTTTTCCCTATGAATGGCCGTATGGGAAAACCAACTTTCATAAGGGGGGGGGGGGGTCATTTACCTATTTAGTACATAGTATTCTATTGGGCAGTTTTTGTGAGTAAATTGAGTTGATGCTTGAAAAACAAAAGGATCGTGACACCCTTTTGAAAGTTGGGCAGCTTTTATGAGTAAATGAGTAAATAGTATTTAATATTTAATACAATCGACAAGTACGGTTCTACGAGATAATCATGCGAGTCGGCGAATGTTTTGATGTCACAATCCTTTTGTTTTTCAAGCATCAACTCAATCGCCGTTTGTTATCTTTTTAATTTTGCTTCCGCCATCTTATCCCGAATACTTTTTTTTCTATCTCCAACGCTTTTATAGTCTTGTATTCTTCGACCATGTCTACCAAATTTCCCTTACTAGATGAACTTTCGGCCGATTTCTTCCCCGAACGTTTTGGTCTTGTTAGTGTCTTGTCGTCTTGCGGTCCGGCGTTCACCTTTATGTCGGGAAAGAGGTTTGTAAAACCCTCCGGGTCACTTGGGGTTCTCGACTCCAAAGTTTTTGTTCTTTTTGAGGACTGACTTCCTTCTAAATCCTCACCATCAATGATATGGTTCCCATTGAGCATTGTTGCGTACAACCTCCCAACATTTCAAGTTGGTGAATGACCTTTTGTACATTTTCTTGTAATGGCTTAAAGTCGCTTCAACAAGGTCCAAATCACTTGTACCACTCGACATTCTTTGTTTCTATATATATATATACATATATATATAATTTGAAACGTTAGCTAAGAAAATTAAAAAATACCTATATAATTTGAAAAATAAATCTTACCATTTGTTGGTAACACCCGTTGAAGGCGGTCATTTTTTTATTAAGATCCTTCCACTTCCAAGACACTTGGTCAACGGTTCGATCGTTTTCACCAAATAAAGCGGTAAAATGCGTAAGGACTTTCTTCCAAAACGAATCACATTTTTGTTGATTTCCTTTCCTTTTATTTTGTGTCTTATGAATATAAACTTGGACCACGGCAATTTCTTCTTCTTCCGTCCATCTCTTTAGTGGTAACCGGTTTTTGTGTTGTATTTTCGGCTTGGCGCCAACAGCTTCAACTTCAACTTCAACTTCTTCTGCTTCAACTTCTTCATCTTCTCCTTAATCAACATCCTCCTCTTCCGTTTCTTCATCAACATCCTCATCTTCTCCTTCGTCTTCGGATTCCGAACGGATGATTTCGTTTGGATTACGATACGGTTGGTTTTGGTATTGGTAGGAAAATTGAGATAAAAAATTATGATCCATATCAAGCGAAAATTGAGATAAAAATTTTGGATCCATATTTTGAGATAGTATATTTGGATCGATTAAACGTTGAGGGTAGTAGTTTGGATATTGAGGTTGCGGGAAATAGCTTGGAATTGGTTGAGGAGGTGGTTGTGGTCGTTGAAGAGGTGGTTGGGTTCGTCGGGGAGCGGCTTGGGTTTGTTTGGGCCACGGTTGAGATTGAACTTTTGGCCTAAATTTTCTAGGCTTTGTTGATTATTTGGATGACCCTTTCATTTTTTTAGAGTGTAAAATTATATAGATGAGATGAAAGATATATAGATGAGATAGGTAAAAATATATTTGTGTGGAATGTGGGTATATATAGGTAAGAAATTAGTATTTTTTTTAAAGCAGCCAACCCACCCCCCACCCCCACCAACGGCTAGATGCCTAACGGCTCTCCCAACGTATACCGAGTAAATAAACCCGTTCAACATACTCGGACTCATCTACCCGACCCTACTCGATTTAATGGGGGTGGTGTACCCCCCCTTTACCTGGTTTCATTTCTCATACTCGATTGTGTTCGAGCCTTGCGCCCCCATCACCCTACAGAAACTAATATTACTTTGAAACAACTCTTGGTATTTTCTAGGGATGACAATGGGTTGGGTTTAGGTAATCCCAGGGGGATTCTTCCCCCAACTAACGAAGAGATCTTGGCGGAATTGCCACATATGAAATTGAGCACAATTTTGCAAAGAAATAGCCCACTTGTTTCTCGAGAAGAGATGGGAAACATGCTCAATATCATTTGATTGAATAGTTGACCCAGCCCCTTGTTGTTTGAAAAAACCCTCCACTTCAATTGGTATTTTTTCACGAAAAGCAGACATGAGATAACAAATCCAGTGTTTCACTAAGATTTCGAATAGTGGTCCCGAATTCAAGTTGATTCTATTTTGCCTCTTCCTCAGAGAAAGACGATCAAAAAATTCCCAATCATGGTCCTTGCGGATCGGATCATCCCTATAATATACAAAGACAAACTCCAGATATTTGAGATCTTTCTCTTTGAATAATATCTCAATTCCAGCGACGGTTTCATTAGATATCTTACAACTAGAATCGCTCTTTTTTCCGATCCAGTCCCTCCACCACCGCGAACCCCAGTTAGATTCAGGCATGCTACACTTTTTAGTTATTGGGAGAACCCAAGTACTCTCTTTCAGATTCAGGAAAGAACTCTCATAGATCTTTTTTCCTTTTGGAAGATACAGGAGCGAAACAATCAACCTATTGATATTGGAAGACCCAACGGATTCTTCCAATGTATCATTTCTGGGTCCAATGGAATTCATAGGTATAGGAAGAAGCCCTATCAAATAGAGATTTTTTCTTTCGACCATATTTCGATTGTTAATACGATATATAAGGACCGCTACTCCAAAGAGTATTACACCCTTGATCGTGAAATATCGATTGCTTCTTGAACCCTGTGAATTGTGTGAAAGTAGGATACTACCATACCCGGTTATAAAATCTTGTCCCATACCCATCCCAAAACCCGTCGGGTTTCTATCGGGTAATTACCCGTTGGGTTTCTATCAGGTAATTACCCGTCGGGTATCGGGTATACTCGACCTAAACCCATCAGGTATTTATCGGGTATACATAAAAATTGTAACTAAAAAAAATCATGTTGGGTATATATATTTAAAATAAATACGGTATATATACTTAAAATAAATAAGATATATATATACTTAAAATAAATACTGTATATATATATATATACGTTATCGGGGCGGGTAAACGGGTATATCACCATATCCCATACCCGTCCCAAACCCGCGAAAAATTTCAAAAGTAATCTCAAACCCGGTCCCATACCTGATTACCCGACCCTATACCCGTCCCGAATGTTTCGGGTTTCGGGTTTTCGTTCGGGTTTCATTGACATCCCTAGTGTTTTCCTTTAATAGATTTTTGTAACTCCAAAGCTGTTTCCGACATTGTGTTTTCCTTTAATCGAAGACGATGGTGATCTCTTCCCTCTTAATATATTCTTATTCTCTTTGTCTATATGAAATTTTATTTACTTCCCTAAAAAACGGCTCCTATTTGAGAATAGCTTTCGTATGAGTTAGATTTTACCCGACATTGTGTTTCTATGCAGAAAGCCCTTTTGCACAAAATTGTAAATCACGTGAGGGCCGGTTGATTAATCATAACAACATTTCCACTTCATCTTGTTCCGACATACAAATTTATTAGGATTCGGATAACATAATATATTTATCTAATACAAAAATATTTCCAAAAAATATTTTTTGAAAAGGCCGTATACAACTATAGTGATTGGCCGTCCATTGTACAAAGTACACGACGATTTACTTAGAAAGGACTTATGTCATATTTGTGAGATCGCCCTGAGAGCTGTTTGTTTGTAGGTGGCCGGTTATTCACATTAAAGGGATTAAGTGCAAACGACCGTTTGATATGCATTGGACGGCAGTTTGTCTGACATTAATGTGGGATTAGAATTGTTGGTGGTGTAGTTTTAGCATGCCCATTCTTTAAGTGTTTGACACTCCATCTCTCTAGCCAACAAATACATCATACTAGAGGCAGACAGTCCGGCTCCATCTCGTCCGACATAGTTAGCTTCAGTTGCTCTCCATCACTAGGTGCGAAGACATGATCCAAAGATGATTTTTTGTATTGGAATTGATCTAATTTCCTTATTCCTCTCATCTATTTACGGCCCTTATGTTTTGGCCTTTCCATATTTTTGGTTATTTCTTTTGTATTTAACCTAATAGTTGTTGGGATATGGCCCGGAATAAGAGACGGACATATCCCAAAAACCCAAGTCCGGATAAACACTTCTCAGGGAAAAGTGACTCAAGGCCGGGCCCATAAGCCCGAAGTCCGGGATGAACAAGGCCCGGACAAGGTCAAAGAAAAAAAGACAAATAGATGAACGGTAAATGTGAGACAAGAATCAACATGTCAGAGTACGAACCAATCAATGGAGGAGACCCGATAATACACAAACCATTACTAACAACCTTAAAAATGGGCTAAGCATTATACGTCTCAGCCAATGAACAAAAGGCAGCTACAGGCTAAAAACAAATGATACCCGGGCATAAATATCTATTCCAAGGCAAGATAATGTTATGTTCTAATTCACTCTCACGCTCGCTCTCGCTAATTTCCTTCGTTCGAAACCTATAATTATTCTTACGCCGGAGGCCGGTCACAGCGACACCCTTCGGGGTCTTCACTGTGACGAGACTAATGGTGTTTCTGTTTTGCTAGATCCAACCAGGCATAACTTTTCTGGAAATTCCTTGATAGCACGAGCCGGAGATCCAAGAGTTTACAGTGGCGCCATCCGAGTTAGATCAACCCTAAAACCAACTCAGCTAGAATAATAAAGAAAATCCTTATCCCCACGAAGTAACGATGTCAAACCAGCAGCACGACTTACCAAAAAACATGTCTTCCACACCTGCCCCTGACGTACCCTTGAGAGGAATGGTGTCCGTCGTGGGAGAGAAAGGCAGAGAAAAAGAGAGCCGGGCGAAAGAATCTTTAAAAAAACTATGCATTGGTGGAAAACGCGTCGGATGACTTTGACCAAGAAGCATCTGGTGCAACAGCTCAAATTACCCTAGAGTTTATCCAGAGCAACCGGGATAAGCTCCTGGCAGAACTAGCCTCTCTGGACAGAGCAGATAGGCTTGCGGAGGTCAAGACAAAGTTGGTATTTGATACAACTAAGGAAGCAACAGACAAAGATAAACAGTTGGAAGGCCCGACCGATAATGAAATGGTCATATACACACCCAGCAATAGATACACCCGACATACCGAACCAGTTATTAGCAATACTCACACCACACGTGACGACCGGTCAGAGAACAGGACCTAAGCAGCACTGACACTAAGCATGATAGTGGCCTAGGAGAGAAGTAGCCAGAAGATGACTTGACGAAACCCTACAGACTAGACCACTTGGAAGAACAATCTATGTTTACTACCCGGTTAGCGGAAGCCCCACTCCCAGCCAAGCTAAAAATGCCAACATGTGTCGGCAAGTATGATGGAAGTCAAGACCCGGAAGACCATTTACACACCTTCAATGGTGTGGCCCACGTTGAGCAATGGTCATTACCCGTTAGGTGCCACATGTTCGCTCAAACATTGATAAGCCCAACAAGGGTATGGTTTGACTCTTTACCTCCACATGGTATAGACAGTTTCGTTCAATTGAAGGAGAAGTCCTTGCGTAACTTCGGCCAGCAAAAGAAAAGATTCAATAATGCTAATGAGATCATGCACATTAGAAGGAGAGAAAATGAGAGTGTGGAGAAGTACATGGAACGGTTCATTAACGAAAGCCTGTTAATCGAGGACGTCCCGGAGCAAATGAAGGTGAGTAGCTTCATCAATGGGGTACGACATACACAGCTGCAAGAGAAACTAGGTGAAGATTATCCAAAAAGCTTTGATGTACTGATGGACAAGGTACGAGCATTCATCCGGGGCAAAGACACGTCCGGCAGAGCTTGAGAATGGGACAGCTGGACAACACGACAAGCAAACAAACAAACAGAGAGTCGAGGAAGCAGATATGCCTAGACAAATGGTCAGGCCCATATATCTAGACCACCAATGCCGGAAAGACCCAGGTACTCACCCCACTCCACTACATATTTTAGTTTGTACTTAAAACGCCCATACAATAATGACGCAAGAAGGTACGGGGGAGAAAGGCAAGACCGACCGTTTGACTTTACAACTCTTACAAAAACACCAAGCCAAGTCCTAGCCACAGAACGAGTAAGCCAAAGTTTTCAACCCCCATGCCCGTTATGCCCTGACCGTACATGTAAGATTCATGCAAGTTCTACGAATTCCATAAGATAGGGGGCCATACTACAGATAATTGTGAGCATTTAAGAAGAGAAATAGAGAAGGCGGTTAAAATAGGCAAGTTGTCTCACCTGATAAAAGAAATAGGCCAGCAGGGGAGTATAGATAGAAAGCTTGAAGGAGAAGGACGAAAGCCACCCCGGAGGACATGGGCAGAGTAGAGATGGTTTACAAAGGAGAATGTTCAAAACAAGAAGAGTCCAGTCACAAGAGGAAGCCACTGCCGCTCGAGGCATGGATGACTCAATCCATCCCTTTTGAACCCTTAGCCGAAGAAGATATCCAAGGCGGTCCGTTAGTCATTTCTGCGAATGTGGCAGGACATCGCATTGGCAGAATACTTGTCGATGGAGGTAGTGGAGCAGAAATCATGTTTGAGCACTGTTTCAATCGTCTAGACGAAAACTTAAAGGCCAGATTGGTCCCAGATAACCTCCCGCTAATTGGTTTTTCGGGGGAAAGAGTATTGCCGGTAGGAAAGGTAACCTTACCTGTCACCCTGGCGGAAGGGGACAGGTTCATACTGTCAACCTCACTTTCTCCGTGGTATAAGGTAACTCCAAAAACAACATTATAATGGGTAGACCGGGGATAAAATCTTTCAGGTGAGTTGTCTTTACGAACCATGGAATCATGAAATTCCCCACCCCGAAGGGCGTCGCCTCCGTCAGCACAGCTGTAGAGATAGTAGCGGCACTAGAGAGAACAAAGGATGGTCAAAGTATCAAGCATGAAGCCTGGATGATTCATGGGAACTTCACAAAACTAACTATCAAGGTAGGAGTACAATTATCCAACAAAGTAAAAGCGGCTTTGAAAGAATTACTCATCCGAAACATGGATGTATTTGCCTGGGAGGAGGAAGACATGGAAAGCATTCCTCGGAGTTTAGTGGAACACAAGCTAAACATATACCCTACAACAGCCCCGATCCGGCAGAAACGACGAAGCATGGGCCTGGAACTTTGCAAGGCTGCATGTGAAGAAACAAGAAAGTTGCTACAAGTAGGGATAGTGAGGGAGGTCAAATATCCGTCATAGATAGCAAACCCAGTCATGGTGGCAAAAGGGGATGGTTCTTGGAGAATGTGTATCAATTTCAAAGACCTCAACAAAGCAACCCCGAAAGATTGCTACCCTCTGCCAGAGATGGAAATGAAAATAGAAGCCCTGTCAGACTTCCCGGTGAGATGTTTCCTGGATGCATACAAAGGGTACCATCAAATACAGATGGCCCCAGAAGATGAAGAAAAAACAGCTTTTTACACGGACAAGGGAGTATTTTGTTACACCAAATTTCCCTTCGGCTTAAAGAATGCAAGGGCTAATTACTAGAGGTTCATGGACGAGACTTTTTCAAGGCGAATAGGCAAAAACCTTGAGGTCTATGTCGACGACCTAGTGATCAAGAGTAAAACAGACGCAGGGATGGTTAAAGATGTGGAGGAAACTTTAAAAACGCTCCAGGAGGCGGGGTATGAAGCTGAACCCGAAGAAGTGCTCGTTTGGGGTAACGGAAGGGAAGTTCCTGGGAGTAATGGTAACCAAGGAAGGAATCCATCTAAACCTGGAAAAGGTAGAAGCGATAGCGAAAATTCCATCCCCAAAAACGCTCAAAGAGGTACAACGGTTGAACGGTCGGCTGGTTGCATTGAATAGATTCCTCTCCCGAATGGCTGACAGATCATTACCGTTCATGGGGACACTCAAGAACTGTCTAAAAAAGAATGACTTCGTATGGACAACGGAAGCAGAAGCAGCGTTCCAAGAGATGAAGACCCATCTATGTAACCTACCAGCACTAACTGCACCAAAGCCAAAGGAAACGTTGATCATGTACCTCGCAGCATCAACCAATGCTGTCAGCGCAGTACTTATGACAGAGAGAGGAGAAATCCAGACACCAATTTACTTTGTTAGCAGAACACTTACAGACCTGGACACCCGATACCTAGACATGGAGAAGTTAACTCTGGCGTTAGTATATGCGTCAAGACGTCTCTGGCGCTACTTCCAGGCCCACCCAATCAAAGTGTTAACTGACCAACCCATCCAAAGGGTCTTAAAGAAACCGGAATACTAAGGAAGGTTAGCCACATGGGCCATCGAGCTAGGAGATCATCATATTACCTACTGCCCGCGAACATTGTTCAAAGGACAAGTAATCGCTGACTTCCTAGCCGAAATGCCGGAAGTGGAGGATGGCAAGATGGACGTATTAGAAGAAAGAAGTGAGGCGGTCATGGAGCAAGAACCATGGAAGTTATTCACAGATGGTGCTGCCAATGATGAAGGATGTGGATCAGGCTTGACACTGATTAGCCCGGAGGAAGTAGAGCTCACCTACGCCCTCCGACTAAACTTCAAAAGCACTAACAATGAGGCAGAATACAAGGCCCTTCTGGCGGGGCTCCATATGGCGAAGGATATGAAGATAATGCTGATTGAAGCACACGTTGACTCCATGTTGGTAGCAAACCAAGTCAACAATGTCTATGAAGTCAAGGGCGAAACGATGAAGCAATATAGAGCTAAAGTGGAAGAATTGATGGCTAATTTCAAACACTTCAAAGTCATGCATAATCCTCGAAGCCAAAATAAGAAGGCAGACACCCTGAGTAAACTTGCATCAGTTGCATTCAGTCACCTAGCAAAAGAAATCCGGGTGGAAGTATTGGCCGAACCATCTACAACAGAGAAAAACGTGGAATCAGTAGAGGCAAAGGGGGAAAAACGTGGATGTCTCCCCTGCTATATTTCCTAAATGAAGGATCCTCCCGCCAGACCAGAACGAAACCCGGAAGATCCAATGCAAAACCCTCAATTATGCAGTAGAGGAGGGCCAACTGTACCGAAAATCATACCTTGGCTCCATGCTAAAATGTGTAGATCCAGATGAAGCCAATTATATAGTCAAGGAAATGCATGAAGGTATATGTGGCATGCACTCAGGGCGAAAAACAGTTGTGGCAAGAACAATGAGAGCCGGATACTACTAGCCTGAAATGTATAAAACAGCGACAAAGGAAATCCACAAGTGCGACAACTACCAGAGACATTCCCCAGTAAGCCGACGTCCCTGCATGAATTTGGTTTCAGTAACTTCTTCATGTTCCTTCTGCAAATGGGCCATAGACATTGTTGGACCCTTCCCGGAAGCAGCACGGAGGGTGAAATTCCTCATTGTGGCAATCGACTATTTTACCAAGTGGATTAAGGCAAATCCGTTGGCGACAATAACGTGTCAGCAAGTGCAACGTTTTGTATGGGAAAACATAGTTTGTATATTCGGAATACCAAGGGAGATGGTCAGTGATAATGGGAAGCAATTTGCGGACAATCCGTTTAAACATTAGTTCACGAAACTGCAGATAAAGAAACTTTTTTCGTCCGTCAAAGACCCACAGTCTAACGGGCAAGTAGAACGAGCCAACCGAAGCATAATGGAAGGAATTAAAAACTGTTTGGCACCCAAGAGTCATGCCTGGGTGGAAGAAGTCCCACATGTGCTATGGGCCCACCGCACCACACTGATCACTAGCCACGGCGAAACACCGTTTAGCTTAACCTACGGTACGAAGGCAATGATCCCAACAGAAATAAGGTCACCAAGCTGGCGAGCCAAGATTGGAGAAAGGGAAAACGAGGAGGACCTAAGGTTCCACTTGAACCTACTCGAAGAACGCAGAGATATGACAATCGCCAAAGAGACAAGATATGAAAAGAAAGTGGAAAAATATTACAATAGCCGCATTAAAGGCAAAAGCTTCAGGCCAGGAAAATGGGTGCTGCGGGACAATGAGGTGAGCCTACAAGAGGACTCCGGTAAATTAGGACCCAAATGGGATGGACCCTACCAAGTAATCGACGCCAACACTAGGGGATTATACGAGATCGTCCGGTAAATTATTCTCTTTTGTTTACTTACCATGGCTCTATGCCCTATCCAATCAAGATCGTGTTTTTTCTCTTAAGTTGTTAAAAAGAAAAATACTACATACCAAGACTATCCGGCTGAATTACCCCCGGATAAGTCACTTTAAATAACTTATGCCCCTTTCTAAGGGCATAAAATTCAATCAAGTTCATAAGGCTGTCCGGCCGGATTACCCCCGGATAAATCACTTAAAATAACTTATTCCCTTGCCAAGGGCATAAAATTCAATCAGGTTCGTAAGGATGTTCGACCGGATTACCCCCGGATAAGTCACTTAAAATAAATTATGCCCCTTGTCAAGCGCATAAAATTCAATCAAGTTCATAAGGTTGTCCGGCCGGATTACCCCCGGATAAGTCACTTAAAATAACTTATGCCCTTTGCCAAGTGCATAAAATTCAATCAAGGTCATAAGGCCGTCCGACCGGATTACTCCCGGATAAGTCACTTTAAATAACTTATGCCCCTTGCCAAGGGCATAAAATTCAATCAAGTTCATAAGACTGTCCGGCCGGGTTACCCCCGGATAAGTCACTTAACATAACTTATGCCCCTTGCCAAGGGGATAAAATTCAATCAAGTTCATAAGACTGTCCGGCTGGGTTACCCCCGGACAAGTCACTTAACATAACTTATGCCCCTTGTCAAGGGTATAAAATTCAATCGAGTTCATAAGACTGTTCGGCCGGATTTCCCCCGGATAAGTCACAATAAATTATTTATATCCTTTACACTAAGTATACGGCTCAAATCAAAATGTTAATGCCACCTGCCCGGATAAATCCTAGAAAATCTCACTAAACAAAAGGCACAAGTCTTAATAAAGAGAAATATGCATTGAGGCAACAAAAAGAAGTACAAGACAGTTCTTTATAAACATAAATCACAAAGGAGCAGTGTTGGTTGAAGAGGAAGGAACACCACTAAAGTTAGACTTCAAAACATTCAAGGAAGCCTGAGTCAGGCTAGACAACCGAGATACCAGGGAGTGATTGGGCGTTTGCAAGACTGTAGTACTGTCGCGAAGCCTTTACAGAGCATCCGGATCATAACCATCCACAGACTCTAAAGGTATCTGTTTCTCACTCCCCGCATATCCGGCCGCCAAGCCTTCCTGGAAACCCACCACCTTGGCAGCCTTGTTCACTGCACCCACCAGCAAGAGCCACTCCCGGCTACCGTGAAGACGCTCAAAGAAAAGCCGAAAGCCAGTGCCTATAAGCCAATCCCGCTCAAAAGGCAAACGATGGTTCTCTAGAACCAAAGTTTGCTTCTGAGCAGAAACAGTGACCAAGTCTACTTTCAAGGCATCTCTTTCTGCAAGCAAGGAGCTCTTCTCCAGCGCCCACGCATTATCTTTTTCGCTCAGCAGGGTTTCCAAATGATGCTTATCCTCGTCAAGACGGGACAGGCAAGTTTTCAAATCCCTCTCACCCTCCTGCACACAAAAAAATAACGCTAATAAGTAAAAGACAAAAACGAATCAAAGAACAAGCAGAGGAAATGAAGGTACCTCCGACAATCGCACTTCACCACGAGCACGGTCTAGATCTACCCACAGAAGGTTCATCTCGGACGTAATCCGGACGCATTGCGCCTCCTTATCCACCACCTGCTTAGACAGACCAGCCACTTTCTCCCGAAGATGAGAAATCTCGGCATCTTTAGAGTCCACCTTTTGAAGCTCAGTATTGGCTTGCCCTAGTTTGGCCTCAACCTCTTGAAGACACTTATCCTGCTCCTCCAAATCCTTCAGGAGCCCAAGTTTCTCAGTCATAATTTTCTCCAAATAAGCACCAAAGTCATTGTGCCGGGCTAACAGGGCATGGTATTGCTCCTCAAAATAAAGCATCCGGTGCATCTCTACTGTGCGGGAGAGGTGGTTGGCCATGAAAAAGTTGTGCTCATGACTGAGACGGGAAGTAGCTGCTCTCCTGTTAAAAACTCTCTCCCCGTAGGGAAGAACATGCTCAAAAAAGTTGTGGCTAACCTTTGACGAGTCAAATACAACGCCAGTAGCCAATGACCAATTGGTTTAAAAAGGAGCAGTAAGGTCCTCCCTGATAAAGGAGGAATCTCATCCCCATGACCCAACTGATAAACAAAATTGTCATCAAAAGGGCGTGAGCTGGAAGCCTCACCTCTAGTAGTACGAGGTGTAGAAGAAGAAGTGCCCCCAAGGGGAGACGGGGAAACATGAGCAGGAGGAGGAGAGAAATTAGTAATACGGTCAGCTGGAATATCGACGGGTAAGTCAGGCTGCATCGGGACATACAGAAGAGGAAGGATGGCAACAGGTGTGACGACGACATCAGGAAGAGAGGAGGAATTAAATATCACCCTTATGGTAAGGCACTTTGGAGAAGGGTCACTAAAGGATTCTTCAATTTTCCTTTTCCCTTAACGAGTCAAAGGCAATTCCTCATTCTCATTTTCTGACTCAAGCGGACTAAAATCGATCCCTTGGGGAGCCGAAACACTTTGAGCAGAAGAAGCCCGAGCAGGGCTACTGGGACCTTTAGTGGTAGGAGCAACGTTGACCGCCTTCCAGGTCACTCCTAAATCACCTCCCATCACAATAACCAACAAATCAACCTCTGCAAACAAGAAGAAAGAGGGTCAGATAAACAAACACAAAACAATAAAAGCAACACACTAAGCCTCCCCCCACTCACAAACACCGTTACAGACAGGGACAGGCCTAAGGAATGGTGTATCCCAATGCTGACTAACACCCGCCAAGACTAGAACGGGCTCGTCGTAAACAACAATTGGAGACAGCCGGGAAGAAAGTAAAGCACACAACCCATCCTCGTAAGTACCAGTATCAGGAGGAGGGTCATCAATGGAAGCGTTAAAATCGTGGTGAGGCAGTTGGATGGAAAGAAATTCGGAAGAAACATAAAAGTAACGGTCCTTCAAGTTCTTCAAGGAATTGGGAATTTTTTAATCCATAGAAGGGCTGGGTTTCTTTCGCTTTTTAAAAGTGAACCAGTATCCAGTGACTCCTAAATGATAGAAGACATGGAATAGATTAATAGAAGGCCACCCACCGCAGGCACGGCAAGCAACCTCAAAATGAGTAACCTTGCACAGTCCCAAGGGGTTGAACTGATCAAAACGGATGACATAAAAAAGCAAAAGTTCCACTAAAAAGGAAGTAAGGGGGTAACGGCAGTTGGCAAAATCAAAATTTTTCGTATACAGGGTCACCATCCCCACCGGGGCAAGGGCAATCTGGGTAGGAGTAGGCAGAACATGATTTAGTCCAGGGGGAATGTTATATTTCCCACAAAAAACACTGAGTTCTCGAGGAGAGAGAACGGAGAGAGTAATGCTGAGATTATGACACTCGCCCATAATTTCAAAAAGAAGTAACAACGAGGGAAACAGAAAGAAGAAAGAGTCAAGGAGAAGGTCAGAAGCATGCACATATCACAAAAACCCAAGTCTGGATAAACACTTCTCAGGGAAAAGTGACTCAAGGTCGGGCCTATAAGCCCGAAGGCCAGGATGAACAAGGCCCGGACAAGGTTAAAGGAAAAAAGACAAATAGATGAACGGTAAAGGTGAGACAAGAATCAACATGTCAGAGTATGAACCAATCAATGGAGGAAACCCGATAATGCACAAACCATTGCTAACAACCTTAAAAATGGGCTAAGTGATATGTCATCATTTATACATATTTTACATGCATAATAATCCCACATTATGGTACTAATTGAATAATAATCTTGCAATTTGTGATTAAAACACTTATATTTTGTAATTGCAGATTATTCAATGTTGAAAATATAAATCAAGATAAATCTTATCAAAAACACCAAGAATTCAAGCTTCTAAAAGATTCATTCCCGAGCATTGACCCCCCAAGAAGTCAAAATTGGTCAACAAAAGTCAACAAGGAAGCTAAAAGATAAAACTGGGAGAAAGTAGGGGGATGCACGGCCATGCATCCCAATGCACGGTCGTGCATTGCTGTCCATTGCTTCCCACGACCCAGTACCGTGTCCTCTGTACCCTGTTTGATTCCCTGGGCCTTTGCATGACCATGTAACCCATTGCACGGCCGTGCATTGCACATTTTGAGGCCTATAAATAGGAGGCTTGAATTCTTCATTCCATACACCAATCCAGACCTAAATAACACTCAAGAAGAGAGCATTCTCGTAGTTAGAGTAGAGAGTAGAGGGGCTCTTCCTCCTTGTTCCACAATAGGGGAGCCTACGAAACTTATCATTACGCTAGTCGTTATGGCCATTCGTGGCTAAAACTTCTTTGTATTTCTAGGGTGAAGATGATGTTTGGTGCATGTTAATGTTTAACCTATTAATGAAGTGGTATGTTTATGTCTTTAACTAATTTGTTCTCAAAAACCATCTTTTGTTGGGCTTTATTATCGTCTAAATCCGTCTTTATATTTGTGAGTGTCTTGATTTTAAAGAGTAAGATCGTAAAACCGTTTTTTAATCAAACTTCCTTTGAAACTCATACATCTTTATACGAGAAGAGATTGATAAGCCAAGTCTTGGTCTATACTTCTAAGATCGTACGTCTTTATATGAGATTAATATGCGACCAAGAATTGGTGAACTCATGTTGGGAACGGTACGTCTTTATACTTGGTCCCATTGTTACATCGCCTCCCGGTGAGCAAAATATAATCACCTATTTAACTTTAATATAAAGCATTTTGAGTCCGATGTATTAAACCAACCCGGAGATGACCATTCGATGGGTTGAGGGTAAATGTTGTCCCTAACGGGAGGCACTACCACTTTTTAAATAATATAATTTTCAAATCAAATGTAGTGAGGACGAGGCTCTAGCGGTGACCCGGGTCACAAGTTTGTAGTAGTCATACCACTTAATTAGTTAACTTAACATTATCACGTACCAATCTGATTCGAATCCCGAAGCAATACATTTCGTAATCTGATCATTTTCGCTTTATTTACTTTTCTGCTATTTACATTTCCGCTGCACACTTCATGCTCATTTTTTACATTTATATTATTTACTTTAATCTGGCTAAACGATAACAAAAGTTGAGTATTGGAACTCGACCATGTCCATTGGTTCGATACTTGGTTCTTACCTAACTATATTACGATGCGATAGGTACACTTGCCTATTGTGTGTGTTTTAAGTTAATGTAATTGTGATTTTATTTATAAATTTAAAACCTGATCTTGTGAAATCATCCTAAAAATATATTTATTTATATTTTTATATTAAAACAAGCACATCAAGTTTTTAGCGCCGTTGCCGGGGACACGGTGATTTCAAGAAAGATTCGAGTTAACGGATTAGCCTTAACGTTTTCTTTTATGGTTTGTTATGATTATTCTTTACAATGACTTTCATGGGTGACAACTACGAGAGTTGTTAAGAAGGATACCAAGACAACTATGAGTATTACTATTCGGAGGTTTGGTGTGAGATATGTGGTGAACCACACTACACCCAAGATTGTTCTCACTATCAAGGGTATTCCACAGATTTTCACCACCCTTACCAGCAACCATATAAGGAAACCACATCGTCCCAAGAAATTCAAGACTCAGCTCTAGATTCTGACTCATGGACCCCAAGAAATCTTTTTCGTCATTTGGAAGAAATTAAGGATCAACTCATAAAGAGCTCTCCAAGTGAACAACAAGTGTTTCGTCATTTGGAAGTAATTAAGCTTCAAATCCTAAAGAGATTTCCAACTGAACAACAAGATGATTCCTTCAAAGTCCAAGAATCGAAAGTTATAGTTTCAACATCTTTAGAAGGGTCGAGTGACTCTAAGGAGCAAGAACCTTCCATCTTCACAAGCATGGATCAGTCAGAAGTGAGATGGGTGATTCAGAAGAGATGGTGATGTTTTGCAAAGCACACATGTATTTCCGCCATGTTTCGTGTCGTTTTTATATAGTTTTAGAGTCGTATTGAGTCGTTTTTGTTACATATTGAGTCTTTGTCATGTTTTCAGGTGCTCATGATGATTACAAGTGAAACCCGAAGAAACCGAGCACGAGAATGAAGCCCGAAGGTTAAAAGTGAAAAAATGGGAAACTTTAAGTCTTCGCAGTACGCAAAGATCAGAGGTGAATGTCTCGCGGTATGCGAGAAGTTCCAAAACCGGGCGTGACTAATTTGTCCCTCGCGGTACGCGAGGGACTTGCCATGTTTTCTCGTGGTACGCAGGGGCCCTAATTTCTGAGAAAAAACCCCTAATTTCTAATTTAATAGAATTGTAATGCAATTATATGGAGAGTTCGTATTCTTTCCATCTAAGGGGAGTCCAGAGACGATTTTGAGAGTTTAGAAGAGAAATCAAGTGAAAGTTTTGAGCTATTGGATTCCGGGTTTGTCCATTGAACATTCTAGGTTTTCAAGATTCAATTTTTATTGTTAGTTTCTGAGTTTGATGACTATGTTTGTGTTTGATACTTCTGTTCTAGTTGTTTTGAGCATGATCCTAGGCTAAAACTTATATACTGTCTAGGTCACATGATGAATGCTTGTTAAAGTTTCAGTTTTTACAGGTTTTGGTTTCGTTTGATGGATTTATGATTGTGTAACGATCCTAGTATGATAATTGTGATGTATATGCATGCTCTAATTCTGATTGTGTGATTGATTTTGATTCCTTGCGTTGATTGTGGTTGTTTGCTAGTTTGATTAACGTATCTAGGTCATAGATCTTAGGATTTGTGATTTCGGTGGTTTGCTAGACGTAGTGACCATAGGAGTTGTGATTGATTGCTGATTAGGATTGAGTTTGTGTCCTAGTTCAATACCCGAGAGGTGAGAAGTAATCCGTTAGTCTTCGTCATTAGGAATTCGAGTGTCAACTGTCTGAGAGGAGGTTGGTTTAGGTGTCTAGTGATTGTTGCTAGTATGAATCATAGTTATTATCCTAGGATTACCCCGTGCATTCTTTGCGTGTATGGTGGGCGGTGAGACTGAGAGGTAATCCGTTCATTAGGGTACTTTATCATAGTTGGAAATACCTGAGAAGTGATCCAATCATCTGGTGAGTTTAGTACACTTTAGGTAGCTTAGTTGGTGACACCCTGAGAGTGATTAGAGATCCACTAGGTTGTCGTTAGCAGTTATCCTTAGAAACCCAGATCCATCATAGTTCCAGAACCGGTAGAAGTTGTTCTTTGCGAGTAGGATTCCGACCTAGGTAGTGTTCTTCCCGTTCTTGATTTCTCTTTAGTCTTTGCCTTGATAGCTTGATTCGTTCTTAGTTTATTGCATTCGTAGTGATAACCAATAGTATAGTCAACCCCCAAACCAAATCATCTTAAGTCCGAGTGAGAGTCTAGTATTAGTATTCAGTGTCTCTAGGGTTCGATAACTCGGTTTACCGTTAAGTTGTGCTACACTCGATAGGTACAATTGCCTGTCAGTGCTGTTTAGTTAGAGGGTATTCCTTTTATTACTTAGGAGTCTAGGTTAGGTTTAGTAGTTATTTTTATAGACCATCCGGACGACATCAAGTTTTTGGCGCCGCTGCCGGGGACACTTAGCAATAGCAATATTAACTCTGATTAGTTCTTTGTTTGATTTTTGGTTTTAATTTTGTTTTATTTGAGTCTTTCTTGTGTTCTTGTTCTACGTGTTTTCTTGTGTGTCTAACTTAGAATCTAGTCTTTCTGTTTCTTTTTCCTATTGAGTCTTTCTGTTTATGCACAATACTCGTTCGCAGGGATCACCGCCATATTCTGCTTTCTTAGAGCCCGAACGAGAGCTTCACGAGCGCACATGTGACTTTCGGGAGCGTTTGAAACAGTTGTGCGAAAACCAGGTACGCCCTATTAGCCCTATTCCATTTCCTACTATGGGTGACTCTGACCCACCAGCGAGGCGTACAGTACACTAGAGGGCTAGTGATGGGGTCATGGGCGTGAGATCTTCGATCACGCACCCCGCTATCCCTAATGTCAATTCTTGGCAGATCCCATCACATGTCATGAGTACGATCACTCATGCTACTCAGTTCCATGGCCTTGAGGATGAGGACGCACACGAACATGTGTCTCGCTTTGCGCGCATATGTGATACCTTTAACATCACGGGTGTGTCTAAGGACGCACTTTATTTGCGTCTCTTCCCATTCTCCATCTCTGGGCGTGCTTCCACTTGGCTCGATAATCTTCCGGACAACTCAATCACCACTTGGGAGGATCTTGAATCCAAGTTATTTAAGAAATACTATCCACCTTCCAGGGCCGCTCGCCTTAGGGATCAAATCCACTCCTCCCGGATGGATCCTGACGAGCCCTATCACATGGCCTGGGAGCGGTTCAATGTGCTGTTGAGCCGATGTCCCCGGCATGGTCTTTCTGGCTGGGCGATAGTGGAGAAGTTCTATAATGGCCTTACCTTCGAGAAGCAGCAAATGTTTAATACAGCTGCGGGAGGCCATATCATGGAAAAGTTTGAGCCTGCTGAGTGTGAGGAGATGTTCGAGAGCTTCGCTCAAGCCGAACAGTAGTATCCATCTACTAGGACTTCCATTCCTAGTGCTAGATCATCCACCACATCTCCTAGAGGTGTGCATCAGGTCACTCTTGATTCTAGCGTGGCTGCTGCCCTCGTCTCTATGGCTAATGAAATTAAGGAGCTGAAGCTCAGTGCTCAGCGGTGTCAAGTGTGTAGGGGAGGCCACGACACTCGTGATTGCCCGGTATATAATCAAGAGCAGGTGAGCTATGCTGGCAACCAATACCAGAACCGAGGGTACAACAACTACAATTCATTTGGCTCGGGATGGAGATCTGGAAATAACCCACCGGGGTTCAATGGTCACCAGTAGTTTCAGCAGCAAGGAGGAGAGACAGGACCTAGCACGGGAAGCAGTGTCGACATGACTTTGATCAAAGAGATGCTTGAGACTCAGACATAGCTGCTTGCCCACCTAGTCTAGCAGGATAGGGATGCTAGGCAGAGATTGGATGGCCATGACACTTTACTAAAGAATCAGCAATCGACATTCCATGATCTGCAACGCACGTTTGAGGACATCGCTAAGAGTTTGGAGGATCGACACGGAGGTCAATCTTCAGGCTCTAATGCTTCAGAGATGGCCGTGTCAGTCAGGAGTGTGGAGGAGAAAGAGGTTGTAGAGGATGACTCCCACTCCAGCAAGTACAACATTTCGTCATGATAGGAGGTCAAGAAGATTGACTGGAGGGCTAGATTCGTTGAGATCGATGACAGGATAACCGAGGAGCAGGTAGATGAGGAGACAACGGTAGAGGTTCCTGCCGAGAATGCATAGGAGGAGAAGAAGGGGGTGGAGATTAAGACCCCCAAGATTGACCCGACTCGTGTTCCCTACCCAGCACGTTTGCGGCCATTTAAGCAAGCTAGGGAACACAGTCACTTCCTTGACTCGTTTAAACAACTAAAGGTCAATCTTCCACTGATAGAGACCCTCCAGCGCATGCCAAAGTTTGACAAGTTCCTTAAATATCTTCTTTCCAACAAGAAGAAGCTCGAGGAGGTCTTTAAAGTCTCACTTAGTGAGCAATGTTCTGTGGTGGTGCAGAACAAGCTGCCAGAGAAACTAGGAGATTCGGGTCATTTCACGATCCCATGTCACCTTGGCAGTTTGCCTCTGCACCACGCGTTGGCCGATATGGGTGTTAGCATCAACCTGATGCCATTATCTATTTATAAGCAGCTAGACCTAGGTGAACCACAGCCGACGTGCATGAGCATTTCCTCGGCTGTCCGTTCAGTCAAGTATCTACGGGGAATTGTGGAGAATATGTTAGTAAAAGTAGGAAAATTTGTCTTCCCCGTTGATTTCGTCATTCTAGACATGGAGGTGGATGACAGAGTCCCACTCATCTTAGGGCGTCCATTCTTGCGCACCGCCAAGGCAGTGATTGATGTCTTTGACGGGAAACTTACACTTCGTGTAGGGGATGAGTCAGTTATCTTTGACGCTACAAAGTCTGTGGAGGATGTTGGCGAGCATAGCCACTCCGTGTGCAAGCTTGATTCCTTCATGGACTATCATCAGGACCCTGATCCGCTATTAGAAGTTGGTGAACACGCCCCGAATTTAGAAGAACCATCCAATTGGGATGTAGAGTTGGAGAAGTTATTGGATAAGAATACGATGATGAGATGCTTGATGATCTGCTGGGGATGATGGCAGAGCTAGATGCGATCATAGGCAAAACCCCAAGTGTGGGGAAGTTAGAAGAGAATGTTGATAATCCCGGTGGAAGTTTAGGGATCATATCCATAGTTAATTCCATTCCTGAACCGCTACTCTTTACTGTCGTGCACTCTGAGAGGGTGAGTGTTGACCCGACCATTAGTTTCAATACTCCTAGATCTAGGCTACCCCGTGAGAGAATCTGTGTGTTGAGAGACATCAGTGAGAGAGAGTGAAAACCCCAAGTGTGGGGACGTCTAGGGATAATAGATTACTTGGTTATTTGATGCATATTACTTTCGGACCGGGTAGATATAAAATGTGGTGGAAAGATTTGTGTGCAAAATGTGATATGAGTTCATTAGTTGTGTGGAATGTGAAGTTGCTGAGTTGGTGTAGAACCGGTGGACCGCAGAGGATGTAGGTGGTTCAGGTTAGAATCAAAGAGAAACCTCCTGATAGGGTTGTTTGATTCTCGAGCAAGTGCTCGGGATGTAGAGTTTGCATGCATTACGTGGTCCGTGTCAGTGTCATTTTCTGTGTTTTTTGATACTGTGTTTTGTTTGTGTCATGTCTTGCAGGGATTCACACTTGATTTGGTATGGGAAATCATTGGGAAATAAGTTCCAGGTATGTTTTGCATTGGTTTTTATCTTTGGAACGAGTCTTGGAAAATTTGGGTGAACAAAATTTTAAGGGGTGAACAAAATTTTAAGTAGTCAAAAATATTCTAAGTAAAAAAATTGATCTTTCATCTTAACTTTCTGTGAACATAGGTCCCTCGCGGTACGCGGGGGATATGTGGGCTTTCTTCGCGGTACGCGACAACCAAACGAAAAGCCCGGCCTCAATGTCAACTCCTCGCGGTACGCGTGGAGTGGTTCCTTGTTTCTCGCGGTACGCGGGGGGAGCCCAAGTCAACCCTATTCCCCTTGTTTCTCATGGTTATCCACACCATCCATCACCCATTCTCGTTCACCCACACCACCATCACACCGACCACTACATTCCGCCACCATCTATATCTTTCACCATTTTCACCTACCCTTTTATCATACCTATCATCTACCAAATCATCCACCATCATTCCTCCATCATCCATCTCATATAAAACACCACTCATCACTATGACCATGGGAGACTCGGGAACCCATTTCGATCCGATGATACATCTTGCCATGGAATTCATGTCTATGTATTTGCCACACATTGGGTAAGTGTCCTTGCATATCTATCTAGAGTCTTAGTGAGTCCGTTTGAGTCAGTGAGTTTTAATTTTTATTTGAGTCAGTTTAATGCTGCGGGTATGTGTGAGGTTTATTTTGCAGGTATCATTCGTCCTGTCCATACTCAATCTCCATTCGGAAGGGACCGAATGTTTCTATCACTTTGTAAAGGCAACCCAACAGAATGTGCAACTGCGACCGAAATGCTATATGGTGCACACATGGAAGAACGAAGCTGCACGCACATTGGTTTGCATCTACATTACCAGCTAAGTCGCTTCCTATTTATTTTTACATTTTTATTTTAGTTGTGTCTTGCTTCACATTGAGGACAATGTGTCTTTCAAGTGTGGGGATGTGAGTGTCTAGTCTAGCTAGTTTGTGTCTTTATAAAAATCCAAAAATACAAAAAAAATTGAAATTTTTTGAAAAAATGTCCTTTGAAATCAAAAGTTTTTGCATAATAAATAGAAAATGATAGTACAATTGGATCTTCTTGTTTGTTTAAATGAATAAATAATTGAAAATGCATCTAATTAGTGATGTTTTGGTAGACCCAGCCTACTTGAATAGCTTAAATATCCTGTGAGTGTTAATTAGGATTAATCACTTAATAATATCATGATATCTTGTGGATACTCATCTTAGGAAAATGTTAATACTGAAACTGTCAACATAGGGTGATAGGTACCACGTTAAGTAAATATTTAGAGGTTTTTGAAAACTTTCATGGCACACCACTCTCTTTTTATGAGAATAAATCCAAGTTTCGATGTTGCCCATTCCATAAATCCATAATTTCCATAATTACGAGCTTAATTAATTTGAAAGCTAAGTCTTGCTTATGTGTTTCCCTCTGGGATAGTGACTTGGAGAATACACCCCTAAGTGAGATTCATGTTCTTAAATGTGTAGAATCTAGTCTATGTGTTAGCTTTCGGGATAGTGACTTGGTTGAAACGCCTCTAGAAGAAAGTTCTTATGCTTTAATTAACGCTCAGTTCCACTCATTCGTTCCATAATCCATTAATTTCTAAAAATCTGTAAATCTTAGTTTAACGTGGTGGGAAAATCTACATGGTTTAACCCGTGCCTAAACATGACCTTGAGACGGGATTAGGTATAGTTGTAGCTTATGAGTGTGAGTCACATAGGTTGATTGATTGTTGTATAAAATGGAATTAGAACACATCACGGGGGCTAGATAGTTGGTGCTTGGGTTTAATCGGACATAAATACTGATTATTGCTTTTTAACGCGTGAGTATATTTGAACTAATTGGTAATTGATTATTAAAGTTAGATTTCAGTTATGATTCCATTGCAGACTTTTTTGAGGACGAAAAAAGGTTAAGTGTGGGGATGTTTGGTGTGTTGCAAAGCACACATGTATTTCCGCCATGTTTCGTGTCGTTTTTATATAGTTTTAGAGCCGTATTGAGTCGTTTTTGTTACATATTGAGTCTTTGTCATGTTCTTAGGTGCTCGTGATGATTACAAGTGAAACCCGAAGAAACTGAGCACGAGAATGAAGCCCGAAGGTTAAAAGTGAAAAAATTGGAACCTTTAAGTTTTCGTGTACGCGAAGATCAGAGGTGAATGTCTCGCGGTACGCGTGAAGTTCCAAAACTGGGCGCGACTAATTTGTCCCACGCGGTACGCGAGGGACTGGCCATGTTTTCTCGCGGAACGCGAGGGCCCTAATTTCTGAGAAAAAACCCTAATTTCTAATTTAATAGAATTGTAATGCAATTATATGGAGAGTTCGTATTCTTGCCGTCTAAGGGGAGTACAGAGGCGATTTTGAGAGTTTGGAAGAGAAATCAAGTGAAATTTTCGAGCTTTTGGATTCCGGGTTTGTTAATTGAACATTCTAGGTTTTCAAGATTCAATTTTTATTGTTTGTTTCTGAGTTTGATGATTATGTTTGTGTTTGATACTTCTGTTCTATTTGTTTGAGCATGATCCTAGGCTAAAACCTATATACTGCCTAGGTCACATGATGAATGCTTGTTAAAGTTTCAGTTTTTACTGGTTTTGGTTTCGTTTGATGGATTTATGATTGTGTAATGATCCTAGTATGATAATTGTGATGTATATGCATGCTCTAATTCTGATTGTGTGATTGATTTTGATTCCTTGCGTTGATTGTGGTTGTCTGTCAATTTGATTAACGTATCTAGGTCATAGATCTTAGGGTTTGTGATTTCGGTGGTTTGCTAGACGTAGTGACCATAGGAGTTGTGATTGATTGCTGATTAGGATTGAGTGTGTGTCCTAGTTCAATACCCGGGAGGTAAGAAGTAGTTGGTTAGTCTTCATCATTAGGAATCCTAGTGTCAACTGTCTGAGAGGAAGTTGGTTTAGGTGTCTAGTGATTGTTGCTAGTCTGAATCATAGTTGTTATCCTAGGATTACCCCGTGCATTCTTTGAATGTATGGTGGGCGGTGAGACTAAGAGGTAACCCGTTAATTTGGGTACTTTATCATAGTTGGAAATACCTGAGAAGTGATCCAATTATCTGGTGAGTTTAGTACACTTTAGGTAGCTTAGTTGGTGACACCCTGATAGTGATTAGAGATCCACTAGGTTGTCGTTAGCAGTTATCCTTAGAAACCCATATCCATCATAGTTCCAGAACCGGTAGAAGTTGTTCTTTGCGAGTAGGATTCCGACCTAGGTAGTGTTCTTCCCATTCTTGATTTCTCTTTAGTCTTTGCCTTGATAGCTTGATTCGTTCTTAGTTTATTGCATTCGTAGTGATAATCAATAGTGTAGTCAACCCCCAAACCAAATCATCTTTAGTCTGAGTCAGAGTCTAGTATTAGTATTTAATGTCTCTACGGTTCGATAACTCGGTTTATCGTTAAGTTGTGCTACACTCGATAGGTACACTTGCCTGTCAGTGCTGTTTAGTTAGAGGGTATTCCTTTTATTACTTAGGAATCTAGGTTAGGTTTAGTAGTTATTTTTATAGACCGCCGAGACGACATCAGATGGCTACTGCAACTTTACAATCACTTCCTGACTTCTCTGAGAAGCTTGAAGCTAAACAATCAAAGGAGCCAGAGGAGCGAAGGTCTAAAGAATAAATGGTGAGAATCCTAAATATGGAAGCATAAGAGGATGTAATCACCAACAAACAAATGACAATGGAGGCACATATTCCTTGCAACAGTGATAGCTGGCCTATGACCAAGCATATCAGTGATTCATTCCATGAATCACATAAGCCACAGGATAGGACACATCACTATGAGAACCACTTCTCATGGAAGAAGCAATCTTCATCCAACAAAGATTACGTGACAAAATTATCATACCGGGGTGACCGTCTCCTTCACTACATGGGTTTCTTGAAGTTTGGTCCAGGAAATTTCAAATGGTGGTGGCGTGATTTAATTACACACTTTTTTTAGGAGCTCTTCTATAGAGCATTCTAAATTTGGCAGGTTTACAAAAATTTTCAAAATTTCAAATCGATCCATCCAAACTATAATTAAACTTTGAAAATATATAAATCAATGAGTCACCCATTTTGACACTAAAAAGTTGAAGGTATAAAAATTTAAAATCTGGGGAAAATCTTTAATTTATGAAATTGGACCACTTAATGGGGGATTTTTGCTCGGACCACTGGGACAAACCACCTACGGCTGTTTGCCACATGATCCGGCTCATCGAAACCTTTCCTTCCCCTGGTAAAAGGCCTTCTAACTCCAAACGTAGCTCAAGTTATGACCGTTCTAAGTTTGAACACTTTTTACCCTGTTTTCTGTTATCTAGCTGGTCCAGGATGGACTCCATTAATTGCTGGATCAACTTAGTATCATCGTACGCATGCTTATCAAATGGGAACCTCTCCATATTATAAGCCACCCATTTTATAGATTTAACACTAAATTGGAAATTCAAGAAACACGTACGGGTCAGGCTAAAGACCCTTAAATAAACATAGCGCTTCCCGGAGGCAACCCGATAATCATAAATAAATTGAAAAGTTGGTGCATACGGCAGAAAGCATGAACCTCATGTTTGGTTTCTCCAAATTTAAGTTTCTAATTACTTCAGCCCCCAGGTATGCCTTCTCGAAACTGAGACCTTAGTAGCTTAACTACTATCTTTTATTTTCCTTGTTCATTTTTGTGTTTTCTTTTATGTTTAAGGTAGAATAACATCACCAGATCACCTCTCTACTTTGAGGAGTTACACTCCAACTCTACAAGCCTGGAGCCAGAAACCACATCAAATTTCTGAGAAATTCGATGAAGTCTTTGAAGCAACATGTTGACAAATAGCTTATAGGCACAGCCTGACAGCAACAATAAGTTTTGGCCTTAGGTTATATACCGAATTGACCGGGGAAATACCAGTTTCTTTTCCCTTAAAATTCCATGCATTTAATTCCTGCATAGCATTCCATTACATGCATTTGTACATTGAGGGCAATGCACAGTTTTAAGAGTGGGATGGGGAATTACAGATTCAGGACTGTTAACTTCAAAGCAGTAAAATTTAACTTGTGATTTTCTACCCATTTGACTAAAACATTACAAAAAATTACCTTCTATAAAACCCGAAAATTTTTCAAAAATATTTAAACCCTTTAAATAAAAAAAACCTCTTGGAGTTTGCACATAATTAAATAAAATGAAGACATGGCAAGTAGAAAAAAACGGAAATTATGCATAACAAATCACTAAACCCTATCCCATCCATTTCCATGTGAGAATAATCTGAGCCTTTTCACGAGCATTATTATCATTATTTTTGCATGCTCTTTCGTTTGGTATATTGAGTGTTTATTCGATTGAATTCTATGCATAATTAGAACTTGTATGACTTATACATAACAAGACCATGAACTAGTGGAAGTATGAAAATGATTGAGGCACCTAGGACTTTATTACCCTTATTACCAAAAATCATAAAAATATTATCCGCCTAGATAGCCCTCTGAGCCTTAGCCTTTTCTTTTCTAAACCCATACCTATTAACCAACCAGCTTTTCGCAAACACCGGTTATTGGCTAACTATCTTCAAAATGGGAAAATTACCCTATGTTGTCATTTCAAGTTCATTATCATCGGGATGACTTTGGAAAGAATCTACCCTACTCAAAAGAATTGGAATATACAAATGGTGGATACATTAGGAAATTATCCGAACTATCTGTAGGAAAATTCAAGGAAATTGAGGAAAGAGGAGTATTGAAAAAGTTGTCTTGTCTTTAAAAAAAAGTTGGTCTTTTACCGGGAGACCTTAAAGAACTGGACATGCATTCCTTTGATTTCAATTTGCTTTTCTGCCTTCATTTCGCAAAGCTTGAATTACCAAACGAACTCCGAGAAAATATTTTTCAAGCAACCAGTGATGTAAGAAAACGGTGGCGCAAGCAAGAACAATTGCCACCATTCTGCGGCTTGTCAAAAGGTACCGCTAAAAAAAGAGCAAAAATATACGATAAATGTAGAAAGTGTGGCAACTGGAGCCACCAGGGAAAGTGTAGCAAGAATCAAACTCGAGCCCAAAATGAATATACATACCCGATGGAAGTAGGTGATGTTAGGCGACTAGTCGCACGAACCGTATGAAAAGGCAGTGATGTGTATTACGCAATAAGGGACGAACTGAATTTGATGAGAGATCTTGGTCTTGGTAATCGGACCATAAATGAGCCATCGGATTAGTTATACCCTCATGATCTGAGTACTGTAGAGGTACCCTTTAGTACTTTCCATTTTAAGCCATGAGGCCGTAGTTGAGTGTTTCGCGATAGCTGCAGCTCTTCAAACCCTTTTAATACCCCTAAAAAAAGATTTTCATTTTCACCTTTAACTTTACTTTAGACACATTACAACCCTTAAAATTCCTCTTGATTCATGCATACTACTTAGTTAGTTGGTGGAGACTTGATTTGCATACAAGCTTATAACCATTGTATAATTCGATTCGAACTCGAGTGTCTCACTTAGCTTACATTATCCATATATATATAACCCTAGAGTTGAGTGAACATTGTCAGTAGTGAGAAGTTTTTGCATAATCAACGTTCTAGTAGGCTTGTCATAGATTCCACCATCTTAAAACATAAAAGCACAAAAATAGAATAAGCAGCTCAAGACTTATCCCGAAGTTTCAATACTAGTTGAAATTCCATTACCCTTGTAAAGTTTTTAGTTATGGGTGTGATCATACATGAGTTTGCTTGAGGACAAGCAAAGTTTAAGTGTGGGGTGTTATGATATGTCATCATTTATACATATTTTACATGCATAATAATCCCACATTATGATACTAATTGAATAATAATCTTGCAATTTGTGCTTAAAACACTTATATTTTGTAATTGCAGATTATTCGGTGTTGAAAATATAAATCAAGATAAATCCTAACAAAAACACCAAAGAATTCAAGTTTCTAGAAGATTCATTCCCGGGCATTGACCCCCAAGAAGTCAAAATTGGTCAATAAAAGTCAGCAAGGCAGCTAAAAGACAAAACTGGGAGAAAGCGGGGGGATGCACGGTCGTGCATTGCTGTCCCATGCTTCCCACGGCCCAGTACCATGTCCTCTGTACCCTGTTTGATTTCCTGGGCCTTTGCATCACCGTGCAAGCCATTGCACGGCCGTGCATTACACATTTTGAGGCCTATAAATAGGAGGCTTGAGTTCTTTATTCCATACACCAATCCAGACCTAAACAACACTCAAGAAGAGAGCATTCTCATAGTTAGAGTAGAGAGTAGAGGGGCTCTTCCTCCTTGTCCACAATAGGGGAGCTTACGAAACTCATCATTACGCTAGTCGTTATGGCCATTCATGGAAAAAACTTCTTTGTATTGCTAGGGTGAAGATGATGTTTGGTGCATTTTAATGTTTAGCCTATTAATGAAGTGGTATGTTTATGTCTTTAACTAATTCGTTCTCTAAAACCATCTTTTGATGGGCTTTTATTATTGTCTAAATCCGTCTTTATGTTTGTGAGTGTCTTGATTTTAAAGAGTAAGATCGTAAAACTCTTTTTTAATCAAACTTCCTTTAAAAATCGTACGTCTTTATACGAGCAGAGATTGATAAGCGAAGGTTTGGTCTATACTTCTAAGATCGTACGTCTTTATACGAGATTATTATGCGACCAAGAATTAGTGAACTCATGTTAGGAACGGTACGTCTTTATACTTGGTCCCATTGTTACATCGCCTCCCGATGAGAAAAATATAATCACCTATTTAAATTTAATATAAAACATTTTGAGTCCAATGTCTTAAACCAACCCGGATATGACCATTCGATGGGTTGAGGGTAAATGTTCTCCCTAACGGGAGGCACTGCCACTTTTTTAAGAATATAATTTGCAAATCAAATGTAGTGAGGACGAGGCTCTAGCAGTGACCCGGTTCACAAGTTTGTAGTAGTCATACCACTAAATTAGTTAACATAACATTATCACGTACCAAGCTGATTCGAATCCTGAAGCAATACGTCTTTATGCGTTTTTAACCCAAAACCCAAAACTTATGAAAAACTTAGATTTAGGGAAGACGGTTACCTCTTGAAGGCTGATTCTTGTTGCTATACGCTGTGGAGACGATGCTCGACGTTCCTTGATGACACTTTCCCGATTCCGTTCACTTTTTCTCTCTAGCTCCACCACTCTTTCTCTCTCTCTCTACGATTTTGTGAATGTTGCAAATGGTTGAGATGGGCTGATATGTCCCTTATATACTTGGGTTTTGAAAGAAAACAAGCTAAAATGCTTAAGATGTGATCAAATCTCATGTTAAAAATGCAAGTCACCTCACGTTGGTTTTAACTCACATGAAATAACTTAAAATATTAATTGGGTTAATAATTTATATCATTATGGTCATAGACTAATATGTATATGGATTTCAATTAATTGTTTGATCTGTTATCCATTTGACTTTGTAGTTCATAAGAAATTAAAGTTCGTAATCTGATCATTTTCGCTTTATTTACTTTTCTGCTATTTACTATTCTGCTAGTTACATTTCTGCTACACACTTCAAGCACATTTTTACTTTTATGTTATTTACTTTACCGCCATTTACTTTTCTGCTTCACAAGCACACAAAACCCACTCACTAATTAATCCGGCTAAACGATAACAAAAGTTGAGTATTGGATTTCGACTGTGTCCATTGGTTCGATACTTGGTTCTCACCTAACTATATTAAGCTATGATAGGTACACTTGCCTATTGTGTGTGTTTTAAGTTAACGTAATTATCATTTTAATTTATAAATTTAAAACCTGATCTTGTGAAATCATCCTAAAAATATATTTATTTATATTTTTATATTAAAACAAGCACATCACTAAGCATTATACGTCTCACCAATGAACAAAAGGCAGCTACACGCTAAAAACAAATGATACCCATGTATAAATATCTATTCCAAGGCAAGGTAATGTTATGTTCTAATTCACTCTCACGCTCAATCTCGCTTATTTCCTCCGTTCGAAACCTATACTTATTCTCACGTCGGAGGCTGGTCACAGCGACACCCTTTGGGGTCTTCACTGTGATGAGACTAACGATGTTTCTGGTTTGCTAGGTCCAACCAGGCATAACCTTTGTGGAAATTCCTTGATAGCCCGAGTCGGAGATCCAGGAGTTACAATGGTTGTGCTGTATTATTGATTAAGAGAAATAAACGAATGCCTTTGATAACCATTTTCTATATGGTATCATAGACGGGTTCCAAAATCCTATCACCAAACCCTAACTCTTCCGCCTCCATTCCCTTCTTCATGACAAGCGACAAGTCTGAAACTAACCCGAAAAATGAAGCCGTACCCGACACAAAACGTGATGAAGTAAAACCGATGGCAACACAGGTCAGGACTGATTCTTCTCCTGTACCAGGTTTGACACAAGAACAATATGAATTGTTCTTGAAACTTTTTAATCAGAACGATCTCAAAGACGCTATGCCACGAGTTGCTAATATGGCAGGCAACAAAGATCTGGAAAGCGAGTGGGTAATAGACTCAGGAGCCATCGAGCACATTACCCACATGGCCAATATACTTGAAAATAAAATCAAAAACCTAAACGAAAGACCTGTTATTATTCCAAATGATGATGCAATTCCCGTAATGGGAATGGGATATTATGTTTTGGAAGGAGGTGCTAGAATGAGAGGGGTCCTTTTCGTACCCAATTTTACTTGTAATCTCCTTTCGGTTAGCCGATTGACTAATGATCTTTAATGCTCAGTTTATTTTTTTTCCTGACTTTTGTGTCATGCAAAAACTTCACACGAGAAACTTGATTGGTGTGGGAAATTGCAAGAAAGGTCTATACCGTATGATGATGGTGGAGGATAGTGAGAGGAAAGCTATGATGATTACCGGGGACAAGTGGCATAAAAGGTTGGGACATGCCTCCAATGATAAGCTTTTTGAACTTGACTTTCTCAAATGTACTTCTTTGAATAAATTTTGTGATTTGTGTGCTAAAGCCAAACATACTAGGCTTCCTTTTGAGCATAGTGTTTTTGTACAAAAACGAATGCTTGTTTTGAATTGATTCATTGCGACGTTTGGGAAAAATATCGTACACCCTTTTTTTTCAAGGGAAACCTACTTTCTTACCATTGTGGTTGATTATAGTAGAGCCACGTGGGTGTATCTCTTAAAATTTAAACACGAAGCAAGTAAATGTTTAAAGAATTTTTGTCAAATGGTGAATACTCAATTTGAAAGGCATTTTAAGAAAATAAGATGTGACAATGGTGGAGAGTTCGTGTCGAATGACATGTTGTCTTTCTATAATGAACGGGGAATTCTTCTTGAAACTACTTGCCCCCACACCCCTCAACAAAATGGGTTCATTAATCGAAAACATAGACATTTGCTTGAGGTTGCACGTTCCCTAAGATTTGAAGCGAAACTACCAAAGAAATTTTGGGGAGAGTGTATTTTAACCTCCACATACATAATCAACCGTTTTCCCTCAAGTGTTATCGATAACAAAACCCCTTTCGAGTTGGTTTTTAATCAAATTCCTGACTATGACTTCATGAGAGTACTCGGTTGCCTTACTTAGTATCGAAACACGAACACTAAAGGAGATAAATTTTGAAATGAGGGGGAGGCCCGGTATTTTCTTAGGATATCCACAAGGTACGAAAGGTTACAAGATTCTCGATATTGAAACTAAGAAAATCATAGTTTCACGTGATGTAAAATTCCATGAAGAAAAGTTTCCTTTTGAAAACAACCCTAAGTATGAGGAGGTTGATGTATTTGAATTTCCTAATACACCAATTTATGATGAAGAACAAATCAAATGTCACGAAGCACCAAATGATGAAAAGTGACCAGCCCAGTGATGATTAACTTGGGCCTAGCAACATGACTGAGAATGAAACCAAAGGCCCAATCACTTGTCCTGAAGAAGTTGTCCTTGCTAGGGAAAGCCCAACCAGCCCTACTCTTCCGAACCATCCAAATATGGCCCAGCCGGCCATTGCTGATCATGAAGCCGACCCAATTCCGCTGCGAGAAACAAATGTGGGCCAACCAGCCACCATTGATTGTAGAGGTGAGCAAAAAAACCAGTTTTTTTTAATCGGTTTAAACCGTCAAACCGGTTTAGAGGTAACCGGTTTAAATCAAACCGGAACGGGTTGGCTCGTAACCGCCGGTTTAAGGGATTTGGATTAGCACCGGGTTGAGGACCGGTTTATTCAAACCGGGTAGGCAAACCGATTTTTTAACCGGTTTAAACCGGTTTTCGGGGGCTGCACAAAAATAGCCGTTAGGGCTGTAACTAGCCTTTTTTTTGTCCATTTTTCACTCATAAATCATTATAAATAGGTAGGGGGTGTTAAGAGTTGATCACACCTCTATCTAAACTCTCTAATCTCTAAAACCGCTATTTAAACGCTCTCTAAACTCTAAAAAAAACCATGGAAAGTTTTGGTGTTAGTGGTTCCTCAAACGAAGTTGCCGTTGTGGAAATTTTAGCAACAACGAGAAATCCGGCAATTTGGTGCAATTACGATCTATGTTTGTTGTCAAACGGGAAGGAACGTGCTCGTTGCAAGATGTGTGGTGCGTTTTTGGGGAAAGATTCAAACACTAGTTTGAGATCTCATATGGAAAAATCTTGTCCGTCCTTGAAGAGAAATCCAAGTGAAGGTCAAGCCTCGATGACACCCGAAGGAGGAATTTGGAACTTTGATCCAAATATTGTTCGAGATCGAATGTCGTAGTTAGTGATCCAAGAAGGATTGTCGTTCAACTTCTTTGACAATCCGCGCTTAACAAGAATTATTCAAGAGACACTCCAACCACGTTATCATCAAGTAAGTCGCCCAACCCTTAGACGAGATTGTATAAAAATATGGAAAAAAGTAAAAAAAGAATTAATTTTGGCCTATCCGAACCAGTCACCGATGAAGAACTAGCCGAAGATGCAAGGCTACGAAGCTCCAGTTCCGAAGACAACGCACAAAAATAATCAATCAATATTGAAAAATATAAAAAAAAAATATATTGTCATTTGTAATGTTTTCCCACTTTATAATTTTATCTTGTAATGTTTTGTAATTTCTGAACTTTTCAAATATCAATAAACATAGAACTTTTTGTTTATATATTTTTTTTTATTTTTTATTAAATATATGGAATTTTAATGATTTTTTCATTTTTTTTAATAAACCGGTTTAACACACAAACCGGGTACAACCCGACCCTAACCGGTTTAATAGGTTAGGGATTTCCTTGCCTCCAAACCGAGTTAACCCGAACCGGTTTATGGGCAAACCGGTTTTGACCAAGCGTTGACCAAACCGGTTCGGGTCAGTTTAAAGCGGTTCGGGTAGAAGAAACCGATTTGTGCACCTCTAATTGACTGTGGCGCGGCCCCAACTTCCCAACAAGAAACTCAAAATTAGAATCTTGAACCCATGAGAAGTAAAAGAAACAGATCCCAACTAAATCACTTCCGGGATTATCAAGTACAGCTTCTACCGTCGGTCGGCCATGCAAAACCAACACCAAATCATGGTTCCTCGACGGTACACCCCTTGTCTAATTTTGTCTCTTATAACAAGTTCTCTAAATCTCATAAGGCTTTCTTAGCGGCCATTAGTTCTAATGATGAGCTAAGAAGCTTCAATAAAGCAATACAGGATGAACGGTGGAAAGAGGCCATTAAAAAGGAGATACGAGCTCTTGAAGATAATAGTACATGGACACTTGAAAACCTACCAAATGGGAAGCGTGCCATTGACTCCAAATGGGTTTATAAAATAAAATATAAACCAAATGGAGAGGTGGAAAGATACAAAGACCCGTCTTGTCGCAAAGGGAGTCACTCAAATAGAAGGGGTAGACTATCATGACACATTCGCGCCAGTAGCTAAATTGGTAACAGTCAGGACTCTCCTAGCCGTGGCGGTTAAACGAGACTGGATTATTAATCAACTCGATGTGAAGAACGCCTTCTTGCATGGAGACCTACACGAAGAAGTATAAATGAAAATACCACAAGGATTCTCCAAAGAAGGTGAAAAACGAGTATGCAAGTTAAGGAAATCACTATATGGTTTAAAACAAGCTTCCCAGAATTGGTACCAAAACTTCACCTCCTCCCTCCTTGAACTTGGTTTCAAACAATGCAAGGTGGACCATACTCTTTTTATCTTCAAACAAGGAAATATTTTCATGGCCGCTCTCATTTATGTGGACGACGTCCTTATAGTGGGAAATGGCTTGACTAAAATACAGTCTACCAAAGGAGAATTGGATAGTCGTTTCAGCATCAATGATTTGGGGAACCTAAAATACTTTCTCGGCATTGAGGTGGCTCGTATCCGAAGGACTAGTTCTACTTGCAAGTGCATTTTGGATATTCTTGCAGGCAGTGGCTTACAAGGCTGTAAACCCATCCCCTTTCGTATGGAACAAAACTTAAGGTTGGATAAAGGAAATGAGGAACCCATAGTTGATGCCAACCGGTATCGACGCTTGATAGGAAGGTTGCTCTACTTGCAAGCCACTAGACCAGATGTCACTTACTCAGTAAATGTGCTAAGCCAATTTGTTGCCGATCCTAGACAAAACCACATAGATGCATCACATCGTGTGTTACGGTATCTAAAAGGATCGCCGGGACAAGGCATTTTCCTACCTCGTGAAGGCGGGTTTACTCTCACAGCTTATAGTGACTCGGAATGGCTTGGATGCCCTTACACCAGACTATCAAGAACGGGATATCTTTTACACCTTGGCGGAGCTCCAGTTTCTTGGAAAACAAAGAAACAGTCAGTTGTCTCTCGCTCCTCCGCGGAAGCCGAATATCGATCCATGGCCTCTACAGTTAGTGAGATCTTATGGACGAGGTGGCTCCTTAAGGAACTTGAAATTCTCTCAAGTGGACCACTCCTTTGTTTTGTGACAATCAAGCGGCTAGGCATATCGCTAACAACCCAGTTTTCCATGACCGAACCAAACATGTGAAAATGGATTGCTACTTTATTCGAGAAAGAGTCGTTTCTCATGAAATCCAACCATCTCGTATCGACACCACAATGCAAATCGCGGACCTCCTAACTGAAGGACTCGGTGCACAACGACATTTTTTTCTTGCCAAATTGGGCGTTAGAGACCTACACGCTCCAACTTGAGGGAGAGTATTGAAATTGATCTAATTTCCTTATTCCTCTCATCTATTTACGACCCTTATGTTTTGGCATTTCCATATTTTTGGTTATTTCTTTTGTATTTAACCTAATGGTTGTGCTGTATTATTGATTAAGAGAAATAAACGAATGCCTTTGATAACCATGTTCTATAGTTTGCATTTTTCCTGTCCAGGTCCGATGAGGTGTCAATGCGAATTGAACTGTGTGAGGTGTGACCACGAACCGAACACTGCAAGATTCTGGCCAAGCTGAAAGATTCTGAGCGAACTGTCGCCTACGTCACTGGTGAGTCCATCTCGATTACCGTTCACAAGTAGAAACAATCTAAAGCCGATCCAACAAGCTCCGGTTCGAATGTGGCTAGCTGTCTACCGCTTCAACCTATCTATACACTTTAATACTCTACAACTTAAAAATGTGAATTACTTGATATAGTTTGGATATTTTTGGAGATGCGGTATGGGAGCGTGAAGGAGCCCGTGAAACACCGCCCCTTCAATGTCGTGAGGGGGGCGTGAGCCATTTGCGTGAGAAATCTCACAGCTCTGTGAGATGCTTAAAACATTGGTATGTCTCTCTCTCTCACTATTCACAAAAGTCTCACGCACTTAGGTATATCATATAACAAGTGAGATTGGTGTGAGCTACCCACCCACATGACTTGGCGTCCACAAGGCAGAAAAAACCTCCTTACTTAAGCCTCACTCACTTAATTATACCCATTCCGTTAGCTACTTGTTACTCATTCTCTTTTTTATCTATGAAATATGTGTAGTTCAAAAATGACTTAATATAGTCTTCACGGGCGTTTTCGTTGTGCGTGTTTATTTTTCATATTTCGTTTGTCATGTCTTTGGTGGTGGTTTTGCGGGGTGATGGTGGTCATGGTTGGTGGGGGTTTTAATTTTTTTTTTAAAGTAGACTATCATATAAATGTTATTTAAACCGAGCCAAAACTATCCCATCAATTCGGATAAAACCTCTAACCTTAAAGGAAATCCATAACTGAGAATACCCACTTACTCAACCTAAATAAATAGTATAAGTGAGACTCGAACTTAAAACATCTGTATGAAAAATCTTTAGACTACCATTACATCAATTGACCAACATTGATTTTAATGTTTTATTGAGTAGCGGTGTTGGTAGGTTGAATACTTGAGATTTAAATAACATTATCACTAATACAATTTGAAATGAGATTTAGAGAAACGTGAACAGTTCTTACATATAATTCGTTGTTTTCAGCGGCTAGACCACCTGTGCACATTTGATTGGTTTTGTTTTTTTAATTTTACCGGAGGCTATTTTCATCTTTTAAGCCCACGTTGCTTTATCGATTCGATTCATTTTTTACACGTATTTTTTTATATATTTTTATTTTTAACCTTATACCGTATATAATATACGCTTTTAGCCTATTTCATTTCTATTAGTTTCGTTTTACTTTAATAACTTTCGTTCATTAACTTTTTCTAAAATACGGAGGACGTGACTGTTTTTTTGTCAACGTTTCGATATATTTTTTTGTAAAAGGGAGTTTTATTCAAAATCAATTTTTTTTGCATCGTTTTCTATAGCGAGTGTCTTTAGCGTTGGGATACCGTGAGGATCCGTATCTATTTCAAGCAAACAACATCATTGTCAGTATTGATGTTATCGGAAGCAGTGTCGGTATTCGCTTTATGGTTTTCGGCGACTCTTACCGGTAATTTTTTCTTTTTTATTATTTAGTTTTATGTTTCTCTTTTATTAACATTATTTTTACTGTTACGCTTACGTTTCATTTAAATTTTATTAACAATGGTTCCCACACCCGCCGCATAGCGCGGGATAACCTTCTAATTATAATATAATTCAAGAAGATCTAGAAGTCATTAATATATTTTAAATATAATAATATATTATAGAAAATAATAACTTTTTTAGAAAGTAATAACTCGATAAAAGTTGAAAACTTGAAATCATAATAAAAGTTTATCTATTATATTTTCCTTGATGCCGGCTATTCTAACGCGTCGGCTTTAAAAACAATAATAATTATTAAAGATTATAGCAAATAAACAAAGTTAAATGAAAGATTCTATTAATAACTAGGTTAAGATCCCGTGTATTACACGGGTTAAATAAATAAAATGTTATATACTTAATTAGTAATAAAAAATATATTTTAAAAAACCCGTACAGTACACGGGGTTGAATAAACCAGTGTATTACATTGTTTGATTAAAATATAATGTAATTTGTTAATACACACTAGTCAAAATATGTCTTTAAAAAATGTAATTTGTTGTGACAGTTATAAGCTCTGTTAATTCATATTAAATTCATTTGATTGATGATACAATAACTATTTATAATGAAATAATAAGTATCTGTAATTAAATTTATATTAAAAATCTAAAAATAATTTTTTTGATATCATTATTTAATAAGAGAGAGAGGAGAGAAAAAATGATAAAAATGAACTACAAAGTGACACGTGTCCATATGATTTTTATTTATTAATACAAAGACTATTATTTAATAGAAGAGAGAAACGAAATAGTTAATAGGAAAGAGATGCGAGAAAAATAAGGATGAGAAGTAACCAGAGAGTGACACGTAGCAAAAAAGATATTTATTTATTATGTTAGTAGGATATATAACTACCTAAACTACAATAATCTTTTGAATAATAATAATTCAGTCAAAATTTTGTTTATTTAAACAATTTTATCTGGTCTTAAATGAACAGCGGCATTTTGATAATAACTAATAAGTTTTAATAAATATTTTTTGTGGACTTTGAGTTGACTTCACTTCAATAAATCCAGGTCTATGATCTTGAGATCTCCATTCATGAGAAATGAAAGTATAAACTCTTGTTTCAGTATTCGATTATATAAGTTGAAATAATCACTCTGAGGTAAAAGGGAACCAATCAGCCCGAAAAGATGAACCAGCCAAGCACAGGCTCTGATCCTGCAACTCCCGGCATTCCATTAAACTATGATCATCAGCAACAGAACCATACCATCGTTCCGATTGATCTGCCACCAATTCCACCACCACCACCGAATCTACCTATTTTAGATCTACTTCAAGGTAATTTCTCATCAATCATGTTTCATTGATATCTCCTTACAACCTTCCTTACACGAGAAAGCTTGTTTAGAGAACCATCACGTGTTTATCCCTTTTGCTTTTGATACTTTTGGGTTCCTAGCACCGGAGGCAGTGGAATTCCTAAACAGGGTTCAACGAGTCGTGCATAGTAATATTTCGGCCCCTAAGACCCAAAGCTTTGTTTTTAGTAGTATCGGTTTTGCTATTCAAAAGGGGGTTGCAGCGCAACTTGTTGCTCGTTTACCTGCCACTTTATTGTAATCGTCCTTCTTTTCATTAATGGATAATTTCGTTTGACAAAAAAAAAATTAGGCTTCTCAAGGAACCGAACGTTCAATGAACCGTTTGATCTGAAGTTTATTTATGTTCCTTCATTTAATTAAGAAATAAACATGAACATAGTTATTGTTCATTTAATTAAACAAACGAACGAACATGAATACATATCGTGTTCAATTCGTTTATTAACGTTAGTGAATGTTTGTTTAAGTATCCATTCAAAATTATTGATTACTAATTTAATAATTATTAAAAAGCAACTTTGGATTATGAAAGGGAATTTACTGTAGCAATTGTACAACATGATTTGCATTAGGCACAACTTATTTTTGCATGTTTTATTAATTTTTTTCTCTTTTCTCATGTTAAGTTTATGTTTAAATCATATTTGTTTCACTAATAAACCAAACTAACTAGTCTAGCTCAATGGTCTTTTTGTTTTAACCTTACGCAGGCCCCTCAGGTTCGAACCCTGCGTCCGACGTTTGACCCATTTTCAGTTAATTAAGCCCTTTTTTTTCTAATTTTTATTTTCAACCCTTCTAATATTATTTTCACGTGGTTAATTTTCATTTTCGAGGAGGTTATTTTATACGCTTTTTAACCCATGTGATTTCCTATTAATATCGTTTTTTCCTAAAATATCTTTGATCGTTAATTTAAAACAAAACGAAATACTCAGTTGATTTTTTTTGTGTGAATGTCCCGGTATGATTTGTTTTAAAATGGACTTGTATTCAAAATCGAGTATAATATTTTTTTGTATCTTATTAACAAAACGAGCGACATTAAGGTTGTGTAGCCGTGACAACCCAACCGCCTATTAGCAAACAACATCGTTAACAGTGTTTTGACATTATCGTAACTGATATCATTAACAGTGTTTTGGCGTATTCGACGAGCGGAGCTGATAACGACCAAAGTGTCATGCCGAGAAGCACGGATAGAATTACTAGTATTAATTAAAAACCAATTTGATTTTGTTGTTTTAAAACCTTTATTTATTTATTTTTTTATTGTTTTTTTTTTAAGGCAAATTTTTTTTTTTGTTTTAAAACCTTTATGCGTAGTTTAAAATTAATTTGATATCTTTGTTTACTTTTAAAACGTTGGATAAAATATAGATGATGATATTTTAAATATTAATTTAGATATTCACGTTTACTTATAATTGTTGTCCGTTTATGTTCGTTCTTTTATGTTCGTCTACCGTTCATTTAGTATTGATAAACGAACACAAACATGTTCATTTTCTTAATGAACAAACACAAAGAAGAAAAATTGTTTGTTTAAGTTTCGTGTTCATTCATTTGTTCAATTAAAGTTAGGGGAACGAACACGAACAAGCCTAGTTCGTGTTCGTTCGGTTCAATTACAAGCCTAATATTAATCTATAGTTAAAAGCTAAACCGAGACCAACTGTGTTTGATAAAATTGAAGGAAGTAGAGAAAACTACATCAAGGCTGGTGTTCCACTTTATGAAGCTGCAATCAAAGGAGATTGGAAAGTTGCTAAAGCCATTCTTGACAAACAACCAGATTTGATACGTTTCGCTATCACCCGAAATTATGAAACACTGCTTCACGTTGCAGTATCGGCAGAAATCACCAAAGCTATGGAAGAATTTGTGAGAAATCTAGTAGATTTGATGGATGAAAAAGATCTCGAGCTGCAGAATAAAAGTGACAATACTGCCCTCAATTTAGCAGCTGCAGCGGGAAATGTAAAAGCAGCAAGCATAATGATGAAAAAGAATCCACAATTGGTGACCATCCCTGGTAATAATGGAATGATGCCACTCAATATGGCCGCTTTATTTGGAAAAGCTGATATGGTGAGGTATCTGTACGATGTCTCTAAGAATATGACCGGAGTTTTTTGGTCTCATGATAATCGGGGTTGGGTTCTACAAAAATGTGTTGAAACTGATATCTTTGGTAAGTAATTCCAGAAGTTCTTGAAATTTCTCATTTTTTTTGCACCGTACCCATAATTATAAGTTGTACTAATTCTTGATGTGTTTTTTAGTTGCTTTGTTCCCTGAAGAATTGGATAGAAAACATATATGTTGGTAGTTTAACCTATGCAATCTCTCATAAAGTGACCATATATTCTTTTGTAGATGTTGCTCTAAAAATAGTGTATGATCACCCGGAACTCATGGTCAAGAAGGAATTACTTACTCATGTTCTTATAGCTTTGGCTCCAAAGACTCATGCATTTAAAGGACTAAAACAACATGTTGTGTTAAGAATCATGAAGTCAAGTAAGTATACACCCCTTACTTTATCTTATACACTTTATTGACACATAAACACAAGGATTGATGTCACACCCCAGAATACTGGGTGCAACTTATTGGATATACACATCGTTTGCTTAAAATATAGCCTTTACTATTCACATCAGAAGTCGAATAAACATCTTACCTTTAACAAACATATTTGTGTAAGGCCCAATTAGAGTTAACTATGACAATATGTGTCTGTTCCCATTACTTTGCTATTAGAGGTCCATGTAACAGACACACTTATCAAAACGTAATAGTAAAAACATATCTTGAGCGCTTGAAATAATTTCAATATATCACCATAATTCAACCTACAGTGCCAAATAAACAACCAAATTACTGGTTGAAGAATGCTTACCAAACTAAATGGGGCACCCAAGGCAACGGAAGTCTAATACATAAATTTTCATTAACACAACGGAAGTCTAATACATAAACATTTATAAGTACAAATTTGTTCATAAACAATACATCATAGTTAACTAATGCCGAAAGTAAATTTGTCCAAAAGTAAAAAAAAAATCTGTTTCCATTTGGCCACAAGAAACTTAGAAAGCCACAAGGGCATTCAGGGTTAGTTTTTCAGTCACAAACTAAAAGGGATTAGGGGCTGAAACTTTTTAATTGGTCGCGGTTCAGTTTTCATCACCGATCTGTGTTTCATTCTTATTGCTCACAAGAAATATATGGAATCAGACTCTAGTTTGTTACAATTGGAAGAATTATACAATTTTTGCATGGTTGATTATCAAGTTGAAGATAGAAAAAGAAGTCAGACACATTATTTCCCGGATTCATTTTACATTCCACAACACAAGTTTCAAATTCAAGGTTCTAAAATTCTTTGAATCTGAAATTTCAAGTTATCCGGATTACTATTCTTATTAGTAGGTTTAGAATTTATTTGCTTTGATTCCTTGAGATAAAAGAGACTTAGGAATCACTTGTAGTTATGAAAACTTGCTTACATTTATCCCAGATATCATAAAGGCTTAGTGTTTAGAAGAAAGCTAAGGAAATTATGGGAGAAACACCACCTAAGCCTAGAGATAGTAATAGCATCGATGTAACATGCAAAGAGGTCGGATCATCCCTATCGAATTTATAATGTCCAATTCTAAATTCCACTAACTACACTGTGTGGGCAATAAGAATGAAGACCATAGAAGCAAATGGATTGTGCGAGATGATAGAACCGACTGCTACCACAGAACCAAATGTCAAGAAAGATAAGACTACAACTGCATACATGTTTCAAGCCTTACCTGAAGATTTGGTGTTACAAGTGGCAACTAGCAAAAGTGCAAAAGAGGTGTGGACTACATTGAAGACTAGACACATCGTCCAAGTGCAGAAGACACATTTACAAACACTAAAATCTAAGTTTAAGTTGTTACAAATAAAGTTGGATGATACATTTGATTCTTTCACTTCAAAACTAACAAGCATTGTAACTAGGGCAAGTAGTTATGGATCATCTTTTGATCAACCTACTCCGGTGTGTAAGCTTCTATTCTTTGTACGAGCGAGGTTTATCCAAATAGTTTCATCAATTGAACAAATCACAGACTTGGATATTTACAATGACTCTGGATGAGATTATTGGAAGACTCAAGAAACTTTAAGAAAGAATCAAATCCAAGTGGAAGTCAAATCCAAGTGGAAGTCATACTGACAATCAAGATAAGCTCTTGTTTACACTCAATTGATACGGGTCCATGGGGAAGAAGAAAGGAGATTTATTGTTCTTTTACATGATAAGTTAGTTGATTTGAGTAAATTACATATACAATCCATGTTGTTTATTTTCTTTTATTGTTTTCTTTTAACTAAAAGGTTATTTTAGTTAGTTTATACAAACTCAAACACTATTTATTTGAAGTTGGTTTTAAACCCTAAACTTGTCATAAAATGAAAACAACCAACTTAAAATGCAACTTTTTTGAACTTGGATCCCAAATATCTAAATAGGGTCAAACCACATGAACTATTTGTGTACTTAGCTCTATTTTTATTGCTTTTATGATTTTATAAATGATTAATATGATAAATAGAATACTACATCGATATTTTATCACAATAAGAAATTAGTATAAAGCCAAAGATTAAGAAGAAAATGGCCGGTTAGTTTCACGTATGGGTGATCGGAATGCCAACTAGCACCTTTCAAGTGTACAAAGTTCCTTGTAGCACACCCAAAGTTTAGAAATTAGTATAATTAATATTTTGTTCTAGTTATCAACAACTAACTAGCACCTTCTACGTCACTTATTAGAGTATGTGATATGGTGGTCTTCTTGGTTGTTTTCAGTTTATGGAGTATTTCAACTGAAGGTAGGGCTTGATGAAAAAGAAAGTGAAGCCCTGCAATTATTAAGAGCATTTTTTCTCAAAATTGCAGTAATGCCTCAGAGCGACATTGATGACATAATCCGAGGGCCACCTATCAACGACGGAAATACAATAAAATGCTACCCTTTTCGAATACCTTTTCTTGCTGTTAAAAAGGGAAATGCACGTTTTATAATTGAGCTCATACGATTATATCCTGATCTAATATGGGAAAAAGATGATAAAGGATGTACTATATTTCACTTAGCGATCAAACGTCGTCAAACAACCATCTATAAGCTGCTATATGAGATTGGTGCAATGAAAGATTTAATAACTTGTATTGAAGACAAAAAACACAATAACATGTTGCATATGGTTTCAATGAGCGCGAAGCAAAAGCGGTTTCAACTTGTGTCTGGAGTTGCTTTTCAGATGCAACGAGAGTTATTATGGTTCAAGGTAGCTCTTTGTTTTCAAGCTTAGATTATGCATCATCTTTCTTTCTTTTTTATATGTTTATAAGATCAACTTGGATGGCACATACATAAAACTGGTCAAATAGGAAAATCTAATCAAAAATGAAATGAATAAGATGGTTAATCAGGCTTAAAGACGACCAATGTACAATGCATACAACATTCTAATTAATTTATTTTAATAAATCAGGTTATTATTGGAATAATAGAGTTTTCTTTACTAATATTTAATGCATAATTATCGATGATTTGTTTTAGAAAATACACATTTTTGTATGTCAACCCGATCACAGAAAATAGTATATGTATATATAGGGTTGCTCAAAAGGAAACAACAAAAAATGGGGAAGAGAGGGGACACGGCTCAAATGAACTACGATTAGACTCATTCCATCGATGTTAGAACCGATTTGACGAGTTGGTTCCAACGCCGCTAGAATGTGTTCATTTGGTGTTCGTTTGAGCCGGTTCCCCCATTTTTTTTAGAGGGTGTTTCAAAAAAGAAAAGAAAAAAAAGGGGAACAAGGGGAAACAGAGGGGAACCAATTCAAACGAACTACGACTGAACTCAATGCATCAGCATTTGAACTGATTCGACGAGCTAGTCCCAACGCCCCTCGATTGAGTTCATTTGGAGTTCGTTAGAGCTGGTTCCTGGTTCCAAACTTTTTTAGTTTTTAAGGTTTTATGTTTTTGGGGGTTGGGGGGGTTTTGTTTTTGGTTTTTTGTTTTTTGGGAGGGGAGGGATTAGGTTTTATTTAGGGGAATGGATGTTTAGATTTCTTTGTGAGGATGTTCCCGGTCTCCCTAATTTTTTTACGGTTTCTCAAAGAACTTTATATATATATATATATATATATATATATATATATGGGAGGGTTTCAGAGAAAACCACAAGTTAGGCGAAAACCAAGAAAACCACTAAAAAATCAATTTTACACAATCATATAATAATTTTTATTTTTTGTTTTGTTTTATTTTTATTTATAAGAGTATCAATGTAATATTAAACATTTTTACCAAAAATCATTTTTACATATAGTGTTACGTATACATAAACATAAAAAAAATTGCAGTTACGTATACGTAAATCAAAAAAATTGCTTTTGGATACGTATACGTAAATAAAACAATTGCCTAAAATGATGTGGTTTTCTTGATTTTCGCCTAACTTTGTGGTTTTTTCTTGATCCCTCCCCTATATATATATATATATATATATATATATATATATATATATATATATATATATATATATATATATATATATGTATATATATATGTATATATATGTATATATATATATATATGTATATATATATATGTATATATATATATATATATGTATGTATATATATATATATACATATATATAGCGATAGGTTCATTACAGAACACTAAAAAACTGCGAGAACAAAAAGAACAAACTTAAATCGTTTAATTTCTTGATCAATTAGTTATATTTTTAAAATTTTGTACTTCATACATATAAATATGCATGTTTATATGTATAAAAACTCATTAAACAAATTTTTGAATATGTTTTTATATATTTAAAAGTTTACCTACACATATGTAGATTATCTGTAGGTAAAATAACATATACATCCTATACATTAATTACACATGTGTAGGTTGTATAAATAAATGAAATTTGTTCATATTTTTTTATAAATTGCATGAGAGATGATTAAACATTACATTTCTATCATCTTCTTATATTTTAAATTTTTTTAAGAATGAAAAAATGAAGGATTCATTTTGTTCCCTATGTTCTCTCAATATTTAGTGTTCTGAATTGAAATTTCTCATATATATATATAGGGGGTGGGTATAATAAAAACCCACTTGAGTTGAAGAACCCTTGCAAACCTTGTTTACATATGTAAAAAAAACTTTTTTATTTTTTAGATGAATTCTACACTCAATTTTATCACTTTTGGGGAAAAAATTATAAAAAACGTCAAGCGGTTTTTAAATTTTTTTTTTTAAATCTGACGTTTATTACCTATGTAAGTTCTAAGGTCTGACATTTTTACATATGTGAATGCTGACGTATTGCATACGTAAGCCTGAAAAACGCTGATTTTTGCTATTTTGGCATATTTTTTATTTCTTTTTTTATTAGGCGTTTTTTTATTTTTTTTGAGACTAGGGCTTTTTTTATATAAATAATCAATTCCAAATTTTTTTAAAAAATTTTGTAAATTTTTTTTTTCAAAGGGTTTGCAAGGATTTTTCAACTTGGGTGAGTTTTTGTTTTACACTTCCCCTATATATATATATATATATATACTATTTAGATCCCGTGTCTACACACGGGATGAAAACTGAAAAATATCAATATGTAAATTTTTAAATCTTTATGTATATATTTTACAGGTGTAAAAATATATTACATATATTAAGGATAAAAACAAACTCAAAATATGTAAAAATTAATATATAACTTGGTTTTGAAAATACGTTAATTACTAGTTAATGTAATTTTACTTTCATTTACTATTTGATTGAAATAAAAGTTACATAATTAAATTTCAAAGTTTCTTATAATAAGGGAGAATTTAAAATAATTATATTTTATTAGTATAATTAGTATTTTCTTTAAATATATATTATTATTAACAGATAGAAGTGCATTAAATAAGAGAAAGAGGGGGAAAAAAATGGTGACAATGAATATGAAGGCGACACGTGGCAGTAAAAACCTTTATTTATTATATAGTATAGATATAGATATATATATGGGAAGGATCATGAGAAAAGTCTTTATTCATGAGAAAACTGATCCAAACAAACTCCAAATGAACTCATTTTGGCGTCGTCGGAACCTACTTGACTTTTAGGTTTTTGGGGGTGGGGGTGGGGGTTTTAAGGTTTTGGGGGTCGGGTTTAGCTTTTAGGGTTTAGATTTAGGGTTTAGATTTATGGTTTAGCTTTAGGGTTTAGCATTAGGCTTTAGATCGAGTTTGACGAGCCGATTCTAACGCCACTGGAATAAGTTCAATTGGGTCGGTTTTCGCGAGTTTTCTCACAAAGAGAAGTTTTCTCATGAACTCAACCCTATATATATATATATATAGAGAGAGAGGGGGGAAGGATCATGAGAAAATTCTTTGTCTGTGAGAAAACTCGAAAAAACCGACCCAAACGAACTCCGAATGAACTCATTTTGGCGACGTTGGAAGCGGCTCGGCGTTTAGGTTTTTAGGGGTGGGGTGGGGTGGGGGGTTTAGGTTTTTTGGGGGTGTGGTAGGGGGAGAGTTCAGGTTTTAGGGGGTGGGGGGAAGGTTTAGATTTTTGGGGGTGGGTTTAGATTTTTTTTATTATTTTTTTTTTCTTTAATGAGAAGTTCTCTAGTTCTCTCATTAAGAAGGAGTTTTCTCATGAACTTCTCCCTATATATATATATATATATATATATATATATATATATATATATATATATATATATATATATAGGGGATGGTTCCCCTAAGAAGTGCACTTTGGCTAAGAAGCTTAAGAAGCAATCTTATCCATTCAATTGGATGATCAATGGTAGAGATTTAAATGTAGGAAAACTTAGAGGTGGAGGGGCATTTTTGGAAACCCACAATTGTTGACTTTTTTCAAATTCCCTCACTTTTTTTTAAACGTACATAACTTTTTCATACGACCTTATTTTTTTTTAAAAATTTCACCATAAAAGCGAGTGTTTTTTTACCATTAATTCGAGTATAGTATTGCTATATTTTTTATTAAAAAAAACGGACACTATACAAAATTATGCTATTTTACATAAATTGTGCTGGTTTACATAAATTGTGCTGTTTTATGGAAAATGAAACCAGCACAAACAAAAATATCAAACCAGCACAAATAAACAAGCACAAAATTAGCAAACTAGCACACAAACAACAAACCTACACAATTACTAGCACAACCAGCACTAACAAACTATCACAACAACAATGTGATTTAAAAAAACAAATCAGCACAAATAATGAGAACAAGACAAACCAGCACAAATAAACAGACACAAAATTAGCAAACTAGCACACAAACAACAAACCTGCACAGTTACTAGCACAACCAGCACTAACAAACTAGCACAACAACAATGTGATTTAAAAAAATAAATCAGCACAAATAATGAGAACAAGACCAACCAGCACAATAATTAACACAAAAAACCAGCACGTGTGATAACAGCACAACAGAAAAAAATAGTAGAGGAAAACAGCACAAGAGAAACTCAGCATAGTCGAAAAAATAGTAGAGGAAAAAGCACAAAAAAATTCAGCACAACCAACCAACACAACATAAAAAAATACATCACAGGAAAACAAAATTCCAGCACATTCAGTAGAACAAAAAAAACCAGCACAATACATTTTCTCTTTGGTAAAATCATAACAATGAAAAAAAATAGAGCACGGTAAAACAAGAAGAACTGCTAGAAAAGTTATTATTTAGTTGAACTGTTAATAAACAATTACCTTAAAAATCATAAAAAGGATGAGCGTTCAATGCATCTTAGTGAAATTGTTTAGTATTGCTATATTTTACTCTAAAACAAAATCAACACTTAGTGAAATTGTGCTACTTTACGTAAATGTGTTGGTTTATAGTAAAACAGCACAACTAACCATGCTGCATTGTAAAACAGCACAATTAACTGTGCTGCATTGTAAAACGTCACAATTAACTGTGCTGCTTTATCATAACACAATACCAAACATAACAATTAGTTGTGTTGTTTCATAACACCAAAAGAACACGGTTCATTGTGTACCTTGCTTTTCTTAGCTAACCAAACACAAACAAAACCAGCACAATAAAACTAGTATATCAAACCAGCACAAAACAACATTTTGATGCATAAGCTTTTTGTTGCCTACCACTAAACCGTTTTTTTTGTATGGATGTTTTAAATTTTTATTTTTAAATAATGCTACCAAATTAGGCACATAATAATTGACTAAAAGTACACACATTAAAGAAACCATTACATTTACGTAAATTGTGTTGTTTTATCAGAAACCAGCAAATTTTTAATGTGTTAAATTGTGCTGTTTTACCAGAAACCAGCACATTTACGAGAAACCAGCACATTTACGTAAATTAGCACAATTTCGTTAAGTGTCGTTTTTGTTTTTGCAAAAAAAAATATAGCAATACTATACTCAAATTAAAGATAAAAAACGCTTGATTTTATGGTGTAATTTTTTAAAAAAAATAATGTCCTATGAAAAAGTTATGAACGTTTAAAAAAAAGTGGGGGAAGTTGAAAAAAGTCAACAAAAGTGGCTATTACTTAAATACCCTCTCACCCCTTATTTTTCATATACTTAAATCTCTACCGTTGATCATCTAATTAAATGGATGAGATTACTTCTTAGGCTTCTTAGCCAAATTAGACTTCTTATTTGATCCTCCCCCTATATATATACACACACGTAAGCATTTTCAAAAAAGGATAACGGTTTTGTCTCGCCAAAACGACTTAGATATAAATTTGTTGTAGGAAGTAGAGCAAATGGTCCCACCTGGATATAGACACAGGAAGAATCAAGATGGTCAAAGTCCACACGAGCTCTTCACTAAGAAACATGCAACGTTAGTAACCGAAGGCGAGTACTGGATGACACATACAGCATCCCAGTGCATGGTGGTTGCAACCCTCATAGCAACCATTGTATTTGCAGCGGCTTTTGCACTTCCTGGTGGGTACAACCAGAACACGGGTATCCCTTTTTTTCGCAAAGAACCACCCCTCATTGTTTTTGTGATCTCAGATGCAGTTTCTTTGGTATCCTCATCAACCTCGGTCCTCATTTTCTTATCTATCCTTACATCACGCTATGCTGAAAATGAATTTTTGGAGTCACTACCAAAAAAACTAGTAAAAGGTCTTGCAGCTCTCTTCCTCTCTATTGTAACTATGATGGTTGCATTTAGTGCGAGTTTCTTTGTACTTTACAACAATAATCTGGGATGGGTGCCAATCACTGTCACCGGTTTAGCTGCTATTCCAGTAATTATATTTGCCATATTGCAATGTCGTCTTCTAGGGGATGTTTTCGACTCGACGTATCAATCTAGATATCTCTTTAAACCCAAGAAACGTTTTCTTTACTATTAAAACCATGGTAAGGTTTGTTGTCTTCCAAGGTCTATGTACTTCAATGATTACTTTTCTATTAATCCCTTTTAATTAGTTTGTTTTCACAGTTCAAATAAATTGAAACAGCAACTCAATTCATTCATGATTTTGTATCACCTGATTGGTCACAGGCCTTGAAGTCTTCATCTTTTGACTCTCGATTGAAACACAGAAAGTAGAAAACACAGAAATTGATTGTAATGAAATTTTGATTTCTGGATTCAATAATCGCACTACAAGGAAAAGGCTCAATAGCGGCGACCCTAAAATGTCGCGGCTAATACCTTTAGTGGCGACAGTCGCCGCTAATCCTTCGTCGCTAATACCCAAATTGTCGCCGCTAATACCCAAATTGTCGCCGCTAATAACCTTAGGCATTAGCGGCGACATGTCGCCACTAAAAGGTCGCCGCTAATGCCTTTATTTCGGTTTTCTTTTTTTTTCTTTCATATTTTCAGTATTTTTAGTTTTTTTTTCAAATACAAAATACTTGTAAATATACAGTTTTGAGACATAAACATATAAAACATATAAACTACATAAATATATAAAAACTACATTAATATCATCATTCGTTAACGTTTGGTACAATAACTTATAAAAATAAAACTACATAAAACGTAAAACTTGTTCAAAGATCATCATCATTGTCGTCCCTTTCTTCCGTGTTAGTTGTATGCTTCTCACCAAAGAAACTCAACGATGGTCGGAGACGGGAGCAGGAGTCGGGTGGTCGGAGACGGGAGCCGGAGTCGGGTGGTCGGAGACGGGAGCCGGAGTCGGGTGGTCGAACCAAAAAGTGAAGTCTGAAATTGGGAGAGAACTTTCGGAGGTGGGTAATGGGGATGAGCCAAAAAGTGAAGTCTGATGGAGGGAAATAGCCCGCCATTGTGTTTCAGTGCTTTAGCGGCGACATGTCGCCGCTAATGCCCTGTAGAAGATCAGCCCTTGGATCAGGTCAGTTATCAACGGTCATATGAGTTGCAAAGGATTTCACCCGGATTTTGAGCAATAGCGGCGACATGTTGCCGCAAATGGGTCGCCGCTAATGCCCTGTAGAAGATCAGCCCTTGGATCAGGTTAGTTATCAACGGTCATATGAGTTGCAAATGATTTCACCCGGATTTTGAGCAATAGCGGCGACATGTCGCCGCTAATGGGTCGCCGCTAATGCCCTGTAGAGGATCAGCCCTTGGATCAGGTCAGTTATCAACGGTCATATGAGTTACAAAAGATTTCACCCGGATTTTGAGCAATAGCGGCGACATTTGGCATGTCGCCGCTAATACCGTCGCCGCTATTGCTTGTATTTCTTGTAGTGTCGTTTACAATCAAACCTATATATACAAGGTGAAACGACATGTTAGTTCAGAAGCAACCGTTCTACAACTGCCAAACGAATTGGTGCTTCACCAAGCGTTGTACCGTTTCATTCTAAACCTATACGACCTTATTATGGGCTTTATAACAGGCCTTTCCTTCAGCCCATAATACTAATTGCAAATAACAAATACTTAATATTCTGACCCATTTACTTTGACCCATTACAAATTAAACAATTATGTAAAAAGCTATTGAAGATTAATTGCCAACATCTCCCCCTTAATCTTTAATCCTTTTTTTAGAGGCTTTATGTTCATTCCAGGATGATGATGATATCACCATCCTTATTCAGCTCCCAGCCTCCTGTAGCAATCCTTGATACCCCTGTGTGTTCCATCTCATATGTGTTTGTGGTGCTTCCTTTGTCCGAGTCTCCTACTTGAATTTCACTTGGTTCTCCTTGGTCACTTGCTACTGCCTCTCTGTCCTCCAAAGCAGCCCCAATACCAACTTTATTTCTGCGAACAAATCCCAGACTTGCTGCTCCTCCATTATCCTCCGATGAAGCTTGATCATTCCCTAATCTTATGCCTACGACATCACTCCCCTTTGGTGTCCAATAGTCGTCTTTAGCATCCCCTGAAGCCTCTCCTGTCTGGGTCCTCATTTATCCTTCTTCATGGTCATTCACCATAATCTTATAGTAAGTATCTCGTAGACTTAAGTACCTTTCATAGATTTCTTTGAATTTAAGCTTCAAACCACTTGGGAATCCAAAGCTTAATGCTACTTCATCCCACTTATCCTTTTCTTGAATTCTTTCTGCTCCACCCAATTCTTCTATTAACAAATACAAGTCAAACAAACAGATTTATGTTTCTCCAATCTTTGGGTTTATGGGTGCATCAAGGGCATATTCCAAGTAATCTTTATGAAACCATAATATTACTTAATTGAGCTTGTTTGTTAGTAGTTCCTTGTGTCTCATGGTTGTAGGTTTATCATGAATTATTTTCATAAATTCAATAAACCTCTGGAATGTGTCAATGGTTAACTTGACTTTGTCTCCTTTCCAAACGATGGTTTGCTCGTTATCAATACTCTGAACTCCTTTTCTGCCTCACAGTGGATGTCTATCAGTTCTAAGTAGTTAACATAGCACTCCTCAATCTCAGTACCATAACCTGTCAGGTATCCCATTGCCATTGCTACGAAGTCCCAATGGTCCTTTACCATAACTTGGCCTATCCATCAAAATCCTTTATGACCCTTAATAGATGAATGTAAGGCCCCAAACCCGGGAGGCCTCACTTGTTGGATTTACTCATTCATAAACAGTTCTTAAACATTAATATCAAATAACGCAGCGGAAAATTTCATTCAAACATAACGTCATCATTGTTCATACATGCGGAAGCGTAAACATTGTTTACAACGTAAATACATAAAACTAAAACATAACAGGATGCCAGTCTTCATAGTCAGCCGGGTTACTCCTCTCGCTAGCCAAGCATCACCGTCCATCCTCATAATCTACCTTAACCTGAATGTGCACACTAAAAAGTCAGCTACGCTGGTGAGTTCTAGTTTTCGTTCGATTTAAGAAATGGTTCATCATTCAAAACATTCATTAGGGTTTAACATCACGTATAAGAAAACAGGGCCTTTCATTCATAAACCTTCACACATTTAAACACATTGAACGGATCATTTGTTTAAAACATTTAACATTCATTTAAGTCATACATTACTATCTAAAATCTGTATCGTTACGCGTCTCTGTGTCCCCGAAGGAACCCTTCATGTCGTGGTCAACCGTTACGTATCACCGTCGTTGCCACAACATTCCGTCAATTCCCTTCCTGGTATTGCCCCCAAGGCTAACTGCACGAGGACCGACAATACCCATTCAGTTGCCCCTATGGCTCTCTTGTCCATAGACCGACAACTTCCATCGACGGTTATGACTCTCAGCCATAACATCGTCGGATCATAATTTAACCTCGCATAGGGTCACGTTAACCCCTGAGTAACCGTCGTTACTCCATACCAGTTGTACAACATCAAACCATTGGCAGGCCACTAAGACACTGCCCCTGTTGTTCTTATGGCAACTATGGCTCGCTGTCCATAATCTACCACAAGGCTGGGAATCTCATTCCCAGACTTCATTCGTCAATTCCCTTCCTTCGACAGACTAGATTTGTAATGACTTCTTTAAAACCTTTGCCCTTTTTCTTTTATTTTCATAAAACCTTTCGTTCACTTTCGAAACCTTTTACCTTTACTTTAAACCATTTCTTTATAAACATTCGTTCGTAAACATTCCCTTCATAAAACTTTCTTTCCATAAACCGTTCATTCTAAATCATTTCATTTCATAAACATAGTTTCATAAAACATCATTTCATAAAACATCATTTCATATGTATGCACACCAGCCCGAAAACATTATATAAAGCATTTAAAATAGGGCTTCTAGAACTCACCTGATAAGCAGTTTCTGAAATACTCTTAGCTGGCTACTGGGCGTCACTAATGTCACTCACGATCTGCTATAATAAAGCCATACATGTAAGGTAGTGATCCTAGATGACACTAGACATCCCTATGCTTAAACCTAATAGTTTCGATAGATTTGCTTATACCGAAACTTGATAGTTTCGATGGGTCTGCACATATCGAAACTAGGTAGTTTCGACGGGTCTGCACATATCGAAACTTGTAGTTTCGATGGACCTGCACATATCGAAACTTGTAGTTTCGATGGACCTGCACATATCGAAACTAGTAGTTTCGATGGACCTGCACATATCGAAACTTGTAGTTTCGATGGACCTGCACATATCGAAACTTGTAGTTTCGATGGGGTCTGCACAGATTGTCTTCCCAAAAATCCGAAGCTTTTGCATGCGAGTCTGATCGAGTCAGTATCTCAACTTTTCTTAGATCAAAACGTTCGGTTTTCATTCTAGATGCTATACCTAAGCTCATTTTTAAGTTCCATCCACAAAATTGTTGCCTTTTTAGCCAAAACCCGAAAATCCCAAAAACGAACAAAAACTCAGATTTAGGCAAGATTATTACCTGTATCGAGATTCTGATCCGGAGGTTCTTCTCACGAGCTTGGCAGTAACGTGTTCCCTCAATTCCGGGACAATCCGTCAACCTTCTCTCTCTAGACCCGAGCTCTCCTTTCTCTCTCTAAAAGTCGCGTGAGAGGGGAATGAGCAGAGAAGAGGGCTGCACTGCCTCTTATATAACTGGGCTTCCCTCGGCCCATTGGAGCCGAGCCCAAGCCCGCTCCCTTTTGTTTAAATATTCCGACTAACTCGCCGGTCTCGCTATATTTATTCGTTTAATTATTTTTTTGGGATGTTACAAGTCTACCCCCCTTACAATAGGTTTCGTCCCCGAAACCTATTATAAGTCAAATAGTTGAGGGTACGACTCCCTCATTTCTGTCTCCGTTTCCCAAGTGGCTTCCGACCCCTTTCGATGTTTTCATTGGACTTTAACCAATTGGATAACTTTATTACGTAAACGTCTCTCTTTTCGATCTAGGATGGCCATGGGTTCTTCAATGTAGTTAAGGCTATTGTCTACCTCGATGTCAGTAAGTGGTACGTGAGCCGATTCATCCGCCAAACACTTTCGCAAGTGTGATACATGGAAGGTAGGATGAATTCCACTTAACTCATCAGGAAGCTCTAACCGATAAGCGACTTCACCAACCCGTGCCATTATCCTGAACAGTCCGACAAACCTCGGACTTAACTTTCCTCTCTTCCTGAATCGTATGATCCCCTTCCAGGGCGATACCTTCAACATTACTCGGTCCCCAACGCTAAACTCAATAGGCCTTCGTCGTTTATCCGCGTAGGATTTTTGACGATCTTGTGCGGCCTTCATTCGTGCTTTGACTTGATCAAACCTTTCCGACGTTTCCCTTATTACTTTCAGACTCCCTAATTCCTTCTGTCCAATCTCGCCCCAACAAACCGGGGTTCTGCATCTTCTCCCATACAACATTTCGTAAGGCGGCATGCCTATCGTCGTGTGATAACTATTGTTGTAGGAAAATTCGGCTAACGGCAGATGACTGTCCCAATTGCCACCGAAGTCGATAATACAAGCACGAAGCATATCCTCCAATGCCTGAATGGTCCTTTCCGACTGACCATCCGTTTGCGGGTGGTATGCTGTACTGATATTAAGTCTCGTGCCCATCGCCTCGTGAAATCTTTTCCAGAACCTCGATGTGAATCGCGTGTCCCGGTCGGATACTATCGTCAAAGGCATCCCATGCCGTGCCACTACTTCGTTGATAAATACTTCCGCTAACCTTTCCGATGAGAACGTCTCGCGAATAGGTAGGAAATGAGCACTCTTTGTTAATCGGTCCACGATTACCCAGATGGTGTCATGACCTTTAGCTGTGCGAGGTAGCTTGGTTATGAAGTCCATGGTAATGTGTTCCCACTTCCATTCCGGTATATCAAGTGGTTGAATCTTTCCATACGGTTTCTGGTGCTCGGCCTTTACTTGCGAGCAAGTCAAGCACTTGCTTACATACTTCGTCACATCACGTTTCATTCCAGGCCACCAGTATTCCTTTCTCAGATCTTGGTACATTTTATTGGTGCCGGGATGGATAGAGTAACGAGACTTATGAGCCTCATCCAATATTTTGGTCCTAAGTTCGCCACCCATAGGTATCCATATCCGTCCAAAACGTGTCCTAACACCAAGGGTGTTATATTCCAACTTGTCCTGTTGGCCAACCATCCTTTCCTTCTTCATGTTTTCCTCCTTAAGCGCCTCATCTTGAGCCTTTTCAATCTCTCTCATCACATCCGATGTTACAACCAACTGGCAAGCTTTCACTCTAATAGGAGTAGGTACATCCTTTCGGCTTAGAGCGTCAGCCACCACGTTTGCCTTTCCAGGATGGTACATGATCTCACAGTAGTCATAGTCTTTCAACAGTTCCAACCATCGCCTCTGTCTCATATTAAGTTCCTTTTGTTCGAAGAAGTACTTCAAACTTTTGTGGTCGGAGTAAATAGTAAACTTCACCCCGTAAAGGTAGTGCCTCCAGATTTTTAATGCGAATACGACAGCATCAAGTTCCAAATCGTGAGTCGGATAATTAGTTTCATGAACCTTCAACTGCCATGACGCGTACGCGATCACTCTTCCGCGTTGCATCAATACGCATCCCAATCCCTGACCCGAAGCGTCAGAGTATACCACTAAGTCTTCATTGCCCTCGGGAAGGGCCAAGACTGGAGCTTGAGTTAGCTTTTCCTTCAACTTCTTAAATGCCTCATCCTGGGTCGAACCCCATTCGTACTTTACCTCCTTCCGAGTCAACTTCGTCAATGGCGAAGCTATTTTTGAGAAATCCTGGATGAATCTCCGATAGTAGCCTGCCAATCCCAAGAAACTGCGGATTTCAGTTGGCGTCTTAGGAATATTCCATTCCTTTACCGTCACTATCTTTGCTGGGTCAACCATAATGTCGTTCGGGTTAATGACGTGACCTAGGAATTGGACTTCCCTAAGCCAGAACGCGCATTTGGAGAACTTAGCATACAACTTTTCCTTCTTCAGAGCTTCCAATACTTCCTTCAAGTGACACGCGTGATCACCCTCATTCTTGGAGTAGATGAGGATATCATCGATGAACACGATCACCGATCGATCCAGCATTGGTCGACAAACTCTATTCATCAAATCCATGAATGCTGCAGGGGCGTTCGTCAATCCAAAAGACATTACACGAAACTCAAAATGTCCATAACGTGTGCGAAATGCAGTTTTCGGTATGTCTTCTTCCCTTACCTTCAACTGATGATACCCGGACCGAACGTCGATTTTCGAGAACCAACTTGCGCCTTGCAATTGATCGAACAGGTCGTCGATCCTTGGTAATGGGTACTTGTTCTTTACGGTACGCTTGTTCAACTCGCGATAATCAATACACATTCTCATCGAACCGTCTTTCTTCTTTACGAACAACACCGGAGCACCCCAAGGTGAGATGCTTGGTTGGATAAATCCTTTCTCAAGTAACTCATCTAGTTGTACCATAAGTTCTTTCATTTCCACTGGTGCTAGTCGATATGGAGCCTTAGCCACGGGCTGGGCATCTGGTACTAAGTCGATTCGGAACTCAATCTCTCTGTCGGGTGGTATCCCAGGCAAATCCTCTGGAAACACCTCCGAGTACTCGCGTACCACGGGTACATCGTCTAGTTCCTTCACTTCCTTACACTTGTCAATCACGTACACCAGATAAGCCTCGCATCCGCGCCTCAAGTAATCTGTTGCCTTAATCATCGAGATGACGTTTGGCATCGGGACGTCACGATCTCCAAAAACCTTGACTTTGCTACAATCCAGAGCCTTGAGTCGGATTATCTTTCGTTTACATATGATTTGTGCTTCGTTGGCAGTTAACCAATCCATACCCAGCACGACATCAAACCCTCCCAAAACCATAACAAACAATCTGACAGGGAACCTATGACCTTCTATTTTTATCGTAGAGTTGTCAACTACCTCGGTCACTCTCGCAGTCCTACCCTCAGCGGTTTCTACGCTAAAGGCCCTTTCTAGCTTACTAACAGTGTACTTCGCTCGTTTACAGAAAGTCGCAGATATAAAACTCTTACTGGCACCCGAATCAAATAGCACAGAAACAATAGTGTTGTCAAGGACGAACGTACCTGACGCCACATCGGGGTCTGCCCTGGCTTGCTCCTGCGTCAATGCGTACGCACGAGTCTTTGCTCGGGGCCTCTCTTCTTTCCTTTCCGGGCCTTTACCGGCTTCACCCATTCTTGGTTTCGGGCATTCCCGACTCATGTGACCATTTTCCCCACAATTGTAGCATTTGTAGCCTTGCGTGCATTCACGGGAGTAATGCCCGGTCTTGCCGCATTTAAAGCACAGATTCGATCCTAACCGGCATTCACCCGCATGTCTTACCCCATATTTCCCACAGACTGTCGTCTCGCCTACCCTGGCCTGCTTGTCCCGAGCCCCAAACAACTTCCCACCCGATCGTTTAGCGGGAAAACTCGACTTTTTCTTGGGCTCTTCAATGGCAATGACATTCAGCGCCAGATCATCAAATACCACACCGCTCAGTTCTACTACCGAATCATAGGTAGTAGGGGCGTTTGCCTTAACAGAAGTGCGGACCTGGTCCGGCAGCCCTTGAATGTAACAGGTAATCTTTCTTTCTTCAGTCGTAATAAGGTGTGGCACCAGACGTGCCAGTTCATTGAATCGGGTTGTATATTGCCGGTGCGTCATGTTCCCGGCCTTCAAACCCAGAAATTCCCTCTCTACCCTCTCAATCTCGTTCCTTGGGCAGAAATTCTTGATCACCAAAGTTTTCAAGTCAGCCCACATCATCGCATCCACAACCTCGCTCCCTTTTGCCTGACGTACACCTTCCCACCAATGGGATGCTTCCTCCCTCAAGGAGTTAGCAACAAATTTCACAACTTGATCCGCTCGGCATTCGCTGAGACGGATGGCAGCCTCCATACGGATTATCCAGTCAAACGTAGCTACCGCGTCTTTCTTTTCTGTCAGGAGTGGCGGGTCACATGCCTTGAAGGACTTATAGTCACATCCGCGAGCAGGTGGTGCGTTGATTACCTCAGTGTTCGGGGTATCAACCGTCGGGTTAGACCCATCTTCCCCATTGACCTGCTTCAATGCTTCTGCCAACAGACCTAGCAGAGAAGTCTTCATCAATTCTGTGAACTCTCGAGCTATAGCTGCTCTCACTTCTGGTTCAAAAGTGAAAGGTTGTTCTTCTACCAGTGTATGTTCAGTTCCATGCACACTGACCGCCGGTTCAGTGTGAACACTTCCTTCTTCACTATTCTCTTGGCGTGCAGGGATCCTGCCACGCCCACCATTCCGACCGCCGGTACGACCACCGGTACGACCACCACGCCTTCCGTTTCCTCTCCTCGCCATTTCGTTCTATAAGACAAGAAATCCAATGTCATCACGCTAGTTAACAAATATAATTCAATAAGTACTGTAAGATGTTAATATACACTGGCCATCTGTAATTAACCATTACACTACCTTTTGATTTCTATTTGACCACCTTTGTGATTCCATCAGAACACAAGTCCTTATCTAACCCTTTCTAAGACATACTATATACGTAAATATATATACTACCTTCATACCTGATGCTGTGGCTCGAGTTACCCGTACTGGCATCCGCTTTCGGTCCCATTCACAGTTTAAGTTCAGACACTGGGAGTGTCTGAATCTCTCAAACTATTGCTCTGATACCAACTTGTAAGGCCCCAAACCCGGGAGGCCTCACTTGTTGGATTTACTCATTCACAAACAGTTCTTAAACATGAATATCAAATAACGCAGCGGAAAATTTCATTCAAACATAACGTCATCATTGTTCATACATGCGGAAGCGTAAACATTGTTTACAACGTAAATACATCATAACTAAAACATAACAGGATGCCAGTCTTCATAGTCAGCCGGGTAACTCCTCTCGCTAGCCAAGCATCACCGTCCATCCTCATAATCTACCTTAACCTGAATGTGCACACTAAAAAGTCAGCTACGCTGGTGAGTTTTAGTTTTCGTTCGATTTAAGAAATGGTTCATCATTCAAAACATTCATTAGGGTTTAACATCACGTATAAGAAAACAGGGCCTTTCATTCATAAACCTTCACACATTTAAACACATTGAACGGATCATTTGTTTAAAACATTTAACATTCATTTGATTCATACATTACTATCTAAAATCTGTATCGTTTCGCGTCTCTGTGTCCCCGAATGAACCCTGCATGTCGTGGTCAACCGTTACGTATCACCGTCGTTGCCACAACATTCCGTCAATTCCCTTCCTGGTATTGCCCCCAAGGCTAACTGCACGAGGACCGACAATACCCATTCAGTTGCCCCTATGGCTCTCTTGTCCATAGACCGACAACTTCCATCGACGGTTATGACTCTCAGCCATAACATCGTCGGATCATAATTTAACCTCGCATAGGGTCACGTTAACCCCTGAGTAACCGTCGTTACTCCATACCAGTTGTACAACATCAAACCATTGGCAGGCCACTAAGACACTGCCCCTGTTGTTCTTATGGCAACTATGGCTCGCTGTCCATAATCTACCACAAGGCTGGGAATCTCATTCCCAGACTTCATTCGTCAATTCCCTTCCTTCGACAGACTAGATTTGTAATGACTTCTTTAAAACCTTTGCCCTTTTTCTTTTATTTTCATAAAACCTTTCGTTCACTTTCGAAACCCTTTACCTTTACTTTAAACCATTTCTTTATAAACATCCGTTCGTAAACATTCCCTTCATAAAACTTTCTTTCCATAAACCGTTCATTCTAAATCATTTCATTTCATAAACATAATTTCATAAAACATCATTTCATAAAACATCATTTCATATGTATGCACACCAGCCCGATAACATTATATAAAGCATTTAAAATAGGGCTTCTAGAACTCACCTGATAAGCAGTTTCTGAAATACTCTTAGCTGGCTACTGGGCGTCACTAATGTCACTCACGATCTGCTATAATAAAGCCATACATGTAAGGTAGTGATCCTAGATGACACTAGACATCCCTATGCTTAAACCTAATAGTTTTGATAGATTTGCTTATACCGAAACTTGATAGTTTCGATGGGTCTGCACATATCGAAACTAGGTAGTTTCGAAGGGTCTGCACATATCGAAACTTGTAGTTTCGATGGACCTGCACATATCGAAACTTGTAGTTTCGATGGACCTGCACATATCGAAACTAGTAGTTTCGATGGACCTGCACATATCAAAACTAGTAGTTTCGATGGACCTGCACATATCGAAACTTGTAGTTTCGATAGACCTGCACATATCGAAACTTGTAGTTTCGATGGACCTGCACATATCGAAATTTGTAGTTTCGATGGGGTCTGCACAGATTGTCTTCCCAAAAATCCGAAGCTTTTGCATGCGAGTCTGATCGAGTCAGTATCTCAACTTTTCTTAGATCAAAACGTTCGGTTTTCATTCTAGATGCTATACCTAAGCTCATTTTTAAGTTCCATCCGCAAAATCGTTGTCTTTTTAGCCAAAACCCGAAAATCCCAAAAACGAACAAAAACTCAGATTTTGGCAAGATTATTACCTGTATCAAGATTCTGATCCGGAGGTTCTTCTCACGAGCTTGGCAGTAACGTGTTCCCTCAATTCCGGGACGATCCGTCAACCTTCTCTCTCTAGACCCGAGCTCTCATTTCTCTCTTTAAAAGTCGCGTGAGAGGGGAATGAGCAGAGAAGAGGGCTGCCCTGCCTCTTATATAACTGGGCTTCCCTCGGCCCATTGGAGCCGAGCCCAAGACCGCTCCCTTTTGTTTAAATATTCCGACTAACTCGCCGGTCTCGTTATATTTATTCGTTTAATTATTTTTTTGGGATGTTACAATGAAGTAGACATACCTCTTTTCCTCCAACAATCGGTGGGATTGTCTTTGTATGTGGACTTTTGATGTAGTATACATAGAACCATTCTATCATGTGTTTGAAACTCCTAGCATATACCCTCCTTAGTTCATAATTTGACTTCTTTGTGAGGCTTTCATCAATGAAGTCCACTACTTTCTTTAATTCCTTTGGGATCACATTTTCTTGTCTCATGTTCTTATCATCATATAACCCTCTTCCTTTTGGTTCCCATATCCTATCACAATGTTGTCATACATATTATGTTAAGACCCTTTAGTTATATCCACAACCACTTCCCTCTCTAGTTCCTCCAACCTCTCACTAATGTTTGGGTCCTTATTTTTCTTAAGTGAGTTGAGGTGTCATCAAACATATACCTAATACTGCATTTGTCTCCCTTATCTTTAATCTCAAACCCTTGAGATATTAACTGTATGTAACTCAATAGGTTCAGATTAATGCTTGGTACTAATGATACGCAAGAAATCATCAGTTCTTGTTTAAGTGTTTTTACTTTAGCCTCTCCTACCCCTAGGCTAAATAGGAAACTTGTTTCCTTTGCATTCTGACTTGGGTAAGCCCTATACTTAGTGTAAACTTCAGTGTTTGGTGTCATGTGTGTATAAGGTGAGTGACTTACATACCAAATTTGATTCCAATAGTTCTTTCAACCATCTTGTCAGTGTTTTTTATTGTGATGAAATCAAGCAGTATCTGGTCTTTTGCAGTGGTTGTCTCCTTGACTGCAGTCGATTCACATGCCTTTTTTTCCTTTTCTTCCTTCGTGAATCGCTGGGTACTCTTGTATGATTTTAGGGTTGGGCAATTCCAATAGGCATGTCCTCGTACGTTGCACACATAACATCATGCACGCTTCATCTTGCGTGCATAGTTTTTTCCATTTGTGTTCACATGCTTTTCTATAATCTCTAGGTCTACGAGGTTCTTCAGCACACTGTCCCTGTGCTCGTGCCAGAGTCTTTTCTTGAAATACACATTGTTCTTTGTCGTTAACCAATTCTTCTGCGTTTCCTTATGCTTTCGATTCGCCATCGTTATGGCCTGGTTGAGCCTTCGGCTCTGATACCCATTCACAGGCCTTGAAGTCTTCATCTTTTGACTCTCGATTGAAACACAGAATGTAGAAAACACAAAAATTGATTGTAATGAAACTTTGGTTCTGGATGCAATAATGGTTTACAATTAGACCTATATATACAAGATGAAACGAGGTGTTGGTTCAGAAGCAACAGTTCTACAACTGCCAAACGAATCGGTAATTCACCAAGAGTTATACCGTTTCATTCTAAACCTATACGACCTTATTATGGGCTTTATAACAGGCCTTGCCTTCAGCCCATAATACTAAATACAAATACTTAATATTCTGACTCATTTACTTTGACCCATTACAAATAAAACAATTAAGAAAAAAGCTATTATAAATTATAAAGTAAATTTAAAACACAACCCCTATGAATAGTAACTTCCTCACTATAATCATGCCATGTTTTTTTTTATGTTTTCTATATTTTCACTTTTAACCTTTATACTATATAATATACGTTTTTAGTGCGTTTCATTTTCTATTAATTTCGTTTTTTTAATAACTTTCGCTCGTTAACTTTTTTCAAAATACGTAGTGCGTGACTGTGTTTAGTTTTTTTTTTAACGTTCCGATATAATTTTATTTTTGAAAACGGAGTTGTATTCAAAATCAAGTTTTTTTATCGTTGTCTATAGCGAGTGTCGTTACCGTTGTGGTACCGTCACGAGCCGAACCTATTATGAACGACGAACATCATTGTCAGTATTGGTATTAGCGGAACCCGTATTGGTATTCGCTTTATTGTTTTCGATGACCCAAACCGGTCATTTTTTCCTTTTTATTATTTAGTTCTAGGTTTCTTCCTTATTAACATAAATTTTACCGTTACGCCTACGTTTTCGTTTAAAATTTATTAACGATGGACCAGACACTCGATGCGAAGCGCGGGTATAACCATCTTTTCTTTTTTAGTATAGCTTCTTAAATTATATATAGCTGAGGTCAATCGCAAGCTTCTGAGTTACATTTTAAGTAATATGTTAAATTGAATCATTACATAATTTTCTTTTTGGTAGATGTTCTTTCGGGTTTTGTGATAGTAATTTTAGATTTAGATAGAAAAAACATAAGAAAAATAATGAATTTTAATTATTACTATTATTAAAACTTATAGGTCGGTAAGTACAATGATGTTTTATGCTTTTGTAGATTGACCACCAAACATTTACATGCTTTTCATTTTCCCCCGTCATAGTATATATAATATGCGATTTTAACCCGTTTAATTTTCTACTAATTTCGTTTTTCTATAATAATTTTTTTTCGTTAACTTTTTTATTTAAAACAGAGTGCTAGTCTGTCTATAGTTTTTTTTTATTAATGTTCCGGTATAATTTTTTTTAAACGAAGTTTTATTAAAAACCGAGTATTTTTTTGGATCATAGGTTATAACAATTGACGTTACCGTTATGATAATGTGACCAGTGTTGGTATTAGCGGAAACGGTCTCGATATTCACTTTTATGATTTTTTGTGAGTCGAACCGATAACGACCAATTGCGTGGCACGGGAGAAAAACGACCAAACTCCCGCGTGAAACGAGGGTTAAAAAAACTCGTTGAAGATTAATTGCCAACAATTTGTCAGCATCCAAATGTTATTTTAGAGATTTTTCTTCCTTTTTAGTAACTTTTCGCGTACGGTGTTCTCTCACATTTAAGAGAAACTAAAAATTATGACCCGCGCATTTCGGCGGGTCGTACAATGACATTAACATGGTTAAGTATATATATTTAAGTTCGCGAGATTGTGATTCTCGCTACACGTGTTGTGCCTGTGACATTAACGTCGTTAAGTACTGTACATTAGCACCATGCGTTCTGCAGCGGGAAGCGGACTTTAAACAACTGATGTAGTGACACTAATGTGACTAAGCACAAAAAACGTGATTAAGTACATAAAAAATGTATGAAGTTACGGCGACTCGGTAAACCCAATAAAAAGAAATGTAAAAAAACCGGAAAGATTTGTGGACAAACAGATAGGTGAAATGTGGCGTGACGATGGTGAAAACACATAATTTTGACATTTTACAAACTTCAGGGGGAGTTGTGGTATACACTTGTAAGTGAGTATAACAAAACTTATTCCGGGGCACAAAGAAAAAAAATATTAAACATAGCATCAAATTAATTTCTTTTTAGAGGTATATTAAAGTTTTTAGAAAGTTAAGGGTTATTATTTGAAAATGTGAAATTTGAGGGTGCGTATGAGAAAAAGAAAAAAAAATAGTTATTGGACACGGACATTGCCGATTGAGAGTAAGGGAAATGGATCAACAAGTAGGTGTAACGTTTTTAGTTAGGGGTGTAAATGAGCCAAGCCGGCTCGCAAACCACTCGGGATCGGCTCGAAACGAGCCGAGCTTAAACGAGCTCGAGTCTGAAAATAGGCTTGTTTAATAAACGAGCCCGAGCTTCATCTATCAAGTTCGAGATCCTAAACGAGCCTATTATTATATAATTTTTATTTAATATATTAAATATTTATTTATAAAATAACTATTAAGGTATATAAAAATGAAAAATAAAACCCAACCATATACATATTATATTATAGAGTAAAGTGCCATTTTCGTCCCTGTGGTTTGGTCATTTTAGCCATTTTCATCCAAAAAGTTTTTCTTTAGCTTTTTCGTCCTTAACCTTTCAAAATCTATCCATTTTCATCCAGTTGATTAACCCCGTTAAATTATTTCCGTTAAACCAGGGGCATTTTCGTCTTTTCAAAACTCTTTTTTTTATTCTCATTTATTATTTCCTTCTTCCTCTCCCCATTGCAGTCTGTGAATAAGAATTTCGGCTACAATAAGAATTCTGTAACGACATATATTCACTCAAACACTCCAAAAACCAACACCTATTTAGGGTTTTGAAAAGGAATGAGGAGGGGAAAAAAGAAATAATAAAAGAGAATAAAAAAGAAATTTTGAAAAGACGAAAATGTCTCCGGTTTAACGGTAATAATTTAACGGGGTTAGTCAATTGGATGAAAATGGATAGATTTTGAAAGGTCAGGGATGAAAAAGGCTAAAAAAAACCTTTTGAATGAAAATGGCTAAAATGACCAAACCACAGGGACGAAAATGACACTTTACTCTATATTATATAACAACTCCACCTGAAAATGAGATTATCACACATGTGAACAGTGTCGTCTTTTGATTGGTTTAACCGGGTGGCTGTGCAACCTGTGTACATTTAATTGGTTATGTTTTTTTTAAGTTTTATAACTTTTTACTCTATTTGTTAATTTCTTCCATTAGGGTGTTGGGGGCCATTAACCCCATAACCTATTTACTCATCAAAACTGGTCAATAGAATTATGTCACCTCAAAACTACTCATTTACTCATTTACTCAGATTTCATTGAAAACACCTTACTCATTTACTCATTTACTCACCAACTTTTTTTTAAATAAACATTTAACTTTAAAAAAAGACAATTTCATTAAAATAAAAATTAACATAATACAATTAAAAATAAAAAAACCTACAAAATAAATAAAAGCTAGATAATAAAATTTTAAAATCTAAAAGTTGCATTGCCATCCATACTTTGCGTCAATTTCACGTTTACGTTGCAATACGATCGACAAGTACAGGTCTACGAGATGATCATGCGATTCGGTGAATGTTTTGAAGTCACGATCCTTTTGTTTTTCAAGCATCAACTCAATCGCCGTTTGTTCTCTTTTTAATTTTGCTTCCACCATCTTATCCCGAAGACTTTCTTTTTTTTCTATCTCCAACGTTTTCATAGTCTTGTATTCGTTGACTATGTCTAACAAATTTCCCTTGCTAGATGAACTTTCGGCCGATTTCTTCCCCGGACGTCTTGGCCTAGTCGGTGTCGTGTCGTCTTGCGGTTCGGCGTTCACGTTTATGTCGGGAAAGAGGTTTGTAAAACCCTCCGGTTCAGATGGGGTTCTCGACTCAGAAGTTTTTGTTCTTTTTGAGGATTGACTTCCTTCTAAATCCTCACCCATCAATGTTATGGGTTCCCATTTAGCATTGTTGCGTACAACCACCCAACATTTCAAGTTGGTGAATGGCCTTTTGTACACTTTCTTGTAATGGCTTAAAGCCGCTTCAACAAGATCCAAATCACTTGTACCACTCGGTCTTCTTTGTTTCTATATATATATATATATATATATATATATATATATAATTTGAAACGTTAGATAATAAAATTAAAAAATACCTATATAATTTGAAAAATAAATTTTACCATTTGTTGGTAACACCCGTTGAAGGCGGTCATTTTTTATTAAGATCTTTCCACTTCCAAGACACTTGGTCAACGGTTCGATCGTTTTCACCAAATAAATCGGTAAAATGCGCAAGAACTTTCTTCCAAAACGAGTCACTTTTTTGTTGATTTCCTTTTCTTTTATTTTGTGTCTTGTGAATATAAGCTTGGACCACGACAATTTCTTCTTCTTCCGTCCATCTCTTTGGTGGTAACCGGTTTTTGTGTTGTCTTTTCGGCTTGGCGCAGTCTTCTTCAACTTCGATTTCTTCTACTTCTTCATCTTCTCCTTCATCATCCTCCTCTTCCGTTTCTTCATCAACATCCTCATCTTCTCCTTCGTCTTCGGATTCCGAACGGATGATTTCGTTTGGATCACGATACAGTTGGTTTTGGTATTGGTAGGAAAATTGAGATAAAAAATTAGAATCCATATCAAGCGAAAATTGAGATAAAAAATTAGGATCCATATTTGGATCGGTTGAACTTTGAGGGAAGTAGTTTGGATATTGAGGTTGCGGGAAATAGCTTGGAATTGGTTGAGGAGGTGGTTGTGGTCGTTGAGGAGGTGGTTGGGTTCGTTGGGGAGCGGCTTGGGTTCGTTCGGGTCGCGGTTGAGATTGAACTTTTGGCCTAAATTTTCTAGGCTTTGTTGATTTTTTGGATGGCCCTTCCATTTTTTGTAGAGTGTAAAATTATATAGATGAGATGAAAGATATATAGATGATAGGTAAAAATATGTGTGTGAAATATGGGTATATATAGGTAAAAATTAGTATTTTTTTTTAAAAGCACGCACCCCACCCCCACCCCCACCACACCCCCACCCCCACCCCCACCAACGGCTCGATTGCAACGTAAACCGAGTAAATTAACTCGTTCAACCTACTCGATTTCCTTTACCCGGCCCAACTCGAATCAATAGGGGCGGTGTTCCCCTTTACTCGATTGCCATTTCCTCTACTCGATTAGATGCGGGTATTCCGCCCCCAACACCCTTAGAAGTCAACAAAGTTATGGTTGTTGAGTTGGTTTCCCCCATGCATTTTAAGCCTTTGCTCCTCTGCGAGGCCACGTAGGTTCTATCCTTGGTTTTGTCTTTTATCCTCTTTTTTATAGTTTTTTTTATTACTTACAAAACCCATAATGAAAATTCTATATTCACATTTTACAAACCTTCTATGCATGACCACCGTTATATGTTCAATTTTTTTATAATTGATTACTTTATTATTATAATTAATTTTAAAATTATTTTATTTTTTTCTTATAACTTTTAAAATATGATGTTTTATCAAATTTCGAATATATTGTTGCGACGTGCTTATTTTTATTTACATTTCGTTATAAATTTCATTTGAAACGTAGTTGGCTGTAATAATATACAAGTTATCACATCACAAACGTCAAAACGTACGAGTCATCAAAGTTGCTACATGGTTTCAGTTTTTTTTTGTTTTCCCCTTACAACTTTTAAAATATTATGTTTTATAAAATTTCGAATTTGACATTGTGACATGTCTACTTTTATCTACGTTTCGACTTGAATTTTCGTAACATCATTTTTAAACCGACCAGTTGTTTTAAACGTTTTTTAAACCGTTTAGTTTTTTAAACCATATGGTTTTTCAAACCATTCAATGGTCATCTCCAAATATACCGTTGCAGGATTCATCTTTATTATTTTATCCACGTTACCCGTTGCAACATGGTCTGTATAAGCAGTAACTTGATATTTTTATTTTACTTTTTATTTTTAGTTAAATACAAATTCTTTCATAAAAAGAAACAAATAGCGTCCCTGACCAAGTGATTCACGTACGTACAAGTACTACAACCCCATCGAACCTGCCGCGGAATGCGCCATTTTAATTAAAAAATTGATTTACTTTTACATCTTTTAAACTATGATGTTTTATAAAATTTCGAAAATGACATTGCAAGGTGACTATTTTTATTTACGTTTCGACGTTAATTTTCGTAACATTATTTTTAAACCAACCGGTTGTTTTAAATGTTTTTTAAACTGTCCTGCGCCCATCAAAATACACCGTTGTGACTTTTTTTTTTATTTACGTGGTAATGCGCCGCCGACGTGCTTATTTTTTCAACGTTTCGCCATAACTTTTTTTCGAATAACTTTACTTTCGTATACAACGAGGTAATTTTTTGTTACTATCGAATATACCGCTACAACGTTTTTTTTTAATGTCAAGTTGAATGTACCGTTGTGATTTGCTTATTTTTATCTATGTTTTGAACCCGCCGCGGAGCGCGGGGGTAACCAACTAGTTATGTTACATATAAAAATTTATAAAAATTAATATTTAAAGACTAATTAATAAATATTAAACGAGTCGAGCTCGAGCTTGAGAAACTACTCGCGAGCCGAGCTCGAGCTTTGAAAGGTGAACTTGAATCGAGCCGAGCAGCTCGAGCCCTTGTAAATTAGACGAGCTCGGGCTCGGCTCGGCTCATTTACACCCCTATGTTTAATGTGTAATTGTTTCATATTTTAAATGTGAGCTTAGAAATGACAAGGGGAAGGATCTGTTCGTAGCCTTAGGGTGAAGGGCGGCCCCCTCGGGTAAGGGTATGCGGGTTCACGACTACCGCAGGTTCACAGCCACCGACGCTACGGGTAGGATTGCTGTAACGTCCCGGAAATTCATAGATTTATAATTCGAGTTAGCTAATAAACCGAATTCTAGGTTAGCAACCTTGTTATTTTTTTTAGCTTTCACGAGGAGCTCAGACTAACGAGATTAGAATGACCGGGTAGCCGTATGGCGTGATAGTTTAGACCAAAGGGTACGGATTGAAAGTACGAGGACTCGGAGGTAAAACCAGAAAATATATGTATCATCTTTTGTGTAAACCCTAGGCATTCTTAGCCTTGGCTTGGGAGGTGAGCTGCCGCAAGGAGGAGACACCGACAGCACCAGGAAGCCGACAACGACGGTTCGCGGCGGTTTAAGAGCACTCTTCCCGTATAACAAAGGTAAATCCATCCACACTTTGATTCACCTTGCTCTTGTTCATTACATTCACCCTAACCGAGACCGTAACAAGGTGCTTGAGTAATCGAATCGCGAAGGCTGTTTGTGGGGTTCGCATGGGTTGCGCACGGTGGTGAGGCTGCCATAGCTCATGATGGTCAGCATTGACGGACTTACTAGGTGGGCGGCGGGTTGGCCGACACCGATAAAAAAAAATTTGTTTGTTATATATATGGTATATTTCCGAGCGACCCCCGTAAAATTTTGACGCCGACCCCCGTAAAAATTTGACGCCGACCCCAAAGAAATATTTTTTCGGATTATAGATTTTATAAATAAAAATCAATTAAACCAAAACATTAACCTTATAGCAATTGAACCATTAATTGTTAACCTCTTAAACTAAACCTTTAATAGTTAACCCATTAACTTTTAAACAAAATAAGCCCAAATAACACATTACACACAAACCCATAAATAAACCCAATACTCATATAAAATTTTTAAACCTAATTAAGTATTGAAAGAAAAAAATAGCGGCATTACTTATCAAGAACCAAGCGACGATCGAAGATTTGAAGCTGTTGAAAGAATTTCAAATTGAAAATTGAAAGTTGAAATTTAATGTTTTCTTTGGTCATCGGCGAGATTCAAAATTCAAGAAGCATTTGAAAGAATATTAACTTGGGGTCTTGTAAGCAATTGAAATTGAAACTTGAAAGAAACTTAACTTGAATAGCAGATTAGTGATTTAGTCTCAACTATCATTCCACTTTCTATTTGTGTTTTAGTTTAATTTATAGGTTAATTAAATTTATATGTTATGTGTGTATTTGAATAGTGATTAGTTAAAATGTGAAACTTGTTTGTTGATTTAGGTTTAATTTTTCAATTTTTGGAATATGAATACTGAAAGGTTTCTTAAAAGAAAAGTTGGGTCTTCATCTTCTAAGACTCTCGCTTTCATATATTTGGATAATCTTCCATGCGATCCCGCCGAATGTCCACCAATTTCATCTTATCACCCTAATCAACGAGACTAAATTAGAAGAATTTACCTAATTAAAGGAACATGTTAACCAAAAGGTCACGATTTTCCAAAAAAAATGGTTGGTCGCGAGGCAAGACATTTTAATAGTGATTGGTTTAAAACTTATCCAAATTGGTTAGAGTATAGTATTAAAGTCGATCGAGTATTTTGTTTGTATTGCAATGAAGTACGTGAAGTCAGATTGTCACACCCCACCAAGGCGGAAGTACGAGATGTAACCGGTACATCGCATTGAACACAAGTACAAGAGAAACTAAAAGGAAAGTTGTGCATTACATTGAACCATACTACATGCTTCTAACGAATGTACAAATACATGAAAATCCTAAATCAATACAAAGGGTGTAAAATGCCCATCTACAACCCAAAGTACATAATAATAACTCTTCCCAAAAGCAAGCCGTTTAAAGTTTGTTATCCCCATAACTGTTTACCTGAAAAGCATATTTCAAAAACGGGTCAACTATAAAAATAGTTGGTGAGTACGCAGGTTTTACGACTCTATAAAAAGTAAGTAAATAAATTTCAAAATGTAATAGTAACCATCCGCAGATGATCAAGTACACGAGTTAAGATATAACTACCCTTAGCCACAATCAAAACCGTCAGACTAGTTGTTGCCCCTGTATCCAAGTGTCAAATGTGAACACCTACTATGGCTAATTATGCGCCCAAATGACCCTACAAGTCTGGTTGGCGCGACCAACCCTGGGCGGGGGTGTCAACCCAAATAGTACTATTCATAATTCCCACCGGCTATCCAAGCTAATTGATTGCGTTAAAGTGGGGACTTAATACATCCATAAGTAAACCGAGGTAACCCTAATCCCAAGTAACAACGTGTAGAGTGAAACAGCCTTTCCCCCGTAAAACAGTAAAAATTGAAAAGTGGGGCCGCGAAACTCACCTGAACAACGTCGGTGATAAGTGTGACATAGTCAACAAAAACCGCAAAGTACGGTTAACATCCAAATTCTATCAAAGGCCAGCAGCCAAATGCAAGCAAAGTATGGCTAGCAACTCAGTGCTACCAAGGTACGGCTAAATCCGCAAGAACCGCAAAAACATGTGTCCTAACCGAGTCCTACTAACCAAGTAGACATAAAAAAATAGCATTTAGAACGCCTAAATTATATAAAACTGAGTCTACTACTCAAAAGTGGCTATGCAGTCGGTTGCATACCCAAAACCCGTGCACACACGTACGAACCGCTCAAAAGTTGTAAAACCGGCTTTTATATAAATTCGTGACTTTGAAACCTTAAGTTTTAGATTTTATTAATGAATATCAGTAGTTATAATGTCATATATGATAAAATCTCAAGTCACAGTTTCGTTTGACCAAAAACGCGATTATGCGCGTAAAATAAGGTTTACGGTTTAAAAATCCGATTCATCCGAAATTAGGGTTTTAGTGTGATTTTAGCACCCAAATTAAAAGTCTAAATTTTATATTTTAAATGGGGTTATACTTCTGTCCAAAATCCCCTAGAATTTTTATAAAATCAATTTTATATAAAAATTTCCAAAATTAATAACTTTTTTATAAAATTTAAATGGACCATAATTCCAAAACCATACTTAGACATAAAGGTACTACTTGAAATTTATACCAATTGATCATATATATAAATAAAAATTTCTGACCAATTTTCATATTTTTCCAATATTCAGATTATTTAATATGAATTTAATATTGTTAAAAATTTAAAAATTCGGGAAAAATAGTTAAACACATTAAAACTTCACCAAATTTTTATCATATTAGTTTTAAGTCAATATAAGATCTCATACCAAGTTTCAAGTCCTGATTTTATCCAGAAGTATACAAACCCTAAATCATCCGTTTAAAATTTATAAATACTAAACACATACTTAAACAACTCCAATTTTTATAAAATTTGGACAGAAGTCTTAGTTCATCATATAAAAATCACTGTCCAGTTTTCAGAATTTTTCAATACTCATAAGTATTTTTCCCAATTTTCGGGTATTAAACTTGTAGTAATTTTAATAAATAATTTATAAAGAGTTTGTTTACCAAAATTTCCAGATCAAACTTTTTGCATAAATACTACTGTTTATAAATAAATTTGGGTGTTAGATCACATTTTCAGAAAAATCCATCAAAACAATTGTTGTATAAAAATAAATATATTAGTTCCATTATTTGTTCCACGTGAACCGGGGTTGAGTGTATAACCTAATAATCACTAAAAATATCAAATATCTCAATACTAAATATTTTTTAGTTCAATTCCCAACCAATGACTAATAAAACTTATTCTAACATAAAATCAAAGCTTAACGGGTAAAGTTTATACCTTACGTATAAATGGTTCGCGTACGCGGAACCTCTCGTATCACATGCAATACGAACCAAAAACACAATTAGGATCGTTTTTATCTCCCGAGCATTCCCACATGCTCAAACTTGACATGCAATGCCGTTTCGATGGCCATGCAACCCGATCAATTTCCTGTGTCGGTCATATAAACTGTTACGATCTGTTCGTATTCAAAAATATCGTTCCCAACATCTGATCGGAAATTCCTACATTGACAACATTCATATTTGTGCTAAGAAATTAATGTCCAAAAATCGTCTCGATCCAACGGTCGGATCTCCGGGGATCGACGATTCTTTGAGACCCAGTTTTTCAAATCCGAAAATCCGACCAGTCACATTCGAGGGTATGAAAAGCATACCTAGAGAGCTCTGATCAAAACTTCCTCTAGTAGGGTTTTTCGTCTATGTGTTGACAACATCATATCCAAAATTCATGCATTTCTAACGGTCGGATTTCCGAGGATCGTCCGATCTTTAAAACTGCGCATGCATAAAACTTTCTGGACAGATTTTAAAAACTCTTTTTCACGAATTTAAGCAATGATTTAGAGAAATATGAGCTTACCATTGCGTTCGTAGCGTCGAGAAATGGTTTCGGGTGAAAAACCTCATCTCCGACCACCTTCGGCCACCGCCGGACCACCGCGGACCGCCATCGGCCGCCACCGGACCACCACCACCACCACCTGAATTCTCTCCATCCCTCTCCTCTCTCTCTCTCTAACTTCTCTCAATGAATTAATCAAATGAAGGAAAAAGAGGGTAGTGGGGTATTTATATACCTCGTGGTCTTCAATCGCGTGCCGGTTTCTCGCTTAAACGAACCCGATAAAAAAAATAGAGGCGTTATTTTATCCAAAAATAACTTATTATAATTTATTATTTTCCCTCGAGTCCTTGCGTCTCGTAAATATATATCCTTTCGGATTTAAATTAAAATTTACCAAACCGTTCAAATCGGGTGTTAACGCGTATTAACTAGAACCTGATCAAATTTTTGACATTATAACACCCAAATAAATCTTGCTATTATTTTTCGTTCACTAACGAGTTCCTTTCGTTTGAAAGTATATTTCACATAATAATAATACTATTATTATTATACGAACTCGTCGAACACGGATGTTGACCGTAAAAGTCACGGTTGTCACATTCTCCCCCAGTTAACAGAATTTCGTCCCGAAATTCAACTGGTATAATAGTTGACAAGTTCTTTTTCGTAACTTGATTCATGTACGATCATCAAGGGAAATCTAGTTTCTTAGATACAGCAGGGAGATTTGACAAATCGAGATTTAAGAATCATAGAGAGTAGGTTACACTTAGAAAGGCTCAAAAGCAAATTGAATAATAATGAGAAAAATCCTTCGAATTCCAAAGAATATATAGATCATTGTTTTACTGAATCAGCCAAACGGTACACTGTTGATGTTATTCAGAATATTAACAAATCCGCCATAGAATTGATATACACAGGTATACAAAGTTGGTACAAATCTAGAATGATATTATGTTACAAAATCCCGGTGATTTAGTATCCTTTTATAAGCAAGGAAAAGTATCATTCTGCTTGTTTTCATTAAGGAATACTATTATAAATAGTAACCATAAAGTTTTAACAGGAGAGGTGCTATTAAGGTTCAAAGAGTCGGTAGAATCACCATGACTCATTGAAATAAAAATGTGTCACGGCTATAACAAATACTATAGGTTATGAAGGATGATCATATCGTATACTTAGAATACAGAGAGATAACACCTCGTTAAAATGAAATTTGTCGTCAATACAAACTTCCTTAGGTGGTATAATTACAGATTCGTAGGTTAAACACCTTTTGAGACTCGATATACGATAAGCATCGTATATACCATTAAGCTCCTGAGGTAGTTTCAGTTTGTACATAACAAGACCAATCAAATGATTATTACCAACCTCAACACAACAAAATGGTGATCAATCTTTGTGTCAAAACAGAGCTTCCAATGGTGCTCATTTAATGTTAATGTGATCACTGTTAGTGTAAGGAAATCGGACCAAGGTAAAAGAGTATCCAAATTACCACCAAATTCTATCACTCAAGCCATGAGCATATCCTCCAAGGTATGAATAGTTCGTTCACATAGACCGTCAGTTTGAGGATAGTAAGCGGCGCTCATATCTAAGCGCGTTATCAAAGCTTTCTGTAGTGTCTGCTAGAAATGGGATGTAAAACGACTATCCGTATCCAAGATAAAGGAAACAGGCACTCCATGCTTGTTACAATTTCACTACAATACAGTCAAGCTAGCTTTTCTATCTAGAACTCCTCTAGGATAAGTAGGAAATGCGCAGAGCTCGTTAATTGGTTAACAATGTCCCAAAATGAATCATAGCTGCCCAATGTTCTAGGCAGGCCTAGTAACGAAATCTATTGAAATTTGTTCCCACATCCCTTTATGGAATCTCAGGTTGTTGTATGTACTTATTGTTGGTAATAGTAATTACACATGATGGTCAGTAAGTTGTTGCGTCATAAGGCGACACAACATGGTTGGTGTGTATACAACATAACCGTAAAAGTAGATACAAGGGAATTTTGAAAATCATCATAACAAAAGGACGAGATTCACACTTCTTGTACTAGAATTGAAGAGTGATGATTAGTCATTAGAGAGTATCCAAGCTTAAAGCTTTACAAAGCAAGTATATAATGAGTACCAGTATGATTGTACCAAACTCGAGTCGTGAAACCGAAGATTAACAAACAAAGGATATTATACTAGGATTCTGTCGAGATAAATTTGCTAAGAGTCAAATTTACTCAATCCTATCAAGTGTTATAGGAAATGAGTCATAATCATAAAATAGATGTCAGCGATGACCCGTGCTATGTAACCTCACCACAAAGCATTAGGATTCGGTACTAACGCGCATATTAGTCTCGATATAATATAACAATGTTTGATGATTTTCAACTAAAGGATCGTATACATATTGCCCAAGGTTAGCAATGAGTTATACTAAAAATCAAATCTCCACAAGATCTAGATATAGAAATGACTAAAGATCCAGAACGATCTAGTCAAGTAGATTAGTTAAAAGACTAGGTGCAAGTTCCATATTTAGACATTGAATTGACTACCACCAGAAATCGAATTTGGTTAACAGTCAGAAATAGAATTCTGAAATTTTAACAAGAAGTCCATATAAAAAATATGGTCTACTCCTCACATCGAGTCGGCCAAATTTGATAGGATAACATTAGACGTCTGCATCTTTCTTGAGGTGTATTGAAATGATTCGGAAGTAATCCGCTATTCAGCTAGATGAGTAAATAAACAGTCACATTGTGGAAATAATCTCATAAAAATAGTGTCTCTCGAAAATGATTATGAGTTTGCTAACCCACAAAATGGGTAGACTTTGATGTAATATCATTGTCAATTTAGCATAGGGTTTGATTCTCATAAAGTAAACGTTAGAAAATAGGAGAGGATCAAGTAAATCTTCAGGAATTTGCCAAATGTGAGGACGTCATGCTCATAGGTCCCTTAAAGATAATGCAATCCCAAGCGGATGTTCAAGAGAGCAGAGTAAACTATGATTCGTCCATTGTTCCTCTTCGTGGTAGCGTACAACTTTAATTGGTTAAGAATTGTAGAACATAGAAATAAATTCAAAATTTCCCTCCTATGATTTTAGGACACATCTTTCAAATGAAAATGTTTTCAAATTTCAACTTAGGTCCTCGCTTTTCCATTAAATTCGGTGGAAATGGACCATAAGGTTTCAGAGTTTGTCCTTAGATCTCGCGTTGAAGGGGGTTAAATAGATTATCCATCAATAACTGGTAGTACAGTATGCCTGCAACTTTCTTGGCTTTCGAACGGTACCACTATGACTTACCATTTCGTATTTCACCCATACTAGTTATAGCCTAAAATCCTTTGCATAAGGGTTTAAGCCATAAATTTGATGGAATGAGTGTTTGAATGTCATAGATTTGTATTCCTTCAGGGCACGTGTTATGTAATATCCTGAATTTTTTCGACTTCTTGACACGTATTAAATTCTTGAAAATTTGTTAGTTTATAATTATATAAATATTATAAATCCTAAACTTATATATTTATATACTAAAAACTATAAACTTGAGTTTTATAAAAAAAACTTACAAAATAATAAAACTTATAAAACTTACTTGGATTTTTATAAAATAAAACATTTTATTTATTTTATAAAATCCAAGGACCAAAACTGTCATTTTCTGAAACTGGTTTTAAACTAAAACTTAACTTTTAAACGTAAAACGATAAAACGACAAACTTCAGGGACTTGTTCTGTAATAAACCCAAACTTCCGAGACTGAATCTAGTCGCGAGTTCGAGTCCCGTAGAAACCGGTTTTCATCCCCTTTTCATCGAAAACGCGTTTTCCGTCCAGGTTCGTTGTACCTCGGGCGTCGCCTTCCGCATGCGACCGAAACCCAAGTCATCCTGAAACCCAATTTCAGTTATAATGACCGCGTGAGTCGAATTCAATTCCGTCCCGTTCATCGGCCAACTCCCCAACCAATTCGACATTTAAACCTTAAATCGACTATAAATACCAGTCTCTACACCTTAACAACATCATCCCTTAACACTCAAAACCCTCAATTTCTCTGGTTTGAACCTGCATTGCCGACTGAGCGCTCGTGGACAGCCGACCAAACTCGGACGAGTTCTCCTTCATTTCGATACCATATCAGGTAATTCGAAAACCCATCGACTTCGTTTCCTTGCTAGGATCATTTGCCCTCTGTCAATTGTTAAAGACAGAGGGATCATCGGGTCGTATTTGGCCGGGGATCGTTCTAGGGTTCATGAGGGAAAAAGAGGGGAAACGTTTCAATTCTGTTTAAAAGAAATTCGTTACGTACAAGACACTAACGAACCCGTAGTCGGGATGGTTAGTGCTTGTGTGTATGGAACCGGGTGACCCGGGTTCGAATCCGGTCAACCCAGGTTTTTGCGTTTTCATTTTTTTTAGACTTTTAAAGAAGTTTAAAAATTCCTAATAATTTTTATAAATTAGGTTAAACCTTTATAAACTTAAAAATGAATTTTACTTATACTTTTATGTCCTGTATTCCTTTTAATCAAATAAAATGTAATTAAGTTTATAATAAAAATAGTACTAAACATTTAAAAAGTTTAAAAATATTTTTAAACTTTATAAAAACTTATGTTCTAAACACGAGATGTTTTATAAAACTCGAAACTGTAAATTTGATTAAACTCCTAAATTATTTCGGTGTTGGAAACTTGGAAAAATAAATAAATATAATTTATTTATTTTTAGGATGTTCATAAACCTTGTAAAACCTAAATTAAAGCAAACTTATGATTTATGAACCCCCATAAATGTAGAATACGTATAAACGTATGATTTTAAAACATAAACTTTATTTAAACAATTATAAACTTACAATTTAATACTTATGGTCTCATTTAAACTTTAAGAATGATTATACATCTTGTATTAAGATGTAAACTCTATGAGAAATTTTAATAAACCTTTATAAAAAAACTCATGAATGAATATTATTTATTTAAACTTATAACTAAATCCTAAATATTTTCTTTATTAAGTTACAAGTTAAATTATAAATGCTTAAAACACTTAAATACTTTAAGAATCTTAATGATCTACATTATAAAAATAATTATTCTTATAAATGGTTATTTATCTTTGTCACTACTTGTTAGTTAAATAATTTCATTTATCCTTAATAAATATGTTATTCTTAAAACAATACTTATTAACCTTTAACAATTATTAAGTCTTAAAATAATTTTTAATAAATAATTATTCTTTGAATATAAATCTTTAATAGCTATTCGTTAAACTATTACTTCAATTTCATTTACAAACACTTAGAAAACTATTTTGATCATTTATATCTAACTTGTGTAATTAATCATTGTACAACTTCTAAATGATTATGGTAATTCATGATCCTTCTATACTATAAACTATTTAAACTTTGATGTCCAAATCCTGTGACATTCATTTCCAACTAGAATATGTTAACATAAATCATTCCCGTCTCCCGTTTGGAACCCTAGTCAATCCCAGATCCTAGATCCTTGTCTTAGACTTTTACTTAAAACTTTAGACTTATATTCTTAGGCTTGTTGTGAGGATATTCTCCCTCAAATTCTTGCTACACTCAATCCTTGTCGGATACTCTTCATCCATTCCAAGTGAGTATACTTAGCCCCTTTTTCCTTTCTATACTTTTGGGGTGAAACATGTTCAAAACTTTAAACTTATACAATTCTTGTACAACTATGACTAGATGCTTATTCTTATGTTAAACTTGAGACTTGTATGCTTAGATTAAACTTAAAACTAGCACATTCATTAGCTTTGATCAAGCCGATAGTAACAATGATAGATCTATTGTATTTGACCAATCCACCTTGATTGATTGACCCCTTCGGGGGGGAGCCCTTGGTGATTGTTACTAAATTAAACTTTAAACTTGAGACTTATAAGGGTAACCTGCAGGTTATGCCTAAACTTGGTTGGAGGTTTGAAGTGCACAATGTTTAAGATACTTGTTCTCATACTTATATTATAGAATGCATATATCATAGTGAATTGTAAATTCTTCTCAAACACTTGTTAAACTGTGTCAAAACCTTTGTATCTCACCAACTATTTTGTAGTTGACAGATTCTTTCACATGTTTCAGGTTCTACAACATGAGACTTTATCGTGGTCACATAGGATGCTTGGACCTAGAATTCTTAATCAATTAGACTTGTATTCTTGCTATGTATTTGATTTATTCTTTGTATTGAACCTTTGAATCTATTTATTAATGGAATATTGAAACTTTAATAGTTAACCTTGTGCTGTTGAACAACCGCGTCCGCCCCGACGTATAATCCGCCGTCGGTTGGGGTGTGACACATCTTTCAAATGAAAATGTTTTCAAATTTCAACTTAGGTCCTCGCTTTTCCATTAAATTCGGTGGAAATGGACCATAAGGTTTCAGAGTTTGTCCTTAGATCTCGCGTTGAAGGGGGTTAAATAGATTATCCATCAATAACTGGTAGTACAGTATGCCTGCAACTTTCTTGGCTTTCGAACGGTACCACTATGACTTACCATTTCGTATTTCACCCATACTAGTTATAGCCTAAAATCCTTTGCATAAGGGTTTAAACCATAAATTTGATGGAAAGAGTGTTTGAATGTCATAGATTCGTATTCCTTCAGGGCACGTGTTAAGAAGTCGTTTCTAAACAGTAGTTGCTCTAAGGCTTTCTAATTACAGGTGACGGAGAGTAAGGGATTCGTATACGTCTCTACCTAGTTGGAAATCAGAAAGTCAATCAACAAAATGACATTTGAGGGAGAGCAGGTACAAAAAGGATATGAGACTATCCTATTCGGATCTATAAGGACAATATACGTAGAGTAACAAATAGGGATAATCACCATAAATAAACTTTGAATGATTACTAATAAAATTTTCAGTACACAAAGAATCATTCCAACATAAAGTTTCATTTTCTCCATTAAAATGGTTTTCAATAGGGCATTGAAGCACCAGGAGAAATCAAGATTTGCAAAACATACGTAGCAATGTTCACAAAAAAAGGGCATTAGTTTCATACTAAGCCATAGTTATCCCAAAAATAAAAAGTTTTCGTAAATCCAACTAAAAGAATCCTGGGCACAAGCCGCTCGGTGTCCATAGTAGAACTTCAAATGGTAGAAATAAACATGACAATGAACATCGTAAAGATGGTTCCTCCCAAGTAAACAAGTTTCTCAAGTTAGGTTTCCACAATATTAGCGTCGCGGTTAAGAGAATCAGGATTGAGTGTACCAAATTACCATAGTGAGTGCAGAGCACTTGCAATGGAAATTTCAAGTAGGTTTAAAACTGAATTATTAAGAATATTTATCAGGAGTATAGTGAGAATGACAAACACCAAAATGAGGATTTATACGAACGATCGTATAGAAAAGTTATATTGTCTAAGAAAAAGAAGCTTATATTTCTTTAAGGAATTTCTCCATCGATGTTAGAGTATGTTTGGATTATAAGATAAAATACGAGATTATACCGAGACCTCCGATGATAGTCGTACAGTTACTGCAAGTGTCGAGCGTTGCAAAGTCCCATACTGAATTTACGTGGCCAGTAAAATCTCAAGGGATATGATTTAGCAAGTAAAATAGATGAGAGAAAATCTCTGTTGCTCAAGATCCACTAAGGAGTTGATTAGATCAAATTCGAATTTCTCTTATTCCTTCAGAATTACGAGAACGTTACACTTTGATCCATTAAAGGAGTTAGAAATGTCGTGGTCTGATTCACGCTAGACCGAGAGTAGTCGCTTGCGTTGATGAACATATAACAAAATTGAAATGAGAAAATCTTTAGCCGGATCTCAAAGGTGAAGCAATACTTAACAAATAATTGCCAAATTCGGTCCAAATACCTATGTTAAATCAACTGCGAACATATATTTTCAGTGTCTCGGTCTAAATTGTCATGCAAAAGAAATCTCGATAATAGTTTTGGATCCATTACGATTCAAGGATAAAAGAGACAATATAAATTCCCATGTCACCTGAGGTAGCCCATCGCATCATTCGATGTCTTTGACTCAACCCTAAGGTTACGATAGTTTTTTTATCAATATTTGAATGACTAGGAATCGGGACTAGAAATACAGATTAATCATGAACATTAACTCGGACAGTAAGACTCACTAGAGTTCTCATGCACTGCAGATTATGATTACGTGTGCACCCGTAATGATAATTTACTTTGCATGGTCCCTACAGTGTTTCCCCTATCTCAAGCTCTCAACTAAAAAAAGGAACTGGAATGTTCATTGGATCACGTCATCATGTTGCACTTTCACGTAAAAGTGTGGATGTTCTATCTGATCACTTTTAACTATTTGTACCAATACTCATGGATCTGCAGACTAAGGCTGTTGTTGGATGGAGGTAATGATAGAGGGGAACAACCAGCGTCCTCTAATAAAATAAAAAGTGTGTGGTGGATGTAGGGCAGTAATAATAGGGCAGACATCCCCAAATCAGAGTAGAGCAAGTCATGCTACAAATTTGTACATATACGTGGATCCAATGATCCAACAAAACAAAAAGAGTCAATGGATCTCCTGACCCGTAGAGTTCTCTCCCGTTTAGTCCTACTTCTCCACCTCGGGTTCCCTTTAGATCGAGCAATTATGTCTGCCATATCTCATGGCAAAAGTTCTAGCCATACAATCCAACAGATCATGAAAGCAAGTATATACCGCACAAAGTGAAAACAATAGATGTCAAATAAGAAAAGCCGACTCAAGAACTGGAGTAGATGCAGGTGCAGTGTAGGTACATGTACAGCTCGAGGTAACACCAAGACAGATAGAGACGGATATAGATTACCGCAAACGTAACCAGAATCATCAAAGAGTACGCGTAGTGCCGTGACAACGACATGATTATGACAAAGCAATGTGTCGTAGATAAGCAAGAGGTAGTATGCAATGCACATATAATTCCTACGGTTCAATGCAATAAACTTAGAGTTATAGTCTAGGTCTAGTCTCGGGTAAACCTAATTCTCTATAACCAGTGCTCTGATACCAAGTCTGTCACACCCCACCAAGGCGGAAGTACGAGATGTAACCGGTACATCGCATTGAACACAAGTACAAGAGAAACTAAAAGGAAAGTTGTGCATTACATTGAACCATACTACATGCTTCTAACGAATGTACGAATACATGAAAATCCTAAATCAATACAAAGGGTGTAAAATGCCCATCTACAACCCAAAGTACATAATAATAACTCTTCCCAAAAGCAAGCCGTTTAAAGTTTGTTATCCCCATAACTGTTTACCTGAAAAGCATGTTTCAAAAACGGGTCAACTATAAAAATAGTTGGTGAGTACGCAGGTTTTACGACTCTATAAAAAGTAAGTAAATAAATTTCAAAATGTAATAGTAACCATCCGCAGATGATCAAGTACACGAGTTAAGATATAACTACCCTGAGCCACAATCAAAACCGTCAGACTAGTTGTTGCCCCTGTATCCAAGTGTCGAATGTGAACACCTACTATGGCTAATTATGCGCCCAAATGACCCTACAAGTCTGGTTGGCGCGACCAACCCTGGGCGGGGGTGTCAACCCAAATAGTACTATTCATAATTCCCACCGGCTATCCAAGCTAATTGATTGCGTTAAAGTGGGGACTTAATACATCCATAAGTAAACCCAGGTAACCCTAATCCCAAGTAACAACGTGTAGAGTGAAACAGCCTTTCCCCCGTAAAACAGTAAAAATTGAAAAGTGGGGCCGCGAAACTCACCTGAACAACATCGGTGATAAGTGTGACATAGTCAACAAAAACCGCAAAGTACGGTTAACATCCAAATTCTATTAAAGGCCAGCAGCCAAATGCAAGCAAAGTGTGGCTAGCAACTCAGTGCTACCAAGGTACGGCTAAATCCGCAAGAACCGCAAAAACATGTGTCCTAACCGAGTCCTACTAACCAAGTAGACATAAAAAATAGCATTTAGAACGCCTAAATTATATAAAACTGAGTCTACTACTCAAAAGTGGCTATGCAGTTGGTTGCATACCCAAAACCCGTGCACACACGTACGAACCGCTCAAAAGTTGTAAAACCGGCTTTTATATAAATTCGTGACTTTGAAACCTTAAGTTTTAGATTTTATTAATGAATATCAGTATTTATAATGTCATATATGATAAAATCTCAAGTCACAGTTTCGTTTGACCAAAAACGCGATTATGCGCGTAAAATAAGGTTTACGGTTTAAAAATCCGATTCATCCGAAATTAGGGTTTTAGTGTGATTTTAGCACCCAAATTAAAAGTCTAAATTTTATATTTTAAATGGGGTTATACTTCTGTCCAAAATCCCCTAGAATTTTTATAAAATCAATTTTATATAAAAATTTCCAAAATTAATAACTTTTTATAAAATTTAAATGGTCCATAATTCCAAAACCATACTTAGACATAAAGTTACTGCTTGAAATTTATACCAATTGATCATATACATAAATAAAAATTTCTGACCAATTTTCATATTTTTCCAATATCCAGATTATTTAATATGAAATTTCTGACCAATTTTCATATTGATCATATATATAAATAAAGTTACTGCTTGAACCCCAAAACCATTTGAACCCTAAATTGGAACCCTACACTCAATTTTGACTTCTAAAATGTCAATTTTGACTTTTCTTGGACTCCATTGACTTTCAAAAGTCAAAAAGCCCAAACTGTGACAATTCAAGGCGGCCATCGACGGATTATTGTTGAGTTGGACTCCACATGTTTACCCAAACGAGAATCGACCAAGTCCCGGCCCAAACATCAATCCAATTCAACCGATTAAGCGGGCATAATTCAAATTAAAACGAATTTGACTCCTGAAAGTCAAACCGTATCAATTTATGTTTAATTCGTATAAATGACGCGTAATCCATCCCAGAAATCATGCACCAGTCAACCTCGAGTGTACCTAGACTATTATCAGACCCAATCCATTCCCAAATCGATGGATTAACGCGTAATCAGTCACCCGTAATCATTGTGGACAAAATTGAAATTGAATCGGCTATTACACACAAAATTAATCAAATTAAACCTCTCTCTCACTCGCGTATAGCAACACACAAACTCTCCCAACCTCAGGCAAACCCGCATTTCATCTCTGGAGTCCTATCGATCATGAAGAACAGTCGGAGAGACACCGTAGCCGTCTGCATTCGTGCCCAAATCAATCAAGTAGGTTCTTACATCATTCGGTTTGTTTTTCAGTGCTCGTCAAAAGCCCCTTATCAATTCGCGTTCCTATTACGCATCGAACTCAATTGCGACTTGAGTTCGTGCCGTGTTCTTGCGTTTTCTGATTTGGGGATTTGATGAATTTAATTTTAGTATTTAAACTTTTGTGTTCCTGTTATAATCAGCGAACCACCCGGTCCGACTGGTTAAGACCACGCACCATCGGACCCGGTGGTGTGGGTTCGAAACCCACGGCCCGCGTGACTGTCCGACTTTTTGCACCTCGTTTAAAAACCCAAACCTGGACCCAACTCAGTCGCAGGATAAAACATTTCGGAATCCAATTCAATCACCGGACCTGCCTCGAGTGTGAAATGAATGCCACCACGAGTAACTGCGAGCCAAGAGGTACGTCTTTCGAGTTGAACAATAAGTATTATTTACCATTTGTGTGGTATTACACTGGGTAAAGCGATTGGTGTGAGTAAGTGATTTATGGTTCCGTGTGGGAACATGATGTGTGTTATGTGTTGTAGTAGTATGTAGAACTACGTGGAGTATGTGGTACGATTAATTGGTATTACGTTTTGGTGATCTGAGTACTGTAGAATTGCATTGATTGTAGTTAGGTGGGATAGTTTGGTTTGTTGACGTGCTTTAATGATGTTCTGTGTAACCTTGCGTGGTATACAATTGTGATTATTGTGTTAGCTTGATGAATTATTTTGTGATTATATGTGAGTTGCGTGGGATGCATATGCATCCGGTGTGCGTGAAGGTAGAAAGTTAGTGTGAGTATGATGGGAAAGGTTTAGAATCCGAGCAGTGATGTGGACTACCAAATTGCATTTGATCATCGTGATTTGGAAGTCTATGCTTACTCTCATATTTTGGATTTGCGCACATAATAAGCACTCTAGCGCTTTATCTTGAGTAGGATTAGGTGGTTAAGACGAAGCATACGAGATCGATCAGGCGTAATGCTCTTGCTAGAGGGAATGCAGAACCACCAGTCAAGACGACGGCTGCTGCAAGTGAAACTGCTAACGAAACGGGAGTAGTGTTGGAGCTTTTCGTGCGTAGTGTGACTAGAGCTTCGGTCGGCGACATACCGCGTGGAGCTATGATTTGAAACACGGTATGGAAAAGGAAAAGCAGTGCCAGCTATACGTGATATTCCTCCGGGATGTGGACCTGCACGGTTGAGAGATCGACCACATGCTGGGATTAAGAGAGCTTTGTTTTAAGGGGAACAGAGGAGGACACGCCAGATGCACCTGACGTGGTCTAGTAGTGATTTGGCGGGCCGTGTTTGGGATGCTCGATTGCTTGATGAGTAGTTAGTATGGCGTTTGTCACGAGAGATTTCTGGTTGATTTGACGTTATGACTAACTAGATGTTTACGTGGTATGATACTTAATGCAAATATTGAGTATTTGATTTGACATTGGTTCTGAGTTTTACCGCGTGGTGAATTGACCGTGATTAAAAATAGTCGTATTTATGATAGCCTACTATGGTGAGTGCAGTGTTAAATTTAGTGTGGTATGGTGTGATTATGTGATTACCTTTTGAACAACATGAGTTCATATTAAATGTAATTCTGGTTGTGGTGCTAGTGCATGGTTAATTAGATGGTATGAGTAGGCTTGTATAGACATGAGTTTTGAAATTTTCTGTGTCTGCAATCTTAAGATAGTGTCACCGATGTGATAATGGTCAGGTGATGTTTGGGGTGCAGTGGGTGTGTTGCACTTTGTGTGAAAGTGCAGGACGGGGTCCTGTGGGGAATTGTGGTTACATACGTCGTGTGTAGGTATAAAGGAACGGGAAGAGGTCATGTGGGGAATTATGACTTATATATTATGTGTATAAATGTTTAGGGTGACGTCTTGTGTCTACACTGATTAATGTGTTATCCTGAACCATCGGTACGACCCGCTGGGGTGAATAGAAGATAGGGTTCATTGTGTGTGTGTGTGTGACTATAAATGATGAGGCCATATTGTATATAGTTAGATTTACTCCGGTCCAGCTAGTTGTGTGCACTTCATGTGAGATTAGAAGGTTAGATTATTGGTGCTTACGAAGAACATTGTAAGTTCTATGATTATGTTGTGTCGGTGTGTCCTTGTAATACACGCTAAGTCGTGCATGAGACAGGTGGTAGGGTGCTCATAGTTGATATGTTAAGGTGATATGAGGAGTTTGACGTCATTCGAGACAATCGACAAGATGCTCTTGTAAGATACCTATAGTTATATCTCGAGGATGCGGAGTACAGACCGATGGGTGAAACGGTGAGAGTTAATGATGAAAGCGTTACATGGACGCTTGGTCGGCGATAGTTACGACGAAATCAAAATAACGGCATTGAAGATTCCAGCACGAGGCGAGGTTTGTGACGAACAGATCTCCATGAAACATGCTCCATATATAGAGGAGTGGAACGAAGGAAGGAGAAGTGTAGGAGTTCACTTGAGATTTGGAGAAAGAGATGCATAGGCTAGTACGCATACGACTGATTTAGGAGAAGCAAGCTCATGCGGAGCATCAAAAGAGATAACGTGGAAACTTTTAGATCAATCATGATCATATTGTTCAAATCCTTAAATTATCAGAGGACGACGATCGAGGCACTAACGCTAAGCGGCGTATGCTTACGTATAAGATGCGGTGGGTGCAAGGTAATGGAGTAATGAGATAATGCGATGAGAAAACATCAGTAGAGATCAGTAAAGCTTTGCACAAGTTCTTCGGAGTCATATAGGAACAAGAGAGGTATCGCATCTGTGAGCAAGGCAGTAGTGCTTGAGTTTTTGAGAAGTCATCACTAGGTGACAACTAAAAGAAGAGACAAGAGGGACGGTGAATGATCCAATAATGGAAAGCAAGGAACCCTACTTGGGTATGACTATCGGAGTGAATAGGTCACTCGAAATTATAAAAAGAAGGGACGTCATGTATGATGTGAGCGGATCTAGAAGTGCAATAATTGACAATGAGTGTCTTAGCAATAACGGTCGGGAAGGCGAGTATTAAGGGGATATGTAGGTGATCCTACAAGTCCCAAGGTTGAAAACGAGCAATGGATGAAACTTCTTCGAACACTACGGATGGTGGCCGTGTTGAAAGGTAATGGCCTCGATGAGGTGTGCAAGAGAGGGCGGGTAGCACCAAAGAATTCTGTGTACACCAATGGTAGCAGGAAGTTGGACGGTGTTGGTTCGTGCCGACATAGGATTCGAGGACGAATCCTCTTTTAAGAGGAATAGACTTGTAACGTCCCGAAAATTCATAGATTTATAATTCGGGTTAGCGAATAAACCGAATTCTAGGTTATCAACCTTGTTATTTTTTTTAGCTTTCACGAGGAGCTCAGACTAACGAGATTAGAATGACCGGTAGCCACATGGCGTGATAGTTTAGACCAAAGGGTACAGATTGAAAGTATGAGGACCCGGATGTAAAACCAGAAAATATATCATCTTTTGTGTAAACCCTAGGCATTCTTAGCCTTGGCTTGGGAGGTGCGGCTGCCGCAAGGAGGAGACGCCGACAGCACCAGGAAGCTGGCGACGACGGTTCGTGGCGGTTTAAAAGCACTCTTCCCGTATAACAAAGGTAAATCCATCCACACTTTGATTCACCTTGCTCTTGTTCATTACGTTCACCCTAATCACGACTGTAACAAGGTGCGTGAGTAATCGAAGCTTGAAGGTTGTTTGTGGGGTTCGCACGGGTTGCGCACGGTGGTGAGGCTGCCATAACTCATGAATGTCACACCCCGACCGGCGGTGGATTATACTCCGGGGCTGACGCGGTTGTTCATAAGCACATGATCATCTATTAGTAAGTGATAATATTTATTCAACATAATTAAAGCATCCATTACAAATACAATTGGAAAACAAAGAGTTCAAACATAACATAATTAAACTAAATTGAAACTAGGTCCATGTCCTATGTGATGAAGTAGTGTCCTCAAACTGGTGCACCTGAAACATGTGAGTAAATGTCAACTACAAGTAGTTGGTGAGTAACATAGGTTTTGACACTAACAAAATTTAAGTAGAAAGTATTTGTAATTCAATATTGTTTAAAGCGTAACTATGGCATAAATGTGAAAACATACAAGGTTCTAAGCGTACAATTCAATCTGTAGTAAATGGAAAACTAGTAAGTACAATCCCATTGATTGTGTTTTGGAAAAATAGTAATGTGGTACACACAAAACCCGCCAAGGTCTGTGTAAACTAGAATCGGATTCCCCTATGAATGATCATGTTAGGTACTACCGTAGGCCTAGGTAGCAGGTTAATGAATGTACTGACATGAACACATGTAATGGCCGCCAAGTAGTTTAAGACATAAAGCACATAGTAAATAACATGAGAACAATGGTATTGAATTTGGTATGTATAGTATGTAAACATGTTCCACCCCGAGTATTTGTAAATAATAGTAAAGAGAAAGGGGGCTATGAAACTCACTTGTATTGAAGCTAGAATTGGTATGGATTGGTAAAGACTGATAGGCCTCGTGAGGATTTCTCACAATAAGCCTACACGTGTAATGGTACTCTAAATTCAATGTACATCTAAATGGTTTTAAGAAGATTTTGGGACTTTAGGGTTTCATGGGGTTTTTGAGACTTGAGCATGTAATTTGTGTAAGTTTGTAGGAAAATATATGCATTTATCACGCTAAAATGTTTGGACTTTGTTCGCATAATTATTTTTCAGTAGTTAAATAAATAATAGTATGGAAGGAGATATATATATTATTAAAAGTGGAATAAATATACTATGGAATGGAAAATAATGTGCTTGAAACTATTTACATAATCATTCTAAAAATGATTTATAATAAATTATAAAGTGGAAAAGGTTTAACAAATTTTATTTTGTGTAAACAAATTAATTTGTTAAATTATTAGTTAATGAAAATTAAGTAATTAATCCATTAATAAAATTGTTATTTAATGTAGAAATGGTTAATTAGTCCATTAAGGCATTTTAAATGCATTATAAAGACCAATTAATCTTTAAACATAATTAATTGAATTTTGTATAAAATAATTATTTAAAATAATTATTTAGGTGTTTATAAATCTTAATAGAATTTTAAATAAATATTCTTACCATAATACTTACTTTTGAAAAAGACTTTAGTACGGTTTAAACATATAATTAAAATTTGGAAAATACATTATTAACATAAATAAATAACATAGTTAAATTTTTCTAAACAAATCATTTTTATTATTTATTTATGATTTTAAAATGCTTTATAATATGGTTTTAACCAAAATAAAATAAATAAATATTTGTTTTATAATTTCTGTTTTTATACAACTTTCAGAATATGTTTATGGAATTTATATAAATTAAATGGGAATTTTTGAAAATGGATAATGTATTACAATAATAAAAGGAATTAAATCAAAAATGAAATTGGTGGCCGGGACCCGAACCCGCGCCACTTCCGGGTAACACAAACGCGCACACACTAACCACTAGACCAGGGCTTATGCCTTGGTCTGAAGCCGACTCGAAATGGTTTTAACATACACGCTCAAATCATCATCTTCCCCAATTATACACCTGTAACCCTAGCCCATCAATTCCCTCGATTTGTCAATGATTTGAATCCGAATTCATGGGGCTTTTGATCGTGGGATTGAGACGAGTTGAATGGAACAATTTTTACCTGAAATGGTTGCGTAGGTTAGGAGAACGACTGGGCAGAACAGAGTTCTGTTCATCGGCAGAAACTCAAGCTCCATAGGTGAATTCAAACGCAATTGTGAGTGTAGAAAGTTTGTGATGGGTTTTGCCTACGATAGTGGGTGCCTATTTATACCCAATTTAGGCTTTAATGGCTCGAACATTAAATGATTGAGAGCGGGTTCTTCGGTTACGAGTTAGTCATCAAAACATTCATAAAAATCAAATTAATCTCAAGTAATTAGTCGTTTAATGGGTTTAAAGATGTTGCCGTTATCGGTTTCGAGTGAAAATGTCTCAGTTGCGAGATTGGGAATTAGCCGGGTAGAATCGGTGGAGGTGGGTTTTGAACCCATGATTGATTCGAGAGGGTGAAAGAATGCGAATTTGGCAGAACAGGTCCTCCAAGTTTCGGGGTATTAATATTTTATGTAAAAACATTAGTTTTTAATTAGAAACAAAGTTTTAGGATTAATCATTTGAACCCTGAACTTTTTGTAAAACATAATTTTATTAAATCTTATATTTTTTTTATAAAATCTAATAAATTATTATATTATAATTAAATGTTATAAATATAAAAATGAAATTTATGAAATAAATTTTTATTCTTATTAAAACAACGTAAACCCTAATTTTTTTTGAATGTATAATTTGAGTTTTGTAAATTATATATTTATAGAATATATATTTGTAGGTTTAGAAATAAATTAGCATATATATATATATATATATTTATTTCATATAATAATAACAATTATATAACTCTTTATATAAATATTTATTACTCTTGAATTCAAAATTAATTGCACTCAATATATGTATGTATGAATTACAATGAATAAATAGGATGCTTTCCTAAATACAGATCATAAAATAATGAAATTACATGTGCTGAAAAAGTTAAAATAAGTTCGGAATTTCCTGGGGATTACAGTCTCCCATACTTTAGGGAATTTCGTTCCGAAATTATTTAGGAGGAGGATCCATGAAAAAGGGGTGTGTGTTTGGATTCTCATCTAGATTTACTTTTCGGTTTGAGGAGTATAGTTGATGACAAGGTTCAGCTCAGGTCATTGCGTCAGGTATGTGTGGTGGTAGTGGATCTTGTTTGAGTGGATGTTAGGAGAAGATTGCTCTAGAATGATTTTGGACTCAAATGATGGGATGCATCACTTGTAATGGGGATAATGAGAATTTTAAGATCTAAACTGGTTTAGGATAATGAAACTGGATAAGGATTTCACAACTATTGGTCAAGATCATTGTAATAGGAAACCCTACGTGATACGGATAACATTACTTCTAACAATATGACAGGAGCATTTATGTGCAGGATATACCAGTGGTATTTCCACTATGCCCTTATCATATCCCATTAGTTTCGTTACTGTATATCAACATAGGTTTTATGTCATCACAAACGACAGATTTACTATGTTTTTCATGCGCTGATTTTTATAATTATGTGTGCACCCGTAATTACTCAAATCGCCGTATGGCCCATATAGATCATTCTATTGCGTGTGGGTACAGAGGTGGGGGGAAACACCCAAAAACTTTTAGTTTATTATTGTTTTAATGCATGAGTTGTTAATAAGTAATCTCATACGTGGGTGCCCTAAGTAGATGGTATACCCTCCAGGTTACCCATAAAGTTTATAGCTCTCTCGTGTTTGAAGAAGAATACGTCAAACCCTGAATAGTTCAAAGTTTATAGTTATCAAGTTTCATGGATAAAGTGAATGATCACGCCTCATGTATATAGTGAACAATCAACAACAAAGAATGTAAACAGTCTAGTTTTGTGTGTAATGTAAACACTCAAGTTTCATGTATTGCGTAAATAATCTAGTATTATGCATATTGCAAATAACCAAGTGCCATGTATCGTGTGAACAATCTAGTATCATGTATATTGCAAGTAATCAATTTCCATTTAAAATGTGATCAATCTATTATCATATATATAGTAAGTAATCAAGTTCTATCTATAATGTGATCAATATGTATATTGCAAGTAATCAAGTTTCATATATAATGGAAATAATTATGTACCTTGTATACAACCAAGTTCCCAGTATAAAGTGAACAATCAAGTTGAGTGTATAGTGTAAACAATTTAGTCTCAAGTATATTATGAACGTTCATATATAAATAATTGAACCTCGTGAGTAACGTAAACTATCGAATATTGTCGGTGATCGAGTGCTGCGGGCAAGCGTGTTGCATAATGTAGGTAGTTGGGTTTTAAGTTTTCAATTTTTGTTGATGAATGGTTAACGCCTGTGTGAAAGGATTCATCTTTTCGAGGTGGCTAGTAAGTTCATACATTTTCGAAGGCGCAAGGTGATGAGAAATTTTTACAGGTATTTAGAATTAATAACTGATTTGAGCTTTTTTTTTTTGTAAATAACAAGTAATTGAAATTTATCCATGTTTGTAAACTAATAAGTGAAAGTAGTAGGTGGAATAACAAGGTAATTGAGTAAGTAAAAACCTTTTTATTTATCTAGTTATCATAAAGATAATATTTCAAAAATAATAATAATAATAATAATGACCAAATTATTTCGTAATTAGGCCAAGAATTTAAAAGTAACGAATTAAGGGGCCGTAATGAAATAGTTAATCGAGTCATAATTAATTATTAACTAAGATAATCAGATAAATGTTTTTATATATTTTTTTTATAAAACATATTGCATTAAGTTCCTTCACAAGGTAAAGAGGTTTGTAAATAATTTATAATCTAGATAAAATTTATAAATCAAGGGTTTGACAAAGGTTTTGTTTGAACAAAATAACTACATTAGTCAAATCAGGAAATAACAGAATAATGAGTTTGCAAAGAAGGTTTAGATATCAATCATTAAGGAGAGTTCAAAATAATAACATTTATATATGGGTATAGGGTATGGGTTTCAGTTTTTTTTTTTTTTTTTTAAGAAGACGCGAAATGGAATATCCGGTTAACATCTCAGATACTTCTCCACCAGAAGGTAGATGAGCACCAAGGCGAACATCGTTGTGGTTATTCGTATTGTAAACCGGGCTTCAGCCCTAGTTATTTTCGTACGTGCTTCAAGTATTCCCTGGTCTCCATTCCTTGCCACAGAAATTATGCGGTCCATACATATAGGTGAGCGGTATCAGCTGAGATTCCTAAGGCACTGGTAGGTTCCTTGGCTTGTCCTGCTGCTGGGTCTGGGTGGTATAGGTTTGGTGTTTAGATAAGGGTCTATCGGAGGTGGTGATTTAGCTGCTTGGTGTCTTAAGCCTGCTCCTAAGCAAATAAGATCTGTGGTCAAACATGGGTCTGGTTGTGACAATCCGGACTTTTAGGTTAACTCCGTTAATCAAATCCAGTTAAAAGTTAACCTAATTAACCCAATCCAAACACCAGGGACTTATTCTGCCAATCCCTAAACTCCTATGAATGAAACCTAGGAGGACTAGATCTGTAATTATCCAAACCTCAATTTCTGTTGACTTTGAAAGTCAAAATTGAAGGGTTTTGTGTTCCTGTTGACTTTTGATAGTCAAACTAACATGTTCTTAACCTAACTCAAACCAGAGGGACCAACTCTGACTATTCCTAAACATATGAACATGAAATTTCAGGGACTAACCTTGTAATTACTGATTTCTCGATTCTGGTTGACTAACAGAAAGTCAAACTTGTAGCTTCTATTCAAATTCAAGGCAAAAATCGAAATTCGTTGGAACCCATAACCGAAGTAGATGATTAATGGCATTCACGGCCATCATTGAGCCATTAAACCTCGTTATTACGTGCAATAGACCTCAATTATGGTGAATCAAAGCAAAACCGTCGACCTCCTTATCGGATATCATCAAATTCGACGGATTCATGTATTATCCTCACGAATTGAGCGTAAAAACATCTTAGTCGCATCAGTTGGAACCTATTACATTACTCAATTCGTTCAGAGAAGCTGCTTGAGTCGTCGGAGTATAAACTGGCGCAACCGGACCTGCATCCTAGTCAATCTCGATCAATTCGCGTCTTGTTCTGGTAATTGAACACACCTCTAGATTCTTTTTCATCTCTAGCATGAAAGCCCTAACCTAATTATGGCTTATAACATCGAATAAATCACAAACCAATTTCTAGGGTTCATCCGAATACGGTTTATTCGAACCCTAACCTAAACACGGTTGCAATTCAATTAAATCAAATGAGTAGCTTCGAGATTCATCATTCATTGAAACCCCTATGATAATTTGATCATACAACATCGATTTGTTCAAGATCCCGAAACTAGGGTTTGTTCGTAATTCAATTTGGGGGTTTCAATCTTAAACGTTATCTCAATCAAATTAAATCATATCATTGGACTCGAAATGTCCTGTTTAGTAAAAGCCCTATGTTTTCGTTGGAATTTAACATCCAATTTAATCAATTTGATTTGTGGTTTCTAATCTAGGGTTTCGGGTTTTAATTCGGGTAACTAACGGTGTTGTATTCAACGAATTTGCAATTAAACTCACACATAGATTCACTATAACCTGATTATCAAAACCCCTATGTCACCTTGTGAAATCACGATTGAACCAGTGGGTTTTGGCTTGACCGATCGTGATTGAGTATGGGGAGAAGGGTTCTTCGGACCTTCGATTAAAACCGGTTAGATGCAATCTCTGTTGCGACTCCCTAGCGGGCTGGAGTGGTTAAGTCAGTGTGCTGGTAGGGAGGAGACCCGGGTTCGAGTCTCCCCACACCCATTCTTTTTTAAAACCCGTTTTTAGTTATCATTTTAATATAAAAATTAATTGTTATATTATTATAATATTATATTAAAGCGCTTTAGCCCGGAAAACAACCCGTAGGCTCGGGTTTGGTTTGTAAACCATATTTATTATTAAAAACTCATTTCTAAAATAATATTTATATTATTTTCAACCCAAAACTCTAACTAAAAATAATATATATATATATATATATATTAATTTCATCACGTTCATAAACATTTTTGTAGCGTTTCAAGTTATGAATAATATAGTTATTCGTATTATTTACACTCGTTACATCCTCGAATAAAAATAATAAATTATTATTTCTGTCACGCGAGTTAATTATTTACATTACTTCGCTAAACTTAAAAATAATATAATAAATTATATTATTTTTCTAGACTTTTAGTTAACGACAAAATGCTCGAGTATATTTATATTCGTCGCGTAGCGTATATATATCTTAATTATTCAAAGAATTCTTATTCCCGTGGACGCGTTCGCCCACTCTTGAATATTAGAGCGTTTCTTTAGGACGTCTCTCATTCCGTGTCGCTGTCACAATTCTCATTATTATCCCTAATTTATGTGTTTTTAGTTTTAGGGCATTCGTAAGTCTTTTGAGACTTACACTCGTGGTTCCAACTTACTTCTTGTATGATACTACCTACTACGCAACGCAGGTGAGTTTCACGACCCCTTTTTACCTGTTTTACTATTGGGGGAGAAACATGCTTACACACAAACGTATTTTACTTGTTTTCCTGTTGAGGAAGAAACAAACATGAAACACCAACTATCATACTTTTACTTGTTTTCCCCGTGGGGGAGAAACAGGTACGCAAGCAAATACTGTTTTCCCGCCAGGGGAGAAAACATGACGCAACTATTTGATTATGGTACTTTATATGATATCACTGTTGAGACTAAGCGTAACATGCTATCACAGAAAGTCCTCATCTTATTTCGAACCGTTAATATGGATCTTAGCGAGGTAATGTTTAGTAGTACTACTGGGTTTGACAAATCCCACCCGCGTTAGTCGCGCTAACTCGATTGGATATCGAACGGGTGAAATGTTAGCCTACTCACATGTGCCAGAGTTGATAGACCTGGCAGGAGGCATACAAACACAGTCAGCTTCGGTTGCGAGCGCTTTAGTAAGACATGAACATAGGTTAGCTACCTATAGATATGCATATTGAATGTACATAATCTGGCAAACACACTCTTATTGTAAACTTTAAACTTGTGAACTCACCAACCTCGTGTTGACACTTTTTCTTACATGTTTCTCAGGTCGCTAAGGCACAGGTTGCACACATAGGGCATGCATGGAGTCCTACTGTCATATCATCCATTTCAAACATTTGAAACACTTTACTTATTTACATATATGGACATCTATTGCGTGTAATTACTTTTGATTTCATATTAACGTTTACGCTTCCGCATTAACTCTGAACTTTTATGTTTTGACATTTCAAGTCCCATATAGTGTTGTTTGATGTAACTAATGACTGAGATCCTGGTGTGTCACCTTCCAAACGGTAAAACTCCGTTAGTTGAAATTGGGGGTGTGACAGATTGGTATCAGAGCCATTGGTTATAGAGAACTAGGATTGCATACTAGACTATAACCTCACACAATAGTTACACGGCACAGACACTTATACGTGATACATATAGCAACTATACATTGCAGTGCAGGCATGTTAATACCATCCGTATCATCCTCAGTTGGCGAGGGACACATCATTTGCATTGCATCATCGTTCCCAGTGGCGAAACTCGGTGAATCACCAGAACATCATCCACTCCCGTCCGAGGGCAGCGAGACGGAGCCTTCGGAGGAGTCACTTACATCACCATCACCGGTTAGGTATGGTGGGCCTTCTCATGTCCATGTTTTGGTACGACACTCAGCTAGCACATATCTCTTTGGGAGTAAGGATCGTCGGAGGTGAGTCCCTACTGTACCCGCCAGCAATAATACGCCAAATGAAGGCAGACCGTTGCACGCATTATTGCAGAATCCATTGACATGTAGATGTCATCACTTTCCCGAGCCATGGGCTCGCATCTTTGTTCGATATTCTATTGAGAGTAGATTGACCACAAATCTAAGAACGCATTGCTCAATGCATACTCAAACCCTATTCTGACTCAGTGGGAAGAACAACTACTTTCCTTCTTCCAGTAACACATTCATGAACTAGTTTCGCTCATCGAAGTAGTATTTCATGTACATGTTTGTTTCGTGTACATGTTCCCATCTACAATCCACTGGATTGGACTCTTGTATTATGTTCCAACTCAAGTGAATACCCGGATCAAACAATTTCTGACTACTCATCCTGATATGAGTCCTAGTCAATCAACTTATGGTTGATGACTACACCTTTCAATGACCTATCATCTCTAACAACACTATGTATTCGGCAATAAAAATTGAGGGACATTTTGACACAGGACAGGGAGAACTAGGGTGAGCATGCAAAGCAAATTATCATTGCGGGTGCACACGTAATAATAATTTGAAGTGCATGTAAGTCCTGGTGAAGCCTAGTGTGTGGATAAATGGTCCTAAGCAGTAATCTACAAACTTAAACTTCCACTATCAGTAGAAGTTCTTGTAACCTACTCAACGACTAGTTGGTATAGTTAAACTCGTTCAACAACTGATAGACGCGACTATCAAGTTGAAGATGTTTACGGACACACAGAACTATCATTAATGGAATCCATCATGTTATTTTCACCCATGTAAGAGTCTTAGTGACCTTACGACTCTCATTCAACTTGATCAAGGAAACAATCTCGATTGAATCTTTAATAGAACCTCATGGTAAACCCACTGACTCCAACTTCGTAAACAGTAAATTGTGGAATCCTTTCTAAGCTAACACGTTTTCCCTTACGCTCCAACAATAAATCTCATTCGACCCTATTACCTTATCCGATGACTAATCCTTAGTCTAATACGAATTATACCCAGCATATTCAATCCTGTAAACGAATTTCTTTCTTCACGAAATGATTCCGTTGATCCAATGACATTAGGAAACGAAGATTTAACCTAACCAACCATCAGTTGAACGTATTTACTTAGACATACATCTTATCTCTTATGCTACTGGAATCTATATCTCATTAGACTCTCCTTTCTTACATGTGAACCTCTTCCCTTAGCCTATGCATTGGCTGACACTTGCTTTATAAGCACGGGTCTCACTAGAAGTCTCAGTATGACTTCACAAATCCCATATTAGTGTGTCGTGCTCCAACTCTATTAAAAGCCAAGTATACTATTGAGATAGCAGATGCTCAGAAAATCGAAACAACTCGCATTCTTACAGATGTAAACTAGTATTAGCTAGTCATAAACTTGACATTGACCTTCTGTCAGTTACACTTGGCAGTTTCGACCTTATTGTCGGTATGAATTGGTTATCCAAGAACCAACCTTAGGCCAGCTGTTGTGATAAGCACAGAAATGTCTTCGAAAAGGTCATACTACTATTTTGGCTCTCGTCGCCGAGCAGTCATCTGAGGAGAAGAAAATTGATGATATCCCAATCGTACGTAACTATCCGGAAGTATTTCCCTAGAACTTGCCTAGTCTGCCACTGTACCGTCATGTTGAATTCCAAATCGATCTAGCACCCGGAGCGGCACCGATCACTCGGGCACCTTCTAGACTTGCACCTAGTGAGCTGCAAGAATTATCAACACAACTACAAGAGTTGTTAGATAAGGGTTTCATCCGACCTAGTTCATCACCGTGGGGAGCTCCGGTACTATTTGTCAAGAAGAAGGACGGAACTTTTCGTATGGGTTTTGACTATCGGGAGCTGAATAAAGTCACAATCAAGAACCGCTACCCTTTACCTCGCATAGATGACCTTGTTGATCAACTCCAAGGATCGAATTTCTATTCCAAAATAGATCTTAGGTCCGGTTACCATCAGTTAAGAGTCCAAGGAGAGAATATCTCTAAGACTGCATTCAGAACGAGGTACGGTCATTACGAATTTATGGTCATGCCTTTCGGTTTAACCAACGCACCCGCGATATTCATGGACCTCATGAACCGTGTGTGTAAGCCTTACCTTGACCAGTTCGTTATCGTTTTCATCGACGACATCCTCATCTATTCCAAGAACAAGGAGGAACATGAGAAACATCTACGCCTAATTTTGGAACTACTCAAGCAGAACAACTGTATGCTAAGTTTTCCAAGTGTGAATTTTGGATCCGGGAAGTTCAGTTTCTAGGGCATGTGGTAAATGAAAAAGGGATACATGTCGATCCATCCAAAATAGAAGCCATCAAGAATTGGGCAGCACCGACGACTCCGACTGAGGTGCGACAATTTCTGGGATTGGCTGGATATTACCGTCGATTCATCGAAGGATTTTCCAAAATTGCTCAACCTCTCACCGCCCTAACTCAAAAAGGAAAATCCTATAATTGGGGCGATAACCAAGAGTCAGCTTTCCAGCACCTCAAACAGAAACTTTGCAGTGCACCTATTTTCGCTCTTCCGGAAGGAACCGATGGTTTTGTGGTGTATTGTGATGCATCAATCCAAGGCCTGGGTTGTGTCTTAATGCAACGCGAAAAGGTAATCGCATACGCTTCACGTCAGTTAAAGGTTCACGAGAAAAACTACACCACTCATGACCTAGAGTTGGGAGCAGTAGTTTTTGCACTTAAGATATGGAGACATTACTTGTACAGTACCAAATGCACCATCTACACCGACCACAAGAGCCTCCGGCATATCTTCGAGCAGAAGGAGTTGAACATGTGACAACGTCGTTGGGTTAAACTTTTAAATGATTATGACTGTGCGATCCGGTATCATCCGGGTAAAGCTAACGTTGTGACTGATGCACTAAGTCGAAAGGAAACGAAACCCAAACGAGTTCGAGCGTTACAACTCACTATTCACCCTGAATTGCCTGACAGAATCCGTAGTGCTCAACTTGAAGCCTTGAAAGAAGATAACCTACCGTTAGAAGGTACACGCGGCATGGAAGCACAACTTGAGGTAAAATCTGACGGAATTCGTTACTTCGTCGAACGAATATGGATTCCAGTGTTCGAAAATTTAAGGGAACTAATCATGGATGAAGCTCATAAATCTCGTTACTCCATTCATCCGGGTTCCGATAAAATGTACCATAACCTAAAAGTACTTTATTGGTGGCTGAAGATGAAGGCCGATATAGCCACCTATGTTAGCAAGTGTCTGACCTACGCGAAGGTCAAAGTTGAATATCAAAAACCATCCGGTCTCCTGCAGCAACCAGAAATTCCCATGTGGAAATGGGAACAAATATCCATGGATTTCATCACCAAATTACCACGAACTCCTACTGGATGCGATACCATTTGGGTAATTGTTGATCGACTAACAAAGTCTGCTCACTTTCTAGCAATCAAAGAAACCGACAAAATGGATAAACTCACTCGAATATACTTGAAAGAAGTAGTCTCTCGGCACGGAGTGCCTATCTCTATCATTTCAAATCGTGATGCACGATTCACTTACCGTTTCTTGCAGTCGTTACAACTTACCATCCTCAAACTGATGGTCAAACAGAACGTACTATCCAAACTCTGAAGGACATGCTACGAGCTTGTATGATCGATTTCGGTAACACTTGGGAGTCTCACCTACCGTTGGTGGAGTTCTCCTACAACAACAGCTATCACACTAGCATCAAGGCAGCTCCATTTGAAGCACTTTATGGATGGAAATGACGTTCTCCCATTTGTTGGACCGAGGTTGGAGATAGCCAACTCACAGGTCCTGAACTTGTATTTGAAACTTCCAAAAAGATCGTTCAAATTAGAAACCGTATGGCGGCAGCTCGTGATCGTCAAAAGAGCTATGCCGACAAGCGTCGTAAACCTTTGGAGTTTCAAATAGGTGACATGGTCTTACTCAAAGTCTCACCTTGGAAAGGTGTCATTCGTTTCGGGAAACGAGGCGAACTGAATCCTCGTTATGTTGGACCATTCAAGATAATGAAGAGAATCGGACCAGTAGCGTATCAACTGGACCTACTTGAAGGACTTAGTGGTGTGCACAACGTCTTTCACGTCTCAAATTTAAAGAAATGCCTAGCAGACGAATCACTCGCAGTTCCTCTTGGGGAACTACACGTTGATGAACAGTTACGTTTCATCGAAGAACCCGTGGAAATTATGGATAGGGAAATCAAAACGTTAAAGTACAGTAAAATCCCTATTGTCTGAGTTAGTTGGAATTCGAAAGGCGTACCGGAATTCACGAGGGAGCGCGAGGGTCAGATGATACGCAAGTATCCGCATCTACTCAAGCAATCCACTTCAAACTCTTAATGTACTATTCTAATTTTCGGGACTTTCAACTAGGGGATGATGTGACATCCTATAAAAAAAATTTTATTTTAATTTTCGAGACGAAAATTCTTTCAACTAGGGGATGATGTGATAATCCGGACGTTTAGGTTAACTCCGTTAATCAAATCCAGTTAAAAGTTAACCTAATTAACCCAATCCAAACACCAGGGACTTATTCTGCCAATCCCTAAACTCCTATGAATGAAACCTAGGAGGACTAGATCTGTAATTACCCAAACCTCAATTTCTGTTGACTTTGAAAGTCAAAATTGAAGGGTTTTGTGTTCCTGTTGACTTTTGATAGTCAAACTAACATGTTCTTAACCTAACTCAAACCAGAGGGACCAACTCTGACTATTCCTAAACATATGAACATGAAATTTCAGGGACTAACCTTGTAATTACTGATTTCTCGATTCTGGTTGACTAACAAAAAGTCAAACTTGTAGCTTCTATTCAAATTCAAGGCAAAAATTGAAATTCGTTGGAACCCATAACCGAAGTAGATGATTAATGGCATTCACGGCCATCATTGAGCCATTAAACCTCGTTATTACGTGCAATAGACCTCAATTATAGTGAATCAAAGCAAAACCGTCGACCTCCTTATCGGATATCATCAAATTCGACGGATTCATGTATTATCCTCACGAATTGAGCATAAAAACATCTTAGTCGCATCAGTTGGAACCTATTACATTACTCAATTCGATCAGAGAAGCTGCTTGAGTCGTCGGAGTACAAACTCGCGCAACCGGACCTGCATCCTAGTCAATCTCGATCAATTCGCGTCTTGTTCTGGTAATTGAACACACCTCTAGATTCTTTTTCATCTCTAGCATGAAAGCCCTAACCTAATTATGGCTTATAACATCGAATAAATCACAAACCAATTTCTAGGGTTCATCCGAATACGGTTTAGTCGAACCCTAACCTAAACACGGTTGCAATTCAATTAAATCAAATGAGTAGCTTCGAGATTCATCATTCATTGAAACCCCTATGATAATTTGATCATACAACATCGATTTGTTCAAGATCCCGAAACTAGGGTTTGTTCGTAATTCAATTTGGGGGTTTCAATCTTAAACGTTATCTCAATCAAATTAAATCATATCATTGGACTCGAAATGTCCTGTTTAGTAAAAGCCCTATGTTTTCGTTGGAATTTAACATCCAATTTAATCAATTTGATTTGTGGTTTCTAATCTAGGGTTTCGGGTTTTAATTCGGGTAACTAACGGTGTTGTATTCAACGAATTTGCAATTAAACTCACACATAGATTCGCTATAACCTGATTATCAAAACCCCTATGTCACCTTGTGAAATCACGATTGAACCAGTGGGTTTTGGCTTGACCGATCGTGATTGAGTATGGGGAGAAGGGTTCTTCGGACCTTCGATTAAAACCGGTTAGATGCAATCTCTGTTGCGACTCCCTAGCGGGCTGGAGTGGTTAAGTCAGTGTGCTGGTAGGGAGGAGACCCGGGTTCGAGTCTCCCCACACCCATTCTTTTTTAAAACCCGTTTTTAGTTATCATTTTAATATAAAAATTAATTGTTATATTATTATAATATTATATTAAAGCGCTTTAGCCCGGAAAACAACCCGTAGGCTCGGGTTTGGTTTGTAAACCATATTTATTATTAAAAACTCATTTCTAAAATAATATTTATATTATTTTCAACCCAAAACTCTAACTAAAAATAATATATATATATATATATATATATTAATTTCATCACGTTCATAAACATTTTTGTAGCGTTTCAAGTTATGAATAATATAGTTATTCGTATTATTTACACTCGTTACATCCTCGAATAAAAATAATAAATTATTATTTCTGTCACGCGAGTTAATTATTTACATTACTTCGCTAAACTTAAAAATAATATAATAAATTATATTATTTTTCTAGACTTTTAGTTAACGACAAAATGCTCGAGTATATTTATATTCGTCGCGTAGCGTATATATATCTTAATTATTCAAAGAATTCTTATTCCCGTGGACGCGTTCGCCCACTCTTGAATATTAGAGCGTTTCTTTAGGACGTCTCTCATTCCGTGTCGCTGTCACAATTCTCATTATTATCCCTAATTTATGTGTTTATAATTTTAGGGCATTCGTAAGTCTTTTGAGACTTACACTCGTGGTTCCAACTTACTTCTTGTATGATACTACCTACTACGCAACGCAGGTGAGTTTCACGGCCCTTTTTTACCTGTTTTACTATTGGGGGAGAAACATGCTTACACACAAACGTATTTTACTTGTTTTCCTGTTGAGGAAGAAACAAACATGAAACACCAACTATCATACTTTTACTTGTTTTCCCCGTGGGGGAGAAACAGGTACGCAAGCAAATACTGTTTTCCCGCCAGGGGAGAAAACATGACGCAACTATTTGATTATGGTACTTTATATGATATCACTGTTGAGACTAAGCGTAAATGCTATCACAGAAAGTCCTCATCTTATTTCGAACCGTTAATATGGATCTTAGCGAGGTAATGTTTAGTAGTACTACTGGGTTTGACAAATCCCACCCGCGTTAGTCGCGCTAACTCGATTGGATATCGAACGGGTGAAATGTTAGCCTACTCACATGTGCCAGAGTTGATAGACCTGGCAGGAGGCATACAAACACAGTCAGCTTCGGTTGCGAGCGCTTTAGTAAGACATGAACATAGGTTAGCTACCTATAGATATGCATATTGAATGTACATAATCTGGCAAACACACTCTTATTGTAAACTTGAAACCTGTGAACTCACCAACCTCGTGTTGACACTTTTTCTTACATGTTTCTCAGGTCGCTAAGGCACAGGTTGCATACATAGGGCATGCATGGAGTCCTACTGTCATATCATCCATTTCAAACATTTGAAACAGTTTACTTATTTACATATATGGACATCTATTGCGTGTAATTACTTTTGATTTCATATTAACGTTTACGCTTCCGCATTAACTCTGAACTTTTATGTTTTGACATTTTAAGTCCCATATAGTGTCGTTTGATGTAACTAATGACTGAGATCCTGGTGTGTCACCTTCCAAACGGTAAAACTCCATTAGTTGAAATTGGGGGTGTGACACTGGTAGCCAGTCGTGTTGGTAACTGGTTGTCTGTGATGTCGACCCAAAGTTTTCCTATTGTGTTGATTCTGCTTCTGGGTGATTCTCAGGGGAGTGAAGATGGTAAAGGTCATGTCTAGCACGAAAAGGTCATAAAGGTAATGGTAAATTGTTAAGTACAAAGGTACATGAGTTTAAAATTTGACCAATCATAACACCGAGTTCTTATAATAATATATCATGAGTAACACTTGACCTATAAGTAGTGTACCCACGAAAAGGATTCCCAGGAAAGAGGGGTGGGTCACAAGGGACACCCTGAAGTACTAAGTCTTTCCTTAGTCAGAATCTTTCATGGACTTACACTCACTCTTCCAGCCATCATGTACTATTGACATTATTATTTGATCTCATGGTTATGATGAGAATCATTAAGGATTGTATCTTGTTGTTTAAAGGTGTGCTTCACCTATTCAAGCAGTTTCCTTTCCTTGGATGGTAAGGTCTAATGGTTTAAATCCTTTGCAAATGATAATAAGGGTGATAAAATTTCCAAGACATAAGGATGAAGAGGTATAGTTGACTTAAATATGATTAAGTGTAAGGATCAAATAGGATGTTTAGACTTGTGTATCAAATTATAATAATTAAGCGTGTTTAGGTTGCATTCATTTGAGGCATAAACCCAATGAATACTGTGACAAATCAAAGTGATTTGAGTTCATATACTTTTAAGAAGACAAGTTTTAGCCTATTGGTGAACACTCACTTCGGGAATTCCCAGGAAAGCATACGGATCCTTCGGTTGATTTGGATTTATATGAAATGCTTTCCTAGACAGAAGACCCAAAGTATAGGCATTCACCCTTCTGGATTGCACATGTTCTCTATTAATTTTCAGAACTCAAAACTTTTACGGGATTTTAAAATTTTTAATAGACATTGGGCCTAGAAGTTTGAATCTTTCCATAAGTGATTAGTGATGATGTGTAAAGATGAAAGTGTATAAGTGTATGACAAAACTTAAGATGGCATTTAGTGGTATCAAGGAGGTATTGTGTAGACAATTTAATAGTGTAGCAAATAAGGTATCACATGTGTAGTATGTAGGTTATCAAGTAACATAGTACATAAGATAATTCATATTGCAATGTAACACACTAAGAAGTAGGTAGGATAATTATGTCAAGGTATCTTAAAATTATACACTATAGACTAAGAATATATTCCATGTAGTTTCATAAAGTTTCATGTAGTCCTTGGAATGTTGTAGTTCATGTAATTGCATCATGTAAGCAGAAGTAGATAGATGTGGGCAACTATTTGTATAAATGATTATAAAGTGGAGTTCCTAATAAAAGACACGAGTTAAACTCATGTTTGGGGACTCCTAGGTTATAGTCTAGGTCATGTGTGTCTAATAACCTAATTCCCTATAACCATGACTCTGATACCAATCTGTCACACCTCGGCCGGCGGCGGATTATGCGACGGGGCTGACGCGGTTGTTCATAAGCACATGATCATTTATTAGTAAGTGATAATATTTATTCAACATAATTAAACATCCGTTACAAATAAAATTGGAAAACAAAGAGTTCAAACATAACATAATTAAATTAAATTGAAACTAAGTCCATGTCCTATGTGATCAAGTAGTGTCCTCAAACTGGTGCACCTGAAACATGTGAGTAAATGTCAACTACAAGTAGTTGGTGAGTAACATAGGTTTTGACACTAACAAAAGTTAAGTAGAAAGTATTTGTAATTCAATATTGTTCAAAGCGTAACTATGGCATAAATGTGAAAACATACAAGGTTCCAAGCGTACAATTCAATCCGTAGTAAATGGAAATCTGGTAAGTACAATCCCATTGATTGTGTTTTGAAAAAATAGTAATATGGTACACACAAAACCCGCCAAGGTCTGTGTTAACTGGAATCGGATTCCCCTGTAAACGATCATGTTAGGTACTACCGTAGGCCTAGGTAACAGGTTAATGAATGTACTGACATGAACACATGTAATGGTCGCCAAGTAGTTTAAGACATAAGGCACATAGTAAATAGCATGAGAACAATGATATTGAATTTGGTATGTATAGTACGTAAACATGTTCCACCCCGAATATTTGTAAATAATAGTAAAGAGAAAGGGGGCTATGAAACTCACTTGTATTGAAGCTAGAATTGGTATGGATTGGTAAAGACTGATACGCCTCGTGAGGATTTCTCACAATAAACCTACACGTGTAATGGTACTCTAAATTCAATATACATCTAAATGGTTTTAAGGAGATTTTGGGACTTTAGGGTTTCATGTGGTTTTTGAGACTTGAGCATGTAATTTGTGTAAGTTTGTAGGAAAATATATGCATTTATCACGCTAAAATGTTTGGACTTTGTTCGCATAATTATTTTTCAATAGTTAAATAAATCATAGTATGGAAGGAGATTGAAATAATATTAAAAGTGGAATAAATACAATATGGAATGGAAAATAATGCGCTTGAAACTATTTACATAATCATTTTAAAAATGATTTATAATAAATTATAAAGTGGAAAAGGTTTAACAAATTTTATTTTGTGTAAACAAATTAATTTGTTAAATTATTAGTTAATGAAAATTAAGTAATTAATCCATTAATAAAATTGTTATTTAATGTAGAAATGGTTAATTAGTTCATTAAGGCATTTTAAATTCATTATAAAGACTAATTAATCTTTAAACATAATTACTTGAATTTTGTATAAAATAATTATTTAAAATAATTATTTAGGTGTTTATAAATCTTAATAGAATTTTAAATAAATATTCTTACCATAATAATTAATTTTGAAAAAGACTTTAGTAAGGTTTAAACGTATAATTAAAATTTGGGAAATACATTATTAACATAAATAAATAACATAGTTAAATTTTTCTAAACAAATCATTTCTATTATTTATTTATGATTTTAAAATGCTTTATAATATGGTTTTAACCAAAATAAAATAAATAGACATTTGTTTTATAATTTCAGTTTTTATACAACTTTTAGAATATGTTTATGGAATTTATATAAATTAAATGGGAATTTTTGAACATGGAATAATGTATTAAAATAATAAAAGGAATTAAATCAAAAATGAAATTGGTGGCCGGGACTGGAACCCGCGCCACTTCCGGGTCACACAGACGCGCACACACTAACCACTAGACCAGGGCTTATGCCTTGGTCTGAAGCCGACTCGAAATGGTTTTAACATACACGCTCAAATCATCATCTTCCCCAATCATACACCCGTAACCCTAGCCCATCAATTCCCTCGATTTGTCAATGATTCGAACCCGAATTCATGGGGCTTTTGATCGAGGGATTGAGACGAGTTGAATGGAACAATTTTTACCTGAAATGGTTGCGTAGGTTGGGAGAACGACTGGGCAGATCAGAGTTCAGTTCATCGGCAGAAACTCAAGCTCCAGAGGTGAATTCAAACGCAATTGTCAGTGTAGAAAGTTTGTGATGGGTTTTGTCTACGATAGTGGGTGCCTATTTATACCCAATTTAGGCTTTAAATGATTGAGAGCGAGTTCTTCGGTTACGAGTTAGTCATGAAAACATTCATAAAAATCCAATTAATCTCAAGTAATTGATCGTTTAATGGGTTTAAAGATGTTGCCGTTATCTGTTTCGAGTGAAAATGTCTCAGTTGCGAGATTGGGAATTAGCCGGGTAGAATCGGTGGATGTGGGTTTCGAACCCATGACTGATTCGAGAGGGTGGAAGAATGCGAATTTGGCAGAACAGGTCTTCCAAGTTTCGGGTATTAATATTTTATGTAAAAACTTTAGTTTTTAATTAGAAACAAAGTTTCAGGATTAACCATTTGAACCCTGAACTTTTTGTAAAACATAATTTTATTAAATCTTATACTTTTTATAAAATCTAATAAATTATTATATTATAGTTAAATGTAATAAATATAAAAATGAAATTTATGAAATAAATTTTTATTCTTATTAAAACAACGTAAACCCTAATTTTTATCGAATTTATAACTTGACTTTTGTAAATTATATATTTATAGAATATATATTTATAGGTTTAGAAATAACTTAGCATATATATATGTATATATATTTATTTATTTCATAGAATAATAACAATTATATAACTCTTTATATAAATATTTATTACTCTTGAATTCAAAATTAATTGCACTCAATATATGTATGTATGAATTACAATGAATAAATAGGATGCTCCTAAATACAGATCATAAAATAATGAAATTACATGTGCCGAAAAAGTTAAAATAAAGTCGGAATTTCCTGAGGATTACAATGAAGGTTAGGTACCTATCTCAATTCATCTTTGTGTGAGTGTTGTTCGGTCATATAGATAGAACCATAATGGTATTGCATGTGTGTGCGTTTAGTGTGTGTATGTATGAGGAGTTGTCCCTGCTCACGTAGCCAAGTCTGGTCACAAATAGATTTTTGGATGGTGGCCAGTAGGGTGGGAATAGGGAGAAGTGAAGCATGACCACCGAGGAGGGGTGGCCATGGCGGTGTACGGCGGGGTGCGACGTAGATCGGCGGCGACCGAAGGGGGTATGGGGGCTGTCACGGGTGCGCAAGGAGGAGATGACGGCTGTTATGGAGGTGCACATGGTAGGCTGTGACGGTCGGAATAGTGTGCCTAACGAAGAAGATGACCCGGTGATCGGATAAGCGGCGTACTATAAAGATTTCGGAGACGGTGTTGGACCGGTGAAGAACGATCCGAGTCGGATCTTATGCTTGGGTGCGGGTTCGGACGAAGCTAGAGTTTTGGTGAGCTTCGGGTTTTACAAGGCGGATGGCTTGCATGCATGGGAACCCGGTTTGAGCTTACGGTTTCTTGACGATCCGAGAACGATTCATTGCGAGACGAGAACGAGGAAGGGATTGCATGGCATGCATGCTTGCATGCCTGAGAGCTCGGGTTTTGGTACACAAGTCCTATCCGGATTAGGAGAAAGGGTGTACAAAAGCCCATGAGCCCAGGGTTTCGTAGAAAGAAATGACGAGCCGGCGAGACAACGTTTGGAATTCTATTTTATATATTATAAGACCTATATGTAGAACATGTTCTGATATGTTATCCTACGTTTGTCAGGATCGGGATTCAAGCGAGTAGACGGAATGTAGAGCAAGGATCAGGACTCAACATAACCGGTGAGTTTCTAATCTCATCTTTTAAATGTTTTACTGTTTTGGGGCTATCGTACATACCTTCATGAAGTGTTAATATATTTGATTGTGTTAAGGGTTTCGGGTTTTAACCGATGGGTTTTGATATAAAATGATTAATAAGGAGTAGTAGGGTTTATGGTGTGTTCATAGAAATTTGTGAGCTAGAGAGACGAGTTATTAATGTGTGTCATATTAAGGGCCGAACGGAAAGAGTCGTGTCGTACATTAAATGTTTATGATATATTGTGTGAGAAATATGTTGTTCTAGGATTATGTGTGAGGTGCAAGTATAGTTAATGGGTCATGTAATTGCTAGTATGTTGATTGTGTTGTGTGTTCGTCGTTGTATGTTTGCATCGTGTCATTATGGCACAGCAAATGGGATTGCGAAGGATGAGGTCCTTCGGGAAGTCACCAACGGTGACATTTATTTAACAGGTTAATGATGAGTTCGAGGTGTGTTGAACGCCCTGACGAGGGTAACCTGATAAGGGTGTAGTGATAAGGTATGTGTTTGCATGCGTATATATGTGTTAATTTGCATGCTAGTAATGAGTTATATTTATTGTGTGTGAGATAGTGTTAATGTGATGTGTTGATGATAGTAATGTGACATGTAGAGTTAGACTGACCGTTGAGTCAGGACTTGTGACGGGACGTTCATAAGAGTCGTGTCAGTTAATTGTGAGAGCCTTGGTTAAGGACGGATGTGTTAATGTCTACGGTAGGTTGTGTTAACCCTATCGTTCTCCGTATCACAAGAGCACGCCCGAAAAAGAAAAGTACATTGCCTTTACAACTTTAACTAAGATACCAGAAGAGATAATGGCAACTGAGGAAGCTAGGTACAGCTTCAGACCTCTGCGTCCTCTCACAAAATCTTCCGAAGCAAGGAGCTCGAGCAAGTATTGCGAATTCCATGATGACAGTGGTCATCATACCAATGACTGCTACCAGGTAAAGAAGCGAATAGAAAAAGCAGTGAAATCCGGAGAACTCACTCATTTGGTAAAGGACATTAAAAAGAAGAAAGATTCACTGGAAAAAGGAAAAGGTAAGGAGATGAACATGATACACCTCACCAGAAACGAGACACAAAAGAGGTCCAGGAGAGAATCTTGGGACAAGCAATGCATATGCTTCCCCCCAACAGAGGAAGCAGAGCTGATTTTTACGCCAATCATTGTGGAAGCTAAAATAGAAGGGACATTCGTTGACAGGATAAACATGGATTGCGGAGCCGCTTCGGAAATCATGTATGAAAGATGCTTCTTACAACTAAAAGAGGAGGTTAAGGCAAGATTGGAAGAAGCAGACACTCCACTCATCAGATTTTTAGGAGAAAGAAAGCTGCCACAGGGGCAAATAAACTGACTGACAGATTGTCTCAGGGACAGACCACTCTCCCGAATGGAGTTTCTTACGTTCCTAGTGGTTCGGGCACCATCAAGGTATAACATAATCATTGGAAGGCCGGGTATAAGCACCGTCGGAGCCGTAGTTTCCACTATGCATGGTCTAATGAAGTTCCCCACTGACCGAGGGATAGCAACAATCAAGCCAAAGAAGGAAGCTCTACTCATCGTTGCTGCAGAAAAGGATGAGGAGCAGAAGCAAGAGAAAATCTTGGAGCTGAGCATAAATCCTTCGTACCCGGACTATAAAGTGAAGATAAGCAGTGATCTCTCACCCATGGCGATAAGCAAACTTAAGTACCTACTAAGGGAAAGCAAGGACGTGTTTTCTTGGTGTCCTGCAGACATGGTAGGAGTACCAAGGGATATAGATGAGCGCTCCAACCTATAATACAAAAGAAGATAAGCTTGGCCCCTGACAGAAGCCAAGCTACATGTATAGAGGTAGACAAACTGGTAAAATCAAGAATCCTAAGGGAAGTCCAATATCAATCATGGGTGGCAAACCCAGTTCGGGACAAAAAATCAGACGGCTCCTGGCTTATGTGTGTAGATTTTAAAGATCTAAATCAGGTATGTCCGAAGGATTGTTATCATTTACCAATAATAGACTTGAAAGTTGACTCTTTGACAGGTTTCAAGTACAAGTGCTTTTTAGACGCCTACAAGGGTTATCATCAAATACACATGAAGGAAGAAGATGAAGAAAAAATGGCTTTTCACACAGCTAAAAGGATCTTTTGTTACTAGAAGATGCCATTCGGCCTTAAGAACGCAGGAGCTACCTATCAAAGGGTGATCGACAAAATATTTACAGATCAGATAGGGAGAAACATGGAGGCCTATGTTGATGATCTAGTGATTAAAATCAAGAATGAAGAAGGAATGATAAAAGATATCATAGAAACATTTGACAACCTGCGAAGCATCAGCATGAAGCCCAACCCAAGAAAGTGCTCCTTTGGCTTTGAAGAGGGAAAGTTCTTAGGCCATATCGTAGGAAAGCAAAGCATAAAAGCCAATCCTAGCAAGGTTCGAGCGGTCATGGAGATGAGGTCTCCAAGAACAAAGAAAGATGTGCAAAGCTTAAATGGAAAAATTGCGGCCTTTAAGCAATTCTTGTCAAAATCAATAGAAAAATCGCTACCCTTCTTCCAAAGTTTGAAGGGGTGCTTAGACAAGAAAGATTTCAGATGGACAGAAGAAGCCAAAGTTGCCTTTCAGAAGCTGAAAGAAAATCTAGCCTCACTACCTATAATGGTAGCCCAGAAGCTGGAGAGCTAATCTTTGTTTACATTTCGGCAGGTAATGATGCTGTAAGTGTTGTGCTGCTGATTGAAAGAAACAACATACAAAAACCGGTGTACTTCATAAGCTGAGCACTAAAAAAAGTTGAAGTAACCTACCCCACGATGGAAAAATTGGCTCTCTCCCTCGTACACACAACAAGAAGATTGAGAAGATACTTCCAGGCACACCTAATAAAGGTTGTCACTAATCAACCTATCAGAACAATACTCGGAAGGCCTGAAACGTCTAGTCGATTAGCAAAGTGGGCCATCAAGCTTGGGGAACACATGATATAATATATACCAAGAACAGCGATCAAGGCTCAAGTCCTAGCCGATTTTCTTGCCGAAGTCCCGAAAGAACCGAAAGGTGCAAAAAAGATAGTAAAGAATGGTGAACAGCAGGAGCATCCTCCAAACACATGGATGCTATTTGCTGAAGTTGCTTCTAGCATAGAGGGCTCTAAAGCTGGTCTAGTACTATTAGACCCTGAGGGAAAAGAATTCACATACGCCCTGTCACACCCCAACCTATGACGGATTATACGTCGGGGCGGACGCGGTTGTTCAAAAAGCACAACGTTGACTATTAAGGTTTATTTACTTCATTAATGACTTTCAAAGGTTCAATACAAGGAAATGAAAGAAACATAACAAGAATACATTGTTTATTTGATAAGTAACCTAGGTCCAAAGCATCCTATGTGATCACAATAAAGCCTCATGCTTATATACCTGAAACATGTTGAGTAAACTGTCAACTAAAAATAGTTGGTGAGATACAAAGGTTTTGACACCGCTTTAACAAAGTCTTTGAAAGATTTTACAATATGTACATGAATTATATAGTATAAGTGTGAGAACAAACAAGTTAAACATTGTGCATATCAACCCTCCAACCAAGTTTAGGCATAACCCGCAGATTACCCTTAAAAGATTAAATCCAATGACAATCACCATGGGCTCCCCCCGAAGGGTCAATCAATCTAGGTGGATTCGTCGACTACAATAGATCTAGTATTGTTACTGTAGGCTCGATCAAAGTTAATGAATATGCTAGTTTTAAGTTTAATTTAAGCATGCAAGTCTCAAGGCACAAAACATAAGAATAAGCATATAGACATAGTTGTGCACGAATTGTATAAGTTTAAAAGTTTGATACATGTTCCACCCTAAGTATATAAACAAAATAAAATAAAAAGGGGCTAAGTATACTCACTTGGATTAATGAAAAAGGTTCCAACAAGATTAAGTGTGGCAAGATTTGAGGGTGTGTATCCTCACAACAAGCCTAAGAACACAAGTCAAAAGTTTCAAGTTTGATCATATAAGTCTATGGCAAAAGATCTAGGATTCTAAGATTAACTAGGGTTCCAAGTGGGTGACGAGAATGATTTGTGTTCATAAAGTTTAAATCAATTTCTAAATAAGGTTTTAAATGTATAATACAAGGCTTGGATATCAAAGTTTAATAAGTTTATAGTTTAGAATAATTATTACTTAATTATAAAAAGTCTTACAATTATTAAATAGTTAAGTGAAAGGCTAAATAATTATTTAAAGATTAACAACAATTATTTAAAGAATAAATAGTTATTAATGAATAACAAATATTTAAAGAATAATTAATGATAAGAATTAATAATAATTATTTAAAAAAATAAATAATTATTAAGAATAAATAATAATTATTTAAAGAATAAATAGTGATTAAGGACTAGTAATAACAATTTAAATAATATATAATTGTCAAGGATTAATAATAACTATTTGACAGAATAATTACTTTACCGAATTAAAATAATCAATATAAATCATTTAAGATTTATTAAAGCATTTAAGAATTAAGTATTTATTTTATAAAATAAATTTTAATTTAATAATATTTAAAATAAGTTTTAAACAATAACAAGCACTTATGCGTCTATAAAATGTTAAATAGAATTCCTTATAAAGTTTATATTTTAATCATAAGTTTTTAAATGTTTTAAGGTCTAAATGAAACCATAAGTTTATAAATATTTTAAATAAATTTCTTACAAGTTTATAAGTATTTAAATAAAGTTTACAAGTTTATAATGTTTTAAGATTTCTATTTTATTTTATAAAATTTGTAAACATTTAGAAAATAAATATAGTATATTTAATTTTCTTGCTTTAAATTTATATAAACAAATAAGTTTTTGTTTATATCAATTATAAGTTTTAAAAAATGTATAATTTTGTAATTTATTAAGGTTTCTGTTCTTATAAAGTTTATAAATTTATAAACTTCTAATCTTAAATAAACAATGTATATTTATTTTCTTTTTTTAATAAATAAATAAATAAGCCTTGATTTAAATAGGTATAAATTTTATAAAAATGCAAAAGTTTAAGTTTTCTGTTTTCTAATTAATATGTAACTTTTAAAAAAATTTATTATTATATAAGTTTTCTGTTTTTAATTAAAGTTTATAAACTAATTTAAAGTTTAAAATAGAAATAATTCAAAAAATAATAATAAGTTAAAGTTCCTGATTTTATAAAATCATTTCTGTTAGAATGATAAGTTTTATAAAGTTTTAAAAGTATTTTTATAGTTTTTAAGTGTTAAAACTATTTTTAAAGATTAAATGTTTATAAGTTGTAACTAAGTTTAATTTAATTAAAATATTTCCAAAATATAAAAGTGTAAACAAAACTTATTTTAAGTTTATAAAAGTATCACAGGTTTTGTAAAAGTAATTAAAATTTTTAAGGCTACATGGAAAGGCTCAAAAATAAAAATATCAAAACTTGGGATGGCCGGATTCGAACTCGGGCCACCCAAGTTCACACACAAGCGCGCAAATCACCTGACTACGGGTCTCATTGAGTTTAAACACAGAAAAGGAAATAGATAAACACATTCTCAAATCTTCCCTAATTCCCATATAAATCCTAGAATCGAAATCCTTAAAATACGAATCGATAATCCCTCTGTCATTGCAAATTGACAGAGGGCTTTTGATTATGGAATGAAAACGACAAGATTGGCTTTTCGAATTACCTGGAATGATGTCGGAACGAGTGAGAACGGGTTCTGAGTTCAGGGTCGGCTGTCCACGAATCGATCGAGCAAAAGAATGTACATAATGGTGAAATTAGGAGTTCAGAGTGTTTTAGTGTGATGTCGTCTAAGTGTTCTAGTTGGTATTTATAGCCAATTTCACTGATTAATGCTTGATTAGTTGGGGAGATTACGGATGAACGAAACAAGTTTAAATTTGAATTATGCGGTCGTTAGAGTTTAATTCAGGCATTGAAACACCAGTCGGAGCTCGAGGAGCATTCAATTCAGCCTAATAACGCGTTTTCGATTAATGAGAGTGACAACCGGCTACTGTGGGTCTCAAACTCGCGACCGGTTTCAAATTCTAGAGTTTAGGCTAATTGCACAGAGGTCCCTGGTGTTTCCAAGTCTTATCATTTCATGCTAGAACTTGGATTTTAGTTTAAAACAAGGTTCAAAAACGATAGTTTCAGTCTAGTCTTTTTATAAAAAAAAATGTTTTATTTTTTATAAAATTTTAACTGAGTCTTTATAAGTTTTATATACTTTATTATTTTATAATTTTTATAAAATAATTTATAAGATTTTATTAGTTTACAACTTTAAGTATTTAAAACTTATAAGTTTAACATTTATATATTTTATATAAAAATAAATAATGTTTTAAAAATTAAACATATTTTTTTTGTAAGATATATATATATATATATATATGCTTTTAAGTGTTTCAAAAATGGATTTTTCTTGAATATCAATCTTTTTTATTTAAATTTGTTGTTTAAGAATTAGAATTAATAAGTTTTTTTTTTCAAGGTTCGAGTTACTAACATGTGCAACGATTTGTGGAAAAATACGTCGGAAAATCCTGGATATTACAGCATCCCCTACTTTAGGAAATTTCGTCCCAAAATTAAAGTAGAAGGTTCCCGTTTTCAAGACTTAAGCTTTTAGTACATACGAGGGTAATGAGAAAGATACTTTCCTTGGGCTTCACGTTCCAAAGTAAAGAATTCCAGATGGACTGTGATGATAGGAATACGATTAAGCTTTAGTTTCTAGATTTCATGGTTCGGATTTATTTTTTTTACGGGTTTCTCTACGAGGTGTCTAGTCTCGTCAATGCGCATTTCCACGAGAGGTATGCGGATGATCTAATCAGCAAGACACTTCTTGAGATTTGTGAAGAGTTAGGTGAATGTTGCTGAGTTCTTTGGGTAAATCAGGTTGGTAGACCACTTTCCCGATCGTCCCGAGAATCTTAAAAGGACTTGCGAAACGAGGTGCTAGTTTACCTTTCTTTCTAAACCGAACCACTCCCTTCCAAGTAGATATCTTGGGGGTAGGAGATTCACCGACTTGGAATTCTAAGGCTTATGTCGTTGGTCAGCATAGCTCTTTTGCAGAGTTCTAGCCACCGGGAGGTTATCCCGAACACGGGAGACTTGATCGGATGTTTCCTGAATAAGTTTGGGTCTGGTGATTTGTGCTTCATCGATCTCATCCAATAATCAGAAGAATGACACTTACGATCATAGAGAGTTTCAAAAGGTGTCACATTGAGGACGGTGTGATAGTTATTGTTATATGGAAACAAAATTAAAGCAGATGTGAATCCCAACTACCACCGGAGTCAATATCACATACTTTAGGCACGTTTCCCAAGGTTTGAATGTTTCTCTTGGATTGACCATTAGGTTTAAGGACGGTAAGCTGTGTTGAAATTCCACTGAGTGTCAAGTGTAGGTTGAAAATATTTTCAGGAGTGGGAAATGAAATGATCATCATGGTCAGAGATTATCTCAAGAGGCACATCGTGATGACTAACACTTTGCTAAGGTAAAACTGCGTCAATTTCTTGTCTCCGTAGTACTCACGAATGGGTAAGAAATGTGTAGGTTTAGCTAGACGGTCAATGATCACTCAAATACTATGGTGACCATGAGAGGTGTGTGGTAGTTTTCGTGCAGAAATCCATTGTTATACACTCCCGTCTCTATACGAAAATTTCTAGTTGTTCAAGGAGGCCAGATGGATGTTGGTGTATGGTTTTAACTTTAAGACAAGTGAGACACTTTGCTGTATTTTATGAATGTGCATACGTAAGTTTATTGAATCTCATGAGTGACGTGTACTTGGGTTTTATCTTTTTAATCCTCGTTGTGGTTTATGGTAAATGTTTACATGGAAGGATTCGTTTCTTTGACGTGGGAAGTATTACCCGATAGTGTAAGATAATGGGGAGGTTCTGAAAGTATTTATATAAGTATGTTTACGAATAATTGATCTTGTTTGTAAGAGTAATTTGTACCTCGTTTTTATTTGTGGTTAGATAGGATGTTGGAACATAATGAGTCGAACAAATAGGTGAATAGTGATACGAAGAGTCTTTCACGAGAACAAGGTTAATAGTAATTCTCATGATGTAAGAGTCACAGTTGATCAAGATGATGTTTCATAAGTCATGTTCTATTGAAAGGTTTTTCTGAGTAAGAATGTTTATTGAAAGTTTATTCTTCAGTCTTACTTACCACTAAGGGTTTGATAATTAAATGTTTCGTCATTGTCTGAATTAGATATTAAGACTGCTAAATTGTAAGAAATGGAAAGTGATGTGTGTGGGGGATTCTGGTGGTAGTTGATTAAAATCAAAGAGTAATAACAATTGGATTGCAAAATAGAACTTATCATTAAGCATTGAAAATTGGGAATTTTAGTCCGTACATAGGAAAATGATTCTTAAACGGAATTTAAAGACAAGAAATAAAATTCCAACTAACGCCTCATGTAACTTTCCACTAGGAAGCAGATGAGTACCAAGACGAGTATAGCTAAGGTTACTCAGATAGCAAACCTAGCCTCAGCTCTAGTTGCTTTCGTACGGCATTCAAGTATCTCCCTGTCTTCTTCCAGGGTTGTGATTTTTTCTTCTTGGCACCATATCTGATCCGTCGGACTGTGAATTCCTTGACTTAACAAATCATGTCTTATACCGTGCTCCATCCTTTTCCTTGCAAACTCCGAAGTTCTCACGAATTGATGGACGTCATCAACTGGGACTCCATAGCACTAACTGGTGCCCTAGTATGCCTTGTCCTTGGGTTAGGATGACATGAGTCAGGTGCTAGGTAGGGGTCTCACGGAGGAGATGAAAACTGGCTGTGAAAGTGAGGTGTCTAATGTTGGTTTCTTGGTGGTGATGATCCAGGTGTTATGATTCTCGAGCCAGAGTTTCCAATCCAGTTTGCACTTAGGTCAATCCTTGCCCTATCAGTTGGGTGCGCTGGTGCCCGATGGATTGGTGATCCGTTGCTTTCTTCCTAGTCAGACTCTGCCGGGGTGGTACACCGGTGAAAAAGGAGAGTATGAGTCCATTGCCTAGCAAGTAAAGGGAAGAAGTTTGTAAGTGGTGATGAAGTTACTAAGTGTTAAATATAGAAGTTTTTTATGAAGTTAAAGTTTGATTATTCATAATACTGAGTCTTCACAGTAATATTTTAGAAGTAACTCTTGACCTATAAGTGGTGTACTCATGAAGAAAATTCCCGGGAAAGAGGGTGGGTCATAAAGGACACACTTAAGTACCATGTTTTCCAGAATTCATCATGGGTCTACACACTCTTTCAGCCACCATGTACTAATAACACTATTGGGCTTATGGTCCTAATGAGGTTCATTGTGGATTGGGCTTTGAGACCCTAAGGTGAGGTTTATTCCAGTAGGCTTCTTCTTCTCGGAGAATAAGTAGGTTCCTTAGTCTCTTATTAGTGTGCATTAGGCCCAATAGATTTCGTTTACACAAGGTGATGGTGTCACATGTATAAGATTAGTGGTGCATGAAAAAATTTCGGATGTATAAGTGTGTGGTAAGACTTAGGATAGTACTTGATGAAATTAACTAGATATCATGATGGTAGAAATGTTTATAAGTACAAGAGTTATCATGTAGTGTAGTATACATAGTATTGTATCGTAAGAACTATAGAGTTCAGCTTCGGCTATGACGAGTTGGCATGTTATAAGAAATCAAACAACGAAAGGAATGAACATAAGGATCATAGAGGAGGATTTGAAATCATGAAATCATGAAGTATAAAGTATTTAGACGGCACCCATTTAGTGCACATTAATAAATAGGCACTTTGACATATCAAGAGTAATTTAAGCTCATTAACATTAGAGAAGTCATGCATTCCTATAAGTGGACACTCATCCTAAGAATTCCCAGGGAAACATACGGGTCCAACGGTTGATCTGGATTTGTACGAAATGCTTTCCTTGATAGAATTTTTTTTCAAAATACAGGCATCCACTCTTCCGGTCAGCACAAGTTCTCATACATTGTTTAGAACTCAAACACTTTTGACGAGAGTTAGTTTTTTTATTAGACTTGAAGTCTAAGAATATAACTTCGATTTAGTAGATTCTTATAATGCGTAACTAGATAGAAGTTTAAGGTTCCAAGTATAAGCATACACGTATAAGGTTTAAGATTTTAAGTATAGATTAGAGAGGAGGTTCCTAGTAAAGGGCATGAGATAACTCATGTTTGTGACTCCTAAGTTATAGTCTAGGTCATGTGTCTAATAAACTAATTCTCTATAACCAAGGTGTCACACACCCAAAATCTAGTAACGGAGTTTTACCGTTAGGAGCGTGACCTACCAGGATCTCAGTCATTATTTACATTGAACGACTCTATATGAGTTTAATTAATACCATTTAATGGTCAGAGTAAATGCGGAATGCGGAAGCGAAAAGGTTTAACAAAATCCACGCGCTAAAACAAACGTGCCCAAACCATGCAAGTCAAAATAAATAAATACGTAAATCCGATGTTTGAAAATAATAAATGAGACTCCAATGCATGCATGCCCTAGTCTCCTGCTCGTACCTTAGCGACCTGAGAAAACATACTAAAATGTGTCAACACTAGGTTGGTGAGTTCACAGGTTTCAATTGTAAGTAAAGATACTAGATAAAACAATTGCAATTATATCAATAGGTAGCTAGCCTAATAACATGTTACTAAAGCATTTCGACACCAAAGCTGATTGTTTGTGTTTGATTTGCCTTCCACCATTTCTATCATGAAACAATGGTAAGATGTTAGGTCAATATTACACCCGTTCGACCTCCAGTCGTATTAGCACAACTAACACGGGTGGGGCCTGTCAAGCCCAGTATTACTACTCAAGATTACCTCGTTATTCCATATATCAAACGGTTCGATATGTAAGGACTTGTATGATATGTTTACGCTTAGTACAACAAGTGATATAAAAGAAATGTAAGATCTAACTATTTGTGTTTCATGTTTTCTCCCCCTAGTTTAAAACATAGAAAAGGGGGCCGTGAAAACTCACCTTAGAATGCGTGCAGATGAAAGCTAAGTAAAACTGCTAGACTACTAACCGCCACCTATAAACATCGGTTTATAAGTGTGTGTTTGTGTAAGTTGACATGAACCCTAAGTATCCAAACAATCCCATTGTTTTAAGTGTTTAGAAAATATTTAATAGTTTGACTAAGATTGACCAAGTTTGACCCGACAACCCGTTGGTGACCCGTTTAGTGATTAAATGTTTGGTTTGAATACTAACACATATAGCACACAAGTAATCCAAGTTTCATGCTACACATGTCACAACTAACTTAGCATGGAAAGTTATGTCTACACAATGCACGTTCAACAAAGTTTCTACTTTTAACAATGTATGAACGCAAAGTTTGGTTTCAATAGATTACATCATTTATTACACAATTGAGTAACCCTAACATGTTTATACAACCTACTAATGCATGAATGATCACCACAATATCCACATTAGGTCTAGGCATCAAGTTTCAAATTCTAAAAGTTTCCACTTTTAGTAAGTTATGATCAATGCATGTGATTTGTACCAAACAACCCTCTAACAAGCTTTAACACGTTCATAATAACATGCTAGCATCATACTATAACTGATGTGTTGTAAAGCACACATGTATTTCCGCCATGTTTTATGTCGTTTTAGTTAGTTTGATATTTGTTTTGAGTCGTTTTTGTTACATATTGACTCTTTGTTATGTTCTCAGGTGCTCGTGATGATTACAAGTGAAAACCGAAAGAAACCGAGCACGAGAATGAAGCCGAAGTTTAAAAGTGAAAAATCTGAAAAATCCACTCTTCGCGGTACGCGAAGACTTGTCTGATATCCTTCGCGGTATGCTTCGCGATACGCGAGGGACTTGACCACATTGCTCGCGGTAAGAGAGAGACTTAAATTCCGCAAAACCCTAAAATTCGAGAATTAAAAGAGTTGTAATCCAATAATCAAGGGAATTCGTATCTTAGCCGTCCAGAGAAGGGTTTTAGGCGATTTTGGAGCAATTTGAAGAAGAATCAAGTGTAAAGATCAAAGCTTTGGAGTCCAGGTTCGTTTGATTTACGGTTTCGGTTTTAAGATTGAATCTTTGTGTTTGAATTATGTGTTTGAACTTATGATTATGTTTAATTACTTCTGCTTTGATGTTTTGAACATGAATCTAGGCTAAACTCATTAATACGGCCTAGGTTAACGATGAATTCTTGTTAAAGTTTGGATTTTTATCGGTTTTGGTTTCATGTGATGGTTTTATGATTTTGTAACAATCTTAGTGTAATAATTATGATGTATATGCATGCTCAAATTCTGATTGTGTGATTGATTTCAATTCCATGCATTAATTGTGGTTGTCTGCCAGTTTGATTAGCGTATCTAGGTCATAGATCTTTGGGTTTGTGATTTCGGTGGTTTGCTAGACGTAGTATCCATAGGAATTCTTGTTGATTGCTGATTAGAAGTTAAGTGTGTGTCCTGGTTCAATACCCGAGAGGTGAGAATTAGTCGGTTAGTATTCGTCATTTGAAATCCGAGTGTCAACTATTTTAGAGGAAATTGGTTTAGGTGTCTAGTGATTGTTGCTAGTCTGAATCATAGTTATCATTCTAGGATTACCCCGTGCATTTTTTGAGTGTATTATGGGTGGTGAGACTGAGAGGTAATCCGTTCATTAGGGTAATTGATCATAGATGGAAATACTTGATAAGTGATCCAACCATCTGGTGAGTTTAGTACGCTTTAGGTAGCTTAGTTGGTGACACCTTGAGAGTGATTAGGGATCCACTAGGTTGTCTTTAGCAGTTATCTTTAGAATCCCAGATCCATTTTAGTTCCAGAACCGGTAGAAGTTGTTCTTTGCAAGTAGGATTCCGACCTAGGTAGTGTTCTTACCATTCCTGATATCCACCTTAGTCTTTGTCTTGATAGCTTGATTCGTACGTAGTTTATTGCATTATTCAGTAGTTAAATCAGTAGTGTAGTTAAACCCCCCAACCAAATCTTAAGTCCGACTCAGAGGCTAGTTTGTTACATAGTGTCTCTAGGGTTCGATAACTCGGTTTACCGTTAAGCTATGCTACACTCGATAGGTTCACTTGCCTGTCAGTGCGATTTTGTTCATAGGTTTTCCATTTATTACTTAGGAGTCTAGGTTAGGTTTTATAGTTATTTTTATAGACCGTTTGGACGACATCAACTTTTTGGCGCTTTTGCCGTGGATACTTGGCAATAGCAATATTAGCTTTGACTAGTTCTTTGTTTGATTTTTGGTTTATTTGTTTTTCTTTGAGTCTGTTCTATGTGCTTATCTTCTGTGCTTACGTGGTTGTCTTCTTTGTCTATCTGTGTGTTTAACTCATAATCGAGTCTTTCGGTTCTTGAGTCTCTGTTTCTTTTTCCTATTAAGTCTTTCTGTTTTTGCACAACACTCGCTCGTAGGGATCGCCATCTTATTCTGCTTTCTTAGAGTCCGAGCGAGAGCTACACGAGCGCACCCGCGACTTTCGAGAGCGTTTGAAACAGTTGTGCGAAAACTAGGTACGTCCTATTAGCCCTATTCCATTTCCTACTATGGACGACACTGATCCACCCGCGAGGCGTACTGTACACCAGAGGGCCAGTGATGGGGTCACGGGCGCGCGATCCCCGATCACCTGCCCCGCCCTTCCAAATGCCAATTTCTGGCAGATCCCATCACATGTCATTAGTACGATAACTCATGCTACTCAGTTCCATGACCATGGGGATGAGGATGCACCCGGACACCTGTCCCGCTTTGTTCGTATATGTGATACCTTTAATATCACGGGTGTATCTGAACACCCTATCTACTTGCGTTTATTTCCATTCTCGCTCTCTAGGCGTGCATCTGCTTGGCTTGACACCCTTCCCGACAATTATATCACCACCTAGGAGGATCTTCAAGCCAAGTTCTACAAGAATTATTATCCACCTTCCAAGGCCGCTCGTCTCAGGGTTCAAATCCACTCCTTCGGGATGGATCCCCACGAGCCTTATCACTTGGCATGGGAGCGGTTCAACATGTTGTTGAGCCGATGTCCCCAGCATGGTCTGTCAGACTGGCCGATAGTGGAGAAATTCTACAATGGACTCATCTTCGAGAAACAACAAATGTTCAATACAGTTGCGGGAGGCCATATCATGGAGAAGCTCGAACCATCTGAGTGCGAAGAAATGTTCGAGAGCTTCGCTTAGGCCGAACAGCGGTATCCATCTACTAGGAATTCCATCCCTAGTGCTAGATCATCCACCTCAGCCACGAGAGGTGTGAATCAGGTCAACCATGGTTCTAGAATGGCTGTTGCACTCGCCTCAATGGCCAACGAGACAAAGGAGTTGAAGGTCAATGCTCAGCGGTGTCAAGTGTGCAGGGGAGGCCACGACACCCGTGATTGCCCGGTAAATAATCAAGATCTGGTGAGCTATGCTGGCAACCAATACCAAAACCGAGGGTACAACAACTATAACTCTTTTGGCTCGGGATGGAGATCTGGTAACAACCTACCTGGTTTTAACGGTCGTCACCAGCAGCAGAATGGAGCAGGAGATATAGGACCTACCACGGGAAGCAGTGTCGACACGACTTCGATCAAAGAGATGCTTGAGACTCAGACACAGCTGCTTGCCTACTTAGTCCGGCAGGACAGGTATGTTAGGCAGAGATTGGATGGCCACGACACTTTACTGAAGAATCAGCAATCGGCATTCCATGATCTACAACGCACGGTTAAGGACATCACTAAGAGTCTGAAGGATCGACAGGGAGGTCAATCTTCAGGCTCCAATGCTTCAGTGATGGCCGTGTCGGTCAGGAGTGTGGAGGAAAAAGAGGTTGTAGAGGATGACTCCTACTCCAGCAAATACAACATTCCGTCACCTTAGCAGGTCAAGAAGATTGATTAGAGGGCTCGATTCGCTGAGATCGATGACAGGATGACTAAGGAGCAGGTAGACGAGGAGATAGTAGTTGAGGTGCATGACGAGAAGGCAGTGGAGAAGAAGAAGAGGGTAGAGATGAAGACTCCTAAGATTGACCTGACGCGTGTTCCCTACCCAGCACGTTTGCTGCCATTTAGGCAAGCTAGGGAACACAGTCACTTCCTTGACTTGTTTAAACAACTAAAGGTCAATATTCCGCTGATAGAGTCCCTCCAGCAAATGCCAAATTATGGCAATTTCCTTAAAGATCTTCTTTGTCTCTAAAGTCTCACTTAGCGAGCAATGTTCTGCGGTGGTGTAGAACAAGCTGCCAGAGAAACTGGGAGATTCGGGTCGTTTCACGATTCTATGTCACCTTGGCAGTTTGCATGTGCACCACGCGTTTGCCGACCTGGGTGCTAGCATCAATCTGATGCCTTATTCCTTATATAAGCAGCTAGACCTAGGCGAATCACAGCCGACGCGCATGAGCATTTCCTTGGCTGAGCGCTCAGTCAAGAATCAACGGGGAATTGTGGAGAATCTGTAAGTAAAAGTAGGCAAATTTTTCTTCCCCGTGGATTTTGTCATTATAGATATGAAAGTAGACGATGGAGCCCCACTCATCTTAGGGCGCCCATTCTTGCACACTGCCAAGGCAGTGATTGATGTCTTTGACGGGAAACTCACACTTCGTGTGGGGGATGAGTCCGTTATATTCGATGCCACTATGTTTGTGAAGGATGTTGGCGAGCATATCCACTCTGTGTGCATGCTTGATGCCTCCATAGACGATTATTCGGACTCTAATCTGTTAGAGGATGATGTTGATGGAGATGTAGGAAGGATGAAGGAGGAGCCCTCGGATTGGTTAGAGGAGTTTGAGAAGAAATTAGTAAGGTCCTCATTCCTAAGTGCTAGCGATGATGAGTTCAGTTTAAATGACATATTAGCACAGGTAGAGATGATAGTATGTGATACGCCAAGGGTTGAAATATTAGAGTCCACGCTTGTAGAACCACCCTTATATGAGCCTCTACCAGTCACAGTTGTCCATTCTGAGAGGGTGAGTGTTGAGTCAACCCCTAGTTCCGACCACCCTAGGTCTAGGCCACCTCGTTAGAAAACCCGAGAGTTAATCGATTTAGGTAACCTAGATAGAGTGCAAACCTCAAGTGTGGGGCGTCGAGGGGTGACAATTTACTTGGCTATTTGTTGAACAATATTTTTGGACCGGGCAGATTTAAGCTGTGGTGGAAAGATAGGGGTAATAGATACGAGAGTTATATGATGTTGGTGTGTGGATGATTGCTATGGAGGACCGAGAGGCTGCGTAGGATGAAAGCGGTTCCGGTTAGAATCAAGGAGAAGCCTCCTGATAGGCTTGTTTGATTCTCGGGCAAATGCCAGGGATGTAGAGTTTGTATGCTTTCTTTGGTTTGAGTCCGTGTCTTTTTCTGTGTCTTTCGGTCTTGTGTTTTGTTTGTGTCGTGTCTTGCAGGGATTCGCGCTTGATTTGGCATGGGAATCATTGGGAACAAAGTTCCAAATATGTTTTACTTTGGTTTTTATCATGGGAACGAGTTTTGGAAAAATTTGGGTGAACAAAATTTTTAAGGGGTCAAAATTTTTCTAAGTATAAAAGTTGAAAAAAATTTAATCTTTCTGTGATTGAGGCTCCCTCGCGGTACGCGAGGAAAGGGAACCAACCCTTCGTGATACGCGAGGGACAAAAATTTTAGACGGCTTAACCTTCCACTCTTCGCGGGATTCTTCACGGTACGCGAGACCATCCTGGATTTTTTCTTTACCTTTGTTTCTTGTTTCCCATGGTCTCTAATGGCCGTCCACCGACACCCACCATCATATCCACACCATCCATTACCATCATATCCACCATCCTCTATCCTACCATTAGCACACCACCTACCATTCTCCATTATCCGTCCATCCATCATATCATATCATTCACTATCCACCGACCATGGGAAACGAAAAAACCATTCGTAACCGATGATCCATCTTGTCGTGGCATTCATGTCTATGTGTTTGCAACACATCGGGTACCTGTCCTTGCATATCTATCTAGAGTCAGTTTGAGTCAGTGAGCCTTTTTGTTTTGTTTGAGTCAGTTTGATGTTGCGGGTATGTTTGAGGTTTATTTTGCAGGAATTGATTGTCCTGCCCGTACTCAATCTCCATTCGGGTGGGACCAATGTTTCCATCACCTTGTAAAGGCAACTCATCAGTGTGTGCAACCATGACCGAAATGCTATACGGTGCACACAAGGAAGAAACAAGTTGTACATTCACTTGTTTGCATCTACATTACCAGCTAAGTCGCTTCCTGTTTTATTTTTGTATTTTTATTTTGAATTGTGTTTTGCTTCACATTGAGGACAATGTGTCTTTCAAGTGTGGGGATGTGAGTGTCTAAGTCTTAGTTGTGTCTTTTATAAAAATCCAAAAATACAAAAAAATTAAAAAAATTGAAAAATGTCCTTTGAAATCAAAAGTTTTTGCATAATAAATGGAAAATGATAGTACAACTGGATCTACTTGTTTGTTTAAAAGAATAAATAATAGAAAACGCATTTAATGGTAGACCCAGCCAGCTTGAATAGTTTAAATAACCTGTGAGTGTTACTTAGTATTAATAACGTAATAAAATCATGATATCTTGTGGGTACTCATATTAGGGTAATGGTAATACTGAAATTGTCAACATAGGATGATAGGTACCACGTTAAGTTAAAATTTAGAGGTTTTTGAAAATTTTCATGGCACACCACTCTCTTTTTTATGAGAATAAATCCGAGTTTCGGTGGCGCCCATTCCATAAATCCATAATTTCCATAATTACTTGAAAACTGAGTCTTGCTTATGTGTTTCCCTCTGGGATGGCGACTTGGAGAATATACCCCTAAGTGAGATTTATGTGCTTAAACGTTTACAATCTAGTCTATGTGTTAGCTTTCGGGATAGTGACTTGGTTGAGACGCCTCTAGACGAAAGTTCTTATGCTTTAATTAATGCTCATTCATTACATTCATTCCATATTCCATTAATTTCTAAAAATCTGTAAATCTTAGTTTAACATGGTGGGCAAATCTATATGGTTTAACCCGTGCCTAGACATGACCGTGAGACGGGATTAGGTAGAGCTGTAGCTTCTAAGTGTGAGTCACATAGATTGATTGATTATTGTATAAAATGGAATTAGAACACATTACGGGGGCTAGATAGTTGGTGCTTGGGTTTAATCGGATAGAAATACTGGTTATTGCTTTTTAACGCGTGAGTATATTTGAACTAATTGGTAATTGATTATTAAAGTTAGATTTCAGTTATGATTCCATTGCAGACTTTTTCGAGGACGAAAAAAGGTTAAGTGTGGGGATGTTTGATGTGTTGCAAAGCATACATGTATTTCCGCCATGTTTTATGTCGTTTTAGTTAGTTTTATATTTGTTTTGAGTCGTTTTTGTTACATATTGACTCTTTGTTATGTTCTCAGGTGCTCGTGATGATTACAAGTGAAAACCGAAAGAAACCGAGCACGAGAATGAAGCTGAAGTTAAAAAGTGAAAAATCTGAAAAATCCACTCTTCGCGGTACGCGAAGACTTGTCTGATATCCTTCGTGCTACGCGAGAAGTTCCAAATCCGGGCGCGACTAAATTGTCCCTCGCGATACACGAGGGACTTGACCACATTCCTCGTGGTACGCGAGAGACTTAAATTCCGCAAAACCCTAAAATTCGAGAATTAAGAGAATTGTAATCCAATAATCAAGGGAGTTCGTATCTTAGCCGTCCAGAGAAGGGTTTTAGGCGATTTTGGAGCAATTTGAAAAAGAATCAAGTGTAAAGATCAAAGCTTTGGAGTCGGGGTTCGTTTGATTTACGGTTTCGATTTCAAGATTGAATCTTTGTGTTTGAATTCTATGTTTGAACTTATGATTATGTTTAATTACTTCTGCTTTGATGTTTTGAACATGAATCTAGGCTAAACTCATTAATACCGCCTAGGTTAACGATGAATTCTTGTTAAAGTTCGGATTTTTATCGGTTTTGGTTTCATGTGATGGTTTTATGATTTTGTAACGATCTTAGTATAATAATTATGATGTATATGCATGCTCAAATTCTGATTGTGTGATTGATTTCAATTCCATGCGTTGATTGTGGTTGTCTGCTAGATTGATTAGAGTATCTAGGTCATAGATCTTAGGGTTTGTGATTTCAGTGGTTTGCTAGACGTAGTAGCCATACGAATTCTTGTTGATTGATGATTAGAAGTTAAGTGTGTATCCTGGTTCAATACCCGAGAGGTTAGAATTAGTCGGTTAGTCTTCGTCATTAGAAATCCGAGTGTCAACTGTCTTAGAGGAAGTTGGTTTAGGTGTCTAGTGATTGTTGCTAGTCTGAATCATAGTTGTCATTCTAGGATTACCCCGTGCATTCTTTAAGTGTATTGTGGGCGGTGAGACTGAGAGGTAATCCATTCATTAGGGTAATTTATCATAGATGGAAATACCTGAGAAGTGATCCAACCATCTGGTGAGTTTAGTACGCTTTAGGTAGCTTAGTTGGTGACACCCTGAGAGTGATTAGGGATCCACTAGGTTGTCTTTAGCAGTTATCTTTAGAATCCCAGATCCATTTTAGTTCCAGATCCGGTAGAAGTTGTTCTTTGCAAGTAGGATTCCGACCTAGGTAGTGTTCTTCCCATTCATGATATCCACCTTAGTCTTTGTCTTGATAGCTTGATTCGTACGTAGTTTATTGCATTATTCAGTAGTTAAATCAGTAGTGTAGTTAAACCCCCCCCCCCCCAACCAAATCTTAAGTCCGAGTCAGAGTCTAGTTTGTTACATAGTGTATCTAGTGTTCGATAACTCGGTTTACCGTTAACCTGTGCTACACTCGATAGGTTCACTTGCCTGTCAGTGCGGTTTAGTTCATTGGTTTTCCATTTATTACTTAGGAGTCTAGGTAAGGTTTTATAGTTATTTTTATAGACCGTCTGGACGATATCAATAACATCATGCACGTAAAACAACTCACATTCAACAAACACCTTTCAATAAAGTTTCCTCTTTAGGAAAGTCTACGATTTCTAGCTTGTTAACAAGATTCAACGCACCAATTCAATTGCATATAACCTAACTAGTATAAATATAACCATAACAATTATCATAAACATCTAGCATGAAATCCTACATCATCACATAATCAAAAAGTCTCTACTTTAGACAAGTTATGAACCATATGAAACTAGGGTTTTCTACATAACAACATTCTCGTCAAATAGATGCAATAAAATCAATCAAATAATCAATTCACCAACTTTTTTTCAAAAACTCATGTTTGGATGAACTAGGGTTTCAATCATAATTTTTGGAATCATAAAGTAACGAAAACGGATGAAATAACTTACGTAGGAGTGTTAGAAACGCCTAGACTAGACCAAATACACTTTCAATTACAAGATTGAAGATCAAAAGAGGTGTGTTTGTGGTGTTTCTTGGTCTCGGCCAAGAGAGTGGTTTGGTATTGATTGTGACGGCTTCAAGGGAAACAAAAGGGAATAGGGTTTTAATTTTTATAAAATTCTATATATATTTGCATGCATGGGTTTAAAATGGATTATGGGCTTTCTAAATGGTCCATGGGCTATTTTAAAAACAATTAACACTATAATTAATTAATTCCTTAACTATTATCTTTATAAAAACTCCATCTTATATAAAAATAATTAACACAATCAGTATTCGATAACATGAGCGATATCAAGAAAATTCACATAGTTCACGTAAATCACATAACACTCAAAATCACATAATTTATATTAATTATAAATTATAAATTGTTAGAAATATTATTCTTGATTAATCACCAATGTTCCGGGTTAGACTCAAGTGCGATCCGGTAATTCTACGAGTTACCGTTGTGTGAGTGCTTGTGTATTAATTGACACATTTAATTAACCTAATTAAATGCAATGCAAGTGTGACTAAGTTAGATGACAGAGTTTGTATGAACGATGCTTGAGATAACGATGTTTGCGTTAACGGAGTTAACCTGAAATTGTCTGATGTCACATCATCCACTTGTTGAAAGAATTTTCTTCCCAAAAATTAAACAAAGTCGTTAGTTGTCTGAAACAAAAAGTTTGGGTTGTCACATCATCCCCTTGTTAAAATAAATTGTCTTGAAATTTAACTAGTATTTTCTGTGCTTATAGTTGACTGTTTGAAAAAGTGAGGATACTTTCTCATCATCTGATCCTCGTGTTCCCACGTGAACTCCGGTCCACGCTTCGAGTTCCAGCGAACTCTGACAACAGGTATCTTACTGCGCTTGAGGGTTTTGACCTCTCGGTCCATGATTTCGACTGGTTCCTCAATAAAACGTAGTTGTTCATCGATTTCCAACTCCTTGAGTGGAACCACAGTGCCTCATCTGACAGGCATTTCTTTAGATTTGAGACAAGAAAGACATTGTGTACTCCATTGAGTGTATCTGCTAGGTTCAGTTGATATGCTACTAGGCCAATTCTTTTCACTATCTCGAATGGTCCAACATAATGCGGGTTTAACTTGCCTCATTTTCCAAAATGAATCACACCTTTCCAAGGTGAAACCTTTAATAATACTCCGTCGCCCACTTGGAATTCTAACGGTTTTCTGCGCTTGTCTACATAACTCTTTTGACGGTTACGAGCTGCCGCCATACGGTTTCGGATTTGCACGATTTTCTCTGAAGTTTCGTGCACAAGTTCAGGACCCGTAAGTTGGCTATCTCCAACTTCAGCCCAACAAATTGGTGATCGGCATTTATGTCCATACAATGCCTCGAACGGTGCTGCTTTAATGCTAGTATGATAGTTTTTATTGTAGGAGAACTCTACTAAAGGCAGATGAGTCTCCCAACTGTTACCGAAATCGATCACACAAGCCCGTAGCATGTCTTCTAGGGTTTGAATGGTACGCTCACTCTGGCCATCTGTTTGAGGATGGTACGTTGTGCTCATATCCAGGCGCATGCCTAGAGCTTTCTGTAATGATTGCCAGAAGCGTGAGGTGAATCGGGTGTCTCTATCATAAATGATGGAGATTGGCACTCCATGTCAGGATACTACTTCTTTAAGATAGAGGCGGGTTAATTTTTCCATTTTATCGGTCTCTTTGAAAGCAAGGAAATGAGCGGATTTGTTTAAGCGATCCACTATCACCCAGATTGTGTCATATCCAGTAGGGGTTCGGGGTAATTTGGTGATGAAATCCATGGAAATCTGTTCCCATTTCCACATCGGGATTTCCGGTTGTTGGAGTAATCCGGGTGGCTTTTGATACTCCACCTTGACCTTTGAACAAGTCAGACACTTGCTCACATAGGTGGCTATGTCGGCTTTCATGTTCGGCCACCAATACAACACCTTTAGATCGTGATACATCTTGTCAGATCCCGGTTGAACAGAGTATCGGGATTTGTGAGCATCATCCATGACTAGTTCTGTTAGGTTTCCATACACTGGAACCATATTCGTTCTGCGAAGTAGCTAATACCATCTGCTTTAACCTCAAGTTGTTTCTCCATACCACGAGTGGATTCCAACGATAAGTTCTCCTCTTTTAAGGCTTCAAGTTGGGCATTACGGATTTGTTCGGGTAATCTTGTATGAATAGTGAGTTGTAACGCTCTAACTCGTCGGGGTTTGGTTTCCTTTCTGCTTAGGGCATCAGCTACCACATTATCTTCGCCTGGATGGTACTTGATTGCACAGTCATAATCGTTCAAGAGCTCGATCCAACGATGTTGTCGCATGTTCAACTCTTTCTACTCAAAAATATGTTGAAGACTCTTGTGATCGGTGTAAATGGTGCACTTGGTACCGTACAAGTAATGTCTCCAGATCTTCAGTGCAAACACCACGGCTCCCAACTCTAAGTCATGAGTCGTGTAGTTCTTCTCATGGATTTTCAATTGCCGGGAAGCGTACGTGATAACCGTCTCGCGTTGCATCAACACACAATCAAGATTATGGATTGAGGCATCGCAATACACTACGAAGTCATGCGTTCCCTCTAGCAGAGATAGGATGGGAGGGCTACATAGTTTCTGCTTCAGTAGCTGGAATGTTGATTCTTGAGTCTCGCTCCAATTATAGGGTTTACCTTTTTGGGTTAGGGCGGTGAGAGGTTGAGCAATCTTTGAAAATCCCTCGATAAAACGACGGTAGTATCCGGCCAATCCTAGAAATTGTCGAACTTCTGGCGGAGTCGTTGGTGCTGCCCAATTCTTGATGACTTCTACTTTGCTGGATCGACATGTATTCCTTTCTCATTAACCACATGTCCTAAAAATTGAACCTCGTGAATCCAGAAATCGCATTTAGAAAACTTAGCGTACAGTTGTTCCTGTTTCAGTAGTTCAAGGATCAAACATTGATGCTCCTCATGCTCTTCCTTACTCTTAGAATATATGAGGATATCGTCAATGAAAGCGATGACAAACTGGTCAAGATAGGGTTTACATACGCGGTTCATGAGGTCCATGAACACCGCGGGCGTTGGTTAATCCGAATGGCATGACCAAAAACTCGTAATGGCTGTACCGAGTTCTGAATGCAGTCTTGGATACATCTTCGTCTGGAACTCTCAGCTGATGATATCTAGATCTCAAATCGATTTTTGAGTAGAAACTCGACCCTTAAAGTTGGTCGAATAGATCGTCAATGCGGGGAAGTGGGTAGCGGTTCTTGACAGTTACCTTGTTTAACTCTCGGTAATCAATGCATATGCGGAAAGTCCCATCTTTCTTTTTGACAAATAGAACTGGGGCTCCCCATGGCTATGAGCTAGGTCGGATGAAACCTTTATCTAACAACTCTTGTAGTTGCGTGGATAGCTCCTGCAACTCACTTGGTGCAAGTCTATATGGTGTTCGAGCAATAGGCGTTGCTCCGGGTGCTAGGTCAATCTGGAATTCTACTTGACGATGAGGTGGAAGACCAGGTAGGTCTTCAGGAAACACTTATGGGAAGTCACGAACAATAGGGATATCTTCCGGCTTTTTCTACTCGAAAGACTTGTCAATGACAAGGGCTAGTATCGCGGTATGACCCTTTCACAGACACTTCTGCGCCTTCATGAATGATATGATGCCCACGACTGAACCACTTTTCTCACCCTGAACGGATATGATCTCTCCACTACGAAGGGGTATACGAACAATCTTATCGTTACAGATTATCTCAGCTTGGTTTGCAGATAACCAATCCATGCCGACTATTACGTCAAAACTGCCTAGTGTAACTGGCATGAGATCGATATCGAGTTTGTGACCAGATAGTCCTAACTTACATCCCTTGAGGATGTGGGTTGCTTCGATTTCCTTACCGTCTGCTCTCTCTATGGTATAATAATGTTCTAATAAAGTTGGGTTTGCTTCTAACCGACTACTAAAGTTTCTAGATATAAAACTTCTATCGGCGCCAGTATCAAAAAGTACAGGAGCAAAATGATCGTTTAAAGGAAACATACCGTTAACAACATTCTTATCATTCCTAGCTTCCCCTGAGCCAATGACGAAGGCTCGACCCTTCGCACCATTGTTGTTATTGCTGCCATTACCACCCTGGTTGTAACCATTGCCATTCCCGTTTCCATTTTTCTTCAGTTGCGGACAGTTTTTCCTAAAATGTCCCTCTTTACCGCACTCAAAGCAGCCTTTGGGTGCTTCACCAGATGGTGTATGTTTGTTCTGCAGTTCTCCCCAACAATCCTTGGCCGAATGGCCCATCTTTCCACACCGTTGGCAACGGTATCGGTCACATGCTCCGTTATGGTGGAAATTACATTTGTTGCATTTCGGTTACTTACCAGCATGTGAACCTTGATTCTGTTGAGAGGAGGCAGATTGAGTAAGGTTCTTGGAAGGTTCAAACTTACGTTGTTGCTGTTGCTGTTGAGGAGGTAGGTTTGACTGGAAAGTTTTAGAGTGTGAACTGTCAAACCTTCGCTTGTTGTCGGTTGTCTTTGATACTATACCTCTAGTGGTAGGGTGCCCTGAGCGACTGCCTAATCAGTTAACCTGTGAGCCAACCTAATAGGTTGCTGGATTGTAGTAGGATTGGAGGATGTCACCATACTCTGAATCTGAGGAACTAAACCCTCGATAAATTTCTCGATCCTCTTATAGGGAGGTGTGACCATTTGAGGACATAAGGTTGCTAGCTGATGTGATTGAGTAGTGTAGGCTTCAATTTCAGACCCCTCCATCTTGAGGTTCCAGAATTCACCCTCAAGTTTCTGCACTTCATCACGGGGACAGTACTCCTCCCGCAACATAGTCTTGAATTCATCCCATAGCAATGCATTTGCCATCTCTAGAGTTAGCATCTGCACCTGGGAGTTCCACCAGGTAAGGGTCGGACCCTCAAGTGTGCCAGATGCGAACTTCACCTGGTTGTTCGGCGGACAATTGCACATTGCAAAGACGGACTCAGATTTCTCCATCCAGTGGAGTAAGCCAACAGCCCCTTCAGCTCCACTGAAAGAGTGGGGCTTGCAATCTATGAAAGCCTTAAAAGTACAGGTCTGACCTGGATTGTAGACAAGAATGCGTTTTACAATTACAAGATTCGAAATTTAGTTTATAATGAATGATGACTCACTAGATTCGAAAAATGATTGATTTACCTCTTGCATTAGCAGCGGCTTGGCTAGTTGCCACAGCTTCAGCAACACGCTCATTTATGAGTGCCGTCAGTTCGGCTGCAGTCATGTTGACATTTTCGTGACCGCCACGTCCACCGGTGCATCCACCACATCTGTTTCCATGTCCAGACATTATCTTTACATTCACAACATACAATAATGAGAAGAATACATCGCATTTTATCATCATACAAGTATAAGTAAACAAAAGAAATTTAAACCACAGCATCTAACATTTCATTAATAATAATCCTTGATAAAATAAATTGTAAGGGCTACAAAGTACTTTCAATCAAACATCAAAATTCAGAAACATTTGTTGGATGGTAACAACCCTGCCCATCTGGGTTTAACCAAAAGGTATAGAAAGTGCGGAAAGAGAAAAACTATCGAACGTCACTGCCATCTGTAGTAATATCTGATATGGCATCCTCATCCTTAGCTGGGTCTCCCTCGGGCTCATTAGCCTGTGTGTTCCCTGTTGCATTTGCAGCTCCAAATTGTGCCTCCATATTCTCAATCCTATGGTAGGCTATATCTAAGTTCCACTCTAGCGTATTCATACGCTCTTCCATCTCTACGCATGACATTGCTAAATTCCCGTAATGGTGTTCAGTGGATGCTAGTCCTGTAGTTAGGTTTGTGATCTTATCATGCTTCTGACTGTCTTTCTCCAAAATACCAGTAATCTCTCCGGCAGCATCTCACATGTTACCGATTTCTCGGTCCATCTTAGCTATGAAAGAAGCTAAAACCCGCTCAAGTGGGTACTGCAGTGATGGCAAGACTCACGAAGAAGATGAAGGAGTGTCAGCAGTGAGTGGAGGTGGGACCTGCTCCTCGCGGATCCACGTCCTAATCTTATCAGGATACCAATCTCAGTCCTGTGTTTTGTCTACGACACGCACATGGAAAGGCGCACAGTGTCATCAACAGGGTTCAATCGGCGACGTTCGGGTGATGGTACTACAGGAACAACGGGTTCCTGGCTGTCTGGGGATGTAGGTGACTTAGGTGATGGAGACATCTCCTGTAACGTAATGCATGGGTGTCATGTATGAGTGTAAGTGTTGTGTAACTAATGCACGTGTATGGTTATAGTCTAGTATGCAAAATCCTAGTTCTCTATAACCAATGGCTCTGATACCAATATGTCACACCACCAAAATCCACTAACGGGGTTTTACCGTTAGGAGCGTGACCTACCAGGATCTCAGTCATTAGTTACATTGAACGACTCTATATTAGTTTAATAAATACCATTTAATGGTCAGAGTAAATGCGGAATGCGGAAGCGAAAAGGTTTAACAAAATCCATGTGCTAAAACAAACGCGCCCAAACCATGCAAGTCAAAATAAATAAATAAGTAAATCCGATGTTTGAAAATAATAAATGAGACTCCAATGCATGCATGCCCTAGTCTCGTGCTCGTACCTTAGCGACCTGAGAAAACATGCTAAAATATGTCAACACTAGGTTGGTGAGTTCACAGGTTTCAATTGTAAGTAAAGATACTAGATAAAACAATTGCAATTATATCAATAGGTAGCTAGCCTAATAACATGTTACTAAAGCGTTTCGACACCGAAGCTGACTGTTTGTGTTTGATTTACCTTCCACCATGTCTATCATGAAACAATGGTAAGATGTTAAGTCAATATTACACCCGTTTGACCTCCAGTCGTATTAGCATGACTAACGCGGGTGGGGTCTGTCAAGCCCAGTAGTACTACTCAAGATTACCTCGCTATTCCATATATTAAACGGTTCGATATGTAAGGACTTTTATGATATGTTTACGCTTAGTACAACAAGTGATATAAAATAAATGTAAGATCTAACTATTTGTGTTTCATGTTTTCTCCCCTAGTTTAAAACATAGAAAAAGGGGCCGTGAAAACTCACCTTAGAATGCGTGCAGATGAAAGCTAAGTAAAATTGCTCGACTACTAACTGCCACCTATAAACATCGTTTTATAAGTGTGTGTGTGTGTGTGTGTGTGTGTGTTTGTGTAAGTTGACATGAACCCTAAGTATCCAAACAATCTCATTGTTTTAAGTGTTTAGAAAATATTTAATAGTTTGACTTAGATTGACCAAGTTTGACCCGACAACCCGTTGGTAACCCGTTTAGTGATTAAATGTTTGGTTTGAATACTAACACACATAGCACACAAGTAATCCAAGTTTCATGCTACACATGTCACAACTAACTTAGCATGGCAAGTTATGTCTGCACAATGCACATTCAACAAAGTTCCTACTTTTAACAATGTATGAACACAAAGTTTGGTTTCAATAGATTACATCATTTATTACACAATTGAGTAACCCTAACATGTTTATACATGCCTACTAATGCATGAATGATCACCACAATATCCACATTAGGTCTAGGCATCAAGTTTCAAATTCTAAAAGTTTTCACTTTTAGTAAGCTATGATCAATGCATGTGATTTGTACCAAACAACGCTTTAACAAGCTTTAACATGTTCATAATAACATGCTAGCATCATACTATAACATCATGCACGTAAAACAACTCACATTCAACAAACACATTTCAATAAAGTTTCCTATTTAGGAAAGTCTACGATTTCTAGCTTGTTAACAAGATTCAATGCACCAATTCTATTGCATATAACCTAACTAGTATAAATATAACCATAACAATCATCATAAACATCTAGCATGAAATCCTACATCATCACATAATCAAAAAGTCTCTACTTTAGACAAGTTATGAACCATATGGAACTAGGGTTTTCTAAATAACAACATTCTCGTCAAATAGATGCAATAACATCAATCAAATAATCAATTCACCAACTTTATTTCAAAATTTCATGTTTGGATGAACTAGGGTTTCAATCATAATATTTGGAATCATAAAGTAACGAAAACAGATGAAATAACTTACGTAGGAGTGCTAGAAACGCCTAGACTAGACCAAATACACTTCCAATTACAAGATTGAAGATCAAAAGAGGTGTGTTTGTGGTGTTTCTTGGTCTCGGCCAAGAGAGTGGTTTGGCATTGATTGCGACGGCTTCAAGGGAAACAAAAGGGAATAGGGTTTTAATTTTTATAAAATTCTATATATATTTGCATGCATGGGTTTAAAATGGATTATGGGCTTTCTAAATGGTCCATGGGCTTTCTAAATGGTCCATGGGCTATTTTAAAAACAATTAAATTTTAAAAACAATTAACACTATAATTAATTAATTCCTTAACTATTATCTTTATAAAAACTTCATCTTATATAAAAATAATTAACACAATCAGTATTCGATAACATGAGCGATATCAAGAAAATTCACATAGTTCACGTAAATCACATAACACTCAAAATCACATAATTTATATTAATTATAAATTATTAATTGTTAGAAATATTATTCTTGATTAATCACCAACGTTCCGGGTTAGACTCAAGTGCGATCCGGTAATTCTTCGAGTTACCGTTGTGTGAGTGCTTGTGTATTAATTGACACATTTAATTAACCTAATTAAATGCAATGCAAGTGTGACTAAGTTAGATGACAGAGTTTGTATGAACGATGCTTGAGATAACGATGTTTGCGTTAACGGAGTTAACCTGAAATTGTCAGATGTCACACAAGTCTCTGATATCAATCTGTCACACCCCAACCGACTGCAGATTATACGTCGGGACGGACACGGTTGTTCAAAAAGCACAAGGTTGACTATTAAGGTTTATTAATTTCATTAATGACTTTCAAATGTTCAATACAATGAAATGAAATAAACATAACGAGAATACATTGTTTATTTGATAAGTATTTTGGGTCCAAAGCATCTATGTGATCACAATAAAGCCTCACGCTTATATACCGGAAACATGTTGAGTAAACTGTCAACTAAAAATAGTTGGTGAGATACAAAGGTTTTGACACCGCTTTAACAAAGTTATGAAAGATTTTACAATTCACTATGTACATGCATTCTATAGTATAAGTGTGAGAACAAACAAGTTAAACATTGTGTATATCAACCCTCCAACCAATTTTAGGCATAACCCGCAGATTACCCTTAAAAGTTTAAATCCAATAACAATCACCATGGGCTCCCCCCGAAGGGTCAATCAACCTAGGTGGATTGGTCGAATACAATAGATCTAGTATTGTTATTGTAGGCTCGATCAAAGTTAATGAATATGCTAGTTTTAAGTTTAATTTAAGCATGCAAGTCTCAAGGCACAAAACATAAGAATAAACATATAGACATAGTTGTGCACGAATTGTATAAGTTTAAAAGTTTGATACATGTTTCATCCTAAGTTTATAAACAAAACAAAACAAAAAGGGACTAAGTATACTCATTTGGATTAATGAAAAAGTGTCCAACAAGATTAAGTGTGGCAAGATTCGAGGGTGTGTATCCTCACAACAAGCCTAAGAACACAAGTCTAAAGTTTCAAGTTTAATCCTATAAGTCTATGACAAAAGATCTAGGATTCTAATATTAACTAGGGTTCCAAGTGGGAGACGGGAATGATTTGTGTTTATAAAGTTTAAATCAAATTCTAAAAAAGGTTTTAAATGAATAATACAAGGCTTGGGTATCAAAGTTTAACCCTAATCATAGAATAATTATTACTAAATGAATAAAAAAGTTTATAGTTTAGAATAATTATTACTAAATTAACACCAACCATTACTATCACATTTAACCCTAATCATTAGTTTCTTTGACTAGGCATTTACTCATTCATGGTATAGATTTAAGTTACTTTTTGTATTGTACCAATAAAATGTATACAAGAATATGTGTATGATATACTTGAGATATATACAAAACATTGAGCTCTCTCTACAAATCTTTGTTTTCTTATCACGTCATCAGCGCGATAGACTCACCACAATAGTTTTTTTTTTCTTTTTGTTCAAACTCCGATCAAGCCACTGGTTTTCCAAAAGTTGCAGCTAATTCTGATTGAAGATTGGAGTTCTATTTCAAACGACCCTGTCAAAACATAAACAAAATAATTAGATTCTTGGATAAAGAACTAGTTCTGCTAAGATTAATTTTACCTCGTAAGTTATTATCAAATGCTCCCCATGAACTAGAGAAGAGAGATAAAAAGTTACCCACCAACTGAATCGAGCTCTGTTCTTGATTTTCTTGTGTCCTTGATATTCATGTTCTTGATTTCCATGTGTTTTCCCTATTTGTCTCACTAGAGAAGACAGATTAGGGCAAACGGCTAATCGTTTTGGGATTTTTTTTTTTCCCTTGTGTTTGTTGTACTCAAAATTAGGTTTAAAAAGAAAAGGAAATTTTTTTTTTATGGGCTGGCATGCTGGTACGATTTTAAGTTTTTTTTGGGCCCATAGATGTTTTAAAATTAGTTACATACTTTTTATATCTTAAACCCATATAAAATAAAAAGTTGTTTTTTTTTAATATTTTAGTTGTTTCAAATTCTAAAAGCTGTTTTAAACTCAAATTATTATGAAAATGACGTATTTCTAATTTGATAAAGTTCAACAAATTATGATTGTTACAGAAATTGTTAGTATAGTTATATAAATGTTTATATGATTTTAGATAATATCGAATGACATGTAAACAAAAAAAAATTGGATACCCTCTATTAACTTGTATTTGTGATATATATATTTTTTAAGGATAAATTTTTGACACGCAATTTTAGAAATTGTTATTTTTTTAGATATTTTACAAAACTTCACATGAATCCATAGAGTTTCTTTTAAAATACTATAGAACTTGTAGTTCTAATCAACGAGACTCGAAGTTCTCCTAAAATATACACTTTCTATACAAAGGTCTATTTTTAATAGTTAACCGTGTATTTGTTTTGTAATTCTAAATTTAAGGAATTTATGAAGAAATTAAATAAATTTAAAAGAATATAAATGATTAGGTCCACTCGTTTGACTGCGTGAATATTTTCATTTTATGCTTCTTAGAATATCATCCATGCTCCTCGCATTGATGAAATAATAATTGCTAATTTTCTTATAAGAGGTTCAATTTATAAAATGTTTGACCTCCAAGAGGTTGCCTCCAAAAAAAATTATCACTATTTAAGACTTTACGGCTTCAATTTGAAAAAAAATATTGTTGAAGCTAACCTTATTGAGGAAACCACTAAATCTAAAACCTCATGCCCCACTATCGGACACTCTTTTAGATATGACCGACTTCATCGAAAACTTTCGAGATTCTATTGTTTAAATGTTATTCTCTTTTTATTATAGTCTTTATGATATGACCTTTTTTGTTTGGGACATCTCAAGTTTTCATGATGGTTTAATTCAAGTTCAAATAAATGACTCTTTGCCTTTTTTTATATATTTTTATTTCCTGAAGAAATATGTTGACATACTCTAACAGAGTTATTAGTGGTGATGAATGTTTGGTACATAGCGGTGCTATCAACGCTATCTTCAAACATAAGAAATTTTTCTTTGACTTGTCTCCCGTAGAGACACTTGTTAGTACTATTCCAGGTGTTACTAACATAATTGAGGGCTCCGGAAGAGCACGCATCATCTTACCTTCAGGTACGACTTTAATTATCAATGATGCATTTTACTCAAGTAAATCAAGAAGGAATTTACTCAGCTTTAAAGACATTCGAAAAAACGGTTACCACCTTGAAACAATTGCAGAGAATAATAGCGAATACCTGCATATTACCTCAAATGAATATGGCCATAAAACTATTTTATAAAAATTAAAAGCTTTATCCTCTGGATTATATTGTGCTAAAATTAATCATATTGAGTCATATATGGTGAGTAACAAGAACTAGATAAAAATACATTCATCATATGGCATGACCGATTAGGCCACCCTGGTTGCATAATGATGAGGTGAATAATTAAAAGTGTAAATGGGCACCCCCTTAAAAATTTAAAAGTCTTGCTTTCACAAGAATTATCATGTGCAGCATGCTCTCTTAGCAAACTTATTACTCAGCCGTCAAAAACAAAAATAACGAATGAAAACCCCTCATTCTTGGAAAGAATCCAAGGGGACATATGTGGGCCCATACACCCTCCGTGCATTTCACTATTTTTTTGGTTCTAATTGATGCATCATCACGGTGGTCACACGTTAGCCTTTTAGCTACCAGTAATGTAGCACTTGCCCGACTATTAGGTCAAATTATACAATTGAGAGCAAATTTCCCTATCAAAATCAAATTAAAATGCATGAGAATTTACATCTCAAGCTTTTAATGACTATTGTATGTCAATTGGGATAAATGTTGAACATCCAGTAGCTCATCTTCACACACAAAATGGTCTAGCTGAATCTTTAATTAAACGATTACAACTAATCGCTAGACCTCTCCTTATGAGATGTAAATTACCATCTTCTGCATGGGGGCATGCCATTCTGCATGTCGCTGCACTGATCAGATTAAGACCAACTGCTGAGCATGAATTCTCTCCACTTCAACTGGTTTCCGGAAGAAAACCAATTTGTCCCACCTAAAAATATTTGGTTGTGCGATCTATGTACCAATACCGCCACCCTAACGAACCAAAATGGGACCACAAAGAAGACTAGGAATTTACATTGGTTTTAACTCCCATTCTATTATCAAATATTTAGAGCCATCAACGGGAGACATGTTTACGGCAAGGTATGATGACTGTCACTTTGATGAGACAACATTCCCAGTCTTAGGGGGAGATAATAAATAAAGGTTGGTAACAAAAGATCTAACATGGAATGCATCATTATCAAATTTTGGCCCTCGAAGCGGTCAATGTGAATCTGAAGTCCAAAAGATCATATATTTGCATAGAATAGCAAATGAACTACCAGATGCATTCGCAGATACAAATAGAGTGACAAAGTCACATATACCAGCATCAAATACACATGCTTGAATTGAAGTAATCCCATAAGCGATTACCATACAGAGAAAACGTGAGAGACCAATCGGTTCCAAAGATAAGAACCCACGAAAACGTAAAGAGCAAAATAACGCATTTGGTGAAATATTAGAAAATGTTATAAATGAAACCCAAGTAGTGGTAAATGTCCCGGAAGAGACTAAGACAAATCCAGAGGAAATTGAAGTTCCAGAAGAAACACCGGTACCGAACGAAAATGAGATCTCTATAAATTATGTACAATATGGAACCGCAATAATACACGTGTTGATGATATATTTGCATATGATATAGCAAATGAAGTAATCAATGAAGAAGATTACGTACCAAAAACTCTAGATGAGTGCAAGCACATAAATGACTGGCCAAAATGGCAAGACGCCTTAAAAGCCGAATTAGACTCGCTCGAAAAGCGAAATGTTTTCGGACCTGTAGTCCGAACACCCATAGACGTCAAACCAGTAGGTTATAAATGGGTGTTTGCTATAAAAAGAAATGAAAAGAATTAGGTTGTGCGGTATAAGGCACGACTTGTAGCACAAGGGTTTTCCCAAATCCTAGGAGTTGATTTTGAGGAAACGTATTCCCCTGTAGTGGATGCGATAACACTTAGATTCTTAATCGGCCTTGCAATCTCAGAAGGACTTCAGATGAGGCTCATGGATGTCGTCACCGCATACTTGTATGGGAAACTTGAAAATGACATCTATATGAAAATCCCTAAAGGGTTAAAAATGCCTAAAGCATTAAAATCAGTACCACGAGATATGTGTGTTATAAAAATCAAAAGATCTTTATATGGTCTCAAGCAATCTGGGCGGATGTGGTACAATCGACTCAGTGAATATCTTGAAAATGGGGGATACAAGTCTAATAAAATCAGCTCATGTGTCTTTATCAAAAGATCACTCCCAAAATTCACTATAATAGCAGTCTATGTTGATGATATGAACATCATCGGATCTTCTGAAGAAATAGAAAAGACTGCTAAACTACTAAAGAGAGAGTTTGATATGAAATACCTTGGGACGACAAAATTATGTCTCGGCCTACAGTTCGAGTATTTGTGCAATGGTATATTCGTCCATCAATCAAATTACATCCAGAAGATGTTAGTGCGTTTTAATATGGACAAAGCTCATCCGTTAACCACGCCCATGTTGGTCCGACCCCTAGACGTGCATAAAGATCCTTACCACCCCCAAGAAGAGGGATAAGAAGTACTTGGTCCAGAAGTACCATAATTGAGCGTGGTAGGTGCACTAATGTATCTTGCAAATAACACGAGACCTGATATTGCATTTCGGTACATGTACTAGCGAGATACATGTAAGACCCCAACCCGGGCATCCAACAGTTAGTTCTCATAATGGGTCATTCTCTTTAAAAATGCATTTATTACTAATCCAACTACAGCGGAAGTCTTTCTAAAATCATTTATTGATAATTAATGTTATTATGATTACCTTACGAATGCCTACACACCGATTCGAGTAACGACGCTTCCAAGCCAAGATACGTTAACGCACCGCTTACCTGCAAACAATCTAACGTACACACAAAGTCAACTACGCTGAGTGAGTTCTAATAGTTTAATTTAAATAAAAACCATCACGCCAAGTTCTTCGGTTTAATTCACTCAGGACCCTCCGGTCCTTATAAAATATAATTACGGTTTATTAACGAATGACTAATCCCTTGTCATCACACGACATCCCATAACCGTTTATCAACCGAGACTCAGCCCGTACTACTAATATAAATAGTAATAACCTTACAATCACAACCGCATAGACTCAACATACTATGCTGACAACTCATATCCAAGAATACATATTAACTCGACTCTGGGTTAACACACCCTACCCTAGTCATTAACACATCCGGCCTTAACCAATGCTCTCACAAATAACTAACACGACTCTTACACACGTCACATCACAAGTCCTGACTCAACGGTCAGTCTAACTGTACAAGTCACATTAACACAATCTCATACACAATAAATATGACTGATCACTAGCATGCAAATTAACACATATATGTACGCATGCAAACACATACCTCATCACTGCACCCTCGTCAGGGTTACCCTCGTCAGGGCATTAACACACCCCGAGCTCATCATTAACATGTTAAACAAATGTCACCCTAGTGACTTCCCAAAGGACCTCATCCTCCACAATCACGTTTGCCATGTCATAAAGACCAAGACGCAAACACAATACCCGTCGTGTCCCGTGGACAACGACACAAGCACACAACACAAATATGAACATTTAATAACACACATCGTATGCAGGACTCATTAACTACACCTGCACCTTACACATGACACTAACACAACATATCCCGCGTGCAATCATAACCCTTTAGACTTTAAGCACGACTCTCCCTATCCAACCCTTAACATGTCGCACAATAATATCTCGTCACTATAAGAATTTTAGGCAGATTCAACGACCTTTATCGACGACATGTCGTCGAAATAACCTTTCTCGACGACATGTAGTCGATATTGCCTCGTCGGCAGAGTTCCGTCGGGACTGCTTGAAAAGTCGTCGAGAAAACGTCGTCGATATAGATTACCCTTTTATCGACGACATGTCGTCGATATTTTCCCATCGGTAATAGCTTTTCAATTTAAAAAAAAGATTAAATAAAAATTAAATATCAGTCTCGACGACATGTCGTCGAGATTGATCGATTTAAATTTTATATAATCTTTTTTTTTTAAATCTGGAAACCTCAATCCCGACGACATGTCGTCAAGACTGGGTTATTTTTAAAAATAAATATTTTTTAGAATTTTAAAAATTTCCAGTAATGTAATACACAAAATTCAGAACCTGTCAAACCTGTTATATATTAATACATTTCACAACAATATATTACTTAAAACATCTAACAAAAAGTATACAAATTGTATAAGTTATTACAAATCGTTCAAATAAAAGTTACAACCAAGTTTATTCATCTTGATCGTCGTCATTTTGGTTGCCGGATTGGTTGCGGTCCTGTTGCATCTGTTTCACGGTCTCATTCAGTTCACGAATTTGTTCTTTTAATTCGTTGAATTGAGACTCGGAGAGAGCCGAAACATTAGTGGGCATGTTTCTAACTTTTCTTCCAACTCCTCGGCTCCAACCGCGTCTCTCGCCAAGGGCACGTTTTAGGACCTCTTCCTCATCAACATCTCCGCCTTCTTGTTGCATCCGGGTCAATTCTTCTTGAATTGTATTCTATAATAAACAAAAAGTACACATATAAAAAAAAATTCAGAAATCCGACAGCATAACGACTACAAAATTGATAGCCAACCTACTTAACAATACTCAATAAACATAATAATTCAACAAAACTCAATAGCCAACCTACTTAAAAATACTCAATAAACATAATAATTCAACAAAACTCAATAAAAACCAACAATAACCAATATGATTAATATTCTAGTGTATTTCCCAAACTTAGAATTCCCTTATCGATATATATACTTACCCAATCGTTTTGTGCCCGATCGTTGACCCATGTGCCGTGAGACGTGTGCATACGTCTCCAACCATCAATTAGGCTGACGGTTCCACCTTGTTGTACCTATAAACAACAAAAATAATGTTACTAATATTTGACTAACTTATGAATTCATTTTTAGAATAATATTAACAACTTTTGTTACCTCCTCATATCGCCGTTGAGAAAATGACTTGCTCCCACTAGTATTGGCGTATGGTTGTTTAGCTCGGTTTGAAGAATTTTGATTGCAGCGTGCAATATATGCGGGATCAAGGTACAATATGTCGATGAGGGAATTCCAATTGCCGGAACTGATGGACTCATGAGGATTATTCCTTGCTTCTTCCAACTCCTCGTAACCACCAACCGATTCAAAATGTCTCTTTAAAGTAGATTTGCGGTCACGAAATCTACGGGCACAATCATCATGGATGCCCGCAGATATTTGTGGCCACTGCGGTGTGTTACTCCAGCTTTCTAAATCAAAGTAATTCTGTAAAAAAAAGGTAATTAGGAAACACTTAATAATTATGAATGTTATTAAATTACATTTTATACTTACATGAAGATTGCGAAATACGGTGCTTTGATGCTCCCTAGGAATAGACTCCCAACCTATATAGTGTGATGGGATTTGTTCGAGAGCAATAGTTATTTGTCGAACAAACCATCGACCATTCGGACCGACAAACTTGTAGGTCTCATGTGTTGGATCAAGCTCTAGTGGGAGTGGCTTGTTTCCATTTTGGGCAAACGCCTCCAGCATATCAAGATTTCTACCACGGCCCCTTACTTTTTTTGAGGAAGCTGGTACATGAATTTAATACTCACAGATGTTACATGAATTTGAAGAATTATCAAACTAAAATAAGTAACTTACAAGACTCGCAGATGTTACATGAATTTGAAGTATTAGCAAACTAAAACAAGTAACTTACAAGACTCGCAATCAGTAGGGAGCCTCCTAGAATTCCGCCGTGGATCACGACCCCCACCGTCACCACCATGTGATCGAGCATAAGTCGCCATATATACCTACATAAAATTGAATTCAATAAAATGACAGTGTATACATACATCAATAAAAATAAGTGTCACATACATTACAAGTCAATCAGAATCATCACTAATATCATCGTTGTCGTCCTCATCCAAAGTGTATGTGCCTTCCTCCTCCTCTTCCTCAACATCATCAGCCACAATCTGGGGGTTAAGACTCGAGTGAGCACCTTCACCTAAAGTCGACACCATGGGCAAGTAGCCTAAGTCGATAAACATACTACATGATTGAGTGTCATGTACGACACTGGAACTTGGACCCTCGTTAACATTACTTTCAAGGTTTGAGTTGACAACCAAGTTATAATCAGATGATCGAGTGTCGTGAAGTACATCTATCTCGTTAACAACACCGGTATCCTCCCAAAGTTTCCGATGATAAACGTCTTCCACAACCTTCCACTTGCCGACGGCGCGAGAAGGATCTTGGAGATAAAACACAACCAATAATACATTTCACAAATACATACAAATACCCAAATAAATAATATCATACAAACTAATAAATAACATTATACAATTCATAAAAATAATAATTACATTAAACAAACATCTATATAAATTAACTATCAATTTTCACCAATAATCCATACATCTATATAAATTAACTATCAATTAAAATAATCCATACATTAAACAAACATCTATATAAAATTCACATTAAACAAACATTTATATAAAATTCACCAATTTCACAAATAATCCATACATCTATATAAATTAACTATCAATTTTCACAAAAAAAATGAACACATCTATATAAATTAACCAACATTTATACAAAACTAAATCTCTCAAATCTAAACCTAATACCAAAACATTATACAAACATTTATAAATCTATATAAAACTATCCAAATACACCTATAAACACAAAAAATATACATATTACCTCCGGAAATTTCTTGAAACGACGACACGTCGTCGGGAAAACACTCAATCAAGCTTCCAACCACTTCACTTAGCCCAAAAACTTCACCTACACAAGATTTTAATTAGAAATTTCCGATTATAAAAAAAATTACAAAAAAAAGTCAAAATCGGGTCTAACCACTTGAATAAGAAGATTAATGGTGAAGAATGAGGTAGAAAACGTTGGAATTTTTAGCAAAATGATCGGATTTTGTGGGTGTAGTCGAGAGAGAGTTTGAGAGGAAAAAGAGGGCACAAATGAGGAGGAGAAGAAGGGTTTATGCCGTCTAATTACCAGGTTAGACCAATCTCGACGAGATGTCGTCGTGATTGGTTATTCTATTAAAAAATTAATTTTTTTTTACCAATATCGACGACATGTCGTCGATATTAGGTATTTTATTTAAAAATTAATTTTTTAATATTTTACCAGGCAAAAAAAAAAGAAAAAAAATTAAAAATATCAATATCGACGATGTGTCGTCGATACAAGTTTTCAGCTTTTCCGGGTAAGCGCCAAAAGCTTTCAATTTTTCCCGATTAACGATCCCCGACGACGTGTCGTCGAGAAAAGGTTACAAAAAAAAATCTCGAGAACCGGAGACCATCGTCGATATTGGTCGTCGAATCTGCCTAGATTTCTAGTAGTGCGTCTCTATAACTCACACATTTCTATGAACACGCCATAAACCCTACGACTATCAATTAAGCAATTTATACTCAAATCGTATTGGTTTATAACCCGTGACCCTTAACACGATTAATTGTATTAATACCACATGAAGGTGTGTACGATAGCCCCAAAACAGTAAAACGTTTAAAAGAGAGGGATTAGAAACTCACCGGTTATGTCGAGTCTCAGTACTTGCTCTGCAATCCATCCGCCCCACGCTTGGATCAAAACCTAACAAACGCGTGATCACGTTCTAGACACACGTTGCCTAACATATAAATAAAATAGATTCCGATACTCAGTCTCAACTAACGGGAATACCTCGTCGTCAATCCTCATCATACTCCCATCATTATCATCATCATGGATTCAATACTATGTGACCATCATCATCATATCATTATTGTCATCATAACTTCATCATCGTAGAACCCCTATCATATCATCATCCTCCTCATTTCATTATCATGATAGAACCATTCCCACCATACCATCATCATCATCATCATCGTACCATACTCACCATCATATTACACGTACCTTCACCACCCAAACCACCACCACCTTTGCCATCGCAACCACCATCCAACCCGTTACCACTGTAAGCCACCACTAACCATCATGGCTGCCATACATAACCTCCATAACACCACCACTCTTCGGTTACCACCTTGAAATTACCATCGGCCATCCTAGCCACAGCCGGGGCTGTTGGTCGTGAAACACCCGTCACCACCATTACAACCTATTACCAACCTTTACTATCGAATACTCGCCGGAACCGACGTACTCACTCCTGTTTGTGCTCCACCGTCATCCCCCACCTATGCGCATCACCAAACCAACACTGTAATCATATGCACCGGTCACCGCCTTCGGCTCCCCCTCGTCCCCGTCGTCAGCGTTCGGCCTCCACCGTGTGTAGTCACCACGCTACGCTGCCGACTCGCTAATCAATCCGTCGGCCTCTTCCTTGCTGCTCCATATCACCCTCGTGGCCACCGTACCTCCGACCTCGTCTCTTACGGCTGTCCCGCCGCTGGGTCACCACCCCCACGCTGTCGCATGCAGGTGCAAACCATCGGATCCCCACGGCCTCATTAAATCCACGCATGCCATCCCTAATCAGAATCGTACAAGACAAATATGTGAACGAGAGAAATCGTAAATGAGAGATACCTTGGTGTGCTATGGAGCCCTTGATCGGAAACCAACGTCGTCGCCGTCGCGTCTAACTCTTCCGGCGTCGCTCTCCTTGGCTCGTCTTCCTCAATCGTCCGTTCATGCATAACCTAGGCCTAATGGCCTAGGGTTTTTTTAAGAGATGGTTATAAACATCTCAAAGCTACATCCGGGTCCTCGTCCTTTCCCCTTCATCTCGTTTCGACCTCAAATCGTGCGTTAACTACTAACCAGTTCCTTTACAGTAGTTAAACACACCTTGTTAAATACTCGGGTCATCCACTTACCCGAGCTATTATCTTTAGAATTTTCAGGATGTTACAATACAGCTCAAATCCAACACGTAGACACTGGAGCGGTATAAAGCACATATTTCGCTATCTTTGCGCGACACGAGACTTAGGTCTTTTCTACCATAGAAATGAAAAGTCCCAACTCGTTGGATATGATGATGTTGGATATCTATCAAATCCACATAAAGCGCGATCAAAGATAGGTTACATTTTCACATACGGCGGCACAACGATTTCTTGGAGGTCAACAAAGCAAACTCTGATAGCAACATCATCAAATCATGTCGAACTAATAGATTTATATGATGCCGGTCGAGAATGCATGTGGTTAAGATCAATGATCAATCACCTACAAGAAGCTTGCGATTTAGATCCTATCAAGAAGAATCCAACAATTATATACGAAGACAATGATGCTTGCATAGCTCAGATTAGATAAGGCTACATCAAAGGTGATAGAACAAAACATATCTCTCCAAAGTTTTTCTCAACACATGACTTATAAAAGGAAGGGGAAATCGATGTTCGTCAAATAAAGTCAAGTGAAATACTGGCTGACCTATTCACAAAATCTCTACCGAAAAACAGTTTTGAGAAGCTGACACGAAAGATTAGACTCCGCAGACTTAAAGACATAAATTAACTTTAGGGGGAGCAATATACACACTGTACTCTTTTTCCCTTGACTAAGTTTTGTCTCACTGGGTTTTTTTAGTAAGGTTTTTAATGAGGCAGGATCACTGGTCCAGAAGTATCAGTTTATTATTTGGCCTTGGAGTACCAATTTTAACATCATCCCAAAGTATGTTGTTAATAGTGTATAATAAGTGGTAATATGTTTGAGGAGGAGTGTTATAACAACAACCATTACTACCACATTTAACCCTAATCGTCAGTTTCTTTGACTAGGCATTTACCCCATTCATGGTATAACCCTAATCATCAGATTCTTTAACTAGGCATTTACCACATTTAACCCTAATAAGTTTATAGTTTACAATAATTATTACTTAATTATAAAAAGTCTTACAATTATTACACAATATAGGTAACAATAATCCAAGATAGTTTTCTTAAGTATTTATAAGTGGGGTTAAATAGTTAAGTGAAAGGCTAAATAATTATTTAAAGAATAAACAGTTATTAATGAATAACAATTATTTAAAAAATAATTAATGATTAAGAATTAATAATAATTATTTAAAAATATATTAAGGATTAATAATAATTATTTAACAGAATAATTACTTTACCTAATTAAAATAATCAATGTAAATCATTAAAGATTTATTAAAGTATTTAAGAATTAAGTATTCATTTTATAAAATAATTTGTAATTTAATAATGTTTAAAATAAGTTTTAAACAATAACAAGCACTTATGCGTCTATAAAATGTTAAATAGAATTTCTTATAAAGTTTATATTTTAATCATAAGTTTATAAATGTTTTAAGGTCTAAATGAAACCATAAGTTTGTAAATGTTTTAAATGAAATTTCTTATAAGTTTATAAGTATTTAAATAAAGTTTACAAGTTTATAATGTTTTAAGGTTTCTATTTTATTTTATAAAGTTTGTAAACGTTTATAAAATAAATAAATTATATTTATTTTACTTGCTTTAAATTTATATAAACAAATAAATTTTTGTTTATATCAATTATAAGTTTTATAAAATGTACAGTTTATTATGGCCCAAAGACAGGTTACATTTTCACATACGGCGGCACAGCGATTTCTTGGAGGTCAACAAAGCAAACCTTGATAGCAACATCATCAAATCATGTCGAACTAATAGATTTATATGATGCCGGTCGAGAATGCATGTGGTTAAGATCAATCACCTACAAGAAGCTTGCGATTTAGATCCGATCAAGAAGAATCCAACAATTATATACGAAGACAATGTTGCTTGCATAGCTCAGATCTACATCAAAGGTGATAGAACAAAACATATCTCTCCAAAGTTTTTCTCAACACATGACTTGCAAAAGGAAGGGGAAATCGATGTTCGTCAAATAAAGTCAAGCGAAATACTGGCTGACATATTTACAAAATCTCTACCGAAAAACAGTTTTGAGAAGCTGACACGAAAGATTAGACTCCGCAGACTTAAAGACATAAATTAACTTGAGGGGGAGCAATATACACACTGTACTCTTTTTCCCTTGACTAAGTTTTGTTCTACTGGGTTTTCTTAGTAAGGTTTTTAATAAGGCAGGATCACTGGTCCAGAAGTATCAGTTTATTATTTGGCCTTGGAGTACCAATTTTAACATCATCCCGAAGTATGTTGTTAATAGTGTATAATAAGTGGTAATATGTTTGAGGGGGAATGTTATAACAACAACCATTACTACCACATTTAACCCTAATCATCAGTTTCTTTGACTAGGCATTTACCCCATTCATGGTATAACCCTAATCATCAGTTTCTTTAACTAGGCATTTACCACATTTAACCTTAATAAGTTTATAGTTTACAATAATTATTACTTAATTATAAAAAGTCTTACAATTATTACACAATATAGGTAACAATAATCCAAGATAGTTTTCTTAAGTATTTATAAGTGGGGTTAAATAGTTAAGTGAAAGGCTAAATAATTATTTAAAGAATAAACAGCTATTAATGAATAACAATTATTTAAAAAATAATTAATGATTAAGAATTAATAATAATTATTTAAAAATATATTAAGGATTAATAATAATTATTTAACAGAATAATTACTTTACCTAATTAAAATAATCAATGTAAATCATTAAAGATTTATTAAAGTATTTAAGAATTAAGTATTCATTTTATAAAATAATTTGTAATTTAATAATGTTTAAAACAAGTTTTAAACAATAACAAGCACTTATGCGTCTATAAAATGTTAAATAGAATTTCTTATAAAGTTTATATTTTAATCATAAGTTTATAAATGTTTTAAGGTCTAAATGAAACCATAAGTTTGTAAATGTTTTAAATGAAATTTCTTATAAGTTTATAAGTATTTAAATAAAGTTTACAAGTTTATAATGTTTTAAGGTTTCTATTTTATTTTATAAAGTTTGTAAACGTTTATAAAATAAATAAATTATATTTATTTTACTTGCTTTAAATTTATATAAACAAATAAATTTTTGTTTATATCAATTATAAGTTTTATAAAATGTACAGTTTATTATGGCCCAAAGACAGGTTACATTTTCACATACGGCGGCACAGCGATTTCTTGGAGGTCAACAAAGCAAACCTTGATAGCAACATCATCAAATCATGTCGAACTAATAGATTTATATGATGCCGGTCGAGAATGCATGTGGTTAAGATCAATCACCTACAAGAAGCTTGCGATTTAGATCCGATCAAGAAGAATCCAACAATTATATACGAAGACAATGTTGCTTGCATAGCTCAGATCTACATCAAAGGTGATAGAACAAAACATATCTCTCCAAAGTTTTTCTCAACACATGACTTGCAAAAGGAAGGGGAAATCGATGTTCGTCAAATAAAGTCAAGCGAAATACTGGCTGACATATTTACAAAATCTCTACCGAAAAATAGTTTTGAGAAGCTGACACGAAAGATTAGACTCCGCAGACTTAAAGACATAAATTAACTTGAGGGGGAGCAATATACACACTGTACTCTTTTTCCCTTGACTAAGTTTTGTTCTACTGGGTTTTCTTAGTAAGGTTTTTAATAAGGCAGGATCACTGGTCCAGAAGTATCAGTTTATTATTTGGCCTTGGAGTACCAATTTTAACATCATCCCGAAGTATGTTGTTAATAGTGTATAATAAGTGGTAATATGTTTGAGGGGGAATGTTATAACAACAACCATTACTACCACATTTAACCCTAATCATCAGTTTCTTTGACTAGGCATTTACCCCATTCATGGTATAACCCTAATCATCAGTTTCTTTAACTAGGCATTTACCACATTTAACCTTAATAAGTTTATAGTTTACAATAATTATTACTTAATTATAAAAAGTCTTACAATTATTACACAATATAGGTAACAATAATCCAAGATAGTTTTCTTAAGTATTTATAAGTGGGGTTAAATAGTTAAGTGAAAGGCTAAATAATTATTTAAAGAATAAACAGCTATTAATGAATAACAATTATTTAAAAAATAATTAATGATTAAGAATTAATAATAATTATTTAAAAATATATTAAGGATTAATAATAATTATTTAACAGAATAATTACTTTACCTAATTAAAATAATCAATGTAAATCATTAAAGATTTATTAAAGTATTTAAGAATTAAGTATTCATTTTATAAAATAATTTGTAATTTAATAATGTTTAAAATAAGTTTTAAACAATAACAAGCACTTATGCGTCTATAAAATGTTAAATAGAATTTCTTATAAAGTTTATATTTTAATCATAAGTTTATAAATGTTTTAAGGTCTAAATGAAACCATAAGTTTGTAAATGTTTTAAATGAAATTTCTTATAAGTTTATAAGTATTTAAATAAAGTTTACAAGTTTATAATGTTTTAAGGTTTCTATTTTATTTTATAAAGTTTGTAAACGTTTATAAAATAAATAAATTATATTTATTTTACTTGCTTTAAATTTATATAAACAAATAAATTTTTGTTTATATCAATTATAAGTTTTATAAAATGTACAGTTTATTATGGCCCAAAGACAGGTTACATTTTCACATACGGCGGCACAGCGATTTCTTGGAGGTCAACAAAGCAAACCTTGATAGCAACATCATCAAATCATGTCGAACTAATAGATTTATATGATGCCGGTCGAGAATGCATGTGGTTAAGATCAATCACCTACAAGAAGCTTGCGATTTAGATCCGATCAAGAAGAATCCAACAATTATATACGAAGACAATGTTGCTTGCATAGCTCAGATCTACATCAAAGGTGATAGAACAAAACATATCTCTCCAAAGTTTTTCTCAACACATGACTTGCAAAAGGAAGGGGAAATCGATGTTCGTCAAATAAAGTCAAGCGAAATACTGGCTGACATATTTACAAAATCTCTACCGAAAAACAGTTTTGAGAAGCTGACACGAAAGATTAGACTCCGCAGACTTAAAGACATAAATTAACTTGAGGGGGAGCAATATACACACTGTACTCTTTTTCCCTTGATTAAGTTTTGTTCTACTGGGTTTTCTTAGTAAGGTTTTTAATAAGGCAGGATCACTGGTCCAGAAGTATCAGTTTATTATTTGGCCTTGGAGTACCAATTTTAACATCATCCCGAAGTATGTTGTTAATAGTGTATAATAAGTGGTAATATGTTTGAGGGGGAATGTTATAACAACAACCATTACTACCACATTTAACCCTAATCATCAGTTTCTTTGACTAGGCATTTACCCCATTCATGGTATAACCCTAATCATCAGTTTCTTTAACTAGGCATTTACCACATTTAACCTTAATAAGTTTATAGTTTACAATAATTATTACTTAATTATAAAAAGTCTTACAATTATTACACAATATAGGTAACAATAATCCAAGATAGTTTTCTTAAGTATTTATAAGTGGGGTTAAATAGTTAAGTGAAAGGCTAAATAATTATTTAAAGATTAACAACAATTATTTAAAGAATAAACAGTTATTAATGAATAACAATTATTTAAAAAATAATTAATGATTAAGAATTAATAATTATTATTTAAAAAAATATTAAGGATAAATAATAATTATTTAAAGAATAAATAGTGATTAAGGACTAATAATAACAATTTAAAGAATATATAATTGTTAAGGATTAATAATAATTATTTAACAGAATAATTACTCTACCTAATTAAAATAATCAATGTAAATCAATAAAGATTTATTAAAGTATTTAAGAATTAAGTATTCATTTTACAAAATAATTTGTAATTTAATAATGTTTAAAATAAGTTTTAAACAATAACAAGCACTTATGCATCTATAAAATGTTAAATAAAATTTCTTATAAAGTTTATATTTTAATCATAAGTTTATAAATGTTTTAATGTCTAAATGAAACCATAAGTTTGTAAATGTTTTAAATGAAATTTCTTATAAGTTTATAAGTATTTAAATAAAGTTTACAAGTTTATAATGTTTTAAGGTTTCTATTTTATTTTATAAAGTTTGTAAACGTTTATAAAATAAATAAATTATATTTATTTTACTTGCTTTAAATTTATATAAACAAATAAATTTTTGTTTATATCAATTATAAGTTTTATAAAATGTATAAGTTTGTAATTTATTAAGGTTTCTGTTCTTATAAAGTTTATAAATTTATAAATTTCTAATCTTAAATAAACAATGTATATTTATTTTCTTTTTTTTTTAAATAAATAAATAATCCTTGATTTAAATAGGTATAAATTTTATAAAAATGCACAAGTTTATAAGTTTTCTGTTTTCTAATTAATATGCAAGTTTTATAAATTTTAAATATTGTATTAGTTTTCTGTTTTTAATTAAAGTTTATAAACTAATTTAAAGTTTAAAATAGAAATAATTCAGAAAATTATAATAAGTTAAAGTTCCTGATTTTATAAAATCATTTCTGTTAGAAGGATAAGTTTTATAAAGTTTTAAAAGTATTTTTATAGTTTTTAAGTGTTAAAACTCTTTTTAAAGATTAATTATTTGTAAGTTTTAACTAAGTTTAATTTAATTAAAATATTTCCAAAATATAAAATTGTAAACAAAATTTATTTTACGTTTATAAAAGTATCACAGGTTTTGTAAAATTAATTAAAATTTTTAAAGCTACATGGAAAGGCTAAAAAAATAAAAATATCAAAACTTAGGCTGGCCGGATTCGAACCCGGGCCACCCAACTTCACACACAAGCGCGCAAACCACCCGACTACGGGTCTCGTTGAGTTTAAACACACAAAAAAGAAATAGATAAACACATTCTCAAATCTTCCATAATCCTATATGAACCATAGAATCGAAATCCTCAAAATACGAATCGATAATCCCTCTGTCATTGCAAATTGACAAAGGGCTTTTAATTATGGAATGAAAACGACAAGATTGGTTTTCGAATTACCTGGAATGATGTCGGAACGAGTGAGAACGGGTTCTGAGTTCAAGGTCAGCTGTCCACGAATCGATCGAGCAAAAGCAGGTACAGAATGGTGAAATTGGGAGTTAAGTGTGTTTGAGTGTGATGTCGTCTAAGTGTTCTAATTGGTATTTATAGCCAATTTCACTGATTAATGCTTGATTAGTTGGGGAGATTACGGATGAACGAAACAAGTTTAAATTCGAATTATGCGGTCGTTAGAGTTTAATTCAAGCATTGAAACACCTTGAGTTACGGTCGCATGCCTGAGTCGGAGCTCGAGGAGCATTCAATTCGGCCTGATAACGCGCTTTCGGTTAATGAGAGTGAAAACCGGCTACTGTGGGTCACGAACTCGTGACCGGTTTCAAATTCTGGAGTTTAGGCTAATTGCACAGAGGTCCCTGGTGTTTCCAAGTCTTATCATTTCATGCTAGAACTTGGATTTTAGTTTAAAACAAGGTTCAAAAACGATAGTTTCAGTCCCTAGTCTTTTTATAAAGAAAACATGTTTTATTTTTTATAAAATTTTAACTGAGTCTTTATAAGTTTTATGTACTTTATTATTTTATATTTTTTATAAAATAGTTTATAAGATTTTATTAGTTTACAACTTTAAGTATTTAAAATTTAAAAGTTTAACATTTATATATTTCATATAAAAATAAATAATGTTTTAAAAATTAAACCTATTTGTTTTTTGTTTTTTTTTTGTAAGATATATATATATATATATACATATCTTTAACTAATCATTAAATATACATATGTTTATATATATTGTGTAGTCATGTTTTATTTAAGCTGATAACATCAATGTATTTTGAACAATATTAATTCAGTTTCGTAATTTTCTGTTTTTGTCTAAGTCTGGGCCTTGAGATTTGTCTAATCGAAACTAGTAGTTTCGATTGAGATTTGTTCAATCAAAACTAGTAGTTTCGATAGATAGTAAGTTTCGACAGGTCTGTTCTATCACTTGTAAATGCTCAACCGAAACTACTCATAGTTTCGATACTTGTTGGCTTACTATAAATAGCCTAGTTTGAAAATTTTTAGGGTATGGATAGCTGCTGTAACCCTGAATTCTCTCTTTCACAAGTTTCTGAATCAATACACATTTGCAGTTCTTTTCTACTGTTGTTCTTACAATTGCATATCTGTTTGTGTTGATTTTTTAGTGTGGTTAGCTTGTTATTATCACCAAATCTGTTTCTCTTCTCTGTTTCACCACCATACACACAGATTCCGCCTGTGTGTGTGTGTAATCGATCTTTGAGTGATTTTCGATTGAAATCTGGACCTACATATATATATATATATATATATATATATATATATATATGCTTTTAAGTATTCCAAAAATGTATTTTTCTTGAATATCAATATTTTTATATATATTTGTTGTTTAAGAATTGGAATTAATAAGTTTTTTTTAAGGTTCGAGTTACTAACATGTGCAACGATTTGTGAAAGAATACGTCGAAAAATCATGGATATTACACGCCCTTTGTTTAGACTTCCCAAGCACCAATAATGAAGCCGAATACGAAGCCCTACTTGTTGGCTTAAGGATAGCTAAAGAGATGAAGGCGTCAAAGATACAAGTGTTTGTTGTCACACTACTAATAGCCAGCACCTGGCAAAAGAAAAAGCATTAAGAAATACAAAGCTAAAGCACAAGGGTTAATGCAAAGTTTTGAGAGTTGCAGCGTGAAGCAAGTGCCACGATCTAAGAACAAGCAGGCTGGTGCCCTTAGCAAGCTGGCCTCACTTACCTTTGCACACCTAAACAAGAAGGTCCTAGTGGAAGTACTCAAAGCTCCATCCATCTGTGAAGAAGAAATACACGATGTCATAACTGGAGAGGAAAAGAGCTGGATGACTCCGGTCATAGACTTCTTGAAAAAAGGAACGTTGTCAGATGATAAAGCAAAAGCAGCAAGGCTGCAAATAAAAGCTAAGCAATACGTGATCGAAGATGGCTATCTTTACAAGAAGTCCTACTTATCACCTCTCTTTCGTTGCGTCGGACCAATTCAAAGTAACTACTTGATCATAGAGGTGCACGAAGGAATATGTGGGACTCACTCTGGTCCTAGATCGGTGGTCACAAAGCTGATGAACTTGGGTTATTGCCGGTCCACGATGCATAAGGACGCTTCGGAAGAAATACACAGTGTGAAAGCTGCCAGCTGCATGCACCAATCAAAGCAAGTCCGAAGCATGATCCGGTGACCGTTACTTCAGCATGGCCGTTCTACAAATGGGGAATGGACATTGTTGGCCCATTCCCCAAAGCAAGAGGAAGAGTCAAGTTCTTACTAGTAGCGGTCGACTACTTCACCAAGTGGCCCGAGGTCAAACCACTAGCTTCGATCACGGGAAAACAGGTAATCGCCTTGATTAAAAATCAGATCATTTGTAAATTCGGTCACATCGACCAAAATATAACAACTATTGCCAAACAGGTGATAAACTTCGTATGGGAACAAATCATATGCCGCTTCGGCCTTCCCGGACAAATTGTCACTGACAACGGAAAGCAGTTTGCTGATAAACCATTCAACGCTTGGTGTACAGAGCTACACATAAAGCAAATCTTTAGTTCCGTCGCTTACCCTCAGTACAATGGCCAAGTTGAACGAATGAACCAGAGCATTGTATCCAGGATAAAAACAAGGCTTGGACGACACGGTAAAGATTGGCCGGTAGAGTTACCAAGCGTCCTGTGGGCTATCAGGACAACAGAGAAAACAAGTCATGGCCACACCCCCATATAGTTTAGTCTTCGGCTCAGAAGTAGTGATTCCTGTCGAAATAGGGGTGGCCACACATCGAATCAACAATCAAGATGAGCATCGAGACAATGCAGAAATAATGCAGAACCTCGACCTCCTAGAAGAAGCTAGAGATCATGCAAGAGTCAGGGAGGCCAGATACAAGCAGAAAATGGAATCCTACTACAACAAGAGGGTCAAACACGAAAGCTTTAAATTTGGAGATCTGGTACTCCGAAACAATGATGCAAGCAGGCAAGAGGATACAGGAAAATTGGGCCCTAAATGGGAAGGTCCTTACCAGATTGCAGAAGCACACAGAGGAGGTTCTTACAAACTTGATGACATGGAAGGAAAAAGGCTTCCAAGACACTGGAATGCCAAACACCTACGACGCTTCTTCATATAAGCCGTGATCAATGTAGCCCAAGGGGCATTTTATGACAAATCTTTCGTATAAAACAAGTTCACCGAATGAAATGAGCATTTTAAAGTATAAATCTTATTATCTTATCGAGGGTGAGCTCCTATAAACACATAGCTCCATGGGGTCCAGGTAAAACCTGTCCATGTAAAGGGATGAGCTCCTAGGCCAAAACGCTCAACGGGTTCAAGTTTTGCCTTACCCATATAAAGGTTGAGTTCTTAAAACAATACAACTCCTTAGGTACTAAGTCTTGTTTACCTATGAAGCGGGTGAACTCCCACCAACAACTCTCCATCAGCAAAAATTCAAGCTTATAATCACGCCCAAGTAAAATCACAAATATAAAGGGCTTCCAACACATAGGATAACATTTCGTGTTAGTAATAACTTGGAATTATCTAGTATGATGTCTGCAGCATCATGCCTTGACAAAACTTCGAATTATGAAAACACAAACACATAAAAGAAAAATTATAGCAAGGGAAACACCTTATATTCCCAATAAAAGTAAAATCAAGCCAACAAGGTAAACCCTTGGTTCAAAAAGTTTGAGGCTACAAGCAAACCAATAAAACATATGACCCAATGCGGTCAATTCACAAGCAAGATATACAATAAAAGGTCCAGAAGACTTTTTCATAACAGCAAGTTCAAGCCACAAAGGACACCATAAAGTTAATACAAGCAAATTAAATTGTTTACGACAACAAAGGCTTACATCATACATGACCACGCAGGTCCAAATAGCATGTTCAGAAAGAAAAGCATACGAATTGTTCAACATAACAACAACATCCATAAAAGGTTTCAATCAAACAGAAGGTTCACCGGCCTTCTCCGGATCAACAGCATCAGGCTCCAGTCCTGTACCAACGCTCTCCTCAGCAGAAGCAGCAATAACTTTTCCTGGAGTGTCAGCAGCCTGGAGTCCAATAGAAGCTTGAGTCTTCGCCTCTGAAACCGAGTCAGATCGGCTCTTTTTGCTCTACCTCGCGTTCCCTCCCAGGGAGACCGAGGCAAGGGATTTAGAACCACCAGCTTCATCCCGCGAGCGCTTGCTTCCGAGAGAGATTTCAACACGCACTCAGCAGCTTCCCTCTTCAAGCCTTGAGGCTCCAAAGCTTGCAACTCAGACAAATTCCTATCAAAAAATTTAGACAGTTCATGAATGTAGGGATATGTTAGCTGCTCCATCTGTTGAATAGATTCAATAGACTCCTGCTCTGCCTCGGGATGGTAGTTGCTGCACTCAGAAATTGGTTTCAAAGGCTGATTCTTGTAACTAGAAACAAGTCCCATGTGGCGTCCACGCTTCAAAAGCTTCTTGTACACATCACTAAGGGGAACATTGAACTCGTTGCTGTGAATAAGATAAGCAACAACCTGTTGAAACTCGTGCTCATTAAGCCACCTTTTCTCCCCAGCAAGTACTCCAGCCCGGGATTTCCACTCCGCAATAGTAGCATCCAAACTCTCCTTCTCCGCCTTAACCACTAACATCTCATAATCAAGAGCATCCCTCTCAACACCCATTTTGGCTTTCTCGTCCTCCAGACTTTTCTTCAACGAAACAACCTTCTCACTATCAAGGTCATACTGTTTGCGAGCAGTATCAAGATCCTGCTCAAGTTGCTTCTATACGAATAGATAGAGTAGACACTTGACCCTGCGCATTAGCAAGTGGATCCTTCAAGGCAAAATTCTTTTGGTCCACATGCTCAACTTTCTTAGCATACGCACAAAGTCGATCAACACCTTCGGGAATAGAGGTAAGAAGTCTAGCAGCATTAACAAGAATGCGTCCAATAAGTGCCTGATCAGTATCACCACGAAGAGCATCATGATCAAGGGGTGGCAAAGTGGTAAACCATTTCCTAGCAAACAAAATGACTCTTCACAGAATCACCATTCTTGATAGACCAATCCAGAACATAAACATCACCAGCCTCCTCCTGTACAAGCTCAGGTTTTTTCCCACCACTACCACCCGAATCACCACTATCACTTTGACCATCCAAGGGCTCCAGCTTCACTGTGGAAGGAACGGACCCATTATAACCAGCAAGAAAATCATCATCATTATCAAAAACATCAATGGGTCCAGGATATGGAGTAGCAGACGCACAAGCACTAGTTGTAGCAAGCCTCTTGCTAGAACACAGAGGAGCTTTGCATTTCTTGACGACGCAAGCTTCTTGCCCTTACCCTTAACCTGCTTCGTGCTAGCAATATCCGAAACACCGGCGTAAACACCACCCTTATAACGAACATACTTATTCAGCACCAAGGCGGTAGTCTCACCTTTCTCCAACTCTCTCCTATCCTCCTCCACATCCGAAGTATCTTCCAACAGAAGAAAGTCCAAGGAACTCATATCTACAAAGAAAGGATATCAAATAAGCAAAATAAATCAAATAAACATATGATAAAAAGTAAAGTAAAATCCATACCCTTCCCATTTAAAGTTAACAGAGGAACAAAAGTTGGATCCCATAGCACACTCAACACAAGCTTCACAAGCAATTGCTCCAGATAAATACGAAGCGGAGAAGAAAAAGACTTAAGCTTACTATAAAAAACAGGGTCCAAGGATGAAACATCGGGTTCGACAGGGTTAAGTGGGTCAGATGGTTTCCTAGGGATTATAGTAGAGGGCGGAATTTCATTCGAAACCCAAAAGAAGTGATCCTTCCAAGAACGAAGGCAAGAAATAGTTACGGACACAAGCCCCTCCTCACACTTGGTTTTCTCTACGGTATACCAGTCACCATTCTTCGTGAGACGAAAGAAACGGCGAAACATGGTAAGGTCCAGTTCATGACCAAGAGATCTACACACAACCTCAAAGTGGATGACTTTACTAACTTCGACAGGCGACAATTGACCAAAGTTAAGACGATAGTACTCAAGAAAATGCAAGAAAAAGAGAGAAAATGGGTATCGGAGGTTCGAAAATTCAAAATGACGACTATACATAGCAAGCATGCCCTCCGGACATTGATCGACAATTTTCCCCATGATCGGAGTGGTTGGACCAAACTTCGCATTCAAACCCCATTGGTTGCAGAACTCATTCACCGTAGATTGGGTCATTTTCGAGGTCTGGATGCTTAAATCGTTCTTAGACATGGTTACGAAAGAGAATGACAAAGAAAAATGAAAACTAACCTCCACAAGCGCCGATCGACAGAAGAGAAGCAAGAACAAGGAAGAAGAGAACCCTTGGGGGAAGAAACCGCTCGGGAAATTGAAAAAAATTCAAAATGAAGGGTCAGTTGGATATAAAGGGATTTCTTTTTCAAAATTCAAGTCAAGAGAGAGAAAAATGGAAGCTGACTGACGCAAGCCGTCAGGAAGTCCCATCACCTCGGGAAGCCCGCACTAAACCATCAAACCAGGAATTAAAACCGGGTAACGCAAAAAACAACGGGGTAAAGAAAATAATATTTTTGAAGGGTTTAAGTCAGAAGCCCTCATTACTTCTTACCCTCACACTTTTACTCTCACTACTCTCATTCCAAGATCCTATATTTTCCTCAAAGAACCGTTATCTTATTCTCACGCCGGAGGCTGATTGCAGGAGTCCCCCTCCTGCGGTGAGACTAACGGTGCTCTAATATTAGCAGGTACCTCAAGCAGCTGATTCAAGCGAGAACGTCAATACCCTCACTCTGACTTATATTTGTTGAAGCAGCGAGTACCCCTAGCATATTCGTTGTAGCAACAAGTACATAGTTCACGGCATGTTAGAAGGTGATAAGGAAGGTATCAAAGCAGCCGCACCACATATTTTCTTGTTGGCCAGCTAACTGTTGATGGAGGCGGTGACTTTTTTCGACGGGTTTTCGTTGCCTGTGAGGGTGCTTGTGTCGGTGGTGTATAATGCGATGAGGATGTATGCCATATTGGATCGGGTGAAGAGTAAAGTGATGAAAGGGAATGAAGGGGAGTATGGGAGTGGTAGAAGGTTTAGTGTGGGTAGAGGTATTGCGATGGGGAATATGGTGTTTTGGGGGGTTAAATCTATTTGGGTTTATATTGCCTGTTTATCTACCGAAAGCTTTTAAGAAATACTACGTTGATAAGGAGATGAGGGTACAATGGATAATTAATGTGTTTGCTAACAGATCTCTGATGGATGTTAGCTTCACGGACTCAATAAAAGAAAAATATAAACCACAAGGACTCAGAGGTCGAAATTTCAAACTTAGGGAGCCAACGTGTAGATTGGAGTAAACCATAGGGACGCAAATTGTAGTTTACTCAATTTTTTTATTTTTATTAATTAGCAATGATGGTTATGTAGCAAGATTGACCCAACATATGAACTATACGAGGCTCTAATTCAAATTTTATCTCTAATAGTTGATCATTTTTATTATATGCATAATTTTTTTATATCACTGCTTAAATTAATAAAAATCCGCTTTTTAATTTAATTTTTTTAGACTTGAGCTAACAGTATTCAAAATCTGCTTTGAATTGAATAGGGTTGGAAATGGCGTGCTAGGTTTTTAAACACTATGCCGGTGAATATATACACCTTAGTGGCACTTAAAGCTTTTTGATATTATTTTATATCATGACTTATTTTAGCTCTTTCCATATGCTTATTTATGTTTTGTTGATGTGGAAACTTCGACCTATTTTCTTATGAACGAGTCGACTTGGGTTATGTTTTATCTCTAGCGGGTCAAACGGTTAAAACATAAATACAAGTAGTCTAAAATGAAAAAAAAACAGGTCGGTTGAAAGTCAGCTAAGTTTAAATTTCATGCAAATAATTATAATCAGATTACTTAGAAAGTATAAATATTTAGTTATATTTGACACACTAAACTATACCTGATAAATAACTAACTAGTTACGTCACGTGTCATATTTCTGTGAGCCTAAGATTTTTTTTTCGTTTATTTTATCTCAACTATTTAATATGTACTTTAGTAATATTTAATTTGTTTAATATTTTGTTTCTTAACTATTTCTAATTATTACTAATTATTTAATATTTTTTATTCAACTTGTTTATTACACAGGTTTCTAACCTAGTTATATCTATATTATATTATAATACACTAGGTTAGATTCTCGTGTATTACAAGGGTCTGAATCATGAAAAGACTACAATAAATAAATATCTTATATGTTGATAAATTATTATTAGATTTTAGAGTGTCATATTAGCAAATAACTTATTAGATTTGTGAAAGAAAATCTCAATCTAAACCATATGTTCATTACTGATTTAAAAAAAATTACAAGAAATATTTTGTTTTATTACGTTGATATTAATCAAATATTAAATAATGATAAAATATAAATTTACTATTATACTGAATGAATTATAAATTATAATTTAGTTGTCTAAAATAATGGGCTAGAATGGTTTATGCGATAAAATATAAATGGAGGGGCTCTAGAATTATGTCATGTGTCTCTTAAGATTTATATTTATTAAGTAGTATAAATAATAGATAATAGATAATAGATTATATATCTATCAATTATGATGAATAACGGTTTTGAGGTGTCACATGTCATCATTTTAGAGCCTCTATATCTTTGTTTTCCTGCCTAAATATTTTTCAATTATCTATTTTAATTTATTTTTGTTTAACTCCTAAATTGATTAAATAACATTTAAACGTTATCTCTTATGATTTTTAAATTTTAAACATTAAATGTATGATAACTTTTTTTTGACAATAACTTTCTTTTTTAGTTACATTATTTATAATTAAATTTAACTAATTCATTATAATTCATAAGATTTAGATGTGTTAGTTTTTTATTTTTTGAAATATTATGAATTGTTACTATATTAGTGTTCTATTTATGTTAAAACAACTCAATAACACCTCTAAATGTTGTGAATTATAATGAACTAGTTAAGTATAATTATAAATAATGTATTTAAAAAAGGAAGCTATTAGTCAAACAAAAGTTATCATACATTTAATGTATAAAATTTAAAACCATAAGAAATATGGAGACGTTTAAATTTTATTTGATCAATTTAGAAGTTAAACAAAAATAAATTAAAATAGATAATTGAAAAATGTTTAGATGGGAAAACAAAGATATAGAGACTCTAAAATGATGACATGTGACACCTTAAAACCGTTATTTATTATAACTTATAGATAGATAATCTATTATCTATTATTTATACTACTTAATAAATAAAAATCCTAAGGGACATGTGACATAATTCTGGAGCCCCTCCATTTATATTTTCTTGCCTAAACCATTTTAGCTCATTATTTTAGGCAACTAAATTATTATATAGGCTTTAAAATGATGACACGTGTCACCTCAAAACATTTATTAATTATAATTGAAAGATTTGAGGACGTGATTGTCTTTTTTTTTAAATGTCCCGTCCCGTCAGCACTTTAACCTGTTAAATAGGTCAATTATATAGAATTAGCACATTCCCTACAAGTTGAGTGACTAAATCAGAATAAAAAAAGAGTGACTGACTTAATTGGAACAGATGTGAAAGTTGATTACATTTCTATGAAGTTTTCCCTTATATATAAGGAATAATAGTCGGAATTTATAGGGTTTGGCCGGAAGCTGGCCGGAATTTACAAGGTTTGGCCAGAAAACTGGGATGCCACCAATTTTGCTCTGATTTGCTCCAACTTTGACCGATTAACGATTAATGAACCAATTAGTTGAAATCTTTTAGGTGATTCGCCGATCATCGATTAATCGCGATTTTTGCAACAGTGATGACAGCACAGCTACGACTTCTAGTTAACTATATAATAGACATCTCATGTAATTATAACTCTAAACTTTCTTCATCTGATATTGTCAGTCAATAAAATCTCTTTGGATTCCTAATGCTTTAGATTAAATGATGAAACGATAACTTGGAATCGGGCCAGCTAATCTGTGACCAAACCTATAACCGATGTTTCGATATCATATTTTCATACCCAATCAGTTTCAGGTACAAACCGTTAGTTTTTGGTCAGTTACGAACAAACGGCTAAATTGCCAGTTGCGTGCAGCAGGTCATTAAAACATGGAGACAAGATTAGCTTCCATATAATTTGGATTAAAACAACATATTGGCCGGAGTTGGACATGGTGCGACGTCACAACGTTCAATGTTCGCCGTTCAAAAAAATATAATTTGGATTAAAATTTACAAAATATAAAGAAAAGGAAGCCCATAAAAGCATGTCTGAACAAGATTTTGAGAAGTTAACAATTACCAGCCTGTCATTCAAGAATCATCAGACATTCTCTGGTAACCAATAACCTGGGATGAATAAAAATCCACCATATTCTCTTTCTATGCAAACTTCATGAAGATACTTATACTTTACCAATTCTTAGCTGCAAACTGAATGACACCACCGCCATCACGACACTAGATCATTGATAATACCTCAAAAATCACAGTCCAATTGGGTCATGGAACTGTTTTCATTGGAGATCTTTGCCAAAAACAGCTGAATCATTCAAGGGAATCAACTAAGCATGTTAGTCTTCTTCATCATCATCGTCATCATAAAAATCAGTAGAAACAGGGTGCCCGTTAAGATCCACGTCTATCCCATTAACCTTCCTCACAAATTGTCCCCTGACACGCGGTCGTCTCTCAGCTAACTTTTTCCTATTAACATATCTGATTTTCTTATCAAAGCAACGCTCTTTTCTCTTCTTTCTGAACTTAAGCAAGGCTGCTTCTCGGCGGTCAACTGTTTGACTTTGACCCTTTCCATCACTGGATGACGTGCTTCCATACGCGGACCATGGGTGGGGCATCTTCCCAGGTTGTATGCAAAGATTGACAGGAGGGTAGTAAGGGAATGATGTCATTCCAGCCATGTGATGAGGTGGATAAGGTCCATGATACATTGATGGTGATGATGACGATGATGATGATGGCATCATAACCTGATTCATTGCTCGGTGAAGATAATAAGGATAAGCAGAATGTGGATTGAAACTGTGGCTTTTAGGAAAGTTGTCTATCTGGGATTGATTTTCCTTAACTTGTGTGTGATAATGTCCTTGAGTATCACCCCTATGCTCGCCACATGTTCTAACTTTTTCCCGGACATTTTGACCAAAAAGGTTGACAGGTGGACCATCCACGTCACCACGCAAGCTTGACTCTTGATTTTTCTTAACTTGTGTGTGATATTCTCCTTGAGTATCACTAACCCTGTGCTCGCCACATGTTCTAATTTGTTCCGTGACATTTTGACCAAAAAGATTGACAGGTGGACCGTCCACGTCACCAATCAAGCTTGATTCTTTGAGATTCCTTGATAACAGAGTAGTTCTGTTAACAGATACTAAAACCTCTGGAACATTTCTTGTGGGCTTGCTCGTTTTGACATATGTAAAAAATGCTGAAGATTGACCTATCTTTAGGTTACTCTTCTTTGAGCTACATATAAATTGCCCTGAAAAACCATGAAAATGTAAGCCATGGTAGCATAATATAATCAGTGGCCCATTTGTTTTGACGCAAAAAATACTACGAAGAGCGGGGTTGGTAACGGCTCAAACCAGTTCAGGTCAAAACAGGTCATGAGCCGTGGGTTGGCCCAATTTTTTGTCCATCTTTTAAAATTATTACATAAACAATTACGCGTAAATTCTGATTTATTTTAGTTGGTTAACCGTTTAAGATCATTAAACAACAAAGTATGCTAATAGCAAATAGAATTTGGATTAAAGAATCTGTTCACCTCGTTGATGGTCATTGGTTTCTGGCAGACTTGATCTATCATTTGATAAATTAATCAGTTGTTCATCTGCGCGAGCTAATATCACATTAATCTGAAAAGCAACAAGCATAATTAGCAAGTTGAATTAGTCACTAAAGCTCACAAAAAAGGAGAAAATAAATAACTTCAGCACAAACTGATTTTGGGTTATACATGATCCGTACATTCAAGTCTGATTTTCAACTTTATGCACATTACATTTATAAAAAGAATGAGCACTGAGGAGTGTATAAAGTGTGCAAGGCATTAATCAGCCACAAAGGCTAATTATTCATTTCAAATAACACCAAAGTTCATAAACTACTTCCCAACCATATCCATATTGCTAATGAAAACTAATTGTTTAGCCATTATCCATTTAACTTGACGGTCTATTTGTATTTTCGAGCAACTGATTTTATTCAATGTTTTTCACCTCATTTCCATGATGGAGAGCTAAACATGTCTCTGGATTGGCACTTTTCCTTGACTTTTCATCCATATCATCATCCGAAAACATTGTACCGTTTGTGTTAACATCACTATGGTCTGAAAGTAACAGATCAAATTCACAGCTCATCATCATCTTCTCCGTCAATCCAAGCTGCCAAACAGAAGATTAATATTGCAATGAAAACTAGTAGCATAGTAATGGCTTAGAACCGTGAATGAAGTATCCATTAGCAAGACTTCTGAATGATATAACATGTATATATGCAATAATCACTTGTACAAGATTATAACACACAAAACCATAAGTTCTTATATTAATAAAAACAAAAGAATTAAAATGTTATCTGCATACCATTCGCCTTCTCCTCCACATGTGTGTCCACAAATTCAAGAGCTCGTTAGTCCTTAAAGGCTTCACGAGATAATCAGCTGCTCCAAGTCTTAAACACTTGACAACAAGGGTAGCTTCATCCTGTGCAGACATCACTGATTAAAGAAGAAATGATAAACTTATGAGGTCTGTTCCAAGAAACATAAAAAAATGGAAATTGAACACAATGAAAATGACGGGTTAGAAACAAATCCATCAACACTGAGCTTACTGATAACAGGAATGCGTTGCAACTCTTTTCTCATTATGCATTTTAACATCTTCAAGCCTTTGGATTTAGGAAGGTCAACTTCAGAAAGAATGATATCTATGTTGGGTCCCTCGGCATTCAGGGCATCAATCACTTGCCTGGGTGTTTTCACCGAAATTACTGTAAAGTACAAAAAATACACTTCTTTAACTTGTAAATAACTAAATACTATTAGTTATTTATAAACTGTAAATCCTCCCTCTATCCCAATCTAATTACTTGTATTAACCTTTTTATCATGATTCATATTGATTACAACATTGCAAATAGTCCTACATCAAATATACTCTAGTCTTTGAATTTCTTTTGAAAGAATTGGAATTGAAATAAAATTTATCTAAGGAATTGGAAGTTTTGATGCATTTGGTTGATAAAATAATCATGTTTGGTTCGCAGATTTGTTAAAGATGTTGGAATTTGGCGGTGGCGGTTCATAAATCGACTATTAAATGACCACCCCCAATGAATTTAATAGCCGCCAACGTCAAAATCTATAATCACAATTTTATAGAAACATAATAATTAATCATCCAATTTTATTAACTAACTAGATCTAATCCAACAATTCAAACAAGTCAATCACTAATTAGGATAAAACTGATGAGAAAATCAAATTAGGTTTAAGTTAAACATACCTTGATAAGAGCATTTACAAAGAAGAGTAAAAACATCTCCAGAACCCTTCGAATCATTGTCACAAAGTAAGATCCTCACTTTACTGCGATCAATAAACCCATCCCCACTCTTCCCGTAATTACCACCTCCACCTCTGCCCATCGGAATTCCGTTTGGCTCCATGATCTCACTCTATCCTTATGATTTCAACCAGAAACCCCCAAATTCAACCACCAGTTGTTAGAAAATAGAAAACAGAACAGAAAATTTCATCATCTTCATGTGCAAAGGATCTAGGGTTAGGGTTTCTAACTCTATTAACAACATATCACTAGAGCTCTCACACAATTAAACGGAAAAAAAACAACACAAAAACCTAAATGAATCAAAACAACTCAAATCCCGCCGATCAGCCGTCGGAAGTTCGCACCGGCGAGTTACGCCGGAGAGTGTGTGAATGAGAACGAGATATTTGTTGAAGTTGGATAAGTGTTCACTTTTTCTAGTTTTTTAGTGGTGGATGCTATCATGCGGGCTTGGATGGAGGAGTGATCTGAGCCGTGGATCTTGTCAGGATGGCGGTAACGGAAGGGTGGGAGTGATTGGGATGTAGGCGCACATTAGAGGCAAAGCTGACGTGGATGAAAAGTGGTCGTAAAAATTTAAAATAATAAAAAGTGATTTGTGGAGCGCGTGAGGATAGTTTGTTAGGGATAGAGAAGAGGCCACGTCACAGAAAAGATCTTTCCACGTCAGAAAATTGAAGATATGATTGGCGGAGTCACGTGGGTTAGGCATGAATGGGTCACGCTGAAATAAATTATTACCTATATATAAAGTATCCAATCAAGATTTTCTTCAATGAAATACCACGTCATATCTGGATATTTAATATTATATTTGTAGATACTAAAAAAAGTGTATATCATGATATGCAGTGAACGTGTCTCTGAGGCTGTTTGGTAAGTGCTGAATCATTAGTACTGAATCATTAAGAGATCTGAATGATTCAACATGGTTTTCAGTTGAACCATTAAGAGGTAAAATAAACCATTAAGAGGTGGGTTGTTAGCGAAACAAACATCTCTTACCTCTGACAGATTCAGAGGTAACCTCTTAATGGAATCATTAAGAGGCTACCAAACAACCCCTCTATGTGATTGAGGGTTATAATTTTATGATGGACATCGATATAGATTTGGGAGTATATTTAGACTGTGTGATTTAGTCGTTCTAAGGAAAAAAAAGAATTTGTAGCTAAATGCTTAAGTACCTCATGCACTAGGGTAAGCCAAAAAAAAATCAAACGACCTAATCGAACCAATTGAGAAAAGGATGGTTCGGTTATGACTTCTTTATAGTCGATTTTTATAGTTTAATTATGGTTATGTATATATAATCAAACCGTTTATAATCAAAACCGACCTCTTATGACGGTTATAAGCTTGTTTTTAGCCCATAACTGAGCCAAATCGCACCATGCATATCCCTAAGACACGTGCTATGAAGGTAACCAAGTGATCCCATTTTCGTTCTTGATATTTTTTTTCCCCTTCCTATTTATTATACTGAGGTGTAATACCGTAACCCTCACACATCCTTAGGTCAAGTATAATGGGAGTGAAACTTAGAGAGAGGGGGAGTTGAATGCCAACTCACCCATTTTGGGCCATGAAACATCGCCCCCTAGAGCGTGTGACTTTTTTTTGGGGCGTGGTTAAACCACGGACGTGGGGGCGCAGACGCGTGTGTATGGATAGTCTAACCATTACACACCTCAATAATTCGGTTTTAATGACTGCCCTTCTACTTACATGGCAAAACATGTTTCACTTTTGGGGGCGTAGGGGGCACAGACGTGTGTGTGGATAGTAAAACCATTACACACCTTAGTAATTCGGTTTAATGACTGTCCTTCTACTTACGTGGTAAAACGTGTCTTTTTTTGTACTTTTTAGTGAAACCATTTCAGCCTTAGTTATTATGACTTTCATATTATGGATGTCAATTTTAAATTTCATTTATTTCTAAAACAAACTTTAACAATACGTTTGTTCTTGAAATTACCCTTACATTTTTTTTAATCGTCACACTAATAGTGATAAGTAGATTAAATTATTTTAATATACTATATTTATATATTGTAAATAAAATAAATTATAATTAAACATATTACATAATTCAAAATCTAACAAATTTTATTAAGAAAAAACTATCATATTGCATAAAAAGTATACAATAAACTATCATATTTCATAATATTACATGAAACATAATAAAACATAGCAAACTTTTAAAAAGTATGATTGGTTGTTTTTTTTTCTTTTAGTTAACAAGGTTAAACTAAATGGGCCACATAAAAATAGTTTTATTTTTATTTTTATTTTTTTGAATAGCACATAAAAATAGTTGGACACGACCTTTTGAGGAAGGAATGAGAAAGAAAACAAGGACAACACCACAAAATCCTAGTAAAAGATGCCATATGTTATCACAATTCACATCATCACATGTATCCTTGGAAAGCAAAAACATGAATTATGTCTGATCCAAGATCATGATGTTGAAAAATTAATCAGAATAGTGAGATGCAAATCTTTTTTAATCTTTAATTACCTAATGATTTGATTAAAAAATCTATTAATTATACATATTAATTAGTGAAAATATAACTCTCACACCTTATTATGGTTAATAAAACAATCATTTTCATGCTTAGCATCAAAAAGGAACTTGTAAACACACTTAAAACAGAAATCAAATCAATATCAAGAAAGAAACCTCATGCATCCCTTCTATCTTCAGTTCTAACCCACTTGACCCAACCCGTCACTAACGCCAGCCCGCCTGACCTAACCCGTCACTAACAACAGGCCCACCAGACCTAACCCGTCACTAACCAGGGACCAGATCATGGCTTAGACACACCATATGTTTTTGGGTGCAATCAGGCATGATTTAAACCCAAAATTAGAAAAAGACGAGAATTTTGGGTTGGTGACCCAGTGGTAGAGAAAAATCCTCTAAGAACATCAAGGTTTGAGGAGGTCATGGGTTCAAGTCTCACTCTCACGGGAATTAAGAAATTTGCCTTTCAAAAAAAAAGACGAGAGAATAACAACATTTTGAATCAATTAATTATTTTTCTACATCAACAAAATAAATGATTTGGCCATCTTTACAAGCATTAAACAAAGATTGTTTTATAAAAGTCAGCTAATAGTGTAAGGTATACAGTATACACCAAAACCCTTCAGTTAGAATGAACAATCAGTTTCTTAGCCACTAATCGAATCCCAGAGTTCTGTTGATAGTCGTATGGATCTAAAGAGAAGTAAGCATCCACAAACGAACCTGGACGAATTAACGGTTCCAGTTCCACCACATCATACCTACTAAACACGACCCGTTGTATGGACGATGATGATGATGATTCTTTCTGGTATATCTCTGTGATCCATCTAACACTATCTCCTTCTGCTACAGTGGGTAATCTGTAAAATTTGGATTAGCATTAAGGTGACAGGTTGGGCAAGTCGTGCGGGTCGAGTTATGGTCCAAAATGGGTCATTTTTAGTACATGTTGAAATGGTCCTAGCTGGGTTTGCTAGACCTGCCAACACTCTTTTACCCATATTTTATTAAAAATATAAATAACTAAACCATTAACCATTACAAAAACAATATTATGATAATAAAACTTGAATTAAAGATTTATGAGGTTGTATTAACTAGAAATATATTTTGGGCAACTTTCAGCTTGTTTGACCCATTGCCTTTTTTTGAATTTTTTTTATTTGACCATTTTAAGATTAAAACCAGTGTTTTAAGGGCTGGACCGGCCGACCGGAACACGGCATGGGAGCAGTTCGGTCAGGTGGGTTTTTACAGGTGGTTATTAGACTGGGTGATCGTTCCGGATTTGTTTCTTTTTTTATATTCTTTTTAAATTTTTTTCGGGCTCAAGGACGTGTCGGCTTGACCACTTGGTTAAAAGCTCAAAACTTTAACCAGTTGGTATACCAACTTGATGATTGTATCTAGCTTAAATGTATAAATATATTATCATATACTATTTATTATTAAGTATATATATATAAATATATAATACTTATGGGAAGGGTTCAAATACTAACAACTTTTTATGTGATAACCGTGCTAATCACTATCAAACAATCACATAATTTATAAAAAAAACTTATTTTAATTCTTAAAAGAGTATTTAAGTATCGTGAACATATATCTTGAACATAAGTACGGAAATGATGAGTCTTACATATACGTACCAAATAATGTTATATATACGTGACACATAGTGTTTACATATGTGTAACATTATTTGGTAAGTATACGTAACACTATGTTTGAGAGTGGTTATCATAGTTATCACGTAAATATTGGTTAGCATTAGAACCTCACCCTAATACTTATAAATACTCACATTTATCATTAAACTCTAATATATGCAAAAGTATGCATTATGATGGTGAAAAACCAATTTTCAAAACCGTATATGGACAGCATTTCAGCTTATAAATGGTTATATATAAGCTTTCCAAATCTTATTTAAATGGTCAAGTTTATAATGTTTATAAATAATTGTAGTTCTTTCATAATCTGGTCCACTCAAACCAGTGTTGGGATTTTAACCATTAAGTTTCCAAATATCCCAATACTCGTTATATATTCATTTTTTATAATTTTTATTTATTTTTTCTTCTCTGTCTAAACTAATTTGTTGTTTTTTCATTTTCAATATTTTTAAATTATTGAATTAATAATGAAGGCATCCGGTTCTTAAATTCGTTCCGACCTATGGACCGGTAAGGCGTCCAGTTTGATGTCCGTTAAGGTTTTGAAAACATTGATTAAAGCACAACCCAAATTGACCCATTGTGCAACTGAAACAATGAAACTTACTGGAATCTGATGGTGGGTGAGTTGTAAAACCCTGGCTTTCTGCTCAGGACGGGTCTCCACTCAGAGTTGCTATCAGAATCCACAAACCTCTTAGCAATGTTATCACATGCATCAAGAACACCACAAAGATTTGGAGATGCATCAACCACAAAACTTAACCGTGGTCTTCCCGCATGATCAACAAATCTTGTGCTTAATCCAAATCGTACTTTTAGGGCACCACAGTGGATCTGCAATGGAGTGTCTCTGTGAAGTAGTTGTATCTTTTGGGGCCCACGAAAAAATGGGACAACTGTTACAGTGACAGAGGGTATAGACACTTCATCTGGTTCAAGAAATTCATTGCTTTCAGTGATGGCGTTAAACGAAGTGGCTGTAGATGAGTCTTCCTCCATGGCATCGTTTCGGTAAAGGGTTTCGGTTTCTATTTTATCTACAAGCAGGCCCAGGTCAGGTTGGGCCCGACCCGGTTCAACTGGATCTTGAGGTTGTTCTCCAGCACCAGAAGCCACTAGTAAAAAGATTGGATGAGTTGGAGTAGAAATCTGATTGTCAATGTTTATAGTAGATGAGGGTGGGCTCGTGCTCGGGCCGGTTCCATATATATCAGTTTTTGCATTACCGCGGCTTCTAATGGTAGCATTTGGAGATACTGAACTATTTCCTGTAATTATATCTGGAAGGTTCGATTCCTACATGAGGGGTATATAGGTCATTTTACAGTATGTTTGTTAGAAACGGAACTCTGAGAGTGTAGGAAACAGTGAGAAATTACCAAGAAAAGAACAGTTGCACAATACTTGAGAACTTCAAGATTCATTCGAACATCATCTAAACTCCTGAAAATAATTGTTGAATGAAAGAATCAAACATTAAACATTCATATATCTCAATTTACAATTCTCAACCACCACCAGAAAACATCAATATCACAAACAGAACCAGCATTAAAGAACATGGTGCAACTAACAAAGATGGAATTTTTTGAAGGAGCGCGCACAATACAGAACCAATATTAAGTAGAGAATAGTGAGATCCGCACAAGCACTTGTATATAGTGCATTGAAGATATAGTGTAAAAGAGAAGAGTTGTGGTTGTGCAGTTACATACATAACTATATTATGTATCACAACTAAAACAACACATTTAAAGCAATAGGTTGTTTATGCAATTCTTAACTTAAAATAGATTCTATATTGCACGGCCCTCTACAAAAGGATTATAATTATATTTAGTTATTTACCATAGGTAATACACATTTTGGTTGGTAAAAAACATTTGTTTGTGGTGTATTGAAGATAGAGGCGGTTAAGCAGTTACATAACTATCTTATGTATTACAGTTAAAGCAATAGGTTGTTTCTGCAGTTCTTTATTTAAAACTGATTATAATTATATTTACCATCAATAATACACATTTTGGTTAGGAAACATTTGTTCATAGTGCATTGAAGATAGAGGCAGATAAGAAGTTACATAACCATCTTACGTATTACAAATTTACAGTTAAAACAACACAGTTAATGCAATAGGTTATTTGCATGGTTGTAAAAATCGCTAGGCGCTAGTCGGGCGGTGAAGTAGGGCCTAGGCCTAGGCGGGATTAATCGGGGCCTAGGCGGGATTAATCGGATTGGAATTTTTATATGTAATTTTCAGTTTTTTATATATATACACACATTTTTATATGTAATTTTTATAAAAATGTTCATTTTTAAACCACACCAAAGGTTTTCGCCGGAATTTGGCCGGATATTTCAGGTTTTCGCCGGAAATTTCAGGTGTTCGCCGGAATTTGGCCGGAAATTTCAGGTTTTCGCCGGAATGTTCGCCGGAATCTGCCCGCCTAGGCGCGATTTGGACCGCCTAGCGATTTTTGGACCAACTAGGCCAAAATTAGTCGTTAACGAGCCGCCTAGCGACTAATCGGCGCCTAGGCGCGATTTTTACATCACTGGTTATTTGTGCAATTCTCTACTTAAAACTGGTTATATACTATATCATAGTTGTCAAAAGGCATGCCTAGGCGATGAGGCGCAGCGCAGTGCACTAGTTGTGCCTCGCCTGGAAAGGCGAGCCTTTTAGGCAATGAGGCGCGTTTTCCGCCCAAATTCCGGCCAAAAAGTCGCTTGAACTTGTTTAAAACCCCTAATCAAGCCTGGAATCAACCTAAAAAGCCTAAACTAGCCCTAAACAAGCCTAAAACATGTCTAAAACCCTAAAACGGTATTTTTATACTATGCGCCTAGCTTAAAAAAGCCCTCGCTTTTTTTGCGCCTTGTGACTAGGCTCCGGGCGAGGCCTTTGCGCCTTGACAACTATGTACTATATGGCCCTCTAATAAAAGGATTATATTATATTTAACATAGGTAATACACATTTTGGTTGGCAAAAGCATTTGTTCACACCGCATTGAAAATAGAGGTGTTTATGCAGTTATATAAGTATATAACCCTCTTATATGCTCATGTATTACAGGTAAGACAACATAGGTAAATCAATAGGTTGTTTACGTAGTTATCTACTTAAAACTGGTTATATATTGAACGAAACCCTATAAACGAATTATAACTACATTTACAACAGGCACTACACATTTTTATTGGTAAAAACACCACACTTACCGGTGCGACTGCTTTCCGAGCCCAAAATAATTCGCCAAAGTGGCCATCTGAACAAGGAGATGAACCATAATCAGCATAGCCATGGCACATAATCCATTCATAAAGATTGATATAACTATATAAGCCATTATACCTTCATGTCACCAGCTCTCCTCCCAAATCTCTGTGTCAACAAAGCCAGTGAATCAATTGTCCCCTTGGGCTCCGGCGGTGGCCGGTTAATATGTGCAAACGCCTCCCTCAACCTCACACAATCAAACCTAATTATATTATGACCCGCCCATATCCTCCCTAAAATTAAACCACATCAAACACCAAATTCAATTTCAATTCAAGCAGTAGAACACTAGATTATTTACAGAACAATTGCTATCATAAACCGAAATTGAAGCTAAATTACCGTGTAAGACGTCGTAAACCTTATCGGCGATCTCAGAGAAGGCGGGCGCGGAGACGACGGCGTCGGGAGTGATGCCGTTGGCGCGAACGGATAGTGTGGTGATGAGTGAGAGGTCGTGTGGTCTTACCAGCGTCTCGTAGCTTTCGAGCTCGATGAGTTTTCTAGGGCAGACCAGAATGGATCCGAATTCTAAGATGGAGAAGCCCTGGCCGGGTCGGGTCGGGACGGTGGTTTCCAGGTCGAAGAAAGCTATCTCCGATCGATCTACGCTGGACACCATATTTGAAACCTCTGTGAAATATATGAAAGGAGTGAAGATTTAGGGCTCGAATTGAATGTGTTGAGGGTGATTTTTGGGTTTGTTTTATAGGTAGATAGATAGGCAGGGGATTTACCTTCGAACAGAGGTTTGTGAAAGAAGAAGAAGAAACGTGTGGTATTCCCTTTCTACCCCTTCACAAGAAACTTGTCCCGTTCTTAGTCTGATCGGTTGGTCCGGGTTGGTCCGGTTCTGAAAACACTATATATAGTACCTTTTTACTCCTTTAGGGGATTTTTTTTTCATCTGGCGAACAAACATGAATACGCGTCATTCGTTTAAGTTTGTGAACATCTGTTTTTTTCATTCATTTAGTTTTGATTATTTTTTTGTTCATTTAGTTCGATTATGACATTATGTTCGTTCGGTTATGTTTGCTGTTGATTGTGATTATGATAAACGGGTGATTTGAAGTTGTTGTTTTGACTTTTAAAGCTTGTTTTAGACTTTATTTTAGATGTATTTGTTTATTTTTCATGGTGGTTATGTTTGAAAATCTTTGTTAAGAATTTTAATTTATTTATGTCAATTATGTTAGCTTCTGTTTGTTTACGTTCAAGAATCATTTATTTTTTTAACGAACGAACACAAATAATTTGGTCATTCTATAAGTTATGGTTTCAAAAATAAATGTAAAAAATAGGAGAAATAATCCCAAGAAGAAATCCAATTGAAAAAGAAACTCCTCAAAGTTACTTAAGATTCAAGTAAAATACAACTTGTTGAAGTTGAAGACAAACAATATGTAAAGATACCTTTTTTGTTCGTGCCGGGATGCATCCTTTCTCCAAACAATCAAGTTTTCACATAAACCATAACCACAAGCGAAAGACTTCTTATGCCATTTAATACACAAATTAAAGAATACATTCTTTTGAGAAGAAAATTGGTACATTTTTTTAGTTAAAAAAGAGCTCTTTCTTGGACTAATAATAAATGACTAAATAAAAGCGTAAATTAATTAAATTACGATACACGTGTCTTTACAGTAAGAAGCGTTGCAATGTGAATCATGAAATTTAGGAGAACCGTTAAATTCAAAATCAGGGTTCCAAAAGATGGAATTTGGATCCAAACGTTAGGTATCATAACGTCAGGCAAGTTAAGTTATTTTCTCATCCGGCTCGTTACTCCATAAGAATCAAAAGTTATGCATGTTTTAAGTTGAACCATTTGTTAGCTCACGGCTATTATTCGGTTGCTCCAGATATGAATGTGTTAACTTATATATTCACTTTGTATCAATATGTCATAACCATAGTTTTCATTGTGCACCCAACCCGACCCTGTGAATTTAATATTCACATGGAAAGAACATGACAAAAGAAAACCAATGTACATAACTCCAAAGTAAATATGTGTTATAATAGGGGTGTTCATCATTCGAATAATTCGAAATTCGATTCAAACCGAAATCGAATAAGGATTTTGATTTCGAATTTAATATCTTGAATTCGAATTCAATTCAAATAATTCGAATTAACTATATACATAGATTTTTTTTTATCGTATGAAATTCAAGTCTTCAATCTTCAAACTTTTTAAGTATTGGACTCTTTAGTTTTTATGAGCACTAAGTCAATTAATCAGTTCAAACTTTAAAACGAGATCGACTCTTCACTATTATTCTAACCTCTTGACTACTATGGTAGTATGGTATCATACCCGACTTTAATTTTTAGTTATCTTGTTAGCTGTTACACTCTTTATGTTCATTTTTTTGTATTTATGTATGAATTAGATTGTTAAGTTTTTATAAATGTAGTTAAAATTATGAATATTTGCATTTTTTTTGTTTTTATTTTTCTACGAATGGATATTCGAATTCAAATCCAGATTTCAAAATTCCAAATTCGAATAATTCAATTATAATTAACCGAATAAACCGATTCGATTCGATTAAATACCTCTAGTTTATAGACTTCAAAACATATGTGACCTTTCAAAATTATACCTTACACATATGAATCCCAAACATAAACATATAAAAATACTAGGTTAAAGCTCATGTTTTACATGGGTTGAATAAATATAATTTATTATAAAATAATACTTTCTATGAAGATTTGTATATTGAATGTTATTAGTCATATGTAAAATAACAAATAATGAAGATTTAAGAATTATAAAATTGTATTTTAAAATATATAATTAAAATTTTCTTATGATTTAGTAACTTTTAATAAAATATTAGAATAAATTTTAGATATTTAATTATTTAACATCATCATTATTTAATAGAAGAGAAAGGCGAAAAACAAAAATCTAGATTTCATCAGAAGTCGACACGTAGCAAGTATATTTATTCATTTATTATAATATAGGTTATAAACCATGTATATTATACAGGGTGAATAAATGTAGTGTTATATATACTCAGTAATGAAGATCTAATATTACATAATTTTATAATACAAATTTTAGAAACGTTATATAGTATTTTTTAAAAATATTTTATAAAAATAATGAAAGAAATGTTCAAATTATAAAAATGTTTTATGAACAAAGCTATTTTTTTTAATTAAAAATGTTTTATAAAAATAGTTATAGAAATCATTATTATTTAATAGGAGAGAGAGGCGGAAAACAAAAATTATAATTTTTTTATAGAAACTTGTATCATTAATAGGAGAGAAAGGCGGGAAAAAAATCCTAAGGATGAACATGATAATGACATGTTGCACCCCAAAACCTTTATTTATTAGGGTTTATTTGGTATGGGTAATGGAATGGACGAAGGAATGGAATGAACGAGAGAATGGAATGAACGAGGTAATGGAATGAACAAGGGAATGAAATGGATCATTCCATTTCATTGTCTTGTTTGGTTACAATGAGGGAATGAAATAAATAATTACTTTATGTTGTTTGTTAGGCTAGAAAAGACGAAGGAAAAAAATTGGTGGTGGGTGACGGTGGGTGATGGCGGCGGTGGTGGGTGATGGTGGCGGTGGTACGAGGTGGTGGTTGAGGAGGCGACAGTGGTGGTGGTGGTGGTGGGAGGTGGTGGTGGTGGTGGGAGGTGGCGGTGGGTGGTGGTGACGGTGGCGGTGGTGGGAAGTGGCAGTGGGTGGTGGCAGTGACAGTTGGAGGTGGGGGTGGGTGGCGGTGGTGGCGGCGAGAGGTGGTGGTGGGTGGTGGTGGGTAGCGATGGGTGGAGGCGGTGACAGTAGGAGGTGGAGGTGGCGGTGGTGGCGGCGAGAGATGGTGGTGGGTGGCGGTGGTGATGGTTGGTGGTGGTGGTGGTGGTGGTTGGTGTGGTGGTAGGAGGTGTGGTGTGTAATGAAGGGTGAAAGAGGGGATGAAATGAAAAAAAACAAGGGGGTGGATGGAATGAATTTGAGGGATTTAGATGGAATGTCATTCCTTGTGGAATTAGTGATTCCATTCCACCATCCAACCAAACACCCTTTTTTTCATTTCCTCGTAATTGATCGTAATTAATCCACAGGGAATCAGTGAAAAGATTAATTGTCTAGTTTAGTAAAATTCTATTTAAAAGACAAATCAAATAAAGATGTAACCCTCTCCCAAACTTCAGGTTCTAGATTTATGCAATACTCAGTCATTCAATTAGACACCACATAGACATAGTGTTGAAAAATCAGTGGAAACAGTAATTGAAGATAAGTTGTTGTCCGCAACCTATACGATTAACTCGTCACAGCTAGCACAATTCAAATACTCAAATAATGAATACCAAGTTACTCACTTCAGTCACCTAACCCGGCTACAAGGTTTTGTCATCAACCGAACACAAGTTGTAAAGCAAATAAACTCAAAGCATTCAAATAAACTATTTAACTCAACCAATACATCAATCTATCAAGCTATTGTTAGAAACTAACAAGATCCAAACATACAAACAAATGAGTAAAACAATAAACCTAAACGAACCATCTGTTGGGAGGAAGCCACATGTAGCTTAGCCACGCATGCTTGTCAGGCACACGAGCATAGCTTCAATCCTTGACCTGGAATGGCTTGGAACTCTGGAAATCGCCCCTCTCCTTCTCTGAAATCGATTGAATGGAAGATCGGTCGGAATGAGGGCTGCAATATCTTTTATTAGAATTAGGGCTATTTTGCTGATCCGGCACTCCTTCGCGTGTCGCGAAGATCTAAGGCAAGTTCTTCGCGTGGCGCGAATAACAAAATAGTCGGCCGAGGTTTTCTGGTTTCTCGCGTACCGCGAAGTGTTTCCCCTCAGTCTTAGCGTAGAGCGAAGACATGGTTATCCAGGAAATTTGACATTTTTACACTTTTGATCCCTGTACTTTCGTGCCTTCTCCATTGTACTTCATTATCCGCTCATTTAGCACTCAATACCTGTCATAGACTCAAACACAAATACCAACGTAAAACCGACTCTATAAACAAAGTAAAACGCATAAAACTATACAAAACCGACACCTAAACAAGGGACATTTGACCTTACATCAGTAATCAACCCATCCCCCACCAAGGCCCAAAACCTCACAATAGCAAACACACACCCTCCCAACCCAAACATGTCCCACCGACCCACACTCAACAGTATCTAGTCAAATTGGAACATGGGCGAGAAATTAAGGATTTCCCAGAAATTCCTCCCACGAAGATGGTGGGTGTGCACCCACTTAACCCACAAGGAGTTCTTATTATATATGATCTAGCCCGACATGCCCGTGGAGAAACCAAAATGGGATAAGCATGCGCGAAGGAAATCCCATTCCACCGTGTCATAAGTTGTATGGATATCAATCTTGAAAGCGCAACAAGCATGGCATCTATCCCGATGGTAGTTTCTCATTAATTCTCGAGTTAAGAGAATAATCTCACTAATCTGACGACCATGGATCGGCACACTGACTTTCATCAACAATGCCAACAAGAGCATCCTTTATCCGTTTAGAGATGATTTTGCTGATGCACTTACACAAAACATTACAACAAGCGATAGGCCTAAAGTCAGTGACTTTACAATGCATCTTCAGAGATCAAGAACTACAAGATCATATCTCTTTCCCTTTTTATTTTTGATTCTCTACTCTAATATCATATTGTAATCTTTTGTCTATTACGGAAAATTATTTTTATAAATTTCCCCCTAAAAATATGGTTAAATGTAGATTAATTCATATTTAAATAATGTATTTATTTATCCTTTTTTAATTATTTTATATAAACTGACTAGATTATTATTAATATATATATATATATATATAATATTTACCAAAGAGGAGAAACTGACTGAGGTGTCCGGTAAAAGTTTATTTTTTTCTTAAGTTTTAATTTCACCGATATATCATACATAATATGCGTATTTAACTTATTTTCTCTGATAACTTTTATTTGTTAACTTTTTTTTATAAAAGTTTAATACGCGACTGAGTTTAATTTATTTTTTTCTTGACATCCTGCTTTAAATGTTGTTCAAGACGGAGTTATGCTTTCGAAATAGGATATTTTTGAAGTATCGTACCAGTACTGTGACATACGAAATTGATACAGACCGAACAATGTCGGTCGAAACCGGTATCAGTATTCGTTTTTATGGTTTTCGATCGATGTAACGGATTTTATCTCTTTTCAAATATAACATTATATAAAATTCTGAACATACCGTAACGACGCCCTAAAGTATTCGTTTTTATGGTCTTCAATCAATGTAATGGATTTTATCTCTTTTCAAATATAACATTGTGTAAAATTCTGAACATACCGTAACGACGCCCTAATTTTCGTCTACGTTTTGATATAGATTTTATTTAAAACTGAACCGTTACAAGACTCGAGCATAACCCAAGTTAAAAACAAATATTAATTACTAAAATGGGCAATTTCATATATACCCCTACAAACTTGAAATATATCATATATACCCAACAAAAACTAAAAATATCATATGTACCCTTACAGACATGTAATAATATCATATATACACCCATTTTATTAAAAATCATTTAAAAAATGACCATTTTACCCTTATTTATCAAAACTTTAATAGTTCATATTTACCAAAATTTAATATTGAAATTTCATATTTACACATTTTCAACTTTAGAATTTTATATTTAATTATAAAAAATAGTTTTCTCAAAATAACATTTTTAATTTTTCTCATTTTTTTAATAATTTTACCTATTTTCTTTTATAGCATTAACGTTTTGTAACTTTCTCGCAATCATTTCTTCTGAATCATTGCCTTCTAAATGGGTTTGGAAAATCACGATAGTCGTCATCAAGAATAGGAGAAAGAGTGATCTTTTACATATTGGATAAAACTAAAAAATCTATACTATATAATAAATAAAGGTTTAGTGGGACATTTGTCATTCTCATATTCACCATCAATATTTTTTTCTCGCCTCTCCCTCATGTTAATTACTCAAGTTTCTTTAATTTTTCAATATTTTTTTGTTTCCCGTTTATCTCTCCTATTAAATAATAATGATTTCAATAATTGTTTTTATAAAAAAAATATATTTAAAAAAAAGTGTATTCATAAAATATTTTTATAGAAACTACTAGTTTACAACAAGTTATTTTTATTGAATCCATGTAATGCATGGGGTTAACCTAGTTAGGTTATAAAAATCATTTAATAGATAAGGGTATAATGGTCAAAAAGTAACAAATAACTAGTTTAAAATCTCGTGTATTACACGAGTTAAATAAATAAAATGTTATATATTTAGTAATAAAAATTTTATATTTTTAAAAACTCGTGTAATACACGGGTTGAATAAACCAATATATTACATCGGTTGAATAAAATATAATGTAATTTGTTAACAAACACATTTGTCAAAATATGTTTTTAAAAAATGTAATTTGTCATGACAGTTATAAGACATGTTAAGTTAGTTTTTAAAACATTTTTTTTCAACTGAGTATTAATTTTTTTATTTAATTGATAAATATTAATTCATATTAAGTTCATTTGATTGGTGATATAATAACTATTTAAAATTAAATAATAATTATCCGTAATTAGATTTATTAATATAAAGATTATTATTTAATAGGATAGAGAAATAAAAAATCTAATATTTAATAGGAGAGACAGACGGGAAAATTAAGGTGAGGGGTAACCAGAGAGTGACACGTGTACTGAAGAGATTTTCATTTATTAGAGTAGTAAGATTTAAATTGGTTATATATGATATTTTTAGTTTCAGTTGGGTATATATATATGGTTACTAAAATGGATACATAAATAAGAAATAAAAATATAGCGACACTTGAATTGTTTCAACTTGTGCTCGAGACTTCGATCGACAATCAGCAGCAGATGAATCTTATTCATGGAAGAAACCGAATTGCTAGCTCCACCATGAAGATATCATCAATCAAACTCAAGTTCCCACTTCCCACAAACCATCCTCTCTTCTCGAAATCTATCTCATCATCTACAACACCTTCATATTTCCAATCAAACCTCGCAAACAAAATCCTAAACTCCCAATCCGCATGCGAAGCACTTCAATTATACTACTCATCTTCCAACAACACCGACCCCACCAATACCCTAACACTGCATTCTGCCACCATTCACTTCTTAACCAATGCAAGGTTATACTTGAAGGCAAGGTGTTTGATAAAAGTACTCATAGAAACCCTACACAAATCTTGCCCTCCTCATAGACTATGTTCTTTACTCTTTCATGCCCTTAATCAACCTGAACTCACCAAAACCAAAACCAAAGTGTTTGGAGTGTTGATCATTGCGTTAACCGAATCGGGATTTGTGGACGAGGCGTATTGGGTGCTCAAGAAGGCACATGAGTTGCCTGGTGTTCATGTTTGTAACAGGATTTTAGATGGGTTTTTGAAGATGGGGAGGTTTGATTTAATGTGGGAGGTTTATAGACACATTAGTTCTCGTGAAATGTTGCCAGGTGTTGTCACATATGGGATTTTGATCGACGTGTGTCGTCGTGAAGGGGATATGAAGAACGCACGGAAGGTGTTCGATGAAACGCTTGAGAGAGGGTTGAGTCCCACTGTTGTGATTTATACGACTCTGATACGTGGGTTTTGCTGTGAAGGTCGAATGTTGGAAGCCGAAAGCATGTTTGCAGACATGACGAAAGCGGGGGTGAGTCCGGATTTGTACACGTATAACGCGATAGTAGATGGTTATTGTAAGATGGCTAATGTTGATAAAGCTCTTGACTTTTATAGAGGAATATTGATAGCGCGTTTGAGCCCTAATTTTGTCACATTTGGTATCCTTGTTGACATGTTTCGCAAGATGAATAGCACACTGGCTGCAGAAAGCTGTTTTGGGCAGATGATGAAGTTTGGTGAGGTTCCTAATTCGTATGTGTATAATTGTTTGATTGATGGGTACTGCAAGGAAGGCAATCTTTCTGCAGGGCTTGATTTGTTATCAGAGATGGAAATGTTGGGAATTGCGCGCGATGTTTTCACTTACTGTATACTTATAAACGGTCATTGCAATATGGGTAGATTGAAAGAAGCAGATGATTTGTTAAAAGAAATGAATAGAAATGGAATCAATGCGAATACACCAGTATACAATGCGCTAATCAACGGGTATGTGAAAAGCGGAAACATGGTGAAAGCTTTGGAGTTGTGTGGTCAAATGGTGGTCAATGGTGTGGAGCTTAATATCATAACTTATTCTACATTGATAGATGGTTACTGTAAGGTAAACGACATGAAATCTGCAATGGGTTTGTACACAGAAATGGTGATTAAAGGTCTTGTGCCTGATATTGTTGCTTATACAGCTTTAATTGATGGACATTTTAAAGATTGTAACACGAAAACAGCCCTACGGGTCTACAAGGAGATGCTGGAAGCGGGTTTGACTCCTAATGTGTTCACTATTAGTTGTTTAATTGATGGATTGTGCAAAGATGGTTTAGTTAATGATGCAATCAAGATTTTCTTGGATAATGGCTATTTGCCCCCTAATAATGTTCTTTACACATCACTAATTCATGGACTCTGCAACGACGGGCAAATTTTCAAAGCCAGCAAGTTTTTCGCGGATATGAGAAGGATCGGTTTGAAGCCAGATGTGGAGCTTTATTCTGTCATTATAGAATGGCATTTTAAAACAAAGCATGTTCATGATGTGATGATGTTACATCCAGACATGCTTAAGATGGGTTTGATCCCAAATGATGTTATTTATGGTGTTTTTGCTAGAGGGTATCGAGAAATCAGAGATTACAAATCAGCATTCAAGTGTTCTGATGATCTTCTACACTCCGGTATGCAAGTTTAATGTTTTTTTTAGGAAAAAGAAAAGATTGACCTGAATTAGAAAGAGAACCAAAATTGGTTACTTTCTTTATGTTGTTACCCTTTGGAGAGCAGAACATTATTGTGTATAACTTTATTTTTTGCAGAGTTTAGGCACAAAATGGTTTCTTGTGTTGGATTATAAAGTTCTAACAAAGGAATAAACTTGCAATAAAACCAAGGTGTGCTCACAGATTTTGCTACCAAACTAGAAATAAAGAAAAAAAGGTTAAAAAAACTGATGTCCACATATAGAGACCTATATATTGAAAAGTTAACAAAGAACAAATATATTGAGATTCAACTACAACTTTCAGACTTCTCAGTGTACCAATCATATTTGCTAAAGTTGACATAAAATAAAAAGAAATGAGCTTTTTACACTTGTCTATGCAACGCGTGTTACATAGATGCCTTATGTTTCTTCTATATGGACTCTCTATCCATCGCCTTTGTAATGTGTATGTCACAACATGAAGCAATGCGGTTTTTGCTATAGAATCCTTCTTGTTGCCTGCAAAATACAACATTTATAACCATATGAATGAACACATTGCAAAACTGAAATGACCTTTTTACTAGCATTTTAGAGAAATTAATGAACTCGGTACTCATCCCAACTTTATGTGTCCTAACTGTTGTTTGATCATTTAAATAAGCAGCTATGTTTGTGCTTAACTTAAGATCTCATAAATTGTGTAGCATGACAAAGATTAACAATATCAAATACTGATAACAAGAAAGAGTCTTACATTGAGATAACCTGTGTTGGAATCACATCCTACTTGAATAAATCCAGCTGAGGTCGAGAGTTTTATGAATGAACTGCCCCCGGCCTAGTGCTGGTTTTAATACCTTTTATTGCTATAAAGAAAAATGGGTCAAACAAGTTTAAAGATTTGTGTTTAAGTTTACAAGTTTATGGGTAAACAGAGCTGGCAAGATAGCAGGCTGGCGTTTTTTTATACAGGTCAGGTGGTGTTTATTTGCGAACACTTTTTTGTCAATCAAAATCTTTGAATAAAATGATTTAGAAGCTTGTATGCAGTTAAATAAACTCCTAGCGACTTCCGACCCGTTTTCCTTTTGGCTAATTTTTCTTTTTTTCTGATTTGACATATTTGACAATTGACCCGTTTGAGATAAAAACCACCCAAATCGACCCATTCACAAGTAAACAGGTAGAGATTGCCACCCCAACCGGTGAAGAGTAGAGTCCTTACCTTCAGCATAATCTTTAGCTCCAAAGACAGCAGAACCGGCAACCAACGCATTAGCCCCAGCTTCAATAACCTGCCAGAAAATATTGAGATATTAGTAAACACTTTAAATGAGTTCCTATTAATTTTTTTCGGTTTAATAAGAAAAAATCACGAGCACGCACACAAATTGACATGTACCTTGTATGCATTATTGGGACCAACTCCACCATCTACCTCAATCCATGGGTTCACACCCTGCGGAATAAAATACAATGTCATTGTCAATGGTAGAATATGGTACCTGAATCCACTAGCACAGAAAGATTCAGAGGTCCCATGAAAACAACGAACACACATGGCCCATAACAGACTCCAAAAAACAATTAGACCCAGTTAAACAACGGGTCATGTGATCTATTACAAACCAATGTTTGGACCTTGGGTTCTTAAATTGAAAGCGCAAACAGGTCTAAAAACATAATGTCAACATAACAGATGACGAAATGGGTGGTTGGGTGATAGGTTAAATTAGGTATTTTAAAACGGGTCGGGTCAAACCGTGAGCAATTTTTTGTCTTCTCTTTTCTTGAACTTTATATATAATCAATGTTTTAAATATTTTAATATGGTTAAAAAACTTTCCTGTTACAATGACAATATAATATTCTTAATAAAATCATTCAGGAGGTTTATGCATTGTGAATACATTGTGGGTGACTTTTGACCCATTTGTCCAGTGGTGGATTGGAGGCCCGAAATCCCTCTACATATTGCGTCTCATGTACGCGAATTAAACTAAAGGTTTTGAACACAAAACTGAGAATACAGCACACCTTCTCGATACACATTTTTCTCAAGTCTGATATCTTCTTCACTTGGCTTTCAATAAAGCTTTGCCCACCAAATCCAGGATTTACAGACATAATCAACACCAGATCAACCACTACTAAACAAAAAATATAAACATAATTTTATAATCTCATTTACAAAAGACTAAAGAAAAGCAGACCTTTAGATATTGCTATATATAACATGGGACTTCGAATTTGAGGATAAGAATTTTTTTTCTTTTTAAGGATAAAAGATTAAGGATATAAGAATTTGACCCCACCAAAATTACATTCTCTAGCAAAAGAGAAGGTAATTTCAACCCACTTACCCCAAAACGGGTCAATTCGGGTTATATTTTTTGCCTCTAACGGGTCGATTCGGGTTATATTTTGCCTCTAACGGGTCAAATGGGTAGAACAGTCGAAAGTGACACAATGTGTATTAAAAATGCTTTTCAACCTCTTAACTCGTTTATTCAAAAAAACATATTAGTTTTTGTGAGAATATAGTTTAAGTAATCATACTTAATACATTATCTATTTAAAAAATTCAAGAAAAAGAGGAACAAAAATAGCTTACAGGCTAACGAAACCGGACCCAATTGTACCAAAATATATCCATTCTAACCCATTACCCAGCCCGCCCAATTTGGCCCCTCTATCTAGCAGTTATCAAGGTTCCACTACTACTAAAAGGTTGTAGATTAAAGAAACATTTATTGAGACTTAGCTTCACATGAGCAAACACACTAAATATAGAAAAAAATATAGTTTACCATCTAGGACATATTCTATTGTTGTTAATGGTGTTGCAGGGTTCAAGACTACTGCAGCTTTTGCTCCAAGACTTTTAATCTGAATAAAAAGGGACACACTATAGAGTGGTAAATAACCCATAAGAAGAAATTAAACACTATGAAAATCACAAATAAAAGAAACAAATAAGCAAAATATCCATAAAATGTAAAAAAATCTCACTTGATTGAGAGTACGGTGTAAATGAATAGTAGATGATTGCTCACAATGGACACTGACTATGTCAGCTCCAGCTTTTATAAAGTCGGGCACTCGTTGCTCAGGTTCCACAATCATCTGTCATGTTTTATAATTCCCATTAACATGAATCCCTCTTAACATAACATATATGAAAATATTATTTGCAAAAGATTACCAAATGCACATCCAACGGGAGGTCCGTCACTGGGTGCAATGCATCCACAACAAGAGGTCCGATCGTTATATTGGGAACAAATCGGCCATCCATTACATCAACATGAATCCAGTCACAAACCGCCAGTTCAACTGCTTTCACCTAAACACGCAAACACGTTTCATATAAAAAACAAAAACTGTTTTATACATACATCAAACTACAAGAAATAGAGTATTGACATAGATATACCAAGCTATTTTTCGTTAACAGGATCCATGAACACAGAATAATACCTGTTCTCCCAACTTTGAGAAATTTGCAGAGAGAATTGATGGAGAAACACGCTAGCCTTCACGATGGTTCTAATCGCTCTCCTAGAGTCATGAACTTCAAAATTAAGAGCACTAGAATAGAGATTTAACTGCATTTAAATTACCTCCAAATTCATGAAATTCAACCACGGAAACATACTTTGGGCTAACAGACCAATCAATGCTTGGTTTTAAAAAGCGAGAATCGCACCGAGGCGAAGGGGTCTAATACCAAGGCCTAAAGCGCAAAAGCGCATCACATTTCGTATGTGAAGTGCAAGGTGCTTATGTCTATATTTTTTATATATCCCATAGCATCCCCTATTTAAAATTTAGCTATACATAAAGTTTGTATATGATTTAAGATACAAATTACCTACATGTACAACCTAAAAAGCATGTTGTGCATCCTGATACACAAATGCGCTTTTCGTACATGAAGCGCGCACCTCACCTGCGCTTTTCGTACATGAAGCGCGCACCTCACCTGCGCTTTTCGTACATCTCGCACCTTGGCTACACAAAAGCGACCAGACCTGCGCCTGAGGTCGCCTTTTAAAACCAAGAACCAATGAGCATTTAAACAGATTAAGTAAAGCTAACTTCACATCAAAGATTCTAGAATTATGGACTGCATACAAATTTTATAAAACAAACACATCCCCTTCAAGAACTTAATCATGGTCAAAATGAAATCTAAAACAAAACCCTAACAAGATTCCTACATGCTGCCTTCAAATCCAAGGGATAATCAACACCCCCCCCCCCCACACACACACACACAATTTTGACCAAATACCATCAAGAACAAGTTGACCAAAATCAAGAATTCAGAAAATGAAACCATACCTTGTGCAAGTGAGTGATTTAGGCTGTGAGAGAGATGGGTTGGCAAACCCATTAATTTGTGATCGGATTAGTGTAGATGAGCCAAAAGAAGCAGTTGCCATTCTTGTTTCCTTCAGATTGTTTGGATGAGTCTTTTTATCAAACAGTTGGTGGGCATAACCTAAAGATTTGATATATTCACGCCAGATTTCTCTTCTGGGTAAAGATTTGATTTCAAATCAGTATTTTCGGCTGTTGGAGAAATAGCATTGGATCAAGTGACGGGGTTTATTTATCTGCAACGAGTGGCTATGGCAAAAACGCCCCTCCGCTGCCATAAAAAGTCGGCTCCAGTTGAAACACCCTCAACGAACAACAAGAATCTATATCTATACATACTAATAAATAAAGGTTTTAGGGTGCCACATGTCACTCTTTCATTCATTCTTAAGTTTTTTTTTCCGCATCTCTCTCCTATTAATTATTTTTTCTCTCTCCTATTAAATAATAATGAGATCTATAACTTTTTTTATAAAACGTTTTTCATTAATATGTAATACGTAAATCTTTATTACTAAGTATATATAACATTGCATTTATTTAACACGTGTAATATACCGGGTTTCTAAAGTTTAATATGAATTAACATTTATCAGTTATAGAAAAAAAAGTTAATACTCAGCTAAAAAAATATTTTAAAAATTAAATTAACATAATTTATAACTGTTACGTGAAATTTTATTAAACTCGTGTAATACATGGATTTTTTAAAACATAATTTTTTTATTACTACATATATAACATTACATTTATTCATACCGTGTAATACACGGGATTCTAACCTAGTATATTATTATAACTAGGTTAAAGTCCATATTTTACGTGAGTTGAATAAATACAACTTGTTATAAAACAATATTTTCTATGAAGATTTGTATGTTTGGTGTTATTAGTCATCTGTGAAATAAGAAAGAATTGAAATTTTCTTATAATTTAGTAATTTTTAATAAAATATTAGAATATATGTTAGATGGGGAATGTTTCACTAAAAAGTGGTTTTCGCTAATAAACGCTAAGGAGTGGGTCAAACGAACTCCGATTGAGCTCATTCCAACGACATTGGAACCGTCTCATCGAACTCTAATCCGGACCCAAAAACTTAAACCCCCTTCACCTGCACCCCAAAAACCTAAAACCCCCCTCCAACCCCACCCTAAAAAGCCTAAAACCACCACCCACCCCCCCCCCCAAAAAAAACCTAAACCCCCCCACCCCAACCCAAAAATCTAAACCCACCCCCCAAAAACCTAAACCCCCCACCCCCCTAAAAAAACTTAAACCATAAAATCTAAACCTTAAGGCTAAAACCCTAAAATTCAAACGTAAAATCTAAACCTTAAAAGCTAAACCCTAAACGCTAAGATGGTAGAGTTCGACGAGACGGTTCCAACGCCGCTGAAATAAGCTCAATCGGAGTTCGTTTGATGTCGTTTCTAAGCGTTTTGGTCATTTCTTAGATTTATTAGCGACCTACTTCTTATTTGATTCTTCTCCTATGTTAGATATTTAACTATTTAACATCATCTTTATTTAATAAGAGAGAAATGCGAAAAACAAAAGTCTAGATTTCATTAGAAGTCGACACGTAGCAAGTATAGTTATTCATTTATTATAATATAGGTTAAAAACCCTGTATATTATACAGGGTGAATAAATGCAGTGTTATATATATTAATAAAGATGTAATATTACATATTTTTGACATATTATATAATTTTTTAGTATAAATTTTAGAAAACGTTATATAGTAATTTTAAAAAAATATTTTATAAAAAGAATGAAAGAAATGTTCAAACTATAAAAATGTTTTATGAACAAAGCTATTCTTTTAATTAAAAAATGTTTCATAAAAATAGTTATAAAAATCATTATTATTTAACAGGAGAGAGATGTGGGAAACAAAATTTATAATTTTTTATAGAAACTTGTATCATTAAATAAGAGAGAGAGGCGGGAAAAAAATATTGAGGATAAACATTAGAATGACATGTGACACACCAAAATCTTTATTTATTATGTTATATAGATATTAATGTCAATTCTTATAAAATGTTTGAATATTGGAATTATTATTTTAGTAATTTAACTAGGGTCTTTAAAAATTATTTTTCAAAAAAAAATCCTAATATATCATATAACTAGTTATAGAATTGTTAAAGATATTTGGCTATTAAGTTATTTTGGGTTCAATGTCTTTGGGTGCCTTCTTTAAAAAAATATTAGTTTATTTTGGTTTTGGATTTGATTAGTTAAGCAATCATAGGATTAAGCCTAATTTATTTGATCTGACTTGGTTTTCGCAAGTAAGAGAGTAAATTACATAAACTAGTTAATTCCACATGCGCTTTGTCGCAGGATAATACGTTATTGCATGGGTGTTAAAATTTGTGAGTCGGTTTCGAGAACTTATACACTTCGTGAAAAAAATTAACGTCATATTAATGTTTTATATAAAAGATTAATACATATTAACAGAGCTGGTCCTAAGGATTCGAATAGCCTACACGAGCCGAAAAAAAGGCACATAACGAAATATATAATTTTTGGGGGGTAGGTTTTTTTAAAGCCTAATACAAAATTACAAAGTGTCTGGTTAGATTGGATTCATGGGCCTAAACACATTTAACATTTTTAAGCCTGACATACTTTTAAAAAGACCTAATTGTTTTTTCTTGATATATTTGATCCAATAATTTTTTTAAAAGCCTCAAACATTACTTTTTTTAAAAGTCCCAACAATTTTTTTTAAAGGCTCGAAATTTATATATATATATGTTTGTAACTTTTATTTTTTCTCATCTTAAGGGTTATTTAAAAACCGGTTGCCACAAATGAAAACCAAAAGATGGGATTGGCGCACTGGTCTCCCTGGTTTACGCCGAAGCATGCGACATAGTAGCAGGTGACACGGGTTCAAAACCCGCAGCCCCACCCATTGGCCGGTTTTAAGGGCTTTCATGCTATTTTTTATTTCTTATATTTTGATTTATAACTATAGTAGGTTAGAATCTCGTGTATTACACGGGTTAAATAAATGCAATATTATATACTTAGTAATAAAAAATATATGTTTTAAAAAACCCGTGTAATAAATAAACCCATGTATTACACGAGTTGAATAACATGTAATGTAATATGTTAACATATACATTTGTCAAAATATGTATTTTGACGTGACGGTTATAAATTTTGTTAAGTTAATTTTTAAAACATATTTTCAACTGCGTATTAGTTTTTTTATGTAACTAATAAATGTGAATTCATATTAAATTTATTTGGTTAATGATATAATAACTATCCATAATAAAATATTAAGTATCCATAACCTTGCACTTGCAAGGATTTAAACTCACACCACTTTTGTGGGAGGCAAACACCATACCACTAGACCATTAGATCATTGGTAAAAAATATATATTCTTTAGTATCATCATTTAACAGGAGGGAGATGGGAAATAATGTTAGAATGCACTAGAATGTGACACGTGTCCTGTTAGGATTTTTATTTATTAGTATAAAGATTTTGGTGCGAGTTAATCAGTTATTTTTTTGAACAGTTTGAGAAACACTAAAAATCAAGTCATAGATTCTGAAAAGAAGACCAAAGATACAAAATGTACCACATAACAAGTAGTTTAATTTTTTTTAAAGCCTCACGGTTCGTTAAACTATATTTTTTTAAGGCAAACTCACGCACACTCTAAAGCTACTCATAAGTATATATCATTTGTTTATGACATGACTTTAACTCACAACATCTTGAAAAAAGGGCACCATGTAATACATATGGATACCAATGTACCAAAGGCCCTTTGGTTTGTTTTACTACATAACATAGATTATTTTGCTATAACAATTTTGTTTTTTTATTGTTATAACAATTATCGTCGTGTTGATGTTTTTTGCATATTTTTTTTTTATTTTAAGAGTCCATTTTTTCTATTCGTATAGGACACCTAAAATCTTAGGAATAGCCCCTCATATATATATAGATACAACCCGAACATACATATAATTTTGCACATAAATTAATTTTCTGTCAAATGAGTATACTAAATCAGTGGTCTTATGTGTCCGATTTATAACTTACCTAAACTCATGTATATTATTGACCCAAAACGTAACATTTTAAAAGGTTTGCTCTTTTTTAAACTTTTCAAAACTTAAATCTAATAACTTACTTAACCTTAAAATGCAAGATTGGTGGTCAATTTGATTCTATGAAATAAAAGGCTTGCCTTTACTTTAACGAAATAAATTATGGTAATGGAAACATGAATTGTCCTTGGTCCTATTAGTAGCATCTTTCAAGCTGTACAGAAGACCTCTTAACTTTCTAAATTTTTAAATATACCATCCAACTTTTTAAAGTTTCAATTTTACTCATTGACAAATTTTTTAACTATATCATTTAAATTTTAAACTCTCAAATTTACCCATGTAATATATATAATATACGTTTTTAACTCATTACTTTTTCTTATTTAGTTTTTCTACAATAACTCTGCTAAACTCGCCTACATGGGTTCGAGTCTAGAGTGTGAACAAACCGGGTGTTTTCATTTTTTTCTTTTACTTTTTTTTATATTCGTTGTAAATACTACTTTTTTATATTATTACTAACTTTTTTAACGAATTTGTCATTTCAAAATTAACTCTTATTAGCGCCGCAAATTATTTATTTTTTCATTCTCTAGAATCGAGTTGCGGCGACTTCATACGTTTCTTTTTTTACTCACTCGCGTCAATGTCACCACCGGAATACACGTAACGAAGTTCGTAAACCTCATGTATAGCACATGATTAATTTCTAGTTGATATTATGATGAATTATACTATCTTTCTTCCAATTGTTGTTATCTATATCTATATAATAAATAAAGGTTTTTTCATGCCACGTGTCGTCTTCATATTCATTCTCGTTATTTTTTACCCGGCTCTCTCTCTTATGCACCTCTATCTTTTAATAATATAATAGTTTTAAAGAAAATAGTAATTATATTAATAAAACACATTTAATTTAATTTTTTTCTTCTTATAAGAAATTTTGAGATATATTTACATAACTTTTATTTTCAATCAAATAGTAAATGAAAGTAAAATTATATTAAATAGTAGTTAACGTATTTTCAAAACCTAATTATATATTAATTTTTACATATCTTGAATTTTGTTCTTTGTCATTAGTATACGTAATAAATTTTTACATCTCTAAAATACATACATATAAATTTAAGAATTTTATATATGATATTTTTCATCCCGTTTATAATACACAGGGTTATAAGCTAGTAAATCAATAAACAAATCTATATCTATACTAACTAATAAACAAATAAATTAAGAGGACATTTGCCATATTTCTAGGCATCCTCATTTTCATTTTTCCTTCTCTCTCTTATATTAATAATTACATTAATAATCAACTCCACTATTTTATGCAACTAAATTAATTATTTGTTTCAATTTTTATCTACATATTTATAATTTAAAATTGTGTTTATCATCAATTAATTTGTTCAATCATATTTTTATGAATTATACAAACTGAAAACATATTTTTATGGTCAGCTAAGATTTAAATAAAAAAACTTGTAATCATATATTTACATATTCACATTATTTCATTTTGACGAGTGTATGTGTTAATAAATTACATTATATTTTAATTAACCCGTATATTACACGGGTTTTAAAAACATAAATTTTTTATTACTAAGTATATAACGTTATATTTATTCAGTCCATGTAATACACGGAATTCTAACCTAGTGTTTTATAATGTAGAGTTAATTACTGTTTGAGTACCTGACGTTTGATCATTTTAACTATTTGAGTCCCTTATGTTTAAATTCGTCTCTTTTAACCCTGACGTTTTATTTTTGCTTCTATTAGAGTCCAGATGACTAACTCTGTTAGTTATTCTGTTAATATTTTTCTGAAATGACCAAATGCTCTCAAGGACTCAAATAGTTAAAAACACATCTCCACCACCACCTCTCTTCACCGCCACCTCCTCTCTTTACTCCTGCCAAATATATTCATGGATCCTAGCATGTACACATGCGTGAGAAGGGGGTACTCTCTCTCTTCTCCACCATACTCTCCGGCCTGCAGCCTTGTGGAGGCGACGGTGGCGGACCAAGCAGCGGTACAACACCCAGTAGTCCATCTCCTTCAGTGAAGACGGCGTGACGGGTTACCACAGCGAGGAGCGATGGTGGTGTAATCGTTCGGCGGCCGGGAGGAGAACAAGGACAGAGGTGGTGGTGGTGGAACATGGAAATCCAGATCTGCCCAGCAGCAGAAACGTCAGGTGGTCTAGTGACGGCATCGCGTTTCCGGCGACACATGGTGGAGGATGGTCGAAGACGCTGGCGGCTAGGGTTTTCAACCGTCACTCCGGTAAAATCGCTTTTCCGACGAGGCTCAAGCATATCCCAGTAAGTCCCCATCTCGTTTCTCATTGTTTGGGTATAGATCTACAGACTTGCCTAGCCCAAATCATAGAAAATTTTCTCAAATGGTAAGCCCCCCCATCTTGTAAAAATGGGCACCTGCATCTACATGTTATATTTGACATAAACCTCATATTGAAAACTCCAATTTCACTCAGAATCAAGGTCTTCGCAGCGGACAATGCTTATTTTGTAATCGAGGTCGAAGTAATTTACGAGCCATTATTTGAGTAAATTACAATGGGGCCGGAAAATTTACGGGTGGTGGTGGTGGTGGTGATGGTGGTTGTCGAAGATGATGGAGGTGGTGAAGACAAAAAGGTGAAGATAGTGTGTTGGTAAAAATAAAAGTAATTTTAATCATTTGAGTCCTTAAGGGTATTTTTGTCATTTCAGAAAAACTAACAGATTTAGTTATCTGGAAAAACATTAACAGAAAAACTAACAGATTTAGTTATCTGGACCCAAATAGAAGCAAAAATAAAACGTAAGGGTTAAGAGAGACGAATTTAAACATAAAGGACTCAGATAGTTAAAATAGTCAAACGTCAAGGAATCAAACACTAATTAACTCTATAATGTAATAAAATATGCGTAAATCACGAAATCAAGGGTAAGCAAAATTTGGTCCACACACAAATTCAAAGATTTCAACCACCTTGAAATCTGCTAAATTCAGTCTGACTTTTACTTTTAAGAGTTTTCAAACACAATTTAAAATGTAAACAAACAATTTTAATATATAAATAAATATAATTTATTAGTTTAGATTAAAAAAACGAGTTTACTGGACTCGAATTGCTACGCCCAAATCATCGTAGGAGGCCATCGACTCACAAATCCAAACCAAGGCCATGTTGTGGGGTTCGAATTGCTATATGTGCCTCACGATCGCGGTACGCTCAAACCAATGACATGTCATTCCCGATTATCGTCGCGGGCTGACCAACCCAAAGTGTTACCTGTGGGAATCGAACTTGGTTCTCCTTTAATGAAGCGAAAATGAATCTTCCGTGCAGGAATATCCCTCGGCTATCTTAAGTAAGACTCGAATGCTACTCTAGAATCTACACGAGGAACCTGGTATTGTCACCGTGGGGATCCCGAGCTTACTTCAAGTCCGGATATATCCAGAACTTGAAGATCGATTCAATTTAGATTCCTGTATTTCATGGAGGGTTTTGTTTTATAGTTTTGGATTGTGTAGGTCCAGGTAACTCAACTACTGATCGAACTCATGATATGACGTTGCTATAACACGAAGTGCGGAATCCTTCGTGTTAACGTTTGTATACTAACCGACAATTCAAACAACACGTGTAAATAAACTTCTCAAATATATTCAGATTCACAATGGTTTACAGACTCAGTCAGACAAATCTCTTTCTCAGTTCTCTCTGTTCTGTTCTATGTCTAATGACTCTGTAAACACATATATATAGAAACTAACCTGTTGTAAGCGAACTTATTAAGTTCGCCTTAAACAGACTAAGCGAACTTAACAAGTTCGCCTCAGTTAGACCTAGGTGAACTTATTAAGTTCGCCTCTGATAGACGAGGCGAACTTAACATGTTCGCCTCTAGGCTCACTAGTAAAAACACTTAGCAACTTTATACATTTACATATCAAAAACATAAAGACATAAAATCTAACTATTACAAGCTTTTGTCATTACAAATCTATGTCCTAACAGACTCCCCCTTGACAATAGCTTGATCTTCTGTCTTCAGTCTTTAACTTGAACTCTTCCAGTTGTCCGGTAGTCTGCTGCCAGCATGCACTCCATATCTTCTGCATATCTCCAAAACTCTTTTATACTGTAGACCTTGTTCTCTCCATTCATCAGTATACATGATCTCAATCTTTCGCAGCGTCCTCTGATCTTTCTTTGAAAAATTAATAAGATTCATTGCGTCATAGAAACACACAATGACCTTATTATCTTTATCCTCAATCCTTGCTTCACCAGTATTAACATCAACATACCACCATTTCATATTCCCAAGAAAGTCTTGAGGAATATTCTTTAATGGTATCTTGTGAATAGCACGCACTGGTCTATACTTGTATCTCCAGGTTACTTTCCCAGTCTTAGGATCTGTGTTCTTCACTCTTTTTCCCTTCTGTGGTTTCAGCCGTTCATACTTACCCGAACTACCTTCTTTCTTTATAAGATTTGCTATCACATCAGCCAAACCATTCTTCGATCTATTGATGAGTGGCTTTGAAGCTAGACCATTTATTTCACACCTCGACAAGGTATTGAAATATTTGATCCTTGGCTTTAAGTATTGAACACCGTCTGATCGTTTGATTGCAAATATTTTTGATTCACCATCATAGAACCAACTTATGATCCTTCCTACACACTGCTCTTTATTCACATATTTCTCTTTCTGAGCAGGTTGTGCTGGAGACTTGGGTAGCACCTTCATCCAACTGTTTACAACTTCTCTCCACTGTTCTCGTGTCATTCCTGTATCTCTATACATCACAGGTTCTTCATTGATCTTCGGAGACTCAGTGTGAGTAGTTTCAGTTTCAGCACCCTTATTGAATTGAAGATTCTCATCATCAGTATCCATCTTTGACTCGGCTGTATCATCAGGCAGTGTGACGTCTTCAATAGAGTCCATAGAGTCAGTTATTCCGTCATAAGAGAACTCAGGAACAACATCCTCTTGGATGAAGTTATACGGCACCTTAAGACTGTCACAACCTTCATAGGTAACACTGTCTTTATCTTTCTCTATTTCAATCTCTACTATTTCTCCTTCTTCTATATCAGTATCTGACATATCCTCTTCCATGTCATTGAATAAATCGTCAATGTCATCAAGACATTCAATCTTTTCAGCTTCCTCTTCTTCTGAATCTTGAAAGAATTCTAATAACAGAATTTCTTCGTCATTAGTACCCGAAGTATCTTTGTCTTTGTTTCCTTCAATTGATTGTGATGTCGACTCCCCCTGAACTCTAGATATAGGATTAGCGTCAGTGTATTGACGATCACCATCAATATTTCCAGCAGGATCATTGTCTTCATCATCACGTCTTTGAATTGACTCTGTGTGACAAGTATCAGGTATCCTCAACTCCCCCTGAGCGTCAAGACGTTGAACGAGTTTGGAAACTAATGCTTGCATATCAGCAATCTGTTGAGCTTGAGTCTGAATCACCAGCTGCCGTTGTGAATCAATAGATACAAGAGAATTAACTTGTGTTTGTAGAGACAGCACTTGAGATTCAAGGAAAGTAATCCTGTCAGAATCAGAAGGCTTTGACGGACCAGCTATTGATTGTGGAATAGAAGGACTTGAAGTAGTAGGAATCTCTGGAGGAACAGGAGTATGAACTGGAGATGGATCCTTAGATCTTGGAGGAGAAATGATCAGAAAAGCAACAAAATTAGCATCCTCAACTCCTTGAGAAGATTTTGCAGCAGCAATCGACGCAGACATTAACTTTTGCCGTGTAGGATCTGGAGTAAAATCACTGTCAGTGTCAGAACTCTCATCAACCAAATATCTTTTTCCAAGTACTGATCCGGAAGGAGGATCCCGAACAGACTTGCGTCGTGGTCGTCTGGCTTGAGATTTAATGCGTTTTCCAGCATTAGCCAGTGGAATAGCAGCCAACCGTTCATAATGATCTGGAGAAAAATCCCTAGATTCATCAGAATCAGTGCTGTCATCATCAGATGATATTGTATCACTTGAACTGGAACTAGACTCAGCTTCTGTCATCACATTCCCTTCTTGTTCATGAATGGGCGAGTTCACAGCATCATCAACAAAATCATCCATGTTCATACCTAGATCTTGATTAGGATCATGAACGACCTCTTCTTGAATTGGTTCCTGAATAGAAATATCAACTGCAGCTTGTGGAATAGGAACTTGTTCAGGAATAGGAATTTGTGGTTGTACAGGAATAGGAACTTGTTGAACTTGGTGTTGGTGTGGAACTTGTTGTTGTGCGGGTTGTTGTGGTTGTTGTTGTTGTTGTTGTGGTTGTTGCTGTTGTTGTTGTGGTTGAACATTAACACCTTGAGCTTGAGCAAGTTCATTAGGATGAAACCAGTTGGCATTAGGTGGTGCAACATAATCAGGATTGATTAAGTGCCCAAACAATGGATTATTGACCGGAATCAACGCAGCATTTTGCTGTTTCACCTTTGTACAGTCGGTAAAGATACGTTTTGACATCGGAGTCAAAGTCAATCTTATAGCATGTTGTGGAAGATCCGGAATAAGATGATTGAGTATCATTTGAATAAACCGAGGATACATCAAGAAACCTTGACCTTCAGCTGGATTGATTTACATTACCATCTCCCGATAAAAATAAAGAGGAAAATTGAATCGTTTATTCAATGTTAAGGCCACCATAGCTGTTTGAAGAGCCATCTTCAATCCATCGGTACCAGCTTTTCGCGGAGAAATGCATTGAATAATCACATGCATAAAATACCTCCATTCACCTACTAATCCACCTTTCCGAGCTTGGGTATCATTTTTTTTTCCCACGATAACCCATCCGTTGAAAACAACCCATTATAAGAGTGTTAGGATAAGATATTGGATCTTCAGCATTTCCACCCAAATCAAGAGCAGCACGAATCGTCTCTTCAGAAATTGCAATCTCGGTATTGTTTACTGTTGCACGAAGTACATGCGGTTCCACGTCGATATCTTGATGTACCGTATTCCAGAATTGTTGTATATACACCAAGCTAATATAGGGATCCGCAGATAAGGCAACATGCAGTCTTGATCGATTCAGAAAATTTATGATGCCTTGAAAATGAACTGCTTCTGGCATATTAGGATCTAACAACGCCACTTGATTATGCTTATATTCGACACAACGAGCCATCTGTGAAAATATCGGACAATACAACAAACATTAGTACACTTACACATATATGAAACACACATTTAATAATACACACAAACAAAACAAACAAAAAAAATTCAAACCAAAAAATTAAAAAAAAAAATTCAAACAAAAAAAAAATCACAAGTCCTTTTCACTTCTGACCCCTAGGCGAACTTAATAAATTCGCTTAGTAAGTTCGCCTCACAAGTTCGCTTCTAACAAGTTCGCCTGAACCTGAGACGTTTCAAATTCAAACACAGATTTTCAAAAACTTCGGCAAATCGATAGAGAATCAAGAAATAAGCATATACAATCAATCGAATATCAAATTATAACAAAAAATGATGATCAATTTTATATTTCGGTCAAAAATTAGGTCAAAATCATCCTTGGAAACAATCGACGAAAACCGAGACTAAAAACCATCGAATACACTCAATTTAGCGGATGAAAATCGACGAAAATACCTTTGTTAGATTCGCAATCTAATTTAGAACAAGATACAACCAGCAATTAACACTCACAACACAGTTTTAAAGTTTTGAGAGATTTGGGCAAGTTCGCTTAAGTCTGAGGAAGACGATGAGAATGACAAGTTCGCCTGATTCAACCCTTATTCAGATTAAGTTCGCTTGATTAAGCGAACTTGTTAAGTTCGCTTAACAAGCCTTCGGCGAACAAGATAAGTTCGCTTCACCCCTGACTGTAGATTAAGTTCGCTTCACTGAGTTAAGCGAACTTATTAAGTTCGCTTCACTGTACACAGGCGAACTTAATTACTTTTCAACCTTTTTGCCTTGAACACAAATTTTACCAACTTCAACCTGTCAAATCTTGAACTTCCGTCAGCAACACATATTTGATCCAATCCCAAACAATTTTAATAAAAGATTAGAATTTTCATAGAAAATCAAAATCAAAATCTTTTTGAGTTTTATCTATACAGACGGAAACACATATTTTTGACTTTTATCTGAATAAACTGAAATCACATATTTTTGGTTTTTCTTTGTACAAACTGAAATCACATATTTTTTGTTTTTCTCTGTATAAACTGAAATCACATATTTTTTGTTTTTCTCTGTACAAACTGATATCACATATTTTTGGTTTTTCTCTGTACAAACTGAAATCACATATTCTTGGTTTTTAACATCATGAGCAAGAAGATCATATCAGTATTTAATTAATCCATCACACATATTATCAATAACAAAGGATAACCTATAGTATGGGACCTATTCAACTCAATTATGTGCAATTTGCATCTTTGTCATTTTGACACTCCTTCAATTTGAATAATATTTGAAATGATACGCGATAAATTTCAAAGTAAATAAGATCAGGTTATAAAATGCTCTTTTATTTATACCGAATTTGAAATATAAAGCCTGAATTCTTAAATTTGTCAATATTATATTATTTGAAACTATAAGCGTTTATTCTCCAAATTCATGTGATTTAGTACCATTTAGATGATAAAACATCGTGTACCCCACATATATGCCAAATAGAAAATAAATGCACTATCTTCAAGACATATATAAGATTTTACTAAAGATTATACGAATATTCAGAATGAGGAGACATCACTTAGCACATGAATAGCAGAATCCAAATTGGATTGTATAGGAATCAAAGAGATTCAGAATCGAATGATTCAATGTTTTGGCTTATATCTGTGGAATCATAAGATTCAGGTACGTGGATCCAACTGTTATCTGGATTATGAATTCAATGGAATCAGTAAAGATGATATATCAATATGATCCAAGGGCTAGTATATATTTGACAAATGTTGTCAAGTACATATCTTGATTATACTTCAACTTGCATGCTTTTCGGGACATGGGCACTGAAGCAAATCGAATGAATAGTGCTAAGGACATAACCCGAAACTGATCTCATAGGAAAATCCTTATTAAAAGCTAATATTCTTTATCTGATAGTTATCTTTTAACACACACACCCAGGCATAAAATGGATTTAAATCACAGATGTAATCATATTATATTTAATTTTCACACTACTATTAGTTTCAAAACGCTTTTAGCCTATTGACAATTCAAGTTTCAAATTTTATACACAAATTTTAAAACAAATTATCAATAATAGAGCAGTCACAACACTATCATTTCTTATTTATGCAGACTTTGAAATTTAGATCAGATCAACTTATTTTAATCATTCATATATCAAGGTCTACTAAGGTCGTGTGAAATGAACTAATCACTGATGTACTATCATTTCTTCTCAAAATCTCAAATGATGTCAAAATTTTATATTTTTCAATTTGTTTAGACTTTTTATAAATTAAGCTTTTTGACTAAAAATGTAAATGCAGAAATGTAATAAAGCAATAAAAAAATTTTTCATGAAATTCTGATTTTGAAAATCTTTTATTCAGGATTGATCATTCCAATCATTTTTATTAGGAATTCAAACCTGGTACGATCAAATGCTTTAGTAAACAAATCAGCAAAATTATCTTCAGTGTGTACCTTGACCAGCTCAATCAACCTTTTCTCTGCACAATCACGTATAAAATGATATCGAATTTCGATGTGCTTAGTTTTACTATGTTTAACAGGATTATTCGTTATGGACATAGTAGCATTGTTATCAATAAACAAGGGGGTTTCTGTGAAATTCAAACCGTAATCTCTCAACTGTTGTTGTATCCACAGGATTTGTGAACAGCAACTTGCAGCAGCAATGTATTCTGCTTCGCATGTTGAAATCGAGACTGTGGTTTGCTTTTTGCATTGCCAAGATACAAGTCGATTTCCTAAGAACTAGCAACCACCTGTTGTAGATTTCCTGTCCAGACAACAACCACCAAAATCAGAATCAGTATACGCATTGAAATCAAAGTTAGAACCATGAGGATACCATAGCCCTAAACGTTGTTTTCCTTTTAAATACCGAAAGATTCTTTTCACAGCAATTAAGTGAGATTCTTTTGGCTTTGCCTGAAATCTGGAACAGATACACACGGCGAACATTATATCTGGCCTTGAAGCGGTTAAGTACATGAGGGATCCAATCATAGCTCTGTAAAGTCGACAATCCACATCTTTTTCTTCCGAGTCAGAATGTAGCTTATGATTGACCGGAATTGGAGTATCGTATGGGGTACAGTCCTCCATCTTGAACCGGCTCAAGATGTCTTTGACATACTTGGACTGATGAATAAAGAAACCATCTTCCTTTTGATTTACTTGTAAACCTAAGAAAAACGATAACTCTCCCATAGCAGACATTTCAAATTTCGACTTCATTACACCCTCAAAGTCTTTGCATAACCCTTCATTTGTCGAGCCAAAAATAATATCATCCACATAAATCTGTACCAGTAGGTAATCTCCCCCTGATTTCTTTATGAATAAGGTCGAGTCAATCTTTCCACGAACAAAGTCATTCGCCAAAAGATGTGTGGATAATGTTTCATACCACGTACGAGGAGCCTGATGAAGACCATAGAGGGCCTTATCTGGCTTGAAAACCATGTTCGGATTCAATGGATCTTCAAACCCCGGCGGCTGACACACATAGACTTCCTCCTTGACCTTTCCATATAAAAATGCACTCTTGACATCTAATTGAAACACCTTAAAACCTTTAAAAGAAGCAAAAGCTAGAAACAGCCTTATAGCTTCAAGCCTCGCAACCGGCGCATAAAACTCGGTGTAATCAATTCCTTCTTGTTGATTGAAGCCCTGGACAACTAATCTTGCTTTATTGCGTACCACGACACCTCGATCGTCTTTTTTACATTTAAACACCCATTTTGTTCCTATCGGATATGCACCTTCCGGAAGATCAACAAGATTCCAAACCTTAAGTTTGTCAAATTGAGCAAGTTCTTCCTGCATAGCTTTTATCCAGTTATTGTCATTTAAAGCCATCTCGACATTCTTGGGTTCAACCTGTGAAATAAAGCAAGAATGTGAGCAATCATCAAGAACACCAGAATCTTTAATGCAAGTATACAAACAAGTATTATCAACAAGAGAACGGGTTTTCACTCCATCCTGTAAATTTCCAATTAAATTTGTTACTGGATGATCTTTGTGTTCCTTGATGGATGCGACCTCAGGAACTGGCAACACTTCAACTTGAGTAGATTCAGATTGATAAGAATAATCTTGAGGAAATGGAATTTCCGAGTCTAAATTTGTTGGAATCTCCCCCTGAGCCTGTGTCGAAGGTAATGGATCATCACTCAACAACGGATCAGCAGACGAATCCTGAAAAATAGCATTATCCTCCTCACTCTCTGAATCTTGTGGACCTGAACAAGAAGCAACATTAGGATCGGGAGCAGAAGTAGATAAAAAAAATCTTCATCAGAAATATCAGACGGTAAATGAAAAGACTTGAATAAGGTTTCATAATCAAATGCCCAATCCGGACCTATCGCCATTTGTGGTAAAGACCGATTTGAACAGTCAATATGGAACCATTCTTCAACTTGGCGTGTCTCTTTGGTATAAACCCTCTTGGTTGTCGAATTAGCCACATACCCCAGAAAAATCCCTTCAATAGCCTTTGCACTGAATTTTGTTGGGACATCTCGAACTTTCAGTAGGGTACACGGATTACCAAAAGGTAGTAAGTATTCCAGATTCGGATTTCGATTATTCAACAACTCGTAGCAAGTCTTGTTATGTCGCTTGACTATCAAGACCCTGTTCAAAACATGACACGCAGTATTCACAGCTTCAGCCCAAAAGGTAACTGGAAGCTTTGAATCTGCAAGCATTGTGCGAGCTGTTTCGACCAACGTCCTGTTCTTTCGTTCAGCAACACCGTTTTGTTGAGGAACATATGGCGCACTGAATTCATGATGAATTCCTTTTTGTAGACAGAATAAGCCCATTTTGCTATTCTTAAATTCGCTGCCATTGTCACTCCTGATTCTTCTGACTTTCAGATTGAATAAATTCTCCAAACCCAGGATTAAGTATTGTACCAACTCAGTGGTTTCAGCTTTAGAGGAAAGAAACTTAACCCATGAAAATCTGGAGTAATCATCAGTTATGACCAAACAGTACGATTTCCTACCAATGCTCCTAATACTGATAGGACCGAACAAATCCATATGCAGCAACTCCAAAGGAGTTACGATAGAATTCGTCGATTTCGATTTGTGAGATTTCTTTCTTTGCTTTCCCTTCTTGCACGGAATACAATCATCAGGAACTGAGAATTTCATTTTCGGAATACCAAGCACAAGATCATTCCTAACAATGTAGTTCATCTTCCTGTAGTTTATGTGAGCTAGCTTCCTGTGCCACAATATTGAATCAGATTCCGACGCCTTGGAGAGTAAACATGTTGGAATTGAATCCGTTGTAGAGGCGACACTCATGTCAAGGACATACGTGTCATTTCTCCTTGGAGCCTTCATGAGAATCCATTCATCAGGAATCACAAATCCCGGTTTCAGAATATAGCATTCATGATCGTTGAAATGGAACGAAAACTTCTTGTCACAGACTTGTGATACGCTTAAAAGATTGTGTTCCAGTTGCTCAACATAATTCACCTTTTCAAATTTTACTTTGTCATTCTTTAACGTTCCCTGGCCTGTTATGTACCCGCCTTTATTACCCGCAAAAGCGACATAACCACCATCAATTTTAATCACATCCTCAAGCAATCTAACATTCCCTGTCATATGTCGAGAGCAACCACTATCCACATACCATGTGTTGTTGATAGTCCTCCTTGGTTGTCCCTACATAAACAACGAGAATCAGTTAGAAAGTGGAACCCAAGCCATCGTGGTCTTGGGTCATCCGGATTGATCAAAATAAACTTCTTGTAATTTACAATCAATTTTATCATTCACTTTTGGAACAGAAGTTTGACAATCAGACCTTTTCAAAGAAGAATCATTTTTATTATTTTGAAAAACAATATTTGATTTATTATTGTCAGTTTCAGATGTTTCCAAAATTTTCTTTAATTTTCTGTTTCTTCTTCTTCTTTGAGGTCTAGACAATTTAACCTCCTGAAAAGAATCTTTTGTAATCCCAACTTTTGGAATCTCAAGTTTCTCTCTGCATACAAAAGATTTAGCATGCAATGTATTCTGTTTTTTAATTCCAGGGGAATTAACAAAAGATCGTCCAGTCATATCTTTCTCCAAACTAGAAGACGATTTTCCCTCATCTTTTCTTTTCAGAATCTTCACCACTTTCGGTTGTGAAGGAATAGTCTTCATTTTACCCATGTTCTTGTATGGACAATTAATCAAAATATGATGAGGCTCATTGCAATGAAAACACACTCTTCTTTCTTGATAACTTCTGAAATAAGATGTTTTCTTTGAATTTGAAGAACCATCAGAAGAATAAGCTTAAGAGGAATGCCCTGAACAATTTATCGGCTTCTTAGGAACATAAGTCTGTTTTGGCACCTTTGAAGAATTCACCTTTTGAAAACCAGCCGCCACAAACCCACTTGACTGTAAGTTTGGAGAAAGTTTAGTTGGAACCACTTTCACCTCTTCAGGATCAGTCAAAATGCACCTATCCCGAGTAACATTCTTCACAACCTTTGGTTCCTCAATTTTCACTTCTCTCGGAATGCCTTCAACCTTTGAATCATCAAACACTTCATCCTCTGTATCATAATCATACACCATGTCTTCACCCGTCACTGGATTCACTTTTAATACTGTCTTGGGATCAATCTCCTCTTCATGAATGATTTCAGGCTCAACCACATAATTCGCATTGAACGGTGGAGGGACAAACCCAATACCAGCAACTCTTTTTGTGGGATCAGCATTAGCATTGAAATAATCCAAAACTACAGATGAATTCTGAAACTGTTCCAGCTTTCTATGTAACTTTATCACCTCAGATTCTTTTTCAGAAATCTCCTTGTTCTTTTGGGCAACAATTTCATTTCGTTTTTTGATTTCAGCATAAGCCATATCTAGATGATAACCCTGCTCTTTGTATTTTAACCCAAGAGAATTTAAGTCTCTTTTCAAAGACTCAATTCTATCAATGCACAGCTTATCATTATCTTTCAGTTTCTGATTAACTGAATGCATTGATTTCATGTCACAAATCAAGTTTGTGTTATCATCCATGACTTTTTGCAGTTTATCTTTAACAGAAATACAATTAGAACAGTATATATGACAAACAAAGTCTTTTACCTTAGTCGGATCAAACATGTCTGCCATGAATACTTTGGCAATTGGAATATTCTCTGAATCTTCACCAACTGAAGCATTTTCTGTAAGAACAATTTCTTCCTCAGCAACCCCTGACACAGCATCAGAATCAATACTTTTCTCTCTTTCTTCCTCATCATCAACACTTGGAACACTATCACCATCACATGAATCATCACTAGAACTTTCATCATCAGTAGACTCTTCTGGTTTTTCTGAATGAATTTCTGCAACAAAAGCCTGACTCACAGCACCCACCAAATCTTCCAGATGAATGCCCCAATCATAATTTTCATCGTTTTGAGCAACTAGAGCTGATGATGCAGATGCATGATTTGTATTACCAGAAGGACCATGATTTTGATTACCAGATGAACCATGTGACTGATTCCTATTATGCTGAAAGTTAGATTGCTTCTTTTGAGAATCAAATTCTACCTTTGGCTTCATACACTCCTTAGCAAAGTGACCATACTCTTGGCAGTTGTAACACCTAACTTTGCTCTTATCAAAACCCATACGCGATCGACTATTTGAACCAATATATTTTCTCCCAGTTCTCTTCAATAAATCTTTAGCTTGTCGCATTAACATGGCCATATTCCATTAGATATTCATTTTTTCCAGATCAACAGGGTCAATCTGTCTGAAATCTTCTTCTATTACCTCAGGATCATGTATTTTACCTCCAATGAAATTTTCATATGATGCCACGAATGAAGAAAACATAGCAAGATAATCATCAGCAACTTTCTGATTCACATGAGATCCAAATGATGTTAAAGCAATAGTAGCAGAAAATACAGAATGGCTTGTATGACCAGAATAAATTGGAACTCCAGAACACTAGTCATTTGAAGACTCGTGAGCATCACCAGAAAAGAATGCCACTCCAGTACCATATTTACCAACAGATTTGGAAAAATACATCGAGGGATCCTGGATATGCTCCATATTAGTCTCTTTCTTCTTCATATTCATGTCATGTGACTGAATCTTCCCTAGGACTTCTTCAAGAGACATGGTTTTGTACTTAACATTTTCTTTGATCAAAACCGTATACACATCAAACTTTGATGGTAAAGCCTCCAAGATATTATCATTGATTTCCTCAGTCTCATATACCACAGATGCACTAGCCAGTTCACTAAGAAGATGATAGAATCTTGTAGCAAGATCATCCAAAGATTCATTTTGAAAATGTTTAAATACTAGGAACTGCTTCTTTAGTAACTTTTTTTTACTTTTCTTCACATCTAAACTTCCTTCACACCTTTTCTGTAATGCTTCCCACAGTTGTTGAGAAGACTTGAACTGTTTAAAACTGTGATAAATTTCCTTTGGTAGAGACATCGAAATGCTAGCCATTGCTTTCTTTTCTCGATCAAATAACAGCTTCTCTTCAGTAGTTAACGCTGATACTGGCTTCGGAACATCATCCTTTCCCATCCATGAATAAGTAGGATGCGTATATCCTTCCAAAATCGGAATCCACAAACTAGTATCGGTAAAAGATACGAATTGGTCAAACCAATCTTTCCAATTTGAATAATCAGCTAGATTCAACAACTTCGGAGGTTTTTGAGATGTACCAATCTCATTGTCATAATTGAACATGTTTGTGACTTGAACCATATTTGCCATGTTAAAAAAAATTTCCGAAAAATTTCTAAGTATTGAGCAGTTTTACCCTCATGCGAACTTAATAAGTTCGCTTTAGTGAGTACTAAGCGAACTTGATATCAGGCGAACAAGACAAGTTCGCTTAAGGAGGAAATCTGGAACAACTAAGTTCGCTTAAAATGTGAGAAGCGAACTTAATAAGTTCGCTTGCTAAGTTCACCTGCACAGGAACTCAGCAAGTTCGCTTAAACTGCTGTAACAGATTCAAAAGAATCTTCACCCAAACACGAACCGAAAACTTCAAAAATCATGATTTCTCAGCGAATTGATGGAATTTAAGGAAATTGAACCGCATGATTATGAATTTTATCAAATAGAACAGTTCTATCGGACTAATTTCGTCAAAAACACTTCCAAAAACACGAATTCAGCAGAGAAACGATCTTCAAGAACTTGAAAATCTCCATTGTTGCAGAAAATTCAAAAATGTTGAATTTCTTGTCGAATTGTACACAAAAACCGTCACTAATCACCGAGAATCGTACTTAATTCACGAGCATAAGCTCTGATACCACTTGTAGGTCCAGGTAACTCAACTACTGATCGAACTCGTGATATGACGTTGCTATAACACGAAGTGCGGAATCCTTCGTGTTAACGTTTGTATACTAACCGACAATTCAAACAACACGCGTAAATAAACTTCTCAAATATATTCAGATTCACAATGGTTTACAGACTCAGTCAGACAAATCTCTTTCTCAGTTCTCTCTGTTCTGTTCTATGTCTAATGACTCTGTAAACACACATATATATATATATATATATATATATATATATATATATATATAAACTAACCTGCTGTAAGCGAACTTATTAAGTTCGCCTGAAACAGACTAAGCGAACTTAACAAGTTCGCCTCAGTTAGACCTAGGTGAACTTATTAAGTTCGCCTCTGATAGACCAGGCGAACTTAACAAGTTCGCCTCTAGGCTCACTAGTAAAAACACTTAGCAACTTTATACATTTACATATCAAAAACATAAAGACATAAAATCTAACTATTACAAGCTTTTGTCATTACAAATCTATGTCCTAACAGATTGTGCTATTCGGTTGTTATCAGTTCAGACAAGATAATTTTAATTTACATTATACAAAATTATTATTTTTTAGATAAGTGGGTATAATTAAAAATTGTCACCAAAGTATGTGGTCCATATAGTGTCATAATCAATCTATATCCTAAATATAACTTTCCACAGTTTTATTACTATTAATTAAAACTAAAAGCAATTGAATAGTCTCATACTAAACAAAATATCAAACTATGAAAGACCAATGTATAAAGTATAAACTATTAGATGTCTTATTATTATAATTTAAGTTGGACATTTTTCATGGAATTTATACTCTTTCCAGATCGAAACTCAAATAAAACTAGAGATAAAACCTTTAGAATTAATAACCGAATAAAATGAAAACACTAAATTGTAGATTCATCTTGAAGTTGATCGAATAACTTGACAATATCATTCATACTCGGTGCATTTAGGTATTTTCTTAGTACATAATACACCATTTAGCCGTTAATATAAGTACATAGTTACATTCTTTTTAGAGTCGTTCTGAAGGACTGGTTGTCAAATCCGATTCAGGATAATACCAAAGGTCCCCAAGTCACAACTTTTACCCTTGAGTTCTTGTCTGAGCACATGGTTGTTTACCGTGTGTTGTCTTCATGGTCACTAGTCTAAAACATCTTGTCATGACATAGTAGCGTCCGACCTTAGTGTCAGTTTTCCCACCAAGGGCTCGAGCTTTAAGTCCGGATATATCCAAGACATGACGCTTGGTTCAATTTAGATTCTTGTGTCCCGGGTAGGTTTTTTTTTCTTATAATCCGAGAATAAGTTATTAAATATCATTTTAATTTATAATTTTGAATTTATTATTATTCAAAGGTATTTTACATAAGTGGGTATGGTTAAAATTCTCACTAAAGTATATGGTCAATATAGTGTCATAATCAATCCATACCTAAATATAATTTAAATTGTATCCACGATTATTATTATTACTTTGAAATTAAAACCAATTGAATAGTCACAATACTAAACAAAACATCTAACAACAATTTATAAAATATCAAATATCTTATTATTATAATTTAAATTAGGCATTTTTTTCTTGGATTATTTACTTTACAATAAGATGCTACTTACGTACATCCCTTTCAAAAGGAAACTTACAAATAAAACTAGAGAATAAACCCTGAAATTAAGAACCGAATAAAATGAAAATTACTAAATTGTAGTTTCATCTTGATTTTGATCGAATAATTTGACAATATCATTCATACTCGGTCGTAATTTAGGTATTTCATTAGTACATAACATAGCGATTTTGAAAAACTCGGAAACCTCGTTCTTGTTTAAATCGTCGTTCGATATACGAACATCTAACAATTTCATTTCTTGATTTTGTAACACCATTCTCGTCCCCCATTCAACGAGTCGAATCTCTTTTCCATTCTCGTCCTTGATTGGCAAATTCGGACGCCTTGAAGTAGCAACCTCAAACATTAGTATCCCAAAACTATACACATCTGCCATAACCGTGGCTGTTGTGGCTCCATGAAAATATTCTGGTGGCATGTACCCCATCGTCCCTGCTACTTGTGTTGACACGTGAGAATGCGAGCTGTCGATACTACGTGCTAACCCAAAATCCGCAATATGTGCTTCGAAATCCGCATCCAATAAAACATTACTAGCTTTAATGTCCCTATGAATTATAGGTTTCTTCAAATTATGCATAAATGCTAGCCCTTTTGCTACTCCTTTTATTATATTAACTCTAGTCTTCCAAGATAATGGGAACCTTACCGCTGAGGTGTCAACGCATGTTGATGACGTGTCGCAAAGCCATTGGTCGAGACTCCCTTTTTCGATAAACTCATAAATTAAGATCCGATCTGAACCTGTCGCGCAGTACCCGAAAAACTTAACAATATTATCGTGTCGGATTCTGCCAAGTGTCTCCATCTCCGCCTTAAATTCGCGATAACCTTGGAAGGCGTCGGCGCCGAGCTTCTTGACGGCGACGGTGACCCCGGAACCGAGGTCGGCTTTATAAACGTACCCGAAACTTCCGTCGCCGACGATTAGATCCGGCGAGAAATCTCGAGTAGCTTTGACCAGGTCAACCATCTCGATCTTATTCAACGACGGATCGAACAGCTGGCTCTCGGAGATGCTGGTGAGAGAGCTTGATCTGATTGGTCTGGTCCGACGCCGGTTGGCTAGAACACGGCGGTGTTTTTTGGCGATCCGGCATACTATGTAGATGAAGCAGAAGATGAAGGAGATTATGAAGAAGCTAGCTATGGCGGCAAGGATGGCTTGGATGAGGGAAGCCATGAGAGAGATCAAAAGGGTTTGAATGGGAATATTGAAGAAAAACAGAAAGTGTCAAAGGGGGCAGCATATGCATTTGATGGGAAGATGAGGAAGAAGAATGAGTCAATGCATGAGAAGGAAGACAAAATGATAAATGATTGAGAATTGGTGATTGAATAAGTTAGGGAGTGTAATACACGGTGAAGTATTTTTTTATTTTTTGTTGATACATTGAATAAAATAATCAAAAATAAAAATATTTTTAAATGCATACGATTGATTTATTGTCTTAATCTATAAGTTGGTCTTTAAATAAATTGAACCGAACGAGACCTTGATCGTGTTTATTTGTTAAGAATATATTGTCCTAACTAATGGTTCACGAATACATAATCGAACGAATTTTTTTGTTCGTGTTCGTTTGTTAATTTAAAACAATTTGTTCATGTTTGTTTGTTAATTGTATTAACGAACACAAACATACATAAACAAACACAAATTAAGTTTAAAAATAAAAATAAGCTTTCATAATTTCAAACAATTTTTAAGTATTCAGACATAATTATCGAAAAGTACTTCAACATAGTAATCATAAACGAGATACAAGCTTGAAATTCTTTATACCGTCACATGATCACCTAGTCATTTATTCAGTTTAAACTTTAAAAGTTAGAATAATAAAAAAAGATTTTGATGAAAAATAAAGTAAATATTCTATTCTATATAAACATTCATTTTGATAAGAGGTGAATAGTACTTTCCTTATATCGGTTGTTTTTGTCAGGTGACACATTTTTACTAGGTTTTTTTTCTTTCCAAAATAAGGTACAAAGTACACAGCATATGGTACCACTGATTTTGGGTTTCTTTCTTGATCGTATCCGCCTCCTAAAGGCAGTTGGCAGCAGGAAACAGGTGGCGCCGAGTCGGTTGGACCGGATTGATAGCCAACGGACATAGATCTATGCCGGTGACGCATACAGGAAATACAAATACGAGTGAAATCTTAGAAGGTTGGTTTGTAAATGGTTTTTTAAAGTGGAAGCAGTGGGTTTCGATGGCCGCAACTTCACATGGATAGTGACCCGTATTTTCGTGGTAGGAGTTCTGAACTAAGCTTAGAAGTTTGGTAAAAAAAACTATACACTAGGAATTTAATCTTAGAAGTTTCATTAGAAATCGGATCCAATTACATAATAAATATATTTAAAAAGATTTTGTAAGTTTTGTAAAAAAAACTATACACTAGGAATTTAATCTGTTAAATTTAATAATAATAGTTTTAATTATATTAAGCAGCCTCTTGGGCATGTTTATTCAAGGATGTAGGTCCTCCACTGATTTTAGTCCTATAATATTATCTAATACTAATAGAGGTTAAACTTTGTTACTTATTTTGATAATGTTAGTAAGACGAATGATTAGAAGAATAAATTTTATTACTTTCTTTTTGGAGATGACAAAAATTAGAATTATAATTATAATTGAATACATTTTATTAGGGATGTGAAAAGTTTTATTTCATTATTGGTTGCTTTGGGCGATGGTGCCACGTGTCGCATTGTGCGTGTTTGCCTTTTTTCCCAAGAATTTTACGTGTGTATAAAGGAGTAAGTGTAGAAAGTTATACACAAAAACCCTCCATGGTCCACCGGCAAGGGCGTGGCCCGTCACCCCCCATCCACCCCAGTTTTATCCTTGGGTTGACATTTTTCTTTTTTATTATTTTTTAATCTAGTTTTTAAGCGTTTTTTTCCTAGTGACGATTTGTTTTAGTATGCAAGAACATTTTATTTATTGCAAATTTTAACATTCCCGTTGTATTAAAGTTTCAAAATGTACAACCACGACTTACAAATATAGTTTGGAGAGTAAATATGTGCCTCGCCGCGTAGTGCGGGTTCATAACTAGTTATAAATAAAAAGGTATACAAGTTTAAAAGATTTAAATGATAGGGGGATAAAAAAATATCTTTAACGAATGAGCATAAACAAACAAACATAAATGAACGAATGTTCACGAACACATTACAGAATGTTCTCAAAAATAGCTAGACGAATGAGACCTATTTTTATGTTCGTTCATTTAACCAATCGAACAGAATTCTATTAATTTTTTTATTGATAAATTGAATAATCAAAAATAAAAATATTTTTAATTGTATACGATTGATTTATTGTCTTATTTTATATGTTTTATAACCGTAAAACATTAAGCTACATGTTATACTCGGGTGATCGGAGGCGTGATCATGCTACTAAAGCGATCATGGCGTGACACACTACGCTACCCTCACATGAGAGGGGTTGTGAAGAATCTTGTGTGAGCGTGGCCACGACGTTGAAGGAAGATGCTATCATTGGGATGACCAATCATAACAAGCCACCTCACCCTTTCTTTTTTCTATTTTTAATATAATATAATATTTAATTCAAGTATTAATCTGATTTTACTCTAATATCTCTCACTAGTTAGTTTAAAAAAATGAAATACATGATCTTGGTTATATTATTTATCTGAACGGTTGTGGTATCATTTTTAATGAAAACGGAGTTGTTTTCAGGAAAAGAAAGATTTTTTTGGTTTCGTAAATGGTTTTGACACCGTGCGTGTTTACATTTCGAATGATAAATTAAACATTCTAAAAAGTTAGTATCAATTGTTTAAAAATTGATAAGAAAATGAATTAAAAATAAAAAAAGTCCACTCACTATACTCACTAACCATAACACATGTTAGTAAGTGTGAAAAATGGCACTGCATACGTGGTGCTTGGGTGATATCACTTTTTTGCTCACACTCACTAACCATAACGTATAGCCTTATGGTATACGAATTATAGGAAAATTCTGGGTGATTCATTTATATGATATGACTTAGATTCCCTAACAATCGTGATATGTCACTGTCAGATTAAATAATATCGCGGGTACACAAATATTCAATCGGATAAGAATAAGAGATTTAAGAACAAAAAATGTGAAAGAATGTTATCACTTTTTGGCTCACACTCACTAACCATAACATATAACCTTATGATATATGACTTATAGGAAGATTCTATGTGATTCGTATATATGATGTGACTTGGATTCTCTGGCAATCGTGATAGGTAAGTGTCAGATTGAATTATATCACGGGAACACGAATATTCAATCGGATAAAAATAAGAGATTGAAGAACAAAAATTTGAAAGACTGTTAAGAATTTCGTATGTTTAATATCTACTAAATTCAAATGTATATATGATGTAAACATATGCATCGGAATGTCATGACGGTTATCGGTTGAAAACCGTTGCAACCGTCAATCCATAACTACTAAGTCATTTTTACTCCAGAGATGCAATTTACTCCGGGGAAGCAATCTTACTCCGGAGAAGCATACTTACTCCGAAGAAGTAAACTAGCAAGCATGAACAAAGTGGCAAGCATGACCGTTGATAGCCGACACACTTGACACATCACATTATTAATTTCCAACAACATGCAGCAGCCCAAGTTTTTTTTTTTCTTTCTATGCAAATTAATTCCTTTAGTTATTTTCATTTTTTAATGTTAATTTTTTTGTGTGTTAATTTTATCTCAATGGATTTTGAGTTAAGGTTGATTCGTATATGGCTCAACCGTGACGCGTTGAGTGGTGTTCTTAGACACGATTTTCTATCCGGAGTGAAGATTCTGTATCTTCGGTTAAAGATCGTTGCTCGACTTTTTGTTTCGGTGGTGAATCTATATCCAAAACGAGTCGTTGATCTATCCATTCTTTTATATTAATTCAATTTTATCCGTTTCCGTACTCCGGTTTCCTATCAACCATCCTTTAGCAGTTTTCATTTCTAGGAGAAGTTTTCAACTCAACCCCAGACAGGGGCGTTTCCCCTTGCACCCCACCAAGGGTTGCCGCCCATAGGACCCTGCTAACCACGGGCGCTACCCCTCGACCCCTGTTGTTTAGTGGGCTTCACCCCCTTGATGCAAATAAGTGTCTTTAGCACAAAAAATCATTAGATCATCAAACAAATGTGCACTCCACGCTTACCAACTTGTTTGATGTTTCATAATCACTTCTCATTAGGTCATCAAGCAAATCCAACTACACAAAATAGCTAACACTCAATTTCATCTTTTTATCACAACCAAACTTTGATAAAAGAAGACATGAAGAAAGATTAATTTTAGATTTGATTTCATTGTTGTAACGGGGACACATAGGTATAATCCTAGTCTAGCCCCACACAACATTAACTTTGATTGGAACCTAACTATTCAAGGAGGCTTTAATGCAAGAATTTGGTAACAATTTGGAGTCAAGTTTTAAAAAATGCATATGAAAACGCCTTAATTGTTTGATTACCTAGGCCCATGATCCAGGGATCTTTAAACCTTCATGTTCCTTACTTTCGTCCACAGGGAATCAAATTTAGCTAATGATGAAGTAACACCCTAACAAGTTCTCGTACACATACTCATGGTTAAAACCATTTACCCCCAGAGCTCAGGCTCTAAAATGTGTCTTTACTTATAGAAACCAAACTCTTAACACAACACTATCTAGAGATTTGACCTTCGGCTTCGAAGACTCCTCTCTCCTTCAGCTCTTGCTCTAGATGACTTATTTCTCCATAGAGCTCTAGTTAATTGATTTGGGTTGTGGGCCTGTGATTGTGTGGTGGACTGCCTTCAGAGTTATTTGGGCCTGTGGTGGACTACTGGACTGGGCTTTCATCATAAGAAGCTAATAATTTGTTAAAATACAAATAAGAAGTAGAAAAAATTCAAGATTATTGTATGATAATGGGTTTGTTCACTGATATTTAAATAAAAATAAAGATTTTATGTAAAGCTCAGTCACAAACTAATACGTTTAATATATTTATAATTGTCAAGTTAACACCAAAAAGTAAGAGCAAATGACTTTTTGGATCCTCATGAACACACCAAAACCCACCCCATATCTCAATTCCACTAAAAATGAACAAGAAAATAAGGGTTGTGAGCCAATGGCAGGTTCCTATATTTTTTAAGGGGTTCACCCTAGTTTTTCTATATAGTTTTTCACTACAATTTCGGAACTCGGGGGGTTCCGGTGAAACCCCCCGGCCCTATGTAAATCCGCCCCTGGTTAAAACCATTCACCTCCGGAGCTCAGGATCTAAAATGTGCCTTTACTTAAAGAAACCAAACTCTTAACACAACACTATCTAGAGCTTCGACCTTCAGCTTCGAAGACTCCTCTCTCCTTCAGCTCTTGCTCCAGATGACTTACCTCTCCATAGAGTTTTGGATAAGTTATATTTGTGTATTTGTATGTCTGTCACAAACACATATATTCGGATGACTTTTTTTTCTTTGAAGCTCTGGCTGCGGACACAAAGTCTAACACCAAACTCATCTCTTGAGCACAAGCATTGGAATATATGTCCATGCCAAAATGACATGCAAATAGTGTTTCAAGTAAGTTATACTCTTTGAAGGAGTTAATCTTGATTTTATGAAAGAAAGAGGGCCGGTTTGGAAGAACATGAAAGTGGAAGGGTGATTCGGAAATAGTTAATTAATTATTATTTAATTAATAGTTTGAATGTTTAGATAAAGTTATTTTATATTTATCTATTAGTTTGTTGGAGTTAGTTTAGGATTACAATTCAGTATTTGAGTAGGATTAGTATGGTTTATTTAATATAGGGACACAGAATAGTAATCAAGTTTTCATCTGTTCCATTTAAGTCACTCAAACTTTTTTATCTCATTTTATTCACCAAGTTTTTCGTCTGTTCCATTTTAGTCACTCAAACTTTTTTTTGTATCATTTTAGTCACTCAAGTTTCACATGCTGTTCTAATATTACACAATTACGAGGTTAACATGTTACTTTTTTTATTTTGTTTTATGAATATGGAGAAAATGTTGGTTTACTCGTTTTGGATTTCAATTTCACCATATTCATAGAATATAATACAAAAAAAGTAACTCATAACATGGTAATTTAGTAAGATTGGAACATGTGAAACTTGAGTGACTAAAATGATACAAAAAAAGTTTGAGTGACCAAAATGGAACAGATAAGAAAACTTAAGTGACTAAAATGAGACAAAAAAAGTTTGAGTGACTAAAATGGAACATATGGGACACTTGTTTACTATTGTGTAAAGTTACCCCTTTAATATAAATAGATGGTTAGAGTCTATTTAATTTGTAAGTCAAGAAATATAATAAAACATAAAGATTCGATCTTGGTTGGTATCAAATTCTGTGTTCGTATTCTTGGGCCTGATTTCCAACACCCTTGTGAGACATGGAAAGCCAACGAACGTGATGCACCTCATATTATCCATGCCAAGGGTCAGGGGTGGACCTACACCGGAACCCCCGCGTTTCAAAATTTTTATAGAACAGTATATAAAAAACTGAGGTGAACCCCAAAATATATTATAGAATGAACTACTATACAAAGTTCAACAAGTGGTGTAGTGGTTTAGGCTTTGGGTGAGTTCGAATCCCCCCACTACCGTACAATAATCTTGAATTTTTTCTACTTCTTATTTGTATTGTAACAAATTATTAGCTTCTTACGATGGAAGCTCAGTCCAGTAGTCCACCACATGCCCAAATAACTCTGAAAGCTGAATGCACTTGTCCACCACACAACCACAAGCCCACAACTCATATCAATTAAAAAAATTTAAATCTTTTTTTAATTGATTTGGGTTATGAACCTATGGTGGACTACTGAACTGGGTTTCCATCATAAGAAGCTAATAATTTGTTACAATACAAATAAGTAGAAAAAATTCAAAATTATTGTATGGTAATAGGTTTGTTCACTGAAACTTAAATAAAAATAAAGAGTTTATATAAAGCCCCTTCACAAACTAATATGTTTAAAATATTTATAATTTTCAAGTTAACACCAAAAGGCAAAAGCAAATGGCTTTTTGGAGGCTCATGAAAACACCACACCCCATATCTCAATTCCACTAAAGTTGAACAAGAAAATAAGGGTTGTAAGCCAATGGCATGTCCTAAAAAACAGTCTACTCTGTGTTGTAAAAGAAGTACCTCCTAACCAAAACTAATCATCTTAGACTAGAAAGATTATCCCAAAGAGTTCTTTTTACAAATCTCTTTGATGTGTGCTGGACGGTCTATAAAAAATAACATAAAAACATAACCTAGACACTCTAGCTTTAAATTTATAAATCTAGACTCAACCTAATACTAGACCACACAACCGGTAAGTGTACCGATCAATGTAGTAAAGTCTAATGTAAGCCCGGATATCGAACCCACGAGACACTAGTGACAACTAACCTAGACTCTGAGTCAACTACTAAACTGATTTAAATGGGGGATTTATGTAACTGAGATTATAACTAATGAAACCTCTAACTAACGATAACCAAATATAAAGCAACAGACTTTAGACGAACTCACAAATGGGGAAAGCACTACCTAGACCGTGAACCCTATGCATGTACCTTAGAATTCTCTCGGATACGAAAACTATGATGGAACCGGGCTCTTAGAATACGACACACTTAGACGACCTAATGGATCCTGGATCATTCTCCAGGTGTGACCAAAGAGGAAACCCTAAGGGACGTGTAAACTCACCAGTTAGTCAAATCACCTCTCAGCTATTTTCAACAACACTAAAGTACTCGCTAGATAGATTACCTCTCAGTCTCACTATCTCATACACCTTTCAGTGCAATGAGTAACTTGAATTCGTATGACAAGACACGGAATAACAATGACACTAGGAAACCCTCCTTTCAGAGTCGTTAACCTAAATAACCTAACACCAAATATTACCCGTCTACTTCTCACCTCTTAGCTATTGAAACAAGCAGAATACTTAACCCTAACAGATTCTCAATCGATGTTCCTATGGATACGACCTCAGTAAACCATAAACTAATCACGTGCACAAAACTAGTGGCCTAATACGCAACCATACATGAAAGACATTCACAAAGAAGCATATGGAACATTCAATAGATCATAAATCAAGATTAAATACGCATACACATCCAATCAAACGAAACAAGTTCTTTACTTTAATGATAATCCATCAACAAATATCCGAAATCCGACAGAAAACCAATTAAAAAAACATAATCATCAAAATCTAGGTAGTTCAAGAAATCTAGCCTACTACCATCATCAAAACATCAACACAAAGTCTAATATTCAAAATCATAGTGCAAGATAGATGAATCAAATAACAAAAGATAAGAAACATAAACCGAAAAGACGATAATCCAATCGATCCACGCATCCAACGCTTCAATCCTTGATCCCTTGAGACTTCTCCCACTTGAAATCGCCTGAAAGTCCTTAACTTTACCTCTGGAATCGATTTATTAACCCTAGAATCGACCCCAACCAATTAAATTACATTAAAATAGAGACAGACTAATATTATTTGTTATTGTATTATACTTCAGTTATAGTAATAAAAAAAATCGTTCTGTTTAAGATATCCTTTGATACCTTTAAAATAGCTAATTTTACTCGTATCTGGGTTCCCTCGCGTACCGCGGGGCCCATGAGTTGATCCTCTCACGTACCGCCGGAGAAACAAGCTCGCGAAACTTTTCATTGCAGCCACATCTTCGCGTGCCGCGAACAATTTGGGCTTCATCTTCGCGTGGCGCGAAGAACTAGGATGACAGAATGTTTTTTTTTGTATTCTTCTCGTCGAGCTACCCTAAATCGATATAAAATGGGCCCTGTAACTCATTTTCTAGCCCGAGATATGCCCCTTTTAAGTTTTGACTCTTTCCCGACTTTTTCCGTTTCTCATCCCGGGTTCTCGTGCTCGTTTCTTTCTCGGTTCTTGTTCGTTTAAACTCAAAAGTGACCCGATTACCTACAAACCATGACACAACTCAGTACTAAACATAAATGACTCAAAACGACTCTAAAGACGCACGAAAACGATACGAAACACGACGGAAGGCATGTGTGCTTTACAACACATCACTCTTATGGGGCGTAAATATTAATAAGATGCATGCTTGAGAAACATCCACCAATTGATGTACCATCATAAGATGGTCTAGTGGTAATGCACCTGTCTCCTATGAAACTCAGGTTCAAACCTTCTCCGGGTAAACATCTTGGATTGTCATCGTCGTTAAAAAAATTGATGTTCCTTAAATGAATCTTTGATCCATATGCTAATTATTCCGTCATATGAGTAAAATCGAAGTTAGGAATCTATCGGGATTTGAAGCTAGTTATTCCTAAATGCATAATTAAGATATTTTATTTTAGAAAAACTTCACACATTAGTAATTAAGTTTTTTTCTAAAAATCACCCAATTTTTATTAAGTGCTCCAATTTTGTGAAATTTCTTATAAATATAAAACTTTTTAATTAAAATCAAGTGACTTAAATAAAATATACATGAATCATAATTACTATTTAGTGATTATTTATTCTTTACAATTGACTTCAATTAAAAATTATAAAACTTGGATATGATTTAGTTATTTTTTTCTTCACTACTACCTCTTGTCTCGAGTTAATTTAAAATAAATAACTAAATAGTAATTAAGATTCATACATGTTTAATTTAGGTTACTTAATTTATAAAAAAAATTCACAAGATTGGAATGCCTAATGAAAGTTTAGTGATTTAAAAAAAACAAAAAAAACATTGAGTGATTTTAGTAGAACACTTAAAAAACTTGATTATTATTGTGACATCCGGCATTTTCAGGTTAACTTCGTTAACTCAAACCTCGTTAGTTCAAACATTTTTCGTTACAAACTCAGTTAGTCACACATACATTGCATTTAATTAGGATTAATTAAATGTGTCAGTTAGTTCGCACACATCGGATCGCACTCGAGTCTAACCCGGAACGTTGGTGATTAATCGAAATTAACATTACGAACATTTAATAATTTATATTTAATATAAATTATGAGTTTTTATGATTTATATGTGATTACGTGAATTATGTGAATGTTATTGTTTTCGTACGTGTTTATCGTGTGTTAATCGTGTTTATTATTTTTATAAATATTAGAGTTTTTATAAAAATAATAATTGGAAGTTTTTAATCATTATTAGTTATTATTTAATTAATTAGAGTCTATGGGCTTTAATTAAGCCAGAAGCCCAACTTAAAAACCCATAAACACAATTAAGGATATATATAAATTAAAAAAAAAGATAAACCCTAATCTTTTTTGTTGGAGCCGTCGACTTCACCCTCCCATCCCCACATCGACCGAACCAAGAACAAGCCAAGGAACCATCGTTCGAGCCCCGATCGTGAATCCGGAAGTAGATACGTGCTAGTCTAGGCGTTTCTAACGTCTCTACGTAAGTCGTTTCGTTCAATTTCATCACTTTTTGATTCCTAAATTTTAGATCATAACCCTAGTTCATCCAAACATGGATTTTTATAATAAAAATGTTAACTTTATTATTGTTTTGCATGTATTTGTTGATTATATGGTCAATTGCAAAACCCTAGCTCCATGTGATTAGTAACTTGTTAAATATTGAAACTTTTTGATTATGTAATGGTGTAGAATCGCATGTTAGAGATGTTTGACACTTGTTATGATTATAATTATGTTAGATAAATCATACGTGATGGATTTGGTACTTTAAATCTCGTTAAACAAGCTTAAAAACCCTAACTTACTTATAATGGAAACTTTTTAGGAATTCTATCTTACATACTAGAAGTGATTTGAATGATATGAGGATGTTTATATGCTACTTGATACATGTTTAGATGATTTGTGAAATCAGATTTTGAATACATAACCCGGTTTTGCCAACTTTCCAAATAAGGATACTTTAATTGTTAAAAGTGGTTATAACTCGCTATTTAGACTTGCATGATATGGTTTGATGATAGTTCTATGTTAGATAGGACACAATAACCGGTTGTAATGTGTTAGGTGTTTGAAATCACGCATGCTAGTCATAGGTTATTAAAGTTGGAAACTTTGTCTTGAATTATGATTTACATGTTTAAGTTCTAGACAATTGTTATGAGATGTGATGATCTAGAACATGCTAGAGTGATACTACAAACATATCAATGATGATAGTTTCCAGGAAACACGAGTCCCGAACAAACTTGCTATTTATAGAAACCTGCTATTTATAGAAACCTGTTATTTTTGGTAACTTTCTATTTTTGGAAACTTTCTATTTTTGGAAACTTTCTATTTTGGAAACTTGCTATTTTTGGAAACTTTCTATTTTTTGGAAATCATGCTTGTTTGTTAGAACAATAAGGAATTGTTGCTAAGTGCTACAGCATGATCATTGTGTATAATATAGAAGTGTTATACTGAACAAACATTAAATCACTAAACGGGTCACCAACGGGTCGTCGGGTCAAACTTAGTCAAACTTGGTCAAACTTAGTCAAACTTGGTCAAACTTAGTCAAACTTGGTCAAACTTGAGTCAAACTTGCAAACCTTTTCTAAACACTTAAACAATAGTATTGTTTGGATACTAAGGGTTCCTATCAACTTGCACAAACACACACTTATAAACCGGTGTTTATAGGTGGCAGTAGTCGTCAAGCATTCTAAGTTCGTTTCTTTCGCACGCACTCTAAGGTGAGTTTCACGGCCCCTTTTCTTATGATTTAAACTTGGGGGAGAAAACATGGGTACGCACATTTAGATCTTACATTTCTTTTATATCACTTATGTACTAAGCGCAAACATATCATGAAAGTCCTTACTTATCGAACCGTTAGTATATGGGTTAGCGAGGTAATCTTGAGTAGTACTACTGGGCATTGACAAGCCCCACCCGCGTTAGTCGCGCTAACACGACGGGAAGTCGAACGGGTGTAACATTGACCTAAACATTCACCATTGATTATGATAGTCATGGTGGGAGGCAGTACAAACATAAACAGTCAGCTTCGGTGTCGAAACGCTTTAGTAACATGTACTAGGTTAGCTACCTATGATATAAATTGTAAATGGTATTATCTAGTAAACTTTACAAACATTGAAACCTGTGAACTCACCAACTTAGTGTTGACACGTTTTAGCATGTTTTCTCAGGTAATTAAGGTACAAGCACAAGCTAAGGTATGCATGCATCTCAAGTCCATCATTTTCAAACGCAAGAATTATTTATTTTATTTATTGTTGAATTGTTTCTTTTTGGCGCAACTGTTTTGGCGCATGCTTTTCATTTAACTTTTCGCTTCCGCAAGTCTTACATTAAATCAGTGTTTTCATTTCTAGTGTTGCATCGTGACTATGAGCAATACTAGTGGTTTTTACTAAACTCATATAGAGTCGTTCAAAGTAACTAATGACTGAGATCCTGTTATGTCACGCCCCTAACGGTAAAACTCTGTTGGTGGATTTTGGGGGTGTGACAATTATTATGTGACGTTAATGTTTTATTTTCAAAGGACAGATCTGTGATACGTGTCATTTTGGCATAAAAGATTCATATTTGCTTGCTTGTTTCCCCGGTCTTCAACAACTCCGTTCATGATCCCATCCCTACAAACGAGTTTGAATATAATCTAATTCTCCATAGCTATAGTCTAGTTGACTTCAAACAAAATGTTTTCATTTAAGGTGGGATCGTGATACGAAGAAAGAATTAGCAAATTCATACTTGGACTAACCGGATAAAAATAAGTGGGCTAGAAAATTAGGTCCAACCTAAAACAAACAAATCTTTTTTATCCATCGGGCTGTAAAACATAGGCGAAATGTTATGATAAACCATATACTGGTTGCCCGACTCTTAGACCCAAATTCTTTCATATGAAACCTGGGTTTGATTCTGGATTTTAATTGTAAGAATGTGAATGGCACATTTTTAAATCTAGAATGCCGATTTTGATTTTCCAAGACTTGACAATACAAGTCAAATCTTGAATTTCTTATTTCTAGGGTTTTAACATTCAACATATAAAAATATACATGTCTTTGTTTATGTTGTGAAACCCCACCAAATTGGATTCTCAATCGGAGAATCCCAATCTATTTATGGACCCTGTTAAGTCCATCTTCAATCTATTTATGGCCACAACCATTTAGTGTGGGTGGGGACTGTTAAAGTTATTCACAAGTGATGATCGAACCGGACTCAAACCTGACTCACGGGTTTGTAACCTGACTCACGGGTTTGCTCAACAAACAAGCGACTCTTTTGTGTTTTATTGACTTACGAAAAACAAACAAAGAACATTCATAAAAATAAAGCTAATTCCTAAGGGTTTATATAACACCCTCAATCCTATTCCTAAACGAATACTAAACAAGGAATTCAAAATTCAAACAGAGAAGAAAATAACTAAAGATAAAGATAGCTTGATAACAACCACTTGATCATTATCTTTTGACCTCCACCGCCGCCCCACGAGATCAAGCCTTCACCGCCTTTCATTTTCAAGTGTTGTATTCCATTTAATACTCCCTCTCAACACTTGCTTCCACTAAACCCATAGCTTTGCAGAACTTCACCATCTTTTCTTTCACAAGTGACTTAGTGAGTACATCTGCCACTTGTTCCTGTGTATTCACATACTTGAAGTCGATATCACCTTTAAGTACCTTCTCTCGTATGAAATGATAGTGTACTTCAACATGCTTAGTCCTAGCATGGAACGTCGGGTTTTCCGCTAACATTATTGATGATATGTTATCACCAAATAGTGTAACCTTATTTTCCATCTCTTGGTTTAACTCTTTTATTAACCGTATTAGCCATGTACTTTCTTGAGCTGCCATAGCAGCCGCCCGATACTCCGCTTCAGTTGTCGACAAAGACACCGTTGGTTGCCGCTTGCTACCCCACGAGACAGCCCCGGAGCCGATCATAAACACATACCCGGTAGTCGATCGACGAGTACTTAAATCACCGGCATAATCAGCATCACAGAATCCGACTAGCTTTATATTTGCCTCCCTCTTGAACAAGACTCCATAGCTAGGTGTGGATTTAATATAGCGAAGTACTCTTCGTACAGCCTCTAAGTGGGGTTTTCGTGGTGCTTGCATATACCTACTAAGAACTCCAACGGAAAATGATATATCAGGTCTAGTGAGGGTTAAATAAATGAGACTTCCTACGAGCTTTCTGTACATTGTTGCATCTTCAAGGATCCTCCCTTCATCAATTCTGAGTTTTGCATTGTTCTCCATTGGTGTTTCAACAGGCTTGCAACTTGCCATTCCAAATTTGCTTAGAAGATCTATTGCATACTTCCTTTGATGCAGTACCACTCCTTCTGTCACATAATTGATTTCTAACCCAAGAAAGTGTTTGAGTTCACCAAGATCCTTCATGCAAAATCTTACGCACAGATTCCGCTTTAACTGATCAATTTCTTCGTATAAGTCACCGGTGATGATCAAGTCATCTACATACACGAGGACAACCGCCACTTTCTTTTCCTTGATTAGTACAAACAGACTTGTGTCTGATGAAGTTGATACGAACCCATTCAACTCTAGGAACTCTCCGATTTTTCCAAACCAAGCTCTTGGCGATTGTTTTAATCCATACAATGCCTTTTTCAGTTTACATACATAATTCGGATGTGCTTGACTTTCGAATCCCCGTGGTTGCTCCATATAAATTACATGGTCAATATCTCCATATAAAAATGCATTACTCACATCCATTTGAGATAACTTCCAACCTTTGCATGCAGCTATAGCGAGTAAGACTCGTACTGTGGTGAGTTTTGCAACCGGGCTGAAGGTCTCCTCGTAATCTAAACCAAATTCTTGAGAAAAACCACGAGCTACTAGTCGGGCTTTATATCTTTCGATTACGCCATTAGCCTTTCGTTTGATCTTGTATACCCATTTACAAGATATTGCTTTCACGTTTTCTGGTTTCGGAGACAGTTCCCAAGTTTGATTCCTTACAAGAGCTTCATACTCCTCTTTCATGGCACTCAACCATTTTTCTTTCCCACTTGCTTGTTCGAAGGATTCGGGTTCAAGTTCTTCTTTTTCTTCTATCGTTGCAACATTGGCATATCGTTCATTAGGTTTCCTGATCCGGCTCGACCGTCTTAATTCCGGTTCTTCATCGCTTGTTTGTATACCAGATCCACGACTATTCGGATTTTCTCCCGTTTGCCATGGTGTTCGTCTTTGGGTCGAGCTAGTTCCTTCGTCAACCGGATCTTCACCCATTGTTACTGGATCATCTAGGTTGAGTGCAACCCAGCTTTCAACATCTTCTCTTAAAACTTGTGAATCTGGCAATGCTTCATGGTTTTCTGACCACCATGAGGATGCTTCGTCGAAGATGACGTCCCGGGATACATAACACTTTCCGGTTCCTGGTTCACAACACCGCCACCCTTTCTTTTCATTATCATAACCCACAAAAATACATCTTGTTGCCTTCTTTTCTAGTTTATGCCTTAAATTTCCAGGAATAAAGACATAGCACACGCATCCGAACACACGAAAGTAACTCACATTAGGCTTCATATTAAATAGTTTCTCAAATGGTGAGGCATAACTCATATTTTGTTGTGGAATTCTGTTGGTAAGATAAGCTGCTGTCTTCATAGATTCAGCCCAGAACCTCCCGGGTAGGTTTTTGTCATGGATCATACTACCCGAGAGTTCGGCCAACGTTCTATTTTTCCTTTCCGAGACTCCGTTTTGTTGTGGAGTGTTTGTACATGTAAGTTGCCGTCTGATCTTACACATCTTCAAGTAGTCATTGAATTCTCTTGATGTATACTCGCCTCCGTTATCGGACCGAAGACACTCCACCCCACACTTTGTCTCTCTTTCGGCCTCACTTCTAAACTCCTTAAACTTGTTCAATGCTTCAGACTTTTCCTTCATGAAATACACCCAAACAAACCTTGAAAAATCATCGGTAAATGTTATCATGTATTTCATACCTGTAATTGATGCTTGTCTAACGGGTCCAAATACGTCAGAGTGGACAAGTTGTAAGGGCTGTGATGAATGGTGTTTGGAACCTTCGTAAGGAAGCTGGTGAGCCTTGCCATATTGGCAACCAGCACACACAATATCCCTTTTTACTTCAATCGTTGGTATCCCGGTGACTAGTCGATTTTTTATCATCAGCTCTAGTTTGTCATATCCAACATGACCAAGACGTTTGTGCCACACATCAATATTCTTATTGCATTTAGTCTTTTCTACATAGGCCGTTCCGACCGAGAGTACATATACGTTCTCGTTTCTTATCCCGCGTAGAACCGGTTTTGACTTTGTCTCGAACTCATCGAAAACCATGACCTCCTTTGGTCCAAACAGAACATAACGACCTGTTTCAGTCATTTGTGGCACAGATAGGAGGTTTTTCTTCATACCCGGCACGTGATAAACGTGTTCTAGCTCTAGTCCTTGATTATTTCCTGGGTGAAATCTTACTTCCCCAACATGGGCAATATTGTGTTTCGAGTTGTCTGCTATTACAACTACTCGATTGCCTTCATACTTCTTTGGATTCTTTAGTCTTGCTTTCTCTCCTGTCATATGATTAGAACAGCCTGAATCTACAATCCAATCATCAAGTGTATTACCTTGGTTTTCGGTTGTGGCAGACAAGGCAAAGATCGTTTCTTCCCTAGCATAGTGGGCTTCGGCGTCCCACGGCTTCTCTTCTTGTGTATTTGCTGTGTTTCCTTCTTCGTTTTTCTTAGATGGACAATCCTTAGCCATATGGCCACGTACACCACAGCTATAACACTTGAACGGAAATTTCTTTCCTTGGTACCGGTCCTTTTTCTCTCCGTTGTCACTATTGTTTACCTGTTCCCGGTAACTCTTTTGAAACTCTGGCTTCCTGGATCGATCATTGTGGTTTTTATGTCCCTGCCACTTCATTCGATGCTTCCCTTTGCTTCGATTAGCGTACAATGTTGTTTCTTCTTTCTTTACTGGGTCGCCAACAGTGACTTCGGCCATTTGTTTGGCCAACGCTTCTTGGGCTGCTAATAGATTTTCAAATTCTACTAGCGTGGGTTGCGTTGGCCAGCCTTGAATTGCAGCTACAAAGCTCCTATATTCAGGCTTGATTCCATGGATAATAATTCGCTTCATGCGTGCCTCTCCGATCCGAGCCTGCTGATCTAGTTCGCCTATCTCTCTGCAAAGGGATTTTACCTTGTGAAAATAATGCGGAATCGACTGATCTTTTTGGCTTATTGACAACAACTCGTTTTCTAACAACTGGAGTTTAGCATCGTTTTCCTTTGAGAATAGATCTGCCAGCATCGTCCATGCTTCTTTTGGTGTTTGCAGATCTCGTATATACTCCAATAATTCTTCTTCGATTGTTGTTTTCAAGATGAACATGGCTCTTCCGGCTTTGACTCTCCACTTATGAATCGCCCCATTAGTGTCAATCCTAGGCTCCACCGTGTTATCACCGTTGACAACCTCCCATAGATCTACGCCTTGTAGATACGAACTCATACACGTAGACCATGTGTTATAGTTCGAGTTATTCAACTTCTTGACACCACCGAGACCTTGGAGTTCAGCCATAGCTAATGGGTTAGTCTCTGATACCACTTGTTAAAGTTATTCACAAGTGATGATCGAACCGGACTCAAACCTAACTCACGGGTTTGTAACCTGACTCACGGGTTTGCTCAACAAACAAGCGACTCTTTTGTGTTTTATTGACTTACGAAAAACAAACAAAGAACATTCATAAAAATAAAGCTAATTCCTAAGGGTTTATATAACACCCTCAATCCTATTCCTAAACGAATACTAAACAAGGAATTCAAAATTCAAACAGAGAAGAAAATAACTAAAGATAAAGATAGCTTGATAACAACCACTTGATCATTATCTTTTGACCTCCACCGCCGCCCCACGAGATCAAGCCTTCACCGCCTTTCATTTTCAAGTGTTGTATTCCATTTAATAGGGACATGATCCACTAATTTGTGACCACAACCATAAGTCTAGTTGTCCGAATTTATTAATCTTCTACTACTAGCCCATCATCTAAAAGCCATTGTTCAAATTAGCCCAACATGTTGACATTATGGATAGTTACCTTCGAATTGAAATAAGAGTACGTGTAATCGGCGTAAAAGGGAGGGGTGTGAATGTCACCTCAACCTTTCACGCTGGTGAACATCGCTCCACAAGGGCATGAGCCCCTGGAGGTGTGAAGATGAATGCATTAACGGGGAAGGGGCACATTTGCTTTAGTGGTCTCCAATCATATATATCTCATAATTTTATTTTTCTATTTTTTTAGTTCAATATTTACATTTTATTAAATTTGGTTTTTCTCAAATAACTAATACTTGGTAATTATTTAAAAAAATGAAATACACGGGCTTATTTATTTTATTTTTCTGAACATCCAGGTATAAATTTTAACGAAAACAGAGTTGTTTTAAAAAAAACTATTTTTCGTCACGTAAGTGTGTTTTTAACGTGTTTGTATCGACATTTCAACTAATAAATAACTGTTTTAAAAAATAAATATCAATTGTTTATGAAAATTAACAAAATTAAATAAAAAATAAGTGGTCCAGATTTGTTCGTCATATTCTGCCTAGAACTCTCCCATGTATATTTGTGTCGAAATTATATATAGAGTTAAATACACGGATGATCCATGTCGAAATTATATATGGAGTCAAATTACAAATCTTGTCCATAACTTTTAGAAATTACAGGTTTGATCTCAAAATACTTTTATTTTATTACACTGATGGTCTCTAAAGTGGACGGAGGTTAATTTTTTCAGTTAAGTGAGTGTGAAAGGACAAAAATACCCCTAACAATTAAATAAAGAAATACCAACCCTCCACCCCGCCCCACCACACCCACCCCTTGTCTTATCTTATCCCCCGACAAGACACCACCACCACCACCGGCCACCACACCTGCACCATCACCGCCTCCTACAACTTGCACCACCGTCGGGTGTTCATCGGTTCGGTTTTAATTTTTTTAACCGTTATCTATTTACTGAATTGAATCGTACTGGAAATGTTTCTAATCGAATCGAATTCAACCGAATAAACCTATTTAAAAATGTATATTCGAATCAACCGAACCATATTGCAAATGTGTCTAACCGAATTAAAAAAGGCATATCCAATAAATGAACCGAAAACCGAGTTCACATTTCGGATACGGTTAGTAACTGGACCGAGAACCTAATTTATAATTTGGATACGGTTAGTAACTGAACCGAAAACCGAATTCACAATTAAGTTACGGATACGATTCGGTTTTTGTCTTTTTTTCACACCGCTACGATCTGGTAGACGTATAAGTACTTATTTAAACATAGTAATTAATTACTTTTCAATAAAAAATAATAACATGTGTATATAGCCTAAATTTAAAAGACAAGAATGTGTTAGTTTTAATTGAAAATATTGAAATATTAATTAATCATATAAGTGTATTGGACATTAGCTAATAAGACATAATTGTGTTAGTTTTATTCCAAATTTAATATTGTTTCCCATCTCTCACAAGTCCCATCTCTAATTCTTTTCTTGATTGTAGCCTTTTTAAGCACGGTTTTTATATGGGAAGAACAAGGAAATAATTATTTTTTTTAGTTATGTAAACATGTCATGTATAGTTTTATTTTTATTTTTAGAGTGTATAAATTTATTCATTTTCGTTTAACATGTTTTTACTGTAAGTATACCCCTCATGTTATCTTCAATCATTCAAAACAATCTTGTATATGTTATATATTTCGAGTTATAACCACCTCAAGCTTTTATTTCTATTATAATTTTTTTAATATTTATCATAAAACATATATATGTATTTTATATTGAATTACCTCATCATTTTTATTAAAGCCATACCGTTCATAAAGGGAGAATCCAATAAAAAAAAGATTTTGTCTAAGTAGCCTAAAAAATATTTTTAAAAATTAAATATGACTGTAACGAACTCTGATTGAACTCATTGCAGCGACGTTGGAACCGGATCGTCGAACCCTAAACACAAATCCCTAAACCCTAAACCTTAACACTAAACCCTAAAGCTAAACCTTAAGGCTAAAACCTAAAAACTAAAAGTGCTAAAATCTAAAACTAAACCCTGGAACTAAACCCTACAAGCTAAATCATAAAAGCTAAACCCACAACCTTAAACCCTAAAAAACTAAACCCTAAATGCTAAAACCCAAAAGCTAAGATAGCAAAGCTCGACGGGCCGGTTCCAATGCCGTCGAAATGAGTTCAATCGGAGTTCGTATGAGCCGGATATCGAGTTTTTAAACATCCTTTTTAGATTACTTAGACAAAACCCACTTTTTATTTAATCATCCCGTTTTTATAAAGCAAAAAAATAAGGTCTTATTTTTCATTAATCTATATCTAATTCATGTAATTCGGGTGTTTCTTGATTTTTTTTTATTTTTTTTTTGGTTTGAACACCAACGAATACTATTTTTTCTTGATCTAGTTTCAACCGGATAATCAAATAAAATGAGCTACATCGACTTCAGTTGTTTAAATATTAAATAAATTAAATATTAAGTATTTAATAAACTTTAATTACTTAAAAAAACGTGTGGACGCAGCCTCGACTCAATCGTAAAAATAAACATTGGCTAATTCGAAACCATTGACTAAAGTCATCAACGGTGTACATGCACGACTCTGCAAAATTCTCTTTGCGTAGAAAAGTGTTAGCATCCGTGCGATCACGGTTGAGACGAGCACTTCGGTTTCTTGGTTGCAACGTTTGACCTTATTACCATCACTGAAGCGCAGCGGTTGAGAAACCACGAAAAAAACCATTTCGTTGGTTGAGTCAGATAAAGATGATGACGACAACATTTTGAAAAATATTTATGTGTTACAATAGTTGTATGAGAGGTGTGTTTGTAATGTGTTTAAAATGTATATAGTTGTAAAATAAATACTTTTTTTAATTGATTTTACTGTTTTTAAACAGTCCAATTAGGGTGCAACGACTAGTTCTTTACTCCTTCCTCCCATGAGAATTCTCACGCCCAGAAGGGGGTGCTGTTTCACCCCTTCACGCCCTTTCACACCATGCATACCAGATACCTAACTGATTGTATGAAAATAAAAAGTTTTGTAAAACATGATAATACACCAGAAAAAAATAAAGTTTTTAGATAAAACTGAGAAAAATAAAAATAAAGATAATATATTACTCAATATTATTAAAGGGAAAATAATGAAAATAATCATTTGACCCATCATAAATGCTAAAATAGTATTTGACTTTGTATTTTGCGCCATTATGGCGAAATTTTCTCATATTTTATCGCCGGACCAATTTCAATTTTTCGCCGATCTTAAAAAAATTATTTTTTTTAAATTACTGATATTGGCGAAAAACTTGAATTGCGAATAAAAGGGGCGAAAAAATAGGAAAAGCGAAAAAAGTAAAAAAAGTTGCAAAAAAGGCGAAAAATCATAGAATCTTTTGGCCAAAATAAAGTGGCGAAAAATCAGTAAAAGTGGCAAAAATTTGTAATTTTATGACGAAAATATCAGTACTATTTGACATAAAGTTTTTTCAGTGATTTGACATAAAGCGAAAATTTGAATCTTTTACCATACTAGCGAAAATTTCAAAAAAGTTGCGAAAATTCAGCAAGATTTGACATAAAGGTGACATAAAGTGATAGCGAAAAATCAGGGAATCTAGCGAAAAATCAGGGAATCTAGCGAAATTTTGAAGCGAAAATTCAGGGAATCTAACGAAAATTTAAGGAATCTAGCGTTATGATTTGGCACATTTTTCGCCATTTTATACAAGACTTCTATAAATTTCGCAATTTTTTCGCTATTCACTCCAAATCTTGCTCTACACTACCATTTTTCGTCATTCACTCCAAATTTCTCTCTACACTTCAAATCTCCTCTCCGCTTACGTTATAAGAATGAATGTTAATGTAAGTTTTTATTATCAGTTAGTCTTTCATTACATCCAATATTTCATCAATCTCATTTAATTACTTAAAACTAATTATATATATTTGTTTATTTATTTATACAGGATCACTATTATTCCGACCAAGTAGCTATTAGATGTAATATGAAAATTGTTAAACAAATTATTGAAAAGTTAAGAACATATCTAAATGCACTCCTTTTTAGTAACACATGTTTTGATAAATGGTTAAGTTATGAATCTATTAACAGTGAAACATCATTAGTTCATTTGATATTTCAAACTCAAATATTCACTGAGAATCTATAAAATGGCATAAACTTTTCAATTGGTGGCCGCATTTTAACTTTTGATCCTAGAGAGTTTTGTTTGGTTACTGGATTTAGATTTGGTGAAGTCAAACCTTACATAAATTACCAAAGTGCTTCATTTTTTAAAGAAAGATTATTTGGTAGTCAAAGTTAAGTCAGAAGATTTATTATATATTTTTAAAAATGATTTGTTAACTTTAGAAGAGATGGATGCTGTTCGGGTTTGTTTGTTATTATTGGTTAAGGTTGGATTCAAGGGGTTAGAACCTAAAAAATTGTTGGATCCGTTTCTAAAGAAAAATCTAACAAATTTTTAGTTTATAAAGAAACGGATCCAACAAATTTTTAGGTTCTAACCCCTTGAATCCAACCTTAACAAATAATATTAAACAAACCCGAACAACATCCATCTCTTCTAAAGTTAGCAAATCATTTTTAAAAATATATAATAAATCTTCTGACTTAACTTTGTGACTACCAAATAGATTTTCTTTAAAAAATGAAGCACTTTGATAATTTATGTGAGGTTTAACTTCACCAAATCTAAATCCAGTATCCAAACAAATTTCTCTAGGACCAAAAGTTAAAGTGTGCCCACCAATTGAAAAATTTATGCCATTTTCTAGATTCTCAGTGAATATTTGAGTTTGAAATTTCAAATAAACTAATGATGCTTCACTGTTAATAGATTCATAACTTAACAATTTACCAAAACATGTGTTACTAAAAAGAAGGAGTGCACTTTGATATGTTCTTAACTTTTCAAGAATTTGTTTAACAATTTTCATATTACATCTAATAGCCACTTGGGCGGAATAATAGTGATCATGTATGAATAAACAAATATATATAATTAGTTTTAAGTAATTAAATGAGATTAATGAAATATTGAATGTAATGAAAGACTAACTGATAATAAAAACTTACATTAACATTCATTCTTATAACGTAAGCAAATATAACGTAAACGGAGAAGGATTTGGAGTGTAGAGCGAAATTTGGAGTGAATGGCGAAAAATGGTAGTGTAGAGCGAGATTTGGAGTGAATGGCGAAATTTATAGAAGTTTTGTATAAAATGGGGAAAAATGTGTCAAGTCATAACGTTAGATTCCCTGAATTTTCGATTCAAATTTTAGCTAGATTCCCTGATTTTTCGCTATCACTTTATGTCAAATCTTACTGAATTTTCGTCACTTTTTGCATATTTTCGCTAGTATGGTAAAAGATTCAAATTTTCACTTTATGTCAAATCGCTGAAAAACTTTATGTCAAATCGTACTAATATTTTCGCCAAAAGATTCTCTGATTTTTCGTCTTTTTTACCAAATTTTCGCTACTTTTTTATTTTTTCGCTTTTCCTATTTTTTCGCCCCTTTTATTCGCAATTCAAATTTTTAGCCAAAAATATTTGCCAATATCTGTAATTTAAAAAAAAATTTAAATTTTTTTTAAGACCGATGAAAAGTTGAAATGGGTCCGGCGATAGAATATAAGAAAACTAGTTTAGATCCCGTGTTTACACACGGGTGAAAAATATCAATATATAAATTTTTTAAATCTTTATTTATATATTTTACATGTGTAAAAATATATTACATATACTAAGGATAAAACCAAACTCAAAATATGCAAAAATTAATATATAATTGAGTTTGGAAATACGTTAATTACTATTTAATATAATTTGACTTTTATTTATTATTTGATTGAAATAAAAGTTATATAATTAAATTTTAAAGTTTCTTATAATAACGGATAATTTAAAATAAATGTGTTTTATTAGTATAATTACTATTTTCTTTAAATATATATTATTATTAAATGAAAGTGCATTAAATAAGAGAGAGAGACGGAAAAAAAATGGTGAGAATAAATATGAAGGCGACACGTGACACTTAAAAACTTTATTTATTATATAGTATAGATTAATATTTTCTTTAAATATATATTATTATTAAAAGATGAATGTGCATTTAATAAAAGAGAGAGACGGAAAAAAAAATGATGAGAATAAATGTGAAGGCGACACGTGCCATGAAAAAACCTTTATTTATTATATAGTATAGATTTCATCATAATGACTAATTTCGTAAAATACAAAGTCAAGACTATTTTAACATTTAGGATTGAGAAATAATTATTTTCGTTATTTTCTCTTATTAAATCTAGTAATAATTCAAACTCCCATGATTTTCAATTTTCATATTCATAGCACACACAACTAGAAAAAAAAAAGACAAATTTGTGGATGAGATTAAATGCAACACCAAATCCAGTCAAAATAAACAAGTCACATCCATGAAATATCATTTTTGTTTTTTATTTGTTTTCTCTAAATCTTTAACCCGAATCGAACATTTTGAGAACGAAAGCTCTAAATTTCAAACACTGTAGATATAGTCATAGAGAGAGAAAATGAAGAGAGAGAGTACACGTAAACGAATGTGGTCCGTGTATGCAACGAAGGATACAAGGAAGAACACGCTCAACTAACAATCTCCTTTCAGGCTTTCATTATCTCATTTTTTGCTCAGATTGGTATTATTTTATACTTTTCTGTTTCCTTGTTATTCCAAGTTGGGAATGGCTACTGAAGAAGAAGAAGAGTCTTCTGGATTTAGCTTGGAAGGGATTGAAGATGTTCATGACTTTGTTTTGGTGAGTTTTAGGGTTTTTGTTCTTTGTATTTTTGTAGGTTGATTATATCAATTTTGATGATTGATTGTGGAATTAGGAGCTTTGATATCAATATCTTTGTAAAATAATGAAAATCCAAAGTATTATTGGTATAAAAAGAACTTAATCTAATTGCGTATTATGATAACGATAATTACAATAAATATCGGTTTTGATTGATGTCTAGCTTGAAACAAACAACAAAATAATAAAATTAAAATTCAAAGACGCCGACTTTGATTCTTGTTGTCGAGCTTGTAAGATCTATCTTGTGTTTTTTGGTGATATATATTGAATAAATTTATTGTAATTATTTTTATCATAATCATGGTTGGAAAAATCGCTATGTGCTAGTCGGGCGGTGGGATGGGGCCTAGGCCTAGGCGGGATTAATCGGGGCCTAGGCGGGATTAATCGGGGCCTAAGCGGGATTAATCGGATTGGAATTTTTATATGTAATTTTTAGTTTTTTATATATACACACACATTTGTATAAGTAATTTTTATAAAAATGTTCATTTTTAAATATTTATACACATATTTGGCTGGAATTTGAAGGGGTTGGCTGGAAAATCTAAGGTTTTTCCGGAAAATCCAAGGCTTTCGCTGGAATTTGGCCGAAAATTTCAGGTTTTTGCCGGAATCTGGCCGCCTAGGACCGCCTAGGCCCGATTCCGATTAATGGTCCGCCTAGCTCAAAATTATAAGTTAAACTGATCATAATTAAGAGAGATGATTAGATTATGTTATTTTTGTAATTATCCTTATTGTACTCCTATAAATAGTATTCTTACTGCACTCCTATTTACACAATACTCTATGGATTCTCTCTCGCTTTTACCGCCACATATTGGTTGCTCGTCCGCCTATTCCCCTATTTTTCCCTTGTGTGACGACCTTCTTTCTATTTTTTTACTCTCTTATTGTACTCCTATAAATAGTATTCTTACTGCACTCCTATTTACACAATACTCTATGGATTCTCTCTCGCTTTTACCGCCACATATTGGTTGCTCGTCCGCCTATTCCCCTATTTTTCCCTTGTGTGACGACTTTCTTTCTATTTTTTTACTCTCTCATCTTGCCCCGGGGACGTATTGTACAAATATATTGTTTAGATTTTATTTACTTTTCCCTTACAAATCAGACACCGACCCTGGATTTTAAAAACTTGAACAAATTCAAATCAGGTACCGATCTTATTTTAAAAACCGTAGTTAAATTACAACAATGATGAAGAATGAAATGAAAAATCAAAAACAGAAGATCAAAGTAGAGATAGAAGATCTTACAAGCACGAAAAGTCAGCGTCTTAAAATTTTAATTATGAATTTGATTGGCTGAGTTCCTTTACATTTTTGTGTTTTAGCCTTATATGCTCATATGAAGTTAGAGATTTTGTTTTGATGCTATTTGAAGTTTGTGATGTTTGAACAAAGATTGTGTTGTTGGCAGGGAAATGAAGGGAGTTCGTTAGATACAGGACGGTCTAATCATCTTTATGATCTAATGAAAACGGGTAACAAAGCATTCAGAAATAACCAGTATGAAGAGGTACATAATTAGACTACTTGTTTTCGTAGATGTGATATTGCTGCTGTTATTGTTAATTCTGTTTGTATATTAATCAGGCAGTCAATTGTTACTCGAGAGCTCATAATATCAAACCAGATGATCCTGTCATTCTTAGCAACAGATGTGCTGCTTACCTCAGGTGAACTTTTGTGCGCGCGCGCATGTGTGTGTGTGTATATATGTATGTATATGCTTGGTTTAAAAAAGCGCCATGAGGCGACGCTTAAAGCGTGAGGCGCCCGAGGCGCTCACCAAAACGCCTCAAAACTGCGAGGCGCTCAATAAACAAGAAGCGCTATGAAGCGCCGCTTCAAGCCTGGAGCGCGAGGCGCCATGAAGCGCCGCTTCATGTGTTCTTGGCTTAAAATCAGTTCTAAAAACGAATTATTGATTGGTTTTATTACCAAAACCCATTAAGGAGTAGAGGCTGATCAGTTTTAAAACCGAAAATAATGAGAGTGCAAAAAATCGCCTCACGCGGGCCCGGATTTTCGGAGCTGCATTCGTGTCCGCAGGACGTGCGGGTATGCACGAGTTCTAGTCGAAACCCAATTTTTCGCACCCCCTGCGCGAGGGTAGGACTAGTGGTAAAACACATCATGAAGCTTCAAATGAGTAGTGAAGGCTTTACCTTATAAACAACACCTCATTTTGTTCCCAAACCGATGTGGGACAAGCTTCTACCACTTAGACATTCATATGTGATTGTGAATATATGATATTAAAACTATGTTTTGTGTTTTTTATGATTAAGAAGTGAAGTTTGTCATGCATAATATATTTTTTATTATTTATTTTAGTTTTAGCGCCTCGCATACGTGAAGCCCTCGCCTCACGCCTGAGGCGTGGCGCCTCGGATTTTGGGACCGAAACGCCTCGCCTCGCCTAGCGCTTTTTTAAACCAAGTGTATATGTTTTGTGTTCCACTAGCACTAATCTCTTTGATCATATGAATCAGGATTGGCCAATTTCTGAAACACAGACCAGCTTCTTTGTCTGAACGAAGACCATTGAGTGGGCTTGATCCTACAACCCATGCTAGTGTACATGATCTTTATTCTTCACGCTCGGGTTTATTGCCACTGTGTATATATGTGTGACCACCAATTTTTTGAATCTTTGAAATTTGTTTGTTCAGCTTGCATTGAAGGATGCTGAGCAGTTTATGAACTTAAAAAGCAATTCTATAATGGCGTATATCCTGAAGGCAAATGCGCTCATTTTGGTGAGTATGTAAACCTATTTACCGGTGGATGTGTAGATAATAAACTATCTATTGCATATTCATTTGATACGGTCTATCTATACTGCTCATTTGATTATTTTCTGTGGCAGTTAGAAAAGTTTGAGTTAGCCCGCGATGTAATTCTTGCAGGTCTTCAGGTTGATGCTTCAAGGTAATTTATTAAAGTTTTCTTGACCACCTCAACAGTTTATATTTTTTTACTTTTAAATATATAATTTTAGTAATTTCTTATTTATTATTTTTGATTCAGATGTATAACCAGATGCTATACATTATTTTTTTTGGCCTTCACTGTTCAGTAAACTAAATTAATATGCTTTTCTGTTTGTGGTGTCATGTAGCGATGCTTTAAAGAAATTAGAGAAGTTTACAGCCAATATTTTTGGGAAGAGAAACCATGGTCAAACACCGCGTACCGATGACTTTGACTGCACTGTTTGCTTAAAGTTGCTCTATGACCCAATCACAACTCCATGCGGGCATACTTTTTGTCGGTCATGCCTCTTCCAGTCAATGGACCGGGGTGAGTTGACTTTTTGTTTCTTTTTCTCACTCGTTTTTTTTCCACATACTAAGCTCGCTAATTTTCATTTTTGACCTTGAATATATGCTAGGAAACAGATGCCCATTGTGCCGAACGGTTCTGTTTATCAGTCCTAGAACTTGTGCAATTAGGTGAGTTGTTTCTGTTCTTAATAGCAGATAAATATGCTCTTTTACTGAGAAAAGTAACAAAACTTGCCTTAGAGAAGACCTTGTATCTTTTTTCAGCTATATATTACTTCATTCTGACAAAGGAGAAACTATATTTTTTTATATGACCAAACAATTAGTATAATGTTTATAATTATGCATAAGGATTATGGCTAAAAAAGGTAACCAAGTTTAACCAGCTTTTTTTCAACTAACAAACCATTGAACTTGTTAAATTTTTTATAAAAAGTGTCAAAGTTTCAACAATCCAATTTAAGGTAATCCATACAGGTTACCATGTCAAAAATGATGATGTGGCAGTTGATGTGTTGGTAAGTTTGACCATGTTGAATTTTTCTTTTTCTTCTAATGTGGCTCCAAAAAGTGGTTAACCCTTGACGAGGTTGAAGATTACCTTAATCATTTTAAATAATATATGTTTACCATATATACATTAGTTTGGAAGATAGTGGGTGTATTATATTATTCAATGAAGTTACATATACGCAGGCATGCGCATTCTGTCTTGTCGCTTGCACTCCAAAGAAATGTTTAGTGAAAATCTTTCGGTTAAAGGAACTCATGTTTCTTTAATCAGGAATGTGAACCCACTTCCTAATCTAATTTATTTGCTGAATTCTCTGTTTTTTTCCTTTATTTCCCTAGTGTGACACTGAAAAATATAATAGAGAGGAACTTCCCGGTGGAATATGCAGAAAGGAAATTGGAGAATGACACTTTGACCAATATGGGCCCTGATTTTTTACCTCTTTTCGTCTTGGATGTCGTCCTACCTTGCCAGAAATTCCACTTAAATATTTTTGAAGCCCGTTACAGACTTATGGTGAGTTTTTTTTATCGGACTTCATTATTGAAGGACTATTTAAAAGATTGTGGTAATGGTTGACCTTCATGCCTAAAATGACAGGTGAGGAGAATCATGGAAGGAAACCGGAGAATGGGAATGGTAGATATCTGGAGTGATCTCTTTCTCTTCTAGAGGTGGCAAAATGGGCGGGTCGGGCTGGTTGGGTAACGGTCAAAACATGTCATCTTTGTAATTGTCACGTCGGGTTGACTTAAAACACCTTCTGTCCAAAAATTTCACCTTTCTTATAAAAACTTGTTGAGTCAAATACCAATAATAATATTTATATTTTTTAAATATAAAACGATTTAAAATGTTTTTTGCATTGAAACTATACTTCGGTTGACTTTCAACTTTTTTGACGTGTTTCCTCTTTAACTAAATATTTTTTTATTTTACCTGTTAAAAATAAAGCCATCTCAAGTCCTTGTTCTTGGATCTGATTTGTGTTCGCATAATGTAGGTTATACTTGACTCCACAACAGGATCTGTAGCTGATTACGCATGTGAAGTGGAAATAACAGAGTATTTTTCAAGCATATGTCTTGATATAAGCTGTATCTTACACAAGTTTGTCTCAAGCTCATTTTGTAGCAATTAATAATCTGTTTTTAATCATGTAGTTGTGAGCCACTTCCAGATGGGCGTTTTTTCCTGGAGGTGAAATTTCTTTTTTTTTTTACCTTCTGATCGATATATACTTTATTAAAAATACGTAACTATTTATATGCATATGCACTTTTTTACACTTTTTAAACTCAATCTGTTTCACCCTATAAAGATCAAATTTATGCAGGTTGAAAGTCGACGAAGATGTCGAATCCTTCGAAATTGGGATCAAGACGGGTTAGCATCAGTACCATTCTTGTTTGAAGTTTTTCTATTTTATTTTATTGATAAGTGATAACAGTGGTATGTGACCTTTGGTTGACTAAAGTTCTTATCTTGTATTCTTGTTTAAAGTTTGTAATGATTATTTTAATTTTCAAGGTTAAAATATGGTTATTTAATTTGGCCATATATTTTTATTTTTTATTGTTATTTTTGAAGGTACCGTGTTGCTGAGATTGAATGGGTGCAGGATTTGACTCCAGCTGAAGGAACAAAAGAGAGATCTGATGTAAATATACTTTTGACCTTGACTTTTAATTTAATCTGCAGTTTATCAATAATTTTAGTAATATCTTGGCCACCAAAATCTTGGTTTAAAACGAAGGGTATGATGGGTGTATGCAATAACTAGTTTAATTTTTAGGTGTCCTTTATGCGGCTAGCTTTGAACTATTATTTAAACTGGATCATTGTCTTCTTTCATGTGTCCTATATATTCTACACATATGTGGCAATTTCTACCCGTTTACTTATAAATAAGTCAATGTTATTTAAAAAAGATCTCAAACGGGTCATATGGGTTAAATAATAAATACAGCAGACATTAGAATGGGTCAAATGGGTCGAACATGTTGAAAATCGCCTCAAGTCTTTTTAATGAATGCAACCGCCTAAATTCTAAAATATAAACTCAGAGAAATAAAACAAAAAAGTTATCTTGGCTTTCTTGGTTTTCTTTGATAGACATTTTCTAGTGATTAAAAATATATATTTTTATTTTTTTAAGATTTGAATAAAAAACGATTGAAGTCCGAAGGTAAATAAAAACAAAGCAAAATCGTTTGGATTTTTGTGAATCTGTAAGTAAGCAATTCAAAAACACTTAAATTATTTGTTTTTATAAGAAAGCAGAAAATTTATGCTTAATGCATACAATCGCCTAATTGCCTAAAAGATGTTTATTTATTTTCAACTAGGTGTGTTAAACAGGTCTTATTCATGGGTTGGAGGGTTGAACTTGAACCGACACGAACCTGGAAATTTTACCTGAACACAACGCAAACTGCAAAATTGTGTCAAACTCGAAAAAGGACTTTGTATTCGCGGTTGGCATGGACACAACCCATTTAATCTGTAATTTTTTATATTACTAATCTAAAATTATAAATTTACACCAAAAAACTCAAATGCCTATAAAATATTTGCGATTAAACTACATAACCTGACTCTTTTAACTTTTAAGTTTTGATATAATTATAATATACCAAACCAGTTTACATTTTAACATAAACTACCCCTTACACGTCAACCCTCAAACCCGCTAGGTTGGCCTGATATCGCCGGTTTGGCTAAACATGTTACCAGGTTCAACTCAATACTGACTCGAACCTGTTTTGCCTAAACTCAAACCCGTGAATTTCGTGTTTGGTTCGGATCGTGTTTTCGTGTTGTGTCCAAAAACGTACACCTCGAACAGAAATGTATGCAAGCCAACCTAACTCAACTTGACCCCGCCCTTTTAACCCATATAGAAGACGACTAGTTTCATTCCGAGCCCGTTTTGATTTGTTTTCCAAGCCTCCCATTATGCAACTTCTAATTCCATAGTAAATTCTTTTAGCAAGTAACCCTAGATGCATTACCATTGAGAGTCAATATGTTGAATTGAAGTCTAATTCTATATCTTAAATAATATGCACTAAGTGTGGTAGATTGAAAATAATTGGTTCTTGCATGTTCAATATTTCTTAACTTGCCTTGGAAGACAACCATTTCTAATCATGGTGGTTCTTGATGTTCATAGTTGCAGGATATGACAGATACAGTGGCAGAATATGCTCGATCGTGGATAAGGGCAGCTCAAGAAGCAGCACGAGGAGGTAGAATGGAATCGTATAAACTGGAGGTGTTAATTTTGGCCCATCTATTATGGATGAGTCGATTTTTGACTATGTTTTATATAATATGGTTAATATAGAAAAATCTACCTACAACTGAAACGGGTCAAATGGGTCAAAAGTTAGGCAACATGTATTTATAACACATACAATATAAATCATTTTATTAAAAAAACAAATTATTATTGAAGTAGTGTGATTTTTTGTCATCATATTTAAGTATTTAACACACTAACTATTGATAGAAATATTTAAAATTTTCAGTCAAAAGATGTTTCGGGTCAACCCGACCCGACCCATTTCAACCCGTACAATAGCCATTTTGACCTGCTACCTCAAATGTCTGATCCGTACATTTTGCCACCTCTAAATTATAAAAAAAATGTTTCTTACACCCATAGTTGTCAAAGGCGCGCTAGGCGCACGCCTAGGCGCAGAAGCGCAGCGCAAAGATAGCGCCTTGCCTGGATAGGCGCAGTTTCAGGCGACCGGTCGCTTTTTCCGACCAAACCCTGGCCAAAAATCATCTAAACCTGTTTTAGCATGTCTGAAAACCCCTAAAAAAGCTTGGAATCAACCTAAAACAGCCTTAACTAGCCTTAAAAAAGCCTAAAACATGTCTAAAACCCCTAAAAATGGTATTGTTATACTATGCGCCTAGCTTAAAAAGGCCCTCCTTTTTAAGCGCCTTGTGCCTAGGCTCCAGGCGAGGCCTATGCGCCTTGACAACTATGCTTACACCATTCTTTAATGCAGAAACTTTGACTCCCTCCCTTTTGCTACCGCTCTCTTGATCGTTTTATGGGTCTTGAATATTCTGGTGGCCCATTTACATATTGTAACTCACCATAGTTTATAAATTTATATCAAACTTGAAAATTGAACAAGGAGTTTCAGTTGGTCTTGCTTTAAAAGGAAACACCTTCATGAATATGATTAGGTTTTTTCATGCAGATCAAATGAGACTTACAGAACTGCATAAAGCAGAAGGTTTGATGCCTTCAACGACGGATCTTGAAAGCTTCAGTTTTTGGGTATGCATATTTATTAATGAGTCAATTTGGATTATGTTTAATCTCTAACTAGTTTACGGGTAAGATACAGAAGTTAGTTAAACAAGGAAATGGTTCAAACAGGTTGAAGGTTGACAAAAGTGTATTTTTAATGCATAAAACTTCCTAAATTATTTTATTCAAATAATTAGATCAGTTTTGAAATAATATTTGAATATTTTCAAAAATGTAAAAGTTTTGTACCAAAATGTTTCGGATCAACTTAACCTGACCAACCTGTTTTGATCTGTAACAAGAGGCTAACCTTTTGACCCTTTACCCAACTCGCATGACCTGCACATTTATCATCATTGATACAACCTCATGAATGCAGCTTGCTACTTTAACACATCGGAGACCACAAGAAAGATTGGACCTCCTTCGCATTAGAGATACAACAGCGGTAGGACTTCTAAATTTTTATTCTTTTAAACAACATGCAATGCCAGTTATTATCATATTTTCATAGTTAACAATCATAGGCAATTTCAACATTTATACGAAAGCATGTCAATTTGGTTTATATTTATGGATTACTGGATTTTAATAATCCCACCTTTTACCAATTGGCCAATAATAATCCCAACTGAGAATATTCTTACCACCGGTCCCTACTTTCAAACTATTTTTTTACATTGGACCTCCCGTTAAAAAACTTAACGCCGTTAGAGTTTATATCACGTGGACATCTGCAAACCGCCGGAAAGTCGAGCCAAGCTAGCAGTGGTCTCGTGTTGGCTTTTGAAATTGGCTTTGGTGGTGTTTAACTGGTCTCGTTAAACACCACCGTTGTCTCAGTTTGAACTTTCCGGACCCACGAGACCAGTTAACTCCACGAGAGCCAATTTCAAAAGCCACCACGAGACCACTGCTAGCTTGGCTCGACTTTCCGGCGGTTTGCAGATGTCCACGTCATATAAACTCTAACGGCGTTAAGTTTTTTTAACGGGGGGTCCAATGTAAAAAACTAGTTTGAAAGTAGGGACCGGTGGTAAGAATATTCTCAGTTGGGATTATTATTGGACAATTGGTATAAGGTGGGATTATTAAAATCTAATAGTTTTTGGATTATTAGAGAAAATCAGCTATAAAGGAAACAGTTAAAATTGGTCAAAATTATTTTATTTTAAAATGTATGTTATTGTTATATTTTAGTTTTTGTAATCATATTTGTTTAATCAATTATTCATATAAATCTACAAAAACGAACAGAAAAGTTTTGATGGGTCAACTAAGAGGACCTGTGTAACCTGCAATTAAATATTACACACGGTGATTCGAATCTGTTAATCAGCTATACAACACATTAAATTAGTAAAAGCTTTACTTTTATTTTCTTTTAGTTACCAACTGTTAGATTATTCAAAGGGGTCAATGGAATCTACATCAGCCAAATTACATGCATCCCATTAATGGTTTTGTTGTTCGACTCTAGCAACTTCTTGTAACTAACCAAGTGTTCTGTGTTGCAGAGGTTAAGGAGGGCATATCATTTCATGAAAGCAGAGGAATAAGGTTTTAAGCTGAATGAAATTAAAGATTCAACTTGAATAACATTCTCTTATACTGATAGAGGTCTCTGAACACAAATCTTTTCTAAATTTTTATGATACAATAATCATTTTGTCACAATTTTGGTCCCAACCTTTTTTGATGTCTTGTATGATTCTACTTATGATTGTTTTAGCTGTTTTTGGCTTTGTAATATTGTGGGTAAGTTTAAAAATGGGAGCATGTGAATGTGATTCACCTAGGTTGCAACTTGCCCCCGCGGAGCGAAAAGTTAAGCACAAAGTCTTTAATAAAAGATATAGGGAAGTTAAAATATTTTACAGGAATAGAAGTGCTAGAATCAAAATATTAGAAACTAATTGGTGAGCTTAAGTTTGCAACTAGTGAAATTATTTGGATGGTAAACATTTTAAAGGATTTCAAATGTGACTTTTAAATACGCGTCGATTGTTAATCCTGTATTCCAGGATTGAACAAAACATTTTGAAATTGATCTTTAATCGTGAAAAAGTTTTAGCTGGTAAGTGGTAGCCTACATGATTTTCTTTGGAAAATTTAAGTTGATTGAACTTAAATTGATAAAGGGATGTTAAAAGTATCAATTTAAGTTACAAATTTGTGTATATGCTTATTTAATTTAATTATATTTCAGGGCAAAATGTATGAAGTAATTTATTTGTACCCAATCATAAGAAACTATAATACATAACTAGATGGTGCTTTACTCCAATTATATTAGTAGATCTCATAGGCTTTAGGTGGCGAGATGATATTTCTTTAATCAGTATATCATTTGATTATCTTGTTCAGAAAGGTTACAGCAAAAAATAAAGAAAATACTAAATTAAACATACTAAAAATCCAAGAATCCCAAAAAAATTATTGTTCAAGAACAGCTTCCCATGAATGGAACCAACAAACTCACAATCAGAATGTAATACATTGTTAATTCACAAACCTTAAAATATACAAGTTCTCTTTCAGAACCAAAACAGAGTATTTGCTATAACCAAGAAACAACCTGAAAAGACTTGGAAAAATCTGCCCAGAAAAAGAAAACTACTAATTTACAACAAATTTCCAAACAAGATTATAGTCACAAAATTGATGATCCAAGTATGTGAAAATAAGCAAAATCTACAAAAAAAAAAATGGCGGGAAAAAGGATTTGTTGGATCATCTATAACAAAAAAAGAGCACTAAAAACAGAGTATTTACAAGCAGTTAGGTATTGTATACAAGATGCTAGTCTCTAGCTGCAGTACTAAATCAGCACAGAAATAGCAACTGCGGACCATTGATCCTCTGGACATCGAACAAATAGTTGTCGTCTGGAGTCTTGTAAAGCTGTCAAGCCAAGATCAAATAATTCTTCATTTAATTTTAAGTAGCATTGGCAAGTTCGGCCCATTTATTTATGAATTGAGTTAGATTCTGGTTAACGGGTCAGACATGTAAAATAAAAAAATATCAGCTAAAAGGATATGAAGCGTTTTTTATTACATAAAACATCTTGAATCATTATGTCTGAAAACAAGATTATTGTTGAAATAAATATCACTTTTGTGATCATATATGACATACTAATGGTTTATACACAATCAAAAGAGTACAGCCAAAAAAAATGTTTCGATTCAACCTGACCTCACCTGACCCGACCTACCCATATCAACCTCTACAAAAATTGGTTTTTTGACCCAGACCCATTTGACTTGCCCATTCGCCACCTCTAGATTTACATAGGTAAATGGTAAAAACACCAAAAAACAAAGAAATGGGGGGTTTTGCCTGAATTTCAAACTTCACAATTATAGGGTGTAATGGTAGAATTGATGTATTGGTTCTTGGGAAAAAGGTGGGCTGTGATTGGTTGACCATACAGGCTGCAGGAACCCCATATACATTTATGTTAGGATATTATTAAGTCTAGAGGCTTAATTGTAAATAAGAATAGTTCATGTTGTCAATTCTGTTAGTTTGAGGACTTAATTGTAATTCAGTCATTCTTGTAACAGACCAGTTGTTATAAGGCGGTTAAGGTCGTTAATGGAAGTATGCTTGATTTGATTGAATTTCCTCTCTGTTCTTCTTTTCTATCCTATCAAGTGGTATCAGAGCCACCGCTCCTCGGTGCTCTTGATTCTCGTCGTTCACCATTGCTAACAACCTGCAATTGTCACCGGAGAACTCATGTCGACGCGCAATGCTACTTTGGAGCAAAAGATTCAAGATCATGATAACAAGCTGTTACGTTTGGAGGCTGCAACAGGATTGAATTTGACGGAGCTCGAAGCCATTAAAGCAAATACAACGAAGAATTCGTCGGATTTGGAAGCTCTGAAGAATCAATTTGCCGACAATTCTGTTCAGATGACTGAAATTCTTAAGAATTTACAATTGCTAAGCAATTTACGCCCTAATCAAAATCTGTCCAATGGATCAAATTCTACTAATGGCGGTCCTGAAATTCAGAACAATTGTTTGTCAAACACCAACACATGTTTAACAAAAATGGAGTTTCCGAAGTTTAATGGCAGCAATGTTGAAGGCTGGTTATGCAGAGTTGAACACTTCTTTTCTATTGATGAAACAACCGAGCACATCAAGGTCAAATATGCTATTGTGCATTTGGAGGATATAGCCTTATTATGGCACCAATCTTTTGTTCAATCCAGAGGGGGATCCATTGATGGTATGTCTTGGCTAGAGTACAGGGGATTCATTTCAACTCGTTTTGCAGTGGTAATTGGTCAAGAAGCAATGGGAGCCTTGGCTGCTTTGAGACAAACAGGTTCATTACAAATCTTTGTCAAGAATTTGATTTAGCTCTTACTAAAGTAGCTATTTGTGATGAATATGCTGTTAGCCTCTTTTTAAGGGTTGTTAAGCCTTAAATTGGTTATCCTTTTAGGCTACTAAGACCTAAAAGTTTACCTGAAGCATATATGTTAGCCCGAATTCAAGATGAAAATATTGCTTAACTATGCAATAAGGGCTGGGGTCAATCTTATAAGCCATCTAATAGTCATTCCAATTTTCCTAGATCTATTGACTCTTTTCCTAAGGGTAATAGCACTGCTACAAATTTGGATTTATTACCTGCACCCCCTATTAGGGCTAAACCCTTAAGAAGGCTAACACCTAACGAAATTGAAGAAAAAAGAGCTAAGGGGGAATGTTTTAGTTGTAATGAAAAATTCACTTCTACACATAAGTGCAAGAACAAACAATTGTATTCAGTTGAAGTATGGGAGGAGGAAGATGAATATCCTGATTCTGATTCTTTTGGGAGTTTCATCTTACTCCACTATGAAAGTAACAGGGGCAATTGGTACTAAAACATTGCACATTCTCATTGATTCTGGATCAACTCATAATTTTTTGGATGAGAAGATTGCCCATAAAATGCAATGTCCTACTACTACTTTACCTGCCCTTAAAATCACTATAGCAGATGGCAACCTGATTACTTGTACCAAAAGTTGCAATAACCTGCAATGGATAATGCAAGGCAATTGGTTCACAGCTGATGTGTTGGTCATCCCATTATCCAACTATGATATGGTTTTGGGCATTCAATGGTTACAAAGTTTGGATGATATTACTTGGAATTTCAAGGAGTTAACTATGAAGTTTAAGGTCAATGGGTTAACTTTTGAGTTGAAAGGGGCTAAGGATAGTGGAGTCAGTTTGTGTTCCAGTGAGGAGACTTATAATATGCTAGCTAATCCTAGTACAATTTCTCATGCTCAGTTGTTTAGTCTTCATTCTAATTTGTCCACTGAAAATCCCCATGTTCCAAATGTCACAAACAAGAGCAATTCTTCTGCCCTTGATGACCTTCTATCCTCTTATGGTGATGTTTTTGCTATGCCTGTTTCCCTACCTCTACAAAGGTCCTGTGTTCACCAGATTGTTCTTAAAGAAGGTGTCACTTCTATTTCTCAGAAACCCTATAGGTATCCTGCTGCACAAAAGGATATTATTGAGAAGATGACCCAAGAGTTGTTGGATATGGGTATTATAAGGAAAGTACTAGTTCATTTGCAGCCCCTGTGGTGTTAGTAAAAAAGAAAGATGGTTCTTGGAGGATGTGTGTTGATTACAGGCGCCTTAATGATGCTACTGTGAAGAATAGTATCCCTATACCTCTCATAGATGAATTGCTGGATGAACTAGTAGGGGGCACTTATATCTTTTCTAAATTGGATTTGAGGTCTGGGTATCACCAAGTTCGTATGCATGAACCTGATATTTACAAGACTGCTTTCAGAACTCATCAAGGCCATTTTGAGTTTTTAGTCTTACCCTTTGGCTTAACTAATGCACCTGCTACATTTCAGGCTCTTATGAATGCTACATTTAAACCCTTATTGAGGAAGTGTGCCTTAGTATTTTTGATGATATTCTGGTCTACAGTTCCTCTTTGGAACAACATCAGGTCTAATTCTTTATTAGCCAAGAAATCAAAATGCACCTTTGCTGGTTCCCATGTTGAATATTTGGGCCATGTGATTACAAAGGAGGGAGTCCACACAGATCCAGCCAAAATTGAGGCTGTGCTACAATGGCCTACGCCTAATACAGTCAAGCAATTAAGGGGATTCTTAGGCTTAGCAGGGTATTACAGAAGATTCATTAAATCTTTTGGTAGTATTGCCAGACCTTTGACCAACCTATTCAAGAAAGATGCCTTCCAAACTATTAAAGAAACAAGCTTTTGAACAATTAAAAGTAGCTTTGTCTACAGCTCCTGTTTTGGCTCTTCCATATTTTTCAAAAACTTTCATTATTGAAACAGATGCTTCTTTAAAAGGCTTAGGGGCTGTGCTTATGCAGGAAGGGCACCCTCTTGCTTTCCTTAGCAAGGGTATTTTTGTTAAACAACAGGCTATGTCTGTCTATGAAAAGGAATTGCTGGCTATTCTAATGGCTGTCAAACATTGGCACCACTACTTATTGGTTAAGCATTTCGTCATTAGAACTGATCAGAAAAGCTTAAAGTTTTTGTTGGATCAGAAGATTAGTACCCCTTTACAACAAAAAGTGGTTGGCCAAACTATTGGGTTATGACTATGAAATTGTTTACAAGCAAGACAAAGATAATTCACTAGAGGAATGGTTTAAGCAAAGAGAGTTGAGACTAACTTTCCTTAAAGCTCACTTGGCTAAAGCCAAAAATAGAATGAAACAAATGGCTGATAAGAAGCGAACTGAAAGACAATTTGCAGTAGGTACTTGGGTGTATGTCAAGTTACAACCTTATGTTCAATCTACACTCAAAAGGCATCATTGCCAGAAGCTTGCTCCTACCTATTATGGCCCTTATTTGGTGATTGAACGAATTGGGTCTATGGCTTACCGGTTGGACTTACCTGATTCAGCTGCAATTCATCCGGTCTTCCATGTGTCCTTGCTTAAAGTTGCTCATTGTCCTCCTTCTTAGGTCACTCCCCTTCCTCAAGGTTCGCGCTTTACAATGCAACCTCGTGCCATCCTTGATAGGCAATTGGTACAGAAACGAAGGATAGCTACTACTCGCATCTTGGTTCATTGGCATTTACTTCCTATTTCTGAAACTACATGGGAGGATTTAGAGGAATTCCAACTTCGATTTCCGGATTTCCATTCTTGAGGTCAAGAATGTTGTTAACATGGGAGATTTGTTACAATATTAATACGTCTAGGGGCTTAATTGTAAATAAGAATAGTTCATATTGTCAATTCTGTTAGTTTGAGGACTTAATTGTAATTCAGTCATTCTTGTAACAGACCAGTTGTTATAAGGTCGTTAATGGAAGTATGCTTGATTTGATCGAATTTCCTATATGTTCTTCTTTTCTATCCTATCAATTTAGGTTTCTCAAAACTTCAAGAACTTGTGTCATTATGTCATGAGGATTTGTTGTAATCTTCAAAACCGAAAGGATAAATTATTTTAAATCGAGCTAGTTAACGGCTAGACAGAAAAGAGTTTGACCTTCAAAGTCAAAAGGACTAATGTTTTAACTATTAAATGAATAAAGATACCTTAAATATTCATGAGAATAGATAATTTATTGAGATGTTATGGTTAAACTTGTAGTTGTAAGAGAATCCATATCAATTTGTATAAGAGAAGTTGCAGTTTTGACTTTAGAAGTCAAAATTTAATCTTTTATCCATAATTTATGAAATCTCATTTATAACTGGTTATCGACTTTGGGAAATTTGACTTTCAAGATCAAATTGACTAAATCTTTTGACTTTGAAACGAAATCATGAATAGAGATACTTTTAGATCTTCTGCATCAGGTAATATTCAAATTTCAAACACAAAACTGTAAAAAAAATTTAAGCATGTTCGGTTTAGGGGAAGATAAAAATTTATATCTCAAATAATGGTTGAATCAGTATAAATAAACCAATTTTGAATAAAACGACTTAGAAGGTTGTATGTATTAAAAAGAGACCTATTATCCACACACCCTCACAGCACCCCACACACCCTAATAGGGTCTAAAAGAGTATCTAGCAGCTGTTTACTTTTATCATGCTCCATCCATCTCTTCAATTCCCAATAAAGTTTGTTCTTTTTTTAAACATGTGATAAACTTTGTTTTTTTAAAGGCATATAAATTAACTTTGGTTTCATGGTTTTCTCAAGATTGTGTAAAATATAAATTAAAAACAAGTATTTATTATATTAATCTTAGAAAATATAACTAATTGGTTTTAAAATAATTAAATAATTATTTTATTTTCTTAAGCAAAACTATTTTAGAAATATACAACTAGAACAATTTTATAAATGATTAATTCCGTAAAAATTAATATATTTTTCTTACTTATCATAAAAAGTCTTTAAACTGGTTTTAATATATTAAAATTACTCAATTTATAAAAAATATTCAAACTTATTTTCATGGATTGAAGTTTTTAAACATGTAATCAACAAAACCAATAATTTACATGTTTTTTTACATAAAGTTACAATACTAATCTATATTTACATGAGCTGGCTACATTTCTTATTCACGAGGGCTTCATACGTTTGTACTTGTGACATGTATGTTGTTTTCCAATGTTCAGCATCCGAATGTCTATTCATTTCCAACAAAAAATTAACTGCCGGCATCGGATATTTTCCTTTTAATTCTACCATGATGTAATAGATAGCATGAACGTTGCAAATTCTAACTTATCGATGAGGCCAAGATGCTCTCGACGTGTCCATAGCGGAAAAACAGTCGATCTACCATTGTACATAGCGGTTAAAGAAATTACAACCACACCAAACCTGTTTGCGATCAAGAATCCGGTGTATGACATAAGCATCCCATAATCCTCAGACGCAGCACCCGTTCCAAAAAAACTTAAGGCCCGAAGTAACTCGTCATATGTTAACTGAAAACCCCTTCTGTATATCGCTTCATTTTGGATTAGCTCGTTTCGAAGTTCACTCCTGATAAAGAACCATAATTCTTCACCATAACCTAGAGCAACAGCTACAGACCGAAATCCACACTTTACATAACCATAACCTACACATACGGATAAAATATGGATGGAATTTGAGACATATACTCATTAAAGTAACATAGACTTCGTGGACTAAGCGTGTTGTCCACATTAAGGACTGGACCGGCTTCCCCGCATCCCATGAAATCAATTTCGTTTGATGTAAGATTCTGAGAGTTCACGAATGGAATGTATCCGGGATCTTGGTAGTTAAATATAAAATACAAAGCCTATGCGTCATGACTAACGGGATATGGACTAGTTTTCTGACTCCTCACACGGACTCGCCCATTTAAGTTTTTGAGGAGGGTTAACTTCCGGGTTAACCGGTTCATTCTCTGGGACAAAAGAAGATGATGCCCCAATATCTTTTCGTTGCCCCTTTGGTAGACGAAGACGTCTCCAAGGTTGTGACATCCAATTTGATGATTTGTGTATTGGCTAGGTGTGATATTGTTCTTGATCGTTTCCCGATTCATGGTGGTTTTCCATTGTAAAAAATAAAGACAAGTATTTGATGAGAAAGAGATAGAAAAGTGTGAAGAGGAAGAGATAGAGACATACTTTAAATAGAAGAGTTTATGGGAAAAATAAAGAAAAAAAAACACAAAATTATAAAAAAATAAAAATACTGAATATAGATTTAAATTACGGGTTCTAGTCCCACAGGTGACAAAATTATAAAAATTTAGACATGACATAATATTGTACAAACTTATAAAAATTATAAATTTTTATTTAGTACGCATGAAATAATATTATGCAAAATTATAAAAATTATAAAATTTGATTTTATAAAATTATAAAAATTTAGTTGGGTGTGAGATTGGATGGATGGGATGTGAGGGTGTGTAAACATTAGGTTGGGTGTGGGTTTAGTTCTCATTAAATAGTCGTTAGATGACTTTCACCCCATTTGACTTATTATTCTGTTTTTAGCTAAACTTTTTTATTTAACCCGTTTGATATAAAAGGGTTGAAATTGCCACCTCCAAACATATTAACGGTATGCATTTGAATCCATAACACTGCCTTTTGTACTTATGAACATGAGATATTTTGTAAAATAAAAATCATACACCAGGGATTATGTTATTTCAACTCCAAGATACCCACACATGGCCGGATTTACATAGGGCCGAGGGGTTCACCGGAACCCCCCCGAGTTTTGAAATTATAGTAGAAAACTATATAGAAAAACTGGGGTGAACCCCTTAAAAAGTTGAAAACCGATCAAGATTAAATTTTGAGATGTGAATTTGAAGTGGAAACCGAAGATGTTGGTGATTATTTGTTATGGGGAAATGTCTGTGAAAACTTGAAAGCTTAATGGAGAACGTTGGTTTGGTGGACAAGATGAAGTTTAGAGAGAGAAGAGTAGAGAAAAGTGGATGTTGACAATTGCTTTAAGAGTAGTAAATGTAGAAAGAGTCATATTTGCCTCGGAAAACACATTTCTTCAATTTCAACATCAACCTCATTAGAAACAAACAATTGTTTGAAAACAAACCGTTTTTCATTGCATATATCATGGAAGAAATCAAGATTATGGGGTTTATGGGTCAAAAATAGGGCAAAGTTGGTCTCAATGGATTAGACAAATTGGTGCTCCTTTAGTTTTTAATAAAACATTGAAATACGTGCAAAGAACGGCTAATTAGCCAAAAGTGTCGGCTAAGCCGTTGGTATCAGACAACTAATTAGTCATTGATATCAGACGCCTAATTAGCCTGCCACATGTCGCTTATTCATTGGACCAGCGCTTTAGAATGAACTGAAATCTATGACGGATAATTAGCCGGCTATAGCCGCCAGTTGTGAGACAATGTCTATGAAATTAAATGCTAAAAGTCAATGTTATAAGTTGGTCAAATGTCTACTTTGGTGATTTACCTGCACTTACATGATTTAAACTCACGATACTTTTGTGGGGGTAATTGTTTTTTGTTTTTGTTTTTTATATACGTTTGAGCTTCATCGGAAGATGTTAAACTTATTATATGATTAAGTAAATAAGTATGAGTAGTTACAATATAATAAGTAAATAAGCGTGAAATGTTTTTTATCCGACCCATTTTAACCCGACTTGTTTTTTACAGTCGACCCGTTTTGAACACGCATTTTTTTGCCTACCCATTTTTTACCCTACTTAATGAGCCGCCCCTTTTATTTCACCCGTTCAAGAAAAACTCTAGATCCACCACTGCGTGTGTGTAGTAGGGTGATATAGAAGACCAACAGCTGGTTTTAAAGGAGATTTTGGTTTTTTTATTATTGTATCATATTGTTATTATGTGATGAACCTAACCTGACCCGAACAATCGAGGCGAACCAAACCGAAATTTTTTATGCCCCGCCCTATGAAATTGGAGCATCTAAAAACACTGAACCCTCTGAAAAATTTCCTGAATTCGCCACTGCCACCAACCACACGAGTCTCCTTATCAAATAGCAAATAATATGCAACCGTAGCCTGATATGAACAAATAGCAAAAGATTTCAACTTTTTGCAAAATTATAACAAAAGTAATGAAATAACACACATCATCTTGTATACGGATTTGAAGTGATCGAGTCAATTGGCTTCTTTCAAAACCCATGTTGAGTACTTTTTTAATGATTTCAGCTGACAATTATAAGAAACATCAAGTTAGATAACACATTATATAATGATACTACACACGGGGTGAAAACTATTAATACATAAGTTTTTTAAATTTTATTTAGAATATTTTACAGATGTAAAAATGTATTACACATACTAAGAATAGAAAACAAAACTCAAAATATGAAAAAAAATAATATATAATTTACGTCAATTACTATTTAATGTAATTTGACTTTCATTTACTATTTGATTGAAAATAAAAGCTACATAATTAGATTTCAAAGTTTTTTATAATGGAGGAATAATTTAAAAAAATATGTTTTATTAGTATAACTAGTTTAGATCCCGTGTCTACACACGGGGTGAAAACTGAAAAATATCAATATATAAATTATTTAAATCTTTATGTATATAATTTACAGGTGTAAAAATATATTATATATACTAAGTATAGAAACAAACTCAAAATATGTAAAAATTAATATATAATTGGGTTTCGAAAGTACGTTAATTACTATTTAATATAATTTGACTTTCATTTACTATTTAATTGAAATAAAAGTTATATAATTAAATTTTAAAGTTTTTTAAAATAAGGGATAATTTAAAATAAATGTGTTTTATTGGTATACTTAGTATTTTCTTTAAATATATATTATTATTAAAAGATATACGTGCATTAAACAAGAGAGAGACGGGAGAAAAATGATAAGAATGAATATGGAGGCGACACGTGTCACTTAAAAACCTTTATTTATTATATAGTATAGATTAGTAACTTATTAAAAGATATGGGTGCATTTAATAAGAGAGAGAGGCGGGAAAAGAATGATGAGATTGAATATGGAGACGACACGTGTCATACAAAAACCTTTATTTATTATATAGTATAGATTTGTGGTGAGTCCACAATGTCGCAATTGGAGGCATCCAGCACTTTCCTTGTAATTGAACCGTAGGAAAGTGGGTTACAGTTTTATTAAAATAATAATAAAAATAATAATAACGATACTCTCGTTATTCATGGGAAATACACCAGTACAATACCGTTATACAAATACGAACAAATATAAAGATAAATTACAAAAATATCTAATTAAGATTATTCAAACCGTAGTCTTCAATGATATTCTTGATTCCAACGTCTTCGACTAGCCGAGTCATCTACTCTGTTCTTGACTGCAATAATGAACACACAAAATGTTGAACAGTTTTGGCCGAGAATCGTGTTTAACACGATGCCCTTAAAACAGATTCCGTGTCTCCTCTTAGATGAACACGTCTGTCTCTCTGGGTACAACAGCCGAAGCAGTGTGTACTGCCGGGAATAGCTCTCGCGCTTGAGTTAGCACCGGGTTATGGTGTTAGAAATGGTAGGAAAAATATGAAGTTGGTGTTGATGAAGAATTAGAGAGTTTCATCTCTAAATTATGTTGGAACTAATTCTCTAGATTTTTTTTTCACTTTTTCTCCTTGTCTTCTACATCATTTTAAAAGACTTCATATTTAATACTAGATTAATATAATATAACTCTATATTTTAATTTGTATTAAACACAAAAAGAGTTCAATATAAATTTATGAGACAAAACCAAAACCACCATATGATTCATGACAAGGAATTAAGTGTCAAAATTAAAATACTCACAATTTTTATGACAAATTATTTGTTAGCATTAAATCAATAGATGCCACAAATTTCTACTAGAATCACCCTAAGTTTCACATTTTCCATTCCAACCACTCAACTTCGAGCATCGATGACACATTCATCTTCGCTCCGTTTTGGACGTGTTTTTGGTTCGTTATGATACTCTCACAACATAAAACACAAACCCATAAATAGTTATTTATATAACGCATATATAAATACAATTATTTACGTCCAAAATTAGTGAAAAATCATGTTCACTAAAATTTTTCCAACATGAACCATTACATAATGGTTACCATGCATGTGCGTAGTTGTAAGGGCTTGATGTTGTAGGAACTCTTCTGGACCTTTCCATAGCGGGAAGCAAGTCGTGCTGCCTTTATTGGTTAAATGGTGAACAATTATGCTTGTTGGTAATCAAGATTCTGGTGTAAGCATAAACATCTAGTGTTCTTGTAACATTTCTCATAAACATATGAATCGATACAACTCATTGAATGTTCAAGTGAAAACATTCATATATAATTAATGACTTGTTTAACTCGTCCAGAAGTGAACTTTGAATGTTTGCCCATTGTTCTTCACCGTAACTGAGACAAACGACTATTGTCTGAAATCCATAATTCCCATCAAGGTCTATGTTTTGTACACGTGTGATGTAAGGATGAAGATATTAATGGTTGTGAATAGCCTTTTTGAAAGTTCATATATTAACTATTTCTAGCTCGTTTCGCATTTACGTCCATAAAATCAAATAATTGATAGAATCTTCTATCAAACCATATAATAAAATAAAAAAAGGTTTTATTAAAAAAAACATTTTATTAAAAAGTTATATTTAAACGTTTTAGTAAAAATAATTTAAAAACCTTTTATTTCCTATTTAGAAATACATTATTTGACACACCCCTAGAAAGCTATATGGTCGTATAGCATTTCTATACGATCGTAGTATAGTTTTGATTGACTAATGAATATGAGGCTAGATGGTGTACATACAGAAACACCTTCTTTTAGGGGGTGTTTGGATTTACTTTTCAAACAACTTATTAACTTATTACCTTTTTCAAAAAGGTAATAAGTCAAAAGTTCATTTGGATAAATGATAAAAAAGTCATTTTTAAAACAGATGAAAAGTCATTTTTGAAAAGTAGAAAATTCTAACTTTTAGAAGAAGTCAAAAGTAGTTTTAAATAAGTAATCCCAAACACCCCCTTAAATACTTTTAATAAATTAATATATTTTACAAACCATTTCCTAAAAACCTTTTTAAGTTATACATTTTTGTTTTAGTTTTTAATAAAAACACATGTTTTTCAAAAAAATGATTTATAATATTTGTTTCAACAAAAAGTATTACAATTGTGCAATATAGCACAAAGTTACTTGATATTGATCTTTTCCAACAATATTTTCAATACAATTAGATTATGTATTTAAACTATTTTTTTTATTTTTAATTTAAAAAATAATAACAATATTATTATTTTAGTAATTATAGAAGACAAGAGAAAATTGGTTTAGTAGAAAATACATAAAAAGCATTTTTTTAACAGTCAACAAACAGATAATTGCCTAGATACTCCGTACGGGGTGACCCATTGGCAAAAGGCCACCGCCAGCTGGCCCAACCCAGCCATACGGAGCCCTTAAGCGCCCCAAGTTATCTCCAGTTTCGGGGAAAACCCATCCTCCCTAAAGCCCACCGGTGATAAAAAAACATTTTAATTTTGAAATGGTTATGATGTTTATATGGAAAATGATTGATGTGTGCCGTTTGGAAAAAAAATAACCTACACGGAATTTATGATGTTAGAATGTACATAAAATGCTAAAAAAACATTAAATAATCATAATTCTCAACCACAATCTCCTCAAACACCAATATTTGATAATGGAGAACTAACAAATTCCTCATTTTCAATCTACAAAATCTCCAGCCTATATCTCATGGTTACAACAATTACATTCAATAGCCTATTTTCTATTTTCCATTTCCTATTTTATCTTCCTTTTGTGTTTTATATACATCAAATTTCTGTCATTGGTTCGGTTCCCATCAAAAACTCGTTTAGTTAGACGGGAACCGAACCAACAACTAGATTGTGGTATGATACAGTAGTGAATAAACGAATATGGCTAAGTTAGTCAAGGTTAGAAACCTGTACATGGTTATGCTATACATCGTCATGGCTCTGATTGCGATCTGGACCCCACCAGCAGCCAACCGAAACCAGGATTTATGGTCAGATGGGGTCCGTATGATTCCCGACAACACAGACAACAATGGTTTCATGAAGATTGTAGTTTTGACCCGTCAAATCATCTTCAATGGTGGAACACCAGCTTCTTCATGGTGCCCTGTATATGTACTTACAGCACAGCAGTTTGCAGGATTTTTGCAAGCCTGTTGTGAAGAACCCTTAAAATCTTCATTGACCAGACAGTTTGACTTTTTTCGGTTGCATGTCGGTTTCTGGTCTGGTTGGCAGCAGGCTTGCAAATTCTTCGTTGACCCGACAGTTTGTCTTTCACATGAAGAACCCGTGAAATCCACTTTTAATGGTTTTTGAAACTAATTGAGTGTTGCTTGTTTACTTCTCAACTGCTTTTTTTATCTGCTTTCGCCATTTCAGCTTCCTTTTCGGCTTTCTTTCTTTCAAGTTCAGCCTGTTTAAGGTTCTCCTCATAGCATTTTCCAAAGAGCCTCACAAAGTTTAGAAGGGTTTGAGTAGCTGCACAATCAATAAACAGACATAATAAAAGGTTAAAACGGGTCGGGTGGTACGGGTTGGGTAACCTGTCAAAATGAGTAATTTTGTGTGGATTGAAATGGGTCGGGCTGTGTTGTGGTCCAAAACTTTCAGATATTTTATAACTAGTTAATGTGTCAAATATGATGTAATAATCTAATCTTTTGAGTAAAATGATTCAAGAGGTTCTACTCATTAATAATTATAGTTGGGGTGATTTTTGACCTGTTCGGCCCGTTTCCTATTAAGCTAACTGTTTATTTTTTACGGGTTGGGTTGGACACATACCTTGTTCAAAAGGGCAACGACTAGGGTCTTCACCAAAATACATGGCCAATGCATCAGCATTTCTACCCTGTAACAGTAACAATTTAAAACAATAATCCAGAAAAAGAACATATGTACTTTCAAGCAATTTCACTTTTCAATTTTAGGGAACATACTTTCAAAATCAGCATTCAAGGGCCTGTGTTATAAGTTCATAATAAAATAAAGGGCGGTTGAAAGTATGTTCCCTAAAATAGAGATTGACTAAAGGTATGTTCCTTTTACATGAAATTTGCCCTAAATTAATAGGAATTTACCACAACGGTATAGAAATTTGTTACACTTGTCACATCCGCCTCAGAATGGTCAATGAACTGCATCAATGTCTAGCAACATGAGAAAACCCTTAATCAGAATTTATATTCCTGAACCTTAATCAGAAAAAATTCAAAGCTTGAACTAATTATATTTTTATTTTCCAAATTAAGTAATATTAGGCGATATTATTAGTATAGGGGCCGGCCCATTTATGCTATGTCAGCCGGCCCTAGGTTCCTGTGTAGATCCCTATATATATGTCATATTGTAATACAAATCAATATACAATACAATTTACCAAGTTTATCTTGGTATCAGAGCAAGGTTCGGGATACAAACCCTAGCCGCCGCCTCCGGTTCCTGGTTCTAAATCCGGTTACTGTTCATCGCCACTGTTCATCGGGTACTGTTCCCCGTACTGTTCATCAGTTTTTTTTGTTTTGTTTTATTTTTATTTTTTTTATCAATCACACAATGGCAAACCCGATTGTAGCCCTCACCTCAACCGAGAAAACTTCCCACAACTCTCACAAGTTTAGTTTCACGCTATCTCCAACAAACTATGGTCACTGAAAACTTTTGATTCAGCCTTTTCTTACTACACATGGTTTATTCGGCTACGCTGATGGGAGTATTCCCTGCCTTCCTTCAACGATCTCCTCTCCAGGAACTTCTGGAAAGGAGGATGCTGTTGTTGTCACCAGACCCAATCCCGATTACACGATATGGTTGTCTAATGATTACCATGTTCATATGATGATTATTTCAACCATCTCTGAGACATCTTTAGCATGTTCAAGGTACAACTTCTCGGGATCTGTGGCTCAGCCTTGAACGTGCTTATGCTCCAAATACCTCTTCTAAAGAATTTACCCTGAAAACACAACTACTGAAAATACAGATGAAAGCAGATGAGACATCTGTTGCCTACCTTGCCAGGGCACAAGAGTATCTCAATGCCCTTGCAAATATTGGGCGGCCAATGCCTGACGCAGATATAGTGATGTTAGTTGTTGCAGGTCTTCGCGAAGAATACAACGGGCTCAAACAAAGTTTCCTTGCGAGACAGTTCACAACTGTCTTCTCCGAGCTTCCTGGTCTACTTGCAGACCACGAGTTTTTGATACACAAACCGACTACTGACACCATACCTAGTCAAGCCTTCACGGCTGCCACAGCAGCCAGCCCGTTTCTGCCTCCGGGTGATACGATTCAAGCCATTCAACAACTGGTTGCCTGCTTAGGCTTTCAGTTGCAACCATCTGTAGGTCTGTCCCAAGCTGCTGCTCCTCAAGATTTTTACTCCAACCGGTCCGGTCAATCAAACTATAGTTGCAGCCGAGGTTCTTATCGCGGCGGTCGCGGTGGCCGTGGAAACAACAACTACAACCGTAATCAACGAAGCAACAATCGCAACCCAGGTCAGTTTAGTTGGGCTTCTAATCAAAACACCGTTTATGGAACTTGTAACATGTGTGGAATTGGACATGTACCATCTCAATGTCCAAACCGAGACCCATCCACCTTCCGAACGAGACAGCCGTCCGCCAACTTTGCTGACTATCGCTCATAAGCATCCCCATCATGGCTCCCGGACACGGGCTCCAACAATCATGAAGCACCGGATACGTCAGGTTTTGACTCCGCCGAGTCCTACTACAGTGATGACAATCTCCGTGTTGGTAATGGTAAGGCTCTCCCCATTTTACACATTGGCTCCTCCACACTTTCCTCACCTAATAAAACCTTTTACCTGAAACATATACTTCATGTATCAGCTATCAAGAAACACCTTCTTTCTGCACAAAATTTTTGCACGATAATCATGTTTATTTTGAATTTCACGCAACTTTTTTTGCTGTGAAGGACAAGTATACACACATTACCCTCCTCACGGGTCCAAGTGACAGTTGACTCTACTCTATCAACCTTCCGCTCAGTCGACCAGTTCCAAAAGTTGCTTTCTCAACATCTCGTGCTACAACAACCACATGGCATCAACGATTGGGACATCCACATTCCCAGTTGTTTCAGACTATGCTTTCCAAATACTGTTTACCTATTTCTGCTAAGACTTTTGATTTTAATTGTGTTTCTTGTTCAGTTGGAAAATCTTCCAAACTCAATTTATTATCATCTGATTATAAAAGTACTCGTATTTTAGATTTAATTTTCTGTGATGTTTGGGGACCATCCCCTGTGACTTCATTTGATGGTCATAACTACTTTCTTCTGTGTGTTGATCATTTTTCTAAATTTATATGGTTGTTTCCCTTAAAACAAAAATCTGATGTGTTTGCAACCTTTAAACAATTTGTCACCATGGCTGAACGACAATTTTCCACTAAACTAAAAACTGTCCAAATTGATTGGGGAGGTGAATTCAGAGACCTTTCATCTTTATTTGCTTCCATTGGCATTATTCATCGTCTCTCTTGCCCTCAGACCAGTGAACAAAACGGTGTCGTTGAAAGACGTCATCGTCATGTTGTTGAAACCGGTCTTACCCTAATGGCACAATCCCATGTTCCTCAACGTTTCTGGCATTATGCCTTTGAAACGGCAGTTTACCTAATCAATCGGATGCCCTCTCGTACAAACTCCTCCATATCTCCATTTGAACACCTATTCCAACACAAACCCGACTTTTCCTTTCTTCGTGTCTTCGATTGCCAATGTTCTCATCTCCGTCCCTATAATCCACACAAAATGGATTTTCGCTCTACACCGTGTTTCTTTCTTGGTTATAGTACATCTCATCACGGATACCGATGCTTTGACCCCGTCTCCGAACGCATATATATTGCCCGTCACGTTCGGTTCCATGAAACCGTGTTTCCCTTTTTCCCAAAGTCCACCGTACCTCCACCCTCCCCATCTCCTGATCCTTATGTCTCCTCTTTTCCAACGGAATCTATGCCTATACCCACTACCATGGACTCCCAACAAACCACACCCGCTTCACCTATTCCTACACAATCTACTATTCCATCAACCTAAACCTACTCTCGTCGGACCACAACTCAACCGAACCCTTCAGTTTCTGCCTTTGACCACTACCAACAATCTCACTCCAACTCTACCACTCCCATTCCCCATCCTGACCAGCCGCATACTACGGTGTCCTCCACCACCCAAACAGCCACACCACAGCCATCCGCCACCACACAAACAACCCCAAACCCACCATCCGCCCCCACGCTGCTACCACCTCCTCCACGCCATCGCCCAGCTAACCTGAGACCGCAACCCAAACAAACTAATCCATACAATCCCTCCTCGTTTCATACCTCCACCCAAGACACTGAACCTACCTCATTTACCATTGCCAACACAGATTCTCACTGGCGTAAGGCTATGGCGGATGAATACTCGACTCTTATCCGTAATGGTATGTGGTCTTTGGTCCCTCGTGTTCCAAATACAAATTTGGTTGATTGCAAATGGGTTTATAAAGTAAAACGAGACCAACATGGGTTTATTAGGCGCTATAAGGCGCGTTTGGTTGCAAAAGGCTTTAATCAGCAACCGGGTATAGATTACACAAAACATTTAGTCCCGTGGTGAAATCTACCACGATCAGAGTTGTTCTCTCCTTAGCTGTCACCAAACAATGGTCACTACGACAGCTTGATGTACAAAACGCCTTCTTACATGGTGATTTGAAGGAAACATTTTATCTAAAGCAACCACAAGGCTTTGTTGATCCCCATAAGCCAAATCATGTGTGTCTCTTGCACAAGTCTTTGTATGGTCTCAAACAATAGTTTATCTAAAGCAACCACAAGGCTTTGTTGATCCCCATAAGCCAAATCATGTGTGTCTCTTGCACAAGTCTTTGTATGGTCTCAAACAAGCACCACGGGCCTGGTTCGAATGGCTCTCCTCGGTTTTGACAACTCTTGGTTTTCGAGGATCCAAAACGGATCCTTCTTTGTTTATTTTTTCCCACAATGGGATCCTTCTCTATATGCTTGTGTATGTAGATGATATTATTTTGACAGGGAACAATAAACAGGCTATTGATCACGTGGTACACAGTCTCAGTCAGTCGTTTGCAATCCAAGACATGGGGCCGTTATCCTATTTTTTGGGCATTGAGATTGCTCGAAAAGGGTCTGATATCATTCTCTCGCAGCAGAAATACATAAATAAATTGCTGACTAGAGCCAACTTGTCTCATTCTAAACCAGTTCCATCACCTTGCACCACCAGCGCCCCACTTTCTGTGGGTGACAGTCCTCCTTTTGATGATCCGGTAAAATACAGGCAAATGGTTGGTGCCCTACAATATGTTACTCTATCGGGACCTGACATCACATTTGCAGTTAATAAAGTGTGTCAGTTCATGCATTCACCTACTGAAAATCATTGGTCAGATGTGAAGCGAATTCTAAGATATCTACATGGGACTGATAATCATGGTCTATTGGTTTCTAGCTCCTCCTCTCCTATTTTACATGCTTATACGGATGTTACTGATGTGACCGCCTTCTCTGATGCTGACTGGGCTGGATGCCCGGTTGACCGTCGATCCAACGGGGGGGGGGGGTATGCTATTTACCTTGGATCAGATCTTGTTTCATGGTCTGCTAGAAAACAGAAGACTGTATCTCGGTCATCCACTGAATCGGAGTACAAAGCCTTAGATGATACAGTTGCCGAATTGACATGGCTTGAAACATTACTGAGAGAACTTCGTGTTCAGATGCACTCGGTTCCTGTTCTGTGGTGCGATAACTTGGGAGCCACTTATCTGTCTGCTAATCCGGTCTTTCATGCTAGAACCAAACATGTGGAAGTAGATTTTCATTTCGTTCGAGAGAAGGTTGCACAATGGAAGTTACATGTTCAGTTTATCTCTATCCATGATCAAATTGCTAACGTTTTCACAAAGCCGCTGCCATCAGAACGTTTTATTCATTTGAAGTCCAAGCTAAGAGTTGGTCCCCAGCCTTAGCTTGAGGGGGAATATTAGGCGATATTATTAGTATAGGGGCCGACCCATTTATGCTATGTCAGCCGGCCCTAGGTTCCTGTGTAGATCCCTATATATATGTCATATTGTAATCCTAGAATACACAAATCAATATAAAATACAATTACGCGTTCGGAGACGGGGTCAAAGCATCGGTATCCGTGATGAGATGTACTATAACCAAGAAAGACACACGGTGTAGAGCGAAAATCCATTTTGTGTGGATTATAGGGACGGAGATGAGGAAAACATTGGCAACCGAAGACACGAAGAAAGGAAAAGTCGGGTTTGTGTTGGAATAGGTGTTCAAATGGAGATATGGTGGAGTTTGTACGAGAGGGCATCCGATTGATTAGGTAAACTGCCATTTCAAAGGCATAATGCCATAAACGTTGAGGAACAATAAAAAACATGCTTTTATTATAATCTAAATAGAGCTTTAATAAGCCTTTATTTTTATATTTATAGTGTAAAGCTTTAAATGAACCATTTAGAAGATTAAGAGCTAGAAGGTCACTTGACCCCTTAGCTCTGCTTAACGTTTTTTAGGACACCGTGTGGAATTTAGTTAGAGGCGGCAATGTTGACCCATTTATTTGTGAATAGTACAAGTAGACAACTTGGCCATGGCTTATATCTCAAATGGGTCAAATCAACAAAAGATTAAGATAAAAGAGAAGCGGGTCCAATGGGTCAAACGGGCTAAAAGTTCCCAAAGGCTAATTTCAATGCATAATTGCATACAACCTCCTAAATTTTATTATTCAAAGATTTAAATTATTATTGTAATACTATTGTACTTGTAATCAGAATTAGCGCGCTAATCATTTATAAAAAGTAGGATGTTTACCTACCTTGTGAAAACCTTCAGATATCGGGCCATCATTTGCAGATGCCTCTAGTTCTTGCTTCACTTTTTTCAGTCCAGTGCTAAGGGCTAGCATTTCTTCTGCTAAAGTTTTCAATTGTATCTGCAAGTTAAGCCTATGATAAATAAACTACTAACAGTCTCAACTATAAATCAATATTCAATATCAGTTTTTTTTTTAATTCAAACCTTTGTTGCAGCTTCTAAGTTAACAAAATCCTCATGGAAATCTAGAAGGGCTGGTGATTTGGAGGCAAGAACCTATAGACGGAAAAAAAGTTAAGCCATGTCAGCAAAATTAGGGGTGTAAACGAGCCGAGCCGAGCCCGAGCTTGCCCCGCTTAGAGCTCTATATCTAAAGCTCGAGCTTGGCTCGTTTATTATTAATTAATTATTTAATTATCTTATTTATATATTTTTATATATATTTATAATCATAATTTTTATATATAACATAATATATATTATTTAATTAATTTTATATATAATAATCATTATTATATAAAGATACATTTAATACATTAAATAAAAATTATACAAATAAAAGGCTTGTCTAGACTCGCAAATCTGCTCAAGCTCGATATGTGGCTTGAGCTCGTTTATTAAATGAGCCCCAATATAACCTCGAGCTCAGGCTAGAGCTCGTTTAATCTCGGCTCGACTAGAGTTTTTAGCAAGCCGATCTTGAGTAGCTCATGGGCATCTCGGCTCATTTACCTCCCTATCAGCAATTAAGGTACATATGGACTTCAATATTTTTCCTTTTGGGAGTGTAGACTGTTCAACCGTTTCTTTTTTTAAGACCGGTTCAACCGTTTCTTTTTGTAAAACTGCAATACAAGTGTTAAGGCGTGTTGTACCTTGCAGAGATAGTGCATTAAAGTCATCCTGCTGTTTGAAGCGCGTGTATCCGTCAATTTTAAAAGACTATCCAACTTGAAACCAACTGCAGCACCTGCAAATTTTAGGCAACATGACGGAACCTGTGAATAAAAACCAATGATTTTTTGTTAATGAAAGTCTAGTGATGTTATTACCTCTAGCAGTTCCTTGATTTAATGTATTCCCCAGATATAAAATTCTCTTAATGATTTCCTTGAATTTGACAGATCTCCGGACCTAATAAACCAAAAACGGAACCAGATTACATAAAAATTAAATTTGATAAAAAAACATAGAGCTAGAGGTGACAAAATGGACAGGGCAGGCGGGTTGAATAATGAGTCAAAATGGGTTCATATAAAAAAATGTTTGTTTATTAGCTTGCATCAAACATGTTAGGTCAGGCTAGAACGACCCGTGAAAACTTCTTTGTCCATTTTCTAATGTTATGAATATTCAATGTGCTAAATAAGATTAAAGAAACTATATTTTTACAAACATAATGGAACATTCTTTAATAAAGAAATTTAGGAGGTTATAAATTTTTAATCCTTTTGAGTACACTGATGTGACTTTTAACCTGTTTGACTCATTCAATCCACTCCTTTTTGGTTAATCCTTTAGCTTAACCCATTTAAGAATTTGACCTGTTAGAGATAAAAGATAACCAACATCAACCCGTTATATGTTAACGGGTCGAAATTTCAACCTCATTGCATTTATGATAATGGAGCACCTCGTCACAGGCAGAGTTTACAATGTTTAAACTCTTCTTAAAATCTGCAAGCTGCAAGAAAGGAGAAATGAGATGATGAAATAAACAAAGACCAAGACACTTAGGATTGGCAGGTATTCAACCCATGAACACAAACCTGAGTGTTAAACTGAATTTTGAACAAAAAAGCATTTAATTTTGTCTCCATACGTGGCACCTTCATTAGCTCTAGGAAAAACTGCAAGATAGTTACATTCTTGAGTATGAGCTCATGAGTATGACTTCATATTAACTTGAACTTTAACAGACCAGGGTCAATGGTAACAAAATGAGGGCCTAACACGAAATTTGCGAGTTTGGGTTTAGGCTGAACAGGTTAGGGTCAGTTTCTGACCTACGAACACGTTTAGCTAACGGGTCGTGTGCAGATTGACCCATTTAACTGTTTATATTTGTAACTTTCTAAAAGATGTTTTATGTCATAACTTAAACTGATTAGGTATTCTATGCTAAAATTTAAAAGAGAAATGAACATCCGGTTTATAGTCTAAACGTAATTACTTTATATTCAATGTATTTTTTGTTATAAAGTTGTAATTTTCAAGTAATAATATGCAAAAAATTAAATTAAAATAAAAAAAACTGGGTACACAGGTTGTGTTCGTATCACCCCGCAAAAACTCATGTCGTGTACGAGTTCGTGTGTCTAACACAATTTTCAGGTTCGACCCACCAACCCATGAACACGACCCATTTCACACCCATAGGTGACGCTAATGCAACTTAAAAGGTCAAACAATAGAAGAATTTAACAAAGCCAAGGGACCATTTTTGTATTTCATTTAAAATAATATGAATACTTTCCGAGTAGATTAAAAATGTTTAATCCTTACATCCACACAAATTCTAAATAAGATATGTTGTTCATACATGGATATTATAAGAAAAAAATGTATTATGATCTTGATACTCACATGCTCACACTTGCCCAATTTATCAATGTCACCTGTATAATTCTGAACAGTCACAATGCATACGATCAATACTTGAATGAAGAAAAAAAAATTCTTAAATATTTAAACCATTTAGAACCAAGTAAATGCATTAGTGAGTGAGTCGTGGCTTCACCTTGAGTTGATCCATCTCTTCTTTAGTAGGACAGAATTTGAGAATATTTTCTACTTGATCAACATCTAAAAGTGTGTCATCCATAGCTAAAACCGCATCCTGTTCAAAGCTATTGATGTAAAAATACTTTTTTGGAAATAAAATGATGTTTATATGTACTAAAAATCAGATTAAAAATTCAGATGTAATAAAACAGGCTGTAGAAGATAGTGTCTGAAGGTGCTTCACTTTCTTGAAGATAATCATATAACCAAATGAGTAAATAGGTAATTTTAGTTTACCCCTAGATGTATGAAACTGAATATCCAAAACCGATTATATAACTTCTAAATAATCAGATAATCATAAATAGAATTTCTCCATTGTAACATTAATCAAATAACTAGTTTCAAAACATCACCTAAGTATCTAAATGCATACTTATAAATCCAATTAGATATAGACATTATTTAAAAACATGATATATGCACTTACCACCAGATCAGGAAGTGGCATTTTAACCTTTGTAAGCATGATTTCCGTGTTATTAGCCCTCCTCAGATCAATCTAGAAAACAAGAATGCCATCGAAAAAAATTATTAACAAATACCAATAATGACATCTTTCTATTACAGATATAAAACCAAAATAATGAAAAGTAAAAGGTAATTAAAAGGATTAGGTACTCAATTTACACTGCCTTACCAATTGGACTTTTTCAGGTTTTGAACTAGAAGCCTTTTTCTTATCAGCCTCTTTAGGAGCAGCTTTTTTGGTGGCAATGTTAGAGAAAAGTGTCTCAAGTTCTGATACATCAAATTCAGGCGGACTACAATTCAATAGCACAACAATAGTCGTTAGAATAAATGAAATATAAATGCATGCATATATTGTACTTTATAGCATGGAGAAATAAAAATAAGATTTTGATTAGCAAGATTACGTTATTTTTACGAAAGAAGAATGAAGCACCAATAGATAGAAACCAAAGAAGAATGATGGTTACCCTTGTCTTTGCAGTTCCTCCCACAAGCTTCCTTGCATAGCCCTGGCTACCTTGTTCCAGTGCAATGGCTTTAGGTTAGATTTTTTCACTGCAGGTCCACGTCCACGCCCTCTACCTGGGCCACCACCTAGTCGGCCAGGTGGAGGCGGAGGGCCACCGGGAGGTCCGGGTGCTCCAGGAGGTGGCGGAGGTCCAGGTGCTCCAGGCGGTGGCGGAGGTCCTAGTGCTCCTCTAGGTGGTGGTGGAGGTGGAGGTGCTCCTCCAGGTGGTGGAGGAGGTGGAGGTGCTCCTCCAGGTGGTGGAGGAGGTGGAGGTGCTCCTCCAGGTGGTGGGGGAGGTGGAGGAAGTGCTCCTCCAGGTGGTGGGGAAAGTGGTGGAGGTGCTCCTCCAGGTGGTGGAGGAGGTGCGGGTGCCGGTGGAGGTGGTGCTCCATGCATCGGTGGAGGAGGTGGAGGTGTGCCACTACCAGGAAACAGTGGAGGAGGTGGTGCCCTAGGGAATGTGGTTGGGATAGGAGTGTGTCCACTACTTAAAGGAGATTGAGGGGGGGCTTCATGCATAGGGGGCGGTGGTGGAGATGGGGGTCCATGTGTTGGAGGTGGTAAAAGAGATGGAGCTCCATGGATTGGAGGTGGAGGAGGAGGTGAAGGTGGTGGTGGTGGTGGAGCTGAAGCACCTTGCATAAGAGGTGTGGAAGTTTTAGATGGAGCAAGAGCTTCATACATTGGAGGTGGTGCTGGTGAAGGCGGAGCAACTTGCAAGGAATGTAGAGATGGGGGTCCGTGTGGTGTAGATGGAGATGGGCGAGGAACAGATGGGGCTTCACCTACTCGAGGTGGTAAAGGTGGAGATCGATTTTGATATACAAGATCTGAGGGTTGAGGACCTTTTAATTCAAGTGTGGGTGGTTGTGGAGCTTCTGTACTTTGTGTCGGTGGAGCTTGTGTGCTTTGTATCGGTGGCAAAGACAAAGTAGGTGGAAATACCAAACGATCTCGTACGGGTTTTTCAATTGTAGAAGCATCACCAAGTGATTGGGAGGCAGGAGGCGGGGGTGGGAGTGGAACAGGTGATAAGGATGTTGCTAGACTTCCATCACTTGCCGCCAATGGTGGTAAGCATGTATCCACACTAGTATCCTGAGCAGAGGCTAATGGTGGTTGTGAGAGATTGGACAAAGAACTTGGAGGTGGAGGAGGCGATAGTAGTGGTGGTGGTGAAGGGGACGCCGCTGTTTCAATTTCCAAATTCTTCAAATCTTTTGGCAATTCAAGTGGTCCATCATATGTTTTTGTCACTTGTTTCACATCCAAAGATGGTGGACAAGAAGCTTGTTTCTTTGATCCTTTTTTCTTCTCTACTAACTGAGAATCCTTCAATGGTGTCAACACAGGTGGTGCACTCATATGCCTAGAATACGGATAATATACATGCATTGAATTCATAAACGACCCTTTATTAGACGGAATCCACCGTGAAACAGCATTCGGTTTTGCCTGTCTTATGCCTGGCAGGATTTCTTTTTTTGAACTTTTTCGACAAGCGAGCTCCACCTTCTTCACCCTTTGATTCTCGTCTTTATCTTTAACAACTTTCATTTCCTCTACTAAATCATTAGATTTCACTTTTGAGCTATCCACCTTATCACTGTCACCCATACCCACAATTGTAGACTTCAAATCATTGTCTTTGACTTTCATAGGCTTCAAATCAACATCTTTGACTATTGTAGACTTCATATCAACCTCTTCGATTATTGAAGACATCATATCGACCTCTTTGACTATTGTAGGCTTCAAGTCAATGTCTTTGATGATTGTAGGCTTCAACTCAACGTCTTCGACTATTGTAGGCTTCAAATCAACACTTTTTTCTACTGAATCTTTTATGTTAATGTCTTCCACCAATTGCAGACTCAGGTCAACCTCAACATGATGGTTCTGATTCCTGTCATCTGACACATGAGGTTGAGATGAATGTAGTTCAACTTCAAATCCAGAAATATTGTCTTCAAGTAAATCTGTATGGTCCACTTTAGAATCTTGAATGTCAACCACATTACTGAATATGTCTTCAACCTCAAAGAACTCATCAGCCGAACCACTGCCAGTTGTATCACTGCCATCAGCAGATACTCTGTCTGTGCTGATAATAGATGGTAGAGGATCAGCATCCACAAAAAGTACCTGACACAGATTTGGTATGCATTTAACTTCTGTGGTCATTAACCCATTTCTAGTAGAGGTAGCAAGATGTGCGGTCAGGTTGACCCGCAATATGTTTTCTGTCCGTTTTGTAAATAATTAAGATGTTAATTACGATCATAAAACAATAATATAAGAAAATATTCTAAATATTTGAGTAAAACGATTAGAAGGTTGTATGCATTAATAACAGACGTTAGACGACTTTCAATCCACTCCCTTTTAGATATCTTTTCTTTGTTTGGCATGTTTCAGATAAAACAAACCCAAATCGACTCACTCTTAAGTAAATGGGTTGAAATTGCCACCTCTAATTCCGGCATCGAAAAATCCAAGTCATGGGCCTACCTCCGCCTTGAAGTCTTTTGGCATCTGATCCCGGGCATCCCACATACGATCAACTTCATCACGACCCAGCATCAATACATGCCCTCGGATAAAAGCCGCATGGAACACTACTCTGAACAGCATATCCTCCTTTACATTATCATCATCTAAATGAATGCACTCAAGAACAACATCCCCTTGAACACGAAAATGAATATCTATTTTCGCGAGTTGACATTCGTCCTGCAACCGTAAGCTACAAGATTATATCACAAAGCAAGTTGTGTTTCCATATGTTTTTAATAGATGTGGGAATTTCGACCCACTACTCGTAAGTGGGTCGATTCAAGTTAACAAGCATACAGAAATGCTTAAAAGGAAACTAGGTCAAATGGTTTAAACGTTTAAAGTTTCCCAAAGTGTTATCTTTATTCAAATAATAAGACTGTTATTGAAATAACATAACTTTCGCACTATAAAAGTTCTAGATCAAAAAAAGTTGTGGGTCAACCAAACCCGTAGAAAATTTCCCGTTTTGCCACCTCTAGTTTTCATTAACATGGAAGCAAATAAGTTTACCATTCGATAATAGCGAGCATGATTCTTGGTGTTTATGGTTGAAAATAAAAGCTTACAGCTTTTACTATATGCTGTTGAAAACGGGTCATAACCGTATATACGGATAACAGGTCGGCAACCCTTTCCACCTATTAAAGGAAGGACGCGAAGTATAACACAATCCAAAGCTAAAGGTACTTCTTCAGGTGGCCAATCAATCCCTAAATTTCTCTTGGTGGTGTACTGAAGATACCTCAGTTGTGACGGTTGAGGATTTAAAGGCGACAAAATATAAAGAAGTTCACGTGGAGCTTGTTTATACACCATTTCAAGTGTTTTTTGTTCACCAGTATATTGTTTTCTAAACAAAAGAAGCCCAGCAAGTATAAAGGCAAGCACAGGCCACCCTCCTCTTTCACAATGCATTAAAAGAACGTTCTTTTGACCCGAAAGTGATAGCCAGCTTTCGCAGGACTGTAGAAAGAGATTGACAATTTCTAATTGTAATATGGGACACCCTTCATATTGCCAAGGGTACTCCATGATTTTCATATCATATTCAGATAAGAAAGCAGAAAGGTGGGTCTTTTTGTCATCGCTTTCTTTGAAGTTATAAACCATGAAAGAAGAATCAGGATAGTATTCTTGAAGCTGAGCTACAATGCCACCCATGTATGTTTTGTATGTGTCTGCTTCTAGCACTTTAGTTGAGAAGCAGCAATCAAAGACTGATATATAAATGAAAGAGAAGTTATATTATAGAACATAAGGGGGTGTTCGGATGTGCGTTTTGAAAGTGATTATGTGATATTGAATAATCATAATCAGATAATCGATTGTGTCACTAAACAGGCAATAGAAGACGGTGTTTAGATGTGTTTCTATCGTTTAAAGTTGTAATAATCAAATAATCTGATGTTTGAGTGTTTGGCAAATTATGATTATTTAAGAAGCCAATAGAAGAGCATAAACTATACTAGATTCTTATTTTTTCACATAATGATATTAGCACCTCAATTCGGATAATCATCTTCTTTCTCATTGAATGCCATCAGTTTCGGTTCTCTAATCATACTCTAAAGAACTTCATAATAAACAGTGTTGTGGTGTAGTTATCATTTAAAATCTAAGAATTACTGTTTAAAAAAAAACAGTTGGGAGCTAAATTGGTAGCTGAACTAAGAATTGCCTAATGTAGCATCTCAAAATCAATTCAAGTAAAAAAGCAAATCAATATTATGAATTAAGAAGTGTGTAGGCTACGTACTGAAAACCCTCTCGGAGATCTCAAGGAGGTGATCCGGCGGCTTACGATAAAAGAAGCGTCTGAACAGCGCCATTTAACGGCGCTGTTACCGGATCCCAGATGTTGAAACCCTAATCCCCCAATTTCGCCGGTCGAATAACATTCACCAAATCAATTTACAGACATTAACGTGTGATTATGATTATAACTACAAGGTAAATCAGGTTGCCGGAAGAATTCAAGAAATAATTGTGTTCAGTGACAGCAACATTATTAGGGTTTTCTGGAAAATTTTGGGTGAGAAAATGGCGATCGAAGCAATAACGTGTATTGAATTCAATGATTTGAGAGATCGGTGAAGTAAGGGGAGTGAAGAAAATGTGATTGATTCTTCAAATTGATGACTGCAATGGAAATCGTTGATTTGTGTTGCACGTGGAATCAGAAATGAGATTATGGGGGGAAGAAAGGGAGGGAAGGGACGAACAGTGATCAGTTTTCCTTCATAGTTATTGTTATTTTAGAAATTTAAAGGCATCATATTTTATGATGTTTTTATTAAATGTATTTTATTGTGTAAGAGTGGTTGACACGTTTTAGAAGCCCTCGTTTTTAATAATATACTTCGATTTTTTTTTAACGGTTTCAGTTCATATGATTTTAGTTCATGTGGTTAGACAATAATAGTTTAAATATACTTAAAAGTTTAAATTTGTTATTTTTAGCTTAATAGTTTTAATTTGTATTAATTAAAGTTCAGTCCATTAATTATGTTAGAATTTTTCTATTAATTTATTATAAATTTATCAAAATATCCTTATTATTAAAAATTAAAAAAGAAACATAATAAAATAAAAAAATACTCACCCACTCCCCATCTCTCTACTTAGAGGTGCACAAAACGGTTTTTTTAAACCGGACAGGTTTGGTCAACTATTGGTCAAAACCTGTTTGTCTAAAAACAGGTTCGGGTTAAACCGGTTTACATACCTGGAACCCCAACCCTATTAAACCGGATCAGGCCGGGTTAAGACCGGTTTAGTTAAAAAACCGATTTAAACCGGGTTTTTTTTTAAAATTAAATAAAGTTCGAAAAAATTGTAAAAAATATATAACAATTATAAAACATAAAGTTTAACGTTTATTCACCTCCGGGGAGTTTGGAAATTACAAAGTGTTACAAAATAAAATTAGAAAATTGGAAAACAATATAAAGTGACAATATATATTTTATTTTTTGGAGTTTTTATTCTTTATTCTTCGACGTCATGATCAGAATGCTTGGAACCAGAGCTTCGTAGCCTTGCATCTTCGGCTAGTTCTTCATCGGTGACTGGGTCTAACACTCCAAGATCGACCTTGTTGTCGTGTATGGTTTCTTCGGCTTGAATTTCGTCTTCGAGCGAAGTTTTATCTTGTATCCTTTCCATCGCATCCAAATTGTTTTTCACGCAAATGCACATTTCCATTGTCATAGGAGTGAGTCTAGTTCTTCGTATCGATAACACACTGCAACTAAAAGAAAACGCAGATTCCGAAGCTACCGTGACAGCTTGGATGATTAGTAGATCATAGGCCATAGCAGAAAGAATCGGAAACAAAGCTTCGTTTGTTTTCCACCAAGCCAAAATATAAAACTTCTCAAAAACGGAAGGATGCATAAATAATAAAAAGGTTTGTTCCAATATACCTTCAGAGTTCGCTACTCGGGGTGCTACATCGAGTACGTCTACTATATTCATTTATCATTTCATTATATAAATTCATGTTCACATACCTCGAGCTACCACTTGATGTAGCACCTATTGCATCACGTGGAGTCGAAGTTATACCGTTTTTTGTAAATAAACATCAAACAAATCTTGTAAACATTTTATCACTCAAAGTTTCAACCCCGAAAACATTTATTGTAGGGTTTAACGCGGCGGCACAAGTTATAACGAGAGACATTTCTTTAAAATATTTTAAGCCCCAAAACGCGTTGTGGTATTTGAGGCGAGACATTCCATATGCATCCCACATCTCTCCCGTGGACAGAACAGAACATAACGATATGAGATTTGCCTAAGGTGTTACAAAAAACCCCCTTGGGACTCATCGTCCTCGATGAGGTTTGCCCACTATCGTAAACAGAACGGGAGTGGCTCTGATACCATCTGTAACATCCGGCCTCTCGTACCAACATTATTGTCCGCTTTGCCTCTAAGAGCTCACTGATTTATTTTTTGTTGCCTGGGTGAAAACTTCCCAGGGGTCACCCATCCCTGGATTACTTCTATCCGAGCATGCTTAATTGTGGAGTTCTCCTCTCATCCATTACATTAAGCCCCAAAACGCGTTGTGGTATTTGAGACGGGGCATTTCATATGAACCCAACATCTCTCCCGTTGACAGAACAGAACAGAACAGAACATAACGATATGGGATTTGCCTAAGGTGTTACACATAATCTAACCCGAACTGTCTTAAACACTAATTATATTTGGGTATTATTATTATTATTATTATTAAAACTATGTAAATATTTAGTAATTATATAGTTAAGAATTTAAATAAGATAATATTTAATTTAAATAGTATTTAGTTATAAAAATATAAATAGTAAATGTAGATTTAAATCTTAATTTTAAGTATTATAAATAAAATAATACTAAATGTGGTGAATTAAATAATCTCAAGTGCATTAAATAATGGTAATTATTGAGTGTTGGGCTTTACTTGTAAAGATAGTGTTAAATTGTAATTGAACATATTTTATGCATTGGTAAGGTGTACCTTATGCACAACAATTTTTATTAGATGTCTTAAAATTTCTGGTAAATTACAAGCATGTCCTTCCAATGTATTTTATATAGTGGTATAGATATAGATTTCTAAAGTTTGTCTTTGTCGTAAATCACTTTGAAACATTTTATGAGTCGAGTTCCAACTTGTCTCGACGTCCCTATTCGGACCAAAGCAAAGATTATTCGTTTCATGACAAAATCTAATATAATCATAGTATTATTTTTTGCTACTAAAAATGTCTTTAAGCATGACTCTAAAAACATTTGTTAAGGTTAAAACATTTTGACTTACAAGCCCGTCTTGCGCCGCCAAGTTAATGATGTGTGCAATACATCGACTATGGAAAAAACGTGATTACAAATCGGTTTATATTTTATTTTTAGTTTTAAACCGCATTTGTATTATTAGATGCATTATCAAAATACATTGAAAAAAGTTTATTTTGGTTATATTTTATTTATATTTTAAACCACACGTTACGTCTACGTTTTCATTTATATTTTACTAACGATGGGCCCGACACCCGTCGCGAAGCGTGGGTATAGGCGAATCACGAGCGTGCAGTCCGTCAAATCCGCTTCCAAGTTTCGTTTACTTTTTTAGTTTTATTTTATTTGGTTTTAGCACCGCTTTGACTTTATTTTTTAGGCGTTCTTAAGTGATGGTGCTGCCTATGTTTTTTTTAAGTTTGCTTTTTACAAATGTTTGTGGCTGTATCTACGTCTATGTTTTTTTAATCGATCTGCCCTCGTCAATATTTTAGTTCTAGGTTACGTTTTTTAACGTTATTTTTGCTTCTGAGTATGTGCATGCATTCAAACTTTTCTAAAAACCGGTCCACCTCATCGCGGAGCGAGGGGCGTGACCAACTAGTTACTATTAATATATAAATTTGTCAATCTATTACCATTACTACTAGTAGATGTATGAGATTAATTGAAAATAACTATGTTTAATCAAACAAATTATTTAAAAGATAAGCGTTTTATATCATTTGTAACTTGAGTTGCAATATTTTCTAGCATTTTTATCTCGTTTTTTTGGCAAGTCCAAACAGAGACAACGGTGGTGTTTAACAAGACCAGTTAAACATCACCAGAGCCAATTTCAAAACCCACCACGAGACCATTGCTAGCTTGGCTCGACTTACCGATGGTTTTCAGATGTTCATGTCATATAAAATCTAACGACATTAAGTTTTTTTAACAAGGGGTCCAATGTAAGATTATAGTTTGAAAGTAGAGACTGGTGGTAAGAATATTCCCAGTTAGGATTATTATTGACCAATTGGTAAAATGTGAGATTATTAAAATTCAATAATCTTTTTAAGGTCCAGTTTAATACCCATGTTTCTCTGCAACCCTAATTACTACCTACAAACAAAATCACTCCATCCATACAAACTATTATCTCTAAGAAACATGGATATGCCTCAGCTCTCTTAACCCATATTATCATGCTGTGAACATTTTAAATCCCTTTCATATTCAAAAGTTTGAATTGGTCACATGGTGTTAATGTTTAATAACTAACAAGTCATGTGGTTAAAGATTAAAAAAAAAACTAACTAAAGGGATCAAAATCAATCCAAATTCTGCAATTAACTAAACGTATACACAAAATCATCAATTCTGCAATAATAGTATTGTATGTCATGAGTTTGAGGTTAGGAAGGACAAACCCAAGAAGAAAAAGAATATACCTTGTGAATTTTAAGTTCACATGAATGTCATTTGTAAGTAATGGTAGTAAATGATTTGATTAAGTTGTTCCTAATTTTTTATTTTGTAAGTCACATGAGTTTTAAGAGCATGTGGTATACTCAAGTAAGTGATGCTCAAGTGAGGTGAAAAGTGGTTATCACGTGGCGCCATGTCATTTTCATGAATTTTCACACCACTCACTTGGCATGGGAAATACCCAAGTAAGTGAGTGATGTGTGAGCATTAAATGCATTTTAATAATAAGTTTATAAAAAAATAATATTATGATAATATAATCAATAAAATAAATAAAAGCTTAAGTAATTAATAAAAAAAACTTTAAGAAACTAACAAAAATTACCGTTTAAAAGAAAACTAATAAATACTATAATAATATATCATATTGAATTGGATTTGAGAGATGATTTTAGGTAGTAGGAAACTAGGAATACATGCTATGTTCACTTTTTTATTTATTATTTATTATTATATTATAATAAATAATATAATAATATTTCATATCTTCTTCTTCACACTACCACCTGGTCATAAAACCTGCATCTTAAATTTCTTGTGGAAGCAAAAATCATTCTCACTTATCCCCTCCTTCCTCTCCACACCCGTGAAGATCTTCACGTGGAACCCTCACGCCCCTTTCACGCCATCAAGGGGCGGTGTGCAAAACCTATTCACGGCATGAGGGTGGCTCACGGATGGTCTCACGGTGGGTATACCACCTGATCTAAGTTCACATGAATGCCATTTGTAAGTCATGAATGCCATTAAGTTGTACCCAAGACAAACTAATGTGTTCTTATTTTATTTTTTTTTAATTATGTAATTACCATTTAAACCCTTAACTTTCTAAAATCGGTGGTAAATGCCACCGACTCAAATAAACCCTTCAACTTTATTGTAATTATCATTTAAATCCTTAACTTTCTAAAATTTTTATTTAACCCCTATATTATATGTAATATATGCTTTTAACCCTGTTAATTTTTTACAAAACTTATTTCTCTAATAACTTTCGTTCATTAACTTTTTTTTAAATAGTTAAATATAATTTTTAGGTATCATTGGTTATATCAACTGACGATAACATGCTGGTACCTAGAAGTAAGATCGACACCGACTAAAGACATTAGTACCTTTGTATAATTGTCTTTGTTACTAAATGTTTTAACCGGTTTGTCATTTCAATGTTAAGTCATGTTTACGTCGCAACGTTATTTTTATACGTTTTTTTCCTTGATCACTTTAATATGATGTCTGCTTTAATAATAACCCTCCAGATTTCTCAATTTTCATATATATTACCCTTCAACTTTCTCAAATTTCTAAATTCTCAAGTTTACCCTCAAATTTCGTTTCTTTTTTTCTTTTACCTTTTTATATTCTTTTTTAATGAATTTTTCATTTCAATATTAACTTTTATTCGCGCCGCAATTTAATTATTTTTCGATCTCCAGAACCGAGTCGTGACAACTTCATACGTTTCTTTTATGTACTTAACACGTTATTGTCTTCTCTGCGACACGCGTTACGAGGTTCGCAAACCCGTCGCATCGTATGAGCTTTAATTATGTACTTAAACACGTTAATGTCACCGTATAGCCCCGCCGCAACGCACGGGCTCGTATTTTCTAGTGTATATTATTATGTAAATGTATAATCAGACTAAGTTGTTCCTAATTTTTTATTTATGAGTGAGGGGAAAGAAATAATACTCATGTACCTTAATTTACTTGCATGGAATTTATTAAACATTATTGAATAATATGATCGTTCTGATGTGTATCTGATCATGTATAATGTTAATGTTTAGGTCGAATGTTATTATAGTAAGCTCATAAATAAACCTTCAATCATTTTGTTATCTTTTCTCATGTTTCACTAAAAGTATAAAAATTGATGGATTATCACATATATTCTTAGTTTAAAATATGGATTACATTAGTTTTTTCAACTTTTTGAAGATCTTAAAATTTGAGGGGCCTAAAACCAGTGGCGGATCCAGAAACTTTTTTTAAGGGGTTCACTGTTTTTAAATACTCCAATTTCATAGGGCCGGACTTACAAATTTTCGGGTTAGTTTGATGGTTCGGGTCGACCAAGTTTCATCACATAACAAAATGTACGATACAATAATTGAAAAATATCATTATTAGAAATTAAAAAAACACGTAATATAATAGAGTTGTTCCATCCTCCTTAAACTTTTCTATTAACGTATAATGAGTGATCTCTAATAGATAGAAAAAAATTATGTACTTATATATATATCATTTTAGAAAATAACAAAAAAATTATACAAATAACAAATATTAAATCAAATAAAATCATAATTAAATAAAGGAATATATGCTAATGTAATCCGTAAACTAAATAAAAATGTTTTTCTTATTATAACTAAAAAACTAATAAAGAATTTTGAAATTCCTTTTAAAACAAATAACTAAAATAATAAACAGTAAAAATACGTTAACGAATTAATTACCAATAAAGTATTATAATCCAGTGGGTTGTCATGTCACTATTAACTCTCTGTGTGTAGTGTTTAATTGACTTTTTAGTATCTACTTCATGTTAATGTTTAGACAGGTAGCAACAATTTGGGATGCTTTGGACTCGGAGGGCTATTCGGTGTGATGAGACTTACATCTTAGAAGTTTTGTTCTATGTGTTTTCAAACAAGTATGCTTTATTTGAAATGTAAAGACTTATCGTAATGTTTGAATGACTTCCATTAAAACCTTAATGAAATTCTAGTTTATGAACTATTATGCGAATGAGTAAATCTAACGCACTGGACCCCCGAGTTTAGGGTGTTTCAGTTATATATATAAAAGAATGATCAAATTAATTTATTATTTACTTTTTAGATTTAGAAAGTTACATGATAGAGAAACAACAACCATTTTATTTGTATTTTTCTTTTATTATTATTATATATCATTTTAACACAAACGTCGATGAAGAATAGTTAAGTAGCTTGCTGAAAATTTTGTTTTGGACTCCGTATTATATATAATTTACGTTTTTTACCCATTTAATTATAAATTAATTTTGTTTTTCTATAATAACTTTCGTTCGTTAACTTTTTTTTTAAACGGAATGCACGGTTGTTTTTTTTTGTCGACGTTTTGATATATATATATTTTTAAAACGGACTTGTATTCAAATTTGAGTATTTTTTTGTACCGTGACACATAGTGAGTGCCGTTATCGTCATAGTACCGCGACGACCCGTACCTATTATGCCACGTGACACGGGAATTCTCGTTATGGTACGTTTCAAAGCCGCCACAATACGCAGCGGGTAAAACTACTAGTTATTTTTTAATATGGTAAAATTGAATGTGATAGATTATGTGTTTTTTCACAATATATACTACTCTAAATTGATGTCTCCCCCCATAACATATATGATAAATGATTAATGTAAGAATCTGTTGTTATTAATGCAATGTTTAAAAATAAAACATATTAAATTAATGTACGAGCGTCTCTTGATAGTGACGTGTGAGTTGAGCCTAATATAAAGTTTCTAAGCATTAATAACTAGGTGAATGTATAGTTGGTTCAGCCTACCTAACGTGTCAGTAAGAAGAAATTAAATTAGTTGTTTTATAGTTGCGCACGATTGAAGACTGGTTTAAAAAAAGAAAAGTTATGCTGATTTTAAATTCAAGGTTTTCATTGATTTACGTGTTATATTTATATTTACATGCGGGGTTTAGTTTTTTGGGGTAGGTGGGGATGTGTGTGTGTGGTTTTATAGGTTTTTGGGGGTGGGGTCGGAAGGGGGGTGGGTTTAGGTTTTTGGGGGTGCGGGTGAAGGGGGTTTAGATTTTTGGGTCCGGGTTAGGGTTCGATAAGACGGTTCCAACGTTGATGGAATGAGTCAAATCGGAGTTTTTCGCTAAAAAAATCTAAAAAATGACAAAAACGCTAAGAAACGATATCAAACGAACTCCAATTGAGCTCATTTTAGCGGCGTTGGAACCGTCTCGTCGAACTCTACCATCTTAGCTTTTAGGGTTTAGCTTTTAAGGTTTAGATTTTACGTTTGAAGTTTAGGGTTTTAGCCTTATAGTTTAGCCTTAGGGTTTAGATTTTATGGTTTAAGTTTTTTTTAGAGGGTGGGGGGTTTAGGTTTTTTTTTGGGGTGAGGGTGGTGTTTTTAGGCTTTTCGGGGTGGGGTTGGGGGGGGGGGGGTTAGGTTTTTGGCGGTGCGGGTGGAGGGAGTTTAGGTTTTTGGGTTCGGGTTAGGGTTCGGTGAGACGGTTCCAACGCCGCTGTAATGAGCTCAATCGGAGTTCGTTTGACCCACTTCTTAGCATTTTTTAGTAAAAAACCACTTATTAGTGGAACCTTCCCCTATATATATATGTGTGTGTGTGTGGTTAGGTTATGGTGAAAATTGTTTTAAAAATAAGAAGGGTAAAAAGGATTATGTGTGCTTGACATGTTGTAACATTCCGAAAACTCGTTAACTAACATGGTCGGGTCAGTGAGTATGACCTAGTCTTTTTAGATGACATGAACCGGAGGAAGCGTCACGTAAAAACCCTGTACAGGAAATTAAAAGGACCCGATTAGCCAATCTAAGAAAGGTATTGGAATCATTCGCGCAAAAGAGAAGTTCGGGGACCGGGATGTAAAAACGAGAAGGTTTATATGCAACTTAAACACCAACCCTAGGCCATTCGGCCTAGGTGTTGTAACATCTATGATTTTCCGACCTTATTTTTTTTTAGTTTAATATTTATTTATCTATCTTATGCAAAGATAACACTACCATGTGCATATCCAACACTTTATGACACCTTAATTATTCGTTCTTTTAACCTTGCATTACATAATATTCATCTATAACACATTTTAGATATATTATGTATAAACATATATAAATACACATTTGAATTATACTAAATAAACTAAGCATCCAACTTTTAAAATTATGAAAATAAAACTCATAAGCTTAAGCCAGGTATTTTCATTATTTAAATAAATACACGAAATTTTATTTACAAGTAAACATGTATGCCATTTAGTTTCATTAAATAAACCATTTGTGAACTCCATAAAGTGAAACTATTCTTATATATATATATATATATATATATATATATATATATAGGGTGGGGTTATGCTAAAAAGCCTAGAGAGTTTAAGAAGGGTAAGAAGAGTTTTCAGCCTTTAGATGATTTGTTTGATGGAGAGGATCAACCATAATAAATTCTCATAATAAGTATTATTACTCAAAAGTTGACACATGTCAGTTTTTCATGGCTTCTTAGCCTTCTTAGGATATAGAGTCTTTTTAGCATAACTTTTACCTATATATATATATATATATAAATATAAATGTACTTGTGTATATATATAAGACTTTATATCTTTATAGACATTTATAACCAAAACAAATAACCATTAGGTTTTTATAAATTTTATAAAAATAACTTTATAATTACAAAGAAGGAATTTAAAACAAATGACATTAGTCTTGAACCCCCTCAACAAGCCTTGAACCCCCTCTCTTTTGCATTGAACCCTATTTGAACCCCCTCCCTTGTGCGAACCCTGGAACAAGTGTTAACCCCAATTTTGACTTAGAAAAGTCAACCTACATCAACAATGCTCGAATCCATTCAAATTCGGATTTCCAGGTCCGTAGTAATCATTCTCCACTCACTTTCAACCACTTAAGAGTGTTTAATTATTGGTTAAATCCGAAATCATGAACATTTAACACCCAATTGAAAACTTTCGGTTATGGTTTTAAAACCCATAAACCAAACTCTTAAAACTCATTAACCAGCGTAGTTATTGCTGCAAATCATGTTCCAAGCCATCTATAAATCCCCCAGACCTCCCATTTTATTCAGAATCGAAGATCTTCACTCGAAATCACTTGAAACCCGTCCCTCATACCCTCTCCGATCGCGACAACCGTTGGAGCAAAAACACTCGTCTTTCTCGAATTCGAGTTCCAATCTCAGGTAAAACACTTACCATTTGCTCGATTTCTGTTATAGATCAAAAGCCCCTGTAACATAAATGAATTCGTGAGGATTCGAGGACTAGGGTTTGGAATGAGGCGTTTGGGGAAGGAGGGAACGTTTGTGTTGTATGTTAAAGTATTACCAAATCCATTCAGAACATGGTTGTAGCCCAGATCACTTGGCTTATGCATTTTACTCTCACGAAACCCATCTAGGAGGCCGGATTTTTAATCCTTTTCCTTTTAAACCCATTTTAACACATTGATTCACATTTAAAAATTCCTAATTAATTGTTATAAATACCTCCTCTAATGTTTATAAGAAAATCAGAAAAATTTAAATAGTATTTTAACTATTTTATTTAACCTCTTGTAAATTTTAAATAAAAATAATGTAAATTATTTGTTTACACAAATCTAATTATGTTATTTATTTATTAATAATGTTATTTCATAAATTTTATGTTTAAAAATTATTAAACTCCTTTAAACTTCTAAATAATGATTATGGTAAGAGTAATTATTTAAATACTCTTAGACTTGTAAGTACTTAAATAATTGTTTTTAAATAATAATTTCATACAAAGTTCAACAAATCCTATTTAAAACCTATTTAGTTATTTATAAATTCATTTAAAATGAATTAATTAAATGATTAAGTAACATTTTTATTTACATTTATTACTAGATTAATCAACGACTTTATTTACATTAACTAATAGTGTAATTAATTATTTTATTTACATAAAATAAATTAATTAAACCTTTACCATTTCAAAATTTATTCCTAAATTATTTTAGAATAGTTATATAAATAAACCCAAAGCTATTATTTAAACTATTCCATAACTTTATAAGTTACGATAATTAGAAGTCTTAATTGGTTATAATTAATTTATAAACTATTTTTATTAACTTTTCAATACTTCTAATTTCCTACAAAATATATGCATACAAGTCCATCTTCAAACCCAAACCCCGTGAAAAACCCTAAAGTCCCAAGAACCTATTTAGACATACATTGAAACTTAGAGTACCATTATACGTGTAGGTTTAGTGTGAGAAATTCTCACGATTCGTACCACTTCCATCTTCAATACATGTGAGTTTACATAGCCCCTTTTTACGTTTTTATACTTTTGGGGTGAAACATGATTACAAATACATTACATACACAATTCAATACCCTATGTTCATATGCTATGGTCTTTATGCTTTATGTTTTAAACTACTTGGTGATCATTACATGTGTTCATGTCAGAACAATCATTAACTTGTGTGGCAAGCCTAAGGTAGTACCTTTTATGATCATTGATACGGGAATCCAATACATTACTTAACACGAATCTTGGCGGGTTAGTGTTACATTTAGAACTTCACGCAATTCGGGGGATTGTGCATACATATAACATGGCTTAATTGTACGCTTGGAACCTTGTGTGTTTTCACATATTTGCCTTAGACATACTTTGAACATATTGAATTGTAAACTTATACTTAACTTTTGTTTGGTGTCAAAACCTATGTTACTCACCAACAACTTGTAGTTGACAGTTACTCACATGTTTCAAGTGCACCAGTTTGAGGACACTACATGATCACATAGGACTATTGACCTAGCTTTAATGGAATTTAAATTGTGTTATGTGTTGAACACTTTGTTTTCTTATTTCCAATTGTAACATGTGCTTTTAATTCGAATAATAAATATTATCATATTTAATAGATGATCATGTGCTTATGAACAACCACGTCAGCCCCGACGATAATCCGCCGCCAGTCGGGGTGTGACAGATGTGCTGCGACGACAGAAAAGAAAGAGTCGAGAGAGGGAGAGGCGCTGGAGAAGGGAGAAAGAGCTCGGTGGAGGTCGTACGACGGTCCATCGGCGGCGACAAGCGGGGGAAAGCTTCAATATGTGAAAGGTAATACTCGTTCAACCTTTCTATTTTCTATTCGCTTGCATGTGGTAGTCGAAAACCTGATTGTGGTTGGTTATTGTTAACGGTGGTCGGATTTGTATTTAATATCGGTAGCGGGTGTCGGAATTAAGGGACGACAACCGAAGGCGTGCGATGGTGAGAATGGTGGGGGTTGCTGCCATAAGAAGACGTGAGCGACAAGGTGGGGGTGATGGTCGCCTGCTGATCGCGTGAAGGGGGAGCAAACATAAAGGGTGACCGACGAGTACGGGTTGGGGTGTTTCCATAGCATAGAATAGTGGATAGTGATGGTGCCGTGAGGGACGAGTAACGGCGACATGAGGGCTGGAGAGGGGAAGCGACTGCTGTTGGCGTGAACATGGGGAGACCATCGGGTGCCTGTGCTTGATGTGGCAGCATGGTGACACACGTAGGGCTGTTGTGGTGGTGCACCGTGGTGGTGAACGAAGTAGCACGAGGGCAGGGTACACTCGCGGTGGCTCGATTGGAGACTAACGGTGGTGGTGGTAGTGAAAGTGTTAACCGGATAATGCGTGGTAAGGGCGTGGGTTTGACGGAGAATAAGGGAACCAGTGGAGAATTCTATTCAAATTAAAACTATTCAAAGACTACTAAAGTTAAAAAATTTATTAATTAAAGTGATGTCATTAACAAAAAGCAACGAACTTTGATTTACGAAAACTATTGGAGAAGAATGACCACTCCGGGTTTCAGATTCAGCAAAGCACACATACAATTCCAGTCTCAAATCAGATTAGAGATTATATAGACATAACCTTAACGGTTTAACCTAACCACATGATAGTCAATTCAATCACAAAATCAGATTATTCCCGATGCAAGAAAACCAAGAAACGATGATGGATGCGATAAATTGAAAACATGCAATTGTTAAGAAATCAAACACTCAGTTGAATTCAAAGAACTTAAGAGGTTCACAATACTTCAAACTAATACTGATAATCAACTGAAGTCATATACATACATGCATAAACCATTCACCCGGATGGATACGAAGAGCTTAGCCGCTCATGATTGTCGAAAACATTAAAAATCTAAACTTTAAACTTACAATCATTCAAAACTAAGAACAATTGGCCAAAAAAGCTCTGGAATCGCCTTAGGGAAGCTCTGGGATGGCTAAGAAGAAGGTAATTCGAGAATGGGAGTCACAATGGCTTTATAATTGAAATTAGGTTTAATTTGCCGTAATAACATTTCTTCGCGTGTTGCGAACTTCTCTGGCCAGGTCTTCGCGTGGCGCGAAGGCCAAAACAGTCGAGGCCCCTTTTCAAGTTTCTCGCGTGTCGCGAGCAATGTCCCTTTGATCTTCGCGTGGCGCGAAGATCCAATTTTTCAGCAATTTGACTTTTTGTTTTGATTTTCTTTGACTTCCCGAGCTTCGTGCTTTCGTATATATGCCTCGTAAATTTCTGCTTTATAGCACACTAACCCTGTAACTCATCAAACTACGAAACACACGTAAAACTGACTCGATAAACACAGTTAAACTATTAAAACGTACAAAAACCGACGCTTATACACATGATATTTAACCCTGCATCGCATCACATTCCCACACTTGACCTTTTTCGTCCCGAAAAAAGATAATGCAATGGAATCATAACCGAGAAACTTGCAACTTATACTTTCATTTTTCACAGCACAGACTTTCATAACACGTTAACCGTAACAATCGGTATTTCTGTCCGATTAAACCCAGCCACTGACTCTCGAGCCCCCAATTATGTGATCTATTATATTATACATTACCAAGCCGACAGTTTATCTATGGGTCTCACACTCAGAAATTTATGACTCAGCCTAATCCCATCTCAAGGTTATGTTTAGGGCTGGTAATTTTTGACACGGACCTGTTAACACGACACAACACGACACGTAATTAACATGTCCCGTGTTTGAACTTAACAGGTTTCGTGTCTTAAACAGGTCGACACGTTAGGGACATGTTAAATTCGTGTCTTAACAGGTTAAAGACATGTTAACATGTTAAGACTCATTATGGACATGTTAACACTTCACCTCCTATTTTCATCTAGATTCTAGGCCGATTACATTAGTTAAATTCGCATTTATTGGTTTTTGTTTTAAAAAGATTTTTGATTTATTATGTTAATGGATGTTATGATGAGACTTTTTAAAATTTTATTAAGTTTTGGCATTTTTTTTCTTTTATTACATATGTTATATTTATTAATTTTTAACATGTTTCTAAACAGGTCCCTTAACAGGTGACCTGTTTCAAAAGAGGTCGTGTTCATGTTTGGAAAAAGTGACACAATTAGTTATCGTGTCGTGTTCGTGTTGAACACAACATGTCTTTGTGTCTTATCGTGTCGTGTCGTGTATGCCATGTTATGCCAGCACTAGTTATGTTTAGGCCTGGGTTAAACCTTCTAGATTTCTCACCATTATAAACATGAATTTATATGTTGTTGAAAATTAGATGAATTGTGGATCGATGGTTGAATGATTTGAGCTTTTATTAATGTTTTATGAATAAACCTAACCCAGTGGTGTTTCAATAAAGCTGGAACTCAATATATGACACGTAGGCTGCAGTTTTTAAGTAATGAAGTACATAAGCTTCGGAATAGGGGTGTATCCTTCAAGTCTCCATCCCGAAGGGAAACACATAAACCTAACTCAGATGTTCATTATTGATCACTTAAGTCCCGCCCATGGGTGTATCAACCAAGTCACTATCCTGGAGGGTAATACGTAGGCAAAACCTAAGCTTTCAATTTAATTAATTAAGCACATTCAATTGATGGATTATGGATGCGGGCGCCACCAACTTTCAGATTTATTTTCATAAAAAGAAAACGGTGTGCCAAAATTTTAAAAACTTATAAATTTTTGTTTATAAAGGTATCTATCACCCTATATTGACAGTTACCGACACCCCTAAGATGAGAACCCACAAGATATCCTGATTTAATTATTCAATTTAATTAGATACACTATTAGGACATTTAAGCTTTTAAATCGGTTGGGCCTACCAAAACGTTACAAATTAAGCATGCTTGATCATCATTCTTTATTTATTTAAATTCACACACAAATTCCCGATTGTACTATCATTTTCTATTTAGGTACCAAAATCTAATCTAGGGACATTTTTCAAAATTTTTAATTTTTCTTATTTTTATGACTCAAAATACAGACCTGGACTAAGGTCTCCCCTCCCCACAATTAAACTCTGCATTGTCCTCAATGTAGGAAGAGCGACTCAAAAACGAAAATAAAATACAAAAAATAAAATTTAGCTGGATGAACGATCGTATAGCATTTCATTCGCGATCGTGCTCCACGGATACAAGTGGGCTGCTTTGCACACAAGAATCAATCGAAAGTTTGACTATCGTCCCCCGTATGGAGATTGAGTACGGGAAATTCAAATCCAAAGATGCAAGAATAAGCTCGAAACAAACCCACAAGCATCATATCGACTCAATATAATGACTCAAAGAAAATTAAAAGACCCGACGGACTCGAACGACTAAAACAATAAAAAAATAAAAAAAATAAAAATTAGGGTTTCTTGAGTCCCTCGCGGTACGCGAGGGACAAAAATATGTCCGGCCCCTTTGTTTGTCTTTCGCGTACCGCGAATACTGGCCCATAAACTCTCGCGTGGCGCGAAGAGGCCCTCATCACAGAAAGTTAAGAAATTTTTCCTTATCTTTTTTTGCGTTAGAAAAATTTTAAAATTTTCAACTTCTCCAAAAATGCATTCCAACACTTAGAATATATACACACATACCTGGAATGTCTTTTCTGATGATTTTTATCACCCAAATGGCCATGAAACCCTGCAAAAACTTAGAAAAGACGCAAAATTATACCTAAAAGACCGAAAAATTAAAATTTTTGTATAAACTTTACAACGGCATCCTACCCCCACGGGTTTGTGTATTGCCCTCAATCACCCTTTATCCAACCATAATCTCCCTAGAGACGTCCCCACACTTGGCCAATTTCATACAATTAATTAAAATAAAGAAAAGACAACCTAACAACCACAGAGGCATTTAGCATATGCAACAAGCCTTTTAAACCCCTCGGTAGCCCGAGTGGACGAGTGAAGTCTCGTGATGGTTTCTATAGAACACACCCACAATGTTCATTTAACTAGACATGAAAATTAAGTTAACTAACCTTAGGTTGCCTCCTAGTAGCGGTAAGTTTAACGTCTTCAGCCATACGCAGTGTACCTCAATATGGTTATGGTGGTTGGAACACAAACTCTTACCAAATGCTTTTGCACACGCCCTTTGGTAGTGATCACCATTCAGGTTCAGATTCTGCATGTGTTCTACATCCGTGATTTCTTCTTCATCCTTCAGTACCCAAGGGTCACCGGTGTCATATGAATGTCTCATGCACTTGGGGGTTTTCTTTGACCCTGCCGGTGATCTAGATTGGGAATTGTCACAGCTACCTGGATTTTGCACATGAGGCTTCCATGGTGGCTTTTGCACTTGTATGCTAACTTCCCCACACTTGAGGTTTACTGCCTCTACTTCCTCAATCCTCACATTCTTCAACCCTGACCTGTAAATCACAACACTTTTATCTTTGCCACCCTCATCCAATTTGGACCGAGGGGGACGTTTGTTATTAACACTTGATTTAGGACATTTAACTCTGTAAAAATATGTAAAAGTAAGAGAACGAATGTCTAAGTTAAACTCCCGGTTACCGAATGACATGCTGACCGTGTTGTCTCTGCAGTTGATCAAAGCATTAGCAGTTGCCAAGAATGGTCTGCCTAGGATTACCCTATGTTGCTTTTCCTTCACTGCCATTTCATACTCAACCATTAGAAAATCTTCGGGATAATAGAATTCCCCTACCTTCACTAGAACAACTCTATTCATTCCCCAAGCCCGTTTCCTTGTTAAGTCAGCTAACACCACCGTAGTGTCAACTTGTTCTAATAGGCCAAGGTCAAACTGATCATATAAGTTTCCTGGTAAGATGCTGACACTTGACCCATAATCTAACAGGGCCTGCTCAACCTGCATAATCTAACAGGGCCTGCTCAACCTGCAACCCTCCCACTTCAATGGGGATAATGGGTTCTCCCTACTCATCATCATCCTCTAACTCACTCTCTTCACTGGCTTCTTGGGTACTCACTGCACTAACATACGCATTCTTTGACCCTGAGGAGCTTGCTCCTTGATGTTGCGGGTTTACTTTAGTATCACTTGGGAGTTTCCCCGGAGCTCGCCCCACTACTTCTGACAATTTCTCAGCTAGTTGATGGTGTGGGTAGTTTCTCAGTAACTCTTTGAATCTTTTAAACGCCTCATAGAAAGGCTCCCCTGATTGTTACTTGAAATCACGTATAGCAGCTCGGGCCTCATTGGTTTTGTGAGGTGGGAAGTATTCATCCAGGAACTGCTGCTGTAATTCTGCCTAGGTGGCAATGCTTGCAGATGATAGAGATAGGAACCACTGTTTCGCCCGGGCTTTTAGTGAAAACTAGAAAAGCACCGGTTTCATCTCATCAGCTGTGAACCCCTGACCACCTATGGTCCCGCATGTAGCCTCATATTCAAAGAGATGTGTGTAAGGCTCTTCAGTAGCTCTCCCAAAGAAGTGTGGGAGGATCCCAATATAACCCGGTCTGATCTCAAATGCATTCCCCCTACGAACTGGTGGGATGACAGTGGAAGCATTTAAAGCTAGAGCGGGGCGAAAGTGACTGTTCACCCCTTGATCATGTCGGGCTGGTTGCAAATTCCTGGGCTGTCTGTACCTGCTCTCTTGTTCCAAATTACCTATATACCTTTGCCGGTTGTTCCTAAGTTGAAACCCATAATCTGCTCTCGGCGGTGGTTGAACCCATCCGTCTACCACATTCTATCTTTGATTTCTAGGAGGGAATGCCTCCTAGTGGTTTAAGTCATACCACTCTTCTTCTTTGTTCTAATTCTCATGTTGAGAACCGTGCTGTGGGTGATAACTGTGTCCCGGTGACATCAGCTCATCATATTCATACTCCGAGTAGCTCGGATAACTATCATGTGGTTGGTATGGTTGATTTCGGAATACGGGTTGAGGTAATGGTTGTTGGAATCTGGGTGGTGGTTGGTTTTGATTCTGGTTGTGTGGAGGAGGCGGTTGATTTTGATTTGGTGGAATAGGTGGTTGTTGGTCTTAAGGTGGGTTTGGTTAGTTATGTTGTTGATTGGGGAATAGAAGATCGGGGAGTGGTGGAATTAGTGGGTCTTGTTCCCCACCTTGATTAGGTTGTTGATTTGCTGGCGGATTCTGTGACATTATCACAGATGAACTGTTGAGCTTTTCTCAGATTGTTTGAACTGTTCCTTTAAGTTTTGTGTGAGCTCTTGCTGCTCTTTCTATTTCTGAATCAATAAAGGTGATGTTCTTCCTGAGCGCCTAGTATGCATAAAACTGTCCCTTCACACGTAAGCATAAAATTAGTAGCACTGAATAAAATAAATCAAAAATAGCACTTTGCGTACAAGTTCCCCGGCAGTGGCGCCATTTTGATCGCGATGTCAAGGTCAATAAAAAATATTTATAAAATTCACTACTTAACTACCTTAAACTGTAGACAGGAAGTAGGGTTGTCAAATCCACAGGAAACTAGTGGTGAATTCTATTCTATTCAAAGACTACTAAAGTTTAAAACTTTATTAATTAAAGTGATGTAATTAACAAAAAGCAACGAACTTTGATTTAAGAAAACTATTGGAGAAGAATGACCACTCCGGGTTTCACATTCAGCAAAGCACACATACAATTACAGTCTCAAATCAGATTAGAGATTATATAGATATAACCTTATTTAACTATTTAACCCAACCACATGATAGTCAATTCAATCACAAAATCAGATTATTCCTGATGCAAGAAAACCAAGAAACGATGATAGATGCGATAAATTGAAAACATGCAACTGTTAAGAAATCAAACACGCAATTGAATTCAAAGAACTTAAGAGGTTCACAAAACTTCGATCTAATACTGATAATCAACGGAAATCATATACATACATGCATAAACCGTTCACCCGGATGGATCACAAAGAGCTTAGCCGATCATGATTGTCGAAAAAATTAAAAATCTAAACTTTAAACTTACAATCATTCAAAACTAAGAACAATTGGCCAAACAAGCTCTAGAATCACCTTAGGGAAGCTCTGGGATGGCTAAGAAGAAGGTAATTCGAGAATGAGAGTCACAATGGCTTTATAATTGAAATTAGGTTTAATTTGCCGTAATAGCATTTCTTCACGTGTCGCGAACTTCTCTGTCTAGGTCTTCGCGTGGCGCGAAGGCCAAAATAGTCGAGGCCCCTTTTCAAGTTTCTCGCGTGTCGCGAACAATGTCCCTTTGATCTTCGCGTGGCCCGAAGATCTAATTTTTCAGGAATTTGACTTTTTGTTTTGACTTTCTTTGACTTCCCGAGCTTCGTGCTTTCGTATATATGCCTCGTAAATTTCTGCTTTATAGCACACTAACCCTGTAACTCATCAAACTACGAAACACACGTAAATCTGGCTCGATAAACATAGTTAAACTATTAAAACGTACAAAAACCGACACTTATACACGGTATATTTAACCCTACATCACAACCCTACTTACCTGTCTACAGTCTAAGGTAGCTAAGTAGTAGTTTTTATTATAGTTTTTGACTGACCTTGACACCGCGATCAAAATGGTGTCGTTGCCGGGGAATCGGTGCGCTTAGTTTTGTTGCTTTAGTTTAGTTGATATATATATATATATATATATATATATATATATATATATATATATACAATAACCCAAAAATATTTTATTTTTTATTTTTTAATTTTTAGTCAGTTTTATTTCTTTGTTTAGAACTACTCGGTTGTGTTACTTGTGCAGGTTGCCATGGACAGAGATTATAATGATGACCAATATTACTATGAGCCAGGCAATAACTGTGGCATCACTTATCACTGGGCTCAAGATTGACCAAGTTATAATCAATATGGTGGTGGTCCTGAATACCCAAGCTATCAGGAAGATTACAACCAAGACTACCACCCAAGCAGGCCGCCTGAACAAGACAATTATCAATCTGAACTGGATGCCATCCGGTCATATATGAAAGAGCTGGCAAAGTGGTACAAGCAATGGTGCAGTAACAGGAGAGCCATGCAAAATCTCATCAAGCTTTGATAGATCAAGTTGCCCATTTAACTGGGATTGTTGCAAGCATCATCAAAGAAGTATGTAAGCCATGTAGTGCAAATCAGTCATCATGTTCTCTCAATGCTGTAAGTTTCAATTCTTCATTTGAATTTCCTGCTCGTGAACCGACACTCTTTCTACAGCCGGTGGAGTACAATGAATATGAATTTGACTCTAATCAGGATTTTATGTCACAAAATAACTTGAAAACTGAAAATGTGATAAACCTGTGAGAATCCCGTTTTTAAAAGAAAAGGATCCAACACAGGATGAAAGATGGGAAAAGTTTGAAAAGAGTAAAATTAATTCACTATTTTTAAACACGCTTAAACAAAATCCTGATAGTGTTGAATGTCTAAATGGTTTGAGTACCGTAAACAACGACACAATGTCTCGAACAGCTAAAGTTGAGTGTTAGTGTGAATGCCGTGTTTACGGGTACCCTTCCCCCAAAACTCCAAGATCTAAGGGCACCTATTATTTCTATACAAATAGGTGAAATTAAACTGGATAGAGCATTGCTGGATCCTGGAGCATCTACGAGTATAATTCCAGGGAGTCTGTATGATCAGCATGAGTTTGGTCCATTACAGAGAGTTAACACCACTGTGGTTTTGGCTGATCAGACTCCCACACATCCTCCGGGGATTGTAAATGATGTGATTGTGAAGGTAAAGGAGTTTTATTACCCAGTGGATTTCTTGGTGTTGGATTGTGTCAAGAACACAGAACCAACCATTATTTTGGGTAGGCCGTTCTTGGCCACTGCGCAGACATATATTATCTGTGCTGAGGGAACGGTAAGGATGAGGTTTGTAGCTCAGAAAATGAGTCTTAAAATATTTTTAAACTTGCCAATCCCGAAAGCTAACAAATGTGGATCACCTAAAAAAGTGAATCACACAGTCGAGAATGCTTGTGTTGTGTTTAACAGGTCAGCTGAGCGGAAGGATGGAGAGACTCTGGATAAGGGGAATAAGAGGGTCAGAAAAAGGAGGCGAAAAGGAAAGAAACCGCAAGTTCCAGATGTAGAGTGGGAACTCTTTGCTTTATTTGTACAAGCATGGAGGAAATTCGATGATAGAACTTAAGTGTGGGGAAGGAGGATCGCAAGCATCTCACCCGACCACCATGTCTAGCTGAAGACGTTAAACTTAGCGCTCTTGGGAGGCAACCTAAGGTTAGTTTGTTTATTTTATTGTCTAGTTAAATGAACGTTGTGGGTGTGTTCTCTAAAAACCTACCCTCACGAGACTTCACTCATCCACTCGGGTTACCGATGGGTTTAAAAAGCTTGTTGCATACGCTAAATGCAATCGTGATTCCTTCGAAAGTGAGTTAGGACTTTGTTTTATTTGTTTATATTTTGTGTTTTTGTGTGCGAGCTGGCTAAGTGTGGGGAAGTTTCATGGGTTTTCAAGCGAGTTTGGTGTAATTGTATTGAGTTTAACTTTGCAGGTTTAGATTGATCCACCCATACTCAATCCTCATTCGGGTGGTGATATTCTGAGTTTGATTTGATTCTATTGTAAAAGGCAGCCTAATAGAAGATTTTGAAGACGGTCGCGAAGGAAATGCTATACGATCGTCTGAGGTTGGATTGAAGACAGTTACAGCTCGAAACCAGCTAAGTCCTTTCCAATTTTCTGTATAGTTTTTATGTATTTTTTTACTTTATTTATTTATTATTTTTTTTCATCGTCTCTCATCCTACACCGAGGACAATGTCGAGTTTAAGTGTGGGGATGGGTGACCTTAGTTCAGGTCTGTGTTTGAGTATGTATTTTGAGTCATAAAAATTCAAAAATCCATAAAAATTTAAATTTTTGTGAAAAATGTACCTGAATTAGAATGTTTGCAACTAAATGGAAAATGATAATACAATCGGAAACTTTACTAGTGTGGAACTTAACTGAATAATAATAATGATCAAACATGTCTAATTTGTAACGTTTTGGTAGGCCCAACTGACTTAAGAGCTTAAACATCCTGATAGTGAATCTAGCTTAACTGAATAATTAATTCAGGATAACTTGTGGGTTTCTCATCTTAGGGGTGTCGGTAAGGTTGAAACTGTCAATATAGGTACCACTATAAACAAGAATTTATAAGTTTTTAAAATTTCTTGACACACCGCTTTCTTTTTATGAAAATAAATCCAAAAGTTGGTGGTACCCGCATTTCGTAATCCATCTTACGTGAGCTTAATTAATTAAATTGAAAGCTTGAGTTTTGCCTACGTGTTACCCTCTGGGATGGCGACTTGGTTGATACACCCATGGCAGGACTTAAGTAATCAATATTGTGGACACCTAAGTTAGGTTTATGTGTTACCCTTTGGGATGACGACTTGAAGGATACACCACTATTCCGAAGCTTATGAACGTCATTGTTAAGAACTGAAACCTATGTGTTACCCCTCGGGATGGTGACTTTGGGGACACACCTCTTGGTGAAGTTTGTGTAGAGCCATGTTATTCTAATTAAGCTGTTGTCATTAATGTATTTTGAACAAAGTTAGTTTAGTTTACTTTCTGTCATTTCTTTATTGTAATTTCAACTTATGTAATTTACTGCTTTATTTAGCTAAGTCTGGGCCATAGAAAGTACTTAGTTTCGATAGATAGTAAGTTTCGACAGGATGTTCCATCACTTGTAAATGCTCAACCGAAACTAAACTAGTAGTTTCGGTTGGCATAGTTTCGATACCTGTTGGCTTACTATAAATAGCCTAGTTTGAGAAATTTTAGGGTGTGAGTAGCGGCTGTAACCCTGAATTTCTCTTTCACATTGTTCTTCAATCTAACTTGCGTACTTGTTTGATGCATTATTCTTACATTTTCATATCATTCTTGTGTTGATTGTGAGCGTGGTTACCCTGTTATCTTCACCATATCTGTTTCTACCTTCTGTTTCACCTCCATATACACTGTTTCCGCCTTTGTGTGTGGAGAATCGATCACCTGTGAGATTTAACGTTGAAATCTGGACCTACAATTGGTATCAGAGCATTATGCTCTTATTTCTGAGTATTATCAAGTTTTTGTGATCGATTCTAGGTGTTTTACTGCGTTTTATTGAGGTTTTCTACATCTGGACTCTACGAGCATTGTTTCATCGCTATCAGTACTGTTTCATCGATTTCCGACGTGTGTTGTTAGTGGTTTCAAAATCGGAGGTTGGATTTGTAATCAGGAGCGTTAGACGAGACTTTTTGCTGGATTGGGTTGGTATTTTGGAGATATTGATTTCTGTGATTGATCATCAATGGAGGTTTTCTAACTTGGGGAAGAAGACATCAAAACTACTCTGGGGAACATTCCATTGATCATCGAATCTTTCTATCTTCACCCTGTCTGGTAGAGGTACAATCGAAACTAGATTTATTGTCTTGTTCTAATCGAAACTACTGTGTGCAGCATCTCAACCGAAACTTGGACATCGAAACTAGTTATAATCGAAACTAGGTGTTTTTACGGGGACTTTACTTATTTTTGACCAAGGGATTCATCATTGAAACAAGTTGTTTCGGGTTCTGTTCTTCTATTGAAACTAGAAGTTTCGGGCAGTTTTTCTTCAATCAAAACTCGGAGTTTCGATCAAGTGTTTATCTATCGAAACTAGTAGTTTCGATCAAGGTTATTCACCCGAAACTAGTTACTGTTTTAGTTTCAATTACTAATAATATGGCAACTTCAAGTTCAAATGAGTACTCTGGAGGGAACAAACCACCTGCTCTTGTGTCTACAAGGGAATTTGATGACTGGACAAAGAAGATGGAGCTTTTCTTTAAATTTCATGATCATACATTGCTGAACTCTATCACTGATGGTCCTCACAAGCCTGTTATCACTACTGCTGATGTTCAACATCCTAAGACAGTAGTTGAATATGATGAGAAAGACCTTGCTTTGATTGGCCGAGACAACAAGGCTTATCGGACTATTGCTATGGCTCTTCCTATGGATATCTTCAACATCTTTGCTTAATACACTACTGCCAAAGACTTATGGGTAGCCTTGTGCACCAGATTTGAGGGTAGTGCTGATGTTAGGGAGAGTAAGAGAGATCTGATCAAGAAGCAGTATGAGATGTTCAGTAGTGTCAGAGGTGAATCAATGTCTGATTTGATCAACCGTTTCTCAAGCATCGTATCTAGGATGAAAGTAATGGGTGTTGAGTACCCTACTCTTGAGCTAAACAAGAAACTCCTAGATGCTCTTCGTGAGGAATGGAATATGTATCGTATCATGATCAAGAAGACTGAGAATCTGAGTGCCTTGTCTCAACAAGAAGTCTACAACATCCTTGAATCTTATGAGATTGAGATCACAAAAGGAGCAGTTACTCCCACCAATCAGTTTGGAAACACAGCTCTTATTGTTGGATCAAGTTCTTCCAATAGCCCATACTTCCAGACTGATGTTCCTCCTTCTGCTGCTGTAATTCAATCTACCAGCTCCTCTGCTCCTCAGAATCCCATTACCATGATTCCTGATGAATATGTCCCAATCATGACTGCTTTCATGTCGTGCTATGATGCACTAATTTCTGGAAACCTACCACCGGTTAGCTTTCAACCTGATGACTTGGAGCAGATTAATCCTGATGATTTGGAGAAAATGGACATTGATTGGTGTATGGCCATGCTGACTTTAAGAGCCAAAAGATTCATCAAAAGGACTGGTTTAGATAGATTCAAGCAGGGGAAGACACTTAGGTTTGATATAAAAAAAGGTGAGATGCTACAATTGTGATCAGCTGGGTCACTTTGCCATAAACTGCAAGGAGCCGTCCTCCAAGGATCAGCAAGAAAAGAAGTCATCCTCTGGAAAGCAAGTTGCTAATCCTCCCAAGACAAGCACATCTTCAAGTTCCACAGCTCTTGTTTGTCAAGCTGATGAACACTATCACTAGGAAGAACAAGCTGAGGAAGCTGCTGATAAAGCCTTGATGGCTGATGTGGAGGACAAGGGCAAGTGTATCATGATTGAGCCAGCCGAGGATCTCATTGCCATACCTGCTGAGGTTATTTCTAAACTTTGTAGTGCTAGATCTTGCTTAAATGAAATTCAGAAATACAGATTCATCAATCAAACTTTGATTGATGAACGAGATCACATTAAGGTGATGTATGACTCTGTGGCAAAAAAATGAGAAATTATACTTAAAGAAAATTCGTGACATTTCTGGAGAAAAACCGTTCTTTAATTGTGAAACTTAATACTCAAACCATTAATAATAAAATTTTGAGTGAAAGAGTCCAAAAAGCAGAAAAGGCTAAATTACAAGTTGACCACATGGATATAGATCAAAAAAATTTGTTTGGTATAATTGATAAACAATTTAACAGAAAAGGCATAAAAGGGTCTTGGTTATAATTCTCATCCACCACCTTATTCCAAATCAGGAAGATTTGCTGACATGCCGGTTGCTCATGTTCCTACTCATTTTGTGTGTTCCTTATCTGCTGATGATTATATCACATCCTCAGATTCTGACAGTTTTGCTTCATGTGCAGAGTCAAATTGTGTAACTTCAGAGGATGATTGTGATGAGAGTACTTATTCTAGAACTGTTTTAAATGAACATGTGTCGGATGAATGTAATAATATGTTCGTGTCTAAACCAGATATTTGTGAACACGTTGAAAATTTGTCTTCTGAGCATATGGGCTTGGGATGTGACATTTCAAAATTTAAAAATGTTTTACCTTTTATTCCTAAATCTTTGAATGCTGTGTCATGTGTCACCAAGTTTAAAAGTGCAGGAATTATTGTGAATGATGTACCACGTGAAACCCTGAGCAACATGGAATTTTTCAGATTAAAGGAAGAACAACGTCTACAAGACAAAGTTATTGCAGAAAGAATCATACCATGTTCAGATGCCTCAACATCACAATCATCTTCATCTTGTGATGATAATTATCAGGATAAGGCGTCTTGTGATAAAGTTTGTTTCAGTTGTGGTGCTTCAAATCATGTTTCAAAAAGTTGTAACTTGACAACAACTAATTGTAATGAAGAATTGTCACCCAAAATTTCATTAAATTCAAATGTGTCGTCTAAGTCTTCTCATAGTAGAAAATCTAGGCGTAAAAGAATTAAAAATGCAAAAAATTACTTAAAAAGGACCTGGAAAATTAAAATTAATGTTTTATATGATGACCACGTTTCATCTAAGGAGGATTCTGATTATGATTCAAATGTGATGTTCTATCCTAACAAGAAACTTCTCGATAGCAATGGTATTGGTCAAAATGTCTAAATGAGTTGTTGTGTATAGGGTCAACCAAGAAGAACTTGAGATAACATTTAGCATGTAGATAGTGGATGTTCCAAACATATGACCGGTCAATTTAACTTGCTGCAAGATTATCATCCCATGGATGGAGATTATGTAGCTTTTGGTGGCAACCCAAGGGGAGGAAAGATTGAGAGTCAAGGAACAGTCTCGAATGGTGTAAATAGTCTGGAATTTGTCAACTTCGTTCCTCAATTAAAGTACAATCTGATGAGTGTCTCCCAGATTTGTGACAAGGATTTCTATGGCTTGTTCAATTCTAAAGAATTTCTAATCTTGAATCCTGGAGAGGTGATTCCAGAAGAACTCATTCTCATGCGTGCTCCGAGAAGATACAACACCTATAGCTTGGATATGAACAACCCATCGGGAATTGAATCGTGCTTTCTTTCAAAGGCTTCTGAAGATGAATCATTTCTGTGGCATAAAAGGTTGGGACACGTAAAATTTAAAACCATGAACCGCCTGGTTCAAGGAAACCTTGTCACCGGATTGCCTCTCAAAGATTTTTCTCCTGTGGAACACTGTATCTCATGTTCCAAGGAAAAACAACACAAATCTTCTCATAAACCCAAAACCACAAATTCCATTGACTCCCCTCTTCAATTACTTCACATGGATATCTTCGGTCCTGTGAGTGTCATGAGTCTTGGACGAAAATCGTACTGTTTGGTGGTAACCGATGATTTCTCTCGGTTTACTTGGGTGTTCTTCCTAGCTAAGAAAGATGAGACGCCATAGATTTTGAAATCTTATCTGCTTCAAATTGAGAACCTTTTCAATCTAAGTGTGAAGACTATCCGCAGCGATCATGGAACAAAATTCAAGAATGCCACTCTTGATTCCTTCTGTGACAATTTGACTTTTCAATATTTAATCCGTTAGCAATCCAGTTAAATATTCCGTTAAGTCCTAACCGTGTTAACCTAAACCCAGGGACTTATTCTGTCATTTGTTAATCTAGAAATACAAGGACCAAGTAATTAACCCAAAGTCAAGCATGTTGACTCTGAAAAGTCAAAATCAATTGATTTGATCCCGTTGACTTCTAAAAAGTCAAACTCACAATCTTGCAACCAAATTTCAAATTCAAAATCGGATTATGCTTGATTTCGTAACCGATTTGCACGTTTATAACATTAATCGACCATCATTGAGCAATTAACACCATCACTACGCAAGAATTAATTCGAATTATGTGTAATCAAGTTGTAACCGTCGAAACGTCGCCCCCTTTATCAAAATCGACGAATTTGAGTATTGTTTTCACAAATCGAACTCAATCTCACCTAAATCGCTCGTCTCTAAAGCTGTTGCGCACGACAATTTGACCGAAGAAGCTGTGGGAATCGTCGGAGGCCAACCCCGTCACCGTCGGCACTCGTTCTACTCGTTCGTCACCAAATCGATAACGTTTAAGGTAACAAATAACTCCAATAGTTTCGTTTATGTGTCTTGATCAAAAGCTCTATGCCAATTAAACCTTTAAACATCGAATCTGTCATGATCCTAATCTAGGGTTCTTCATTAAAAACGATTTGGGGGTTTCGACCCTAAACCCAATCTCAATCAAATTAATTTACATCAACAGTTTCGAAATCACGTACTCATTGAAAACCCTCTATCAATTTCATCTTATAACATCGGATTGTTCTCGATTTATAAATTAGGGTTTGTTCATATCAAATTTTGGGGTTTTGATCTTTAACTTAATGTCAATGAAATTAAACCGCATAGGCAGATTCGTAACCCCTCGTTTAGTAAAAGCCCCATGATTTCAACAGTTTCCAACATCGAATTTAATCAAATCAATTTCAAGTTTAACCTAGGGTTTTCGGTTCCTAAAACGAATAATTAATCTATCCTAAACGCGATGATTTTTCAATTAAACCTAACCACGGAATCGCCTATGCTTGATTAACAAAACCCCTTTGTATTTTACATCGATTGTTATAGAAATTGTGGGATTCGGGGACGGGGTTCTGGATCGGATTCGATGGGGGGATCACAGGGACTTGTATGATAAAATCATTTAAATCCGATTTCTGTTGGGATTCCCTAGCGAGCACGATTGGTTAGGTGTGTGTGCTGATGGGGAGGAGACCCGAGTTCGAGTCTCCCCTGTTTTTAGATTTTTATGATTTTTAAGCATTATTTTAATATAAAACCTTTTCCACTATTATTATACTATTACGCTAATATGTTTAATCCGGAAAAACTACCCGTGGACTCGGGATTGATTTTATAAACCCTCGTTGTTACGTATTTTATAATAATATTTATATATTATTATTTAACCTTCAACTTCGAATAAAATGATAAAAACTATATTATTTTTCAAACCGTAACTCCTATTAAAATAATATACTTATATATATTATTTTCGACACGTCTCTCGGTATTGTGAAACATTTTAAATTTATAAATAATAAAATTATTTATATCTTCTAATCGTAAGCATATTCTCGAATAAAAATAATGCGTCATTATTTTTATCACTTCAATAGTATCGTAGTAGCTATGTGAGTTTAAAAATAATAAAATAATATTATTTTTATAAATCATTACTTAATATCGAAGACGACTGGAAATATTTATTTATTGTAATTATCGTTTTCGTCGCGTATCATAACCACTCTAATTACTTATCATAGAAATCCGTATTCCCGTAGACACGTTCGTCTACTCTTTTAATCATTAGAGCGTTTCTTTTGGACGTTCAAACTTCCGTGTTGTCGTCACAAGTTCCCATTGTATCCCTGATTGTTATGTGTATAATTCTATGGCATACGTAAGCCGTTGCAGGCTAACACTCGTTGTTTCAATCTTATTCTAGTGTGAACCTACCTACGCCGTTCAGGTGAGTTTTCACGGCCCCTTTTACTGTTTTACAATTTGGGGGAGAAAACATGACGTAAACATTTTTTGTTATGTAATTCATATATGTTATCACTTGTTTAACTATGCGTACACATCTATCACTAAGTTCTCACATCGGACCATTAATATGAACACAGCGAGGTAAGTTGAGTAGGACTACTGGGTTTGACAAACCTCACCCGCGTTAGTCGCGCTAACCCGACTGGATGTCGAACGGGTGCATTCTTGACCTAAACATGCATCATGGTTGATAGGCCTGGTGGGAGGAAAAAACATAAACAGTCAGCTGTCGGTTATGGGTTAGCTACCTATTGATTTATATATTGAATGTACATTAACCTATTGAACTTTCTTACAAACTGAAACCTGTGAACTCACCAACCTCGTGTTGACATTTTCTTTCATGTTTTCTCAGGTCGCTTAAGATTAGGCACAGGTGCACGCATAGGGCATGCATGGAGTCTTATGATTAAATTATAAATTATTATTGTTGATTTGCTGTGTACTTTGTTTTGGACTTTGTTTGGACTGAACACTTTGGGACTTTTCTTGGGCGCGTTTGTTTTGCGCATTTACTTTCGTTTTACGCTTCCACACTTACTTTGATCATTTATGATATATTTTCATTTTAGTCCCATATAGTGTCGTTCAATGTAACTAATGACTGAGATCCTGGTTTGTCACTTTCTAAACGGTAAAACTCCGTTAGTTGAAATTGGGGGTGTGACACCTTCTGTGAAAGCAAAGGAATTTCTCGGCAATTCAGTGCACCTCATACTCCTCAACAAAATGGTGTAACTGAAAGGAGAAACCGTACTTTAATTGAAGCTGCATGAACTATGATCGTTGATTCCAAGCTTCTTGTCACGTTTTGGGCTGAGGCAGTGAACATCGCATGTTTTGTGCAAAATCGGGTTCTCATTACCAAAAGTTGCAACAAGACACCCTATGAGATCATATACAAGCGAAAGTCAGTTATTGATTTCTTCAGAAAATCTGGGTGTGTATGCACGATGCTGAATACGTCAAATCAGCTAAACAAGTTTGAAGCCAAAGCTGATGAATGCTATTTTGTGGGATATTCATCAAATTAATGAGCTTTTCGTATTTACAACAAACAACGAAGGATGGTACCGGAGTCCATTGATATCAATTGGCATGAAAGCAATCATACGGACACTAGGGACGGTCCTGCTTGGCTTTTTGATGTCGAATCCTTGTTTAAATCATTTAATCTTCCCGTGTTTTCAAATGAATCAACTCCCGTTAATCCTTACTTCTCTGTGAACAATCTAGGGAACTTTAATGATCAAGTTTCCTTCTCATCTGCTCATATTGAAATCTCTGTACCTGTTGATGCTGAATATAATATGGAGTCTTCCGGTTCTGGTGCAACAAGTGAAACTGTTGAAGACAACACCATTCCAATAGTAGATGTTGCCCCACAATCAACTGTTGAAGATCCTATTATTGATGAAGCTGGTCCTTCTGCTGATAATATCACAAATCTAGATGAACTCTTGGAAGAAGATGAGATTCCTCAGTTGATAATTCACAAGAATCATCCCACCGATAACATCATTGGTCCGCTCAATGCGGGTGTTCGTACCCGGAGTGCCTGTGATGCATCGGAAAACAACATGTTCTCGTGCTTCATTTCTCAAGTTGAACCTAAGAACATCAAAGCAGCTTTGCTTGAGAACAGCTGGGTGGAAGCAATGCAAGAAGAGTTACAGCGATTCTCAAAGCTGAATGTGTGGAATCTGGTAGATCTTCCCAAGAACAAAGTACCAATCGGCACTCGTTGGGTATTTCGCAATAAAAAGGATGAAGGAGGAATTGTGGTTCGGAATAAAGCTCGTTTGGTGGTTCAAGGATTCTATCAAGAAGAAGGGATTGATTTTGAGGAAGTCTTTGCACCAGTGGCTCGCTTGGAAGCCATCAGAATGTTTCTCGCCTATGCAGCCTACATGGACTTCAGTGTTCATCAAATGGATGTCAAAAGCGCATTTCTGTATGGAAAAGTTCAAGAGGAAGTATATGTCAAGCAGCCACCGGGTTTCATTGATCCTAACTTTCCAGACCGTGTCTACAAGTTAGACAAGGCATTGTACGGTCTTCATTAAGCACCTCGTGCGTGGTATGAAACATTATCAAAGCATCTGCTTGAGAATGGTTTCACACGATGAGCAATTGACCAAACTTTGTTCAAACGGAAGGATGGAAAGGATACAATCATGGTGCAAATTCATGTGGACGATATCATTTTTGGATCTACCAATCCTCGTCTTTGCAAAGAATTTGAAGAAATGATGCGCTCTAAGTTTGAAATGAGCTCTATGAGAGAAATGAAGTTCTTTTTGGGACTTCAAGTTGATCAGTCTGAGTAAGGAATCCTCATTCATCAAGAGAAATACGTGAAAGAGATCCTGACCAAGTTCAAAATGGCTGATTCCCACCCAGTCAAAACTCCCGTGGAAGTTCGACATTGTCTGTCTCCCGATCTGGATGGTGAAAGCGTTGATCAGCACCTCTATCGCTCTATGATAGGTTCTCTCATGTATCTCACTTCAAGCAGACCCGACATCATGTTTGTTGTGTGCTTGTGTGCACGCTTTTAGGCTAATCCTAAACTCTCTCATTTATCTGCTGTCAAACGTATTTTGAGATATTTATAGTATAAGCCAAAATTGGGTCTTTGGTATCCTAAAAATGACTTGTTTGATCTTGTGGCTTATTCAGATTCAGACTACGGGGGATGCAACTTAGACCTAAAATCCACTTCTGGAGGTAGTCAGTTCCTTGGCAACCGCCTTGTCTCATGCAAATGTAAGAAACAATCCACCGTTTCCCAATCCACCGCCGAAGACGAATACAATGCCGCCGCCCTCTGTTTTTCCCAAGTCAGATGGATACACCATCAGATGCTTGCCTATGAGATCACATTCCATGAGACACCAATTCTATGTGACAATACTGCCGTTCCCCATATCACCAAAAACCCAGTTCAACATTCCAAAACCAAACACATTGAAATCAAACATCATTTTATCCTTGATTGTGTTGAAAAGAAGCATATTCAAATCGTTGAGGTCAAAACCGACAAGCAAACCGCAGGCATCTTCACAAAAGATTTTGACTCTACCAGATTTGCCCAACTGGTGGAATTGCTTGGCATGATAAATTTTCAGTAATCCTTGTGAATATTAGTGTGTTTCATGTTTATGATTAATTGTCAAGAAAATTCAAAAAAAAAGATTTTATTTTTCTGTATAGTTACTTTCCGTTACAAGCAAATCTTTTAGGGGGAGAAATGAGAATTTAATATGTCAAAAATTGAAAAGAATTGCTTTGTATATAGTCTTACAAGTGTTTTGTTACAGGAAAATTGAATCTGACCTTTGAGAAATGATAGTGTCTGATCTCATCTCTTGGACATGGAATGGACCGAAAGCGATGGTGTTTACTGAGATATAGCTGGTAGGCCCGGCATATGGTTAAAACTTGTAAGTAGTGTGAAAACCTAAAACATATCTCATACTTGTGTGTTTGAACCCATTATTAAAACTCTCTGGAATGTTTGTCGTTAAGTTTCCCCACTGACGCTAGTTTTTATCATGAAATAGCGTCCACTTACTCTCTTTAATAGCTTTCAGATATTCCCACGCGTCAGGATTAATATCTGTCAAAAGACTAACAAAAAGATCATACTTTCTTTGTTGCATTGTGCTACCGATATCCCAACATAGTCGTTTCAAACTAGAAACCTTAAACTTATGCATTAATTTGCTTCGAACGTGTCTCATACAAAACCTATGAACTGCATTCTCTTTCAATACTTGGATATTTTTCATTGCATTAGTAATGCTTTTGTGTCTACCAGAGATAACACACAACTTTCTACGACGTTGCATCACAGTGTGAATCCATAACTGCTGAAAAAACCAAGACCAACTTTCAACAATCTCTTCATCAAAAATTGCATAGGCTATTGGAACTATGTAATTGTTTGCATTTTTACTGACTGTGATAAGCATCTTACCCCGGTACGATCCCTTCAAGTGAGTTCCGTCCACAGATAAAACGGACTGACAATGTTGAAATGCTTTAATTGCCGGCCCAAATGCCCAAAACACATATTTAAATGTATAGCAGTGCGACGAGGAGGATGGATGATGTAACCATTCGACAATCGTTTTGTCATTCGACCCTTTTAAAGCAACAATGTACTGAGGTAACTCCTGAAAGTTACTCACCCAGCTACTGTAAACCCACTCAACGGCTTTTCTTCGTTCTCGCCACACCTTGCTATAACCAACATCAATGTTTAGCTAGTCTTTTAAATGTGCTCGAATCTGATTAACGGGATATGCAATATCTTCCCGAATATTGTGTATGATAGGTAAGGCGATATCTCTAGATTTCAAGCTTTTGTTGTTGTTTCCAACAACTGTCCCAAAGCAATTATGTGAATCCACCCATCTAACGATTCGCCACATGTGATTAGATCTTTTCTTTGTGACGTAGACCAACCATTTACACGGGGGCCGTTGAGTAGATACACATTGAACCTTGGGTTTGTCGTGTAGCATTTTACTCTCCATCTATCCACCTTGCTGGCAGTAATTATCATCTCCCAATTTTGGTTAAGATTTCACAACCGAACTGCATGGTCCAACTGTTTTTTGTTGGGGAAGTACATACCAAGACGGATTTCTTTACATCCATGTGGTTTTCATCATCAAAATCAACAACTTCATAATCTTTTAGTTCTTCAGGATCATGAGAATATTTCACCAACAACTGTGATGATTCTTGATTGTTGACATAACTATATTGTGGCAGAATTTCATGATCGGAGACATCTACGTCGTCATCATCCTCATCCTCTGTGGTACTTTGAGGAGCAACTTCAGATTCTTCACTACTTTGTGGAACGGCATCTGCGTCATCTTCATCTTCGTGTTCACTATCATCAAGGTTGTTATTGGCAGACGGGTCAGCCTCAAATTAAGAAAGGTTGTTGTTGAATTCATAAGAACTTATTGTTTGTTGTGAAGCATGTTGGGGATGATCTAATATAGAAATGCTACGGATGAGATCCATACAACTAGATTGTTGGATAGAAATAATTGACAAAATACTAACATGAACATTAGCCTGAAAATTTGTATTATTTTGTGCTAAATAACACAACACTTGAAGACTTTGGTCATTGAAGATTTGAGATGAATTTGAAAACCCTTGATAACTGTAATATAATTTACGCTTCGGGTATAGAATTCTTTTGACACTTGAAGATGACGATAAACTAACTCAACAAATTCTTGGAAAGAAATTTGTTGATGAATAAAAAATGTGGTGCTTCTAGTATTATTATCATGCACAACAATACCATTTTCATAATAAACATCAGCACCCCAATATAATTGAATCAAAATTGGATCAAACATATTGATGGATTTTGTAATTAGTGGTTTAACGTTAGAAACAATATATATATATATATACACCCACTAAAAGAAGTTGAAATATTAATTATTTTCCGACAAATGTTCAATAAAATTTAATAAAGAGTTTAAAAAAAATTTGTCTTAAATTTAATAAAGGTGGCTATTAAAAACCTAATATATATTACATATAAATCATATCTCTAAGTCCTACTATGATCCATTAAAAGTCATTGTTCAAGATTTCTTTTTAACTACTAAAAATTAAAAGTTACATTAAGTAAACTTAAAATTAAAAATTACATTAACTAAAAATTGAAATTAAATAACTTAATAATCTCATCCAACATAAACTAAATTAAAGATGCTCGAATGAATCAAAAGAGTCATCCGAATTCCAAGAGCGCTCGTCTACCCATGGATCATGGTAACTGGGACGTTCGTCATCAGTGTACTCGTCTTCCGAGTTGGGCACGTATTCTTCTCCGGGTACCCCTCCTCCGAGTTGGGGACAAACACAGAGTCTGAGTTGGGAACATAGCCTTCGTCTGAGTTTGGGACAAACATAGGGTCTGAGTTGGGAACATAGCCATCGTCTGAGTTTGGGACAGACCCATCCTTTAAACCAGGTACATATTCCCCTACAGGGTAACTATCGTACCCCTCATCCGAATTAGGGACATGCCCAATATCTGAACTGGGGATTGCTCTTCCTTAATTTGTAGTTGGCCAAAAACCTGATCAAATGCCCAATTCCACTCTTCACCGGTCCACGTAATTGGTTCATCAGTTTGCAGGTTGTACCGAAGGCGAAGAGTTATCAGGAAATGGATACCCTCCACCCATTGTGAGAGAAATTAGAATGTTTGTAAGAAATATGATCGGACACTAAATGTATTTATATACTCGCCAACTTGAATGGTAATTTTTCTCACATGTATTCAAATCTTTGTTTACTTTAATAAGACTGCCACACTTGCTTCATTGCATGCAAACACTATTGCCTTTGGTAGGCTTTTTCTGAATATAAACAACCTACATGGCGAGTATTTGCTTAGGTAGAAGACAAAAATGAGACTTAATAATATACCGGCTTGGCGAGTATTTTTCCATGAATAATGACAAAAATGCTACTTAATCATATTCTAGAATGACGAGTTTCGTATAGGAAATCATACTTCCCGGATGGCAAGAAAGCCGCGCGTGGGGGGCAAGTTTCTCTCCTTCCCGGTTGGTGAACAAGACGACTTTCTATCATTCCAGGATGGCGAGTTTCAGAATGTTGCAGAAATGTTAACGGTTTTGTCTGACACAGCCTAAGACAATAACTTACTCGCCATCCGGGTTGACGATAAGCCCCCATATAAAAAGAAATGTTGATCAGGCCCTCATGTGAAACAAGTTTGAATAACACGCCCCATTATAAAAAAGATTCATCTATATGACTTTGATTATTGTGATAAAAACAAAGTTGAGTTTGAACTCTCCAACTACATTGATTATATAAAATCTGATGAAAGATTTATCAACTGGAAAAGCGTATCTAATCTTGTAAAATTGTTGGTGGCAACATATAGACATATTGCGTATATGTTGGTTTATCCCTTGAACTTTGCGTTAGCTTTACATGTGTAGTAATCTAATCAGAGGTTCTCCATTGGAGCTCCACTTGAAGAAACAGTCTTTCACGAATCGTACTATCAACGTTACGAATTTGTTCAAGTGTGCATGTTCGTTTCTTGGTAACCACATCTGCAAGGCTTATATCGAAGCGCCCAATTGATTTCTAATGAAAAAAAGGCATTGCTTTTGCATTAGAAGACTAACTATAAGTCTCGTAAGGAAAGTTTAAGATCATCGTACCTTCGACTCATTATTAATGACTTCAAAATGCAAGTTTTCATCCGTTGGTGGTTGTTTTAGAATATATGTAAACTCTTGTAGCCACATTGGCCTGTGTGTATTCGTCATAGCCTGAAAAAATCCAAATCAAAACCCCAAGAAATGTAAGTGAATAGTGAAGAATCTCTTGCAACAATGGTACTACCAAATAACATACGAGGTAGCTTTGTACAATAGTAACCAAGTTTGAAAATTGTTCCAATTAGGTTTCTCAATAAACATTTTACACGGTATACATCTTCGGGTATACTATAGTGAGTGATCTAATTGGAACACTTTTAAAACTTGGTTACTATTCTGTGGTGTTTTTCCAATAACATATGAAATAGAAAAACAAACCGGGGTTTTTCTTAATTTGCCACGGAAACGCAGTGTGACGGATGAATGTCGGTGATTATTATTACAAGCAATCCTCCATCCGTAGGCGTCCCTACAGGAGCCTTAGTAAACGTATAACTTAAATCCCCAATATTGTTCGGTTTGTACAACACTTCAACTTTGATACGGGCAGTAATTCCATCGCAGTCATCAAAAACATAGGTGTCAACACTCTGTGGAGCAGGAATAAAATTTTTCAAATTTATCTTAGCTTCTCCCACATTACTATGCTTCTTTACCTACAAAACAAAGAACAATCTTTTATTTCTCAAGTCATAATTCGATTAGGATTTTTTATTTTGTGAGGGTAATCCCGATCATTCACTTTATATATAAAGTTAGTGGGTCAATTATGTAAACGGTCTAAAGTATGTTTTATGTCTTTTATGTAAGTATTGTAAATAGAACGAACCAATTGTAAAAACCAAAACCTATAAATGTATTAGGTTTGAAGCGTTGCGACATATCTTCACATCGTTTCCTTCCCATCAAGTCTATATATATGTATGTGTCAAGAACAAGTCAAATGTTACGATCTTTGAAATTCTAATTAAAGTATTTTATCAATTTTTTTGTCAATCTTGGGCAACAATTGGGTATTTTCGGTTGAAGGCAGTCTGGAATCAAAAGGTTCTGGTCTGTATTTATACATTTATTAACATCATGCTCAAATCAAGAAGGTTATAGTCTGATTTGTTGGATCCATTAATCAGAAAAGGAGACTAGGTTTGAGTTCGTGTAATTTGGATCGTCGAAGGCAGAAGGATACAAGATAGCGCGTTTTGTTACATATTTGCAAACTGAAAACAAGAATCATGAATCTGTGGTCAATTACCGAGCGAAGGAGAAGAAGTCAGACACGATTTGCATTCTCGACTTCAACAAAATCCACAATATAAATTCTAAATTTCCAGGTTCTATAATTCCGAATTACTTTGAATTTCTATACATAGAGATTAGGCTTAGAATACTTCTATTGATTGCTGTAATAAGTTGATTTAAACTTAGGAATCCCTGTGTTTTCATAAGAGGAAAACTTGTTTTAGATTTTCGCAAATAACAAGATATTAGTGTTAACTATTTATGGGAGATTCATCACCAATAACAAACTACACGGTGTGGGCAATCCAAATGAAGACAATAATGGAAGCAAATGGACTATGGGAGATGATAGAACCAACTGCTAAAACAGAACCAAATGTCAAGAAAGTCAAAGCTGCAACTGCATACCTATTTCAAGCACTATCTGAAGAACTCGTGTTACAAGTGGCAAATGGCAAAAGTTCAAAAGAGATGTGGAATACACTAAAGACTAGACATGTTAGTGTAGATCAAATGCAGAAGGCACATTTGCAAAAACTCAAATTTGAGTTTGAGATGTTGCAAATGAAAGAGGAAGACACAATTGACTTTTTCACTTCAAAGTTAACAAACATTGTCACTAGAGCAACTAGTTGTGGATCAACATTTGATCAACCTACTCTAGTACGAAAACTCTTAAATTATATTCTACTAAGGTTCATTCAAATAGTTCCCTCAATTGACCAATTCACATATCTAGACACTATGACTCTAGATGAAACTATTGGATGACTCAATACTTTTGAAGAAAGGATCAAATCCAAAAGAGAAAATCTAGCCGACAATCAAGAAAAGCTCATGTTCACACGTCATGATAAAAATTCCAACCGTGGAAAACACTTTGGAAACCATGGACAAGGATGATTTAATTTATCATAAAAAATTGGCATGATGGAAATACCAAACAACCTGAGAAGGAAGAGAGTTCCTCACAACAACTATAGCAAAAAGATTGGAAAGGATCTTAGCAAGGTGAAGTGCTTTAAATGTCACAAGTTTGGGAACTAGGAAAATAAATGCTCTTAGAATGAACATGCACAAGAGCAATCTAAATTTCATGCAAGAAGATGAAGAGCGAACACTTATAATGGCAGTTATTGAGAAAAAAGGAGAATTATGAAGAAACTTTTCTAAGTGAGCGGGAAATTCTATATAGTCTATATGCAACCACCAATGAGAGTTTACGGTACTTAGACATTGGTGCAAGTAACCATATGACTGGTACACGAACACATTTCGAGGAAATAAACGAGAAGCTCGTTTTAGAGATGGTTTGTATGTATAATTAAAGACAAAGGCTCAATATCATTGGAATATAAGAATAAAAAAAAGAATCATATATCAAATTGATTACATTCCAAGTCTAGAGGGTAATATATTGAGCTTAGGGCAATTAACAGAAAATGGGTGTAAAGTTGTAATGGAACTTTACAAAAAAATTGACATGATGGAAAGACCAAACAACCTAAGAAGGAAGAGAGTTCCTCACAAAAACTAGGGCAAATGGTATAGATCTGGAAAGGATCTTAGCAAGGTGAAGTGCTTTAAAGTCACAAGTTTGAGCACTATGCAAATAAATGCTCTTAGAACGAACATACACAAGAGCAATCTAAATTTGGTGCAAGAAGATGAAGAGCCAACACTTATAACGACGGTTATTCAGAAAAAGGAGAATTATGAAGAAGCTTTTCTAAGTGAGAGGGAAATTCAGCATAGTCTATATGCAACCACCGATGAGAGTTTATGGTACTTAGAAATTGTTGCAAGTAACCATATGACTTGTACACGAACACATTTCAAGGAAACAAACGAGAAGCTCATATGACATATTCGTTTTAGAGACGGTTTGCATGTAGAATTAAAGGCAAAGGCTCAATATCATTGGAATATAAGAATAAAAAAAGAATCATATATCAATTTTATTACATTCCATGTCTAGAGGGTAATATAATGAGCTTAGGGCAATTAATAGAAAATGGGTGTAATGGAACATAATCTGCTACTTTTGCATGATCAAAACCCGAAGTTGCTTATGAAAGTCACACATTCAAAGAATAGACTTTACAATATCAATTTGAAGATTGGTGTACCCACTTGCCCGTTAACTAATCTGGAAGACCAAATTCAAAGAACATATTTTACAATATCAATTTGAAGATTGGTATACCCACTTGCTTGATGACTAATATGGAAGCCCAAGCATGGTTATGGCATGCTCGATTGGGTCATTTGAATTTTGATGCAATCAAGACCATGACATAGAAAAAGTTGTTTCAAGGGATTCCTCGTATAAATCATGTCAGCCAAGTGTGTGATGCATGTTTATTAGTGAAACACAGTAGACCTCCATTTCCTAATCAAGCTAATTTCAAATCATCTAAGCTTTTGGATATAATTTATGGAGATCTATGTGGTCAAATATCTCCACCAACACATTCAGAAAGGAAGTATATATTCCTACTTGTAAACGACTGTACACACTAGATATGGGTATACTTTCTGAGTTCTAAGGACCAAGCATTTGAAGTCTTTAGATATGGCGGTAAATGAAGTAGGAACCAAATTGAAGATGTTGAGAACATATAGAGGAGGAGAATTCACATCTAATGAATTCTCACAATATTTCAAGGATAATAGGATAGAAAGACAACTTACAACACCTTATTCACCATAGTATAATGGTATGGTTGAACTTAGAAATAGGACAATTCTATCCACTACCCAAAGCATGCTAAAGGTTATGAAGATGCCTCAAAACATTTGGGGTGAGGTAGTAAGACATGTTATATGTATGTTAAATAGAGTCCCAACCAAATCTCTAATGAACATTACACCTTATGAAGCCTTGAAAGGAAGAAAACCAAATTTATGGCACTTATGAGTTTTTGGTTATGTAGCATATTCCAAGGTACCGTTACAACATATAAAGAAGTTATATACATAAGCATTAAAATGGTATAATTAGGAATTGAAGAAGGATCAAAAGCTTGAAGAATATTTGATACAATAGTGAGACGAATTTGTATCGGTAGAGACATCAAGTTTATAGAAAACGATTCATGGAACTAGGAAGATTAGATGACTGATGTTGGGAGTAAAGAACAAGAATGGACATATTTCATTATCATGGACATTCAATCTACAAGTCCATAAGTTAATAATGAAACTGAACCTATAAATGTTGAAGGGGAGTTCACAAATAAATATGGTTATGAACAAGGAATTTTTTAGTCACCTATAAACCCACCAAGTACAGCTTTTACTACACCAACATATACCTACAAACCCAACTCAGCAGAGTTCATTGTCAAGAAGTTTTGCTTGACCATTTGATCATACACCAATGCATGGTTTTTGAGACTTGGCAACAATAAATGAACTAGCACCGAAAATAGAGAAAAATGAGGTACTACTTTCAGAAAAAGAACCAAGAAACTAAAAGGAAGCAACAGAAGATGAAAGATGGATATATCCTATGAAGGCGGAGTTAGAACCAATCAATAAAAATAAGACTTGGAAATTGATGTCTTTACCAAGTAACCACAAAGCAATTGGATTGAAATAGGTATTCAAGACTAAATGAGATGTAAGTGGTAAAAACTTTGCTCCTATAACACGAATTGAGACAGTTCTTCTAATTCTAGCCTTAGCAGTATACAATGAGTGGGAAGTACATCATTTGGATATAGAACCTGCATTCTTGCATGGCGATCTTAAGGAAGAAGTTTATGTTTCACAACTAGAAGGTTTTGTGAAACCAAGAAATGAAGGAAAGGTTTATAAACTCTTAAAGGTGTTGTATTGATTGAGATAAGCACCGCTTGCTTGGAATGTGAAACTAGGTCACACTTTAAAATCACTTGAATCTAAGAAATACACATTGGAACAAGCGGTCTATAGTAGGAAGAATAGAGATTCAACCTTGTTGATTAGAGCTTTTGTTTATGATCTAATAGTAACAAGAACTCCAAAAAAAGAAATTGAGCATTTCAAATCTAAATGGAAGAGAAATTTGAAATGAGTGACCTAGGGTTATTGGCTTACTATCTTGGAATAAAGGTCACCCAAATAGGGGTTGAGATATCTATTAAGCAATTTGGTTATATAAATAAGATTCTCAAAGATGTTTGTTTGTTAGATAGTATTGTGATAAAGATTCCAATGGACCCGGGAACAAAGTTAATGAAGACTGAATGAGGGGATCGAGTTGATGTTATAGAATATAGAAGTCTGATTGGTTGTTTAAGGTATTTATTGCATACAAGACTAGATCTAAGTTATTCATTTATATTTCTTAGTAGGTTTATGCAAGAAAAAAAGGAGTATCATGTGAAAGTTATCAAACAAGTGATACATTATATCAAAGGAATTAAAGAGTTTGGTATAACTTATAGAAAGAATGGAGGCTGCAAAATTACTCGTTATAAAGATAACAGTTATAGGGTTAATACATAAGAAGGAAAAGGCACTACGAGAAGAGTTGTTATACTTTGGAAATTTCTCTATAACTTGGTGATAAAGAAACAACAAACCGTGGCATTATCATCATGTGAATGTGAGTTCATGACAGCAACTTCAGCAGCATGTCAAGCATTATGGCTGAAGCGCTTACTTAGTGAAAAAACCGGATGGCAAGAAGAAAAGACAACTTTATTTATTGATAACACCAATTGCATCAATGGAAAATCCAAAGTTTGATGGAAGAAGCAAGCACATTGACACACGCTATCATTTCATAAGAGAATGTGTGGAAAATAATCACATCATTGTTGAACATATCAGTAGAGAACTACGAAGAACATATATCCTAATAAAAGCATTAACAAGAGTCCAGATCATAACAACGCAGGAATTACTTGGCGTTCAAGATCTACATCAATATCATCGTGATTAAGGGGGAGAATGTGAGGGTAATCCCTATCATTCTCCTTGTATTTAAAGTTTATAGGTCAATTAAGTAAATAATCTAAAGTATGTTTTATATCTGTTATGTAAGTATTGTAAATAGAAGGGTCATATTGTAAAAACCTAAACCTAGAAACTGTACTAGGTTTAAAGCGTTGTGATGTATCTTCACGTCGTTTCCTTCCCACCGATTCTGTATATATGTATATGTCAAGAACAAGTCAAAGGTTACGATCTTTGCAATTCTAATCAAAGTATTTTTATTGTGCTCTCGGGACAACATACCACTTGCTCATTTCTTGTCAGATGACAGAGGTAGTTTGGAACATGGTGTATCAATGGTGCAAATTTCCTATCATAGATGGTATCACAATAGCGGAGAGGCTAAAGTTCAGAGAATAGAACCATGGGATCAAAATTTCAGAAAATTGGGTCAAAACGTTATTTTAATTAATTATGGTTTCTATGAGAAGCAAGAAACGACTTGGTTTTCAATTACTTTCAAGAAGCCCGGGGAATATTTTGGAAGAAATAAAGGCGAGCTCTTATGTTTGGATTAAAAAATCGTAAATGTTAAACACTTATTTGAAAAGTATCATTATATCCGGTCTGGTATGTAGTAAAGAGTGATTAACCTTGGGATTTTGTTAAATACTTACCATGATCATTTAAGCATTAATTAAGATGAAGCTACCCAAGACTTCATTAAAATTGGAAAGTCCCGGGTTCAAGTCCCACTTATGACAAAAAAGGGTTCCGGGTTGGGCCAGAGGGTTTCTCACCTATAGTGGATTTCCTCCTGATGGTGGTGGAGATGATCGGGCGGGCCAGTGAACCCCTAGTTAGAGGTGTTCATTGGTTTTTTAATCGGGTTTCGGGTTATTCGGGTTTTTTGTTATAAGAATCCTACCCGTTTACCGACCCAAATAAGATTCGGGTTAATCGGTTTTGGGTTATTCGGTTTCGGGTTTATTCGGGTCGGGTTAATCGGTATTCGGGTTTCTAAATACAAGTTGCAACGCATACTTTATTATTTAACTTAACATTATATTTATTAAATAATAAGCATAGAATGTCAAATAAAAACTTCTCAATATGATTTTTCATTCAAACACATGCACTAAACACATATTAACTAAAAAACACCAAATAAAATAATAAAAAAACCAAGTGTATCAACCAATCGTATAAACTAAAAAAACGACAAATCGTATCAACCAACAAACTCGTTAACAATGTTCACTATTCAAATTCTCACATTCATGTCCGCTCGTACGTTTTCAATCATAATTTAAAAAAAATGAAATTAAATAAGCATTAAAAATGGTTAGATGTATACTGAGCTAAGATTACAATTAAATATTAATAATAAAATACCTTTTTATTATTATTCTGGTTAATCGGGTTAACCCGATTAACCTTTTTTTAACCCAATTACCAAACCGAATACTACCTTCGGATTCGGGTTCCATCTTAAACGGGTTCGGGTTGTTCGGGTTCCATCTTAATCGGGTTCGGGTTAATTTGGGTCGGGTTCGGTATCGGGTTTCGGGTAAAATGAACACCCCTACCCAGTGATCCAAATTGTTGTAAAAAAAATTAGATGAAGCCTTTTAAAGTATACTGCTAGATTGAGTTCTAGAAAACATACCGATTCCACTTTGTTAATATATATAGTTAAAACTTGATCATGAATATCTGTCACATTCAGAGTGAACACTTCATTCCGTTCAGCATTAACCACCTGTGGACAATGACCAGAGGGACTTATATCGAGTATCAAGTAATAATCAGGACCATCAAAAGAATTTAAATTTCCAGCATCCGTTATTCCAACTACTTTCACATCCAATGTTCCAGCTCTGTGAACAATCTCCTTCTTTCCAACTTGCTTTTCCTGAATAAAACATACTTGAACACTTAGTTCACTTTCAAGTGCCCTTTCAAGTGCGTCCATGACCTGGATCATCGATGGGCGTTTTTTACGCTCTATGCTTACACATCGGTAAGCTATATCCGCAAACAACTTCAAAGAAGTTGTATTTATTTCATTCTTTATAGTACTATAAACAAGTTCACTTATTTTGTTTTGCGAATAGTACTCTCACACCAGTCCTATTAAAGGCGGACATTTCAAACAACACCACACCAAAAGAGTCACCAAAAGAGTACACGTCTGACTCTTTTGTTAGGAGCCCTGTCTCGTGGTACCCAAGTGTGCCTACAGGGTTGGATACCAGAAATGTGAATTGAGTGTTTGCAGGAGCAAATTTGGAGAGGCCAAAATCTGAGATCTTGGCATTCCAGTTATTATCTAACAGGATATTGGCACTTTTAATATCGCGATGCAATATTCTGAGTTTAGTTGTAGAAGGGGTGTGAAGGTACGCTAGTCCTCTAGATGCCCCAATACATATCTTAAGGCGTTGAACCCACGTTAGATCGTTTCTGGCGAGATAAGAATCGAGACTTTTCTTTGATGCGTACTCGTACACGAGGATCTTCTCGCCATGTTCGTGACAATACCCTAAAAGAGAGACAATGTTTTGATGTCTATAAAAGGAAAGCATCATGATCTCCTTCCAAAACTCAGGATCTCCTTGCCCGAATGCTCGATCTAAACGCTTCAAAGCAACCAAAGACTCGCCCGTCGAATGAACAAGTTCTCCCTTATAAACTCTCCCGAACCCTCCTTTCCCAACGCAATTGTCAGCAGAAAAGTTGTTGGTTGCAGATTTTATAGCTTCAAGTTGTATTTTGAGGTGTTGAAACTGTTCTATGTGAGACATAATTTTGATATGGTCGAAGAGAAACGGAAAGAAAAATTAACTAAAAGCGTCAAATTTAGTGTTTTAGATGGAGAGCTTGAAGAGGCAATGTAGTTGGTATTAATAGACAAACATGTTAAATTGTTTCTCTCTCACCCATAAACATAGTAGACTTTTCTTTGTTTGGAGAAATTAAGAATTATGGTTAGAAATGTGTAGAAGAGACCTCTAACGGTCAGAAATGAAGACCGAGTACTCCTGGGATTCTCGAATTATGGTTATTTTTATTATTCTTTGTATTATAAATAGAGCATTACGATCGATATAAGAAAACACACAACACACCAGCGGAAATTACTTTTAACACTTAACTTCGATTTATTGCTCCATCGTTGTAATCTTTACTTCGATCAATAACAAGAACAAGAGCCAGGTCGACGATTAGTCACCTCCCGAGGTTTTATGTCGAAGATCTTCAGGGATCAAGGGTTTTCCTCATAATCACCTGTGTCATTTTATTGCTTTTGATCTTACATTTTCTACACGAATCAAACAAGCACACTAAATTACTTACTAATGTGATCACAAAATTCTCTTTGTTAATTTTTGGTCAAAACAATTTGACGTCCACCGTGGGGCAAGTTGTGTTTTTCGTTCTTAAATTTCTATTGAAGTTTTTATTCAATCACTACTTCTCAAAACTATTTTAAAAAATGGCGTCCCAACCTAAGTTGTCCCCTTCTTCGATCTCATCTTCAAGCTATGGTTTGTACTACACTATTCCACCTCCGCCATCATCGCAAAAGAAAAATGACATCCTTGTTAGAAAGACAACTCATGTTGGCCAATTCATTCTAGGATCTGGGAAATCCAATAAGGAACATGTCCTTGTCTTGAACAATGAAATCATTTCTTTGTTCTCACAAGTAAAGAAGCAAATGGAACAACATAAGACAAATCAAATGATAATGGGAGAAAGAGAAAAGATGAATTCGGAAAGGAAGAAGCCAGTATAAGCGACGACCACTCCATTCCAACCAAGGATCCTGAAATTTTATGCCTCAAGATCCCCAGGGAATTGCATGGGAGATTCATCACCATGCAGCCTCAGGATCCCCATGGAACTTTTATCTCTGACATTGTCTTAAGAAAATTACATTGGGAAAGTGTTAGAGAAATTCGAGGTGAAAGATGCCAAGTCCCGAAGCACTCCACTAGGAAATCAGTTTAAGCTGTCAAAAGACCAGTCACCAAAAACCGAAGAAGACATAGCCGAGGTATGCACGAGGCTAGACAGAGCACAGGGCGTGGGGTAGTCGGTCGTTATATGTCAATTACATGAAAAGAACACTGTGAGACAGTCAAATGGTTGCTAAGGTATTTGAAAGGCACTACGAAGATGGGGTTACGGTTCTCAGACAAAGATATTGTTCTAAGGGGCTATACAGATGCAGACCTTGGGGAATGCAAGGAATCTTATAAAAGCACAACCGGGTTTGTTTTTTCAGTGGGAGGAACTGCAGTTAGTTGGATGTCCAGATTGCAGAAGAGCGTTGCTCTCTCAACTACTGAAGCTGAGTATATGGCTTGTGCTGAAGCCAGTAAAGAGTTGATATGGTTGAAGAATTTTCTGGAAGAACTTGGGAAAAAAACAGCTAGATAGTCCGTTGTTTTGTGATAATCAAAGCGCTATTCATCTGGGAAGAAACTTGTGTTTCATAGAAAAACGAAACACATCCAGCGTAGGTATCACTTCATCAGAGGTTTGATCAATGATGGTACATTGAAGCTTGAAAAGATTAAAGGAACGGAGAATCCCGTGGATATGCTTATTAAGGTGGTGACCTTAGAGAAGTTGAAGCTAGGTATAGCTTCAACTGGCCTTCAGAGGCTTGATCAATGATGGTACATTGAAGCTTGAAAAGATTAAAGGAACGGAGAATCCCGTGGATATGCTTATTAAGGTGGTGACCTTAGAGAAGTTGAAGCTAGGTATAGCTTCAATTGGCCTTAAGGAATAATGATGAGAAGGCGTTGCAGCTAGAGATAAAGAAGTTACAAGACTACAGAGAAGACGGAGACAGTTTGAGTTTATAAAAGCCTCCAAGTGGAAGATTGTCGAGTATGAAGGCTTTTAGGGTAAGTCGACCCTAGAGTCTGTCAGGTTACGGGTTTTGGGTTGGGCCCATATGGGCCTGACTTGTTGGTTAAGCTATTAACCCTAGACTAGTCTCTATATATATGATGTAATAGTCTTGTAATTCTTTGATCACCTAAATATAATAAACACCCTAGTTGCAGCAAGTGGACGAAGGTCATACCGACCGAACCACTATAAATCTCTCGTGTCATTTATTCGTTTTAGCGTGTGTTGTGTTCGTGTGATACCTAACAAAAGATTCCCAACACCCTTCCTCGGGATAAAGGTACAATTTGTCTTTATCACACCCTTCCTAAACCCTACTAATAGTTCTGTTATGAGTTAGGTATGTTTGTTTGTTTTGTATGAGAAAATTATGCATATTCATTGATAGTTATTTTAAATGTTTGGATGGGGATACATTTTAGTTAACTTGGATAAATCCAAACTGTGATCATGACAAAGTTGGTAAGCTTCACAAATCAAATAATTAGTGCAAACCAAAAACCATTCAATCCAAGGACAGATGGGAACAAAACTCACAAGTTTAACTTAGATAAATCAACAAAGCTGCCTTGATGACAAAGTTAGCAAGCTTCATAAATTAAATAATTACTACAAACCAAAAACCTCTAAAATTGAGCACAAACATAATAAAACTCACAACTTTAACTTAGATAAATCATAAAAGTCGCAAGCTTCAGCATAGGGCATTTATTTGAAAGAGTGTTATATGTTCTTCTCTAACCAACCCAACCGTCTCTCGAAATTAAGTACTGCAGCATGCATACTCCTGACATCAAGTTGAGCCACTCGGGCACAGGAACGCAGTAGGAGGTAATAATCTGCATGTGCAGCATAAACTGTTAGCATAATAAGTTGTTATGGGCTTGGGCTTTAGCCCATTTATCTTGTAAGGCTTAGCCTACCTATTTGATGCTTGTTTTCTCTTCATTTGTAACTAATCTTCATTTTGTGTAATATTGAGACTCCATCTTTTCTCTGTCATGTTCATTTGTTAACATGGTATCAGAGCCTACTCGATTCGTGCTTGATTGAAGATTCTTTATTGTCGTTTCCGCTCCGTTGTTGATTCGTTCTTTGGTTTGTACGTTGTTGAAGGATTGTTTCGTTGTCACGTCTGCTCAGCTTACAACGGTTTTCGTTGACTCATGAGGTATCAAAGTTACGGATTCTGTTTTATTTGAACTGACTTGTGTATTTGGAAGAGCTTCTAGACAGATTGACAGGTTTGAACCTCGTTTCTATCCCGTTTTACGAAGTTTGCGGTTTGTTTCATGAAGTTTGCGGTTTCACGAAGTTTGCGATTTTACCAAGTTTGCGGTTACCAAGTTTGCGGTTTTACCAAGTTTGCGGTTTTACCAAGTTTGCGGTTTTACGAAGTTTGCGGTTACCAAGTTTGCGGTTTTACCAAGTTTGCGGTTTTACCTAGTTTGCGGTTTTACGAAGTTTGCGGTTACCAAGTTTGCGGTTAGTGTTCGAACTTTGCGGTTTTCTTTGAAGTTTGCGGCTATTCGGTTTTGATAATATGGCTGGGAACGATAACTCTCCTCAGTCTATTAGTACTCGTCTGGATGGTAAAAACTATACATATTGGAGTTACTTAATGAAAAATTTTCTTCGAGGGAAAAATATGTGGGGTTATGTTACAAGTACTAAGGGAAAACCTACTGATAAATCTAAATCTGCTGAATATGCCTTAGCTCTTGATACATGGGAAACGAATAACTCTAAAGTTATAACTTGGATCAACAACTCTGTAAGTCAGTCCATTGGAATTCAATTGGCCAAATATGATACAGCTAAGCAGGTTTGGGATCATTTGGAAAATTTGTATACTCAGTCTAACTTTGCCAAGCAGAACCATTGGAATTTGATATTCGTGCTCTTCAACAGAATGAGATGGGCATTCAAGACTTTTATGGAGCTATGTCGGATTTATGGGATCAATTAGCATTTACGGAATCTGCAGCCCTGAAGGTGTGTAAACCTTATATTGATAGAAGGGAGGAGCAACGTTTGGTACAATTCTTGATGGCATTACGTTCGGACTTTGAAGGACTACGTGGAACGATTCTTCATCATTCACCTCTTCCAACAATTGATTCGGTTGTTCACGAGTTGATTACAGAGGAAACTCGGTTAAAATCTCAGGTTGGTAAAGGTCCTAAAGTAACTACTACTCCAGCTGTTGTCGTTCCCCCTAATCAGCCTATACAAGGTGCCAAAGTTGCATTTGATGAATGTGCATTCTGCAAAGGAAAAAAATCATTGGAAGTCCCAATGTCCGTTACTGCTTAATAGAAGGAATTCTAACTTGCAAAAGCCCCCACAACAAAACAGATCAGGTGGAAAAATTCCGTCTCGCTCATCTACTTTTGCTGCTGGTCCATCTTCATGGACATTTAAACAACCCTAATTTACTGCTACTGCTACACCACCATCTGTAGAAATGCACAAACCACCATCTGCTCTGGATCTGCAAGTATTTGAACAGTTCAAACAGTTCCTTGCCGCCAACCCTACCGCTATGTCTGATGCGGGACTATCTTCATCTGGTACCTCAGGTATTTCGTCATCATTATGGATTTTGGATTCTGGTGCCTCACATCATGTCTCCCTATCTGTCTTCTTTTCTTTCTTTGTCACCTGTTTCGCCTGTTTATGTCATGTCTGCTAGTGCTACATCCATGTTGGTAGAGGGTGTTAGATATGTGTCTACCCCTCATGTGTCTCTCAATGAGGTCTATTATATTCCGAAGCTTGCATTAAATCTTGCTTCAATCAGTCAGTTGTGTAAGTCTGGAATTTGGGTTTTATTTTGTGACACTGTTTGTGTTGTGCAGGATCAACACACTCAGAAGGTGATTGGGATCGGTCGTAGGGTGGGAGATTTATATGTCTTAGAAGAACTCAAAGTGTCTGCACCTGGTGTTGCTGCCTCCGGTGTTGATTTATCTTCTTTTCGTTTAAGTCCTTTGTCGTCTGAATTTTATATTTGGCATTCTCGTTTTGGACATGTGTCCGCATCTCGTTTAAAATTTTTGGTTTCTTCAGGTGCTTTGGGTCAATTGCAAACTTGTGATAATTTTTATTGTAGTGGTTGCAAACTTGCTAAATTTTCTGCTTTACCTTTTGATAAAAGTATTTCTCATTCTGTTGCACCATTTGATATTGTTCATTCTGATGTGTAGGGACCATCACCAGTATCCACTAAGGGCGGTTCACGTTATTATGTTTCCTTTATTGATGATTACACTCGTTTTACGTGGGTGTAACTTATGAAACGTAGATCTGATTTCTTTGACATTTATAAAATATTTAGGGCTTATGTTCAAACGCAGCATTCTGCTATGATAAAGTGTTTCAGGTGTGACTTAGGGGTGAATACACCTCTAATGATTTTACTCAGTTGCTTGCATCAGATGGTACCATACACCAATTATCTTGTACTGACACTCCTCAACAGAATGGTGTTGTTGAAAGGAAACATCGCCATCTTATGGAAACCGCTCGTTCATTCCTTTTATCTGCTGAGGTACCTAGTGTCTTTTGGGGAGAAGCACTCTTGACCGTCCAACATGTGATTAATATGATTCCTACTTCTCACAATGATGGGATGTCTCCATTTGAAAGTCTTTTCGGTGAACGCCCAGATTATGGTGAGTTACGGGTTTTTGGATGTACTTGCTTTGCTCTCCGTCCTCATGTTGAACGAGACAAATTGACAAATAAGTCAGCATTATTTGTTTTCTTAGGCTATGCCAGTGGTCCCAAAGGATATGGCACGGTACAGAAAGGATATCGTTGTTTTGATCATGTAAGTCAAAAGTTATATGTATCAAGACATGTTACATTTCTTGAACATATTCCTTTCTATTCGATTTCAGCTAAGTCACATGATGTAACAAAGTTAGATCTGCAGAACATTGATCCTTTTGCTAGCGACACTGATATCCCAACCTCTGATATTCCCGATTCGTCTGTTGATCCTAATATGCCTGCTCCAGATACTTTTGTTGCACATGATGTGCCAGTTCATGAACCTTCCACGTCATCTGGCACCAATGTTGATTCTCCTCTACCTCCGAGAAAGTCAACTCGTGCATGTAAGTATACTCAACTATCAGATTTTGCATACTCTGCATATTCTGCTTCGTTTAGCTCCTTTATCGCGGGCATTCATCATCTGTCTGAACCAGAATCATATAAAGAGGCTGTCTCTGACCCTCTATGACAGAATGCTATGGCTGAAGAGCTCACTGCTATTCATCAGACTCACACATGGGATTTGGTTCCTCTACCACCAGGTAAACATAAGGTTGGTTGTCGTTGGGTGTATAAGATTAAGGCAAAGTCTGATGGCTCTGTTGAACGGTACAAGGCCAGACTTGTGGAAAAAGGATATTCACAAACGTATGGTATGGATTATGAGGAGACCTTTGCCCCTGTTGCAAAAATGACAACGGTTCGTGCTTTAATTGCAGTTGCGTTCATTCGACAATGGAAGATCTGTCAAATGGATGTCAAAAATGCTTTTCTGAATGGTGATCTTCATGAAGAGGTTTACATGACTCCACCCCCGGGAATAGCTCATCAGCCCGGTGAAGTCTGTCGGCTAAGAAAAGCTCTATATGGGCTCAAACAGGCTCCTCGTGCCTGGTTTGAAAAATTCTCTACAGTCGTCACTTCTCTTGGTTTTCTTCCTAGCAACCATGATTCAGCATTATTTGTTTGATGTACTAATGTTGGACGCATTCTCTTGTCTTTTTATGTGGATGATATGATTATTACTAGTGATGACTATGATGGCATTGAATCTTTGAAACGTGACTTGGCTCACTGTTTTGCTATGAAATATTTGAGATTATTATGGTATTTTTTGGGGATTGAGATAGCTCAATCTAAAAAGGGATATCTTCTCTTTCAGACGAAGTATATTTCTAATCTGTTTAAACATGCGAGACTTTCTGATAACAGAATTGCAGACACTCCTCTTGAAACCAACGCGCGTTACTCTCCCACTGATGGTGTTCCTCTATTTGATCCGAGCCTATATCGTACTATTGTAGCAAGTTTGGTTTATCTTATAGTTACTCGCCCTGATATCGCTCATGTTCATGTGGTTAGCCAGTTTGTTACTACTCCTACTTCTGTTCATTAGGGAGCTGTTCTTCGTATTTTGAGATATCTTCGTGGCACTCAGTTTCAAAGTCTTCTGTTCCCCTCTACATCTTCTCTGGAATTGCGTGTCTATAGTGATGCTGATTGGGATAGTGATCCCAATGATCATAAGTCCACTACTGGTTTCTGCATGTTACTTGGTGATTCCTTAATCTTATGTAAAAGTAAGAAACAAGATGTTGTCTCTAGGTCCTCCACTGAGGCTGAATATCGTGCTATGGTTGTGACTACATGTGAAATTGTTTGGTTACGATGGCTTCTGGCAGACATGGGGGTTGTTGTTTCCTCACCTATCCCATTACATTGTGATAATCAAAGTGCTATGCAGATCGCCAAGAAACTCTGTCTTTCATGAACGGACAAAACATATTGAGATAGATTGTCACTTTACTCGTCATCGTCTTCAGCTTGGGACCATCTCACTTCCTTTTGTCCCATCAGCCTTGCAGATATAAATATTTTCACCAAGGCTCAATCGGCTTCTCGGATTCGTTTTTTGTGTGACAAACTCTCAATGTTTATTTATGTTGCATTGTGAGTTTGAGGAGGGATGTTAGCATAATAAGTTGTTATGGGCTTAGGCTTTAGCCCATTTATCTTGTAAGGCTTAGCCTGCCTATTTAATGCTTGTTTTCTCTTCATTTGCAACTAATCTTCATTTTGTGTAATATTGAGACTCCATCTTTTCTCTGTCATGTTCATTTGTTAACAATATGCCCCACCCCCTTTTTCCTCGTGTAGTGTAGGTAATCATGTCTTTTGACTCTTTTTCTTAGAGGGATGTAACAAAATTTGTTCTCCTCCATGTTTGATTTCATTCGCCTTATTTCTCTATCTTTGTGGGACTCCTTAGGGTCGAGTGCAATTTGGATATGGTCATCTTTAGGCTTCTTGGTCTTGTACGTGTTGCTTTGTGAATGATATCGAGGTCTCTTGTGGGAACTACTCGAGCTCAAGATACATGACACCAATGGTTTATGATCCTATAATGAAATACAAAAAAGAATCAAACAAATGTAAATTCATGTACTCCATCAAGAGTTCCATATACAAATCTCCTTATTTAGGCATATACGCACATGGATTAGCTAATACTCTACATTCTCATATGTAGTATATATGTGTATTTAGGGAAGCCGTCAATACAAAACCATTTTTAAGTACATAACCGTGAGTACGACATAAGCACATGTACATAGTGCTTTCACAAGATTTATATATATGTATATAGGGGAAGGTTCCGCTAGGAAGTGAATTTTCGCTAAGAAACCTAAGAAAACTGTGTCAAACGAACTCCGATTGAACTAATTCTAGCGGCGTTGGAACCGGCTCGTTGAAATAGAGCCTAGGGCTAAACCCTAAACGCTAAAGCTAAACCCAAAAACCTAACCACCCCACTACCCACTCCCCAAAAACCTAATTCCTCCAACCCCACCCCCAAAAACCTAAACCTACCCACCCCACCCCCTCACCCCCACCCCCACCCCCACCCCCAAAAAAACCTAAATCCCCCCACCCCCCAAAAACCTAAATCCCCCAACCCTCACCCCCAAAAACCTTGACGAGCCGGTTTCAACGCCGCTGGAATGAGCTCAATCGGAGTTTGTTTGACCCGGTTTCGGTTAAGAAAGAAATCATTTCTTAGGTTTCTTAGCGAGAATTCACTTCTTATTTGAACATTCCCCTATGTATATGTATGTACCAAAAGGCTTGTAGTCCAATGGTATAATTCAGAAGATCTCCCTAAGGTTTGCTAAACATGACTTTGAGCTAGCCTTAGAAACTGATGGTCTAATTCAGAAGATCTCCCTAATTGCACCAGAAAATGAAGTAGGGTCAGGACAAATTGCAATTGGAGCCAAAAGTCATGGAGCAATTTTCACAAAGTAAAATTACCTTTTGTTTTTAAAAGAGACATGAGAAAAAAAAAACTTTTGTTTGCTCTTCCTTTTGCGAGCCGCCATTCAAGTAGCAGAAACCAAAGAAATCGTTTTTTTTTCTTTTGTAAATTCCGAAGCAGAGCAAAGGGATTGCTCATGCGTTTGCAAGTTCCGGCCAACCTCGGTGTTTCCGGTCTCTCGTGTTATTGGTTCGTGATCTAGCATCAGTTCATTGTACCTAGGTGTCTCAACCGGTTAATCATTAACCACTAAGGTATAATTAATCTCATTGGTAGATTAACTTTATCATTCCGTGTTCGTATGTTTTGTAACCCAGATCCTGTCGGGTTTTTATTTTGTGTTGAATCGGTATCGTTCCGCTGCGTATTAATAATTATTTTAATCTATAATTACTTATCAACCGTTTTTTATAACTAATCTAACTGGTCACCAGTGGACGAATACCCAACAGTGGTATCAGAGCCTTGGTTACGACATACGAATCGGATCCGGTCTTTTAACCGGTTGTAGATCACAAACTTAAACTTGTTTAAAGTTTCTGATCTAGATTTATTTTTAGGGCAATTTATTTTTTATTTATTTTGGTCAAAGATTTATTTATTCTATTTGACCAAAAGAATTGCCCAGTTGTTTGATTATGGTAAATATGTAAATCTAGACCTTGTGTTTTTTTTCTGTTTTTGGTTTTATGGTTTTGGCCCATTTGATGGCTCAAAGTTGTAATATGTTAGCTTTTATATTTTGGCCCATTTTGATGGCTCAAAGTTGTAATAGCTTAGGGTTTTATTTTTTGTATTCTGTATAACTATTGTAAAGATAAAGACCCGAAAACAAAACTGAAGACGGAGACAGGATCTTGAATTTAGTGGGAGTCACACGAAACAGCTAAACGCATGCACGAAGTCCATCCTTGTGGTTGTTTGTGTGTTGTGATCTCGTGACCTAGTTTGGTCTTGTTATTTGGCTTTAGCAAGATCAAACATTTTTTCTTTGGCCATATGATTTATATATTTTTGTGTTTGCTATTGTGGTTACTTTTATCTTATAAATGTTATAACGTACCAACCAAATACCAAAATTTTCAAAATCAAATAAATAACAAGTTCTAAACTTTTTTTACAATTTGTGGATACTTTATATTAAAACAAACAGTTTGTTTTTAAAATAAATGATAACCAAAAAAGTTTTGCAATTTTAAATTTTCAAAACGAATAACTTAATAGGTCATTTAAACTATTAACTTTTAATTGGTTAATTACATCGTGACAAACTTAGTTTTAATAGGTTATTTAAAATTAAGTGTCCTGAGAGATGAAAGGGTTCATCACGTTGTCACGATCTAATATATAGTAAAACTAGCTTTTACAACACACGTATGATTTATCATTCGTTGTGTTTGACCTTATTCGGTAAAACACTAAAATTAAATTCCATATTTAAAATCTTTACTCTATGTCATCCTACTATAAGGAACACTTGGGGCATAACGTGAAACACTAGTGTTTGGAGCCACATCACCGCACTTGGTGCGTAACCTATCCCTCCAAGGTGCAAGGGTTTCGTTGACATATCCGGCCCTTCCACATGTACCTATACTAGGGCGACTATTACTTTTCTCTCTAATACATGCCCCGGCTGTATGGAGACCAAAAGTGGGCATAGATGAGGCTAAACATATCAATGCATAGACAATAGTTGTCTTAGCGGCCTCATACTTGAGAATTGTGCATTTTTCCACAATTAGCAATTATTGTCAGTCTGCCTAAATCACTTACTAATGTTGCGTGTCACAGCCGCCATTACTAATTGATAAAACCAGATTCTCTATTTTTATTCTATTCTTGCCATGGGTCATTAATATAAGAATTTATTACATCCAAAATACTAATTAACATTTAATTTGCTTATTTAACAGATGTCTACTGAAAAAGAATCTCACTCCTCCTTCTCTCTCAAGTCTTTGCTTGAGAATGAAAAACCGAATGACACCAACCTCATCTTGAACTCTCTCTCTCTAGTTCTTATGACAACTTCGTAATGAACTTAAATATGAACATATGGGAGAAGACTCTGCCCGAACTGCACAGTATGCAAGAAACGGGCGAGAAGAGCATATCAATTGACTAATCAAGAGTTGATGGTCAAACCTGCTAGTGTTAACAAGCCTAAAACCAAGAAAATGGGTTATAACAGCAAAGATAAGAAGCAAGTTGTTGTTGCTTCCAAGAATGCCACCGGTAATAACAAACAAGTTGCAAAAACACCCCCTCCCGAGGAGCGTCGGTGTTTTGAATGCAACAAAATGGGGCACATGAAACATAACTGCCCTGAATATCTAGCTAAGCTGAGATCGAAGAGAGCCAATGGTGAAGGCACCTCTTCAAGTATTTCTATTTATGTTATTGAACTTTTCACTGTCTCTAGTGACACATTGGTACTTGATACCGGATGTCCTTATCACATCGTTAATGTATTGCACGAGCCTGAAAAGTGGAAGAAGCTGAAACAAGGCGACATGGAGCTCATCGTTGGTGATGGGAAGAGAGTATCGGTTCTTGCAACTGGAACATTTCACCTTTCATGTCCTTCTGTCCTTGTAGTTATCTTAAATAATTGTTTGTTTGCACATGGTTTAACCAGAAACATTATTTCAGTTTCCTTATTGTTTGAACAAGGTTTTAAGTACGTTTTCAATGGAATTTTTATTTCTGCTTACTTAAATGATATTTTCTATTTTGAGGCTAAACCTCGAAATGGTATTTATGAGGTTGATGTTTAAACTAATAATAACATATACAATCTTTCAAAATGTATCAAATCTAGCATTAATGATACATTTCTATGGCACTGTAGACTTGGTCACATAAGCAAGGCCCGCATGAAAAGGCTCCAATCCGAAGGGATCCTTGAATCCACCAGACAGAACTCCTTTGAAGACTGCAAGTCTTGCTTAGTTGGCAAACTCACTAAAGGATCCTTCACCGGCATTGGTGAACGAGCCAAGGATCTGCTAGGACTCATACACACTAATGTATACTTCGTTTCATTCATCGACGATTACAGTTGATATGCTTATGTCTATCTTATGAAACACAAGCATGAAGCTTTTGAAAAGTTCAAAGAGTTTCAAAACGAAGTGGAAAACCAACCCGGTAAGACGATAAAAACACTTCGATCAGATCGAGGTGGTGAATATCTCAGCACAGAGTTCATCAATCATCTCAAGGAGCATGAAATAGTTTCACAACCCACTCCACCCGGCACACCCCAACTTATAGGCGTGAGCGAGAGGAGAAATCAAACCCTACTTAATATGGTTCGATCAATAATGTGTAGAACAAACTTACCTCACTCCTTCTGGAGTTATGCTCTTATGACCGCCGCCCGCATTGTCAATCTGGCATCGACTAAGAAGGTAAACAAGACTCCATATGAGATATGACATGGGTCTAAACCCAATCTGTCTTACCTTAAAGTATGGGGATGTGATGCCTACGTCACCAGCGATTCTGATGACAAGCTCGATCCTAGAGGCGAAAAGGTTGTTTTCGTCGGATACTATAACAGAAGTGGATATTATTTCTACCATCCTGATGCAAATGGTATTTCCATCAAAAGGAAGGGACACTTCCTCGAGAAAGAAATTCTTGAACGAGGAACTGGAGATAATCTAGTGGATCTTGAAGAAATTCGAGAACCACAAATAACCGTTGTGAAGTCGGAGCGTCTAAACAACAAGAAGTTGTTGCTGATGAATCAGACATAAACACAAGTGTTCGCAAAAGTGTAGGGACTCGCAAAGAACTTGACAGATACCTATAGCATCTTGAGGGTAACGAAGTCCTATTAGTAGCCAAGTCTAATGACGAACCTACTAACTACAAATCTGCTATTTCAGATTCAGAATCTGCAAAATGGCTGGAAGCCATAAACGCCGAGATGCAATCTATGTGTGACAATCAAGTATGGGACTTGGTTGAGCTACCCCCTGAATCTCGGGCAGTAGGGAGCAAATGGATTTTCAATAGAAAAACCGACATGCATGGAAATATACACACCTATAAAGCACGGCTAGTTGCGAAAGGTTTTACTCAAACTCAAGGCATTGACTGTGATGAAACCTTCTCGCCCGTTGCTATGATCAAATCGATCAGGATATTGCTTGCCATAGCCGCGTACTATGACTATGAGATATGGAAAATGGATGTTAAAACCGCTTTCCTTAATGGGCATCTCTCTGAAGATGTCTATATGGTACAGTCTGATGGTTTTATTGATCCAAAATATCCTAATAGGGTGTGTAAACTGAATAAGTCCATTTATGGACTCAAACAAGCATCTCGAAGTTGGAATCTTTGTTTTGACCAAAAGGTTAAAGAGTTTGGCTTTGTCAAAAATGAAGATGAGCCTTGTGTTTACAGAAAGGCTAGTGGGAGCACTATATCATTCCTCATCTTGTATGTGGATGATATACTTATCATTGGAAACAACATCCATATGCTTAACGAAGTTAAACACCGGTTGGGAACTTGTTTTGCAATGAAAGATCTTGGAGAAGCAGCTTACATTCTAGGAATCAAGATCTACAGTGATAGATCTAAGCGGCTTCTAGGGCTAAGTCAAGGCACATACATAGACGAATTCATGGTACGCTTTCATATGGAAAACTCCAAGAAATGAGGTGTTCCTATGACTAAAGGCACTGTGCTGAACAAATCGCAATCTCTTTCAACGGACATTGAGACTAAGCGTATAGAATCAATTCCATATGCTTCGGCGATTGGTCATATCATGTATGTTATGTTATTTACCAAGCCTGACGTATCGTATGCTTTAAGCATGACCAGTCATTTTCAGTAAAGTCCTGGCATTGCCCATTGGACTTCAGTCAAGAACATCCTGAAGTACTTGAGAAGAACTAAAGACATGTTCTTAATATTTGGAAGAGTGAAAGAAGACCTCACTATAAGATGTTACATTGACGCAGGCTTCCACAATATACGGAAAATTATGGAACGTGGTGACATCGTAATAAGCAAATTAGACACAGATCAAAACCTAGCGGACCCGTTCACTAAGTCGATCAGCACAGAATTGCTATCGGTCTTAGTTTTGCTAGCGATATGTTTTGATTTAATATTTGGATGTACAAACATTAAACAGTTGTATTTTTTTAATTCAATTTGATTTACTTGTTAAATGCAACTTTGAATCTTATAACTATGTTTGATTTTAATACGTTTAATCCATGAATCTTATATTCTTAATTATCTGTAGTCGATCAGAATCGTGGGAACGACTCTGAATTAAGACTATTCTGAACGAGGACTCAAGTAGTTGACTTCCAATTTCACAAACCTCATCCTGTATGGCGTTGGATGTAACTCGCTTCAAATCATCTTCATGGATTTTAATCATAAGATGTTTTTGGTATTGGTATACTCATGTAGTATCCTCTGACCTGAGATGCATACTAGAACTTTCGTTTACCAAGGACTGTTCTTTAATCACTTTCAACCGCTGTCACGTAACTGTCGGTCATAAAGGCATTGGTTAGGAACAGATCTGAAGTTCAGTGGGAGCTGTATGTAGTCGATAAGGGATTATGTACTCTTACATGATATGTAACAGTTAGACATCGTTGCGCACTCGTGATTCAAACTGGTGTAGTGTAAGGCCTTACCCAAACTGACTGTGTGTTTGATTGTACCACTATGAATCTAGAACGAGAACAATAATGATTGAACACTATATGAGAATGAATCTATTCCATGTCTCATTGATTCAATTGATGTCTTTTACAGAAAGGATAAATGACGATAATTGTAATAAGTCTATTGTCTTGCGATAGTAAAAGATTACTAATAGTAAGATGTTTTGGTTAATAACTTTAAAGTGTCATACCTTGTTAGAGGCAACCATGTGCAGCTAGAGCACCTCTGGCTGTCTGCGTTAAGGAACTTAATCGAAGGCCGTCCAAGTGGGAGACTGTTAGAAATACATATGTCTGGTCCCGACTATTTAACGCTACTAACTGAGTTATGATCCGTAAGAGTTACACCTAGGGCAATGAACATTTAAATCTACTTAACCCGCTTAACTGGTAATTACGAACCGTTAGCGAGACGATATATTTTTTATATATATTCGTTACACGGGATTTATTATTTATACAGGCTTATAAATAATAAGTTATATTTATTTTTTTAATCTTTTATTAAAACAAATTAAATGATTTCGAGCTTGTCATTAACTATTGGGTTTAGGCCCGGTAATAATTTAAAAGGGTTATATTATAATTTTAGGTTTTAATCTAAAATTATATATAAATATATAATTCTTTCAATACAAGAGACATGAGAAAAAAAACCCTTTTGTTTGCTCTTCCTTTTGCGAGCCGCCATTCAAGTAGCAGAAACCAAAGAAATCATTTTTTTTTCTTTTGTTAATTCCGAAGCAGAGCAAAGGGGTTGCTCGTTTGCAAGTTTCGGCCAACCTCGGTGTTTCCGGCCTCTCGTGTTATTGGTTCGTGATCTAGCATCAGTTCATTGTATCTAGGTGTCTCAATCGGTTAATCATTGACCACTAAGGTATAATTAATAATAAAGTATCCTACATTTCCTATAGAATTTTGAGGTTAAGAATCTCTATATGGGGGAAGTATTGTCATGAGTATAATAAATACAGGGACTAATTATGTCAAATGTAGGAAAAAAATATATAGGGACTAATTCTGTCATTTTGTAAGTAGAAGGATGTTAAGTGTCGTTATTGTTACTCTTTCAATTAGCTAGTTGGTTAGCTGTTATTAGTTTGTTAATCAGTTGTGACATCCTTATCGATGATACGAATTGAACATTCCCCTCTTTGCTCTTGTTCTTCTTTTGATCGTAACACATAGACAGCACATCAGTCCGGATACAACACCTGGCCTGCAGCCCCCGCGTACTAACCTGTCATCCGGTTCAGGTTTGGCAGGTTAGGTTTCGTTTTTTCAATCGTTTGTTGTATCCTACGGTTTGAAGCAAGTTTTTGTAGATTTTTTTAAGAACTCTAAGGCAATCTTCGACTAGTTTCTAGAAAAATGTTAATATTGTGGTTTGCTTTGTTCATCGATGGAAATATTTGAGAAAGCACGGCCGTGAACAGCTGTAAACTGGCTCATGGCGGCGATTCGTGATTACTGTGTAGGCGATTTATTCCTAGGTCATTTTAGCCTAATATAGTTATTGTTTGGAGTAGTGATTAATGAAAACTTAAGGCGATACTATTATTCGGATATCCGGTTTTGAACACATAATGGAATTAGGGTTTTTGAGCTTCAAACTCTCTATTTGATATATATTTAAAATATATAAAAAGAAATAAAAAAAATATTCGGATTCGGATATTCGAAAATTTTCAATATTAATATCCGAATCCGAAAAGTCGGATATCCGAATTTGCAGATAATTCGGATTCGGATTTTTTTTAACACCACTACTTGATGGTACTATAAAATATTGGGATTTATCGGTCCCCATGCTGAAGAAAACTATAAATATTGAGCTTCCAATCTATTCAATGGTAATTTCTTTGCTTTGTTTGTGTTTATTGCCGATGAAATTGGTCAACTTTATAGCTTACTTATCTTTTAGAAATGTTCTCATCTTGAGTTGAAGCTAACAATTATAAGGCATAATGTGTAAGAGAAAGGTTCATTATAAAACACTAAATTACTGTGAAAACAAAAAGAACAAACTTAAATCGTTTAATTTATTGATCCATGATTTATATTTTTTAAAATTTGTACTTCATACATATAAATATGCATGTTTTTATACATAAAAACCCATCTAACAATTTTTTGAATATGTTTTTATACATTTAAAAGTTTACCTACACATGTGTAGATTATGTGTAGGTAAAATAACATACACATCCTGCACATGAATTACACATGTGTAGGTTATTTAAATAAACGAAATTTGTTCATATTTTTTTATAAATTTCTTGAGAGATGAATAAACATTGCATTTCTATCATTTTTTTATATTTCAAACCTTTTTAAGATTGAAAAAATGAAGGATTCATTTTGTTCCCTATGTTCTCGTAATATTTAGTGTTCTGAATTGAACCTTCCCCTAATGTGTAAATGAACATTTCTTCATTGTTGAGCATAATTTGAAGATATTGGTTGATAAGATTATTTTTTCTTTTAACAGTTGAATGATATCATATAGCTTATAATAGTCTAGTAATGAGACTCAATTTTGATTTCAAGTAATTCTAATATTATAGACTGAAACCATTACAAGGTATACGACTTGTTCCATATCGGTTGTATGAGCAACAAATGTGGGATTTATAACTCAAATGGCTTTCTCTTCCATCAGACTAGTCTTTTGGGATGAGTTCTACCATTTGGGTTGTAACATAACTTTACTCACTCAGCAGTCGGAGAGTATTGAAAACCTATCTGTTACGTATTTGTGGAAGATACCAAAAAGGAACAAAATAAGCAAAGAAAAAAATCAAGAGGGAAGGGAAGATCCTAATTTGTAGTTTATCCGAGTCTTGCTTGGTTCCCGGAGTGATATTGTCAAAGGTGGCTCCTCACTATAAGTTTCTTTTATACTTTTCTCAACTATTCACATTTTTATGCTTAAATAACTAGTGATCTAATTAATTTTCTCTATGTTTTTAACTATTGCAGACTAAAAAACCAGAAAAAATAACCATTTCATCAACCGGCAAATACCTCGGAATTCATAAATAGTGCAAGATTCAGGTATGGGAAGTACCAACAGAAGACCTCAAGAACATTAGTCATCGGAAATTGAAACTATCACACACCAAAAAGCTTAGCTGTATTGCTTTTCATCCAAACGACTGGATTGTAATTTTACTACGAATTCTCCGGATCCTTTTTGTTCATCGGTAAAGACATTTTTTTGTAGTTTTCTTTTTTTTTTTTTTTTGCTTTGAACTATGTCGTACCGGTGTTGTTTCAGATATCTATAGCAGATAATCAAATTCATATTCTGAAAATGCCACGAATAGAGATTTTGAAGTCGATATCTGGGGTTAAGGTTACTGTCAGTCAGATATTTATTTCTTTGATATTTGATTTTTAAATGTTGTAAAGTTCATTTCAGGAAATACAAGAATGAAAATAAAATTACATATCCTATTTATAGACTACAAAACCTTACTTAATAATAAAACTAATTGATTTGAATTTCAAACAAATCTGACCGACTAGCAACAATTGTATATTAAATATAATTGCTAAAATATAGAGAACTAACTAAAGATAAAGATCTCCTCCAAGCCTCCCCATTAGATCATCCTAGCCACCCTCTTATCCTTGACCGAATAGGATTAGGTCGTTCAAAGGTTATTGTCAGTAAGATATTTATTTCTTTGATATTTGATTTTTAAATGTTGTAAAAGTTCATTTCTGTCAACGTGTTATTGTAGGTTCACATGACTCTTCTATAGATCGAACTCGAGACGTGACGTATCACCAACATGGAGTGCGGAATCCAACCGTATCAATGACAGTGTATACAAAACAATAGAAACAATGACAATCACACAATCTAAATAATCTTCTCTTTGATTTCACCAAAACACAGAGTTTACAGAACTTGAATGTTAATCACAGAACGCATACAAAACTGAACATGTAAACTCCTATTTATAGACTTCTATTCTGTTGTAGGCGAACTTAACAAGTTCGTCTGAACTAGAACTAGGCGTAGAGATGGCAATGGGTCGGGTTCGGGCCGAGTATCGGTAATCCCAAACCCATACCCGGTTGTAAAATTGTGTCCCATACCCGGCCCATTACCCGTCGGGTTTGTGTCGGGTAATTACCCGTCGGGTATCGGGTATACCCGCGGGTAACGGGTATACCCGTTGATATCAGGTATCGGGTATACTCGCGGGTATCGGCCAATAACCGTCGGGGAGTATGTGTCTTGTACTTTTCTATGACTCTACTTTTTATATTTATAAATACATATTTTAAAAGAAAAAGTAATTTTTCACATAATAAACTTACTAAAATGAAGCATTAATAGCCATGGGTTAAGAGAAAAAAAAATTATAAATTACAAATTTTCGGGTATATGATTCGGGTAAACGGGTATGTGATTTCGGGTAATCGGGTCAGGTATCACCTAATCCCATACCCGTCCCATACCCGCAAATTTTTTAAAAATTAATCCCACACCCGGCCCCGTACCCGTCGGGTTTCGGGTATACCCGCCCCGAACTCGTCGGGTTTCGGGTATACCCGTCGGGCTCGGGTTATTTTGCCATCCCTAACTAGGCGAACGTATTAAGTTCGCCTATGGCAGAACTTAACTAAACATTACAAAACATTAATAAAACATAAAGACATACAAGATCTAACTATTACAAAGCTTTTGTCACACTTCTATGTCCTAACAGACTCCCCCTTGATAATAGCTTGATCTTCTGTCTTTCGTTTTCAAGATGAACTCTTCCAATTCTCTGGTAGCTAACTCCTTACACATACTCCATATTTGTAACATATCTCCAACACTCTCTTGTATTGCAAGCCGTGCTCTCTCCACTCACCGGTAAACATAATTTTTTTCTTCTTTAACGTTCGATGGCCTTTCTTTGAAAAATTAATGAGATTCATAGCGTCATAGAAACACACTATAACCTTGTTATCTTTATCTTCAATTCTAGCTTCACTAGTATTCACATCTACATACCACCACTTCATATTTCCTAGAAAATCCTGTGGTATTTTTCTCATAGGAATCTTTTGAACAGCCTTGACTGGTTTGAAATTATACTTCCATGTAACAACACCAGTACTAGGATCCACATTCTTCACTCTTTTGCCTTTCTGTGGTTTAAGCTTCTGATATTTTCCAGATCCTCCTTCATCTCTGATAAGTTTGGCAATCACATAAGCAAGTCCAAGCTTAGATCTGTTTATCAACAGTTTTGTAGCTAAACCATTCATTTCACACTTGGGCAAAGTATTGAAATACTTGATCCTTGGCTTCAGATATTGAACACCATCTGATCTTTTCAAAGCAAATAGCTTGATATCTTCATCATAAAACCAACTTATTATTCTACCACCAACATCTCTTTATTCACATATCTTTCTTTCTGAGCAGGTAGTGAAGGAGAAACATGTAGTACTTTCTTCCAGCTATTCACTAACTCTTTAGTATCCCTATACATCACTGGTTCTTCAGTTGGCATGGATTGAGTAGTTTCAGCTTCAGTATTCACTTTGGATTGAGCAGAGTCAGCATCAGACTTTGAGTGATCTTCAACAGAGTCCACAGAAGCTGTCATTCCTTCATTTGAAAATTCAGGAATAACATCATCTTGGATGAAGTTAAACGGCACATTCAGACCATCATAGCCTTCATATGTAACACTTGTTGTATCTTTTGCAATCTCTAATTCTATTATTTCTCCTTCTTCAATTTCAGGTTCAACATCTTCATCTTCTAGAACATTAAATAACTCATCAAGACCGTCTAAACAATCAAGCTTTTCAGCTTCTTCATTAAGGTCTAAATCATCTTTAAAGAATTCTAGAAGTAGAACTTCTTCGGTTACATCATTACCATCCTTTCCACCTTCAATTTCTTGAGGTTCTGATGTCGACTCCCCCTGAACCCTAGATATAGGATTCACGTCAGCGTATTGACGATCACCTTCAATGTTTCCTCTGGGATCATTGTCGTCATCATCTTTTCTTTGTAATTCTTCACTATGACAAGCATCTTTCACCGCCTTCATCTCCCCCTGAGCGGCAATACGCTCAACAAGTTGTGAGACAAGTAATTGCATCTCAGGGAATTGAGAATCTCTCTTAGAATCTTTCTCCTTTAAAACATCAATCTGTCCTTGTAACTCAACAACCTGTGTTTCAAGATATGACACTTTCTTTTCAAGAGCAACAACTTTATTATCTAAGGAAGATGTGGAAGGACCAGCCTGAGAAGGAGTAGTAATTTTAGGAGCAGGAGTTGCAACAGGTGAAGTATGTTGAGATGGTTGTGGTGTAATTATCAAGAAGGCCACAAACTCAGCATCGTCAACTACTTGAGTGCTAGCAGCAGCTATAGAAGCAGCCATTAACTTCTGTGACTTGAGAGCATAAGTAAACTCGTCATCAGACTCAGTAGATTCATCAATTAATGTTCTTTTTCCAAGAGTTGCACCGGGAGGAGGACCCCGGGCAGACTTACGTCTGCAAAGATGGTTAGAGGGTCATGTAATGACTTTGTGTTTGACTGTATTGCGGGAAGTGTTGTTGTTCATACAGAGAACTATGGTCTTAAATTCTGCAGCTTGTTTGATGAGCGTGAAATATCAAAGGTACACAAGGTATAATGTTTTGTTTATAACTGCCAATTTATTTTAAATCATTTTCTTCTGTTTTGTGCCAATGAGGATAAGTATCTAAAAGTTCTCAAAACTAAAACACATGCAAAAAATCGGTTTATAACCGTAGTCATTACCATTTACCATTAGTAGAGACTTTGTTTTGTAGAAACTTTTGTGTTTTTTTGCCATAAAAAGTTAGTTTCATATCACTTCCATTTGCAGGTTTAGGTCTTTGAACCAAGTGATGATGTCACGGTAATTCTCTCTCGTTCCTTTGATTCGAGAAGTAAATTACTTCAAGTAATTGTGTAAAATATTAATCACCATAAAAATAGTTCTTACATGTTTACATGATCTGAGATAATTTAGGCTTTTCTATCTTCTTGCTTTTCAAAAACATGTTTAAATAAAGAGTTTAAGCTTAGAGTTTTTTTCTCTTTTTTTTGGTAAAATTAACACACGTTTCCATTATACAATCTATTTAAAACCAATGGAGAGGAATAGTAAGAACAGGGATTTACACCTTTCTTTGCATTGGGTACAAGTCCTTTTTCTGGTTGCTTTATTATGTCTCATTTCAACAGATTAGGGTTTCTCCTTCACCCATAACCCATACCACGCACTCTGTCTCTCGATCTCTCCCGGTGAATTTGTTCGCCGTTTAGGGTTTTCCTTTGACGCCGATGGAGTGGTGATCGGGAAAGGGTAGGGGTTGTTGAAATTTTTTGTGTTTGATTCCCCTTGTGTTACACAACGGTTGTGATTACTGAAGTGAATACCATCACTTGGTGTGGCAGCATTGAGGACATCGAGTGTGAGGGCCTAAACTTGCAACCTCTGTTTGTCACACCCCAACCGTGCATCTTAACCATGGGTGCGACTTAATTGACAAAAGAACACAATGGAATAAAGACATTTACTATTAAAGTTTCATAATATTAAAAAAATCCCAATTACATAAGTTTCGAATTAAACCAAACAGATAACATGTTCAAAAGACAAGCAACTTAAAATAAGATTCTTCAATTGATATCTAGGCAAATCCTATGTGATATTGACTTGACCTATCACGAGCTTAATCACCTGAAACATGTACGAAAAACAAGTGTCAACTAAAAATAGTTGGTGAGAAATCACAGGTTTAATAAAAGTATAAGTTTGGCAAATGTGACAATTCATATTCCAAGATCATCATATAGCACGTAATAAAACAAACACATGATTAGCAAATCCAACCTAAAATGATGAGTAACGAATAAGTGGTACAACTCGCAAATTGCACTAATAACGAATAAGATGTCCAACCAAAAGTTGTCCATAAAGTATATGCGGTTTCCATCCTATGGCCCATATCTGTACTACCGTTGGCTTGAAAGTTTCAAGTTAAGGATTTGCAAGTTTAACGTTTATCATGTTGTGTTCATTTACTCACATACATATATGATTCGCTTGTTTTAGAATTGTTTGAAAACGTGTTTTAATGCGTGCCAACGCGTACATGTTTCCCCCAAAACGATTTGAATAAAGTGGGGCTATGAAGTCTCACCTTGAAAGCTAGACGAGATAAGAAACTTGAACGAATAGACGAGATGAATCACGGATCAGACCCTAAACAAATAAATAAACCAGTTTTAGGGTAGGTTCGATGGTTACGAGTGTTAGATAGGAGGTTCGGAACATAAGATTAAGAATTAGTTGCAAAAATAAAGTTTTACTTGATTTTCAGATTTGGACAGCAAAGTAGCTGAAAAGAAACGGGATTGTTAAAAATATCAAACGACGTCTAAAAATTATGAACTTTTACATGGAATTAGTTTAAATCGTTCCGAAGAAGTTTCGTTTAGAAAGTTTTTCCATTTGAGACTCGGATCATAGCCAAAATAGTCCAGCAAGACAGAAGGTACTGAAAAAGGTTTCTGTCCCGTTTTGGCTACTACGGAGTCATAATTTTGAATTAGAAAACGATCCAATTATGGTTAGAAAGGAAATTCGACGAACTACGTCGTGGAAATTGAGTTTGCTCATTTTAGATTAATTATGGTCAAGTTACGCTCAGTTAAATTCAGCACAGTTTCTGTCCAAAATCAATGGTTGCACTTAAGTGGTCCGTTTAGGGTTTTAATATTACCGAACGCGCAAATAAAAATTAGAGGAATGTTATTATGTTATTATAATACATAATATAATCATATTAGGTTAGCCAAAACGTCCCGTGTCACCGGTCTAGCCATGATATTCACAGAAGCGTTTTGGAGAATCACATAATGCAATCGGCATAGCCGACACGAGCAAGCGGATTCTATATTTAATTATCGTGTGAGTTCATATAAGTGATAATATAGAATAAATAACATGTTTTAAGTTAGCAAGAACATACTAAAGAATCGGCAGAGCCACTTTTGCAATAGTTGTCTTGAGGATTCGCAGAATGCGACGGCATAGCCGCCATTGCAAACGGGATCCTTTGTTTGTTAGTTGGTGATGTTAGCTTGATTTATTAGTTTGATTAAGATTATTAGAGGGTTTTTAGGGCTGAGGTTTCACGTGATCAAGTGATCATGGATAGAAAATAGAAAAAGATTGAGGGGATGAAGAAAGAATAAAATAAAAAGACGGTATTCAACTTCGGAGGGTTACTTACTTGTTTGATCTTCAAACCCTTGTAATCCTCTAAGGGATTTTCGAAATCTTCAAGTTTGGGAAGGGATTTCACAACTTAGGAGGGGTTGGGAGTGTTTGAGGGAGAATTAGCAAAGAAAACAAGATCCTAAGCCTCCTATTTATACTAATGGTTGAAGGGGTGTAAATATGGAATGTCTTGGAAAGCAATTTAGGGTTTTAGGGCCCTCAAATCTGCGAAATTTTCCTCAATGGGGCTGGGTTTTTTGTGATTTCTTGCTTGGGCTAGGTCCAAGAGTAGGTGGGTTGGGTCCTAGCTTGATCCGGTTGAGTGCGCTCATTCGAAAATTGCGATTTTAAGCATTTCTAAGCGAAATTGGCAAATGTCTTCAACATTAAAGTTGATTGTCATAACAAAAAGAGTATGTTTAGCTAAAAACATTTAAGTTAAAGTTATGTTATTCGCGTATAGTAGTTGGCGATCGGTGGGCGAGAAAACGGACTTTTTGATCGTTTTTCGAATTTCAGGATTTATTTAAGGAAAGTTTTGCAAACAAACTTTGTTTTAATTAAAGAAATGAATATTTTAAACATTTTAAACATAAATTAATGTCATGTTAAACGATTTGTCGGTCGTGGACGGTACGTAGTTAACGACGGTTTAAAAGGCGAACGATCGCACGAAAGTACTAACTTGTACTTTTAAGCATCAATTCACATTGAATGGGTTGTAAGAACATGTTTGAGATGTATGGGGTGGTTCATGTGTATTTAATGTGTCATAAAGATCAATTAAGTCTACGTGCGATCCATGAATCAATCACAGATAAGTATAAGTCTTTGAAATCAAGCATAAACGTAATGTTTCACATGTGAACTAGTATTGTAACAACGTCTGAATAGGATTTCAAGTAAAATGAAATGTCATGCGGATTTTCATTGATAAGTCTAGAATGAGTACAAGTAGTGAAAATCAGAAGTGTCACAGTCTTCCCTAGTTAAAAGAATTTCGTCCCCGAAATTCAACTAGTAGAGGCTGTAGGGTCTAGAAAGAGATGAGGGTACTTATGTTCCATTTGGTCTTCACGTTCCCAGGTGAACTCAGGACCATGCTTGGCTTCCCAATGAACTTTCACGATAGGGATGCGGCTACGCTTGAGTTGCTTGACTTCACGGTCCATGATTTCAACGGGCTTTTCGACGAAATGCATAGAGTTGTCGATACGAACATCATCCAGAGGAACTTGAAGTGTGTCATCAGCAAGGCACCTTTTAAGGTTTGATACATGAAAAATGTCATGAACGTTACATAGTTCGGTTGGTAGCTTGAGTCTATAGGCTACTGGGCCAATCCTTTAAAGAATTTTGAATGGCCCAACAAACCTAGGGGCTAGCTTTCCCTTCTTCCCAAATCGGACAACACCTTTCCAGGGGGAAACCTTGAGTAAGACTCTATCACCGACTTGAAATTCAAGGGGCTTCCTACGGTTGTCAGCATAACTCTTTTGACGATCACGAGAGGTCTTGAGTCTTTCTTGAATTTGAAGTATCTTGTCGGTGGTTTCTTGAATGAGTTCGGGACCGGTGATTTGAGCGTCTCCGATCTCGGTCCAACACACCGGAGATCGAAACTTCCTACCATATAGAGCCTCGAAAGGGGCGCACTTGATGCTCGTATGGTAACTATTGTTGTAAGAGAATTCGATGAGTGGCAAGTGTTGATCCCAACTTCCTCCAAAGTCAATCACACAAGAACGGAGCATGTCTTCCAAGGTCTGTATGGTCCTTTCACTTTGACCATCAGTCTGGGGATGGTAAGCCGTGCTAAGGTTCAAACGAGTTCCCAAATCTTTCTGTAAAGATTGCCAGAATCGGGAGGTAAAACGGCTATCACGGTCGGAGATAATGGATAGAGGGACACCGTAACGTGTCACGACCTCATTGATATAGAGTCTGGAAAGCTTCTCCATTTTGTAGTCCTCACGGATTGGGAGAAAATGAGCGGATTTGGTTAAGCGGTCAACAATGACCCAGATGGAGTCATGACCACTAGAGGTTCGCGGAAGCTTAGTGATGAAGTCCATGGAAATTTGCTCCCATTTCCATTGTGGGATTTCGGGTTGTTGGAGAAGACCAGATGGTTTCTGGTGCTCAGCTTTAACTTTAGAGAAAGTAAGACACTTCCCTACATAGAGGGCGATGTCTTTCTTCATTCCTGGCCACCAATAAAACTCTTTCAAGTCGTGATACATCTTATAAGCACCGGGATGAACAGAATAACGGGATTTATGTGCTTCATCAAGGATAAGGGTTCGGAGCTCACTTGAGTCGGGGATCCAAATTCGACCCATGAAGTAAAGGAGATCATCGGGTTTGGGTTCCAAGTGCTTTTCGACACCACAATCCAAATCCTTCTTCAACTCATCATTTGCAACAACTTGTTTTTGAGCTAGGAGGATCTTATCTTTGAGACTGGTTTGGACCAACATTCCCATGGCTCGCACACGGGTGGGTTTGATTCGGTCCTTACAGCTAAGGGCGTCAGCCACCACATTACCTTTCCCCGGGTGGTAACGAATTTCGCAATCGTAGTCACTAAGTAATTCAACCCAACGTCGCTGCCTCATGTTGAGTTCTTTCTGGTTCAGAATATGTTGAAGGCTCTTGTGATCAGTAAAAACCACACATTTAGTGCCGTAGAGATAATGTCTCCAGATTTTCAAAGCAAAGACCACCGCACCCAACTCAAGGTCATGAGTGGTGTAGTTCTTTTCGTGAACCTTGAGTTGTCTGGATGCATAGGCTATGACCTTGTCTCGTTGCATCAACACGCAACCAAGACCTTGGTTTGAGGCATCACAGTATACAACGAAATCATCATTGCCATCGGGAAGACTTAGAATAGGGGAGTTGCATAATTTCTGCTTAAGAGTTTGGAACGCATCTTCTTGCTTTTGTTCCCAGACGAAAGGCTTATTTTTCTGAGTTAATGTAGTGAGAGGCAGGGCAATCTTCGAAAATTTCGGGATGAATCTTCGATAATAACCCGCCAAACCCAGAAACGAACGGATCTCAGAGGGTGTGGATGGTGTACTCCAATTCTTGATAGCGGTGACTTTGGCTGGATCGACGTGTATACCCTGGTTGTTGATCACGTGACCCAAGAAATGAATTTCTCTAAGCCAGAATTCACACTTGGAGAATTTAGCATAAAGTTGTTCCTTCTTCAAGAGTTCCAAAATCAGCTTAAGGTGGGTTGTATGATCCTCTTTGGTTCGGGAGTAGATCAAGATGTTATCGATGAAGACAATGACAAATTGATCTAGGTAGGGTTTGCAGACACGGTTCATGAGGTCCATGAACACCGCGGGCGCATTGGTTAACCCAAAAGGCATAACCATGAACTCGTAGTGTCCATAACGAGTTCTAAAAGCAGTTTTGGGAATGTCCTCTTCATGGAATCGGAGTTGATGATACCCAGATCGGAGGTCAATCTTCGAGAAACAAGTTGTTCCTTGCAGTTGATCGAAAAGGTCATCGATCCTAGGTAGCGGGTAACGATTCTTGATGGTAAGCTTGTTTAGTTCACGGTAGTCGATGCACATGCGGAAGGACCCATCCTTCTTCTTGACAAAGAGAACCGGAGCTCCCCAAGGTGAGAAGCTCGGTCTAATGAATCCCTTGTCCAGCAGCTCTTGCAGTTGGCTAGATAGTTCTTGCATCTCAGAAGGGGCTAGGCGGTACGGAGATTTGGCAATGGGGTTAGCTCCCGGTAAAAGATCAATCCGAAATTCAACTTGTCGAGTTGGAGGGAGTCCACGCAAGTCATCAGGGAATACTTCCGAAAAATTTCGGATGATCGGTATATCTTGTAATTTCTTTTCTTCAGATTTCTCGACCACATGTGCCAAGAAAGCATAGTATCGCTTCCTTAAATATCTACGTGCCTTCATGCAGGAGATGAATTTAAAAAGCTTTGCAAGGTTTCTCTCCAAAGATTTTCAAGGTCTCACCGGATGGTAGAGGGATACGAATGAGTTTCTCCGAACAGTTGATTTCCACATGATTGTGGGATAGCCAATCCATTCCCACGATGATATCAAAACTCCCAAGAGTGATGGGAATCAGGTCGATAGAGAATGTGTGATCGTTGAGAGTTAGAGCACAACCTCTGACAACGGAATGCACAACAGTTAGTTTGCCATCAACTATTTCTATAGTATAAGAAGGTTCAAGAGCGGTACGACAAGTTTTAAGTAAAGGTTCAAATTCTAAGGAGATAAAGCTTTTATCCACTCCGGTATCAAATAAGATAGAGGCATAATGATTATTGATGAGAAACGTACCAGTAACCACCGCATTGTCATTTCTGGCCTCGGTTGCTCCTATGGCAAAAGTGCGAGCACGTGCACCTCGGTTATTGTTGTTGAGCTTCGGGCATTGGTTTTTGTAGTGATCAGGAGCACCACATTCATAACAGGCCCTACCATTGATGATGGCAGGAGTGGCAGTTTGGGTAGTAGCAGCCTTTTCAGCTACGCGACAAGCGTTAGGAAAATGACCAAGCCTTCCACATTTAGTGCACGAACGACATTGAACAGTAGTAGGGTGATGGTATTGACACCTTGCACACAGCGGGTGAGGTCCACTATATGGCTTCCTTCCAGGTGCAGGTCTAGGTGCTACTTGGGCAACAGGAACAGCTGGGGTAACCATGGCAAAGCTTTTAGATGTCTTTTGCTTCTTGTGGCGATACTCAGGCTTTTTCGCCACTTCCTCCTTAACTCTCTTGTCACCTTTCCTGAATAGAACTCCAGACTTAACTAGATCGTCCGTTAAGGACGTAGATAAACGAATAACAGCTTCAAGTGTTGATGGGCTACTACCCATGACAGTACCCCGAATTTGAGGCGGAAGGCCTCCAATATAACGATCAATCATTCGGGTCAAGGGTGTAACCAGATGAGGGACTAGGATGTAGAGTTCATGAAAGCGTGTGGTGTACGCCTCACTCTCCCCACTATCCTGGGTAAGGTCCCACAGCTCAATCTCCAACTTCTTCATCTCATTGCTAGGACAGAACTCCTCGATCATAATTTCCTTGAGCTTATCCCAAGTCATAGCAAGAGCTCCTTCCCTACCCTGAATTTTCTTTTCAGCATTCCACCAAGTCAGTGCCCTCCTTTGGAAGGCACTTGAAGCATATTTTACCTTAAGTTCATCGGGGCAGTCACTCATCTCAAATGTGTTCTCCATGCCTTCAAACCATTGCAATAGCCCTGTCGCACCTTCACATCCAAGGTACTTGTGTGGGTTACAAGAGTTGAAGTACTTGAAAGTACAAACACTCCCACTAGATCCTCCTGTGGAGTTGTTGATTTGAGTGACAATAGTGGGTAAGACCGCAGCAAGTTGTTGAGTGAGAAGGGTGGCTATGGCGGTGGTTTCGGCGGAGGCTTCACTGGTGTTAGCCACGGTGTTATCAGAATCACGAGGAGGAGGCATTCTATGAAAAAGAAATCATAAGTCGGTAGTTAGGATAGACATTCAAGAATTAAAAGTGACAATATTTATAAATAAAATCACTCATTCATTAATATTAATGTCTTACAAGATAAATAAAACATATATTTAAAACATATATGTTGAATTACAAATGAAATATAAAGACAAAACTGACTAGTCAAAATTCAAGATTCGGATGAATAATACTAGTGAGACGTGTTTTAGCCTATAAGTGAGCACTCACTCCAAGGGTCCCCAGGTAAGTGCGACTCATAACGAACGTGCCTCACTTTCCTTTGACAAGACCCCCAGTGTACAGGCGCTCACCCTTCCAGATTACACGTGTCTCTAGTATCACTATCCAAGCCTTTGATTTTGATGAGAACATTATGGATTGGGCCTTGCCCAAGAGTTGGATTCAGCTTCACAAGTCAGCTTTCTTTTCTTGAACGGGAGTTGGGCCTCAGAAGTGGTTCCAACATGGCTCTCTTGGTCTTCGGATTCCGAATCACTTGATATGTTGATTACTTCAGGCTTCGGTGCAGGCCGGCTTGTCGCATCGGAGATTAACTCGGGCTTGACATTATGTTTCGAGGGTAGCAGGCTTCCAGAGAAAGATGATCATGGTGAGATTAGCCTACTCCAACTAATTGGGCTTTGGGACCCATCATCGGAAATAAGGCTTGAATTGCTAGAGATGTCAGCAGATTACGACGACATACTAAAGATAAGAGAGTTAGTGGATTAGAATCACATAAGCATATAAGTTTCAAAGGGGAGCTTAGGTTATAGTCTAGGTCAAATGGTTGCCTAATTCTCTATAACCACGGCTCTGATACCAATCTGTCACACCCCAACCGTGCATCTTAACCACGGATGCGACTTAATTGACAAAAGAACACAATGGAATAAAGACATTTACTATTAAAGTTTCATAATATTAAAAAAATCCCAATTACATAAGTTTCGAATTAAACCAAACAGATAACATGTTCAAAAGACAAGCAACTTAAAATAAGATTCTTCAATTGATATCTAGGCAAATCCTATGTGATATTGACTTGACCTATCACGAGCTTAATCACCTGAAACATGTACGAACAACAAGTGTCAACTAAAAATAGTTGGTGAGAAATCACGGGTTTAATAAAAGTATAAGTTTGGCAAAGGTGACAATTCATATTCCAAGATCATCATATAGCACGTAATAAAACAAACACATGATTAGCAAATCCAACCTAAAATGATGAGTAACGAATAAGTGGTACAACTCGCAAGTTGCACTAATAACGAATAAGATGTCCAACCAAAAGTTGTCCATAAAGTATATGCGGTTTCCATCCTATGGCCCATATCTGTACTACCGTTGGCTTGAAAGTTTCAAGTTAAGGATTTGCAAGTTTAACGTTTATCATGTTGTGTTCATTTACTCACATACATATATGACGCTTGTTTTAGAATTGTTTGAAAACGTGTTTTAATGCGTGCCAACGCATACATGTTTCCCCCAAAACGATTTGAATAAAGTGGGGCTATGAAGTCTCACCTTGAAAGCTAGACGAGATAAGAAACTTGAACGAATAGACGAGATGAATCATGGACCAGACCCTAAACAAATAAATAAACCAGTTTTAGGGTAGGTTCGATGGTTACGAGTGTTAGATAGGCGGTTCGGGTCATAAGATTAAGAATTAGTTGCAAAAATAGAGTTTTAGTTGATTTTCAGATTTGGACAGCAAAGTAGCTGAAAAGAAACGGGATTGTTAAAAATATCAAACGACGTCTAAAAATTATGAACTTTTACATGGAATTAGTTTAAATCGTTCCGAAGAAGTTTCGTTTAGAAAGTTTTTCCATTTGAGACTCGGATCATAGCCAAAATAGTCCAGCAAGACAGAAGGTACTGAAAAAGGTTTCTGTCCCGTTTTGGCTACTACGGAGTCATAATTTTGAATTAGAAAACGATCCAATTATGGTTAGAAAGGAAATTCGACGAACTACGTCGTGGAAATTGAGTTTGCTCATTTTAGATTAATTATGGTCAAGTTACGCTCAGTTAAATTCAGCACAGTTTCTGTCCAAAATCAATGGTTGCACTTAAGTGGTCCGTTTAGGGTTTTAATATTACCGAACGCGCAAATAAAAATTAGATGAATGTTATTATGTTATTATAATACATAATATAATCATATTAGGTTAGCCAAAACGTCCCGTGTCACCGGTCTAGCCATGATATTCACAGAAGCGTTTTGGAGAATCACATAATGCAATCGGCATAGCCGACACGAGCAAGCGGATTCTATATTTAATTATCGTGTGAGTTCATATAAGTGATAATATAGAATAAATAACATGTTTTAAGTTAGCAAGAACATACTAAAGCATCGGCAGAGCCACTTTTGCAATAGTTGTCTTGAGGATTCGCAGAATGCGACGGCATAGCCGCCATTGCGAACGGGATCCTTTGTTTGTTAGTTGGTGATGTTAGCTTGATTTATTAGTTTGATTAAGATTATTAGAGGGTTTTTAGGGCTGAGGTTTCACGTGATCAAGTGATCATGGATAGAAAATAGAAAAAGATTGAGGGGATGAAGAATGAATAAAATAAAAAGACGGTATTCAACTTCGGAGGGTTACTTACTTGTTTGATCTTCAAACCCTTGGAATCCTCTAAGGGATTTTCGAAATCTTCAAGGTTGGGAAGGGATTTCACAACTTAGGGGGGGTTGGGAGTGTTTGAGGGAGAATTAGCAAAGAAAACAAGATCCTAAGCCTCCTATTTATACTAATGGTTGAAGGGGTGTAAATATGGAATGTCTTGAAAAGCAATTTAGGGTTTTAGGACCCTCAAATCTGTGAAATTTTCCTCAATGGGGCTGGGTTTTTTGTGATTTCTTGCTTGGGCTAGGTCCAAGAGTAGGTGGGTTGGGTCCTAGCTTGATCCGGTTGAGTGCGCTCATTCGAAAATTGCGATTTTAAGCATTTCTAAGCGAAATTGGCAAATGTTTTCAACATTAAAGTTGATTGTCATAACAAAAAGAGTATGTTTAGCTAAAAACATTTAAGTTAAAGTTATGTTATTCGCGTATAGTAGTTGGCGATCGGTGGGCGAGAAAACGGACTTTTTGATCGTTTTTCGAATTTCAGGATTTATTTAAGGAAAGTTTTGCAAACAAACTTTGTTTTAATTAAAGAAATGAATTTTTTAAACATTTTAAACATAAATTAATGTCATGTTAAACGATTTTTCGGTCGTGGACGGTACGTAGTTAACGACGGTTTAAAAGGCGAACGATCGCACGAAAGTACTAACTTGTACTTTTAAGCATCAATTCACATTGAATGGGTTGTAAGAACATGTTTGAGATGTATGGGGTGGTTCATGTGTATTTAATGTGTCATAAAGATCAATTAAGTCTACGTGCGATCCATGAATCAATCACAGATAAGTATAAGTCTTTGAAATCAAGCATAAACGTAATGTTTCACATGTGAACTAGTATTGTAACAACGTCTGAATAAGATTTCAAGTAAAATGAAATGTCATGCGGATTTTCATTGATAAGTCTAGAATGAGTACAAGTAGTGAAAATCAGAAGTGTCACACTGTTGCAGCCATGGTGGTACAATACTCAGATCTGAGCCAACTCTTACACCCATGCTTTCTTCAGCCGATCATAAATTTGGGGATGAGCCTCTTTGATATGGTTAGATCTGTTGTTTGTAAGTTAGCCCTGATTGCTGGTTTTTTGATGCCACTGAATTAGTCTGTGTATGATTGCACTGTGTTGATGTTTTGCTACATTCTCGTTCATGATGTCTGTTTACATCAGAACTTGAATTTGGGGATGAACCTTTTTGATTCAAGGGAAAAGATGGTTAGATCTGTTGTTTGTAAGTTAGACATGGCTGTTGTTTTTTAGGTCGAATATGCAAACCATTTTATTTTATTTTATCTTACCTTTTTGATTTCATATTTTCAAAATGATATCAAGTTGGAATTCTTATTGGTTTATGGACCATGCTATACATGATCATAGCCAGCCAAGAATCAGAGCCATGCTTCAAGCTGCTGCAAAAAAGAGTTTGACTGTTTCTAGAATTTAGGCTTTTAATGATGGTAATTACAATGCCCTTCAAATTTCCCTGACCAATTTGATGAGAGGGTATTTAAGGTATTTCATTCATTCGTTAATATTATCGTTGATTCAATTGGATTTATGTAGATTATTTGTTGGTTTACCCAATTAATTTTAATTTGATCATTATGGAATTCATATTTCCTGTTCATAATTTTCAAATCCCTGTTCGTGTTTGTTCAGGAGATGGTGTTTGAATGTGATTCGGGTGTTGAAAATTATGATAATTTGATAACCAGTTGTTTGAGCTCCAACAAATGTTCTCTAGGGTAACGAGTTCGAAATGTTCTTGACTTCAAATCCGCTAGGTTGGAAAAAATAGCTCATTTATCTTCTTCACCGAATTGATCTTTGTAATAAACGAATTTCCATTTATTTAATTACAGGTTGTGGTGGCGGGTAGTGATTCTCATTCCTATTTCACCTTGTTATCAAACTTGTACCCGTAGTGGCTTCTAACTGCAAACTGAACGCCCCCTTAAAATCTACATCTCAATTATAGGAACTAAAACTAAACTGGTCAAATGTATAATGTTTTACATAAAAATTTGTAATTTATTGTAATCTTTAATTGTAGGATTTCTTCCTTTTATCTGCTGGAAATCGTAAGCGGGATGAGTTGTCATCTCAATATCGTCTAGGTGGATATATCCCTCAGCAAGATGGAGCTGCATATGTGAACTGATAAACTTGTGTTAAATAATGAAACAATTAAAAGAATTGATGACATAAGGAAGCAAAGATGGAGATTGTGAATGCTCATTGTGCTTCTAAAGTTATTTTTAAACAAGATGCAACGTTTTATTGACCTTAGTGTGACCCATTGATGTTTTAATGAGTTTTTTTTTCTAAAATAGGTGATTTGAAAATTATTTATTAAAATGGATGTTTTTTAAAAAACCTCTTTTTTCTCACTCCTAATTTTATTAGATAAAAACATATTTATTTGGAAAAAGATTCTAATAAAATTAAAAAATGAAAACTTGCTGGGTCATAATATTTTATAATTCTTTTGTAAATATTTTCTTTAACTTTTTTTTCCAAAACGTTTTCAAGAATAGACACGTTTTTAGTATTTTATAAAAAATAGTTATATCATTTAAAATTATTTTTTGTAAACGTTTTTTGTTTTTCACCTTTTAAATAGTTTTTATATATTTTTAAAAAATGTTTTTAATTAATTGTAACGAACCAAAATCCGGGTTTCGTTTTAAATAGATAAATATTTCTAATTAGTATTATGGTGGAAATAATATTTTAGAAATAAGTTGAAACAAGTGGGTTTCAAGTTAGTGTTTGGGTTATATTAGTTTTTAACTAATTTTGAAATAAAAATGGGTGAAATGGAAGAAGAGGGGCTAAACTTGTAAATATGGCAAATCTGTCGTATTTGACTTGGGGAAGTCAAAATTGAGAAAAAAAATTGGTGGAAGGGGTCGATGCTTCAAGAGAGAAAAGAGTGTTGATGCAAATTCGTGCATTAGAAGCTTGATTTGTGGAGGTTTTGGCTTACACATCACCTTCCTAACATCAAGTAAGTGATTATCATACATTTGATTTCACCATTGATGAGTTAGTATGTGGGTTTTGTAGAAATCCAAAACTTGATGATGCATGTGGTTAATTGATGTTAGATTGTTGATAATCTAGCTAGACTAAAGGTAAATAATGGTGAATAACATCCTAAAACCCTTTGAATTTTATTATGAGAAATTAGGGTTCATATGAGAAGAATTGGGGGTTTTGAGTTATGATGATAGGATGATGAATTAATGAATGATTAAGTGTTTATATGATGTTAGAAACTTGAAAGAACACTAAATTAATCTAATGTTAAAGATTAAATGAAAAGTTAGTGTTAAGGAATGGTAATGAAACTCAAGTAGGTGAGTTTGGGTGAAAAGAGGGTGTTTGGATATGAGTTTAACCCAAATGGGGGAAATGGAAGATTGGGTTGTGAACCCAATTAAAATGTGATTTTGATGTATGATATATTACTAAACTAGGTGTATATGTTTAGGTAATCAAATTGCAAATCTTGAAGGGGGAATGGGATCTTCAAACCCGAAAGGTAAGTGCTCTTGCACTTACTTAGTATTGATGATAAAGGGTGATACATGTGTTATGTTTGCATACTATGTTGTGTTATGAATGTGTTATGAATGTGTATGAATTTGTATGTACAAGTGAATGAATGTAGTTATAGTTGTAATACTATAGTTAACCGGTGGTGTTCCACGGGCGCTGGCAACGGTGGTGTTCCACGGCGGCAGCTGGTGGTGACCAACGAGGATGACGGAATCCGACAGGGTGCGAAGGTAGTGATTGTGTAGGGTTCGGCATGGTCTTCTTGAGTGATGAAGACGGTGATAACATGAGGGTGGCACTTGGACGGCTAGATTTAACCGGAGAGGTAGGGTGGTTATGCAGGAGGTGCGGTGGTACACAGTGGCGCACGACGGGCTCGGCTAGCGTTGTAGGTCCACATGACTCATCTCAGATCGATCTCGTGACAGGAAGTCTCGATAACACGGAGTGCGGAATCCTTCGTGTTAACGTATGTATACGAATTGACAATAGAAACAACATGTAAATAAACTTACTCTTTGTATTCCACAAAACACAGAGTTTACAGAATACACTTGGTCGATTACTCTCTATTTCTTCTCTCTTTCGGAACAGATTCTGTAAACTCCTATTTATAGACACAAACTCTGCAATAGTCGAACTTAACAAGTTCGCCTCAAATGGACTAGGCGAACTTAACAAGTTCGCCTCACATGAGACTAGGCGAATTTAACAAGTTCGCCTCTAGCAGAACTTGTTCTATCACTTAGACAAAATCTATACAATTACATAACAACATAAAGACAATAAGACCTAAACTATTACAAAGCTTTTGTCATACATTCTATGTCCTAACAGACTCCCCCTTGACAATAGCTTGATCTTCTGTCTTCAGTCTTTATGACGAGCTCTTCCAGTTATCTGCTTCCTGCGTGCACTCCATATCTCTGACACATCTCCAACACTCTTTTATACTGCAATCCTTGTTCTCTCCATTTATCAGTAAACATAATTTCATTCTTTCTTAACGTCCTCTGATCTTTCTTTGAGAAGTTAATAAGATTCATTGCATCATAGAAACTAACAATGACCTTATTATCTTTATCATCAATCCTAGCTTCACCGGTATTCACATCTACGTACCACCATTTCATATTTTCCCCAGAAAATCTTGTGGTATTTTCTTCAATGGTATCTTCTGTACAGCACGTACTGGCTTGAACTTATACTTCCAAGTCACAATCTCAGTCTTTTGATCTACAATCTTCACTTTTTTTCCTTTATGTGGCTTTAATCGTTCACACTTCCCTGGTCCACCTTCTCTTTTTATCAAGTTGGCAATCACATCGGCTAATCCACACTTTGATCTATTAATCAGTGGTTTCGTAGCTAGACCATTCATTTCACACCTTGGCAGGGTATTGAAATACTTGATCCTAGGCTTTAAGTATTTAACACCATCAGATCTTTTAAGAGCAAACAACTTCGTGTCATCATCATAAAACCAACTTATGATTCTTCCAATACACCTCTCTTTATTCACATATCTTTCTTTCTGAGCAGGTTGTATAGGTGACTTTGGTTGTACTTTCATCCAACTGTTAACTACTTCTCTCCACTGTTCTCTAGTCATTCCTGTATTTCTATACATCACAGGTTCTTCATTCGGCTTAGGAGACACAGGATGAGTAGTATCAGCATTAGTATCTTTCTTGGATTGAGCAGTATCATCAGCTGTAGTGATATCTTCAACAGAGTCCATAGAATCTGTTACTCCATCATAAGAAAACTCAGGAATAACATCATCTTGGATGAAGTTATATGGTACATTCAGACCATCACTTCCTTCATATGTAACTTTATCTTTACTCTTTTCTATCTCAATCTCTACAATCTCTCCTTCTTTAACTTCATTATCCATCACATCCTCTTTAATCTCATCAAATAATTCATCAATATCATCCAGACATTCTAACTTCTCAGCTTCTTCTTCTTCAGAATCAGCAAAGAATTCCAATAATAAAATTTCTTCATTCACTCCAGAATCATTCTTGGTTCCTTCAATAGTATGTGATGTCGACCCCCCCTGAGCTCTTGATATTGGATTCACGTCAGCGTATTGACGATCACCCTTAATATTACCACTAGGATCATTGTCTTCATCATTCTTTCGTTGAATTGACTCAGCATGACAAGTATCATGTATCCTTAACTCCCCCTGAGCCCAAGACGCTCAACAAGTTTGGACACCAATAACTGCATGTCAACAATCTGTGTAGCTTGAGCTTGAAGGACCAACTGTCTCTGAGTATCAGTAGACACAAGAGTATCTACCTGAGTCTGCAATGCAAGCACCTATGATTCAAGGAAGGTAATCCTTTCAGAATCAGAAGGCTTTGAAGGACCAGCGTCAGATAAGTGTGGAACATGTGGAGAAATCACCGGAGATGGATGCTTAGATGAAGGAGGTGTAACCAGTAAGGATGCAACAAAAGTAGCGTCCTCAACACCTTGAGATGAATGAGCAGCAGCAATAGAAGCAGACATAAGCTTCTGAGCTTTTAGAACTGGAATAACATCACTATCCGAGTCAGAACTCTCATCGATTAATGTTCTCTTTCCAAGTACTGATCTAGAAGGAGGATTCCGAACAGATTTACGCCTCGGCTTTCTGGCTTTAGATTTAATACGTTTCCCCGCATTTGCCAATGGTAAAGTAGCCAATCTCTCATAATGATCTGAGCTAAAATCTCTAGACGAATCAGAGTCGGTAGCCTCAGAATCAGGTAAAATAGTATCACCGGAACACGTATCCACCACATTTCCTTCAGCTTCATGAATGGGTGAGTTCACAGCGTCATTATCAAAATCGTCCATATTCATACCCAAATCTTGTTCATTATCTTGAGCAACATTCTTCTGAACTGGTTCATTAACAGGAATATGAACATGTTCTTGTGGAATAGGAACTTGTTGTTGTGGAATAGGAACTTGTTGTACTTGAGCTTGAACTTGTTGCGGTTGTTGTACTTGATTCTGGACTTGGCCTTGAACTAACTCTTTATGATGAAACCAATTATCATTAGGAGGCTCAACATAATCAGGATTGATTAAGTGACCAAACAAAGGAGTCGGAACAGGAATCAAAGCAACATTTTGTTGTTTAACCTTAGTACAATCGGTAAAGATTCTTTTGGACATAGGAGTCAAGGTCAAACAGATTGGATGTTGTGGTAAATCTGGAATTAAATGGTTCAGAATCATTTGCAAGAACCTAGGGTACATGAGAAATGCTTGACCTTCTAGAGGATTGATTTGCATGACCAACTCATGGTATATATACAAAGCAAAGTTAAACTGTTTGTTTAGAGTCAATGCAACCATTGCAGCTTGTAACGCACTCTTCAAACCATCAGTACCAGCCTTTCTTGGAGACAAACATTGGATGATCATGTGCATAAAATACCTCCATTCTCCAATTAAACCACCTTTTCGTGTTTGAGTATCATTTGGTCTACCTCTGTAACCCATCCTCTGAAAACACCCCATAATCAGTGTTCCAGGATAAGACATAGGATCTTCATTAGCACCTCCCAATGCCAAAACAACACGAATAGTTTCCACTGAAATAGCTACCTCTGTATTATACACCGTCGCACGAAGTACATGAGGTTCAACATCTGTGTCTTGATGTACTGTATCCCAGAATTGTTGGAAATACGGTAAGCTGATGTACGGATCTGCGGATAAGGCCACACGTAAACGTGAACGATTCAAGAAGTTGATAATTCCTTGGAAATTAACAGCTTCAAACATATTTAGATCTAACAACTCCACTTGATTATGTTTGTACTCAACATGACGAGCCATCTGTAAATGTATTGGACAAAGAACACACATTAGTCATATAACAAAACAATAAAAAAAATTTCACACAAAAATAATCACAAGTCCAAACACTGCTTAGCCCTTAGGCGAACTTAATAAGTTCGCTTAGTGTTGCAAGAGGCGAACATAATAAGTTCGCTTAGTGTTGCAAGAGGCGAACATAATAAGTTCACCTAAACAAGTTCGCCTGAACCAGTTTGTCGATACAAATTCTACAGCAGAATCCAAAATGTCTAAATCGTCAAAATTTTTCAAATTAAACACATCATAATCATCGATTTACAACCACGAAACACAATTAAGCGTCAATTGTAAGTTTTAACCATGAAGAGACACCATATCAGATCACTCTCAGACCAGCTGTCAAAATACGATGAACACAGGTAAAAAAGAACAAATTCCCATCGATTTAACGGATAAAAAACCCTGAAATTACCTTAGAAAGATTCGCAATTCAAATCCGATCCAGAGATAAACACGAAAATTTCAAATCAAAAACCCTAGTTCAGAATTTGCACAAGTTCGCTAAAAACCCGTAAGTTCGCTCAATAAGTTCGCTCACACAGTGAAACAAATAATAAGGATAAGTTCACTTGAACAAAATATTTAATCACAATTAAGTTCGCTTCATTAGGCGAACTTGTTAAGTTCGCTTAATCAGAAACAGGCGAACATATTAAGTTCGCTTCAAACCTTTGCCTTGAACAATTTCTTCACTTTCAACACGTCACATTCTTGTGATCTTCCATCTGTAGCATGTATCCGATCCAATCCCGAATCATTTTAATAAAAATAAAATTCTCATGGAAGACAGAAACAAAATATATTTTTTTTTTATTTTATCTGTACAAACGGAATCACATATTTTGGTTTTTATCTGAGCAAACTGAAACACATATTTTTGGATGAACATCATGAGCAAGAAGATCGTATCAGTATATAAGCAATTCATCACACAGTCTATTATCAACTATGGGTAACCTATGATATGCACCAAAAAAATGATATGAAAACAATCAAACTCATTCTTATGTAACTCGAATCTTTTTTATTTTTATATAATTTTTGCAATCAATTTGAATAATACTTGAAATGATACGCGATAAATTTCAAAGTAAACAAGATCAGGTCATGAAATGCTCAATTTTTCATTCCGAATTTGTAACACAAAGCATGAATTCTTAAATTGTCAATATTATATAATTTGAAACCACAAGCATTTTTCTTCCAAATTCATGTGAGTTAGTACCATTTAGATGAAAAACATCGTGTACCCCACATATATGCCAACAGAGATTTAAATTTGCACTCTCTTCAAGACATACACAGTTTATTGCAAGATTAGATCAATCTCCAAGATGAAATTATCTTTATTAGCACAAGTATAGAATAGCAGATCCCAAAGGATATAAGAATCAGGATGATTCAGAATCAAAAGATTCTAATGAATTGGCTTTATAATGAGAATCAATAGATTCAGGTAGGAGGATCCAACTATTATTTGGATAAAATTCAATGAAATCAGAATAGATAATGTATCTAACTGATCCAAGGGTGAATATATGTTCCAACAGATGTTGTTAGAAAACATATCTTAGTTTAGCAACACATTGCATGTTTTTCGGGGCATGGGCAGTGAAGTGAACTGAACTGAAAGAGATTGTGCTAAAGACATAATTCGATATTGGTCTCATGAAATTCTTAAAACCATATATTCTTTATCTGATAATAATCTTTTACACACACACCCAGGCATATAATAGATTCAAATCACAGATGTAATCATATCATATTTAATTTTCACACTACTATTGGTATAAAAACGCTTCTAGTCTATTGACAATTCAAGTTTCAAACTCATATTCAAATTAAAACATATTATCAAGATTAGAGCATTCAAAACACATTATCATTTCTCATTTATGCAGACTTTGAAATTTAGATCAAATCAAATTACTTTAAACTATCATATATCAAATGTCTACTATGGTCATGTGTAATGAACTATTCACTTATGTACTATCATTTCTTCTCTAACTTAAAATGATGTCAATTTTATATTTTTCATTTTGTTTTGAATTTTTATAAATAACAGTTTTTGACTGAAATTTAAAATGCAGAAATGTAATAAAGCAATAAAAGAAATTTAAAACAAAATCTCCCATGAAAATTGTTTTTGAAAAACTTTTATTCGGGATTGATCATACCGATCATTTTGATTAAAAATTCAAACCTGGTACAATCAAATGCCTTGGTAAAAAGATATCATCTGTATAAACCTTCACCAGCTCAATCAACTTTTTATTTGCACAATCACGGATAAAATGATATCTAATTTCAATGTGATTTGTTTTACTGTGCTTAACAGGATTATTTGTGATAGACATTGTAGCATTATTATCAAAAAAACATGAGGGTTCCTGTAAAATTCAAACCGTAGTCTCTTAATTGCTATTGGATCCACAAGATCTATGAACAACAACTTGCAGCAGCAATATATTCTGCTTCACATGTTGAAATGGAGACCGTAGTTTGCTTTTTGCATTGCCAGGAAACTAGACGATTACCCAAGAACTGACAACCACCTGTAGTAGATTTCCTGTCCAAATAACAACCACCAAAATCAGAATCAGTGTAAGCATTGAATTCAAAGATTTGGAAACCATAGTCCCAATATTTGTTTTCCTTTCAGATAATGAAAGATTCTCTTTACTGCAATCAAATGAGACTCTTTTGGTTTTGCTTGGAACCTGGAACAAATACACACAGCGAACATTATGTTTGGCCTTGAAGCGGTTAAGTACATGAGAGATTCAATCATTGCACGGTAGAGTCGGCAATCAACTTCTTTTCCATCCGGGTCTGAATTCAATTTATGATTGACCGGAATCGGAGTATCATATGGGGTACAGTCCTCCGTCTTGAACCGGCTCAAGATGTCTTTTACATACTTGGACTGATGAATAAAGAAACCATCTTCCTTCTGATTAACTTGAAGACCTAGGAAAAATGATAACTCTCCCATAGCTGACATCTCAAACTTAGATTTCATAACACTCTCAAACTATTTGCACAACCCTTCATTTGTAGAGCCAAAAATAATATCATCTATATATATCTGCACCAGATGCAATATCAGACTCAACATTTTGTACTTGATCATGCTCTTCATCAGCACTTGGCAAACTCTCACAATCACTTGAGCTATCATCATCAGTTGACTCTTCAGATTTTGCAGAATGAATCTCAGCTACAAAAGCTTGACTTACAGTACCAACCAAATCTTCAAGATGAATACCCCAGTCATAATTATCATCATTCTGAGCAACCAAAGCAGATGATGCAGATGCATGATTAGAATTTCCAGAGCCAGAGGAGCCATGTGACTAATTACGATTGTTCTGAAAGTTAATAGGCTTCTTCTGAGAATCAAATTCAACTTTTGACTTCACACATTCTTTGGCAAAATGACCATACTCCTGACAATTATAGCAACGAACTTTGGTTTTGTCAAATCCCATACGTGAACGACTGTTAGAACCAATATACTTTCTTCCGGTCTTCTTCAAAAAATCCTTTGTTTGTCGCATCAGCATAGCCATGTTCCATTGAATGTTCATCTCTTCCAGATCAATAGGATCAATCTGTCTGAAATCCTCCTCAATAACATCTGGATCATGAATCTTTCCTCCAATAAAATTTTCACAAGAAGCCATAAAGGAAGAAAACATCGCTAAATAATCATCAGCAACTCTTTGATTCATATTATGTGTTCCAGATGATGAAGAAGCTGTATTTGCTGAGAAACCAGGATGACTTGGAACCCCAGAATAATGATCATTAGAAACATCTTGAGTATCACCAGAAAAGAACGCAACCCCTGCACCAGTTTTGCCAGAAGACTTAGCAAAATACATTGAAGGATCTTGGATATGTTCCATATTGGTTTCTTTCTTCTTCATATTCAAATCATGTGATCGAATCTTGCCAACAACCACTACAAGAGACATAGTTTTATACTTGACATTCTCTTTTATCAAAACTGTATACACATCAAAGTTAGATGGTAATGCCTCCAAAAACTTATCATTTATCTCTTCAGTCTCATAAACCACTGAAGCACTTGACAATTCACTCAGCAAATGATAGAATCTCGTTGCAAGATCATCTAAAGATTCATTTTGAAAGTGCTTGAATACTAAGAACCGCTTCTTCAGTAATTCTTTTCGGCTTTTCTTAACATCCAAACCACCTTCACACCGCTTTTGTAACGCTTCCCACAATTGTTGAGAAGTCCTGAATTGTTTAAAACTATGATAAATTTCTTTAGGAAGAGACATTGAGATACTAGCCATAGCCTTCTTTTCCCTATCAAACAATAATTTTTCTTATGTGGTTAACGCAGATACCGATTTAGGAACATCATCCTTTCCCATCCAAGTATATGTCGGATGTGTATAACCTTCCAAGATTGGAATCCATAAACTTGTATCAGTAAAAAAACGAACTGATCAAACCGATCTTTCCAGTTAGAATAATCTGCAAGACTTAACAATTTGGGTGGTTTCTGAGATGTACCAATCTTGTTATCGTAATTTAACATGGTAGTCACTTGCACCATATTTGCCATTTTCAGAAAAAAATTTCCAAGTGTTAAACAAATACTCCCCTTAGGCGAAGATAATAAGTTCGCTTCAAATCCAAACAAGCAAATTTGATATCAAGCGAACTTGATAAGTTCGCTTAACCAAGAAAATCCGGTAAGTTCGCCTACTGAATAAGTTCGCCTAAACTGAGAGAAGCGAACTTGCTAAGTTCGCCAGCAACAACTATCAGCAAGTTCGCTTACTTCAGCTGTAACAAACTCAGCAACCCAAACACGAACTCATAGCGCCGAAAATCATCATTTCTCACAGATTTGAAGGAATTTAAAGAAATTGGACCGTAGGATTTAGTATTTTATGAATTAGAACACTTCTATCGGATTAATTTCACCAAAATCCACCTCAAATCCACGAAATCAGCAGCAAAATCAACTTCAAGAACTTGAAAACTCCATGGATACAAAAACTTCTAAAAATGATCAATTTCTTGTCAAATTGTATACAAAATCGTCTCTAATCACTAAGAATCAAACACAAATCATGAGCAAAAGCTCTGATACCACTTGTAGGTCCACATGACTCATCTCAGATCGATCTCGTGACAGGACGTCACGATAACAAGGAGTGCGAAATCCTTCGTGTTAACGTATGTATACGAATTGACAATAAAAATAACAGGTAAATAAACTTTCTCTTTGTATTCCACAAAACACAGAGTTTACATAATACACTTGGTCGATTACTCTCTATTTCTTCTCTCTTTCAGAACAGATTTTGTAAACTCCTATTTATAGACACAAACCCTGCAATAGGCGAACTTAACAAGTTCGCCTCAAATGGACTAGGCGAACTTAACAAGTTCGCCTCACATGAGACTAGGCGAACTTAACAAGTTCGCCTCTAATAGGCTAGGTGAACTTATCAAGTTCGCCTCTAGCAAAACTTGTTCTATCACTTAGACAAAATCTATACAATTACATAACAACATAAAGACAATAAGACCTAAACTATTACAAAGCTTTTGTCATACATTCTATGTCCTAACAAGCGTTTCATAGAGCATACAGAAATGAAGGACCCGACATGGGTTCATGCGATAGCGTGGTTGGACTTTCACGATGCACGGCTTGCATTTGGGCATAAGACCCGGACCGGGTACGCGTGCTCTCGTGGGATTGTAAGTACATGGAAAGGAATGTGCATGAGAACCCGGTCTGAGTACGTGTGTGCTCGTAGGACTAGGGTTACATGACCACGTACGTGCATGCATGCATGGAACCTACTCGAGTATTCGGTTTCTAAGCGGGTTTCGGATAACTCGGATCAAGTGAAGACGTGGTATAGGGCTTTGCGTGGACGAAGGGACGAGCGGGCGAGACAAACGTCGTGATCATTTATATTTAACTAGAATCGATGCATGGTTAGGATATGTTTTGATCATGTGATCATACGTGTGACAGGTTTGGGTTTCGAGCGCGAACAGACGAGTTTCAGAGTAAGGACGCAGACTCGACATATCCAGTGAGTTTATAATCCCCCTCTTTTAAACGTTTTACTGTTTTGGGGCTAACGTACATACATTCACGTGGCGTTAAAATAATCAATTGTGTTAAGGGTTGCGAGTTCTAACCCAATATGCTTTGAGTATAAAATACTTATTTAGGAGTTGTAGGGTTCATGGTGTGTTCATAGAAATGCGTGAGCTAGAGAGATGGGTTATTAATGTGTGACGGGTTAAGGGTTGGTCAAGGAGAGTCGGGCTTAAAGTTAAATGGTTATGATTGCATGTGGGATATGTTGTTCTAGTGTCGTGTGTGAGGTGCAGGTGTAGTTAATGAGTCTTATATATGATATATGATATTAGGTGTTTTTATTGATGTGTCGGGTTTGCCTCGTGGTCGTTATGACACGGCAAACGGGATTGTGAAGGATGAGGTCCTTCGGGAAGTCACCAAAGGTGACATTTATTTAACAGGTTAATGATGAGCTCGGGGTGTGTTGAACGCCCTGACGAGGGTGCATTGATGAGGTATGTGTTTGCATGCGTATATATGTGTTAATTTGCATGCTAGTAATGAGTTATATTTATTGTGTGTGAGATGGTGTTAATGTGATGTGTTGATGATATTAATGTGGTATGTAGAGTAGATTGACCGTTGTGTCAGGATTGTGACGTGAAGTATATGATTGTTGTGTCAGTTAATTGTGAGAGCCTTGGTTAAGGTTGGGTGTGTAAATGTTTAGGGTATATTGTGCTAACCAAGAGTCGAGTTAATACTTGTCCTTGGTATGGGTTATTAGTATAGTATGTTGAGTCTATGTCGACGTAATGGTAAGGTTATTATTATTATTATTATTGGTAGTACGGGCGGAGTCATTGGTGATGAACGGGTATGGGATGTCGTGTGATATCATAGGGTTAACTATTCCTTAAAGAATCGTAAAACTATTTTATAAGGACCGGAGGGTTCTGAGTGGAATAAACTAAAGAATATGACGTGATGGTTTTCTTGTTTAAATTAAACTATTAGAACTCACTCAGCGTAGCTGAATTTGTGTGTACGTTAGATTATTGTGCAGGTAAGCATAGCGATGACGTATCTTGGCTTGGAGGCGGTACTACTCGGATTGGTGTACAGGCATCCGTGAGGTATGTTTAATAACAATAAATGGTAATAAATGATTTTAGAAAGACTTCCGCTGTAATTGAGTTAATAATAAATGCATTTTAATTGAGATTGAACTGTTATGAGAACCAATAGTAGGATGCCCGGGTTGGGGTTTTACAGATCTAAACACCATAATGAAAATGTGTTATGAAGTTATGATCTAAGAATCATAATCGAAATGTGGTGATGAAGTTTTGATCTAGTATCATAATGGAAATGTGGTGATGAAGTTATGGGCTAAGTACCATAATGGAAATATAAATGTGTTAATTATGAGGATTATAAGAAAAGAACGAAACTTGTAAGGTGTATTGCAAGTGTTATGTTGCCTAATGACAAATTGGGTGGAAACGGGTCAAATGGGTGAAAACAAGTAGAATTTACTTGTTGTTATGTTTTATCTTCATTACTAATTGTGATTATATGTAGTGTTATATAGGAAAAGCTCTGATGTAGTCAACGTCAAGTCCAAGGCGAAAGATGGATTCTCGTACGCATTTTGATGGTTTTATGGGTGTAATTAAAAGTTTTAAAATGGTTGTTAATGATACATGAATATGCTTTTTGTGCATATGTATGGTGTCTTGAATGTGTCAAGCAAAAACCCAAGTGTTTGGAGATTTTTGTGTCATTGTTGAAATGGTAAAAGTTAGAAAAATGGTTAAGTATTGAACTAGGCATAAAAGCTAAACTCTATGTTACGCGAAGACCTGGGAGGGGTTCTTCACGACACGCGAAGAACCGGTTTTCTCGGTCAGGCTTTTTGGGACTCCCTCGCGGCACGCGAAGGGATGGCCCCAGAAGTTCGCGAAACACGAACTTGTAATATATATATATATATATATATATATATATATATATATATATATTCTTGGGACGAAAGCTTTCGCATGTTAAATGTTTAAAATAATCGGTGTTTGAATTAAGGGTGTTACATTAATTTAAAAAATGTAATAAGAAAAAGCATTCTAAAAAATATACTGTTACAAAAAAAAACAGAGACAGTTACTTACAAAAATTTGATATGTTTAAAAATAATAAATAATTGTATTCTAAATATAAATAAATAATGAGTTATTACAAGTATAGATAATAAATCAAATAGTTACAGAAAAAAATAAAAATAAAAATAAATTTTGGCAAAATATGAAATGAATTAAGAAAATAATTTTATGAAATAAAATAAGGGTTCGAAAATTTAATGTTGACTTTTATTATTTGAAACTTATAAAAATTTGAATTTTTATTAAAGTTAATTAGAATAAAGAAAAAGGAAAGCCAAAACTATTTAAAAAATTCGAAATAAAATAAAAAACGTTTTTTTTTATTTTTTAAAAAACTTTTCTTATAACTTTTTTTTAATGAACGTAAAATGTATTTAAAATAATTTTTCAAGTTAAAACGTAACAAATATTTTAAAGAACATTTTTTCAAATATCATGACCCGCCAATTTTTTTTTATTTTTTTAGAAATGTTTTCCTTAACTTTTTTTAAATATAAATGTTTTTTATTTAATAAGATTAGGAGTGAGAAAAATAACGTTTTCAAAAAACACTCATTTTGATAAATAATTTTCAAATCACCCATTTTAGTAAATAAGTTTTTTTACAACACTCTTTTAAAAAAAAACTCAAGTTTAATGCTATATCTTTAATTCTATTGAATTAAAAACTTGGTGAATGCACGATTACATAGAGGAGGGTCTTAACTAAAACAAGAACAAGATTGTTATTAAAATTTACTTCAATTCTAATTTATCCTTCAATAATTTCTTTCAGATCTGTAGCAAAAGAAATTCATGACCACAACTGCCACATGCTTTTAAGAATATAAAGGTTCAATCTAGATGTTGAATGAACAACTACAACCTTGATATGAAAACGTTGACATAGGTAAACTTAGCTTATTGGTTGTGTTTCTCTAAATAATAATAATTATGTAATTCTATGTTCACCTTGAACTTAAACCTGGATCATAAATGGATTTGAGATTTTCAGAGGAGATGTAATCAATGGAATCAACATCAGAGGTAATAACCGAATATGCAGACTTTTTAGGCATGTTCTAAAGAGAATTTACACATTACAAACAACAATTTTTTTTTACTTTTACTATTGATGTAGGTGCATTTTTTGCATTTTTTTAAAACAACCTAATAGTTAGTTTTTAACATTCCGAATATACGTAACATAATTATTTCTACCTATGTATCCGCTAAAAGGGTGAATAATTTTTTATGAGAATTTTAATGCATTTGTTAATTTTTTTCCTGCTAAATTGAACTGGTTAATGAAATGAGGTATGAACTACAGTAAATTATGGTTGTATTGATTTTCATCCTTATATAATCTCTCAGGTTAATGTGAGCATATTATTTAGTATAGGTGCTTTTGATTTGTGAGTCTCAAGGTGATGCATCCAAGAATATTGTGATAAAGATTGTTATTAAAGCAAAGTTTAACAATCTGAAACAAATGAGATCTGGACTTGCTTCAGAGCATCATAAGGTTTGTGCATAATTCTGATTTTTTTCATATCAACATATGCATCACGCAAGCATTTGTAATAAGAAATGAAATTGAAATATATATTGTCTTTAAAGGTGGCCAGTTCAACCATTTTACTTATGAGCGAGCTGATTTGGGCTTTGTTCGTCTCAAACGGGTCAAATCCCAAAAGATAGCTAGAAGAGTAAATGCGTTGGTCAATGTGGTTAAAAATTCTTCAATTTCTAAGTTCAGATTATTAATGTAATAATATTGGTTATTTTTACTTATGTAACAGTTTTTTATTGAATTTTATTTTTGTTGCAATGACGGGTAACTTTGAATTCCTTGAAAAGCTTGGAGAGGATATGTATTTGCTTTCATCACTAAGTTTCATGACACTTACACTGATGTATGAAAAAATACGCGTTTTGCATACCTGTGCAATTTCCGCAACCATTATATGCATTGGCGTATATGTATAACTGCTTTTTGGTGTTGTAGATGACCATATATGCATATTTTGTTCCAGAAAGGATTCACTTTGTATGAAAAGTTATTAGACATTGCCTTTGTATGTGACCATTTCGAAGCAGAATGCTTCACATTTTTTCGAAAGCACCACTATTTCCCGTCGCAGCGCGCGGAGTAGATAATACTAGTTTGTAGTTAAATATGAATATTTCCTGATTGTAGATAAATTTGAAACTAGTTGCACTTACATTTGACAACTCTGTGATGTGTACTGCTGAAATCAGAAAAGAAGGAATGAGATGCATCGGAAGACTTAAGTTTTGGGAACGTGGGCGCCAGAACAATGAATTTAAGTTGTCCCAAGTTATAGATAGACCCCCATAGGTTTCCTTTTTTAGTTTTATTATGTTTAATATTTTTTACGTGTGGCAATCTAAAAGTTATGAACTTGCAATGCTTTGTAGGAATTCTGGTGTTTTTGTGGTTGCTTTCCATCCTACTAGTGCCAAGTGTCACGGAGTAACTGTTTAACTCTTGTGCGGCACTTAGATTAGCGATCTAAGTTAAGCATTTGACTCGATTATGTAGTGATTCAGGTGATGTGTTGCAAAAGCGTAAGAGTTGTGATCAAATAACTCTTTATATTGAATACAAGAACAAGAGTACAAGAAACTTACAAGGCTACTAGTATTATGGGTTTTGTGTGTGGATTGTGAGATGCATCCAAATGAACCCCTCATGCCTTATTTATACAAGTTAGGGACTAATCTAGATAACTCTAAACCTAAATGCTTCTATACAAAATCTCATGCCATTTTCTAGATAATTCTATCTCTTCTTTAAGCCCTTGATCCGTCTCGATGCTTGTATCCTTAACCAAGATTGTGTGGGTTGTTCTGGAGAGTTCCAGACTGTTCTAGGCTGTTTCGGAGTGTTCGTGGCTTTTCCAGAGTGTTTAGATATGATCCTGAGTGTTGTGGACAGCACTAGATGCTTTTATATTGTTCTGGAAACTTCCGGATTTCAAGAAAAAGGTCTTGCTTTTAGGCAGGACGTGACACAGGGCTATCAGTGCTGCTTATTATGGTCAATAGTTCAATACAAGGTAATATAAGAAGTTTATCTTATCTCTATGCTTTTAAAAATTTTGAAGATGAATTTGTATAATTCTTATGATTTCACATATTTGGGTTAGCGAACCTCAAGCAACTGAATGGGTATATGCTTCTGGACGCCATAGATATTTTTTTTGACTGCTGTGACATTTGCCAATAACGATTATGTTTTGGCGGTTGCTTTTGAAACTCAAATCTTTTTGTTTGGCACAATAAAGATGGATCTACTAGCTAGAAAGAATTTATTCTATTCATGAGGTGGGTCCTACACCTTTTGGTGTTTGAACATCAATATTCTCACTATCGATTTATATATATACACTAGGTTATAAACCCGTGTATTACACGGGGTTGTATAATAGAAAACATACATTTCTATAAAATGTGTAATTGATATTTACAATATGTTTATAATAGAAATTACATAATTCATCAATATAATTAAAAAAAATTACATACATAATTAATTTTTCTAACATAAAATAAGAAATAATGAAAATAAATTAGAAAACACAAATCTCTAGACACTTATTTGTAAATGACATTTGTTGTTTTTAACAGTTGAACGTCTTTATCAAGGATCATTAACTTAGTCCATCTCTACTCTTGACAATGCTACATATAGTTGATCATGCGTAAAAACTGGTTGTTTGAGAAATAAACCAACAGTACATAGATAATTAAAATAACTTTTAAAGACAATATATTTATAGTGAATATCCAAATTAATGAAACAAACAAAATATATAAAGCCAAACAAATACTTGTTAACCCTAGTGGCTAGTCCATTGAACTACAGAGTATGTCACTATGAAAGGAAAATAGACTGTTATTTTAGAGTATGTCCCTAGATGATTTTCCACTTGCTGTATTGAATTAATGAAGCTTTTCTTTCCACAATTGGCAAACTAATTAAAAAGCCGGTGGAAGTCCTGCAGAACACCGTATGAAGGATTTAACTATAGATTATCATCTATATGTACAATGACATTTATATTGGGTTCGGCAAGTGAAAGTGTAAAACCCACCTGATGCTTGGGGGTAAAGTTTCAACCTCTAATCACGACTCTGATATGGAATTTTATCAAAAAGTGTGCAATTGACATGTCCTGGATAAAAATACTAATGTAAATCCCCTTGAAAAAAATAAGAAGTGATACCTGATTGAAGAAGATCACACAGTTGCACGTTTCCGCCGCCATGAACCACGCAACACCACCCGTCTTTGCTGCCGCTCGAAGGTTGCCCTTGCCTGTAAATGACCACACAGCCACAAAATGGTCTTAAAAGTAAAATTTACCAAGTAGATCGATATTTAATAATTTTCCATATACAAGATTATTAAAATATATTTATTTATATTGAATCTACAAATTAATGAAACAAATCAAGAACATCAGTTAGGACTTTTTATATGGCCATTCTTAAAGTAAATTGTACGGAAGAGATACCTGCTTGGCTTTGTAACCCTAACAATAGAAGGAAGTCGTCGGTACTCCCAGCACGTCACCCTCTGCATGTCACATCCGTCTGCTTCTTCCTCCATAGCTCCGATACATACGTTTCAGCCCCTGTTACAATCAAAATTCACAATTCAACTAATCAGAACGAAATACACAAATTAACAATCAAATTAAAGAAAAAGAATAGTACTATATAAAAATTGTAGATTTTGACATAACATACCAGACCCGCGTGTTAGGATATATTATATCCGATTCATCTCATCTAGACCCGCGTGTTGATACAAAACGGGTTAACACACAATTGGTGGGAAAATGAATGGTGAGACTGATTGTAGTGGTGACACATCGTAATCATTTATTAAGTTAAGGATGGGTGTGTGTGTATGTATTTATTTGTATATTATTTACTACTTTTTTGCATCTAATTGGAAATCTTTCGTTTTCGGGAGATTCCAATTTTCTTGTATTTGCATCACAAAGTGCAAAACCACAGTTTTTTGTTTGGAGTATGTCAAAGCGGTCACTACTCTTGTCATGCAAGCTTCAGACACAAGGTAATATATGGTTTTTCTTAATTTAATTGATACAAGCTTTATACTTAACCTCTTAATTATGTAAATTATATGAAGCTATTGCATGTTCTGGAATAAATTCTCGTTTGGTTGTTCTTGTTCTTCTTCCCGAGTTATCCGAAGCTAATGTGGAAATGCCACAAAATGACGATGGGGTTATTTTACTATTTAATGCCGGAGAGCATGTTCCAGATGCTTCATGGTTTGTGACAAAGGTAAGCTTAATATTGGAATAAACAAAAGGTGTTAAATTTTAATGAAGTTGTAATTTTTATGTGCAGGTAAGGGAGCGGAGCTTGTGTTTATTCAAACCCCAGATGATAAGATGGATGAAAATGTGGGCTCGGTTCTGCTTGCAAATGTAAATGGTGATCACAAGTATGCTGTTTTCGACCCATACAGAGTATAGATGCAAGAACGGAACCCAAGCGGTGTGTCCGTCCTTGAAGGGACAGGTGTGACTTGGTCAACAAAAGTTTTTTAATTTGATATAAGGTTGAAATATTAGTAAATGAAATCATTTTTAACTGCATTATCTTTTTGATGGGGCGAAGTGGGTATGCATGTGCAGGGATTGTACCGCTTTTGAAAAGATCGTTTGAGACCATTTTCAGTGATTTGTCTCTTGAATCATTGTTGGAGGATCAAGCCGGTATGGTCTGGTCTCCTTTCAAACGCGTTGAGTTTGTTAACCTCTTATCTTCTAATTTCGGGTTTAAAACCCTTGCACTAGTGTGTTTTTCATATGGACTTTGAAACTTCTCATGTGATGTTACTGGGCTTTTAATTTTGGACCTTATTCATTGGTCATGTTTCAAATTAAACATTAAACATTGGCTTAGTTAGTTAAGTTTGTTACTAGTAGTTAACCTTCTATCTAGTATAAAGGATTATTGGACACCAGACCATACCAGCTTGATTCTCAACGACGTTTGAAAGGAGACCATACCATACCATACCATACCAGCTTGATTCTCTAGCAATTATTCAAGAGACATCCCACTGAAAATAGTCTCAAACGATCTTTTCAAAAGCGGTACAGCCCCTGCAGATGCATACCCTCTTTGTCCTATCAAAAAGATCATGTAGTTAAAAATGATTTCATTTACTAATATTTCAACCTTATGTCAAATTAAACATTTTTCGTTCAACAAGTCACACTTGTCCCTTCAAGGTTGGACACACCGCTCGTGTTCCGATCTTGCATCTCCACTATGTATGGGTCGAAAGCAACATACTTGTGATCACCATTTACATATGCAAGCAAAATCAAGCCCATTTTCATCCATCTTATCATCTGGGGTTTGAATAAATGCAAGCCCCCTCTCTAGGGGCACATAAAAATTACAACTTCATCAAAATCCAACACCCTTTGTTGATCCAATATTAAGATTACCTTTGTCACAAACCATGAAACAACTTGAACATGCTCTCCAGCATTGAATAGTAAAATAGCCCAACTGCCATTGTGCAGCATGGCCACATAAACTTCGGATGACTAGGAAAGATCACAAGAACAGAGAAACGGGAGTCTTTTCCGAAACATGCAATAGATGCTTATAATTTACGTAATTAAGATGTTAAGTATAAAGTTTGTATTAATTAAATTAAGAATAGCTGCTTATACTTTCCTACTTATGACCACGAGCTAGAGATCGCACCAACCAGACCGGAAAGCTAAGAGTTGGCAAAGACATAGCCGTCGACGCTTTCTTTACCAAAAATAGAAAGCGTCGACAGCTAGGTCTTTGCCAACTCTTAGCTTTCCGGTCTGGTTGGTGCAATCTCCAGCTCATGGTCATATGTAGGAAAGACCCATGTCCAATATCTAATCGTATGACGCATAAAACTGCAGGTTGATTGCAAAAGGGTTATATCAAATCTGAGATTTTACAAGCATATTATGTAAATGGTAGTTCTAGTAAAAAAGGATGAAGATATTACAGACGTCTTGAACCAACTCTCTTCCAAAGGGAAGAAGAAATCATTGAGCTTCTCAAAACCTCCTGAGCGGCGTGAATGAAGCACACGATGCAAAGAATCAAGCACTTGAAAATATGTTTATCTTTACAACTTGATTTATCTAGGAGCAGCAAACTTACAACCTCTTGATGGTTTGTGTGCGTGTGAGGCATAGCCATAACAAGTTGATCGTATTCACCCTTAATCTCAAGCTTATCACCATGATCCACCTGTGACAACTAACTCAAACCCGGTCAATATCCCCTGCTCCTCTATTGAATCCAGAATCTTATAATCAACCATTTTCTTTTCTTTTTCTTCTCATTTAACATGCAAGATAAGTAATATTTCGGTCCAAATTTAAAGTTTACATTGCGTTTTGAGAAAACCGAATCAAGGATGCTTCCTTTCCTTTTATAGTATATAATGTAGTTACCAATGAAGAAACCTAAGCAAGCAGTAACCATTTTGAACTTGGTTTTTCCTCCATAGCAGTCAAAATGTCAAACTTATGTGTTCTAATTTTGTTCCTATTTTAACTATACCAAAACCCTAGGATGAAGTTTTAGCAATAGTTCAGTGCTAACTGAAATCACGTATAAATTAATGCAACTGAATCACAAGCAAAGTTGCTAACAAACGAAGAATCGCTGAATATGAAACCAAAAACGATTTTAGCAACTGAAATCACAAGGGTAATCTTAATTACCGTTGTATCCAGCTCTTCCATCTCAATCTCAGCTAATGTTCCTAACTCCCCGGTTCAATCTCAGCTAATCCTTCCCGTTTGTCAAACTTTAAACCGAAACATGACACGATTCCCCGCAAGATAAACTTCACCGCGGATGGAAACCAAGCCGTACCCCACATCCCATAAAAGATAAAAACACATGTGTGTACGGAAGGCATGGACCACAACACCGTCAGGATGTCACGCAGAGGGGGACATCCCCATGCATCAAAGTGGGCTAGCCAGATCAAACAAAACTGTCACCACTAAGGGTTACCACCTGGGGCACCACAGGGATATTCCCGATAGTGGCGTTCCGCCAATAACATTCACGCCAGGTCATCACCATGACAGCGACATCATAGTACACCCCTCGGTTATAAATAGGAGCACCACCTTCAGGTATAAGGATCTTCTTTCCTTCACGATCACCATATATACACACCTCTCTGAGAAACTTCTCTCACGCTGGAGGGTCGATACAGGGATTATCCCCTCCTTGTAACGCCTTAACACGTTGCTATTGTGCATATTACTTCACGGGGTAGACGAAAACACCCTCATAGGCTACTCGTTGGAGTCTCTGTGATCCATTCGTTGGTGGAAAACCCATTCATCGGTGCTTGGATTTACATTGGCGCCATCCGTGGGACTCGAACCCACGACCACGTGCTTAGATATACAACCTGAATCTATATTTTTTTACTTTTGTATATTAATGCTCTACAACTACAACAAAATATATATACATATACATGTGTATGTAAGAGCATTCACATCAGGTTATTCATCGTTATCTCTATAATTTAACTAAATATCATCTTTTTTCACTGTTTTTTTATTTGTTTTAACCTCCCACATCTCATTCTCTATATCACTCACAAACACTTACTTTATTATTTTTTTTCTCTTTCCTATACACTCACAAAAAATACTGAGATTAATGAAAATGGATCTCTATGTTTAGAGAATCTCTATTAGTAAACTCTAAAAGTTAAAGATGGAGATAGAGATACTGATGGATGTGTAAAATAGGAGAAATCTCTAAATAATAGATATAAAGATAAATATAGAGACACTGATATGAATGCTCTAATAAGTCTGTTTAGAGTTTAACTCATATGTTCATTTCTCTTTCGTCTTTTAAATTTTGGAGTAACATACTCGATCATTTTAAGTTATCACATCAAACACATTTGCTTTTAAACTTGTTAGAAAAAAAAATAGACGGGTTGCCTCGCGAAACAAACAGCGCCTTGTGTAGCTAAATGCATTCACGTGTTCAACTCGAACCTCTTTAGACTTCTCCCCTTTTGTCCAAACAAAAAAGAACCTTTTAACCCTTTACTCTTTACCCTTTAAAAGGATTAAAAGGGTAAAAGATGTGCCACGTAATCGCTCAGTCAACCGTACACGTCATGTAAATTAACGGGGTTAAGTTCTTTTTAACGGCGGTCCATTGTAAGAAAATAGTTTGAAAGTAGGGACCGGTGGTAAGAATATTCTCAGTTAGGATTATTATTGACCAATTGATAAAAGATGAGTTTAATAAAATTCATTTTCCCATATATATATTGTTAATTTAACGGATTTCATGCTATTAACTTTTATTCACCTTTTTTTTCATTCATAAACTCTTTAATACTCTAAAGGTAAAAGGTTTCATGTTTTTCTAAACTTACCTTCGTACTGAACTTTCGAATATCTAATGACATAGTGTAAAGAAAAAGAAAAAATTTCCAGTCGCAAATCATCAAAGCGGAACCGTTTTGGCCTGTTTGACCGGTCCAGCCGACTCAACCAACCAGGTGGGCTTGGTTTAGTTTTTAAAAAATCGTACTTATCCGTTGTGTCTAGAAACTAAGTCAAAACCGGCTGAACTGGACCGTGAACACCAGTAATAGTAACCGCATGCCACATTTTTCTTTTAGTAGGTTTTAATTAACATGCTTAGGTTTTTTTTTTTTTTTTGAACGACAGAATTTTATATTACAAAGGAGACCTGACTAAAAAAACTAGTCGCGGCAGAAAAAACCAAACACTTACATAGACAAGAGTAGACATTTAAGCCACATGACCCAACCAATGTCTATATTATTGTTTCTATTAACAATCCATAAAAAAGAATAATTCACTACCATATCAAAAACACTCTCCTTATTCTTCTTTTGCGATTCAAAAACCGTGTCATTCCGGAATCTCCATAGCACTCACCACAACGAAAAAAATAATAGCTTCAATCACCTTTTTTTTTATGAATCTGTAACGAATCAAGCGAGTAGCACATATCCTCCGGATGAAGGGAAGAATTGAAGTCAATCTCCAACCATCTTGAAATCGCGTTCCAATTAAGTTTTGACCACCCTAACACAATCACCGAAAATATGATCACCGATTCCACTGAATTTATTACACACACGATCGATGGAATATTTAAATCTTTGTTACTCGGATTTAATCTCGTAGAAAGTTGACCTAATAGAACCCTTCAAGCCAAAATATTTACTTTTTTAGGAACGCTTCTATTCCATCTCGTCAATCGACTAATCTCCGAAAGAAAACATCGTTCGAGATAACTTGTCACTTCTTTCACTGTAAAACCATCTTGCATCATCAAACACCACTCCCACCTATCTCCACTCTCTGACCAGGAGGTCCTTGAGCTCACAAGCTGACAACTCTTGGTACCATCCTCCACCCCCCCCCCCCCCCCCATTGACATGCTTAGGTTGACAAGCTAAACCCCATTAGGGTAATTTGTATTGGCATTCATAACATACATAATATCATGTTATTATATAGTATGTGTATGACATATATCGCTAAAAAGTAAATAAGATGCACCTAATTTGGATTAAGCTAAAAAAATAAAAATAAAAATTATCAAGACTTACAAGAAAAACTAAATCAAATTAAACTTTCTCTGGCTATCAATTGTAACCACAAGCCACGTTTTTTCTTTTAATAGGTTTTAATTGAGATATTTAGGTCGAAAGTCTCAAAGTGTACAACTCACTATTTATTTTTTAGGTTGACCTAAGATACATATATTTAAAAGATTCTGGTCGCATTTGATACTCCCTGGATAAATTCCTTTCCATAGCCATGTACTTTTTAATTGGACATGGGGTACTTGGTGCAATTCATGTCATATTAATATGTAATTAGTCATAACCTAGTCTTGTTGCTTTAATATGATGATTACTTTTATTACAAAATGGTATACGGCTATGTACTCAGTGTTGTTGGAAAAACAATGTTAAACTTTAATTAACTTTCTTAGTTTTGATAATGACCAACTAAATGTAACTGGAAATATTACTAGAATGATTAATATATGTCACATACATGTCCTTACACACTTGATTAATCATCTTAAGTTATAGTTCAAAGCTTAAAGTGTTACAAGATTTATAAGACTTGGTTGAAAAAGATGATAAAGTAAATTCAACATTGATATGTAGTGAATCAAGAGAGGTAAATCATTAACATAAAACATGATTTAATAAACTACTAAGACAGATGATTTTATAACTTAAAGCTTATTTTATAAAAAACATAACTCGCAATATTTACCAAGTTTAAAATTAATCCAATTAGTTTTTCAAAAGAGTTTGTTTTTGAAATTTAAATCCATTTAGTTATCTAATGTGACAATGTGTTATAATAGATTTTTGTTTTTTGAACGGCAACACCTAGACATTGTAGGATAATTGAGTTTCACCGGGACAACACCTAGAACATCCACCCTAGACTCTTTTTTTTTGTGGCCCGAATTCAAACCAACGACCTTCCATTTGAAATTTGTCGGGTACCACCAGCGCAAAACCCCTTTGGTTGTTATAATAGATGGATAAAATTTAAAAATATACATAGATACTCTACCCTACAAACATATGTCATCCAATGATTGGCAAACGAAGATTCCGATATCAAGAAACAATCTTCCAACGTGGCAATAAGTGGGTCCCTTCAAGACACTTGTAACCAACAAGAACAATGTAAAAGATTTTGTGGATATGACACCTCGGATAAGGATAAGAACATATCGCTTCTCATTGGTCAGTTTCCAACCAATTCCCTCAATATCTACAAAATCATCAAACCTTAAACCACAGCCACAAGATTACCACTGCAATCAATATTACAAAAGGACGTACACACATCACACATTTTCAACACAAATCTGCAACCCATTATCCACCCTATAACACCGCCGAAAAAATATGGCCGCCGTCACACAAGCTCCGGTAGCAGTTTTCCGGCCGTGTGCCTCCCGAACCAAATTCCTAACCGGGTCATCAGGGAAGTTGAACAGAGAACTTTCAGTCAAACCGGCCAACACATACTCATCTGGCTCGTTCAAGATTGAAGCGAAAAAGGGTGAATGGCTACCCGGGTTAGCCTCACCCGGCTACCTCAACGGAAGGTATGCATTAAGAGCTGTATTGTACAAACACCGTAATTTACTAACCGTGAGCTACTCGAGATCGGCTCGCTCAAGCCTAAAAATAAGTTTGTTTAATAAGCGAGCCTGAGCCCGAGATTCACTTATCAATCTCAAGCTGGCTTGCGAGCCCAAATGATCTATTATTAATATATTTTTTATTTAATATTATATATATATTTGCATGATAATTTTTATTATTATATAAATTTATGATAAAAAATAACTAAATAACATATATTAAGTTGTAAATAAAAATTATAATCTTACTACTCTAATAAATGAAAATCTATTCAGGACACGTGTTACTCTCTGTTACTCTTCATTTTTATTTTCCCGCCCCTCTCTTCTATTAAATATTAGATTTTCTATTTCTCTCTCCTATTAAATAATAATCTTTATATTAATAAATTTAATTACGAATACTTATTGTTTAATTATAAATAGTAATTATCTCATCAATCAAATGAACTTAATATGAACTAACATTTATCAATTAAATTAAAAAATAATACTCAGTTGAAAAAAAAAATTAAAAACTAACTTAAACCTTATAACTGTCAAGACAAATTACATTTTTAAAAACATATTTTGACAAATGTGTTTGTTAACAAATTACATTATATCTTATTCAACCGATGTAATATACTGGTTTATTCAACCCGTGTATTACACAGGTTTTTAAAAATATAAAATTTTTATTATTAAATATATAACATTTTATTTATTTAACCCGTGTAATACACGAGATTTTAACATAGTAAAAGAATATATAAAAATAGTTATAAATGTATATATAAACTAGTTAATAAATCACAAACGAGCCGAACTCAAACTTGACTCACGAGCCAAACTCAAGCTTTAGAACTAGAGCCCTCCATAGGCGAAGCTTAGTGAGGGCCCGAGGGGAAAAAAATTCCTGGCCCCCGCGTTTTTCTTCAAGCTTCACCACTGAAACCCTCGAAACAAGCCTAGATCGAGCTTGACTCGGCTCGTTTACACTCCCTGTAATTAACCGTTTATATGTTTTCACTTTTCAGTCTTCCTGGTGACAATGGGTTTGACCCATTGGGGCTAGCAGAAGACCCGGAGAACCTGAGGTGGTTCGTTCAAGCCGAGCTTGTGAACGGGCGGTGGGCCATGTTGGGAGTCGCCGGAATGTTGCTGCCTGAGGTTTTCACAAGCATAGGCATAATCAATGTCCCTAAGTGGTATGACGCTGGAAAGTCTGAGTATTTTGCATCATCATCGACCCTGTTTGTGATCGAGTTCATCCTGTTCCACTATGTCGAGATCAGAAGATGGCAAGATATCAAGAACCCGGGAAGTGTTAACCAAGATCCGATTTTTAAAAGCTACAGTTTGCCTCCTAATGAAGTCGGGTACCCGGGTGGCATATTCAACCCGCTTAACTTTGCACCAACTGCTGAGGCCAAAGAGAAAGAGCTTGCTAATGGTAAAAAGGAAATTTATTTTTTATTTTATCTATTTATTCTGTTAAAGATAAAACTCATTTTGACCCATCCATAAAAATCAAAACTATACCATCTCAGATAAAATCTGATTTCTGAATAAAATACTTTAATAGGTTTCATGTAGTGGTGTAAACAAGACGAGACAAGCCGGGTACGAGCTCTTTAAGTTTAAGATAGCTCGATATCGGTTTCTCTAAAACTCTATATCCAAAGCTCAAGCTCAACTCGTGAGAAATTTTACAAACTCGAGCTCGGTTCGGGCTTGACTCATTTATTATTTGTTAATTAATTATTTATATTATACACATATAACTATTTTTATATATATTTATAATTATACTTTCATATATATATAACATAATATATTTTATTTGGTTATTTTTATCATAATTATATATATACGCCTATTTTTATTTTGTAATACATATTTGTTTTATTAACAAAAAGTATTATATTTATATACATAATAGGCTCATTGAAACTAGCAGAACTCGGTGTATAAGGTTCGGTCTTGGGCTCGTTACTAAACGAGCTTATCGAGCTCGAGCTCGTTTAAGCTCAGCTTGATTCGAGCTTTTAGCAAGCTAGTCTCGAGTGGCTCACGAGCGGTTGTGCTTGTTTACACCCAGGCTTAATACAATAAAAGTACACATCGGTGAAAGTTCAACACAATTTACCCCATCGTCATTTAGACATTTAAGCCCCGTTTTTTTTACACGTTTGACCCATTAGAGATATTAGAGATAGAACACTAGAATCCGTAGGCAAATAAAGAAGTCGAATACTCACCACTAACTTTCATGTTAATTTCAGGGAGGTTGGCGATGTTAGCGTTCTTGGGATTCATCGTTCAGCACAACGTGACCGGAAAAGGGCCATTTGACAACTTATTGCAGCACCTATCAGACCCATGGCATAACACTATTGTCCAAACTTTGTCTGGAAACTAAACATCTTATAATTAAATTGAAATTATGGTTGGAAACTAAAGTATGTTGTTTTGATCTGTTTGTAAACCATGAGTGCATGGGTTGTGACCCTAGATCTAAGCTTTGTTTTCAATGTACAGGGGAATATGAGATGGGAATCTACAATTCATTTGAACTTGTTGTCACCCTCTCATTAGAATAAAATATATGTATCTTGATTTTGATTAGAGAAACTATAGGATGTGTTAATACATTTGATTGATACTATACAACTATGGTGTTAACCGGTGAATTAATGTAAAAAAACATTGATTAGCCCACATCTTAAAGGAGTGTATGATCCCGTTGCGGCAAGGAACCATAACCTCACATTAAATGGGTGGGTCGGATATGCTGGGTAACGGGTCAAAACAAGTAAGTTTTTATGCAGGTTAAAACGGCCCACGTTGCCCTGAAACACATTTTGTCCAAGAATTTTACTACATAGTTCAGTCAATGGGTAAGGTGAAAAAAAGAAGAAGAAAACAGGTCAAATGGATTAAAAGTAGTCAAAAATGAATTTTCAGTGCATAAACAAACAAACAAACGTACTCAGTAATATCCCACTCAACAAGTAGGGTCTAGGGAGGATTAGATGAGGGCAAACCTTACCTCTATCCCAAGAGATGTTACTCCCAATGAGACCTCCGGCTAAAAAACCCATTGATTTTCAGTGCATACAACCTACTAAATCTTTTATTCAAATTATTATATTATTATCTTAATAATATACTATTTGTAATCAAATTTAGCCAAAAATTATTTATAAAAGGAATACAAATAATTGGGAGAAGTGTTTCATGTAGACCTGGCCCGTTCCGACCCGTACCAAAGTTTCTCATTTTGGCACATTAACCAACCCGTCCATTTTGGAGCATCTACTAATGATATGAATTTATTCATGCACGATGAATGCAGAGTACATATTGTATCATACATGATACATCAAATATGTGAATAGTCTTCATAGTTCATACATATATGAATGAATAGGGTGTTCACATTTCGCTCAAACTTTAACCGGTGAAAGTGTCAAGTCTGTCATAGGTTTGGTTTCATGTGCGGGTTTTTTTTAACTTTCTAGTCTACAAGAGTTCAGGTCAGTTTCGGGTCGAAGCCGCAATAACATTTAGATAAATGGCGGGTAGCCCTGGCGGATTCACGTGTTGACCCATTTAACCCATTTATTTGATTGTGTATTTTTTATTTTTTATAGTTTAAATGACCCATTAAACACCCCTACGTGAATGTCTACCATCTAGAAGATAATTATATGCACTTTCAGAGGAGGGGAGGCTTTATAAAGTTCTATTCATAAAACTAAAGTTCTATTCATAAAACTTTCCTCTCGGTTTTATGAGAAAGTGAAGGAAAAGAGTACATATTTGTAATGACAAAAATACTTTTGTTTATAATTGATTCGAGTTCATGTGTTACACAAATGTTTATAAAGAAATTAGAGTTGGTGACAAGAAACCAACTAGGTTTAATTCAACCAGAAATCATGAAGATCGGTTGATCAGAAAATGAATGATAAATAATCTGCGAGTCAACGTCTAGTGGCTTAAAAAAGTTGACAAAAATTAATCATATGGAGGTATTACCTGCAGCCTCTAATTCCTGGTTAGTTAGTAATCTCGAGGTGGGAGTAAATTTCATGTTTGATGGAGGTTTGACGGCTTCAAACTCAGTTGACTCGACTGAAAAATGGCTTTCTGCTGCATCAATAGTTCTAGTGATGAATTCTGATCTTGAAAGGTAGTCCTTCATGGGGCAGATGAAATCAAGATGGTCCCTAGCCTAAACAGAGAGTAGAGAATAAATGCTTAAAAAAGAGGATTAACAAGTAATTAACCATTTAAATTTGGAATTACACGCGTAACAAGAAGATTGCATATGGGTGGATAACGGGTCATTTTTATTACGAGTCAAAATCGGTTGGGCAGGCCTACAATCTCTTTTTAGTTTTAAAAATAACTAATGCGTTAAATATGCTTACAACAGTATATATTAGAAATTAGAATAATGGTTTTCATTTTTTTTAATACAATGATTTCAAAGATTTACGCATTTTCAGCCAGCTCAACCCATTTGACCGTTTCCTTTTCAGTTAAATCTTTTAGCTTTAACCCATTTGACTTGTCAGAGATAAAGTAACCCGACAACCGGTTTGGATGTAAATGTCATGATTACAACCTCTAGTCTTAACATCAATTTATCAGGACCACTATCAAGCCATTTCTTCTCTTAGCGCCCATAAAATACCAAAACTTACCGGAGTTTATAGATTTATTTCTGCTAATCATAATGGCAAGTAAAATAACTTATTGAACCAAAATAACTAGATGCAACTCAAATTAAGGATTTCTTCCAAGAAATATGGAATTCTCATAAATTTATCAGATTTTGTACCGCTGCATAACCTACTAAAAGCCTAACTAAACCTACTACTCTTTCTTCTAGACCACAACTGGCAGACATAATTTGTTCTCTAAGTCAGTAAACTCCACCATCCAAACTGTGCCTCACTATCCTTTAGTTGTTAAAAGCGCTCGCCTAGGCGCATTTTCGAGGCGAGGCGCAGTGACTGCGCTTTCATGTCCTAGGCGCAGTTTTTTTTATTTGAGAAATAATAGTACCTAATAAATTGGAGATTCAAACAAACACAGGATGTAAATAACATACCAGTCGATATTCAGGAGCCCGTTTGGGAAGCCTGAGATAGGACATGTTACGAGCCTCATAATCCCACAAAAAAGATGTATGATGAATCCACCGATTTTTAGTAATTGATTGGGCGTTTCCACCAAACTTGCGGTGGCCAAACACATAGTCTATAAAACATTCAAATAAAAAGGTCATGCTGTGAGAAAGGTGGACAAGAAATTATGAAATATCTACATCAAAGGGAAGGTATTTGCAACTAAGAGAAACTAAAACAACATAAACAAGTATAAAACATGGTACTTCTGTAACCTAATTGGGAGTCAATTCTTTATACCATTCTCACGGAGCCTGAAATTAGTAACTCCTTGGAACACTTGACTGTATAATAGGCTGCTCCAAGACATGATAGGTCGAGGATACGGCTGTACATCAGCAACATCATCCTTGTTACATATAAATGAAACAAAAATCGTCCCATGATCAACTATTACGGTCCCACCACCAGTAAACCTTCGTATGACAGGGATTTTATCTTCTAGTACAGGACTAATTTCAACAAGTTCAGCAGGCTTCCTAATAACAGATTCATGTAAACTAATAAGCTCTCCACTTATCAGAGCCATAGTTAGCAAAGAAACTTACCCAGAAATCCCCATCACTATGTTGGGCTTATCTGTCCCATCATTAATGATGCACCAATTCTCTGATGAGGTCCGAAGAAGGCACTCTTCAACCTCCAACTGCTGTAGGATGGGCACTCCCTTCATTCTGACAATATTCATCAATGGAAGTCCAGCCCGTGCAACTTGTCGTGTAGCCATTTCAAGTATTTGTATTTTTCATGAACTGTTCTTTTTCTTCTAGTTCTTTTGTTAATGTGAGATTGTTACAATCATTCTCACGGTGTAATGAACTGAAAAATATACATAGATGAGTTTTTGGTCCCTTGAGACTAAGCAGGGGTTGCTATCTATCAAGATCAATGGAAGTAGTTACAAAGTACCAAACTACCAATGACATTAACAAGAACAGCATAAACAAAACAAGTAAGAAGAATCTGTTGCTTGACAAATTAAACACGTTAGCAATATACCGTTCTTAGGGTGTAAACGAACCAAACCGAAAGAGACGTTGTTCATGTTCGTTAAGCTTTTACAAGACAAACGAACTGTTATTGAACACATAACCAAACGAAATGAATTTGTTCGTGTTCGTTTTTTAAGGAAATGAATTTGTTCGTGTTCGTTTTTTAACTTTATAAACGAACAAAAACGTACATATAATAATTTAAATTTGATGGTAAAAAATTTAAAAAATAAAAGCTTGTAGCAAACGAGCATTAACGAACAAATCACCAAACGTTCACGAACACTATTGAACGAGTGCGGCCTTTGTTCGGAATTTCTCTGTTCGTGTTCGTTCATTTATTAAACAAACAAACATAAACAAACTTCCCGTTGAACGTTCAGTTCGTTTAAAGCCCTAATCGTGCTCAATGAGGCACTGGCTTCTGGAATAAACTTGATAATCATAACCAGCAGATTCATAGTTTCTAGTATTGGTTAAGATCTCCAGTTCTTTTCTATACACATTAAGCTCTACTAGTATTTTCATACTTCTGAACACATACCTAAATCGTTAACATTTGTTGAATAAACAGCTGTTTATAACGATGAACAATCTAGGGTTTTAAATTTACCAAAATCAACAAATGAGAAATCCAGTAAGTCAAATTAAGCAGGCAGCAATGAAATGTACACATACTTGAAAATCCTAACCTAATGTAGCGTTTCGAATCAAACAATCTACGGTAACAGGTGAAATAACAACAGGAATGGATCAAATTAACATAATCTGCTTTCACGATTAAAAATTGCGACGGTCAAACTAGGTATCCACCATTAAATTTACAAAATTTGAAGGATTAGAGATCTAACATTCGACCAGTGGTTGAGAGTAACAGAGCCAACGGTGACTCCACGGGAAAATACTAGCTAAAACGGTACGGTTGTGGCCGGATTTTTTTTTGAACGGCCAACGCTATATATATAAATATATAGGACCCAGCAAGAAACCGTTGACTCACCTTCACCTCAAGCAGAGCCGTCACCGACTAATTTCGTCTTGTTTTGGTAGGAGATTAATTTAAATGAGTGGATTATAATAGGGTGTTGAGGTTGCTCGATTTTGAATCTCTATTCCAATAAAAAAAAAATTAAATGATTTTGTTACTTGATATCATCATATTTCATCTCACAATTTCCTTCCTTCAAAACCACATTTATATCCTTCATTTAATACTTTCATATTTAGTCTCTCTTTTTTTAATTATATAAATAAAGATTTTCATCATTATTACCACTTGCTCACATTTTTTTAAAATTATTATCAAAAGTTAATATTTTAAAAAAGACAAGAATTAAAAAACAAAGGATTTTAAAAAAACGAGTTTTTAAAGTTTTATTATTAAAAAATGATTTTTTATTATTTATTATAAAAAATCAAGATTTTTTTTAATTTTACATAAAAACTTGAAAATAGTACGTTTATATTTTAAATAAATATGTGTTAAAATAAAGTTTACTAATATTTAATTAGTAGTTTTTTTAATTAAATTTGATATTTATAAACAAATTTTTTATTTTGATTTATAAATTTTAATACTTAGTTTTTAATAAAATTAAGAAACTTGCAAATATATTATTTTTAAAAGTGTATTATATTTTAAACTTTAATTTTTTTTAAATGACGATATTTTTTTTTCAAAAAACATGTTTACAAGTTTCAATTCTAGTTTATTAGTTTTAAATATCTCATATTTAATTTTGGAATTTTAAATTTAATTGGTGTCGAAATATTAAGGAGTGAAAATTTTTAAAACTTTGGAATTTTAAATTTTGAATTTAAAAGACGATATATAATATAATCTACTATCCGAAATTTCGGATTCGGATAATAAAATCTACTACCCGAAATTTTCGGATATCCGAAATTTCAGATATCCGGTTTTGAACACCCCTAGATATATTGTTGAAATTTAAATTTTATTTGTATCAACCATGATTTTTTTAATGAGAGATAGAGTATTAAAAGTTTAGCGAGATTTTCGGCATACAAGTACAATTAGTATCCGTCAATCAAAGCATCTTGATGATGATTTTGATTAAAGTTTATAATCTCCTGATTTTCTAAATGGACGTACATTATCAGGCTTGTCAAACCATAAATTAGTTTTCAATGTTGTTGTTCCAGTTATGCTATTAATAAATATTGATGAAAAAATGGTTTAGGTAATATAACAAGTCTTTGTGTCAAATCACAAGGTAATCGTGTTATAGAAGCGAATATTATATTTTGAATCAACATTGATCATCACAATTTTATTCTTATAATTGGGTTAACATATTCAGAAAAAATAATTTCATCAATCTTCAAAGAAAAAAAATATACAATTGTTGTATTTTTGCAATGACCATGAATAAAAGTTTAGGGCAACAACTTTCAAATGTTAGTTTGTATTGAAAGATCCAGTGTTTATTCATGATCATTTGTATGTTAAATTATCAAGAGTTAAAAAGCAGAGATGGACTCGAGCTATTAATCTTTGGTAAACATGGAAAAATTATCAATACCACGTCAAATGTTACATACAATGAAGTATTTTCAAATTTATAAATAATCGTTCTAAGGTTTCATTTGACATGTAATTTAATTTATTGTAAAAAGTGCACAACTTATTAAATGAATTTTCATGTATTGTTTGATGTTTTAATTACTCTCGTCCATATAATCTTAACATATAACAAAATAAAAAAGTTATAAATATAATATCAAATTTGTATAAAAAGAGTGGTTAAGATATTTATCAAAATAATGTTAACGTTTCACCCCGTGTAATACACGGGGTGAAAGCTAGTAAATTTTATAGTGAAACGTGAATGAAAATAAACATGAGGTAACAGGATATTCGGGATGTACGAAAACATTACATTTTAAAAGTTATAAGAAAAGAAAATACGTCTAAAATTAGTCATAAATATTAAAATAATTAAAAACGAGAAAAAAATATATGCATGTGATGTGTGCGGGTTTATAAACGTATTATTGTAGAATCAAAACCAACGCTGTCAAATCAATAAGAAATCATTATTTCTCTTAAATGTTAAGCTTTTATCGTCCGTTCATTATGGTGTTGTGGTGATAACATAAGACGTGTTAAGTGTGTAAAGAGAAGCATATGAAGTTGTGACGGCTTTATTATGAATATCTAAAACGTAGATAAAAACACGTCGCAACGTTATATTAAAAAATAAAGGAAGCGTTAAAAAACACGAAATTATGGTGTTGTGGTGATAACATAAGACGTGTTAAGTGTGTAAAGAGAAGCATATGAAGTTGTGACGGCTTTATTATGAATATCTAAAACGTAGATAAAAACACGTCGCAACGTTATATTAAAAAATAAAGGAAGTGTTAAAAAACACGAAAGCGTATTTTGAAAAAAGGAAGTAAAAATATATCATATTAGATCCGACTCGTTATTTTAATAAAATTTAGGGGCAATTGCATATATCTCCTTCTAAACCTTTTTAATTGCATATTTACCCAAACTAATTTTTTTTTTCATATATCCCCTCCTTAAAACCAAAATTGCATATATTCTCTCCTCAAAAACCAAAATTTCATATATCTCATCATCAAAAACAAAGATTGTATATATCACATACATTAATATAAAAAAAAATCAAATTTATCAATTTTTATTTATTTTATTAAAAATAAATTATAGAGTGACTATTTTTCCTTATTTTTACTAAAACTTTTAAGTTTTAATTTGTTTTCATATTTACCCATTTTTAATTAGTTTTTCTTGTTATCTTAAAAAAAATGTTTTTATGTTTTTTATTATGTTTCGTTTGTGAGTTTTTTAATTTCTCAAAAAAATATAAATCTTTTGCATTCTTTTTAATTTCCCCAAAAAAATATATATCTAGAATCTTTCCTCATATATCTCATGTATGGTTGCAATTATTAACCATTTGAAATCCATTCTTAAGATATTTTATCTTACATTGATATGTTAAACTCGAAATCTTAGCAGGACATCACCAAATACTCTATGGTAAGAATACTTATCTTCCTTCTTTCGTGGTATTTAGTGTATCTCTACATACTCCTCGTGGTAATGTGTCTCTACACATTTCTTTGGTATATGTACTCACCCCACTAGCTTTTGCAACTATCATATTGAATCTTTCTTTGGGTTGATCTCATCAATCTAAAGATTCAGTAGTCTCAGACATATTCAGACTTTCATACTTTCTTTAAGACTACTTTATTACAAAACATTCTTGTATTCACAACTAGCTTAGAATCTGTGTATTACACCGGGTGAAAAAAATACCAATACGTAAAATTTCTTAAATATTTATATATGTATCTTATAGGTGGAAAAATGTATTACACATACTAACAATATAAAACAAAATAAAAAAATTTATGTAAAAATTAATATATAATTGAGTTTAAAAAAATACATTAAAATACTATTCAATGTAATTTGACTTTCATTTACTATTTGATTGAAAACATAAGCTAAGTAATTACATTTTAAAGTTTCATATAATATGAGATAACTTAAAATAAATGTGTTTTATTAGTATAATTAATAATTTGTTTAAAATTATATTATTATTGAAAATATAGAAGTGTATTTATTATGAGAGAGATGCGTGAAAAGTTTTATAAGGATGAATACGGTGACGACACGTGGCATTGAGAAACATTTATTTATTATATAGTATAGATACATGTTTATTTTGATTAGTTTATTCAACTGCTTAAAACTTGTAATATGTTTCCTATCCAAGGAATTGGAATGTAATTCCTTTGTCATCAACTGTTGATAATGTATTACGTTTCTAGTATGAATAATCCATATATTGTTTCTGAAACAATTTCTACCTATTAATGAATCATATTCATATTGTAGTTTGATCAAATCTCATTTGTCCCATTGTGGATTATGCGTGTAAGTTATTATAAAATGATATACTAAAGAATCTCATTCTTTTCGTCATATGATTTCATGTGTCTTTTCCAAAATATCTTCTCTTATTTATGATTTATTTATTGTAGTATTATTAGTAAAATTTATTTGATATGTTTATGTAGGGGAAGATTCCACTAAAAAGTGGTTTTTCGTTAAGAAGTGGGTAAAACGAACTCCGATGGAGCTCATTCCAGCGGCGTTGAAACCGTCTCATCGAACCCTTACACGGACCCAAAAACCTAAACCCCCTTCACCCGCACCCCCAAAAACCTAAACCCCCCTCCAACCCCACCCTGAAAAGCCTAAAACCACCATCCCCAAAAACCTAAACCCCCCACCCCCAAAAACCTAAACCCACCCCCACCCACATCCAAAAACCTAAACCCTCCACCCCCGCCCCCAAATAAAACTTAAACCATAAAATTTAAACCCTAAAAGCTAAACCCTAAGGCTAAACATAAGGCTAAAACCCTAAAATTCAAACGTAAAATCTAAACCTGTAAAGCTAAACCCTAAAAGCTAAGATGATAGAGTTCGAAGAGACGGTTCCAACGCCGCTGAAATGAGCTCAATCGGAGTTCGTTTGATATCATTTCTTAGCGAAAAACTAATTCTTATTTGAACCTCCCATGTTTATGTATTGTATGAATAACCTTCGTTTCTTTGGAAATTCGGATTTTATGATTATGTCATCATAATCTCACGTTCTGCCTTGTAGTAGCTTAATAATAATATCATTTGAGTGTTAGGTGTAAAAATAAGTTAGGTTTTATGATCGTGCCAATTGATCAAGGAGTTGGTGCTTATGGGGCTCACAATTTTGAAGTTCATGTTCTTTTTCTATCTTCTATTTTTTCTTCTATTTTGGTCTGCTTTATGTGTTCTCTAAATCTCTTCCATTTAAAGTTTTTTTATGTTTTTACAAGAAGTTCTTGAGTTCCCGGTGTAGCCGATGTTTATATTGATTTTTGCTGTTCAAGAAAATAAAATAGTTCTTGTAAAGACTTTGTAGCTAGGTTGTGAAACAATATATAAAAAGTTTAAAGTAAAAGAGACATCACCACATAACAAAACTGTTTATAATAGTTTAGGCGAATGTTGCTAACTCGCCTTATGTCAACTCCTCATCAACCAATAGTTTGATTGTACTAAATTTGTCTCTTGAAACTCAAATTTTCTTGAAGAAGCTCGAGATCACAGTTACAATAGATAATGATTAGCGCTTTTCATGTCATTAACCTTGGTACGGGTCAGTAATAGCATCTCTCTTATTTTAAGTACTCTATTTTGTTAATTTATGATATCACATTTAATATGGAAAGTGTTTTAGAAAGTTGGAGATAATTTAAATATGATTTAAAAGAGTAATTCTAGTGTGAAAGATAATGGTTTAAGTGTGAAAAAAAATGTTAATTTAAGTGTGAAAAAATCAGATTTTTTAATTTTATGAAATAATTATATTTCATTATTGAAAAAGAAAGGAGTTAGAAAAAAACAAAAAAATATATATTAAAAAAAAGTGACAGTCATAAAATTAAAATATCAACAACCAAACCAAAAACATTAAAGACCACAACAACTAAACATAATAAAGAACTTAGCTACGTGGCTCATTTCAGGCCACCATTGAGTCATTTAGGAGCAACTTTAATTATTTTGTTTGAATTAAATTTGTATTTTAATCATTAAGTATTTATTACATAGTAATAATAATAATCATGTTAGTGTGATTATGTTTTGTTTTTCTAATCTTATATTTTTGCTAATTTCATGTATTTCTAGTTTTACATTACAAACCTTAGCATTTTTGTTTCGTAAACATTATCGCGTGTTACGTTACCGTCGTGAAACGTGGGTTACCCTCTAAATTTATATAAAATACAAAGAAAATATAGTTAAACTTTGTAGATTCCCCTCTACATTTACATCACATATGATATTATAATCACAATACATAACAATAAAACATTTTTTTAGGGATATAAGAGTCATTTCGTGGAAAAATAAGGGTATATTATTTTCATTATCCACAATAAATCGGAACCGTTGATTGCCTCAAATCATACGGTCCAACCACCACAATATCTAAAATCATATCCTTAGAAATCTTACAAAATCAACTCTTTCACTTCACTTGAGTTCACCACAACCACCAGTCCACCATGGCCTCCGTCGCACTCAAATCCTTCGTCGGTCTCCGCCAATCGTCGCCGGAAAAACACCATTCCTCCATCACAGTTCTCTCCAAACCTCTCCCATCCAACCGACTCCGTTACCGCCGCCTCAACGTCGTCGCCGGAAAATCCAGCCCTAAAATCACCGGTCGGAACCTCCGCGTCGCCGTCATCGGCGGCGGCCCTGCCGGCGGAGCCGCTGCCGAAACCCTAGCGAAAGGCGGAATCGAAACGATTCTAATCGAGCGCAAAATGGACAACGCGAAGCCATGTGGAGGCGCAATTCCACTCTGCATGGTCGGAGAATTTGACCTGCCGTTGGACATCATCGACCGGCGAGTCACCAAAATGAAAATGATATCTCCGTCGAACGTCGCCGTCGACATTGGCCGGACTCTCAAGCCACACGAGTACATCGGAATGGTCCGCCGCGAAATCCTCGACGCCTACCTCCGTGAACGCGCCGCCGGCGCCGGCGCCACCATCATCAACGGCCTCTTCGTCAAAATGGACAAACCTACCGACAAATTCGCACCGTACGTCATTCACTACAACGAGTACGACGGCAAAGTCGGATCTGCCGGCAAAAAGGTAACTATGGAAGTAGACGCTATAATTGGCGCCGACGGCGCCAACTCTCGCGTCGCGAAATCCATCGACGCCGGGGATTACGAGTACGCGATAGCGTTCCAAGAACGCATCAAAATCCCCGATGATAAAATGCAATACTATGAAGACCTAGCCGAGATGTACGTCGGGGACGACGTGTCCCCGGACTTCTACGGCTGGGTTTTCCCAAAATGTGACCACGTGGCAGTTGGAACCGGCACGGTTACCCACAAACCAGATATTAAAAAGTTCCAACTTGCCACGCGCCTACGTGCACGTGACAAAATACTAGGAGGAAAAATCATCCGTGTGGAGGCGCACCCTATCCCCGAACACCCTCGCCCGCGACGACTCTCAAACAGAGTCGCGCTTGTTGGTGACGCAGCTGGCTACGTCACCAAATGCTCAGGCGAGGGGATTTATTTCGCCGCAAAAAGCGGGCGGATGTGTGCGGAGGCGATCGTGGAGGGATCGGTGAACGGGACACGAATGGTGGATGAAGCGGATCTGAGGAATTACTTGAAGAAATGGGATAAAACGTACTGGCCGACGTACAAGGTGTTGGATATCTTGCAGAAGGTGTTCTACCGGTCGAATCCGGCGAGGGAGGCGTTCGTGGAGATGTGTGCGGACGAGTATGTGCAGAAGATGACGTTTGACAGTTATTTGTACAAGACGGTGGTGCCGGGGAGTCCATTGGAGGATTTGAAGCTTGCTGTTAATACTATTGGGAGTTTGGTTAGGGCCAATGCGCTTAGGAAGAAAATGGCCAAGATTTAGTGTATTTGTGTTGATGATTTTGTAATATGTTCTTAAGAAACTTTAATTGGGATTATTATATGTGTTTATTTTGTTTCTTTTAACTTCATATGAAAATTCGATTACTTAGAATTAATATATCAAATGAATATCACAATGAACTAGTAGCTCGTAGCTCGGCTTATTTATAGTGCGTTTAATATAAAGAAGTTTTGAGTTAAAGTTCGCTAGGTATGGGTTTGACTCTTTTAATATTTATTAAAGTTTGCTATTTACAATGCGCTTAATGTAAAGAAGTTTAAAGTACTTTATTTATATATTTAATTACTTTTTTCATAACTATAAGTTCATATCCATCCATATCTATACTATTCTAATATAATTGGGGTTTTTGAATGGCAACACTCAGATATTCTAAGATAATTTGGTTTTTTCGGGGTAACACATAGAACATCCAGGACAGCTCACCTTAGAAGAAACCCCCAACTAGGTAAGCCCCCTGACTTGGCCACATACCTCATTTTTGCTGTGGCTAGGATTCGAACCCAATATCTCCACTATGGGAAGTCTTGGGGCTACCATTGTCCTAGATGGCCAACAGTTCCATCCATATATATGATTTAGTTTTTTTTTATCTTAATTATATACATAATAATAATAATATAAAGGGATAACTTTAGACAATAGTAACCAAGTTTCCCAAGTGTTTCATTTAAATCACTCAAAGTTTTTTTGTCTCTTTAAAGTCACTCAACTTTCAGTAGGTGTTCCAATCCTATGTAATATTTTTATAAATGTTTAAATTTTTTAAAATTGAATGAGTATGAATCTTGTTTACTATTTAACAATTATTTTTTTATTCTACTTAAATATAACAATTTTGAAAGTTATTTATTATTCGATAAAAAAATTTTCTTCACTATTACCTCCAATTTTAGATTAATTGGAATATAAATTTCACTTATTGGTAACTAATATTCATATATATTTCATTTGTCTTATTCAATTTTAAAAAATTTAAACATTTATAAAAATATTACATAGAATTGAAACACTTAATGAAAGTTGAGTGACTTTAGAGAGACAAAAAAACTTTGAGTGACTTAAATGAAACATTTGAGAAACTTGATTACTATTTGGTGAAGTTTTCCCATTTATCTTGAGTTGGTTTATTTAATGTCCTCCATCTAAACCTCATGTTCGCACTCGTTTAAGATCGGGTTTGTTTGAAATTATTCAAAATTTTAATGACTTGATCTTAGATAGGTAACGAATCAGTTCGTTTAACCTCGTATTTTTAATGCAAACTTGTATGCAAAGGGGTTTTTATTGAACGAGGCTGCTTAATTTACAAATGAAACTATTGGTTTTGATATTTTCTTTTAGTATACGACTTGAGGCTACTATAACATCAATGAGATGTCATAGGGTCCAAATTACGTGGCTAATGCATTTTGGAGCAAAGAAAATCATAAGTGACATAGACAACAAACTATTTGTTTGTCAAAAAAAAAGTATTCTGCTTTAATAGTTGGCAAATATGTAACACTTAATTAAAAAAAAAATCTATCAAAATTCTAAAATCAAATCCATTAAAGTCACGATATTAAATACTAGTATATAACCCTACAAACTCTATTTGTTCCTTTGTGCACATTGCATTTGATTCTTGTTGTTTTTAACATTTTCACTAGTTCTTATGATTTCCCTAAAATATTATTCTAATAACATTAACACATATGTGTTCAGAACAATATCTTCATCTCTATCTCTATAATTTAACTCTATTTCACATTTTCTTCAAATTTATCTTTAAATTTGGTTTAACTTGTCGCACTCCAGTCCCAGGTATTGGTTAGTGGTGAGGCATAGGGATGAGATCGGTACCGGTACGGTCCCGAATTTTGTTGAAAAACGGGTACCGATACCGGTACCGAAAATGTAGAGTCGGTACCTGTACCGGTACGATACATGTATTTCGGTACCTGGTACCAGTTTAATACCCGAATACAAATTTTCATAAATTATTCACTAAAAATCAAGTCTGCACTTTAAATAACCAAAAGTCATAATACATAAGTTGCTAGAAAAAAAACCATGGGTGAAGAAGGTGGGGTTCCGACTTCTGATTTTTGAATTCCCGATTGATTTCTGAATTCCCGCTAGGTGAAGAAGGTGGTTGATGATAGATGGTGGAGGTGGTGGTTGACTGCGATGGTGGAGCGGGTAAGTGTGTTTGAATGTCCGATGATCGATGGTAAGGAGTAAGGAGGTAAGGGAAGGGGGAATTAGGGTTGGGGTCTTTGGGAATGGGGATTGACGGTTCGTTTTTTAGATCAACGTGGGAGTGGGGGTTTTGGAAATTGGATTATTGGAAAGGTGATATATCACATACGTGAAGAAATTATGGTACCCATGTCGTCTATATCATATATGTGAAGAAATTATGGTATTACTTGTAAATAACAAATTCTCATAAAAAAGGATCTCTTGTATTTTCGTGACTAAAGGGGTATTTTTCGGTAAAGTACATGTACAGGTACCGATACTAAAATTAGAGAAAATCAAGTCCCGGTACCAGTACCCGTTTTGGTTTTCGGTACTGATTAGGTACGGGTACTGGGTACCAAAAGCTCATCCCCAGACTGGCGCATGGTAGAGAACACACAACGAAAACTAAAAAAAAACTCATTCTTTATTTCTTATCATACATTAGTTTACAAACCATCAAACTATTACAAACTCATTTATCATCGTTCCTCATCGTTCCTCACAATAAACATATCATCTCAGGATTTATAGTCATTCGACATGCCTTCATCTAGTACATATGAATCTTTCCATCTATCTAACCTTGGAATGCCACCTCTATTGACTACACTAGGGCGTTTTAGTCTTTTTATCTTTAAAGGACAATTATGGTAATTTAAGTAAAGTTTAAAAATTTAATATAGAGTTAATTGCATAAATGGCCCCTTGTAGTTTGTTCATTTTGCAAGTTTGGCTCGCAAGTTTTAAAAACTGCAAACATAGCCCAAAGTTTTGTACACTGGTTGCTAATTTAGCTCCTGCCGTTAGGAGTAGTTAGCTTTTAACGTTAAGTAACTCATGTGCCATCCATCTCAGGGCATATTTGTCCTTTCAAATATAAAACCATAAAAAAAACATTTGGTCTAGATTGTAAAATAAAAAATCTAAAAAATGGATGTTTACTACAAGGTTAGAAACGATGATCTATTGGGCATTATTATATCTCCTTAACCACTACACCATGTTGTCATTTTTATTTTTAAATTTGATATTAATAATCTTACAGATAAACCAATCATGACACCTTCTTCATTTTAAACACCTTACCACCATCATGCTCGATGTTTTAATTGACTTCCCAAACTGTGACACAATGAAACAAGAATGAATGAGAATGACATTTCAAATTTTCATTTATTATTTAGTCAATCATACAGTAAGAATTGAAAATGTTTGTAAAAACTAGATTTAATCTATATTAAAAATCTAAATACACGCTGGATTAATTAAGGAACCAAATTGCATATCATTGGTGACACTCATATTTGTTGACGGGGTTCCATGTGTGTGTATCGATTCCAGCAAGAAAGGAGATGAAAGAATAAAAAAAACACTTGTTGACGGGGTTCAAATCAATCGATCTATACCTTGCCCGCACTGTTCCTATAAAACAAATTGCTCATCTTCTTTTGAATCGATCGATTTGGGAGAATTGTTGAATCTATCAAATGGGTGAGGTTGAATCGATCGATTTGTGGTGCAACAGTGGAACGGGGAGAGGTAAGTGAGGATGTGAGTTTGACGAGTGACGGGTTTCGATCTTCGGTGACTAGCAACCAAGAAGAAACGACTAGGAGGGTGCCGGTGCCGGTGTCGATGAGGAGAACCACGAATGTTTCAGGCGGAGGAGGGGGCGGCACCTTCGTGGAGGATCGGACTCCATAGGTAGCGGTTCTATTGGTGGTAGTGTTTTAGTCGGCGATGTTGGTGTTGGTGTTGGTGGGCGGCGATTCTCTTGGTATCGGTGTTGGTGGGCGGCGATTCTCTTGGTATCGCTTATTTTTTAACAATCTTGTTAGACCGGGTTTATTGGTATAAATTGAGGTTCAAATGCTAACCAATATTTATGTGATAACCATGATAACCACTCTCAAACATAGTGTTACGTATATGTAACAATTATCATTATGTTAGTGTTACATATATGTAATACTATGTTTCACGTATATGTAACATTATTTGGTACATATACGTAACACTCATCATTTCCGTATTTACGTTCAAAATATTTATTCAAGATACTTAAATACTATTTTAACAATTAAAAGAAAAATAATTTATAAATTATGTGATTGTTTTATAGCGGTTAGCACGGTTATCACATAAAAAGTTGGTTAGCATTTGAACCATTCCCTATTAGTATAAACCATACGTTTCTTGTAAACGCTTATTTTATAGCAATAGTGTTAGGCCGGGTTTATTGGTATAAACCATACGTTTCTTGTAAACGTTTATTTCCTAACAATTGTGTTAGACCGGGTTTATTGGTATAAACCATACGTTTCTTGTAAATGTTTATTTCCTAACAACTGTGTTAGACCGGGTTTATTAGTATAAATGTTTATTTCCTAACAACTGTGTTAGACCGGGTTTATTGGTATGAACCATACGTTTCTTGTAAACGTTTAATTTCTAACAATCGTGTTAGACCGGGTTTATTGGTATGAACCATACGTTTCTTGTAAACGTTTAATTTCTAACAATCGTGTTAGACCGGGTTTATTGGAATAAACCATACGTTTCTTGTAAACGTTTGTTTTCTAATGTGCGTGTTAGATTTTGCTTATTGTCATAAACCATACATTCTTGTAAACATTTAATTTTTTAACGGGCGTGTTAGACCGGGTTTATTGTTATAAACCATATGATTTTTTGTAAACGTTTAAGTTTCTAACGACCTTGTTAGACCGGGTTTATTGTTATAAACCATACAATTTTTGAAAACATTTAAGTTTCTAACGACAGTGTTAGAATCAATATAATTCATAAACCACGCGTGTAAATGATTTGTAATCGTTTATGTTCTAACGGACGTGTTAGAATCGGTTTATTGTTATAAACTATACGTTTAAAACGTTTAGTTTTCTAAAAGTGTGATTAGAAACGGTTTGTTGTTATAAACCATGTGTGACAACCACGAATTTTACGGTCAACGCCCGTGTTTGACGAGTTCGTATAATAATAATAGTATTATTATGTTGAAATATACTTTTAAACGAAAGGAACTCGCTGAAGAACGATAGATAATAGCAAGATTTATTTGGGTGTTATAATGTCAAATTTTTGATCAAGTTCGGTTCTATACGCGTTAACACTTAAGTCGAGCGGTTTCGTAAAATAATAATTTAAATTCAAATGGATAAGTATATTTATGAGACCTTTTCAGCAACTTGTGATTCTATTAAGTTAAAATTTAAGGTGTCACAAATGACAATCATTGTTATAATCTAGGTAGGGGATATACACCAAGAGCGAGTTTTTTTCCAAACTAGTGTAGTTAAAAAAATATTTATCAAACAGGTGTAGTTGAAAAATTATTTATTAAAATGAGTGTTTTCCTTTATTTTCTTATTTTTAACTAATCTAATAACTTTTTCTTTTATAAAACCATTCGTTTTATTAAAAGTTTTTTCGTAACACCATTACCTTTCTTAAACATTTTTAACACCGTTTGTTTTTAAACGTTTTATCTAATATACGCTGTTTAACTATTTTTTGTGACCGTTCGTTTTTCTAAACATCTCTCGATTTTTTTAAACGTCCTTTTTAAAATCGTTTAGTTTTGAACGTCCGTTTTAAAACCGTTTTTAATATATTTTTTTATAACCGTTCGTTTTTTAAATATATTTTTTATAACTGTTCATTTTTTAAACTTTTTTTTTTCAAAACAATCATTTTTTTAGTTTATTTTTCTATAACCGTCCTTTTAAGAAAGGAACGTTATAAAAGGACGTTTTGAAAAAAAATGATTGCTTTTAAAAAGACGTTTAGACAAAACGAACGGTTTTAAAAGGACGTTTAGAAAAAAAAACGAGTGGTTTTAAAAAAGACATTTAGACAAAACGAATGGTTTGAAAAATCTTGTGTTTAGAAGCCGTTTTACACGGGTTAAATAAATATAATGTTATATAATTAGTAATAAAATATCATGTTTTACACGGGTTGAATAAAATATAATGTAATCTTTTAACACATACACTCGTCAAAGTATGTCTATTTTAACGTAACAGTTATAAATTATATTAATTTAATTTTTAAAATATTTTTTTAACTTAGTATTAATTTAATTGATAAATGATAAAAATATTAAATAATTTGTTTAATGATAACAATCCATACTTAAATAAAAAGTATTCATAATTCCTATTATTATTGAAAGACAAACCATATTGAATAGTAAACTTTTTTTTAATTTTTTTAATTTTTGTCCAAATTTTTTTTTCACTCTCATACTTTGTATAATATACGTTTTTAATCTGTTTCATTTTTTATTGAAAGACAAACCATTTTCGTTTTTTTTTGTATATTCGGTTGTCTTTAGTTTTTTTTGTTGCCGATATTGGTATTATCGGAGGCGGTATTAATATTGGTTTTTTTTAAAACGGAGTTAAATAGAGTTTTTATTTTGTATCTGTTAGGACATAGATGTATGACAAGAGCTTGTAATAGTTTAGATCTTATTGTTTTTATGTTTTGTTAATGTTTAGTTTTTGTTAAGTGTTGTATAAGTTTTGCTAGAGTCTAACTTCTAGTCTCAGTAGAGGCGAACTTATTAAGTTCGCCTATAGCAGAAGCTTGCCTATAAATAGAGTTTACTTGTTCAGGTTTATGTATACTTATGACTTTGAATGCTCTGTTTTGTAAACTCTATGTTTGAATGAAATAGAAGAGAAGTTTATTTACTCTGTGATTGTTACCAGTTCTATTGTCATCATTGTGTACACATACGTTGATACAGTTGGATTTCGCACTCCGTATCTTCTATACGTCATGTCTCGAGTACTATCTATAGAAGCGTCATGCGGACCTACAAGTGTTATCAGAGCCATTGCTCGTGATTTGTGACGATTTGTGTCCAATTTGACAAGAAATTGGTTAACTTTTGTAAGTTTTCATGTTCATGGAGTTTTCAAGTTCTTGAGAGTTATTTTAGGGCTGATTTCGTGATTTTGAAGGTGTTTTTGAAGAAATTGATCCATTAGAAGTGTTCTAAATCACATTATACTCAATCCTACGGTTCAATTTTATCAAATTCCGTCAAATCAGTGAGATATGGTGATTTTCAGAATTTTTTGTTCGTGTTTTGGTTGAAGACTCATCTTCCTGAGTTTGTTACAGCTGAACCAGGCGAACTTAGTTCTGAATTCTGTTGCAGGTGAACTTACCAAGTTCGCTCCACTCAGTTCAGGCGAATTTATTCATTAGGTGAACTTATCTTTTTTACTTGATTAAGCGTTTGCTTAAAGGCTAGAAGCAAACTTATTATCTTCTCTTAAGGGTACTCTTGTTCATACTAGGTAGTTTTTGAAAGTTTGTTGAAAATGGAAAATATAGTGCAAGTTACTAATATGTTCAACTATGATAATGAGATTGGTACATCTCATAAACCACCAAAGTTGTTAAGTCTTGCTGATTATCCAAACTGGAAAGATCGTTTTGATCAGTTTGTGTCGTTTACCGATACGAGCTTATGGATTCCTATTTTGGAAGGTTATACACATCCTACATACTCATGGATGGGGAAGGATGATGTTCCTAAACCAATATTTGCATTAAATACCGAAGAGAAACAGTTGTTTGATCGTGTGAAGAAAGCTATGGCTAGCATTTCTATGTCACTTCCAAAGGAAATTTATCACAGTTTCAAACAATTTAAATCTTCTCAACAATTGTGGGAAGCTTTGCAGAAAAGGTGTGAAGGGAGTCTAGACGTGACGAAAAGTAGGAAAGAGTTATTGAAAAAGCAATTATGGTTTTCAAACATTTTCAAAATGAATCACTAGATGATCTGGCAACAAGATTTTATCATCTGCTGAGAGAATTATCGAGTGCATCGGTTGTTTATGAAGCTGAAGAAATCAATGATCAGTTCTTGGAGTCTTTACCATCAAAATTTGATGTGTATTCTGTGTTGATCAAAGAAAATACCAAATACAAAACCATGTCTCTTGAAGACGTTATTGGAAAGATTCAATCTCAAGATTTGAATATGAAGAAGAAAGAAACAAATATGGAACATATTTAAGATCTGACAATGTATTTTGCTAAATCTTCTGGTAAAACTGGTAATGGCGTTGCTTTCTTTTCTGGTGATGGTCAAGATAATTCAAGTGAACATGTCTCTGGAGTTTCAAGTCAAACTGGATTTTCTGCAAATACATCTACTTCATCTTCTGGATCACACAATACTAATTCAGTTCATATGAATAAAAAAAGTTGCTGATGATTATCTAGAAATGTTTTCTTCTTTCATGGCATCATATGAGAATTTTATTGGAGGAAAGATTCATGATCCTGATGTTCTTGAAGAAGATTTTCGTTAAATTGATCCGGTAGATTTGGAGGAGATTAATATTCAATGGAATATGGCCATGTTTATGCGACAAGCAAAGGATTCTTTTGAAGAAGACTGGAAGAAAGTATATTGGTTCAAATAGTCGATCAAAAATGGGATTTGACAAATCAAAAGTTCGATGTTATAATTGTTAAGAATATGGTCATTTTGCGAAAGAATGTGTGAAGCCGAAAGTGGAGTTTGAGTCTCAGAAGAAGACGAATAATTTTCAGAATAATCGTTCTCAGTAACATGTTTCTTCTGGATCTGGAAATTCAAATCATGCATCCACATCATCTGCTTTGGTTGCACAAAATGATGAAAATTATGACTGGGGTATTCATCTAGAAGATCTGGTTGGTGCTGTGAGTCAAGCTTTTGTAGCTGAAATTCATTCTGAAAATCCTGAAGAGACAGCTGAGGATGATAGTTCAAGTGATGGTGAAAGTATGAAAAGTGATGATGAAGAGCATGTTAAAGTACAAAATGTTGATTATGATATTTCTTCTGCATCTGGTGTATCTGAAGATGAAATTGTGTTGAATAAAAGATCTTCTGATTAAGCTGTATCTGAAGATATTCCAATTGCTAAAGTCTTCATGGCAGATATGTCAGATCCTTCAAAGGTAAAAGACTCTATCTGTAATATTTATTGCTCTAATTGTGTATTTGTGAAGGATAAAATGCAGAAGGTTATGGATGATAACACAAACTTGATTTGTGATATTAAATCCATGCATATGGTTAATCAAAAGTTGAAAGACAATGATAATCTTTGTATGGATAGAATTGAATCTTTGAAAAGAGATTTAATTTCTTTGGGGTTAAAGTACAAGGAACAAGCATATCATCTGGATATGGCTTATGCTGAAATTGAGAAGCAAAATGAAATTGTCGCTCAGAAAAACAAAGAAATTTATGACAAGGAATCAGAAGTGATCAAATTACATCGAAAGCTGGAGAGTTTTGGAAATTCATCTGTTGTGTTGGATTATTTTCATGCCAATGCTGATTCTACAAAGAGGGTTGCTGGAGTTGGGTTTGTTCCTCCACCTTTTAATGGGAATTATGTAGTTGAACCAGAAATTATACATGAGGAGGAAATTGATCCAAAGACAGTCCTGAAGGTTAATCCAGTGACAGGTGAAGATATAGTTTATGATTCTGACAATGATGATGTAGTTTTTGATGATGATAGAGTTGAAGGCGTACCTAAAGAAGTAAAACTTGATGAACCAAAGGTGGTGAAACAAGTTACAAGAGATAAATGCATTCTAACCGAACCTGATGAAGTTGTACAACCTAATCTTCCAAAAGTTTTTTCTAAATGTGGTTTTATTGGTGCTGGTCAAGGTTTAACGACAACTTCTAAGGTGATTCGACAAGTTTATGCTCCAAAGAAGACTGTTGAAAAAGTCGTCAAATCTTTTGAAGGAGATTCTTCTGGTTGTTCATCAATTTCAAGAAAAAGTTCTTATGTCATAGATCATCGAGATAAAAGAATGTGCTTTCATTGTAATGAAGTGGGTCATATTCTGATAAATTGTCCTAACAAGAATCAAGAGAAACAACCTATGATTTCAGAAAAAGGCAAATCCAAAAGTGTTCCCCCACAACAAAAAGTGGTGACGATTCTGAAACGAACTATTGTGGGAAAGCCTACATATGATGTTTTGAAGAAAGTTCCATTGAGGAAATTTGTTACTACTCAGTCATTTGCTAAATCCAAGGGATTTAAGCAAAATGATATACATGTGTCTAAACCAATGTTTGTGCATACTGGTGTGAGAAATGTTGCTGATTTTCAAAAGCATTTTGAGATTCCACGTGTTGGAATCACAAAAGGTTTACAACCTGAGGTCAAACTTTCTCGACCACAAAGGAGGAGACGTAACAGAAAATTAAAGAAACTTTTGGAAACTTCTGATTTTGATAATAATAATTCTAAAAATGTTTTCAAAAAGATAATCATGTTTCTCCATCAAGACGTTCTGATTTTGTTGGTCTTTATGTACCAAAGGTTGATGACAAAGTAAATTGTGAACTCATTGAAGTTATTTATTTTGATGCTTCTGGACGACTCAAGACCACAATGGCTTGAGTTCCCATTTCTAACTGATTTTCTTTGTTTATGTAGGGGCAACCAAGGAGGACTATCAACAATACTTGGTATGTGGATGGTGGTTGTTCTCGACATATGACATGAAATATTCGTTTGCTTGAAGATGTTATTAAAATTGATGGCGGTTATGTCGCTTTTGCTGGGAATAAAGGCGAGTACATAACTATTCAAGGTACTTTGAAGAATGACAAGGTTAAATTTGAGAAAGTGAATTATGTTGAGCAGCTTGAACACAATCTTTTGAGTGTATCTCAAGTATGTGACAAGAAGTTTTCATTCCATTTCAATGATACTGAATGTTATATCTTGAAGCCGGGATTTGTTATTCCTGAAGAATGGATTCTAATGAAGGCTCCGAGGAGAAATGACACATTTGTTTTAGACATGAGTGTTGCAACGACAACGGATTCTATTCCGACATGTTTACTCTCTAAGTCATCTGAATCTGACTCTATTTTGTGGCACAAGAAGCTTGCTCACATCAATTACAGGAAAATGAATTATTTAGTGAAGAATGATCTGGTTATTGGTGTTCCGAAAATGAAATTCTCCGTTGCCGATGACTGTATTCCTTGCAAGAAGGGGAAACAACACAAGAAGTCCCACAAATCTAAGTCAAAGAATTCTATTGTAACTCCATTGGAGCTGCTACATATGGATTTGTTTGGACCGATTAGTATTAGGAGCATCAGAGGTAAATCCTATTGTCTAGTGGTAACAGATGATTTCTCTAGATTTTCATGGGTTAAGTTCCTTGCTTCGAAAGCTAAAACAACAGAGATGGTACAATTCTTAATCCTGGGTTTAGAGATTTTGTGCAAACAGAAAGTGAGAAGAATTAGGAGTGACAATGGCAGCGAGTTCAAGAATAGCAAGTTAGGTTTATTCTGTTTACAAAAGGGAATTCATCATGAATTCAGTGCGCAATATGTACCTCAACAAAATGGAGTGCTGAACGAAAGAACGGAATTTTGGTTGAAACGGCACGTACGATGCTTGCAGATTCTAAGCTTCCAGTTACTTTTTGGGCTGAGGCTGTGAATACTGCGTGTCATGTTTTGAACAGAGTTTTGACCGTGAAGCGACACAAGATATGATATGAGTTGCTTAATAATCGGAAGCCAAATCTGGAATATTTACTACCTTTTGGCAATCCTTGTACCCTGTTGAAGGTTAGAGATGTCCTAACCAAGTTTAGTGCTAAAGCTATTGAAGGGATCTTTCTGGGGTATGTTGCTAATTCTCCTACCAAAAGGGTGTATAACAAAGAGACTCGTCAGGTTGAGGAATGGTTTCATATTGACTTTTCAAATCGTTCTTTACCTCAAATGGCGATTGTACCAGACTGGCTTTTGATTATGACAGCTTATTCAAGTCTTTTCATTTACCTTATGATATTTCTCCTGAAGAGGCTGTTGTGTTGTATGAGTCTTGTCAGGATGCACATAATGGAGGTTTTATACCGACTGCGGTTCAACATTCATCTGTTCCATCTACTTATGTTCCTGATCCTAATGTTGCTTCTTGCTCGGGACCACAAGATTCTGATAGTGAGGAAGAGGATATTGTTTTTCAAGATTATTCTCCTGATTCATTATTCGTGGATGACCCTTCTACTCCGACACAAGTTCAGGGGGAGATTCCTACGAATCTAGACTCGGAGATACTAGTTAATCAGGACTTGTTTCTCAACCTGAAACGACTCAAGTTGATGTGTTACCGGTTCCTGAAGTTGCATCAATCAAAGAACTCAAAGATCACCCGGTGACAAATATAATTAGAAATTTGAGAGATGGAGTGCAAACGCATTCTTTAATCGAAAACACTTGTTTGTATACATGTATTAAGGATACTGGTGTTCTTGATGTTTGATCACATTCATGTTTTATTTCTCAGGTCGAACCAAAGAATGTTGAAATGGATTTGGGCGATAACAATTGGATAGAAGCAATGCAGGAAGAGCTTGCTCAATTTGATAAGCTAAAAGTCTGGAATCTTGTAGATCTTCCAAAGGGTGTGTATCCAATTGACACTAAGTGGGTGTTTAAATGCAAGAAAGACGATCGTGGTGTTGTGGTGAGAAATAAGGCAAGATTAGTTGTGCAGGGGTTTAATCAACAAGAGGGAATTGATTACACCAAGGTTTATGCTCCTGTTTCTAGGCTTGAAGCTATTCGGTTGTTTCTTGCTTTTGCTTCATACAAAGGGTTTAAGGTGTTTCAATTAGATGTGAATAGTGATTTCTTATATGAAAAGGTCAAGGAAGAGGTTTATGTGTGTAAGTCGTCGGGGTTTGAAGATCCAGTTCATCCGTCTAGAGTTTTCAAGCTTGATAAAGCTCTTTATGGTTTACATCAAGCTCCTCGAGCGTGGTACGAAACGTTGTCTAAACATCTTATGGACAATGGCTTTGTGCGTGGCCAAATTGACTTGACCTTATTCATTAAGAAAGCAGGTGGAGAATATCTACTGGTTCAGATATATGTAGATGATATAATTTTTGGCTCTATAAATGAAGGGTTGTGCAAAGAGTTTGAGAGTGTTATGAAATTGAAGTTTGAAATGTTAGCTATGGGAGAGTTATCATTTTTCCTAGGACTTCAAGTTAATCAGAAGGAAGATGGTTTCTTTATTCATCAGTCCAAGTATGTCAAAGACATCTTGATCCGGTTCAAGATGGAGGACTGTACCCCATACGATACTCCAATTCCGGTTAATCATAAGCTGAGTTCTGACCCAGATGGAAAAAAACATTGATTGCCGACTCTACCGGGCAATGATTGGATCTCTCATGTACTTAACCGTTTCAAGGCCAGATATAGTGTATGCTGTGTGTATTTGTTCCAGATTCCAAGCAAAACCAAAGGAGTCTCATTTGATAGCAGTCAAGAGAATCTTTCGTTATCTGAAAAGGAAAACAAATATTGGGATTGTGGTTTTCACATGGTTCTAACTTTGAATTCAATGCATATACTGACTTTGATTTTGGTGGTTGTTGTTTGGATAGGAAATCTACAACAGGTGGTTGCCAGTTCTTGGGTAATCATCTAGTTTCCTGGCAGTGCAAAAAGCAAATTACAGTCTCCATTTCAACATGTGAAGCAGAATACATCGCTGCTGCAAGTTGTTGTTCACAGATCTTGTGGATACAACAACAATTAAGAGACTATGGTTTGAATTTCACAGGAACCCCCATGTTTATTGATAATACTACCACAATGTCCATAACAAATAATCATGTTAAGCACAGTAAAACGAAGCATATTGAAATTAGATATCATTTTATTCGTGATTGTGCAGATAAAAAGTTGATTAATTTTGCTGATCTCTTTACCAAGGTATTTGATCATACCGGGTTTGAATTTCTGATCAAAATGATCGATATGATCAATCCCAAATAAAAGTTTTCAAAAACAATTTTTCATGAGAGATTTTGTTTTAAGTTTCTTTTATTGCTTTAGTACATTTCTGCATTTTAATTTTCAGTCAAAAATGGTTATTTATAAAAATTCAAAACAAAATAAAAAATATAAAATTGACATCATTTAAAGTTAAAGAGGAAATGATAGTACATCAGTGAATAGTTTATCACACATGACCATAGTAGACCTTTGATATGTTGATATATGAGTGCTCAAATTGTAATGATTTGATCTAAATTTCAAAGTCTGTATGAACAAGAAATGATTGTGCTATAAATGCTCTAATCTTGATAATCTGTTTTAATTTGAATATGAGTTTGAAACTTGAATTGTCAATAAACTAGAAGCGTTTTTGAACCAATAGTAGTGTGAAAATTAAATATGATATGACTACATCTGTGATTTGAATCCATTATATGCCTGGGTGTGTGTGTAAAAGATCATTATCAGATAAAGAATATATGGTTTTAAGAATTTCATGAGACCAATATCAGATTATATCTTTAGCACAAACTCTTTCTGTTCATTTCACTGCTCATTCCCCGAAAAACATGCAATGTGTTACTGAACTAAGATATGTTTTCTAACAACATCTGTTGGAACTTATATTCACCCTTGGATCATATTGATACATCATCTATACTGATTCCATTGAAACTTATCCAGATAATTGTTGGATCCTCCTACCTGAATCTATTGATTCTCGTTATAAATCCAATTTATTAGAATCTTTTGATTCTGAATCATCTTGATTCATATATCCTTTGGGATATGATATTCTATTATTGTGCTAATAGAGATAATTTCATCTTGAAGATTGATCTAATCTTGCAATAAATCGTATATGTCTTGAAGATAATGCAATTTAAATTCTGTTGGGCATATATGTGGGGTACACGATGTTTTTCATCTAAATGGTACTAACTCACATGAATTTGGGAGAAAAACGCTTGTGGTTTCAAATATTATAATATTGACAACTTAAGAATTCATGCTTTGTATTGCAAATTCGGTATGAATAATTGGGCATTTTATGACCTGATCTTGTTTACTTTAAAATTTATCGCTTATCATTTCAAATAATGTTCAAATTGATTGAAAAGTTTGAAAAGAAAAGAGAAAAGTTTGAAAAGAAAAAGAGACAAATATGTGAAAGTCATGTATATAGAGGTTTAATAAAGAAATTCAAAAATTGCAAAAATTGCATAGAATGAAAAAGATCTGAGTTGCATAAGAATGAGTTTGATTGTTTCATATCAAATTTGTAGGAATAAGTGAATTTATTTCATATGAATATCATAATTCAGTGTGTATCATGGGTTACCATAGTTTTTGATAGAATGTGTGATGAATTGCTCAGATACTGATATGATCTTCTTACTCATGATGTTCAAACAAAAATATGTGTGTATTTTCAGAAAACCAAAAATATCTGTTTCAGTTTGTTCAGATAAAAACCAAAAATATGTGATTCCGTTTGTACAGATAAAATCCAAAAAGATTTTATTTCTATCTTTCATGAAAATTCTATCTTTTAATTTTATTAAAATGATTCGGGATTGGATCGGATACATGTTACAGATGGATGATCACAAGGCTGTGAAAGTTGATGATTAAAGGTTTGTGAAAGTTTGAATTACAAAGAGGTTTCAAAGAAAAAGGGGAAGCGAACTTAATATGTTCGCCTGGTACTTGTTAAGCGAACTTAACAAGTTCGCTGAGTAAGAGAACTTAACAAGTTCGCTGAGTAAGAGAACTTAATTGAGAGAATAAATATCTGTTTTAGGCGAACTTGTTCATTACCATTGTCTTTTTCTTGAGCGAACTTATCCTGAGTGAACATAGCCACAGTAATATCGAACTTGCTTGATTTTTATACTTTGGTTGTTGGATTGAAATTTCGAAGTTGATTCTAAATCGGTTTTTAATTGCGAACCTTTCTAAGGTAGATACACTGATTTTCATCAATTAAATCATTGGGAAATTGAATGTTTGATCATGCATTGACAGTCCATTTGGTTTTCTGATCAAATAGGGTTAATCTGTGTTTCAAAGTTGAAATTGGTGCTTAATACTGCTTTGTTGTTGTGTATCGATGCTTGTGTTATGTTTGATTTGCATAGATTAGTTGGTTTGAACAAGTTGGAAATTCTGTGAAGGATTTGTATAGACAGATGAACTTATTATGTTCACCTCTTGTAACTCTAAGTGAACTTAGTAAGTTCGCCTAGGTAGTCAAAGCTGTTTGGACGTGGAATTTTTTTTTCTGTTAAATTTTTTTTTTTGTGTTTAACATTTTTTTAATTTTGTGTGTTGGTTGTACATATCATACGTGTCTGTCTTAGTTGTATTTGTGATTTTACTAATGTTTTCATGTCCAATACATGTTTAGATGGATTGTCGTGTTGAATACAAGTATAACCAAGTAGCTTTGCTAGATCCTCAAATGTCGGAAGCTGTGAATTATCAATTTTCTGAATAGATCAAGACTGAGTGTTGCTCTCTCAGGAAATCCATATATCAGTCTTCCATATATTCAATAGTTCTGGGCTACTGTACATCAAGATACAGATGTTGATCCTCATGTTCTTCGAGTTACAGTTAATAACACTGAGGTGGCAATATCTGTGGATACCATTCGTGCTGCTCTTGTATTAGGTGGTGCTAATGATGATCCAATATCTTACCCTGGAACGTTGATCATGGGATGCTTCTAGAGAATGGGATACAAAGGATGACCCAATGATACTTAAGCTAGGAAGGTTGGTTTGGTAGGACAGTGGAGGTATTTTATGCATGTCACCATCCAGTGCTTGTCACCAAGAAAGGTTGGAACTGATGGTCTGAAGATTACATTACAAGGTGCCATGGTTGCACTGACTTTGAATAAACGGTTCAACTTTGCACTTTACATATACCGTGAGCTTGTTATGCAGATTAATCCTCCAGAAGGTCAAGGGTTTCTCATGTACCCTAGGTTCATACAAATGATTTTGAATCATCTGATTCCAAATCTACCGCAGCATCCACAACGTCTTACTTTGACTGTAAGGCCCCAAACCCGGGAGGCCTTACTTGTTGGATTTACTCATTTACAAACTGTTCTTAAACTTGAATTTCAAAATAACGCAGCGGAAAAATTTCATTAAAACATAATCGTGACATTGTTCAACATGCAGAAGCGTAACATAGTCTATTACATAAACATAACATAAGCTAATCATAACGGGATGTCAGTCTTCATATCATCCGAGTAACTCATCAAGCTGCCCAGCATCACCATCCATCATCATAACCTGCCTTAACCTGAATGTGCATACTAAAAAGTCAGCTACGTTGGTGAGTTCTAGTTTTTCATAAAACCTTACTTCAAATATTTGCCAAAAACATATTATTTAACTTCATTAATAAAAGCGTACGAAAACATGCAATAACATAACATAACATCATAAACATAAGTCAACGAGCATATCGAATCTGCGCCTTCTTGTAACCGTCAAATCCAAACGTCACATACTAGTGGAATAACCTAAAGATCACCACAACTAGGCCCATCAACACCATACTGTCCTTCGGGTGAAGAACTCCTATGGCCCGATACTTAGGTTATTCAACACCAAACTTCAAGCACGACATCACAAGGATGACACGTACCAAAATTCAAGCACTGCACCCCGTAAGGCACAAGTACCAAACTTCAAGCACGACTACTCCGTAAGGTAAATCGTACCAACTTCAAAGATCACGATAATCCCCTTAGTGACCGTCATCACCCCAGTTGTACAACAGTTGGCCAGCCACAAAGGCCCATAAAAGGTAAAGGCCCATAACATACTTCCCATACCCATAACCTTCATTCCCTAAGGAATATTGGCAGATTCGTTCGTTTGTGACTTTCGTAAACATTCACTTCTTTTACTTCAAAACTTCAGTTAAAGCATTCGTACGTTTTATTAAAAATCATTCCTTCATTCATAAACACTTCATAAAATTCTTTTGGCAAAATATTTCATAAACACTTTTTCATAACCCTTCCTTCCAAAACATCGTTCATAAACATCATTTTATAAAACGTCACATACAACATTCATAAACATCGTTTTATAAAATAGTCACATCGTTACGTATGCACACCAGCCCAAAAATATTATTCAAAACATTTAAAAGAGGTCTTCTAGAACTCACCGGATAAGCTAATCTGGGTTGTCCTAAACAAAGGTCCCACAACGTCAGTTCCGATCTGAATTGATTAGTTAAATACACATCAGACCAAATCCCGACTCTAACGGTTTAACCTTCTAAACATACTGACTTTACCTACACAGCCTGATGCCTGCGCACTTAGAAAGTGCGCAGGGCCTTGTTCTTGCGTACTTAATAAGTGCGCAAACTTTGCTTCATGCGTACTTGATAAGTACACAGGACCCTCTTCATGCGTACTTGATAAGTACGCAGGACCCTCTTCATGCGTACTTGATAAGTACGCAGGACCCTCTTCATGCGTACTTGATAAGTACGCAGGATCTGCTTCACCGCAAAAACCCTAACTTTCGCATTCGGGTTTGATCACGTCAAGATCCCAAACTTATTTACATTCAAAACGTTTTCTTTTCATTAAGGAACTCAAATCTATGTTTTTCTTCCAGTTTCATCTGTAAAAATGTTACCTTTTCATCCAAAACCCGAAAAACCCCAAAACGAACAAAAACTCAGATCTAGGCTAGATCGTTACCTGTATCGAGCTTCTGATCCGGAGGTTCTTCTCACAAGCTATGGAGCAACTCTTGGCTGAAATCTCGGGTCGATCCGCCAACTTTCTCTCTCTACGGTTTCTCTCTCTAGATGTTGCAAATGAGAGAAATGGTGGTGATTTAGGCTATTTATAGGGGAGGCTCCTCTATGCTCGCCCCTTCTAGCCCGCCGGCCCGGCCCGTCATGCCTCATTTGTTTATTCCGTTATTATACCTGTCGTTTTATTTTTAGGATGTTACATTGACTTCAATGACAAAGAGGATATTCACTGACTGCACAAAAGTTAAACAACAGAATGCATAGTTGATTCATGTTCCTACTCTTTTATTTGGTCACATTATCAATCGTGATTATGTTGAGCCACCAAATGATAGCTGGTTTCATCCAAAGGAACTAGAACAACCTCAAGGTCAAGATCCACCACACCAGCAACAACCAAATATTCAACAAGAACAAGTCCAAGTTCCTATTCAACAAGAACAACAACAAGTTCCAATTCAACAAGAACAACAACAGGTTCCTATTCAAGAAGATGTTCCAGTAAATGAACCAGTTCATGTTGTTGTTGTTCACAATGAAGATAATCAAGACTTAGGTCTTAATATGGATGATTTTAATGATGACGCTATAAACTCACCCATTCATGAACCTGAAGGGAATGTGGTTGATACGAGTTCTAGTGATACAATACTTCCTGACTCTAAGGCTACTGATTCTGATTCCTCGAGTGACTTTAGCTCAGGTCATTATGAAAGACTGGCTAATTTTCCATTGGAAAATGTAGGAAAAAGAGTGAAATCCAAAGCCAGAAAGCCAAGATGAAATTCTGTTCTGGATCCTCCTTCCGGTACAGTTCTTGGCAAGAGAACATTAACAGATGAATCTTCTGATTCGGACAGGGAGTTTACTCTTGTGCCAAAGACACAGAAGCTCATGTCTGCTTCTATTGCTGCTGCACATTCATTACAAGGTGTAGAGGATGTTGTTTTTTTTGAATCCTTGAACATTACACCTCCTCCATCTAAACATTCATCTCATGTGGTTACTCCTACTCCAACTGCTACATCATCTAAAGCTGTTGTTTCTCAATCTTCTAACTCTGAAAGGATTACTTATCTTGAAAATCAAAAGCTTTCCTTACAAAATCAAGTGGATGTTCTTGTCACCACTGATTCTCAGAGGCATTTAGTTCTTCAAGCTTAGGCTAAACAAATTAATGACACGAAGTTATTGGTTTCTAAACTTGTTGAGCGTCTTGACGCTCAGGGGGAGTTAAGGATCCATAGTGCTTGTCATAATGAATCTATTCAAAGAAAGGATGGTGATGACAATGATCCTAGTGGTAACATGGAAGGTGATCATCAATACGCTGACGTGAATCCAATTTCAAGAGTTCAGGGGAGTCATCAACATCAGGTACTATTGAAGGTAGCAAGAAAGATTCTCTAGTGAATGAAGAGATTCTATTGTTAGAATTCTTTCAAACTAATTCTGATGCTGAAGAGGAAGAGGCTGAGAAGATTGAATGTTTAGATGATCTTGATGATCTGTTTGATGATGTTGAAGATGATATAGTAGAGACGGAAGTTGAAGAAGGTGATATTGTGGAGATAGAGATAGAAAAGAGTAAAACAGAGGTTACATATGAAGGTTGTGATGGTCTTAATATGCCTTATAACTTCATCCAGGATGATGTTATTCCTGAGTTTTATAATGAAGGAGTAACTGATTTTATGGACTTTGTTGAAGACTTGTCCAAACCTGATGATACTGCTCAATCCAAGGTGGATACTGAAACTGATACTACTCATTCCATGCCATCTAAGTCAACTGAAGAACCTGTGATGTATAGAGATACATGTATGACTAAAGAACAGTGGAAAGAAATAGTGAATAGTTGGAAGAAAGATTTACCAAAGTCTCCTATACTACCTGTTCTGAAAGAAAGATATGTAAAGAACGTTGTATTAGAAGAATTATAAGCTGGTTTTATGATGAAAAGGTGAAGTTATTTGCTCTTAAAAGATCAGATGGTGTTCAGTACTTAAAGCCTAGGATCAAGTATTTCAATACATTGCCGAGGTGTGAAATGAATGGTCTAGCTACTAAACCGCTGATAAATAGATCCAAGTTCGGATTAGCTGATGTAATTGCAAATCTGATAAACAGAGAAGGTGGATCTGGAAAGTATGAAAGCTAAAACCTCAAAGAGGAAAGAGAGTGAAGATAGTTAATCCAAGTACTGGTGTTGTGACTTGGAAGTATAAATTCAAGACAGTAAGAGCTGTGAAAAAGATTCCATTATGTTGATGTGAATACTGGAGAAGCTAGAGTTGAAGATATAGATAATAAGGTCATTGTAAGTTTATATGATGCAATGAATCTTATTAATTTTTATAAGAAAGATCAAAGAACTCTAAGAAATAATAAGATCATGTATACTGATGAATGGAGAGAACAAGGATTGCAGTACAAGAGAGTTTTGGAAGTTTGTCACAGATATGGAGTGCACGCAGGCAGCAAGCTACCAGAGAATTGGAAGAACTCATCATAAAGACTGAAGACAGAAGATCAAGCTATTGTCAAGGGAGAGTCTGTTAGGACATAGATGTATGACAAGAGCTTGTAATAGTTTAGATCTTATTGTCTTTATGTTTTGTTAATGTTTAGTTTTTGTTAAGTGCTGTATAAGTTTTGCTAGAGGCGAACAGTAGATGCGAACTTATTAAGTTCACCTATAGCAGAAGCTTGCCTATAAATAGAGTTTACTTGTTTAGGTTTATGTATGCTTATGACTTTGAATGCTCTGTTCTGTAAACTCTATGTTTAAATGAAATAGAAGAGAAGTTTATCTAATCTGTGATTGTTACCAGTTCTATTGTCATCATTGTGTACACATACGTTGATACGGTTAGATTCCGCACTCTGTATCTTCTATACGTCACGTCTCGAGTACGATCTATAGAAACGTCATGTGGACCTACAAGTATAGCGGACGTCAGGTTATTCTAGATAGTAATTTTTTTTACTCAACCGTTAGCTTCCTGCCGTATAAATTCGACGCCGCCGCAACGCGAGGCAGGCAAAATTCCTAGTTAGATTGATACTAAATATTTAAAAATATATTAATTTAATATGATATTTAATAGGAGAGAGAGGCGGGGAAATAATGCTAAGAATGTATCAGAATGTGACATGTGTCTCATACTTTTACTTCTTTATTAAGTAGTATAGATATAGATTAATTAAAAATAAAGAAATAAAAAAACACTTATTTTGGTAAATAATTTTCCAACTACACCTATTTAAAAAATATTTTCTCTACCTACACCATTTTAGAAAAAAACTCCCAAGAGTTGAGTGATATACAAATGTGAGTGGTACACCGATTAAAATACATGGAATCTTCAATATATATCTAAATATTATGATCTATATAAATGTTAAAATGTTCATTGATTTGCCTTACACCTTTGATTTTTTTTTGAACGGCAACGTGGAGGAAACCCATCATAAATGAGAAACCCTTGTCCAACTTGAGCCCTCTTTTTTATTTTATCACAAGTGAGACTTGAACCAAAGACATCTCCATTTTAGAGAAGTTTTGGTATACACCTTTGTTACTAGGCTAAACTAATGGTTGTACCTTTGCATTACTTGATTAGTAGGTTGTGAATTCTGAATCTTAATTCTATTGGGACTATAAGCGACGGATATTTGATGACGTTTAAAATTTCGAGTTAAGTGAGATGATGATTTGCTTAATGAAAAGTAAAGTTTAAAATTTCGAGTTAAGTGAGATGAATATTTAATGAAAAGTAAAGTTTAAGTGTGAGAAGATTTACGTGCTTTAAATAATACCCATTTTATAAGCTAATTTACTTGTAAACATAGAGTTTTTAAGTAAGAAATTATTAAATATGATACTTAATTGCTTTATATTGGTTTATTCAGGTTTTAATTTACTTGTAAACATGGAGTTTTTGAGCTAGAAATTGTTGAAAATGATACTTAGTTGCTTTATCTTAGTTTATTAGGTTTTGTTTCACTAAGATCGAAGAAATAATTCATGAAAAAAATCTAGACTTTGAAGATAAATACCGAAGATTTTCATAACACACGACAAGGTAATCCAACTTACCTAGGCATGGCATGTGTGAGATAACCTGGCACCGTAAAGATACATAGGTACACGATTATGGCATGTACAAAATTAATAGAGAATCTTGAAGAAAAGAAGTACACACTGAGTATATAACCGTGTACCATTTTATAATAAAAGAAATCAGAATATTAAAGTATACGACTAGCTTATGACTAATTACATAGTAACGTAATATGAATTGCACCAAGTACCCCTGTCCAATTCGAAAGTGCGTGGCTAGGGAAAGGAATTTACCTAAGCATATCAAATGCGACAAGAATCTTACAAATACATATCTTAGGTCAGCCTAAAAAAATAATGAGCCGTCATCCCTCAAGCAAATTAGAGATCCAAATGTATAAGAAATTTTTAGTAATGCAACCTTTAAAAAAAAGAAAACTTATTGAGTTTTTTTTTTGAATTTTCAAAAAAGATGAAAATGTCTAAATAAATATAACATGTGCATGAGAGCAGGCCCGACCCAAAGAGAGGGGCATGGTGGGCCACGACGCTAGGCCCGGTCTTTCAAGAGGCCCGAAGTTTTTGAAAATTTTGTATATGTTTTAAATAGTATATTTAGTTTATACATCCATTTTGTGTACATCTAAGTTTTCTTAGTGCAACTGGAAAATCACTGCAAAAAAATGTAAATGTCAAAGGTTCAAGTATTGACTATTTATTTTTTCATCTGTCATATTTATTCTTTTCTCTTTTTAAAAGGTTATTCCACGAAAACCCATAAGTGTTTAAACTATTAAATCAAAACAAAAAAACAAAAAAAATGTATATATTTAAACCCATTACATATAAAAAAAAATTATTCAGGCCCGTTTTTTCAAGAATTATCGGGGTCGGCCCTGCGTGAGAGTCCTGTATATAACTTCACAACTCACACTCTGATTATAGGTTTATGACCTGAGAGGAGGAGACCAACATCTTAACAACACCAAACCAAGATGGATCTGAACCAAGGCAATCTCTTGACTAGATTTTGCTTCTTCACCGACATCGACCCGGATCAACTCTTGACTAGAGTTTGCTTCTTCAATCATAAATTGAGATCCAAGGTTTTTAAATAGTGGGGATAAGGGTGAGTCAAAATAACTGCATTAAATTCTAATAGAAATATAACAAATCAACAATAATCCTTACTACACATTAAGTATAACAAATCAAGAATACTAGATAAATAGATAAACATAACAATAGAAATAGAAGAACTTAACAAATTCTATAATCTATACATAATAAATAAGTAACTAGTTGTGTCATGTGCTACATTCTGTGAGCATAAGATTCTTTTTCTCGTTTATTTTTTCTCAACTATATAATATTTTCTTTATTAGTATTTCATTTATTTAATTATTTAATTCTAATTTTTCTCAGCTATTTAATATTTTGTATTTGATCCATCCGATTAACCTAGTAATAAATAAATAACAATAAAATAGGGCAAATCCGATACTTGACTTGACTCCCGTATTTACACAAGGCTCGGGGAGCGATCCGATGTACACACACCCATGATCTTAATATCACAAAAGAGCAACCTTATCGGCCGATAAGCCCACCCTCCATTGTTACATTAATAGACCCTCGTCCACCCTAATTCAATACTACTGTTATCAAATTATCAATCTCAAAAACCCCATTATTGCACATACCTTTTGTTCAAATATAATTATTCAAATGTCAATTTCTTCAAATAAATACCCTCACACCCTCATTGTCGAACCAGATATTACCAACATCTACCTCACAACTTGACCTCTCAACGACTGATTCCAAAATTAACTCATACTCGATCACTTCTTCAAAGGTATCGAATTCCAATCTCCTTTCAATTTAGTATTATTCTTATGATTTCATTTTATGTCTAGGGTTTTTTATTTGCAATTGCTTTGATTTTGTTAATTTGAGCTGAAATTCTTGCTATGATAAGCCTTATTAGTGATGAAATCTGGACAATCAACTTCATATTGATGATTGCAATTTGCAGTTTAATTGTTTTAATCATAACAGTATAAGGTATATTGACAATTTTGATGATGCAGTTGACCCCAATTTAAGTGTTAGGGTTTGAAGCCTGATTTGTTATCTTTCCTACTTGTGTGGGGTAGGTAACCTAAGAAATGTCCTCTCTCATTAACTGGCGAGGGATTTGAATCCTGCAGTGTGCAGGTTTGGTGGTGTTAGTTAACAGGAGTAGATTAGGTGCGGTTAAAAAATGGGTAACCTAAGAAATGATACATTTATTTGCTGGTAAACAAAAAGGAAGAAATGATGCATTTGTTGTTGATTAAGGTATTATTTTGCAGATGGAAGACCACTTAATTTTACGCGTTGATGGTTTGCCTACTGAAACTAACCAAGATGAAGAATATCATGCTAATGGTGAAGAAGAGCCACTGGTTCAATCGGTTGAGTGTCGAATCTGCCAGGAGGAAGATACCATCAAAAACCTGGAAGTTCCTTGTGCTTGCAGTGGCAGCCTTAAGGCAATTTTCCTGTTATGTAAAGAGGGGGGGTGGGGGGGTGGGTTTAATAAAGGTTATGCTTTTGTTCATGGTATATGTCAAGTCTGCGTGTATGCGTTGTTATGGTGATTAGAAGCTAGGAGAGTAGTAAATATATTTTAAGTATGAGATAACCTAAGCGAGGTATCAGGTTCGAATCCAGCTTCCACTGGTGTCTGCTGTTAACCCCTTGAAGGCCACCTGCTCAGTGCAAGCTGCGTTTTACCTGGTCTGGTCCAGTTAGTAAGCATGTATTGGTGGGGTCCTGTGAGTTTTCTGGTGACGGGTTCTCACGGTTATAAAAGGGTAGAATATAACCAATTTGTTTGTTGTGTGTACAAGTTATGGGAAAATAATGCCACAACTTTCTGTCATTCATTTCTTAACTAAATTAGAAGCTAGACGTATGCTCCCATGTAAGCTTTATATTGTGGCGTATTTGTTTTATAAATCATGCTAATACTAAAGTACTCATATTTTGCAGTTTGCTCATAGGAAATGTGTTCAGCTATGGTGCAATGAGAAAAGAGATATAATTTGTGAAATCTGTCATCAGGTATCTCAATGCCTTCTATTTTCTTGTTTTTGCTGCCAACTTCTCTCTTCTATCTTGACAAACCAATGTGAATGTGGTCAAAATTTGAAATTATTAACAGATTTTGTGTATATATTTAGACGTGTATTTGCAGTTTCCCGTCATCCTCATTGAATATATTGTTGATAAAGATTTAATTTCAAAATACTTCCCTCTTTTGTCATGGTTGAAATATATTTTAGAAGTTTGGAAACAGTCATAACACATTTGTTGCATATCTACATCATGTTCTGATGAGTGACTAACATCTGTAATTTGCGCATAATTTTTGTAAATGCTAACCATAGGTTTTAAATGCATTCCCAATGATATTATTAACGACACACGACATATAAGTTGCTGACTCGTTGGAAAAATCTTCGTTCTGCAGCCTTACAAACCTGGTTACACCGCTCCCACATCTCAATCAGATGACACCCTCATCGATATCAGGCATGTTTTTATATTATCATCATTAATTGCAAATAACTTAATGGCATCAGTTTGATTAGCCAAACATGGTTTCCTTTGCAGTGGAAATTGGACACCGTCTATGTCAGCTGCCGAGCAGCAACGTCTTATTGAGTCAGACTATGATGAACATGAAGACAACAGTGCCAATGGTGCTTCCCTTTGTCGCTCAGCTGCTATCGTAGTAAGCCATCAGCGCCTCTTTCACTAACAATTCAGATAAAGATTGGATTTTTAGTTAAGTGAATGTTTGAATAATAATCCCAAGTTTTTATTTTTACATTAGTAACTGTTTTACATTTTTGGGCAGTTGATGGCTCTTCTGCTATTGAGGCATTCTCTCACTTTTGGAGATGATAGTGATGATGATCCTTCTGTCATTTTTGCTGTAAGTGGAATTCATTGAAACCGTTTTATATGCCCAGTAAAACATATTTGTGCATGATAAGTAATGTTTTAAGGAATGCAATTGATGAGTTGTATATTATTCACAGCTTTTCCTGGTTCGGGCAGCCGGGTTTCTCCTTCCTTGCTACATAATGGTATGGGCGATCAGTATGTTGCAACATTGCAGAGAAGCACAGGTAAAATACAATGATTTTTGCTAGTTAATGCTTTCGTATTTTGTTTTCTACTTCTGTTAAAGGTGGCAATTGCAACCCATGTATACAAAAGAGGGTCGATTTGGGTTGCATTTTATTGATAACAGGTCAAACAGGTAAAATAAAAAATTTACCTATAAAGGTGGCAAGGCAATCACAACCCATGTATGCAAAAGATTGTCAATTTGGGTTGCACTTTATTTGGTCAAACGGGTAAAATACAATATTTAGCTAAAAATGGGTCTTAAGTTGTCAAGAGTGCATTCAAATGCTTACCTCAAATAATTTTATTTTAAGAAATTATATTACACTCCATATTTAATATAATAACTATTTATAAATTTAAAACGTGAAAAAAAAGGTGTTAGTGGCTTAATCCAAGCTTTTCTAAAATCAAACTTAAAAAGTAACCCGTTTTAACCTGAACCCATTTGACCATTACCCAACCTGCACATTTTGCAACCCGTGGTTTTTCTTTTTTAATACATTATTTTTTATAAATACAAATCTTTGGACCATTGCGTGTTGGTGGGCCAACCCGACCCATCCTTACCTGACCCGAACTCATTTCCAATACCCAGCCCGCTCATCATACTTTTTTCATGAACAAAAACAGGAAGTTGAAACACTGGCTGCAGCTGATGTTTCATTCATGACTCAGGCAGAGCAACATAGAGGGCTGCATGGCACCATTGCACCAGGACTCGCCACGGCTCCAACACCGACATACACACCACCAGTAATCCCTACCCATGATACTCTCCAATAGTATACAATTAAAAGTTATTTGTATTAACATGAAATTTGATATGTTATGCCCTCATTCGAGTCGTGTGTTCTTGGGCTGCCATTGTGTCTTGAAACCTTTTTACCAACCGGATTCTTTTCGTGTATCGAGTTTGTACATATTTATTTGTTGTTTTTATAAATGAGATTCACAATATAAGAGATAAATGGGACCCACATTGGAGAGTTATAGGGAAAGACAGAAAAGCATAAAGCAGAAACTGGTTTATGAATGCACAGATACAAGAGCTTGGAATTCTAAAGTGGAGTTCAAGAGAGCATAAAGCAAACTCTTGGGTGTTTGGTTAGATGTTTCTATTCTATCAGCTTTTCCTTTATCTAGCTTTCTTGCATCTGTAGCAATCTCCAATAGCTTTAGCAGCCGACCCATCCCTCATCTTATTTTTCACATACTTTAAAAATTTTTATCACATTTTTCACAAATTATTATCGCAATAATTATATATATATATATATATTTTAAAATTAATTGCATACATCCAACAAAATTTATAAACTACATAGTAGTTAATGTCATAAGAATTCCCATTTACAAATTGTCATCCTTTACTTATAATTAGGGTTTTGATTTGATTATCTTATTATTGCGATATGAAGTTGATAAACAGGCATTGATTATGATGATTCGAGATTTACGAGTCAAATAATCAATGTTATGCAGTTTTCTTATTTTATCCTTAGAGAACCGGTTATAACAAATGAAACTGGTTATATGAGGATAAAGTAAAATTACTTATTTACCCTCTATCTTAACCTAATTTGACAAACTTTTTAGAAATATTGTCGCTTAATATTTAATTATCTGGTTATTACAACTTCAAACGTGGATATCCTTGCAATTACTTTGCAAAGAAGTTAAAAGATCTAAGAGTGAAGATGAGAAAAATAAGAAACTAAGTTTATAAAGATTCCAAGATTGGTTTTCCAACTTACTTTTCATTCAAACCTGTCAGAGTCTACTAAAGAACATCCCCTTGACATGCATATCTTTTTTTGCTTCTATTGCACATCATCATCCTCATGATTGAAATGAATCTACTTCTTTTGCTTTTTCCACCTTTAGTTTCGTCCAAATCTCATAAAAGATACATTCTCTGCCTCATATATGAAATATGTAACAGTCATATTCCATATCCAAACACACCACCATCACTCATCTCTCTCTCCAACAATGGGGATTACTAATTATAGAGTGATGATCATGATGGTCATTGTATGTATCATGTTCTTATCCACACAACCAGAGACGGTTTCTGCAGTTAGAAGTGTCGATCTTGCTTTGAGATGGGGAGGAGAAAGATTGTTTTCAAGAAACTATCGCATTCTAAAAGGCGTTGCAGTTGAAGAACTTGTGAATATAGCACCAACACCTGCAATGATGTTTGATCCGAATCAATCGAACAAAAGGAGGATTCGAAGAGGATCAGATCCGATTCATAATACATGATGAGAAATTCTTGTCGTTTGGATGAGAGAATCATAGTTCGTACAAGTTGTTTTATAGGTTTGTTCGGTTTCTATAGTTTTGTTTGTTTAAAAAATTAATCTTTTTCTTTCTTGTTCCTTCTAAAACCATAGCTAAATACACAGTGTAGACTGCTTTTTCCTGCAATTTTGCTCTCAAGATTAACTTGCCATCTTTCAGCATTTCCCAGTTTTACAATCTTTCTCTATACATATACACACATGTATGTAATTACCTTCATATGCTAGTAGGAAGTTGCCGAAGGTTTTTAACAGGAACAGAAAAGGTTAAATCTACATTCGACTCTAGAACCAGTTCAATTAAGTAAGATGGGTCGGGATGGCGACGGGACGGTTATTGGTAATCCTGGTCCTATACCTGATTGTAAATTCATGTCCCATACTTGTCAGGTACCCGGTTACTCGTTACTCGTCAGGTATACCTATTAGTTTGTTAAAAATTATCCGTTGGGATTCCTAAGTACATTTCTTACAATTTTTATTTTTATAAAAAAGTTATATGGCTCGGGTAAACGGGTTTTTATGTTTCGGGTGATCGGGCTGGGTGTCAAGTGTCAAATAATACCACCCATCCCATACCGTGGAATTTTTTAAAATTAATATCATATCCGAATACTTGTCCCGAATATTTCAGGTTTACACCCGTTGGGTTCGGGTTCATTGGTCATCCCTAACTCATGAGGAAAACAACTCAATTTTCAATAAATCTCAATAAAGAGAACCAAAGTGATATTATGAAACCCTAGGAAGGTCCAAAACCGGTTCAATTGGATACACAGGTTTATTGTTGCTAGATTTGATTATATGACCTTTTAGGTGGTGTTTGTGTGACATCCGACAATTTCAGGTTAACTCCGTTAACTCAAACCTCGTTAGTTCAAACATTATTCGTTACAAACACAGTTAGTCACACATACATTGCATTTAATTAGGATTAATTAAATGTGTCAGTTAGTTCGCACACATCGGATCACACTCGAGTCTAACCCGGAACGTTGGTGATTAATCGAAATTAACATTACGAACATTTAATAATTTATATTTAATATAAATTATGAGTTTTTATGATTTATATGTGATTACGTGAATTATGTGAATGTTATTGTTTTCGTACGTGTTTATCGTGTGTAAATCGTATTTAGTATTTTTATAAAAATAAAAACCGAATGTTTTAATTATTAATTAAGTTATTAACTAACTAATTAGACTTATGGGCCTTAATTAAGCCCGCAGGCCAATCTTAATTATCCATTAGTACAGAGATAAGGATAAAAGTTTTAAAAGTTATTATCCATTAGTAAAGAGATAAGGATAAAAGTTTAAAAAAAAATTTAATTATACCCTAACCATAAACCCCACCTTGCCGTCGACTTCACCATCCCCACCCTCTCAATCGACCGAACCAAGAACAAGCCAAGGAACCTTCGTTCGAGCTCCGATCGTGAATCCGGAAGTAGATACGTGCTAGTCTTGACGTTTCTAACATCTCTACGTAAGTCGTTTCGTTCAATTTCACTACTTTTTGATTCCTAAATTTTAGATCATAACCCTAGTTCATCCAAACATGGATTTTTATAATAAAAATGTTAACTTTATTATTTTTTTGCATGTATTTGTTGATTTTATGGTTATTTGCAAAACCCTAAATCCGTGTGGTTAGTAACTTGTTAAATATTGAAACTTTTTGATTATGTGATGGTGTAGAATCGCATGTTAGAGATGTTTGACACTTGTTATGGTTATAATTATGTTAGATAAATCATACGTGATGGATTTGGTACTTTAGATCTCGTTAAACAAGCTTAAAAACCCTAACTTACTTATAATGGAAACTTTTTAGAAATTCTATCTTGCATACTAGAAGTGGTTTGAATGATATGATGATGGTTATATACTACTTGATACATGTTTAGATGATTTGTGAAAGCAGATTTTGAATACATAACCCGGTTTTACAAACTTTCCAAATAAGGAAACTTTAATTGTTAAAAGTGGTTAGAACTTGCTATTTAGACATGCATGATATGGTTTAATGATTGGTACATGTTAGTTAAGATACAATAACCTGTTGTAACGTGTTAGGTGTTTGAAATCACGCATGCTAGTCATAGGTTACTAAAGTTGGAAACTTGTCTTGAAATATGACTTGCATGTTTAGGTTCTAGGCAATTGTTATGTGATATGATGAGCTAGAACATGTTAGAGTAATACTACAAACATATCAATGATGATAGTTTCCAGGAAACATGAGTCCCGACCAAACCTGCTATTTTTGGAAACTTTCTATTTATAGAAACCTGCTATTTTTGAAAACTTTCTATTTATAGAAACCTGCTATTTTTGGAAACTTTCTATTTATAGAAACCTGCTATTTTTGAAAACTTTCTATTTTAGGAAACTTTATATTTTTGGAAATCATGCTTGTTTGTTAGAACAATAAGGAATTGTTGCTAAGTGTTACTTGCATGATCATTTGTGTATAATATAGAAGTATTAAACTGAACAAACATGTAATCACTAAACGGGTCACCAACGGGTCGTCGGGTCAAACTTAGTCAAACTTGGTCAAACTTCGTCAAACTTGGTCAAACATGAGTCAAACTTGTAAACTCTTTTCAAACACTTAAACAATGGGATTGTTTGGATACTTAGGGTTTGTATTAACTTGCACGAACATACACTTATAAACCGGTGTTTATAGGTGGCAGTTAGTCGTCAAGCATTTTAGGTCCGCTTTCTTTCGCACATACTCTAAGGTGAGTTTCACGGCCCCTTTTCTTACGTTTTAAACTTGGGGGAGAAAACATGGGTACGAGCATTTAGATCTTACGTTTCTTTTATATCACTTGTGTACTAAGCGCAAACATATCATGAAAGTCCTTACTTATCGAACCGTTAGTATATGGGTTAGCGAGGTAATCTTGAGTAGTACTACTGGGCACTGACAAGCCCCACCCGCGTTAGTCGCTCTAACACGATAGGTAGTCGAACGGGTGTAACATTGACCTAAACATTCACCATTAATTATGATAGTCATGGTGGGAGGCAGTACAAACAAAAACAGTCAGCTTCGGTGTCGAAACGCTTTAGTAACATGTACTAGGTTAGCTACCTATGATATAATTGTAAATGGTATTATCTAGTAAACTTTACAAACATTGAAACCTGTGAACTCACCAACCTAGTGTTGACACGTTTTAGCATGTTTTCTTAGGTAATTAAGGTACAAGCACGAGCTAAGGCATGCATGCATACGAAGTCTATCATTTGCAAACTCAAGAATTATGTATTTTAATTATCGTTGAATTGTTTATTTTGGCGCATGTTTTTCATTTAACTTTTCGCTTCCGCAGGTCTTACATTAAATCAGTGTTTTCATTACTAGTGTTGCATCGTGACTATGAGCAATACTAGTGGTTTTTATTAAACTCATATAGATTCGTTCAACGTAACTAATGAGTGAGATCCTGTTATGTCACGCCCCTAACGGTAAAACTCCGTTGGTGGATTTTAGGGGTGTGACAGATTGGTATCAGAGCCATTGGTTATAGAGAACTACGAAATGCGTACTAGACTATAACCACGTACATGCATTAGTTACACAGCACTTACACTCATACATGGCACTCACTCATCCCATTACAGGAAATGTCGACCCCACCCAATTCACCAGCATCCCCAGTCGTTCAGGAGCACGATGTTCCTACAGTTCCTTTGCCAGAGTCGAGGAGACGTCGACTCAACCCGATCAACACCACAATAGGGCATGATGAGCCTATTCATGTACGTGTCAGAGGCAACACGCAGGACTGGGATTGGTATCCCGATAGGATCAGGAACTGGATCCACGAGGAGGAAGTCCCACCTCCGCCCACTACTGACATTGCTTCTTCTTTTTCATCATCTTCTGTACGAGCTTTGCCACAAATGCAGTACCCCTATGAGCAGGTGATAGCTGCCTTTGTGGCTAGGATGGACCGGGAGATCCGAAACATGAGAGATGCAGGTGGAGAGATTACTAGCATACTTCAGCGGGAGATGTTGATGAATCAGAGGATCACCAAACTGACTACAGATTTAGCAGCAACTGATACAGCTCATGAGAATTTGGCAGATGGATGTGTGGATATGGAGGACCGGCTAAACACTGCAGAGTGGAACCTAGATATACTCCACACTAGGATTGAGCAGGTTGATGCACGACTTGCAGCAGTTGAGGCAGCAGGAGTTGCACCAGAGGATGTACCAGAGGATGCACCTGCAGGAGATTAGGATAAGGATGATGATGCAACATCCGATGTTACATCAGTTGGCAGTGACATTTGATATCTTATCTTCATTACTTATTTACGTCTTTCTCTAAACCTAGATAGGCAGGGTTGTTCCCATCCAACAGATGTTTCTGGATTTTGGTTAAGATTAATGTTGCGGGAGGAGTATTGTCCCCGCGATGAAGTGCAGAAACTTGAGGGCGAGTTCTGGAACCTCAAGATGGAGGGATCTGAAATTGAAGCCTACACTACTCGTTCGCATGAACTGGCGAACTTGTGTCCACAAATGGTAACACCTCCCTATAAGAGGATTGAGAAATTCATTGATGGTTTGGTCCCGCAGATTCAGAGCATGGTGACATCTTCTAATCCCACTACGATCCAGCATGCAATCAGGTTGGCTCACAGGCTAACCGATCAGGCAGTGGCTCAGGGCACTCTACCACCTAGAGGTACATTATCAAAGACAACTGACAACAAACGGAAGTTTGACAGTTCATTCCCCAAAACCTTCCAGTCAAACCCACCTTCTCAGCAACAGCAACAGCAACACCGTAAGTTTGAACCGTCAAAGAACAACAGTCAGTCTAACTCTTCTTAGCAGAATCAAGGTTCTTATATTGGCAAGTACCCGAAGTGCAATAAATGTAACTTTCACCATCATGGAGCATGTGACCGGTACCGTTGCCAACAGTGTGGAAAAATGGGTCATTTGGCCAAGGACTGTAGAGTAGATCTGCAGAACAAACAGACACCACCTGGAAACGCACCCAAAGGTTGTTTTGAGTGCGGTAAGGAAGGGCATTTCAAGAAAGATTGTCCGCAGTTGAGGAGAAACGGAAACGGGAATGGAAATGACAACAATCATCAGGGCGGTAATGGAAATGGTAATAACCACCAGGGTGAAAATTGTAATAACAACGGAAATGGTGCAAAGGGCCGAGCATTTGTGATTGGATCGGGAGAAGCTCGGAATGATCGGAACGTGGTGAACGGTATGTTTCTCTTAAACGATCATTATGCTTCTGTACTTTTTGATACTGGCGCCGATAGAAGTTTCATATCTAGAAAACTTAGTGGTCAGTTAGGAATAAACCCAACTTTACTAGAACACTATTATACCGTAGAGATAGTAGACGGTAAAGTAATCGAGGCAACCCACATTCTCAAGGGATGTCAGTTAGAACTTTCTGGTCACAAACTTGACATCGATCTCATGCCAGTTACACTTGGCAGTTTTGACATAATTGTGGGTATGGATTGGTTGTCTAAAAACCAAGCCGAGATCATCTGTAGTGAGAAGATCGTTCGTATACCCCTTCCTAGTGGAGAGATCCTATCCGTTCAGGGCGAAAGAAGTGGTACGGTCATGGGCATCATATCTTTCATGAAGGCTCAGAAGTGTTTGCGTAAGGGTCATACCGCGATATTAGCCCTTGTCGCTGACAAGTCCACCGAGGAGAAAAAAATTAGAAGATATCCCTATCGTTCGCGAATTCCCAGAAGTATTCCCTGAAGACCTACCTGGTCTTCCACCTCATCGTCAGGTCGAATTTCAGATTGACCTAACACCCGGAGCAGCGCCTATTGCTCGAGCACCCTATAGACTGGCACCAAGCGAGTTGCAAGAACTATCCACTCAACTGCAAGAGTTGTTGGATAAAGGTTTCATCCGACCGAGCTCATCGCCATGGGGAGCTCCAGTCCTATTTGTCAAAAAGAAAGATGAAACTTTCCGCATGTGCATTGATTACCGAGAGTTGAACAAGGTAACAGTCAAGAACCGCTACCCACTACCCCGTATTGACGATTTATTCGACCAACTTCAAGGGTCAAGTTTCTACTCGAAAATCGATTTAAGGTCTGGATATCATCAGCAGAGAGTTCGAGATGAAGATATATCCAAGACTGCATTCAGAACCCGGTACGGCCATTTCGAGTTTTTGGTCATGCCATTTGGATTAACTAACGCACCCGCGGTGTTCATGGACCTCATGAACCGTGTGTGTAAACCCTATCTTGACCAATTCGTCATTGTTTTTATTGACGATATCCTCATATATTCTATGAGTCAGGAAGAGCATGAGGTGCATCTGCATTTGATCCTTGAACTACTGAAACAGGAGCAGCTGTACGCGAAGTTTTCCAAATGCGATTTTTGGATTCGCGAGGTTCAATTTTTAGGACATGTGATCAATGAGAAGGGAATACATGTCGATCCAGCCAAAGTGGAAGCTATTAAAAATTGGACAGCACCAACAACTCCAACCGAAGTTCGGCAATTCCTAGGATTGGCCGGATACTACCGTCGTTTTATCGAGGGATTCTCAAAGATTTCCCAACCACTCACCGCTTTAACCCAAAAGGATAAACCCTATAATTGGAGTGAGACTCAAGAATCAGCATTCCAGCTACTGAAGCAGAAACTATGTAGCGCACCCATCCTATCTCTGCCAGAGGGAATGGATGACTTCGTGGTGTATTGCGATGCCTCCATCCAAGGTCTCGGTTGTGTGTTGATGCAACGCGACAAGGTTATCGCATACGCTTCTCGACAGTTAAAAATCCACGAAAAAAACTACACGACTCACGATTTGGAGTTAGGAGCCGTGGTGTTTGCACTCAAGATATGGAGACATTACTTGTACGGTACCAAGTACACCATCTACACCGATCACAAGAGTCTTCAGCATATTTTTAAGCAGCAAGAGTTGAACATGCGTTAACGTAATTGGATCGAGTTATTAAACGATTATGATTGTGCAATCAAGTACCATCCGGGCAAAGCTAATGTGGTAGTCGACGCCCTAAGCAGAAAAGAAACCAAACCCCGACGAGTTAGAGCATTACAACTCACTATTCATACAGGATTACCCGAACAAATCCGTAATGCCTAACTCGAAGCCTTAAAAGAGGAGAACTTATCACTTGAATCCACTCGTGGTATGGAGAAACAACTGGAGGTTAAATCAGATGGTATTTGTTACTTCGCGGAACGAATATGGATACCAGTATATGGAAACCTAAGAGATCTAATCATGGATGAAGCTCACAAATCCCGAAACTCTATCCATCCGCGATCCGACAAGATGTATCACGATCTCAAGGTTTTATATTGGTGGCCAAACATGAAAGCTGACATAGCCACCTACGCGAGCAAGTGCCTGACTTGTTCCAAGGTCAAGGTGGAGTACCAAAAGCCATCCGGATTACTTCAACAACCGGAAATACTAATGTGGAAATGGGAGCAGATTTCCATGGATTTCATAACCAAATTACCCCGAACCCCTACTGGATGTGACACAATCTGGATGATAGTGGATCGCCTAACCAAATCAGCTCATTTCCTTGCTATCAAAGAGATCGACAAAATGGAAAAGTTAACTCGCCTCTATCTTAAAGAAGTAGTATCCCGACATGGAGTGCCAATCTCCATCATTTCCGATAGAGACGCCCGATTCACCTCACGTTTCTGGCAATCATTACAGAAAGCTCTACGCACGCGCCTGGATATGAGCACAGCATACCATCCTCAAATAGATGGCCAGAGTGAGCGTACCATACAAACCCTAGAAGACATGCTACGAGCTTGTGTGATCGATTTCGAAAACAATTGGGAGACTCACTTGCCTTTAGTGGAATTCTCTTACAATAACAACTATCATACTAGCATCAAAGCAGCACCGTTCGAGGCTTTGTACGGGAGAAAGTGTCGATCACCACTTTGTTGGGCTGAAGTTGGAGATAGCCAACTTACGGGTCCTGAACTTGTGCATGAAACCTCAGAGAAAATCGTACAAATTCGAAACCGTATGGCGGCAGCTCGTGACCGTCAGAAGAGTTATGCAGACAAGCGCAGAAAACCGCTAGAATTCCAAGTGGGTGACAAAGTGTTATTAAAGGTTTCACCTTGGAAATGTGTGATTCGTTTCGGGAAACAAGGAAAGTTAAACCCGCGTTACGTTGGACCATTCGAGATAGAGAAAAGGACCGGTCCAATAGCATACCAACTGAACCTACCGGATACACTCAATGGAGTGCATAATGTCTTTCATGTCTCAAACCTAAAGAAGTGCCTGTCAGATGAGACACTTGTAGTTCCACTTGAAGAGTTGGAAATTGATGAACAGTTACGTTTTATTGAGGAACCAGTTGAGATCATGGACCGAGAGGTCAAGACACTCAAGCGCAGTAAGATACCTATTGTCAAAGTTCGCTGGAACACGAAGCGTGGACCGGAGTTCACGTGGGAACGCGATGATCAGATGATGAAAAAGTATCCTCACATGTTCAAACATTCAACGGCAAACACGGAAGGTACTAACTAAATTTCGAGACGAAATTTATTTCAACAAAGGGATGATGTGACAAACCTAAACTTTTTGTTTCAGACGTTACAGACTTCGTTTAATTTTCGGGACAAAAATTCTTTCAACAATGGGATGATGTGACATCCGGCAATTTCAGGTTAACTCCGTTAACTCAAACCTCGTTAGTTCAAACATTATTCGTTACAAACACAGTTAGTCACACATACATTGCATTTAATTAGGATTAATTAAATTTTTCAGTTAGTTCGCACACATCGGATCGCACTCGAGTCTAACCCGAAACGTTGGTGATTAATCGAAATTAACATTACGAACATTTAATAATTTATATTTAATATAAATTATGAGTTTTTATGATTTATATGTGATTACGTGAATTATGTGAATGTTATTGTTTTCGTACGTGTTTATCGTGTTTAAATCGTATTTAGTATTTTTATAAAAGTTAGTATTTTTATAAAAATAAAAACCGAATGTTTTAATTATTAATTAAGTTATTAACTAACTAATTAGACTTATGGGCCTTAATTAAGCCCGCAGGCCAATCTTAATTATCCATTAGTACAGAGATAAGGATAAAAGTTTTAAAAGTTATTATCCATTAGTAAAGAGATAAGGATAAAAGTTTAAAAAAAAATTTTAATTATACCCTAACCATAAACCCCACCTTGCCCTCGACTTCACCATCCCCACCCTCTCAATCGACCGAACCAAGAACAAGCCAAGGAACCTTCGTTCGAGCTCCGATCGTGAATCCGGAAGTAGATACGTGCTAGTCTTGACGTTTCTAACATCTCTACGTAAGTCGTTTCGTTCAATTTCACTACTTTTTGATTCTTAAATTTTAGATCATAACCCTAGTTCATCCAAACATGGATTTTTATAATAAAAATGTTAACTTTATTATTTTTTTGCATGTATTTGTTGATTTTATGGTTATTTGCAAAACCCTAAATCCGTGTGGTTAGTAACTTGTTAAATATTGAAACTTTTTGATTATGTGATGGTGTAGAATCGCATGTTAGAGATGTTTGACACTTGTTATGGTTATAATTATGTTAGATAAATCATACGTGATGGATTTGGTACTTTAGATCTCGTTAAACAAGCTTAAAAACCCTAACTTACTTATAATGGAAACTTTTTAGAAATTCTATCTTGCATACTAGAAGTGGTTTGAATGATATGATGATGGTTATATACTACTTGATACATGTTTAGATGATTTGTGAAAGCAGATTTTGAATACATAACCCGGTTTTACAAACTTTCCAAATAAGGAAACTTTAATTGTTAAAACTGGTTAGAACTTGCTATTTAGACATGCATGATATGGTTTAATGATTGGTACATGTTAGTTAAGATACAATAACCTGTTGTAACGTGTTAGGTGTTTGAAATCACGCATGCTAGTCATAGGTTACTAAAGTTGGAAACTTGTCTTGAAATATGACTTGCATGTTTAGGTTCTAGGCAATTGTTATGTGATATGATGAGCTAGAACATGTTAGAGTAATACTACAAACATATCAATGATGATAGTTTCCAGGAAACATGAGTCCCGAACAAACCTGCTATTTTTGGAAACTTTCTATTTATAGAAACCTGCTATTTTTGAAAACTTTCTATTTATAGAAACCTGCTATTTTTGGAAACTTTCTATTTATAGAAACCTGCTATTTTTGAAAACTTTCTATTTTAGGAAACTTTATATTTTTGGAAATCATGCTTGTTTGTTAGAACAATAAGGAATTGTTGCTAAGTGTTACTTGCATGATCATTTGTGTATAATATAGAAGTATTAAACTGAACAAACATGTAATCACTAAACGGGTCACCAACGGGTCGTCGGGTCAAACTTGGTCAAACTTAGTCAAACTTGGTCAAACTTCGTCAAACTTGGTCAAACATGAGTCAAACTTGTAAACTCTTTTCAAACACTTAAACAATGGGATTGTTTGGATACTTAGGGTTTGTATTAACTTGCACGAACATACACTTATAAACCGGTGTTTATAGGTGGCAGTTAGTCGTCAAGCATTTTAGGTCCGCTTTCTTTCGCACATACTCTAAGGTGAGTTTCACGGCCCCTTTTCTTACGTTTTAAACTTGGGGGAGAAAACATGGGTACGAGCATTTAGATCTTACGTTTCTTTTATATCACTTGTGTACTAAGCGCAAACATATCATGAAAGTCCTTACTTATCGAACCGTTAGTATATGGGTTAGCGAGGTAATCTTGAGTAGTACTACTGGGCACTGACAAGCCCCACCCGCGTTAGTCGCTTTAACACGATAGGTAGTCGAACGGGTGTAACATTGACCTAAACATTCACCATTGATTATGATAGTCATGGTGGGAGGCAGTACAAACATAAACAGTCAGCTTCGGTGTCGAAACGCTTTAGTAACATGTACTAGGTTAGCTACCTATGATATAATTGTAAATGATATTATCTAGTAAACTTTACAAACATTGAAACCTGTGAACTCACCAACCTAGTGTTGACACGTTTTAGCATGTTTTCTCAGGTAATTAAGGTACAAGCACGAGCTAAGGCATGCATGCATACGAAGTCTATCATTTGCAAACTCAAGAATTATTTATTTTAATTATCGTTGAATTGTTTATTTTGGCGCAACTGTTTTGGCGCATGTTTTTCATTTAACTTTTCGCTTCCGCAAGTCTTACATTAAATCAGTGTTTTCATTACTAGTGTTGCATCGTGACTATGAGCAATACTAGTGGTTTTTATTAAACTCATATAGATTCGTTCAACGTAACTAATGACTGAGATCCTGTTATGTCACGCCCCTAACGGTAAAACTCCGTTGGTGGATTTTGAGGGTGTGACAGTTTGGTTCAAGGGTTTAGGGATGACTTGATGAGGGAATGTATGGTTCATTGTGTGGGAATTTACTGTTCATATTTTAGGGGTGTGGTTCAAAACTAGGAATGAAACCCATAAATTTGGGTGTCTTAACCACACCAAGATGTTTTTTTTTGAACGGCTAACTCCTAGTCCTGTGGAGGGCACTGATAAAATTCACTCGTTAGGATTCGAACCTATAACCTCCCTAGAAGGAAACCTTTTACATGAAAACGCTCTGACCACCAGACCAGAAGCCAAATGACACCACACACAAGAACTAAGGTATTGAAAACACAATCCATCCTACTTCAGATCCATATCTATAGTGTTTTTTAACAAACTCAACCTTAAGCTTTGAGTATTTATATTGATATTTTTTTTGACGAGTTGAATAATTATATTGATATATTAATTACACAGATAGTCATTATGGTTTGTAGAAAGTAACAGGTTTGGATATTAAAGGTTTAAAGTAACCGTTTTGAGTTTTATCTTTTCAATTTTGTAACGAGTTTGAGTATTAAAGCTAACTTTCGTTAACTTTTCTGTTAACTTGGGGTGAAATGACCAAAATATGTTTTACTTTACACCTTAGTACCCAAATTAGTTACTTTTTGTAAAGGGTATTCTAGTCGTTTCACCTCAAACTTAACAGAAACTTAACAAAAGTTAGCCTTTATATCCATACTCGTTAGAAAATTTAAAGCATAAAAGCCAAACCTGTTACTTTAAACCCTTAGTACCAAACCTGTAACTTTCCGCAAACCATAGGGATTCTCTATCTAATTAACTCTAAAAACTCGTATTTCTCAAAAAGTTTTATTTTTAATCATAAATCACGCTCTGTCCGTTTTCACTTAAGGGTTATTTCAACTCGGGTAGTTTAAAAACCTATCGAACCGTAAAAAAAAAGCAAATCCTCCAGTTTGGTTGGTTTGAGATGCAAACGACCTGGTTCAAGGTTTGATTTTTGCGGTTTGACGGTTTAATGATTCGGTCTAGTTTGAAACTTAAAATCGATTGTGTAAACTAAACCAACCGTTTGACATTTACCTTCTCTATCCATGTGTGTGTATCTTTTATACTAATAAATTAAAATCCTACAAGGGCACGTTTCACTTACTGGTTCATCATCAACGTGATTTTCCCGTCTTTTTCTTCTGTTAAATAATGATATTAAAACTAAAAGAATATAGAGTAAATTGCAATATAGAGTAAACTGCAATTTGTGGTTTACTTCCCATAGTGGAGGTCTTGGGTTCGAATCCTAGCAACAGCAAAAAAATAGTCTGTGGCTAGGTCACGGGGTTTACCCAGTTGGGAGGGTTTCTCCTGTGGTGGGCTGCCCTAGATGTTCTAGGTGTTGCCCCGGGGAAACCCAATTATCCTAGGATATCTAGGTGTTGTCGTTAAAAAAAACATGTTGGGTCCTTACGTTTGAAATTTCGACCTCTGGGTCCCTGTGGTTTCTATTTTTCTTCTATTGAGTCCCTGAGGCTAACATTCGTTAATGTTTCGTTAGTGATTAAGGGTACACTACATTCGTCGTTTTATTTGGCTTTTGGGGGAAACTTCGTAATTTCCAACTCTTTAAGGCTCTCCATTGCTTCTTCCTCCACATCCCACTCTCCCAAATCCTTCAACAACCACAACTTCAAAATCCCTAGTTTCTCCCGGTGAACAAACCCAGCTTCTAATATTGACTTCATTGGTGTCGATGTAACTGATGCTGAACATTCGCCTATCAAAATGCAATATCCATATGTGAAACCTCTTCAAAGTCTCATCACACTTATCCCCTTTTGCTATGTGGCATGCCATAACCGAATAAATGTGTTTTATTTTCAAGATCTTGATAACAAGATGGACATCTAACGTAGTGACAGAATCAAAACTTATTAGTTGGAGGGTCATAATAAGACTCTGCTGTCTATTGGCTTCGACTAAAGGATCCAAGTCATGTTTTTTGTTAAAAAAAACTCAACTTCTGTAAATATATAAGAACCGACAGATTACGATGACCGAGTCAGCAGACCCTCCCTCTTTTCCGCCCCTCGTCTGATTGAATGTAAGTCGTATGCAGTTTATCTAAGTGTGTCCATGTCCAGTGGCGAAGCTTGAAGAAAACCCCCGAGGGGGTCGGGATTTTTTTTCCTATCATGGGGGTGCCAGAACTATAAAATTTTCACCCGAATACATATAAATTAACACTATTGAGCGAAAAATCGACCGAATACGTATAAATTAACACTAGTGAGCGAAAAATCAGGATGGGCCAGGGCCCATCCGGGCCCCAACAAAGATTCGCCCCTGTCCATGTCCACTTGCAAGATTTGCATTATTATGAAATCGTATCCCTTTAGATCAAAGGAGAAGTCAAGATTTCTTTCGAAGAAACTCAAATCCAATTCAATATCCCTACTCACATCATAAATTCAATGTCGACACAAATTATTGTTTAATAAAACTAATAATTGAAAGACTTGGGTTGAAAAATCAAAATATTATTTGATATTTTGACGCCGACGTAATAATACATTAATAAGAGAAGTCTTGATCGATCAATTCTTGTCGGTCTCAAAAGAAAATACATTTAATTCGATTAGTTTTTTTAGTGAAAATGAATAACTCCTTTTTTTTCTTTTAGTTTTATAAAAATCAAGATGAACCATCAATAGCAATAATGCAGTACTCAAAATCAGGGACGAATGAAACCTAAACTGTGAACAAATTTATACCTATTCATATTAAGGTACCTAATAAAAATTGGAAAAAAAAAAAAAAAAAAAAGTTAATTAAAAAAACAAGAGAAACTTGAGAACCTAATATGTTGGACTGATCGTTAAGACCAGAAACCAACTATATAATTGATCCGGTTGATTACTTCTGAACCACTTTCTTTTGAATCGAATGGTTATTGATGGGTTGGACTGAATTTTCAAAAACTTCCGATATCTCATTACTTATCTTTTCGGGCTCGATCTATATTTATTTATTTAAGGCTTTATATTTTATAATTGCAAATCCACGTGAAAAGATAAAATAGTTTTATATATTAGTTATAAATATAAATAAATGATCAAATATGAAGTCATTTTAGCAGTATTATTTTTGTAATCATATTTTTGGTCAACCTAATCTTTTCACTGTGGCTCGACCCACACTAGAAATTAACAAAGTCGAATTTCAACCCTTTTATCATTCCACGTGACCCTCATGTCTTGTCATACATAGTTTATCCTATAGAGGTTTAAACCTTTGTTGCAAACCTTTTTTTTTTGTTTATATTTAGTTGTAAATAACTTTTATATATTTTATTATATTTTTAAAACAAAGTTATAACATAAAATCAAAAAACTTATCTTTAATTTAAGTATATTGTAGTGGTATATATTTTTTTAAAACAACGTTGATCTGTTGTGTGCATTACTACAAGTGTATGTATGTATAATTGTGTATTATTACAGGCATAACGGTGTGTAATTATATATGTATATTGCCCAGCTATGTACATATGATACACAACTATGTGCGTAATTATAATGCGTAATTTTATGAATGCATATACACATTGTAAAAATACACGTGTCGCATATATCATGGTCTAGTTTCTTGAGTTCTCACGCTAAAAACGCTTTGTACGCTCTAAATACATACTATCTTTTGGTTTTAAGAATGATCCTATCATGACCGGCAAGTAAGCCGGTTCAATAACCGGTTCGGTTACGAAAACCTTGCTCTTGCCAATATATTGAAGCTCGGAAGACAAAGATTTGTTCTAAGAAGATGATGAGGAGATATATGACCATGCAGTACTACTAGAAAGCAAAGAGAAAAAACAAACAAACCAGCCCACTTAAAACTTGTTTAAGATTGACAAAAACCAAGAGGAAAAAAGAGTTAAAACAAGCCATCAGTTTCTTCTAAAGAAAGATCCATAAACTTATCTTTCTGTTCTTGACCACTAGCATCATCAACATACCAGTTCTCTAGGAAACTAAGAGGTGGTAGTTCAACATTTCCAGTATTCGGTAATTCGCTTTCATCTTGAAACAAACTTGTCGTTTCGGATTGCGAAACTTCTGAGTTACTGCTGTAGTTTGAATTGTTGTTGAAACCAAACTGCAATGAGTTTTCAAAACTCTCACTTGGAGGACTTGGAAACTTCTTTATCCATTTTGGGAGCAACCGCGCAATGTTTTTGGCACTAGATGCATAAGTAGTTGTACTGTGATTGATCTGTGATGGTGGAACAGATTGTTGGAAGATTTGTGCATGAGGGTTTGCACTAATTGATGAGGATGATTCAGGCAGATTAATGGACTTTTTGTCATGAGATAGAGCTTCACAAAGGGCTTGTTTGGCCATGTGGATATCAGTTTGTAGCCTTCTCTCCCATTTTCCTTTACACATGGCAGTTTCTGAGGATAATGATGAGTTCAACTTCAAAGTTTGATCAGATGAGTTGCTTTGCATCTTGTTAAGCTTCTTTTTCAGATGAGTGTTCCAGTAATTCTTGATATCGTTATCTGTTCTTTGTGGAAGATAAGAAGCTATAGCCGCCCATCTGCAAAAGATTAACCAAAATCCAAGAATGAATCTTTAACATCACAATCATAAGTTTTCACTAGAGATCTTTATTTTAATTATGTAAAACACACAAACTAAATTCTGATCACACGTTTATTTTAATCAGTGGATGAGATCATAAGTTGACTTTTGAAGTTGGTTTATTGGTTTTTGAGTTTTCATTTGATCCTTTCCTGTACCTGTTTCCAAGAAGGGCTTGTAGATGGATGATCATCTTCTCTTCTTGATCGGTGAAGTTACCGCGCTTGATACCTGGCCGGAGATAATTCGTCCATCTTAGTCTGCAACTCTTACTACATCTTAGCAGCCCTAACAAAAACAAAGATTTGAAGTTAGAAAAACTAAGTCAACATGTGTAGGATATATACAAAAAAGATCCTAACTTTATAATGAATCTAACAAACCCATATCTAAATAAAAATCTTTACTTAAAAAAAACTAAAAACCAACAAAGAAAAACGCAAGAAATTAACAAAAGATAACATACCAGTATTGGTTGGAATAGATCTCCAATTACCAGGACCATGTTCTTGAATATAAGATACAATGGTTATATCTTCTTCTGGAGTCCATGGCCCTTTCTTCACTCCTGTTTTGTCACAACAAGGTGGTCTTCCCATTGTTGAACAGATTGCTTAACTTTATGTTGATTTATAAGATCTCCTTTGGGTGTAAAGAAAATATGGTTTTTTTTTTGTCTCAAACTTGGATAAACGACAAGATAAGGGTCTTTGGATAGGGATATACCATTTTCTCACTATATATAGACAGATTGACAGTGGTGTGGTGAATTCAAATGTTGATATTATAAGATAGGACACTAAAAAATACAAAGGGATTTCAACACTACAAAGCAAGTAGCATTTACTATTCTTGCTTGCAACAAGGAACTTTTTTTAATATGGTGCTAAATTGAAATGCGTCACTTATGATGCTAAATTTAAAGAGTTTTCAATTTTGATTTTTCTCTAGTTACCAAGAGTAGTTTGATGTATTTTCCTAGTTATTAATAGCGGTTTGCTGATTTTTAAATAGACAGTTATAAAGAGTTGATAATGGACTTGGTTTAAAACTCATCAAACCGCTGTTGATAACTAGAGAAATACAAAAATGAAAACTCTTTAAATTTAGCACCATAAATGAAAATACATTTCAATTTTAGCACGAGGTTGGAAAAAAAAATTATGCAAAAAAAACCCCATAGAAACATCCGGCCACACAAATACTCAGTTTCTCCCTAATACCATATGTATATTTTTCACAAGCGTTCTTATATTTATATACCATCACCGTAGTTTACATTTATTTTTAATAACCAAATGTTTTTACACTAAACTGTATTTTTTAATTTTGTATTGTTAAAAAATTTAAAGTACATTTACAAGATATATTAAAATATTATAAAATTGGGTTGGGGGATTTTAAAATTGAAATTGAAATTAATGTTTACATCAATTAAAAACTACAAATTTTAAGCAACACCTAAATTAAAAATAAAAATTTAAAATTACAAAAATTTAAAATTATATAATGTAAACTAAATCTAAAATTCATATTTAGTTTTAATTCTAGAACATAGATTTTTCAGCCATCAAGGTTCTACCTTGGTGGTTTAAGGGGGTTTTCCCAAAGGGTTTCCCCTCTGTGTAGGCATGTGTTCGAATCTTGTAAGGTGCACTTCATAAAAACTAGGAACACCCTCTGCAGATTTCGAATTCCTTGGGGGTTGTTTGGGTAGACTGATGTACGAGCCTCCCCTAATGGGACGTGTCAGTTGAGCCCACGTCGTTAAAGAAAAAAGAACGTAGTTTTTCATGGTTCATATTGTGCGGGGTTCATGTGACTTCATGTATAGAGGAAAAGTTGAAGGTAAGTGTCCATTTGGGTGTTGAATCATTCTAATATTTTTGCAAATGTTTGGTAAGTTCCGCGTTAACTTCGGCTCTATGATCTTTGCCTTTTGATAATTTCGCCTTAGCCCTTGTCTTTTTTTTGTTACTATTGGACGAGACATTTCATCAACATCAACTCTCCCTTCATCACCACCAATTCCATCATCCTCAACCAACATATAGGAGTATCATAACCACTACAAGAAAGTTTGGCAGTTTCAACGAGGCTGTCGTCGAGATAGACTGGGCAGTTACGACGACATGTCGTCGGCGATGCTCAGGGTCAATTTTTTTCTTTTTTTCTCCTTTTCTTGACGACATGTCGTCGGCGATGGTTAAGCGGGAATCGGTGAAAAGTTTTGGCGCTCACCCTATGGTAGTCTCGACGACACGTCGTCGTAACTGTTAATTTTATTTTTCTTTTTTTCCCGGTAGAATAATAATAATTTTTTATTTAAGAACATAACCCATTCTTGACGACATGTCGTCGAGATAGGTGTTTAATATTTTATTGTTTTTTATTTAATAATTAAATTGATTAAAAAAATGAACCAATCTCGACGACATGTCGTCGAGACTGATCAGACCTGGACTTATCTTCAGCAGAATCGCAAAATACCCTCATTTCACCCATTTTCTCTCCTAACTTTTCCTCTCGGCTCTCACACTCATTTCCACCCATTCCACTCATTTGACCACCGTATTTCACCTCCTCCAACACCATTAATCATCTTGTTGAAGTGGTAAGATCATATTTTGATTTTTAGACATTTTTCATTATTATTGAATTTTTTCTAATCTAAATCATGTGTAGGTGAGATTTTGGTGGAGTGAACGGATTGAAAGCTAATTAGAGGCTTTCCCGACGACATCTCGTCGTTTCAAGAACGAATTTGGAAGTAATATGTATATATTTGTGTGAAATTTAGTGTATTTGGGTTTTCCCCAATTTTTGTATTTTGTATGTAGTTTTGTTAAATTGTTGTTATAATTGTTATTTATTTGAAGAATATAGATGAATATATAAATGTATGTATTATTTGTGAAATTGATGGTTAATTTGTATAGATATATGTATTATTTGTGAAATTGTAGGTTTGCATAGATGTATAAATATATAGATGTATGCATTATTTGTGAAATTGATGAATTGTAGGTTTCTATAGATGTATAAATATATAGATGTATGTATTATTTGTGAAATTGGTGAATTTTAGGTTTGTATAGATGTATAAATATATAGATGTATGCATTATTTTGTGAAATTGGTGGTGTTATGTATTTATTTTTTTGTGAAATTGGAGGTTTGTATTAATATAGATGAAATTGGTGATGTTGTATATGTATTATTTGTAAGAAATGTATGTTGTTATTTATTTTTTGTTAATTGTATGATTTGTATGAATATAGATGAATGTATGTATTTATATACGTTAGTAAGTCGAACATGAACCGTCTCACTGCACCATGCACCCTTGCTTCACTCGAGCTCGTCGTTGCACCACCGTGTACCACCATGCGTCATCTGTACAGCGACCACTGTGACCGGTTGTCACCACGTCGACCTCCCGTGTTCCATCGTCGATAACCAACATGCGCGTCACTATCGTCTTCTCCATCGTACCCAACCCTAGCCAGCCAACATCCTTATCGTCCTCCTCCTCCTCACGTCGTCGTCGTACTATCACCAACAACACCGGTCGTTGTCAGCACCTCGTTGCACCACCAATGTCCTCACAATGGTTGTCGTGCATGCCATTGAAGCCGTCGAGCACTACCCCCACGTTACTCCTCCGTAATCCCCCACCCTCATTCTCCCTCTCCTTCTTCCTCTTGGCAATCGATCACTCCACAAACCGGTCATCACCGTGACCCTTCTTGCCGTCTGCCACCGCCTCGTCGTCACCGTCATCTGCTACCACCTGTAGCTCCAGCCTTCATCATCACAGCAGCAGCCACTGCCGTCACACCTCCACCGATAACAATACTACTCGAAAACGAAAGGCAAAAAGCGAAAAAAGGAGTAAGCAGAGTTACTTTTAACGTGTATCGGAAGCCCCACTAGCCGGAACACCCTTGCGCCGCCAACCACCTCTCTTCTCCTGCTAGCTCCCCCCCCTCGTGTCTCTTGCTCATGCCCTCACGCACAAGCCTAGGCCTAATGGCCTAGGGTTTTGCCTTTAGATGGTATTTAAACCTTTACAAGTTTTGTTTCGGGTCCCTCCCATTACGTCTAACGCGTTTCCATCCCAAACTATGAAATAAACAGCTAACTGGTTCCTCTAATTCCGTTAATCAAAGCGTTACGTGAAAATCCTTGTTAACAATGTGGTTTTCCGAGATATTACAATAATCAATCAAGATGTGTAGGGGTTTGATACCAATTGCTCCTGTAACCTTCATTGTAGAATAAGAAGGATTGCATTCAATGAGATTTGAGTGTCAATGAGATTTGAGAGTCCAAAGTCTCATACATAGTTTCTATTGTTGAATCAAGTCCATCATCATCCTCACAAGCTTCTCAAACCTCAATTGAGAAAAATTGATTATTCTTACATTTGTGAGTAGATGTAAACTTCTCATTACAACCAAAACATTCTCCTCTTGACTTTTTATCCTCAATTTCTTTTGGAGTTAGTCTACTTATTGGTAGATCTTATAGGAGGGGAAGACAATATAGGTAAATTTGCAGCAGTAATACTAGGCTTATAATAGTTGTCTGTGGTTTTGGTAACAAGGGTACTATTAGTAGACCTACTTTGTACCATAGAAATGTTTTCCTAGCTAACATGTAGGCCTCAAACAAATTCTTATGTCTAAGCAGGCTAAGTGGATAGCCTATTTCAGGTTTAATGCCTCTCAAGAATAGACTAACAACATTCATCACATATAGTAACCTTAGTAAGAGCTAAATCAAATTCTTGACAAAATTTTTGCTAGGAACCTGTTTGTCTTAAAGAAACAAGGGCTTCCATGGCTTCTTGTCCAATAACCACTACAAATCTTGCAGAAATGAAACCTTTGTATTCTGGCCAAGCCATTCCTTCAATTGAACCAACTCCGGATTACAAGAATGATTGATGCCATAAGATTGCCATAGTCTCCAAATGCACAATGGAATACTTGATTTTGACATTATTTGGAGTTTCATCTAAAACAAAGAAATGCTCCACTTGCAAAGCCAACCTTCAACATTTGTACCATTGAATTTAGGGAATTCCATTTTTGTCAATCGATTGTTGCTTCCATGGAACGAATGGGTTCTGATCTCAGCCACGCCATGCGTATCCATTTGTGGAATTGGTTTGAACATTACTAAGCAGTTGTATGTTCTTGAAGATTTATATCATCCAAATTGGTTGAATTCTTTGTTGTTGCCACCTTAGTTGCTTCGAGTTTCGTCAGATTCATACCGGTAACAGTCTCCAATCTCAACAATGTTGCGTCGTGATCTTGTTCCAGAGATGTGTGGTTCCTCGTCGCCATGGATTGTTGAATGAGTTATCAATGAAATGATGATGAAATTGGGGTAAAATTGCAGGTATCTAATCAAGAACACCGATAATCGGTAGCTATGATACCACTTGTTATATGAACAAAGAAGAACATAAGGGAATTTGATCAAAAAGCAAGCGTATCTTTCTCATTATATATTAACAACTACCTAATCAGCTGTTACACTGACTAATCAGTGGTTAGGATAATTACAACATGAATCCACAACTATCTAATATTACACTTTAAGTCCTTGAACTATTACAAATGTAACAAAAGGTTACAAGGTATTTTTGTCTTCCGATAAACCGTAGCTCTGGCTGAGGTCTACATAACAAAATATCTAATTAGTTGCGAGGAGGAGAAGAATGGCCTGCTGCAGGGTAGTATTCCGAGCCGTGATGCTGACGGAGCTACGGCGAGTCTCCCCTAAATCCACCCCCTTTTTCTCATTGTCATTCGCCAATCAGAACTCCAGATGTGGATGTAGAATCACTAGAATACATCATCGTTCTTTTGATGAAAACCACTCGTCATCGTCTACTGAGGAGCAGGAGCCCCCTCAAGAAGCCGTTCTCAAGGTTATTTCAGGTACTGATTTCAATATTTAAGGTCATATTTGTGGTTTTGAGTTATAGATAACTTATAAGGTCATATTTGTGGTTTTGATTAATAATTGGTAGTTGATGAAGATACAAAACCCTATAGCACTTAACAAAATTCTCACTACTAGAAGTAAGATGCAGGAATATGGATGTCATTTTTCATTTTAACATGATTAGAAAGTAGATCCATAATTTTCAATGGTGATTGAAACTGCTTAATGCATTTTGATAAATTGTATTCAAACCCTAGGCTCTAACTGTTGACTTTGATTCAGAAGTTTCAAAGACTGAAGGTAGAGTTGGACAAACCACAAACATGGTTCTTGGAGGTACAGTCACCGATGATTCAACCGATGAGTGGCTCACTCTTGATCAGAAGGTATATATATATATATCTTCATTTTTCAACTATATTCATAACTCAATGACAAATACCATCTTTTCATCCACGTATACAAGTTTTTTTTTCATCAATGCCCGCCATATGTATCCAGTTTCGTTAATTCCTAAACCGACCAGGAACATGTATCATTTCGGTGTTTTTTACACCGAAATGTTTTCTGATATATCTCTATACAAGTATATAATTGTTTTTTTGAAAAGAAAAAAAAATTAAAGGGATTTTTGTCATTTGGCATATTTTTGACTGAATTTGATATAAAAACATCTGTGGGCTGGTGGCCTTGACATATACTTTATCCCAAAAAATAAACTGATTTGACTGGAGAAGTCAAAACCAAATCTTACAGTAACTTTGGAGGGGAGATGCTAATTTTAATCTTAACAACGTCAAACGATAGGCCGGTGGATTTGCACTAACTACTTGCTTGTTGTAAAAGAGACTAGAATGATATTATATCTGAAAGCTGTAAATTACAATGGAGGGGAAGCCTCAATATATAGGAAAAGAAACTAGAAACCCTAGATTAACTTGGGCCCGTGGGCTAAACATAACTAAACCCTAATAATAAACTGTAATTATAATTAATACTTGTTATTATAGATTTGCTATCTGATTTATTATGTTTGTGGGTCTTTTAAACAGGTAAACACTTACCCAACAGTAAGAGGGTTTACAGCAATTGGAACTGGTGGTGAAGATTTTGTGCAAGCTATGGTAGTTGCTGTTGAGTCGGTAGTTCAACATCCAATCCCACAGGTACATTTGTTTACGACATGCTACCTCTTAACGTTCGTTTTAACTGGTTGTCCTTTTTTGTATTTAGTTAGTTGTGCTTCTTATTCTTTCCTGTGTGTATGCGATGAGTAATTCTTATATTTTCAAAATATTTCCCAATTTTTATTTCATGACAGAAGGCAAACCCAAATGCCCTTCACATGTACTCCCTTCCAAGGCCTAGGCTTTTACGGCTGTGGTTTGTCCAAATATTTTATTAATAATAAGTGGTTATGTTTGTACTTAATCAAGGGTCACGTGAAGCAGAAAATGTCATCCGGTGGGAAATACGTGTCGGTGAATATTGGACCTGTTCAAGTTGTTTCCAGTGAGCAGGTATTTCTCTGTATTATTATTGAACTTAAAAAATCGATCTTGATGACTATATAAAAACGTAGTATAAATGTGCAATTCCAGGTTCAGGCTGTATACAATGCTATGAGGAGAGATGAGCGCATGAAATACTTTCTGTAGCATTTCTTTTTCTTCAACATTTTATCTCTTTTATATGTCCAACAGAGATTTTTTTCATTTCAGCTGTACAAAATTCAACACTTTGACTTGCAAGTTACCTGATGTACAAGCATAATGCTTGTTTTTATCTTGGTGGTCAGTTTTTATCAACTTGTTTTTCTTTTCTTTCTTCTAAAATCATAAAACAATATGTTTGCTAAAAGAACATATACATACAAATGATCTTATGGTTGTGATACTAGCAGAACCTAGCATTGTTGTTGGTGACATTCACCACTGGCGATATCTCAAAGTGCCACAATCTTCCAACGGCTTTATTCAGGTTCTTCTGACACAAAAACTCTTCTGCGTAAGCTTTCTCCACCTTCCGATCCACGTCGTGCAGCAACACGTGCGTCACACCCGATTTTTTCCTATTCCTCGCCATTACAGCAGCCGAGTAGATCGCCCCCATTCTCCCCGGCGCCTCATTAAAATACCCCCTCGGTGCATCAATCATTATCATATCCCAATCTTTATCGTACACCTCCTCAGGTAGACTCGTAAGTGCTAACTTGCACCGTGTATTCCCCCGAATATATCCTGTGGATGGAGCACATTCAGGCTCAGACCGATACGATTTCAGGAGCTCTTCGGCATCAGCCACCTTCGTCCGGTAGTTGATGATGGCGGCATTAAGATTTGGTGCGGTTTTCAGGATGCTTCGGACCCACATCGAGTCTTCTTCGAGGAACAACGTTTTGCCATTCGGATTGAACGAAGCCCACATGAGGGAATCGTGGCCCAGCCCGAAAACGAGGAAATTACAAGGGGCAATCGACCGGAGGACGTTGAAGGAGACGGTTATCTCCGCGATGGATTGCTGTGGGACGATTTGAGCTGTGGCATAGTGGAGGACGGCGTCGAGTTGCATAGGTGTGGTGGTTGTGGGAACGAATTCATCGGAGATTGATTCGGTGCAGAAAAGAGGGGTGTCACCGACGCCAACGAAACATGAAACGAGAAAAATGCAGCTGATAACAGCGACGATGAAAAATACGATGCGGAATTTGGTGTCACGTAGGGGTGGCTGGTTCTTCTGCATTTTGATAGAAACATAAAACACGAAAATGTTGGTGTAGTTTGTTCATGTAGATTGCATCCGGTCATCCACCCCACAATTTAGTGACTAACATCAATCAGCCACACAAATGTTCTAAATTTTTATTTGATGCTTAATTTAGCAATTTTATAGAATGCGAGATATGGAGGGGGGAGACATATGAGTCGATCTCTAACGTTCAAAAAGGTTGGCCAAAACTGGCTCCCAGGCTGACGGTCGAGGGGACAATCAACCGTGGATGGGGCAGTCTTGGTGACTTTTCTGATTTGCTTTTTGGCTATACGTAGGAGCCGTTGTCAAATATTCACGCTCACCCTTTTTACTCTAAACACTTTCATATTCATATCCAATAGATCTCTCTATAATCCTCATTATATCTTGAAGTGAACTCAAAGAAATAAGAGCAAAATAGAACATACAAAATAGAAGAATTGTTCTAAACTATTATCTTTGTAACTCTTGTGTTGTAATCTTGTAATAAGGATATTGTTACCATTGTCTTAGTGACTAGATTGTGAGGAAATCATCTTGGATGTGTGATAAGTTTGTGAGAGTTTTAGTATTTTGATATAGTGAAAAGTGTAAAGATCACTATCTTGATATGGTGTGTTGAAGAAGGTTACCTTTTTTAGTGATATTTATGTACAAGGTGATCATTAGCTTTAACTAGTGAAACTGTTGGCGTATCAGTGGTTTATCCATTCAAGAGAAACATTTAGTGGAGCAACTCTAGATTAGAGAATCGAGGAGAAGACGTAGAGTGGATTAGTTAACTTGTACCTCTATAAATTCAAATTTGTCTTTCTTACCCTAAACTCTTTATATTTATTGTCCGTTCATCATCTTGAGTTTTAACTGGTCTTAATTCATACAAGATTAGTTTTTAAACAATCTATTCACCCCCTTCTCTAGTTTTCTACACTTGGAATAAGCTCAAAATAAGCTCAAGTTGCTTCAAGTTTTAAAAATTAAAACCACTTTTCAAAACTAGATTTTCATGACTATGTAGAGAGGAATTCTATAGTAAGACCACATTTGCATGAAAATGAAGGCTTTTGTTATTAGAAACAAAAATTTGAAACTTATGTAAAAGCCAATGATGTAGATCTCTATAAAATTATTTAAAATGGTGATCTTGTTCCATCAAAGTATGACAATAAAGAAAATACATTATTATTTTTCTCAATCTTAAATCTTTTAAAATAAGAGAAAAATGATAAAAAAACGTTTTATTTATTTATCTCTTTTGAAATTCCGAAAAGAAAAATTAACAAATTTCATTTATTTATATAATTTACACATTTGTAGGTTATACTACATACACATAATATACAAATGTGTAGGTGAAAGTTAAAAATTAAAAAAACACATTAAAATATAAATTTGATGACTTTTTTTTATACACAAAGATACTCATTTGTATGTTAAAAGTATAAAATTTTAAAAATATGAACCGTTGATCAAAAAATTAAACGATTTAAATTTGTTTTTCTTGCAAATCAATTGATATAAAACAATCACTCAAGAACATATAAGAGCAATAATCATCACAGATTTCATTGATAGAAATAAGAACAGTTACAGACTCCCCCTTAATACGAACTCTCAGGTTCTCATTTAGAACACATAAGCTCACGTAAAACTGTTACAGTGAATCATTACAAATGTGAGATATAACGGACTTGGAATTATTAGATTTCCCTTACATCAGTAAAGGGTGACTCACACTAAAGAACAAAATAGCATAACAGAATTGCCCGTTATTTCAGTCGTGATGAGGAACCACTAATGTACATGTATCCTCTGATGATGATCAGTGGAAAGGTGATTCCACTGATCAAAGGATATATGCTCATGTCAGCATGATCAGAGGATCTGATCAGTTGATCTTTATCAGTGGAAGATCATCTTCAGTTGATCTTCACTTCAGTTAATCTTCGTCTATTCTTTAGCTTTAGAGGAGATCACACAACAGTGGATAAACACATTAATTGGTACTCATCAGGGGATCCAAACAGGGATCTGAATTGTAAATGTTACTTCTTCAAAACCAATTCATTATTACCTTCCACTAATATTAATCAGAGGATATAAGGATTGATCAGATGATCTGCATCAACAGTTCTAATTCTTCAGATTCAACAAAGTTAATGCCAGTGACAAGAATGTTTACAAAATGCGAACCTTTGGGCATGATATGTCAAAAGATTTATTTTTGGATTGAAATGGTTAAACTGGCCACACCTCATGAACGAAAATCATAATTTACTCTAAACAATAAAATAAAATTATGGGGAAAGATGTTGTAAATAAAATGTATATACGTTTGAATAAGATAGTTACAAAAACATTTTCAACTCAAAATTATCAAATTATAAACCTTACTAGTTTCTTTCATTATTAATCAAGATCTAGAAGGTGACTAATGAAAACTTTTATTAGTTGGGCACCACAATTAGAAAGCTTGTGTTCAATACCAATAAAAGAAACATGAATGTGAGCAAAAATTTAGGTTAAGCATCAATTCTAGGGGACGACCGATTTTTTTGTGAATAAAATATTAGGATAATATCTTTGGATACAAAAAAATTAAACTATTTTCTAAAGCTATCACTTTATTTTGTGTTTTAGGCAATGACTAACATGAAAATACGAGAAATTTATACAAAATATAATAAAGCTAGTATACATAAGTAAATTGTTAATATATGTAATGAGCTTTACAATTTATATTTTTTAATCTAATAAAATTTTAATTTGTTATCATCTGATATAAAGGTAACATGTTGACTTATCACGTAGACACATAAGTTTAGTGGCGGATTTAGAGCAAAAGTTCAAGGGTAGCGGGAATTTTTTTTTACCGTACTTTCATATAAATGAAACAAAAATTTTTTACCGTACTTTCATTTAAATGAAACAAAAATTTTTTGACCGTAGTTTCATGTAAACAAATTTTTTTTACGGTAACATGCGACTGGCGAGGCGGAGGACTGGGGTTTGGCAGAAGCGGTGTCGGACGGTGGTCTCATCTCAGGTCGAGCGACTGGTCGAGTGGTCGTTCTCTGAATCTCACAGTTCCCGCTCTCTGTCTTTCTTCTTGGCCGGCCGTTTTGATAAGTTGGGTTTAAGAATTAATACTTTGAGATATTGGGTTTTAATAAAAAATTTGGGCTGGCTAAAGCTTTAAAACCTAATACCTTAAAACCTTTAATAAAATGTGGGAATTTTTATAAAGTATTAGGTTTTTTTATAAAATTTTAGACTTTTTATGAAGTGTTAAGCTTTTAAAAAAATTTGAGGGGTAACGTAATTTTTGTTTATGGGTAACGTAGTAGGTAACCGGATACATAAATAAGTAAAAAAAATTACATTACGAGTAAAAGTTGAGCCCTAAGAGTAGATCCGCCCCCATCGCCAAATTTGTGTTATATCAAATCTTTTAATTACTTTTCTATTTAAAACTATTATTATTATTATTAATTATTTTACAGGGGCATTTTCTTCTATTTGTCCCGAGCCCACAAATTTTCAGAGATTCTTAGGACGGCCTGTGATATGTTGACTTTAATTGTACGGTGAAAGTTGATAATTGATGGCGGTTGTATGATGGGAGAGGCGGTGATCCGACGGGTTTTTTTTTTCATGAAAGATGATTTTTGGGTCAATACCGATTAAAACGTTCTTTTCTATAAATTGAGGTGTCAAAAACGGGTGTTACTTTAGCAATTGTTGGTCACCGTTTACATCACATGATGAAATTTTGTTACATCGAAAGATCAAGTGTTGAGATTTATTACAAACACGATATTTTATGTATGCTTAATTACATTTTTAATTTACCTAAAAATTAGAATTATATAAAACTAGAAATTAAGACCTCGTGCTTCGCGGTAGGAGCGTGGTCGTTTCTTCCCCTATACCGTTGCAGGAGTTTTGTCGTTATCGGTTCTGATCGTCAAGAACCATAAAAGTGAATACCGATACCGGTTACGATAAACCATAATAGCGACAACGATGCTGCTCGTTCATGCGGTTAGATATGTCACGATACCGCAACGGTATACTTCTCCGTTTAAAAAAATACCGGAACGTTCACGGAAAAAAAACTAAAAACATCGTTTTTTTAACTTAACGAACGAAAGTTATTACAGAAAAAAAATTATTAGAAAATCAAACGGGTTGAAAGTGTATATTCTACATAGTGTAAGGGTTGTAAAATGAAAAAAAGTGGACCATTCACAAGTTGTGACGTCCCACTAGAGCCAATAAGAAAGAGGAATTATAGACGTCTGAGTGAAAACCACCTTTTATTGTTGGGTTAAGTAAAAAATTAAAATCCGCGCAATGCGGCATGGACATATTTTATAGTAAATCAAAATTTTTAAACGTATGAAATGAAAAAAAAGTAAAAAAGAATAGTAAAAAAATACAAAGACCTCGCGCTTCGCGATGTGAGCGTACCTGATTTTGAATAGTACATCGTTTAAAAAAACCGGAACATTCATGAAAAAAACTAAAATCAACAGCACAATCCGTTATTTTTTTAAACTTAACGAATGAAAGTTAATATTAAAAAACAAAATTATTAGAAAATCAAACGGGTTATAAGCGTATATTATACCTAGTGTAAGGGTTTGAAAATAAAAATTAGATAAAAAACTAGTTCACTCGGATTGTGCCACGTTGCACTATTATCCAATAAAAGCGAAGTACTATTCTCAATTGATAGGGTTTCAGAGAAGGTTGGATGCAGATAAGAAAACGCGCAGGACACGCATATAAGGACACGTGTATAAGCAAGGAAATGAACACCTTTAAAGGATCAATGAGTTGTAAATACGGCTTTACATAATGTACCATACTGTTCAACTCCTTGCTCATTGTTTAGTTGTTAATTGTATGTTTAGTAATAAAGTTGAAAATTGAGTTTTGAACGTTGATGTATTATTAGCAAGAAAACACACATTCTTTTTTGATTTGACATATTCAAGGTTTAAATTGGTAGATTACAACTTTTAAATAAAAGATGATGCATAGTTAAAAGGGTCCGGGTTGAGTTAGGGGGTCTTCTTACTTATGGTGGGTTTCCTCCTGAGTGTGGTGCAGATGATCAAATGGGTTAGTGGCCCTTCAGTGATCTAAATTGCCGTTCAAAAAATATGTATAGTGATTAGTGAGTGTGAGCAAAAGTGTCAAGTAGGCGGCGGTAACTTTGGTCATAGTCACTAGAATGTGTAGTAGTTAGTGAGTGCGAGTAATTTTTGTAATAGTTACTTAATTATTGGCATCAATTCTTTTATATTTATATTTTAAGATATAATTATTTTTAAACACTTATTTAAAAAAGTACTAATATTATTTTAATCTTAAAAAAATACAAAATAAAAAAAGGAAAACACAATACTTCAATTATCACGGTGTCTCCAAATATGTTCAACCAAATCCGTTTTAAGCTTGTTACGAGTTTCTGTATTACGAATTATCCGAAGGTTTTGCTTGTTTCTCTTCTTCGTCGATCTCTACAAAAGTCGGGTGATCATCTTCATAGTTTTGGTAAATCGCTCGCCATTTATCGTCTAAAATCATGTTATATAAAATCACATAAGCATACATTGCATTCCGAATTTTTTTTCTTATCCGAATACGTGCTGGATTTCTCACTATATACCATTTTTAAGACGTCGAATGTCTGTTCAATATCCTTTCTAGTCGATTCTTGATCTTTTTTTTTAAATAGCATCATTTATCGTCTTCTTGCAGACGTGTAACAAATGTGTAAATGATTTGACAAACGTAGCATATTTATAATAAATATCGTTGGCTAGATAATACTCATGCTTGTACTTTATTCCGTTAACATAAAACGAAGACCATAGTGCGACTCCGTCTATGATATTGTTGAAAATAGGTGATTGAACATATAATAGTAAAACATGTAAATAATAACTAGGTAAAATAATAACTAATTGTAAACAAAGTTAATAATACATTTACAAAAAATGTAAAGACTATCTCACAATGTTTTTTCGTTCATCTTCAAATAATCATCACATGAGTCGCTCCTATTGTTGTACGCCGGTTTACGAATTAAGGACGTACACTTTTGTAAAGCGGTGAACCCTCGTTTACGTCTTGCACTGTACCTTTGTTGAAAATATTCGAACTCTCGCTCCATATCTTTAACTATTCCAACGAATAGTTTACCACTCATGCGGAAATGTTGAAGAACTTTTGTGTGATAAACACTCCGGATATTGTCTTAGCTTTTGTACTTGTCTTGTATGTATTAGTCTTTGTATCTTAGTGTATGTATGTATTAGTTATCGAGTTGTATTTACTATTGTATGTACTCGTTGTCTAGATTCTCTAAGTGTTTTGCGCACTTAGCATGTGCGCAGGAGTTATCTCCTGCGTACTTAGCAAGTACGCAAGAACTCTCTGCATACTTGTTAAGTACGCATGAGCAGTTTGCCCTGCGCACTTGCTAAGTGCGTAGAGCCCAGGTCTAGTATAAATAGGCAAGGTTAACAGAACTTATGTACGCATTCATTTTGTAACTTTTTCTGTAACCGGCTGAGATTATAATAGACGAAGTTTGAAAGTGATTTTGTTGTCGGTTTACTTTGTGTTGCTTGATTCTCCATCTAGTCACGGGCATTCCGCACCCGGTTAGACTAGTCACTCACCCACACGTAACGATCCGAGACACCCTGGGGACCTACAAGTGGTATCAGAGCTCTGCTCTTGATTTCTAGTGTTGTGAGTGTGTTAGGAGCATCTTTTACATAATCTACAGAGATTTTGCAAGCAAAAGTGTGTGTTTTTGTTGATTTTTGTGATAAAATAGGGGTAGCTCTTGAGCACTATTTTAGAGGCAAAAATCACTCAAAAACCTACCTTTTGTTGCGTGTTTGAGTGTTTTGAGCATCAAAGGTTGGTTAGAAACAAGTTTCTAACCCTTTAGCTGGATTTAGTTGGTCATATAGTCAATTTTTGAATATTCCGGTGAGTTTCCTGTGACCGAAAAAAAGTTGGTGAGAGTTGGTGAAAAAGTGATATGCTTACTTACCATGTTTGGCATCAAGTACAGTCTTGCTGCGTACTTACCAAGTATGCAAGACCATATTTGCTGCGTACTTAAGCTATCTCCTGCGTACTTATCCTTTACTCCTACGTACTTGTTAAGTACGCAAGAGCAAATCTTAAGTGTGCAAGACCAAGTTCTTAAGTGCGTAAGGCCAGAACTTAAGTGCACGCGTTTCTTTATTTTTTCTGAAATTTGACTAAGTGTTTCACCATGACAAATCTTCAGAACCTCGGTAACCTTCTAAATTATGCCAACGAGATTGGAACCCCACAGAAATCACCAAAGCTGCTTAATGTAAATGATTACTCAAACTGGAAAGCACGCTTTGAACACTATATTTCTTATATCGATTCTTCATTGTGGATATCCATTCTTGAGGGTTATAAGCATCCCACATATACATATCTTGATTAGGAAGTTCCCAAACCCATCTCCAAACTTGATGAAGAAGAAAAGAAAGTTGATGATAGAGAGAAGAAGGCACACGGATCTATTACAATGGCCTTGACCAAGGAATTATTTCACAGCTTTAGAGGATACGATAACTACAAGGATCTCTGGAAGGCTTTACAGAAGAGATTCGAGGGAAACAACGACATCAAGAAGAGTAAGAGGGATCTTCTTAGGAAGCAGTATGAGTGCTTCAGATATCTGGAGAATGAATCTATAGATGAGCTTATCTCTAGATTCTATCATCTGCAAACTGAGCTGAAAGCTTATGACCTGATCTATCCGAATGAGGAGTTAGTTGAGAAGTTTCTGGATGCCTTACCATCAAAATTTGAGATGTACACCACTCTGATGAGAGAGAACTCAAAATTCTATGAGATGACTATTGATGAAGCAATTGGAAAGGTTCAAGCACATGATATGAACCTGAAAAGAAAGGAGAGCTCAGGGAGACCTCAAATACAAGACCCTTGTATGTATTATGGGACGTCTTCCACAACCAAGTCATTGGGTTCTGGAATTGCACTTTTCTCAGGGAACTCTCATGAGGAGGATAACTCAAATGTCTGTGGTGGTCATGCTTGCTATGCAGCATCTGGATCAGGATCTGGATCTCACCACCAGACTTCCTTAAAAAATCCTTCTCCCACATATTCAGCTAACCAATCAGCAATAGCCAAGATAGTTGAAGATCATGTGGCTTTATTCTCATCATGCATACTTACCTATGAGAACTTCATTGGCGGTAAGCTCACGGATCCTGAAACCATAGAAGAAGACTTCAATCAGGTGGATCCGGATGATATGGAGGACATGGATATTCAATGGCAGGAAATTTATTGGTGGACATTCAGATGTCAAGGTGGGATTTAATAAATCTAAGGCCAAGTGCTACAAATGCAATAACTTTGGGCATTTTACAAGATAATGTCAAAAGGACAAAGCACCGGCCTCGGGGTTCACCAGACCTAGCCAAGGAAATGGTCAAGGTTACAACAAATCCAACAACCGCAATCAAGGTCAAGGTGGAACGTCCAACGCTTTGGTAGCACAACAGGACGACAGCTTTGATTGGGGTGTTCATCTGGAGGATGCCCTTATTTCTCAAACGCAAGTTGGTCTCATGGTTGAGATCGTGGAGATGATGGAAGCAAAGGAACGAGAAGCTTCTGTGGCTGACCAATAAGAGTCTACAACTGCAGTTGCCCTCATGGCTATTGGAGAGGCATCATGTTCATCAGCTGAGGTAGATTCTAATTCTTTTGCTGTCATTTCTTGTTCCAAATGTCTAAGATTAAAGTATGAAAATTCTAAGCTTCAAGACAAAGTCGAACCCCTTCGTATTGCAGCTTTAAGCTACAAAGAAAACGAAAAACGATACAAAGATTCAATTGAAACGTTGAAGAAAGAAAAACGTGATTATTCACTTAAAATCAGCGATCAACAGTTTCATTTGGATGTTGCGTACAAAGGGGTTAGAGAAAAGGAACAATGAGATCAACAAGCTGCAAAATGAGATCTTGCAGTTGAAAGGCAATATTGAGAAGTTGAAAAATTCTCGTTTTGTGGCGGCACACTACGAGTCTGTAGTGAGACAAGTGAATGGCTTAGGGTTGGGTACTAATGCCATTCCTCCACCGGTAAGCGAGAAATTTGTCAAAGGCTTAATTGACATTGATTTGTCTTGCCTTGATGAGTCCTCGAGCCAGGATGATTCCTCTAACAAGGATGATTCCTCAAGTAAGGCTGACTCTGCGTCTGATGAAGAGTTCTTTACTGCTTCTGATGATGGGTCTGAGAACACCTGCCCTGATGGTGTAGTCTCAGAGGAGTTGCTCGGAGAACAGAAGGTTAAGAAAAACGTTGTCACTGATCGTGATAATTGCATTTTAACCGAACCCGACATTGTTGAAACAAATGAAAAATTAAAAGTGATGCTTTATGGGGGTTATAAAAATATTAACCAAGTTAAGAAAGAAGCCTTTTCAGCTCACTATGGGCTTGGCTATTAAGAAAATTTGAAAAATATTATAATCCTAAAATTCTATCATCATCGGGTCAAACTAATGCTTCTGTTTGTCAAACAACTCCTCATGTTCATCATGCTGAGTCATCTAATGCCAGATCTAATAAGCCTTACAGGAGGACTTACAAAGAAAAGAGAACCTGTTTTCATTGTGGTATGGTCGGTCACATCATGGTGAACTGCCCTAATAAGAACCAAGGGAAACGGCCAATTGTTTCGCAACCAGCTTATCCCCAAGTCACTACCAGTGAAACATTCCAAGAGTCCAAAGAAGAATGAGGTGAAACCACCAGTGAAACCGTTGGTGAAGCCAAAGACTTCATCTGAGGCTAAACCAACTGTTCCAAAAAGGGGAAAGCCTCCGGCTAAACCTTGTGCATCTACCTCTGGTAGTGCACCAACTGGTGAGAAACATGTGGTAAAACTCTCCAAACCACAGAGAAGAAGAAGGAACAAGAGATTGAGAAAGCTGGAACAGCTGGCTGGAGTTCAATCAGGTGAAGCTTCCATTAGCTCACCTGCAGTTGTTGAATCTAAGCCTACTATTTCAGATAAGAAAAAGAAGAGGTCCTGGAACAAGAAACCAAAAGGTTCTCAATCTCCTGGTCCCAAGTCTTCTACAGATTTACTCATTTTTGACAGTCACGACTGTGAGTTAATAGATGTAGTTTATTTTGAGAAAGACGGACGACCCAAGACCACTATGGCTTGGGTCTCCAAATCTAACTAACTCGTTTGTGACTCGTGCAGGGACATCCGAAGGGTACTATCTTTAATCGTTGGTATATAGATAGTGGATGCTCCCGGCACATGACAGGTAACATGGCCCTGCTTCAAGATGTTAAACCATTCAGAGGCGGCTATGTGGCCTTTGCTGGAGAGAAAGGCGGTAGTATCACGTGTCAAGGCGTGGTTTCGAATGGTTGTGTTAGCTTCGACAACGTCAACTACTGCGAGCAGATGAAGCATAACCTATAGAGTGTCTCTCAAATGTGCGACAAGGAGTACTCGGTTATGTTTGACAAGTCAGAATGCTTGATTCTCAAGCCTGGTTATGAAGTTCCTGAAGACTGGATTCTGATGCGAGCACCAAGGACAAACGACACTTATCAGATCGATATGAGCGTGGCAACAACCACCTCATCAGTTGCTACTTGTTTGCTTACCAAAGAGACAAAGCTTGACTCAATCTTGTGGCATAGGAAACTCGGACACATTTCTTATAAAAAAATGAATCATCTTGTCCGAAACGGTTTGGTAACCGGGGTTCCTAAGCTGAGGTTTGTCGTTGCAGATGACTGTATGCCTTGTAAAAAGGGCAAACAACAACGGAAGTCTCACAATCCCAAGCTCCAAAACTCCAGCGATACCTCTTTGGAGCTATTACATATGGATCTGTTTGGCCCCATATGTATCAGGAGTATTAGAGGTAAGTCATACTGTCTAGTTGTAACTGATGATTTCTCACGTTTTTCTTGGGTGCATTTTTTAGGTACAAAGTACGAGACTACTGACATTTTTCAATACCTAATCCTGAGCTTGGAATCCCTTTGCAAGTTGAAGGTTAGAAGAATAAGGAGTGATAATGGAACTGAGTTCAAGAATAATTTGGTGGAGCTTTTCTGTCTCAAGAAGGGCATTCGTCACAAATTTAGTGCCCCGTACACACCTTAGCAGAACGGAGTTGCAGAAAGGAAGAACAGAACCTTGGTCGAGACTGCAAGGACAATGCTATCAGATACAAAGATTTCTGTCACTTTCTGGGCAGAAGCACTCAACACAGCTTGTCACGTCTTGAACAGAGTTCTGGTTGTTAAAAGGCACAACAAGACTTGCTATGAGTTGATCAACAATCGACCTCCCGACCTTGACTACCTAGTTCCTTTTGGTAGTCCTTGTTCCTTAATGCTACAATACAAGGATCAGAAATCTAAATTTCATGCAAAAGCAGTGGAAGGCATCTTCTTAGGATACGTTGCCAATTCACCATGCAAGAGAGTGTACAATATAGGAACTCGTACTGTCGAGGAATGGTTCGAAGTGGATTACAGCAAACACAACATTCCACCAAAACCAACTGGTCCAGCTTGGGGTTTTGATTATGATGCGCTATTCAAGTCTTTCAACCTTCCTGATCTATCTGTCGATGATGCCGCAAATGTGTACGATTTCTTTAATGGCGGCGATGACTCCAACTTTTCAACCCGTGCCACTGTACCTATTGTAACTCCCGATTCAAATGCTGCATCTGCATCTGGAACTCATGATAGTGAAGACGTTGAAGTTGTTCATGTTGATGGAAATGACGCTCCAGCTGATCCTAACACTCGTGTAGGAAATGAAGCTCCATCTGATCTAATCAACATTGAATCATCTTCTTCTGGAACACTGGATATGGGGGAGTTGAGCACGAATCTAGACACAAATCTCCAGGAACCGCACGAACCAGAGACGAGAGTGCATAAGAATCATCCAATTGACAACATCATTGGTGATCCTCATACCGGTGTTCAGACTCGTCATAGAACCATTGCTGAGAACACTAGTTTGTACGCTGAGATACTTGACACTGGTATCATGGAAACATGTGTGACAATTTGACTTTTTAGGTTAACTCCGTTAACAATTCCGTTAAGTTTTCTGTTAAAAACTTAACCTCGCTAACTAAATCCAGTTAAACTTTAACTTAATTAACTAAATCTAATCACATGGACTGATTCTGTCATAAATAAATCTTAAAACTACAGGGACTAGTTGTGTGAATATGCTAAATCAAATAATTTGACTCCTCAAAGTCAAAATCAACAAATTTGGTTCCTGTTGACTTTTTGAAGTCAAACCCGTAGCCCCTTTGGATCCAAATTCGCAAACAACAAACTATAATCAATTCAAATTCAAGTTGTAACGCATGGTTATGATTATGGCGACCATCATTGGATCATTTACATCCATTATTACTCCATAATGAGCACGGATTAACCTCATTAAAGAACTTTAGAACATAACCGTCGACCCTTGATGAGTGGTTAATTTACACGTTCTAATCGTATATAATCATATGGTTTTAACCCTAATTATGTGAGAAACAATGTGTTTAACATGTTTTAATATTTTATTAGTTAAAGATGAAAACGAACTAAAGCGAAACATTTAGCTCTAATTAATTTAAAACAAATTAGTTAATTTAGAATAAAAAAATAAACAATTAAGAATGGTAATGTTTGTGATGGATTTTCATTACAGGAACCAAATGGGTACAAGAACCAAATGAAAACATGATGCATTATTTTGGTGAAAAGAAATATGGAGTCTTTACGTGGGCTACAGCAAAAAGGGAAAAATCATTTTGGGCTAATACTAATTTATGTGATGGGCTACAACAAAATGAAATAATTGTTCTTGGGTCAACAAATTATTTAGTGAGATGAAGATACTAGTGGGCTTGTGAATTAATTAAAATGACTTGGGAGGATGGACCTGCACTTGGAGTCCACGAGAAAAAAAAAAGAATAAAGGGTGCAGCAGGTCACGCAAGCAAGGGAGTTAACACGGCTGGAATTTTAGGATTGTGCAAGGGCACGATTTCCGAGAAGGTTGACCGATGTAGGTGACAGCAATTGCCTTGGATTTGATTTTCTATTTATTATGATGATTAGCTAAACCACTTGTGGCTTCCTCCGGGCGGACGGTTCGTATAAGTTTCTTGCTTTATTCAGTTGTTTGTATGATTGGATCTTGTTAGCTTCTGACAATAGCTTGATAGATTGATGTATTGGTTGAGTTAAACAATTTATTTGTATGCCTTGAGTTATTTGTTTTACAACTTGTGTTCGGTTGATGACAAAACTTTGTAGCCGGGTTGGGTGACTGAAGTGGGTAACTGGGTGTTCATAAATTGGGTATTTGGATTGTGCTAGCTGTGACGAGTTAGTCGTATAGGTTGCTGACAACAGCTTATCTTCAATTACTGTTTCAACTGATTTTCCAACACTATGTCTATGTGGTGTCCACTGAACAACTGAGTATTGCATAAGTCTAGAACCTGAAGTTTGGGAGGGAGTTACATCTTTATTTGATCTGTGTTTTCATTTTAGTTTATCAAACTAAGCAATTTAACTATCCATTGATTCCTCGTGGATACGATACTCTTCTTACCCTTACTAGTTAAGTGTTTAAGGATTGTTTTTGACCGACCAAACGACATCGATCAAAATGGCGCAGTTGCCGGGGAATCGGTGCGCTTAGTTCTATTGCTATAGTTTATTGTCTTTAGTTGATTTTAATTCTTATCAAATACCCAAAAAGATTTTCTTTACTTCTGTTTTTATTTTTTGTTTATTTTGTTTATTTCTTTGTTCAGAGCTACTCGGTTGTGCTACGTGTGCAGGTTGACATGGACAGTAATTTTTATGGTGACCAAGACTACTATGAACCATGCAACAACTGTGGCATCACTGGCCACTGGGCACAAGATTGCCCAAGATACAATCAATATGGTGGTGGTCCTGAGTACCCAAACTATCAGGACGATTACAACCAAGACTACCACCTAAGCAGGCCACCTGATCAAGACAACTATCATTCTGAACTGGATGCCATCCAATCAAACATGAAGGAGATGGCCAAGATGATACAAGCAGTGGTGCAGCAACAGGAGAGCCAGGACAAAGCTCATCAAGCTTTGGTAGATCTAGTTGCCAACCTAACTGGGATTGTCGGGTCACTCATCAAGGAAGTAGGTAAGCCTCGCTGTTCACATCAGTCCTCCTGTTCTGAAACCACAACCAGTGCACACCTCAATGATGTAAGTTTCCATTCTTCGTTTGAATACCCTGCCCGTGAACCAACTCCACCACCGGTTGTAGAGAAAGTGGTGGAGTACAGTGAGTCTGAATCTGACCATAATCAGGATTTAATTTTACAAAATAATTTGAAAACTGAAAATGTGAATAAACCTGTAAAAATCCCGTTTCCTGATGCTCTAATCAAACCGTTTTTAAAAGAAAAAGATCCAACACAGGATGAACGATGGGAAAAGTTTGAGAAGCGTAAAATTAACTCATTATTTTTAAATACGCTTAAACAAGATCCTGATAATGTTGAATGTCTAAAAGGTTTGAGTACCCGAAAACGACGGCACAAATGTCCCGAGCAAGTAAAATTGAGTGTTAGTGTGAATGCCGTGTTTACGGGTACCCTTCCCCCGAAACTCCAAGATCCAGGGGCACCTATTATTTCAATTCAAATAGGTGAAATTACATTGAATAGAGCATTACTGGATCTTGGAGCATCTGTGAGCATAATTCTAGGGAGTCTGTATGATCAACATGAATTTGGTCCATTACAGAGAGTTAACACCACCGTGGTGTTGGCTGATCAGACTCCCGCACATTCTCGGGGGATTGTAAAGGATGTGATTATGAAAGTAGGAGAGTTTTACTACCCAGTGAATTTCTTGGTGTTGGATTGTGTGAAGAACACAGAACCAACTATCATTTTGGGTAGACCGTTCTTGGCCACTGCTCAGGCAAATATTAACTGTGCTGAGGGAATGATAAGGATGAGGTTTGGGGCTCAGAAAATGAGTCTTAAAATATTTCCAAACTTGCCAAACCCGAAAGCTAACAAGTGTGGATCACCTGAAAAGGTGAATAACACAGTCGAGAATGCTTGTTTTGTGAATGACAGGTTAGCTGAGCAGAAGGATGGTGAAACGCCAGACAGTGGAAGAACTAAACGGGTCAGAAAGAGAAGGCGGAAAGGGAAGAAATCGCGAGTTCATGATGTAGATCAAGAACTCTTTTCTTTGTTTATGAAGGCTTGGAGAAAATTTGATGATGAGAGGAACTTGAGTGCGGGGAAGGAGGACTGCAAGCACCCCACCCGACCACCATGATGTAATTGAGGTACACCGCGTCTGGCTGAAGACATTAAACTTAGCACTCTTAGGAGGTAGCCTAAGGTATGTTTTAATTTCTTGTCTAGTTAAATGAACTTTGCGGGTGTGTTCAATAGAAACCCTCACGAGACTAAACTCGTCCACTCGGGCAACCGAGGGGTTTAAATGGCTTGATGCATGTGCTAAATGCATCCGTGATTCCTACGAAAGTGAGTTAGGATTTTTTTTCATTTGTGTGTGTTTTTGTGTGTGAACCGGCCAAGTGTGGGGAAGTTTCATAGGTTTTCAAATGAATTTGATACAATTGAATATGTTCGGTTTTTATCGAGTCGGTTTTATGTTGTTAGTTATATATATCGAGTCAGTTTGATGCTCTTAGGTTTGTTCGAGTTTAACTTTGCAGGTTTAGATTGATCCTCCCGTACTCAATCTCCATTCGGGTGGTGATGTTCGAGCTTCGTATTCATGTAAAAGGCAACCCAATAGCAGATTTTGAATACGATCGCGAAAGAAATGCTATACGATCGTGTGAGGTTGGATTGAAGACAGTTACAGTTCGAAACCAGCTAAGTCCTTTCCAATTCTCTGTATAGTTTTGTTTTTTATTTATTTTTATATATTTGCATAATCTCTCATCCTACATTGAGGACAATGTAGTGTTTAAGTGTGGGGAGGGGAGACTGAGTCTGTATTTTGAGTCATAAAAAATAATATCCATAAAAAAAAAAAATTCAAAAATGTCATTGAATTAGAATTTTTGCAAATAAATGGAAAATGATAGGTAGAATTGGAAACTGCTTGTGAATTGAAATAAAAAAATAAAGAATAGAAAGTGCGTCTGATTTGTAATGTTTTGGTAGGCCCAACCGACTTAAGAGCTTAAACATCCTGATAGTGTATCTAGGTTTAAATGAATAATTAATTCAGAATATCTTGTGGGTTCTCATCTTAGGGGTGTTGGTAAGGTCGAAACTGTCAATATAGGGTGATAGGTATCACTGTAAACAAAAATTTATAAGTTTTTAAAATTCTTGGCACACCGCTTTCTTTTTATGAAAATAAATCCGAAAGTTGGTGGGGCCCGCATTCCATTATCCGCATCATTCATGAGCTTAATTAATTAAATTGAACGCTTAGGTTTTGCCTACGTGTTACCCTCCGGGATGGCGACTTGGTTGAAACACCCATGGGCGAGACTTAAGTGATCAATATCTGGATGTCTAAGCTAGGTTTATGCGTTACCCCCTGGGATGGTGACTTGGAGGATACACCACTAAACCGAACCTTACGTACTTCATTGCTAAAAACTGCAGCCTATGTGTCACACGTCGAGTTCCAGCTTGATTGAAACACCACTGGGTTAGGTTTATTCATTTAAGTTAATAAAAGCTCAGATCATTCATCCATCAATTCATCATTCATTGTGATTTTTTAAAACTTATAAATTAGTGGTTATAGTGGTGGGAAATCTATAAGTTTTAACCCGTGCCTAAACATGACCTTGAGATTGGATTAGGCCGAGTCGTAGCTTTCTGAGTGTGAGACCCATAGATAGACTGTTGCTTGGTAATGAATAGGATAGTAGATCACAGAATTGGGGGCTCGATAGGTCGGTGGTTGGGTTTAATTGGTTAAAAATACCAATTGTTACAATTAACGCGTGATTATGTTTGAAATGTTAAATGAATGAGAATATGAAAGCAGGTTCCAATTATGATTCCATTGCATAATTCTTTTTCGGGACGCAAAAGAGTAAGTGTGAGATGTGATGAGTGGTTAATTTACACGTTCTAATCGTATATAATCATATGGTTTTAACCCTAATTATGTGAGAAACAATGTGTTTAACATGTTTTAATATTTTATTAGTTAAAGATGAAAACGAACTAAAGCGAAACATTTAGCTCTAATTAATTTAAAACAAATTAGTTAATTTAGAATAAAAAAATAAACAATTAAGAATGGTAATGTTTGTGATGGATTTTCATTACAGGAACCAAATGGGTACAAGAACCAAATGAAAACATGATGCATTATTTTGGTGAAAAGAAATATGGAGTCTTTACGTGGGCTACAGCAAAAAGGGAAAAATCATTTTGGGCTAATACTAATTTATGTGATGGGCTACAACAAAATGAAATAATTGTTCTTGGGTCAACAAATTATTTAGTGAGATGAAGATACTAGTGGGCTTGTGAATTAATTAAAATGACTTGGGAGGATGGACCTGCACTTGGAGTCCACGAGAAAAAAAAAAGAATAAAGGGTGCAGCAGGTCACGCAAGCAAGGGAGTTAACACGGCTGGAATTTTAGGATTGTGCAAGGGCACGATTTCCGAGAAGGTTGACCGATGTAGGTGACAGCAATTGCCTTGGATTTGATTTTCTATTTATTATGATGATTAGCTAAACCACTTGTGGCTTCCTCCGGGCGGACGGTTCGTATAAGTTTCTTGCTTTATTCAGTTGTTTGTATGATTGGATCTTGTTAGCTTCTGACAATAGCTTGATAGATTGATGTATTGGTTGAGTTAAACAATTTATTTGTATGCCTTGAGTTATTTGTTTTACAACTTGTGTTCGGTTGATGACAAAACTTTGTAGCCGGGTTGGGTGACTGAAGTGGGTAACTGGGTGTTCATAAATTGGGTATTTGGATTGTGCTAGCTGTGACGAGTTAGTCGTATAGGTTGCTGACAACAGCTTATCTTCAATTACTGTTTCAACTGATTTTCCAACACTATGTCTATGTGGTGTCCACTGAACAACTGAGTATTGCATAAGTCTAGAACCTGAAGTTTGGGAGGGAGTTACATCTTTATTTGATCTGTGTTTTCATTTTAGTTTATCAAACTAAGCAATTTAACTATCCATTGATTCCTCGTGGATACGATACTCTTCTTACCCTTACTAGTTAAGTGTTTAAGGATTGTTTTTGACCGACCAAACGACATCGATCAAAATGGCGCAGTTGCCGGGGAATCGGTGCGCTTAGTTCTATTGCTATAGTTTATTGTCTTTAGTTGATTTTAATTCTTAACAAATACCCAAAAAGATTTTCTTTACTTCTGTTTTTATTTTTTGTTTATTTTGTTTATTTCTTTGTTCAGAGCTACTCGGTTGTGCTACGTGTGCAGGTTGACATGGACAGTAATTTTTATGGTGACCAAGACTACTATGAACCATGCAACAACTGTGGCATCACTGGCCACTGGGCACAAGATTGCCCAAGATACAATCAATATGGTGGTGGTCCTGAGTACCCAAACTATCAGGACGATTACAACCAAGACTACCACCTAAGCAGGCCACCTGATCAAGACAACTATCATTCTGAACTGGATGCCATCCAATCAAACATGAAGGAGATGGCCAAGATGATACAAGCAGTGGTGCAGCAACAGGAGAGCCAGGACAAAGCTCATCAAGCTTTGGTAGATCTAGTTGCCAACCTAACTGGGATTGTCGGGTCACTCATCAAGGAAGTAGGTAAGCCTCGCTGTTCACATCAGTCCTCCTGTTCTGAAACCACAACCAGTGCACACCTCAATGATGTAAGTTTCCATTCTTCGTTTGAATACCCTGCCCGTGAACCAACTCCACCACCGGTTGTAGAGAAAGTGGTGGAGTACAGTGAGTCTGAATCTGACCATAATCAGGATTTAATTTTACAAAATAATTTGAAAACTGAAAATGTGAATAAACCTGTAAAAATCCCGTTTCCTGATGCTCTAATCAAACCGTTTTTAAAAGAAAAAGATCCAACACAGGATGAACGATGGGAAAAGTTTGAGAAGCGTAAAATTAACTCATTATTTTTAAATACGCTTAAACAAGATCCTGATAATGTTGAATGTCTAAAAGGTTTGAGTACCCGAAAACGACGGCACAAATGTCCCGAGCAAGTAAAATTGAGTGTTAGTGTGAATGCCGTGTTTACGGGTACCCTTCCCCCGAAACTCCAAGATCCAGGGGCACCTATTATTTCAATTCAAATAGGTGAAATTACATTGAATAGAGCATTACTGGATCTTGGAGCATCTGTGAGCATAATTCTAGGGAGTCTGTATGATCAACATGAATTTGGTCCATTACAGAGAGTTAACACCACCGTGGTGTTGGCTGATCAGACTCCCGCACATTCTCGGGGGATTGTAAAGGATGTGATTATGAAAGTAGGAGAGTTTTACTACCCAGTGAATTTCTTGGTGTTGGATTGTGTGAAGAACACAGAACCAACTATCATTTTGGGTAGACCGTTCTTGGCCACTGCTCAGGCAAATATTAACTGTGCTGAGGGAATGATAAGGATGAGGTTTGGGGCTCAGAAAATGAGTCTTAAAATATTTCCAAACTTGCCAAACCCGAAAGCTAACAAGTGTGGATCACCTGAAAAGGTGAATAACACAGTCGAGAATGCTTGTTTTGTGAATGACAGGTTAGCTGAGCAGAAGGATGGTGAAACGCCAGACAGTGGAAGAACTAAACGGGTCAGAAAGAGAAGGCGGAAAGGGAAGAAATCGCGAGTTCATGATGTAGATCAAGAACTCTTTTCTTTGTTTATGAAGGCTTGGAGAAAATTTGATGATGAGAGGAACTTGAGTGCGGGGAAGGAGGACTGCAAGCACCCCACCCGACCACCATGATGTAATTGAGGTACACCGCGTCTGGCTGAAGACATTAAACTTAGCACTCTTAGGAGGTAGCCTAAGGTATGTTTTAATTTCTTGTCTAGTTAAATGAACTTTGCGGGTGTGTTCAATAGAAACCCTCACGAGACTAAACTCGTCCACTCGGGCAACCGAGGGGTTTAAATGGCTTGATGCATGTGCTAAATGCATCCGTGATTCCTACGAAAGTGAGTTAGGATTTTTTTTCATTTGTGTGTGTTTTTGTGTGTGAACCGGCCAAGTGTGGGGAAGTTTCATAGGTTTTCAATTGAATTTGATACAATTGAATATGTTCGGTTTTTATCGAGTCGGTTTTATGTTGTTAGTTATATATATCGAGTCAGTTTGATGCTCTTAGGTTTGTTCGAGTTTAACTTTGCAGGTTTAGATTGATCCTCCCGTACTCAATCTCCATTCGGGTGGTGATGTTCGAGCTTCGTATTCATGTAAAAGGCAACCCAATAGCAGATTTTGAATACGATCGCGAAAGAAATGCTATACGATCGTGTGAGGTTGGATTGAAGACAGTTACAGTTCGAAACCAGCTAAGTCCTTTCCAATTCTCTGTATAGTTTTGTTTTTTATTTATTTTTATATATTTGCATAATCTCTCATCCTACATTGAGGACAATGTAGTGTTTAAGTGTGGGGAGGGGAGACTGAGTCTGTATTTTGAGTCATAAAAAATAATATCCATAAAAAAAAAAAATTCAAAAATGTCATTGAATTAGAATTTTTGCAAATAAATGGAAAATGATAGGTAGAATTGGAAACTGCTTGTGAATTGAAATAAAAAAATAAAGAATAGAAAGTGCGTCTGATTTGTAATGTTTTGGTAGGCCCAACCGACTTAAGAGCTTAAACATCCTGATAGTGTATCTAGGTTTAAATGAATAATTAATTCAGAATATCTTGTGGGTTCTCATCTTAGGGGTGTTGGTAAGGTCGAAACTGTCAATATAGGGTGATAGGTATCACTGTAAACAAAAATTTATAAGTTTTTAAAATTCTTGGCACACCGCTTTCTTTTTATGAAAATAAATCCGAAAGTTGGTGGGGCCCGCATTCCATTATCCGCATCATTCATGAGCTTAATTAATTAAATTGAACGCTTAGGTTTTGCCTACGTGTTACCCTCCGGGATGGCGACTTGGTTGAAACACCCATGGGCGAGACTTAAGTGATCAATATCTGGATGTCTAAGCTAGGTTTATGCGTTACCCCCTGGGATGGTGACTTGGAGGATACACCACTAAACCGAACCTTACGTACTTCATTGCTAAAAACTGCAGCCTATGTGTCACACGTCGAGTTCCAGCTTGATTGAAACACCACTGGGTTAGGTTTATTCATTTAAGTTAATAAAAGCTCAGATCATTCATCCATCAATTCATCATTCATTGTGATTTTTTAAAACTTATAAATTAGTGGTTATAGTGGTGGGAAATCTATAAGTTTTAACCCGTGCCTAAACATGACCTTGAGATTGGATTAGGCCGAGTCGTAGCTTTCTGAGTGTGAGACCCATAGATAGACTGTTGCTTGGTAATGAATAGGATAGTAGATCACAGAATTGGGGGCTCGATAGGTCGGTGGTTGGGTTTAATTGGTTAAAAATACCAATTGTTACAATTAACGCGTGATTATGTTTGAAATGTTAAATGAATGAGAATATGAAAGCAGGTTCCAATTATGATTCCATTGCATAATTCTTTTTCGGGACGCAAAAGAGTAAGTGTGAGATGTGATGAGTGGTTAATTTACACGTTCTAATCGTATATAATCATATGGTTTTAACCCTAATTATGTGAGAAACAATGTGTTTAACATGTTTTAATATTTTATTAGTTAAAGATGAAAACGAACTAAAGCGAAACATTTAGCTCTAATTAATTTAAAACAAATTAGTTAATTTAGAATAAAAAAATAAACAATTAAGAATGGTAATGTTTGTGATGGATTTTCATTACAGGAACCAAATGGGTACAAGAACCAAATGAAAACATGATGCATTATTTTGGTGAAAAGAAATATGGAGTCTTTACGTGGGCTACAGCAAAAAGGGAAAAATCATTTTGGGCTAATACTAATTTATGTGATGGGCTACAACAAAATGAAATAATTGTTCTTGGGTCAACAAATTATTTAGTGAGATGAAGATACTAGTGGGCTTGTGAATTAATTAAAATGACTTGGGAGGATGGACCTGCACTTGGAGTCCACGAGAAAAAAAAAAGAATAAAGGGTGCAGCAGGTCACGCAAGCAAGGGAGTTAACACGGCTGGAATTTTAGGATTGTGCAAGGGCACGATTTCCGAGAAGGTTGACCGATGTAGGTGACAGCAATTGCCTTGGATTTGATTTTCTATTTATTATGATGATTAGCTAAACCACTTGTGGCTTCCTCCGGGCGGACGGTTCGTATAAGTTTCTTGCTTTATTCAGTTGTTTGTATGATTGGATCTTGTTAGCTTCTGACAATAGCTTGATAGATTGATGTATTGGTTGAGTTAAACAATTTATTTGTATGCCTTGAGTTATTTGTTTTACAACTTGTGTTCGGTTGATGACAAAACTTTGTAGCCGGGTTGGGTGACTGAAGTGGGTAACTGGGTGTTCATAAATTGGGTATTTGGATTGTGCTAGCTGTGACGAGTTAGTCGTATAGGTTGCTGACAACAGCTTATCTTCAATTACTGTTTCAACTGATTTTCCAACACTATGTCTATGTGGTGTCCACTGAACAACTGAGTATTGCATAAGTCTAGAACCTGAAGTTTGGGAGGGAGTTACATCTTTATTTGATCTGTGTTTTCATTTTAGTTTATCAAACTAAGCAATTTAACTATCCATTGATTCCTCGTGGATACGATACTCTTCTTACCCTTACTAGTTAAGTGTTTAAGGATTGTTTTTGACCGACCAAACGACATCGATCAAAATGGCGCAGTTGCCGGGGAATCGGTGCGCTTAGTTCTATTGCTATAGTTTATTGTCTTTAGTTGATTTTAATTCTTAACAAATACCCAAAAAGATTTTCTTTACTTCTGTTTTTATTTTTTGTTTATTTTGTTTATTTCTTTGTTCAGAGCTACTCGGTTGTGCTACGTGTGCAGGTTGACATGGACAGTAATTTTTATGGCTACAGTCAATGGTTACTACATTGTTTCAGGGGACTTTAGCGGCCTAAACTTGTTGTTCTCATCTTATGTAAACATAAAAGTCGTGCCTTATTCTCTTGTTATCCCATAAAATAGTTGTAAGTATGTTTTTCCCCCAAATATAGAAAACAGTAAAAAGGAGCCGTGAAACTCACCTTGAGTTTGTGTATACTTGTAATGATACTTGTTGTAGTCAAACGTGACTATTCGTACCCTAGATACCAAAGGGTAAATTGTGTTAAGACCGAACGTCTCATATTGCAAATTGTTCACCGACCTGGTAAATCTGGTTGCTTTTGTTTAAATGTCTTCTTAGATTTTCAACACTTGTTTTGTTATAAAAACAGTTCTTAGTTACTGCCCAAAGAGGACTGACACAGGTATCGAAACTACCTAGTTTCGATTGAACATGACAGTTGTCGAAACTTCCTAGTTTCGATTGCGCAGATTAGATATCGAAACTTCCTAGTTTCGATTGCGCAGATTAGATATCGAAACTTCCTAGTTTCGATTGAGTAGTTGGGTATCGAAACTACCTAGTTTCGATTGAGTAGTTGGGTATCGAAACTACCTAGTTTCGATTGAGTAGTTGGGTATCGAAACTACATAGTTTCGATTGAGTATGACAGGTATCGAAACTCCTAGTTTCGGTTACTGGACTTCTGTTTGACAGAATCAATCCTACATATTTTTATGTTTTAAATCTTGAATTTGGCACACTTTTCTTGTTATCTTACTTGCGTTTGAATATTTTGTATGTTTAGCTACGGTTTTTAAAGAAAATAATGTAGATAGTATTGAGTTTTTACCTTAAAACAGAGATGAAGATGATGAGAGAAAACAGAGAATGATCTTGATTCTTCTGTTAAATTTCCTTTAAAAACACTTGATAATTCTTCTTAAAACACCGAATTATGGTAGGTTTTGCCTTAGAACTTGACTTCGATTTGGAGAGGATTGGGGAAAATTGCCGTAAGAAAATGAGAAAGATAAAAAGGAATTGTGAGGAAAATGATTGAGGTGGTATGGTTTTACTTGAATTTCGAAGGCATGAGGTATGGTCATTCTCTGAAGTTTGGTTGAGAAAGTCAAGGAAGTAGTTTGGTTAACAATAATTAGACTTATGATTTAAGTATTAATTTATTAATGGTATTAGTATCAATTAGAGTTTTAAAGGGTAATTTAATTCGGTTTAGATTTTTCACGGTATTATAAATTTAACCAGTTTATAGCTCGTTGATGAAAAATATTGAAATCTTGGATTGTATAATCCGTTGTGGTGATTATTTGTAGGTATGAGTACCTAAAGATGACGATACGTGGTAACGTCTTCGAAAGGGTTCGTTATTTTACTTTTACGTATACCGTATGTTTTAGTCTAAAAATAAGTTATTGACCAACGTAAAGTTTATGTAATATATATGTATATATATTTTTCTGGTTATTTAATTTAACCACTAACGTTCGTATTTAGTCGGTTTATATGACACGTGAACCGGTAACTCCTAGAATTACCAAAATATGAAATGAGACAATGTTCGGTTTTTGTTAGACCTTAATGTCCTTGTTTGTGAAATTAAATAAATCACAAAAATAATTATAATGTAAACTTGTTTAATACATGTACGGATGTTGACCTGAAATGTCGGGTGTCACATTCTCCCCATGTTAAAAGAATTTCGTCCCGAAATTCAATTTGTGTCTTCTTGAACTGGTGTATTCTTAAACAAGGAGGGGTATTTTGTTTTCATTTGGTCCTCTCGTTCCCATGTATACTCAGGACCACGTTTTGAGTTCCAACGTACTTTAACCAGTTTGATTCGACTACGTCTCAACCTTTGAATTTTCTAATCTGAAATCTCAATCGGTTCCTCGATGAAATGCAACCTGTCGTCTATGTGAATCTCGCCGGGCGGTATAATTAGCGTCTCATCTGATAAACACTTCTTGAGATTTGATACATGAAACGTATCATGTATATTGCTTAGTTCTTGTGGCAACTTGAGCTTGTAAGCTACAGGGCCAACCCTAGCCAGTATTTCAAACGGTCCAACGTATCTAGGGTTGAGCTTACTACGGTTACCAAACCTTGCAACGCCTTTCCATGGTGAGACTTTTAACATTACTCGGTCACCAATTTGAAATTCTAATGGTTTCCGTCTGTTATCAGCATAGCTCTTTTGTCTGTCTCGGGCCGCTTTTAGACGGTCCTTAATTTTGAAGATCTTATCAGTGGTTTCCTGGACAATCTCAGGGCCTGTCAAATGTTTTTCACCAACTTCCGCCCAACATAGCGGTGAGCGGCATTTACGACCATATAAAGCTTCAAACGGAGCTGCCTTAATGCTCGTGTGGTAGCTGTTATTATAGGAAAACTCTGCTAACGGTAAATGAGTATCCCAATTACCTCCGAAATCAATTACACACGCACGGAGCATATCCTCTAAAGTTTGAATGGTCCTTTCGCTTTGACTATCTGTTTGTGGGTGATATGCCGTGCTCATGTCAAGACGTGTGCCCATGGCTTCTTGTAATGATTTCCAGATTCTAGACACGAATCTGCTGTCTCTATCAGAGATAATAGAAATTGGCACTCCATGCCTAGCCACAATTTCCTTGATATAAAGCTTTGCAAGTTTCTCGGTTTTATCTGTCTCCTTGATAGGTAGAAAATGAGCTGATTTTGTCAAACGATCGACAATTACCCATATTGTGTCATAACCACTGGACGTCTTGGGTAATTTTGTGATAAAATCCATAGAAATTTGTTCCCATTTCCATTGGGGAATTTCTGGTTGTTGTAACAAGCCAGACGGTTTCTGATGTTCGACTTTTACTTTTGAACATGTTAAGCATTTACTGACATATGTGGCAATATCTCCTTTCATATTGGGCCACCAATATAATTCTTTTAGATCCTTATTCATTTTATCTGAACCTGGGTGAATGGAGTACCTGGACTTGTGGGCTTCGTCCATAACTAACTCCCGTAAGTTACCAAAATATGGCACCCAAATTCTATTCATGAAGTATAAAGTGTCATCTGACTTTGTCTCCAATTGTTTAATCATTCCACGTAGTGCTTCGTTTTAGATGTTCTTTTCTTTAAGTGCCTCTTGTTGTGCTATTCGGATTTGAGTAGTAAGACTCGTATGAATTGTTAATCCGAGGGCACGAACACGAAGAGTTTTAACTCGTTCTTTGCGACTTAAGGCGTCTGCTACGACATTGGCTTTTCCGGGATGGTACTTGATATCACAATCATAGTCGTTTAGTAGTTCTACCCAACGACGTTGTCTCATGTTAAGTTCCTTTTGATCAAAGATATGTTGAAGACTCTTGTGATCAGTAAAGATAGTACATTTTGTACCATAAAGATAATGTCTCCAAATCTTGAGTGCAAACACAACTGCGCCCAACTCCAAGTCGTGGGTCGTATAATTCTTTTCGTGCACTTTTAGTTGCCGTGAGGCATATGCGATGACTTTGTCTCTTTGCATTAACACACAACCAAGTCCTTGGTGTGATGCATCGCAGTATACGACAAAATTGTTGATTCCCTCAGGAAGGGATAAGATCGGTGCACTACACAGCTTCTGCTTCAGTAATTGGAAAGCTGACTCTTGCTTGTCACTCCAATCATACTTCTTTTCTTTCTGGGTTAATGTGGTTAAGGGCAAGGCTATTTTCGAAAAATTCTCGATGAATCGTCTATAGTAACCGGCCAAGCCCAAAAATTGACGTACTTCTGTCGGAGTCTTTGGTGCTTCCCAGTTTTTGATTGCTTCAATTTTTGATGGATCAACGTGAATTCCTTCTTTGTTGATGACATGTCCAAGAAAATGCACTTCTCGGATCCAAAACTCACACTTAGAGAATTTAGCGTAAAGTTTCTCGTTTCTGAGTAGTTCTAAGATTAATTTCAGGTGATGTTCATGATCCTCCTTGGTTCGTGAATATATTAATATATCATCGATAAACACAATCACGAATTTATCCAAGTATGGCTTGCATACATGGTTCATAAGATCCATGAAAACAGCTGGTGCATTCGTCAAACCAAATGGCATAACTAGGAACTCGTAGTGGCCATATCGAGTCCTAAATGCTGTCTTCGGTACATCTTCTTCTTGGATCCTTAGTTGATGATACCCTGAACGTAGATCGATCTTAGAGTAGAAGCTAGAACCTTGTAGTTGATCGAACAAATCATCTATTCGAGGGAGTGGGTATCGGTTTTTGATTGTAAGCTTGTTTAATTCTCGGTAATCAATACACATCCTAAAGGTTCCATCCTTTTTCCTTACGAATAGGACCGGAGCTCCCCACGGTGAGAAACTCGGTCTTATGAAACCTTTATCAAGCAACTCCTGGAGTTGATTTGATAATTCCTACATTTCAGAAGGTGCTAATCGATACGGCGATCGCGCAACCGGTGTGGCTCCTGGTACTAAGTCGATTCGGAATTCGACTTGCCTCGGTGGTGGTAATCCAGGTAAGTCTTCAGGAAAAACTTCAGGATAATCTTTAACAATTGGTATATCCTCAAGTCGACGTTCCTCGGGTTTCTTCTCGACGACGTGAGCTAGGAATACGCAATAGCCTTTACGTAGGTACTTACGAGCTTTCATGCAGTTTATCATCCTTAACGTTACTCCACTCTTCTCACCTTGGATCGAAAGAATTTCTTCGTTTGGGAGTGGGATTTGGACAATCTTCTCAAAACAAACAATCTCGGCGTGATTCTTCGTCAACCAATCCATACCAATAACAACATCAAAACTTCCCAAGTCAACGGGTAACAGGTCTATACTAAATGTGTGGTTCTTAAAACATAAGGTACAACCCTGAATGACTTCTCAAGTTTTAATTAATTTCCCGTTTGCTAATTCAATTGTATAATTTTGATCTAGTTTGCTGGGCTTAATACCGAGTAGGGACTTAAAGTCATTTGACACAAAACTCATATCAGCACCCGTATCGAAAAGTATAGAGGCATAGTGATTATTTATCGGGAATGTACAAGTGACAATGTTCGGATCTTGTCGTGCGTCACCAGCCCCCATCACAAATGCTCTTCCACGGGCCTGATTGTCGTTTCGGTTCTTCAGCTTTGGACAGTCTTTTCTAAAGTGCTTTGGATCTCCACAATCAAAGCATCCCTGATTCATCCTTCCTGTTCCTGGTTTGACCTTTCCGGCTTCTTGATTAATCTTATTAGGATTTGCATTGCTCCAACAGTTATGGGCCATATGCCCATACTTTTTACATTTTCCACATTGGATACAATTTTCACTGTGATGATATCCACACTTGTCACACTTCGGTCGTGTTCCAAGATATCCATTTTGTCCTTCAATGTTGGCAGCATAGGCTTTCATAGTTTCAGGTCTCTTGTAAGCTTGATTCTTGTTTTGATTACTGGGTCTTCCAAACCATTTCCTCTTTTCCCCAGACCTTCCTTCCTCGGTCTCCTTCTTCTCAAACAAACCATCACGCACAGCATTATCCCTTAGCTTAAATGCTAGAGTTATAGCGCTCTTGGCATCCATAGGGTTCGATGAAGTCACCAGGCTTCGGATTTGAGGTGCGAGACCCCACAAATATCTTTCAACCTTATTGTATTCTGGGGTAACCATGTGTGGAACCAAACTTGCTAATTCATTGAATCGGTCAGTGTAGCCAGCAACATCATCTCCTATCATTTGTAAATTCCACATTTCAGATTCGATCTTTTGCAACTCATTTCGAGGACAGTATTCCTCGATCATCATGGCTTTTAGGTCTTCCCATGACAACTCATATGCTGTCTGCCTTCCCAAAGTCTTTACTTGTGAATTCCACCAGGTTAAAGCTTTATCAGTGAGTGAGCATGTAGAATACTTCACCATGCAGTCAGCGGTGCATTCACTAATATCAATCACCGATTCCATCTTCTCTATCCATCTCATTAGCCCAACTGCACCCTCGGTGCCATTGAAGTTACGGGGTTTGCAAGATAGAAAGGCCTTGTAGGTGCACTTCCTATTTGGAGCATCTGTAGAATTACAAGTCATAACGTTATTAATTCGGATCATGACCATGTGTTATGACTTATTTATTCTATTACCTCCGGAACCTCCGGCTGTACCGCTACCTCCTGCACCTCCTCCGCCGGTACCGCTGTCGTTTCCTCCTCCACTATTTCGATTTACCTCATACTGCTCCATGGCAGCAGCTACTCGCTGTGCTATGAGTTGTTCCACGTTTGGGGAAATCGCCTCGTTGTTGTCACCAGTAGTGTTACGGGTTGTCCTACGCTTAGGTGCCATGACGTTCTTTCTAACATATCAATTAAAAAGAAACAACATTATATAAAAATAATGATAGATCATGACATAAGGATACAACAACATCAACGTAAACAACCGTCATTACAACATAACCCATTACATACATAGTACATTGTTCCAAAAGACAAGGATACAAAAGGGATGGGTTCACATGACCACATCAGTACTAAAGTTTTAAACTACATAATGTACTACGGGCACAACCCGCCCGTACTAGGTTTAAAAGAAGAAGTGGGAGTACAACCCAATCATCATAGCAAGTCCCGCCATGACAAAGCTAGCTCTCGCCACAAATTCTGCATCCAAAGTCCTTTCTTCCAGCGCCTCCACCATGTCTCGGACCGTAACAGTGAACTGCCAGTCCATGTCAGCTCTCAACTCGAGGTGGTCAGTGGCACACTGTAAGTCTCGAGTGCTGTCTTCCAAAGTCTGTACTCGAGATCCGAGCCCTTGACGTAAGCGCGTGGCTGCATCCCCATGTGCCCGAATATCATCTAGGAGATCATCAAGACGCTCCTCATGCGTATGAACGCGTGCTACTAATGTAGGCACTGTGAGCTCCATGGCTTCCCTAGTGTGGGGTAGGGGTGTTGGGGAGTTGGAAAACTCTCCGAGCTCAAAGGTAGATGGGATGCTCTCCATCTCCCTCCATCGTGCCAGAGTTCGAGGCATCCAACGGATAGTTCCCACAGTAGGGTGGTAGCAGGGTCGTTGCTTAGGTGGTTCTTCACCGGTCTCCAAGTCTTTCGGGTCACAGGCTGCTAGAGTCCTTTTGCGTGGAATTCGAACCTTCTTCCTAGCACTTTGCACCTTAACTGGTCCTCCGTTTTTCTTTCGGTAGACGATAGGCTGTTCTCCCAAGGCGACATTGGGTGGTGTGGAGCTGCGAACTTGTATTCGATTTTTGGGACGTGTGGCGGAAAGTTCCTCGTTTGATTCAGTGTCAGAGACGGGGTCAGAGTGTGAATGTGACGACATGCTTGTGACTACAATATCCATATGACATGTTGATTGGTTATGCAATGCTTATGCAATGAAAACGTTTTAGTGAGTCATTTAGATTATATACTAGGTTCCATTGTAGACTCCTAGTTCGCTATAATCAATGGCTCTGATACCAATTCTGTCACACCCCGCCAAGGCGGAAACGCGAGGCACGACGTTCATGGTTTCCAAAGCATATGATTACCGCAAACATATACATGATAAATGGATACATAAACAAGTTTAATGTTTTACATTCCAAAATGTAATTGGGTTTACAAAAAAAATGAAGATTTCGAAAATATGACTCTATTACAATGAGTTATACAAGAGAAATCCCCCCAAAAGTTGTATCCATCGTGCATGCATTTAATCTACATTGCTAACCTTGCGATCACGTTCAATTTCCTGAAAACATACTTAAAATTGTCAACACTAGGTTGGTGAGTTCACAGGTTTAATCAAATAGTTCTTTGTAAAGTTCAATTGTTCGTAAATAGTTTCAGGTGCATGTGATAAACATAATAAGAATTGTTGACCCATTTGTAAACTAGCTAGGAATACAAATAATATGTTCATACATGAGGCGTAACCAAACCATGACAATTGTACACGCCCCTAATTTCGTTATTCGGTTCTATGCGGCCATAAATCCTCTAGATTGTGGTTAGCGCGACTAACCATGACCGGGAGACGTCACTCTCCATAGTACTATTCATAGGACCCTAGGCTACAGTTAATGGTTACTACATTGTTCCAGGGGACTTTAGCGGCCTCAACTTGTTGTTCTCATCTCATGTAAACATAAAAGTCGTGCCTTATTCTCTTGTTATCCCATAAAATAGTTGTAAGTATGTTTTTCCCCCAAATATAGAAAATAGTAAAAAGGGGCCGTGAAACTCACCTTGAGTTTGTGTATACTTGTAATGATACTTGTTGTAGTCAAACTTGACTATTCGTACCCTAGATACCAAAGGGTAAATTGTGTTAAGACCGAACGTCTCATATTGTAAATTGTTCACCGACCTGGTAAATCCGGTTGCTTTTGTTTAAATGTCTTCTTAGATTTTCAACACTTGTTTTGTTATAAAAACAGTTCTTAGTTACTGCCCAAAGAGGACTGACACAGGTATCGAAACTACCTAGTTTTGATTGAACATGACAGTTATCGAAACTTCCTAGTTTCGATTGCGAAGATTAGATATCGAAACTTCCTAGTTTCGATTGAGTAGTTGGGTATCGAAACTACCTAGTTTCGATTGAGTAGTTGGGTATCGAAACTACCTAGTTTCGATTGAGTAGTTGGGTATCGAAACTACATAGTTTCGATTGAGTATGACAGGTATCGAAACTCCTAGTTTCGGTTACTGGACTTCTGTTTGACAGAATCAGTCCTACATATTTTTATGTTTTAAATCTTGAATTTGGCACACTTTTCTTGTTATCTTACGTGCGTTTGAATATTTTGTATGTTTAGCCACGGTTTTTAAAGAAAATAATGTAGATAGTATTGAGTTTTTACCTTAAAACAGAGATGAAGATGATGAGAGAAAACAGAGAATGATCTTGATTCTTCTGTTAAATTTCCTTTAAAAACACTTGAAATTCTTCTTAAAACACTGAATTATGGTAGGTTTTGCCTTAGAACTTGACTTCGATTTGGAGAGGATTGGGGAAAATTGCCGTAAGAAAATGAGAAAGATAAAAAGGATTTGTGAGGAAAATGATTGAGGTGGTATGGTTTTACTTGAATTTCGAAGGCATGAGGTATGGTCATTCTCTGAAGTTTGGTTGAGAAAGTCAAGGAAGTGGTTTGGTTAACAATAATTAGATTTATGATTTAAGTATTAATTTATTAATGGCATTAGTATCAATTAGAGTTTTAAAGGGTAATTTAATTCGGTTTAGATTTTTCACGGTATTATAAATTTAACCAGTTTATAGCTCGTTGATGAAAAATATTGAAATCTTGGATTGTATAATCCGTTGTAGTGATTATTTGTAGGTATGAGTACCTAAAGGTGACGATACGTGGTAACGTCTTCGAAAGGGTTCGTTATTTTACTTTTACGTATACCGTATGTTTTAGTCTAAAAATAAGTTATTGACCAACGTAAAGTTTATGTAATATATATGTATATATATTTTTCTGGTTATTTAATTTAACCACTAACGTTAGTATTTAGTCGGTTTATATGACACGTGAACCGGTAACTCCTAGAATTACCAAAATATGAAATGAGACAATGTTCGGTTTTTGTTAGACCTTAATGTCCTTGTTTGTGAAATTAAATAAATCACAAAAATAATTATAATGTAAACTTTTTTAATACATGTACGGATATTGACTTGAAATGTCGGGTGTCACACATTTGGTGTAATCGAAGTCGAATTCAGAAGAATCGGGACTGGGTTCGATCGCTAGTGTGTATGTGAGGGATACCTCAGGGACTGGAATGATAAAATAATTTTGCTCTGGGTCTGTTTGCAAATTGAGTTTGGAGCTGAGTTGGTTAGAGTGTTGTGCTTGTGTGGGAGAGACCCGGGTTTGAGTCCCTCCCCACAGTTTGTTTTTAAATTTTTTTTTCTAGCTTTTGTTTTTATATCTAACCAAGTCCCATATTATTATGTTATTATATATTGTGTTTTGAACCGAAAAATCAACCTGTAAGCTCGGGTTTAGCCTCGTATCTCTTATTTTTAATTAAATTGCATTTAAATATATATTATAACCGTATCACGGTTAAAAATAATATATTTTAATATCGTTCGGTTATAAAATTTCGTGTAACGTTTTAAAATAATAAATAATGTAGTTATTTATAATATTTTACACTCGTTGTTATCTTCGAATAAAATAATGAATTTATTATTTTATCGCATAATTAGTTATTGTAATACTTTATAGATCTAAAAATAATATATGTATTATATTATTTTCGTGGGCCATTATGTGACGACAGAACGCTCGAATATATTTATTATATATTATTTTGTCATTCGTCGCGTAACGTATAAATCTTAATTACTAATTAAAGAACTCTTATTCCCGTGGACACGTTCGTCTACCCGTTAATCCTTAGAATGTTTTAAGACGTTCAAATCTTCCGTGTCGTCACAAATCCCATATGTCCCTAACTTATGTGTTTATAATTCTAGGGCATACGTAAGCCGTACATGCTAACACTTGAGATTTCAAACCTCATACTTGTGTGATACTACCTACTACGCAACGCAGGTGAGTTTCACGGCCCCTTTTTACCTGTTTTATTATTGGGGGAGAAACATGCTTACACACAAACGTATTTTACTTTGTTTTCCTGTTGAGGAAGAAACAAACATGAAACACCAACTATCATACTTTTACTTGTTTTCCCCGTGGGGGAGAAACAAGTACGCAAGCCAATATTGTTTTTCCCGCCAGAGGAGAAAACATGACGCAACTAATTGATTATGGTACTTTATATGATATCACTGTTGAGACTAAGCGTAACACACTATCACAGAAAGTCCTCATCTTATATCGGACCGTTAATATGGATCTTAGCGAGGTAATGTTTAGTAGTACTACTGGGTTTGACAAGCCCCACCCGCGTTAGTCGCGCTAACTCGATCGGATATCGAACGGGTGAAATGTTAGCCTACTCACATTGGCCAGTGTTGATAGACGTGGCAGGAGGCATACAAACACAGTCAGCTTCGGTTGCGAGCGCTTTAGTAAGACATGAACATAGTTTAGCTACCTATAGATATGCATATTGAATGTACATAATTTGGCAAACACACTCTTATTGTAAACTTGAAACCTGTGAACTCACCAACCTTGTGTTGACACTTTTTCTTACATGTTTCTCAGGTCGCTAAGGCACAGGTTGCACACTTAGGACATGCATGGAGTCCTACTGTCATATCATCCATTTCAAACATTTGAAACAGTTTACTTATTTACATTGATTGACGCCTATTGCGTGTAATTACTTTCAATTTCATATTAACGTTTACGCTTCCGCATTAACTCTGAACTTTTATGTTATGACATTTTAAGTCCCATGTAGTGTCATTTGATGTAACTAATGACTGAGATCCTGGTGTGTCACCTTCTAAACGGTAAAACTCCGTTAGTGGAATTTGGCGGTGTGACAACATGTTTGCATGCTGCATTCGTGTCCCAATTGGATCCGAAGAATGTGAAAGAGTCTCTTGCTGACAACTGCTCGATTAAGCCAATGCAAGATGAACTGTCTCAATTCCAAAAGTTGCATGTGTGGGATTTAGTTGACTTGCCAAGAGGCGTATAACCAATTGGAACAAGATGGGTGTTCAAATGCAAAACGGATGATCGACATGTCGTAGTGAAGAATAAAGCAAGTTTGGTTGTTCAAGGATTTTATCAACAAGAGGGCTTGGATTACACTAAAGTATATGCCCCAGTTGCTAGACTTTAGGCAATTCGACTGTTTCTAGCTTATGCCTCCTATGTCGGCTTCAAGGTCTATCAACTTGATGTGAAGAGTGCTTTCCTGTATGGAAAAGTTCATGAGGAGGTCTATGTCACTCAACCACCCGGCTTTGAAGATTCGAATAATATCAATAAAGTGTATAAGCTTGAAAAAGCACTTTATGGTCTTCATCAAGCACCTCGGGCATGGTATGAGACGTTATCAAAACATCTATTGTCCAATGGTTTCGATCGTGGACAAATTGACTCGATCCTCTTCATTCGGAAAGCAGGAGGTGATATTCTACTCGTACAGGTGTATGTCGACGACATTATCTTTGGGTCTACAAATGAAGAGATGTGTAGGGAATTCGAACATGTGATGAAGTCCAAGTTTGAGATGAGCAACATGGGTGAATTGTCATTCTTCCTAGGTCTGCAAGTCAGTCAAAGAGAGGATGGAATCTATCTACATCAAACTAAGTATGTGCAGGACATCTTGTCAAAATACAAGAAGAATGATAGCAGTACTCATGGCATACCTATCCCTGTCAATCACGGTTTGCATCCAGACAAAGATGGAAAGGGTGTGGATTGTAAATTGTACCATGGGATGATCGGTTCTCTCATGTATCTCACAGCATCAAGGCCCGACATAATGTTTGTTGTATGCATGTGGTCAAGGTTTCATTCACAACCGAAGGAGTCTCATATGATAGCTTTCAAGAGGATCTTCAAATACTTGAATGGGAAACCCCGATTAGGTCTTTAGTACTCAAAGCAGCAGTCATTTGACCTCAAAGCCTATACTGATTCAGACTATGGCGATTGTAACCTTGATAGAAAATCAACCTCAGGTGGATGTCAATTCTTGGGAGACAGGCTAATCTCCTGGAAGTGCAAGAAGCAGTCAACGGTTTCTGTCTCAACATGTGAAGCAGAGTACATTGCTGCAGTGAGCGGTTGTTATAAGATATTGTGGATTCAACAACAATTGAGAGACTACGGCTTAAACTTCACTGGAACTCCACTGTTCATTGACAACAATGCCACCATGTCCTTCACAAACAACCCGGTGAAACATTCTAAAACTAAACATATTGAAATTCGCCATCATTTCATCCGTGATTGTGCTGAAAAGCATCTCATTGAACTTATAAAGGTTCACACGGATGACAACTTTGCTGACCTTTTCACTAAGGCGTTTGATCGAACATCTTGTCAACATGATAGGAATGTTCAATCCGGAGTGAAAACTTGTTTTTCTTAAATCAATTCAATTCATGGAAGTTAATTTTTTTATTTCTTTTAAATGTTTTATGTATAGTTCTTTTAATTTTCAAATATTTTACAAAAATACAAACAAAATAGAAAACTGAGAAAATTTCAAAGTCATTTTGAGAAAAGAGGAAATGATAGTACATCAGAAATGATCAAAACGTCTTAGATTGCACATATGGGAAATGATTGCATGCTTACTTGATTGTTTAAATTGTTGAGCTTTTAATCTGCTTATTTACAAGTAATTTAAATTGTCAGTAGGCAGTAAGCATCTTTGAATCATTAGTAGTGTGGAAATTAAATCATTACTACAACTGTGTTTGAACCCATGTTTGCTAGTGTGTGTGCGTAAAAGAATGCAAAAGATCACTATCAGTTATAGGATGTTAGATTTTGGCAATTCCTTTCTTCTGAGACCAGTTTCGGGTTAGGTCGTTATCACAATTAATGCGGTTCATCTCACTGCCCATACTCACAAGTATGCAATGAGAGATTGAATCAAGATATGTCTTGACATCAACCGTTGAGCATATATTCACCCTTGAATCACTCCTAATTAATTGAAATCAAATCCAGATAAAAGTTGTACCCCCTTACCTAAATCCTCAAACACCATATTTATTATCCTGAATCATCACACCGATATTCACTGAATAAATCACATGAAACCAAAACAAATGAATCACTCGATTCTAAATCTTATGATTCCTGATAATCCTTATGGATTCTGTTTGATTTTCCTGTGCTAATTGATGTAGCCTCATTCTGGAAATTTAGAAAATCATTGGGAAAATCTTTGATGCCTTGAGATTAGTGTAAAATTAAATTCATAGCATAATTGTGGGGCACACGTTGTAGATTTATAACTATTACCTTAACACACAAGAACATGATACTAAGATGCTTATGGTTTCAAATGTTATAATATTGCCAACTTAAATTACTTGTTTATGTGCTTATTACGTATGAATAAATTGTCACATGATCCCATATTCTTTTATGTTTATCTTGTATCATTTTTGCTATAGTATTAGCCTGATACGATCCTCTGCTCGTGTCGTTGAACAAAAATAGCTTGTGTGTGAATATGTGTATATCGTTATTCAGAAAAGCTTAAAAAAGATTTTAAGTTTGTGTAAAGTTCAAATTCCAATCAGAAAAACCAAAAATATTTGTGTTTAACCTTCGTGAATTAACTTTGAATCCTCTTGATTGAATGTGCTTATCATGTTCGTTATTTGACTTTGACTTCTTCATAATTTGAGTTGAAATTTGTGAAACACAAGGGTTTCTGCGTACTTGACAAGTGCGCAAGAATTAAACCTTGCGTACTTGTAAGTACGCAAGACTTAAGTCATGCATACTTGTCAAGTACATGAGCTTTAAGTCTTGCGCACTTGCTAAGTACGCAAGACCCAAACGTGTGGGGTATATTTACAGCACTTAGAGCATTTTTCTGAGTTTCACCCCATTTCAAAAGAGTGCACTGCTGTATACCCTGATCACCTTTTTCCTCGAAAATTTAGTGTGTTCCCAAACGGTTTTTCGTCCCGATTCTAGTTTCAACATCATCTAACTAACATTTGGTGAGAATTTAGGACCATTTCATCCATTAAATCTTGAGTTTTGGACCGATTTGTGAACTTGAAGAACTAGGTTTTTGGACTTCGATTTTTGACAAATTTTGGTTGTTTTTGACACACATTATGACTTAAAAATTGTTTAAAATCATTATTCAAGGCTCGATCATCACATAATTGTCCATAACACTCGTTGATTTTGAGTTTAACCCTTTGTTTGACCGTAATGTTCGGCGGTTAAAATTTAGGTCAAAATGACAGGTTGATAGTGCATTTTTTATGTTGGTCTTGGTTACAATGGTCGTATACATGGTTTTCGACCTACTTGCAACCCACATCATCTGCAACCTTCATAAGTTCTGATTTTTGGATTTTCAAATTTGTGCCCAAGTGTTAAGTCATGCGTACTTAACAAGTACGCAAGACATAAGTCATGCGTACTTGCTAAGTATGCAAGACCTAAACCCTACGTACATGACAAGTACGCAGGAAGGGAATTTCTGAAATTTTTTTAAGTCTGGATTTTCAGTTCTTTGTGAATGTACTATACTTGGTCATGTGTATTCAATTCCAATGACTCTTCTTGTTCTTATTGTGTTTACTGTTTGTTTTTGAAGGGTGCTACACTTGAGTACCGGGAAATCGTTGATTTCTTGAACCGCTCAAAGATAAGCTACGCTATTTCAGCAGACCCTGTCGTATCAAGACCGTACTTGGAGCAGTTCTGGGATATGGCAGAACATGAATGCACAGTAACCCCCAATGTCATTCGGGCTGCTGTGGCAGATCATGCCATTGCCATTTCTGAGGACACTATCAGGAGGGTCTTACAGTTCCGGGATCTTGCAAACGACCCAATTTCCTATCCTGATTATTTTGTGGATGGGTCTTGGAGGCAACGTATGGGATACGTAGGTGTGCAGGATTATTCATCTTACAAGAAGATGTGGGTGCTAGATCAGTGGAGGTACTTTGCCCACGTAATGATCATGTGCATTTCTTCCAGGAAGGCTGGGAAGGATGCCATGGGACATGATCTAGCAGCCGCTATGGTTGGACTGTCTCTGAATAGGGGCTTTAACTTCTCTCGATACGTCTACAAGGCTATCACTAATCAGATTGACGCAGCGGAGAGGTTTAGGTTCTTGTTATAGCCCAGATTTGTGCAACTCTTGATAAATGATGTGTTGCCTAATCTACCTGCTATTGGGGAGAGACTGCAAGTTAAGCGGGTGGCCAAGAGAGTTTTCTCATAGTTCTTAACACCAGGCAGTGTAGAACCTATCCCTGAGCATACTCCGCTCTTTGGCCACCTGATTAATGAAGCTTATATAGCACCAGCAAATTAGAGATGGTATAGTGCAGAGTCTAAGCCTGAACTCAGTGAACACAGTGATGAACAACAGGAAGAGGAGGAAGTTGAATCTGAGGATGAAGTGTCTGAAGAAGGAGGAGACGAAGAAGCGGGAAGTGGTGGTGCTAAAGAATCTGACTCAGAAGCGACTGAGTCAGATTCATCTGATTCTGATGATGCACCATCACAGTCACACCCAAGGATATTGACGAAGGTGACCTTTCCCGAGTCATCTTCTAAGAGAAAGAGACAGGAGAGTACTAGCAGTGAATATGAGCCCGATTCTGATTCGGATGCTGCTATACAGAGACGCACAAGAGAGAGTATAAACAAGCGTCGGGGGGATAGGCCACACCTAGCTATCCCTCGTGAGGTAGAAGTCAGTGCTCATAGGCAAGCAAGTGTAACGGCTGCGAGTATTGACTCCACTTCTACCTCACCTTCACAACAGCTTTATAGGCGACAAAGGAGGAGGCCATAGGTAACATCTGTTGAGGCTACTACTATTATCACAGAGGAGGTTCCTGTGATAGTGACCCTCCCTATACAGTCTGTCCTGGTGGCGGTGACGACTCCTATTCTCACTGAATCTATCACCATCACCCCCAACCTCCTTCCAAAAAACAACCATCCCTACAACCACCCTCCAACACATCAGTGAACCCTTTCCTGACTTTGACTTCACCCAGGGGTTCGATTTTAGAGAATTATTTTCCTTCCCGACCAATCAAGCCTAAGCATCGTCTTCTAGGGGATCTGATCCTCGTGATACCCGGATCACTACCCTAGAAACTCAAGTAACTGGACTTCTTGAAACGCTACGGAAATCGAGAGAAGAATCTGACAAACAACAGGGGCAGATAAACTCTCTGATTGATGAGGTAGCCGCGCTAAAGAAACAGCTGGCGGCTGATGACAAGCAGCGTTTAGAGCATGATACTATGGTGAAACTGGTCTGTCATATGGCCAAGATGCTTGCTGCTTAGGGGGAGAAATTGAAGGAATTATTGGAGAAGCAATCAACCAAGCCTAGCAGTGAAGAGTCTTGTCACTTAGTTGACCTAACTAAGGGAGATGATCAGGACAAGGATCCTGAAGCCGGAACAAGTGGAAGTGAGCAGGCTTTGGAGATTGTTCCCATTTCTGTCGTGCCTATGGTTGAGGGGGAGTCCACTCAGAGTGAAGGTGGAGGTGATGCTTCAGGTGGTAATAAAGGAAAGTCGGTGGCTGATGTGATCATACTACTAGAGCCGGACTATTTCAAGGAAGCACAGATCTATGCTCTATGCAATTTGGAAGAGGGAGAGATCGAGTCTGGTGATGATTGGGATGAGGAGGATGAGGATGTTGTAATCGAAGTTCCCAAGGGCGATGGGGAAGGAGGGTATGAGTTTGAAGATGGAGAGATTTTCGAAGCTCCATCCTTTGAAACTCATCTTAACACAGGTTCAGTCGAGGCTGCTAGTACTGTTGAGGCGTCAACTGAAGCCTCTTCTGCCAACCGTACACCTGTGGATCTAGAGGCACAGAAAGACAAACATATGCCTGCAAGTTCATCGAAGGATCAGGCTACTGTCTGGCAAAAGACATCAATCATAGAAAAACATGGAGTGACAGGGATGATCTTAGCTGTGAGGTTCGAGGAGGACAAGAAGTTGTTTGCAATCAAGCGAGCCGGGGGGTTTTAATACTTGAAACCAACCAATGAAGCTTTCAACTCCTTGCCAAGATACGACCTCGTAAACCTAGCAAACCGAGAGCTGCTGGGTCACTCAAATCACGCAGTAGCGATGGGTTTGTGGCAGGTTCTGCAACGAGAGAGAAGTTCGAGGTGCTTAAGCCTTAAGTGCCCAAGCGAGTCAGGGACAAGAACATTAGACATCCTGTGACTCATAAAAGCTTAAAGAAACTGGTGTACAAGCCAGTGCTGTGTGAAACCAGGATTCCCCTGAGCAAGTTATCTCAGGATATCCTCGGTAACATATACTACTGGTACATAGATCCTAAATCGGGCGAGGCAGTGGTGATTGGAAAGGTGTGGTCCGAGAGTGGAAGCTTAGTACCAAGGGAACTGATCAGAGTTTTTGATGAAGTCTGCTTCATAAAATTATTCTGTGAAAGATCTGGAGGCGCTAGCTAACAAGTACTGCATGTACACGGACGAAGATGGAAGCTAAAGCTGGGGAGCTGGGGAGCTGTGAAGACCGAAGACAATCCAGAGCTGTTGTCAAGGGGGAGTTTGTTGAAGAACTTTTATGTGACAAACACTCTAGATATTGTCTTAGCTTTTGTACTTGTCTTGTATGTATTAGTCTTTGTATCTTAGTGTCTGTATGTATTAGTTATCGAGTTGTATTTACTATTGTATGTACTCGTTGTCCAGATTCTCTAAGTGTTTTGCGCACTTAGCATGTGCGCAGGAGTTATCTCCTGCGTACTTAGCAAGTACGCAAGAACTCTCTGCATACTTGCTAAGTACGCATGAGCAGTTTGCCCTGCGCACTTGCTAAGTGCGCAGAGCCCAGGTCTAGTATAAATAGGCAAGGTTAACAGAACTTATGTGCGCATTCATTTTGTAACTTTTCTGTAACCGGCTGAGATTATAATAGACGAAGTTTGAAAGTGATTTTGTTGTCGGTTTACTTTGTGTTGCTTGATTCTCTATCTAGTCACGGGATTCCGCACCCGGTTAGACTAGTCACACACCCACACGTAACGATCTGATACACCCGGGGATCTACAGAAAATGACGCCTAAAAGCTTTATAAGCATACAATGTGTTGTCACTAAAATAATATTGTATATGACGATTGCTAGAAGCCTCACGATCCCCCTTAATTCAAACTCGTCTTGTAATCGGATGTGAACATTCGATATGAGAGAGAGAGAGAGTTTTGTTATTTAAGAAAATTACATAAATGATCCTTTTATGGGTAAAAAAACAATATTGTTTTCATATGCAAAGCACATGACTAGAGTTAATAAAAAAATTAACTCCAGTTAATGGAAAAGACAAATATGTGCAAATGTTTTTAAAAAGGTCATTCAGTATAATTATTGAAGCAAAAGAAAAATATATGCAGTTTCATATATAGTTATAGAACATAATTTGTAATTTAACCTACAATAAATTATAAAAACTAGTCGTTTTAACAACTATATTTGACCATAACGGCTAATATATTATATGTTTGTTTGATAATTAATATTTCTATTTTTATATTTGTAAAATCAACTTTTTTATAAAAGATTTAAATGACTATCGTCACACCTCCACCATAGAGACAGAATTAATTTTATTTTTTATTGAAAGGGAGACATAATTAATTAGGGAATTAATTAGAGGTGACATCACATTTATAGAAATCAAAGACCACATATGACAAATTTAATTACTTGAAATTCAATGAAAACCAACCCATTACAAATGTGCAAAACTCAACATTCAATACTAACAATTACTATTCAGCTATTTTTTTTAACGGTGTGGGCTTAACTGGCACGTCCCATCAAAGGAGGCTCGTACATCAGTCTACCCGAACATCTCCCAAGGAATTTGAAATCTGCAGAGGATGTTCCAAGTTTTTATGAAGTGCACCTTACAAGATTCGAACAATGACCTCCACATAGAGGAAATCATTTGGAAAAACCCCCTGACCACCAAGGCAGAACCTTGAGATACATTTTATTTTAAAGTCTTGAGCTATTTCATTCATTCTTTCTTGTTTTAGAACTTTCTTAAAATCTTAAATTTCTCCAATATTACCAAACCTAAACAAAAACCATTTTTTACTTCAACGGTTTCACTAACAAGGACATTGTCCCCCTTAAAGTCCAACATGCTTTGCGAGTATCCTTTTTAGTAAAATTGTCCTGGATATGGAAGTGCACTTTGACATGACCTGTCACACCCCAGCAGACGGCGGAATACGTCGGGGCAGGACATGTAGATTGTTCAATAGCACATGGTCAAACTAAAGTTTCATATATTAATTGAATCCAAATTTTCATAACACTTGTTCAACAAAACATATGCAATTATACAAAAGGAAATCAAGGTACACCATAAATGTTCAATTCATTATTTAACTAAGTCCTCAATCCTATGTGTAGCATCTTGTAAATGATTTCAAAAGTTAATACCTGAAACATGATAAAAATGAGAGGGTCAACTATAAATAGTTGGTGAGCATACATAGGTTTTTGACATCACAAATAAAGTTCAAAAATCTTTTATACAATTCATACGATACATGGTATATAAAGCATTTATGGAGAATCTATAGTTAAACTAAGTATACAATCAAACCTTGTGACTGTTGTGAGGTATAACCCGCATGTTACCCTAATGTAATGTCGGTAACAAACACCCTAACCGGGTGGACTTGTCAGATGCAATAGATCTATCAATGTTAACCGTTGGCTTGTACTGAGTTAACATTATACTAATGTCATGTATATGTAGTCTTAACTTATAGCATTCAAGCATAAAGCACAAATAACACATAGCATCATATTATTGAATTGTATATGAGTAAATTGCAAAGATTTCAAAGTGTAATCATGTTTCACCATAAAAAGTGTAAAATGTAAAAATGGGCTATGTAAAACTCACTTGTATCAAATGTGAAGGCAACAAGAGCAATTATGTAGCTCAAGTGATTCGCAAAATCACAAATTAACCTAGATTGAAATGTATGAATTTGAATTAATAATGTGCACCAAGTCTAGGTCTTGTTCCAAAGTTCATACGGTTTTGATATGTAACAAAGGTTGAGTCGTTTCATGTAAAAAAGTGTAGGTTGATAAAAATATAAGTTCAAAGTAATTTGTAAAAATAAAATTGTCTTAGGGTTTAATTAAAATAAATAAATTCTTTCTTTTTTTAAATAATGAGTCTTTTAAAAGAAATGTGACATTTTGTTTATTGGAAATAAATAAATTTATTTTATTTATTTATAGTGTAAATATATATATATATTAGTACACAAATACTTTGAATAAAAAGAAATAAATACTTTTAAATAAATAAATATTTTCTATAATGCTTTATGGTTTTGTAAAACATGGTAAAAGTATTTTATAAAATAGGTATTTTGTTATACGATTTAATGGTTTAATCTAAAATAACCTTTAAATTGGTTTTATAGTGAATAATGATATTTTTAAACTACTTAGATTGTAAGATAAAGGTTTTAGGTTTAAAATTATATTTCTTTGTACAAATTTGTTCTAGATAATGTTAGGTTTTATAAAATAATTTTTATAGAATTTAATTATTGTGTAAAACTGTTTTTTTTTAGAAACAGACCACCCGGTTCGAACCTGGGTGGCTGTTGTGTGAGGCAGCCGTGCAAACCACTGGACCAATGAACGTTTCTGCGATGTAAACCCGGTCAAAAATATATTTAACTTGATAATAATAGGGGACCGGATCTGGATTCAAGGCGTGCGTAAAAAGGGTCGGACTTGTGGGTTTTGAACCCACGCCACTCAGTCCAATGGTGCAAGGTCTTAACCAGTTGGGTCGAGTGGTATCGATGCTATAATTTGGAGTTTAAATGTATTAATTCACTAACCAATTCAAATCGAAATCCCCTTTTACATTCGTATGAACAGGTTTAAGGAATTTACAGAAATTGAACCCGATTTGGATTGGTTTCAGTAAATTGATAAGGGGCTTTTGATGCATGGACATAAACGAAACAAATGACGTAACTCATACCTGAAATACGTAATGAAGGTTGTTGGCTAGAGAGCAGGGGCGACTGTTCTTGATGTTCGATCGGTAAGTAGAGGTGTAATGTGGTTCAATTGAGTGCTCTGAGAGTTTGTTGATGTTTATGCGAAGGTGTGGGGGTCCTTTTAATTGTTCAATTTCGTTTTAATTACACGATTCGATTCGTGGTTCGAGTATGACAGCAATGTGCGTAAATCCATTTGTATGAGAATGAATTGGGTCGCGAAATCAGTTTAAATGCATGAGGAATTAGCCTACGCGTGATTTGCGGGATTGAACGCGTTTCAATTCCTGGATTGGAGGTTTTATTCGACACGGTTTGACTCTGATTAGTCAAACTGTTTGAATTGATTTGAATCTCGGTTTTTGGTCCCGTAAATTGTTAACTTGGGTCGTTAGGAAGGTCTAGAATCGATTAAGCACAGAAGGAAAGTCTCCTACTATTTGATTTGGTCGAAATCAACCCTTTATTACAAGGCATCTGGGTTGTTTGACTTTTAAAGTCAAATTCGACGAATGGGGGACAAAAATTGAATCAAATGGGGTCAAGGTTGGTTAAATCTTGATGAATTGGTTCAAAACCTAGGTTAAAGGTTCAATTGCAAGGGTGGGGGTTCATGTTGAGGGTTCACGAGATTTAAAAAAAAATGTTTTATTTGTAGGTAATTTTATATAAAATTATATTTATAAAAATCATAACACCTTAAACAATATTTGTTTTATTTTGATTACTTTATAAAAGTTGCATTTTTATGAAATTATAATTTGTAATAATGATTTATTCAATAAAGTTAAATATACCTATTTATATTTGTAAATAAATGTGTGTATTTAAAAGATATAAAAAAAGGCATGGTTTAACAACTCATATGCTTTACTTTGGTTATAACAGAAATGTTTGCTTAAATATATATATATATATATATATATATATATATATATATAAATACATGTGTTATGCATAATAAGAAAATACTATGTAAATGTAAGGTTTGGAAAATTTGAATTTATTTATGTTAAAGTAATAATTATGGTGACATGTTATGTTTGAACAAGTACAAGACTTCAAGTGCTTAAATAATAAAATGAATAAAGGAATTTTAGAGCCTGAAAATCATGGATGTTACAGTATCCCCATGTTGAGGGAATTTCGTCCCGAAATTGAACTAGTAGGGGTTACTGACTCAGGAAAGAGGTGATTTTTGATTCTCCACGAGTTTTTAATTGTCGGTTTGAAGAGTATAACTAATAACAAGGTTCAGATCTGTTTCTCATAGTCAGACACGAATAATGACAACGGATTTAGTTTTTTTGAAATGAATTTAAGGAGAAAAACTATCGAATAATAATTTGGATTATATAGGTGAAATGCATTACTTGAAATGGATTTGATAGAAATTTGACGATCAGGGTTTTTTTTAAAGAGATTTCACAAACATTGACCCGTCAAACAACATAAAACTTTACGTGACACGAATAACGCTACTTCTGATAATATGACAGGAACACTTATATATAAGAAGTGCCAGCGGCGTATCCACCATGCCCCAATCATATCACATTAGTTTCGTTACTATATATCCCGATAGGTTTTACATCATAACACATGACAGAATTTGCTATATTTTACATTCGCTGATTTTTTGTGTGCCCCGTAATTATCTAAATCGTCGCATGGTCCGTATAGTTCATCCCATTGTGTGTGTGGGTAACACAAAATCACTTAATTCGTAACTATTGTTTTTACGTATGTGTTGCTATTAAATAGGTAGTAGAGTAAAATCAGGTACTAAAGAGTAATAACGTGGCATAATTTAGGGTTCCATAGCTTTCTCATGTTTGAACAAGAATACGTTAAACCCCGAGTAGCTTTCATGGATAAGGTGAATAATCATGCCTTGTGTATGATGCACTTAATCAATTGCAACAATGTAACCTATCTAATTCCATGTATAATGTAAGTACTCAAGTTTCCATATGTGATCTAGTGTTATGTACATTGTAAGCAAATAGGTTTAAGGTATAATGTGAGTAATGTAACATCATGTATATTGTATACTGTGAGCAATTTGGTATCATGTACTTTGTGAACAAATAATATTTACGTATTATGTGATCAATCCAGTATAATGTATATTGCAAACAAACAAGTTTTATGTATCCTATGATTAACCTAGTATTATGCACATTGTAACCAACTAAGTTTTATGTATCATGTGAATGTTCATTTGTAAGTTATTGGATCTCATGAGTAATGTAATCTATCGAATTTTGCCAGTGATATTACTTGGTGCTTATATACAATGTGGGTAGTCAAGTTTTATATTTTCAGATTCGTCAGTGCTTATACGAATGGTAAATGGCAATATGATTCATCTTCTTGAAGTTGGCTAGCAAGCTCAAAATTTTTTGGTGACAACCGTAGTAGGTGTAAATAGTTCAAACACTGACATGATAACGTAAATGATTACAATGTGTAATTTATTCTCGACTTAATCTCTATTCGACTCCATCTTGCATTAGCTTCAACTGGTTTCATTCACTGCCTCGGTGTTGACTTGAGTTTCGTTGGTGTTTATGTTGAAGGCACGCCCACGAGCACCACCTTGGTTAGTATTGGCAAGTTTTGGGCATTGGTGTCAGTAGTGGTTTGGGTTACCACACTCAAAACAAGCATGTCCGTTGGTAATAGCCGGAATTACTTGATTGGCTTTGCTTCCCTGGTCAGCTTAATTAACCGGTGGTCTAAAGTGGCAATAGTTGGCTACATGACCATACCTTCCACAACTAGCACATAAACGGCATGGTACGCTCGAGACATGATGGTAATTGCATGTGTTGCACAAAGGGCTGCTGCCCACATATTGCTTCTTGACCATGTTCTGAGTCATAGGGGCAACCTGGTTGACTGGATGGCTGGAGTAACAACAACAAAGTTTTTAGCCATTGCTTCTTGTTGTAATTTGATACTTTTGGTTTCCTGACGCCTGAGGTTGTAGAGTTAGTCAAGTCTAACGGGCCATGCATAGTTATGCTATGACCTCAAGATCTATGAATGTAGTTTTTAAAAAACTTAGGGGACGTTTGGTTCGTAGAATGATTATGATGGAATTGAATTGTTTAAAAGGAATTGATATTTGAAGGAATTGAAATTAATTCCATTGAAAAATAATAAGTTGTTTGTTTGATAAATTAACTAAAAGAATTAGAATATAAGAAAATTTGAAATTACAGAAATAACCTTTAGCGCTCTCTTCATAATAATTGTTTACGTTTTTTTTTTTACATTTCAAAATTTTAAATTATGTTCGTGTTTCAATTTCAATTTTCTTTATGTTTCTGTTTTCAAGAACATTTATGGTGTTTTGGATTTTAGACTTATGCTTGGTTTGTTTAATAAAATGGTGAATATGTTGTTTTGGGTATCTATCCCTTTGGTAGTGTGAGAAAAAAATTATCGCATGTCTTTTAAATATGGGCTTTGATTTTGGTATAAAAGGGTATTTTGGTAATCTTTTAATATTTTATTGGAATATTTATAATTCCTCACATGTGAGAAGGAAAGTGAGACTTCTTAGGTTGATGGAAAATTTTCCAATTCCACATCTCCACCACCGACAGAAGGAAACCCGCATAGGTGAGAAAACCTCTTGGCCTAAACTTAACCCCCTTTTTGTCACAAGTGGAACTTGAACTTAAGACCTCCCATTTTAATGAAATATTGAAACCCCTTCAATTATTTGAAGGAAACGATATTAACATTCTTTTTAATTTGGGAATGAATTCAACAGAACAAATTGGAATCTATGACCACTCACCATCGTTGCATCCACCCCCTCGCACCCCCCGCTACCACAGACACCGTCGTTGCATCCACCCCCTCCGACCACCCTGCCACCGTCGTCGTCACCACCGCCATCAACACGGCAACTCCTCATACTGCCTTCTCCGTCATTACCACCACCTCCGCCGTCACACGACCACCCCTTCCCCCCACACCGCCACTAACCATCGACCCGCCATCGCTTGGTTCACATAATCCAATAGAATTTGAATTCTCTTTCTTAATGTGTTTGATTTGCAGAATTTGTTGAAATTGTAATTTGAGTTTTATTCTTGGTATGTTCAGCTAACAAATGAAGTGGAATAAGAATGTGAATTAATTCACTCATATTCCTTCATGTTAATATATAGGAATTCAACCAAAGTTAATGGAATCCTCAACCTCTCATCGTCGGCACATCCATCACCCACGTTGTCTCCCCCATCCCGCCGCTGCCTCACCCCGTCACCCCGCCACCGGCCACCCCCTTCACCCCCATACCACGACTACCAACACAATGCCTAAATTAAAGCTGAAGGAGAATAAGATTTGAAAAGTTGCACCTTTTAACAAAATGCAAAGTTATAACATTCGACAATGGTGGTGGCAATCGATCAATTCAACTTTTTTGGTTCTTGAATGAGGTGATGCATGAATATATTTTAGAAAATGAAATTTCAATTCGGTTTTGGCAAGTGTTACGTTATTTGTATTTTCTTGTCATTGTTAGCTAGAATTTTGTATTATTGTTGTATTTTTATTTTCTCTTTTAGTTCTTGCATGATGGTTCCGACCGTGAAGACGATGTTTGCGGTGACGACCAATAGAGGTGCGGCAGCACCAGTCGGCTGGAATGACGGCAATGGAGGTAGGCATGACGACACCAATAGAGGGTGACGGTGGTGGCTCGTCGAGGCAGTTTTGGTTTTTCCCAAACACGAACACGAATCTGTTTATACCTCCTTAACACGATAAGACTTGTTTAAAAACATATGATTAAGAACCTGTTTAGTGAAACAAGTATGTTTAGAAAGGTACTAACAGTTAGTGAAACATGTAAAAACCTACATATAATATCATATTTTAATATTTTTTATTTAAAAAAAATCTTAACAGGTAAACATGTATTTTACCCGTTTAGACACGAAATTTAACATGTAGATTAGTGTCTACTTGTTTAGGACATGAAACACGATAAGGCTATACACGATACCTGTTAAGATCTTGTAGGTTCGTGTCGTGTATTCGTGTACGTGTCTAAAATTGCCAGCCCTACAATAATGATAAAAGTTTTAGGTTTATCAATAGTAACTAGTTTTATCTCGGTCAGGGTAAGCTCGTCTCATGGCTTGCTCATTAACTGGCTCGTTGGATCGCTCGTTTGGCTTGTTTATACATATTAATAAATAAATGAGTAAATACCATAAAAAAATTGAAAATAATACAAAAAGAATCTCTCTTCTAATAAAAAAAACTAAATGATTTTACTATTTGGCATCACCATATTCCATCTCATAAATTTCCCCCCAAAAACCACATTTATATCCTCTATTTAATACTTTCATATTTATCCTCTTTTTTTTTAATTACATAAATAAAACATTTTCATCATTCTTATCATTTGCTCATATTTTTTTTAAGTTATCATCAAAATTTAATATTTAAAAAGAAAAGTCAACAATTAAAAAACAAGAGATTAAAAAAAAACAAGTTTTTAAAGTTTTTTTATTAAAAAAATGATTTTTTAAAATTTTATCATCAAAAAACAAGATTTTTTTTTTATTTTACATATAACATTTGAAAATACATAGTTTGTATTTTAAATAAATATGTGTTAGAATAAAGTTTACTAATATTTAATTAGTAGTTTTTTTAATTAAATTTGATATTTATAAATAAATATTTTATATTGATTTATAAATTTTAATATTTAGTTTTTAATAAAATTAAGAAACTTGTAAATATTTATTTTTAAAAGTGTAATATATATTTTTTTAAACGATGAGATTTTTTTTTCAAAAACATGTTTACAAGTTTCAATTATAATTTATTAGTTTTAAATTTTTCATATTTAATTTTAGAATTTTAAATTAATTGTGTCGAAATATTAAGGACTGAAATTTTTAAAATTTGGAGTTTTAAATTTTGAATTTAAAATATGATATATTGTTGAAATTTAAATTTTTTTTGTATCATTTTTATTTTTTTAATGAGAGATTTAGCATTAAAAGTTTAGCGAGATTTTTCTCATACAAGTACACATAGTATTCGTCAATCAGAGCTTCTTAATGATGATTTTGATGAAAGTTTATAATCTCCTGATTTTCTAAATGGACTTACATTATCAGGTTTGTCAAGACATAAATTAGTTTTAAATGTTAGTATTCCAGTTATGTTATTAATAAATATTGATGAAAAATGATTTATGTAATGTAACAAGTCTTTAGGTAAAATCACAAGGTAATCGCGTTATAGAAGTGAAGATTATATTTTGAAGCAACATTGATATACAATTTTATCCCTGTAAGTGGGTTAACATATTCAGACAAAAGAATTTCATCAAAACTTTAAAGAAAAAATATACAATTGTTGTATTTTTGCAATAACCATAGATAAAAGTTTAATGCAATCATTTTCAAATGTTGGTTTGTATTGAAAGATCCAATGTTTATTCATGAGCAGCTTTATGTTGCATTATCAAGAGTTAAAAGTAAGTAGAGATTGACTCAAACTAATAATCTTTGGTAAACATGAAAAAATTACCAATATCATGTCAAATGTTACATACAATGAAGTATTTTCAATTTTATAAATAATCATTGCAAGGTTTCATTTAACATGTAATTTAATGTATTGTAAAAAGTGCATAAATTATTAAAATGAATTTTCATGTATTTTTTGATGTTTTAATTATTCTCATCTATATAATCTTAACATGTAACAAAATAAAAAATTTACAAATACAATATCAAATTTGTATAAAAAGAGATGTTAAGATATTTATCAATATAATCTTAACGTTTCACACCGTGTAACACACGAGGTTAAAGCTAGTAGATATAATATTTATATACTTTGAATTTATCTTAGTGCCTCTCGATGACTTCATTTTAAAAAAAACTTTAAAAATAGTATTTTTTTTTTTACAATGTTAATACTAGAATAAACAAGAGAGAAACTCATTCACTCATATACCATGGTATGTTTTACATATACAATATATATAGTGGCGTAGAGATTGAAACCGACTCTATAAATAAATGTATTACTAATGGGGGTATAATGTCTGTATTAAGCGTGTGAAAGTGGGGTTTCACAACACTCCCCCTCACACATATTACCGCTATTATACACTATTAATAACATATTTCATGATGATGATAAATCGGTACTTCAGGACTGAAAAATATAAACTGATACTACTAGATCAGTTATGTTGTCTCGTTAAAAACCTTACTAAGAAAACCCAATGGGAAAAACTTAGATAAGGGAAAAAGAGTGCAGCATGTATAATTATCCCCCTCAATTTAACAAATATATATCTTTCATCATGTGGAGTATAATCTTCTGTGACAATTGCCTGATTTGATCTTTGATGTAATCTTCTTTGATTTGTCGAGCATGTTACATTGTCTTCATAGTGTACTCAGACTTCATCGACTCCAATCCGCTCTTTTCTTGAATATGTTGAATCATTGGCCTCCACAAGTAAAATGTATCTAGATTGATATTGAACTTTGTGCAAGTCTAATAAGTATTATGCATCTGTATAGCCAACTAGTTTAGGACACCATATTTTCTCGTAGAACAATCCCATATCTCGAGTCCCGTAAGGATATTAACTTATCCTTTATTATGCTTAGCAATGCTGCCTCATTAAAAACATTGCTAGAAAAACCATATGGGACAAAACCATAGCAAAAGGAAAAAGAGTGCAGCTCGCACTTTCTCCCCCCGAGATATGTTACTGTTATACTTCAGGATGATGTTAAACTGGTACTTTAGGGCTTATAAGATAAACTGATGCTACTAAATCAGTTATGTTTCCTCTTTATAAACCTTACTAAGAAACCTAAAGGGACAAAACTTAGTGAAGTGGAAAAGAGTGCAACATGTAATATTATTACTATAATTCACTAGCACATGTACAAGAATGCAATCATGCTTAAGTACGGTACTTGTGGACCATGTACTTCTTCACCCTCTTCTTTGGTGAAGTAAGGATCTTCGTGTATGTTTAACATCGGATAATCATGGTTGTGTTTAGCAGATAAATTTTGTCCATATTAGAATATGTTAACGTCTTCTAGATGTAATTTGATTTGTGGACACATATACAATCTCATATATACTCGATCATCGCGTTGAGGAATAATTTAGTCATGTCAAAATTCTCACTCTAGTAGTTCGACAGAGTCTCTCGATGATGCTTAGATCATCACTGTAAACTGCGATTATAATTAACTTCAAGAGTGAAATTTTGATAAATAGATATGGTTGATATTTATCAAACTTATACCCCTCATTTTCAAACTATATACTAAGTAGATTTTACCACATACGACCAGTTTTCTTGAGATTTATTTCACACATGTCGGGGTACTAATTATAATGCTTCAAGTATTTCTAACCGTTTAGGGATTTTCAAGTAGATGTCACTTTAAGCTTTTCATACAAATATGTGGTGGCAACATCCGTAAGTTTTTTGAAGTCCTACTAAGATTGCGAGGCCGGTTGAACATCTGAAGGTTATCACATCCACTACAGGGAACACGTTTCCTCGTAATCAACTTTTGGGATTTGGGAAAAACCTTTGTGTTACAAATCATGCCTACATACATCACATAATCTCATAATTTTCGTTTCTTTTTTTTTAAAGACACCCACTTATAACCTACTAGTTTGACATCTATGGGTGTTCAAACTACACGTCCGAAAACGTTTCGCTTGTCATGCAAATTTAGTTAAGTATTTTAGGCATCTTGCCATTTTAGGCAGTCACCTCTGTGTATGTACTCTTACAGAGTTTTAGATACGTAATATTTTTCTTCGATTACATTTGTTGCTATAACATTTGCAAATATTTCAAACATGTGTTTTATTTCGGTTCCATATTGTACAATTATGTACATAATTTATAGAGACCTCATATTCATTTAATACCGGTGATATATTCCTTTTTCGAGACATTATCATTTTCTTCTAGAAATGTATTAGTCTCTTCTAGGACATTAACCTTTTCTAGGTTTCATCAATAACATCTTCTAGGGTTTTGAATGTATCCTCTTATGGGTCTTCAAGGATTATATCAATAACCACTTCTAGGGTTAGTTTTATAACCTTTTTCTAAGGTTTCACCAACTGCGTTATTTTGCTCTTTTGTTTTTTTTAGGTTATTATCTTTGGAACCATTTTATTTCCCATGTTTTTTTACATGGTAATCCTTATGGGATTACTTCAATTCGAGCAAATGTATTTGATACTGGTGTATGTGACTTTGTCACTATGTTTGTGTTTGTGAATGCATCTTGTAATTGATTTCCTATAATTTTGAAAATTTATGCTTTTTTGGACTTTAGATTCACATTGAACACTTCGGGGAATTTTGAATAGTGATGATGCATTCCATGTTGTTTCTTGTGTTACCAGTCTTTCCTTATTCTTATCTCCCCTTAAGACTGGGAATACAGTCTTATTTAGTTGACAGTCGTGCTGTAAAAATGTCTCATTTTGGTGCATTATGGTTACAGTATTAGTAAGAAGACTGCACACAACCAAATATTTATAGTTGAGACAAACTTGGTTCTCTTCTAGAGACCAATTGTAATGGGGAGTATTCATGATCCGCAGTTGGTCTTAATCTAATCAGTGCAGCAGCATGCAAAATCGCATGCCTCCATGCAAATTAATTGTAATTTGCGTCGCATCAGAAGCGGTCTAGTGATTAACTACAATCATTTAATTAAAGATTAAGCTAAACCTTTTATGTGTGAACATGAGCTACAAGATTTTCAGCATTTATCCCAATCGACATACAATGGTTATTGAAAGTTTGGGATGTAAATTCTCCTGCATTATCCATCCAAATATTTTTAATTTGATTTTCCAAAAAATTAACTCTCAATTGTAGGATTTTACGCTGATAGTCGGGAAAATGCTACATTCTGGGTAGCTAAAATATTCTCATGTGATCATATAGAATTAAATCTCTTTAAGGTTATAAAATTTTAAAATAATTCAAATAGAGATTTATAAGCCCGCATATGTCATCTTAAATTATTTTTAAGAATAAAAGGGATTCTTGCAAGAGTTATTTTCGGAGGGCCAAAAGTTTGATTTTTTGAGGGAACCCACTACACATAACAAGTATATTTGTAGCAAATCTTTTAGATTATTGAGAGGGTGTCCATTGACACTTTTTGTTATTCATATAATCATGATGCTACATGGATGATCTATTTAATCATGGCTAGTAACTTCTGGTTACTTATCATATATAATACCATGAAATTTATTTTGTGATATATATACTAGTTGGTAAAACCTTATTTTGCAATATAGTCTTCTGGCTATATTTGTCATGTGTAATTTGAGATATTTGTATCACTTTCGGAGTTGTATTGACTTTAAAATCTTAGTGAAGTCAATATTAATGATCTTCGAGTATTTCATGAAGCCACGTTCTTGGTATTGCTATGACAGGAGCAGGTTAAAAGTGTGAAACGTGGAGAACGTATTTTCAAGCATGTTAATATTAATGATGCTCTATTCACGTAATGTGGATAAAACCAGAGTTGTATTGACTTAAAATCTTTTAACCATGGTTGGAGAAAAACATAGCGACCTTTTGGGTGGAGGACCAACCTCTTAAGGTTAAACCTATCTTTAAGACCCCGAAACAAGTTAAGATTTGTGTTGTCAGGAGTGTGGAGAGCGACAAACTTGAGTTATGGAATGATTTGACAATGTGCCAGTAATGAATGATTCATTGTAGTTACAAACGAGTCTTTGTATACTTTGAGAGAACTTCGGGTTCTCGTAAAGTAAAAATAAACTACAAATTATGTGAGTTTATTATATATTAGAGTGTATACTTTGAGCTAAATTATTGCTACTAACTACATTCTATAATATGTGTATGAAATTAATTGTCTAGTAAGTAGTAATAATTACATGTCTAATAAATAGTTCATCATAAATTTACCAATATCAACTACAAAAACAATCCATTATAATTCTTGAAATTATATATATTGAATGCAACCACATGCCACGCCTTCAAAATTAGCCCATAGATTGTATTCAACAAATATTATATGAACAATATAAACTTTGTTACTAACTTTTGAGCATCCCCGTCATTATAGAAAACTTAGATGAATTTTATTTTATTTTTTTAATTTTTTTTAAAGAGTCGGTTATTATACTTGACCTCACATTTGAGGACGAAATAAAATAGTTATGAATTATTGGATTTTAATAATTACATCTTATACCAATTGGCTAATAATAATCTCAACTGATAATATTCTTACCACCGGTCCCTACTTTCAAACTATTTTTTTACATTGGACCCCCGGTTAAAAAAAACTTAACGCCGTTAGAGTTTATATGACGTGGACATCTACAAACCGTCGGAAAGTCGAGCCAAGCTAGCAGTGGTCTTGTGTTGGCTTTTGAAATTGGCTTTGGTGGTGTTTAACTGGTCTCGTTAAACACCACCGTTGTCTCTGTTTGGACTTTCTCGACCCATGAGACCATTTAAACACCACCAGAGCCAATTTCAAAAGTCACCACGAGACCACTGCTAGTTTGGCTCGACTTTTCGACGGTTTATAGATGTCCACGTCATATAAACTCTAACGGCGTTAAGTTTTTTTAACGGGGGGTCCAATGTAAAAAAATAGTTTGAAAGTAGGGACCGGTGGTAAAAATATTCTCAGTTGGGATTATTATTGATCAATTAATAAAATGTGGGATTATTAAAATCCAATAATCCAATAGTTATTATCAAAAAAAAAATTAACAGAGGATGAAATGTAATCACTCAATTGTCTATTTTTTTTAAATAGTATCAAAATAACAACTATTTTAATAATTATGATAATTATGAATAAGATAAAATGAGAATTAGCAAAACCGTTGACCACAAACTAAAGAAACATAAATTTAGTGATATTTTATTCATAATATTTGTGAACGTTATGGTGTGGTTAATAAGAATTAACTTCATGATTAATAATAAATAACTCACTCTTGTAAGTTATACGCAATGTAGTCGATAACACCGATATCTCAGGGATATCTCGGTGGTATCTCGGATATCGGCCCATTTGTAGAATATCGGTGCCGAGAATATCGGCGATATTCTAACTTCAAAATATCGGTGTTTTGACCGAGATTATCGGTTTGACTAAGTTGGGCCTTTTTGATATTAGTCTACCCATTCCACTATTAAAAAGTGTTAGCCCAACTTCAAAACCATAGACAAAAGCCCAAAACCCATGGAATTAAATGACCTAACAAGCTGCTAAGATGCAATCGGAGGTTCCCACACTGCTCGGCTGCTGAGTGACTTGCAATCCAACTCCAATCGGGCTTGTTTGGCTGCAATCGAGCAATGGCAACTCCAATCGCACACCCAAACAAGCTGCTGACTTGCAATCTAACTCCAATCGAACTCCAATCTACCAACAGAAACTCACTAAGGTACTGTACTACTGTTTCTTCTTCTTATTTCTCTGATTTGCAACTTATTTGATATAATTCAGCTGCTTTAATTGAATGTTAAGTTATTTGTTGTTGTTGAGTGATTTCAATGTTGTTAAATTGAAAAACTGACAAGGTACTATTATTAAGTTATTTGTTGTTGTTGACTGATTAAATGTTGTCCAATATTATTGCCAAATATTGATAAGTTTATTTGAATGTGTGTATGTATAATAATTCTAATAAATGATGAAGTTCATCATGTTTACCGATTTGATAATGGATGGTCCAAGTCCAACAACTCCATCTTCACATGCATCTGTAGACCCTACAAACACTAATACAATGTCGTCTGATGCAAACACCCCCTCAAATTGTTCAAATAAAGATATGGCATGGGAATGGGGAGAGTGTAGAGATACCATGAAAAAACAATGTGTCTAGTGCAAAATTTGTGGTCACAAGATGAGTGGAGGAATCACACGACTGAAGCAACATCTTACTCATACCGGAGGATAAGTCAAAGGTTGTCCGAAAGTGACCGTGGATATCCAGAAGAGAGTCATGGCATCAATAAAAGAAAAAGAAAAGATACAACTAGAAAAGAAAAGAAATTTGCATATTCTTAGTTCGCAGTCGGTTAATGTTTCTAATGAGGATGAGGAAGATCAAGACGATGTACAAGAAGTTCGTATAAAAAAATGTTTCAAAGAAAAAGAAATTTGTGGGTGCTAGCAACACGCGAGGTCCTATTGATGACGTATTAAAGACAGATCATGAAAAAACAAAGCAAACTACATTTGATAGAAATAATCCAATAAAATAGATGCTAAAGATGGAAGCTTGGGATAAGTTTGCAACTTGGGCTTATTCGGTTGGTTTACCCTTCAATGTCGTACGTGACGAAGGTTTTCAAGATATGATCAATGCCATTGGAGAATATGGAAGACGTATTTAAATGTTATAAATATTTGTTTGATAATTTATTAATTTGATTGTTACTTAATGTTTTAAGTTTATGTTAGGTATGCCAGCTCCATCTTATCATAATATTCGTGTCACATTGATGAAAAAACGTTTAGAAGAAACAAAAAAGTTTGTGGATTCGTTCCGGCCACATTGGGAAGAATATCGGTGCAGCATTATGTCCGATTTTTGGACAGATGGGAAAGGAAGGTGTTTGATAAACTTCTTAGTCAATTGTCCTGTTGGAACGATATTTTTGAAATCAATTGATGCATCAGAGCATGTGAAGAATGCTCAATTAATCTTGGAGATGATAAATGAGGTGATTAAAGATGTTGGTGAGGCGGATATTTTGCAGGCAGTTTTACTTTTCTAAAGATGTCTTAAACTATTTATTACTTTTACTTATCTAGTTTTTGAATGATGTCGTTTTATTTGTTATTTCTTATAGTTCATTACAGATAACGGGTCAAACTTTAAAGCTGCTGGAAAGATTTTAGAAGAAAAACACCCTAAGATGTTTTGGACTCCTTGTGCAGCACATTGTGTGAACCTCATGATTCAAGTTATCGGTGAGAAAATACCAAAGATAAAGAGTACTCTTGTTGATGCAAGAGCATATATGGTTTTCATTTACAACCACAGAAGGATTCTTAATATGATGAGGAAGTTAACGAAAAAAAGGAGTTGCACAGGTCTTGTGTAACTAGGTTTGCAACCCAGTTTTATACCATTCAGAGTGTCCACGAGAATCGACATCATATTCAAGTATTTTTTTGTTTTTGAAGAATGGAGGAAAAGTGACTTTGCAAAGAAGGCACCTGGAAAGAGAGTCGAGCGAATAGTTTCAAAAACAGAATTTTGGGACAACATACACCTAGCTTGTCAAGTGCTAGCTCCTTTGGTGGATGTGGTAAGATTGGTTGATAAGGAAGAGAAGTCAAGTATGGGTTACATCTATGATGCAGTGGATAGAGCGAAGGAGCAAATCAAGAAATATGTAACTGATGAAAGACTTGTCACTAAAATTTGGGGTATGTTTCAAACAAGATGGTCCGACCAACTTCATCACCCGCTACATGCAGGTATTGATTATTGAACTTTATATTTAACATAAGCACTTAGTTTTAATTTTAACTCTTTATTGACTGTGCAGCTGGATATTACCTGAACCCCGCCATTTTTCATGGTGAAAATTCAAAGGAGATAAAGAAGAACAAGGACATTGTGACGGGACTTTATGTTGCTAGTGACCGTCTAGTGCCCGATGATGATGAGAATGATAAAGTGAGGCAGGACTTGAATCTATACATTGATTCAGTTGGGTAATTTGGATCTGCAGCTGCTATAAGGGGTAGAAAGAAAGTTGCACCATGTAAGTAAAACATTATAACATATTCACATGTTTTTATAGCTTAATTTTTTATTAAATCACTCGAGTTATTAAAATGTAGATATATGGTGGCGTACTTATGGGATCGACACACCTTTGCTTCAAACATCTGCTATCAGTGCCCTCAGTCAAACTTGTAGTGCTTCACCTTGTGAACGTAATTGGAGTACATTTGACAATGTAAGTTCTTTCTACCAAATATTTTTATAAATTATATATGTTTATTACATTTAAGTTATTTACTTCATTAGGTAATTTTTTTATTCTTTATGTTCAGTTACATTCAAAGAAAAGAAATTTTCTTTTGCAACAAAAACTCAATGACCTTGTATTCATCCAATACAACACAAGGTTACAAAGGCGCTACAAGTCACTAAAAGCCAACAAATCTTTGGATCCTATTTTGTTGAGAGACGTAGAGGAAAATGATGATTGGGTTACACCAACGGAAGTTGAGCTTCAAGAGTTTGTTGATGGGACAGATGGTCTTCTCTGGTCGGTTGCGTGAGAGGCAATGGGAGGAAACAAAGAAGTTGGGTCAAAATTAGGAGCCAAAGATAGCGCTATATAGATGATGATGATGATGATATTACATTTGAAGTGAATGATATGGAAGAACAATTGGATGGCTTGGTTGATGTGGACTCGGAGGATGACTTCATTGCTTACGATTAGATCATGTTTCTATTTTCTAATATAAAATATTAACATCTTTTATGTTTTTGACTTTTAATTTGACTATTAATATTATGTTTTTGACTGTTAATTTGACAATTAATATTATGTTTTTGACTTTTAATTTGACTATTAATATTAATTAATATTATATATATATATAATTTTATGCATGACACCGTGAGAACCGATATCTCAAATATCGGTCCTTGACCGATAACCGATAGTTTTTCGCATTAACTGCATATGTTATATGTTGTGAATTTAATTGAATTTAAGTTATATTCCTTAAAACTAAATAAACTATATAAAAAGAATTTATAATAATAATAATAATAGTAATAAAATGGACTAGTCGGATAATTTGTTACAAACCCTATACTGGATTTTATTTGTTTATATTTTATTTATCTTAAAAGAATTATGCAAACGTCGGTAGTCATTTAGGATTGAAACAATACTAGTTTCTATATTAATCTTCTGACTTCCGTAGTCTCATATTTAGATTTTCTTATCCAACCTAAAAAGTTTCAATCGATAGAAAAATTCAGACAAGAAGGAAATCGAATCATACCTTGATTTTTGTGTGCTAAGTTTGTATACTGAACTTGTTTAGTTGAGTCCATGTGCAACGGCAACTATGTGTCCCCCCAAGTCAGCAGCGGGGATGCATGTAACCTACGACTGGTGATGGTGCTTTAGCAATTGATAAATCGAACAAAAGGACAGATTTGGTGGTGGGCTGCCACCGTTTTGTGGTTGTCGGATCTTGTTCCAGAAGCTCATTCATTCATATACCATGGTTTGTTTTACATCTATACTATATTGTGACAATCCGGACTTTTCCAGTTAACCCCGTTTGAAAAATCCAGTTAAAGTTAACATATCTAACCCAAACTCAAACTCGAGGGACTAATTCTACCTATATCCAAACTTGTGTACATAGAAATTGAGGGACTAAACTTGTAATTAGTCTATAGATAATTCCTGTTAACTTTTATAAAGTCAAACTAACCAATCATAACCTAAGAAACTCAAACCCAAACTTTAGGGACCAATGCTGTCAATATTAAAACCTTAACTCAGAAACCACAAGGACTAATCCTGTAATTAAATGAACTTCGATTTCTGTTGACTTTCTTGAGTCAAATAGAGTGTTCTTGAGCTTGAATTTACGAAATCGGTTGATTTGTAACCGTCATTCACGATTAACAACATTTAACGACATCATTAAGGTGTTAAAACACCATTAATTCACCAATTAAACCCAATAATGAGAATCAAAACTCATAACCGTTGACTACCTCTCTTTTATTCTCGAATCAGTGTCAATCCGATCTTCACACCTGAAATCACCCATCTGCGCACACTAAACGAACTTCCTTGAAGTTGTTTTATACCTTAATTTGACCGGAATAGCAACAGAGAGCATCGGAGGTCAAACCAGTCATAGTCGGCACTCGTTCTAGTCGAACAGAGTCAATTCGAGTACTAACCTGGTAAATTTTCACATCCTTAGCTTCGTCTTCATCTGTAAATGGAACGACCTAACATCATTGAGACTTACATTATCGATTTTATCAAAATCCGATTCTAGGGTTCATCGTGTTCTTGGGTTTAATCGAACTCCAGCCTAAACTCAACCATAATCCAATTGAACTACATGGTTTGATTCGCAACACAATACTTGTCAAAAGCCCTATGAATTTAACAGAATTTATTATCAAAATTGTTCAATGTGATTTTGTTTTCAAAAGCTAGGGTTTCAGTTCGGCAACTGAATTTTTACCACTCGAAACTTGTTATTTATACAACTAACTTTGATTACTGACTCGCCATGACCCGATTAGCAAAGCCCTTTCAATAATTTGACAAGTCTCGATCGAATTGGTAGGCTTTGGACTGGTTCGATCGACTGTGGGCATGGGGAAGGAGCTCATGGGAGATATTGGTTAAAACCATTTGAATTCGGATTCTGTTGCGATACCCTAGCGGGCGGGACTGGTTAAGTGTGTGTGCTGTTGTGGGAGAGACCCGGGTTCGAGTCTCTCCACCCACTTTTATTTTTAAAACCGATTTTTGTTATTATTTTAATTATAAAACCGTTTGTTATATTAATATAATATTATACAAATGTGTTTTAGCCCGGGAAACAACCCGTAAGCTCGGGTTTGAATTATTAACCTATTTTTATTATTATCCCCACTTTTAAAAAAAATATATTTATGTTATTATCGAATAAAAATAATATATTTATATTATTTTTCAAACCGTAACCTCGTATAAAATAATATGTTTATATTATTTTCTACCCGTGACTCATGTTTTTAAATAATATATATTTTTATATTATTTCGTATCGTTTTATACTCCGTATAACGTTTTAAACTATTTAATAATATAATTGTTATATTATTTACTCGTGTTTATTATCTCAAATAAAAATAATATATTTATTATTTTTGCCACAAATGATTATTTAGTTAATCATGCAAACCTAAAAATAATGTAAGGCCCCAAACCCGGGAGGCCTCACTTGTTGGATTTACTCATTCACAAACAGTTCTTAAACATGAATATCAAATAACGCAGCGGACAATACTTCATTAAATCATAACTATTACATTGTTCATACATGCGGAAGCGTAAACATTTCTTTAAAACATAAAATAAACTAAAACAAAACATAACGGGATTGCCAGTCTTCAAAAGCAGCCGGGTAACTCTTCATCTCTAGCCAAGCATCACCGTCCATCCTCATAACCTGCCTTAACTTGAATGTGCACACTAAAAATTCAGCTACGCTGGTGAGTTCTAGCATTTCATAAAAACTTTAACATCAACATTTTCGAAAAACATATCATTCATTCATTTAGTAAAACCTTTCACAAAAGCATGTAATAATCTAACATCTTTAAAAAGGTTTCGTACCCATATCATCATCAACATCATTATCATAAACACCGTTGAACGGATCGTTCGTTAAAACTCTTAACATTCATTTAAGTCATACATTATCGTTATCTAATTCTGTATCTTACTTTACGCATCACAGTGTCCCCGAAGGAACCTTTGGTGTTGTGGGCAACCGCTACGTATCGCCGTCATTACCACAACCATACACTACGTGGGGTCAACCGTTACGTATCGCCGTTATTTCCCAACCATTCATTACGTGGGGTCAACCGTTACGTATCGCCGTCATTTCCCAACATGCATCTTTCCTTTAGGAATCAACCGTTACGTATCGCCGTCATTTATTTCCTTTACCCTTTTCACTTAGGATGATCGTCATCACCCGAGTAACCGTCGTTACTCCCTTACCAGTTGTACAACATCAAAACCATCGACAGGCCACCAAGACACTGCCCTGTTGTTCTTATGGTAACTATGGCTCGCTGTCCATAATCTACCACAAGGCTGGGAATCACATTCCCAGACTTCGTCGTCAATTCCATTCATTCGACATATTAGATTTGTAATGACTTCTTTAAACCTTTACCTCTTTCCCTTTTCATTAAACATTTCCTCATTTAGACCGTTCATAAACATTCGTAAACCTTTTTTTGGCAAAAACACTTCATACCCTTTCCTTTCGTAAACATCGTTTCGTTAAAACATCATTTCGTTAAAACATCATTTCGTAAGTATGCACACCAGCCCAAAGCATTTAACAAAACATTTAAAAGAGGGCTCTAGAACTCACCTGATAAGCAGTTTCTTAAATACTCTTAGCTGACTACTGAGCATCACTAATGTCACTCACGATCTGTTATAATAAAGCCATACTTGTAAGGTAGTGCTCCTAGATGACACTTGACATCCCTATGCTTAAACCTAGTAGTTTCGATAGATTTGCTTATATCGAAACTTGATAGTTTCGATAGGTTGTTTATGTCGAAACTTGATAGTTTCGATGGGTTTGCACATATCGAAACTATGTAGTTTCGATGGGTCTACACATATCGAAACTAGGTAGTAGTTTCGATGGGGTCTACTCATATCGAAACTAGTAGTTTCGATGGGGTCTACACATATCGAAACTAGTAGTTTCGATGGACCTGCACATATCGAAACTAGTAGTTTCGATGGGCCTGCACATATCGAAACTAGTAGTTTCGATGGGCCTGCACATATCGAGCCCAAGCCCGCTCCCTTTTGTTTAAATATTCTGACTAAATCACCGGTCTCGCTATATTTATTCGTTTTATTATTTTTGGGATGTTACAAGTCTATCCCCCTTACAATAGGTTTCGTCCCCAAAACCTATCATAAGTCAAATAGTTGAGGGTACGACTCCCTCATTTCTGTCTCCGTTTCCCAAGTGGCTTCCGATCCCTTTCGATGTTTCCATTGGACTTTAACCAATTGGATAACTTTATTATGTAAACGTCTCTCCTTTCGATCTAGGATGGCCACGGGTTCTTCGATGTAGTTAAGGCTATTGTCTACCTCGATGTCAGTAAGTGGTACGTGAGCCGATTCATCCGCCAAACACTTTCGCAAGTGTGATACATGGAAGGTAGGATGAATTCCACTTAACTCCTCAGGCAACTCTAACCGATAAGCGACTTCACCAACCCGTGCCATTATCCTGAACGGTCCGACAAACCTCGGACTTAACTTTCCTCTCTTCCTGAATCGTATGATTCCCTTCCAGGGTGACACTTTCAACATTACTCTGTCCCCAACATCAAACTCAATAGGCCTTCGCCGTTTATCCGCGTAGGATTTTTGACGATCTTGTGCGGCCTTCATTCGTGCTTTGACTTGATCAAACCTTTCCGACGTTTCCCTTATTACTTCCAGACTCCCTAATTCCTTCTGTCTAATCTCGCCCCAACAAACCGGGTTCTGTATCTTCTCCAATACAACATTTCGTAAGGCGGCATGCCTATCGTCGTGTGATAACTATTGTTGTAGGAGAATTCGGCTAATGGCAGATGACTGTCCCAACTGCCGCCAAAATCGATAATACAAGCACGAAGCATATCCTCCAATGTCTGAATGGTCCTTTCGGACTGACCATCCGTTTGCGGGTGGTATGCCGTACTGATATTAAGTCTCGTGCCCATCGCCTCGTGAAATCTTTTCCAGAACCTCGATGTGAATCGTGTGTCTCGGTCGGATACTATCGTCAAAGGCATCCCATGCCGTGCTACTACTTCGTTAATAAATACTTCCGCTAACCTTTCCGACGAGAACGTCTCGCAAATAGGTAGGAAATGAGCACTCTTTGTTAATCGGTCCACAATTACCCAGATGGTGTCATGACCTTTAGCTGTGCGAGGTAGCTTGGTTATGAAGTCCATGGTAATGTGTTCCCACTTCCATTCTGATATATCAAGCGGTTGAATCTTTCCATACGGTTTCTGGTGCTCGGCCTTTACTTGTGAGCAAGTCAAGCACTTGCTTACATACTTTGTCACTTCATGTTTCATTCCGGGCCACCAGTATTCCTTCCTCAGATCTTGGTACATTTTATTGGTACCAGGATGGATAGAGTAACGAGACTTATGAGCCTCATCCAAGATTTTGGTTCTAAGCTCGCCACTCATAGGTATCCATACCCGTCCAAAACGTGTCCTAACACCAAGGGTGTTATATTCCAACTTGTCCCGTTGGCCAACCATCCTTTCCTTCTTTATGTTTTCTTCTTTAAGTGCCTCATCTTGAGCCTTTACGATTTCCCTCATCACATCCGATGTCATCACCAACTGGCAAGCTTTCACTCTAATAGGAGTAGGCACATCCTTTCGGCTTAGAGCGTCAGCCACCACGTTTGCCTTTCCAGGATGGTATATTATGTCACAGTCATAGTCTTTCAATAGTTCCAACCATCGCCTCTGCCTCATATTAAGTTCCTTCTGTTCGAAGAAGTACTTCAAACTTTTGTGGTCGGAGTAAATAGTGAACTTCACCCGGTAAAGGTAGTGCCTCCAAATTTTCAATGCGAATACGACAGCAGCAAGTTCCAAATCGTGAGTCGGATAATTAGCTTCGTGAATCTTCAACTGCCGCGACGCATACGCGATCACTCTCCCGCGTTGCATCAACACGCATCCCAATCCCTGACCCGAAGCGTCAGAGTATACCACTAGGTCTTCATTGCCCTCAGGAAGGGCCAAGACTGGGGCTTGGGTTAGCTTCTCCTTCAATTCCTTAAACGCCGCATCTTGGGTCGAACCCCATTCATACTTTACCTCCTTCCGAGTCAACCTTGTCAATGGCGAAGCTATTTTCGAGAAGTCCTGGATGAATCTCCGATAGTAGCCAGCCAATACCAAGAAACTGCGGATCTCAGTTGGCGTCTTAGGAACATTCCATTCCCTTACCGTCATTATCTTTGCTGGGTCAACCATAATGCCGTTCGGGTTGATGACGTGACCTAGGAATTGGAATTCCCTAAGCCAGAACGCGCATTTGGAGAACTTAGCATACAACTTTTCCTTCTTCAGAGCTTCCAATACCTCCTTCAAGTGACACGCGTGATCACCCTCATTCTTGGAGTAAATGAGGATATCATCGATGAACACGATTACCGATCGATCCAGCATTGGTCGACAAACTCTATTCATCAAATCCATGAACGCTGCGGGGGCGTTCGTCAATCCAAAAGACATCACGCGGAACTCGAAATGTCCATAACGTGTGCGAAATGCAGTTTTCGGTATGTCTTCTTCCCTCACCTTCAACTGATGATACCCGGACCGAAGGTCGATTTTCGAGAACCAACTTGTGCCTTGCAATTGATCGAACAGGTCGTCGATCCTTGGTAATGGGTACTTGTTCTTTACGGTACGCTTGTTCAACTCGCGATAATCAATACACATTCTCATCGAACCGTTTTTCTTCTTCACAAACAACACCGGAGCACCCCACGGCGAGATGCTCGGTTGGATAAATCCTTTCTCAAGTAACTCGTTTAGTTGGACCATAAGTTCCTTCATCTCCACTGGTGCTAGGTGATAAGGAGCCTTAGCCACGGGCTGGGCATCTGGTACTAAGTCGATTCGAAATTCAATCTCTCTGTCGGGTGGTATCCCAGGCAAATCCTCCGGAAACACCTCTGGGTACTCGCGTACTACGGGTACATCGTCTAGTTCCTTCACTTCCTTACACTTGTCAATCACGTACAGCAGATACGCCTCGCATCCGCGCCTCAAGTAATCTGTTGCCTTAATCATCGAGATGACGTTTGGCATCGGGGCGTCACGATCTCCAAGAACCTCGACTTTGCTACCGTTCGGAGCCTTGAGTCGGATTATCTTTTGTTTGCATATAATTTGTGCTTCATTGGCAGTTAGCCAATCCATACCTAACACGACATCGAACCCACCCAAAACCATAACAAACAATCTGACAGGGAACCTATTTCCTTCTATTTTTATTGTGGAGTTGTCAACTACATCGGTCACTCTCGCAGTCCTACCCTCAGCGGTTTCTACGCTAAAGGCCCTTTCTAGCTTACTGACAGTGTACTTCACTCGTTTACAGAAAGTCGTAGATATAAAACTCTTACTGGCACCCGAATCAAATAACACAGAAACAAAAGTGTTGTCAAGGATGAACGTACCTGACGCCACATCGGGATCCTTCCTAGCCTGATCCTGCGTCAGTGCGTACGCTCGAGTCTTCGCACGAGATCCCTCTCCCTTCTTTTCCATGCCCTTTCCCTTCCCGGTTTCCCCCATCCTGGGCTTCGGGCAGTCCCTACTCAGATGACCGACATCCCCACAGTTATAGCACTTGTAGTGTTGTGTGCACTCACGGGCGTAGTGCCCGGTCTTGCCACATTTGAAACACAAGTTAGATCCCAGTTTACATCCACCTGGGTGCTCCTTTCCACATTTCTTACAAACGGTCGGCTCATCAACCCGAGCCCTCTTATCACGAGTCCCAAACATCTTTCCCCCAGATCTCTTGTTTGAGAAGCTCGGTCTTTTCTTTTGCTCTTCAACGGCAACAACATTCAGTGCCAGATCGTCAAATACCACGCCACTTAGCTCTACTGCCGAATCGTCGGTAGTAGGGGCGTTTGCCTTAACATAGGTGCGAACCTGGTCCGGCAGCCCTTGAATATAGCAGGCAATCTTTCTCTCTTCAGTAGTGACAAGATGTGGCACCAGATGTGCCAGTTCATTGAATCGGGTTGTGTATTGCCGGTGCGTTATGTTCCCGGCCTTCAAACCCATAAATTCTCTCTCTACCTTCTCAATCTCGTTCCTTGGGCAGAAATTCTTGATCACCAAGGTTTTCAAGTCAGCCCACATCATCGCATCCACAACCTCGCTCCCTTTTGCCTGACGCACACCTTCCCACCAATGGGATGCTTCTTCTCTCAAGGAGTTGGCAGCAAATTTCACCACTTGATCCGCCCGGCATTCGCTGAGGCGGATGGCAGCCTCCATACAGATTATCCAGTCAAACGTAGCTACCGCGTCTTTCTTTCCAGTCAGGACTGGTGGGTCACATGCTTTAAACGACTTGTAGTCGCATCCACGAGCAGGCGGTGCGTTGTCGGTCTCATTGTTCTGAGCACCAATTGCCGCACTAGATCCACCCACCCCATTAACCTGCTTCAATGCATCTACCAACAGACCTGGTAGAGAAGTCTTCATCAATTCTGTGAACTCTCGAGCTATAGCTGCTCTCACTTCTGGTTCAAAAGTGAAAGGTTGTTCTTCAACCAATGTATGTTCAGTTCCATGCACACTAACCGCCGGTTCAGTGTGAACACTTCCTTCTTCACTATTCTCTTGGCGCGCAGGGATCCTGCCACGCCCACCATTTCGACCGCCGGTACGACCACCGGTACGGCCACCACGCCTTTCGTTTCCTCTCCTTGCCATTTCGTTCTATAAGACAAGGAATCCAATGTCATCACGCTAGTTAACAAATAAAAATTCAATAAGCACTGTAAGATGTTAATATACACTGGCCATCTGCAATTAACCATTACACTACCTTTCGATTTCTATTTGACCACCTTTGTGATTCCATCAGAACACAAGTCCTTACTACCCCTTTCTAAGGCATACTACATACACATACTCTACTTTTCATACCTGATGCTTTGGCTCGAATTACCCATACTGGCATCCGCTTTCGGTCCCATTCAAAGTTTAAGTTCAGACACTGGGAGTGTCCGAATCTCTCAAACTATTGCTCTGATACCAACTTGTAAGGCCCCAAACCCGGGAGGCCTCGCTTGTTGGATTTACTCATTCACAAACAGTTCTTAAACATGAATATCAAATAAACGCAGCGGACAATACTTCATTAAATCATAACTATTACATTGTTCATACATGCGGAAGCGTAAACATTTCTTCAAAACATAAAATAAACTAAAACAAAACATAACGGGATTGCCAGTCTTCAAAAGCAGTCGGGTAACTCTTCATCTCTAGCCAAGCATCACCGTCCATCCTCATAACCTGCCTTAACTTGAATGTGCACACTAAAAAATCAGCTACGCTGGTGAGTTCTAGCATTTCATAAAAACTTTAACATCAACATTTTCGAAAAACATATCATTCATTCATTTAGTAAAACCTTTCACAAAAGCATGTAATAATCTAACATCTTTAAAAAGGTTTCGTACCCATATCATCATCAACATCATTATCATAAACACCGTTGAACGGATCGTTCGTTAAAACTCTTAACATTCATTTAAGTCATACATTATCGTTATCTAATTTTGTATCTTACTTTACGCATCACAGTGTCCCCGAAGGAACCTTTGGTGTTGTGGGCAACCGCTACGTATCGCCGTCATTACCACAACCATACACTACGTGGGGTCAACCGTTACGTATCGCCGTTATTTCCCAACCATTCATTACGTGGGGTCAACCGTTACGTATCGCCGTCATTTCCCAACACGCATCTTTCCTTTAGGAATCAACCGTTACGTATCGCCGTCATTTATTTCCTTTACCCTTTTCACTTAGGATGATCGTCATCACCCGGGTAACCGTCGTTACTCCCTTACCAGTTGTACAACATCAAAACCATCGACAGGCCACCAAGACACTGCCCTGTTGTTCTTATGGTAACTATGGCTCGCTGTCCATAATCTACCACAAGGCTGGGAATCACATTCCCAGACTTCGTCGTCAATTCCATTCATTCGACATATTAGATTTGTAATGACTTCTTTAAACCTTTACCTCTTTCCCTTTTCATTAAACATTTCCTCATTTAGACCGTTCATAAACATTCGTAAACCTTTTTTTGGCAAAAACACTTCATACCCTTTCCTTTCGTAAACATCGTTTCGTTAAAACATCATTTCGTTAAAACATCATTTCGTAAGTATGCACACCAGCCCAAAGCATTTAATAAAACATTTAAAAGAGGGCTCTAGAACTTACCTGATAAGCAGTTTCTGAAATACTCTTAGCTGGCTACTGAGCGTCACTAATGTCACTCACGATCTGTTATAATAAAGCCATACTTGTAAGGTAGTGCTCCTAGATGACACTTGACATCCCTATGCTTAAACCTAGTAGTTTTGATAGATTTGCTTATATCGAAACTTGATAGTTTCGGTAGGTTGTTTATGTCGAAACTTGATAGTTTCGATGGGTCTGCACATATCGAAACTTTGTAGTTTCGATGGGTCTGCACATATCGAAACTAGGTAGTAGTTTCGATGGGGTCTACTCATATCGAAACTAGTAGTTTCGATGGGGTCTACACATATCGAAACTTCAATGGACCTGCACATATCGAAACTAGTAGTTTCGATGGGCCTGCACATATCGAAACTAGTAGTTTCGATGGGTCTGCACAGATCGTTTTTCCAAAAATCTGAAGTTTTTGCATGCGAGTCTGATCGAGTCAGTATCTCAATTTTTCTTAGCTCAAAACGTTCGGTTTTCATTCTAGATGCTATACCTAAGCTCATTTTCAAGTTCTATCCGCAAAATCGTTACCTTTTTAGCCAAAACCCGAAAATCCCAAAAACGAACAAAAACCCAGATTTAGGCAAGATCATTACCTGTATCGAGATTCTGATCCGGAGATTCTTCTCACGAGCTTAGCAGTAACGTGTTCCCTCAATTCCGGGACGATCCGTCAACTTTCTCTCTCTAGACCCGAGCTCTCCTTTCTCTCTCTAGAAGTTGCGTGAGTGGGGGAATGAGCAGAGAAGAGGGCTGCCCTGCCTCTTATATAACTGGGCTTCCCTCGGCCCATTGAAGCCGAGCCCAAGCCCGCTCCCTTTTGTTTAAATATTCCGACTAAATCACCGGTCTCGCTATATTTATTCGTTTTATTATTTTTGGGATGTTACAAATAATATATTTAATTATATTATTTTCCTAACTTTTGTAAACGACTTTGACGTACGAATTTATTTATTTGTTCATTTATTATTCATTATTAACGTTCGACACGAAACTTAGTTATTCTAATTCTTATAGAAATCCTATTCCCCGTGGACACGTTCGTCTACTCTTCCATGTCGTCGTCACAAATCCCAACTTGTCCCTAATTTACGTGTTTATAATTTTAGGGCATACGTAAGTCGTCTGAGACTTACACTTGTGGTTCCAACCTTTCTTTCGTGTGATCAAATCCACTACTTTATCCAAGTGAGTTTCACCTTTTTACTTGTTTTCCTATTGAGGGAGAAACATGCTTACACACAAACATCATTTTACTTGTTTTCCTATTGAGGAGAAACATGCATACTCACAAACATTATCTTACTTGTTTTCCCGTTGGGAGAAACATGCATACACACAAATGGTATTTTACTTGTTTTCCCGTTGGAGAGAAACATACATACAAACGAATATCATTTTACTTGTTTTCCCATTGGGGAGAAACATGCGTACAAACAAACATCATTTTACTTGTTTTCCCGGTGGGGAGAAACATGCATACGAACAGACATCCGTTACTTGTCTTCCAGCTAGGAAGAGACACACACAAACGGACATGGATCACATAGTATTTCACAACCACTTGTGTACTTAAGCGTAAACTCTATCATGAAAGTCCTCACATCGAACCGTTTAAATATGAAGAATAGAGAGGTATGTTGAGTAGTACTACTGGGTTTGACAAACCCCACCCTCGTTAGTCGCGCTAACTCGATTGGAGGTCGAACGGGTGTAATATTGACCTAAAACATGCACCATGGTTGATAGACCTGGAGTGAGGCATTCAAACATAAAATGTAAGTCTACGATTGCGAGCGCTTAGAGTAACTTGTACATTGTCTAGCTAGCAATAGGTGTGACTTACGTATGTGGATCCAGCAACACTCAAACAGTTTATTTACATACAAACCTGTGAACTCACCAAACTCGTGTTGGCACTTTTTCTTACATGTTTCTCAGGTTGTTTTGGCACAGATTGCACACTTAGGACATGCATGGAGTCCTACTAATATGACATCTATTTCAAACACTTAACAATTTACTTACTTACAATAATTGACTCTTTATTACGTGTAAATACTTTTGATTTCCTATTAACGTTTACGCTTCCGCATTTAACTCTGAACATTTAATAGTTTTGTTTAAACTCATATAGTGTCGTTTGACGTAACTAATGACTGAGATCCTGGTTTGTCACACGCCAAACGGTAGAACTCCGTTAGTGGATTTTGGGGCTTTGACATATATAATAAATAAAGGTTTTTTCATGCCACGTCGCCTCCATATTCATCCTCACAATTTTTTTTCCCGCCTCTCTCTTTTATTTAATGCATTTATATCTTTTACTAATAATATATTATTAAAGAAAAATACTAATGATACTAATAAAAACATTTATTTTAAATTATCTTTTATTATAAGAAATTTTAAAATCTAATTATGTAACTTATATTTCCAATCAAATACTAAATGAAAGTCATATTATATTAAATAGTAATTAACGTATTTTTGAAACCCAATTATATATTATTTTTTATATATTTTGAATTTATTTTCTATCTTAAGTATATGTAATATATTTTTACAGTTGTAAAATATGTACATAAAGATTTAAAAAATTTATATATTGATTTTTTTACCCTGTGTGTAGACACGGGATCTAAACTAGTATACAATATATATAGTGGCATAGAGATTGAAACCGACTGTATAAATAAATGTATTACTAATGGGTATAATGTCTGTATTAAATGTGTGAAAGTGAGATTTCACAACAAATATTGTTTTATTAAATGTAAAATTGTCTTTTTTTTGTTTTCATAGTCCAACAAAAACCAAAATTTTTATTTAAATTATCAAACTGTCTCGATGAGCCACGATCAGACTCGAGTTTTTTACGAGCCTAGCTCAAACTCAATTTTTCAACTCATTAAAATTATCGAACAGAGTCGAGTCGAGCCAACTCCAAGCCCAAACCATAGTCTATCTTTGCTTAGATTGACCAAAGAAATAAAAGGAATCTGAACCGTGGAAGAGATGCATACTAGCAAAGGAGAAAGGGTTTAACTTCTTACGCCTATCAAACCCTAACGCCTCCTTCCTCCAATTGACAAAATTCGTTCGCAGAAACACTCTGATCGGAACCGAAGATGGTGCAGCGTCTCACTTACCGGAAACGCCATAGCTACGCCACCAAATCCAATCAGCACAGGGTCATCAAAACCCCCGGTACACTCCTGTTCTATTCGCAACTCGATCATGTTACGTGAATGCTTAATAATCGATTGATTTAATTGTTAACAGGTGGAAAATTGGTTTACCAGACTACGAAGAAGAGAGCTAGTGGTCCTAAGTGCCCTGTTACCGGCAAGAGAATCCAAGGGGTAATGCAACGTTTACACATTTGATTGAATGTTTATGTATTATGTGTCTTCAATTGTTAGGTTATGAATGTGAGTGCTAGTGATAGATTTAGATTTTTGTACAGGTTTAGATTGATTTTTGATAGATATTGCTTGTTGAAGGGGTGTTTGGATGTGTGTATTCATAGATCATTCCAGTTTTGACATTTTGAATCTGGTGTTGATTTGATTTAAGTTAGGGATTTAGGATGGCTAGATAAGTTCTACATTTACCTTTTCTTCAGTTTTAGGATTTTAGTATTTTGGTTTTCTAAAATCTGAGTCAGAATGAAACTTGACAATCAATATGTTTGATTAAGTTTTGGGATGATATGCTTTCTCGAATCGGATTATTTTGTGGAATGGTTATATGTAGAATTGATGTCATTTGTAACTCCAAGTCTCTAAGGTTTGTAGATTTCACTTTATGGATTGTAAACAATAGTGATCCTAGTATGTGCAGTCGAATTTGCACCTTTTAATGATACTTTAGGTGTAATGCAAATACTTTACTGTTGTGGGGAGGTGATGTTCAAAGATTGGTTTGCAATTAAATCAAATGGAGAATAAGTACTACAATTTAAAAAGGTTTAGATTTTTTTTCGAACAATATTTTTTTAACTCCTAAATACCACCTTAACCTGCACACCACTTTTATAAGGGGCAATCACCCATGCTACAAGGCCATAGATGGTTAAATAAATCCTATAACTGAACCCATGACATCCACTTAGCTGCTGTGATAGTGAAGTTAAGAAATTGGTTTAAAGTTTTAAACCGCTGTATCGTTTACTGCTTTCTATATTTGTTTGTGTGTGTGTGTTTGTTTCCGTTGCGTACGATACCTACTCTGATTCCTAACAATTGCAATTTGACATTTCAATCAACTTTTCTCTTATAAGGAGTTCACATGTTGTGCACATTGCATTTAAAAGGGCCATATTCTTTTCTTTTACTTTCATATGTGTTTCACCGTCTCTCTAGAAAATTAAAGATCTCGTTCTTCTCTGTTTGGGAAATATTTCACTGATTTTTGTTGGAAAAAGAGAAGGCTGTGCATCTTTTTTTATAAATTTTCTAGGACAACGGCTATTATTTTTAATCTCCACTCCCAAATGTGAGTGCTAGTGATAGATTTGGATCTCTGGTACAGTTTTTGATTGGTTTTTGTTAGATATTGCTTGTTAATGGGGGTGTTTGGATGTGTGTATTCATAGTGATCATTGCAGCTTTGACATTCAAAATCAAATGTAATACTTTTGCTATTTTTTGTTTTAGAGGTCTAGTAAAAAAATATTATTCTCAGTTATGCTATTACTTATTTGCCATGCAACAGTGTTACAGGTTCTAATTGCTACATGAAAGTTTTTTGTTGCATTGAGTGCAGATTCCTCACTTGAGGCCAGCTGAATACAAACGGTCTAGGCTATCAAGAAACAGGAGAACGGTTAACCGTGCCTATGGTGGTGTGCTATCAGCTGGTGCTGTGCGTGAGAGGTTTGTGAAATTTACAAATTTGCCATGTGAAATTTGTAAAGGTGACAAACTAAAAGAGTTGGGTAACCAGTCAAAACGGTTTGGGTTAAACAAGGGTATCTTTAGTCCGGGTAAAAAGAGTTTATCTGCAAAAAAGGTTGTTTTTTGTCCCTTTCACATTTTTGTTTCTATAAATATGTTTATATCACTAGTCACTACAACAATAAACCTTTTGATTTAAGTCATTTAGAAGGTTGTATGCCTTAAAATTTTAAAAATACTGTTCGTGCTACTTTCAACCCATTTCTTTTCTGACAAATTCCAACGCAAATCGACACGGTCAGAAATTAATGGATTGAAACAGTCAAGTTCTAGAAATGTTTAATCTTTTTCTGCATAGTTAATGTTTCTTACTCTTGGTTTAAAAAATTGCAAGCATGCGCTCCTGATGCTCATGAAGCGATGATAAAAACGTATCGCTGTAGTTGATGCGGTTGCATGATGCGCATGCGACGCGATTGATACGGCGCATCATGCAATTGACTAGTATTCGATCAAGTTACTTTGTATTAAAATACTGTATTTTAAGCTTGTACCTTTTGCATAGACGACTTGTACCTAGCTAGTAATTAGCATTAGCCTTCTTTTAGTTGTACATAAAGCTTCTTTAGTTGTTCCTAGAGCTTTTCTGTATTTATTTACTTTAATATCTTATATTTTAGTGCTTAAATATTATGTATAAATAATCATTAGTTTTTTTAATAACGAACGCCTCGCATACGTGATGCACCACACCTCGTGTGCATTGGATTTGGGGATCAAACCGCACATCACGCTATTTAAAACCAAGTTCTTACTCTGGATAATTTTTTTTTTGGTTGCAGGATCATACGAGCCTTCTTGGTTGAAGAGCAAAAGATTGTGAAGAAGGTTCTTAAGATTCAAAAGACCAAAGAAAAGCAAGCAGGAAAGAGTTAAGCCAGAGGTTGCAACATGAGATTTCACTTAGTAATGTGTTTTAAAGAAGTTTTGACTTTGACAATCATTATAAGATGTTAACTTACATATTCTTGTGGAAGCTTGTCGAGTAGGGGGCGTAAACAAGTAAAGAGAGAGCTTGAGCTTGGCTTGTTTTGAACTTTGTTTAATCTCAACCCGTTTATTACTTACTGGGTTAGAAACCCGTGTGTTACATATGTTGAAAAAAGGAAATATCAAGTAGTTAGTAATAAGCAGAAATAATAAAGGAAATAGTTGAGAAAAAGAAAATTTAAATAAAAGAAATATTAAATAGTTGAGAAAAAATAAACAAAAAATGAATTTTGGGCTAATACAATTGTAACAAGTGCTGTAATCAGTTATTAATTTATTAGATACTAGAAACCCCGTGTATTAAACAAGTTGAATAAATGTAATGTTATATATTTAATAATAAATATTTATATATTACATACTAGGTTATATACCTATGTATTACATGAGGTTGTTTAATAGAAAAATAAAAATATAATAATATGTAAACAAATTTAAAATAATGTGTAAAACAAAAAATAAAATTGTTTATTTTCTTAATTAAGTAATAATTAGAATTCAAGTTTTATATTATTTTTTCTGAAAAATAAAAACATTAAGATAATTAAATTTTAAAATTCAAACTTATTTAAAATAAGAAAAATTAAAAGATTTTAATGGTAAAAAATATGGTGATGACACATGGCATTTCTTGAAATCATTTATTAGAATAATGATTTATGACATTCAAATTTTAGAAACGTCATATAGTTACTTTTTAAAAATGTTTTATAAAAAGAATGAAATAAATGTTCAATTTCTAAAAATGTTTTATTAACAAACCTATATTTTTTTAAATAAAAATAATATAAAAATCATTATTATTTATAGAAGAGCGAGGCAAAAAAAAAATTATTAAAAAACAATTAAAGAAAACTTATGCATTTAATATGAGAGAGAGGCGGGAAAAGTTGTCTCACCAAAACCTTTATTTATTATAGAGTATAGATATATTAAGTAATTATTTATTGTATAGGTATATAATCATTTTTATATGTATTTTACATAAAAAAACAATATATATATATATATATATATATATTTATAGTATTTGGATTTTTTACAATTACATATAATAATATTTATTATGGAATATATATTTTTTTAATTAAATAATTATTATCTTCATATAATACTTTTTTTAGTCAGGTTTTGTTTAATTGGAGCTTTTAAGTGAACTAGTTTTGAATAGCCCACAAACAGTTTGACTTGTTTATATTTCTACTAATAAGCTCCTAGTCGATTTCATGACAAATTAAAACACGTTCTCTGAATAATACACTTAGTGTAACATACCTTTCCCACGATCTTGTCGAGCAACTTTAATGCATTAAACTATCTTGTTAAACAACTTTAGCACGCCGTACGCTCTTGTTAGTAGCAAGTTAGTGCCGCACGATCTCTGCTCGTTAGATAGTGAGTCACGTCAGTGTTGAACATACATTCTTTATTATTTGAGATATTTCTAACTAAATAATATTTAAAAAAATTAAATATTACTATTATTGATCGAATATAGGATATTTACATACTAAATAATATTTTAAAAAAATAAAACGTAAAGAGTTTGTAAAAGATCGCAAAATGAAAAATTTGAAGCAATTTAATCCAACTTAATTAAAAATTAAAATAAAATTCGGTTAGAATTCGTTTCCAATGATATGATGAAAACCGAATGCATTTTACTACAAATTCTTCGTTTAATCGCCATCACCCACAACATCTTCCGTGGATGTTTCCGATCAATCGAAAACCCAACTGATTTCCATCCATTCGTCGTCAAGATCCGTAAGATTTACATCTCTGACCATGAATTCCATTCTATGTTTTGTTCCTGTTTATAATTAATCCTCCCACTTGTTTTAATCATGTATTTGCAAGATGCATTGATGTTAGAGATGTTGTATGGTTCATAGTTCATGCACGTCTATCAAGTGTTCGATCAAATTAATCAGTGGAAGACCATGGGTTTATTTTGAATGTCCTTAAAATTATGATAATGTTGGTTGATTGGAGGGTGTTTATTTAATGGTTATAGGAACTTAGGAAGAAGTAATGTTGGAAATTCAAGCAGTCCAAAAGGTGGAAATGAGTATAATTTAGGGATTTGTTATAGCTACACCGGATGACGTCATCAGAACTCCGGATGACGCCATAAGAATGCCATGATGATGTCATATGGCCCGTATTGTAAGTGAAAAAGGGTAATATTGGCTGTATTGTAGGCGAAAAAGGGTAATATAGCCCGTATTGTAGGAGAAAAAAAGGGAACTACGGCTTGTATTGTATCTGTTAGTGGTGTACACATCACGTTAATCGTTTTTGTGTCGGTCAGAAAAATGTAATACGGCTCGTATTGTATGTGTTAGTGGTGAATACATCACATTAGTCGCTTCTGACTCAATCAGAAAAATGTAATACGACCCGTAGGTTATCTATCATACGGCATGTATGAGTGAAAAGCACACCCCATATGGCCGTATGGTCAATATTATAGGCTAGAAAAGGTAATACGGGGTGTACCGATAAGTCTATCCATAATTTATAAAGTGAGTATAACAATATCTCATATGGTTGATGATAATGCCATATCATCATGAAAATTGCCAACAATTTGTATTCTATATGTCCCATGAATAATCCCCACAACTTGTTTGGAATACTTACACAAGTCAAGGCTTGTTCTTTTTTAAAAACCCTTGTTGCTAATATCCATTTTATCATGTTCTTTGTGAATGCTTTACCATCGCCAAACATCTTTTGTGTTGTTGCATTTTCTTTTTTATGTGATTTTATTATCGTTTATCATTATGCTACCAAAATCAGATGCATACTCTCTCATGGCTGTTTTAACCAATATTTTGAATTTTTTCGACAAAATTTTCAGGCCAATCATGGCAACCAAAGGGAATCCAGGAGACAATAGGAGTAGAAGATCTTTTTCTGTATTCATAATATTCGGTTTGTGTTGTTTCTTCTATCTTTTGGGTGCATGGCAAAGAAGTGGTTTCGGAAAGGGAGACAGCATAGCTCATGAAATAACAAAAAAGGCTGATTGTAGTGTCATATCAAATCTAAACATTGAGACCCACCATGGTGTTGGGGTGAAGAACTCGAATGATCTAAGATCAGAAAGTAAGGTTTTCCCACCATGTGATGATCGATTCATTGATTACACACCTTGTCATGATCAAACCGGTGCAACGAATTACCCTCAAGATAACAATATTGAGAGGCATTGTCCTCCTGACAATGAGAATCTGCAATGTCTTATTCCAGCTCCAAAAGGGTATGTTACCCCATTTCCATGGCCCGAAAGCCGTGATTATGTGCCATTTGCTAATGCAGCTTATAAAAACTTGACAGCCGATAGGGCGGTTCAAGATTGGATACAATATGAAGGCAATGTTTTTAGGTTTCCAGATAGAGTAAAACAGTTTCCTCATGGGGTTGATGCATATATTGATCAAATAGCATCTGTTATCCCAATAGGCAATGGGATTGTTAGAACCGCTCTGGACACCGGATGTGTGGTAAGTGAATATATTTACAAGTAGAGGTGGCGGTTTTGACCCATTTATATATGAATGGGTCATATATGGTTGTGTTATCTCGAACGGTTCAAATAAAAAAGTTAGCTGAAAAGGAATGAGTCAAACAGGTAGAAAGTCGTCTAAAGTCTATTTTTAATGCATTCAATCTTCTAAACAGTTTTTATACAAAGATTTATATTGGTTTATTAGTATTGTTTTTGTATTAATCGTTAATCCATTAATTATTTTTAAAAATACTTTCAATCTCCATTTTAGCACATACTGACAATGACCCGTTTTGACATGCTACCCAGTTCACCTGACCCGCTTGCCACATGTAATTTCAAGTTTTAATTTTTATGGTGAAAATATGCTATGATGTGCTTTATTCAATCTTATTGGTTTTCAATTGTGTCATGTGATGGTTGCACATAGGCTGCAAGTTTTGGCGCATACCTATTCAAGAAAAATGTGATAACCATGTCATTTTCGCCAAAAGACTGGCATGAACCACAAATTCGGTTTGCTTTAGAAAGAGGCGTTCCTGCATTTATTGGTGACCTTGGTACTATAAAGCTTCCATTTCCTTCAAGATCCTTTGACATGGCTCATTGTTCTCATTGTTTGATCCCATGGACCCAAAATGGTATGTACATAAAACCAAATTTCTTGGAATCACATATATTTTAGAAATACTTGTTTTCATAATGAATAAATTATTAATGATCATCTGAGCAGATGGAACGTACATGATGGAAATTGATCGAGTTTTGAGGCCTGGTGGTTATTGGGTGCTTTCGGGCCCACCTATTAATTGGAAGACCAAATATAAAATATGGAAACGTTCTAAAGAAGAACTTGAAGATGAACAAAAGAAAATTGAGGAGATTGCTAAACTTCTTTGCTGGGAGAAGAAACACGAGAAAGGTGACATGGTGGTATGGAGGAAAAGAGAAAATAGAGATTATTGTCAAGAAAGAGAATCTCTTGTTACCATTTGTCAACCATCAACTGTTGATGATATATGGTATATAATCTGCTTCTTGTTTTCAACTTGCCCACCAGCGTTTTGACTCATAATAGTTCACATTATATGTGGGAAAATGGTTGGGTCAAGCAGGTTTAGTAATAGGTCAAAATGGGTTCGGGTCAAAATTGGAAATTTTTGGTGTATGTCAGGTTGAACCATGTGTCGTGTCACTATGGGTAATGGGTTGGGCCGTTGGGGTCAAGACGCTTTTTGTCCAAAAAAATTTTGTGTGTCAGATATGATTAGAAAGCTTATGTTGTTCCAATAATTATCTTAGTTTTTCAAATAAAATGCATTAAAACAACACATTATATGTTAGAAAATCGGTGGGTTGGGCAGGTTGGGTATTAGGCCAATATGGTTGGGGTCAAAACTGGGAATGTGGTACATGGGTCAGGTCCCGGAGGTTTTCGAATTAAAATATACGTTGGGTTATATTTGACATGTTTCCTTTAAAGCTACTTTCATGTTTTACCTGTTTGACTCGTTGAGCCATGTGTCGGGTCACTATGGGGTAACGAGTTGGAGTCAAAATGCTTTTTGTCCAAAATAATTAGTATGTCAAATATGAATAGAAAACTTATATTGTTTCAATAATTATCTTAGTTTTTTTTAATAAAATGCATTAAAAATACACATTATGCGCTAGAAAATCGGTGGGTTGGGCAGGTCGGGTATTAGGCCAAAATGTGGTTGGGTCAAAATTGGAAATTTGGGTTTGGGTCAGGTCGCGGAGGCTTTATGAATTAAAAGACACTTTGACATGTTTTCTTTTAAGCTACTTCATGTTTTACCTGCTTGACTAGTTAGAAATAAAACATGACCCGAATCAATCCCTTTATATGTGAACGGGTCAAAATGACCACCTCTAGTTTACACGCACACTTAAAAAACGCCTCCTTTTCTTTCAAAAAGTACATGTTGGCATGTAGGTACAAGGAAATGGAGGCATGTGTTACCCCTTATCCGAAAACAAGCAATAGAGATGAGGTTTCTGGTGGTGAACTAAAACCATTCCCACAAAGACTTAATGATGTCCCTCCAAGAATTTCAAGTGGTTCAATACATGGAATCTCTTCTGAGTCATTTGAAGAGGACAACAAATTATGGATAAAACATGTGAATGCTTACAAGAGGGTGAATAAGATTATTGCTACAGGGCGTTATCGTAATATCATGGATATGAATGCTGGTCTTGGAAGTTTTGCTGCTGCGCTTGAATGTCCTAAATCTTGGGTTATGAATGTGATGCCTACAATAGCCAGTAAAGACACTCTTGGTGCCATTTATGAGCGAGGCTTGATTGGGATCTATCATGATTGGTAATTCTTGAATTTTTTGCACTTAAAATGTATTTATCTTGATTCTTGAATGGTATTTGACCACCTGTTTAGAGGTGTCAAGTTGGTGGCTTGGATAACGGGTCAATAGGGATTTGAGTTGAAACGGGCCCATTCGGTTAGGTTGACCCAGAAAACTTTTTTCTTTATCTTAAGATAGTTCTGAATAATTAATACATAAATCAGATATGCTTACAAAAAGAAATGTCATTACAATAACGATATAAATCTTTGGATAAAAATATTTAGAATGTTGTAAGCATTAAAAATAGACTTCTGGTCTTTCAACCTGTTTGACCCATTCCCATTTTAGCTAAATATTATGATTTGATCCGTTTGAGATGAAAACGACCCAGTTCACAAGTAATTGCAAATTCAAAAAAATAAAGTCCAGTTTTTTTTTTTTTTTTTTTTTTTTTGTAATTTTCAGGTGTGAAGCCTTCTCTACATACCCTAGAACATATGATCTTATTCACGCTCACGGTCTTTTCAGCTTGTACAAAGACAAGTAAGTTGCATTTCATATGTCACTAATTAGTTGTTCTTGTAATTAATCTTTTAGAGTTTTCTAATACATGCAGGTGTAGTTTTGAGGACATCCTTTTAGAGATGGACAGGATTTTAAGACCCGAAGGTACTGTTATAATCCGTGATCATGAGATTGAACTGATTAAAGTGAAAAAAATTGTTTCTGGAATGAGGTGGAACACAAAAATGGTGGATCATGAAGATGGTCCTCTTGTTCCAGAAAAGATACTATTTGTAGTCAAACAATATTGGGTTGCTGCAGGTGAAAACAATTCACCATCTTCAAGATGATTATCACTTGATTTTCCCCAAATTTTTTGATGTTTGTTTCAAACAATGTGTTTAGTAGGATTTTTAGTTAGGCTAATTGGTATAACATCTGTTTTGTGTAAGTTTCTCAGTTTGGCTTGGTGCACAAATGTAAACAACAGTTTTGATATGACTGATATGATCAGGCTATACTCCATTTGAATTTCAAATCATGCATGTTTGTAATGTTTGTATTATTTATATATATTTAGCTACACTGGTAAGTTCCTATGTATATGAGAAAATCTTTTTGTTATCTTTTTTTTTTTAAAGGCGAACATTGAATGTTGTGACGTCGCACCAATATGTTGTCTTAACCGGGTCCACATGGCGTCAGAGTTGGAGAGCTTCCAAGGATACGGGCTTGAGGGAGAGCCGAGGCTCGAACCTTGGATTGGTGTGGGTAAAACTCAGGTGCATCAGCCTAGGAAGGCCTCATTTGCGATGCCGTGAAAATTAATGATGGTGGCAGGGATCGAACCCGGGTCCCTTGGGACTTAGGCCTTACCTCAACCACTACACAACCTCTTTGGCAATCTTTTTGTTATCTCCCTATATTAACTTGATCAAATGTAATATAAGGTTGTAATAATTCACACTTGATTCATTGTACAAAGCTCCAAATAAATACAAGAGATTAAGCAGAAAATTACGGATTGACTAAGACTAGACTATTGACTGATAAAGACTATCCTAAAATACATTAGTAATAGAAAATGTACAAAGGAATTCAAACTATGGGTCTGTTTGGTATGTGGTAATGGAATAGATGAGGGAACGGAACGAACAAGGTAATGGAATGGACAATGGAATGAAATGGACCATTTCATTACATTGTCTTGTTTGGTTACCACGAGGGAATGTAATAAATCATTACTTTATGTTGTTTGGTAGGCTAGAAAAGGCGAAGGAATAAAATCGGTGGTGAGTGGCGGTGGTGGTGGTGGGTGGCGGTATTGGGTGGTGGTGGGTGACGGTTGGTGATGGCGGCGGCGGTGGGCAGTGGTGGGTGGTTGTGCGTGGGGTGGCGGTGGTAGGAGGAGGTGGTGGTGGGTGGTGGAGGAGGAGGCGACAGTGGTGGTGGTGACGGTGGCGGTGGGTGTTGGTGACGGTGGCGGTGGTGGGTGGTGGAGGTGGTGGGTAGTGGAGGTGGTGGTGGGAGGTGGTGGGTGGTGGTAGGAGGGTGTGGTGGTGACGAAGGGTGAAAGAGAGGATGAAACGAAAAAAAAACAAGGGGGTGGATGTAATGAATTTGAGGGATTTAGAGGGAATGACATTTATGGAATGGATGATTCCATTCCATCGTCCAACCAAATATCATTTTTTTCATTCCCTCGTAATCGTCCATTCCATTCCACCTCCCATTCCTGCATACCAAACGCTACCTATGTCTTTGACCGGTTGTGTAGAGAAACCGGAATGAGGTTTAACATGCTCCCGCAAGATGGACGACCGAGGAAGAAAACCAATCTTGGACAGGAGTGTGTTGTAACGGGTTTTTGGTAGTGTTTAGATAAGGCAAATGCGAGTTGGTCATCTCCTGCAATATGAGTTACCCGTATCGTTCAATCTTGGACTTTCTCCTGTACAAAATGAAAATCTAAGGCAAGGTGCTTCATGCGGGAATGAAAGACCGGTTTTGTAGAGTAATGTGTGGCACTTAGTGATACGCGCTATTATATATATATATATATATATATATATATATATATATATATATGCGTATTAAACCCTCGATTTAGGCATTTTATTATTAAATTCATGTGAGCCGACACTTATTTGATTTATATATATGAATTTTGTAGGTTGTGGAATAAAACTGGCTCAAACAAAGGAAAAAGAGTTTTATGGGCTTAAACGAATCAAAATTGGAAATTTATTGGGTCATGAATGAGCTAGGTTATAAATTAACAAAAGAATTAAAAATATATAAAAAATAGAGATTGTACCGTGACTAGGAGGGGATTGAAAAAAAAGGAATTGGATAAAACACAAGTTTGGAAGCATACGGCAAAAGGAAGAAGAGGAATTACGGTTGAATTGCATTAGACACAAGTTCTGAGGTCAAAGGTTAAAAACGAGAGAATTGGAATTGAGGAAGAAAAGGCCAAGGGAGAAGAGGCTTGGAAGCAAGTAAGCAGGTTGGAGTTTTAGAAGCCGTAGATCACAGAAAACAAAGAATTGGAAGCACACATACAGGTCAATCTTTATAGAAGCAGGTAGGCACGTGAATTAATTAAGCTAGCAGACAGGTAAATTATTTTAAGCTAGCAGACAGCTTAATTATTTTATGTTACGATGAACGATATTATTGACGTTTTGGATTATGTTTTTCTCATGATTCTTGGCTAAATTTATAGCAACTACCTAGATTGGATGATTGTTTGTTGAGAGTTCGGATCTTTATCGGTTTTGGTTATCGTATGATGAATTGATACTATTGTAACGAATCTTTGCATGATTGATTTGATGTATATGCATGTTTAGTTTTGATTTGTCATTAGCTTATGTTTCGCATGCTTCTTGTTGAATGTCTTTCAGTTATAGCTGCATATTTAGGTTACTTACTGTGTGTTTGTGACTGTGTATGGTATTGCTAGACGTAGTAATCCATAGGAATATCTGTTGGTGAGTTGTTAGATCTAAATGTTCTTCCTGTCTCGATAGCTAAAAGGTGAGAGATAGACGGTTAGTTTTTGGTTGTAGGTGTATAGGTGTAAAGGCTCTGAAAGGAGGTTTCCCTAGGTTTCTTAGGATCTTTGCTACTCCGTGTCAAGTTGATTGTTCATTGATTACCCCATGCATTCTTCGAGTGTATTGAGATAGTGAGACTGAAAGGTAATATGTCTTTAGGGTACTTTAGTATCGTTTATGAGACCGGGAGGTAATCCAACTGTCTGGTGAGCGTTATACGTTCTTTAGAGTTCCTGCTAGTCACATCCTGAGGCTGATTAGGGATCCACTAGGTTTTCTGAGGTTGTCATACTTTAGAACCCCGGTTCTGTCATCGTTTCAATAGCCGATAGTAATCCGAGTTTCACATATAGGAGTCTTGTCTAGGTAGTGCCTTCTGTAAGACCCCAACCCAGACACCCTACAGTTGGTTCTCATAACGGGTCATTTTCATTTAAAACACATTTATATCAATTCAAACTACAGCGGAAGTCTTTCAAAGACTCATTTATTACCAATTAACGTTATTATGTTTACCTTACGAATGTCTGCACACCAATCCGAGTAATACCGCCTCCAAGCCAAGATACGTCAACGCTATGCTTACCTGCAAAACAATCTAACGTACACACAAAGTAAGCTACGCTGAGTGAGTTCTAATAGTTTAATTTTGACAAAAACCATCAATTCATATTCCTTAATTTAAACCACTCCGGTCCTTACAAAACATTATTACACTTTATTAACGAATAGTTAACCCCCTATCATCCCACGATATCCCACACTCGATCACCACCCGGGACTCAGCCCGTGCCAATAATAATAATTTATAATAGTAATGATTACAATATTACTATCTAGTTGACATAGACTTATCTTACCATCCCACACCCGATCACCACCCGGGACTCACCTTTTTGATTCACTTAACCCGTAGCTCCACGCATGAGCATCGGGTCGTCCTTGACCCTTTTAAAACCGAACACCCGAACCGGGTTCCCAAGCATGCATTCATGCACGCCACGCAACCCTAACCGGTTCCGCCTCACCCCGGCTAGCCATGCTCCCGCACCACCATGCACGTCACCATCTCCGTTGTTCTCCTTAGCCCCACGCCATCATAACGCCACGCCACCACAGCGTCACCACGGCTGCTGCCGCTGAACACCACCACCACCTAGCCGCGCGCCACCCTTATACTCCCTCTCCTTCCTTCACACGTCGGCCGATTGCTCCATGAGCTGGGCACCACCGCGTCCTTCCTGACGTCTGCCATTGCCGCACACCGCCGCTACGCCGTCGCTGTCATCCACCACCACGGTCGCCATCGTGACAGCCTTATCGTCCTGATTACAACCCGTAGCCGCTACCATCTTCTCCGGTCACATTCCTCTCTCTCTCTCTCTCGGCCTTCGGCCTCCGCACACACCGGCCAGCACTGTCGCACGCCGCCATCACCTTTACAACCGGCCACCCCAGCTCGCCCTCTCCTCACCGTTGGTGTTCCTGTTACCTCGAGGTTACTCCTCAACCGGACTTCACCTTTACCCGCGTTCTTGACGTCGGACAAGACCAAGAATCGTAAACCCTAACTCGATTCCCTTCTCACGCACAAATACGAAACACGTAAATAGAAGGAATGGAGATTACCTTGGTCACGGATGGAGTCCCCCGCTGGTTGCCACTGTAGGATCGCCGCAAGCCCACGCCGGATTCCTCCTCTCTCCGGATATCTTCCCTTCTTCTCCCGTGTTGCTGCCGTCGTACACACCTAGGGTCCGACTGACCCTAGGGTTTGAGTTTAGGTTACTTTTAAACCGTTAAGATTTACACTCTAGTCGTCGGGTTCCCTTGTCGCACGTTTTCGATCCTAACCGATCCCTTCGTGGCTAACCGGCCCCTTTTTAAACCCATTGATTAACCATTTGTGTGGCACCTATGCAAACACATCAGTTTAATAGGGATTTTGGTCACCACCCAACCCGAGTCATTAGCTCACGAATTTACGGGATGTTATCCTTGATTTCATCCGATCCTTCTCTGTGATAGTTATTTGTCGTTAGTAATCTCCTTCATTCATTTATTTTTAAGTTACTTAGTTAATCATAGTTCAACACAAACCCTCTTTAATCAATTTAGTTAGTTGAGTTAGAGTCTAGGTAGAGTTATCACTAGTGTCTCATGGGTTCGATATACGGACTTACATTAGACTTCACTACATTGATTGGTACACTTGCTGGTTGTGTGGTCTAGTATTAGGTTGAGTCTATATTTATAAATTTAAAGCTAGAGTGTCTAGGTTAGGTTTTACAGTTAGTTTTTATAGACCGTCCGGCACACATCAAGTTTTTGGCGTCGTTGCCGGGGACACTTAGGCGATAGCATATCTGACTTTGATTGAACTTAACTGATTAATTGGTCGCATTTTTGTTTTGAGTCATAGAGCGTCTAGTTGTCCATGTCTTTCTTTGTTTTTAGTGAGTCTTTGTAAATAATTGCATATTTGTTTAGCTAAGTATTCTTCTTAATTTTTTCTATTTATTTTTATTATTTATTTATTTTATATATTTGGTGCCCTTGATCCTTTTTTCTTTGAGTGTCCATTACAGTGATTTATTATGGAGCGTTATTACGGGCACAACTACCAAGGACACTATTATGCTCAGAGGGATCAATACATGAATGTGTGGTGCGAGATCTGTGGAGGGCCCCATTACACCCAGAATTGTCCATATTCATCGGGTCATTCCACATATTACTATAGTAATCCTTATCCGCACACGCAATCATATGAGAGTTGCAACCTGCCACCACCTGAAGAAGAGGTAAGCCCGTCCTTGATTGAAAGCCACAAGGCTTTAGTGGAAACCTTTAATCAATGGATGGAGAGTGATGAAGAGAGAAAAAGAGTTCAAGCGGGCAATACCCCAATCCGGGAAGAGTTGCTTCAACAGTCAACAGATATGCTTGCTCACACGAAAGAGGAAAGGAGGATTAAGGATGAACAAAGAAGGATCGAAGACGAAGAAAATGGTAAGCTAACGGATGAGCTGGCAAGTCTAAAGCTAGCTAGAGAACCGGAGACTTTAACGGAAAAGGCGCAAGTCAGAAGCGTACAACACTTTGTGCCAGACCCACATCCGGTTCCTACACCACAGAGCTTCGGGTTAGAACCTGTCACACCCCGACCGATGGCGGAATCATCGAGGCGGACACTATATGATTGTTCATAAGCACATGATCTACTAAGGTTGCATAATTAATTAATAAGATTTAAATACCAAATATCCAAATACAATTCAAATTACAACACCCTATTCTAGAATATTACACATAATTATTTTACTAGGTCCAAAAGTCTTATGTGTAGCACCTTCAACAAATAGTCACACAATCACATATCTTCACCTGAAACGTAATCCAAAACAAGTGTCAACTACGAGAGTTGGTGAGTTTACATATGTTTAAATAAAATAAAAGTTTAGTTAAAAACGTTTATACAATTCATAGTTTGACATGGTATGATATGCCATAATGTGGAGAATTCACTATATGTATACCAATTGTAAGCATGTAATTTTGTATATAAGCATAAAGGTTTAACGTGATAGGCATAGCATACCCCTACCCTAAAAGTGATAGGCATGGAATCAAGACTATGTGGGTTACACATAATTTAAACCATCCTAAAAGTATTCATAGCATAACAAGTGATCATGCACAAAAGCACAATAATCTATACATGTAAACACAAGTTGAATTGTATGTAAGTAAGCACAGATTACGTTTCACCCCAAAATGTATAAAAATGTAAATAGGGGATATGTAACTCACCTTGCAACGAGGGTTTTACTTCACGCGCGATGGTGATATTGGCATTGTTGTTATACACGATGAAATCCTATGCAAACGAATATGTATCAAATATGTATTCGCGTACGTATATATTTGTTTAAATATGTGTGGATTTGTAAATGGAATAACCTTTGCGGAAAAATTATATGTTTTAAAATCATTGTACAAATAAATATTAATTTTTTGTAAGACTTTGTATTTTTATAAAATTCTACATTAAATATTTAAACTTCTTGAAATATATATATTTTTAATAACACTTGCATTTTATAAATCATAATTTACCCATTTTAAATCTCATGAAAATATTATATTTTAAGTAACGCGCATTTTTATTTATTTATAAAAATGTTATTGTATTAATTTTCATGGGTTCAAATAATTAAATAACTTATGAAAAACGTCGGTTTTATTTATTTTATAAAATTTAACGGGTTTGAATATGTTCAAAAGTTGGGTTAAAAATAAACGGGCCGAGTCAACGGGCTTGAAATAATTTTTAGTAGGTTATAAATATTTAGAAATAATTAAATGGTTTTTAAAACATTTAATTTAGATAATTAATAATAAAGAATATACAAATGGTTTTTAAATTAATTAATTTAATACCTATACAATAAATGAAATAAGATTTTAATAGCCAAATGGGTCGGACCGGGTCGGCCCAGACCCGAATCCAGGTTCAGGAAGTGAAACGGGTCAGAGGGGGCTCAAAATGAGAAAAAAGGGGGTTGGGCCGGAGGCCATAGGTTTCGAACCCGGGACCTTATACTCATCGCACACGACACTGACCAGCCGGGCTATAGCCCATCGCTGGTCAGTAACACGCTAATTAATTGATAACCACTTTGAGGATTGCCCACTGGTTCTCGGCAACGACTAGGAGTCGTGTTCGGGTAATCTCGTTTGGCCGGGAATCAGTGGGCTATGGCCTGGATTATGCTCGGAATTTTTAGCACTAGGATAGACGAAGGTTAAGGGATGGAATGTGATGATAATACCTGAACCGAAGGGGGGTCGGCGAAGTCGAGGACGAAGCCGAGAATACCTAGAGCTGGAACCAGACCTTGGGGTCGAATTGGAACTCCAATTTAGAGGTGGGGCTTCGGAAAAAGGGCACGAGTCTGAGGGTGATGCCAATTTAGGGAGAGAGAGCGATACGAGGGAGAATGGGGTTCAAGAGGGACCGGCAATGGTTTTTATACCCGAAGGAAATCCGTATGATGGAACCAGAAATTGGCTCCACAATTGGGTTCGGACAGGTCTTACGAAACTAACGAGCCCACTTTTAGTCGTTGAGATACTGTGTGTCGGCCGAATTTCATTGGGTTGGCTTCGGTTTCATTAATGGCGTCGTGGGAATCTGATGATGAAAAAGTAAATTGGTCGGGGGAACATGGTCGCACGAGGAAGGCGAGTACGATGGTGCAGGTTTTAGGTGTTGAGGTGTGGAGGGACAGGGCTGTCGGGGCTCGCCGGAAGGTTCTTGGTCCGCCGGACAAAGGGAAAAGAGTGACCGGGAATACGAATTGGGATCTGGCAATTATGGTCCCTGGGTTTTCAGTTGATTTAAATTGGTCCCTACGAATATTACTGATAAGTCCCTGATGTTTGATTTGTCCCTTAATAGTCCCTTGACTTAGTTTCTGTACAAACCTTTAAGTTTGATTAATTACAAAACGACCCCTAAACTTTTTATTAAACAAATTAATTTAGTTTCTTTTAAATCAATTTAATTTAATATTATATTTTAAATGTTTTTATAAACTTATTTTATTAAAATAAATTATTTTATATAATTCAACTCATTTTTTGTCAAATCATTTTATTTGTTTTCAATGTCATTTATTTTTATAAAATTTATATAATTCAAATATTTTTATTATTTAAATTAAAAATACATAATTTATATATTATTAACACATTAAATTGAACAAATGCACGTGTATATTATTGAATTTAAATTGTTTATAAATACAGGATAAATTTATACCATCATTTTAAATATTTAATTTATTAAAAATAATTGATATACTTTTTCATATATTTTTAAGACTTTAATTTAAAAATACATAAGTTGAAATTTGTAAACACACTCTTTTGTATAAACTTGGTTAAATTCACGTGTGCATATTTGGAATAAAATGTTGAAATTTTTACGTGTTAATATATTATAATTGAAATTTTGAAATGTCACAGTCTCCCCATGTTGAAGGAATTTCGTCCCGAAATTCGATTTACGAAGGTTATAGAAGCTGGAACGAGATGCCAAAGGACTTAGAATGGAATTACTTCACAAGAGAAAGATTCAGCGGGGAAATAACGTATGATAACGGATGACGGTGCTAATTCGAGTCGAGTTGTCAATTAGTTGCTCTAATAGTGTAATGAGATTTATGCATGCAATTGTTCATACAACGCATGAATGTAAACTACTAGAAACCATACTTAGTAATATTGGTGCCAATCACCTTGTGACATGGCATTTTCTTTTAAAACTCCACTCCACGGGTGTTCATATTTGCAAATTTTATAAAAACATTTTCAAAAACCGGTCCTCCTCCTAGTACTTATGCATGGTTTATACTCGTTATATCAAGTGGGTTTATGTATAGGGTGTACCGGCGGCTAACCCACCACCCCTTTGATATACCGGGGATTCCCCGTGCATAATTACTAAGATTTAGAACTTTAACAATTTAAGTAACTTTAACAGAGCTAGCAAGTTGTATGACTGAATAATAGGTTTGCTTCACAAAAGTATAGGAATGAGGTGAATGGTGAAAGCATAGCTGTTTAAATGAAATCACGGATGGTAGAATTCATAGCAATAGATTTCCCATCTGCTATTTCCATGATATACGAGTTATCATGATTGGTTGGTTGTTTAGCAAATAGTTGGTTAAAGCAAGAAACACAATTTTTCTATTGGCATGAATATTGAATAAAACGGATGTATAAAGGTGGTGAACAAAGGAACGTACCGTTGACAGTGTCGTCATTGGCCGGAACCTCGTTAGCATTTATATTAAATGCTCGTCCACGAGGACCACCTTGATTTTGAAGTTTTAGACATTGGTTTCGAAAGTGGTTTGGGTCTCCACATTCGTAACAGGCCCGCCCATAGGTGACAGTGAGAGGCATTGGATGATTGCCTTGAGTAGCTTGATTAACGATAGTGCGAGCACGGCAAGTAGTAACAACGTGTCCATAGCGTCCACATTTTGAGCATAGACGGCATGCAGCATGCGGGGCATGGTGATACTTGCAAGTAGGGCATTGGGGAAATGAACCTACATAATTTCTCAGAATTTGACCCGCATGAGTAACTTGGGTCACAGGTACGACAGGAATGATGGCCGCAAAGTTTTGGGCCTTGCGCTTCCTATCATGATGGGAAGATTCGGGCTCTTCGTCTTTGTCGGACACGGAAGTAGCAGCTTTGTCGACCACTTTCTTGGTACCCTTCCTAGATAAGGTACTTGCTTTGACGTGATTGTCAGTCAACACGGCAGACAAACGGATTGCGTCTTCGAGAGTGGAGGGATTACTTCCCAATACGGTGTTTTGGAGCGGCATAGGCAGTCCGCCTATGTATTTCTCAATTCCCCGTGCTAAGGGAGTAACCATGTGGGACACGAGCAGACTTAGTTCTTGAAAACGAGTGGTGTAAGCCAAATTCTCTCCGCTATCTTGGGTGAGATCCCAAAATTCAGCTTCGAGCTTCCTCATTTCGTTGCGAGGACAGAACTCGTCAGTCATAAGTCGTTTCATTTCGTCCCAAGACAAGGACATAGCAGATTCGTTGCCTCGAGTACGTTTCTCACCGTTCCACCAGGTGAGTGCTCGTTTTTGGAAGACGCTGGCAGCATAATGGACTTTGAGGTTGTCGGGACAATCGCTGTTTAGGAAAGTACTCTCCATACTTTCAAACCATTGAAGAAGGCCAGTATCACCTTCTGTCCCGAAGAATTTGGTGGGGTTGCAAGAATTGAAATGCTTGAATATGCAGTATGGTGGGTTTGCACCATTCCCTTGCGTATTAGACCCATCACTGTTGTTGTTAGCTTGGATCATTTGGCCTATTAGTTGAGTAAGTAGTGCAGCAAGGTCAACGTTGGAGTTGCTAGAGTTAGCATTAACCGCGCGACGGGGAGGCATTCTATAAGTACCACAAGAAAGACAAGAATTTATGAGACTTCGGATAAAATAGGCATGTATATGCCACAGTTGGTAGACTGTTCACAATAATACAAGCAGGAACGTGAGATGACACTCATGATGTCGCGTGATAATGTATGTAAGTTCTGACTAAAACTGATCACATAATTCATTCAAAATTTATACCACTAAAGGATAAGGGAAATAAGTCATGAAATCTATTCCTGGGAGGATATGATAACATAGATCATTATTTGCGCAATAGGAATGGCCAGGATCCGCATGCACTACAAATCGTTATTACGTGTGCACCCGTAATAATGATTTGTATTGCATGTTCGTCTAGTTCTTCCTACCTCTCTATAATGTCCCCAAATTTTGAGTTTAAGTTCGGATTGTATCCTTGCGAATACATTGACTTATCAATGTTAAATAATTCCTCAAAGCTTTCAAGGAGACATGCTTTAGCCTATAGGTAAACACTCACTTCAGGAATTCCCAGGAAAGCATACAGGTCCGTTTATTTGGATTTATACGAAATGCTTTCCTAGACAGAAAACCCAATGTACAGGTGTCACCCTTCCAGATTGCACGTGTCCTTTACTGGTTTCAAGAAATTAAGTCGTTGACAAGATTTTTAATAGTCTTGAGAGTCTATTAGTATAAAATGTGTAGGAGTGTTGCAATTAATTAGGAAAGAGTATGGGTAAGGATGGGTAGTGTATTTGTTTGCATAAGTTTGTTTGTCAAATGTGTATGTAAAGTATGTATCATGTATCAAAGTCTTGTATGTATGTGTATAAGTCTCATGTACCAAACTTGGAAAAATTCAAATATTACCTAACTACAAATAATTCACATAGCAATTAATCATTTAGCACATAACACATAAAAGGGAGTCCTAAGGTTATAGTCTAGGTCATCGTGTCTAATAACCTAATTCCCTATAACCATGGCTCTGATACCAATCTGTCACACCACGACCGATGGCGGAATCATCGAGGCGGACACTATATGATTGTTCATAAGCACATGATCTACTAAGGTTGCATAATTCATTAATAAGATTTAAATACCAAATATCCAAATACAATTCAAATTACAACACCCTATTCTAGAATATTACACATAATTATTTTACTAGGTCCAAAAGTCTTATGTGTAGCACCTTCAACACATAGTCACACAATCACATATCTTCACCTGAAACGTAATCCAAAACAAGTGTCAACTACGAGAGTTGGTGAGTTTACATATGTTTAAATAAAATAAAAGTTTAGTTAAAAACGTTTATACAATTCATAGTTTGACATGGTATGATATGGCATAATGTGGAGAATTCACTATATGTATACCAATTGTAAGCATGTAATTTTGTATATAAGCATAAAGGTTTAACGTGATAGGCATAGCATACCGCTACCCTAAAAGTGATAGGCATGGAATCAAGACTATGTGGGTTACACATAATTTAAACCATCCTAAAAGTATTCATAGCACAACAAGTGATCATGCACAAAAGCACAATAATCTATACATGTAAACACAAGTTGAATTGTATGTAAGTAAGCACAGATTACGTTTCACCCCAAAATGTATAAAAATGTAAATAGGGGATATGTAACTCACCTTGCAACGAGGGTTTTACTTCACGCGCGATGGTGATATTGGTATTGTTGTTATACACGATGAAATCCTATGCAAACGAATATGTATCAAATATGTATTCGCGTACGTATATATTTGTTTAAATATGTGTGGATTTGTAAATGGAATAACCTTTGCGGAAAAATTATATGTTTTAAAATCATTGTACAAATAAATATTAATTTTTTGTAAGACTTTGTATTTTTATAAAATTCTACATTAAATATTTAAACTTCTTGAAATATATATATTTTTAATAACACTTGCATTTTATAAATCATAATTTACCCATTTTAAATCTCATGAAAATATTATATTTTAAGTAACGCGCATTTTTATTTATTTATAAAAATGTTATTGTATTAATTTTCATGGGTTCAAATAATTAAATAACTTATGAAAAACGTCGGTTTTATTTATTTTATAAAATTTAACGGGTTTGAATATGTTCAAAAGCTGGGTTAAAAATAAACGGGCCGAGTCAACGGGCTTGAAATAATTTTTAGTAGGTTATAAATATTTAGAAATAATTAAATGGTTTTTAAAACATTTAATTTAGATAATTAATAATAAAGAATATACAAATGGTTTTTAAATTAATTAATTTAATACCTATACAATAAATGAAATAAGATTTTAATAGCCAAATGGGTCGGACCGGGTCGGCCCAGACCCGAATCCAGGTTCAGGAAGTGAAACGGGTCAGAGGGGGCTCAAAATGAGAAAAAAGGGGGTTGGGCCGAAGGCCATAGGTTTCGAACCCGGGACCTTATACTCATCGCACACGACACTGACCAGCCGGGCTATAGCCCATCGCTAGTCAGTAACACGCTAATTAATTGATAACCACTTCGAGGATTGCCCACTGGTTCTCGGCAACGACTAGGAGTCGTGTCCGGGTAATCTCGTTTGGCCGGGAATCAGTGGGCTATGGCCTGGATTATGCTCGGAATTTTTAGCACTAGGATAGACGAAGGTTAAGGGATGGAATGTGATGAAAATACCTGAACCGAAGGGGGGTCGGCGAAGTCGAGGACGAAGCCGAGAATACCCAGAGCTGGAACCAGACCTTGGGGTCGAATTGGAACTCCAATTTAGAGGTGGGGCTTCGGAAAAAGGGCACGAGTCTGAGGGTGATGCCAATTTAGGGAGAGAGAGCGATACGAGGGAGAATGGGGTTCAAGAGGGACCGGCAATGGTTTTTATACCCGAAGGAAATCCGTATGATGGAACCAGAAATTGGCTCCACAATTGGGTTCGGACAGGTCTTACGAAACTAACGAGCCCTCTTTTAGTCGTTGAGATACTGTGTGTCGGCCGAATTTCATTGGGTTGACTTCGGTTTCATTAATGGCGTCGTGGGAATCTGATGATGAAAAAGTAAATTGGTCAGGGGAACATGGTCGCACGAGGAAGGCGAGTACGATGGTGCAGGTTTTAGGTGTTGAGGTGTGGAGGGACAGGGCTGTCGGGGCTCGCCGGAAGGTTCTTGGTCCGCCGGACAAAGGGAAAAGGGTGACCGGGAATACGAATTGGGATCTGGCAATTATGGTCCCTGGGGTTTTCAGTTGATTTAAATTGGTCCCTGCGAATATTACTGATAAGTCCCTGAGGTTTGATTTGTCCCTTAATAGTCCCTTGACTTAGTTTCTGTACAAACCTTTAAGTTTGATTAATTACAAAACGACCCCTAAACTTTTTATTAAACAAATTAATTTAGTTTCTTTTAAATCAATTTAATTTAATATTATATTTTAAATGTTTTTATAAACTTATTTTATTAAAATAAATTATTTTATATAATTCAACTCATTTTTTGTCAAATCATTTTATTTGTTTTCAAAGTCATTTATTTTTATAAAATTTATATAAATCAAATATTTTTATTATTTAAATTAAAAATACATAATTTATATATTATTAACACATTAAATTGAACAAATGCACGTGTATATTATTGAATTTAAATTGTTTATAAATACAGGATAAATTTATACCATCATTTTAAATATTTAATTTATTAAAAATAATTGATATACTTTTTCATATATTTTTAAGACTTTAATTTAAAAATACATAAGTTGAAATTTGTAAACACACTCTTTTGTATAAACTTGGTTAAATTCACGTGTGCATATTTGGAATAAAATGTTGAAATTTTTACGTGTTAATATATTATAACTGAAATTTTGAAATGTCACAGAACCCATCGAGCATGACTTCTTTAGTGATGAGGATGAAGCAGAGGTGGAAGAGTCCTCAGATGACACTATGGGTGATGGCCTAGGTAAGTATTCGGAACCCGATCTAATTGAGCATATTTTTGATAATCCTAACTTTCCATGTAACGAGCTTGACTCTTTGAATGCACTTAATACCTTACGTTTGTTCTTTGAGAGTAATGTGATGCACTATCTAGAAAGCGAAGACGAGTGTATCGAAGAGGGTGTAACAACGTTGTTTGAGATAGAGGACGAGTTAAAAGAGGAGCAGGTCCCATCCTGGGAGATTGAATTTAGTGACGAGTTGGGGGACCTGCCGACTCGTATTGAAGGAGAATTTGACCCACTTGGCGATTTAAAGCTCCATGAAGATCTACTGTATCAAGAGCCAAGTGTGGGGATCGAGAAGGATCAACCTGATGACAGCCGGCCTGAGAAGAATACAAGGTTGACTGAAGTCGAGGAGAATGAGTGGCCCGTAGAGCTAGTAGATGGTGGATTGCCACCTAAATCAACAAAGCCACGAAAGAGGGGCTGTAGGAATCTGCATTAGGATATGGATAAGATGCACATTGCTTGTAGAAGCGACAGATTCCTACACTACATGCCACGTATCAGGTTTGGTCCAGGTAAGTTTAAATTTTGGTGGTCTGACCCGTTTGAATTTTTTAAATCAGTTTTAAGGTCTGCCATGGAGTGTGTCAAATCGGTGGTAGACCAATCATATTAAATGGTCCGGATAGGGGCGGCATAAAGGAGAAGCCTCCTGATTAGGCTTGTTTCTCGGGCTAGAACCCGAGTGTATAGTTTGTATAAGTTTTGGTTTTATTTTGAGTCTGTTTGATGTTGTTTGGGTTTGCCATGAGATTTATTTTGCAGGGATAGATCGACTCGTCCGTACTCAATATCCATTCGGGCGGGATCGTTTCAAATCTTATAATCATGTAAAGGGAACCCGACAGAGTTTGTGCAGCCGCAAATCTATACTATATAATAAATAAAGGTTTTTGTATGCCACGTGTCGCCACCATATTCAATCTCATTATTTTTTTTCGCCTCTCTATCTTATTAAATGCACCCATATCTTTTAATAAATTACTAATTATACTAATAAAACATATTTATTTTAAATTATCCTTTATTATAAAAACTTTGAAACCTAATTATGTAATTTTTATTTTTAATCAAATAGTAAATTAAAATCAAATTACATTAAATAGTAATTATTTTCGAAACCCAATTATATATTATTTTTTACATATTTTGAATTTTGTTTTCTAACCTTATTATATGTATAGTAATACATTTTTACACATGTAAAATAAATAAATAAAATTTTAGAAATTTATATATTGATATTTTTCACCCCGTGTGTATTACACGGGGTCTAAGCTAGTGAAATGATATACGGTGCACGAGAGGAAGAGTGAAGCTGGACACATATCTTGCATACATTACCAGCTAAGTCATTTCCACTTTATTATTTTTATTTTTTTTTTAATTTTGGAGTCTTTATTTTTATTTTTCGTTGTTTCTTGGTTCACATTGAGGATAATGTGTCGTTCAAGTGTGGGGATGGGAAAAACTTCTTGAGTCTAGTTTAGTTAGGTTTGTTTTTCTTTTATAAAAAGTCAAAAATACAAAAAAAAATTAAAAAAATTTCAAAAATGTCATTTCAATTACAGTTTTTGCAAATAAAAATAGAAGATGATAGGTATAACTGAAACTGCTGTTGAGTTCAAATGAAAATAAATTATAGAAAGCGCGTCTAATTTGTGATGTTTTGTTAGACCCAGCTGATTTGAAAGCTTAAATATCCTGTGCGTGTTAAATAGGATAATTAAATAAATTAAATCATGATATCTTATAGGTATTCATCTTAAGGTGTCGGTAATACTGAAACTGTCAGCATAGGGTGATAGGTACCACGTTAAGCTAAAATTTAGAGGTTTTTGAAATTATTTGGCACACCACTATCTTTTTATGAAAATAAATCCGAGATTTGGTGGCGCCCGCATCCATAATTACATCTAATCATGAGCGTAATTAAACAATTGAATACTTGAGTTTCACCTACGTGTTACCCTCCAGGATAGTGACTTGGTTGATACACCCATGGGTTGGGACTTAAGTGATCAATATTCTGGATAAATAAGATTTGACTTATGTGTTACCCATGGGGATAGTGACTCGGTAGATACACCTCTTAGTTAAATTCTTATGTGCTTAATTGATAAGACTGCAGCCTATGTGATACCTTCTGGGATGATGACTTGGGAGATGTACCACTGGGTGAGGTTGTGTCACAACCCATTCGGCGGCGGAATCACCGAACGTGACGTGTAGGATTGTTCAAAGGCATCGTGGCACTATTGTTGAAATATAAATTTAACCGATTTCATTAAACTAAGAATTTCAAATACAATTGTTTCAATTAAAGGAAATACATTGATAAACAAAAGACAAAAATATTTAAATTTGATATCTAAGGCAAAGTCCCTAGATTCCGTTTCCATGGTAGCATCAAACATCTCCTGAAAACATGTAAAATAATATTTGATCAACAATAAAGTTGGTGAGTTCATACAAGTTTCATACATATAATAATCATGTTTAAAGCAACAATTTACATGCATAGACATACTTTACTAATGTTCATACAATTTGTAATGATATAGTTCAAACCTATTGTTGACATAGCATACCTAGCATCCAAAGAATACTAGTCGAAAAAAATAACATAACAAGATCGGGGGCTCCATAAAGGTAACGAAAAGCCGACGGGTGTCAATCCTATAGCGCTACACTTGTTAAGTGCGGTTTTGCAAGAATTAATGAACTATTGTATTAACAAGTTGTATTTAAGCATGTAGTCAAGTTGTTGTCACATGAGCATGTTAATGAATTGTGTTTGAATAAAGTGTGAATCTTGCAGTGTATGTGTTTTGAATATGTACATGTTTTCAAGTCCCAAAGTGCAAAAATGTAAAAGGGGCAAGTATGAAACTCACGGTTTGGCGTGGTAACGAAAGGATAAACGGGAAGGTGAAGAGTCGGGAATGCCGGTTAACCTAAAAGGTAACGTAGGCATAAGTTCGGTGGAGAAGAAATAATAAATAATATATATGTATAATAGTATCAAGTTGGTCATGCATCGCCGACGGCAGACCGAAACACAAACCCCTAACTTAGTTAGGAATTCGGATGGTCAAAAGTTAGTATAGTTAGTAATATACCACTTGAAGTGGCCAAGAGAAAGGTTGGGAAATCCACAAACCTTGTTAGATTTATTTATAATATTTATGTATAGGATTTGAACACCTTGTGGCTATTGGATGTCTTATGGTAGATGAACCTATGTTCATCTACTTCATCCAAATACCTTAGCACAAGGCTTCCATCATAGAACTTTGATGGAGGCTTGGTTTGGTTTTACCACAACTAGATGTAAAATATCCAAACAAGAACATGAAGAAGAAGAAATGTTAGTTGAAAGACCACAACTTAGACCTCAAATGGTGACTTATCTTAGATGTTTACCAAGGTAAACAAATGATAAGATCCTAGAGGTTTATTCAAGAGGGTGAAGGAAGAATTGTTAAGAAAAAAAAAGGAAGAAACTTGAAGAAAAATAAGGTTTTTACCTTATAAAATTCTGTCAAAAAATCTTGGAAGAAATGGAGCACTTGGAGAGATTTGTGAGAGAATTTGGAGGGTGTAAGGGTGGAGGAGTGAAAGGGAGTGGGTATTTATAAGTATGGATTAGGGTTTGGGGTATTAAATGAGTTAGTTGGAAGTTGGTGGTTGAAAGAGAGGTGATTCTTTTTTTTTTAAAAAAGAAAAAAATAAAATAATAATAATAATAGTACTAATGATAATAATGATAATAATACTACTACTAATAATAATAATAAACCGAGCGTGTATGGACGTGAAACGAGAATATAAATGTAAAAAAAGTAAAACGCGTGTTTGTAATATGTAATTTTGTAATATTGCACGTATGATGTTGTCTTGCATATGTATAAATGTAATGTATGTTGTAAACATGTAATTGAATAAATCCAATAAATTCATTGATCATAAGTCTCGGGTTACAATGGATTCAAAAATGAAAGTACAAGGGTACAAAATGTAAATAAACGATGATGTGGAAAGTACGGATATTACAGGTTGATTCATACATTTAATAATGCTCATTCCATCCATTTATTCATCTTAATGTCTAAAACATGTAAATCTTAGTTTAACGTGGTGGGAAATCAAAATGGTTTAACCCATGCCTAGACATGACCTTGAGACGGGATTAGGGAGAGCTGTAGCTTTTGAGTATAAGACCATAGATTGAATGATAGTTGTATAAAATGGAATTAAAACATAAACGGGGGCTTGATAGTTGGTGTTGGGTTTAATCGGATCGAAATATCAATTGTTGCATTTTAACGCGTGATTATATTTGTGCAAATGAATTAATAAGATTGTTAAAGCATGATTTCCGGTTGTGATTCCATTGCGGATTTTTTTTCAGGATGAAAAAGGGTTAAGTGTGGGGATGTTTGATACGCGCTATTTTATATATATATATTTCATGCGTATTAAACCCTTGATTTAGGCATGTTATTATTAAATTCATGTGAGCCGACATTTATTTGATTTATATATATGAATTTTGTAGGTTGTGGAATAAAACGGCCTCAAACAAAGGAAAAAGAGTTTTATGGGCTTAAACGGATCAATATTGGAAATTTATTGGGCCATTAATGAGCTAGGTTATAAATTAACAAAAGAATTAAAAATATATAAAAAAATAGAGATTGTGCCGTGACTAGGAGGGGATAAAAAAAGGAATTGGATAAAACACAAGTTTGGAAGCATACGACAAAAGGAAGAAGAGGAATTACGGTTGAATTGCATTAGACACAAGTTCTGAGGTCAAAGGTTAAAAACGAGAGAATTGGAATTGAGGAAGAAAAGGCCAAGGGAGAAGAGGCTTGGAAGCAAGTAAGCAGGTTGGAGTTTTAGAAGCCGTAGATCACAGAAAACAAAGAATTGGAAGCACACATACAGGTCAATCTTTATAGAAGCAGGTAGGCACGTGAATTAATTAAGCTAGCAGACAGGTAAATTATTTTAAGCTAGCAGACAGCTTAATTATTTTATGTTACGATGAACGATATTATTGACGTTTTGGATTATGTTTTTCTCATGATTCTTGGCTAAATTTATAGCAACTACCTAGATTGGATGATTGTTTGTTGAGAGTTCGGATCTTTATCGGTTTTGGTTATCGTATGATGAATTGATACTATTGTAACGAATCTTTGCATGATTGATTTGATGTATATGCATGTTTAGTTTTGATTTGTCATTAGCTTATGTTCCGCATGCTTCTTGTTGAATGTCTTTCAGTTATAGCTGCATATTTAGGTTACTTACTGTGTGTTTGTGACTGTGTATGGTATTGCTAGACGTAGTAATCCATAGGAATATCTGTTGGTGAGTTGTTAGATCTAAATGTTCTTCCTGTCTCGATAGCTGAAAGGTGAGAGATAGACGGTTAGTCTTTGGTTGTAGGTGTCTAGGTGTAAAGGCTCTGAAAGGAGGTTTCCCTAGGTTTCTTAGGATCTTTGTTACTCCGTGTCAAGTTGATTGTTCATTGATTACCCCATGCATTCTTCGAGTGTATTGAGATAGTGAGACTGAAAGGTAATTTGTCTTTACGGTACTTTAGTATCGTTGGTGAGACCGAGAGGTAATCCAACTGTCTGGTGAGCGTTATATGTTCTTTAGAGTTCGTGCTAGTCACATCCTAAGGCTAATTAGGGATCCACTAGGTTGTCTGAGGGTGTCATACTTTAGAACCACGGTTCTGTCATCGTTTCAGTAGCTGATAGTAATCCGAGTTTCACAAATAGGAGTCTTGTCTAGGTAGTGTCTTCCCTATCCTTGATTTCATCCGATCCTTCTCTGTGATAGTTATTTGTCGTTAGTAATATCTTTCATTCATTTATTTTTAAGTTACTTAGTTGATCATAGTTCAACACAAACCTCCTTTAATCAGTTTAGTTAGTTGAATCAGAGTCTAGGTAGAGTTATCACTAGTGTCTCGTGGGTTCGATATCCGGACTTACATTAGACTTTACTACATTGATCGGTACACTTGCAGGTTGTGTGGTATAGTATTAGGTTGAGTCTAGATTTATAAATTTAAAGCTAGAGTGTCTAGGTTAGGTTTTACAGTTAGTTTTTATAGACCGTCCCGCACACATCACTTAGGTTTTCACAATAAGTCGTTAGGGTGATGTTAGACATGTATCCAGGTTTAAACGGTAGAGAGATTAGCCATTGCATTTCAGTTGTGGTGTGTATGCTACAACCTTGAATTCCGCTTCGGTGGAGGAGCGGGCTAAAGTTGGTTGGCGTTATGAGCTCCAAAAGATATTGGGCTAGCACCAAGATAAACAACATAACCTGTAGTGTTGCGATATGTGAGCTTATCATATGCCCAATCTGCATCTTTGAAGGCGTGAAGTTGTATTGGGGAGTTATATTTGATGAGAAGCCTATGATGCATGGTCTCATTTAAGCTATTGGAATAAAAAAAAGTTAAATTTAAAATTTTGAACTAAAATAATTATTTGTGTTAAATAAAGGGATAAAAGCGTATTTAACTCTTTTTTTTTTTTTTTTTTTTTTTTTTTTTTTTTTTTTTTTGACAATTTGACGTGCTTTATCAGTGTTTAAATATGAACATTTTTCGTGCGGTCTGTTGGTAATCGCATATCCAGCCTTCACGAACAACCTGCAGCCAGACGACTTCACGATTAGGGACAAATCTTCATCTATATACAACAGGTTAGCGATTAGGGTTCGATTCTTGAGTTTAGCCTCTCCTGTGACTCTGTATGAGATCTTAGTTTTTAGTTATTTTTACAATTTAGGTCTAAAATGATTTCTCATCATATCAGTGTTTCTTATGCTAATTTATTCATGTACAGTTAAATATTGCTTTGTTTAGCCTCTACCTGTTATATGATGGTTAATTGAAAACCTAGGGTTTGTAATTTACAGTTAAATATTGCTTTGTTTTGCTTTTATTATCTTTAGCAGTCGTGTAATTGTTTTTGGCATTATATATTGTTGAATTTGTTTTGGAAGTTCTTGTTGTTTAGTTTGTATTTGGATGGAATTTGTTGTTTGAAGTTGAAACTTTTTATCACAATTTTTATACATTTATACAGGTTTTTCGGATTTTATACAGGTTTTTCGGATATCCGCTTTACTATCCGAAACTTCGGATAGTAAAAATTAACTATCCGAAGATTTCGGATATCCGGTTTTGCACACCCCTACTCTTAAGCGTGTGGTACAAATGTTCTATGCTTTGATGTAAATAGAGTCATTTATGCCCCTCTTTCTTTTGCCCTGCTTTCAGATCACCGACTTCAAACAAAACCTTTTGGCGATTGCTTTCATCCTCACGCAATTGAAGCTCTGTTTCGACTGCTGTAGGTCTTCGGAGGTATGTTTATTCCTTCGAATGTCGCTTTGTTCGTTTTGTTTTCTCTTTCTGTGGGTTTAAACTTTTTATTTCTCTGTGCTATTTGCGTTGGTAAACAAAAAATCCTTAGGCTACAGAAAGAAAAGAGGGTGCGTTTTAGGCCATTGAGGTGAAAGCCATGTTCTTGTAATCATTCTTATTGCCCTTAGTCGATTGCTTTCATCTGCTATTTGCACGAGGGTTTTCTATATTTCAGGGTTTACATATGTGTGGTGTATAGGTTTGTAGCTGCGTTAATATGCCGTTCAACTGCATCAGTAGTGCACAATATTACAATTGAATACTGATTTGAGATGGGATTTTTTGTTTAACTTTAAACCAAAAAGGGGCTTTTGTTTAGATATGATATTTGTATTCAAGTCATTCTGATAACTTTCTAATTAATATGGTTTGATTTCATTACTAAGATAATATCAAGCATCTAAAGTTGCTGAGGATGTATCCTATCACAAAATCCTGTCAAGATAGTTGTACTCATAAACAGTGGCGAAGCTTGAAGAAAAACATAAGGGGGGCCGGGAATTTTTTTTCCCTACAGAGGGGCCGGAACTATAAAATTTTCGGCCGAATACGTATAAATTAACACTATTGAGTAAAAAATCGGCCGAATACGTATAAGTGTGGATTAGGGTTTGGGGTATTAAATGAGTTAGTTGGGAGTTGGTGGTTGAAAGAGAGGTGATTCTTTTTTTTTAAAAGAAAAAAATGAAATAATAATAATAATAGTACTAATGATAATAATGATAATAATACTACTACTAATAATAATAATAAACCGAGCGTGTATGGACGTGAAACGAGAATATAAATGTAAAAAAAGTAAAACGCGTGTTTGTAATATGTAATTTTGTAATATTGCACGTATGATGTTGTCTTGCATATGTATAAATGTAATGTATGTTGTAAACATGTAATTGAATAAATCCAATAAATTCATTGATCATAAGTCTCGGGTTACAATGGATTCAAAAATGAAAGTACAAGGGTACAAAATGTAAATAAACGTTGGTGAGAGAAATATCGGGGGGGGGGGGGGGCTAAGAAAGCTGCGCCCCTGCAAAAAGCTATAAGATTGCTGAGACTTGTAATGTTTAGTTTGATAGTATGAGGGCTTGATTGTAAACATAACTACCAACTAACTAATGTTAGTTGGGAGCGTATAACAACTGCAATTAGGGCTTGTAATCAGTTAGCTATTGATTGAATGAAAATTTCCCTTTCTCTTAGATTCAATTTCTTTGATAGCTAACACTTATGAACCTGTTTCTTTTTTGTGTCTTCAAAAAGCCTAAACTAGTTAATCACCAATGATTTTTACACGTCAACATTCTCCTGGCAAAAGCAATTGGAATTTAAATTTGCTCAACCTTGGATTTGTGCCAAGTTCTTAATTTTTGTGTTTTCATATAGCTCTATAAGTTACAGAAATATTTATAATTAGATTATGTTTTTGTCGAAAAAAGATTGCCACATCATCATAACTTGCCATGAATCTCTTATTACAGGGTTGTTTCTAAAATTATGGATAAGAAAATTGCTTGCCAAAGTCTTGAAAAATGAAGAAGTTGGTTGCTTTTTGGTGCCATTTGCCCTTATTTATTTGTTTATTTCAATACATTTGATGCGAAAATAAGCTTACCTTGTTACTTGTTCTTAGAAAGAATTTGGGGTTGGTGAGTCATGTTGAAACGCATATGTTCTATGTCATATATTCATGGAGGTGAGAAGACCAAAATCTGTTTCAAGGCTATTGCCAGACATATTCACAGTGGTCAGGTATGCAGTTATTTTGATGTTTTGTTTTTGTTAGAATTAGCATTGTTTTTAGGTTTTACAAGTTTGAAACGATAACACTAGAGGTCAAGACAGGCTAATATTTGTAACGGGTCGTGTTGGGTGCACAATGTTTTTTATAAAAATATCAAATACTATTATAAATTTTCTATTATTTCAATAAAAATATGTTTTTTAAATAAAATGCGTAGGAGGTTTTATACTATAAAATACACTTTGTGCAACTTTCTACACATTAAAGATAGAACCTAACCCAAATCAACGCGTTCATAAGTGAATTGGTTGAAATTAACACCTCTAGTATATGTTTAATTAGCTTGGAATCTTTTGAATTTACGTTAAGGTTTAAATGATTGTTCTGTTTAAATTGGAACTACAGAATCTTTCTGGACCAAGAAGCTTTTTTGGAGTAGAGGATTTTTTGGATGACGATAACAGTCGACCGTATACTTACCAGAAAGAAAAAAAAATCCAAGAATCCAAACAAACACATATCATTCAAACAGCGTACAATAGCTTACATGGAGCCGTTCACACTAGATGTTTTCATCTCAAAACGATTTGTTTCAGCTTCAATTACTCACAGGGTCACAAGCAAACAAGTTGCGGTTGCTGGCACCAATTCGAAAGACATCAAAGCAGCACTTCAATCCAGGTCAGATATCCCTGCTTGTTTGGCAATCGGTAGGATATTGTCTGATCGCGCTAGAGAAGCTGATGTGTACACAGCTTCTTATACGCCTAGGGAAAGGGATAAGTTTGAAGGTAAAATTAGAGCAGTTGTTCAATCCCTTATTGATAATGGCATTGATGTCAAAATTTATCTTGATTAAATCCTGTTGAAATTATTATGTATTAAGGAATTTCATTGTTGTTGGTTCATTATGTTTTTAGTTATGTGACTATCTTGAGCTTGGTTGCTTTCAGTCTTTTGTTGAGTAGTCTTAATCTGGCGCATTCTTATGTTACCTACCAATTTCTAAGTTACTTTTACCGCCTGCTTGAAAAATTGTGAAAATAATTTCATGATTGGAAAAAAAAGCTTTCCCCTACTTTTGACACAAATAATTATATGTAATTTCAATTAATATAATTATTATTTTGTGGGTTTGTGTTTTATGATGTGAAAGCTTCATACCGAACCAAACCGTGTCCAAAACGAAGCTAAGATGAATGAGATATTGATACTCGAAGTTGAGTGGTTAGAATGGTAAATATGAAACTTGGGTGATTGTAGTAGAAATTTGTTGCTTTTTTTTAAATGCTAACAAATATTTGTCATAAAGCAATACGAGTGTTGATTTTTGATTTTTAATTTCATGTCATTAATTATATGATGGTTTTGGTTTTGGTTTGTCTCATAAATTCATATTATATTCTTTTTTTTTCAGTTAATACAAATTAAAATATGAAATTATGCCATATTAAACTAGTTTAATTGTGGTTAATAAAAAATTGAAAATGAAGTTTTTAGTGTGAGCTTATTTTTTTTTTCAGTTAATACAAATTAAAATATGAAATTATGCCATATTAAACTAGTTTAATTGTGGTTAATAAAAAATTAAAAATAAGGTTTTTAGTGTGAGCATAAAATAAGCCTTATGATTCTTTTTTTCAAGAGACAAAAAAGAGAGGAAAAACTAAGAAAAGTTGTCAACTTTTGTCAACTAGTTTCATATAATTTAGAGCTGAGTACTATCTAATTCTTCCACTACCACCAACTTCATCGTTTTTTACCATTTCTAAACACAGTTTACCCGGTGATACCTCGAGTTCGTGGATATCTCCGGCAGTACACATATTGTGCCGGTTGTATCATGGGAGACAAATGCGAGCAAGTGTGTCAGATTTTAAATTAATTTAAACAAGGTGAACAATTTAGGGGTGGGGGAGGGGGATGATCGGACTGGTGTGCAAGCTGTCGGATCTTGTGACATTTCGGATTTTGCATTCGCGCACTTATAATATAATTATCTTGTAATCATTCTCAAATTAAATAAAATACGAGTGTTTTATTTAGTTTTATACAAATGGGTACTTTCATTTTACGAATTTAAATTAATTAAAATTTTATAAGTTTTAAAACTTATATACAATTTTTATATAAAAATCTAAATTTAAAAGTTCCATATTTAATAAAATAACCTATTTAGAATAAGATAACTAACTTTTATAAAAAAAAAATTATTTATAACAATAATAATAATATAAGTTTATAAAATACATTTAAAAACTTAAAAGAAATTAAATTAATTATTTTTATAAAAGATAAGGGGTTGTTTTGAAACTTTTCAAACTAAAAGGTTTTAAGCTAAAATCAGTTGAGGGACTATTTCTGTACAGATAAAACTACAAGGACTCATCCGTAATTATCTCAGGGGCCGAATTAAATCAAAACCAAACTACAAGGACCAAATCTGCCAAACCCCAATTCGCATTTCCGGTCGTCCCCTACATTGTCCGGCGGTCCGAGATAGTTTCCGGCGAACACCCCGACAGGGCTGTCCCCTGCACCTCGACAGCCGCTACAGGCATCCCTGAACTCGTCTTCCCCATGCGAACAAAAGGCCCCGACCAATTGGTCTCCTCAACATAAGGATCGTCTGATCCTGTTGGTGGCCGAGAAACCCACGTTCGAATTCGCGCCCGACAGACCACCTCCACGCGTGTTGAATGTCTGGTTAGTTTCGTCTCGTCCAGACTAGTGTCGGAACGTGCCCAATTACACGTTTTAACAAAGAAATCAAGCTCGGCTATAAATAGCCATGGTCGGCCCTGCACGAGCTCGCTACCCTTCTTCCACCCAATCTCACTCCAAATTGAAGGCACCATTTCAATCGCCATCTCTGTGTGATGCTGTGACCAAGGTTGTAGAGGCTAATCCCATCCAGAAGCTCGATTCTCATTCTGGACATTCTCGGATTTAAGACTCTGCCGTCCAGTCCCTTTGCGACCACGTAAGAATCCTCGACTTCGTTTCTTTACCTTCTGTTATCATAAGACAAGCTGAACCAATCGAAGTCACGACTCCAAACCATCGATTACCGGACAAACTATTGCTCTGAAAAATTACTGTTTTATTTTTCTAAAGTATGTGCCATCGAAACTACTTAGTTTCGATTGAGTAAATGGTCAATCGAAACTAGTAGTTTCGATAGATGGTAGTTTCGACAGCCTGTGCATCACTTATACATGATCAATCGAAACTAGTAGTTTCGATAGATGGTAGTTTCGACAGCCTGTGAATCACTTATACATGATCAATCGAAACTAGTAGTTTCGACAGATGGTAGTTTCGACAGCCTGTGTATCACTTATAGATGATCAATCGAAACTAGTAGTTTCGATAGATGGTAGTTTCGACAGTTCGGTGTATCACTTGTAAATGGTCAATCGAAACTAGTAGTTTCGATACCTGTCACAACTATAAAACAGTTTCGATCAAATCAGTAATTTCAAGTAAATCTGGACCGACTTTTATGCAAATAACACTGAGAAATGCTATTATAAACCTATACACAATTAAATATTAATACGCACATGTAAACATACAATAATACCCATTTATCTACATAGGGTTTCAACGTGCTTAGACTTCAACATCTTTATCACCTACACGTGTGGAAAAATACCCGCTTGCAAGGTGAGTTACATAGCCCCTATTTTACATTTTTATACGTTTTGGGGTGAAACATTATACATGCTACTCACATTGTTTGTACGTGTTATACATGAGACTATATGCTTATTCTTTGGATGTACATACATTTAAACACAAGACAACCAACTGTAATATTGATAGATCTATTGTGCCTGACCAGCCCACCCGGTTAGGGTGTTTATTACTGCATACTCGGATATAACCGCGTGTTATATTCAAACATATCGGATATAGTGGGTAACTATATTCAAGCATACCAGACTTAGCTGTTGTGCTCTGTTCAAGCGCGTCAAACTCGGTTTGAATTGTGATTAAATAAATGATACATCATACATACTATGTTTAACAAGATAAACAATGAGTTGCAAAAAGATTTACAACTACTATTTACCGGAATTACTAAACCTTTGTACTCACCAACTTTTTAGTTGACACTTGATTTAAATAATGTTTCAGGTTTGGATATGTGACTACTTGCCGAAGATTTCTCCACTTAAGGACTATGGACCTAGTTAAATAAATCAATGTTTTGAACTAGACTAGGTTATTTGGAATGTATCGTATTTGGATCTTGTTGTCTTTAAATTTAAATTAATGAATTATGCAACTTTTTAGCTATCATGTGCTTTTGAACAATCATTCCATCGTCCGCCTCGATGATTCCGCCATCAGTCGGGGTGTGACAGATTGGTATCAGAGCCATGGTTATAGGGAATTAGGTTATTAGACACAATGACCTAGACTATAACCCTAGGACTCCCTTTTTATGTGTTATGTGCTATGTGCTAAATGATAAATTGCTATGTGAATTATTTGTAGTTAGGTATTATTTGAATTTCCCTTAGTTTGGTACATGAGACTTATACACATACATACAAGACTTTGATACATGATACATACTTTACATACACAATTGACAAACAAACTTATGCAAACAAATACACTACTCATCCTTATCCATACTCTTTCCTAATCCGTATTAATTGCAACAATTCCTACACATTTTATACACATAAACTCTCAATTCTATTAAAATCTTGGAAATCTCGTCAACGACTTAATTTATTGAAACTAGTAAAGGACACGTGCAATCAGGAAGGGTGACACCTGTACATTGGGTTTTCTGTCTAGGAAAGCATTTCGTATAAATCCAAATAAACGGACCCGTATGCTTTCCTGGGAATTCCTGAAGTGAGTGTTTACCTATAGGCTAAAGCATGTCTCTTTGAAAGTTTTGAGGAATTATTTAACGTTGATAAGTCAATGTATTCGCAAGGATACGATCCGAACTTAAACTCAAAATTTGGGGACATTATAGCAAGATATGAAGAACTAGACGAACATGCAAAGCAAATCATTATTACGGGTGCACACGTAATAACGATTTGTAGTGCATGCAAGTCCCGGCAATTCCTATTACGTAAATAATGACCTTTAACATCATGTTCTATCCGGAATAGATGGCTTAGCTTCCCCCCCATCAACTTTGAATAAATACACATGTACTGGCACGCGTCATGATGAATCCCGTTTTCCTGCTTACATTATTTCCCGCTATAACTCATATATATCCATCTTATCTAAAATATCATTGTCTTTTGATGTTAGAATGCCTCCTTGACTTGCAAACTCTAGCACTTCCAACCCGGATCTTGCTACTCTTCTTGCCCAGCTGGTAGGGAAAATGACCCAAGCAAATAACAACAGTGACGGGTCTCACAACATCCAAGGGAACGGTGGTACCAACCCGCCTCACTGCACGTTTAAGCACTTTAACTCGTGCAATCCTACAAAATTCTTCGGGACTGAAGGTGCTACCGGCCTATTGCAATGGTTTGAAAGCATGGAAAGCACATTCCTAAACAGTGACTGTCCCGATAATCTTCGAGTTCGCTATGCCACAAGTGTACTTCAAAAGAGAGCCCTCACCTGGTGGAACGGTGAGAAACGCACTCGTGGTGCTGAGGTTGCTACATCCTTATCATGGGATGATCTGAAGAAGGCCATGACTGATGAATTCTGTCCTCGGAATGAAATGAGGAAGCTCGAGGCTGAGTTTTGGGATCTTGCCCAAGACAGCGGGGATAATCTGGCTTACACCACCCGGTTTCAAGAGCTAAGTCTGTTGGTGCCTCATATGATCACTCCCCTTGCTAGGGGAATTGAAAAATACATAGGCGGGCTGCCTATGCAAATTCAAGATGCTGTGCTAGGAAGCAATCCTCCTACACTTGAAGCTGCTATCCGCCTATCTGCTACACTATCCGACAACCATGTCAAAGCCGGAACTTTATCAAGAAAGGGTTCCAAGAAGGTTGTTTCTACTCTTGCGGCCGTCAAGGATGTAAAACCTGAGTCTTCTAACCGCAACAAGAAACGAAAGGGTCGAAACTTCGCAGCAGTAACTCCCGCTGTACCTGCTATTCAAGCGGCCCCTTTGGGTCAAAACCCGAAAACTTATCAGGGCCCGAATCCCCAATACCAGACCTGCAAGTACCATCATCCTGCCAACCTACCATGCCGATTGTGTTCAAGCTGCGGACGATATGGACACGTGGTCACTACTTGCCGTACTCGTCCTCCCGTCCATCAAGCTGCTCCAGCCAACCGCCCAATCTATCCGGCACCTCTCCATGGTCGGGCATGTTACGAATGTGGAGACCCAAACCATTTCCGTGACCGATGCCCAAAACTTCACCATCAAGGTGGTCCTCAAGGACGAGCGTTTAACATAAACGCTAATGAGGCTCAAGCAAACAACGACGTGATAAACGGTACGTTTCTCGTAAACAATCATTATGCATCCGTTTTATTTGATACCGGTGCCGATAGGAGTTTTGTATCTCTTACCTTTGAATCTCGACTTGCTAAACAAAGAACGAAACTTGACAATTCTTATTCCGTTGAGATAGCAAACGGAAAATCTATTACTATAAATTCTGTTATCCGCGACTGCAATCTCGAGCTTAATAATCACAAATTCTCTGTTGATCTCCTTCCAATGCAATTGGGAAGCTTCGATATTATAATTGGCATGGACTGGTTATCCAAGCACCATGCCGAGGTTATTTGCTACGAAAAGTGTATTCGTATACCTCTCTCTTCGGGCGACACGATAGTTATGTTCGGTGAAAAACCATGTCGTGGTCTTCAAATCATGTCTTGCACATTGGCACAAAAGTACTTGCGAAAAAAGTATGTTGCCTTCTTGGCCCACATAGTTGACACGAAAGACAAGGGTAAGAAATTGCAAGACATTCCAATCATCCGAGATTTTCCCGAGGTATTCCCCGAGGATTTACCTGGTCTTCCTCCCCCTAGACAAATGGAGTTTCGTATCGACCTTGTGCCCGGGGCAACTCCCGTGGCAAAAGCCCCCTATCGCCTTGCACCTTCCGAGATGCAAGAGCTTGCAAGTCAATTACAAGAACTCACATCCAAAGGATTCATCCGCCCGAGCCATTCACCTTGGGGTGCTCCCGTACTGTTCGTGAAGAAAAAGGATGGATCGTTTCGAATGTGCATCGATTATCGTGAACTCAACAAGCTTACAATTAAGAACCGTTATCCTTTACCCCTTATCGACGATCTTTTCGATCAGCTTCAAGGTTCAACATGCTTCTCCAAGATTGACCTTCGTTCCGGGTACCATCAACTTCGTGTTCTCGAGGAAGACATTCCGAAGACTGCCTTTCAGACTAGATATGGTCATTACGAGTTCATGGTCATGCCCTTCGGTTTGACTAATGCACCTGCAGTCTTCTTGGACCTTATGAACCGTGTATGCAAACCTTATTTGGACAAGTTCGTGATCGTTTTCATTGACGACATTCTCATCTATTCTAAAACGAAAGCGGAGCATGAACAACATCTTCGTTTGATTTGGAACTCTTGAAGAAAGAACAACTATACGCCAAGTTCTCCAAGTGTGAATTCTGGCTAAAGGAAGTTCAATTTTTGGGACACATAGTCAACGACAAGGGAATTCATGTGGACCCGGCAAAAATCGAGGCGATAAAGAATTGGAATACTCCCAAGACTCCTACCGAGATTTGTTCATTCTTTGCACTAGCGGGTTACTATCGTCGCTTCATCTCAAATTTCTCCAAGATTGTAGTTCCGCTCGCTGCCTTGACTCACAAAGGTAAATCTTACGAGTGAGGACCCAAGCAAAAGGAAGCTTTTCAAGCTCTCAAACACAAGCTCTGCAATGCTCCTATTCTAACTCTTCCTAGTGGTAATGACGACTTTGTCGTTTATTGTGATGCATCCAACCAAGGTCGTGGTTGTGTTCTTATGCAACGAGGTCAAGTAATTGCATACGCATCACGTCAACTCAAAGTCCATGAGAAGAACTATACGACCCATGATCTCGAGCTTGGTGCTGTCGTTTTCGCCTTGAAAATTTGGAGACACTATCTATATGGCACCAAATGCGTGGTTTTCACCGACAACAAAAGTCTCCAACATATTTTCAATCAAAAAGAGCTTAATATGAGGCAAAGACGATGGGTTGAACTTCTAAACGACTACGACTGCGAGATCCGCTACCACCCCGGCAAAGCAAACGTTGTAGCCGACGCCTTGAGTCGTAAAGAACGTATCATGCTTCATAGTATTTGTATTCATAACGATATCCAAGCCCGTATTCTCCAAGCACAACACACCTCGGCTACCGAGGGAAACATGTATCAAGAGATGGCATGTGGTGTAGAACTATTGCTAGAAACCAAAGCCAACGGTCTATTGTATTACTTGGACCGTATCTGGGTTCCCGATCACAACGACCTTCGTATATTTTTGATGAACGAGTCCCACAAAACTCGATATTCGGTACATCCCGGAGCTGATAAGATGTACATGGGTCTTCGTCAGCAATATTAGTGGCCCGGCATGAAAAAGGATATTGCCCTCTTTGTGGAAAAATGCTTAACTTGTTCTAAAGTGAAGGCCGAACACCAAAAGCCTTCCGGACTCCTCGAACAACCAGAAATTCCCATGTGGAAATGGGAGAACCTTGCTATGGACTTCATCACCAAACTTCCACGCACTACTAGTGGGCACGATAGTATCTGGGTTATTATCGACCGACTTACAAAGTCTGCTCACTTCTTGCCTATTCGTGAAGACTATCGAGTCGAGAAATTGGCTCGGATCTACATTGATGAGATCGTAAGTCGTCACGGAATCCATTTGAACATCATCTCCGATCGTGATTCGCGTTTTACTTCCCGATTTTGGCAATCATTACAATCTGCGCTTGGTACTCGTTTGGATCTAAGTACGGCTTACCATCCTCAAACTGATGGACAAACCGAGCGAACAATCCAAACTCTCGAGGATATGCTTAGAGCTTGTGTCATTGACTTTGGTGGCAATTGGAATTCTCACCTACCACTGATCGAATTTTCCTACAACAACAGCTACCACACAAGTATTAACATGGCACCGTTTGAAACTCTTTATGGACGGAAATGTCGTTCACCGATTTGTTGGAACGAAATTGGTGAAGCACAAATCACCGGTCCCGAGCTTATCCAAGAGACCACCGATAAAATCTCTCTTATCCGTGACAACATTCGGGTAGCAAGGAGTCGGCAAAAGAGCTATGCCGATAAATGACGAAAACCCTTGGAATTTCAAGTTGGAGACATGGTTCTTCTAAAGGTATCCCCTTGGAAAGGCGTAGTCCGATTTGGAAAGAAAGGAAAACTTGCACCTCGATATGTGGGTCCATTCAAGATACTCGAAAGGGTAGGAAAAGTGGCCTACAAACTCGATCTTCCTTCAGAACTTAGCAACGTTCATCCAACCTTTCATGTATCAAATTTGAAAAAGTGTCTAGCCAATGAGAATCTCCACATCCCTCTTGACGAAGTGCATATTGACGAAAAAATGCACTTTGTTGAAAAACCCGTGGAAATCATGGACCGAGAAGTTAAGAAACTCAAGCGTAGCCGCATCCCCATTGTCAAGGTCCGTTGGGAATCTAAACGTGGACCCGAGTTCATTTGGGAACGTGAAGACCAAATGAAGACCAAGTATCCGCATCTTTTTCATAGCCTCCACTAGTTGAATTTGGGGGCGAAATTCCTTTAACATGGGGAGACTGTGACATTTCGGATTTGCATTCGCGCACTTATAATATAATTATCGTGTAATCATTCTCAAATTAAATAAAATACGAGTGTTTTATTTAGTTTTATACAAATGGGTACTTTCATTTTACGAATTTAAATTAATTAAAATTTTATACGTTTTAAAACTTATATACAATTTTTATATAAAAATCTAAATTTAAAAGTTCCATATTTAATAAAATAACCTATTTAGAATAAGATAACTAACTTTTATAAAAAAAAATTATTTATAACAATAATAATAATATAAGTTTATAAAATACATTTAAAAATTTAAAAGAAATTAAATTAATTATTTTTATAAAAGATAAGGGGTTGTTTTGAAACTTTTCAAACTAAAAGGTTTTAAGCTAAAATCAGTTGAGGGACTATTTCTGTACAGATAAAACTACAAGGACTCATCCGTAATTATCTCAGGGGCCGAATTAAATCAAAACCAAACTACAAGGACCAAATCTGCCAAACCCCAATTCGCATTTCCGGTCGTCCCCTACATTATCCGGCGGTCCGAGATAGTTTCCGGAGAACACCCCGACAGGGCTGTCCCCTGCACCTCGACAGCCGTTACAGGCATCCCTGAACTCGTCTTCCCCATGCGAACAAAAGGCCCCGACCAATTGGTCTCCTCAACATAAGGATCGTCTGATCCTGTTGGTGGTCGAGAAACCCACATTCGAATTCGCGCCCGACAGACCACCTCCACGCATGTTGAACGTCTGGTTAGTTTCGTCTCGTCCAGACTAGTGTCGGAACGTGCCCAATTGCACGTTTTAACAAAGAAATCAAGCTCGGCTATAAATAGCCATAGTCGGCCCTGCACGAGCTCGCTACCCCTCTTCCACCCAATCTCACTCCAAATTGAAGGCACCATTTCAATCGCCATCTCTGTGTGAAGCTGTGACCAAGGTTGTAGAGGCTAATATCATCCAGAAGCTTGATTCTTATTCTGGACATTCTCGGATTTAAGACTCTGTCGTCCAGTCTTTTTGCGACCACGTAAGAATCCTCGACTTCGTTTCTTTACCTTCTGTTATCATAAGACAAGCTGAACCAATCGAAGTCACGACTCCAAACCATCGATTACCGGACAAACTATTGCTCTGAAAAATTACTGTTTTATTTTTCTAAAGTCTGGGCCATCGAAACTACTTAGTTTCGATTGAGTAAATGGTCAATCGAAACTAGTAGTTTCGATAGATGGTAGTTTCGACAGCCTGTGCATCACTTATACATGATCAATCGAAACTAGTAGTTTCGACAGATGGTAGTTTCGACAGCCTGTGCATCACTTATACATGATCAATCGAAACTAGTAGTTTCGACAGATGGTAGTTTCGACAGCCTGTGCATCACTTATACATGATCAATCGAAACTAGTAGTTTCGACAGATGGTAGTTTCGACAGCCTGTGCATCACTTATACATGATCAATCGAAACTAGTAGTTTCGATAGATGGTAGTTTCGACAGTTCGGTGTATCACTTGTAAATGGTCAATCGAAACTAGTAGTTTCGATTGAACACAGTTTCGATACCTGTCACAACTATAAAACAGTTTCGATCAAATATGTAATTTCAAGTAAATCTGGACCGACTTTTATGCAAATAACACTGAGAAATGCTATTATAAACCTATACACAATTAAATACTAATACGCACATGTAAACATACAATAATACCCATTTATCTACATAGGGTTTCAACGTGCTTAGACTTCAACATCTTTATCACCTACACGCGTGGAAAAATACCCGGTTGCAAGGTGAGTTACATAGCCCCTATTTTACATTTTTATACGTTTTGGGGTGAAACATTATACATGCTACTCACATTGTTTGTACGTGTTATACATGAGACTATATGCTTATTCTTTGGATGTACATACATTTAAACACAAGACAACCAACTGTAATATTGATAGATCTATTGTGCCTGACCAGCCCACCCGGTTAGGGTGTTTATTACTGCATACTCGGATATAACCGCGTGTTATATTCAAACATATCGGATATAGTGGGTAACTATATTCAAGCATACCGGACTTAGCTGTTGTGCTCTGTTCAAGCGCGTCAAACTCGGTTTGAATTGTGATTAAATAAATGATACATCATACATACTATGTTTAACAAGATAAACAATGAGTTGCAAAAAGATTTACAACTACTATTTACCGAAATTACTAAACCTATGTACTCACCAACTTTTTAGTTGACACTTGATTTAAATAATGTTTCAGGTTTGGATATGTGACTACTTGCCGAAGATTTCTCCACTTAAGGACTACGGACCTAGTTAAATAAATCAATGTTTTGAACTAGACTAGGTTATTTGGAATGTATCGTATTTGGATCTTGTTGTCTTTAAATTTAAATTAATGAATTATGCAACCTTTTAGCTATCATGTGCTTTTGAACAATCATTCCATCGTCCGCCTCGATGATTTCGCCATCGGTCGGGGTGTGACAGATCTTGGTAGGGGTAATGACGACGGGGAAGGAGGGGACTGAACTCGTCGGAGAAGAAACGTTTGGGGGTGGGTTGATGGAGATGGTGGGTGGCAATGGTGGTGACAGTGGAAGGAGATGGTGGTGGTGCTAGTGGAGTGGCCGGCGGGAATGGGATGGAGGGTGTGGTGGGTTAGGTATGTTAAGAGATGAAGTGAGTCCACAAGTTTTTTTTAATTATTTTTTTATTATACTGATTTTTTTACTTTAAGGGTAAATATGTCATCTCGTCCTAATTTAACCAGAAAATTTAACGCCCATCCATTCTTCTAGGAACCAACGGTGTCACGTTTTGATAAACTTATGGACTATCAGTGTAGTTTTTCAAACTTAAAAACCATGTTTGTAATTTGTGTAAACCACATAAAACCATCTCTGTAATTAACTCTTTATTAATTAAAGGCAACCTAGTTTTTAATAATTTAAATTATGACTTATTGATTTATAATAATTCAAACTAACAGTTTGACTGGTGATAATCTCAACTTTCATTTTTTTGTCAATGACAGTTCCAGTAGCATAATTATCATAGGTTTACACTTATTTTCGCTCAAAATGACGATTTTAAATAAAATAGAGAAACGTACATGCCCCGAAATCGAGTGTAAATCGAATGCAAATGTATGATGATTATGTTATTGAACTGACATTGACAATAAAAATGAGTTAAAATTATCTGCCTTTATCAACCGTTAAACTATTAGTTTGGATTACCTGTCAATACATCAAAGTTATTTAAAACCAATTTGCGGTCAATAGTGAGAGAAAAACCGTTTTGAATACACAAAAATTGACATTACGAGCAGAGATATCTAAATGATTGCAGAATCGAGCGTGAAGATGGAAACCGGCAGGTTAGTAGTGGGAAGAGTAGGAGGGAAGTCCGCCGTAACACGATGCTTCTCCAAGTACCCTCTCAAGTTCATCGTTCCAACTAAGGTAACCTAATTCACCATCAGATCTTCAAATTCATTCTTCAGCTTTCAAATTTCATCTCTAGGCAGGGCGTTCCCAAATTGATGCTGTTTGGATCTATACCCTCACTTACGGTGGTGGCATTGTTTCCGTAAGCATTCCGATTATACCATAATTAGGGTTTAGCTGTTCGATTTTTCTGATGCTGTATCCTTGTGATTTAGGGCGATTGCATTTCGTTTTACCTCATCATTGAAGATGGTTGCACTGCTGTTTTGACAACTCAAGCATCTACTAAGGTCAATCTACTTTAAACCCTAATTCACAGAAGTAATGAAGATGTTGCAATCTTTTTGATTTTGTTTTGAATATACATTTTTAGACTTTGATCCATAGTTGTCAGAGGCGCACTCAAGGCCCATAGGCCTCGCCTGGGGCCTAGGCGCAAGGCCCAAAAAAAAGCGAGGGTCGAGGGAAAAAAAACGCACTTAAAAGGAAAAAAATTAAAATATATTATGTATCAAAAAATAGTATTATTTTTTAAATAAAATAAAGAAAAACTATTATATAACATTTAATATCATCTAATTAGTACCAAAATATTCAAAGTCATATACCATAAGATCAAATACCTAGGAAATGAGTTCAGTCGGTATTGTGGAAGCTTTTATAAGCTCAACCATAACCTAGGAAATGATAATAAAGCAAAAAAAAAAATATGCCTCTTGTCCTCAATATGTGCCTCAGACAGGAAAGTCCAATCACTGCGCCTCGCATCAAAACTGCGCCCAGGCGGACCAGATGAGGGCTTTTAACAACTATGCTTTGATCACAGAAGTCAAATATAAATTCTGTTTAGAAGTACAGGGAGTGATATGTTATTGACTCCACTAATATGTTTGAATAATGCTGATTGGTACTCCCTTGATTTCTGATGAGTTTCACTTTGTTGTATAGGTTTATAAATCGGTGGCCTTCAAGTGCTCTGAGCAAGTGATGGAGGTAAGAGCAAAGTTTAAAAGAACGGAATCGCGCCTCGAGGCGTTTTCCCTTCGCCTCACGAGGCGTAGGCCTTGAGGCGAACCGAGGCGTAAGCCCGAGGCGGAATTAAAAAATAAATATAAAAATTATATATCTTACAAAAAATAAAATACTAAACACCAAACAATGTTTGTATCTTGTTTGTTGACTACATCAACCCCTGCCAAACCTTTCCGAGGTGTGATGTGGGAGAAGAATGAGAAATTAGGTCAAATTAAGGAGATGAATGAGAAAATAGGTCAAATTAAGGAGAACCAGACGCGAATTATGGACTTTTGACCCATTTGAGTTGTGTATTTCGTTAATAGAACGATATACACAGCTCAAATGGGTCAAAAGTCCAGTCAAGAGTCAATTTTTTTCCGTTTCTACCGCTTCACCGCCTCAGCCCGCCTCGACCGCCTCAGCCCTTCTGAGGCGTACGTACAAAAATACCTTGTGAGGCGTCGCCTCAGACTCGTTTTTCTACCGCCTCGCCTTGAGGCGTACGCCTCGACCGTTTTTTTAAACCATGGGTAAGAGATTAATTCTATATATCTGTTGATACATACACACAAACACTCCTTCCTTTCAATTGCATGTAGTTAGGGCTGTAAATGAACCGAACCGAACAAAGCCTTGTTCGTGTTCGTCCGTTTAACATTTAAGTTGTACATGAACGGTTCACGAACATTAACCGAACGAAATTTCATGTTTGTGTTCGTTCATTAAGGAAATGGATTTGTTCATGAACGAAACTGAACGAAGCTTTGTTTGGGACTTTTGATGTCAACCCTAATGTTTTCCGAGATGAACATTTAATAAGATCATTTTAATATCAAGTTTTATGTACCTGTATCGAACTTACGTTACTTAGTTAATTGTTAAGGTAAAAAATAAAATAAAAACTAAAGAATATAAAAAGTTTAGATAAAAAAATAAAATAGAAATATACAAAAATCTTTAATGAACAACATAAACAAACGAACATGAATGAACACGAACATAAACGAACTAACGTAAATAAAAGAACGTTTACGAACACGTTACCGAACGTTCACGAACACAATTGAACGAACAAGACCTCTATTCATGTTCGTTCATTTAGTTACTTGGACGGAATTCCTTGTTCATGTTCGTTCGTACGTACACGAACTTCCTGCCGAACGGTTCACGAACTGTTCGCTGAACGTTTGGTTCGTTTACAACCCTAAATGTAGTACTTATTTCTTGGAAAATTTTGGGGCTAAATTACCTATTTGTTCATTCTCCTCCATATTTGATCTTATCGATTTTTGTTTGAAAGATTCCTGTATTTTGTGATTAGTGAAGTTTGATACATTTGATTAATAACCGGACACTTCTATTAAATCACTTGTCAAGTCAAACATTTCAGTTTTAACGCGACAAAGTGAGTTTATTAGATTGATGAATGACGAGTTCAAATGTTTCTTTCCTCACGTGTACATTATAAAATGCTAACAATACTGATTTTGCTTAACTATTAGATTGATCATTGAAGGGATTTTCTACGTGATCTTGGTACTTTGTTATATATTATTATATGGTTTAAAAAGTATGATATTTTCTTTCACTTCTTTGAAAAATTGTTAACAAGCCCAATATTTTCAATGTAGTAGGCGAGAGTAGGGGATGGTGCCCTTTTGGTTGTTATTCCAGATCCCGTGACATGTTTTTCTACTGCAAAATACTCCCAAAAGCAAGTGTTCAGAATCATGTCTGGCTCAAGCTTACTGGTTGTTGATTGGATCACTAGTGGGCGTCATGAAAGTGGAGAAAAATGGGATTTCACACTTTATAAAAGCACCAACAATATATATATGGAAACCAATCCTTTATTTCTTGATACGGTATTTTATTTTTCTTTTTTTATCTGATCATTGTGGTTTTAAGTCACAACAATCAGTCTCAAATGTTTAGATAAAGTGATTTTGTTTGATTGTAGCACGTATGAAACTCACTATTTCATGGCTGCTACAACAAAATTTGTTAAGGGAAAACTAAGGTTACTTTGTAATTAACTAAATCATGATGTTCGGTTTTTGGGATCACCGGTTAAACATCAAACCAGTCGGGCAGCCGGTTAAATGCCAATCCAGTTTTTGAAACATTGGCCGAAAGTGTATTTTGAATGCATCCATCATCCTAAATTTCTTTATACGTTCAGATTCTTAGTGTAACAGTATATTTTTGTAATCATATCTAACATGTTGATTATGTATAAAAATATAAAATTTGGCAAAAAATTGTTTGCAGGTTATCCAGACTGATCGAACTCGTTCGAACCTTGGTATAAAATTACCCATTTCTGCTTGAACCTGTTACACAACCCACTTGACCTGACACTTTGCCACCTCTATCTATAATGGTTCATGTGAATGCAGGTATTGCTCGAGAACGGAGATGTTACAAGTATTGCTGAGCGCATGCAAGATTATCAAATAATCGCAATGGTTATTCTGCTGGGGTAGGATCATAGTCACTAACCCCTTGTCTTAACATCTATGGAAGTATTTTTGTGATTTATTTTCTTTTCCAATAATAATATGAAGTTTAGTAATCGAGCTTATCGTTATTTTGTTTTTAGGCCTAAGTTGACGCACTTACAGAATCAAATTCAAGAAGATGTGAAAAAGATGATGTCAGAGCAACTGCATGTTCCATCTACACGAGGAAGAACTAAAGCCATAAATGGCGATGGCTATACAAAGCCGTCCCTTATTGCTTCTTGTAACTCTTTTGGTCAAAAGGTACTTCTGGTGTTGGCTTGGACTTTTTCAGTTAACTATAGTTTTCTTTGTTGACTTGGAATTTTTCATGCCTGGACTAAATATTATGCTGTTTATTCTCTTTATGTGTTATCTGTTTTGTGAACATTATGCAAACACTGTTCATTAATGTGTGCATGTATTAACTGTCTAGTCTTTTGACAATGCACCAATATTTTTCTGTTTGCAAAGCATTAAGTTTGGTCCTTAACAACCACATATCTGATGACTGCAGGGAATCGGTGTTGTAGTCAGAATAGCTGCCACAACAACAGAATCCGTTTACAAGTTTCTTCGTAGTGAATTGACTGGTATGGAACCAATGCTTGGTTTGTGCCCCTACCTCTAGATCTTGCACAACTAATTGATCCATCTCGCACGCCCTCTGTAAGTCGACTATGATTTTTATTTCTTTGGGTAACAGTTACTCTCTTATTTGTCTGGAGTTTTATTTTGTAATATGTTGAAGTCTGTTTCTTAATGATATAAAATGCACATTGGATCCTAACGAAAACTGGGGAAAGTCTACTCTTGGTTTGTCGATGAATCATGTTACATACCTGGGACCCTAGAGCGCGTTCGACTCTTGATTTGTTAGTTCCGCAATGGTCAAAGTTTTTATTGATACATAAGGTAGCAATTTTGATCCAACGGGTTGATATGGGTAGTGTTTGGGTCAAATAAAATAAATTAGTTAAGAAGGAAACTTGTCAAATGGATTGAAAGTCATCCGTGTTTTTAATGCGTAGAACTTCCTAAATTGTTTTCATTCTTAGATAATTATTGTAGTCTTAACATGATGTTTACATTGACAATGAATGTGCCTAGAGGTTGACAGTATCTTTTTATGCAACAGGAGAGATGTTGAGAAGCTTACATGGCAAGTGGTCAAAGAAGATGGTTGATGGTTATATTGGTGCATTGTCAAAACACTTTCTAAATGATGATAAAGAAAGTTGACTTTTAAGTTGGAAGTCAACCCAGGCAACACTAGAAAGTTTGAACTATTTTGGATGCTGATCTTGTTTTATTTGGAATACTATATTAGAACCCCGTGTAGCACACGAGTTGAATAAATGTAATATTACATATTACATACTTAGTAATAAAAAAATTATATTTTTAAAGTATAATGTCATTTGTAAACACATACTTATCAAAATATGTTTTAAAAACCCATATGGAATATCACCTATTGGCAGTGGTGGACCAAACAACTATTTTAATGGGGGTCGGAAAATTTTTAAGGATATAGACGTTAACTATTAATTTTTTCAGTCGAGTCAGGTTACATAATAAAAAGATAAAACAAAATCAACCATATTCATGCTCCCTAAATTTACTAATTTAAACACAAATTAACCTACAAGTCTCAAGTTAACAAATTCCAAAGAACCTTGATCCGTAAGGTGGGCGGCCAATCAAGGGCCAACAACATATTTTCCATTCAGCCCCTTACTTTGACACAACTTGCAATTCAAATCCTCAACATATTTTCCATCCAGCCCCTTACTTTGACACAACTTGCAATTCAAACCCTGGCCAGCAACATATTTTCCATCCAGCCCCTTACTTTGATACAACTTGCAATTCAAACCCTCAACATATTTACTTTGACACAACATGCAATTCAAACACTTATATTTCTAAAGTTTCAGATTTACCCCTGGACAAAATTTTCAACTCTATCACTCATATTTCTAAAGTTTCAAGTTTACCCCTATAATATATTTTTAATATACGTTTTTAACTCTACCCTTTCAATTTATAACATCTCAAATTTATCTTTCAAGTTTCTTTTCTTCTTTTATATCCGTTTGTAGAAATTATTCTATTTCTATTTTTATTTTGTTTTTACTTGATTACCACTTTCTTTAACGAATTTGCCATATCAATGTTAACTCATATTCGCGCCACATTTTTTCTATTTTTCGATCTACAAGACCGAGTCCTGATAACCTCATATGCTTCTTTTATGTACTTACGCATGTTATTATCATCGCTGCAACACACGTAACCAGATTCGTAAACCCGCCGCATCGTGTGGGGGCTTTAATTAGGTACTTAAACACTTTAATATGACCGTACGGTCGCGCCGCAACGCGTGGGTCATATTTTCTAGTTTAATCACAAAACACACATAGTTCCTAAAAAGCACGAGGCATGACTCGTGAGGCGCTATGTGTGAGGATCGAGCTTCACATGTGCAAGATGCCAGGTATTGATTTAATGCTTATAAATTAGTTTTAGACAATATTTTCTACTTTTTAAATCAAAATTTCTTGGGTTTCGCTCAGAATTATATAAATTTCATGGGATGCGGACTGTTGAACAACAAACATGTACAGAAAAAAGATGGAGTCTCTATATTACACAAATGAAGATTAGCTTACAAATGAAGAAGAAAGCAACATTAAATAGAAAGATAACTGGGTCTGGGCTAAAGCCCATAACAACTTATTATGCTAACATCCCCCCTCAAACTCACAATGCAATAGAAATAAACATTGAGAGTTTGTCACACAAAAAACGAAACCGAGATGCCGATTGAGCCTTGGTGAAAATATCTGCAATTTGCAAGGCTGATGGAACAAAAGGAAGTGAGATGGTCCCGAACTGAAGATGATGACGAGTAAAATGACAATCTATCTCAATATGTTTTGTTCCTTCATGAAAGACAGAGTTCTTGGCGATCTGCATAGCACTTTGATTATCAGAATGTAATGGGGTAGGTGAGGAAACAACAACCCCCATATCTTCCAGAAGCCATCGTAACCAAACAATTTCACATGTAGTCACAGCCATAGCACGATATTCAGCCTTAGTGGAGGACCTAGAGACAACGTCTTGTTTCTTGCTTTTCCATGAGATTAAGGAATCACCAAGGAAAATGCAAAAACTAGTAATGGATTTACGATCATTAGGATCACTATCCCAATCAGCATCACTACAGGCACGCAATTCCAGAGAAGACGTAGAATGGAATAAAAGACTTTGAAACTGAGTGCCACGAAGATATCTCAAAATACGAAGAACAGCTCCCCAGAGAACAGAAGTAGGAGCGGTAACAAACTGACTAACCACATGAACAACATGAGCGATATCAGGGCGAGTAACTGTAAGATAAACCAAACTGCCTACAATGGTACGATATAGGCTCGGATCAAATAGAGAAACACCACCAGTGGGAGAGTAACGTGCATTGGTTTCAAGAGGAGTGTCTGTAATTATGTTATCAGAAAGTCTTGCACGTTGAAATATATCAGAAATATACTTCGTCTGAGAGAGAAGATACCCCTTTTTAGATTGAGCTACCTCAATCCCCAAAAAATACCATAATAATCCCAAATCTTTCATAGCAAAACGATGGGCCAAGTCACGTTTCAAGGATTCAATGCCATCATAATCATCGCCTGTAATAATCATGTCATCCACATATAAAGATAAGAGAATGCTTCCAGCATTCTTACATCGAACAAATAATGCCGAATCATGATTGTTAGGAAGAAAACTAAGGGAAGTGATGACTGTAGATAATTTTTCAAACCAGTCACGAGTGGCCTGTTTGAGCCCATATAGAGCTTTTCGAAGCCGACAGACTTCACCGGGCTGATGAGCTATTCCCGGGTGTGGAGTCATGTAAACCTCCTCATGAAGGTCACCATTCAAAAAAGCATTTTTGACATCCATTTGACAGATCTTTCATTGTCGAACGGACGCAACAACAATTAAAGTACGAACTGTTGTCATTTTTGCCACAGGGGCAAAGGTCTCCTCATAATCCATACCATACGTTTACGAATATTCTTTTGCCACAAGTTTGGCCTTGTACCGTTCAACAGAGCCATCAGACTTTGTCTTAATCTTATACACCCAATGACAACCAACCTTATGTTTACCTGTTGGTAGAGGAACCAAATCCCAGGTGTGAGTCTGATGAAGAGCAGTGAGCTCTTCAGCCATAACATTCTACCATAGAGGGTCAGAGACAACCTCTTTATATGATTCTGGTTCAGACAGATGATGAATGCCCGCGATAAAAGAACTAAACGAAGCAGAATATGCAGAGTATGCAAAATCTGGTAGTTGAGTAGACTTACATGCACGAGTAGACTTTCTCGGAGGTGGAGGAGAATCAACATTGGTGCCAGATGACGTGGAAGGTTCATGAACTGGCACATCATGTGTAACAGAAGTATCTGGACCAGGCATATTAGGATCAACAAACGAATCGGGAACATCAGAGGTTGGGATATCAGTGTCGCTAGCAAAAGGATCAATGTTCTGAAGATCTGATTTTGTTACATCATGTGACTTAGATGGAATCGAATAGAAGGGAATATGTTCAAGAAATGTAACATGTCTTGATACATATAACTTCTGACTTACAGGATCAGAGCAACGATATCCTTTCTGTCCCGTGCCATATCCTTTTGGACCACTGGCATATCCTAAGAAAACACATAATGCTGACTTATTTGTTAATTTGTCTCGTTCAACATGAGGACGGAGAGCAAAGCAAGTACATTCAAAAACCCGAACTCACCATAATCTGGGCGTTCACCAAAAACACTTTCAAATGGAGACATCCCATCATTGTGAGAAGTAGGGATCCTATTAATCACATGTTGGGCGGTAAGGAGTGCTTCTCCCCAAAAGACACTAGGTACCTCAGCAGATAAAAGGAATGAACGAGCGGTTTCCATAAGATGGCGATGTTTCCTTTCAGCAACACCATTTTGTTGAGGAGTGTCAGTACAAGACGATTGGTGTATGGTACCATCTGATGCAAGCAACTGAGTAAAATCATTAGAGGTGTATTCACCCCCTAAGTCACACCTGAAACACTTTATCATAGCAGAATGTTGCGTTTGAACAGAAGCTCTAAATGTTTTATAAATGTCAAAGAACTCATATCTACTATTCATAAGGTACACCCACGTAAAACGAGTGTAATCATCAATAAAGGAAACATAATAACGTGAACCGCCCTTAGTGGATACCGGTGATGGTCCCCACACATAAGAATGAACAATATCAAATGGTGCAACAGAATGATAAATACTTTTATCAAAAGGTAAAGCAGAAAATTTAGCAAGTTTGCAACCATTACATCAGAAATATCATAAGTTTGCAACTGACCCAAAGCACCGGAAGAAACAAAAAATTTTAAACGAGATGCGGACACATGTCCCAAACGAGAATGCCAAATATAAATTTCAGACAACAAAGGACTTAAACGAAAGGAAGATAAATCAACACTGGAGGCAGCAACACCAGGTGCAGGCACTTTGAGTTCTTCTAAGACATATAAATCTCCCACCATACGACCGATCCCAATCACCTTCTGAGTGTGTTGATCCTACACAATACAAACAGTGTCACAAAAGAAAACCCAAATTCCAGACTTACACAACTGACCGACTGAAGCAAGATTTAAGGCAAGCTTCGGAATATAATAGACATCATTGAGAGACACATGAGTGGTAGACATAGATCCAACACCCTCTACCAACATGGAAGTAACACTAGCAGACATGACAAAAACATGAGAGATAGGAGACAAAGAAAGAAAAGAAGACATATAGGGAGACATATGATGTGAGGCACCAGAATCCAAAATCCATAATGATGACGAAATACCTGAGGTACGAGATGAAGACAGTACCGCAGCAGACATAGCGGTAGGGTTGGCGGCAAGAAACTGTCTGAACTGTTCAAATACTTACGATTCCAGAGCAGATGGTGGTTTGTTCATTTCTACAGATGGTGGTGTAGCAGCAGCAGTAAACTGAGGTGGTTTAAATGTCCATGAAGATGGACCAGATGAACCAGCAGAAGTGGACGTGCAAGACGAAAATTGTCCACCTGATCTGTTCTGTTGTGGGGGCTTCTGCAAGTTAGAATTCCTTCTGCTAAGTAATAATGGACATTGAGACTTCCAATAATTTTCCCCTTTGCAGAATTCACATTCATCAAATGCAACTTTAGCACCTTGTCTAGGCTGATTAGGGGGAACGACAAACACAGTTGGAGTAGTAGTTACTTTAGGCCTTTATCAACCTGAGATTTTAACCGAGTTTCCTCTGCAATCAACTCGTGAACAACTGAATCAACTGTTGGAAGAGGGGAACGATGAAGAATCGTTCCACGCAGTCCTTCAAAATCTGAACGTAATGCCATAAAAAATTGTACTAAACGTTGTTCCTCCCTTCGAACAATATAAGGTTTAAACCCCTTCAATGCTGCAGATTCCATAAGTGCCAATTGATCCCATAAATCTGACATTGCTCCATAAAAATCTTGAATACTCATCTCACTCTTTTGAAGAGCACGGATTTCAAACTCCAACTGGTACTGCTTAGCAAAGTTAGACTGAGTATACAGCTTTTCCAAATGATCCCAAATCTCCTTAGCTGTGTCATATTTAGCCAACTGAATACCAATAGATTGACCTACAGAGTTGTTGATCCAAGTTATAACTTTAGAGTTATCCGTTTCCCATGTATCGAGAGCTAAGGCATATTCAGCAGCCTTAGATTTATCAGTAGGCTTTCCCTTAGTACCTGTAACATAACCCCACATATTTTTCCCTCGAAGAAAGTTTTTCATTACATAACTCCAGTAGGAGTAGTTTTTACCGTCCAGACGAGTACTAATAGACTGAAGAGAGTCATCTTTCCCAGCCATATTATCAAAATCGAACAACATCATAAAAACCGCAAACTTTAATTACCGCAAACTTCTTAAAACCGCAAACTTTGAAGAACCGCAAACTTCTTAAAACCGCAAACTTCAAATACCACAAACTTGGTAACCGCAAACTTCGACTTAACCGCAAACTTAGAGTTAACCGCAAACGAGAACACCGCAAACTCCGAGAAAACCGCAAACTTAGCCGTAAACTTCGTAAAACGGGACAAAGTCGAGGTCAAAACCTGTCAATCTGTCTAGAAGCTCTTCCAAATACACAAGTCAGTTCAAATAAAGCGAAATTTGTAACTTTGATACCTTAGAAATCAAAGAAATCCGTTGGCAAACTTCTTAACCGCAAACTTGAGATAACCGAGCTCTACTCTTCAACAACGAACAAACCAAGCAGCGAACGAATCAACAACATAGCGGAAGCGACAACAAAAATCTTCAATCAAACATGAATCGAGTAGGCTCCGATACCATGTTGAACAACAAACATGTACAGAGAAAAGATGAAGTCTCTATATTACACAAATAAAGATTAGCTTACAAATGAATAAGAAAGCAACATTAAATAGAAAGATAACTGGGTCTAGGCTAAAGCCCATAACAACATATTATGCTAACACGGACGACCCCCATTGGGACCTAGTAGGTCTGCCCCTACCTTTGACTTGCATACAACATAAATTTCCCTAAATTAGAACGTGATTTGCAAACTGCCGGTGGGAAGATTTACGATAGTTAAGTTCTTTGATGTAAGTAAGGGGAAGAGAGGTTGTAACAATGGTTTCATTGTTATCGGGCATTGATAACTGTCGGAAAGGAGTAGAGTAGTGGCCCGGAAAAAAAATTGAGAGGGGAAGAGGTCAGAGAGATCTTATAACTCTGATACTATATAAGGTTTGTAACAATTCACACTTGATTCGTTGCCAAATAAATACAAGAGATTAAGCATAAAATTAAGGATTGACTAAGACTAGACTATTGGCTATATAAGACGTACAATACTGATGAAAAGATGCAAGGACTAAAATTTAGTTTATTAAGTTTGCTTTTAGGTTTAAAACACTTTGTTCTTTGAAAAATGAAGGGCCACAACATAGGTCCTTGTTTGACAACATTAGAAATTTATGTCTTGGTGTTTCAATGTTTTGTCGGGATTTTTAAAAGGGCAAATTCGTGTTTTTATCGTTAACGTAGAACGCATATGATTTACATGGCTTTTACTATAGTAACGACTCCCTAAGAAACGATTAAAGAATGGTCTTATGTCTTGATGTTTCATGTTCTTCCTGGTTTTTAAATGAATAAAAATGTCTTTTAACATGTTAACACATACTTATCAATCTTATGTATTAGAGCATTCACAACCCGTTTGGTATAATTATGTGAGTGGGTTTTGTATATTTTAAGTAGTGGCTTAAAGTGGTTGTGAGTGGAGGAGAGAAAAAAGATATAAGGTTTTTATAAATATAAGGATAAGAAGAGAGAAAAATAGAGATAAAAGGTAGAAAAAATAGTGTTTTAGTGTAATTATAATAATAAGGATAAGGAATATAAAGAACGGGCTGGGAATGCTCTTAGTGCTTTATTTTGCCTTTTGTGCTTTATTTACGGCTATTGATGGGGCAAGATTGCATTTGAACACATTAGTAACTTATGATCTATATGAATTTTACAAAAAATATAATAAATGACAAGTGTATATGTTTAGAAGTGTATATTATATGATGTTATCCCAAGAAACAATAAAATTTAATTCATTTTTTTTGCTTGTTCAAAAGTTTTTGAAGGCATGGTAAGAATTTTTTGGTACCAAAAAAGTGAATTTTTAACCAGGTTAATGATATTTTTTATGATTTGAACTACTTTTATTATCAGTATAAAAGCATATTTGGAAACCATAAAGAAATAAGTGAACGACAATGGATCGCTAATGATTCCCAGATCAACCGGTTTGGATGGAGCCACCCGCATGACCTTTTAATTTGGAGTTTATGGTTGGAGTCTCACTTGGTGTAAAAATGTTCTGGTGGGCCAGGTGTTTTACCACAGTGAGCCTTCAGGTGGAGGGTTTCCCCTGGAGTGGTGAGCGAGCAGGGTCACCAGCGCTGTCTGCGTTCGCGAGCGTGGGTGACCTTTCACTAATAGGTTTACGCGGTGACTAGGCTTATAGTATTTCGTTGGTCATTAAAAAAAAGACAATGGACCACGTGTTTGCTTCACGGATTTATTGGTTATTAATGATTTCGCTGAATTGCTAGCGACCATATGTGTCTATGCATTCAAATATAGATTTTAACATATTTGAAGTGTCAAAAGAATATACTTGATGATGTAGGGTAATGTTACTTCTAGGTAATGTACCTTTCACATACCTAAGGTGGGATCTTCACTTAAATGTGGTTTAAATGATGAATCACATACCACTAAGATTAGATATTGGTTAAGATTTTTTGAACTTCGTCAGATCTCTTTTTGTCAACGAACAGGTCGCCTCAAGTCCTTAACCGCGCGAATTATGAGGCCGGGGTTGGGGTTGGTGTTTGTTAACCGTTGCCCTCAAATAAACTCAACCAACTCATGAGTAATTCTTATTCTTAACATCAATTAAATAAAAATCGTTTATTATTACAAGGCCATGTCATAAAGTGTTTCGAATAGTTTATAGAAGGTGAACCAAATAAATTGAAGTTAAAAAAAAGTTGGAAGATACTCATAATTATTAAACATGGGTTACGTAACTATACGATACAAACGGGTCTTATGGGTATATTAAATTAAATTACATCATAACATTAAAAATTTAGGGATGTGAATGTCACATCCCTGGATTTCTTATGCTTGGATCTTCTATTCTAATCCCTAGTTAACTTCACGATAGGAAGTAAATGAGTCGAGCTGAGTCGAGAGCTTGGATTTTTTTATTTAAGATAATTCAACTTCGACTATGACTCGTTTTGAGCCCTAAATTCTATGCTTGAGCTTGAGTTGTGAGTATTTTTCAAGCTCAGTCTTAGCTTGTGTAACACCCGACTTCTCGGGCAATGAATTTAAATGCAACGAGAGTTTGGGTTTGAAGAGAGAGAGGGAGGGAAGGAGGGAGGGAAGGAGGGAAGATGAGCAGCTATTTGAGAGACCGAGATTCACTAGCAACTACTTCAAGAAACTTTCCAATGTTGATCGTGATGATTGGACCTTGCGCGCCTTACTCAATCTTGGAAGTCAAGAATGCGGTTTGGTGTTGTGGTAATGACGAGGCTCCAGGACTAGACGGTTTCACCTTTATCTTTGTAAAGAAGTTTTGGGAGATTATCAAGATGGGTTTCTTTAAGTTCATCAAAAAGTTTGAGACAACGGGTAAGCTTAGTAAAGGTTGCAACTCCTCTTTTATTTCGCTTATCCTGAAAACTCGTGATCTGCTTCTCTAGAAAGATTGTAGTCCGATCAATTTAATTGGGTTTATGTATAAAGTTTTATGTAAGCTTCTTGCTTTAAGGCTCAAGAAGGTTATGTGCAAGTTAATCAGTCACTAACAATCAAAGCATGTTGAAGGTAGAAGTATTTTGGATGGTTTTCTTGTGATTAATGAGCTAGTTTCATGGGCGATCATGGAGCAAATAGAATTCGGGAATAAATGGAGAGATTGAATCAAAGGTAATATTGTTTCGGGTAGGGCCTCCGTTATTGTAAACATTTTTGCCACTAAAGAATTTGACATTAGAAGGGGTGTTCATCAAAGACGATCATTGCTTCCTTTTTCTTTTCTTTCTTGATATGGGGTCTTTATTGCACGTTGAGGGCGGCTCATGAGCATCAGTTTTTTTCATGGTACGATCCAGAGCCGGTCCCGAGGATTCGAATGCCTTACATGAGTCGGAAAAAAAGGCAAATAATGAAATATATAATTTTATAAACTAATTTATATATATATATATAGGGGAAGGATCAAGAGAAAACCAACAAGTTAGGCGAAAACCAAGAAAACCAGTCTCAACCAATCAGAAATTTTAGATTTTAATTATAATTTTTTTATATAAAAAGGTAAATGTGTAATTGTACTTTAATATTGATTTGATAATTAATAGTTTTCAAATCAATTCCCTGTTCTTTCTCGTACATTTAAGAATTTCCTATTTTTTCAAATCAATTCCCAAATTAATTCACTTCCAGCGATGGTATTCAAACAAGCAAGCAACCAAGTTTGATCCAAACCTCTCATCCATTCCAAAGTAAAGTAATGATTCCAGTCCATCATCCGTTTCTAAGAAACAGGTCGTGACAATGTTGATTTCCGATCTGTAGTAAGATTTGAGGAAGACGGAGGCGGCGACCTAAATACGGAGGAGATGATCTGCTAACTCGACCCTAACCCCTCAAATACTCAGGTGAGAATGCCATCTTCAGGGGCGATTTCATTTGCTTTCAGTTTTAGTTCTCGCATAAACAAGATTACTTCTTTTGTTATGTATTTTTATTATATGATATTGGTTAAACCTATGTTTTTTACTAATTAGGCTAGTATGTGGAAGCACACCAGATGCTTGATGATTTGTTCAGGTGTGTTTATTTGTTTTCTTCTAAAGAAATAGATGAACTTAAAATTGAAAACAACAATCTTAGATCTATGGGTCGATATAAACTGATTATAATTCTTGTTTTCTTTCAAAACCTACAAACTTGAATGCTCTTATTTTTATTTCATCTTTATTTTCATTTTGTTGTAGTACTTGTATTCTCCTTGGTAGAATGTTCTTCTAATTTGAACACACTTGCGCAAAAGAATATGTATGTGCATTTTTACTAATGATTTCTTTCTGAATTTGAACACCAAAATTTGATGGTTGGTGTATACAGCATACACAATCCCAAAATGTCTCCACGAGATGTTAAGTATCAGGTAGCAAAGGAACATAAACAACTGCAAGGACCTCTATGTACCCAAGCCAAATGCTACTTCAGAACAACATTAAGAAGACCAATGAAAATATATAGGGTATTGTTGACATGGTGAAGTGAACTTGAAAGCAAAGAAAGTAGGCACGAGGAAGAGAGATTTTAATTCTGCTTCTTAAGAGTTATAGGTAGCAAGTTACTTACAAAGCAAAGACATTTAACACAATTCTTGAAGGCATTTCGTATGAGCTACGTATACGTAAGTCGATTGAACAACGTATACGTAACTCGCTTGCGCTACATATACGTAACTAGTTTCTTCCTATTTTTTATGTTTTTGTTGACCCATATGTAAATATGTAAACCTTAGTTTTTTTTATCTCGGCTACGTATATGTAACTCGGTTACTCTTTCCCCAGTTTATTATTAATGTTGACACACGTTTACATATACGTAAGCATATATGTGTAAATGTTTACATATACATAAGCATGTATGTAATTATTGAAAAAATGAAAAAAAAATGCAGTCGTTCAACTGTTCTTCAATAATTTGTGTAAATCTTGAGTTTTGATTATGAATAAAACTGATTTTTGGTAAAGATTGAGGAGAGAGAAAGTAAGAGAGAGAGAGAGAGAGAGTTTTTTAAAGAATTTTGATTGTTTCCAAAATATAAAAATTGTAATATACCTAATATACCCCTATAACATTTAATTAAATCAATTATCTATTATTTATTTACAGATTTGCCATTAATTAATCTCATCCATTGATCAATTTCAATCAATGATAAAAAGTTGGTTTTCTTGGTTTTCGTCTAACTCTTGGTTTTCTCTGGAACCCTCCCCTATATATATAATAAATTTTTTAAGCCCCTCTAAATGTTAAAACCACTACAGGTGTGTTGCCCGCAGGCCTAATGGGCCGGCCCTGGTACGATCCTATCTTGTCTCATTTGATAGACTATGATGGTGTTACCTTATTTCTCTGTATAATCAAAATAAAATTGTTAGATTTTTTATCTTTCCCCGGTTTAAAGTATTCCATAAAGTTTGAGGAAATTGCTAGAGTTGCTAGTATTCTAAATTGTGAACCCGTGAGTTTTTGTGTTCCATCTTTAGTTACATGTTAAATGTTTTTTAAAAGAATTATTGACATTATACTATTACTTAAAAGCAAGTGTCGGTGGCACAATATCAGCACCTCCATTTTGTTAAATGGTAAAAATGGTCCATCAATTTTGTAATATGTCACTTTAATCTCCTCAAGTTTTTAAAGTTTCAAGTTTACCCTATGTAGTATATATAATCTGATTTTTCCTTAATAATTTTCATTTGTTTGTTTAATTTTTTTTCTTGACGTCCCGGTATAAATTTTGTTAGAAACAGAGTCGTATTCAAAATAGAGTATTTTTTAGGTATTGTGGGTTATATCGAGTGATGGTGACGTGCTGATACAATGAAGAATGAGATGGACACCGACTGAAAAACATTGGTACCGTTATATAACTATCTTTTATCTATGTTTCGATATCCACAACCGAGTCTCCTTAACTTCATACGTTTCTTTTATGCGTTTAACGTTTCTTTTTGTGCTTAGTCACGTTAATGTCAACGCCTCAACCGTTTGAGATCCGCCAACCACTGCGGAGCGCTCGACAAAAAATATTTAACCACATTTCTTTTTTTGCTTAGCCACGTTAATGTCACCGCATCAGCCGTTTAAGGTCTGTTTACCACCGCGGAGTGCGAGGCAACATTTCTAGTTCTATACTAATTATACACTAGTTGGTTTTACCCGCGCTTCGCAGCGGGTGTCGTGCTGCTTTAATAAAATTTAAATGAAAACATATACGTAACGGTAAAAATAATTTATTAAAAAAGTAACATAAAACTAAATAAAAGAAAAATAAAAAATTATAAAATATTACCTGTTCAAGTCGTCGAAAACCATAAAAACGAATACCGAGACCGTTTCCGATAATACCAATTCCGGCAATGATGTTGTTCACCCATAATAGGTTCGGTTCGTCACGGTACCACAACGGTAACGACACTCGATATAGGTTACGATACAAAAAAAACTCGATTTTAAATAAAATCCCGTTTTCAAAAAAAAATATATTGAAACGTTGAAAAAAAAACTAAAAATAGTCTCGCACTCTGTTATTTGAAAAAAGTTAACGAACGAAAGTTATTAAAGAAAAAAAAAACTAATAGAAATTTAAACGGGTTAAAAGCGTATATTATATATAGTTAAGGGGTGAAAATAGAAAAAAAGTAAGCATGGCGTGGCATGCTTTATGTAAAGTGACTAGTATTCCCGAGCACTTGTCTTTAATCTTATTTAGTAATAGTAATTGTAAGGTTGGTTTGGAATAATGTGATGCATATGCTACAAGTTCATAATGCATGGTTTCAAGCCATTTTTTTTCTTCCATAAAATCAATTCTCATAGAAGTTGAACAAATCCAGACGCTACCCCAACTAGTACACGCCACGCAACACCTGGGTTCGAGTCCCGTCGTCACCCCCTCCATCCGATCCGACACGCTGCTGATGTCAGCCTCCTCATCTGCTGACACCAACTAAAATTTTTAAAACAAACTTAGTTTTTTATATTCTCGCTTAACGTAAATGTTTTGTTTTTTTATATAAAGTTTCGCGGACATTTACTTTTTACACGGCTCAACCAAGTCATGTTTATGCCGTAACGCGCGGGGCATAAGGGTCGTTAGTTTACTATCTTCAATAATAATTTATAAAATTTATTGGAACACTTAGACAACGGTCAGGATGACTTATGGGCAGAGACGCCCCAACCTCGCGAAGCAGCGAATATTTTACTCCCCAAAACCCTAATTCTCCTTTAAAACCCTAACCAGCACAAAACCCTGATCCCTCCCCGTAAAATCCTCTAATCGCACGCACTCTCTGCGACTAGTGCAAGAACAATTTGGCTATCCGATCAACCACTCTAGGGTTTCCAAAATGGTGGCCGATAAAGGAAAGAAGCCCAAGGTCGGAGAGAAAATCGAGGACGGTGTTGAGCAAATTGATGCTGAGCTTGTTCAATCTATCGAAAAGTTGCAGGAGGTCCAAGACGAGCTCGAAAAGGTATAATTTTCCGTCTTGATCATCGATTTGATCTTCCAAAATTCATATATTTTGTAAAAGTTTGTTATTCCACATGAAATTGCTGCGATTAGTTGTTGAAACCTAATAATCCTTGTTGTTTGCGAGCCTATTATTTTGTTTAATTTTTATTTGATATATTAAAAAATTTAAATTTATATGATAATAATTAGTATATATATAAAATGCTCTTTGTGACCTTGAGGTCAGGGTTCTATACTATGCGTAAGGTAAGGCCGCGCATCATATTGCGAAGCGATCCGACACTGGGTACGCCTTTTAGTATATATATAAAATATTGAAATTATGATGAAAATAACTAAATAATACATATTATGTTATATATAAAAATTTTAATAAAAAAATATATAAATGACTTAATAAATAGTAACTAGCCTAGCTCTAGCTCAAGTTTTGTGTAAGTTAAACAAACCGAACTCTGGCTTGGCTCGTTTACAACCCTAGGTAGCACTGAACTTCAATTTGATATTTATTGTCTGCTTTGGTTTGAGGATTTGATAATGTTCTGTTATTTTGGATCCAGATCAATGAGGAGGCAAGTGATAAGGTTTTGGAAATTGAACAGAAGTATAATGAGGTCCGGAAGCCGGTTTACGATAAGCGGAATGATGTTATTAAATCGATTCCTGACTTTTGGTTGACTGCTGTAAGTGACCAATTTAAGATTTCTTATTCAGTTTATTACAGTAAACTAAGTTTGAATAGTGGAAACATTAAGTAGTAATAAAGATTTAGGAATTAATAAATGAAATATTAAATAGTTAGTAAGGAAATATTAAATAGTTAGTAATGAAGAAAAAAATAAACGGGAAAAAGAATCTTGGGTTCACAGAATTGTGACATCTGGCTCATCCGGTTACTTATTTTTGATATATAGATTATAATTTTCTGATTATGCGATATCTTGTTCTTACAGTTCATGAGCCACCCTGCTCTGTCTGATCTTCTGAATGAAGAGGACCAAAAAGTTAGTTTTTTAATTTTTGAAAAATGATTTCATGTTGAATTTTGTGTTATGACAATGCTTATTTTCTGATAGATATTCAAGCATCTAACCTCTCTTGAAGTTGAAGATATGAAGGATGTGAAGTCAGGCTTCTCTATCACTTTTGTAAGTAGTTCTTTTCTGTTTTATGCACGTTTTGAAAGCGGTTATGTAATTTTGAATAATATAAGCAGGTATGTGAGATGGTGTTTGGTTTAGCTTTTGCTATTTGGAGTTGTAACATTTAGATGATTTGGTTATCTAATTATTGAGTGTTTGGTAAAATTTGGTTATTTTAAAAAATACATAAAATGGCCGAAACATACATTCTTCTACACTAACATAGCATGAAATCCGTGGGTTTGGGTTTAGTCTAAACGGGTTCGGGTCATGATGGGAGTATTAGTATTTTAAATTAGGTTAAATGCCAGGGGTAACTAGGTAATTTTATATTACCCTTTGATTTTCAACTTCTTGCAGCTAGTATGAAAACTTATTATTTAACACAAATAATCAAATAATTAGAAGCAATTTATCCAAACATTAAAGATTCATGAATTTTGACCACATGTCACCAATAAACATATCATCATTTAAAAACGCAAATCCAAACATCCTCGGACGGTTTTGAATCATCATGCATGAAATTGTCATGATAAAAATTTATGCGATCTCATATTTGTTTTCAGAACTTCAGTCCCAACCCGTACTTCGAGGATACAAAGCTCACAAAAACTATCACTTTCCTCGATGAGGGAACTACAAAAATTACTGCTACATCAATCAAGTGGAAAGAGGGCATGGTAACATTTTGTAAATTGTTATTTTTATGTTTATTAATACGTTGTTTTGTAGTCATCTGATCTTGGTAGTTATGCCTTCCTATTAAAGGGACTTCCAAATGGAGTTACAGAGGAAAAGAATGGAAAGAAACGGCCCCATGAGGAGGACAGGTTGTTGAAATTTGATTCTTTTTTGTTGTTGTCGGTATAAAAAATACGTGGTTTTTCTCTTTAATATTGCTCTGGCACTAGAGGTCGCAAAATGGATAGGTCTGACTGGTTGCATAACGGATCATAATGGGTTTGGGTTGAAAGGGTTCTTTTTTTGAAGTCCGGTTGATTTGTCCTATGTATGTTCACTTTTTTGAATTTTTAAGCATTTTAATTTTTATAGCATCAATTGTGATTGGAAAAACCTATATTATCAATGTAATGATCCATTTTTTTAAAAATAAAGCGATTTAGTAGATTATAAGCATTTACATACCCTTTAGACAGAGTTCAGCGCCTATGATCCGTTCAACTACTTTCCTTTTGTTTTACCAGTTTGACCCGTTATAATCTGAATCTACAGTTTCATTTGCTTCTGATGCATGGGTTGAAATTGCTAATGAAATTTACGAGTGCATAGATAAAACATTTAAACAAATTTAAATAGAATTGCCTAATTACACATGCAACTTGTTAGCTGCACGTTAATACGTTATGCTCTCTCTCCCTTACATTTTCTTTATGTTTATCTCATGCTTAATTGTGCTAATTTTTTTATTTATTTTTTGGGCATTTTGATACAGCTTCTTTAGCTGGTTCAGTGGGACACAAAGGAAAGATGAAATGGATGAAATTCAAGATGGTGTATGTTCACATTATCTTCTAATTATACTCAAGAGAGGCCACCATTTACATATGCTTAAATTGAACTTTTAATTTTCTAATGATGTATTTTGCAGGTTGCGGAAATGATCAAGGAGGATTTATGGGTTAATCCTCTTACGTATTTCAACAATGTAACAATTTCCCCACGTTTTAAATTTCACCTTTTATATAGATTTATCCATGATTAATAAAGTCCGCAAATTTTTTTGATTATAGGATGCTGATGAAGAGGACTTCGGCGACGAGGATGATGAAGAGGTAACCGACAACTGGATCTAATTTGCACTGCTTTTATTGGGAACAGAGTTAGTAAAATGGGAAAGGTTGGTCGGGTTGGGTAACGGGTCAAAATTGATATGGGTTGATCCAAAAACTGTTTGTTCAAAAAACTTATAATTAAGTAGTTAAGTGCAAAAAGCATACCAGTAAAGTAATAATCTGTTTTTTAAAGGGTCAAAACTGATACTTTTTTGATAAATGTTGAAAGGGGTCGGGTCGATCCAAAAACTGTTCACAAAGTTTATAATTAATTAGTTAATATTGTTGCAAAAACCATACTACTAAAGTAATAATCTTTATCGTTTACATAAACCAGTTTTCCCATTATTCACTAGAAGTACACTTTATGCAGCCCATTTTTGTAATCAGTTGGTTTTTTTCCTTTCTATTTTACTCGTTTTACCCGTTAGAAATGATAAAAAAGAAAATGGGTTGAAATTAAATCCCCACATTTATTTTAGGGGCTTTAGGCATATCAGTTATTCAATCTAATTGGTATTTTTAGCAGGACATTGGCACAGATGACTCGGAAGAAGATGAGGATGAGGAGGAAGAGAACTGAATCTGTGCAGGGTTTTGCCAAAGTTTTCAACTTTAGAGTTTTAGTAGCCAGGTTTATAGTTAAAAATGATGTTTTCTGTTTTGATGTTTTAAATTCTGGTTTTATACTAATTTTAAAAAAATATTTGTATTAAACTACAATATTGAATTTTACAGCTTATTGACAGAACTACCTCCTGATATGAATCTTACTTTGTGTTGACAAGATGTTAAGCATTGAAGTGATTAGCATTTCAAATTTTGCCCTTAAATCTCATATCAGATAACTTTGACTTGTTTGACCTATGATATTTTATGACTTAAACTGAATGGTATGACAATCCATAGTATGCAGTAAACATCTTACTCATCCAAAAATTTGGATATATGTTTGAAAGTGCCAAAAAGAAAAAAAGTTCCTTGGTTCTCATTTAAAAAGCCCATGGTTATGATTGGCAAATCAGGCGGGTCGGTTGGTTGTGTAACGGGTCAAAAAATGCTCAAGTCATGACTGCAACTTTAGAAAACGGGTCAAATGGTTTCAGGTCAAAACAAGTTGGGTGAGTGTGGGGCTACCTGCTACTATATCGAAGTGTAAAATTTCCTGGAAGCCTATAATATTGTTTTTAATGGTGGACAGATTTATGTTTGCAGATTGATAGATAATTTTAATTGTAAATTAGGTTATTTGGTTTGAAATTGGTACAACTTTTTTTTGAAAGGAGGTTTGGTTTGGTACATTGGTTTCATTTATATGCAAGTTTGTGCAATCGTGTTACATTGCGTAAGGTTAAGTGACATTAGAATAATTAATGACCTAGTGGTATGGTGTTTGCCACTCATAAAAGTAACGTGGGTTTAAATCCTTACAAAGGTAAGATTATGTGGTATTTTGATGTAAAAAAGTGTTGCTTAAAAAGTGACATCTGAACAGGTTACTTTTAATGTAGATTGGGTCAAAACCGAAGTTTAGGTCGGTTTACCATCTACTAGTTACCATAATACATATATACATCGGGGCATGTTCAATTCGAAACTTAATATTTAGAATCGTGAAAACCGTACAATCACATGTACATAGTGTTTTAATGAAAGAGCAGAACTTCGAATAATATTTCTCTCTTTCACTTGTTCTTTAACTTATCTCCTTTCATGGTTTTAAAAAAAAAGGTAAAACAATTTGCATATGTGGATGCAGACAAAATTATGTTAATATCATATTTTTAAAAAGAAGTCTTACATATTTAAGTTTACATGTATTAGTCTTCTGAAATGGATTTTGGGGTTCTTGGTTTTGAAATTAACTCATCTGTACGTGTGCGCACACACACATCAAAAGGCTTGTGATCTAGCGGCACCAAGGTATGTAGGTTAGGTGTCTCTCCACAAGAGGTTGAGGGTAGTGAACAAAAACACAATGTTTTCAGAATCGGACAGGACAATGAACCGGACGCTTTAGAGGTTCACTGGTCGGATCAGTTTCAAGAATCAGATGTTGTTATAAGTAATTTAATACATGTGTATATTTTTTTTAAATGGTACGAGTCATAATAATATCAATGTATATAAATTTGGATTTTTTATAATATGGTTATATATAATTCTAATAATAATAAATATGAACTTCGTAAAACATATATCGTAAGACATTACTTCTTATATCTTCTAGTAACAACTCTATCACAAAATTGTTGGTAGCTTGATTGGTTTGAACACTTGCCTCGTTTACACCAGGTCTTGGGTGAATCGGCCAGTCCGGTCCGGATCGGTTTTAAAAACCTTACAAAAAAGTGTAGATTTAAGATTATGATTAGAAAGTGTTCAACTTAGCCGTTATACACACGTAATATAATGGTGAATTTAAATCTTGACTTTTTTACTTTAGAATTATATTTGAAATTAAAAAATAAATTAAAGTAATTTTCGTTAAATTTAAAATTTTCTTGTACATGTAATTTTAAAATTTATTATTAATATTTTTAAGTTCTCTAATTCTATTACAATGATAAAGTACCAACACTAAAATATAACTTAAAATTATCTATATGAGCATTCACATCATCTTTCTTATCTTTATTCTTATAATTACGTTGGAAATCACTTCCTTTTCTCTCTCTTTTTCAGTTAAATAATATTTTTTATATCTTTATCATTACATTTTCTCTCTCCTCCACTCTCAACCATTTTAAAAAAATATTAAAAAATTTATACAGATGAACAGTGTTTTCATAAATATATAAAAAATTATATATTTTCTGTCTTCTCCATTCACAATCACTTTAAACATTTTTCTAAAATATTAGAAACACTCACAAACATATAAAGAAGCTCCTGAGAATGCTCTAAAGGCTAAGGGGACTACCTCCATATTTCCACATTTCCACACCCCCTCCACGTCAACGCTATTTCAGATTTTACAGCTTTTTCACATTCTCCACATTTGAGGGAAATGGTTCCACATTTTCACACTGCCATGTCATTTCCTTTTTCTAATTTAATTAATTTTAATTTGTTTTAATAATTTAAAAAGTAAATAATAATACATTAATAACATTAAAAAAAAGAAAAATAAAATTAATAATTAGAAAAGGAAAAATACATTAATAATAAAAAAAGACTTTAATTGTTGGCCGAGTCGAGATGGAGATCTTGACGAAGATTGTTGTGTATCTCACGGTTATGTTTGTATTGTTCGTTTACACTTTGTTGGGTCTCACTAACTTCCTCTAATCCAAGTGTCGCTTAAAATTCTTCTTTGTTTAACTCGCAAAGTTCCCAACCATCATCTTTAATGATCATGTTATGTAGGATGATGCAAGTGTATATAATACGTTTTATTCTTTCGAGCTTCCACGCACGTGCCACTATTTGAAATCTTTTTTTTAGCACACCAAAAGCGCGTTCAATGTCTTTTCTTGCCGATTCTTGTCAGCGTTTGAAATATTTTCTAGCTTCATCTTTCGGATACGAAAACGATTTCACAAAAGTAGCCCAGTCGGGATAAATACCATCAACGAGATAATACCCGTGCTTGTATATTGTACCTCTAAGATCAAAAGAACTATCGGGTGCAGTTCCATTAACAAAGGTGTTGAATAGTGGGGACTGGTTAAGCACATTTATGTCGTTATTTGAACCCGCAACACCAAAGTAAAGCATGCCAAAACCAAAGATCTTGTGATACGACAGCCTCGAGCATAATTGTTAGAGCCGGATGGTCAACTCGCATATATTGCCCTCGCCATGCATTTGGGCAATTTCTCAACTCCCAATGCATACAATCTAGGCTACCAAACATGTCGGGTAGCCCATGCACCTCCTCGTGATGTTTGTATATTTTTTGAATGTCGCTAGGAGTCGGTTTCCGTAAATATTTTGGGCCGTAGATATTTATTATACCTTTACAAAATTTGTGTAAACAAATCCGTGCCGTTTTCTTGGCGATCTTAATATTTTCATCTAATTCGTCGGCGCCGGATCCGTATGCCAACATCCGCATAGCAGTGGTGCACTTTTGAATGGGGGTGAACTCTCTAAGACCTCTTACATCCCATTTTAAATTGAAATAATCCATCTCTCGTTCCAAATCGTTAACAATGCGTAAAAATAGATTTCTACGCATACGAAAACTATTTCGGAATGTCTCCGCGTTATAAACCGGCTCGTCACAAAAGTAATCATTTATTAAACGCTCGTGAGCGGCTTCACTGTCTCGGTTTACAGTGGCTCTTCGTGTGAACGTATGTGTGTTCGAGCTTTCAGCATCGTCTCTAATTATTTCAACGAGAGTAGCGGCAACCGTTTGAAAAAAAAAGTTGAGCGACACCTTCGGATTCGAAAGATGGTGAATTGAGGGAATCCATTTGAGAGTGAAATGGTTTCGAGAGAATTGTAGTGTGGTTGTTTATAAAATTATTGGTTTGTAAATTAGTTAATATATATAGATGGTTACATTTATAAAAAAAATTTAACGGCTATATTTTTCCTCTCCAACGGCTACATTTTTCCTCTCCATGCCGTGGAGATACGCACGCTCGTAGACCACATCAGGCGGACGTGATGTTCCGAAAGCATCTTGGGAGTTGAGGTAGCGGCGTGGAAGGCGTGAAACTAGATAAATAATTTTAGAACTAAAATATGTGATAAAGTACCCTAAAGTTGACTAACCGTTTTGCTTGACAAAATGATTAGATGACCCTATCCGGAACAAAATGTTTCAAGGACCTATCATGATCTGCCACATAAGAACGCCAGATTTCACAAATATTTATGATATCACCCTACTTATTTTATATTTTTTATTGAGCATACATATTACTTTCCCTGTAAAAAAGTATTTTTTAGAAAAGATTATACAAAATATCAGCAATCTTGTATTTAATAAATATCAAAAAATAAAGTATAATGATATTAAAAATAGTTATACACGTTTAATTTAAAAGAATAATAAATAAAGCCAATATGTCACTCTTACTTAACTATGCGTCCACCACCCTCCTTATGTCATACGACCTATATAGCATCATACGGGTCGAATAACCCACGTCATATGAGTCGTATAGCTCAAAAGTCATAGTCGACGGTTTCTGAACATATCAGCTCAATCACATCCAAACATAATATATAAAAAATATTTTAAACGGGAATATAATACAAAATAATATTAAACTATTTATATAAAATTAAAATTAAAATCTTTTAATATATGTATATGTGTGTGTATATATATACACACTTGTTTTTAAAGGCAAATTCCTTTGTTCTTGTGAGAGTAGGATTTAAATCCATAACTTTCTTAAACTTAATGTTTCTAAAGAATTTTTCTCTACCTTGGACCACCAACCTCAATAGCATTATGTGGACAGTACTATTTACTTTTATCTAACAAATATATACACACACACACATACTTAAGTTCAGGGGATGAATATTTTAAAAACGTACTTGAATTGAAAAAATTCATGAAAATTCTATTAAAAATAAAAAAAAATCAAAATCCTTTTTATGGTAATAAAAAAGTAAAAAAAAAACTTGTCTAAAGTGTTGTTACATATATGTAACAAAATGTTTTTGTACAAAATGTTTCACATATTACATACATTTTACATAGTAGGCATTTTTCTACTTGTTAATGTGTTACAACACGTTAGAAGTATTTTAATTTTTCATTTTTTGGTTACCGGGAAGATAATAACATATTATGTATGAAAAAAAGGAAAAAAATTTCGATTATTACACCGAGTTTACACGGATTTTCTCAACTCACGTGAGTTTTCAAGTTATATTTTACCCGTAAGTACATAAACACATAACCTTTATAGCAAAACTAATATATGATGAAAAGTGTTATGTAATTTAATTTTTCATATCCCACAATAATATATTATATCGAATCAACGAAAATGAAAAAAAATTATTTTCAAGTTTATTTGTCATTCATATTTATTTAAGCAACAAGTTATGAAAGGTTTATTAAGAATATGTATACATAAAAAAGTGTTTCAAACCCTAACAAATATAAATAATGTAAATATGATAATTTTATAGCGAGATTTCAGCTACGTAATCGAAAGATGATACATAGTTTAAATTCGTGTATTATACATATAATAAAAGCAAGATTACCTACTTGTACAAAATACATTACAACTTGTACATCACTCTTTTACTATTCCCTCCCATCTTTTTTTAAATAGAGCCTATAATTTATAATGTAATTAATTCTATTATAAAATACATGCATTTTAATGAGAAATTATATACAATATTAAAACAAAACTATTGAGAATAGTTAAGTTTCATAGTTTTATAGTTTAGCCACTAAAGTTTTATGATTTTCAAGTTTATTTTTTTTTATATTTTCATTTTTAACCCTTATAATATATGTAATATATATTTTTAGCCTGTTTTATTTTCTATTAGTTTCGTTTTCAAAATACCGTCTTATGGTTTTCGATGACCCGAACTGGTAATTTATTTAATTTGTTTTTTCCTTTTTTATTGATTAGTTTTAGGGGCAATTTCATATATACCCCTACAAACTTGAAAAATATCATATATATACCCAACACAAACTAAAAATATCATATATACCCTTACAAATGTGTAATAATATCATATATATCCATTTCATTAAAAAACCATTTATAAGATGACCATTTTACCCTTATTTTCTCTAAATTTTAATATTTCATATTTACCAATTTTTAACATTGAAATTTCATATTTACACATTTAACCATAAAAAACCGTTTTCTCAAAATACTATTATGATTTTTTCTCATTTTTTTTAATTTTACCAATTTTCTTTTATAGCATTAGCGTTTTATAATTTTGTCGCAATCATTCCTTCTGAATTGATGCCTTCTTAATGTGTTTGGAGAATCGCGATAGTTGCCTTCAAGAATTGGAGAACGAGTGATCATTTACGTATTGGATAAAACTAAAAAAAATTAGGTTATAAAAAATCATATAATGGATAAGGGTAGAATGGTCATAAAAAAACAAATCATTTAAATTGGATATATATGATATTTTTAGTATTTGTTGGGTATATATGATATTTACCCATTTTTATAAGGGTATATATGATATTATCCCCTAGTTTTATGTTTCCCTTCGTTTAAATTTTATTAATGATGGGCCCGTCAACGTTTTTTACGATAACTTTCGTTCGTTAGGTTTTTTTAAATAACGGGATGCGCTGTTTTCTTAAAAAAAAACTATCAACGTTCTGGTTTAATTTTTATTGAAGACGAAGTTTTATTCAAATTCGAGTGTTTTTGGTATCGTACGTTATAACGATTCTGCGATTCGATACAAGTTTTAGCTATGCAAACGAGTCAAATCGATAACGACCAGACTCCCGCCGCGAAGCGCGAGGAGTAAAAACTAGTTAAAATTAAAGGGGTAAACATGAGCATATATATATATATATATATATAGGGTTAGGTTATAGTAAAAAGGGTTTTAAAAATAAGAAGTGTAAGAAGGATTCTAAGCTTGACATGTGTCATTTTATTATTTTTAAAGGGAGGACATAATGGTCAATGTGTAATACCAGGTCAATGTGTAATACACCAGGTCAATATGTAATACAAGGTCTGATATTACACAATGATCAGACCTGATATTACACAATAAACTGATATTACACAATGAGCATATTACACAGTGACCTGACATATTTGAGCGAATTACATAATAATGAGTGAATTACACAATGAGCTGGAAAACGTAAAACACAATGATGAAAACATATAACACACTGATGAAAAATATTTGACACAATGAACTTGTATTACACAATGACTTGACTAATTACACAATGAACTTGTATTACACAATGACTTGACTAATTATACAATGAACTTATATTACACAATGAACTTGTATTATATAATGACCAGACGTGGTATTACACAATGAACTTGTTTTACATGATAAATTTGTATTACACAATGACCTTACTAACTACACAATGAGTTGAAAAACGTAAAAGACAATGATAAATACATATAACACAATGAACTTGTATTACACAATGAACTTGTATTACATAATGAACTTGTATTACACAATGACCTAACTAATTACACAATTACCAGATATTACACAATGACCAGACGTGGTATTACACAATGAACTTGTATTACACAATAAACTTGTATTACACGATTAACTTGTATTACACAATGAGCTGAAAAACGTAAAACACAATGATAAACACATATAACATAACGAACTTGTATTACACATTGAACTTGTATTACACAATAACTTGTATTACACAATTAATTTGTATTACACAATGACCTGACTAATTACACAATGACCAGACGTGGTATTACACAATGAACTTGTATTACATAATGAACTTGTATTACACGATGACCTGACTAATTACACACTGAGCTAAAAAACGTAAAACACAATGATAAATACATATAACACAATGAAGTTGTATTACACATTGAACTTGTATTACACAGTGAACTTGTATTACACAATGACCTGACTAATTACATAATGACCAGATATTACACAATGACCAGACATGGTATTACACAATGAACTTGTATTACATAATGAACTTGTATTACACGATGACCTGACTAATTACACAATGAGCTGAAAAACATAAAAACAATGATAAATACATATAACACAATGAAGTTGTATTACATATTGAACTTGTATTAAACAGTGAACTTGTATTACACAATGACCTGACTAATTACATAATGACCAGATATTACACAATGACCAGACATGGTATTACACAATGAACTTGTATTACACAATGAACTTGTATTACACGATGAACTTGTATTACACAATGACATGACTAATTACACAATGAGCTAAAAAACGTAAAACACAATAATAAAGGCGTATAACAAAATGAACTTGTATTACATATTGAACATGTATTACACAATGAACTTATATTACACCATGAACTTGTATTACACAATGAACTTGTATTACACGATGAACTTGTATTACACAATGACCTGACTAATTACACAATGAGCTGAAAAACGTAAAACACAATGATAAATACATATAACACAAAGAACTTGCATTACACAATGAAATTGTATTACACAATGAACTTGTATTACACAATGGACTTGTATTACATGATGAACTTGTATTACACAATGAGCTTGTATTAAACAATGAACTTGTATTACACAATGAACTTGTATTACACATTGAACTTGTATTACACAATGAACTTGTATTACACAATGAGGTGGAAAACGTAAATTTTTTTTCTTTTTTGTTTATAGCAACACTATACTCGTTTTAAAGATAAAAAAACGCTCGTTTTTATGGTGTAATTTTTTTAAAAAAATAATGTCGTATGTAAAAGTTATGAACGTTTAAAAATTAGGGGGGGACTTGATGAAAAGTCAACAAAAGTGGCCAAGACTAAAATACCATTCCAACAACTTTTTCTCCTACAATTTAATCTCAATCATTAAATCTTTTTCTACAATTTGATTTAATGACTCTAAATCTTTCTCACCCTTCTTAGAATTAGAATTCTTTTTACCTGAACCTAATCCTATATATATATATATATATATATATAGGGGCATGTTCTTTTGAGAACCAACCATATGTTGAGAACCGAAAGAACCGTACAAAACGTGTACATATCGCTTTAGTGAAAAAGGTAAAATTCAACAGCAATGTTTTATTTATCTCTTCCCACTCTTAATTTGAGTTTATTTCCTCTCTCCTGAATTTTTTTAAGAAAAGTATAAAAATATGCATATATGCATTCATTTGTGCATATAGTGTGAGTGCATATATGCATTTAAAAAAACGACTATAAATTCGAGGTCTTTTAAAACCAAACCTTAAACATATTGAATTGTATATGAATTCTAGTCAATTTATATTATAAATAGATGAAGAGTTAATGCGGTTCTCACGGTTCTTAACATATTGTTGGTTCTCAAAAGAACATACCCCTATATATATATATATATGCATCTTCACGTATCTCATCTCATTAGTACACTTTGTATATAATTTATCTAACATAAGTAAATATGTATAATTCATCTGAAAATAATTACTTTCTTAAATTTCTTTAAAAAATAAAATAGTTATTTACTTTATTTTTAGTGACATCTAATCTAGACCACAATTAATTTACACCATCTATCTATAACGAGACTTGAACCCTTGACCTTAGAGCTACACCATAAAATAGTTATTTACTAGACACATGGTGAGGATTAGGGTGTTCATCGCTTCGGGTTACGGTTTTTTTGGTTTATTCGATTCGGGTTTTTTGGGTTTATTATTTTTTATTGGAACCACGATCTGAACCGAAACTAATTCGTGAAAACATAATCTGAACCGAAAACCACTGTATAATTTGGTTTGGTTTTCGGTTTAAACCTAACAAACCGAATTAGCTAAAAAAACAAATTTTATTTTCTTTTGAGTAGCCATACCAAATTCAAAATCTTAAAACCTAGTCCAAACAAAAAACCAAATATATAATTCGGTTTGCTTCTATACGGTTTGGGTTCATTTTAATCGATTTGAAACAATGAACACCCCTAGTGAGGATAATAACATCCTTTATAAAATTGTTTTAAACAACTTCTTTTTCTTTTTTCTATTTAGGAAAGTAATTACTCTTACCCGCTATTGAGTTAGAACTAAATATCTTATAGGTTTTGAGTTCGAATCTTGGTGCTTGAACTTTCAGCTTAGGCTAAGTGAGTTTCAAATTATCCCGATCATGAATAAAATATTTTGATTTGTTTTTCAAAACATTTTGAAAATAATTCTGAAAAAGGAACACATCATATACAGTAAAACAATATTCGTTGAAGTGACACCTGCACAAAAGTCTTAATGGAGTCCAAAGATTCCAACTGTCCCCAATTGGCGTTTCCTCACTGATTTAATTTGAAGAAATCCATGGTACCGTATTATTTATCATTTTATTTTCTTTAATCATTTATGTTTACAATTTAATAAACAATAAACATTTTAAAAAACAATCACAGGAGACAAAAAGGTCAAATTAAGTTAGCTTCAAAACTCAAAACCTTTAAATCAAATTTGGGTAGGGTAACAATCGGTTGGATTTTTTTAGGTTATCAAATAATACTTTTGGGTGGGTGGGTGGGTGGGGGGGAGGGGGTTGGGGTGTAGTGGTAAGAGTAGAGTCCCACAACCAAAATGTTATGAGTTCTAACCTTATTCAAGACACAAAAAAAAAAGAAAAAAAATAGAATAAAAATTTGCTGTTCAAAAAAAATAAAATAATACTTTTTGTTTATTTATTAACTATATAAATAATATATTCTATGATCATAAAACTGTATCATTTTAAAATAATATAGTTATTTAAATACGTTTATGAGACTATTATATGAATAGGATTAATTCACATAAAAGGTAATTGTACTTTGTCTTGTAGTTAATTTCATCCCCTTGCATGAAAGATAACCATTTATTAATTTTTAAACAGTTTTCATTTAAGGTAATAAACTTGGAGCTTATTAGGGTAATTGTTAAAATACGACGACAAATGTATTGATTAACTTTGACAAATTTTCTCTTTTCTATCATGCGGTTGATCACAAGCCACGTGAAAATATGGATAGCAATAGGTCAGGTTCAGGTCAAGTACTAGTAATCGAGTCTCATATCCTATATAAAATCATATCTAATGCCCATACCAATACCTGTCGGATATCATGCGGGATATCATGCATATTCATAGGTATTGGGTTATTAGACCAAATGTAATAATGTAATAGTGTAGGGTTAGAATGCAATATTGTGGTCGATGTATACCACACTCATGTAACCTTAATCACACAACACAACAACCGTTCACAATATACAAACACATTTGGTGAATTAATTTGGTATCAGAGCTAGGAGAGCTCTCGCTAGAAAAGCCGCCGGTTGGGCCGGCGCCGACGCCGCCCTACCCACCGCCATAACCGTCGCTGTAGTCTTCATCTTCATCTCCTTCTCTCTCCATCGTCGTTGTTAACCTTCACCACACTAACCTCACAGCTGCCAACACCTCAAAACCCAAATCGCCACTCCCACCATAGGTAGCCGTCACTCCCCCCAATGTCTAAGGTTAGCAGAAACAACATGCTCTCGTGACCCTAGACGTCGTCACCGCCACTATATATACAACAGTGTTCCATCTCTGGCTACTTGCACCTGGTGAAATCCACAATGCTTTCGGTTCCTTTTCTTGCGAGGGTTGCAACACCGGGATCTCACTTGGGGGAGAAGATGGAACAGGGGAACAAAACCTTATCAGGTGAAACTACAAACCGATCGAAATTCTATGGACGGGCGAAAGTATGGCGGGCGAAACTTGGTGACGACGAAAGTTTCCATTCGAAAGTACACAACTTTCATCCGAAACGCGCAAACTTTCGGACAAAAGTTTTTGAGTGGGGAGAAGTGGCTAAACAGCAGGCGGGAGAACGGGAGAAGATGAAGACCTTTTATCCTTTAAGTTTTCTTTCTTTACATTTGGGGGGTACCCATATGCATTATTTTTAAGTTAACAAAATTTTAGTTAACTAATTTAAGGTAACCCAAATTAACCAATTGAATATTTGAGGTGACTCAAATTGACCCGTTGACTAATTTAAGGTGACCCAAATTAACCCTTTTACTAATTTGAGGTCACTCAAAATTGACGGATATTCAATTGATTTTTGCCCAAATGAACCCATTTTTTAAATAATGAGTCAAGATTGCCACCCTTAGTAGCCTGTATCAAGTCATATTTTTTTATCATCGTTCTGATATAAACTTATTTGAAAACGAAATTGTATTCAAAATCGAGCCTTTTTGTATTGTTGCCTCTATCGAGTAACAATACTGTTGTGTTACTGTGACGAACCGAATATATTATAAGCGAATTAGGAAAAAAAATCAAAAATATATTTTAGAAGAATAAATAATCTTTTCATATTTTGCTTAACTTTTTTAGAAAATTACATAAATAATCATTTTACCAAATTAAATCATCATTATTACCATTGACTTAAATTTATTTTTAAATTATCATCAGAAGTGGATATTTAAAAAAAAATCAAGAATTAAAAAATAGAAAATTTAAAAAAGACTACTTTTGTATTTAAATAAATATGTGTTAAAATAAAGTTTACTAATATTTAATTAAGTTTAATATTTATAAATAAATTTTTTATTTTGATTTTAAAATTTTAATAGTTAGTTTTTAACTAAAATCAAGAAACTTCTAAATATTTATATTTTAAAAATGTATTAGATTTTAAACTTAGATTTTTTTTTTTCAAAAAAATATGTTTGACTTCAATTCTAATTTATTAGTTTTAAGTTTTTTCGTATTTAATTTTAGAATTTTAAATTTAAATTGTGTCGATATATTAAGGAGTGCGATTTTTAACTTTTGAAGTTTAAAATTTTGAATTTAAAAGACGAAATATTGTTGAAATTTAATTTTTCTTTTATTTTAAACGAGAGATTAAATATTAAAGGTTTAGCGAGATTTTTCGTATAAAATACGAGATTTAAAAAAGTAACTTAATTTTGATACGTAAATTTAATTACAACTTAAACATTTGTAAATATGTTACAGCATCAAGGTTAAAGTTTATACAAAAAGGCTAATAGAGTTCAAGAAACTAATAAAATGGAGAAACAACGTATAAAAGGAAATCGTTGACCAATTTTATTATCTTCCATTTCTTTAACTTCCATTTCTTTAACTCCCTACTAGCTTCAATCAGGTTCGCACCATTAGTGCCCTATATTCTGAACGGTTTTGGCTATTTTGTGGTTTCAGTCATTAAGGAAAAGAAACTATATTCTTTGTTATATTTAGTGGGTGATAAAATTGAAAAGTTACCGATATCACGTCAAATGTTGTATACAATGAAGTATTTTTAAATTTGTAAGTCATCATTGTAAGGTTTCATTTGACATGTAATTTAATGTATTGTAAAAATACACCACTTATGAAATGTATTTTCATGTATTTTTTTTATATTTTAATTACTATCATCCATATAATCTTAACATTTAACAAAATGAGAAATTTACCAATACCATATCAATTTTGTATAAAAAGAGGTGTTAAGATATTTATCAATATCATGTTAACGTTCACCCCATGTAACACATGGGATTAAAGCTAGTAAATAAATAAAACTACAACTATTTTCTTTTCACCAACGAACACACACTCTCTACTATATTTTTAAAATCATCACACGTGCGCTTCGCGTGATTTGAATCACAACCATTTGGTTGAGGACTATATCACTTTAGTACCACGATGTTTTATTAGAGACAAAACTACGTCTATTTGATAAATATATTTAAAACATCATTTTAATAAATAAGTTTTTTAACAACCCCGATAAATATTTTTGAAACATCAGTTTAATCCATGTGATTTTTTCTTGATATTACTAATTAATTTTTTGTTCGTTTCACTTGATATCAGTAGAATATAACTTAATTTTGACTTTTTCTTTTTATATATTACCAAGTTGGAAATGGAATTAGTTCCTCTAAAAACGATGCAATATATCAAGTATTATAACTCAAGAAAACGTTTTGAATGGCATGTTTTGTATTTAAGGATAAACGTTTTGAAATTGGATTATTATTTGACAATGAGTAATAGTTTAGATTATTAAAAAATAATTTGTCTAAATTATATTACATGTATGATAATTCTTTGTGTATGTGTGTGGGTTTTTATGGAGACACGTGGCCTAAAAGTTATGTTTAAGGATGGGGAACAAATTAAGTAATAATTAATGTGTTGGAGATTAAGGAACGGTATAAGATTTAATTTATTATTAGGGCTTAGTGGATATAGTGGGCCTTATAAATGGGATCAAGTGCCTTCTTGTGTCAATTTTGTTTCCAAATCAATTGATTGGGACCACCAAAGTTTATCAAAATCAATTTCTTAATTCCTAAAAAAATATAATTGAAATTTTTTTTGTTATATAAATTCGATAACTTGTAACCGAGACATATATAGTGTCTAAATTATTTTCAAATGATTCAATATAATATTTAAAAGGATTATTGTATTTTAATAATCCCACCTTTTATCAATTGGCCGATAATAATCCCAACTGAGAATATTCTTACCACCGGTCCCTACTTTCAAACTATTTTTTTACATTGGACTCCTCGTTAAAAAAACTTAACGCCGTTAGAGTTTATATGACATGGACATCTGCAAACCGCCGGAAAGTCGAGCCAAGCTAGCAATGGTCTCGTGTTGGCTTTTGAAATTGGCTTTGGTGGTGTTTAACTGGTCTCGTTAAACACCACCGTTTTCTCTGTTTGGACTTTCTGGACCCACGAGACCAGTTAAACACCACCAGAGCCAATTTCAAAAGCCACCACGAGACCACTGCTAGCTTGGCTCGACTTTCCGGCGGTTTGCAGATGTCCACGTCATATAAACTCTAACGGCGTTAAGTTTTTTTAACGGGGGGTCCAATGTAAAAAAATAGTTTGAAAGTAGGGACCAGTGGTAAGAATATTCTCAGTTGGGATTATTATCGGCCAATTAGTAAAAGGTGGGATTACATTGACTACCAACAACCTTGTTATTATTGAATGATTAATCTTGATTAAAGATAATTATTAATATTAATTTATTAATTGTTCGTTTGAGTTCGTATTACACTAGGAGTGATTTTTTATTTATTTAATTATTTAATTGAGTTTGAGTTGGGTTATGATTAGTATATGGTTTATTATAAATAGATGGTTAGAATTAATTGTAAAGTGTGAGTTGAGTTTTATCAATAAAGAGTCGATCCTTGAGATCAAAATTCCTATGTTTAGGGTCTGATTTCCAACATTTGGTACTGGTGCTTGGTTAAAAAGAACACCGTTTTAAGAGTCGTAACGTGGAGTCGAGAAGGCAGCAACCTTTAGGCTGCTGTGATAGTTCTTGTGGCGGTGATTAGGAACAAGAGGTAGCTCTTGTTTGATCGATTGCAGAAGAAAGAAATAGTTGTGGTGTTAACTGGTCTCGTTAAACACCACCGTTTTCTCTGTTTGGACTTTCTGGACCCACGAGACCAGTTAAACACCACCAGAGCCAATTTCAAAAGCCACCACGAGACCACTGCTAGCTTGGCTCGACTTTCCGGCGGTTTGCAGATGTCCACGTCATATAAACTCTAACGGCGTTAAGTTTTTTTAACGGGGGGTCCAATGTAAAAAAATAGTTTGAAAGTAGGGACCAGTGGTAAGAATATTCTCAGTTGGGATTATTATCGGCCAATTGGTAAAAGGTGGGATTACATTGACTACCAACAACCTTGTTATTATTGAATGATTAATCTTGATTAAAGATAATTATTAATATTAATTTATTAATTGTTCGTTTGAGTTCGTATTACACTAGGAGTGATTTTTTATTTATTTAATTATTTAATTGAGTTTGAGTTGGGTTATGATTAGTATATGGTTTATTATAAATAGATGGTTAGAATTAATTGTAAAGTGTGAGTTGAGTTTTATCAATAAAGAGTCGATCCTTGAGATCAAAATTCCTATGTTTAGGGTCTGATTTCCAACATTTGGTACTGGTGCTTGGTTAAAAAGAACACCGTTTTAAGAGTCGTAACGTGGAGTCGAGAAGGCAGCAACCTTTAGGCTGCTGTGATAGTTCTTGTGGCGGTGATTAGGAACAAGAGGTAGCTCTTGTTTGATCGATTGCAGAAGAAAGAAATAGTTGTGGTGTTACTTCTCTATCCAGTGGTGACGAACGATCAGTGGTGGTGAGTAGCGGCTGTGACAGCCAAGCAACAAAGGGTTGTGCGAGTCAACAAAAAAAAAATATCAATATGAGCAATGCAGATTGAGAGAAAGATCGATTACCTGCGAAGGGTGTAGGGATCTACAAAGTGTTTTACCTGTGTGATTCATGGTGGTACGGTGTGATGCTGGTGAATGAGTATTAGAACCTGTGAGCGGTTCAAACGAAGTGAAGAATACATTAAATCTGAGAGAGATCATTCAAAAGGCTTTGAGAGTTGCGTGGAAGAAGATCTTTGATAGATCAAGAATGATCTGTGTGATACAGATCAGTGTGGAAGATTTAGGGTAAAACCCGCGTTAGGGCGAGTTCGGAAGTGGCATGGAAGACCCGAGTGATTTGGGATATACAAATTAAGATTAAGGGGCAAAATGAAGGATTAATCTTAGTTAAAGATAATTATTAATATTAATTTGTTAATTGTTTGGTTGAGTTCGTATTACACTAGGAGTGAGTTTTTATTTATTTGATTATTTAATTGAGTTTGAGCTGTGTTATGATTAGTATATAGTTTATTATAAATAGATGGTTAGGATTAATTGTAAAGTATGAGTTGAGTTTTATCGATAAAAAAACGATCTTTGAGATCAAATTCGTATGTGTGGGGTCGGATTTCGAACAATTATTACGTATTTTCTAACAACTAATACTTAATGTTTCTAAAAGAGAGGAGGCACGTTGAGGAAAAACCTTAAAATATCGATTTACTTCATGTGCATAGAATTCATTTATACTTTATTTTAACATAACTAATTTATAGAATCTATAAATCTAGTCTTAAATTTATATCAATGTTCATAATGCAACTAAAACCTACAATCACTTAGAAAAAAAACCCTTACTATACACCAGATATATACCGCTAGCTTACAAACCCTTTGGTATTACTATTTACATGATAACTTTGATTTTAACCGATATTCTTATTAGAAACAAAAGTGATATTTTAGTTAGTTCACTAAAAAACTCATTTTCATGAGAAAATGAAAAAAACTCCTACTGTATATGTATAGTACACCAAAAAACCTAACCCACCCTAAAAAACCTAACACCTCACCCCACCCCCACCCAAAAACCTAAACCCACCCCCCAAAAACCTAAACCCCCCACCCACCCCCCAAAAACCTAAACCCTCCATCCCACCCCACCCTTACAAAAACCTAAACTAAACTCAAAAACTAAACCAAAAAGCCTAACCAACCCCCAAAAACCTAAACCCACCACCCCACCCCACCCAAAAACCTAACCCCACCCCCTACCCCCTTACCCACCCCCCAAAAACCTAAACCCACCACCCACCCCCCCAAAACCTAAACCCTCACCACACTTCACCCCTCCAAAAACCTAACATTAAAGCTAAACTAAACCTAAAAAACTTAACCCAAAAGCTAAACCCACTATTTTTTCATGAACATTGAGTTTTCTTATGATCCTTCCCATATATATATATATATATATATATATATATATATATATATATATATATATATATATATATATATATATATATAGGGTGAGGTTCAAATGCTAACCAATATTTATGTGATAACCACTTTTAAACATAGTGTTACGTATACGTACCAAATAATATTACATATATGTAAACACTATGTGTCACGTATATACGTAAGACTTATCATTTCCGTATTTACGTTCAAAATATTTATTCAAGATACTTAAATACTATTTTAATAATTAAAAGAAAAAATAATTTATAAATTATGTGATTGTTTTATAGTGGTTAGCATAGTTATCACATAAAAAGTTGGTTAGTATTTGAACCCTTAACCAATTTTTTATGTGATAACCGTGCTAACCACTATCAAACAATCACATAATTTATAAATTATTTTTTCTTTTAATTCTTAAAACAATATTTAAGTATCGTGAACATATATCTTGAACATAAATACAGAAATGATGAGTCTTACATATACGTACCAAATAATGTTACATATACGTGATACATAGTGTTTACGTATGTGTACCATTATTTTGTACGTATACGTAACACTATGTTTGAGAGTGGTTATCATGGTTAGCATATAAATATTGGATAGCATTTGAACCTCACCCTATATATATGTATATATATACATATATGAAGTTTTAATTACAAAGGTCAATATTCATACGCAGCGTACGGAGGATTTTGAATCATTGATCTACGAATTTAAGGGTTGAGGTGGAAGGTGTCCCTAGTCAGCTTGTTTTTATAATATATATATGAAGTTTTAATTACAAAGGTCTATCTTTCAATGATATATTTTAAAATATAAATATATCATTAGGTCAAAACCCTAATACTAGTTCTAGTTTCCACAAGGTTTGGACAAAAGAGAAGGAACACCCCCTTTGCTCCGTCCGCCACCACTGAAGCCTCACCACCGCCGTCGACCACCACAGGCCACCACAATCCGTCGCCCCCTTATGCAGGCGGCTACGCGCCACCGCCATGTCCTCGCCGTCTTCTCTCAGCGAGCCGAACTGGAGCCAAGCCCGCAAACTGAAACAAGTTTTGAGACCGAGTGTGATCGTGTGATGAGTTCGTTAGTTGTCATATAGCCTGACATTCTTTGTACCCGAGTGTTAAAACCCGATTATTCATCAAAGGCACAAATCCTATACACCCTATGGTTGTGTTTACTTATTTAATATTATTGTCTAAACGCTGTGTAATTAGTTCACCGTCGGATAAAGAACTGATCTTTATTATCGTTTGCTTTTGTAAACGCTTCAACTATTGTAAATATGATTTTATAAAGTTTTGTTTTAAATGTTAAAACCGGTGCATGATATCCCAACATGGACTTCAAATAGGGATCCGACTCATTTATATAAAAAAAACCATTTGAAAATAGTTTATTACAAGAACAGTTTAGAGGAACTCACCTCTATCATGACCTCCTTTTAAATCAATACAAAACCAACACCTTGAGTATACTCTGTATTGTATTCCATATCATTATAATCAATATCCCTATCTTAGGTTTGCATAATAGAACCTCAGGGTATCCGTAAATCTTACCTAGGTACTATCTACGACAATTTACGGATGATTTGCGAGAAATTAGACTTTTAAGAGCTGACCGGAGCCTTGGAATTCGTGCAACCAGAGTGTGTGTGCATTGGAAGGTGTGAGGATGTTGGGTTGTTTGCAAACTTGATGAGACATGAATTCTATTATAGGGCTCCTACAGACCCGTAGCGGACCGTCATACAAGGGGTAGCAGTCTACCACCCTTTCCTTTCTCCATTAGCGGACATGGCTAGTGTACTGTTACTAACATAAGGTCTTAGCGGACCATTAGAGACTCAGATAGCGGTCCAACATCATCCCAATTTCCAAATTTCCCATTTTTAATCCTCCATATTTGGAGGATTTGCAATTCAAACCCTGAACTTTTAATCTTTGACACTTACGGCCCTCATATTACTTGATAATTATCAATGTGTTATAATGCGTAATTATCATTTTACACATGCGTTATTATTATAATGCAGACACAGTTACCCCACTCCCACTGAAGACGTGTCGCATGCTGGTGCCTTCAAACGCTTCGTACACTTAAAGCCCTTTGTACAATACCAATACCCTATGTGTATATATATACATATATATATATATATATATATATTAAGTTTGTTTTTACTACGGAGTTGATTGGAATCACTGATAAGCTTTTTTTGACGGTTAAAATTGATGTGATGACAAGATCGTAAGCAATAAAAAGATAAATAAAGCTAATAGTCGATAAAACAATGTACGTGATTTATACATCTAGATTGCAACGCTATTATATTAGCGCGTGATTACAATGTGTTTGTGTGTATATACACATAAGGTTCGTATATGATGCGTGATTATACAGATGTAGTATACTCCTCGCCTAACACACACATAGATATATAGAGGAATGCTCAAATATAAATTTAGTTTTGCCTGAAAAGTGTAGGAAGTAATTCAGATCTTTGATCAAACAAATCTAATGGCTAAGATTGATTTAGAATTGAATTAATGGCTAGAGGGGTAAAGTAGATATTTTGTCCTTGTTTGACTCTCCTTTTACATTAAATATTAGTTCCACCATATTTTATAAACTCAAATAACCTTTTTATATATTATTATTATTTTTTTAAATTAAACCATAAAATCGAGCATTTTGTTTTTTTTAATTTGAGTATAGTATTGTTATATTTTTTATATAAAAAAATGAGATTTTTTTAGAATAAAAGATAATGATGCTTGGAATCTGTGTTTGTTACCATTATCAGCACAATTATATTGTAAAAAACACAATTATAAATGTTAATGTAGCACATCATATATCAATAAACATGCGCATAAATGACGCTAATACCCCTCACCTATGAAATCAGTACCGTACACGTGACGAATTCTCTTTGCTTCCTACATTTTTTAGGCAAAACCCATTTTGTAAGGGAACCTCTCTCTCTCTCTCTCTATATATATATATATATATATATATATATATATATATATATATATATATATATATATGGGAAGTGTAAAACAAAAACCCTCCCCACATGAAAAAAACTTGCAAACCCAAACACTTGGCTGAGATCCCTCCACGTGTCCCTGTCCATCTTTATTGTTCAAGGTTATTTTAGTAATTTCACTTTATTATCCTAACTATCTAGTTGAAGCCCCACTTTACACTAACCAACTCTATATTTTGTCATGTCCTTTTGTACATTTTTTTGTTTTCCAAGAAATCTTTTGTACCTTTCTCATCTTACCTTGTATGATGATACTTCTTTTATCCCTTCCTTTTTCAAGTTTTTGCTTTCCCCATACCTTTCCCCTTCTTCATTCCTTTATTTTTGAAATACCAACCTCTATCTTTAATGCTTTCTCCTTTCATTTATGGCATCATCTTTAACTTTTAGTGAGTTAATGTATTTAATGGATTCTGATGCTGATTATGTTATAGTTGATGTTGACCCGACAACCGTTGTTACCAATCTTCAAGGTAACAGTTTGTTTTCTTAATGTTTATGTTTATCTTATTACTGATTTTTTTTTTCTGTGTAGATGAAACTTTGTTTCATCCTTACTTGTATCAGAATTCTTCAAACCAGTCCAATTCTATTGATGTTAATCCAGCAGATGATTTCAATGATATTCTTGATTCTCAGTCCAGAAACATACCTCATTTGTCTTCTGCAGATGATGTTCTAGGTTTTTTTTAACATATGTTATTTCTATAGCCACTTCATTTTATCTTTTATTTTTTTATATTTTACAAATTTTTTATTTATTTATTGTTTTATCTCCTGCAGATGATGTCTTGGGAGATATTCCTCAGTTATCTCCCACTCGATCCATTGCAGAGGAATATCCAGGTTTTTTTTTAACATATGTTACTTTTTGTAGTTATTTTCTAGGATTATTGGATTTTAATAATCCCACATTTTACCAATTGGCCGATAATAATCCCAACTGAGAATATTCTTACCACTGGTCCCTACTTTCAAACTATTTTTTTACATTGGACCCCCTGTTAAAAAAACTTAACGCCGTTAGTGTTTATATGACGTGGACATCTGCAAACCGCCGGAAAGTCGAGCCAAGCTAGCAGTGGTCTCGTGGTGGCTTTTGAAATTGGCTCTGGTGGTGTTTAACTGGTCTCGTGGGTCCGGAAAGTCCAAACAGAGAAAACGGTGGTGTTTAACGAGACCAGTTAAACACCACCAAAGCCAATTTCAAAAGCCAACACGAGACCATTGCTAGCTTGGCTCGACTTTCCGGCGGTTTGCAGATGTCCATGTCATATAAACTCTAACGGCGTTAAGTTTTTTTAACGAGGAGTCCAATGTAAAAAAATAGTTTGAAAGTAGGGACCGATGGTAAGAATATTCTCAGTTGGGATTATTATCGGCCAATTGGTAAAAGGTGGGATTATTAAAATACAATAATCCTATTTTCTATTATCTTATTTTTTATTTACTTCTGTTATTTAATTTTTTCTTTCTTAATGTAGTAAACCAAATCTAGGATACTTTTTCTACCTACTTATCTCCCAATGGTACTAAGATGTGGTTTCCTATTGTTAGTTCTGAGTTTAAGCCATTTGTAGGTTCTATATTTGATTCATTTGAACAAGTCCTTTATATGTACCGCAAGTATGGTAAGAAAGCATGTTTTTCCATTCGTAAAGGTCAAGGAAAAAGATGGAAGGGTATTGTTACTCACAAATACTTACGTTGCAATAGAGCCGACAAACCCCAAGTAAAACGTAAATTTGACACTTTGCAACCACATAGTACTCGTGTTAGGCAATGTACTTTTTCTATTACCGACTGTCCAGCCAACATATGTGTTAAATTTTGCCAAAAGGCATCCCGTTTTATTTTGTTAAGTTTCTATGAGGATCACAACCAATCTCTTGTTGATGTCTTCAATCGTGATCTCTCAAAGATGTGTCATAAACTTTCGTTTTCAACCAAAAAAATTATTCATAATATGAGTTTGAATAGAGTTGGTCCTGTGAAATCTCATAGATATTTGGTTTCATTGTTGGGTGGGTACCATCATGTACATGGTACTGTATCTGATTTCAAGAATTTTAGCAAAACTTTGCGTGTTTATATTGGTGATCGAGATTCCCAGTTGGTTGTTGATCGTTTCCGTGATCGTAAAAAAACTTACCAGAATTCTATTTTGATTTGCTTGTATCTAATGGTAAAATGAGATAATCTTTTGGGATGATGAGATCTCCAAGTTGAACTACGAAGTTTTTGGAGACGTTTTAGCGTTTGATGCAACCTATCAAACCAACAAGTAAGTTTGCTAAATTTTTATACATCAACCACTTTATACCCCCTTAGGTGAAGTTATTTTTTCATATTTAAGTGTTGATTATCAAAATTTTACATATGTAACAAGAATCTCCATAAATTTTATTAATTTTTTATTTTTAAAGCGTTATTTATTGATTTTTTCCATATGGTATACAAATTTAGAATGTCAGCCATCTATTTTTTACATACGTTACTAACGGACTTTACATATGTTATTTTTAAATATTAATTTAGCACATTGATTCTGGAGTTTATTTTTACTAATGTAATTTTATTATTTTAATATAGTATTAGAATTTGCATATATTAATAAATATATTACATATGTAATTAGTTTTTTTCATTAGTTAGTGTGAATTTTTACATGTATTAGTAATATTTTACATATGTAATTTTTCAAACCGTGACAGATTTTTCTAAATTTTACATATGTAATTTTATTTTTTCAATATAGTTGTTACCTAAAACAAACATTGAATTATATCTTTCTATTGCAGGTATAATATGATTTTCGTACCCTTCACTAGTGTGGATCATCACAAAAATTGTGTTACCTTTGGAGCTGGGTTGATTTTTAGTGAAACCATTGAATCTTATAAATGGTTGCTTTCCTCTTTTCTTAATGATCATGAGAAACAGCCTACGCTCGTTTTGTCAGATCAAGATCCTTCCATGCGTCAAGCCATTTTACAGGTTTTTCCTGAATCTCGTCACAGGTTGTGTATGTGGCATGTGATGAAGAAGCTCCCATCTAAGGTATTTATTTTTTAATTATGATTTATTTTCTTATATCTTATATATGTGTTCCCACATATTTTTGGTACTTTGTTAGACAATACAGATATTAGGTCTTCTTTGCATCGACTTGTCTGGAGTGTATATAAAACCTTCCACGTTTGAAACACGATGGCATGAACTTATTGCAAGTTTTGGATTGCAAGATAACCAATGGCTTAATGATATGTTTCAAGTTCGAGATCGTTGAGTTCCAGCTTATTTTATCGATATTCCCATGTGCTATTTAATGAAGACAACTGCACGTTGTGAGAGTTCTAATTCTTCTTTTAAAGTTAACTCTAGTAATGCCAATACCCTCGTGCAGTTCATGTTGTGTTTTGAAACTCGTCTTGATAGTCAACGGTATCGGCAAAGAGTCGCTGAATTTAAATCTGCTTCTATTACTTTCCAAAGTCACTCTGATTAAATTTATTTTGATTAGTAAAATTTATTTTGATTCCCCCATATACTCTGTTTAAGGCAAGTTTTTGGCAATGAAAACAAATGCTACTTATTTGTTATCATGTATATTTGTTTGTTTTGTTTGTTTATTTCTTTTTCACCGAGATCAAAATATTTTTTACATACGTTACCAAATGCATTATATGCTTAAAAAAATATGTACTTTTTTTTTCTTCCATAAGTTAATCAAATATGAAGAATGGAACATTTCCCAATGTAGTACCTTGTTTTTTAAAAACCATTCTCCATGTGAATAAAGTTGTATTTAATGAAAAGTACATTACCTTTTAGTCACATCAATTAACATCTAATAGCTTTTCTACCTAACCCTATTTATATATACTCTTCTGGTTAAATGTTTTTCTCCATATATTTTTTTGACAATTACCCCTCATATTTTCTAAATTATGGCTTCTTCATTAAGAACCTCACGAATTGGCAGATTTTGCAAAACTTGTAAGGTCGGTGGTGTATCTCATGATTCTCGCCACTGTAAGATTAAAAAGGAATTCAGCCCTCCATCTACTGATCCTATAGTCCCAAAGTCAGAACCCCAAGAAGAAGCCCCTAACCTAATCCTCCATACTTTTCAAATTAAAACTGAGTATGTCCCTAAACCCGAGATTTCAGTGGATGAACTTCCTCCTGTAACTAATGAAGACCCTGCATTCTGGTCCGAACTTTGTTCATTCTATGATTCTATTTCAGCCTTGGACCGTTCCTTTAATCAATATCCTACTTTAAGATCTCCATCTTGTCTTTTGGATGATAACCCATCATTTCGTGTCGTGTCGACTCTCCCAAGTCTTTGATGTTTTGGGATAAACACAACCCATGGGAAGATGAGCTAAGTGAGGATTCTGATTACACCCCTTTTGATGATAAGTTCAGTCAAGATGAGATCAACGCAATCCTCAACAATAAGTAGAATGTCTTACATATGTTAGTTATCGATTTATCGATCAACTTTGTTACTGTCTTATGTATTTTTCCTTTTATTATGTAACTCTACTTTATTATTTAATGATATTATTTCTAATATTATGTTATGTGTTTTTTACATGTCACACAGTTTACATTCTATTTTTTAACTTCAACAAACATCACAAACATTTAACTATAATACTTTTCAACATTTTTTAATGTAGTGGAAAATTACATATGTAACATGAGAGTACATATGTTATAATCTGAGGAATTAAATATGTAATTTTATAGTTTACATATGTAATAGTTTAAGGTAATGGAAAATTACATATGTTACTTTAGAGTATATATGTTACAATTCGAGGATTTACATATGTAATTTTACAGTTTACATATGTAATAGTTTATGATAAAATTACATGTTTTTGTGTTTCCAACACATTCCAAATATTCAGCAAAATAAACTACAATTGTTCAATTTTTTAACACATTTAAAGTACCACCCAAAGACATGTTTCAACTGTTTAACACATTTAAAAGCATACACAACACTTAAATAAAACTGCATTGTTCATTAAAACTAAAACACTTGCTTCCCAGACTACTTACCCAACGCTTCAATCAGAAATTTGTCTCTCAATTTGTTAGACTCAGACAACAGGATGTGTGCCGCATACTTTTTCCTCAGAATCTTCAACTGTTTGTTTTTCCTTGGACCATTAGTACTTATGCCACTATTGAATTCCTCCTTTGCCCTCGTGTATTTTTCCACATGTCTCATCACAAATATTGCACAGTCTAAAGAATTAGAGGTAGTAGCCCATGGAATTTTCACTTTCTTGATTTTTGTAGCATTCAACTCATCAGTCTTTGCATGTTTCACGTGCTTCAAGTACTTCACAAAGATCTCCCTCTCTAGACCAGAATTAAAATAAGACAGATTTTTAACTTTACTCAGTTTTTCTCTACATGTAACACTTTCATATATGCATTTACAACATTCTTACCACTTTATATGCCGAGTCCTTCTGAAAGTAATTCTCATGATCATTTAGATGAACCAAGGGGTAAGCATCACTGAAGTTGTCTATCACTGATATCGCTGTGTGCTTTAGCTCGAAGACTATCAAATAATAGTGATCGTGCTCTAGCATCGGAATGAAAACCATATCAATTCCTCGAAGATCCATCAAAGCTGGATTCCAATACACAATCTTTCCATACGTTTCAGCCATTCTGTTTCTTTATCTTTCATCATCCAATCAAACTGTTTTTTCAATAAATAGAAACTATAAAATTCCATATCTTTAGAGTATTAAATTTAAGTTAGGGAGTCAATACTTACTATCAAGTCTGTGTCACAAAATAACCGATATGGCGAAGTTGGAGATCTGTATTTCTCATCATAGTTAAGTACATCGACTGTAGGTCCCTTCGTGTGTGTCGGATCGTTACATGAAAGTGGTCTACTAGTCGGACCGGGTGCGGAATACCCATGACTAGGAGGAGAGTCTAACTAAAACAAAGTAAACCAACACGAGAGTCACAATAAAAGCTCTTTCTATTATAAACACTCGATGGTTACAGAGATAATACAAATTGCGTACTTAACAAACTGAGTTCGTCTAAGATATGAGTTCTGCGTACTTATCCTCTGTGAACCAAACCTATTTATACAGACCTGATGCCTACGCACTTAGCAAGTGCGCAGGACCAAATGCTCTTGCGTACTTAGCAAGTACGCATGGGTCTTCCTGCGTACTTGCTAAGTACGCAGGAGCTTTCTCCTGCGCACATGTAAGTGCGCAAAACACTTAGAAGAAATGCAACATACACTATGTAAAAGTAAATACAACTCGATAAACTATTACATAATGACTCTTACATATAAAGACAAATTACAGACATTAGAAATACAAACTAAGACTCTATCCAGAGTGTTGTCACAGGAAAGTGCATCAACAAACTCCCCTTTGACAATAGCTCGGGATCTTCATCGCCTTCAGTCTTCAATCTTCAGTCTTCACAGCACTGGTCCCTTAGCTTCCATCTTCTTCTTGTAATCAAGGCAGAACTTAATCACTTTGTCATATTTAGAAGCAAGGAGCTTTGTCCATTAGTCCGTGTGGACACAGTAGCGTTCTGCTAGTACCTCCAGATCTTTCACAGAAAAGTTGATGAAGCAGACTTCATCAAAGATTCTGATCAGTTCTTTTGGTACTGTGTTCCCACTCTCGGAACGAACCTTTCCCATGATCACAGCCTCGCCCGTTTTTGGATCTACGTACCAGTACCACATGTCACCAAGAATATCCTGAGATAACTTGCTCAAGGGAATCTTAGTTTCACATTGCACTGGCTTGTATACCAATCTCTTTATGTGCTTCTTAGTCACAGGATGTACAGCGTGCTTATCCTTGACTCTTCTGGGCACTTGAGGCTTGAAGTATTCAAATTTCCCTGATCTTACTTCCCGCTGTAGTGTTACCCACAAACCCATTGCTACTTCATGACTCGAGTGACTCAGCAGGTCACGGTTTACGAGGTTCACAAGGTCGTACTTGGGCAAAGAGTTGAACGCCTCACTGCTTGGTTTCAAGTATTGAACCCCCCAGATCTTTTGATGGCGAACAACTGTTTGTCCTCCTCGAACCTAACAGCCAAGATCATACCTGTAGCCCCGTGCTTGTCTGTAATGGACGTCTTTTGCCACACGGGAGCTGGACCCTTAGATGATGCAGAAGGCATGTCTTTATCTTTTGGTGCCTCGGGGTCCACAGGTGTAGGGTCGACTGGGGAGGCTTCAGTTGTAGCTTCAACATTACTTGCCATGTCAACTGAGCCTGTGTCGAGCAGAGATTCGAGCGATGGTACTTCAAAGATCTCACCATCCTCTAACTCGTACTCTCCTTCCCCGTCGCCCTTGGGAATCTCTATCACCACATCCTCATCTTCATCATTCCAGTCATCACCAGAGTCGATCTCTCCTTCTTCTAGATTGAAGAGAGCATCGATCTGTGCTTCTTTAGAGTAGTCAGGCTCTAGATATAGGATCTCATCATCAGATAAGTCCTTAAGTACTTCAGCCACAGACTTCCCTTTATCACCACCACCACCACCAGATGTATCACCACCCTCTTGCTGAGTAGACTCCCCCTCAGCCATTGGAACAGAAGAGATGGGCACAATCGCCAAAGCTTGGTGCTCACCTCCACTAGGACCGGCTTCAGGATCCTTGTCTTTATCATCATCCTTAGTCAAGTCGACTGGATAACAAGGCTCAGCACCAGTGGATTTATTTTCTTTCTCTTTTTCTTTCTCTTTCTCTTTTTCCTTCTCTTTCTCCCCCTGAGCACCAAGCTTCTTGGTCAATTCTTCAACTAATTTGACCATCGCTTCGTGCTCTTTTCGCTGCAAATCCATCCTTAGCTCAAGTGAAGTTCTGTGGCCTAGAATCATTTCATTGGTTTTCATCAGCAGCTCGTTCTGTGCCATTACATTCTTCAGTTGCTCATTTGTCCCTGTTCTCTGGCTGTGGAGAATCCTAACTTCATCGGCCAGGGAATTAATCTGTGCTTGTTGAGCATCAGACTCCTCCTTCAACTTTTGAATGGTCTTCAACAGTTCAACAACTTGGGTTTCTAAGACATTGATCCTTGGTTCATACGGATCAGAATGCCTAGATGATGAGGCTTCAGCATTATGGATGGGGGAGGAGAAAATTGTGTCAAAGTCAAACCCTTGTGAGAAATCACCATAGTTGAAGGGTTGACCTGACGGCTCAGTGGTGTGAGGTTGGTGTGGAGATGGAATGATGGGAGTGGGTGTTATGGTTGGGGTGATGGTGACTGACTCCGTGAGAAGTGGAGTAGTCACCGTCACCTGGACAGTTGGAGTAGGGAGGGTCACCGTCACAGGTATCTCCTCTGTGACCGCTGTGACTGCCACATTATCTTGTACTAGTGGCCTTCTCCTCCTTCTGTACAATTGCTGTGCTGGTGTGGTAGATTCTGACTCTGGACTGCCAGCTGCAGGTTGTACTTGCTGCACAGTCAGGATCTCTACAACCCTGGGGATAGCAACCTCTTGCCTATCGCCCCTCTTCTTGTTGGCACTCTCTTGCCTTTGTCTTTGTAGAGCAGCGTCAGAGTCAGAAGTCGGCTCATATTCGCTGCTCGAGCTTTGTCGCTTTCTTTTTGAAGACGACGCAGGCAGGGTTACCTGTGCCAATCTCCTCGGGTGTGCCTGGGATGGTGCGTCATCGGAATCAGAAGAATCTGATTTTGTTGCTTCTGAATGGGATTCCTCAGCACCACCATCACCACCTTCGTCATCACCTCCATCACTTTCATTCTCTTCTTCTTGTTGTTCATCAGAATCATCACTCATCTCTGGTGCCGAATTGGGACTATACCAATTCCAATCTTCTGGTGCGACATATGCTTCATTAAGCAGGTGGCCAAAGAGTTCAGTATGCACAGGGGTAGGATCTACACTGCCTGGCTTTAGAAACTGAGCAAATACTCTCTTGTCCACCCGTTTGACTTGCAGTCTCTCCCCGATAGCACGTAGGTTTGGCAATGCATCATCAATCAAGAGTTGCACAAACCTCGGGTACAATAGGAACCTAAACTTCTCTGCTGTATTAATCTGATCATTGATTGCTTTGAAGATGTAGCGAGAGAAGTTGTAGCCCCTATTAAGAGACAAGCCCACCATGGCTGCTGCAAGGTCATGACCCATGGCATCTTTCCCCGTTTTTCTAGACGAGATGCACACGATCATGATGTGGGCAAAATACCGCCATTGATCAAAAACCCACATATTCTTGTAAGAAGCATAGTCCCTCGCTCCGACATATCCCATTCTATGCCTCCAACATCCATCCACATAGTAATCTGGATAGGATGTCGGGTCGGTAGCGAGGTCTCCGAACTGCAGGACCTTTCTTATTGTATCCTCAGAGAAAGCAATAGCCCGACCATCCACGGTAGCCCTTATGACATTAGGGGATACCGTGCAGTCGTGCTCTGCCGTCTCCCAGAACTGCTCAAAGTAAGGTCTTGAGACTGTTGGGTCAGCTGAGATTGCATAACTTATTTTTCATCGGTTCAAAAATTCAATGATCTGCCGATACTGCAAAGCCGCCCCTTTCCACTCAGGTTGAGTGTTTGCTAACAAGTTGAACTCATCAGTGAATGCCCGAGCCATAGTCTGCAGAAACACACAGAAAACATAATCAGAACAGCACGTATCATTGGAAATGGATAAACATGACTCAGTATACCAGTTACTCAATGAAGTGAATTTCAGACTTAGGAAATTTTGCTAAGTGTTGGTCCATCGTACTTAGCAAGTACGCAGGAGTTAGTTCTTGCGTACTTAACAAGTACGCAGGAGTTACTTCTTGCGTACTTGTTAAGTGCGCAAGACTTGTACTTAGCCAAAATTCCAGAAGTCTCAATTTCAAACAGAAGTGAGGCATTCCTGTGGATTATGGTCACCACAAGGTCGAAATACTTGATTAAGACCTATGGGACCACTATCCACAGCAAGTAACTGTTAAACTCGTCAATTTTATGACCTAGATGATGACCCAGTGGAAACCACGGTCAATCGAGGGTCAAGGCCAAAATCAAACCATGTTAAGGACAAATTCGGAGTCAATAGGTTTCGATTAGTGATTATTAACAAGTTTTAGGTCTTAATTTGTATTTAGAACACCAAAATAGGTCAATAATTTCACACTCAAAAACATCGATGAATCGGTCAAAAACTTGGGATTTAATGGATGATTCGGACCGAGATTCTCACCAAGTAAATGCTTGATGATGATTAAACAATGAGTGGGACGAAAAATCCGGTTGGAACACTCGAAATTTTTGAGGAAAATGGTCGGAGGGAATATCACAGGAGAAAACGATTTGAAAGTGATAGACCCTAAAAATTTTTCTAAGTCCTGTATTTATACCCAACACATATTGGTCGTGCGTACTTACTAAGTGCGCAAGACTTAACTCCTGCGTACTTACTAAGTACGCATGACTTAAGTCTTGCGTACTTGTTAAGTACGCAGGGTTTACCTCATGCGCACTTATCAAGTACGCAGAGAACCTTATGTGCGCACACTTTCAACTCAACTTATGAAGATTTTAAGTCAAATAACGAACAAGATAAAAGCGTTCAATCAAGAGGATTCAAAATCAATTCAGGAAGGTTAAATACAAATATTTTTGGCTTTTCTGAATAAAGTTGAACTATGCATAAACTTAAAATATTTTTGATCTTTTCTCATAGAAATATACAAGTATTCGCACAAACTATTTTTGATCAAAGACACGAGCAGAGGATCATATCAGGCTATCTTTTAGCAAAAACGATACAAAATAAACATAAAAGAATATGGGATCATGTCATGGATTACTATTTATTCATACGTAATAAGCATATAGACAAGTAATTCAAGTTGACAATATTATAAGATTTGAAACTATAAGCATCTTTGTATCACATTCTTGTGTATTAATGTATTATTTATAAGATATACAACGTGTACCCCACTGATATGCTATTCTAACTTGCACTATCTCAAGGCATCTAAGAATTTTCCAATGATTTTCTAAATTTTTAGAATGAAGCTACATCTATTAGCACAGGAAAAATCAAGCAGAATCCATAAGGATTATCAGGAATCATAAGATTCAGAATCGAGTGATTCATTTGTCTTGGTTTCATGTGATTTTCTTCTTTGAATATCTGGATGATGATTCAGGATAATAGATATGGTGTTTGATTATCAGGTAAGGGGATCCAACTTTTATCTGGATTTGATTTCAATGAATCAGGAGTGATTCAAGGGTGAATACATGCTCAACGGTTAATGTAGAGACATGTCTTGATTCAATCTCTCCTTGCATACTTGTGAGTATGGGCAGTGAGATGAACCGCATTAATTGTGCTAACGACATAACCCGAAACTGATCTCAAAAGAAAATTATTGGCAAAATCTAACATCTTTTATCTGATAATGATCTTTTCTATTCTTTTACGCACACACGATTGCAAACATGGGTTCAAATCACGGTTGTAATTTAGATTTAGTTTCCACACTACTAGTGATTCAAAGACGCATACAGCCTACTGACAATTCAAATTACTTGTTAATAAACAGATTAAAAACATAATAATTTAAACCATTAAGTAACCATGACGCAATCATTTCCCATATGAGCAGTCTATGGTGTTTAGATCATTTCTGATGTACCATCATTTCCTCTTTTCTCAAGTTAATTTTAAAATTTTCTTAATTAATTTTTTTTTTGATTTTTGTAAAATATATTTTAAAGGCTAAAAGAACTATACAGAAAATTTAAAAGAATTAAAAATTTAACTTTCATGAATTGAATTGAGTTAAGAAAACTTAGTTTTTCACTCAGGATTGAACATTCCTATCAAGTTGACAAGATGCTCAAAACGGGATCGATCAAATGCCTTTGTGAAAAGGTCAGCAAGATTGTCATCCGTGTGAACTTTTACAAGTTCAATTAGATGCTTTTCAGCACAGTCACGAATGAAATGATGGCGAATCTCTATATGTTTAGTTTTGGAATGTTTCACCGGGTTATTTGTGATGGACATGGTGGCATTGTTGTCAATGAATAGAGGAGTTCCAGTGAAGTTTAATCCGTAGTCTCTCAACTGTTGTTGAATCCACAGTATCTGGGAACAACTGCTTGCTGCAGCAATGTATTCTGCTTCACAGGTTGATACAGAAACCGTTGACTGCTTCTTACACTGCCAGGAGACCAGTCTGTCTCCTAAGAATTGACATCCACTAGAAGACTTTCTGTCAAGGTTACAACCGCCATAATCTGAATCAGTGTAGGCTTTGAAGTCGAATGACTGCTGCTTAGAGTACCAAATACCTAATCGAGGTTTCCCTTTCAGGTATCTGAAAATTCTCTTCACGGCTATCATATGTGACTCCTTTGGTTGAGACTGAAACCTTGAGCACAAGCATACAGCAAACATTATATCGGGTCTTGAAGCTGTGAGATACATAAGTGATCCGATCATCCCACGGTACAATCTGCTGTCTACATCCTATCCATCTTTGTCTGGATGCAAACCATGATTGACTGGGATAGGTGTACCATAAGTACTGCTATCATTCGTCTTGTATTTTGATAAGATGTCCTGCACATACTTAGTTTGATGTAGATAAATGCCATCCTCTCTTTGACTGACTTGCAGACCCAGGAAGAACGATAATTCACCCATATTACTCATTTCAAATTTGGACTTCATCACCTGCTCGAATTCCCTACACATCCCTTCATTGGTAGACCCAAAAATGATGTCGTCAACATATACTTGTACAAGAAGAATGTCACCTCCTGCTTTCCTAATGAAGAGAGTCGAGTCAATCTGTCCACGGTCGAAACCATTAGACAGTAAATGCTTAGATAATGTCTCATACCATGCCCGCGGTGCTTGATGAAGACAATAAAGTGCTTTGTCGAGCTTATACACTTTTTTGATATTATGCGGATCTTCAAAACCGGGAGGCTGAGTGACATAGACTTCTTCATGAACTTTACCATAAAGAAAAGCACTCTTCACATCAAGTTGATAGACCTTGAAGCCGACATATGTGGCATAAGCCAAGAACAGTCGAATGGCTTCAATTCTAGCAACTGGGGCATATACTTCCGTGTAATCCAAGCCCTCTTGCTGATAAAAACCCTGACAACCAATCTTGCTTTGTTCTTCACAACAACATGACGATCATCCGTCTTGCATTTGAACACCCATCTGGTTCCAATTGGTTGAAAACCCTTTGGCAAGTCAACCAAATCCCACACGTGCAACTTTTGGAATTGAGACAATTCTTCTTGCATCGCCTCAATCCAGCAGTTGTCAGTGAGAGCCTCCTTCACATTCTTCGGCTCTAACTGGGACACAATGCAGCATGCAGACATGTTTCTATAACACTAGTGTCAAGTATCTCTGTGTAAAGACTGGTGTTCTCAGTGATGGTTCGATGACGAGTCTAAACGCCGGCATTAGGATCACCAATAATGTTGTCAATTGGATGATTCCTATGCACTCTCGTCTCCGGTACAATTGGTTCTTGAATTTCTGGATCAAGATTCGTGCTTAACTCCCCCATTTCCTGTGTTCTAGAGGAAGAAGATTCAATGTTAATTGGATCAGCTGGAGCTTCATTTCCTACAGTTGTGTTAGGATTGGCTTGAGCGTCATCTCCAACAGCAAGAACATCTTCACTGTTATCATTGTCATGAGTTCCAGATGCAGATGCAGCATTGGAATCAGGGGTTACAATCGGTACAGTAGCACGAGTAGAGAAGCTAGAGTCATCGCCGCCACCCAATAATTCATAAACATTTGCGGCGTCATCTGCAGATATATCAGGAAGGTTGAATGACTTGAATAGCGCATCATAATCAAAACCCCAAGCTGGACCTATTGGTTCGGGTGGAATGCCGTGTTTACTACAATCCACTTCAAACCATTCCTCGACAGTACGAGTTCCTATGTTGTACACTCTCTTGCAAGGCGAGTTGGCAACGTATCCTAAGAAGATGCCTTCCACCGCTTTTGCATGAAACTTAGACTGGCGGTCTTTGTACTGTAGCAACAAGGAACAAGGACTACCAAAAGGAACTAGGTAATCAAGATTGGGAAGTCGATTGTTGATCAACTCGTAACAAGTCTTGTTGTGCCTCTTCACTACCAGAACTCTGTTTAAGACGTGACATGCTGTATTAACTGCTTCTGCCCAGAAAGTGACAGGAAGCTTTGCATTCGACAGCATAGTCCTTGCAGTCTCAATCAGCGTTCTGTTCTTTTGTTCAGCAACTCCATTCTGCTGAGGCGTGTACGGCGCGCTGAATTCGTGACGGATCCCTTTCTTGAGACAGAAAAGCTCCATCAAATTATTCTTGAACTCAGTTCCGTTGTCGCTCCTTATCCTTCTAACTTTCAGCTTGCAAAGAGATTCCAAGCTCAGGATCAGGTATTGAAGGATATCAGCAGTCTCGTCAAATGCACCCAAGAAAAACGTGAGAAATCATCGGTTACAACTAGACAGAACGACTTACCTCCAATACTCCTGATACTTATGGGGCCAAACAGATCCATGTGTAATAGCTCCAAAGGGGTATCAATAGAGTTTTGGAGCTTGGGCTTGTGAGACTTCCTTTGCTTTTTGCCCTTTTTACAAGGCATACAGTCATCTGCAACGGTAAATCTCAGCTTAGGAACCCCGGTTACCAAACCGTTTCGGACAAGATGATTCATTTTACGATACAAAATATGTCCGAGTTTCCTATGCCACAAGATAGAGTCAAGTTCTGTCTCTTTTGTAAGCAAACAAGTAGCAACTGATGAGGTGGTTGTTGCAATGCTCATATCGATCTGATATGTGTCATTTGTTCTTGGTGCTCTCATCAGAATCCAGTCTTCGGGAACCTCAAAACCAGGTTTGAGAATCAGGCATTCTGACTTGTCAAACATCACCGAGTACTCCTTATCACACATTTGGGAGACACTCAACAGGTTATGCTTCAGCTGCTCGCAGAAGTTGACATTGTCAAAGCTAACACAACCGTTTGAAACCACGCCTTGACACGTGATGCTGCCTCCTTTTTCTCCGGCAAAGGCCACATAGCCGCCTCTGAACGGTTTAATGTCTTGAAGCAGGGCAATGTTTCCTGTCATGTGCCTGGAACATCCACTATCTACATACCAGCGGTTAGAGATAGTACCCTTCGGACGTCCCTGCACAAGTCACAAAAGAATTAGTTAGATTTGGAGACCCAAGCCATTGTGGTCTTGGGTCGTCCGTCTTTCTCAAAATAAACTACTTCTTTCAACTCACAGTCATGATAACTGTTCAAAATTGGTGAGTCTTTGGAGGAATTGGGAACAGGAGATTGAGAACCTTTTCCTTTCTTGTTCCAGGATCTCTTTTGATTCTTAACTAGAACAGGAGACTTTGGCTCAACCACAGCTGGTGAACTTGTGGAAGCTTCACCTGATTGAGCTTTAGTCAGCTGTTCCAGCTTTCTCAACCTCTTATTCCTTCTTCTTCTCTGTGGCTTAGAGAGTCTAGCCACAGATTTCTCACCAGTACGTGTACTACCAGATGTAGACACACGAGGTACAGCATGTTGCTTTACCTTTCTTGCAACAGATGGTTTGGCCTCATATTTGATCTTTGGCTTTGCCATCGGTTGGACTGGTGGTTTCACCACATTTTGCTTTGGATGTTTGGGAGATGGTTTCACTGGTGACGACCTGGGGATAACAGCTGGTTGTGAAACAACAGGCCGTTTCCCTTGGTTCTTAGAAGGACAGTTCACAAAAATGTGACCAACCAAGCCACAGTGAAAACAGTTCCTCTTGTCTACATAAGTTCTCTTGTAAGGCTCATTAGATCTGGCCTTAGATAACTCAACATTATGAGCAGGAGGAGTTGGTTTCTGAACAGCAGTCTGAACCTTAACAGTTTGATTTTTGGGAGTATAGTATTTTTCCAAATTTTCTTTGTAACCAAGCCCAAAGTGAGCTGAAAATGTCTCTTTCTTTAATTGGTTAAGGTTTTTATACCCCCCCATAAAGCATTACCTTAAGTTTATCATTTGATTCAATGACATCAGGTTCAATTAAGATGCAATTATCACCATTAGTGATAATGTTTTTCTTGACTTTATGTTCAGTCAACAACTCCTCAGATACTACTCCTTCAGGGCAAGAGTTAACCGACCCATCTTCAGAAGCAGTAACAAACTCCTCACTAGATGTGGAGTTAGCCTTACTTGAGGATTCATCCTTTTTAGGGGAATCATCCTTATCAGAGGACTCATCTAGACAAGTGAGATCAATGTCTATTAAGCTATTGACAAACTTCCCGCTCACTGGTGGAGGAATGACATTGGTACCAAGACCTAGACCATTCATTTTCCTCACTACAGATTCGTAGTGTTCCACCACAAAGCGAGAGTTTTTCAACTTCTCATTTGTGCATTTTAACTGCAAGATCTCATTTTGTAGTTTGTTGATTTCATTGTTCCGTTTTTCCAACCCCTGATAAGCAATATCTAAGTGAAGCTGTTGATCACTCATTTTTAAAGAATACTCACGTTTTTCCTTTTTCAATGTTTCAATAGACTCTTTAAAACATTTTTCATTTTCTTTATAGTTTAGAGCTGCCATACTTAGGGGTTCGATTTTCTCTTAGAGCTTAGAGTTTTCAAGTTTTAGCCCTAGACACTTAGAACATGAAACAACAGAAAAGGGATTAGAATCTACCTCAGGCGATGAACTTGTTGCTTCTCCAATGGCTATGAGAGCAACAGCTGTGGTTGATTCTTCTTCATCAGCTACAGAAGCTTCCTTTTCTTCAGCTTCCTTTACCTTTTCTGTAGCAGCAGTTTCCCTTCTCTCTGCTTCCATCATCTCCATGATCTCAGCCATGAGACCAACCTGTGTTTGTGCGATGATGGCATCCTCCAGATGAACACCCCAGTCAAAGCTTTCGTCCTGTTGGGCTACCAGTGCATTGGACGTTCCACCTTGGCTTTGATTGTGGTGGTTTGGATTGTTTTGGCCATGGCTGTTTCCTTGGCTGGGTCGGGTAAAACCAGAGGCAGGTGCTCTGTCTTTCTGACACTCACGAGCAAAGTGTCCATAGTTCAGACACTTGTAGCATTTGGCCTTGGATTTGTCAAACCCAACCTTGGCATTAGGATGCCCGCCAATAAACTTTCTTCCTGTTTTGTTCAGGAAACGCTTGGCTCTCCTCAATAGCATGGCCATATTCCATTGAATATCCATGTCCTCCATGTCATCAGGATCCACTTGATTAAAATCTTCTTCAATCGTCTCTGGATCAGTAAGCTTCCCACCTATGAAATTTTCATATGCAAGCATACAAGATGAGAATAAAGCTACATGATCTTCAGCTATTCTGGCTATAGCTGAGTTGTTAGCTGAAGACGTAGCAGGAGGATTTCTTGAGGTATTTTGATGATGAGACCCAACCCTGATCCTGAAGCATAGCAAGCATGACCACCACACCCAGTTGAGTGGTCTTCTTCAGTAGGATTTCCAGTGAAGAGGGCGATTCCAGAGCCAGATGACTTGGATGTGGAAGTCATCCCATGATACATAGAAGGGTCTTGTATCTGGCGTCTTCCAGAGCTCTCCTTTCTTTTCAAGTTCATTTCATGAGCTTGAATTTTTCCTATTGCTTCCTCTACTTTCAACTCATAGAATTTAGGATTTTCCCTCATCAGGGTTGTGTACATCTCAAATTTGGGTGGTAAAGCATCCAAAAACTTTTCCACATCTCTTTAACTGGATACTTGAGGTCAAAAGCATTCAACTCAGTCTGTAAATGATAGAATCTAGAGATGAGGTCATCTAAAGATTCGTTCTTAAAGAATCTGAAGCACTCATACTGCTTCCTGAGAAGATCCCGCTTACTCTTCTTGATGTCACTATTTCCTTCGAATCTCTTCTGTAAGGCTTTCCAGAGATCCTTAGAATTGTCATACCCTCGGAAATTGTGGAACAATTCCCGAGTTAATGCCATAGTGATCGAACCAAGTGCCTTCTTCTCTCGATCATATGCTTTCTTTTCTTCCTCATCGAGTTTAGAAATAGGCTTGGGCATTTCATCATCAAGATAGATGTGTGTGGGATGCTTATATCCCTCAAGGATTGGTATCCATAGTGATGAGTCGGTATAAGAAATGTAGTGCTCGAAACGTGCCTTCCAATTGGAATAATCGTTTACGTTTAGCAACTTTGGTGGTTTCTGAGGTGTACCGATCTCATTATCATAGTTTAACATGTTTCCAAGATTCTGAAGGTTCGACATAGTGAACACTTAGTCAAAACTCAAGAAAAATCAGACACAGTTGCGTACTTGTGATTGGCTTTGCGCACTTGAGAAATAGTCTTGCGTATTTAAGACTTACTCTTGCGTACTTGTAAGTACGCAGGAGGAAATGATTAAGTACGCAGGATATAACTTAAGTTCACACAAGTTCAGTCTTGCGCACTTGTAAGTACGCAGGAGATAACTCTTGCGTATTTAGTAAGTACGCAGAAAACTGTACTTTTTGCCAAAAAAAGGTAAGTACGCAGGATACCTTTTCCGCAACTCTCACCAACCTTTTCCGGTGACCTGAAAATCGTCGGAGATGGTAAAAATTGGTCTGATGATTAATGCAAATGAGCCAAAGGGTCAGAAACTTGTTTCTAACCAACCTTTGATGCTCAAATAACTCAAATACACAAAAAAATTGGTTTTTTTGAGAGATTTTTGTTTCTAAAAAAGTGCTCAAGAGCTACCCCTTTTTTATCACAAAAATCAACAAAATACCTCTTTTTGCTTGTAAAACTCAGTAAAAACGTCTCCAAACTCACTTACAACACTCGAATTCAAGAGCAATGCTCTGATACCACTTGTAGATCCCTTCGTGTGTGTCGGATCATTACATGCAAGTGGTCTACTAGTCGGACCGGGTGCGGAATACCCGTGACTAGGAGGAGAGTCTAACTAAAACAAAGTAAACCAACACGAGAGTCACAATAAAAGCTCTTTCTATTATAAACACTCGATGGTTACAGAGATAATACAAATTGCGTACTTAACAAACTGAGTTCGTCTAAGATATGAGTTCTGCGTACTTATCCTCTGTGAACCAAACCTATTTATACAGACCTGATGCCTGCGCACTTAGCAAGTGCGCAGGACCAAATGCTCCTGCGTACTTAGCAAGTACGCATGGGTCTTCCTGCGTACTTGCTAAGTATGCAGGAGCTTTCTCCTGCGCACATGTAAGTGCGCAAAACACTTAGAAGAAATGCAACATACACTATGTAAAAGTAAATACAACTCGATAAACTATTACATAACGACTCTTACATACAAAGAGAAATTACAGACATTAGAAATACAAACTAAGACTCTATCCAGAGTGTTGTCACAGGAAAGTGCATCAACATCGACCCATGCATCAATCACTTTGTTAAAAACCTTTGTATCATACTGTAAAGTTTTAAACCTAAACTTCTCAACTTCCAGGTTGAAGTTGTTTCTAAAAACAGTCTCACTGCATATATTTTATAGATCAACACACATTAGATATCTTTTATTTATAAAAAGTGGTGTAACAACTTTCTTCATATTTTTACTTACCTTTCTTCATGTGCTGCCACTTTCCCTTTTCCTTTCCCGCGAAAAAATAATTATATTGATGAGACATATTATTTTTAACATATGTAATTTTTTACAAAAAAAGTAAGTTCTTACATTTTTTGTTCATCATCCAGTTTCATTTTTTTCTTCTCGTACAGTTTGTACATCATCCCATCTTTCTTGAAAAGATATTCCCATACCAGTTCCTCTTCTTTTGTAATAGCTTCTTTAATATCAACTCTTCTTATTTTGTAAGGAGATTTTGAAGCAATTGGTAGGCCTATCTCTCTGATTGGGTTTCTTCTTTTCTCTTCCATTTTGTTTATGACATTATCCCAGTTTACTTCAATAGTTTCCTCATTTTTCCCTGTTTAAATTACATAAGTTAATTACCCTGTATCTAACATCCCACATTTAATTAATTATCATCAAAACAAACCTCTTATATCAGAAGACTCCACTGCATCAGACCTTTTTTCCATATTACTTTCTTCCATTTGTTCTGCACATGATACATACGTTAATTTTTTTTTGGTGCAATGAATCTACTTTTTTCATTACTTCTTAACTGTATATAAACTTACTTGTTTCCTCAGCACAATACTGGCTCTCTAATTGTGTCAGGCCAATGCTAAAAGGCGATCCATCATATACATATTCACTTTTATTTTCATGGAATTTGCTCCCATCATCTCCTTCTTCTGTAACTGATAATTCTTGTTGTTTATCAACCTTTTCTTTTCCTGTCCATTTTCAACACACATAATTCAATTTTACTTGTAGTTTATAGCCAGTAATAAATTTTTAGAACCGACTTACCTGTGTCCAACTCCTCATTATTGCTCTCTAATTGTGTTAGTCCAATGCTAAATGGAGAGGCATCATATACAATTTCTGAATTTTTCTCATCTTCTGTGTTTCCTTCTTTTGCTATAAAATGAGGTTCTCCATCAATTTACCCCAATTACATATGTTACATATTTTTCCAAATAAACAACTTACATGTTTCTTTGAAATGTTGATTTTTCTTGGTTTTTTCTTTGTTTTCTTCCACCGCTTCAACACTTCCTTTTTTTTCAAAACTTTTTACCCCTGTTTATAATTTATTTTTTTAATACGTATGAAAAACTTACTCAAACCCGTTATATAAACAGTTTTAGTAATAAATTTACAGTTTGCTTCATATATGATGTTGTTTGTTCTATTGAAATCCCCATCTTCTAACAAGTATTTTCCTGTATTACATTATTATTTATAAAACTATCAGCCCTAAAACTTACAGGTTGTTGACAATAATATTTATAAGTTTGACGACAAACCTGTATCTTTGAAGTTGTTAATTTCCCCGATTTCACCATGTTCCAAGCTAAGTTTAACCGCATCAGATTCAACCAACTCTCCCAGAAACGTTTCTTCTACATTTTTCCAACCAGCATTATCTTCCAAACCTGTAACATATGTAGCCAAAATAATAACACATGTTAATATATTTTTCTAGAACAAAATTTTATTATTATTTTACTAGCTTCTTAGTATATTAAAGTTGAACCTGCACCATTGCCATTTTTCTTTTCCTGTCCATTTTCAGCATCTTCCGAATCTGTAACATATGTAGCAAAAGTAATAACATATGTTACTATGTTTTTCAAGAACAAAATCCTATTATTATTTTACTAGCTTGTTAGTATATAAAAGTTGAATCTTGACCATTGTCATTTTTCCATTCAGCATTCATTTCTGTATCTTTAACTTATGTAACATTTCAAAAAAATATGTTAATAACATTTTAAGAATTATTCACTTATGTATTTTTATTTTTACATATGTTATTACCTTCTGTTTCTTGCGGATCGTGATCGGCAGCAGCATTGTCTTCTGAGTCTTTAACATATGTAACATAAAAAAACATAAGTTAATATTTAACAATGGATACTTTCTATTATAATTTTACACATTAATTTTATTGTATTTTTACATATGTAATTACCTCCTAGTTCTTATTGCCAATCCTGATCCACATCTGTAGAGTTATCATTTTCACTCTCTTGATCTGTAACATTACGCGAAATTATTTCAAGAACATTTAACATTAACAATTTTAAGGAAATTCACAGTTATCTGTATTTAAATATTATACACCATTTATTGCCTTCTGCTTCTTCTTAATCGTTATTTTCATTTTCTCCATCGTTATCACTTTCGTTTTCATCATTTGAACGACTGTTGTTTGCTAAATCTTCTAAAACAGATTGAATCTATTTGTTTGTTTTACTGACCCCCACTTCTGATTGAACAACCTTTTTTCCTGTACTATGCATTAAAAGATCATATTTTGCCTTCAGCTCCAATACTTCTTGTCGTTGTGGATGGTTTTCAAACAATCTTCCAAATTTACTATCAAATAGGTTTTTCTGCTTTTGTAAGACATCAAACACTTTCTCCAACACTTCAATCTCATCCTAATAAACATATAAAATGATAAATATATTTAACATAAATTATATTTATCATCAAACTAAGTAATCTAGAACTGAAGTTTAGTATATAACTTACCCACACAGAGTAACCAATATCCCCCTCATCATCATCTACAATCATTTTGAACAATCGTTTAAACTTCCCTATACCGAAACATCATTTTCAATTTCCCACTTTTGTCTTTCTTTCAACCTACTCATATTCCAGAAACTGATCGGATTGGTGTTCTTATCCATTTTTATCCCTTTGCATTCAATACTATCCACATACAGCAGCTGCATTTAATAACGAAGTAAAAATGTTAAAAATAATTACATATGTAATATTAATAATTTGTGAGTCATACCGTAATAATAGCCAACGGTCCTGAAAATGGCACACTGTGATCATTACTTTTCCACCTTTTCTTACACCCTTTCACTGAATCCAAGATATACGCACACCAATTAGTTTTACTAAAATCAGTTTCACCGGTCAGCTTATCCAAAATCTTTTCCTTACATCTCCCTTGTCCATGACATTCTACCATATATATAACCGCCAAGAAACACATTAGGAAGTCCATCCTGAAATTGAAACAATCCTCATCCTTTAATGTTTCAATGTTGCTGACAAGCTCGGTTGGCGCCACAAAATTTCCACTGTATCTATTTCTCCAAGCTCTGACACTCTCATCTCTTTTTTTTAACTTTCCCATTGACTCAATTGTATCATCTCCACATGGAACTCCCAGCAACTGATGAATGGCTTCACAGTTGATATTAAATTTATGCTTGTCAACGTTGATTTGCATTTTATTTGGGCAGAAACTATCAACTACAAAGTGTCCCATTTTTACAGGTATTCCATCCATTTTCAGTTTCAATAATCTTCCAAACCCATTTTTTAACAGCTTCTATTTCATTGGCTCTCAATATACCAACACACTTATAAAACTGGGCAGGCAAGACCTAGTAATTAATCCCGGCCACTCACTTCCTTTCCTTTTTTTCTTTATATTTGCCTCTCCATCTTTCACAAGTTTCAATATTTTTCCCTTTAACTGTACTATTTTCTGTATTCTCTGACCATTCAGTGTCATTTATTTTCCTTTTTACATCACTCTTTGTGTTTTTTTTCACCTGTCAACCTTTACCTTTGACAAACTCTCTTTCTTTTCACTCACTTCTCTTATCCTTTTGTTTCCCTTTTCCTTTGTGGTTTTATCAGTAGAAATTCTTTTTTTCTTTGACTCTCCCTCCTTTACCTTCTCATATGTGTCCAAACATATTGGGTCTTTTTTTGTATTAGTAAACCTACTCAAAGCCTTGTTTGTTAGCCTTCCACCGCGTCTTACTTTGTATTTATACCTACCCTGACCCCTTCTTTCAACACTTGATTTTTCCACCGTTTTTTACATGTTATATACAAATCGGAAAGTAAATCTTATTTTTTTGACATATGTGATTATTACTGCAAACTTTTACATTTTTTCATACTATAATTTTTTACATCAAGAAGCTAATGTTGATTACCTTTTTTAGGTACATATTTTTCTTTGTTTTTATCTGACTCCTCCTCCATTGATTCTTTCATACCACTTGGTCCGTCCTCATCTATTTACACAATGAATAAGTATAATTAAATTCCTCTATATAATTACTTGAGTAAGTTTATATCAGTTACATATGTAAACTTTACCGTTGTCTTCCCTGTCCATTTGTAAACCTTCACCAAAGCAAATCTCACTTAATTTATCAGTATCATTATTATCCTTGATTTCAGGACCTAAACGTGTGTATTTGATTATTTTGTTACATATGTAAATTTAAAAAATATACATATTACATTTTTATCACTAAAAAGGTACCTTTTTCACACAAGTCCATTTCATTTAATTTGAATGCATCATCAATCTCCTTCAACACATAATCTATTTCTAATTGTCAGATTACTATTATCAATATCTCACATATGGAATATTATATTACATATGTAATTTACTTACCTTCCGCACCCCAATTGTTTTGTTTGGTACCATAGTGTTTTGAACTTCTATAGTAGCAACAACCTCCATTTCTGTTTCTTCATTGCCAAGATCAGTGACCATTTCCTTTTCCTCAACTTGAACCTCTTTGAAATCAGAATCTAAGTCTAGTTCACAAACCAAATCAAATAGATTATTAATCAAGGATATTAGTAAACTATTATTTTTTTTTCAAGAAAATTCCTTTCCTAGTCAATTTTTGTAATTCTTTAGGGAACACCTCTATAACTTCTGAACTATCCCCAACAACTCTTTTCCCCTGTTTTTTCCAAATCAAACATCATCAAATAACTTTTAATTGATCATAAACCTTTTTAAGTGTCTGCCTATTTAAAAAAAAAATCACCTTTCCCTACTTCTGTCGATATGTCTGCCCAAAAAATCTCTTTCACACTTGAGCTACTTCCCAATTGTGTATTTTTTCCTGCTTGAAAATCAAGTATTACTCTGTCCATCCTACTAATATATACTTCCATGTATTTTACATATGTAAATAATTACCTTTTATATTCTTTAACAGTAAACTAAGTGGTGTTTGATCATCATCCGAATCACTAAAATCTATTTAAACAGTAAAACAAGTTATAGATTTAATCCAGATAATATCCAATTCAGATTAATCAATTTCAAAAAAAAAACATTTAACTTACTTAAACCGATATTTTGGTCCTCCTCTTCCATATTCTTTTTTGCCAATTTTCTTTTTTCCTTTGTTCCTTTTCCCCACCTTCTCAAAGTTTTCTTTCCCACTATACCACTGCTTTTTCTAAAACATAACAAAAATAATACATAATTAGGGCTTTTATCTATAACCAGACTTTTTCAAAGTGTTGAAGTTTCTTTTGACAATTAATAACTAAAAAGGAATAATAACTTAGTTTTGATCAAAAATCTAAAAACATATCTTTAGGTTTTTGTACAAAACCAAATTTACCCTTTTGATTTTTTTCAATTTTACAAGATCCCTCACTTCCATTTTAGCCAATAAAGTACAAAAATGCCAATATACCCTTCAAGAGATTTTTTAAATAGAAGAATATACTAAATATTAGATTTTTCAGACACATACCCTTTCGATTTCGCCTTCATCTTCTTACTGTTGGTTCGTTTCATCCCCTTCAACGACAAACGAAAAAATGTTTTTTTTCCTACGTAATTAGATGATTCGCCTTCTTCGATTCCTCAAAATCTTCACTACTATTTGCTATTGAGATTTGAAGAAACTTCTTTGGCGTTTGAAATGTGAATGTTTTGGGTTTCTTTTTTCGAATTTGTGTTCTCGATATAGGGGAATGGTAACTAGTATTATCATTGATTTGAAAGGGCGGTTGAAAACGAATGATTCTATTACATTTGAATTTTCATTTTTGCCCTTTTGGTCCTTTAATGACATATAAATAATATTAACAATGTACTTTTTTCTCAAGTTCAATATCATCCATAGATGATCAAGAATGAATGGTTGTGATAAGGTTTACAAGGTTTTCTCAACTCACTAAGGTTTTTAGTATAACCACCCCCTATATATATGTAGGTGGTTTTTTAGTTTACACATTTAAAAGTGGTTTACATTTGATCTTTTTCCTATATAAATGTATATAAATATGAAAAAATGGTTATCACATGATCATTTTCCACTAAAAAGTGTTTTTTCGCTAAGAAACGCTAACAAGTGGGTCAAACAAACACTGATTGATCTCATTCCGGCGACGTTGGAACCGTCTCATCGAACCCTAACCCCCAAAACCAAAACCCCCTCCTCCCGCACCCCCAAAAACCTAAAACCCCCTCTAACCGCACCCCGAAAAGCCTAAAACCACCACCCAAAAAAAAAAACCTAAATGCCCCCTCCCCACCCCCCCAAAACCTAAACCCACCCACACCTACCCCCAAAAACTTAAACCCCTCACCTCCACCCCCCTAAAAAATCTTAAACCATAAAATCTAAATCCTTAAAGCTAAACCATAAGGCTAAAACCCTAAAATTCAAACGTAAATATAAACCTTAAAAGCTAAACCCTAAAATCTAAGATGGTAGAGTTCGACGAGATGGTTCCAAAGCCACAAAAATGAGTTCAATCGGAGTTCGTTTGATAGCATCTCTTAGCGTTTTTGTACTTAGATTTATTAGCGAAAAACTAATTTTTATTTGAACTTCCCCCTATATATATATATATATATATATATATATATATATATATATGAGAGGTTCAAATAAGAAATGAGTTTTGTCTAAGAAGTCTAAGAAGGAATGTGAACATGACACATGACACTCTTTAAAAATAAATTATAGGGCATTTTGGTAACAAAATACTCTTTATTAAAACATAAAATAAAATACTCGACATCTCATCCTTGACGTGTAAACCGTAAATCGCCATGTGTCGATCTCCGCCATGAAAGTTTGCCGTCAAACTCTAATTCACAACCTCATGTCTCAATCACACCTCATAAATATGATATAGTGTCACTCAATTCAACTATTCCACAATATCAATCTCTCAGTCTCTAAATTTTCAGATCAATCGAAGGTTCCGATAAATCAATGATGGATTTCGAGAATCAGGGCTTTGAAGATGTAACATCCCAAAATTTAATTAACCCAAAGTTTAAGGGTTTAAATTACAAAATTCTGAAAATCAAGGCGGTAGCGGACCGCTACCAAGCTAGTAACGGTCCGCTAGCTGCAATTGACTCGGGAAACAAGAAGGTGACGCGTGTATGGTGACTCGCCAGAAGAGATTGTGTAGCGGAACGCTACCCAAAACCTTAGCGGACCGCTACGTGGGCATCACATTGGACAACTGGCAAGGGGCGGTAGCGGTCCGCTACCGCCTATCTTAGCGGTCCGCTACGGGTTGTGAGGCAGCCTATAAATAGGTTCATTTGCCATTCAAAATGAGAGCAGCAACAAACAAACCACCACTTCACACACACGACTCCCGAGGAGCCTCGAACGACGGATTACGAGCGAGACGGTTACGAGTGCGGTACGCTGAGAGTACGGTTCGAATCGGAGAAACGTTTAAAGAGAGGAACGAACTTAGGAACTACCTGAAGATAATGTAAGTACACTGAACCCGTACCCTAGACAGGTTTATGTGAATTACGTGCTTATATGATATGATTATATGATATGATTATATGATATGTGATATATGAGATGAGAAGGGTACGGGGTAATGAATGATTAATCTAAACACTAAACGGGAATAATGGAGTAGTCACGACGTATTCAAGGGGTGGTGGATATGCCGCTGGTACTTCCTATATATAAACCTCTAGTGTACTTTGTGATGAAACCGTTATGAATGTTTAGGGGTATAGACTAATGAAGGATAAAGAATTATAGTAAATGTATGGGATAACATCCAACCGGTATGTAGTTATCTGACAAACGGAATGTCCTGTCTAGGAAAGGGCGGTGTATAAATCTCTCCTAGACTAAATCTCTCCTAGACCCGTCGCTTTTTCTAGGGGACATCTCTGTTGGAGGTACTACTCTGGAAGGGAGATCACCCCAGTTTACAATATATGACGAATAAGAATAAGAAATGAAAGCATACCGTGCATAACAAATGTGAACACGTGATGAATGTGAATACGTGAATGCATGATGATACGTGTATACATGAATGAGTAGAATGAAAACGAGTCTAAACCTAAAATATAGTAACGGAATACTCACGAAGTGCTAGAATGGTGGTGGATACGTCGCTGGTACTTCCTATATATAAACCCTTCTAATACATCGTGAAGAAACCGTTACAAAGTTTTAAGGTAAAGACTAGTTGATAAATATGATGATATGTGTATACATGAATGAGAATGATGGAACGAGTCTAAACCCTAAAATGGAATAACGGAGTACTCACGAAGTGTTAGAGGGGTGGTGGATACGCCGCTGGTACTTCCTATATATAAACGCTTCTGATACGTCATGGAGAAACCGTTATGAAGTTTTAACTGTAAGGACTGGTTAATAAATCAAACATATAAATGAAATGAAAACAAATTCTTGATACATTTGGGAGGCTTTGAGTAAAAGATACTCAAGGTCCAAAATGAAATGAGATACCCGACCTTTAAGGTGGATCTCAATAAATAAAGAAGAAAAGAAAAGGAAAAGGAAACTCTAGGCCTTCGGGGCTGAAAGAGTAAAAGCCTACGTGGCTGAGGAATGAATGAGTCTTCGTGACAAATGCAAGGATGCCTATACTGATGAGTATAAGGACCTTGCCAATTCTTAGACCGGGGGTAGAGGCATGTGATGGTTGCGAGGAGGTTAGCATACCCATAAAATATACCAAAGTGTGGCCGGAGGTACGTCCGGAGATGGTCACGTGAGCTCGAGAGCCCTAGAAAACTTGAACAATAAAGAACCTAAAGGGTTCATAATAAAATGAACGATGAAGTGTACTTACTTAGCGAAAGCTAATTCAAAAATGTTTTCCAAACACTGCAGGAAAGAAGCACGTGTAATAAAGCTTCCTATGCATAGGGCTGATCGGAGTTGGAAGATCCCTATATAAGATAATGTAATTATTATTATCCTTTGTAAAACCATATTATTATAAATGAAAATTTTACCTTGGCCATTACGGCAAGGTTTTGTTAACCTGGGACTAGTTTTCCGCAATAAACTCTGATAAAATAATAGTAAAATAAATAGAGTGTTTCAGGTTGGTATCAGAGCATGGTTTGAGGGATTTAAGTATCAGAAGGGGTACTTAAACTCAAACCATAAGTGCTCATGATATAAATAGGGATTCAACCCGAGGCCATCCAAGGAAGCAGGTATGTTAAATTCAAGTGCTTAAACAGAAATGTGTGAGTATACGTGGGCGGAACTTTGTATGAGATAAGGTCCATATGATAGTTGGGAGTATCAGGATGGTAATATACATTAACTTATGCCTGGCCAGTATAAGAGTTAATGCATGGGACCATCATGATATCGCAAACATCATATGATAACTTATGTCAGCAGATAGTAAGCCGGGAGTGTGAATATGCATGATTATGATATATGCATATGTACGAATACATGAGTATGAACTTTATGTGAAATCCTTGAATAGGATTAAATACGAGGTATGTAGTATAAAACCCTAGACTATGATTAGGATAAACGAATGAGAGATTAAGCAATATCGTGTTTCAACAAATGGCTGAACATCAGAACGACGAAATACGCGACGAGGGAAGCCACATGAGAACCGAATCTCCACGTCTTGATGAAAACGAAGTAGAACAAGTCCCGGAGAACATCCGGAGACAAATAGCAATAGAGGTAGGAAAAGCGTTCGATGCGAACTTTCCAATCCTACAAGCATATTTACAGAATTCGTTAGAAAGCTGGTTTAAAAGCCACAGAGACGTTACTCATAATGGGGAAGGAGGAAATCCAAAAGTTGATGCGAAGTCCAATCGTTGTACATATAAGGATTTCATGACCTGCAAGCCATTAGAGTTTAAGGGAGCGGTTAATCCTTTAGAAAGCCAGAGGTGGATTGCCTCAATAGAAAGGGCATTCGATACATGCCGCTGTGAGAAAGAGGACGAAGTCACCTTCGCCACCAATCAGCTGAAAGAACGAGCTGACGACCGATGGGGAGTGGTGAAGAGAGAGAAAGGTAGAGAAAGAATTAAGGAAATGAGATGGGAAGAATTCAAGGATATCTTCCTAAAGCATTAATGCCCATGAGCGGCAATTGAGAGAATCACTGAGGAGTTTCTTCAACTCCGTCAAACAATAGAGACAGTGGACGAGATCACGGGGATCTTCTTTAACAAGGCCAGATTCTGTCTGGCATTATTAACAACCCCGGAGATGTGGATGACGAGATATCATCTCGTTCTAAAAACAGAAATTAGAGAGTTTATTCATCCGTCCAAGTGAGTAAACTTGGAGGAAATGATTGATTGGGCTCGGGAACGAGAAACTGAGCTCAAGAGGCAAGCAGAGAGAGACGGGAAGAGAAAAAGAGAAAATTATCCCTCTCCCATGCCTCTTAAAAGGTTTAAGTTCAATAAACCGGGAGGCGGTTCCTCCCCAAGGAAAGGTGTTCAAATTTGTAAGATTTATGGAAGAAGGCACCCAGGAGAGTGCTGATTCAAGTCCACAACGTGTCACAAGTGTGGGAAGATAGGACACACTGCATTGTAATGTATGAGTGGCACCCAATTGTGCTACAATTGCTACAAGCCAGGACACTTTAGTAGGGAATGCCCTGAGCTAAAATCTCAGACAGAAAGGACCGGAGAAGGGTCTAGAGTGAAAGATAATGAGATAAAAAGGATCGAAGGCTCGAAACCAAGGGGCAGGGCTTTTCAGATCACTACAGAGGAAGCGAAAGATGTTCCTGACGTAGTATCAGGTGCATTCCTCTTGAATTCCCTACCTGCTTGTGTTTTATTCGATACAGGAGCTAGTCTATCATTTATTTCTGTAAAGTATGCAAACTCTAGAAACTTAAATAGAGGTAGATAGGCTAAGGTATTAGAAGTTGAAATCGCGAGTGATAGAAATTGCATAGTAACTAAAATATGTCGAGATTGCCGACTACTGCTAGAGGAAGAAGAATATCTTGTCGACTTAATTCCAATGCTAATTCCAGAGTTCGACGTAATTATTGGAATGGACTGGTTATCTGCACATGCTGCAACGATTATATGCAATCAAAAGATTGTACGGTTCGTGACACCTACAGGAAAAGAAGTTAGTGTCATTGGTGAAAGACATAATCAGATCACTTTTTGTACGATGGCCAAGATAAGCAGCTACGTGAGACAGGGCCACCAAGCCTTCTTAGTCTACGTAGCTGATACAAAGACGAAAGGGAAGGAACTGGATCAAGTTCTTGTAGTGAAAGGATTCCCAGAAGTATTCCCAGACGATCTTCCAGGTGTTCCACCTGAGAGAGAGATCGAATTTAAAATTGATTTAATTCCTGAAGCTAAGCCGGTAGCTAAGGTTCCGTATCGGTTAGTACCAACTGAGATGAAGGAATTAATGTCACAACTGCAAGAGTTATTAGACAAGGGATTCATACGTCCAAGTGTATCCCCTTGGGGTGCACCAATTCTGTTTGTAAAGAAGAAAGACGGTAATATGAGGATGTGTATAGACTACCGTGAATTGAACAAATTGACTATCAGGAATAGGTATCCTTTACCTAGAATTGATGATCTGTTTGATCAATTGCAAGGATCTAGTTGGTTTTCCAAGATTGACTTAAGATCCGGTTATCATCAAGTTAAGGTACGGGAAGATGTACCTAAGACGGCATTTAGAACTCATTATGGACACTATGAATTTGTAGTGATGCCATTTGGAGTGACAAATGCTCCGACAGTTTTCATGGATCTCATGAATAGAGTATGCCGGCCAATGTTAAACAAGTTTGTTATTGTCTTCATTGATGACATTTTGATTTATTCAAAGAATGAAGAAGAACATGCACAACATCTTCATGAGGTACTTAGTACTTTACAGAAAGAGAAACTGTACGCTAAATTCTCAAAATGTGCATTCTGGTTAAGAGAAGTTCAATTCCTGGGTCATGTTGTAAACGCAGAAGGTATCTCAGTAGACCTAACAAAGGTAGAAGTTGTAATGAAGTGGTATCCACCTAAGAATCCATCAGAAGTTAAAATTTCTTGGATTACCAGGCTATTATAGAAGGTTAATACATGACTTCTCTAAGATAGCCATCCCATTAACTAAGCTAACTCGAAAGAACTCAAAATACGAATGGAATGCGGCACAAGAGAAAGCATTCCAGATAGTGAAAGAAAGATTGACACAAACTCTAGTTCTGGCATTGCCAGAAGGAGTAGAAGACTTTGTGGTATACTCCGATGCCTCGAAACTTGGGTTAGGATGTGTTCTAATGCAAAGAAGAAAGGTGACAGCCTACGCCTCTCGACAGCTAAAGACGCATGAAGCAAACTATCCGACGTATGATCTAGAATTAGCTGTAGTAGTGTTGGCGCTAAAAATTTGTAGTCATTTTCTGTATGGAACGAAGTGTATGATTTACATAGACCACAAAAGTCTTAAGTATTTCTTTGACGAGAAAGATTTAAATATGAGACAACGACGATGGTTAGAATTGGTCAAAGATTATGATTGTGAGATCTTGTATCATCCCGGAAAGGCTAATGTGGTAGCCGATGCTCTAAGTCGTAAAGAAGAGCATCATCCTATTCGAGTAAAAGCATATAAGATAGTGATAACTCCTGATTTCATGAGCCAGTTTCGAGACGCACAAATCGAAACATTAAAAGATGAGAATGTTAAGAAAGAAAAAATGGCTGGTCAGGAGAAATTTCTAGAAGAAAACGAGTATAAAGTCAACACTCGATTTGGTCGTATGTGTATACCACGATCAGGTGAGTTTAGAATGAATGGTTGTGATAAGGTTTGAAAGGTTTTCTCAACTCACTAAGGTTTTTAGTATAACCACCCCCTATATATATATATATATGTGTGTGTGTGTGTGTAGGTGGTTTTTTAGTTTACACATTTAAAGTTGGTTTACATTTGATCTTTTTCCTATATATATATATATGTATATAAATATGAAAAAATGGTTATCACATTATCCTTTTCCACTAAGAAGTGGTTTTTCGCTAATAAACGCTAAGAAGTGGGTCAAACGAACTCCGATTGAGCTTATTCCGGCGGCGTTGAAACCGTCTCATCGAACCCTAACCCCCAAAAACCTAACCCCCTCCTCCCGCACCCCCAAAAACCTAAACCCCCCTAACCCCACCCCGAAAAGCCTAAAACCACCACCTCTTAAAAAAAACCTAAATGCCCCCTCCCCACTCCCCCAAAAACCTAAACCCACCCCCAAAAACCTAAACCCCTCACCCCCAACCCCCAAAAAAAACCTAAATCATAAAATCTAAACCCTAAAAGCTAAACCATAAGGCTAAAATCCTAAAATTCAAACGTAAATTCTAAACCTTAAAAGCTAAACCCTAAAATCTAAGATGGTAGAGTTCGACGAGACGGTTCCAACGCCATAGAAATGAGTTCAATCGTAGTTCGTTTGATATCGTTTCTTAGCGTTTTTGTAATTTCTTAGATTTTTTAGCGAAAAACTACATTTTATTTGAACCTCCCTATATATATATATATATATATATATATATATATATATATATATATATATATATATATATAAGTGAGGTTCAAATAAGAAGTGAGTTTTGTCTAAGAAGTCTAAGAAGGAATGTGAACATGCCACTCTTTAAAAATAAATTATAGGGCATTTTGGTAACAAAATACTCTTTATTAAAATAGAAAATAAAATACTAGACATCTCATACTTGCCGTGTAAACCGTAAATCGCCATCTGCCGATCTCTGCCATGAAAGTTTGCCGTCAAACTCTAATTCACACCCTCATGTCTCAATCACGCCTCATAAATATGATATAGTGTCACTCAGTTCAATTATTCCACGATATCATTCTCCCAGTCTCTAAATTTTCAGATCAATCGAAGGTTCCGATAAATCAATGATGGATTTCGAGAATCAGGGCTTTGAAGATGTAACATCCCAAAATTTAATTAACCCAAAGTTTAAGGATTTAAATTACAAAATTCTGAAAATCAAAGCGGTAACGGACCGCTACCAAGCTAGAAACGGTCCACTAGCCGCAATTGACTCGGGAAACAAAAGGGTGACACGTGTATGGTGACTCACCAGAAGAGATTGGGTAGCAGACCGCTACCCAGAACCTTAGCGGTCCGCTACGTGGGCATCACGTTAGACAGCTGGCCAGGGGCGGTAGCGGTCCACTACTGCCTAGCTTAGCGATTCGCTACGGGTTGCGAAGGCAGCCTATAAATAGGTTCATTTTCCGTTCAAAATGAGAGCAGTAACAAACAAACCACCAGTTCACACACACGACTCCCGAGGAGCCTCGAACGACGGATTACAAGCGAGACGGTTACGAGTGCGGTACGCAGAGAGTACGGTTCGAGTGGGAGAAACGTTTAAAGCGAGGAACGAACTTAGGAACTACCTGAGGATAATGTAAGTACAGTGAACCCATACCCTAGACACGTTTATGTGAATTACGTGCTTATATGATATGATTATATGATACGTGATATATGAGATGAGAAGGGTACGAGGTAATGAAGGATTAATCTAAACAGTAAACGAGAATAATGGAGTAGTCACGACGTATTCAAGGGGTGGTGGATACGCCGCTGGTACTTCCTATATGAAAACCTCTTGTGTACTTTGTGATGAAACCATTATGAATGTTTAGGAGTATAGACTAATGAAGGATAAAGAATTATAGTAAACGTACGGGAGAACATCCAACCGGTATGTAGTTATCTGACAAATAAAATGTCCTATTTATGAAAGGGCGGTGTATAAATCTCTCCTAGACTCGTCGCTCTTTCCTGGGTACATCTCTGTTGGAGGTACTGCTCTGGAAGGGAGATCACCCTAGTTTACAATATATGACGAATAAGAATAAGAAATGAAAGCATACCATGCATAACAAATGTGAACACGTGATGAATGTGGATACGTGAATGCATGATGATACGTGTATACATGAATGAGTAGAATGAAAATGAGTCTAAACCTAAAATAGAGTAACGGAATACTCACGATGTGCTAGAATGGTGGTGGATACGCCGCTGGTACTTCTTATATATAAACCCTTTTAATACATCGTGAAGAAACCGTTACCCCCCACCCCACCCCCACCCAAAAACCTAACCCCACCCCACCTACCCCCTCACCCACCCCCTAAAAACCTAAACCCCCACCCCTCCAAAAACCTAACCTAAAAGCTAAACTAAACCCAAAAAACTAAACCCAAAAAATTAAACACAAAAGCTAAACCCACTACTTTTCGAGTTTTTTTTATTTGAAGGAGGACGATGTGGGAAAAAAGTTCTCCGAAGCAGTTTTTTAATTTTTGATTTATTTTTGAGTTATGATTTTTTTTTTACTTTAAATAAGTAGTTTTTTGGTTTTCTCATAAATATTGAGTTTTCTTATGATTTTCCCATATATATATATATATAGCCATTGATTGAGGTTATATATATATATATATATATATATATATAGTAGGGTTCAAATGCTAACCCCATTTTATAAGATAACCATGATAACCTAATCTTAACCATTGATTGAAGTTAATCAATGGTTGATATACTTCGGTGGCATATTTGTTATTATGAGGTTCTTAAAATCATTTAAATTTAATGATATAGGGTAATTTGGGTAGAAGTTAAATTTTTAATTTTAATAACCATAATTAATCATAACATATCCATTAAAACTCTCAATCAATTTATCTATCCTACTAAAACATCTTCCAAAATTATTTGGTTAGTTTTTTTTTTACTAAAATTGGATAAAATATATGCATATTTTATTTTTTCTCTAATCAAATAGTTCGTTTAATCAGTTAACAATTAAAACACGACCAACAACTTTCTTTTATTGTATTAATATTATCTAAAATATATATGTGTGGGTCTTCATAATCATAAAATGATAAGCTTTGTGAAATAGTTCTTCTTCAAATGATTTAAATAGATAAATCTAGTTGTAGGTCCCTGGGCCTCGGTCGAGCAGCGGAAATATACGGATCTGTTTAGTGATTTGTGTGGGAACAAAGAGGAACGAGACAGAGAAAAAACACGAACATAAAGAAGAGAATCAACACAAAAATGATACGTAATCCATAACAACGAAGTCAACTCACATTACATACCGAAGAAGTACACATCTCTCGTCTACGCTCACGGTCGAGGGGCGAGAGAACTCATCCCGCCCGGACACCTCTTGACCTAGTTCCCTGAAGTTCCACCTACAAATGAAGACAAGTCTTCTATTTATAGGGGTAGGAACACTACCTGCGTACTTGGCTAAGTACGCAAGGCATTGGTCATGCGTACTTGCTAAGTACTCAAGGCAAAAGCCTTACGTACTTACGAAGTACGCAAGACCAACTGGTGAACAAGCTAAGTACGCAGGAACACCCTCCTGTGTACTAGCCCAGTACACTGATACATAGAATTTAATCTATAGTTACTAAAACATGCTTCTACACTAGTTTCAATTCAATTGGATCTGTTAACATGGATTTTTTGTTTTGGTGTGGTCTGTTTTTTTTTTACTAAAATTGGATAAAATTGATGTACCGTAAACAGCCAATTACGGTTTCTGGAAGTGCATTTGTGTTTGAAAATCAATTTGTTAGATTTGTTGTTTGATATGTATATGTATAAGAAGAAATCTTTTTTTATAGTTTTAAGTTATTCATGTATTTAACCTGCAGTATTTCACTTTAGTAAAATAGTTATGTAAAAACTGATACATATATGTAATTACTGGTTTGGGCCATCGGTTTAGTTGTTAATGTCTATAGTGGTACATACATATATCAATATATATCAACATATATCTAGACGTGCAACAATTCTTTTGTAATAAGTTTACAGATTGGAAATACTACTTATTACATATATGTATAGCTTAGACGTTACAATGGTTATAGTTTAACATAATCTCCCTATACGTATATGTATAAGAAGAAATCTTTTTTATAGTTTTAAGTTATTCATGTATTTAACATGTAGTATTTCACTTTAGTAAAATAGTTATGTAAAAACTGATACATATATGTAATTACTGGTTTGGGCCATCGGTTTAGTTGTTAATGTCTATAGTGGTACATATATATATCAATGTATATCAACATATATCTAGACGTGCAACAGTTCTTTTGTAATAAGTTTACAGATTGGAAATACTACTTATTACATATATGTATAGCTTAAACGTTACAATGGTTATAGTTTAACATAATCTCCCTAAGACAAGTTATATATTTGTACAACGTGATTATTTTACGTGACAAACTAATTCTTGTAAGTTTCAATAATGTGAACCAATCAAAAATTGAAGTATCATATATGACAAACTAAAATTTATGCAGTGAGTTACAAGAAGGGAAATTGAAAGGAGGAATAGAAGTTGAGGAAGTAAAAGATGAAAGAACCATAAAGTAAGTGCTAAAAATGTAGTACTTAAGAGTTAAAATTCCTTGATACATATATGTAAGAACATAAAAAAATGATTATGTACACTGCATTGTACCAAAAAAGTATATACAAACTATTGATACGTATATGTACTATTTGATCCCAACCCGGACCGGACCTGTGCTACATAAACGCAACACTTGTATTACGTATACGTACCGACTGTGTTACATATACATACCGACATGTGTTACATATACGTACCGACCTATGTTACACATATGTACCGCTGAGGGAATTCCCAAAAATGGCTGATCCATTATTGCAAAGTTGTTATCTAGTAAGAGGGCTTCCTAAATGAAAAAAATCAATTGGACTCGCAAAATATTTAGGTAGGTAAAACAAAGAAATTGAAACATGAGAGTCATTAAAGGATGAAGTAACAACACATCAACACTAGAAACAAATAAAACTACAAAATGGACACACTAAAAACAGTGTTTCGTCCAAGCAAACAAAAAACAAGATTTTTAAAATGACTAGAATGGACACACACATCCCAACTAACTTTCATTAAGTATCACTTTTCAAAACCACATTCAAGCACCTTAAATTGGAATATTATGCACTAAAATAACTAGAATGGGCTAATCCTTTTGTATGATTAACAATGAAACATAATCCGATTGATATTACTTAACCTAAAATTAGTACCGAAAACACTTAAAACTTGAATTTCGAAGAAGAAGATTTGATCATAAATAGCAGAAAACATATATCAATTTCATCACATTTGACTCAACAAACATAATAAAGTATTTCAAACAGCAAATAGAACACTTGAATTACCGTACAAGAACAAGTTGCCCTGTTTCGTTACCTTCACCCCGAACCTCTCCATCAAAGTTAACGTCCTTGGGCGCAACAACCACAAGCTCTCCGTCACTAAATGACGTCGTCGCAAGCTCCGACAGCGGCCGGAAGTATACTTGAAGAAATTGTAGCCATTTCCATAAATTGCAAATAAAAAACTCTCTGATCTAAGAAAATAAAGACGGATCGAGATGGAACGAATCAGTTGTTGATTTTGTTTCGCCATGGATAAATTTTATCGCCGGTCCTTTGTACGGTGCGCAGACAAATATTCTATTTTGTTCCGCCATGGATGATTTTGTTCCGCCACTGTGCGTGGACTTGAAGAAATTTTGTGGCCGATCCTCCGTAGTCCTGCACACCAAAAATAAAGATGGAGTCTACCGGAAGCCGTCCAAAAATCGGAATTTTTACGGGTGTTTAGTCAAATGATTCATATAATTATTTTAAAGGTTTTGTAATTAATACTTACCTAAAAATAATATTGTGCAACTTACTAAAATACTCTTTTGATATTAAAAATAAAGAATTAGATAGAAATTTTCTGGTTGGTTGAAAAGTGGTTATCATAGTTATCAACTAAAAACTTGAACCTTATCCTATATATATATATATATATATGGTTTACACATTTAAACTTGGTTTACATTTGATCTTTTTCATATATATATATATATATATATATATGAGATGTTCAAATAAAAAGTTTAATTTAGCTAAAAATCTTAAAAAGTAATCTCATTCATTTAATTATATGATCAAAAGTAGAGATGTAAGTGTAGTAAAAATAATAGGTGGAATGGTATTTAAGTAATAGTCAATTTTGTTGACTTTTTTCAAATTCCCTCATTTTTTTAAACGTTCATAACTTTTCATAGGACATTATTTTTTTAAAAAATCGAGCATTTTTTTTATCTTTAATTTGAGTATTGTACTGCTATATTTTTTTTGCAAAAACAAAAGCGACACTTAATGAAATTGTGTTACTTTACGTAAATGTACTGGTTTCTTGTAAAACAATACAATTTAACACATTAAAATTTTGGTGGTTTCTTGTAACACAACACAAATTACGTAAATGTGATGGTTTCTTTAAAGTGTGCTACTTTTAGCCAATTATTATGTGCCTAATTTGATAGCATTTTTTAAAAATAAAAATTTAAAGCATCCATACAACAACAAAACTCTTCAGTGGTAGGCAATAAAAAGCTTATGCATCAAGATGTTGTTTTGTGTTGGTTTGATATACTAGTTTTGTTATGCTGGTTTTGTTTGCGTGCTTGGTTAGCTAAGAAGAGCAAGTTACACAATTAACTGTGTTGTTTTGGTGTTGTTTTATAGTAAAACAACACAATTAATTGTTATGTTTGCTGTTGTTTTAAACGCTAAGAAACGATATCAAACAAACTCCGATTGAGCTCATTTCAGCGGCGTTGGAACTGTCTCGTCAAACTCTACCATCTTAGCTTTTAGGGTTTAACTTTTTAAGGTTTACATTTTACGTTTGAATTTTAGGGTTTTAGCCTTATGATTTAGCCTTAGGGGTTTAGCTTTTAGGCTTTAGATTTTATGGTTTAGGTTTTTTGAGGGGGGTGGGGGGAGGGTTTAGGTTGGTGGGGGGGTTAGGTTTTTGGGGGGTGGTGGTGGTGGTTTTTGTCTTTTCGAGGGTGGGGTTGGAGGGGGTGGTTTAGGTTTTTGGGGTGATGGTGGAGGGGGGTTTAGGTTTTTAGGTAAAAAGTGTAAAAAGTCTTTAAAAAACCCCATCACCACCCCCAATAGCCTAAAACCCCCCACCCCAACCCCTCAAAACCTAACCTCCACCCCGAGAAACCTAAAACCTGTTGGATATTAGATTTCCGATCTTCGATAATTTCAACGTTACTATCAAGGTACGATCCAAAGAGTTACACTTTGGGCAAAGAACAAATATATAATATTTAACAATTAAATATTATTCACGAAAGACGGATTTAATAAATGGTGAATAAATATTTAGAGAAATATTTATTGTAGATTGAGATAATTAATCATATGATTGATTAATTATTATTGGATATTAAATGTTAATATCTATATCTATCGGAGATTGAGATAATTAATTATGTGATTGATTAATTATGGGGATTAAATGTTTAAATTTGTTAAACATTTAAAAGATTAGATTTTGCTGATTATTGTTAATTAGTAAAATAGAAAAGGTTAATAATAAAAGAGTTAATTATTATTGGGTATTAAGTATTAATATCTCAAGGCTATGTTGTAAGTTACAGGTTTATAAATATAACATTAACTCTAACCTTAAAACCTAATCAAGTTTTTTAGCCACCACAAGCTTTGGAAAACCCTCTCCCCTCCCTCTCGATATTCCGGCCGGCCCCCCAACACCGCCGAGTCACCGTCCGCTGCCGAGTCGGACCACCACCACCGTCGCAAGCCGTCGCCGCTACCCCTGTCGCGCAGCCCAGCCAATCCGGCCCTACCTGTCGCCGCCGTCGTCCTCTGCAAGTCGAACCAGAGGTAAGCCATGAACCGGTTTTGCGACTGGGAGTATTCGTGTGACGAGCTCGTTCTAGTCATCTAGCGTGACGTTCTTTGTACCCTAGTGTTTCAATCCGGTTGATTCGTCAAAGGTATAAAACCGTAAACACCATTTGGTTGTGTTTTATTTATTTATTTATTATTGTCTAAATACTGTGTAATCGGATCACTGAAAGGAATCCAGATTTGATCTGTTAATGGTATTGTTAAATCGCTTCCGCTAAATATATCTGATTTATTTATTTAAAATGTTTAAATAATAATTGTTTTAAAATTTAAAACTGGTACCATGATTCCCAACAATGGTATCAGAGCCAATTTACGCGCGTTTAGACGTAATTGTTTATTTTAAATCGATCTATTGTTTTATTTGTTAAAACTTTTGTTTGACAAAAGATCGAGCCTTTATCGTTTTGGTTGTGATTGTGTTTGGAACGTCGAGCCCTAGTGACCCATGGCTGTTTGTCATGTTTGTTTCTTTTATTTTTTATTATAAAAGTATAAAAGTTGTAAAACTATCAAGACGAAGATTTGAAGACATGGATTGACAAAGACGGGAGTTTGAAGATAGATATCTTGGACTAAGTGGGAGGCGAAAAGTTTATTTTTATTTGTTGTCCCTTAGACCGGTTCGGTTTTTCGTTTGATGGCTCGAATGAAACCGAACAAACTTACTAGTGGCTCGATGGTTGTTTTGTGTGTTTGTGGTTGATTTAATTATTTAGGATAATAATTAAAACCGCAAATATTTTTATAAAAAACGTTTAACACAATCTTATAAAACGAAGAGAATATTAAAAAGGTTTAAAATTTCTCAGAAAGGTAATTAAATAAAAGTAGTTTTTATTTAAAAGTAAAACAAGTTTTTAAATTTAATTATTTTATTTAAATTAAATAAAGGTTAATTAGTTTAAAATTTAGTTCATGAATAACGACCAAATTAGATTAAATAAGGTATTTAAAATTGGACCGTGTCGAGTGTTGAAAAGTGTTTCACGAACTTATATATTTAGTAAAATTGGTTTACTAAAATTTGCACGACTTATTTCATGCTATGCGTCGTCCAAAATGTTTTTGACCCTTAACCAGTAAATTAAAACATTAAAGAAATCCCAATTGTTAAAATCGATATTTTAGCGCCACCCTTAAATATGACACTTCAACTAAGCTAAAAACGTCAATGTTAGCGAATTACCATACATTCGACGCCATGGTTTTAGTTAAAGGTAGGATAGCGATTCCTAAGTCACTTAGGCCGAGACTACAGTTTCAATTGAAGGACAAATATCACTTAAGTCGTTAAAGCGGGCGTAATTGAGGGAAACTTATCTAAGCTTGACCTTGCTTGTCATGCCCCTAAAACCGAGAGTTGTACAGTTGATACAATCGGTAATCGTTGCCTACCTGTCTAGCTATACCGGTGAAAAGTGCTTAGCCATTCACTGTAACATAGTAAACCGGGATCTTATTCTTAATTATAAATATTTTTGTCTTTGGGTCATTAATATAATTAAGATAGTTAAAGCATGAAAATACTAAAATTTAATTGAATTTTGTAGATTGCTCTGTCTGCTGATGTTGTTATCCTAGAGAGTCTTAACGATATTCTTAAAATCAAACTCGATGGAACAAACTTCTTGGGATGGTACTACAGTCTTAAGAAAGTCCTTAGATATAACAAGAAGATTCATGTTCTAAAATACCCTGTACCAGAACATCCACCTGGAGATGCTGAGAAATTTGTTCTAAAGGCTTGGAACAAATTTAGGGATGATACATCTGATATATCAAACCTTATGCTAGCATCTGTTAGTCTCGGGATTCGAGCTTCAATCCGGCACTTATCAGCTTATGACAAGATACGTAACTTGAAGGAGAGATACCATCAAGATTACAATAAGGATCCTTCTCACTATTTGATGACATACATTAAAGACGAGGCTTTGGAGAATTCGGATCATGCCATGATCATGAGAAAGTTGGTGGCAGACCTCGAGAATGCACGTGTTCCGATTGACGATCACTTGGCTATTAATATGATTATTAATGACACATTTGATGACTACAGAGTTAATAAACTCCTAGCTAGTCATTTTTGACGAGCTAAGATATTTCATCTCATGGTAAGCCAAAGTTGAACCTGAGGATGCTTTAAAAATGATTCAGTTTGTTGATCAACTTGAGAGGACTGGGGTTTATCCAAGTGATGACATCATTCGAGCTATGTTCAGTGATGGTCTCCACTTATCCTTCACAAGCAAAAAGGTACCGGTAGAGACTGTCGAAACCAGGGAAAAGGGCAAAGCTATTGGTGAGATCAAGGCTGAGATCTCTAAACCCAGGTGCCGTGTTAGAGAAATGCCCGAAGCTACTGTTGCTAGAGAATGCTTCAAAGCATATACTCCTGGTATCTAGGCAACTTTTCATTGTTTCTTTATCGCTTAAAAGTTAGACTTTTAACGTACGCAAACTGGCCTTTTGAAGAGGTAAAAGAAAAGAAGGAAAGGAAAAAGAAAAAAAAAAAGACGGACACAGCTTGAAGATTACTTCAAGTTGTTGATTACACCATTTGATGATGTTATTTTATTTTTGTTTAGAACAAATTTAAATTCCGGATTTATTTTCTTTTGAATATTGCTTGATTATTTTAAGTATGACTTATTTAAATCCGTAATGCATTATGGTTGTTGCCTACTATGAATTGAGAATTCATTACTATCTGATTGACATAAAACATTAAAGACATGTGAGACATGTTATTCAAGTCCATTAGATAACTAATTAGATCGGATCTAATAGATATCATGAAACATATTAAGTCCTGTAAAAGATATATATGAGATATAAATGTTTACATACGACTTTATGATTGAAATAGTTTCAATAAAATTCCTCTAGAAAAGATCTTATAAGATAAGATATAAAAGAGTAACAAGAGTTATCACTACTATAAGACTAAGTAGTTAGTCATACAAAGCAGCTTCACAAGATCCAAATCACTAGCCTTGAACCATAAGGTTCATCTAGAACAGGTATGAAGATTCATATGGGATATGAATATAAAAGAAACCTATGAACAAATAAGGATAGGATGTTATGAACCCCTATACGAAATAGTTTCGTCTGTTGCCTTAATAAATACTTCAATAAGATTGAAACTATTCATAACCGTAATATACCTGATTCTTGAACTAGAAACAAGTGTTGTTTAAAGTTATGAATAAAGAGTATTATTCAATTGCATAGACATAAAATTTCATATACAGACAAGGATCAGATCCTAGAAATTTATAAATGTTTATCATAAACAAAAGATGTGATCTTTTGCATTTGATATCATAAACAAAAGATGAGATCTTTTACAATTGATAAGTATATGAAAGAAAAGAGGAGATCTTTTACAACAGACACTAAGGATCATACGATGAAAGAATGAGATTCTTTAGTTAAATCATCCTATGATGATCCAAGCACACAATCCATTTATGACAAATAAAGATTTGATCAGACTACAAATGAATGAGATTCATCAAGATGTAGAAGTTGTTTTAGAAACAACAAATGGATCGTTAATACTAGAAGCCTAACAGTTATCAAAGGTTGAAAAATTAGGAATTGGATTCCTAGTATCCTTAAAAGTATACGGATTACAAGTTTTGAAAAGTTGTTTAAACTAATCAAAATCAACATGTATTATGAATACTATAATGTTCTTGTAATAAATTAGCTTCAAGAAACGTATAGAAGTCTGGACATGTCTGAGAACATTGAAACTGATATGATCATTTCAAATTAGATTTAATAATATAGATGCAAAGGCCGGTAGGAGTGAATACCTACAACAATAAGAATGTGTAAAAGACACATTATTAAGAGAAGTGTATGGTGATACACAGAAAACCACAAATAGGGATAATAAGTGTTATCATAAAGTGTCTAATGATACACAAAATAAATAGGGGACAATAAGTGTTATCATGGAATGTATAGTGATACATTAATGAAATTACGACTTATATTTTAAAACATATCATTGAAAGATAAAGTATTTTTAGAATATCAAATTTTAAAGCTAACATTGATTGCATTCATATATATGTGATATATAAGAGGGAAAGATTCTAAAGTAAGAATCGTAGCAATCTATTAACATTAATAAAGATGTCTTAAATGTTTTGTATGACAAATCAATAAAGACATATACCGTTAACATTTCTGTTAACATTATCCATAACCCATAATAATTGGGATAAGATGAAAATGAAATGGTTCATATAGTTTCATCTAAAACGATAATGAGCGTTGTCAATATTTTTCATAAGATAAAAGAACTTTGAAATCCAGTTATGACGAAAGAAAGAAAAGGGATAGTGCTTGAGAAGCACATGATGGTGATCATAAAGTGTTATGATGAGACAATGCTATCTTATTGGATAAGATGCTAAGAGTACCAACTTTGACTATCAAGAAGGGTTCTTGGAACAAAGTCATAATTAGTTATGACAACCTATTAGTCAAACAAAACGATCTTAAAGGTTAAGATACAAACACCATGAGATGATCATTGAGAATGATTACATGATACATCAACATTACCTGATAATGATTATGATACATCAACGTTATCTGATAAAAAAGTTTCATTAATAACATTTGCACAAACATGAGATGTTGTGACCTGGAAACATTAGAAGATAGTATTCTGAAAGTGTTTTCAGATAACTTCTAATAGTTTAGAAAGAAGTTCCAAAAGAGAGTTTTCCTTCATTAAGTTTCATTAATGGGATCATGAAACTTAAGACATCATGATAAAACAAATTCACACAAATCAATATCTAGCTGACCCATTCGCTAAACCTATACCTCAATTTGTATGAGGAGCATGTTGATAGGTGATAGAAATGCTAGACTTGAGTTTAATTTGTTAGTATTTAGTGCGTTTCGAACAATATAGAAACATTGGTATTTTATATTGGCTTAATGGTTAAGTGCATTATAAATAGATGTTTTTATGATTTGATATTTTATACGTTTTAGAAATCCTTGAATATGTAGATTATTCTAAATGTTCGTAGTCGATCAGATTCATGGGAATCAGTCTGAACGTAAGACTATTGTGAATCGGATGGTTGGTTCATTATGAATGAAATACCAAGAAGTTGGTGACCATATTCACAGATAATTATTAGAGAATAATTATTTAACGTAACTCGCTTCAAAACTATCTTCATAGATCAAAGTCTTAAGAAGTTTTGAATATGGTAAGATCTATTGATCCTTCGACCTGAGGCACGCACTAGAACTAACTTTGATTAAAGTTTATTCCTTGTTCTTATCTAACGCTGTACTTTAACCGACAGTAATAAGGATATGATCAGGAGTAATATGAAGTTAAGTGAGAGTTGTACGTGGCCAAAGGAATTCTGTTATCCTTTAATTAGGATCTGAACATTCTTAGTGGAACTTTCCCCTATATATATATAGGGGAGGGATATTCTAAGAAGGCTAAAAAGTCTTTTAAAAACCCCACCACCACCCCCCAAAAGCTTAAACCCTCCTAAACCCCCCCACCCTCCCCAAAAAAAATCTAACCCCCACCCCACCTCGACCCGAAAAACCTAAAACCTGTTGGATATTAGATGTCCGATCATTGATAATATCAACGTTACTATCGAGCTACGATCCGAAGAGTTACACTTTGGGCAAAGAACAAATATATAATATTTAACAGTTAAATATTATTCACGAAAGACGGATTTAATGAATGGTGAATATATATTTAGAGAAATATTTATTATAGATTGAGATAATTAATCATGTGATTGATTAATTATTATTGTATATTAAATGTTAATATCTATATCTACCGGAGATTGAGATAATTAATTATGTGATTGATTAACTATGGGGATTAAATGTTTAAATCTGTTAAACATTTAAAAGATTAGATTTTATCGATTATTGTTAATTAGTAAAATAGAAAAGGTTAATAATTAAAGAGTTAATTATTATTGGGTATTAAGTGTTAATATCTCAGGGGATAGGTTGTAAGTTACAGGTTTATAAATATAACCTTAACTCTAACCCTAAAACCTAATCAAGTTTCTTAGCCACCACAAGGTTTGGAAAATCCTCTCCTCTCCCTCTCGATATTTCGGTCGGCCCCCACCACCGCCGAGTCACCGTCCGCCGCCGAGTCACCGTCCCTACCGCCGCAAGCCGCCGCTGCCCCTGTCGCGCAGCTCGGCCAAGCCGGCCCTACCTGTCGACGCCGTCGTCCTCTGCGAGCCGAACCGGAGGTAAGCCATGAACCGGTTTTGCGACTGGGAGTATTCGTGTGACGTGTTCATGTGACGAGCTTGTTCTAGTCATCTAGCGTGACGTTCTTTTTACCCGAGTGTTTCAATCCGGTTAATTCGTCAAAGGTATAAAACTCTAAACACTCTATGGTCGTGTTTTATTTATTTATTTATTATTGTCTACACGCTGTGTAATCGGATCACCGGAAGGAATCCAGATCTGATCTATTAATGGTATTGTTAAATCGCTTCCGCTAAATATATCTGATTTATTTAAAAGGTTTAAATAATAATTGTTTTAAAAGTTAAAACTTCTACCATGATTCCCAACAAACCCCCCCACCCCCAAAAACCTAAATCCTAACAAAAAAACTCTAAAAAGCCAAAAAAGTCGTATAAAAACATCACCACCACCCCAAAAGCCTAAACCTCCAACCCACCCCCCCTAAAAAAAACCTAACCCCCACCCCACCCCCCAAAAGCCTAAATACTAAAAGCTAAACCCTAAGGCTAAACCATAAGGCAAAAACTAAACACTAAAATCTAAACCCTACAAACTAAGATCGTAGAGTTCGACGAGACGGTTCCAACGCCACCGAAATGAGTAAAATTGGAGTTCGTATGAGCCGGTTATGAGACTTTTAAACCACTTTTTTGAATTTTTAGCGAAACCTCACACTATATATATAGGATTTGGTTCCCCTATCAAGTGTAATTTGGCTAAAAAGTCTAAAAAACAATCTCATCTATTCAATTAGATAATTAATGGTTGAGAATTTTGTGTAGGAAATTAAAGGGGGAAGGGCATTTATGGAAGACCCATAATTGTTCACTTTTTTAAATTCTCTCACTTTTTTTAAACATACATAACTTTTTCATACGAACTTATTTTTTTTTAAATAACACCATAAAATCGAGTGTTTTTTTACCTTTAATTCGAGTATAGTAATACTATATTTTTTTATAAAAAAGACTGACACTATACAAAATTATGCTATTTTACGTAAAATGTGTTGCTTTACACAAATTGTGCTGTTTTATGGAAAATCAAACCAGCACAAACAAAAATATCAAAAAAGCACAAATAAACAAGCACAAAAATAGCAAACTAGCACAACAAAAATAGCAAACTAGCACAACAAAAATATCCAGCTAGCACAAAGACAGCAAATCAACACAAAAACAGCAAACCATCATAGTTACTAGCACAACCAACACAAACAAACTAGCACAACAACAATGTGTCTTAAAAAACAAACCAGCACAAATAATGAGAACAAGACAAACTAGCACAATAATTAACACAAAAACCAGCACATGTGATAAATAAAATGAACAAAACAACACTAAATAAAGCAAAAACAGCACAAAAATGAGCAAAGTAGCACAATGTGATTTAAAAACAGCACAAAAAACACCTCACACGGATTGGAGGTTTTGTTGTACGACAGGTTTGGAGTAGGTTTTCTTGTAATGTAGGATCGGATGTGTAACTAGCTTTCTCAAGTACTTCTCTAAACCCATTATTCTCTGCTCAACAAACTCTTGCTCTTGCATAAATTACCTCTCTGGAACACGCTTATCAGGCCCTCAATGGGATAAAATATCCTCGGTATGATTCAAAAAACAGCACAAAACGCCTCAGTGGTCGGTATTTCCACAAACGGCAAGGAAGAAGAGAGAGGATGGTGATGTTGACTACCGACTCCGTTTGAGATGACGTTAGATCTGGATGATGGATTGTTATCGCTATCCCTATTGTTGTTATTATCGTCATTGTCAAGAGCCGGAGATTCCATTTCTCTGTGGGATACGTGTAGTTGAGCTTCTTTTGAAACACCCTATTTATCTTACTATTATTTTATCAGAGTTTATTACGAAAAACTAGTCCCAGATTAACAAAACCTTGTCGTAATGGCTAAGGTAAAATTTTCATTTATAATAATATGGTTTTACAAAGGATAATAATAATTACATTATCCTATATAGGGATCTTCCAACTCTGATCAGCCCTGTCCATAGGAAGCTTTATTCCACGTGCTTCTTTCCTGCAGTGTTTGGAAAACGTTTTTGAATTAGCTTTCGCTAAGTAAGTCACTGCATCGTTCATTTTATTATGAACCCTTTAGGTTCTTTATTGTTCAAGTTTTTTGGGGCTCTCGAGCCCACGTGACCATCTCCGGACGTACCTCCGACCACGCTTTGGTATATTTTATGGGTATGCTAACCCCCTCGTAACCATCACAGGCCTCTTCCTCCGGTCCGAGAATTGGCAAGGTCCTTATACTCGTCAGTATAGGCATCCTTGCATTTGTCACGAAGACTCATTTATTCCTCAGCCAGATAGGCTTTTACTCTTTCAGCCCCGAATGCCTAGAGTTTACTCTTTTAGCCCCGAAGGCCTAGAGTTTCCTTTTCCTTTTCTTTTCATCTTTATTTATTGAGATCCATCTTATAGGCCGGGTATCTCATTTCAATTGGGACCTTGAGTATCTTTGACTCACAGCCTCCCAAATGTATCAAGCAATTGTTTTCATTTCATGTATATGCTTGATTTATTCACCAACCAGTCCTTAGCGTTAAAACTTCATAACGATTTTTTCGTGACGTATCAGAAGGGTTTATATATAGGAAGTACCAGCGGCGTATCCACCACCCCTCTGACACTTCGTGAGTACTCCGTTATTCCTTCTTAGGGTTTAAACTCGTTCCATTATTCTCATTCATGTATACACATATCATCATATGTATCAACTATTCTTTACCTTAAAACGGGTTTTTGGGGGTGGGTTAGGCTTTTTGGTTTTGTTTATATTTTTGAAGGGGTGGGGGTTTATGTTTTTAGGGGGTGGGTGGGGTGGGGGGATAGGTTTTGAGGATGGGTTGGGTTTTTGGGTGTACTTCACATATGCAGTAGGAGTTTTTTGGTTTTCTCATGAAAATGAGTTTTGAAATATAAAAATTGATATAAATGCAATGTTTATTCATCTCTCAAGAAATTTATAAAAAAAAATATGAACAAATTTCGTTTATTTAAACAACCTACATATGTGTAATTCATATGTAGGATGTGTAGGTTATTTTACCTACACATAATCTACACATGTGTAGTTAAACTTTTAAATGTATAAAAACATATTCAAAAAATTGTTTGATGGGTTTTTATGTATATAAACATGCATATTTATATGTATGAAGTACAAATTAAAAAAAAATAGAAATCATGGATCAAGAAATTAAACGATTTAAGTTTGTTCTCGCAGTAATTTAGTGTTCTGTAACGAAACTTTCCCTATATATATATATATATATATATATATATATATATGGAAATGTTAGAAAAGAAACCCTATTTAGATGAAGAAAACCCACTAAACCCTTTGAAAAAAATTAGACAATTTTTTTAAAAAAATTGGGATTGATTATTTATATAAAAAAAAGGCTCGGTCGCAAAAACAAAGCGCTGAATAAAAATAAAAATAAAAAATAACAAAAATCAGCGTTTTTTTTTCTTACATATGCATACGTCAGCAATTCCATATGTAAAAAACGTCATATTTAAAAAAAAAAACACTCGGCGCTTTTTTTTTTTACCAAAAGTGATTAACCAATTTATATATATATATATGAAAAGGATCATGTGTTAACCAATTTTTCATGTGTAAACCATTTAACCAAATCTAGGCCATTCATTTAATTTTACATATTTTATTTAGTGGCCAATATTTAATGTTGACTTTCTAATTTAGTGAAGAAATTAACAAAATATTTTTTCATGCAAAATTCCGGCGACTACAAAAATACAAGTTACAGAAATATGAATTCCGACCAAAAAATGTTACAAAATGTTCAATCTTTGATTCTTTTTTTTTTCTTGTTTCTTGTTTTTTGCTTTGTTTTCTTTGATGTTTGGTCCAAGTATTTTGTAATCGATTACTATCTATTACATATATGTAAAAAGATATTACATATATGTTATAAAATGTTACGTATATGTAATATGGTATTACTTAAATATAATAATAATAACATAATTTTACATATATGTAATACCTCGTTACATATATCTAATACCGTATTAAATATATGTAATATCTCATACGTATAAGTAATACATTTACATATATCTATCTATTTAAAGTTATGCTTAACATTTGATTAGATTATGTTGATTTTCTTGGTCATATACTAGTGAACCTCCACCTATTTTAATGATTGCGGCGAATGGGAAAGGGCATGCTTTTACACAAAGAGTGTTCATATATTAGTGAACCTCCACCCATTTTAATGATTGCGACGAATGGGAAAAGGAATGCTTTTACACAACGAGTTAAGACAATTGACATTGTATATATCTCACTAAAATATTATGATGAAATTGTACCAAATATACATTTTATAGTTTAAAGAATATATGTATTAATTTTATGTATTTTTTGGTAAAAATTGATAATATAAAATACGATTACATTACATATGTGTTCATATTACATATATGTAATATCAAGTTACATTTATGTAATTGTTCATATTAGGAACATCCCATTAACATTTATGTAAATTTTACCTATAATACTGCAATTTCAATGATCTCACATTAACATAATCTGATTTTTAATACAATTTAATACAATACTAAGTGAAGTGAGCATGAAAACATGGTGTGAATGGGGCTTTTTTAGGGGTGGGGGGGAGGAGGAGATTCAAATATATACATGTGTGTGTATATATATATGTATATGTATAGGAAAATGGATTTTTTGGTTGTGTTTTGTTTTTTTTTGCATGCACAAATTAGATAAACACGTTAACATACGGGGTTTTGGATGAACAATATTGTTTATATTCATATTACATATATGTAATATCAAAATTCTGGACGTTTGGATGAGCATAAATTTAAAAACAATAAAAAATTATATAACAAAACTGTACACGAATTAAAAAAACGCTCTATTTAATTGTGTAATTTTATAAAAAAATGATATTGTTTAAAAAAGTTATTAGTGTTCTAAAAAAGAGTGGGGTTTTTTAGAAAAAAGATAAGGGGAATTTTCAACATATATATTTATGTTTATATTACATATATGTAAGTGTTAGTTACATATATGTAATAAAATACGTTTAAATTTTCTTTTTTTACGTAGCAAGACTATAATAGAATTAAAGATAAAAAAATGCTCGTTTTTATACTATAATTTTTGTTAAAAAATAATGTTGTATGAAAAAGTTATGAATGCTTAAAAAAGTGGGGGGAAATTTGAATACATGAAATCTTTAATTATTAAAAATGTGAGAGTGTTGTATTTACCAATATACCCTTTTAATTAAAGTAAATGATTAATGATGTGTCTTTTTCTTATTGGATTATTTGGTTTACACATGAAGGGGTGATTTACATTTGATCCCTATCTTATATATATATATATATATATATATATATATATATATATATATATATATATATATATATATGGTAGGGATCAATTGTAAACCATGTTTTCATTTGTAAACCAATAAACCTAATGAGAAAAAGACACATATTAGTTTTTTTCTTTATTTAAAAGGGGTATTTTGGTAAAATAAAACATTCCCCACCTTTTTTAATAATAAAAATTCCACCAATTCAATTTCCCCCTCATGTTTTTAAACATTCATAACTTTTTTATAAAAATTACACCATTAAATAGAGTTTTTTTTATCTTTAATTCGAATATAGTGTTTTTAATTTTTTTTTTGAACGTCAGTTACTACATTTACGTAACGAACAATTACATGCATGTAAATATAAACATAAACATAATTACTTTTCTTTAAAAAATTTAAAGATTTTTTAATTAGTGATTTTTAGTTTTCTAACTAGTAATTTTTAGTTTTCTAATTAGTAATTTTAATTTGATTTTTAGTTGAAAACCACAATGGTGATTCTTAGTTTTCTAATTAGTTTTCTTTTAAAAAATTATACAAATTTGTTAATTTTTTAAACATATATGTAATTTTTCATATTATATAAAATAAAAATTATATATGTGTAATATAATATTACACATATGTAATATCATATTACATATATGCAATATCTTATTGTTACATATATGTAGTATCACATTACATATATAGTATCATATTACATGTATGTAATGGAACAAAACAAAATAAAAAAACATCAAGACAAAAAACGTCATTGAATAAAGTTGTTTATGTATAAATGTTTACGTGATTCTTATAATTCTCTATTTAAAGTTTATTTTGTATTGGATGAGCGTTATCTTCATTTTTATTTTTTTGGTTAATACAAATCTACATAGTTTATTTAAAAGGTATTGAGATTTTTAAATTATTACGTAGAATGAAACTTCAATTTAAATAGCCAATCTGAAAAAAAAAACTAGATCAAAAATATAAATACGACGATAATTGATCTCGTGGTTCAGGGTTTTTCGATGAACAATATCATGTATATTCATAATACGTGTAAAAAAGCTGGATCACAAATATAAATAGAACAATAACCGATCTTGTGGCACTGGGCTGAAACAATTATGTGATTCTCTATTTATAAGGCATTGAGATTTTTAAATTATTATGTATAATGAATTTTAAATTTAAATATCGATTACGTAAAAAAAAATTGGATAAAAAATATAAATAAAACAACAATTGATCTCGTGATTCAGGGTTTTTGAACGAACAATATCATTTATGTTCATATTACCTATACAACAATAAAAAAATATTATAGTAAAACTATACTCGTATTAAAGACAATAAAGCGCTATATGTTATGTTGTAGTTTTTTTTTCATAAAAATGATATTGTATAAAAATCTATTTGTGTTCTAAAAAATAGAGGAGTTTTTGAAAATTAAGGAAAAGTTTGAACACTTACATTTATATTACATATATGTAGGTGTTTGTTACATACATGTAATAAAAAACCTTAAAAAAAGTAAAAATAAAAAAATCCGAGACTATAACCGAATTAAAAAAAAAAGTTTGTTTTTATGGTATATTTTATTTTAAAAAAATAACAATGTATAAAAAAGTTGTTAAAGTCTAAAGAAAAATGGGGGAATTAGTTTTAAAAAAATTAATTAAAAAATTGATAGTCACAATGACTCTTATACCCCCTAAACAATCTCAGCCACTCATTTCTAAAATAAAAAAATCAAAATTAATCTCATCCACTAATTATTATATGTTAAATTAATTTAGTGGCTCAAAATTGGTTTTTTGGTTTACACAATAAAATTGGGTTTACACAAGATCTTTTTCATATATATATATATATATATATATAGGAAAATGATTTTATGTAAACCATTTTTTCATGTGTAAACCATTAAACGAAATCTGGACCATTTATTAATTGTTACATATTTTATTTTAGGACTCATATTTAATGTTGATTTTTTTTTAAAATGTGTGGTTGATATTGTTTAAGGGGTATATTTATCTTAATACCCCATAAACAATATCAACCACACATTTTATATATATACTAGTTTAGGTCCCGTGTCTACACACGGGGTGAAAAATATTAATATTAAAATTTTTTAAATCTTTATGTATATATATTTCACAGGTGTAAAAATATATTACATATACTACGGATATAAACAAACTCAAAATATGTAAAAATTAATATATAATTAGGTTTCGAAAATACGTTAATTACTATTTAATGTAATTTCATTTTCAACTACTATTTGATTGAAATAAAAGTTACATAATTAAATTTTAAAGTTTTCTTATAATAAGGGATAATTTAAAATAAATGTGTTGTATTAGTCAAATTAATACTTTCTTTAAATATATATTATTATTTGAATATAGAATTGCATTAAATAAGAGAGAGAGAGCCGGAAAAAAAATAATAAGATCGAATGTGAAGAAGACACGTGACAGTAAAAAACCTTTATTTATTATAATGAATATATTCTAGTTTCCCTTGCTTCCTGGCCACTAAAAGATAGAAGATTTCAGTGGGATCAAACAAGTGGGGTAATAAAGTGACAGAACATGCTTCTTTATAAGAATTTAATATACTCGAACCAACTACAACTTACTGATTTATTATATTTATGAAATAATTTAAGTTATTCATGTGTCATGTTGTATAAAACTATATACATCATATTCAAAATGTAACACTAATTATGTCTGAGCGTTGATTATGTCGAATTATGTCTATCTATAAATTACAGCTTTTCAAAAGTGTTGTGAAATAAAAAAATATAAAGGTATAGTATTCGGATAAAAATGTTATATATATAGGGAGATAATCATTACAGAACATCACGTATGTTTATACACATAAAAAATAACTAATTAAACTAATTTTTTCATAATTTAAAATTTTTAACTGCTTACCTACACACGTGTATGTTATATACATTGAACATTTTCCGTATTTTTTTTTCTGAACTTAATGATAGATGAATAAAAGTTACATATCAATAAGTTTTCTATATATTAAAATTTTTTAAAATTAAAAAAATAAAGTACTATTTTTGTTTCGCGTAGTATCATAATATTTAGTGATTACATAAAACCCTCCCATGTGCGTGTATATATATTTTGTAGCGTATTAAATTTTTTTATATAAATTATACTGTTTTATTCAAATAGCTAGTGTATAACCTTTTAGTAATATAATATTATTTTCGATTCATGTATTAATTATGTAGAGAATTTAAATAACAGGCAAATTATATTCTAAAGTATTAATTATTTCTCTCAATCCAACCAACCATATCTACACTAATATACATATTCATTTTGAACTTTGTTATGTTATTCCATAATTTTAAGTTAACCTCACTGTTTCCTATTTTTGTTTTGTGTTTTAAGCATTTAAACAAACTGGAGCATATATAGTGATATAATTTTGATAAACTTTTTATGTAAAATACATAAAATATGTAAAAAATTCCAAAGATATTTAAAGAAGGTTGAAGTGTCATTATAAAAAAAGGTAGTGCTCTGGAAACATGCAGGCAAACTGATTGGGGTTATGTTTATGAATGACTCAGCACCACCAGCTGCTGGGTGGGTCTGGGTTGGGTCAAGTGGGGGTTGGAGTCACTGTACGTCGAACTGGACCTCTACTTGTCTCTTTGTTCCACCCAACACATCACATGTTTTCCACCTTTACACTTTTCCTTCATGTTTAATATTGGGTTTACCAAATTATCCAAAGTAATTTCTTTTTCACATGCTTAACAGTGTGGCCGGTGAAAGAAATTTTAGAGAAAAATACGAAAATGGACATTTGACCAAGAAAATATTTAAAAATGGACATCCTTATTTAGTCTACTGTTTCATGGACATTGTTGTTACGAAAAGGCTAAAGTCGGCTAAGCTAGCCATCTAAAATTTACGTGCCAATATTCCATTTGCCAGAGTACGAGCCAATAAGCATGTCACACGTGGCAGGCTTAGCCGTCTAATGCATTTAGCCGTCTAAATAAACAGTTATTGCCGTCTATTAGACGGCTAAGCCTCCTAAAATTTTCAAAAAATGTTTTCGGAGGCTAAGCCGTCTAATAGACGGCTATAACTGTTTATTTAGACGGCTAAAACTGTTTATTTATACGGCTATAGCCGTCTATTAGACGGCTAAGCCTGCCATGTGTCGCCATATTATTGGTTCGTACTTTGACAAATGGAATTTTGGCACGGAAATTTTAGCCGGCTAGCTTAGCCGTCTTTAGCCGGCTGTCATGACCAATGTCAATAAAATAGTAGGCTAAATAAGGATGTCAATTTTTGAGTATTTTCTTTATTAAATGTCCATTTTTGTATTTTTTCCAATTGTATGTGATACGCTATGACGCCAACTTGGCAAATAAATGTGATTATCGAACATTCTACTAATTCCCGTGTTAATGAAGGAGCAAAGATGATGGTGGATAAGGTAGATTAAATATTATAAGTATAAAAACCCATCAACTTTATCTTTATCGAATTTTTACTTTTGAATTCCTCGGATAAGATCATTGTTATAACGTCTCACTAGTAAGGTAGTGATCATCTCTTCTCGTCACTAATCATGGTCGGGATCACTCGGGATCACCATAACTCCTCCCTAATTCTTTTTTTTGGTAGGGATCACCAATTACTTGTCTTAGGTCAAGGTAGAGATCACATTTACAAATTCTCCTAATCTTGACACGGATCGCCAACGGTTTTTTTTCTCTCAAAACTCTCTATAGAGTATTCAAGTTTAGTAACCCTTATCCTTGAGACATCATCCCTTTAAATACCTGTTTGTAGCGATATGTTGTAATACCCCAAAATCCAAAGGGAAACAAAGCTCGAGAAACAAGAACGACACTAGCCCAAAAGTCTATGGTTAAAAATGAAAATTTGAGAAAAAAACCTCTGTGGCGGACCGTCACCGATGGTAACGGTCAATTAGGAGTCATGGTGGATTGTCACGAGGGATTGTAGTCCATTACGGGTTGAGGAAGAATTAGACAGGAGAATGGTACGTGTCTAGTGACTTATGATTGTGATATGACATGCGGAAACCCTATGATAGACCATCACAGAGTGTAACGGTCCGTTATGGGACATGACAGACTGTCATGGTAGGAAACGGTCTATTACATGGTCAGAAAGTACTTGGCGGCTAAGGCAAAGTAGTGATGGACCGTCACCAGCGGTAATGGTCCGTCACAGACCCAAATTATTGCCTATAAATAGATGATTTTAGCCGTTCACTTGGAATAATCACAAACACCATACACACAATGAGAACGTTTAAGACAAGCTAGTGCGGTGTGATTGTGGGTATGAGTCGGATCCGGATAGACGTTTAAACGAATGAATGAACGTAGAAAAGTGTAGAGGTTATCGTAAGTACATAGGACCCGTACTTCATCTTGTTTGCTTATGTGATTATGTGTTTAGTATAATGCTAATGTACAGGCAATGATAATATGTGATGAAAAGGTGTGTATATGATATAAACGAATCTAAGCTCTAAATCCAAATAAAGGAGTATTCACGGGGCATTAAAAGGGTGGTGGGTATATCGCTGGTACACCATATATATGTGCTCTTTAATGTATCAGGAATAAACCTTTTTAAGGAATTAGGGTGAGAACTGGTTTCAAAAACGTGTTAAGAATACATGCTAACTATATGTGACAAAAATGTGAATACGTGATGTGAACGAGTCTAAATCCTTAAATCAATTAACAAAGTATTCACAAAGTGTCTAAGGGGTGGTGGGTACGCCACTAGTACACTATATATGTAGGATCGGTAAATACAAGATGGTTCTATTCTAGTTGAGATTGACGGAAACAATCACAACCTTATCAAAGTAAACAAGTAGACGAGAAGAATACTGATAAATGCAATTTGTATTAAGCTTCAAGTGTTACAAGATTACAGAGAAAAATCTTAAGCAAAAAGTACTTTTACAATGAATCTAAGTACTACTTATATAGTAACTTAGAATCAAGACAGACCCTTGATTCTAAGGATCAGATCTAACACAGACCGTTGATCTTGTATTGAAGCTATTCTACATATACAGACAATAATAATAACTACAAAGGTTAACTTTATTCAAACGCCTTCTTTGCATCATTGCTTTAATACTCAAAAGGAGAGTCGTTGTCTTTTATTGTCTTATGCCAATGACATTCTTTCTGCGTGGAGTGTGTCAGTGTAACAACAGAAAGTTGTCAGTGGTATTGGTTGCTTTATCAAGAACAGTCAGCTGCAACGTTTGATCTTCAGTGAGAAGGCTATCAGCTGCAACTTTGATCTTCAGTGGATAAGGCCTATCAGCTGGAACTTTGGTCAGCAGCAGATAAGGCCTATCAACTGCAACTTGGTCAGCAGCAGATAAGACATATTAGCTGCAAGTTTTGGTCAGCAGCGGATAAAGCCTATCAGCTGCAACTTTGTCGATCCGAAGCAATCTTTGAGATCAACAACATTTGTACTTAGAGAATTTTGTAGCCATCAGTCTTTATTTCTACAAACTCTCCCTAGACTGATGCTACCAAAACTCTCTTACTGCTTTTTGTTGCTGAAGCTTTTGCATGTGGCTGACAATTCTTTCAACCTCATATCCTCTCTGGTCCTTGCTGGGATTGTTAAGAGGAAGCTCAGATAGAGTCTTAATGTCTTTGCTGGCCATTTTGAAGATAGCTTTGCTTGAACATCTCATCTTCTGTCCTTTAACATCTGTCAATGTGAACTCATCCTTTTCAGCATTGTAGGACCAACTGATGAATGGAGAGTGGGATTGGAAAGGTTTGAAATCAATGATTTCATCTCTGCTGGGGTTGAAGTGATGTTTGATTGCCAGCACCAGATGTCTTCCACCTTCATTCATAGGCTCATTGACTTCACCCAGCTCCATCATTCTTCTTAGATTAGAATCTGGAAGCTGTAGTACCTCATCAACAGTTGTATAAATTGATCTTTTAACTTCTGTCCTCCCCCTGAAAACTTCAAACCATTGGTCTTGAGAGCTGTATGACCATCTGATTATTTCTCTTGAGTCTTCTGGTTTGGAAGTAGGTTTGTTTTTCTTTTTGGGAGGTTGTTGATGAGTAGGAGCTGGGTGTGAGGATTTGGACTTTGAGGGTGGAGAGGAGGGAGGTCTAGGATAGAGAGTGGAAGGTTGTTGGATTGAGGAAGTGTTGGGTGAGGGAGAAGGCTTGGGTTTCTTTGTTTTCTTTTCTTCTTCTTGAATGATTACCCTTTTCTTGGAGCCTTTCTTGCCCAGTCTTTCTTCCTCATCCTTCTTGACTTTAAGGTAGAGGGCTTGCAGGTTCATGAAGTTCATGGGACCTAGCCTCTTTCCACTCTCTCCTCTAGCCTTAAGGAAGTCAATCATGATCTTCCTTTCTTCATGGGATCTTCGGTTAAAGGCAATGGTCTTCTTGGACTTTTGTTTGGCTTTTTCTTCTTCTTCAGCCTTTTTCTTGTTTGCCAATTGACCCTGCTGACCCATGAAGGCTCTGTAGATTTCTTTATTTGATAGTTTCTCAAGGTAGTCTACATCCTCACCTTGAGAAATCAGAGCCTTTACCCATTCCTCTCTCATTTCTTTGGCTAGTTCAGAATCAGTTATTCTGAACTTAGCCTCTTTCTTCTTCTTTTTCTTCTTCTTCTGTATCTCTTCTTCTTCTTTATCGAATTGTTCCTGCAGTTGAGGAGTAAGAGCTTCATCTTCTTCAATTTGATAAACTGCAGGAATTTTTACTTTCAGATCATCCAGCTGTTTTGCATACAACTGGATCTGTTGTTCTCTGAGGAGAATGGTTGTGAGTCTGTCTTGAGCTTTCTTTAGTTCAGTCATCTCCTCTTCTTCTTCTTCTTCTTCTTCTTCTATCCTCCTTTTCTTTCTTCTCCTTCTCAATTCTTTCTTCAACTTCTTTGGTCATTAGTCCCTTTCCCTTATCTTTGTTGGATGCCTCTTTTTCAGCTTCATGGACCACAACAGTAGGTGTAGTAGATGCTATTGAGATCTCAGCTTTAGCTTCATTGGCATGTTGGGGAATGAACAAGGGAAGGGAACTTTCTTCATCTTCTTTCCATTCCGTACCTGTCACTTCTTTCCATGCTTCTTTCATCTTTTCCTCGTCTCTTCTCTTTGATTCTTCTTCTGTGTTCAGTCTAACTGTTGGAGAAGAGAGAAAGGATAGGTCTGAGTCAGATCCAGATTCCTCCTTATAAAGAGAAGCCTTGATGATTTTGATCATTTCTTGACTTTCTAAGGAGTTGACATTGAAGATGAGTGATCTGAGCTTAAAGACTTTGTGCAGGAAAGCTGAAGGTAGGAGCAAGATCTCTTTGATGTTGATTGAGAGAGAAGATCCATTGCTCAGGAAGAATGTGAAGTCATGGGAGTCATTGCTTATCCATCCTTGCACTTCTACATCCCTGACCATTATGTTGTACATGAATCTTCTCCAGCAGATAACCTCTTCTTCAGTTAAAGTACTGCTCCTGATTATGTCAAGTCTTCTCGGAGCCAGTCTTTGTTCTGCTGCTGATGAAGATTCAGGATAAGCCGCCCTGTTTGCTTCTTTTAGTAGTCTTTCAAACCAGGGCATGTTATCCTCCATTAAGTCATAGAACCTGCTGATTGCAAGTTCTGCTGAGAGATCTGATGAAGTGTTGACACATTTTATCAGATACAGATTGAGAACTTAAAGGGCATTAAGAGAGTTCCAGTTTAGCTCTTCTACTCCACTAAACTCCCATCCAATCCAGAATCTCTCAGCTCTTTGATCATATCCCCAAGCTAGAATGGAGTCAAATTCTAGCTTCTTTGAAGTTGGGAAGAGTTGGGGGGTAGATGAATGACTTATTATGGCTGCAGCTTCAGGAAGAAGGGTGAATGATGGAGGTGTGTCTTCATGGAGAGTTTCTTCTTGTAGCACCTCATCAACAGCTCGAACAACTAACTTCCAATCCTCAGTGACATCTTCCTCTTCATCTACTGAGTCTGGCAAGTCATGGATTTGAACAAAAGCAGGTTTGTATAGGGAACTTTGAAACACAGTCTGCTCTTGTATCCATTCTTCGAGGCTGTCAGCATCATCTTCCTTGGTAACCACCTCCCCCTTTTTGGTTGCATCAGTGAAAAGGGATATATCTGTTTGAGTTCCCACTGATACAAGAGATGGAGTAGGCATAATTGGGCATTGATGGGCTTCATGTATAGAGACTTGGTGTCTTAGTTTGGACACTTCAGCCTCTAGCATTGCCACCCTGGCCGTCAATTCCAAGTTATGAAGTTTCAGTCTGTCCTCATCCACACTTGTGGAATCCATGGAGCTAGATGGGGCCTTAGGCCTAGCCTCTGCATCCCCATCACCCTGGTTTTCTTGGCGCATGGGATTTCTCTCAGTGAAGAGTGTTTCACAGGAAACATCCTCACTAGGAGTTGTCGTGGTTAGGGTCTTAGCTATGTTATCACTGTCCTCCTAGGCAGTTGATGTACCAGGAGTAGTGATAGCCCTTTCCACATTCACTCAATCAATACTACCAGAGTGAACCTTCTTGGATGATGAACCTGGGTTGGGTGCGCCAGCAGCCAAGTCAATCAATACCTCCGATATAGTGGTTGTTGGAGAAGGTATATCATCTTGACCAGGTGCCTCTGCACTTAGGTTCAGAGAAGAGAAATGATGGAATGGCTCAGGGGGTTGCTCTATGGATCCGGAATGTGATCCTGATCCTAATAGAGAGGCTTCCAAGGAAGTCTCTCTAGTGTTGTGGCTATCCCTTTTGGTATTCTCATCAGAATGTTGGGATTCTGAATAAGGGCTTAGAGGTTGGGTTTGGGCTTTTGAGACAAGAAGAGAAGGAGTCTTCTTGCTCCTTTTTCTGGTGAATGTCGTTGCAACTGGGGCCCTTTGTTCCAGTTGAACGATAACATCCAAAACAGATGTAAGTACTTTTTGTACCTGTGCATCCTTAGTAGTATGCATAGGGGTTTGAATGGTGGAAGCAGATTGTTGTTCAGGATGTGATGTGGAGGGTGTGGGATCAGTATCAGCTGGGATTGCTGAACTGTCACCCGGAGTACTTTGTATGTTCAGCATTGTAGATAACAATGGAATATTGACCCCTGAGAACTTTTTGAAAACAGTTCTCATACTTTGAAAAATATTATTTTTATGTCCCAACATGATGTAGATTCTTGCAGGTTTTGAAAGTTCTTTTAGTTCCTGGTTGAAAACCTCATGTAAGAATCTTGGGTACATAAAAACTTGTTGCTTTACACCCTCTTGAAGGTTATATCTCAAACCCTCAAAGATGAGGTGTGCAAAGTTGAAACCTAGGCCTGTAATCATACCATGGAAAGCAGAGGCAAGTGCGGAGCTCACTTGATGCCATCAACTTTTCTTCTGAGATATGCATTGGAGAAGAGTGTGGCAGAGATACTTCCATGGAGGGCCCATCAGCGCCTTCTCTATTGTATACTCATTTTGATTTCCAGTGTACCCTATGGATACAAAGGTCCTCATGTACTCGTCCTTTGAGTATGAGATGGCTGCTCCCTCATCTTGAAGCTTAAGATGTTTTCGGAGGGTAGCTTCAGAGATGATGATGTCCTTGCCGTCTACCTTGGATTTTATATGGGGAATCCCCTGTTTGGTAGAGTAGACGGCGGTATTCCAGAAATCCTCCATATGAGGGATATATATGGCAGGGTTGGTTGTGAGGGCAAAATAGATCTTTGATCGGCATAGGAAGTCTATCATATCATCGAATCCTTCAGATTTCTTTCCCTTGGTTAAGTATGCTGTAAGGTTGTGGTACGGGGAGAACTTATCGTCAGGGTTATTGATGTCTGCCATTGTTGTTTGATTTTGGAGGGAAGGTTTGAAGGTTTAAGGGTGGAAGGCTTTGAATGTGGTGGGGACTTGAGAGAAAGTGATGTGGGTTTAGGGTGAAAATGAATGTGAATAGGTGGTAAGGAAATTTGATTTGTTCTTATAACGGCAGAGGAGGGAAAAAGCAAAATGACTTATACAGTACAACCTCATTCACCTTTTACTGTTACAGCTATAATACATCGAGGCAGTCATGGTAAAGACTGACATTAATTTTTACCGCGGGTAAAAGTTAATTTGGACTTAAATTTACCCATCAGCAGCAGCAAACTTGGTTGCTGTGGATGAATAAGCCTGTCTGCTGCAAGCTTGGTTGCTGCGAAAGGTTAAGTCTGTCAGCAGCGAACTCAATTGTTGCTGATGGATTCAATGATCTGCAGCAAGGATGTCGCTGCTGACAGCCTTAAAGCTATTCGTAGGAAACTTGTTCCTGCTGATAACTTAAAGCAGTCGGTGGCAAATCCTTTGCTGCTGAAGATTAAACCTGTCAGCAGCTGAAGGACAAAAATGCTGCTGACTTATAACTTTTATTTACAACAAAAGACAAAACACATTTTAAAATAGAATTTTAGAGATAGATTTTAATCAAAGTTCATCATACCAATGGATTCAACTAAATATCTAAATCTAGCTTCATCAAAAGGTTTTGTAAACAAATAAGCATATTGCTCATTTGTATGAACTTTGGTTAAAATAATCCTCTTTTTCTCATCTTGATCTCTTATGAAATGATACCTGATGTTAATGTGCTTTGTCTTGAAGTGCTGCACTGGATTGTTTGTGATTGATATAACACTCATGTTGTCAATGTGAATTGGATTTGTCATGAAAGTCATCCCATAATCCAGCATTTGATTTTGTATCCAGATGACTTGTGCACAGCAACTTGAAGCTGCAATGTATTCTGCTTCAGCTGTAGAAGTTAAAACACATGTTTGCTTTTTGCACTGCCATGAAATCAGTCTTCCTCCCAGAAACTAACATCCCCCTGATGTGGAATTTTTGTCCAAGTTGCATTCCCCGTAATCACTGTCAGTGTATGCATACAGATTGAACTTGTCATCTTTAGAGTACCAAAGCCCAAGTCTTGGGGCTCCTTTTAGGTATCTAATAATTCTCTTGACAACTTGAAGATGGGAAACCTTTGGAGCTGCTTGAAATCTTGCACAGTGACATACTGCAAACATGATATCTGGCCTTGAGGCAGTGAGATACATGAGAGACCCTATCATTGCACGGTACTGATGTTGATCAGTGTCTTGGCCATCTTTGTTTGGAGTCAGCTGATGGTGCACTTGCATAGGGGTTCTTGTAGCAGAGTAGTCAGCCATCTTGAATATTTCCAAAATGCTTTTTACATATTTGGATTGGCTGATGAATATTTCATTTGGGACTTGTTTGACTTGTAGACCCAAGAAGAAATTTAGTTCACCCATTGAACTCATTTCAAACTTTGAGTGCATCAGAATCTTAAAGTCTTTGCACAACTTTGTCCTTGTTGATCCAAAGATGATATCATCAACATAGATTTGAACTATTAAGATTTCTCTCCCTTCATCTTTGATAAACAAGGTCTGGTCAATAGCACCCCTTCTGAAGTTGTTGCTTAGTAGATATCCTGACAAAGTTTCATACCAGGCTCTTGGTGCTTGATATAAGCCATACAGAGCTTTGTCTAGTTTAAACACTTGAGTAGGATGTGCAGGATCTACAAATCCTGGAGGCTGTTTGACGTATACTTCCTCACCAATCTTTCCATATAGAAAGGCACTCTTTACATCCATTTGATAGACAGTGAAATTCTTGGATGCAACATATGCCAGGAAGATTCTGATGGCCTCCAGCCTGGCAACAGGAGCAAAGACTTCATCATAGTCAATTCCTTCTTCCTGAGTGTAGCCTTGAGCTACAAGTCTGGCTTTGTTTTTTACTACAATGCCTCTCTCATCTTGCTTGTTCCTGAAAACCCATCGTGTGCCAATAGCATATTGACCTGGTGGAAGATCAACAAGTTTCCAGACATCATGCCTCTTGAATTGCAGTAACTCTTCCTGCATTGCCTCAATCCAGATACTGTGTTTGAGTGCCTCATCTATCTTCTTGGGTTCCACCTGAGATAGAAAACATGAAAACAAGCATATATTGGCCTCGTGAGATTTGCTTTTTGTGAGAACTCCTTGGTGGACTTGGCCAATAATATTTTCTTGAGGATGTTCTTTGTGGATCCTCTGTGCTGGTACCACCTCCAGCTGTATCCCTTTCCCCAGATTGCTTTGATTTTGATCAGGGGTTTCTTCATTCATGGTGGAAGAGTCTTCAATATCAGCAACCACATCAATATTTTCAGCAATAGCATCAACAATATCTACAGCATTTACCGAAGAGTCTTCATCTAAATTTTCAGTTTCAGACAGGCTGCTGCTGGTGACATTGGAGAGTCTTGTTTCGGCTTCGCTTGCTTCAATTGCTTCCACGACTGATGGAGGACCAATGGATGGTGTTCGCAGACGGATAGAAGGTTTGGGAAAATCCAGTCTGTAGTCAGTGGATGAAGTGGAGGCAGGTGTTTGTGTAGAGTTAGACTCCATATTTGAGAAGGTGAGAGGCTCAAATATTTGGGAGAAGGAGTCTATGTCAAAGAGCCAGTTTGGGCCTTTTCCCTGCTCACAAACGATGTGTTCTCTACATTCCTCATTTGCTGATTCTTCCACAATTCTTGTTCTTGAATTGAATACTATGTAGGCCTTTGATTGAGAGGAATAGCCTACAAAATATCATTCATCAGATTTGGCACCAAACTTAGGAAGAACCCCATGTGTGATGAGAATGGTGCATGGACACCCAAAGGGCTTTAGAAACCCAATGTAGGGAAATCTTTGAAACCAAAGTTCATAAGGTGTCTTGTTGAGGGGCTTGACGATGAGAACTCTATTTTGCACATAGCAGGATGTGCTAACTGCTTCTGCCCAGAATGTGAGAGACAGTTTTGAGTCAGCCAACATAGATCTTGTTGACTCAATTAGAGTTCTGTTTCTCCTTTCAGCAACTCCATTTTGTTGAGGAGTTCTTGGAGCACTGTATTGTCTTTCTATCCCCTTGCTTTCACAGAAACAGTTTAAAGTGTGGTTCTTGAACTCTATGCCCTGATCACACCTTATGATCTTCACCTTTTGATTGATTTGATTCTCTACCCTAAGAATGTAGGATTTGAGAATTTCAGCAGTTTCATCTTTAGTTCTCAAGAAGTATACCCATGAGAATCTGGTGTAGTCATCAGTTATCACCAGATTGTATGACTTCTTGCCCATTGACATGACATTTGTAGGACCAAAGAGATCCATGTGCAACAGCTGTAGTGGAGTGTCATTTGTATTCAAGGTCTTAGGCTTGTGAGAACTCTTGTGTTGCTTCCCCTTTAAGCAAGCAATGCAGTGGTCTTCTAGCTGGAATTCTTTGTCAGGAAGCCCTCTGACAAGATTGTCCTTTACCAGTTTGTTAATAGTTTTGATATTAACATGACTTAATATCCTGTGCCAGAGAGCTGATTCATCAACTGAGGCTTTTGATAGAAAACAGGAAATACTCCCAAATGGAGTGACTTCATTCATGTCTAGTACATAGAGATTCTCTTTTATCTGAGCAGTTAATAAAATCTTTTCTGGAGGAGGTATGGATAAGCCTGGAGACAGTACGAAGCATTCTTTATCTGTGAAGAGCATCCAATGCTTTTGGTCACAGACTTGGGAAACACTCATGAGATTGAAGTCTAATTCTTTGACATAGTTGACCTTATCAATGCTCATTCTTTCGTTGGACACAGTTCCTTGTCCAGTAATGGATCCTCCCTTTGAGTCACTTCCAAAGGCAAAATATCCTCCATTGAAATTTATGAAGTTGGAGAGGATGGATCTGTTGCCTGTCATGTGCCTGGAACAACCACTGTCTACCACCCAGGTGTTATTCTTGTGACCTGCCAGTCCCTGCACATGATAGAGATCTAGTTAGTGGGAGGAGTCCATGAGCTTGCATCCTTGAAGAAAAGGGTTCTTGGAATGTTAGATTCATCATGTGTGCATTCAACATAACCAATGATAAGTCTTGGAGTGATAGAAATTGGGATCTTGGCTTTCCATTGTTGAGGAGATGGTCTTCCTGTTCTCTTTTCTCTGTCAGCAGCTGATTTTGCTTTGACTGCTGATGGCTGTTTTTTAACAGCAGCAGATTTTGCTGCTGGTTTGGCTTATCAACAGCAGATTTTGTTGCTGCTGATGGCTTTGGCTTCTCAGCAGCTGCTGATTTAAGCTTATCAGCAGCAGATGTTGTTGCTGCTGATGGTTTTGCTTGAGCAGCAGCATATTTGGTTGCTGCTAAAGGCTTGTCTTTAGGTTGCTTGTGCTTCACTTGATTACCAACATTTTTTCTAGCTGCTGATGGTTTAACAACCGATGTATGCTGATCCTTCTTTACCTTTCGTCTTTGAGGGGCTTGATGAAGGATCTGGTTGAAAGGGTTAAATTGACAAGTTGCAGCAAAGTAGTCTGATTCACCACAGATGATGCACGTCTGTTGAGATTTTGACAACTGCTCCCTTGATGGAGAAAGAGAGTTTCTGAATTGAATTGTCTTTGCTTCAAACCTTCTTACCTGTTTGTTCTTCTTTGTCTTCTCAAAAGCACGTTGCCTGAGGTTTCCTTGTTGCTGAAGGTAGTAGAAGCAGGTGCTGGCAGTGTGGTTATATTTTCCACAGACAAAGCATGATTTTGCCAGTTTGTCCCTTGAAAGATAAACATAATCCTTTCTTTTGAAAAGATCTTTGAAGTTCCAAGGGTGAGCTTTGTTGTGCTCAAAAGTAGCTTCTTCCAATGTCTTTTGAACACATGGAACTCTTTCTCCAGGCTTATGGCATATGTCAAACACCTTTCTTTGAGGCTTTGAGGTTGAAGACTGCCCCTTTTCAACATTTAGCTTTCTTCCTTCTGGAGGATAGCTAATTTTGATTTGGTTGAAAGGTATAGGAACCGGAGCGGCTGGTAAAGGAACAGGAGTACTTGTTTGAATGACTTCAAGAACAGGCTTTGGTACTTGTACTGGTGATGAGATCTCCTCAGTTTTAGTGGACTCTGAGCAAGATGACTCAGATGCTGATGAGGTAGTGTATTCTTGCACAAGTGGTTCATATATTGAAGGATCAAGATCTCGGTTGGCCTTTTCAAGATTTAAGAGATTGAAGCTTGGTTCATGGATGGCAACGTAGTCAGCAAGAGGTGCAACGGCTTGGTATTGTTCACCATGATACCCCAGACCAGTTTATACCTTTTCATGAATTTGAGCATCTAAAAGTCTTTGCACATTTTTAGATGCAAATTCATATTTATCAACATGAACTTTTTGTTCTGCCAATTCTGCTCTGGTAGCTTTTAGTCTAGCCAGTAGATCATCAATCTGAGTTTCAAGATTGCTTTGTTCATGTTTTAGTAATGAAATCTCTTTCTTTAGGGAGTTAATTTTTTCTTTATAACTGTTTTCTACCTTTATGAATTCAGATTTCATTTGATGAAACTCTTCATTTTGATCTATTAGGTTTTGATTATGCTTACTGTAGCCTAACACCTTATAAATACAAGCTTGGGAACAGAGATGTTCATATACCTGAGGTGGTATCTCAGTTGTGTCTGCCATAAGCGCTTGGTTGTTGGCAGGCAGCTTTTCACACTGGAAGTTCCAGTCGAAGTCAGAAGTTCCAACAGTTGCACAGGCTGCAGTTTGAACTGGAGGAGTAGCTTGTTGCTGTTGTTGTCTGGGTTGAGCTTGGTGAGCTTGTCTTGATTGAGGAGTAGCTGGATTGGATCTTGGTGCCTTGCATTCTCTAGCAAAGTGACCCAGTTGGTTACAGTTGTAACATCTTAGTTTGCATTTATCCAATCCAACTCTTGTGTTGGAGTTATTGCTTGGAATGGGTCTTCCGGTTCTAGAGTAGAACCTTTTTTCTCTTATAGAGAGCATGGCATACGAGTGCTGTATGTCCATTTCTTCTAAGTCATCTGGATGGAAGCATTCCAGATCCTCCTTGATAAAGGACATGTTGCTTGAGTTTTCAGAGACAAAAGCAGCAGAGGTTGAGGTTTGAGGAGGAGCTTTTAGGAGAAATGGTGAGGTGTTTGTTTGAGAGGTTGGAGTTTGTGGATGGGTGACAATGGGAGGATAGTAGTTGCTGGAACTAGGACCTGAGTGGTCAGAGTGGAGGGAAGAGGTAGTGGTGGATGTTGAGGCATTTTAATACCTTGAGCTTCGTTCTTTTGCCTGAATCATCTCTAGCTCATAGGTTTTCAGCATACCAAAGAGCTCAGTCATTTGGAGAGTCTTCAGATTTTCAGTTCTTCTAATGGACACTGTGTAGAGTGTCCAGCAGCTAGGTAAAGACCTGATGAATTTTTTTAGAATATCTTCAATCTCCAGCTTCACCTTTTAGCATTGCAGCTCACCTACAAGATAAGTAAATCTGTTATATAAAACAGTCAGGGACTCACCTTACTTCCAGACGAAGTTTTCGTACTGCTGCTTCAGGATGTCCCTTATGTTTTCTTTGACTTTCTCTGAGCCAGCGAACATCTTCTCAAGAGCCTCCCATAGCTCCTTAGCAGTTTTGTAACCTCTGAAGTTGTGAAAAACTTCATTTGGTAAGCACATTTGAATGGCTCCCAAAGCTTTGAAGTCTACCTCCATTTTCTTGATATCTTCATCAGAGTACTTGGAGGGTTCTTTGGGAACTAGTGCACCTCCAGAATTAGCATAGGACACCATGGGTATGTATGGTCCATCTTTAGTGGATTTCCACATCCCATATTTTTGATAGCAAAAGAAGCTTTCCATTCTGTTCTTCCACATATCGTAATCTTCACCAGACACCAGTCTTGGTGGTCTGTTGATGCTTCCAATATCTTCAAATCCTTTGTTTTGAGCCATTTGTCTTTTAGACAATGAGTGACTTTTAGCAAAGAGATAGATAAGAATAGAACCAGAGAATGATTAAACAAATGTGAGTTTGTTTAATCTGTGAGCCAAATCTCTGATACCACTTGTAGGATTGGTAAATACAAGATGGTTCTATTCCAGTTGAGATTGGCGGAAACAATCACAACCTTATCAAAGTAAACAAGTAGACGAGAAGAATACTGATAAATGCAATTTGTATTAAGCTTCAAGTGTTACAAGATTACAGAGAAAAATCTTAAGCAAAAAGTACTTTTACAATGAATCTAAGTACTACTTATATAGTAACTTAGAATCAAGACAGACCCTTGATTTTAATGATCAGATCTAACACAGACCGTTGATCTTGTATTGAAGCTATTCTACATATACAGACAATAATAATAACTACAAAGGTTAACTTTATTCAAACGTCTTCTTTGCATCATTGCTTTAATACTCAAAAGGAGAGCGTCGTTGTCTTTTATTGTCTTATGCCAATGACATTCTTTCTGCGTGGAGTGTGTCAGTGTAACAGCAGAAAGTTGTCAGTGGTATTGGTTGCTTTATCAAGAACAGTCAGCTGCAACGTTTGATCTTCAGTGAGAAGGCTATCAGCTGCAACTTTGATCTTCAGTGGATAAGGCCTATCAGCTGCAACTTTGGTCAGCAGCAGATAAGGCCTATCAGCTGCAACTTGGTCAGCAACAGATAAGACGTATCAGCTGCAAGTTTTGGTCAGCAGCGGATAAAGCCTATCAGCTGCAACTTTGTCTATCCGCAGCAATCTTTGAGATCAGCAACATTTGTACTTAGAGAATTTTGTAGCCATCGGTCTTTATTTCTACAATATATATATAAACCTTTTTGATGCATTAGGGAGAAACCTTTACAAGAGTTTAGGATAAGGACTGTTTCAAAGAAATGATATGTACATGCCAAACAACATAAGACAAGATGTCGTATATACGTGATGATTGTGTGTATTTGATAAAATAAGTAGGTTGTGAGTCTGTGATACCCAAAATCCGAATTAAATTAAATTAAATTAAATACAAGGGGTCGATTCTACGGGCGAAATGACCTTGTTTAATAAGAACCTTAGTGGTTAAACAAGGGGGCACGACGACAGGTGTAAGGACCTTTTAAATGACGTGGCATAGGTAACGTCCGAAATGTCACGGAGGCCTGTGTGCCTGAAGGAATAAATAAATAAATGACGTGACATAGGTAACATCTGAAGTGTCAGGGGCCCTGTGTGCCTAGAGGTGTAAATGAATGACATGGCACAGGTAACGTCCAAAATTCCATTGGGGCATGTGATGCCTAGAAGCACGGATGAAGGAACCAAATGAGTTCCATAAATAAAAGAAATGGTTTTGGAATGAAGAAAGAAGTGTAATTACTTAGCGTAAGCTGACGTAAAAACGTTTTCAAAACACCGTAGGAAAAAACACTCGAAATGATTGAAGCTTCCAAAGGACGTGGCTCGTCAGAAAGAAGAATCCCTAGATTCTATGTAGATTATATTTCATAATATTGTAAAACAATATTTTATATAATGAAAGTACCTTTCTCACTACGATGACAAGGTTTTGAAAAACCGGGACCAAATTCCGCTAAAACTCTGATACTTTAAAAGATAAAGAAAGTAGGGTGTTTCATTTGTAAAGGGTCCACCATAAGCATGTGGGTAAAAGTTGTAAATCGATTGTCCCACCCCTATTTATGGTAGCCTTACGTTGGAACACCAACTATAAACCAATGGTAGTTCATCCTAAGCTTATAGTTAATAGTTCCTCATTCTTTACAATCTTTTTTTTTCTTTCTCACCACTTCCTTGAGGGATTTGATTTTCAAAAAGGGTACTTAAATTCAAGCCATAAGTGCTCGTGATATAAAAAAAGGATTCAATCCTAGATCGTCCGAGGAAGCAGGTATGTTTAAAATACAAGTGATAGAAAAATTATATGTTGTGTGAGTTGAACCTTGTATGATGTAAGCACTATATGGTAGTTGGGAGTATCATGGTGCGTATCATAGATTGATTTCCTACCTGGCCAATATTAGAGTCAATGAATGGGACCACCATGATATCGCAAACATCATATGATATTTATGTCATTATATAGTAAGCTGGGAATGTGAATATGCATGAATATAGATGCATAAATGAACATACTTAAACAGAAATGCATGACTGACATTACATGAAACCCTAGAACACTTGAATAGGGTTAGAACAGTATGAGGCATGTAATGTGAAACCCTAGACTACTACCAGGGAGTGAGAAATTAAACAAATTCGTATCTCAGCAAACAAATGTTTGGGAATCAAAACGTGGATTTACATGATGAGGGGAGCAATAGAAGAGACGCATCTCTACCTCCCGATGAAAATGAAGTGGAACAAGCTCTCGAAAGCTATCTAGAGACAAATTGCCTTTGAAGTAGGAAAGACATTTGATGCTAAATTCCCATTATTCAATCTGAACCATAAAAAGGTAAATAAACGAGAGAGAGAGAGGTTTTTAATTTGTTTTTACATATTTCAAAGTTTCCTACACATGTGTAGGTTACGTGTAGATAAAAAACTACAAATTAATTACAAATGTGTAGGTATATATAGGGGGAGTTTCAAATAAAAAGTATGTTTTTGCTAATAAATCTAATAAATGACCAAAACACTTAGAAACGATATCAAACGAACTCCGATTGAGCTTATTTCAGCGGCGTTGTAACCGTCTCGTCGAACTCTACCATCTTAGATTTTAGGGTTTAGCTTTTAAGGTTTAGATTTTACGTTTGAATTTTATAGTTTTAGCCTTAGGGTTTAGATTTTAGGGTTTAGGTTTTTTTTTGGGGTGGGGGTGGGGGGTTTAGGTTTTTGGGGAGAAGGGGGTGGGTTTAGGTTTTTTTGGGTGGGGGGTGGGATGGGGGGTTTAGGTGTTTTGGGGGTGGGGTGGTGGTTTTAGGCTTTTTGGGGTGGGGTTGGAGGGGGGTTTAGGTTTTTGGGGGTGCGGGTGGAGGGGGGTTTAGGTTTTTGGGTTCGGATTAGAGTTCGATAAGACCGTTTGAACGCCGCTGGAATGAGCTCAATCGGAGTTCGTTTGACGCAGTTCTTAGCGTTTCTTAGCGGAAAACCAATTTTTAGTATATATATATATATAAACGAAATTTGTTTATTTTTTTGTTTGAATTTCTTGAAAAACGAATAAACATGTTACATATATAACACAAATGGGCAAAATTTAAAAAAAATGTTAGTGTTTTTTTTTTTTAAGTTTTGAAATTACATATAAAAGCTTTTTAAAAAAAACCTTGCAAAACCCATTTTTTGGAGACTTTTAACGTTTTAATTCTATATATTCGCTATAACTATTGGCCATCTAGTACAACGGTAGACCAAAGACTTCCCATAGTGGTAGTCTTGGGTTCGAATACCGGTCACAGCAAAAAAAGTGTTTGTTACTAGGTCATGGGGTTTACCCAATTTGGGGGGGGGGGGTTCCTCCTGTGTTAGGCTGCCATAGATGTTCTATGTGTTGCCCCGGGAAAACCCAATTATCCTAGAATATCCGGGTGTTGCCGTTCAAAAAAATATATATTCCCTATATATATTATAAATTTAAAAATGGGTATATGTGATGTTATGAATTTTCTGAAGAAAAAAAAAACACATGTTATATATGTAAAACAAATAAGCAGAATTAAAAAAAATAAAAAATGTGTCGGCGTTTTTTTGTTTTTTTTAAGTTTTGAAATTACATATAAAAGTTTTTTTAAAAAAAAACCCTTGTAAAACTCGTTTTTTGGAGAGTTTTAACGTTTTTACAACTTAGGTGGTTTTCATCCTATATATTCCATATATATATATATATATATATTATAAATTTATAAAATGTTATGTTATGAATTTTCTTTTATGCAAGTTTTAATGAAAAGATATAAATATCATAAATATGTATAAAAAAAAGTACACGTACTGATATTATAACTTCTTAGCTTAATTGATAAAAAGATATTATGCATGTTTTAAGAGAACATGAGAAATTATCCTAATAAAGAAAGTCTGACAAACCAATACACAATTCATATACCTACTCTAATTAATACGCAGAAAATGCAAGAAATGATTGGATGAGAGGTGTGTATGAAAACGAATGTGCGTATTCAGAGATTAAAATTTTTTTATCCCCAACGAACGACTCTTTTTATATTTTCTTCAAGCAAGTTGTGTTGTGTTGCGTCTTTTGAGCTTCACTTTGTCAACTAAAAACCCCCGAACTCCAACGCTTAAGTCCAACCCTTTATCTTTTTTTTTAACAACGAAAGAAATCTTGGCCGGCACGTCCCATATAGTGAAAAACTCGTATACTAGTCATGTGGTGATTGAATGTTTTTTTCCTTTTTTTTTTATTTTCCCAGGATTTATGTGTGTATAAAGAATTAAATGAGGGTCAATTAAAACAAATTGAGTCTTTGGTCTAGTGGTAAGAGCGCGTGCCATGATCCTCATTAACCAGGGTTAGATCCTGGGTGCAACATATTTTTTTTCTCCGATTTTAGCTTCTTTTTTTATTCATATTATTTAATTCTTAATTTTTTCCCAGTTATTTTATTTTTGTTTTTTTCTTTCTTTTTATTTTTTTGTTAAGAGTTTAGGCTTTAAAATTTATGAAGTATATTTTTTTCTCTTATTTTAACGTTACATATTTTAACACCTACGTTGTATTGATGTTAAAATTGGTGTCCTCGTCGCATAGCGCGAGGAAGGTTTTTCTATTTGTTTTTTGATGTGTTATCGTTTGTATTTTGGTTCGAGCTCGTGACCCCGTCGCGAAGCGTGGGCATCACATACTAGTTAAACACAATCTAAGAATGTATTTAAAAAAGCTAGACCGGACTAGCTGAGCAACCTGAAATAATCACTCAAAGAAATTGGAATCAAAGGTCAAAAACCAAACGATTTCTTTATTACTCTCATGTGATTGATTACAAACAAGAAAATGCAAATGATGAACATGAACAGATCAATCAATCTCTAGCCAACTAACTACCTCTATATCCCAAATTAGTTTGTTAACAATGAATTAACAAACTAAGAATAAAACTTGACATAACAACCCCTCCAACTATCAGTCTTGACAGAAAATAGTAAAACATAACAACTATTGTCAAATGACAGAAAAACCCCTAAAGTATTATCAATTGTTGAAACAAGACCATAAAATCAAGCAATCTCCACCTATGGACAATTTCAACCCACATTCAACAAATTAAAGAAAAAAATCAAATTTAGGACACAATAACACCTTAGTAAACATATCAACCCAATTCTCTAAGGTATCCACCTTCTCAGGCTCAACCTCTTTGTTCTTGACCATATCTCTTATGAAATGCATCTTAATATTGATGTGCTTGGTCCTATTATGATACACTTGATTCTTTGTCAACTGTAAAGCCCACATGTTATCACACAAAACCACAGACTTAGTCAAACACATACCCAAATCTGTGACAAACCCTTTCAACCACATACACTCTTTGACAGTGTCAGTAAGTGCTACATACTCAACTTCAGTTGATGATAGTGTAACAATATGCTGCAATGAGGCTCTCCAACTAACCAATGAACCAAATACAGTAAAGGCATATCCAGTCATGGATCTGTATTTTTCCAGATCTTTGGCAAAATCTGAATCTGAGTAACCAGTAACCATTGCATCACACCCTCTTTTCCAAAATATAGCCCAATACTAGTTGACCCACTTAGATACCTAAGTATCCCTTTCATTGCCTTCTAATGAGCCTTTCCTGGACATGAGATATACCTACTTACAAGACTAACATCATAACTTATGTCAGGTCTTATACACACCATGAGGTACATCAAACTGCCTACCAAATTTGCATAGGGCACCATCTCTTCTTTTGTTTGAGGAGAATCTTTGTATGACAACTTGAAACGAGCTACAAGTGGAGTAGATGCTGGTTTACTACCATCCATTCCATTCATGGACAATACCTTCTTGACATAAGAACTTTGTTTTAGGAATAATAAACATTGACTTCTATCCCTTGTTATTTCCATTCCCAAAATCTTTCTTGCTTCACCAAGTTCTTTCATATCAAATTCCTGTCTCAACAGCTCTTTAGTATCTTTGATTACCTGCTTATCTCCACATGATATTAACATGTCATCTACATATAGAAGTAGGTAGACAAATTCCCCTTCCAGATGTTCCCTATAGTAGACACATCTATCAAACTTGCTCCTTTCAAACCCATGTGAGGTCATGTACTCATCAAGCTTGAGATACCACTGCCCGGGAGGCTGTTTTAGTCCATACAAAGACCTCAATAGTAAACACACTTACTCCTCTTGCCTTTCAACCTCAAAACCTTATGGTTGAACCATATAAATCTTTTCATCCAGATTCCCATGGAGGAATGCAATTTTCATAACTAGTTGTTCTAATTCAAGATTTCTATAAGCAGTTTGAGCAAGTATAACCCTTATAGAGGTGTGCTTAATAACAGGTGAAAAGATTTCATTATAATCCACCCTTGCTCTTTTTGTAAAACCCTTGGCTACCAACGTAGCCTTGTACCTGGGCTTCTCACCTTCCATTTTTTCCTTGATTTTGAATATCCATTTGCATGACACCAGTTTCTGATCACTTGGCCTTTCAACCAGTTCCCAAGTATCTTTTTTATACAAAGAGTTCATCTGTTCTTCCATAGCAGCCATCCATTTTTCTTTATCAATATAGTTTATTTCTTCACTATATGATAAAGGTTCACTATTTGACTCTTCTTCAGCAGCAGTGAACACAAATGCAGAAATATCGTCTTCATTTCTGAACCTTGCCGGTGGAATTACTTGCCTTCTTGGTCTATAGTCATTGATTTGTGCATTCTCATTAACTTGACTAGTACTAGCTCCTTCCTCCTCACATGCCAAAGGCTCCACCTCAATATGAACTCTTTGATTCAGTTCTTTAGAATTACTATCATTGCCTATCACATCTTTGCACATGACTTCTTCCTTAAACACCACATTTCTACTAATGATCACCTTTGGACTACCACTATCCAATCTACACAACATGTATCCCTTACATCATCAGGGTATCTAACCATGATTCACTTTTGTGCTCTGGGATCTAACTTCCCTTGACTGATATGTGAATAAGTGAACCAAATACCCCTCAAGTTCTCATAATCTGTCTTCACCCCAGACCATCTTTCCATTGGTACCATCATCTCTATGGCAGATGAAGGTGTTCTATTTACCAAGTAGGCTGCTGTCTTTAGTGCTTCTGCCCAGAAAACCTTGGGCATACCAGACCTTAGCATATGCCTTACTTTATCAAGCAGAGTTCTATTCATTCTTTCTAAAAGCCCATTCTACTGAGGTGTACCAGGAACGGTAAGATGTCTTGTTATGCCATTTCTTTTACAGAAATCATTAAACTCCCTTCTACAAAATTCTAACCCATTATCAGTCCTCGGCTTTTTAACTTTTCTTTCTGTTTGAGGCTCAACTAAAGTCTTCCATTCTTTAAATCTTTCAAAGGCTTCATACTTATGTTTCAAGATAATCACCCGGACTCTTCTTGAGTAATCATCAATTATAGACAGAAAATAAGAGGCACCACCTAAGGATAAGTTCTTTGTAGGTCCCCACAAATCAGCATGAAAATAGTCTAATACACTCTTGGTTCTGTGAATACCTTTAGTGAACTTGACTCTATGAGCTTTGCCCATTAAACAATTTTCACATGACCCAAAGTCACAGTTAGACAAATCTGTTATAACCTCTTGCTTCTGCAATTCTACTAATTCTTGGTTACTAATATGACTATTGTGCCATAGTAGTGCATTATTTTGATTATTGCCTTCTGTGACATTAACAAATCCCACTATAGCATGCCCATCTAAAACATATATATTATTATCCATTCTTTTACCATATAGCATAACAATTGACCCTTTAATGACCTTAGCCTTTCCATTCTTTAGGCTAACACTATAACCATTTCTTTCAAATGTGCCTAATGAAAATTCTTGGTGAGTTCTGTTATATACCTGACATCTGATAACTCCACTTCAATTCCATTATCAAGCTTTATATTTATAACACCATGGCCCTTAATAGTGCAGGGTCTGTCATCACCAAGTTTCACCTTACCAAGATCTTCAAACTTTAGCTCTTTGAAAAATTATTTATTGGGAGTCATATGAAAGGAACAACTTGAATCCATAATCTACCCTCCGCTTATACTACTGTTTTCAATTACAAGCACATCTGCACTTTCATAACCATCTACAGATTCATCAGAGGTGCAATTATTGCCTTGATTTCTTGTAGAACTAGATCCACCATCAATCTTCTTTTTCTTGTTCTTGTCAGGACAATCTTTTTTAAGGTGTTTTTCTGAATTACAAATATAACACCTTCTTTTGAATCTTGAATTAGACCTGTTGTTTTCACTCTTTTTCTTGAACCCTCTTTGATCTGACCTCCCCCTCACAAACAGACTATCTCCAACCTCATCTTGATTATCAGTCTTCTTTTTCAATTCTTTTGAATTTAGGGCAGCTATTACATCCTCCATTGACAATGTATCCCTTCCATACATCAATGTGTCAACAAAATGTTCATAGGATCTAGGTAGGGAGATTAAGAATATGATAGCCAGGTCTTCATCATCAAGTGACACCTCAATATTCTCCAAATCCAATACCAGTTTATTAAATTCATCCGAATGATCTTCCAAAGACTTGTGTGCTGCCATGTGAAACATGTATAATCTTTTCTTCAGGCAAAGTCTGTTTTCTAGAGACTTTGTCATATATAGGCCTTCTAATTTGGACTAAATTTCGGCAGTAGTGGCTTATTTCGAGACCTCTCTTAGCACTCGATCTCTAAGACTCAAAACAATTTCACTATGTGCCTTTTCCATGAATTCTTTCTTCTCCTTATCTGATAGATTCTCCAATAAGTTGTCTTCACCCCTGAGCACATCGACGACTCCATTGTGGACCAATAACGCTCACATCTTAACCCTCAAGAGACTGAAATCGTTTCTTTCATCAAATTTCTCCAAGGCAAACTTCGTTGAAGCCATTTCGATCTTCAATTGTGGAATTAAGCGAACTTTCTTTGAATCGAGCTAAACCGTAGCTCTGATACCAATTGATAATAATCACTCAAAAGAAATTGGAATCAAAGATAAAAACTAAACGATTTCTTTATTACTATCATGTAATTGATTACAAACAAGAAAATGGAAATGATGAACATGAACATATCAATCGATCTCTTGCCAACTAATTACCTCTATATCCCCAGTTAGTTTGTTAACAATGAATTAACAAACTAAGAATAAAACTTTACATAACAGCCCCTCCAACTATCAGACTTGACTGAAAATACTAAAACATAACAGCCATTGACAAATGACAGAAACAACCCCTAAAATATTATCAATTGTTGAAATAAGACCATAAATTCAACACAACCAGTTTATAGTCACCTGGCTAAACTGAATGTGATCAGACTAACGGTTCAGTCACCTGGCTAAACTGAATGTGATCAGACCAACGGTTCTAGTGAAACATAGTTAAAACACCTCTAGTTTTCTGGTTGAGTGGTAGCCCCATTACTTTCCAATTGGGAGGTCATGCATTCGAGTCTTGCTTGGGACAAAATGTTTCAGGTTGAGCAAGAGGGTTTTCCCAGTTGTGGGTTTCCTCCTAGGTGGTGTGGGCCAGGTCACCACACTTCTGTTTTTCAGGCGGAAGGGGGATCCGTTTGCCAGAATGATTACGGGTGTCCGGGCCTTTACAGTTAGAAAAAATATGTTGAAACGGAAACGAGTGTTGTGGTTGGACCAGATTCAAAATGAGGTGCATGAGTTTTAAGTTTTCAATTTCTTGAGATGAGGTAATTTGTGTTGTTCTGGATGTTAGCGATGTGGGATGAGCTTTGAATTTTCAATTTATAGAGTGGAGAAAATCTTTGATTTCGAATGTTAAAAAGGTTTAAGTATCCAAAATACAAATGAGAGTTTTTGACAACTAATATGGGTGGATATTTGTGATGTATTTCTTTGTAGCTAAGTTAAGTAATATTCCACAACATTTTAGCTCTTTTATGAAAGAAGTATCATTATTTTGTTTCACTTTTATTTTATTTTAAGAAAGCAATATATTTATTTGAATGTTATGAATATAACTGATATAACAATATAATTGCTTTTTAGATTTATATTTTTCTATTCAAATAATGACTATTTAAACTTTTGATAAAGATTGTCTTGAACTTTTATAAAATATTCTAATTTTTTTAAAACTAATCAAGACGTTATTTACTATGTCAGGCTAGATCGATCGTCAATGTTTTCATGACCGGGCGGTATGAGGGTGGACCGGTTTTAATATTTTTCTTTATTATTTAAAAAAAAACCTTTTTAAAAGATCTTTTTTATAGTTATGAGGATTTTTACCCAAGAGCTATTTTTTTTAACCTGAGAGCCTTTGCAAACTGTATTTGGAACATGTTGATATTGTAATGCTAGATATATAAATTAAATGCACGACAAATTCATTTAATATTTTTTTTATTTTTTAAAAGGTTTCTCCACTTGTTTTATCTTTTTTAAGAAAACATGTTTCTTTTATTTTTTGAACTCACTAACATAACATACTTATTAAACTTTCAATTTAGTATAGTATTTAGATTTTATGTAAAATTAAATATGCTTTAAAATTAACTATGATATCATTCTATTCATGAGTTCAATTTGACTAGTAAACAAGTAAGACGATCGGTTTAATAACCGGTCTGATTACAAAAAGTAAAAACATTGAATAGTACCGTGATTCAATTCGTGTTCGGAATTATGAGACCTTAATCTTAGTAAGAAAAGTTTTATATGACACTTAATCTTAGTAAGAAAAGTTTTACTTAAAGTTTAGATTGACAAGCTAAAAAGGATATTTCAAAGTGAGGATAACAACAATCTAATACAATAGTTATCTAATACAATAACTACGATAACATGCAGTATGTTATTAAAAGTAAGAGATCGGTTTAAACAACAAACTTTTGTTCTTTTGTAAATTGACCATCAAGTTTTGTTCTTTTCTAGATTGACCACTAATGTTTTATGCTTTTGTAGACTGGCCATTAAACTTTTACATATTTTCCATTTTTCTCCTTATACTATATATAATATACGTTTTTAACCCGTTTAATTTTCTTATAATTTTGTTTTTCAGTAATAACTTTTGTTTGATAAGGTTTTTTTAAAACGTAGTGCACGTTTGTCTTTAATTTGTTTTTTCAACGTTCTGATATAATTTTTTTAAAACGTAGTCGTATTCAAAATCAAGTTTTTTAGGGTTGTAGGCTATAGCGAGTGTCGTTATCGTTACGATATTGTGACCGGTATTGGTATTATTGGAACTTGTATCGGTATTCTTTTTTATGGTTTTCGACGAGCCTAGTCGATAACGACAAAACTCCTGTCGCGTGACACGAGAAAAAATAACCAACTCGCGCCGCGAAGCGCGGGTGAAAAAAACTAGTTTTAAGTAATAGATCACTTTATTACTATACTATTTCATTATATTATATATTTTCACTTCTTTTATTTTATTATATAAGACAATATAAATTCGTAGATTAGAATAAACTAGTTGGGTTCATCCGCACGCTGCGCGGGTTCTGTTTATGAAAAAGCTCGTGCTACACGATAGAAGTTTAGTCGTTTCTTGGCGTGACTTTGGCTCGGCTCATCACAAACCATAAAAACGAATACCGATACCTGTTCTGATAACACCAATGCTAGCAGCAATGGTGTTCGCTCATGGTCGAGGGAGTTTGGTCGTTATCGGTTCGGTTCGTCTGTGACAACGGCTGACACTCCGTCATAAAATCCTAAAACATACTCTAGTATATAAAAACACTCGCACCGTCGTTCACTCCGTCTTTAGACCCTAAAACATACCCCGTCATAAAATGGAGCGTCACCACTGTGGCCTTAAAAAAAACTTAAAGCATAACATTAAGTAACCAAAACACAAATCTAGATACAAAAACATGTCACAACATTTGTCACCCTACCGTAAACCCCTATATCGTATCCCGTCGTAAAAGTGAACGTCACTTCACCGTAAACCCTAAAATCATAGTGTCAAGAATCGCGAACGCAAAAGAATTAAATCAAACGTAAAAAATATCTGGTCGCAACAATTTAAAAAACAAAAGAAAAAAACTCAAACGTTGTACCCTGTCGTAAAAGTAAACATTACTTCACCGTAAAATCGTGAACACAAATATAGATGAAACATTTAAAAAAAATAAAAGAAAAAAACTAAAAAAAATTCACTAAAAGACAAATAGTTACTATTTATTTCGTTGTCAAATAAATATAGATATAATAAAATAAGTGTTGAACATCAAAAAGAAAATTTACGTAAAATTCACGTCAACAAAAAATCGTTTATTTAGTCCTTACATATGTAATAGTAATGCTAGTAATTAATATTTATGATTAATTTTACACACATATATTTTAAATTAGTTATAATAATTTAATATATTAAATTTGATTGGATTAGTGGATTTTAATAATCACATCTTTTATCAATTGACCACTAATAATTATAACTGATAATATTCTTACCACAAGTCTCTACTTTCAAACTAGTTTCTTACATTGGATTGCCCGTTAAAAAAACTTAACGTCGTTAGATTTTATATGACATGGACATCTGCAAACAGTCGAAAAGTTGAGCCAAGCTAGCAGTTGTCTCGTGGTGGGTTGTAAAATTGGCTCTGGTAGTGTTTAACTGGTGTCGTTTTTCCGACAAGTCTAAACAGAGAGAACGATGGTGTTTATCCAGACCAGTTAAACATTACTAGAGCCAATTTCAAAACCCACCACGAGACCACTGCTAGTTTGACTCGACTTTCCGGCGGTTTGCAGATGTACACGTCAAATAAAATCTAACGACGTTAAGTTTTTTTAACCGGGGGGGGGGGGGGTCCAACGTAAGAAAAATAGTCTGAAAGTAGGGATTGGTGGTAAGAATATTCTCAGTTTGAATTATTATTGTACAATTGGTAAAATATGCAATTATTAAAATCCATTAATCCAATTTGATTTAATACATTTTTTATAAATAATAAATTACGACGATTTTTATAACTAACGTAAACTTTTTTATGAACTGCCAACGAATACTATAAGTCCCACTACCTAGGTAAACCCATTGAGGAAAGGCCACCCACGCCCACGAACACAAATATCGCTTGTGACATGACCAGCCCACCATTCAAGAGGAAACCCACAACTTGAAAGCCCACTATAGTATAACCACTGAACCATCTGATCATATTACACCAAATGAATCTCGAATCCATAACCTCTCCATCAGAAATCTATAAAGATGCCTTCCATACCAATTGATCTGATACTCGTTAACAACCGACCATAAACTAAATCCAACATCTCTTTTCCTTAAACAACGTTAATCATGGATTTATTATAGTTTGAAAGACACAATAAGTGTTTCTCGAATTGCTGAGCAAAGCATGGGACCCAGACGTGGAGAGTGGGACCCACCGCTGTTTTGTAGATTGAATGATAAAAGAGAGCACCTCACGTGGACTCTGAGCCAAAGGCCTCTGTCCAACCACAATTAAAGGAACCAACTCCCTCTTCTTTATTTTTATTTTTTATATTCAAATTTAATATTGATATTCATAAAAAAAAAATAAACATTTCAAACAAACAAAACCTTATAGCTAGATTTTAACATTATTTTTAATTTAACTCACAAAAAATGTATATCCAGGAATATAAGTTTGGGTTCCACCATAAACGAATTTATTTCAGTTTTGTTTATTTTGTAGAAAAGTTTGAAACATAAATGATAACAATATCTGGAAAAGAAGTTCCTTTTTTATGCAATTCAATCAATTTTAAAGATACCAGCAAAGATGTCAACAAAGTAATTTCTTTCTCTTTGTTCTCCTTTTATAAATTTACCCTTTTAACTATCGTCTAACCTAAAAGTGTAACCATGTTAGGATACCATACTTGTGTTATGTGTTTGGGATTTATATATATGTAGGAAAATGGTTCATTTGTTATTAAACATAATAACAATAATAAAACAATAATAAAGATATACTCAATATTCATGGAAAATAGTGTAGTATAATATTGTTTATAAAACTGAACGAAAAAATATAAAGTACTAATTATATAAAAGAACTTGATTTGAACCGGTGTCCTCTACCGGATACTTCAAACAAAACTTTCTTTCAGTATTATTGATTCGAGTATTCAACATGTTAAGACTTTAACATTCAACTTTGTCTTTAACTGCATTAATGAACAAAAAATAATCCTTGGCAGTTGTGGCTGAGCTACGCATTCAATACGTTTTTCTTAAAACAGATTTCGCACCTCTTATTATACGAACGTGTCTGTCTCGTAAGGTACAACAACCTAAATATTATGTGTACTACAGGAGATGGCTTACACGCCCGAGGTATCACTGATCAAGATGTGTTCTCAAAGTTTCGGGAAAGAAGAGGAAGATGAAAATTAATTGAGGAACAATCAGAGAGTACTCCTTTTTAATCTTCTAGTAATTTTTTTTGTTTTGTGTGTGCTGAAACAATTTTTTATAGTGTACTCCAAAATGATCCCAAATATCCATTTTATGCACAACAAGAAATCAAACTGCTAATTTAATCTCATAATAAATGAGATTTAATTTCATTTTTAATAGATTTTAAGTAGTCAAACGAAAATTTCATATTAAATTCATAAACTGTTGAAACAACCTTGAGTTGTAACCCACGAGCAATGGAATCGAATCACTGACCGAGCATTGGAAACAGAAGCTTCAGTTGCAATTGAGATGATCACAGTGAGAACGAGCATCAGAAGCACACAACCCACATCAGTGGGAACGAGCTTAGTAGCAATAACCGCGCGCAACAACCGATGGTTCCACTGTTGACGTCATCAATGGGAACCGCATCAGCCCAGCTCATGGTGACGTTTATCAGTGGCAATCACCGGACCGCGGTCAACATTGGAACAACCCATTAACCGAACGGAAAAATATGAAAATGGACATTTGACCAGAAAAATTCTCAAAATTGGACATCCAAATTTAGCCTACTATTTTGTGGACATTGGTCTTGCGAGAAGGCTAAAGGCGGCCAAGCTAGCAGGCTAAAATTTCCGTGCCAACATTCCATTTGACATAGTACGGACCAATAAACCATCGACACGTGGCAGGCTTAGCCGTCTAATCCTGTTAGCCGGCTATAGCCATCTATGAGCCGGCTAAGCCTTCGAATTTTTCATAAAATCGAGTTGGCTTGAGCCGGCTCCCTTTATGGCTTGGCTTGGTGGCTTTTTAGCCGGCTCATTTTGAATGTTGTTCATTTTAGACGGTTAAAAGTAGACCTTAGCCTTTTATTTTTTTTCTTTTCGGTTTTGATTCAGTTCTTACCATTTAGAGAATGTTTTCATATTTGTTTAGAAACCATATTTGTTTTACCATTGTGGAGTGTTTGAAGACTAAGTTTTGTATTACATGTAAAATGTCTGTGAACTTTGTAATCTATAGCGGTGGTAAATGAGATATTGTTGGGGTGCTGTTGAATACGTTCCATTGGATTGTGCAAAACGTGGTTTAAGGTTATCTACAGATGTTACTTACTCTTCTTTATTATGTATGCTTTCAAAAGTTTGTGGTTCTAAGAATATTAGTAGATTATCGTATAAAATGTGTCAGTATTTACCGATCCAATCGACATATTTGACGATGGTGATATTTCTCCTTTTAGGGTATAGTTGAAAAAAATCCATATGAAATAGTTAAGTTGTATGTTGTCCAAGAAGATGGTGCTGGTTCATCAAACAAGAAACCGGTTTCTAATGGTTCGTCTAACAAAGTTCGTGGGTCGGTTGGTTCTAGTAGATTGCCAACCTCAAGCTCTTCACCAATAATTAAATTAAAATTATCGTTTAATTTAAATGTACCAGCAGATAGTTATGATCCAGATAATTGTATGCCAGATAATTACGATTGATCTCTGGTTGCTTGGATGTAACTTGTCGTGGTCCCAGCCATAGACTATATCAAAATTAGCGTTTGATTAAAATTACGGTTCTTTTTCGCCACTAGTAAAAAAATTAGTGTGTTTTTACATTTTATTAATTAAATTAGAATATTTTTTGACTAATTTTTTTTACAGCATATAGAAGCATGGGTCGCCCGAATTATGAGAATTAGATGTAGGTCCTGATTTCAATCAGAAATCACTAAACAGATCGATTACACACACACAGGCGGAATCTGTGTGTATGGTGGTGAAACAGAGGAGAGAAACAGATTGGTGAAGATAACAGGCTAACCACACTCAGAATCAATCACAAACATATATGAAAATGTAAGAACAAAGCATTAAACAAATGCAGATTGTATTGATTCTTCAAGAACAATTGAAAGAGAGAATTCAGGGTTACAGCCGCTACTCACACCCTAAACATTCTTAAACTAGGCTATTTATAGTAAGTTTGCAGCCATCGAAACTATGCTAACCGAAACTACTAGTTTCGGTTGAGCATTTACAAGTGATAGAACAAACTGTCGAAACTATACTTTTTATCGAAACTACTAGTTTCGATTGAACAAACCTCAATCGAAACTTGGTAGTTTCGATGGCCCAGACTTAGACAAAAAACAGAAAATTACAATACTAAAATTAAAAAATAAAGAAACTAAGTTAACAATGTTTAAAATTACATTGATGTTATCAGCTTATGAATTACATGACTCTACAATCTCCCCCTAAGCTGTTGCATCAATGTCTTCAGCTCTTCTCAAGCAGCTGGTCCTTCACTTATCCTCGGGATGAAGGGCTTCACATGAGTGGTGACAACCCTTTGATATGCTTTGGCATCACTCTCATCATCTTCATTGTAGACTTGAATATGATTTGTGAAAAGTAGTTCAAGGTCTTCAGGTTGGAATTTCAAAAGCTCCATTGGCTCAAATATCACCAAGTCTTCCTTCCCTTCAAACTCAATAACAGCACTACCGATGTTGGGATTGTAGCACCATCTCTTGAAGTTCTGGAGTTGAACAGGCACCATCTTGGGCAAAGTAATGGTTTTGACAGTTTGTGCCGGTTTGTACCTCAGAAAGACATAAGGCTTGTTGGTTTTGGGGTGGATTCTTGTCTTGGACAGTCTTCTTTTAGGAGGAGTGGGTTTCATACCTTTAAAATCATTCCATGTCTGGGTATGAAGGTAGTGTTCAAAGTCAGTGGCTAGCATGACCTTGCCTGGATTCTGAAGGGGAAGCTTTGCTAAGGCTCTCAGATCATAGGTTGGGAGAGAATTGAAGTCAGTCATGTTCTTAAAATGTTCTACTCCACCCTTGTACCTTCTTACAATGAACAACCTTCTTTCAGCATCATATTTCCAACCAATAGGTGGCCTCTTCAGCTCTTGGTACTCAGCGAACCATTCATATTGTTTGGGAGCCTCTTCTTCAACTATCTTCCCATCCATGGTCGATTATTCTAAGGGTTTGGTTTTGAAGGTTGGGTTGGTTCAGATGGTTGGTGGTTCAATGGGAGTTGATTCAGTTGGGATGAATTCAGGTTGGGCAACAGGTTTCACTAATTCAACTTGAACATTTGTCTCTTCTAGATCATCTTCAGAGAGAGCCTGAATCTCATCTCCCTCCTCTGTGAAGTACCTGACATTTTCACTTTGCAGGTCTTCTGTAGCTAAAATCTCTAGATATTGGTCATTAAACCCGAAGTTGTCAATTTCATCCAGAAGAGCATTGAGCTCATGATCTGAGCCAATCTCTTCTTTATCCAGAACTATCACCTCAACACCTGTCTCTCTATCCTTTCCTCTTTCCCTTGCTGCTCTCCTTTCACTAGCAGATGGGAGATCAAACTCTGTGTCACACCCCCAATTTCAACTAACGGAGTTTTACCGTTTAGAAAGTGACAAACCAGGATCTCAGTCATTAGTTACATTGAACGACACTATATGAGACTCAAATGAAAATATCATATCAATCAGAGTATATGCGGAAGCGTATAAAGAAAGTAAATGCGTAAAACAAACGCGCCCAAAAAGTCCAGTCCAAACATAATTGTAAATAGTCCAAAAGTAATATTAAAACATAATTCAAGAGTAGGACTCCATGCATGTCCTATATGTGCACCTGTGTCTTATCTTAGCGACCTGAGAAAACATGTAAGAAAAGATGTCAACACGAGGTTGGTGAGTTCACAGGTTTCAATATATAAATAAACGTTTACCAGATTATTGTACATTCAATATGCATCTATAGGTAGCTAACCTACGTTTCATGTTTAACTTAAGCGCTTGCAACCAAAGCTGACTGTTTGTTTATTTGGCTCTTGCCAGGTCTATCAACTCTGGCGATGTGAGTAGGATAACATTTCACCCGTTCGATCTCCAATCGAGTTAGCGCGACTAACGCGAGTGGGATTTGTCAAACCCAGTAGTACTACTAAACATTACCTCGCTAAGATCCATATTAACGGTCCGATGTGTGTTGAGGACTTTCAGTGATAGCGTGTTAAGCTTAGCTTTAACATTGATAACATATTAATACAATATTCCAAAAATAGTTGCGACATGTTTTCTCCCCCAAGATAAAACAGTAAAAAAGGGTCGTGAAAACTCACCTGATTACATAGGAAGTAATCACACGAGTATAAGATTGAAATCTCAAGCGTTAGCTCGACACGGTTCACGAATGCCCTAGAATTACAACATAATTATTATGATAAAATAGGATTTGTGACGACACGGAATGAGGAACGTCCTAAAAGAAACGTTCTAAAGATCAACGAGTCGACGAACGTGTCCACGAGAATAACGGATCTTTAAATTAACTAATTAAGATAATTACGATTTGCGACGAATATCAAATAATGATAATATATAATAAATATATTCGAGCGTTTTCGCCATTAAACTAATGGCCTAAGAAAATAATATAATATATATTATTTTTAGGTTTAAAAAAATATCACAATATACAATTGCGTGACAAAAATAATAAATCTATTATTTTATTCGAGGATATAAATGAGTGTAAATAATATAGATAATTATATTATTTATTAGTTTAAAATGTTACACGAAGTTTATAAACGAAACAATAATAATATAAAAATATATATCGTTTTTAATTGAGATCAAGGATTGAAAATAATATATTATTTTATAAACGAGCTTTAAATAACGAATACGAGTTACAAGACTAAACCCAAGCCTACGGGTGATTTTCCGATTTAAAGCATATTAGTATAATATAATAATTATTGTTTTGAAAACATAATATATTAATCAAACATTCTGACAAAAACTTTTACTCACACACGACCGCGCCTAAGGCAAGGCACGACCGTGTTAGAGTCACAGGGACCGTGCTAGTTAGGGGAGCGACCGTGTTAATCAAACAGAAGACAACAAAACCTGACAACTAGGCACAACCGTGTCTGAGTCTGGTACGACCATGTTTAGGGTTCTGAGGCACAACCAGGTCTGAGCACGAGGCACGACCAGGTCAGAGTACGAGGCACGACCGTGTCTCCTGGATACACAGACACAGTGCTTAACAGAATAAACCAATAAGTCCAAATCCATTTGGTTTCGATTGCGATTGACCAAAAGGACATGGGGGTTCTGTTTAACAGTAATATGCGAATCATAGGGTGGTTTTAATTGTGAAAACACCGATATTTCAATCGATTAATTTCCCGATTCGAAACCAAAACTCAAGTTATGAACACGAGATCAATTTGAATAATCTGGATAAGTTTACTTGCTGACATCATAGGGCTTTTAATAAACAGAGGATTGCGAACCTAGTCATGTAATTTAATTAGATGGAGACTGGTTTTAAGGTATAGATCGATTAAACCAAAAATGGTATGAACCCTAGAATTAGAACATGATAAATTCGATATTGTAAGCCCAGATTATAATAGGGCTTATGATCTAGAGACTGAAACGAAACTATAGGAACAAACAATTACCATAAAGATATACGAATTTGAAGGGGCTCGAGTAGAACCTAGTCGCGGCTCCGATGGGATGATCCTCCGGCGTCTCCGACTGCTTTTCTGGCCAAATTGAAATGCGCAAAAGCTTCTCAGAGGATCGCTTACGGTGCGCAGGTGCTTGATTTGAGAGAGTAACAACAGAAATGAACGAATTTGATGAGTATAAGACGAAGAGGTTGACGGTTTCAAGTTAAAGACAATGATGGAGTTGAATTCGGCTATTACGAGTGTTAAAGTGCCGAATAATGGCTCACTGATGATCGCCATTAGAGATTTTACGTTACAAACTTGATATTCGAATGGTTTTGCGTTTAAAGGCTACGTTTACGTTTCAACTAAGCAAGAGGCGCGACTGTGCCAATAAGAGGCGCAACCGTGCCAAGGCACTTGGCACGACCGTGCCTATTAGGGTGTCTGGTTATTTACAAAAGCAGCCCTTGCAACTTCATCTTTGACAGAATTGATCCCTTGGTTTTAAAATTGAGTTAACTGAGTTAGAATTTAACTGAATTTGACTAACGAAGTTAACCTGAAAAGTTTGGATTGTCACATCATCCCCTAGTTGAAAGAATTTTCGTCCCGAAAAGTAGAATAAAATAAAAAAATTTCGGATGTCACATCATCCCATAGTTGAAAGAATTTTCGTCCCGAAAATTAGAATAGTACCTTAAGAGTTTGACGTGGAGTGCTTGAATAGATGAGGATACTTGCGCATCATCTGATCCTCACGCTCCCACGTGAATTCCGGTCCGTGTTTCGAGCTCTAACGAACTCTGACAATAGGGATTTTACTGCGTTTTAGCGTTTTGACTTCGCTATCCATGATTTCCACGGGTTCTGCGATGAAATGCAACTGTTCATCGATGTGTAGTTCCTCAAGAGGAACTGCGAGTGATTCGTCTGCTAGACATTTCTTCAAGTTTGAGACGTGAAAGACATTGTGTACACCACTAAATCCTTCTGGTAGGTCCAGTTGATACGCTACTGGGCCAATTCTCTTCACTATCTTGAATGGTCCAACATAACGAGGATTCAGTTTGCCTCGTTTCCCAAAATGAATGACACCCTTCCAAGGTGAGACTTTTAACAAGACCATGTCCCCTTCATGGAATTATAACGGTGTACGACGCTTATCGGCATAGCTCTTTTGATGATCACGTGCTGCTGCCATATGATTTCTAATTTGAACAATTTTCTCAGAAGTTTCAAGTACAAGTTCAGGACCCGTAAGTTGACTATCCCCAAACTCGGCCCAACAAATAGGAGAACGACATTTTCGTCCATATAGTGCCTCGAATGAAGCTGCCTTGATGCTAGTGTGATAATTGTTGTTGTAGGAGAACTCCACCAACAGTAGGTGAGACTCCCAATTGTTACCGAAATCAATCACACAAGCTCGTAGCATTTCCTCCAAGGTTTGAATAGTACGCTCCGTCTGGCCATCAGTTTGAGGGTGGTATGCTGTGCTCATATCTAGACGCGTGCCTAAAGCTTTATGTAACCATTGCCAGAAACGGGAGGTGAATCGTGCATCACGATTCGAAATGATAGAGATTGGCACCCCATGACAAGAGACTACTTCTTTCAAGTAAATACGAGTAAGCTTCTCCATTTTGTCTGTTTCCTTGATTGCTAAGAAGTGAGCGGACTTTCCTAAACGATCAACGATTGCCCAAATGGTATCACATCCGGTAGGAGTTTGTGGCAATTTTGTGAAAAAGTCCATGGATATCTGCTCCCATTTCCACATGGGAATCTCCGGTTGCTGGAGTAGACCGGAAGGCTTTTGATATTCAACCTTGACCTTTGCGCAAGTCAGGCACTTGCTCACATAAGTGGCTATATCGGCCTTCATCTTTGGCCACCAATACAGCACCTTTAGGTCATGGTACATCTTGTCGGAACCTAGATGAATGGAGTAACGAGATTTATGAGCTTCATCCATGACGAATTCCCTTAAGTTCCCGAATACTGGAACCCATATTCGCTCGGCGAAGTAGCGAATGCCATCAGATTTGACCTCGAGTTGTTCTTCCATACCGCTTGTAGCTTCCAGCGGTAGGTTTTCCTCGTTCAGGGCTTCGAGTTGAGCACTACGGATTTTGTCAGGTAATCCGGTGTGAATAGTAAGCTGTAATGCTCGAACTCGTTTGGGCTTGGTTTCCTTTCGACTTAGGGCATCAACTACAACATTAGCCTTACCCGGATGATACCGGATCACACAGTCATAATCATTCAAGAGCTCGACCCAACAACGTTGTCTCATGTTCAACTCTTTCTGCTCGAAGATATGCTGAAGACTCTTGTGATCGGTGTAGATAGTGTACCTGGTACCGTACAAGTAGTGTCTCCATATCTTAAGTGCGAAAACTATGGCTCCCAACTCTAGGTCATGAGTGGTGTAGTTTTTCTCATGGTGTAGTTTTTCTCATGAATCTTTAGTTGACGTGAAGCGTATGCGATAACCTTTTCTTATTGCATTAACACACAACCCAGACCCTGAATGGATGCGTCGCAATACACCAAAAAATCATCCGTTCCCTCCGGAAGAGCTAAAATAGGTGCACTGCAAAGTTTCTGCTTAAGGAGTTGAAATGCCGACTCCTGGTTATCGCCCCAGTTATAGGCTTTACCCTTCTGAGTTAAGGCTATGAGAGGTTGTGCAATCTTAGAAAATCCTTCGATGAATCGACGAAAATAACCGGCCAATCCTAGAAATTGTCGCACCTCGGTCGGAGTCGTTGGTGCTGCCCAATTCTTGATGGCTTCAATCTTGGATGGATCGACATGTATTCCTTTCTCATTAACCACATATCCTAAGAATTGAACTTCCCGAATCTAGAATTCACACTTGGAAAACTTAGCATACAACTGCTCCTGTTTTAGTAATTCCAGAATTAAACGTAGATGTTCCTCATGTTCCTCCTTGTTCTTGGAATAAATGAGGATGTCGTCGATGAAAACGATGACAAGTTGATCAAGGTATGGATTACACACACGGTTCATGAGGTCCATGAACACCGCGGGTGCATTGGTTAATCCGAAAGGCATGACCATAAACTCATAGCGACCGTACCTTGTCCTGAAAGGAGTCTTGGAGATGTCCTCATCTCGGACTCTCAATTGGTGGTAACCAGACCTAAGATCTATCTTGGAATAGAAGTTTGATCCTTGGAGTTGATCAAAGAGATCATCTATACGAGGCAGAGGATAACGATTCTTGATGGTCACTTTATTCAGTTCACGATAGTCGATACGCAAACGGAAAGTCCCGTCCTTCTTCTTGACAAACAGAACTGGAGCTCCCCATGGCGATGAGCTAGGTCGGATGAAACCTTTATCCAACAATTCTTGTAGCTGAGTGGATAGCTCTTGCAATTCACTAGGTACTAGTCTGTAAGGTGCCCGAGCGATCGGCGCCGCTCCGGGTGCTAGATCGATTTGGAATTCAACTTGACGGTGAGGTGGCAGCCCAGGAAAATCCCCGAGAAATACTTCCGGGTAGTTGCAAACGATCGGAATATCATCAATCTTCTTCTCTCCAGATGGCTGCTCGGCGACGAGAGCCAGAATAGCAGTATGCCCTTTTCGAAGACATTTCTGGCCTTTCATGAAGGATATGATGCTCATGACTGCACCAACCTTTTCGCCCTAAACGGAAAGAGTTTCTCCACCCGGGAGGGGAATGCGAACGATTTTCTCACGACAGATGATTTCAGCTTGGTTTTTAGATAACCAATCCATGCCGACAATTACATCAAAACTACCAAATGTGACCGGCATAAGGTCGATATCAATTTTATGACCAGCCAAGCCAAGCTTACAACCCTTAAGAATGTGGGTTGCTTCAATTATTTGGCCATCGACTATTTTTATGATATACTTAGCTTCTAGCAGATTTGGAGTTCCTTTTATCATATCACTAAGTTTCTTAGATATAAAACTCCTATCAGCACCAGTGTCAAAAAGAACAGAAGCAAAGTAATTGTTTAAGAGGAACTTATCGGCGACCACATTATGATCATATCGAGCTTCTCCGGATCCTAGCATGAAGGCTCATCCTTTCGCACCATTCCCTCTATTATTACCGTTGTTGTTTCCATTGTTGTTCTGATTGGGGTTGTGGTTTCCATTACCCCCTTCTTCAACTGAGGACAATTCTTCCGAAAGTGTACCTCCTTCCCACACTCAAAGCAACCCTTTGTAGACCCAGGCTGTTGAAAAGGCTGCTTGGCTTGCAACTCACCCCTACAATATTTGGAAGCATGGCCTATCTTGCCACACCGCTAACAACGGTTACAAATCCCAAAGTGATGAAAGTTGCACTTGTTACACTTGGGGGATTTCCCCGCATAACCACCTTGATTTTAACCTGAAGAGGTCGTCTGGTTGAAGTTCTTAGCAGGCTCAAACTTTCATTGCGGCTGATAAGGTTGATTAAACTGGGGTTCCTTGGAGTGGGAATTGGAGTTATGATCAAACTTGCGCTTATGATTGTCGGTGGATTTAGAAACTGAACCCCTCGGGGGTAGAGTCCTTTGAGTCACCGCCTGATCGGTTAACTTGTGGGCGAGTCTAATAGTCTGCTGTATGTTGGTAGGGTTGGATGAGGTGACCATACTCTGAATCTGAGGCACTAAACCTCCAATGTACAACTTAATCCTCTTGTAATCTGGGGTCACCATGTGTGGGCACATGGTAGCAAGCTCATGGGAGCGAGTGGTATAAAGTTCAATTTCAGAATCTTCCATTTTCAGGTTCCAGAATTCCCCTTCCAGCTTCTGAATATCATCCCAAGTACAATACTCCTCCTTTACCATTGTCTTGAACTCCTCCCACGGGAGTGAATTGGCCATAGCTAGCCCCAACATTTGGACTTGAGCGTTCCACCATGTGAGAGTCGGGCCCTCCAAAGTACTAGAGGCAAACTTGACCTGATTGGCCAGGGGACAGTTGCTCATGGAAAATACCGACTCCACTTTCTCAAACCATCAGAGTAGTCCGACAGCTCCTTCAGCTCCACTAAAGGTGTGGGGCTTACAGTCCCTGAATGTCTTGAATGTGCACGCTGGTTGCTGATTCTGTTGACCTGGATTTAGAAACACAATATAGGATTGGGATTATAAAGCCTATGAAAGACGTCTTAAGAGATGAATTGACTTCACTAGTCAATGTTTATGGCATTTACCTGCAGCATTCCGTGCTGCTAGAGCCTCAGCCACACTATCGTTGATTAGTGCCGCCAGCTCAGCTGTTGTCATGTTGATGGTACCTTGGCAACCAGCACGAACACCACGTCCTCTTCCCGACATAATACTTCACATTCACAAATAGAAAACAATGAGAAATATATCACATTTCAAATATTATTTATGTACGAGTAAGGAAACACAACATCTAATATTTTGAAATTAAATAAATTGTAAGGTTACAAAATAAATAACTCAAAACATCAAATTTCTCATGCTTTTATTGAATGCGAATAACCTTACCCATCTAGGTTTGAAAATAGAAATAACATAGACAAAACATAAATGAAAGGAAAGATAAGATAGAATAATCATCATCATCGGAGGAAATGCATGATAGAGCATCATCAATCTCGACCGGCTCCTCCTCGGGTGGCTCCTCCTCTAAGGGCTCATCCTCAAACGGATCCTCGTCGTCGTCAGAAAGTGGGATATTCTCCGGCCAAAGTGCTGGCTGCATTTAGGCCTCCAGGTGGGTCACTCTCTCCAGAATCCCTTCGGCAGCATGGTCCAAGGTGTCCACCCTCGTTTCTAAATGTTGAAACCTATCCACTAGATGGTCATGGACTTGGTCCGTCGCTTCTAGCTCAGCGGTGAAATGTTTAATCTGTTCCTTATTCTCTTCTACTTTTAACTCACGTTGTAGAATGCCGGGTATCTCATCAGTAGTATCTTTCACAATGCTTAACTCTCTAGACATGAAAAATACAAAATCTGCAAAAGCTTGTTCCATGGTACATGGCAAGCTTGGTAAGGTGGATGATGAGGAAGTGGAACCAAAGTAGAGTGATGGGACATTTCCCATTTTGATCCATCTTTGGATCATTTTCGGGTATGCATCCCAATTGTGTGTTGGATTCCTTACTTGCACGCTACTCGGTCTACCCTAATCAACCGAATTGTCACTAGAACTAGCCCGGCGCGTTTTGGGCTCTAGGGATGATGAGATAGGTGCATCATGTCTTGGTGATTTGGGTGATGGTGGTGGGGTTGACAACATTGTCCTCCTTCCAGGACTATCAACTCTAGCGATGTGAGTAGGCTAACATTTCACCCGTTCGATCTTCAATCGAGTTAGCGCGACTAACGCGGGTGGGAGTTGTCAAACCCAGTAGTACTACTAAACATTACCTCGCTAAGATCCATATTAACGGTCCGATGTGTGTTGAGGACTTTCAGTGATAGCGTGTTACTCTTAGCTTTAACATTGATAACATATGAATACAATATTCCAAAAATAGTTGCGACATGTTTTCTCCCCCAAGATAAAACAGTAAAAAGGGCCGTGAAAACTCACCTGATTGCGTAGGAAGTAATCACACGAGTATGAGATTGAAATCTCAAGCGTTAGCCCGACACGGTTCACGAATGCCCAAGAATTACAACATAATTATTATGATAAAATGGGATTTGTGACGACGACACGGAATGAGGAACGTCCTAAAAGAAACGTTCTAAAGATCAACGAGTAGACGAACGTGTCTACGAGAATAACGGATCTTTAAATTAACTAATTAAGATAATTACGATTTGCGACGAATATCAAATAATGATAATATATAATAAATATATTCGAGCGTTTTCACCATTAAACTAATGGCCTAAGAAAATAATATAATATATATTATTTTTAGGTTTAAAAATATATCACAATATACAATTGCGTGACAAAAATAATAAATCTATTATTTTATTCGAGGATATAAACGAGTGTAAATAATATAGATAATTATATTATTTATTAGTTTAAAATGTTACACGAAGTTTATAAACAAAACAATAATAATATAAAAATATATATCGTTTTTAATTGAGACCAAGGATTGGAAATAATATATTATTTTATAAACTAGCTTTAAATAACGAATACGAGTTACAAGACTAAACCCGAGCCTACGGGTGGTTTTACGATTTAAAACATATTAGTATAATATAATAATTATTGTTTTGAAAACATAATATATTAATCAAACATTCTGACAAAAACTTTTACTCACACACGATTGCGCCTAAGGCAAGGCACGACCGTGTTAGAGTCACAGGCACGACCGTGCTAGTTAAGGATGCGACCGTGTTGATCAAACAGAAGACAACAAAACCTGACCACTAGGGACGACCGTGTCTGAGTTTGGAATGACCGTGTCTAGGGTTCCGAGGCACAACCAGGTCTGAGCAAGAGGCACGACCAGGTCAGGGTATGAGGCACGACCATGCCAAATGCTGGCACGACCGTGTCTCCTGGATACACAAACACAGTGCTTAACAAAATAAACCAATAAGTCTAAATCCGTTTGGTTTCGATTGCGATTGACCAAAAGGACATGGGGGTTCTGTTTAACAGTAATATGCGAATCATAGGGTGGTTTTAATTGTGAAAACACCGAGATTTAGATCGATTAATTTCCCGATTTGAAACCAAAAATCTAGCCATGAACACGAGATCAATTTGAACAATCTAGATAAGTTTACTTGCTGAAATCATAGGGCTTTTAATAAACAGAGGATTGCGAACCTAGTCATGTAATTTAATTAGATGGAAATTGGTTTTAAGGTATAGATCGATTAAACCAAAAATGGTATGAACCCTAGAATTAGAACATGATAAATTAGATATTGTAAGCCCAGATTATCATAGGGCTTATGATCTAGAGACTGAAATGAAACTATAAAGATATACGAATTTGAAGGTGCTCGAGTAGAACCTAGTCGCGGCTCCGATGGGATGACCCTCCGGCGTCTCTGACTGCTTTTTCGGCCAAATTGAAATGCGTAAAAGCTTCACCGAGGATCGGTTACGGTGCGCAGGTGATTGATTTGGGAGAGCAACAACATAAATGAACGAATTTGATGAGTATAAGATTTAGAGGTCGACGGTTTCAAGTTAAAGACAATGATGGAGTTGAATTCGGCTATTACGAGTGTTAAAGTGTCGAATAATGTCTCACTGATGATCGCCATTAGAGATTTTACGTTACAAACTTGATATTCGAAAGGTTTTGCGTTTAAAGGCTACATTTACGTTTCAACTGGGCAAGAGGCGCGACCGTGCCAATAAGAGGCGCGACCGTGCCAAAGCATGGCGCGACCGTGCCTGTTAGGGTTTCTGGTCATTTACAAAACTAGCCCTTGCAACTTCAGCTTTGACAGAATTGATCCCTTGGTTTTAGAATTGAGTTAACTGAGTTAGAATTTAACTGAATTTGACTAACAAAGTTAACCTGAAAAATTCGGATTGTCACACTCTGGTTCTTCAATCTTGACTTCCACAGTTTCCTTTTTTTTTTGCAGCAGGGCCAGAGAATATAGTCATGGCAGGCTCAGGGTTAGAAACAAAGCCAGAGGAAGAGGATCTACCACCAGAAGTGGTCTCCCCCTGAGATGTGGAGGTGGTTGCTTGATGTTGAGGCTTAACTAGGGAAGCCTTGAGTTGCTCAAAAATTTCATATAAGGCCTTGAAGTCTTGTTGTTGTTGAGAAATTGTCTTTTGTTGGGTTTCCAGTTGAGTTTGCTGGACATCAAGTTGTGTATGCAAGCCACCAACTTCCAGCTGTAGATCCTTAACCTCTTCTTTACATTCACTCAACTCAGTCTTCAAACTTTCAATTATATTATCCTTCTCTTGAACATGATCTTGCAACTTCTTCACTTCTAGACTTAGAGTTTTGACCCTTGATACTGAGGGTGTTGGTTCATGAGCAGGTGATATAGGTGGTGTAGGGATGTGAACATGTTGTGGAGATGGTGGTGGTGTTGATTGAGGTGTAGGTACAGGTGTTGGAATTAGACTAGTGTTTTCAGATATGTTGAATAAAGACTCTAAGGATGATGACAAATCTTCAAACCCGGTCTTTATATTCTTGGCCTTAGGTTCTTCTAGTTTATAATCAGAACCTGAATCAGCTTGTCTCTTGGAGGAGGATGCAGGACACTCTGTCCTTTCATCAGAATCAGACTTGTAATAATCAGAGCCATAGATCCCTGCATCTAGAGTCCCACTTGACTATGCAATCTCCTCCTCAGCTGCTTGGACATTAACATCAACATCTTGTATTTGTACAATCCCTGGATAAACAAAAGGGGCATCAAACACGGGCTTAACAAATATTTTTCTCTTCTTGGACATGAGGGATTTCTACTTCAACTTCAGCTTCAACTTCATGTTCCTCCTCATTCCCTTGCCCATGATCCATTTCTTCCTCTACTTCCTCTACCTCAAGATCAGGATCAACATCAGGCACAAATTCTTCCAACTCTCTAATAACATGTCCAAATAAAGGAATGTCTGCAGTCATTCTGTTGGTCCTTTTGTTTGAACTCTTCATGTAACTAAGAGTTTTTGCACCCATATGATCAAACACAAAGATATTGCCTTCCTGTTGAATATTTGGGTGGAGATGATTTATGATGATCTGAAGAAATCTGGGATATACTAAAAACTTCTCTTTAACAGCTCAAGTTAGATTTTCTTTGAGCTGTCTGAATACTAACCATGAAAAATTATAGTTCATTCCCTTGATTTGTCACAACCCAACCGACGGCGGAAACGTTGGGGCGGGAGATGTAGACTGTTCAAAAGCTCATGATCTACTAGATTATATAATTTTATTAAAATGATTTAAATGTACAATACATATTGATCAAACAATCAAAAGCTAACAAATTTCTAATTAAATTGTCACTAGGTCCATATGCTCCTAAGTGATGAACTTGTACTTCAAATAATTCAACCTGAAACATCAACTATAAATAGTTGGTGAACATACATAGGTTTTGACACCACAAATAAAGTTCAAAATGTTTTATACAATTCATACGATACATGGTATATAAGGCATTTATGGAGAATCTATAGTTAAACTAAGTGTACAATCAAACCTTGTGACTGTTGTGAGGCATAACCCGCAGGTACCCTAATGTAATGTCGGTAACAAACACCCTAACCGGGTGGGTTTATCAGACGCAATAGATCTATCAATATTAATCGTTGGCTTGTACTGATTTAATGATTGTACTTGTGTCATGTATATGTAGTCTTAACTCATAGCATTCAAGCATAAAGCACAAATAACACATAGCATCATATTATTGAATTGTATATGAGTAGTTGCAAAGAGTTCAAAGTGTAATCATGTTTCACCCCAAAAAGTGCAAAATGTAAAAAGGGGCTATGTAAAACTCACCTGTATTAGTGGTGTAGATAACACGAGCAATAAGTTGCACAAGTGAATTTGCAAATCATAAACTTAACCTAGAGTGAAATTATATGAATGTGAATTAATAACATGCACAAAGTCTATGGCAAGGTCTAGGGTTTAACATGATAGGTTGTAGGGATTTGTACAAAGGGTTTGCGTTACATTATGTAAGGGATGTGTATATGTTTGTGGTTGTATTTGAATAATAGTTTTAATGAAAAATGTAACTTCAGAGTATATAATTTTAATAATAAATGACTTAGGGTTTAATTTGAATACTTAAGTAAATTAAATAAATAAATTCTTTTATTTATTTATTTAAAAAAAGTAGTGTGAGATTATATTTATTTAAGTATAATTTAAATAAATAAATATATTCTATTTATTTATTTATGAAAATGTGACAAAACAATAGTGTAAATATATATGAGTATTGATGTATGGTCAAATATCTCGTGTTTATGAGTTTAGTTCGTACAGTTTTATGGGTGTTACTTTGTATATCAAGTCGGTTTTACGTTGGTATTTGTATTTGTGTCTATCACTGATGTTTGGAACTTAAACACATATTTTGAAGGCATCTAGGAGAAAGTAAGAGGAGCTAAAGGTGAAACTATGCAAAAGATGGAGCCTTAATAGGAAGTTCAAGAGTCCAGAACTTGGAAAGGGCATATCTCGAGCTATAAATGAGTTACGGGGCCCATAATATATTGATTTGGGGTAGCTCGACGAGTCGGATGTGAAAATGAAGATTAATTCTTGATTTGGGCTTATGGTACGGTTTATTGGGCGTACGGTACGGTCAATTTGGCGTACGATACGGTCAGCCGTACCAAAGCAACGTATAGAAAGGTCGTTAACAGAAGGTTTAGCGTACTGGGAGAAGTTCAAGCGTACCGTACGGTGGGATCACCGTACCATACGGTCGAGAGTAGGTTACATGCGGATTTTTAGGGATTTTGGCACTATTTGAAGTATACCTTTAGGGTTATGAAAATATTCAATTCCTAGCCATTTTTGGGTGTTTTGATGGCGATTTTCAGGGGCAAGATCAGTTCCAGATCAAGTATTGAAGCTATGCTCGCGTGTCTGACAAGCATTCGTGGCTAAGCTGTGTGTGGCTTCCTCCCGGCGGATGATTCGTTTAGGTTTTCGTATTTGATTCAGTTGTTTCTATGTTTTAGATTGAATAGTTTCTGACAATAACTGATTGATTGATGTATTGGTTGAATTAGACAATTTTATCTATGTGTTTTGAGTTGTTTGCTTTACAATCTTGTTCGGTTGATAGCAGGGTTGGGTGACTAAAGTGGGTAACTTGACACTGATAAATTGATTGATTAAATTATACTGGTTATGACAAACTAGTTGTACAGGTTTTCTAACAAAGAATCTGTCTTCAATTACTAATTCAATTGATTTTCCAACGCTATGTCTATGTGGTGTCTAAACTGATGACTGGATTGTACGTGAAACCTAGAACATGAAGTTTGGGGGAAGTTACATCTTTATTTGATCTGTGTGTTTAATTATAATTTAATGAACTAAGCAATTTTTCTTTCCACTGATTCCCTAAGGATTCGACAACCATACTTCACTGTCTACAGTCCAAGGTAGATAAGTAGTAGTTTTTATAAGTGTTTTTGATTGACCTTGAACTCGACAGCCCGAGAATGTTAGAAAATCAACCACCAAACCCAGGTCCAAACCAAGGTGGGGGACCAGTCCCACCTTTCCCAGATCTCATATTTCCTAATCAACCACCACCAAATCAACAACCACCCGCACAACCACAACCACCATTCCATAACAACCAACCACATAACAGCTACCCAAGTTACTCAGATTTTGGGGATGATGAGCATTTGTTAACGAGACAAAGCTACAGGCCAGAACACGGTTCTTAACAAGAGAACTGGGATGAAGAAGAAGCGTGGTATGACCTAAACCACCAGGAGGCATTCCCTTCCAGAAATCAATAGACAAATGGGGTGGACATTTGGGTACAAGCACTACCAAGGGCCGACTATGGGTATCAACCGAGAAATCAGGGTAATTTTGACCAAGAGAACAGGTACAGGAAACCTCAAGTGAACATACCTAATTATCAAGAGGAACCACCTAGGAACAGGAACTTAACAAGGCATAAACAGGGGGTAGACAGTCACTTTCGCCCTGCCTTAGCCCTAAATGCTTTCGAGTGATTCCACCGGTTCGTAGGGGGAACGCATTTGAGATCATACCGGGATGTTTAGGGATCCTGTCACATTTCTTTGGGAGAGCTACTGAGGAGCCCTACACACATTTATCAGAATACGAGGCTACATGTGGGACCATAGGTGGTCAGAATTCACTACAGACGAGGTGAAATTGGTACTCTTCTAATTTTCACTAAAGGACCGTGCTAAACAATGGTTCCTTTCTCTACCGTCTGCTAGTATTGCTACATGGGTAGAACTTCAGCAACAATTCTTGGATGAGTATTTCCCACCACACAAGACAAATAAAGCCAGAACTACAATTAGAGACTTTAGGCAATAGTTGGGAGAACCATTCTATGAAGCCTTCAAGAGATTTAAAGAGTTGCTAAGGAATTGCCCACATCACGGCGTAAAGAAGTGGGAACTGATTCAGGCGTTCTATGATGGCATTCTGCCAGAGGATGTCAGAGATGGTAACTCTACCAGTAACGGATCATTCTTCTATAACCATGTTGATGATGATTGGGACATAGTTTAGAGGATGGCGGTGATATCCAAAATACAAGCTAATGCAAGTAGGAGGGGAAAGTCAACTTCATCAGTGAAGTCGGTTGATTATGAGATGAAGAAGCGGTTGGATGCCATGGAGATTCAAATGGCGCGTCTAGGTAAGCCTAATGGTAAAGAGGTGGCAAATGTGAACCATTCTTATCCGGTATGTGACGTATGTGAAGAGTTGGGACATATGTTAGCAAACTGCCCAAGTGAGCAAGCTAAGCCTGAAGAAGTGAACCAACTTGGAGGAGACAAGGCCACTTCTACACACTATCATCCAGGACTCAGAAATCACCCTATACTCAGGTATGGTAATGCATCTAATCAAATGAATCCTAACTTTCAGGGTGCTAATGTGCAGGGTGGAGGACAACCACAACAGCAACAATACCAAAACCGCCAACAAGGGTATAATCAAGGCGGATACCAGAGATACCAAAGGGGCTATCAATAAAACAATCAGCAAGGAGGTGAGGACCTGGGGGCTGCCTAATTTAATGCTATTATGGAGGCTATCAAGGAGCTAAAGAAAGAAAATGAAGTCCGTGACAAGACAGTTGGTGCTCTTGCAAAGCAAGTGGGGCAAATGGCTGAAGAGTGGACGAGAAGAGAACCGGGCAAGTTACCAAGCAATACTCAAACCAACCCGCAACATCAAGGGTCGGGATCAAAGAATGCCCATGTCAGTCGGGTAAGTGGTTTAAGAAGTGGTAAGCAATATGACAACAAAGTTGTTCTTCCACAACCGCTAGTTGAAGGGTTGGTGGAGGATGTGGATGAGGAAAGTGATGATGAACCGGTACTTGTTGTGTCACACCCTCAATTTTAACTAACAGAGTTTTACCGTTTGGAAGGTGACACACCAGGATCTCAGTCATTAGTTACATCAAACGACACTATATGGGACTTGAAATGTCAAAACATAAAAGTTCAGAGTTAATGCGGAAGCGTAAACGTTAATATGAAATCAAAAGTAATTACACGCAATAGGCGTCAATCAATGTAAATAAGTAAACTATTTCAAATGTTTGAAATGGATGATATGACAGTAGGACTCCAGGCATGTCCTAAGTGTGCAACCTGTGCCATAGCGACCTGAGAAACATGTAAGAAAAAGTGTCAACATAAGGTTGGTGAGTTCACAGGTTTCAAGTTTACAATAAGAGTGTGTTTGCCAGATTATGTACATTCAATATGCATATCTATAGGTAGCTAACCTATGTTCATGTCTTACTAAAGCGCTCACAACCGAAGCTGACTGTGTTTGTATGCCTCCTGCCAGGTCTATCAACTCTGGAAAATGTGAGTAGGCTAACATTTCACCCGTTCGATATCCAATCGAGTTAGCGCAACTAACGCGGGTGGGATTTGTCAAACCCAGTAGTACTACTAAACATTACCTCGCTAAGATCCATATTAACGGTCCGATATAAGATGAGGACTTTCTGTGATAGTGTGTTACGCTTAGTCTCAACAGTGATATCATATAAAGTACCATAATCAAATAGTTGCGTCATGTTTTCTCCCCCGGCGGGAAAAATAATATTTGCTTGCGTACCTGTTTCTCCCCCACGGGGAAAACAAGTAAAAGTATGATAGTTGGTGTTCATGTTTGTTTCTTCCTCAACAGGAAAACAAGTAAAATACGTTTGTGTGTAAGCATGTTTCTCCCCAATAGTAAAACAGGTAAAAAGGGGCCGTGAAACTCACCTGCGTTGCGTTGTAGGTAGTATCACACAAGAGACAAGTTGAAACCACGAGTGTAAGTCTCAAACGACTTACGAATGTCCTAAAATTATAAACACATAAATTAGGAATGATAATGGGAATTGTGACAGTGACACGGAAAGAAGCGTCTTAAAGAATCGCTCTAATATTCAAGAGTGGACTAAAATGTCCACGGAGTTAGGGATTACTTTACGCGACAAATGACACAAATAGTAATAAGTAAAATCGGATGTTTTGTCATTCATGAAAATTGAGAAAATAATAATATATATACACGAGTGAATAATATAATTAATCATATTATTATTTAGTCTCAATCGATACACGATGTTATAAAATGATTCGAAATAATATAAATATATATTATTTAATAATACGGGTCACATTTTAAAAATAATATAAACATATTATTTTATACGAATTTACGGTTTAAAAATAATATAAACATATTATTTTAAAAGTGGTAATAAATATAAAAATAAGTTATAAAACCAAACCCGAGTTTACGGGTTGTTTTCCGGGTTAAAACACTTTAATATAATATTATAATAATATAACATTTGGGTTCATATTAAAATAGTATCCAGAAAAATGGTTTAAAAATAAATGCGGGTGGAGAGACTCGAACCCGGGTCTCTCCCCTACAATCACACACAATTAACCAACTCAGTCCCAACCCAATTTTCAAACAAACCCTGACTAAAATGTTTTTAACAATTGAGTCCCTGTACTCCCTCCCCCTACATCCATTCGCGATCGATTCTAGCCCCCATACACATAATTTTGATAACAAGGGTTCAAATCAGTAAAGGGGTTTTGTAGTATAGGGTATTGCGAATCAAAGGACAAAATCAATTCGCGAAATCATGACTTTAAAACGGTTTAATTTCAAATTCGAAAGTCGAAACCCTAAGTTTTAAATCGCGAATCCAGTTGATCATTTTCCATAATATCAGACGTTGGAATCATAGGGCTTTAGTTAAATGGGACATTTCGAATAAGCGTATAAGGTATAATTTCATTTACGAATAATCTAATATCAAAAGCCCCAATTTCGTTTACGTAAGAACCCTAGGTTTGTGATCTTGAACGATTTGATGTTAATTGATAAAATTAAGATAGGGCTTTTACAGATTAGAGTATTGCGAATCTTTTGATTTAGATTAATTTCATTTAGGTTGAGTATAGGGTAGTCTTCGATCAAATTGGTTCCATATGAACCCTAGAATTGGGTTCATCTTCGATTCGATGTTATCAGCCTCTAAAAGGTTAGGGCTTTCAATGTAAAGGTAAAAACGAAGCTAAGGATGTAAACGTTTACCAAATTGGTGTTCGAATTGACCGAGATTGGCTAGAACCGATGCCGAGGATGGCAGCTTTGATTCCCGATGACTTCAGCTGGGATTTCGATGAAGTTTATGCTTACAGAAGTTTCACAAAGTCTTGATTATCGAGTGCAGATGATCAAGTCATGAATTGGTATACGAACTCGACGAATTCGATAGTATATGCTCATGAAGTCGACGGGTACGGGTTTAATTCCCATTATTGAGTTTTAATTAGATAATGATAGTGTTTTATTCGGTAGTTAAGGGCCGTTAATGTCATAATTCCTGTGAATTCAGTTACACTTTCACATAGGAACGATCGCGGGGCTTGATTTTGAGCAAAGTCACACGGTTTGACTTTCAAAAGTCAAACACAATCAAGAATGGGTTAAAATCAGGTTTAGTCCCTGTGGTTTTATGTTTTTAAGTTTAGAACTTGGCAGTAATAGTCCCTAAAGTTTGAATTGGGTTATCTAGGTTGCGGACTTGTTAGTTTGACTAACAAAAAGTCAACAGAATGGGTTTTGACTAATTTTACTACTAGTCCTTGTAGTTTTAAGTTTGGATAATGACGTAATTTGTCCCTAGGTTTGAGTTAAGTTAACTAGGTTAACTTTAACTGGATTTGGTTAACGGAGTTAACCTGAAAAGTTTGGATTGTCACATCATCCCCTAGTTGAAAGAATTTTCGTCCCGAAAATTAATTAAAATAAAACAAAATTTTTGAAGTCACATCATCCCCTAGTTGAAAGAATTTTCGTCCCGAAAATTAGAATAGTACCTTAAGGGTTTGACGTGGATTGCTTGAACAGACGAGGATACTTGCGCGTCATCTGATCCTCGCGTTCCCAAGTGAATTTCGGTCTGCGTTTCGAGTTCCAACGAACTCTGACAATAGGGATTTTACTGTGCTTTAACGTTTTGACTTCCCTATCATAATTTTCACAGTTCTTCGATGAAACGTAACTGTTCATCAACGTGTAGTTCCTCAAGAGGAACTGTGAGTGATTCGTCTGCTAGGCATTTCTTTAAATTTGAGACGTGAAAGACGTTGTGTACACCACTAAGTCTTTCAGTTAGGTCCAGTTGATACGCTACTGGTCCGATTCTCTTCACTATCTTGAATGGTCCAACATAACGAGGATTCAGTTTGCCTCGTTTCCCAAAACGAATGACACATTTCCAAGGTGAGACTTTGTGTAAGACCATGTCACCTATTTGAAACTCCAAAGGTTAACGACGCTTGTCGGCATAGTTCTTTTGACGATCACGAGCTGCCGCCATACGGTTTCTAATTTGAACGATCTTTTCGGAAGTTTCAAATACAGGTTCAGGACCTGTGAGTTGGCTATCCCCAACTTCAGTCCAACAAACAAGAGAATGACATTTCCGTCCATAAAGTGCTTCAAATGGAGCTGCCTTGATGCTAGTGTGATAGCTGTTGTTGTCGGAGAACTCCACCAATGGTAGGTGAGACTCCCAAGTGTTACCGAAATCAATCACACAAGCTCATAGCATGTCCTCCAGAGTTTGGATTGTACGTTCTGTTTGGCCATCAGTTTGAGGATGGTATGCTATGCTCATATCTAGACGCGTGCCTAAAGCTTTATGTAACGACTGCCAGAAACGAGAAGTGAATCATGCATCACGATCCGGAATGATAGAGATTGGCACCCCGTGCCGAGAGACTATTTCTTTCAGGTAAGTACGAGTAAGTTTATCCATTTTGTCGGTCTCTTTGATTGCTAAGAAGTGAGCGAATATAGTCACACGATCGACGATCACCCAGATGGTGTCGCATCTGCTAGGAGTTCGGGGTAGTTTGGTAATGAAGTCCATAGGAATTTGTTCCCATTCCCACGTTGGGATCTCTGGTTATTGAAGTACACCAGAAGGCTTTTGGTTTTCCACTTTGACCTTTACGCAAGTCAGACACTTGCTCACATAGGTGGCTATATCAGCCTTCATCTTTGGCCACCAATATAGCACCTTTAGGTCATGGTACACCTTGTCGGAACCTGGATGAATGGAGTAACAAGATTTATGAGCTTCATCCATGACCAGTTCCCTTAAGTTACCGAATGCTAGAACTCATATTCGCTCGGCGAAGTAGCGAATACCGTCAGATTTGGCCTCGAGTTGTGCTTCCATACCGCGTGTACCTTGCAGCAGTAGGTTTTCCTCTTTCAGAGCTTCAAGTTGAGCACTTTGGATTTTATCAGGTAATCCGGTGTGAATAGTATTTTGTAATGCTCGAACTCATTTAGGTTTGGTGTCCTTACGACTTAGGGAATCGGCTACCACATTAGCCTTCCCTGGATGGTTTCTGATTGCACAGTCATAGTCGTTTAAGAGTTCGACCCAACGACGCTGTCGCATGTTTAACTCTTTCTGTTCGAAGATATGCTGAAGACTCTTGTGATCGGTGTAGATAGTGCATTTGGTACCATACAAGTAATGTCTCCAGATCTTTAATGCAAATACCGCGGCTCCCAACTCTAAGTCATGAGTCGTGTAGTTTTTCTCGTGGATTTTTAATTGACGAGAAGCGTATGCGATCACTTTCTCGCGTTGTATCAACACACAACCAAGACCTTGAATGGATGCATCACAATACACCAAAAAATCATCTGTTCCCTCTGGAAGAGATAGGATTTGGTGCACTGTAGAGATAGGGTTTACCTTTTTGAGTTAAGGCCGTGAAGGGTTGGGTAATCTTGGAGAATCCTTCAATGAGACGATGGTAGTAGCCAGCTAATCCCATAAATCGACGCACCTCCGTCGGCGTTGTAGGTGCTGCCCAATTCTTGATTGCTTCTACTTTAGCTGGATTGACATGTATTCCCGTATTGTTGACTACATGTTCTAAGAATTGTACTTCTCGAATCCAGAGTTCGCATTTGGAAAGTTTGGCATACAATTGCTCTTGTTTTAGAAATTCTGAAATCAAACGCAGGTGTTCCTCATGTTCATCCCTATTCTTGGAGTAGATGAGGATGTCATCGATGAAGACGATAAAGAACTGATCTAGGTACGTTTTACATACACGGTTTATGAGGTCCATGAATGCCGCGGGTACATTGGTCAATCCGAAGGGCATGACCATGAATTCGTAGTGACCTTACCTAGTTCTGAATGCCGTCTTTGAGATGCCCTCGTCCCAGACTCTCAGTTGATGATAACCGGATCTAAGATATATCTTGGAATAGTAGCTTGATCCATAGAGTTGATCAAACAAATCATCGATGCGGGGTAAAGGATAACGATCCTTGTTGGTTACTTTATCAAGTTCACGGTAGTCGATGCACATGCGGAAGGTCCTGTCCTTCTTCTTGACAAATAGGACCGGAGCTCCCCATGGTGATGAGCTAGGTCTAATGAAACCTTTATCCAACAACTCTTGCAGTTGTGTGGATAGCTCTGGCAACTCACTAGGTGCAAGTCTACAGGTTGCCCGAGCAATAGGCGCTACTCCGGGTGCTAGATCAATTTGGAATTCGACTTGACGATGTGGTGGACGACCAGGCAGGTCTTTGGGAAATAATTCCGGATAATCAAGAACGATCGGTATGTCGTTAATCTTCTTCTCCTCATATGGCTGCTCGGCGACGAGAGCCAGATTGACAATACGACCTTTACGTATATACTTTTGAGCTTTCATGAAAGATATGATGCCCACGACAACACCACTCTTTTCGCCTTGGACAGAAAGGGTTTCTCCACTCGGGAGAGGTAGGCTAACAAATTTGCTCACGACAAATCATTTCGGCTTGGTTCTTAGATAACCAATCCATACCGACAATTACGTCGAAGTTGCCGAGTGTGACTGGCATAAGGTCAATGTCAATCTTTTGACCAGCCAATCCTAGTTAACACGCCTTAAGATTGTGAGTTGTTTCGATTACTTGACCGTCTTCTATCCCTATAGTGTACTTAGTTGCTAATAGAGTCGGAGTACGACCGCACCAACATGAAATTTATGAAGTCATGCTGAGACTTCTAGTGAGACCAGTGTTTATAAGGCAAGTGTCAGACAATGCATAGGCTAAGGGAAGAGGTTCACATGTAAGGAAGAAAAGTCTAATGATATATAGATTCCAGTAGCATAAGAGGTAGGGTGTATGTTTAAGTAGTTGCGTTCAACAGATGGTTGGTTAGGTTAAATATTCGTTTCCTAATGTCATTGGATCAACGGGATCATTTCGTGAAGAAAGAAATCCGTTTACAAGATTGAATATGCTGGAGTAAAATTTTGAAGTTAGACTAAGGATTAGTCACAGGATGAGGTAATAAGTTCAAGTGGGATCTATTGTAGGAGTGTAAGGAATAACGCGTTAGCATAGAAAGAATTCCTCAAATTCTGTGTACATAGTTGGAGTCGGTGGTTTTACTCTGAGGTTCTACTAGAGTTTCACTCTAGGTGGTTCTATTGATTAAATTTGAATGAGAGTTGTAAGATCACTAAGACTCTTACATGAGTGAAAATAACATTGATGGATTCCATTGATAATAATTCAGTGTGTCCGTAAACATTTTCAAACTGATAGTTGCGTCTATCAGCTGTTAAACGAGTTTAACGATATCAATTAATCGTTGAGTGGGTTATGAGAGTTTCTACTGTTAATGGAATTATAAGTATGTAAATCATAGAGTAGGACCATTTATCCACGCACTAGGTTTCACCAGGACTTACATGCACCTCAAATTACTATTACGTGTGCACCCGTAATGATAATTTGCTTTGCATGCTCACCCTAGCTTCTCCCTACTCTGTGTCAAAATGTCCCTCAATTTGCATTACCGAGTACAAAGTGTTGTCAGATATGGTAAGTCATCGAGAGGCTTAGTCATCAACCACAAGTTGACCAACTAGGACTCATATCAGGATGAGTAGTCAGGAATCGTTCGATCCGAGTATTCACTCGAGTTGAAACACAATACGAGAGTTCATTCCAGCGGATTGCAGATGGAATCATGCACATGAAGCAAACATGTACATGAAATGCGACTTCAAGAAGTGTAATTATTTCATGGATATGTGTTACTGGAAGAAGGAAAGTAGTTGTTCTTCCCACTAAGTCAGAATAGGGTTTGAGTATGCATTGAGCAATGCGTTCTCAGATTTGTGTTCGATCTATTCTCAACAAAATATCGACCAAAGACACGAGCCCATGGCTCGAGAAAGTGATGACATCTACGTGTCAATAGATTCTGCAATAATGCGTGTAACGGTCTGCCTTCAGTCGGCGTATTGTTGCTAGTGGTTATGTAGGGACTCGCCTCCGACGATCCCAATTCCCAAAGAGATATGCGTTAGTGCTGAGTGTCGTCCATAACATGGACCTGAGAAATCCCACCATACCCAACGGGTGATGGTGATGTAAGTGACTCCTCCGAAGGCTCCGTCTCGCTGCCCTCGAACGGGAGTGGATGATGTCCCGGTGATTCCCCGAGTGTCGTCACTAGGAATGATGATGCAATGCAAATGATGTGTCCCATGCCAACTGAGGGTGATACGAATGGTGTTACATGCCCGCACTGCAATGTATAGTTGCTATATGTACCACGTATAAGTGTCTGTGCCGTGTAACTAATGTGTGAGGTTATAGTCTAGTATGCAATCCTAGTTCTCTATAACCAATGGCTCTGATACCAATCGGTCACACCCCCAATTTCAACTAACGGAGTTTTACCGTTTGGAAGGTGACACACCAGGATCTCAGTCATTAGTTACATCAAACGACACTATATGGGACTGGAAATGTCAAAACATAAAAGTTCAGAGTTAATGCGGAAGCGTAAACGTTAATATGAAATCAAAAGTAATTACACGCAATAGGCGTCAATCAATGTAAATAAGTAAACTATTTCAAATGTTTGAAATGGATGATATGACAGTAGGACTCCAGGCATGTCCTAAGTGTGCAACCTGTGCCTTAGCGACCTGAGAAACATGTAAGAAAAAGTGTCAACACAAGGTTGGTGAGTTCACAGGTTTCAAGTTTAAAATAAGAGTGTGTTTTCTAGATTATGTACATTCAATATGCATATCTATAGGTAGCTAACCTATGTTCATGTCTTACTAAAGCGCTCACAACCGAAGCTGACTGTGTTTGTATGCCTCCTGCCAGGTCTATCAACTCTGGCCAATGTGAGTAGGCTAACATTTCACCCGTTTGATATCCAATCGAGTTAGCGCGACTAACGCGGGTGGGATTTGTCAAATTCAATAGTACTACTAAACATTACCTCGCTAAGATCCATATTAACGGTCCGATATAAGATGAGGACTTTCTGTGATAGTGTGTTACCCTTAGTCTCAACAGTGATATTATATAAAGTACCATAATCAAATAGTTGCGTCATGTTTTCTCCCCCGGCGGGAAAAATAATATTTGCTTGCGTACCTGTTTCTCCCCCACGGGGAAAACAAGTAAAAGTATGATAGATGGTGTTCATGTTTGTTTCTTCCTCAACAGGAAAACAAGTAAAATACGTTTGTGTGTAAGCATGTTTCTCCCCCAATAGTAAAACAGGTAAAAAGGGGCCGTGAAACTCACCTGCGTTGCGTTGTAGGTAGTATCACACAAGAGACAAGTTGAAACCACGAGTGTAAGTCTCAAACGACTTACGAATGTCCTAAAATTATAAACACATAAATTAGGAATGATAATGGGAATTGTGACAGTGACACGGAAAGAAGCGTCTTAAAGAACCGCTCTAATATTCAAGAGTGGACTAAAATGTCCACGGAGTTAGGGATTACTTTACGCGACGAATGACACAAATAGTAATAAGTAAAATCGGGTGTTTTGTCATTCATGAAAATTGAGAAAATAATAATATATATACACGAGTGAATAATATAATTAATCATATTATTATTTAGTCTCAATCGATACACGATGTTATAAAATGATTCGAAATAATATAAATATATATTATTTAATAATACGGGTCACAGTTTGAAAATATATAAACGTATTATTTTATACGAATTTACGGTTTAAAAATAATATAAACATATTATTTTAAAAGTGGTAATAAATATAAAAATAAGTTATAAAACCAAACCCGAGCTTACGGGTTGTTTTCCGGGTTAAAACACTTTAATATAATATTATAATAATATAACATTTGGGTTCATATTAAAATTGTATCCAGAAAAATGGTTTAAAAATAAATGCGGGTGGAGAGACTCGAACCCGGGTCTCTCCCCTACAATCACACACAATTAACCAACTCAGCCCCAACCCAATTTGCAAACAAACCCTGACTAAAATGTTTTTAACAATTGAGTCCCTGTACTCCCTCCCCCTACATCCATTCGCGATCGATTCTAGCCCCCATACACATAATTTTGATAACAAGGGTTCAAATCAGTAAAGGGGTTTTGTAGTATAGGGAATTGCGAATCAAAGGACAAAATCAATTCGCGAAATCTTGACTTTAAAACGGTTTAATTTCAGATTCGAAAGTCGAAACCCTAAGTTTTAAATCGCGAATCCAGTTGATCATTTTCCATAATATCAGAGGTTGGAATCATAGGGCTTTAGTTAAATGGGACATTTCGAATAAGCGTATAAGGTTTAATTTCATTTACGAATAATCTAATATCAAAAGCCCCAATTTCGTTTACGTAAGAACCCTAGGTTTGTGATCTTGAACGATTTGATGTTAATTGGTAAAATTAAGATAGGGCTTTTACAGATTAGAGTATTGCGAATCTTTTGATATAGATTAATTTCATTTAGGTTGAGTATAGGGTAGTCTTCGATCAAATTGGTTCCGTATGAACCCTAGAATTAGGTTCATCTTCGATTCGATGTTATCAGCCTCTAAAAGGTTAGGGCTTTCAATGTACAGGTAAAAACGAAGCTAAAGATGTAAACGTTTACCAAATTGGTGTTCGAATTGACCGAGATCAGCTAGAACCGATGCCGAGGATGGCAGCTTTGATTCCCGATGACTTCGGCTGGGATTTCAATGAAGTTTATGCTTATAGAAGTTTCACAAAGTCTCGATTATTGAGTGCAGATGATCAAGTTGTGAATTGGTATACGAATTCGATGGGTACGGGTTTAATTCCCATTATTGAGTTTTAATTAGATAATGATAGTGTTTTATTCGGTAGTTAAGGGCCGTTAATGTCATAATTCCTGTGAATTCAGTTACACTTTCACATAGGAACGATCGCGGGGCTTGATTTTGAGCAAAGTCACACGGCTTGAATTTCAAAAGTCAAACACAATCAAGAATGGGTTAAAATCAGGTTTAGTCCCTGTGGTTTTATGTTTTTAAGTTTAGAACTTGGCAGTAATAGTCCCTAAAGTTTGAATTGGGTTAACTAGGTTGCGGACTTGTTAGTTTGACTAACAAAAAGTCAACAGAATGGGTTTTGACTAATTTTACTACTAGTCCTTGTAGTTTTAAGTTTGGATAATGACGTAATTAGTCCCTAAGGTTTGAGTTAAGTTAACTAGGTTAACTTTAACTGGATTTGGTTAACGGAGTTAACCTGAAAAGTTCGGATTGTCACATGTTGCATCTAAATCTATAAAACCGGTAACTTCTAAAAAGCCAAACAATTCTAAAGCATCCACTAGTGCTCAAGGGGCGGGTGTGGAGAATAATACCATCCTGTTTCCGAGAGCATTGGTTGATCCATCTAAACCGGTAAATAAAAGGGGCCCATAGCAAGATGAAATGTGGGAAATTTTTAGACAAGTTAAAATTAATCTTCCCCTAATTGACGCCATTAAACAAGTACCGGCATATGTAAAATATCTAAAGGATCTGTGCACTCAAAAGAGGAATCATAAGATGCCCAAAAAGCTTGATCTAACTGATAATGTGAGTGCGGTTTTGTCCGGTATTCTTCCACCTAAGCTCCAAGATCCAGGGGTGCCTTTAATCCAAATTCAAATAGGTGATTTCAAAATAGATAAGGCACTTCTGGATTTAGGAGCAAGTGTTAGTATCTTGCCGGGAAGCTTGTATGACCAATACGATTTCGATCCTCTACAAAAAGCTGATACCACCGTGGTGTTAGCAGATTTAACTCGTAAGCTTCCCTACGGGATATTAACAGATGTGATTATCAAAGTGGAAGACTTCTATTACCTGGTCGACTTTTTAGTGCTTGACTTTGCAGCCCCTACTAAAGGAAGCCAACCCAAAGTTATTTTGGGAAGGCCATTTTTAAAAACTACTCAATGTGTCATAAAATGTATGACAGGCATAGTCGACATGGCTTTTAGTAATAGAAAAATGCGTATGAATTTCTTCTCCCGTACTTTTAATTCTCAAATCATTGATGAATGCTTTAGTGCAGATATCATTGATGGGTGTATTCTTCATGCAAATGAGGAAGCGCCCAAGGAGCCGTGTGTTTTGTGTAACATGGAAGAAGCTGGGTATGAGAATGAGCTGAAAGTTCAAGAGGAGCAATTCGAAGTGTGTGCCATCAAAGAGGGACGACCCACATGGACACTTCAAGTGGAAAGTTTTCCAGATTCTATAGACACTCACTTAAAACCTTCGTTGGAATCACCACCTCAGGTGGAATTGAAAGAACTACCAGCAAGTTTGAAGTATGCCTTCGTGGGAGAGAATGAAACCCTCCCGGTCATTACTGCATCAAATTTGACCGAGGAACAAGAGAAGGCCCTCATGTAGGTTTTGGTTGCCCATAAAGCAGCAATTGGGTGGATGATAGCAGATTTGAAAGGGATTAGTCCTTCGAATGTGATGCACAAGATTATCACTAAACCGGATGCTAAACCGGCAAGAGATGCACAAATAAGGCTCAATCCGAACATGAGGGAAGTTATGAAGAAAGAAGTTCTGAAATGGTTGGATGCTGGGATCATCTATCCCATATCCGACAGCACTTGGGTGAGCCCTACACAGACAATACCAAAGAAAGCAGGCATCTAGATCATAAGGGATGAACAAGGAGAGCAGGTAGCCACTCGACCCGTAACGGGGTGGAGGGTATGTATTTACTACAAGAAGTTGAACACGGCCACTTCCAAGGATCACTTTCCTTTACCTTTCATTGACCAAATCATTAAGAAATTATCACGTCAGAAATTTTACTGTTTTTTAGATGGGTACTCAGGATATAACCAGATCGCTATTCATCCTGATGATCAACACAAGATCACGTTTACATGCCCATATGGTACCTTTGCATTCAGGCGAATGCCATTTGGGTTGTGTAATGCCCCAACCACCTTTCAAAGGTGCATGATGAGTATCTTTTCAGATATGATTGGGGAATCTTTGGAAATCTTCATGGATGACTTTTCAATTTTTGTTCAGTCCTTTGAATCATGTTTAGAACAATTAACCAAAGTATTGAAAAGGTGTGTCGAAACAAACCTAGTCCTTAGTTGGGAAAAGAGCCATTTCATGGTTCAGGAAGGGATTGTTTTGGGGCACAAAGTGTCAAGTAGGGGGATGGAGGTAGATAGAGCAAAAAATCAAAGTAATTTAAACACTACCTCCCCCTACTAATGTCAAAGGGGTAAGATCATTCTTGTGGCATACGGGATTTTACCGCCGGTTTATTAAGGGTTTTAGCACTGTCACCAAACCACTTTGTAATCTACTTTTAAAAGACGTCCCTTTTGAATTTGATGATGAGTGTTTAAAATCATTCAATATTTTAAAAGAAAAATTGGTAGACACCCCGATCTTGCAAGCACCTAATTGCTCACTACCTTTTAAAATCATGTGCGATGCAAGTGATTTTGCAATCAGGGCAGTCTTGGGGCAAAGGGTGGATAAGAAATCGGTGGCAATTTACTATGCCCGCAAGACCCTGGATGGGGCACAGTATACTACTACTGAGAAAGAATTACTAGCAGTTGTGTATGCTCTTGATAAGTTCAGGTCCTACATCTGAGGAAGCAAGGTGATAGCGTACTCAGATCATAGTGCGGTGAAATATCTCATGGAGAATAAGGATGCAAAGCCTAGGTTGACCAGATGGGTCCTTTTGTTAAAGGAGTTCAACCTAGAGATCCGAAATAAGAAGGGCACAGAGAATGTGGTGGCAGACCACCTCTCAAGGTTTGTGAACATAGAAGATGATTCTACTGAAAGAATCGGGGAGACATTCCCAGATGAGCTAATTCTAAGTGTTTCTACTGACTCTTGGTATGCTAACATTGTTAATTACTTGGCTGCAGGTAAAATTCTAGAACATTGGGCTAAGAAGAAGATGCAACACTTCATGTCTCAAGTGAAGCAGTAAATATGGGATGAACAAGATTTGTTTATAGTTGGGGCAGATCAAATGATCCGGCGTTGTATGCCTGAAAGTGAAGTTCGGTACTTATTGGAACATGCCCATTTATATGCTTGTGGAGGGCACTTCAGCGGATAGAAAACGGGACACATGATCTTATCTTGTAGGTTCTTCTGGCCTACAATCTTCAAGGATGCAGCAGGGTTTGTGAAGAACTGCACAAGGTGTCAGCAGCTTAGGAGCATCATGAAGCGGGATGATATGCCAATGCGACCCATTATGGTCGTCAACATATTTGATGTGTGGGGCATAGACTTCATGGGCCCCTTCCCTAATTCTTTGGGACATTTGTACATCTTAGTGGCGGTTGATTATGTTTCTAAATGGGTTGAAGCAATCGCCACTAAGACGAATGATCATACAATGGTGTGCAAATTCGTGCAAAGTAACATCTTTTCTAGGTTTGGTGTCCCTCGTGTGATCATCAGTGATGGGGGTTCACATTTTAAGAACTTTAAATTTGGTAAATTGCTTAAACTGTACGGTGTGAACCATCGGATTGCCACTCCATATCACCCACAAACAAGTGGGCAAGTGGAGGTTTCGAACAGGCAAATAAAGGAGATTTTACAAAAGAAGGTATGACCTGATCGTAAGGATTGGTCAAACAAACTAAACGATGCTTTATGGGCCCACCGAACAGCTTACAAAACTCCGATTGGTACCACACCATACCAACTAGTTTATTGAAAAGGATGTCATTTTCCAGTTGAAATAGCTCATCATGCATTATAGGCAGTTAAATATGTTAATCTTGAATATGACAATGCAGGTAAAGAGTGGAAGTTACAACTATGTGAGTTGGAAGAGCTGAGGAATGAAGCTTATAAGTGTGCATCTGCATACAAAGCAAAGATGAAAGCTGTGCAAGATTCAAAGTTGAAGAAGGTATTTGAGGTAGGCCAAAACGTGTGGCTATATAATTAAAGGCTGAAACTTTTCCCTGGGAAGCTGAAGAGTAAATGGATGGGTCCATACTTAGTGATCAGAGTTGGACAGTTTGGGGAGGTCGAGATCGAAGACTTTGACGGTCACCTCAGACAGGTTGTCAATGGGCAGAGACTGAAGCAATACTTAGAGACGAAGTTAGTATTTTGTATGATGTGAATAGTTTAGTACTATGTATATAGTAAACAAATGGGTTTTATGTATGAGGTGAACAAGTTAGTATTTATGTATTTTGTATATAAACAAGTTTTCATGTATATTGTAAGCAATTGGGTATCATGTGTATCGTGAACAACCAAGTTTCATGCGTCATGTAATCAATTTTATATCAACTAAGTCTTATGCACTATGTGACCAATCCAACATCATGTATATTACAAGCAGCATGTGTCATGTAAATCAATCCTCTATTATGTATTATGTGATCAACTAAGTCTCCTGTGCTCAATCTGGTATTATGTATTTTGCAAACACTAAGCTTTATGTGATCCACCTAGTATTGTATATTTGGTGGATGTGCATACGTAAGTTATTGAATCTCATGTGTGACGTATACTAATGAGTTTTGTATGTGATCGAGTGTTGCGGACAAGCGTGTTGTTTGGTGTTCATGTATAATGTGAGTGGCTGGGTTGTAGCCTTTTAAATCCCGTTGAGGTTTATATGGATAGTTGACGTTTATGTGAAATGATTTATATCTTTGAAGTGGCAAGCATACTAGTACGTTACCAATAACTGATTTTGTTTGTAAGTAAGGAATTGTTAGTAGATAGATAGGATGGTGAAAATAATGAGTTGAAACCTAGCAGAGGGACTGCGTTTAAAAATCAATCATCAGTTTACAAATTATAACCAATTGTAGTGTTTACAGAACTAGCAAGTAAGCTTAGAGACCAAATTAAGATGAAAAAACAAGAAACTAACCTGAGTGCAGTGACTACCGACTGCCACTAGTTGGCGACTTAGCTCCGGCGAGCAGAGGTTGCAGGCGAGGTGGCGGCAGTAGAGGAGAGGTAATCGCCGTGCAACATGACGCTAAATAAAGGATTTCCACGTTCGACTAGAAAGTAACGGGTGGAGGTGAAGAAGAAACGGTAGAAGGGCAACGGAGTGAAATTAGGGTTTAGGGTAACATTTAATTTTGGAGATGGCAAACCCAATAGTTAGGGTTTTGATGATGATGGTTGAATTGGTGATTTTTTTGTTGTTGACAAAGGTAGATTTTGTTGTTGTTGACAGTGTTGCTGACTTTGAGTTTGTTGATTCTCAATACACCATCTTCTTTGATGAGCTTGAGCTCTCTTGAGCGCAGCAGCAGTGAGAGCATTTGAATGTGGTGGTGGTGGCGGCAGCTGCGGTGACGGAGGCGGTAGTGGTGGTGGCCGGTGGGTGGAGATAAGAGAGAGGGTAGAATATATAACGTTTTTAACCATTTGAGTCTCTAAGGGTATTTTGGTCATTTCAGAAAAAGTTAACTGTTAAATCTAACGACGTTAGCCATTTGTACTCAAATGGAGTAAAAAATGAAACGTAGGGGTTAAAAGAGACGGATTTAAACATAAGGGACTCAAATAGTTAAAATGACCAAACATCAGGGACTCAAACAATAATTTACTCTTAAATCAAATAATAGGATGATTTTTTTTTAAGAAGATTGTTGGTAGTGTACTAGATTGTAGTGAATGAAGAAGGTGACACTTGGGGAATTCTGATGAAAATATAACGGATGTAATTCACACTCACTGTGTCAAATCAATGAGTAATAACATTAGATTTGTAAAATAAAACTCATTATTCAATGCTGAAATGTTGAACATTATTCAAAACATAGGGAAATGGTTCTCAAACTGAAAATTTTAAGACAATAAATAGAAATTTCAGCTAACGTCTTAGGTAGCTTTCCACTAGGAAGCAAATAAGCACCAAGACGAGCACCGCTATAGTTACTTGGGTAGCCAATCCGGCCTCAGCTCTAGCTGCTTCCGTGCGATTCTCAAGCATTTCTTTGTCTTTTTCCAGGGTGGAAATTTTCTCCTCTTGACACCATATTTGATTCGCTAGGCTATCTATTCTCTGACCCAGTAGGTCGTACCTTATCCCGTGCTCCATCCCTTATCTCACAAACTTTGAGGTCCTCACATAAGTGGAATCGAATGGGACTCCCATAACACTAGTGGGTGCCATGGTATGCCTTGCCCTTGGATTAGGATGATATAGGTCGGGTGCTAGATAGGGGTCTCTTAGAGGGGATGGTAATTGATTGTGTAGATGAGGTGCCTGATATGGGTTTCTTGATGGGGGTGATCCAGATGCTCGAAGTCTCGGGCTAGTGTTCCTAATCCAATCTGCTCTGGTGTCAAACCTTGTCCTAGCAGCTGGGGTATTGATGACCGATACACTGGTGACCCGATGTCTTTTTCCTGATCAGACTCTGCTCCGGGATGGTATACCGGGGAGGGAGGAAAGTAGAAGTCCATGTCTAGCAGAGAAAAATGAAAAGGTCGTAAGCGATAATAAAATACCGAGTGTTAAATATAGGAGTTCTCATAGATTTAGAGTTTGACTAGTTATAACACCGAGTCTTTACAATAGTATTTTAGAAGTAACACTTAACCTATAAGTAGTGCATCCATGAGGAGAATTCCCATGAAAGAGGGGTGGGTCACAAGGACACACTTAAGTACCCGTCTTTCCTTAGCCAGAATCTCTCATGGGTCTACACACTCTTCCAGCCATCATGTACTAATAACACTATTGTTGGGCTCATGGTCATGATGAGAATCATTGTGAAATGGGCCTGGAGGCCCGAATGTGAGGTTTATTTATTCCAGCAGGCTTCTTCTTCTTAGGGGATAAATGGACTTCTTAGTTTATTATTAATGGGCATTAGGCCCAATAGTTTAAATTTTTGTTCACAAAAGATGATGGTATCATGTGTGTGAGATTAAGGATGCATGAAGAATTAGGTGTGTACAAGTGTGTGTTGAAACATATGATAACACTTAATGAATCAAATATGTAGCATGTAGATAGAAATGAATATAAGTACAAGAGTTATCAAGTAGTGTGACACATAGACTATTAGGTATTGTATCATGTGGTGTAATTACTAAGTATAACATGTAAAAATATTCACACAAAGTAGTAATGATGTAGCATTTAGTAGCATGGCATAATATGGATGTCCTAAGGTTATAGTCTAGGTCAAAAGTGTCTAATAACCTAATTCCCTATAACCAAGGCTCTGATACCAATCTTTCACACCCCAACCGACGACGGAAACGTTGGGCAGGACATGTAGACTGATCAAAAGCTCATGATCTACTAGATTATATAATTTTATTAAAATGATTTAAATGTACAATACATATTGATCAAACAATCAAAAGCTAACAAAATTCTAATTAAATTGTCACTAGGTCCATATGCTCCTAAGTGATGAACTTGTACTTCAAATAATTCAACCTGAAACAAGATTAGAATGAGAGGGTCAACTATAAATAGTTGGTGAGCATACATAGGTTTTGACACCACAAATAAATTTCAAAATATTTTATACAATTCATACAATACATGGTATATAAGGCATTTATGGAGAATCTATAGTTAAACTAAGTGTATAATCAAACCTTGTGACTGTTGTGAGGCATAACCCGCGGGTTACCCTAATGTAATATCGGTAACAAACACCCAAACCGGGTGGGTTTGTCAGACGCAATAGATCTATCAATGTTAACCGTTGGCTTGTACTGAGTTGATGATTGTACGAGTGTCATGTATATGTAGTCTTAACTCATAGCATTCAAGCATAAACACAAATAACACATAACATCATATTATTGAATTGTGTATGAGTAATTGCAAAGAGTTCAAAGTGTAATCATGTTTCACCCCAAAAAGTGCAAAATGTAAAAAGGGGCTATGTAAAACTCACATGTATTAGTGATGTAGATAACACGAGCAATAAGTTGAACAAGTGAATTTGCAAATCACAAACTTAAACTAGAGTGAAATTGTATGAATTTGAATTAATGACATACACAAAGTCTATGGCAAGGTCTAGGGTTTAACGGGATTGGTTGTATGGATTTGTACAAAGGGTTTGTGTTAAATTATGTAAGAGATGTGTATATGTTTGTGTTTGTATTAGAATAATAGTTTTAATGAAAAATGTAAGTTCAGAGTATATAATTTTAATAATAAATGACTTAAGATTTAATTTGAATACTTAAGTAAATTAAATAAATAAATTCTTTTATTTATTTAGAAAAGTAGTGTGAGATTATATTTATTTAAGTATAATTTAAATAAATAAATTTATTCTATTTATTTATTTATGAAAATGTGACAAAACAATAGTGTAAATATATATGAGTATATATAATTAAGAAATTATATTAATTATGATGTAAACTCTAAATGGGTTGTAAATGTAAAAACAAGTAAAATAATAAATAAGTTCATTTACTTATTTATCATTAAAAATGAAATAATATATTTATATTCAGAAAGCTTTTATTTGTTTAAATAGGGTTTTAAACCCTAATATATGTAATTTAATAGAAAAAAATAATTTATAAAATGTTGACTATAAACCTTTAACATAAAAGTATTAGTTACAACTAATAATTTTAATTAGCATTTTATATTGCAAATGAACATTTAAATAGTGAAAGTAACATTTCTATTTCAAAAATCGGATTATTATTGCACTAATTAGTTCCAAATGGTTTTAGGTTTTATAAAATAATTTTTATAAATTAATTTAGCAGTTAGAAACGCTTTTAAAAAAAAGTACCCCACCTGGCTCGAACCCGGGTGGGTTCTGTGAATGTCTAAAGCTTTATCGCTGAACCAGGGGAGCAACCCGGATACGGAAACTGTTTGCAAATGATTTAACTTGGTAATGGGAAGGGGCCGGATATAGGTTAGAGGCTCGTGCAAAAAGACCCAGGTTTGTGGGTTTTGAACCCACGCCATCTAGTCCAGTGGTGCAATGACTTAACCGGCTGGGCTAGATGGTTTCGCTGGTTTAACAATGAATTCTAATTATATAAATACACTAACTGAATCAAATTGAAATCCCCTTTTAAAATTCGTAAGAACAGGGTTAAGAATTTTACATAAATCTAATTTGATTCTAATTGATTCCTGTAAATTGATAAAGGGCTTTTGATGTATGAACGAAAATGAATCGAATGATGTAAATTTTACCTGAAATGGTTGGGTATCGAAGGCTGTCGGCTAGAGGGGCAGACACGACTTTTCTTGGCACTTGATCGAGTGACAGAGGTGAAATGCGGCACGATTGAAGGCTCAGAGAGTTCGTAATGTTGATTGTGCAAGTGTGTGGTTACTTTGATTCGTCCAATTATACCTTAAATGCACGAATCGATTAGCAGTTTGAATATGACAGCCGTCGAATGAATTACGCGTCGATTGGGGATGAATTGGGTCGCGAAAAGGGTCTGGATACACGAGAGGATAGTCTATGCGTGATTTGCGTGATTGAACGCGTCTAAATTTTGAGTTATGGTAATGATTTGGGCTCGATTTGACTCTGAGGAGTCAAACCTATTTAAAATTTGAGATTGCCGTTGTTTTGATCGAGTGGAGTTGTTTCTGGGCCAGGATGAGGTCGGAACATGATCCAGGACTAAACGTGGGTCCAACACTGCCAGGCTCGATCAGATCTCTTCACAAATTTTGCAAATTTTGGCCTGTTTGACTTTTGAAAGTCAACTATGGTAAAATATTGGGAACTGGGATCAACTTTAGGGTTTGAGGTTTCAAAATCGGGGATGAGGTTCAAGATGGGAGTTCAAAGGGGTCAAAGTCTAAAAAGGTTCAAGACCATCTTTATTTGATTTAATTGTTTATATAAAAAAAGTTTTTATACAATTTATAAACAATCTAAACACTATATGTTTTATTATCAACTTATAAAGAAAGTTTTTATTTCATTTATTTATTATCATTTTTTTATAAGTGATGTAGCTGAATTAATTGTTATAACAAAGTATATATATATATATATATATGTATATATATCTCTAAAATAATATGTAGCTGAATAAATAACGTTATAAAAAATAAGAATTAACTCGTCGTTTTTTTCCTTATTATTTTCAATATTGCATATGTGTAGTATCACCCCAAAAACCTAACACAACCCCAAAAATCTAAACCCCGACTCCACCCCCATCCAAAAACCTAAACCCCCCACACCCACCCCCAAAAACCTAAACCCACCACCCCCACCCCCACCCAAAAACCTAAACCCACCACCCCCACCCCCACCCAAAAACCTAAACCCACCACCCCCACTCCCACCCAAAAACCTAAACCCCCAGCCCACCCCCACCTAGAAACCTAAACCCCCCACCCACCCCCACCCCCACCCAAAAACCTAAACCCTCCATCCACCCCCACCCACCCCCACCCAAAAACCTAAACCCACTGCACCCACCCCTTACCTTCAAAAACCTAATCCTAAACGTAATATTGTATATGTGTAGTACCACCCTAAATACCTAACCCACCCCGAAAACCTAAACCCTCACCACACCCCACCCAAAAACCTAACCCCACCGCACCCACCCCCCAAAAACCAAACCCCCCTCCCCCACCCACCCCCCCATCCAAAAACCTAACATAAAAACTAAGCTAAACCCAAAAACTAAACCGTAAAGTTAAAACGACTATTTTATTTTTTTATTTTTTTTAACGAGGATGACCTGGGAAATAAGGTCTCCGAACCACTTTTTTAGTTTTTGATTTATATTTTGAGTTATTATTTTTTTACCTTTAAAGAGGAGTTCTCTAGTTCTCTCCCTAATGTTAGTTTTTTTATGATCTTCATATAAAATAATATGTTAATGCAAGGTTAAAACTTTGATTTGATATCCGTTAAAATGATAATTAATGTGGCATTAAGATGTTGTACAGATTTTGAATTGGAGTGTCATTAATACCTAAAAATAAGATGGAAATTACATTAGAAAATCATGGATGTTACATGAATAGTCCTAACACTGTTGATGCCACCATGGCATTGGCTGAATCAAATCCACCCTTTCTGATTGATAGAAAGTGTATAAATACATGTACGAAGTATCTCCAGTGGCTTGATAGAGAGTTCTTGATGATTTGGCCACTCTTGAATTCATCTGGATGACCCATTCTTCTAAAACATTCCTTGATGTAGAAACTTGAAAACTTAGTAGGTGCCTATGGATCATCATTAAGGTGAAACACCTCTCTAACAGTAGCCTCAGAGAATAAAACTTCTTGACCACGAACAATTGCCCTTATATGCTCCACAATATCAACAGTCACTATCTCAGCAGTTTCCCAGAACTCCCTAATCGATGCTTCAAAGACAGGAAAGTTGTGACTGATAGCAAAACTAATGTTGGAATTGGCCAGAAAGTTCAAGACTTGAATAAAATCTTCACTCTTAGGATCATTGGCATCAAGAAAGGCACATACATTATGACTCTTTACAAATAGAAGATCCATACCTGTAACAAACAAAATTCATCAAAGTTTTAACACTTAGAAAATTTTTTAGCAGAATCATGGTCAAAACTACATAATCCAACACTTAGAGAGTTTCAGAAAATAGTCTTATCAAAACAATTAGTTTCGGGTGAAGATAAGTCAATCGAAACTACTAGTTTCGGTCAACATTTAGAAAAATTTCAGAATATCATGACCGAAACTACTTAGTTTTGGGGAAAGAAACTTAATCGAACATTCAAGACTGGGCACATTTGGGCATCGAAACAACTAGTTTCGATTGAAAAACTGTTTAAATTTTGAAAACACTCTTTTAAAGGAGAAGCATCCCCTTTTATCAAAACTACCAGTTTCGATGCCAAATCCCTAAACAGATAACCAGACTCAAAACCTAAACATATATACAGACATATATACAAATAAAAAATTTAAGCAAAAAGGTCAAAAACTAAGTAAAGAAGGGCAGAAAGAAGAGCCTATGAGAATCGAAACTCCATCTTACCGAGGTATCAAATGAAATCTGTAAATATATATACGAAAAGATGTAAGATATCAATAATGGTGAGTTTATAAACAAGATCTAAGCCCTGAACGACCCTTAAAATGAAGTGACAGTCATAAAAAGCTTTCCAACTCAAACCCTAGGTTTGTTTATCTTTCATTTCAGTTGAGACCATATAAATCGTTACCTAATGATGAAGACGACGGAGACGACGGGGGAATCAAATGGATGAACACTGATTAAGCATTCTTAGACCGAAGGTTTTGAGAGCTTGTGTGTGAAAATGGAGGTGTAAAAGGTTCGGAGAGTGTAAGTGAGGCTTGACGAGGACGAAACCTGATTTTGAAGTCATTTAATTTTCTCATGTGACAAATGACATTTTTGCCCGTGTCGAAACTACTAGTTTCGATAGGCAAAAGGGAGTTTCGGGTGACTAGGTAATTTCGGGTGACTGGGTAGTTTCGGTTGACTAAGGAAGTTTCGGGTGACTTATGAAGTTTCGATAGCCATAGAACAGATGCTGAAACTTAGAAAAACTTAAATATATACAACTTTTAAAAACAGGCTAAATAAAATAAAACTATACATAGAATATTTACACTTATCTTTTTGGAAAAGATCCAACATGAGATCAGATCTGGTCAGTCTCTTGAAACACTTTCTTTTGCAATCAACTACTATGAGTCCCTAAAGATACCTGATATTTGTGTAAAGTAAACCCGAACATTTGTTTGTACATAGTTTTTTATGTGATTATAAGGTACCAGTTAAGCATGATACAAGGCGTACCCCACATATTGAAATAAAATGGTTTTGAAATACTATCGATCCTCAAGACATACCCATATTCATCCTATCATCTCTTTCTGTTTAACCAAGGTACCATCTTAGTAATTTCAAAAATACCACCAAATTAAAATAAGAAATCCAAGTGGATTAGAAGATTTAAAATGAAAAATATCCAAGTGGATATTAAAAGGTACGAACATTATAGATCTTTGCGTAAGCAAAATAAAAGAAGTCGTAAAATTATCCAAGCGGATAGGAAAAGGTTGAACACCCGAGAACTTTGCGTAAGCAAAACAGACGGGGTCAAATCATCCAAGTGGATGGGAAAAATATGAACACCCAAGATCTTTGCGTAAGCAAAACATACGGGGTCATCGGCAGTAAGTATCGTTACTTTGACGGTCACTTGGCGTATGACTAGGAATCCAATACGCAGAACTATATCTGATTGAATTGGTTTTCTTAATGGATAAAATGGGTTAGATGTTTCAATAATTGGTTCAAACACACAAGTATGATATAAGATTTAGGTTTTCACACTACTTATAAGTTTTAACCCTATGCTGGGCCTACCAGCTATACCTCAGTAAACACCATCGCTTTTGGTCCATTCCATGTTCAAGAGATGTGATCAGACTCTATCATTTCTCAAAGGTCGGATATGATTCTCCCGAAACACAACATTTTAGAAGTTTAGAAGTTACTTACAAAATTTGGAATTCACAAATATATACAAAACTGATAAAGCAATTCTTTTCTTTTTAACACCAAATTGCAATTTCTCTCCCAAAAGATTTGCTTTAACAAAAATTCAACTATACTTAAAAATAAAATCTTTTTGGTAATTTTATTGAATATTAAGCATAAACAGAAAACAAACTAATATGCACAAAGATTACTGAAAATTGATCATGCCCAGCATCTCCACCGGTTTTTCAAATCTGGCAGAGTCAAAGGCTTTTGTGAAGATGTCGGCGGTTTGCTTGCTGTTTTGACTTCAACAATCTTAATATGCTTCTTTTCAACATAGTCACGGATGAAGTGATGTTTGATTTCAATGTGCTTGGTTTTGGAATGTTGAACCGGGTTTTTGGTGATATGGGGAACGGCAGTGTTGTCACAAAGGATCGGTGTCTCATGGAATGTGATCACATAGTCAAGCATTTGATGGTGAATCCATCTAACTTTGGAACAACAGAGGGTTGAGGCAATGCATTCGGCTTCGGTAGTGGATTGGGAAACGGTGGTCTGTTTCTGACATTTCCATGAGACAAGGTGGTTGGCAAGGAATTAACAACCGGACTAGCGGTCTAAGTTGCATCCCCCGTAGTCCGAATCTGAATAAGCCACAATATCAAACAAGTTATTTTTAGGATACTAAACACCAAGTTTTGGCTTATACTTTATAAGAGAGTTTGACTGCAACTAAATGAGAGAGTTTAGGATTAGCCTGAAAGCGTGCACATAAGCACACTGCAAACATTATGTCGGGTCTGTTGGTAGTGAGATACATGAGAGATCCTATCATGGAACGATAGAGGTGCTGATCAACGCTTTCGCCATCCAAATCGGTAGACAGGCAATGTCTAACTTCTACAAGAGTTTTGAAGGGATGGGACTCAGTCATCTTGAACTTTGTCAGGATGTCTTTGACATATTTCTCTTGATGAATAAGAATTCCTGATTCTGAATGATCAACTTGCAATCCCAAAAAGAACTTCATCTCTCCCGTGGAGCTCATTTCAAACATAGAACGCATCACTTCTTCGAACTCTTTGCACATACGAGGATTGGTGGATCCAAAGATGATATCATCAACGTAAATTTGCACCAAGATTGTATCCTCTCCATCCTTTCGTTTAAACAAAGTTTGGTTAATTGCTCCTCGTGTGAAACCATTATTAAGCAGATGCTTAGTTAACGTCTCATACCACTCATGAGGTGCTTGATGAAGACCGTACAATGCCTTGTCTAGTTTGTAGACACGGTCTGGAAAGTTAGAATCAATGAAACCCGGTGGCTGCTTGACATAAACTTCTTCTTGAACCTTTCCATACAGAAATGCGCTTTTGACATCCATTTGATGAACAGTGAAGTCCAAATAGGCTGCATAGGCAAGAAACATTCTGATAGCCTCCAAGCGAGCCAAAGGTGTGAATACTTCCTCAAAATCAATCCCTTCTTCTTGATAGAATCCTTGAACAACCAAACGAGCTTTGTTCCGAACAACAATTCATCCTTCATCCTTTTTGTTACGAAATACACAACGAGTGCCAACAGGTACTTTGTTCTTGGGAATATCAACCAGATTCCATACATTCAGTTTGGGGAATTGCTGTAATTCTTCTTGCATTGCTTTTACCCAGCTGTTCTCAAGCAAAGCTGCTTTGATATTCTTAGGTTCCACTTGAGAAATGAAGCATGAGAACATGCCATCATTCATTGATTCACAGGCACTACGGGTGCGAACACCCACATTGAGTGGACCAATGATGTTGTTAGTGGGACGATTCTTGTGAATTCTCAACTGAGGAATCTCATCTTCTTCCAAGAGCTCATCCAGATTTGTGATGTTATTGTCAGGAGGGTCAACTTCATCATTAATGGGATCTTCAGCAGATGATTGTGGAGCAACATCTATTATCGGGTGATTGTTGTCTTCGACAGTTTCACTTGTTGCACCAGAACTGGAAGAATCCACATTTGACTCAACATCAACAGGTGCAGGGTTTTCTTGTTGAGATAATGAGGAAGAACTTGAAGCACCTATACTCCCTAGATTGTTCATAGAAAATTAGGGATTAGCAGGAGTTAAATCATTTGAAAATACAGGAAGATTAAATTACTTAAACAAAGATTCGACATCAAAAAGCCAATCAGGACCGTCCCCAGCGACCGTGTGATTGCTTTCATGCCAATTGATATCAATGGATTCCAGCACCATCCTTCTCTGCTTGTTGTAAACACGAAACGCTCGTTGATTAGATGAATATCCAACAAAATAACATTCATCGGCTTTGGCTTCAAACTTGTTAAGTTGATCCGACGTATTCAGCATTGTGCAAACACACCTAAACTTTCTGAAGAAATCAATAACCGGCTTTCGCTTGTACATGATCTCATAAGGAGTCTTGTTACAACTTTTGGTGATTAGAACCCGATTTTGCACAAAACATGCAGTGTTGACTGCCTCGGCCCAGAATGTGACAGGAAGCTTGGAATAGACGATTATAGTTCTTGCAGCTTATATCAACGTTTGGTTCTTCTTTCAGCTACACCATTCTGTTGAGGAGTACGCGGTGCACTGAATTGCCGAGAAATTCCTTTGCTTTCATAGAATGAATCAAGAGTGGCATTCTTGAATTCTGTTCCATGATCACTGCGAATAGTCTTCACACTTAGATTAAACAGGTTTTCAATTTGAAGCAAATAAGTCTTCAGGATCTCTAGAATATCATCTTTCTTAGCTAGGAAGAACACCCATGTAAACCGTGAGAAGTCATCGGTTACCACCAAGAAGTATGATTTGCGTCCAAGACTCATGACCATCACAGGACCGAAGAGATCCATGTGAAGTAATTGAAGAGCGGAGTCAATGGAATTGGTGGTTTTGGACTTATGAGAAAATATGTGCTGTTTTCCCTTAGAACAAGAGATACAGTGTTCCACATGTGAGAAGTCTTTGAGAGGCAAACCGGTGACGAGGTTTCCTCAAACAAGACGGTTCATGGTCTTGGAATTAACGTGTCCCAACCTCTTATTCCATAGAAAAGATTCATCTTCAGAAGTCATTGAAAGAAAGCAAAATTCTATTCAGATGGGTTGTTCATATCAAAGCTGTAAGTATTGAATCTTCTAGGAGCACGCATGAGAATTAGTTCTTCTGGAATAACCACTCTAGGTTTCAGAATCAGGCATTCTTTTGAATTGAACAAAGCACAAAAATCCTCGTCACAGATCTGAGAAACACTCATCATATTGTACTTCAATTGAGGAACGCAATTGACATGCTCCAGGCAATTTACACCATTAGATAATGTTCCTTGACCTTTAATCTTTCCTCCCCTTGGATTGCCTGCAAAAGCCACATAGTCTCCGTCCATTGGATGATAATCTTGCAGCAAGTTAAATTGACCGGTCATATGTCTTTAACAACCACTATCTACATACCAGATGTTATCTCCAGTTCTTCTTGGCTGACCATATACAGAACAATTTATTTGGACATTTTTACCAAAACCATTGCTATCAAGAAGTTTCTTGTTAAGATAAGACATTTCATGGAAATCATAATCAGAATCCTCCTTTGATGAAGCATGGTCATGATATAGAACATTATTTTTAACGTTCTAGGTTCTTTTCAAATGGCTTTTAGCATTTTTAATTCTTTTACGCCTAAATTTTCTAGAATGAGGAGACTTAGACTGCACATTTGAATTCAATAAAGTTTTGGGAAACGATTCTTCATTAAAATGAATTGTTGTCAAATTACAACTTTTTGATACATGATTTGAAGCACCACAACTAAAACAAACTTTATCACAAGACGCCTTAGCTTGATAATTGTCATCACAAGATGAAGATGTTTGTGATGTTGAGGCATCGGAACATGATACGACTCTTTCTTCAATAACTTTGGCTTGAAGACTTTGTTCTTCCTTTAATATTGTTCATGGTTTCTCGTGGTACATCAGTCACAACAAATCCTGCACTTTTAAATATTGTAACACAAGGCATAGCATTCACAGACTTAGGAACAAAAGGAAAAGCATTTTTATATTTTGAAATGTCATTTCCTAAACCAGCATGCTCAAAGTACAAATTTTCAACGTGTTCACAAATATCTGGTTTTGACACAGACATATTATTACATTCATCCAACTCAAGTTCATTTAAAACATTTCTAGAACCAGAACTCTCATCATAATCATCCTCTGAAGTTACTGATAGGGTGCGAAAGCACACGTCTTTATTCCTTTGTTTTAATGTGTTCTAAGTAGTTTTATATTAGTTTTGAGTCAATTTTATGTACATTTGAGTCGTTGGTCTTATTTGTAGGAGCTCGGGAATATTAATGAAGAATACGTGAAGAAAACGAGCGAAGAAACGAAGCCCGGAAAAGTCCAAAGATCAAAAGACAATTTTCTGAAATTTAGGTCTCCCGCGGTACGCGAGAGACGAGTGTAATAATTCTCGCGGTACGCGAGGATTCAAGAAACGCGCCCGACTATTTTGGTCCTCGCGGTACGCGAGGATCCAGTCAACATTCTCTCGCGGTACGCGAGAGGGCCGTTTTCCGCAAAACCCTAATTTTCTAAATTAAAAAGATTTAAACGGCCATTATGAGGAAGTTCGATTCTAAGCCGTTCCAGGGAAGAAAAAGAGGCGATTTTGAGCTTGGAAGTCAATTGAAGCTGAAGATTGAAGCTTTTGGATTCCGGGTTTGTGTAGTTGCATTCTAGGGTTTAAAGATTCAAACTTTATCTTTGATTTTGTGTTTTGAACCTATGGATCTTGCTATTTACTTCTGTGTTGATGTTCTTAGTATGATTCTAGGCTAGATCTTCGATCTACCTAGGTCAATATGATGATTATGTGTTAAAGTTTCGATTTTTATTCGGTTTTTGGATTTGAATGTTGGATTTATGATTTAGTAAAGGTTTGAGTTTGTTTATGTGTGATGTTAGTGCATGTTTAATTCTGATTATGTGGTTGATTATGCTTTTCTGCGTTGATTGTGGTTGTCTGCCAGTTTGATCTTCGTTTCTGGTTCATAGACTTTAGGGTTTGTGAGTTAGAGTGGTGTCTAGACGTAGTAGCCATAGAAAACCTAGTTAATTACTGATTAGAAGTGAATGTGTGTCCTAGTTCAATACCCGAGAGGTGAGAATTAGTCGTTTAGTCTTCGTCATTAGGAATCCGAGTGTCAGCTGTCTGAGAGGAAGTTGGTATTAGATGTCTAGTGATAGTTGCTATCCGAATCATAGTATCCATTCTAGAACTACCCCATGCATTCCTTGAGTGTATGGTAAGCGGTGAGACTGAGAGGTAATCCGTTTATTAGGGTACTTGTCATAGTAGGAAATACCCGAGAGGTGATCCGATCATCTGGTGAGTTAATATCCTTAGGTTGTCTTCTGGTCACATCCCGAGACCGAGAGTGATCGGGAATCCACTAGATATCTTTTAGGTGTTATATCTTTAGAAACCCAGATCCAACCTAATTCCAAAACCGATAGAAGTTGAGCTTTACACATAGGATTCCGACCTAGGTAGTGACTTCTCCATTCTTGATTTCATCTTTAGTTTACTCTTGATAGCTTGAATTGTCCTTAGTTTATTGCATTCTTAGTTAATCTTTAGTGTAGTAAACCCCCCAACCAATCAAATCATACTTAAGTCCTAGTTAGAGTCTAATTTAGTTATTCAGTGTCTTTTGGGTTCGATATCCGGACTTCGTTAGGCTATATTGCATTGATCGGTACACTTGCCGGTTGTGTGGTCTAGTTTTAGGTCGAGTCTAGGTTTTATAAATTTAAAGCTAGAGAGTCTAGATTAGGTTTTATTTGATAGTTTTTATAGACCGTCTGGACGACATCAGTTACACAATTTGATTATGCATTTGAAGCAAAACTCTCAAAATCTGAGGACTTAATGTAATCATCAGCAGATAAAGTACACACAAAAGGAGTAGGAACATGAGCAACAGGCATATCAGCAAATCTACCCGACTTCGAATAAGGTGGAGGGTGAAAATTGTACCCAAGACCTTCTGTGCCTTTTCTATTAAATTGTTTATCAATTATTCTAAACAAAATTTTCTAATCCATATCCATGTGATCAACTTGTAACAGCCTTTTCTGCCTCTTCGACTCTTTTAGTCAAAATTTTATTATTAATGGTTTGTGTATTAAGTTGCACAATTAAAGATCGGTTTTCTCCAGAAATATCATGAATTTTCTTTAGGTACAATTTCTCATTTTTGGCCACAAAGTCATACATCACCTTATTGTGATCTCGTTCCTTAATCAAATCTTGATTGGTGAATCTATATTTTTGAATTTCATTTAAACATGATCTAGCAGTGCAAAGTTTAGAAATAACCTCAGCTGGTACAACAGTGAGATCCTCAGCTGGCTCGATCATAACACACTTTCATTTCTCCACAACATCTGCCATCAAAGCTTTGTCAGCAGCTTCCTCAGTCTGCTATCCCTAGTGATAGTGTCCATCAACTTGACAAACAAGAGCTTTGGAGCTTGAAGATATGTTGGATTTGGAAGAATTGGCATCTTGCTTTCCAGAGGATTTCTTCTTCTCATGCTGATCCTTTGACGAAGGTTCCTTGCACTTTCTAGCAAAGTGGCCCAGCTGGTCACAGTTTTAGCATCTCACCTTCTTCATGTCAAACCCAAGAGTCTTTCCCTGCTTGAATCTATCCATACCAGTCCTTTTGATGAATCTCTTGGCCCTTAAAGTCAGCATGGCCATGCACCAATCAATGTCCATTTTCTCCAAATCATCAGGGTTGATCTGCTCCAAGTCATCGGTTGAAACCTGACCGGTGTCAAGTTTCCAGGTGCATCATAGCACAACATGAAGGCAGCCATGATTGGGACACATTTATCAGGAATCATGGTGATTGTCTTATGAGGAGCAGAGAAACTGGTAAATTGAATCCCAGCAGCAGAAGGAGGAACATTAGTCTCGAAGTATGAACTGCTTGAAGAGCTTGAACTAGCAATAGAGTTGTGTTTCCAGACTGATTGGTGGGAGGGACTGCTCCTTTCTTAATTTCAATCTCATGTGATTCAAGAATGCTGTAGAGTTCTTGCTGAGACAGATTGCTTAGCTTTTCAGTCTTCTTGATCATGATGTGGTACATGTTCCAGTCCTCAGGAAGAGCATCCAGTAATTTCTTGATCAACTCCACAGTTGGATACTCAACACCCATTACTTTCAGCCTTGATGCAATGCTTGAGAATATGTTGATTAGGTCAAACATTGACTCTCCCCTGACTATGTTGAACATCTCATATTGCTTCTTGATCAGATCCCTTTTACTCTCCCTAACTTCAGCACTTCCCTCAAATCGGGTACACAGGGCTACCCATAAGTCTTTGGTTGTGGTGTACTCGACAAAAGTGTTGAAGATATCCATAGGAAGAGCCATAGCAATAGTCCATAGGCCTTGTTATCTCGGGAAATCAAGGCAATGTACTTTTCATCATATTCAGCCACAGTCTTAAGACGTCGAACTTCAGCAGTAGTGATAACGGGTTTGTGGGGACCATCGGTAATAGAGTTCAATAAGGTGTGATCATGAAGTTGAAAGAAGGTCTTCATCTTCTTTGTCCGGTCATCAAAATCTCTTGTAGACACAAGAACGGGTGGTTTGTTACCTCCAGAATACTCATTTGTGCTTGAAGTAACCATAATCTCATAAACTTGAAGTCAAACAGTAGCTAGTTTCTGATGAACAGGGTTGATCGAAACAACTAGTTTTGATTGAGAAAATAGTGATCGAAACTCCTAGTTTCGATTGAACAAAGGCTGACCGAAACTTCTAGTTTCGATTGAAGAAACAGACTCCGAAATAACTAGTTTCGCTGATAAATACTTAGCATAAAATCCAGCAACATCAGTAGAAACTACTAGTTTCGATAGTACCAAGTTTCGGGTGAACAATCTGCACATGTTAGTTTCGATATAACAGGACAAAGAACTAGTTTCGATAATACCTTCTCCAGACAAAAAGTACAGACAAGAAGTTTGGATGACCAACGGAATACAAAGAATGTTCCCCAGTAGTTTCGATGTCTTTTTCCCCAAACTCAGAAAAACTCCATGGATGTGTAACGAACCAAAATATGGGTTTCATTTTCAAATAAATAAAATATTTCAATAAATATTATGGTGAAAATAATATTTTAGAAATAAGTTGAAACAAGTGGGTTTCAAGTTAGTAATGGGGTTATACTAGTTTTGGAATGAAATGGATAAAATGAAAGTGGAAGGGCCAAAATTGTAGTATGGTAAAATCTGCCATATTTGACATTTAGAAGTCAAAATTGAGTCATTTTGATGGTGTGCGTCGTTCATCTCAAGAGAACAAAAGGAGAAATCGATTTTGGAAGCTAAATCGTGCATTTGAGCTTGGATTTGTGAAGGTTTTGGTTCACACAACACCTTCCTAACATCAAGTAAGTGATTATCTTCCTTTGATTTCACTTTTGAATGTGTTAGTGAGTGGGTTTTGTAGAAATCCAAAAATGTTGAATGCATGTGGTTAATTGGGGTTAGATTGTGGATAATCTAGCTAAACTAAAGGTAAAGAGTAGTGATTAACATCCTAGAACCCTTTGATTTTGATTATAAGAAGTTAGGGTTCATATGGTGAAAATTGGGGGTGTTTAGATCATGATGCTAGAATGATGAATTAGTGAAGATTAAGTGTTTAGGTGGTAATAGACACTTGAATAAACACTAAATTGACCTAATAAAAGTTATTGAATGAGAAATTAGTGTCAAGGTATTGGAAAGAAAACTCAAGTAGGTGAGTTTGTATTAAAAGAGGGTGTTTGGTTATGGGGATAACCCAAACGGGTCAATTTTGGTTTGAAATAGAAATTGAGTTGTGGGCTCAATTGTAATGTTATTATGTATGTATGTTAGATTACTAAACTAGGTCTATATGTCTAGGTAATCAAATTGCAAAGTTAGAAGGTGGTGCGGGATCTTCTAACTCAAAAGGTAAGTGCCTTTGCACTTACTTAGTAATGTTGATAAATGGGTGGTAAATGGGTGGTAAATGTGATATGTATGCAAACTATGTGATGAAATGAATGTGTATGATTATGCATGAACTAGTATTTGAAAAAGTATGAATGTATTTATAGTGATAAAATTATAATGGATATGTGTAAATGAATGAATGTGGTTATTGTGGAAATTCCTTAATGGTTAAGTGAATGAATGTAGTTATAGTGTAATACTATAATGGATATGTGTGAATGAGGTTATGATCTATGAATGATAATGGATATGAGGTTATGATCTATGAATCATAATGGATATGGGGTTATGGTTAAATTACCATAATGGATAAGAGGTTATGATCTAAGTATCATAATGGATATGAGGTTATGGCCTAAGAGCCATAATGGATGTGAAATGATGGAAATGAATGTTAAATAAATGAAATGAAACTTGTAAGTGGAAATGCAAGTGTTACGAAACCTTAATTGACCAAATGGGTGCAAGCGGGTCAAATGGTGAATGGGTGGAAGCAAGTATTTGAATACTTGATTGTTATGTTTATCCTCATTACTAATGGTGAAATGTTCATGTGGTTATGTAGGCAAAGCTCCGATTTAGGTCAATGTTAAGTCTGTGGCGTTGAAGGATTTTCGTACACGATTTGGTATTTTGGGGGTTTAAAAGAAAATCCTTAGTTTTATTTGTAAATTGTACAAAACTAGATGTTTTGGTGAATGATGATAATGTGAATATGTTGTTTATGAAATGGTAAAAATACCCAAGTGTTGGGAGTTTTGATGTTATGATGTTTTGGAGAAAAATAGGAAAAATTGGCTAAGTATGGAATTGGGTAAAAAAAACTTAACTTTCTGTTTACAGGGTGTCTTCACGGTACGCAAAGGTCAGGCTAAATGGTGGTCTTCGCGGTACTCGAAGATGGACAGGAGGGTCTTCGCGTTACGCGAGGAACCCTTCCTGCGGACAGTGTGAACCAAGGTTCCCTCACGGTACACGAAAGGGATCCCCTGGGTCTTCGCGGTACGCGAAGGGGTAAAAAGAAAATCTAGGACAAAAGCTTCTGTGTGTGTTTAAATGTTTTATTAATTGGTTTTCCAATTAAGGGTGTTACAGGATGAAAAGCTTTAAAAATCATTATCACAGAAATCACAATCCAATCTAGCGAAAATCTTCGAATAACACTCTGGATCACGAAAATAACCTTCAATCTTGAAATCTCGAACGAATATCGCCGGAAATCGATGAAACATTAGAAAAAGAAATGAAACAATGCTTTCAAAGATCTGATGCAGAAACCACCGAAAAATCACAGAAATCACCTAGAATCGATCACTAAAACCTGATAATACTTAAAACTTAAGAGAATAAAGCTCTGATACCAATTGTAGGTCCTGACTTCAATCAGAAATCACTAAACAGATCGATTACACACACACACAGGCAGAATCTGTGTGTATGGTGGTGAAACAGAGGAAAGAAACAGACTGGTGAAGATAACAGGGTAACCACACTCAGAATCAATCACAAACATATATGAAAATGTAAGAACGGAGCATTAAACAAATGCAGATTGTATTGATTCTTCAAGAACAAATGAAAGAGAGAATTCAGGGTTACAGCCGCTACTCATACATTGTCAAACTAGACTATTTATAGTAAGTTGACAGCCATCGAAACTATGCTAACCGAAACTACTAGTTTCGGTTGAGCATTTACAATTGATAGAACAAACTGTCGAAACTATACTATCTATCGAAACCACTAGTTTCGATTGAACAAACCTCAATCGAAACTTGGTAGTTTCGATGGCCCAGACTAAGATAAAAACAGAAAATTATAATAATGAAATTACAAAATAAAGAAACTAAGTTAACAATGTTTAAAATTACATTGATGTTATCAGCTTATGAAATACATGACTCTACATTAGACATGTTAAATTGACGAAACAAGAATCACCAAAGAATTTGCGGTGGACGATTATACCACCGAAATTTTATCCTCATTTGCTAAATCAGTCAACCAAAAAAGTGTTTTCATTTTCTATGGGCCAGGAAAAATGTTTTCCTAAGTTGTGGGAAGTTGATCATGTTTATGTTCGACTTTTTATGGAAAGAAAACGTTGGTTACTAATAGGAGTTGATATGAAGAAAATGGAAATAATTCAGTACTAGAGTGAAAATTTTGATTCTGCAACCTATCGTCACCTAATTTTCCCATTCGTGACGAAATTTGCGGTTCACTTTGGAGCTTTATTAGTGAACATTCATTACTGGAGAAAAACATGTATACCAGAGAAGCAGTTCACATTATTAAACACGAAAAAATACATTCAAAGTCATCACCGTTATCTAGTTGAAAATTCCGGGATTCTAGTTTGTATGTTAATGGAACATTTAACGGAGTGTTAAGAAATATCGACGATTCATGGCAGATAAAATTTATAGCTGCCGTTGTGTGCCTACTATGATGACTGAAACTTAGAGTAATGTGTGTTTAAATATTTTGTATGTATTTTTTTTAACAATTAATATATTTTGGATAATTTTGTTGTTGTATAGATTGTTTACATAATTATTAATATTTTAGTATGTATTTTGTTTAACTACTTTAACATCTTAATTAAAAGGTAAAAAAATTAAAAACATAAATTCAATTAAAAACATAAATTAAAGGTTTTACAATAAAAGTAAATTAAAATACAAAATAATTTTATGGACTCTAACATGTGTCTAAATCGGTAGTATCGTCTTCAAATGGATCTCAAGTAGAAGTCAAACAACCGCCTCCATCTTTTACTTCATTCAATTCATTCATCGCCGTCCAATCTTCGTCATAATCGTATAAATCGTCAACTCTACAGTTTATTGTTGTTTAGACGCAGGGTCGTCAACAACGTTATTCTGAGTATCGTCAACAGTAGGATTCTCAACAATAGGATTCTCAGTTTCACCAACGTTATTCTAGACATCTTCAGAAGGAGGATTCGCTAGAGATGGCAATGGGTCGGGTTCGGGCCGGGTATCGGTAATCCCAAACCCATACCCGGTTGTAAAATTGTGTCCCATACCCGGCCCATTACCCGTCGGGTTTGTGTCGGGTAATTACCCGTCGGGTATCGGGTATACCCGCGGGTAACGGGTATACCCGTTGATATCGGGTATCGGGTATACTCGCGGGTATCGGCTAATAACCGTCAGGTATGTGTCTTGTACTTTTCTATGACTCTACTTTTTATATTTATAAATACATATTTTAAAAGAAAAAGTAATTTTTCACATAATAAACTTACTAAAATGAAGCATTAATAGCCATGGGTTAAGAGAAAATAAAATTATAAATTACAAATTTTCGGGTATATGATTCGGGTAAACGGGTATGTGATTTCGGATAATCGGGTCGGGTATCACCTAATCCCATACCCGTCCCATACCCGCGAAATTTTTAAAAATTAATCTATGTTCCTACTTTTGTAAGCTCTATACGAGTTATGTATTTATATAATGCTATTTTGGTGGGCTATGTATGTATGCAATATTGGTAGAAATTTCAAATAGTTTATGCATTCATATTGTCGTAATATTGGTAGAACTTACAAATAGTTTATGCATACATATTGTCGTAACGCGCGAGCCAAACTACTCGTTTTTTTAAAAGAGCCATTTTTGAATTTTTATATACTAAAATTGTGACTGATTGGTGATTGATTTGGAGACTGATCTTTAGACCTTAAATAAACATAATAGAGACTGGGAATAAATACTATATTAAAATTATTATATATCAGACTCTAAAAGTACATATTAGGGAATAAAATGGCATGTTATCTAATATTAACTTTTTGTTCTTGAAAGAAGCATATTAATGACTGAAATAGCGTGGTACTGAAGACTAATTCTCAACCTTTAAAACATCTTATTGGAGAATGATTTGATATGGAATTAAGAACATAAAGAAACGTATTAGGGATAGTATAGACATTTTTAGAAGTCTGACTTTCAGTCCCTAACGTTACACATTAGGGATTGAAATATCATAGTATCCGAGACTGATTTGCAGTCACCGAAGAAATCTATTAGGGACTTAAATGACGTGGTATCGAGGGACAAATGAAGGAATGAATTTTTAGTATCAGAGACCGGTCGTTAGTCCTTATTAGTGCCATACTATGGGGATTGGTGTTTAGTTACTAACACTACTATCTAGTACTAGGTATCCGTGACTAGCCGCGGAGTGACGAAATTAGTGCCTGATAACCATTAGGTACTGAAAGATGAGTATTAGAGACTAATGTTTAAGTCCCAAATACCCTTATTTTCAGTAGTGCTCTAGTTCTTTCCTTGGATGAAACATATAACAGATGATAGAACACCAATATTGGCATTCCAGGTCATTATTCAGAATATAGTAAGTAATGTAAACTGCTAATTAAAGAGGCCATGGATAATTAGTTGTTTGCTTTACTATACCGGCTCTATACATCCTCTATCATGAGTTTTATTAATGTTTAATTTGCTAAGCCGGATATTAAGGAATTCAAGGAAATGTACAATACATAACTCAGTATATTAGAAAATTTTACCTCTTGTAAGACTTCAAACCCGGGAGCCTCACTGTTGGCATATTATAAGCATACATAGTTCAAAACTAAGACTTTAAAGGTCAAAAAACATTGCAATGAAAATATACATACAATCCCCAAAACACACGAGAAACCATAAACTACTAAGTCTAAATGAAAGAAAAGTCATAAACAGAAAGGACAGTCTTTGGCGTACGGATAGCCCCATAAGTTTGCCAAGAGGTCCATGCTTTTCATCAAAACTTGAAATAAGTCTAATATACATGCAAAATTCAGTTAGGGTGAGTGAATTCAAGTTTGCAAATTAGTTTATACACATAAGAATTCTTCAAAAACATACTTAAAATAGCATAAAACATATAAAGTCACTGCACTAGACTATTTGGGTCCATCACGACTCTAACTAGCTGAACACTAAGTAAAGGGTTAGAGTACTCATCACATAGTTTGTACCTCATAAGTTGTTCCTCATAATTTGTTCATCATAAGTTGTAACTCATAATTTACCCCAAAGACTGACTAAACACTAGGGTGTAGTACTGTTAGGGGACTCCCCAACGCACCACATTATAGCTTAGCCTATAGCAGGACTTCGTCAAGTTGATCCGTAACTGGCCATTAACATAACTTATCACACAATCAATATCCATCTTTTAAGCATAAAATCAAAATCATCCATCGTACATAAAACCATAGTGTGGTATGTAACTACATATATGTCTTTCACATACCAATTCTAGCCGAATACGAGAGTTCATAAGATGATTGATCAAACAATACATCAAGCAAGGGTTAGATTAGGTCACTTACCATGGTATTCGATGGAAGGGATCCTCAAAAGAAGTATTGTTGCCTTCTCCTCTTAATCGCGATCGTTTGGCCAAGAAAGAAAAAAGAAATCGCAAAAGTCGATTAGTGTTAGCATGAAGGAAGCTTAAAGCACAAACTTACACTTAGACCCCTCCAGGTTCTCAGAATTGCATCTAGGACCCCGAGTTTCATTCCCTTTTCAGTTCAGTCCTCAAAGATAAGATTAGGTTGTTTCATATACTTACAATAGTGTTCAAACGAAGAATAACCGGGAAAACGATGCGTTACATATTTAAATCACAACTATATATGTTTTTTTTAAGTTTTATCAAACCGATACTAAATATCATATGGTTTTTAGTAAAAATCACGTAACAATTTAAGTCCTTCATATGACTTTTACTTCTAGTGTCTTTTTATTTCATGTTGACCAACAAAGTGTACTACCTCTTATTGAACACATTTTGTGATAAAAGTTATGTATACGAGTAAAAGTTCATACTGGCATTTTAGTGATTCAATGTAAAACTTCAATTCATACGTTACAGTTTTTGAAAATAAAAATTCTGATAAGCTTATATAAATATGTATTGTACATATTCTAACTTGCATAATAGCTTAACTTGAATTTCTTTGATCTTATTTGCAAATCCAACATTAAAATACTTCATCACGCTAAAATCATCCGCTGTGTTCAAGTTGTGGAAAATTAGCTTTGACCTTAATAAGGTATGGAATTATTAATGGGTTAATCTTAAGTCCTTCTAAGAGTTGAATTACAAGGAGTAAGGAGTACGTTTAAAGACAACATATGGTGTAGTGTTATGGACCATGTGCATATGTGGAACATCTAGATAAGAACTTGGTAACAAAATATCATATCCAAGTACCAATATCACCACCAAGATTCAAATAAAAGAAGAGAAATGTAACACAAGTGGATATCGACTACAAATATTAAGTGTTTGGTGTGTATATTCTAACATCAATCATTTTCAAGTGGAAGGACTAAAAATATAGGTTGACAAATACTTTATATACCAAATACTTTAACCTTTTTTCCCATTTCCATTTCCATTTTCATTTCTTTTTGTTTTTGCTTTTTAAAGCTCACCCGTATAATTCCCACTCATTATCTTTGTTTCTTAAAGCTTGTCCTCCTTCCTTATCCTCCCACATCTATCTAACTCTAAATACATCAAATGTGAATCAATATTTTTTCAAGAGAGGGACTGTTCAAATGTTCTTGAAAGAGAGAGTTCAAGACCCACAAAACCCTAATTTCATTCCCATAAGTTTAGAGAGAGAAAAGTAAAAGAGAGAGTGAGAAAGATTGTGTGTGTGGTTGCTCCCTTTAGGTTTTAGTGTGTGTATGTATTATAATCTCATGTGATCATGGATGGTGGGGATGATCACTTCCATCACCACCGGCCAAACTTCCCTTTTCAATTACTTGAAAAGAAAGATGATGAAACTACCACCACCTCCGCCACCGCCACAGTGGCATACCCTTCTCTAGCCATTTCCGCCGACACCTCCAATATGCAATTAACCACCACCAGCAACCACAATAATAACAACAACAATAACAACAACGCATTCTCGGGTGAGCCATCAAAGAAACAACCACCCAAGAGAACTTCCACAAAAGATAGACACACAAAAGTCGACGGCCGTGGCCGTCGTATCCGCATGCCGGCGTTATGCGCCGCTAGGGTTTTCCAACTCACCCGCGAGCTCGGCCACAAATCCGACGGCGAAACAATCGAGTGGCTCCTCCAACAAGCCGAACCCGCCGTCATCGCCGCCACCGGAACCGGAACAATCCCAGCAAACTTCACTTCACTTAACATCTCTCTCCGGAGCTCCGGCTCAAGCATGACCGTCCCATCTCACCTCCGATCCACTTACTTCAACCCTAATTTCACCCTCCCACAAAGACGGAATCTTTTTCCAGAGAATTCTCCATCTAATCTTTTAACATTTGGGTCTACAATGAACTTGAATCAGATGCTACAAGCAAAGCATGAAATGAGGGATACAAATAATCCGGTAGAGTTATCTGAAACGGAGGAGAGTTTAAGAACCAAACGGCGGTCTCCGGCGGAGCTTGATTTGTCATCACCCCACCAGATGGGAAACTATTTGATGCAGTCAAGCACCGGACCGATGGCGGCTAGTCACCCATCGGTTCCGGCTAACTTTTGGATGGCGGCTGGTCACCAACACCAAGTAATGAACGGAGACCCTATCTGGACCTTTCCTAATGTGTATAATAGTGGTGCTGTGTATCGAGGGACGGTTTCCAGTGGCTTGCATTTCATGAACTTTCCGACGCCGGTTGCGGTTGTGCCAGGTCAGCAATTGGGGGCGGGAAGTGGTGGTAACGGTGGTGGCGGTGGTGGTTATGGTGAGGGGCAATTGAACATGCTGTCTGGATTGAATTCGTACAGGACGATGTTTGGTCCGGGATCGGCTGAATCTCCGGCGAGTGGGTCTCGCGGCGGCGGCGGCGGTGAAGATACGACCAGCCACAACTCGTAGGGACACGATTGTGTTGTTAAATTTGATGTGTAAACATAAACATAAACACACGTGAGGTTTGATATTCTCTTAAATTTTATTTTATTTTATTTTTTTGGATATTTTTGAAACTACTCTTGCATATTCTGAGGTTTATTTATATTTAATTCTCAATTTCATTGTGTGATTATTATAACGAATTGAAGATTTTAATTTTCAAAGGGTTTGAAAGAAAATGTGGTTTTTAATTTTAACATTATTAGTGTTATCGGTCAAATTATCGATTTAAAGTAGTATCGATAAGTATTGATTAATAGGTTAAAGTTTGAATTGAACTATTTAGTTTATCTATTTCAAGTTTTTAACTGTTGTTTTAGTTGATTAGTTGAATACTAAACTATAATGTTGAAACAAAAACCGTAATCATAGTAAATATCAACATTGATAGTGTTAGACTTTTTTAATTAAACTATATATTTAAAAATATTTAACAACCGTCATTATTATATTAATTAAAAGGTAATTCTATAATTTGATATGAATCAGGAAGCGGTTGATTCGTATGATGATATTTTACACCATTTACATCTTTTTGCTTTTCATATAAGAATGTCTAGTTTACTCGCATTATGGTTGTAATTACATTACCATATATAATTTATAATTTAGGGTTTACAATAGTTAAAAGGTTAATTAGTTATACCAAGTAAAATATATTCCTAATCGATTAGTGATTATAAAAATTTATTGAACATGAGTTATAAATGAGTAAAATACTCTTGTTTTTTCAAGAGTATTTTTTTACTCTTAAAATACCACCTAAATTTACATCTGCTAGATTTAAACTTACATTGTGGCTTCACCGTGATTGCTCACGCCGTGAAAAGTGAGAGGTGGTGTTCTACCGCCGTGACTCACCATGAGTCAGCCACATGGGTTCAATCCCCCAATCACTTGAGGAGCATACTGCATACCCTTAGGTATTGTTAAAGTTAAATGAAATTACTATTTTACCCTTTTGACCAATATCTTCCGTTGGCCCGATCGTCGTTTCAAGATCAGTAAATTGGACAAGATTCCAAAGAAGGTGGGACCTAGAAAGGAGAAACGAACATGAACCAAACATGGTTACCTAGGTTTGCTGGGTAGAAATCTGGAAGTGGGGGAGAGATAGAAGAGATTGAAGAACGGAGATGTGGGGATGGGGTGGGGGAGGTGTTGGGATTTTTACTTAGTTTTTATTTTTTTAAATCTAAAATGACCCTGAAGTTAATCGACTAAACTAACGTCTTTCAATCAATCGATTATCTTTAAAAATAAATTGTTATCTAGGAATTAAATCTGTAATTTAATCCAAATCACAATAACTAAAAATGCAATTTGAAACAATCTAAAAAATAGAACTGAAATGAAATCCATATGGTACCTTTCCGTATATTTTTTTTTACCTTTTTTAGTTTGTTTTAATCTATCATTCTATTTTTTATATTATCACCTGGCCATCGTGTATATTTTATATTAAGTTGTGGCCTTGTAGAGAAGCATTGAGGGGCATATTCGTACTTTACCCTAGTAATTGATTGGGGGGGGGGACTAAATCAAATCAAGTGATTTGGTATGTGATATGATATGCATTTCTTTAACAAACTAGGCTAGGGGTCATCATTTTATAATAATTAAGTAGGTTTTATATATAGAAGACGAGAAGTAGCTTATAAAAAGCATATAGGCTATCAGGCTTCTATTCTTGTTGTCAGAGGGTTTTTTCTATAAATAGCTTACTTCTGTTAAAATCATGGGTTTGAATTCTGACAAAAAGTCATGATAAGGGGAATTTTGTCAGTACCCTCCCCATACGTGTTAGTCGTTAAAAAGACACATAGATATACAGAGGCAACAAATAAATAAAGGGAAAAATTACTAAAATGGACATTTGACCGGTCAAACTTACAAAAATGAACAAACTTTTTCAGCCTACTTCTATATGGTCATTTAGGCATGAAGCCGGCTGAACTAGCCTACTTCAGCCGGCTTCACGCTTAAATGACCATATCGAAGTAGGCTGAAAAAGTTTGTCCATTTTTGTAAGTTTGACTAGTCAAAGCTAAAAGCAAAAGGAGTGTGAAAAGTAACTACAAGTCGTCATGTGTCTCAAAATAGGGATGAGCTTTTGGTACCCAGTACCTGTACCGGTACCCAAAAACGAAAACGGGTACCGGTATCGGGACTTGATTTTCTCTGATTTCGGTATCGGTACCGGTACCTGTACTTTACCGAAAAATACCCTTTTAGTCCCGAAAATACCCTCGATAACGTTTTAGTCTATACTCCTGTTAGTTACACTTAAGGTAAACCACCGATCTTGTTTTCGTTTAATTCCCATCTTAATTACACGTTAATCGATCACTCAAAAGCCTCAACAGCAGCTCGTCTTTGCCTTGAACCGCTCAAACATCTCGAAGGGCCACCTCTAGATACATCATTGCTGTGAAGGATCCTGCAGCTAGGTCGAAACCAACAGATAACTCGTACGCATCAGAGGTAACGAAATCCAATCTTAGAGGTTGTTATTGGACTACAAAGAGTTAATTGTGTTCTTAAACTTGAATTTAGCTTAGCATTCTTCCAGCCACTAAAACTTTGTTTAATGATTTAAACCATGCGAGTCACTGTATTTGCGTACAAAGAGATTATGAAACATATTTGGTTGTTTTTATTATTTTATCTCATAAACCAATTTTGATGACATGGTATTTAAATATGTTGTACATGATTTTGAAGATACTCTGCATGGGAGTAACGTAATGACTAATAATAATAATAAAATAAACAATATATTATTAACGGAATTTGTGATTTTAGAGGAAAACGAGTAGGACATAAATCTATTTTAAAAGATGATGATATTGTCTTAGGTATCATTAGTTCTTAACTTCTTATTATGAAAATCAATAATTTAGGAAATCTGTATTCGGGTACCAAACTGGTACCGGGTACCGAAATAAAGGTACCGTATTGGTACCTGTACAGGTAACGATTCTATATTTTCGGTACCAATCTCATCCCTATCTCAAAGGGTATGATAAAATCTTTCAATAAAACCTAAAATTCTTACACGATGTTGACGTACCGTTAAAAAATCACTTAATTTTTCTTTTAATATAACAAGATTATACTTAAATTAAAGATAAAAAAAATGTCCATTCAATGCTATAATATTTTTTTTTTAAATATTAACGTATAAAAGCTATTTCATGTTTAAAAAAAATGAAAGAACAAAGAAAAAAGTTATAATTGTGACTATTACCATTGTATCTCCTTGTCAAAATTTGCATGAAAATGAAACCGAATATTAACTTCGGTTTAAAGCATAACAAATTTTTATTCGGTTATTCAGTTTGATATCAAACTGAAACCGAATAACCAACTCGGTTTTCTATTTGTTTTTTGGTTGAATTCGATTATAATCGAATAACATGTATGATGTAAACACAAACTTATAGAAAAACAAACGTAGTGAAAATAGGAAACAAAATCCAAAAAATAGGAAAGATAATAGTGATCAAATCTTCTCCACGTTTAAGCAACCACCATCGCCACTCCATGCCTGCGGATTCGCCTCACCCTTGGCTTTGTGGATCGATCTCCGGTCAAACTGGATATTGAACGAACACTCACTCTCGAGGATGCTCCGACATCATACACCCCAGATTGAAAGCCTGCTACATAGAGAATAAACTGCTCCTTCATGCAAGTTAACACATCCCACATAACACTAAGTCCCTCCAAAGCATTCCAAATAAACACATCCCATAATGCCCAAATCCAAAAGCGACCACGCCAAGGCCCACAATCCACCGATCCAAACCACTGAACCCAACCACGAAGCCCACCATGATACCACCATATTTCCACAACAATAAACCAACGTGCACAGCTAACACCCTGTTAGTATTCGGACCAAACAAGCCACGATACAAAATAATAAACCCAATAACTACTCCCTATCCTCACCCAAGCCCAAACCACATAACTACAACCCATAACATAACAATAGCCCAAAAACATTCCTTGGACCACAAATATAGAATATGTGTATGATCAAACCCAACGTAAGCTCGAAAAGTGCCACACCAAGACCAACCCTCGTGAGCTCATCGCTTGATACCGACGAACTATCCAGACAATGACTCACATCCCTTGCCACGAAAATTACTAAAACCGAGGGACTCATCATCGAAACAATCGTCACGTCCCCAACCTTCCACCACAAGTCGAATGGCCAAGGCTATACCTAAAAGAATCATGAGCCGACCATACGTCATATAACCAAAACCACCTGCGACCCGAAAATTTTCTTTTATTGAGCCACCCAAAATCACACGGGTCCGCCCAACCAAACCCTACTTTGTGACAACCGTCAATTTTCAAATCCGTACTTTATTTGTCATTCTTATGTGTTTCTATATAAAGTGCATCATTAAGACTTAGTTAATCATAAACTAGGTCATCATGGATTACGCACTGCAATTAGATGGATCATTAATATTTGTTAGATAACTTAACAAAAATTGGTGATACAAATTATTTACTTTCAAAGTACAAACATAAAATACCCATGATTTTGCAAAAATTATAATGATGCATTCATTATTTCATGAACATATGTCTAACTATAAATATGTGTTTTCATGCACCATGTATATTGATAATACATATCCATTTTCATATAGTAAACATGTTGTTTTATGGTAAATATGCATGCATTCAACATTATATTAAGAGTAAATTACACATATTGTCCTTTAATTATGCTAGAAATTACACTTTATGTCATTTGACTTCAATAAGTACATCACAGGTCCTTTTCTTACATACTTTTATACACTCTATGTCATTTACACTAACTGGTGTTAAGTTTTTAAGTTAAGTCTAAACATGTGCCTTACAAATGAGGGTAGTATGGTATTTTTACCTATTAAAGGACAATTTGTGTAATTTACTCTAAAAACCCTATTTTTATCTTCTTCCCCAATTCACACTCTTATTCTCTCCATACACCCTTTCTCTCTCAACCAAAACCCACCACCACATCTCTGGTGGTTTGAAGGTGTGGCGACAGTGGTGATGGTTTAAAGGTGGTCATCCAAACCCCCAACTCGTTTCTCTCTGAGTAATTGATTTGTAAGATACTGTTTTTTCCAAAACAAATTTGTAAGATTGATTCTTTTCTCTTGTTGTATTTCTACAATAAGCGGGTCGGGTTCATCACCTCTAACACTACAACAAATTGACCCTGTCCCGACGCCACCTGTACCGACGACATTTGTCGTCGGCATAGGTCACCCTATACCGACGACATGTCGTCGGTATAGGTCAAAACCAAAATTTTGGCAGGGAGACCCTATAGCGACGACATGTCGTCGGTATAGGGTTGAGGCAGGTTGGAGGGAAAACTGGCGCCCAATGAATTTTTGGGGAAAACCTATAGCGACGACATGTCGTCGCTATAGGTTAATTTTGATTTTCTTTTTGTTTTTTTTATTTAATAAATTTTCGTCGGTCAAAATTTTTTTTTTTAAAATTAAAAAAATTTCTGGAAAACCCTATAGCGACGACATGTCGTCGCTATAGGTTAATTTTGATTTTTTTTTTTATTTAATAAATTTCCGTCGGTCAAAATTTTTTTTTTAAAATTAAAAAAAATTCTGGAAAACCCTATAGCGACGACATGTCGTCGCTATAGGTTAATTTTGATTTTCTTTTTGTTTTTTTAGTTAATAATTTTTTTTTTAAATTAAAAAAAATTCTGGAAAACCCTATGGCGACGACATGTCGTCGGGATAGGGTTTTTCCAAAATTTTGAATGGGACACCCTATAGCGACGACATGTCGTCGCTATAGGGTTGAGCAGGTTGGAGGGAAAACTGGCGCCCAATGAATTTTTGGGGAAAACCTATAGCGACGACATGTCGTCGCTATAGGTTAATTTTGATTTTCTTTTTGTTTTTTTTATTTAATAGATTTTTTTTTAAATTAAAAAATTTTCTGGAAAACCCTATAGCGACGACATGTCGTCGCTATAGGTTAATTTTGATTTTCTTTTTGTTTTTTTTTTATTTAATAAATTTCCGTCGGTCAAATTTTTTTTTTTTAAATTAAAAAAAATTCTGGAAAAATTCTTTGTGTAATTAACGGGTTCCGGGCTTCCTCATGCCTCGTCGGACACCCATCCCCCCAACCGGCCACCTCTAGGGTTCGGCCGAACCCATGCACACACATGAAGGTTCCCTACGATCACAAACAAGCATTTAAACATGAAGGTTTTCAATATTATACCTCTAGATCGGAGAACCCGTGCCAATCGAATTCCCGAATCACCTCGTCTTCTTTGAAACTCAACTTCTCTTCTAAACCCTAGAATTATGAAACATGTGTAGTATTGATTCAAGGATCCCGACACACTAAGGATGATTAGAGATCGACAAAATATATCAAATCGGACTTGAAACGCGATGAACGGCTCTCTCCCTCTCCTCCTTGTGTAATTAACGGGTTCCGGGCTTCCTCATGCCTCGTCGGACACCCATCGGACACCTTTATTGACTGGTCAACACCCTACGACACCTATGCCGACGACATGTCGTCGCTATAGGCCACCTCGTCGGACACCCATCCCCCATGCCTCGTCGGACACCCATCCCCCCAACCGGCCACCTCTAGGGTTCGGCCGAACCCATGCACACACATGAAGGTTCCCTATGATCACAAACAAGCATTTAAACAGGAAGGTTTTCAAGATTATACCTCTAGATCAAAGAACCCGTGCCAATCGAATTCCCGAATCACCTCGTCTTCATTGAAACTCAACTTCTCTTCTAAACCCTAGAATTATGAAACATGTGTAGTATTGATTCAAGGATCCCGACACACTAAGGATGATTAGAGATCGACAAAATACATCAAATCGGACTTGAAACGCGATGAACGGCTCTCTCCCTCTCCTCCTTGCTCTTCGACGGCTGAATGTGAAAATGGGGTCTCCATATTTGCGTTGCACCCTAAAGGGTGTTCTTCCCTAGGGCCAGGCTTGGCCCACGCACACCCAAGGTCTCCCGGGCTTGGTTTTGTTCACGTTTTTAAATAAAACCCGCCAAAACCCCGTTAATTACCCGTTAACCTTTACAATAATTTACATAATTACAAACCCAGTTATTTTATGAAAAACCGGGATGTTACATCTTGGGTCGTTGAACCCTTATGAGTTAGTGTTGAAGTGTGGGTTATTAACATGTCAATAAACGACAAATCGTTTTATAAAGGATTGTAATGTTCTGAGTTCAATCAAATGGTATTTCTTGTTAATATACACTGTTAGAACTCACTAAGCGTAGATGACTTTGTATGTACGTTAGATTGTTTGCAGGTGAGGTATCTTGGCTAGGGAGCGGTGCTACTCGGATTGGTGTGTAGGCATTTGTAAGCTAAGATTAAGATTGATATTGAGTTTATAAAGGGTTACAACTATTTTAAATTAAGACTTCCACTGATTGTTTGTAATAAAGCGAGTATTTTTAAAGAGAACACCCAGTGATGAGAACCAACTGTAGGGTACCCAGTTTGGGGCCATACAGGCTGGTCTTGGGTGTTTCACAAACGTCCGAGACATCGTGATTTTTTTTTTATTTAATAATTTTTTTTTTAAATTAAAAAAAATTCTGGAAAACCCTATAGCGACGACATGTCGTCGCTATAGGTTAATTTTGATTTTTTTTTATTTAATAATTTTTTTTTTTAAATTAAAAAAAATTCTGGAAAACCCTATAGCGACGACATGTCGTCGCCATAGGTTAATTTTGATTTTTTTTTTATTTAATAATTTTTTTTTTTAAATTAAAAAAAATTCTGGAAAACCCTATAGCGACGACATGTCGTCGCTATAGGTTAATTTTGATTTTCTTTTTGTTTTTTTATTTAATAATTTTTTTTTAAAATTGAAAAAAAATTCTGGAAAACCCTATGGCGACGACATGTCGTCGGGATAGGGTTTTTCCAAAATTTTGAATGGGACACCCTATAGCGACGACATGTCGTCGCTATAGGGTTGAGCAGGTTGGAGGGAAAACTGGCGCTCAATGAATTTTTGGGGAAAACCTATAGCGACGACATGTCGTCGCTATAGGTTAATTTTGATTTTCTTTTTGTTTTTTTTATTTAATAATTTTTTTTTAAAAATTAAAAAAAATTCTAGAAAACCCTATAGCGACGACATGTCGTCGGGATAGGGTTTTTACCTTTATTGACTGGTCAACACCCTACGAAACCTATGCCGACGACATGTCGTCGCTATAGGCCACCTGTACCGACGACAAGTGGACCTATGCCGACGACATGTCGTCGCTATAGGGTGCAGCGCGAACAAATAGGGAAACCAGACGACAGAACTTCATTTTCATCAAAAACTCTCCAAAACTCCCCCAATTCTGTCTCTCCGGCGATTTCAGCGTTTTTGGGCTATTTAGGAGCAACTTTTACACAAACTCTCGGGATTTAAGGTGAGCTAACATCCGGGTTCATATTTTAGCTAATTTTTTAAGATTTTGAAGTTTTCTTTGTTTATTTTGGTTAGGTTTTGGAGGAATTTCACTATTTCTTGAATTTCTAGCTTTGTGAAGGTAAATACTCGTTTTAATTACTAATTTGTGTTGAAATTTGGTTTAGATCAAAGATTTTTACGATTTTGTATGTATGTGTTATGTATGTATGTTTGTATGTATGAGTATGTATATTTGTATGATGGAATTATTAAATTATGATTAGTTTATGTCATTTGGTTTAGATGTGTGTTTATTTTATATAATTTAGTTTATGTAAATTAGTGTTTGTATGTATGTGTATGTATGTGTGTAATTTGTGTTTATGATGATTAGTTTTAATGTTTAGTTTGTATGTATGTATGTAATTTGTGTTTATGATGATTAGTTAATATGAATGTATATATGTGTATGTATGTTTGTATGTATATGTTTGTAATTATGTAATTGGACATTTATTTATGTTTGTATGTATATGTTTGTAATTATGTAATTGGGCTTTTATTTATGTATGTATGTATGTAATTGTGATGTGTAGGTATATAAGATGATATTTATTGGGAGCAACTTTCACAAAAACTCTCGGGATTTAAGGTGAGGTAACATCCGGGTTTCATATTTTAGCTACTTTTTCAAGATTTTGAAGTTTTGTTTGTTTATTTTGGTTAGGTTTTGGAGGAATTTCACCATTTCTTGATTTCTAGCTTTGTGAAGGTAAGTACTCGTTTTAATTACTAATTTGTGATGAAATTTGGTTTAGATCTAAGATTTTTATGATTTTGTATGTATGTGTTATGTATGTGTATGTATGTATGTATATTTGTATGTATGATGGAATTATTAAATTATGATTAGTTTAGGTCATTTGGTTTAGATGTGTGATTATTTTATATAATTTAGTTTATGTAATTTAGTGTTTGTATGTATGTGTATGTATGTGTGTAATTTGTCTTTATGATGATTAGTTTGAATGTTTAGTTTGTATGTATGTGTGTAATTTATGTTTATGATGATTAGTTAATATGAATGTATATATGTGTATGTATGTTTGTATCTATATGTTTGTAATTATGTAATTGGACATTTATTTATGTATGTATGTTTGTGTGTATATATTTGTAATTATGTAATTGGGCTTTTATTTATGTATGTATGTATGTATGTAATTGTGATGTGTAGGTATATAAGAGGGTATTTATTCATATGCTTATGTATGTTTGTATGTATATGTAACTTTATTTAATTTTGTTACAAGTTCGAAACTCGTTGCGGTTGACGAGAGGAAGAACGTCGTACACATAATCAACAAATGCTTGAAATGCAACGACAAATTGATGAAATGCGTCGAATGTGGGATCGCCGAACTAGCAGCGATGATAATTAGCTTGGAGTTGTTGAGCCTTTACCTTTTTTGTTGGTATTTGTCTTGAACAATTTGCATATTTGTGTGTCGAACAAGTTTATGTTTTGAATGTTTGATTTGTCGAACAAATTTGTGTGTCGAACAAGTTTGTGTGTCGAACAATTTGAATGTTTGGTTTATGTTTCGGATATTAGTTTTTATCCGATTTGAATGTTTGAATGGTTTATATTTATGATTTGCAGGTTTTTGTTTTTAGAAATTTAATATTTCTGGATAAAATATTAAAAATTAAAAAATAAAAAATAAAAACAGAAAAGACCTATACCGACGACATGTCGTCGCTATAGGCCTTTTTCAAAAATTATTAAAAAAAACAAAAAAAGCCTATACCGACGACATGTCGTCGGTATAGTGTCAACCTATACCGACGACATGTCGTCGGTACAGGGTAGAACTCTATACCGACGACATGTCGTCGGTATAAGGTTTCTTTTTTAATTTTTTAATTAAACCCTATAGCGACGACAAGTCGTCGGTATAGGCTGACCTATCCCGACGACACTTATCCCGACGACAATCTTGGCTATTGGGACGAAGCAATACCGACGACATCTATACCGACGACATGTCGTCGGTATAGCCTATACCGACGACAAGTCGTCGCTATAGGGTCAAAAAAAATCGTCGGGATAAGGTGATATTGTTGTAGTGTAAGTACCCAACCTGCAAAGTCAGTGGAGGATGCTAGAATTTAGAAACAGGGGTTAGACACTCGGGTTCTCAGGAGATGGTGTTCTTTTGGGTAGCTAAAAAAAATAGAACCAAGGTTTCAGAAACCAAAAGAAAAAGGAGCACAGAATGTTAAAGAAAGGATATATCCATTTTTTTTACTATTTAATGTGAGAGAAATCAAGAATGATCTAAAGTGCAGATTGTAAAGAATATCATAAAAGTTCATGTTTGTAGTCAAACTGAAAAAACCTTGATACACACTTCCAAAAAAAAGAGATTATGGACATTTGCCTCACTGACTAAAACAAATTAGTGAAAGCACCTCATTATGACTTTTTTCCATTTACAAAGCATTTGCCACTAAAACTTCTTTTACAGTCTAACCGTTGTGCTGTAAGACGAAGAAAAAACCAACGTCTCTGCGCGACTGCAGGAATACGACGATGAAGAAACCATCAACAATACCAGACGATGTCGTTTCGCTAACGGTGTGTCCCATCGAAAGGCTTCTGGTCGAATGCCAGATTCGCCTCCCGCGTCTTGTCAAATGTTCCCATATTCGAAACCGTTACGATATGCATCAGGTATCTCTTGTTAGACGATGCCAGAATTAAGCGTCACCACTGTCGCCACACCTTCAAACCACCAGAGATGTGGTGGTGGGTTTTGGTTGAGAGAGAAAGGGTGTATGGAGAGAATAAGAGTGGAGAGAGGGAGAGTGTGAATTGGGGAAGAAGATGAAAATAGGGTTTTTAGAGTAAATTACACAAATTGTCCTTTAATAGGTAAAAATACCATACTACCCTCATGTGCAAGGCACATGTTTAGACTTAACTGAAAAACTTAACACCAGTTAGTGTAAAGGACATAGAGTGTATAAAAGTATGTAAGAAAAGGACATTTGGTGTACTTATTAAAGTCAAAGAACATAGAGTGTAATTTCTAGTATAATTAAAGGACAATCTGTGTAATTTACTCTTATATTAAACTATACGTGTTATTTTATGTATGCTTATAATTATAAAACTATTATTATTTATTTCAAATTTTGATTTCATTACCGCCTCAATTTCTCTATGGAGTTCTTTATTTTTCAGCCCAATACCCGTTGGGTATCGGGGTATCAGGTATACCCATTGGTATGTTAAAAACTATCCGTTGGAATTTTCAAGTACGTTTTTTACCGTTATAATTATCATATAATTTTTATTTATATAGCTATTACAAATTGAATAATGTTATTATAACTTTTATACAAGTATATATATAGTTTACAACATACACAATATAATAATATCATCAAATTAAAAAAATTCACATAATAAACCTATTAAAATGAAGAGTTAAAAGGAAAAAAATAATTAAATAACTTTTTTTGGATATATGATTTGGGTAAACAGTATATTGTTTCGGGTAATAGGGATGGGTATCATATAATTCTATACATGTCCCATAACCCAAAAAAATTAAAACTAATCTCATACCCGATCGGGTTCTGGATATATCCGTTATTTTTAACCAATCCACCCTCTTTCTAGGCTTCCCCCAACCCAACCCAAAAAAATTCACATAATAAACCTATTAAAATAAAGAGTTATAGCATTGCCCCAATTAGAGGTGCACAAACCGGTTTTTTTTCGGAACCGGATCCGGTTCGGATCCAGACTGGTTCCGTCAACGTTGGTCAAGAACCGGATCCATTAGAACCGGTTCCGGATCGGATCCGGTTCCAGGTGTGGAGACTTGGAACCTATTGGGACCGGATCAGATATTTAGAACCGGACCGGATAAAAAAAACCGGTTCCGGAAAAGAAAATTTTTTTAAAAAAATTAACAAAGATACACTATAAAATACATGTTTTATTTATTTTGTAGATTTTTTTAAGTTATTTAACAATAGTTCGTACAAAAAAAATACAAAAAACATAATTGAATCACAAAGCATTAATTATTTATTATGTTTTCAATATTCTTCGTCGTAGTCTTTGTAACAACGGTTTTCATTCTTCTTCGCTTGAGATACGTTGGGCTTCATCGTAAGCTTGTTCTTCGTCCGAAAGTGGAGTCGCCGCCCCATGTTCTACTTCGAATTCATGTATTTCTTGTTCAACGTCAAGCTCGCCTTCTAGTTTTGCAACATGTTATACACGTTCGGCGGCATCCAAATGGTCCTTCAAGCAAATACACATCTCCATAGATTCCGGTGTAAGCCTCGTTCTTCGAATAGATAAAACCCTGCCACTAAGAGAAAAAGCGGATTCCGAAGCTACCGTGGAAGCTTGGACGGTTAGTAGGTCACGGGCCATTGCGGCTAGAACGGGATATTGGGATTCCCTTCCGTGCCACCAACTCAAGATATCAAAGTTTTCAAACTCTTCGGATCTTAGAGTAGAAATAAAGTCGGTTGCTTGATATCTCCCAAGCTCGCTACTTGGTGTGGTTCCACGAGCTCGTTTAGTATTTTCGTTTCTTAAAGTGTTAAATAAATTTAGCATCGGGTTCCTTGAACTACTAGAAGTTGAACCCGAACCCATTGATTCATGTATGTTTGATGGATCACCACTTCCACCATATTTGCGTAAATAATAATCAAACATATTATTAAAAGCCGAATTGAAATCCCTTATTGCATTTGATTCAAAATTTGGGTCTTCCTCGAACATATTTAAATCATCCGATATTGATCCAATTAATGTTTCAACACCGGTTACATTAATCGTTGGGTTTAAGGCGGCCGAACACGTAACAACGGCCGACATTTCTGAAAAATATTTTTTAAATTTAGCTTTCATAGGTTTTACCATTTTTTTCAAAAATAGGGCCGTGATATTCAAACTCTTTTAATTTATTACATATTAAGTATAATTGTTGAAGTATTAGCGAAGACGTGGGATAATAAACTCTCGATAAACATGTAGTTGCATTTTTAAAATCCTCAAGCAAATTAGTTAGTTTCTCGATCATATCCCAACTTATATTATCAAATTTTTGTAAACAACGTTTCTTTTGTACAAGTTCATCATGGAAATGTTTTAAAGTAATTTTTTGCCTTAAGGCCGATTCAAACATTTTCCAAGTCGAGTTCCATCTAGTAGGTACGTCCCAATTCGGACCTAAAAAGATGGAATCCGTTTGTTGGCACAAGTTTCTATAGTTTATATATCTTTTTTTGCTTGTGCTAAAAACTTCACGTAACATCACTTTAAAATTTTCTTTTACGTCTCTTATTTCTTGGACGTTTAGACCGTCTTGCACAACCAAGTTAATGATGTGTGCAACACATCAACTATGAAAAAAAACACCGCTACAAGGCAGTTCATATTTTATTTTTAATTTTTCGACCGCGTTTGTGTTATTTGAAGCGTTATCAAAAGATATTGAAAATATTTTTGGTTGAATTTTATAAGTTTGAATTACCGAGTCTAAAATATAAAATAAGTTTTCACCGGTATGTGGATATCCAAAATAATCAAACGCAATCGTACGCTTCATCATTTTCCACGACTCCGGTTGAACCCAATGTGCGGTAACGCAAAGGTACGATTCAGGTAAACCATGTGGAGCGGACCAAACGTCCGTTGTTAAGTTAATGCCGGTATTTAAATTTTCAAAACCTAAAATTACTTCTTTTTTAGCTCTTTTCCACATTTTTAAACAATCTCTTCTCAAAGTAGAACGACTTACATTTGTGTAACTCGGTTGAAGCGTCTCTTGTATCATCCTCGTCAAGCGCGGATTATCAAAATGATCAAAAGGCAAGCCTTCTTGAATGACGAAATGTGTCATTCTCTCACGAACCCTCTCGACATTGTATTGCCAAACTCCTCCATCCCTACCAATTTGAGTTTGATCTTCACCTTCTTGAGTGTGTCTTGCGTGACTAGCAATATGTTTCCTCAAACTGCTATTTCTCGCCGCACCCAAAAGTCTACCACAACGTTTGCAACGAGCCTTTTGCGAACCGTTTGACATTTCGCATAAATCGAAATAAGCCCATATTTCTTGGTTTCGGGAGCAAGGAAGTATTGACACAACCGTAACATCGCTAGTAGAACCACCAACCGAATTTTGAGTGCTTGCGGAAGCGGAAGCCATGAGAGCGTTTTTTTTTTTGCTTAAAGTGAGCGTTTTGAGAGCGTTTTTGAGTTTTGAGAGCTAGAATGTTGTGGTGAACTAACCCATACACCCAATACCAATTTATACTAAATTTCAATCCTTAAAAACAAAAAAAAATGGGCATAAAACGGCTATATAGCCGTTTTTTTTAACCCCAACGGCTAGAACCGGTTCCAAAATGTCCGAAAAAAACCGGTTCCAAAATATCCGATTTTTATCCGGTCCGTCAAAAAACCCAGAACCGGCCCCGAAACCGGCGGTTCTCAAAATATCCGGACCGGTTCTAAAAAAAACCGGTTCTAGCCGGATCCGGTTTCAGATAATCCATCGGATCGGCTCCGGTTCCGGTTCCGGTTCTTTTGTGCACCTCTAGCCCCAATTAACCAATCCACCCTCTTTCTTGGCTTCCCCCAACCCAACCCCCCGCACGCACCTTGTTTTTTGAATTTTGATATCTTCCCCACACACACACACCTAGAGGTGCACAAATCGGTTTTTTAACCCAAACCGGTTCAAACCGACCCGAACCGGTTTGGTCAACGAAAAGTCAAAACCGGTTTGGACCCAAACCGGTTCGGGTTAAACCGGTTTCAGAGAGGGAAATATGTAAACCGGTCAAACCGGTTCGGGTAGGTTTTAAACCGGTTTGCCCCTTAAACCGGTTTAAACCGGTTTTTATTAAAAAAAAAAAATCAAATAAATTTTATGTTTTTAATATAAAATCCAAAATAAAATACAACAAAATTAAAACATAAAGTTCAACGTTTATTAATATTTGGATAGTTCGGAAATTAAAAAACATAACAAGATAAAATTGTAAAACATTACAAAAAGTATAACAAATATAAAACATTAAGTTCAACGTTTTATTTTTTGGAATATTGATTGATTATTCTTGTGCGTTGTCTTCGGAACTAGAGCTTCGTAGCCTTGCATCTTCGGCTAGTTCTTCATCCGTGACTGGTTCGGATATTCCAAGATCAACCTCGTTGTTGTGTATGACTTCTTCGGCTTGAATTTCATCATCGAGAGAAGTTTGGTCTTGTATCCTATCCATCGCATCCAAATGGTCCTTCAAACAAATGCACATTTCCATCGCTAGGGGTGTGAGTCTAGTCCTTCGTATCGATAATACCCTGCCACTAAAAGAAAACGCAGATTCCGAAGCTACCGTGGAAGCTTGGACGGTTAGTACATCACGGGCCATGGCGGAAAGAATCGGAAACGAAGCTTCGTTTTGTTTCCACCATGCCAAAATATCAAACTCCTCAAAAACGGTAGGAGGCATAAACGCTAAAAAGTTTGTGCCAACATACCTTCTGAGTTCGCTACTCGGGGTGGTACCTCGAGCTTGTTTACTAAATTCATTTAACATTTCGTTATATAAATTCAAGTTAACATCTCTCGAGCTACCACTTGATGATGTACCCATTGTATCATGTGGAGTCGGAGTTGTACCATATTTATGTAAATAAACATCAAAAAAATCTTGTAAACATTTGTTAAAATATGTTTTTGTGCCTTGTGCAAAATGGATGTCTTCGCTAACCAAATTCAAAGCGTAAGTAATTCTATCAATCAAGGTTTCAACCCCGTAAACATTTATGGTAGGATTTAACGCGGCGGCGCAAGTTATAACGGGAGGGATTTCTTTAAAATATTTCACTAATTTTTCTTTCATCGGTTCTATCATTTTTGTAAAAAGATCGCTTTTATTTTCAAGCTCAGACAACTTGTTAGCCATTAAATATATTTGTTTTAGTGTTAATGGACTTGTGGGATAATAAACACCGGATAAAAAAGTTGTGGCGGTTTTGAAAACTTCAAGCAATTCGGTTACGTCTTTTAAAATGTTCCAATTTGTAGACGGAAAGTTTTGAATTTTACGACGAGGTTTTGAGGAAAGCATATCATGAAATATTTCTAAAGTTTCTCTTTGTCGTAAAGCGCTATAAAACATAATATAAGTCGAGTTCCATCTTGTCTCGACGTCCCAATTCGGGCCTAAGCAAAGATTATTCGTATCACGACAAAATTTAATATAATCATGATATCTTTTTCTGTTACTAAAAATATCTTTAAGCATTTATCGAAAACTATATGTTAAGTTTGAAACCTCTTCAATTGCAAGCCCGGCTTGCACCGCCAAGTTAATGATGTGTGCGACACATCGACTATGGAAAAAAACGCCGTTGCAAACGGGTTTATATTTAATTTTTAGTTTTTGAACCGCATTTGTATTATTAGATGCATTATCAAAAGACATAAAAAAAAGTTTATTTTGTAATTTAAATTCGTTAATAACACCATCCAATATATAAAATAAATTTTCGCCGGTGTGTGGATATTCAAACAAGTCAAAAGCGATTGTACGCTTCATCATTTGCCACGTATTGGGATCAACCCAATGCGCGGTAACGCAAAGGTACGAATCGGGTATACCATGTGGAGCCGACCAAACATCGGTGGTTAAGTTTACACCGGTTTGCAAAACCTAAAATTAATTCTTTTTTTGCTTTTTTCCACATTTTATACAATCTCGTCTAAGGGTTGTGCGACTTACTTGGTGATAACGAGGTTGGAGTGTCTCTTGAATCATCTTTGTCAAGCGCGGATTGTCAAAGTGGTTGAACGGCAATCCTTCTTGAATCACTAACCTCGCCATTCGATCTCGAACAATATTTGGATCAAAGTTCCAAATTCCTCCTTCGCTTGTCATCGAGGCTTGACCTTCACTTGGAATTCCCTTCAATGACGGGCAAGATTTTTCCATATGCGTTTTCAAAGTAGTGTTTGAATCTTTCCCCAAAAACGCACCACACAACTTGCAACGAGCACGTTCCTTTCCGTTTGACAACAAACATAAATCGTAATTGCACCAGATTGCCGGATTTCTCGTTGTTGCTAGAATTTGCACAACGGTAACTTCGTTTGAGGAACCACTAACACCAAAACTTTCCATGTCTTTTTTTTGAGTTTAGAGAGAGTTTAGAGAGCGTTTTTGAGCGGTTAAAGAGCGGTTTTAGAGATTAGAGAGTGTAAAGAGAAGTGTGATCAACCCTAAACACCCCCCACCTATTTATAGTGTTTTATGGGTCCAAAAAACTCCAAAAAAACGGCCAAAATCGACCCCAACGGCCATATAGCCGTTGGCCAACGGCTAGAACTCGCCCAACGGTTCAAACCGGTTTGAAAACCGGTTTCCTAACCTGGTTTAGCCAAAACCGGTCCCAACCCGATTTTTTTTCAGAAATCCTCAAACCGGTTTGAAACCGGCGGTTTTTGGGCAACCCGAACCGGTTTGGTCCAAACCGGTTTAACTCAAACCGGTTTGCCGGTTTGAACCGGGTTAAAAAAAAACCGGTTTTTTTTGTGCACCACTACACACACCCATCATAAGCCCATTTGTTATTCCTCCAGCCCAAAAGATTTATACAATAATAACATTGGTCCAGAGTTGATTGGGATATCGATCGAGATATTCCATTCCTTTCCATCTATTAGTACATCTATTCGTAAAATCATCTTCCTTCCTTGTAAGTTGTAACTAGAGGTGAATAAAAAAAATAGGTTTGAGATCTCAAAAAGGTACAAACCGGTTGTCAAATCAGTTTGAAACTGGTTTAAATCGTCAGTTTGAAACCTATAATTTGAAATCGGTTTAACTCAAACCGAATCGGTCAAATCCTCTAAAAAACAGTTTTTAAACCGGTCAATCCCGTTCAAACTCCCATCTTAAACCGGTTTTGACTTTTTTTTATCAAACAGGTTTCGGTTAACTGATTTGTGAACCTCTAGATGTAACCCATAGGCTTTAGGATTTTTTTTAATTCATTTTTTATTGAACTAAAAGTTATCACTTCAATTTAGTTTCATTTCTTATATTATGTTACAAATTTTTTTTAGGAGAAATTGCATCTATCCACCTCTAAACTTGTAAAATTACATATTTTTCTAAAACACAAGTTTTCAATGCATAATGTATAATACTCTTCAAGTATGATTTAAAGGGAATATACAATTTTACAAGTTTACAGGGGGATATATGCAATTGCCTATTTTTTTATTATTTGAGTATAATTTAAAGTTTATCCTTTGGTTTTTGTAATTAATTTTTATTCTTTTATTATATTTAACAAACTAGATTTTGAAGTATTAAATTAATGTAGATCACAAACAATCTTTTAGGTGTCGTATTTAATTTATTTCTTGTTCTCTAATTTTATTTTTATTTGACTCTTTTTGTGATTTTTTTTAAAATTACCATAGATTTACTTTTTTTTCTTCTTTTTGTTTATATATTTAAGTTTTTTATTAAGTTTTTAACTTTATATCGTTGATACGTATTAACTTTTATCTATGTTTCAATTTATATTATTCAAAAGTCAAAACCAATCTGTGGTAAAACACAGGTATTTACCACTAGAGTAATACATTTAAAGAATGAATCTAATATGTTTACACACTTACACGTAGTTACATGACCGTCTGAAATTTAAGTTACAATTAAGTGCCGATACTACACTTTACTTCGCCGATTCAGTCCCATTCATTAAAGAAAAATCCAATGCTGCATTATCTTAACGGGCAATGCAAGAGAAAGAGAGAGCCCCAACATGACAGGGGGAAGTTAAAAATGTTTCTTAGTCTAATTGGAAACAAAACCCATCTGTAACCATTTCATAGTTTTATCAATTTAATTATACATATGATTTCCGAAATTTGTCAGAAATTCTGATCGTTTTCCCACGAAAATATATATATTTTTTGTTTTTCGACGATTAAACGTTGTCTTGTTCACTCCATCTTTTGTGTAACTTCATTATACGTTAAATTACTTGTATTTCTCCAACTTGTACGTATTATACACATACGAACGTGTAACGTCGTGCGTATACCCAATCGAAACACATAACTCAAGACAAACTTTTATTATTATATAAGTGTGTGTACATATATATGTTTGTAAATATGACAAGACGCACACATGCATATACAAATATATACATATACATATACAAATGCATACGGATACACTCACACGCGTACTTATACGCATGTATAAACAAAAAAGTGTTAGTAGAAGAAAATAGTAAAGAAAAAAAACTAAAATAATATGTATTTGTGGGAAAATTTATAAAAGAGTATATTATAAACACTAAATATGTTATAAATATAACACATTTATATTATATAACCTTATAAGATGAATAAATAAAAATATATATTATTTCGTGAGAAAATTGTGGGAATTTCCGACAACTTTCCCACAAAACTCAACTTTTTTGTCGGAAATTCTGACTGTTTTCTCACGGAAATATATATTTTTCGTTTTTCGACGATTAAACGTTGTCTTTTTTGATCCGTCTTTTGTTTAACTTCATTATACGTTAAATTACTTATATTTCTCCAACTTGTACGTATTATAGACATACGTACGTGCGACGTCGTGCGTATACCCAATCGAAACACATAACTCAAGACAAGTTTTTATTATAAAAGTGTATACATATATATATGTTAGTAAATACAACAAGACGCACACACACATATACAAATATATACATATACATATGCAAATAAATACGGATACACACATACACGTACTTATACGCATGTATAAATAAAAAGTGATAATTGAAGAAAATAATAAAGAAAAAAAAACTAAAATAATATGTATTTGTGGGAAAATATATAAAATAGTATATTATAAACATTATATATGTTATAAATAAAATACATTTCTACTATATAACCTTATAAGATGAATAAATAAAAATATATATATTTTTTCGTGGGAAAATGGTCCGAATTTCCGACAACTTTCCCACAAAACTCAACTTTTTTGTGGGAAATTTTATCGAAAATTCTGACCGTTTTCCTATGAAAGTATATTTTTTAGTTTTTCAACGATTAAACGTTATATTTTTCGCTCCATCTTTTGTGTAACTTCATTATACGTTAAATTACTTATATTTCTCCAACTTGTACATATCATAGACATACGTACGTGCAACGTCGTGCGTATACCCTATTGAAACACATAACTTTAAACAAGAATTTATTATTATATAAGTGTGTGTGTGTATATGTTTATAAATACAATGAGACACATACACATATACATCTATACTTACATTTACACTTACTTATACACACACATATATATAAATTAAAAAAAATGTTAATAGTGAAAATAATAAATTAAAAAAAACTAAAATAATATGTATTTTTCGAAAATAATATAAAGTATATTATAAACACTATATATATATCTATATATATTGTAAATATAATAAATATTTGTTATCTAACCTTAATAAAAAATAAAATATATATTCATATATTTTCTTGAGAAAACGGTCAGAATTTCTGACAATTTTCCCACAAATTTATTTTTAAAAATATAATAATATTTTTAAATATACCTTTGTCGGAATTTTCTAGGAAATTTTTGACTGTTTTCCCACAGGTGTTTTTATTCTAGATATTTTGTGAGAAAGTCGTTGCTAGTTTTAGGGTTCATCTTTTAACAATGACGATAAAAAATATTTCATCCAAAACAACTTTTAAGTCAACAAACAAATAATTTAATTTTGCACATGATTTTACGATCCAACTGAGCGTTATATAATAGAGGAAAGCTTACTGCCACCTTCATTGAATATCGTCAACCTCATGTTTTTACTATTTTTTATATTTTCGTTTGCATTCGGTGTATCGTATATATTATATGTTTTAAACTCTTTTATTTTTGTATTATTTTTTTTCTTGCCTTACTTGCGTTCATTAACTTTTTTTAAAGAGCATAGTGTGACTTTTTTTAATTTTATTTTTTATCAAAAAATAATATAAGTTTATTTGAAAACGAAATTGTATTTAAAATTAAACTTTTTTTACTATCATAAATTATATATATATATCGAGTGTGGTTATCGTTGTGCTACTATAAGAAAGAAACCTATATATTATGAGCGAATTAGCACCCGTCATGCATGGAACGCGAGTATTAAACTAGTTTCGATTTTGAATTTTGAAATATAGTTTATATTATATATTTTGGAAAAATGAAAGTGATCCGGATCTGAACTATTTTTAAGGTTGTAATGAATAATCAACACCTGTCACCATCTCCTCTCTTCCGCCGACTCAACACTCTCCACCACCTCATCCAACTCTAAAACACAAAAACAATTTCATTATTTTTCTTCATCTATCATCTTCTCTGTTTAGTTTGATTAGAAATGGGCAGATCTGGAGTTGCAGCTGGAGATTTGTTACTACTTATAGCTCAAAACATTGATGTTCTTGCTGGGTACTCTCTCTCTCTCTCTCGATCTCTATGTATTTATGATTCATTTGTTGATGATGATTATGTGTTTATTTAAGCTGATGATCATGTTTAAATGTTACATAAATTTGCAGGCCTGTAATTAGTTTGGCTTACCCACTGTAAGTTATTTACTTGTCCTTGCTTTACTTTTAATCATATGTTGTTGAACTTATATTCACTTTTTCATACTCTTTCTTAGGGTTGTTTATTATTCGGTTTAAAATCGATTAAACCGAAAACCTTAGTGAATCGAACTGAAACCGGAAAAAACCTATTTGGTTTGGTTTGTACTGAAATTGAATAACCAGTACAGTTTTTTGGTTATACAAATTCTGAATTCAGTTATAACCGGATAACACGTATTAACGGATTAATCGAATATACTCGATATATATATACACATTAATATACTTCACAGGATTTTTTTCTCTATTTTATGTTTCAAATCCCAACTCCTAATTTTGTATACTAACATAATTAATCTTTTTATAATATTTAAATTAATTAAACTATTTACTTAACAAAATATATACACCAAATTTATTTATCTTTGTATAATATTAGTTGATTATTATAAAAAAAATAAACAATAATAAATTATTTTCTATAAAGATCAATTCGTGTTTAATTCCGTTATTCGGTTATGTTAGGAAATCACCGAATTCGGTGGCAGTTCGGTTTTCGGTTACGACGAAATAAAGAAATAAAATCTTAAATCGAATAACTCGAACCGATGAACACCATTACTCTTTCTAGTGTTGTTCTGTTGATTAATAGTTTATTTCTAATCTTTTGAAACCCGACCAACAACAGCGGTTTAATTGTTTAACCCACTACAACAGTATCACCCTATCCCGACGATTTTTTTTTACCCTATAACAACGACTTGTCGTCGGGATAGTTTATACCGACGACATGTCGTCGGTATTGCCTCGTGCCAATAGCCAAGATTGTCGTCGGTATAGGTCAGCCTATATCGACGACAAGTCGTCGGTATAGGGTCTATTTAAATAATTCAAGAGTCAAGTCATGTACGGACGACTTGTCGTCGGTATAGGGTTTTTTCATTTTTTTATAATTTTTGAAAAAGGCTTATCCCGATGACAAGTCGTCGGTATAGGGCATTTCAGAATTTTTTAATTTAAAAAAAAAATTTGACCGACGAAAAATTATTATATTAAAAAAGACAAAAAGAAAAAAGAAAATTACCCTATACCGACGACATGGGTTTTCCCTAATAATTCATTGGGCGCCATGTTTTCCCTTCATCTTGCCCAACCCTATACCGACGACATGTCGTCGGTATAGGGTCTCCCTTTCATATTTTGGGATTAGCCTATCCCGACGACAAGTCGTCGGTATAGGGTGGCCTATCCCGACGACAAGTGTCGTCGGTATAGGCGGCGTCGCCACCGGGTGAAATCCTGGTAATGACTGGTCAAAACAGTTTGCAAAAGGCAAGCATAAGCGGTTTTCCACCGGTTTTCTTACAGATTTGACCAACACTTTGTGTGTTTTTGTTAGATACGCGTCGATCCAAGCAATCGAGACTAAAAATGTCGCTGATAATCAACAATGGCTTACATATTGGGTCTTGTATTCTATGATCACACTCTTTGAACTCACCTTTGCCACACTTATTGAATGGTACATCCTCTCGTTTAACAACTCATCTATGTGGAATTAGTTTGAGCGGTTTGAACTACACTCTTTGATATGTCGGCGGTATAAGTTGACCTTATGCCGACGACAAGTCATCTGAACAGGGGTATGCCTATACCGACGACATGTTGTCCCTATGAATTTAATTTTGAGTTTTTTAGTTACCCCTTTACAGACCAGAAGTCGTCCGGATAGACACATCTATACTGACCATAGATTTGTTTGACCTATTGGTACGAACCTTTCCCACGACACCTATACAGATGACAAGTCGTTGGGATAAGTCAAACCACCCTATACCGACATCGGGATAGGGTACGGATATGTCGTCGGGATAGGGTTTTACTTATGTAGTGTTGGCTCGAATCTATCTTGACTTGATCTTTGGCAGGATCCCATACTGGTCATATGCAAAACTTATCATAACATGCTGGTTGGTTATACCACAGTTTAGTGGTGCTGCATATGTATATCAGCACTACATTCGACCTTTCTACACCGGAAACCGAATCATAAATGTCTTCTATGTCCCGAGTAAAAAAGATCATGACATCCTCGTTGCCGCTGACAAATACATTCAAGAAAACGGGCCGAGTGCTTTTACAAGCTTCAGCTACCTGCATGAAAACCAACCTCAAGAAATCATTCAACCTGTATGCGTATTGGTCTCTTTTATCACCAAATATGAAGTTTGTTTGTTTTTTTAAGATCCGTTATATATTTTAATTGTTTTCTGTAGGGTTTGCAGGCTGAGATCGATGGGGAAGTGAAGTATAGAGGTAACACTTTCTTCTCTGAAGATGACTATGTGTACTGAGCGAAGTTGGTCTGGGGATCATGCAACTTCTTGTTGTATATAGCATGTTGTACTCATGGAAGACTGTTTTTGGTCTCTTAACGAGCGTAAACCACCTTTTTTCATATGGTGTAGGAATAATAATAAAGAAAAATTGTAAAAATAATGTTTGAACTAAGGTCTAAGATGAGATGAGTATACAATTGATTAATCTATCAAAACTACGTCGTTTTTGAGCAAAACCAACAAAAATCAAGTTTTGAACAAAACCAACAAAAAAAAACAATTTTTTTTATGTTGGTATTTTATCTCGATACATCTACAGTCATTTCTCCATCAATCTAGCTACTATTAATACAACTCACTTTTCATTCTTCATTAATCTATGTGATTTTGAAAACACAAACGTTTATAAATTCTATGATATAGACAATACTTGTGGTATAAATGTGTGCGCATATATATGGGGGATGTTTTAAATGAAAACTCTAATTTGTTGTGAAAACACTTAAAATCATTTCTAGCTATACATTTATTTTTTAATATTTTAATTTATGGCTGAAATTAATTCTATATTTTGAATATATTTAATACAAAAACTTGTGTCTTAGATTAAATAAAGGGGTGAAAAGGTAATTTCACCTTTTTTTTTCTTTTTTGTTTAAATCTATATAATAAAAATCAATCTCTCACTCATATCTATCATCAGATAACAACAATTTCAATAAACATCTTTTTTAAACATGTGTAAACTCAACATATACAAATTAGAAGGAAAAAAATTATAGTATTGAACCCAGATCTTCTTCTCATACCTCGATCCCTTATTATACACTGCATGTGTAAAAAAAAACACATATGTAAAATCAAAATACACATGTATATGAATCAAAAAACCTTGTGAACATTTATTGCACACTGCATGATTTTAATTCCCTCAAGGTTTGTGTACATTTATATAAATTCAGTTTAAAATTATGTAAATTCAGTTTACACTTCTGTAAATTTAGTAAACTAAATTAAAAGTAAATTTAGTAAACTAAATTAAAAGTAAATTTTTACAAAAGAAACCTAATAAACTGAAATTTGTATTAGAATCTCAACTCCAATCAAAAAATCAGATTGGATACGGAAGCAAATTAAAGAAGCTAAACTGAAGAATCCAAAAAACCTTGTGAACACTGTGATATGTGTATGAATAAAAAAACCTTGTAAACATTTATTACACACTGCATGATTTTCATTATCTCCGGGTCTGTATACATGTGTAATTTTAGTTTACACGTGTGTAATTCAGTATACACTTGTGTAAATGCAGTTTACACTTGTGTAAATTCAATTTACACGAAAAATAAATCGCCCAAACTGACCTGGTAAATTTCTATCTGCTTCATCAACTCCTGATTTTATACAGTCCTCTAGGCTTCATATTTTAACATCACAAATTAACTCCATAGAAAATCTTCCTCCTGCTAGTGTCGAATCAATAAGTTCTGTAGGCGTGTCATCATTTTTTGGTTCTGAACCCAAATGCACAAGCTCTAAATCTTCGGATTCGGAACCCGAAAAATCTGAAAGTCATTGAATTAAAGAATCCTTCATTAACAAATATATGACAATTTGAAAATTAAAAAGAGCATGACAGTAAAAAATATGTGTATTCAAAATGACAACAACAACTTGACATCCATTAAAGAAATACAAGTGTTTGATTTCTTTAGATTCTATTCAACTTTTCTGCATCTATCTCAACTCAAGAAACAGACAACACAACATCATTCAAAAAGATTAATATGGTAACTATCAATAGCCCTAATTGTTCCTTACTTTTGATAAATACACGAGCTCTCCCTTCTTCGCATCCAACAATAGCTTATGGATCTACATAGCTACAATAAAAGACAAGCATTCAGTATTCAGAGAAGAGTTAAAATCTGAAAGTCGGAACACAAAGTGTAGTGAATGAAGGTATAGATTCTTTCCAACATATAGATCCACCACCTGAAATTAAAAAAACATGTTCACCGCCAGAGCTCTCACCACCGAAGCAGCAACAGAGAGAGTGAGCGGTGGGTTTCAAAAAAAGGTCGTCGTCCGCCGGAGCTCTCATTGACTAAACCTAAAAAAAGAGTACAGATCAGACAACCGAAAGAGATGAATCACCTTGCTGTGAGTGTGACGGCGATCAGATTAGTAGTTTCTATTTTACGAGGCCCAGATTCGTCCCCATTTCCGGCGAGTGTAACGGCGACCAGATCTGTACCTCTGCTACCATTTGCGGCATAACTGAAATTCAGAATGACCGTCAGCTTTTGGATCTCTCTTGACACGATGAATCACCGGAAAACACCACATAAACTTGTGACAGAAGATGAACGGTCACCGGATCTATTTGGCTCAATAAATCACGGCTATAATTCGCGTTTTTTCGGTGAAACATCGGTGAAATAGATCTGAGAACCCTTCTACTTCAATTTAGGGTGATTAGGTGAGTAGAAAAAGAGACGACAGTGTTGAAGAGAGAGAGATGTAGGGTTTGAAAGGGAGACAGAAAGAAAATGATATATATATATATATATATATATATATTTATATGGTTAATGTAAAGTTACTATAATACCCCTCTATAATAAAAATAAATCAAAAAACTAAGAAAATAAACGTGTGGATGAGAATGGGTTTAAAGGTTTTCACAATAACTGTGGTTTTTCATTTGATACGTCCCCTATATCTATATATATATATAAAAGACACGTATTTAATTTTTTCTTGAATGGCAATAATATTATACGAAAGAGTCAAGAACTACCAAGAAGGTAGAACCGAAAAAACGGTTACACAAATAATACTACTCATATATACATTGAATATATATGTAGGATGCAGTTCAAATGATAACCAATATTTATAAGGTAACCATTTTTAAACATAGTGTTACGTATAAGTAACAATCATCATTTTGGTAGTGTCACATATATGTAACATTATGTGGTGCGTATGTAAGGCCCCAAACCCGAGAGGCCTCACTTGTTGGATTTACTCATTCACAAACAATTATTAAACTTGAATATCAAATAACGCAGCGGAATCGTTCATTCATCATAATTAAAACTTGTTCATACATGCGGAAGCGTAACATTGTCAAATACATAAACATAACATAAGCAACTTATAACGGGATGCCAGTCTTCATATCATTCGGGTAACTCTTCATGCTTGCCAAGCGTCACCGTCCATCACCATAACCTGCCCTTAACCTGAATGTGCATACTAAAAAGTCAGCTACGCTGGTGAGTTCTAGCTTTACACAAAACCTTAACATAAACATTTTGCCAAAAACATAACATACATTTGTTTAACAAAAGCGTACGTAAAACATGCAATAACTTAACATAATCAAAACATCATCACAACATAGCATCATAACATAAGTCAACATGAACCGAATCTGCGCCTTCTCGTAACCGTCAATCCCATACATCGCATACCAGCAGATGAAATTAAGGCTCGTTACCTCTAAGTCATCCGTCACCCAGGTCCCCGGTGGACCAAACATATGACTTCTAAGGCTCGTTACCTCTAGGTAGACCAAACATATGTCTCCTAAGGATCGTTACCTCTAGGTAGACCAAACATATATCTCCTAAGGCTCGTTACCTCTAGGTAGACCAAACATATGTCTCCTAAGGCTCGTTACCTCTAGGTAGACCAAACATATGTCTCATAAGGCTCGTTACCTCTAGGTAGACAGAACATAACTTAGGCACTATTTCCCCGCAAGGAATAATACCTTCCATCGGGATCCCGGTAATCCCATGGGTGACCGTCGTCACCCCATCATCAACCAGTTGTACAACCGTTAGCCAGCCACAAAGGCCCCCCGTAAGGGTGAGGCCAATACATACATATATACCTTATCTCCCGAAGGAACTCGTGGCAGATTCGTTCATTCGTGACTTTCATAAAACCTTTACCTCATTTTAGTTAAAGCATTCGTACGTTTTATTAAAAAAAAACATCATCTCTTTCGTAAACCTTTCGTAAACTTCATTTGGCAAAACATTTCATAAACATCATCTTGTAAACATCATTTCGTAAACATCATATCGTAAACATCATATCGTAAACATTATTTCTTAAACATCATTTCGTAAACCTCGTTTCGTAAACCTCATTTCAAAACATCATTCCGTATGTATGCACACCAGCCCAAAACATTTAATTAAAACATTTAAAGAAGGACTTCTAGAACTCACCTGATAAGCTAATCTGGGTTGCCCTAAACAAAGGTCCCCTAACGTCACTTCCGATCTGAATTGATTAGTTAAAATACACATCAGACCAAATCCCGACTCTAACGGTTTAACCTTCTAAACATACTGACTTTACTTAACCAGCCTGATGCCTGCGCACTTAGCAAGTGCGTAGGGCCTTGCTCTTGCGTACTTAATAAGTGCGTAAAATTTTCTTCATGCGTACAAGTACGCAGGACCCTCTCCATGCGTACTTGATAAGTACGTAGGACCCTCTTCATGCGTACTTGATAAGTACGCAGGATCCTCTTCATGCGTACTTGATAAGTACGCAGGATCTGCTTCCCCGTAAAAACCCTAACTTTCGCATTCGGGTCTGATCACGTCAAGATCACGAACTTGTTTACATTCAAAACGTTTTCTTTTCATTAAGAAACTCAAATCTATGTTTTTCTTCCAGTTTCATCCTAAAAACGTCACATTTTCGTCCAAAACCCGAACAACCCAAATATGAACAAAAACTCAGATCTAGGTTGGATCGTTACCTGTATCGAGCTTCTGATTCGGAGGTTCCTCTCACGAGCGATGGAGGAACGCACTTCTTCAATCTCGGGTCGATCCGTCCACTTTCTCTCTCTACGGTTTCTCTCTCTAGAACTTGCAAATGAAAGAAATGTGGAGTGTGTTAGGCTATTTATAGGGGAAGGGACTCCTCCCCTCAAGTTCGCTGTCCATCTGGCCCGGCCCGGCACGCCTCATTCATTTATTCCCTTCGTCTCACGTATAACCCCTTGTTTTAATCGTCGTCTTATTTTTGGGATGTTACAATTTTACCCCCTTACAATAGGTTTTGTCCCCGAGACCTATCATAAGTCAAATAGTTGAGGGTACGACTCCCTCATTTCCGTCTCCGTTTCCCAAGTGGCTTCCGATCCCTTTCGATATTTCCATTGGACTCTAACCAATTGGATTACTTTATTACGTAAGCGTTTCTCCTTCCGATCTAGGATGGCCACGGGTTCTTCGATGTAGTTAAGGCTGTTGTCGACCTCGATGTCAGTAAATGGTATGTGAGCCGATTCATCCGCCAAACACTTTCGTAAGTGTGATACATGGAAGGTAGGATGAATCTCACTTAACTCATCAGGAAACTCTAGCCGATAAGCGACTTCACCAACCTGTGCCATTATCCTTAATGGTCTGACAAACCTCGGACTTAACTTTCCTCTCTTCCTGAATCGTATGATTCCCTTCCAGAGTGACACTTTCAACATTACTCTGTCCCCAACATCAAACTCGATAGGCCTTCGTCGTTTATCCGCATAGGATTTCTGACGATCTTGTGCGGCCTTCATTTGTGCTTTGATTTGATCAAACATTTCCGATGTTTCACTTACGACTTCAAGACTTCCTAATTCCTTTTGTCCAATCTCACCCCAACAAACCGGGGTCCTGCATCTTCTCCCATACAACATTTCGTACGGCGGCATGCCTATCGTCGTGTGATGACTATTGTTGTAGGAGATTTCGGCTAACGGCAGATGACTGTCCCAACTGCCGCCAAAATCGATGATACAAGCACGAAGCATATCTTCCAATGTCTGAATGGTCCTTTCGGACTGACCATCCGTCTATGGGTTATATGCCGTGCTGATATTAAGCCTCATGCCCATCGCCTCGTGAAATCTTTTCCAGAACCTCGATGTGAATCGTGTGTCCCGGTCAGATACGATCGTCAAAGGTATCCCATGCCGTGCTACTACTTCGTTAATAAATACTTATGCTAACCTTTCTGACGAGAACGTCTCGCGAATAGGTAGGAAATGAGCACTCTTCGTTAATCGGTCCATAATTACCCAAATGGTTTCATGACCTTTAGCTGTGCGAGGTAGCTTGGTTATGAAATCCATGGTAATGTGTTCCCACTTCCATTCCGGTATATCAAGTGGTTGAATCTTTCCATACGGTTTCTTGTGTTCGGCCTTTACTTGTGAGCAAGTCAAGCACTTACTTACATACTTTGTCACCTCATGTTTCATCCCAGGCCACCAGTATTCCTTCCTCAGATCTTGGTACATTTTATTGGTACCATGATGGATAGAGTACCGAGACTTATAAGCCTCATCCAAGATTTTGGTTCTAAGCTCGCCACTCATAGATATCCATACCCGTCCAAAACGCGTCCTAACACCAAGGGTGTTATATTCCAACTTGTCCTGTTGGCCAACCATCCTTTCCTTCTTTATGTTTTCTTCCTTAAGTGCTTCATCTTGAGCTCTTTCAATTTCCCTCATCACATCTGATGTCACCACTGGTGTGCTACGAACTATACGCAAAAACCTACAAGTTCTAATATTTATAATAAAACGGACAAACCTAAACTAACGCGCACAATACGGCAAGTGTACCGATCGTTTGCAGAATAGATAGATAAGACCGAGTATCGAACCTACGGACACTGTATGTACAGCGAAATACTGACTCAGATGCAGGATAACTAATTACAAAAAAAGGGGGGTTTCTTTTATTTAAAAGAGAAATAAACTAGAGAAAATAAAGGAAAAGATGAGGACAAACAAACTAGCGTGAGAATAACTACGGAACGAAAACAGATAGGGTGAAAGCACTACCTAGGCCCGAATCCTACACGTGTCTGACGAAGGTTCTATCGGCAATGGAACTGATGTGATACCGAGATCTTAAAATACTAAACTCAAAGGGAACCTAGAGCACCCTCGACCCTTCTCAAGGATTGTCAACTAAGAGACCTAAAAGCCGTTAAACCACCGGCTGGACGGGTTCCCCTCACAGGTCATCCAGTCTACTCAAGAAGTATCCGCTAGACAATCTACCTCACAGCGCGAAAGTCTCAATACACTTAAGTGCAAGGGATAACTAAGAATTTCCTATTGGACTCGGTAAACAAGATGTGAACGACGAACTAGACAGGCCTTCTCACAAAGATTCTAAACTAGCGATCAGACACACGAGATAAACCGACAATCTCTCACCTCACAGCTATTAAGATTGGTTGAATATTTAGATTTACTAATTCACGAATTTCATTCCTATGGAATACTACGTCTAGCAAACCATCCAATAATCAAAAACACACGGCAATTGATCTAGCATGCACCTATTATATGAAAGACATTCATCAAAGCACATGAGGACTGAAAAATCATTTAATTGATAATACTAAATACGCATACACATCCAATGATCAAAACCAAGTTTGTTACATCATGAGTTCTTCACATTCAAAAGTTCCAAAAACCAACAAAAACCAATGTCAAACATGTGCAATCATCTAAACCTAGGTAGTTCTAAAAGTTTAGCCAAGAAACATCATATAAATACAATTCATAATCTGTTAATAACAAAGGAAGAACAAGAAATCAAAGAGAAACAAAGAATCAAGGTAAACCGAACGATGAACACCCGATATCCTTGATCCAATGCTTTGATTCTTCGATCCTATACCTTCCCAGCCTTTGATTCCTCTTGAAAACACCTTTTTCCGTCACTTTTCGTCGCCTCCAGTCGCTCCAGGCTCGTCCTCTCCTCTAGGGTTTTCTAATTTTTGGCTTAAAAGGAGATGTCTGCGAAAAACCACCCGTCGCGTAGCGCGACGGGATCTTGCACACTCCTCGCGTAGCGCGAGGGCCCCAGAAAAGACAAAACAGTCGGACAATCATTAAAAAGGCAATTCTGTCATTTTGCAATCCTCGCGTAGCGCGACGAAATTCCAAGACCTGTCGAGCTACGCGACAGGGGTAAAAATCCAGAAAGTTTCTTTTTTTTCTTATCCACAGCCCTCTCGCACGAACTGGAAACTCGTTCTTCTTCGTTTTCAATCATATCCGCTTCCTTTGTGACCTAACAACCATAAGATATAGAAATATTAAGTACAAGCAGTTATAGAAGAAAACCGAAGCATAACAAACATAAAGTGGGAATAAAATTGACAGTAAAATGCATGTATTTTGCAATACATCACCACCAACTGGCAAGCTTTCACTCTAATAGGAGCAGGCAAATCCTTTCGGCTTAGAGTGTCTGCCACCACGTTTGCCTTTCCAGGATGGTATATGATTTCACAGTCATAGTCTTTCAATAGTTCCAACCATCGTCTCTGCCTCATATTAAGTTCCCTTTGTTCGAAGAAGTACTTCAAACTTTTGTGGTCGGAGTAAATAGTAAACTTCACCCCGTAGAGGTAGTGCTCCAGATTTTCAATGCAAATACGACAGCAGCAAGTTCCAAATCATGAGTCGTATAGTTAGCTTCGTGAATCATCAACTACCGTGACGCATACGCGATCACTCTCCAGCGTTGCATCAACACGCATCCCAATCCCTGACCCGAAGCGTCAGAGTATACCACTAAGTCTTCATTGCCCTCGGGAAGGGCCAAGACTGGAGCTTTGGTTAGATTTTCCTTCAATTCCTTAAACGCCTCATTTACCTCCTTCCGAGTCAACTTTGTCAACGGCGAAGCTATTTTTGAGAAATCCTGGATGAATCTCCGATAGTAGCCTGCCAATCCCAAGAAACTGCGGATTTCAGTTGGCGTCTTAGGAATATTCCATTCCCTTACCGTCATTATCTTTGCTAGGTCAACAATAATGTTGTTCGGGTTAATGACGTGACCTAGGAATTGGACTTCCCTAAGCCAGAACGCACATTTGGAGAACTTAGCATACAACTTTTCCTTCTTCAGGGCTTCCAACACCTCCTTCAAGTGACATGCATGATCACCCTCATTCTTGGAGTAGATGAGGATATCATCGATGAACATGATTACCGATCGATCCAGCATTGGTCGACAAACTCTATTCATCAAATCCATGAACGCTACGGGGGCGTTCGTCAATCCAAAAGACATTACGCGGAACTCGAAATGTCCATAACGCGTGCGAAATGCAGTTTTCGGTATGTCTTCTTCCCTCACCTTCAACTGATGGTACCCGGACCGAAGGTCGATTTTTGAGAACCAACTTGCGCCTTGCAATTGATCGAACAGGTCGTTGATCCTTGGCAAAGGGTACTTGTTCTTAACCGTACATTTGTTCAACTCACGATAATCAATACACATTCTCATCGAACCATCCTTATTCTTCACAAACAACACCGGAGCACCCCAAGGCGAGATGCTCGGTTGTATAAATCCCTTCTCAAGTAGTTCGTCTAATTGGGCCATAAGTTCTTTCATCTCCACTGGTGCTAGTCGATACGGAGCCTTAGCCACGGGCTGGGCATCTGGTACTAATTCGATTCGAAATTCAATCTCTCAGTTGCGTGGTATCCCAGGAAAATCCTCTGGAAACACCTCCGGGTACTCGCGTACCACGGGTACATCGTCTAGTTCCTTCACTTCCTTACACTTGTCAATTACGTACACCAGATAAGCCTCGCATCCGCGCCTTAAGTAATCTGTTGCCTTAGTCATCGAGATGACGTTTGGCATCGGGGCGTCGCGATCTCCAAAAACCTCGACTTCGCTACCATTCGGAGCCTTGAGTCGGATTATCTTTTGTTTGCATATAATTTGCGCTTCATTGGCAGTTAGCCAATCCATACCTAACACGACATCGAACCCACCCAAAACCATAACAAACAACCTGACAGGGAACCTATGACCTTCTATTTTTATCGTGGAGTTGTCAACTACATCGGTCACGCTCGCAGTTCTACCCTCAGCGGTCATGCTAAAGGCCCTTTCTAGCTTTCTGACAGTGTACTTCACTCGTTTACAAAAATTCGCAGATATAAAACTCTTACTGGCACCTGAATCAAATAACACAGAAACAAAAGTGTTGTCAAGGATGAACGTACCTGACGCCACATCGGGGTCTGCCCTGGCTTGTTCCTGCGTCAGTGCGTACGCACGAGTCTTTGCTCGGGGCATCTCTTCTTTCTTCTCCGGGCCTTTCCCTTTCCCGGCTTCACCCATTCTAGGCTTGGTGCATTCCCGGCTCATATGACCGCTTTCACCACAATTATAACATTTAATGCCTTGCTTGCATTCACGGGAGTAGTGCCCAGTCTTGCCACATTTGTAGACAGATTTGTCCTTAACCGACATTCACCCGTATGTCTTACCCCACATTTTCCACAAACTGCAGTCTCGCCTACCCTGGCCTGTTTGTCCCGAGCCCCAAACAACTTCCCACCTGATCGCTTAGCGGGAAAACTCAGCTTCCTCTTAGGCTCTTCAATCGCAACGACATTCAGCGCCAGGTCATCAAATACCACGCCGCTCAGTTCTACTACCGAATCGTAGGTGGTAAGGGCGTTTTCTTTAACATAGGTGCGGACCTGGTCCGACAGCCCTTGAATGTAGCAGGCAATATTTCTTTCCTCAGTCGTGACAAGATGTGGCACCAGACGTGCCAGTTCATTGAACCGTGTGGTGTACTGCCGGTGCGTCATGCTCCCGACCTTAATCCCCAGAAATTCCCTTTCTACCTTTTCGATCTCATTCCTTGGACAGAAATTATTGATCACCAAAGTTTTCAAATCAGTCCACATCATCGCATCTACAGCCTCGTCCCCCTTGGCTTGTCGTACACCTTCCCACCAATGGGATGCTTCCTCCCTCAAGGAGTTAGCAGCAAACTTCACAACTTGATCCGCTCGACACTCGATCAGACGAATGGAAGCTTCCATACGAATCACCCAATCAAACGTAGCCACCGCGTCTTTCTTTCCAGTGAGAACCGGCGGATCACATGCCTTGAAGGACTTATAGTCGCAACCACGGTTAAGCGGTGTGTTGATTGCCTCAGTGTTCGGGGTACCAACCGCCGTGTTAGACCCACCTGTCTCACTAGCCTTCTTTAACGCTTCTGCCAACAGTCCTGGTAGAGAAACCTTCATCAACTCAGTAAACTCACGTGCAAGAGCCGCTCTCACTTCCAGTTCAAAAGTGAATTGTTGTCCTTCGACATGAGTCGGCTCAGTCCCGTGCATACTAACTTCTTGCTCAGTGTGAGCACTTTCTTCTTCACTGTACTCTTAGCGTGCAGGGTCCTGCCGCGCCCACCGTTACGACCACCGGTACGGCCCCCGCCACGCCTTCCGCTCTTTCGTCCCGCAATTTCGTTCTATAGACAAAGAATCCAATGTCATCACGCTAGTTAACAAATAAAATTCAACAAGCACTATAAGATGTTAATATATACTAGCCATCTGCAATTAACCATTACACTACCTTTCGATTTCTATTTGACCACCTTTGTGATTCCATCAGAATACAAGTCCTTACCTAACCCTTTCTAAGGCATACTATATATGTAAATATATACTACCTTCATACCTGATGCTGTGGCTCGAGTTACCCGTACTGGCATCCGCTTTCGGTCCCATTCACAGTTTAAGTACAGACTGAATCTCTTAAACTATTGCTCTGATATCAACTTGTAAGGCCCCAAACCCGATAGGCCTCACTTGTTGGATTTACTCAGTCACAAACAGTTATTAAACTTGAATATCAAATAACGCAGCGGAATCGTTCATTCATCATAATTAAAACTTGTTCATACATGCGGAAGGGTAACATTGTCAAATAAATAAACATAACATAAACAACTTATAACGGGATGCCAGTCTTCATATCATCCGGGTAACTCTTCATGCTTGCCAAGCATCACCGTCCATCACCATAACCTGCCCTTAACCTGAATGTGCATACTAAAAAGTCAGCTACGCTGGTGAGTTCTAGCTTTACACAAAACCTTAACATAAACATTTTGCCAAAAACATAACATACATTTGTTTAACAAAAGCGTACGTAAAACATGCAATAACTTAACATCATCATAACATAGCATTATAACATAAGTCAACATGAACCGAATCTGCGCCTTCTCGTAACCGTCAATCCCATACATCGCATACCAGCGGGTGAACTTAAGGCTCGTTGCCTCTAAGTCATCCATCACCCAGGTCCCCTAAGGCTCGTTACCTCTAGGTGGACTAAACATATGTCTCCTAAGGCTCGTTATCACTAGGTAGAACAAACATATGTCTCCTAAGGCTCGTTACCTCTAGGTAGACCAAACATATGTCTCCTAAGGCTCGTTACCTCTAGGTAGACAGAACATAACTTAGGCACTATTTCCCCGCAAGGAATAGTACCTTCCATCGGGATCCCGGTAATCCCATGGGTGACCGTCGTCACCCCATCATCAACCAGTTGTACAACCGTTAGCCAGCCACAAAGGCCCCCCGTAAGGGTGAGGCCAATACATACATACATACCTTATCTCCCGTAGGAACTCGTGGCAGATTCGTTCATTCGTGACTTTCATAAAACCTTTACCTAATTTTAGTTAAAGCATTCGTACGTTTTATTAAACAAAACATCATCTCTTTCGTAAACCTTTCGTAAACTTCATTTGGCAAAACATTTCATAAACATCATCTCGTAAACATCATTTCGTAAACATCATATCGTAAACATCATATTGTAAACATCATCTCGTAAACATAATTTCGTAAACATCATTTCATAAACCTCGTTTTGTAAACCTCATTTCAAAACATCATTCCGTATGTATGCACACCAGCCCAAAAACTTTTAATTAAAACATTTAAAGAAGGGCTTCCAGAACTCACCTGATAAGCTAATCTAGGTTGCCCTAAACAAAGGTCCCCCAACGTCACTTCCGATCTGAATTGATTAGTTAAATACACATCAGACCAAATCCCGACTCTAACGGTTTAACCTTCTAAACATACTGACTTTACTTAACCAACCTGATGCCTGCGCACTTAGCAAGTGCGCAGGGCCTTTCTCTTGCGTACTTAATAAGTGCGCAAACTTTTCTTCATGCGTACTTTGATAAGTACGCAGGACCCTCTCCATGCGTACTTGATAAGTACGTAGGACCCTTTTCATGCGTACTTGATAAGTACGCAGGATCCTCTTCATGCGTACTTGATAAGTACGTAGGATCCTCTTCATGCGTACTTGATAAGTACGCAAGATCTGCTTCTCCGCAAAAACCCTAACTTTCGCATTCGGGTCTGATCATGTCAAGATCCCGAACTTGTTTACATTCAAAACGTTTGCTTTTCATTAAGGAACTCAAATCTATGTTTTTCTTCCAGTTTCATCCGTAAAAACGTCACATTTTCATCCAAAACCCGAACAACCCAAAAATGAATGAAAACTCAGATCTAGGTTGGATCGTTACCTGTATTGAGCTTCTGATTCGGAGGTTCCTCTCACGAGCTATGGAGCAACGCACTTCTTCAATCTCGGGTCGATCTGCCTACTTTCTCTCTCTAGAACTTGCAAATGAGAGAAATGTGGAGTGTGTTAGGCTATTTATAGGGGAAGGGACTCCTCCCCTCAAGTTCGCCGGCCCATCTGGCCCGGCCCGTCACGCCTCGTTCATTTATTCCCTCCGTCTCACGTATAACCCATTATTTTAATCGTCGTCTTATTTTTGGGATGTTATAGCGTATATGTATAACTCTTCATTTCCGTATTTATGTTCAACTTCTATGTTCAAGATACTTAAATACTCTTTTAATAAATAAAAGATTTTTTTATATAAATATGTGATTATTTGAAAGTGGTTATGACGGTTATCATAGTAAAAACTTGGTCACCATTTGAACTTTTCCCTATATATGTATACCTCTTATTGAGAATGAACAAGTATGATAACTAGATCTTATACTAGTTGGAAAACACGAAACAACAATCGTTACCCCGTTAGCGTATACCAAATCCGTATAGTAACATAACGAATCAATAGAGCTCAACCGCACATGTGTTAGTGTAACCCTAGTATCAAAAGTTAATGATATATTTGGAATTATGGTTATAATGTTGATTACCTGCATACGGTAGGATTGTGATATTGTGTTGTGTAGTATATAATATTTGGGATATATTTTTAAAACAATTCTCAGGTTTTACGATTTAGGAAATGATTAATATATCAATTAACTACACACAATATATAAGTGTACCTATCATAACATAATATAGCCTCTATAAAAACCAAATATCAAACCAATGTATACGGTGGCTCTCAATACTCGATTATTGTCATTTTTTAGTAGGATAATAAAGAGAGTTGTTTTTAGTAACAATAAAAATATAAAAATGTAAATGGAGAGTGGTTTTTTACAATAAAAATATAAAATTATAAATGAGCATGCAACTAAACAAGATAAGAGGGTCGAGGAATAATCAGAACTAATTACTCGGGCTAGAATCTACTTTATAGTTAATTATATTTTAGAAATAGGCTAATGGTGCGTCAAATGAAAAGGAGGGGGGAACGTCTCCTTCATCGGATTACCGGTTCCAATGACTGGTCGGAAAGCTAGTTGGGCATGACAAACTAGTCACCTCCAGTCATAAAACTATAAACTAAAGCTTTAATACTCCATGGCTCACTCTAGAAGTTCTCTGAAGCTAAAGACAAGTAGAGAGAATAAATACCGACACAAAACATAAGGTTTGCCTTAAACTCGAATGCTTTGCTTCAAAACCTAACCCAAGTCACCAAGAGTTTAAATCTTTACCGACCGGGTCTAGTGTAGCACCAAATGCTTGTATAAAGACATACAACTATAAATGAATGCTTAAAAAAATAATTTTTCAACATGTGTTGCTTAAAAGACACACATGATTATAAGCTCTAGTAACCGATGATCAAATACTCACATACATATAGAATGATCACTGTAAAAAATAATAAAAAGACATAAAGGCACCATTTACTAAACCAAAATATTAAATTGCACCAAGTTTCATCTTCAATTAAGTGATACAACAAGACTAGCCACTAGTGGTCATATAAATGAATAAACAAGCACATGTTAATATAAAGATTATGGAATGAAAACAAGTAATCAAACCAAAAACAAGTGTAGTGATTATAATATGTTTCTTGATCTTGTAAGAAGTGAATATATTTTCTCTTTGCTTGAGGAAACCTATAAGAGGTTCTCCTAGTTATTGCTTGGAAATGAAGTGGCACGACCTTAGTATTTATAGTCTTGAAATGGGGACGCACGGTCGTGCATGGCTTCTGGCTTCCCTGATTTTTTTGTTGACATTTTCCTTATTTTTTAAGCCCTAATCCCAATCTAATTGCCAAAATAAATCAAATATGGGGTGATTATGCATGTAAAACATCTATAAACGATATCAAGCTCACAACAATGGCACATATCTATAAAGCAATCGAATGTGAGTCGCGTGACTCAACTCCCTTTTTAAATATTTTGGGATTGTTGCATGCTAAAATGTTTAAATTCAAGTTTTACTCATAGTGTGTTATATGTTTGAAATATGTGTATTTTATGTTTTATTTATGCAAATTATTAAGTCATTGGTTAACGCGGGACATATATACATAGATTCAGTATCATACTGTATGATTGGGTTCCAGTGGACGATAAACAGTTGATTTACTCGTGCTAAATGTATATAATCATATGTTTTAACCCTAAATAATGTGTGAAATAATTACTTTAACTTGTGTTTATATTTTATAGGCTTTGATATGCAATAAGTTAAAGACAATAAAAATCGTGTGAAATAAATAATAATTAGCTAAAGTTCATATAAACTAAATGAATAAATAGTTACATAATAATTAAATTAAAAGTACTAATCATAAATTATAATTCTTTGTTTGGCAGAAGATTCACTTGAAAGTGATTTAGAGTTGGATGGCTACAACAAATAAAATCATCGATTTTGGGTTGGATACTTGGACCAACGAGTGAAAAACAAATAAATTAGGTTTATGTGTTACGCTTTGGATGGCTCCATTTGAATATAGACAATTATTCTTTTTGTTGTTGGACCGAGAGACAAAAAGAGAAAAAAACCTTTTGTGGCTTAATGGCGGTCAACAGAAGAGAAAAAAGGGCTAAAAGGGTTTTGGGGGTTATGATGCTTAAAAAGAGGATTGCATACGGCAAATGAGGCGGAGGCGGCGGCGGAGGAGGCGGCGGCTTGGAGTTGACGCAAGCAAGGAAGTTATTTTGGTTCTTAGCATTGACCGAGAGAAGAAAACAAGAAAAAGAATTGTGTGCGGCTAATTCGCGTGTGGCTTCCTTCAGGCGGACGTTTTGTATAGGTTTCATGTTTTGATTCAGTTTGTTTATATTTTGGATCTATTTAGTTTCTGACAATTACTGAGTACATTGATGTATTGGTTGATTGAAACAATTTATTTTTGTGTTTTGAGTTCTTTCTTTACAATCGCGTTCGGTTAATGACAAAACCTAGAAGCGGGTTGGGAGACTAAATAGTAAATTGGGTAGTTAAATTATACTGGTTTGTGACGGAACTGGTTGTATAGGTTGCTGACAACAACCTGTTTTTAATTACTATTTTAAGTGATTTTCCAACACTATGTCTATGTGGTGTCCAATTGAACAACTGAATTTTATATGAAACCTATAACCTGAAGTTTAGAGTAGGTTGCATTTTTATTTAATTAGAGTTTTTATTAATTATAATTAACTAAACTAGACAATTATATCTTTCCACTGATTCTCTGTGTATTCGACAACCCTATTTTCATGTCTACAGTCTAAGGTAGATAAGTAGTAGTTTTTATAAATGTTTTTGATTGACCTTGACAACGCGATCAAAATGGCGCCGTAGCCGAGGAATCGGTGCGCTTAGTTTTATTGCTTTAGTTTAGTTGATTTTCTAGTTTAGTTGATTTTCATTCTTTTAACAAAAACCCAAAAAGATTTCTCTTGCTTTTATTTTTATTTTTATTTTGCATATTTTTTCGTTCAGAACTACTTGGATGTGCTATTTGTGTAGGTCGGCATGGACATGAATTACCATAATGACCAGTATTACTATGAGTCGTGCAATAACTGTGGCATCACTGTCCACTGGGCACAAGATTGCCCAAGTTACAATCAACATGGTGATGGTCCTGAATATCCAAACTATCAACAGAATTACAATCAAGGCAACTACCCGAGAGGTTCATATAGCCAAGGTAGTTATCAACAAAGAGACCAAGTGGTGAAGAATCAGGAAAGTCTCAATTTAATGCTCTCATAGAAGTAATTAAAGGCATGAAGAAAGAGAATGAAGATGCATTTAGGGAGATGAAGAAATACAACAAAGTCAAAGATGAAACGGTCATTGCATTATCCAAGCAAGTTAGTGAGCTAGCTGAGGAATGGACATGAATAAAAGCATGGGAAGCTGTTGTAGAGAATAACACCACACTAATTCCCCCGTTTTGTCGAAGAATTGATTTTTGCATCGGTTATGGTTGCTGATGAAGGTGAAGAACATGTTATATATCTTTCAGCTCCCATAGTGAAGTGTTTAGACTCAGTTCAAGACACAACACCTCTCGACGAACCGATGAAGGAGGTAATCCCGGTGTTTCCTAATTGTCCTCTCGTTGTTATTCCACCGATAGATAAAGTTGGGGAGGACGGTTTGAGCTCAAGGAAGAGGAAGGTGAGTCGGGAAGATATTGGACAGGTTATTCAGAAGCAGGCCCGCATTGACTCACCAGATGAGCACATTATGAGAAACCTAGTAGGGGTATGGTATGTCAACTACCGAGCATACATTGGAAACTAGGCGGGAAAATGTGGAGTTAGACAGTTGACCGGTACACCAACATATAGACCGGTCGTAAGGAAGCATGTGTGGAACCGACACATGAGATACTGAGCGTTTATTGGGAATGTGGTAGGTAAGTGTTCATTGTGACCACCATGACATAAGTAAGGTACACCGCGTCTGACTGAAAACGTTAAACTTAGCGCTCTTAGGAGGCAGACTAAGCTATATTTGTTTTTATTTTTTTTACTTTTAGTTAAATGAACGCTGTGGGTGTGTTCTCTAAAAACCCTCACGAGACTTAACTCGTCCACTCGGGCTACCGAGGGGTTTAAAATGCTTAATGCATACGCTAAATGCATTCGTGGTTACTACGAAAGTGAGTTAGCACGTTGTTTTATTTATTTATTTAATTTTTGTGTTTTTGTGTGCGAGCCGGCCGAGTGTGGGGAGGTTTCATGGGTTTTCAAGTGAGTGTGCATGTTTTCAAATTAATGATAGCCTGTTTGAAGAGTTTGTACAATTGAGTATGTTTGGGTTTTATCGAGTCAGTTCGAGTCAGTTTTATGTAGTTATATATTGAGTCAGTTTGATACTTTTGGGTTTGTTTCGAGTATAATTTTTCCAGGTTTGGATTGATCCACCCGTACTCAATCTCCATTCGGGTGGTGATGTTCGAGCTTCATATTCATGTAAAAGGCAACCCAATAGCAGATTTTGAATACGATCGCGAAAGAAATGCTATACGATCGTCTGAATGTGAATTGAAGACGGTTACACCTCGAAACCAGCTAAGTCCTTTCCAATTCTCTGTATAGTTTTGTTTATATATTTTTATATTTTCATAGTCTCTCATCCTACATTGAGGACAATGTGAAGTTTAAGTGTGGGGAGGAGAGACTAAGTCTTTAGAGTCAAGAAAAATTAGAAAAATCTATAAAAATTAAAAAGAATTTAAAAAATGTCCTTACATTAGAATTTTTGTAAATAAACGGTAGATGACAGTAGAATTGGAAACTATGCTTATGGAAATAAAAGTAAAAATATAAATTAAAAAGCGCGTCTAATTTGTAATATTTGGGTAGGCCCAACCGATTTAAGAACTTAAACATCCTGCAATTGTATATAGTTTAATTGAATAATTAATTCAGGATAACTTGTGGGTTCTCATCTTAAGGGTGTCGGTAAGGTCGAAAATTTTAATATAGGGTGATAGGTACCATTATAAACAAAAAATTATAATTTTTTAAAATTACTTGGCACACCGCTTTCTTTTTATGAGAATAAATCCGAAAGATGGTGGCGCCCGCAATTCATAATCCATCATTAATTAGCTTAATTAATTAACTTGAGAGTTTAGGTTTCGCCTACGTGTTACCCTCCAGGATAGTGACTTGGTTGATACAGGTGAGACTTAAGTAATCAATAATTGACAGCTAAGTTAGGTTTATGTGTTACCCTTTGGGATTACGAATTGAAGGATAAACCACTATTCCGAACCTTATGGGCGTCATTGTTTAAGAACTGAAACCTATGTGTTACCCTCCGAAATTGTGACTTGGGGGATACACCCATGGGTGAGACTTAAGTAATCAATAATTGGACATCTAAGTTAGGTTTATATGTTACCCTTTGGGATGGCGACTTGAAGGATACACCACTATTCCGAACCTTATGGGCGTCATTGTTTGAGAACTGAAACCTATGTGTTACCCTCCGGGATGGTGACTTGGGGGATACGCCTCTTGGTGAAGTTTATGCATCGTAGTACATTAATTATAGCTCAAATCTTTCATTTATTATCCATCTTAATTTTTAAAACATATAAATTCGTGTTTATAGTGGTGGAAAATCCATATGGTTTAACCCGGGCCTAAACATGACCTTGAGACGGGATTAGGCTGAGTCGTAGCTTTTTGAGTGTGATACCCATAGATAGACTGTTGGCTTGGTAATAATAGGATAATAGATCACAAAATCGAGGGCTCGAGAGTCGGTGGTTGGGTTTAATCGGATAGAAATACTAATTGTTACAGTTAATGCATTAGTATGTTTGAAGTTGTGTACAAATGAAAGTGAGAAGCAAGTTTCCAGTAATGATTCCATTGCAAAATATTTTTCGGGATGAAAAAAAAGATAAGCGTGAGGATGTGATAAGCGGTTGATTTACTCGTACTAAATGTATATAATATATGTTTTTAACCCTAAATAATGTGTGAAATAATTACTTTAAATTGTATTTATATTTTATAGGCTTTGATATGCAATAAGTTAAAAACAATAAAAATCGTGTGAAATAAATGATAATTAGCTAAAGTTCATATAAACTAAATGAATAAATAGTTACATAATAATTAAATTAAAAGTATTAATCATAAATCATAATTCTTTGTTCGGTAGAAGATTCACTTAAATGACTACAACAAATAAAATCATTGATTTTGGGTTGAATACTTGTACCAACGAGTGGAAAACAAATAAATATGTTGGGCTCAATTTGAATATGGACAATTATTCTTTTTGTTGTTGGACCGAGAGACAAAAAGAGAAAAAAAGCCTTTTGTGGCTTAATGGCGGTCAACAGAAGAGAAAAAAGGGCTAAAAGGGTTTTGGGGGTTATGATGCTTAAAAAGAGTATTGCATACGGCAAATGAGGCGGCGGCTTGGAGTTGACGCAAGCAAGGAAGTTATTTTGATTGTTAGCATTGACCGAGAGAAGAAAACAAGAAAAAGAATTATGTGAGGCTAATTCGTGTGTAGCTTCTTCCAGGCGGACGATTCGTTTAGGTTTCATATTTTGATTCAGTTTGTTTATATTTTGGATCTATTTAGTTTCTAATAATTAGTGAGTAGATTGATGTATTGGTTGAATGAAACAATTTATTTTGTGTTTTGAGTTCTTTCTTTACAATCGCGTTCGGTTAATGACAAAACCTAAAAGCGGGTTGTGAGACTAAAGGGGGTTAACTTGACACTAGTAAACTGGGTAGTTGAATTATATTGGTTTGTAACGAAACTGGTTGTATATGTTGCTGACAACAATGTAGGTCAAGATTTCACTCAAAAATCTCACATGTGATCGATTCTCCACACACAAAGGCGGAAACAGTGTGTATGAAGGTGAAACAGAAGGTAGAATCAGAAATGGTGAAGCTAACATGCTAAACACACTCAGAAATCAACACAAATAGATGTGAAATTATAAGAACAATGCATAAAATAAATGCAAATTGTATTGATTCAGAGAAAACTGTGAAAAAGAAATGTTTAGGGTTACAGCCGCTACTCACGCCCTAAATATTCTCAAACTAGGCTATTTATAGTAGTAGACAGCCATCGAAACAATGCTAACCGAAACTAGTAGTTTCGGTTGAGCATTTACAAGTGATAGAACAAACTGTCGAAACTACTATTTATCGAAACTTTTAGTTTCGATTGAACAAATCTCAGTTGAAACTAAGTAGTTTTGATGGCCCAGACTTAGCTAAATAAAACAGTAAATTACATAAACTGAAATTACAATTAAGGAAACTAATCTAACACTGTTCAAAATACAATAATGACAACAACTTAAATAGAATTACATGACTCTACAATCTCCCCCTAAGTTGTTGCATTACTGTCTTAAGCTCCCTACTAAGCAGTTGGTTCTTCAGAAGGCTTCTGGATGTAAGGCTTGACATGTAGTGTCACAATTCGTTTATAAGCCTTGGCATATGCCTCATCTTCATCACTGTAGGCCTGAATATGATTCTTGAAGAGCACCTCTAGATCATCCGGTTGGAACTTCGGCAACTACATTGGTTCGAAGATCACCATATCTTCCTTGCCTTCACATTCTATCACGGCTCTTCCAATATTTGGATTGTAGTACCCTTTCTTGAAAGTTTGAAGTTGAATAGGCACTGATTTGGGAAGAGTGATCGTTTTGTGAGTCTGTGCTGGTTTGTACCTTAAGAAGACATAAGGCTTCTTAGTCTTAGGGTGAAACCTAGTCTTTGAAATTTTCTTCTGGGTCTTTCTAGGCTTCATTCCCTTGAAGTCACAATTGACCTGGTTGTGTAGGAAGTGTTCAAAATCAGAGGCCGTCATGACTTTCCCTGGGTTTTGAAGGGGAAGCTTGGCTAGATCCCTCATATCCTAGAAGGGAAGGGTCTGGAAATCTATCATGTTCTTAAAACGTTGAACTCCTCCCTTGTATCTTCTGATGATGAACAACTTCCTTTCAGCATCGTATTTCCAACCCACTAGAGGCCTTTTCAACTCCTGATGCTCTGCAATCCACTCATATGTTTGAGGGCTCTCCTCCTCTACTATCTTCCTCAACTAAGGCTTCTTCGGGTTTGGGTAGTTCGGATCAATAGGAGGTTAAGTTGGAGCTTGAGTGGCTTCAGGCACTTTGGGAGTTGGTTCATCAGTCACAGTAGGCTTCACAACATTAACCTGGACATCTCCCTCATCTTGGATTTCATCTCCCTCTTTAGTTAAGTATCTGGTCCTTTCACTCTCCTTTTCTTCAATAGGTAGGATCTCTGGATAAAGTTCGTTGTAGCCAAAGTTATCTATTTCATCTAGGAGGGCATTGAGCTTATCGTCAGATGCCACATCCTCTTCATCCAGAATCACAGTTTCTATCTCAGTCACAGTTCCCTTCCCTCTCTTTCTAGCTTCTCTTCTTTCACTTGCTAAGGGAAGGTTGAACTCTTGTTCTTCAACCTTAACTTCCACAGCCTCCTTTGTCTTGGCAGCATGGCCAGTATAGATAGTCATTGCAGACTCTAGGTCAGTGACAAAGGCAGGAGGAGAGGGTTCAACACCAGATGTGGTCTCCCCCCTGAGCTGTTGAAGTGGTTTCTTGTTGTTGCACAGGCTTGACAATTGAAGCTTTAAGTTGCTCAACAATGTCAGATAAAGCTTTGAAATCTTCTTATTGTTTTGAGATGAGTTTCTGTTGTGTTTCAAGTTGAGACTGTTGTACATCAAGTTGGGTATGTAAACCCCCAACCTCTTGTTTAAGATCTTTGACCTCTTCTTTGCATTCATTTAACTCGGTTGTTAAACCTTCAATCACCTTGTCCTTTTCTTGAATATGATCATGCAGTTTCTTTACTTCCAAACTCAAAGTTTTCACTCTTGGCACTTTAGATGTTGGTTCATGGGAGGGTGATGAAGGTGGAGTAAGAATGTGTATATGTTGAGGAAATGGTGGTGGTGTAGGTTGTGGTGTTGGCTGAGGTGATGGTGGTAGTGTAGGTTGTGGTGTTGCTTATGGATTGTCAAACAAGGACTCAGAAGAAGATGACAAGTCTTTAAGTCCCGTCTTAATCTTCTTGGCTCTTGGTTCTTCCAATTCATAATCAGTGCCAGAGTCTGCTTGTCTCTTGGAGGAGGATGCATGAGGCTCAGTCCTTTCATCGGATTCAGACTTGTAATAATCAGAGCCATAGATTCCTACATCCAGAGTCCCACTGGACTCTACAGCTTCTTCTTCAGCATTAACCACAAGTTCAGCTTGAACTTGTACTTCCTCCTCTTGAACATTTATTGCATGATCAATAAAAGGAGCTTCAATAATGGGGTCAGTGATAGGTTGTTCTTCTTCTTGATCATGAGGTATCTCCATTTCAATATCCAGTTCAGCCACTTGTTGGTTACCCTGATCTTGCTCACCCTCTTCTTCTTCTTATGATGATAAGTCTTCTACCTCCATATCTGGGTCAATATCAGGGATAAACTCTTCCTCTTCACCAATGACATGACCAAACAAGGGAATGTCAGCGATAGCTCTGTTTGTTCTTTTGTTTGTACTCCTCATGTAGCTGAGAGTCTTGGCAATCATGTGGTCAAAAACAAATACGTGTCCACCTTGTTGAAGCTCGGGATGAAGATGGTTGACGATGATCTGTAGGAATCTTGGATACACGAGAAACTTCTCTTTGACAGCTCCTGTCAAGTTATCCTTGAGCTGTCTAAATATCAGCCTAGAGAAGTTATAGTCTCTTCCCTTGATCAGTCCTAATACTTCTGATGCTACCATGGCATTGGATGAATCAAATCCACCCTTTCTGATGGATAGGCAGTGTATAAATACATGCACGAAGTATCTCCAGTGACTTGGTAGAGAATTCTTTATGATTTGGCCACTCTTGAATTCATCGGGATGACCTAATCTTCTGAAGCATTCCTTGATGTAAAAAATTGGAAACTCAATAAGTGCCTCTGGGTTATCATTGAGATGTAACACTTCTCTAACAGTAGCTTCAGAGCATACAACTTCTTGACCTCGAATGATTGCTCTGATGTGATCCATATTCTCAATAGTTACTATCTCTGTTGTCTCCCAAAACTCCCTTATTGTGATCTCAAACACAGGAAGATTGTGACTTATGGCAAAGCTGATATTGGAGTTTGCCAAGAAAGTTAGGACTGGGACAAACTCTGCGCTTTTGGGGTCATTGACATCAAGGAAGGAACATACATTGTGCCTTTTGACAAATAGTAGATCCATATCTGCAAACACACAAGATTAATCAAGCTTGGTACTTGTAATTTCAGAGAAGAAGCCTGATCGAAACTATTAGAACCAACACTTAGACAATTTCTAAGCCAAGCCATATCGAAACAACTAGTTTCGATTAAAACAATACTTAGAAAAATTCAGAAAAATACCTTATTGAAACTACTAGTTTCGATCCATACGTAGAAATTTTTAGAAAAAGTCTTATCGAAACAACAGGTTTCGGTCAACACTTAGACGAATTCAGAACTAGGTGACCGAAAGTAATTAGTTTCGGGCGAAGACACTTCAAACATTTTGCAAATTTGGGTATCGAAACTACTAATTTCGATTAAACACCTGTTAAAATTTTGAAAAACCAATTTTTAAATAAGAACACCCCTTTTATCGAAACTAATTAGTTTCGATGCCCAAACCCTTGAACATAAACACACATAAATATTCACACATATTCAAGACACAACTATTTATAGACTTTTATAACTATCAAGCACACATGAACAATACATAATGAAAAAAAAAGTAGCCTGTGATTGCCAAAACTTCATCTTACCGATGATTCAAAGACAAATCTGCAAATGTGAACATAAAGATGTAAGTTATTGACAATGGTAAGATTGCAAACATGATTAAAGCCCTAATCTTCTATGAAAAAGATGTAACAGTTGTAAAACCTTTCAAACTCAAACCCTAGGTGTGCTCGACTAAAATTTCACAGTGAAACCTCAAACATTGTTACCTGATGATGAAGACGACGAAGGAATCAGACGAAAATCACTGATTTTGAAAACTTAGACCGATTGCTTGAGAGGTTTTGTGTGTGTGAGAGAAGGTGTAAAACGATCGAAGACGGTAAAGAGAATCTTGACGACGAAGAAACTTGATTATGAAGACATTTAATTTTCCTATATAACAAAAGACAAAAATGCCCCTATCGAAACTACTAGTTTCGATACGGCAAAGTAGTTTCGGATGATTTTGTAGTTTCAGGTGGATTGGAAGTTTCGGTTGAAGGAGGTAGTTTCAATAGCTAAAAATAAAACAAGATTACTTAAATATTTACTCATATATATAGACTTAAAATAAAATAAAATATTCACAGGTATTTACACTTATCTTCTTGGCAAAGGGTAGATATAAATACTGATGGCCATAAAATTCTCTAAGTACAACTGTTGCGGACTCCACAATTTTGCTGCTGACTAACAAGCTTCTGCGGATAAGATTGTTTGCTGCTGATAGTTGTTCTCCTGCTGATGAACAACTCTGCTGCGGATAGCCTTATCTGTTGAAGTCCAGAGTTGTTGCTGATAGGCTTCTCAGCAGCATCAAACACTTGATGCTACTGATAGGCAAATCATCAGCAACTTTGACTTTGCTACTGACACCTCTGCTACAACACTGACACATCTATCAGCAGAAGGAATGATATTGGTGCAGATGATTAAAGACAAAGATACTACTTCTGAAGTCTACTACAATGATTACCAAGAAGACTTTTGAAATGATCACAACTGTTTGCTGCAGTTTGTCTTTTAGTGGTCTACCAATTGTAGCATAGCTTGTAACTGTCCAAGATCAACGGTCTGTGTTTGATCTGATCCTTAGAATCAAGGGTTTGTCTTGGTTCTAAGTTCCTTTATATGTATTGCATCTTCATTTGTACAAGTGTGCTTCCTTAGAGTTTTCTCTATAATCTTGTAAACACTGAAGCTTAATACAATTTGCATTTATCAGTATTCTTTGTGTTTACCTATTTACATTATACAGTTTTGATTGTTTCCGCCAATCTCAACTAGAATAGAACTATCTTGTATTCACCGATCCTACAAGTGGTATCAGAGTTTTGGCTCTCAGATTAAACAAACTCACACTTGTTTAATCACTCTCTAGTTCTATTCACTACTATCTCTTTGCTAAAACACCATATATCACAAATCCAGAAATGGCACAAAACAATAGTTTTGATGATACTGGAAGCATCAACAGACCACCAAGACTGGTGTCTGGAGAAGACTATGATATGTGGAAGAACAGGTTGGAAAGTTTCTTCTCCTATCAAGAGTATGGGATGTGGAGATCCATTAAAGATGGACCATATGTACCCATAGTGGCCTCTGCTGATTCCGGAGGTCCATCAGTCCCCAAAGAACCCTCAAAGTATTCAGATGAAGATATCAAGAAGATGGAGGTAGACTTCAAAGCCTTGGGAGCCATTCAGATGTGCTTGCCAAATGATTCCAGAACTTCAGAGGGTGGCTCTTGAGAAGATGTTTGCTGGGTCAGAAGAGGTGAAAGAAAATAGAAGAGACATTCTGAAACAACAATATGAAAACTTTTTCTGGAAGGAAGGAGAGTCTCTTACCGTGTTGTACAACAGGTACACCTACCTTGTGGGAGAGCTACAATGCTCAAAAGTGAAGCCGGAGAATGAAGTCATTCTCAAGAAGTTTATCAGGTCTTTGCCAAGCTGCTGGAAACTTTACACAGTGTCAAGCAGATGACTGAGCTGTTTGGCATGCTGAAGACTTATGAATTAGAAAATGATTCAAGCCAAAGAGAGAAGCTCAAGTTACTCAACAGCCTTATCATCCACCACCACTTCCTCTGCACTTCACTCTGACCACTCAGTTCCTAGTTCAAGCAACTACTACCCTCCTATTGTCACTCATCCCAGACTCCAAGCTCACAATCAAACAACTCACAATTTCTTCTTGAAGCCCCCACCTCAAACATCAACTTCTGCTGCCTTTGTCTCTGAAAACTCAAGCAATATGTCCTTTGTCAAGGAAGATCTGGAATGTTTTCATCCAGATGATCTAGAAGAAATGGATATACAGCACTCATATGCCATGCTCTCTCTAAGAGCAAAAAGGTTCTGCTCTAGAACAGGAAGACCCATTCCAAGCAACAACTCCAACACCAGAGTTGGCTTGGACAAAAGCAAACTGAGATGTTACAACTGTAACCAACTTGGTCATTTTGCCAGAGAATGCAAGGCACCAAAGGCAAATCCAGCTGCTGCCCAGCCAAGGCAAGGTCAAACAAGCCATTCTCAGCCAAGACAACAACAAGCTTCCTCTCCTACTTAAACTGCAACGTGTGCAGCTGTTGGAACTGCTGAGTTTGACTAGAGCTTATAGTATAAGGATCTTCCTGCCAACAATCAAGCTCTCTTCGAAGACACATCAGAGATACCACCTCAGGTATATGAACATCTTTGTACTCAGGCTTGTTTTGATAAGGTTCTTGGATACAGAATACATAACCAGAATCTCATAGATCAAAATGAAGAGTTTCACCAAATGAAATCTGAATTTAAAAAGGTTGAAAACAGTTACCAAGAAAAGATTAACTGTTTAAAGAAAGAGATTTCATCATTAAAACATGAACAAACAAACCTTGAAACTCAGATTGACGATCTTCTGGTTAAGTTAAAGGATACAAGGGCTGAATTAGCAGACCAAAAGGTCCATGTGGAAAAATATGAGTTTGCATCCAAAAAGCTGCAAAGACTTTTGGATGCTCAAATTCATGAAAGGGTAACTGCTGGACTTGGGTTTCAAGCTGAAAAACCCTACAATGTTGTTCCTCCACCTGCTGACTATGTAGCCATTCATGTACCAAGTTTCAATCTTTCCAATCTTGATCTGGCCAACCAAAATCTTGATCCTGATGTCCAAGAAACCTCTGTGCAAGAATGCACTACTTCATCTGAGTCTGAGTCCACATGCTAAGACTCCACTGAAACAAATGCAGCTCCATCACTACCTGCCTTTGAAGTTATTCAAACCAACGGTCCAAGCCCCTTCATCCCTTCAATACCAGTCCCAGTACCTCAACTCACCAAACAAATCAAAATCAACTATCCTCCAGAAGGAAGAAAGCTAACTGTTGAAAAGGGACAGTCTTCAATCTCCACCAACCCCAATCCTCAATCTAAAACCATTAAACCTATAGAGAGAGCTCCATACGTTCAAAAGACATTGGAGGAAGCTACCTTTGAGCACAACAAAGCCCATCCCTATAATTTCAAAGACTTATTCAAGAAAAAGGACTATGTGTACTTTCAAAGGGACAAATTGGCTAAATCATTCTTTGTCTGTGGCAAATACAACCATACTGTCAGCACCTGCTTCTACTACCTTCAGTATCAAAGAAACCTCAAGCAACATGCTTTTGAGAAGACAAACAAGAACAAAAAGGTAAGAAGTTTTGAAGCCAAGGCAACTCATTTCAGAAACTCTCTCTCCCCACCAAGGAAGCAACTGCCAAAACCTCAACAATCTTGCATCATCTTTGGTGAATCAGAACACTTTGCTGCAAATTGTGAATTTAATCCCTTCAACCAGATCCTTCATCAAGCCCCTCATAAACAAAAGCCTATGAGCAAAAGAACTTCTACAGAGAAACCCTATGTTAACAAGGTAAAGAAGAATAATCATACATCTGTTGTTAAACCATCCGCAGCCAGCAAAAATGCTTTTGATCAAGTGAAGCCCAAGAAACCAAAGGACAAGCCTTCAGCAGCAACCAAGTCTGTTGCTGCTCAAGTAAAACCATCAGCAGCAACAAAATCTGTTGCTGATAAGCCAAAGTCCTCAGCAGCAAAATCTGCTACTGATAAAGCAAATCTGTCAGCAGCCAAAGCAACATTAGCTGCTGACAGAGCAAAGAGATCTGGAAAATCACCTCCTCAACAATGGAAAGCCAAGATCCCAGCCTCTATCCCTCAAAGCATCATCATTGGCTCCATGAGTGCAAGCATACTGATGCTGCTGATCCAACGACACACTTACCCAAGTCTGCAAGTCCTTGGGTTCCCCCCTCTAACTAGATCTCTCTCATTGGTGTAGGGACAGCCATGTCACAAGAATAACACCTGGGTTGTAGAAAGTGGTTGTTCCAGGCACATGACCGGCAGCAAATCCATCCTCTCCAACTTCAGACACTTCAATAGAGGATATGTTGCCTTTAGGAGTGATTCAAAAGGAGGATCAATTACTAGGCAAGGAACTGTGTCCAATGAAAGGATGAGTATTGAAAGAGTAAACTATGTTAAAGAATTAGACTTCAATCTCATGAGTGTGTCCTAGATCCGTGATCAAAAGCTTTGGATGCTTTTCACAGATAAAGAATGTTTTATGCTATCCCCTGGCTTAAACAAGCCTCCTCCAGAGAAGATCCTATTGACTGCTTAGAGAAAAGATAACCTATATGTGCTTGACATGAATGAGGTCACTCCATCTGGAAATGTATCTTGTTTTCTGTCAAAAGTATCAGTTGATGAATCAACTCTCTGGCACAGGAGATTAAGCCATGTAAATGTAAAAACCATGAACAAGTTGTTGAAGGGAAATCTTGTCAGAGGGCTTCCTGACAAAGAATTCCAACTTGAAGATCATTGCATTGCATGCTTGAAGGGGAAGCAACACAAGAGTCCTCACAAGCCCAAGACATTGAATTCAAATGACACTCCATTACAGCTGCTGCATATGAATCTCTTTGGTCCTACAAATGTCATGTCAATGGGCAAGAAGTCATACTGTCTGGTGATCACTGATTACTATACCATATTTTCATGGGTATACTTCTTGAGAACAAAAAATGAAGCTGCTGAGATTCGTAAATCTTACATTCTTCAAGTTGAGAATCAAAGTAATCAAAAGGTGAAAGTCATAACGTGTGTTCAAGGTACAGAGTTCAAGAACCACACTTTGAACTGTTTCTGTGAAAGCAAGGGAATAGAAAGACAATACAGTGCTCCAAGAACTCCTCAACAAAATGGAGTTGCTGAAAGGAGAAACATAACTCTAATTGAATCAATAAGATCAATGTTGGCTGATTCAAAACTGCCTCTCACATTCTGGGTAGAAGCAGTTAGCACAGCTTGCTATGTGCAGAATAGAGTTCTTATTGTTAAGCCTATCAACAAGACACCTTATGAAATCTGGTTCAAAAGATTTCCCTACATTGGATTTCTAAAACCTTTTGGATGTCCATGCACCATTCTGATCACACATGGGGTTCTTCCTAAGTTTGGTGCCAAATCTGATAAAGGATACTTTGTGGGCTATTCCTCTCAATCTGTAACATCCCGAAAATAGTAAATAAGTAAATAATAATACGATGGGGATTTAAACATCATAAAGCGAAAGAAAGACGGATGGGCTTGGGCTCGACTCTAACGGGCCGAGGGAAGCCCAGGTATAAAAGGGGCAAGACAACCCATTTGACCATTTCACCTCCATTTCACCAATTCTAGAAAGAGAAAGGGAGCCCGGGTCTAGAGAGAGAAAGTTGACGGATCGTCACGAGATTAGAGGAGCACGTTACAGCTGAACTCGTGAGCAAAACCTCCGAATCAAAACTTCAATCCAGGTAATGATTCATACATAATCTGAGTTTTTGTTCATTTTGGGGTTTCTCGAGTTTATCTAAATAGATGATGTTTTTACGGATGAAACTTGATAATAAGCTTAGAAATAACATCTAGAACGAAAACCGCATGTTTTGATCAAAGAAAATTGTAAGATTGGCACGATCGGGTTTGCATGCAAGAACTTCGGATTTTTGGTCCAAGAACCAGGTCCTGCGCACTTACCAAGTACGCAGGAGGGAATCCCTGCGTACTTACCAAGTACGCAGGATGCAGACCCTGCGTACTTACCAAGTACGCAGGAGGAAGGCTCCTGCGCACTTGCCAAGTGCGCAAGAGCAAGTCCCTGCGCACTTACTAAGTGCGCAGGCAGTAGATAGCAGGCAGCAGGTTGGTTAAGTAAAGTCAGTAAGTTTAGAATGATTAAACCATTAAAGTCAGGGTTGGGTCTAATGTGTATTTAACTACCTAATCCAGATTGAAAGTGACGCTGTTGGACCTTTGTCTAGGACAACCTAGAGTAGCCCATGAGGTGAGTTCTATGTGCCCCCCTTCTATGTTATGTGCAAATAATTTATAAATGTTTTGGGGCTGAAGTGTATACACTAAGTGAATAAATGTAATGAATGTTAATGTGATCATACGTGGTATACAAACATATATATATACCCAAGTACAAAATGAATTATGAACAAAGAATGAATCGTATGATTATCAAGAATGAATGAAAAGAATAGCATAACGTGTAAGAATGAAATCCTGCTTTATATCTATGTATATATTGCTTGCCAAGTAACAAAAAACGTTATGGACGCTTTAATGATAACGGCTACTTCGGTAGACGGACGACCACTTGACTATTATGCAGCCAGAAAAAGTAAGTCTAGAAAGGTAGACTAAATAAAGGCCACTACGGTGGAGTAAGGCGCTAAATCAATATTCGGCTGTATAATTAGTTTAAGTGGGAAACGGATGCCTTATGGCAGACGGGCGAAATAGGGCCTACGACGGTTGGACGGTTGTAAGATTACGGACGAACACAAGTTGTCGGACGGTTGTAAGAATGAAAAATACGGACAGACACTAGTTGCTGGACGGTTGTAAGAATAGGCGGACCATGACGATGGACCGTGGCGCTTGTCTTTGTGACATTCGCAAATAAATGACGGGTTGATCACCCATGAATGAAAAGAAAAGAAAAGAAAAGAAAAGGGTGAATGCATATATATGTAGTCACAAAGAAAGATGAAAGAAAAGCAAAAGTTATGAAAGTAAATGAGACAAATGATGAGAATATATTTTTATATGTATTTGCGAAGAATGATAAAAGAAAAGCAATTCAAGTCAATGTGTATTTATATAAATGTATATATAATTATGCATACTTATAAAGAAAAGAATGTTTATACCTAATTGTATTAAACTAGAACTCACCAGCGTTAGCTGACTTTTAGTATACATTTCAGGTAAAGGAAGAAAAGGTCGTGCGATGGCGTGAAGGTTACCCGGCACGAGACTGACATCCCGCTTTTGTTTTATATGTCTTAGAACAATGTTATGATTTATTTGTAAAGACTTCCGCTGTTATGATTATGTAATTGAATGATGAATGTTTTAAATTTAAGTTCAGTATTTATGACTATGTTTATGAGTAAATCCAACAAGTGAGGTTACCCGGTTTTGGGGCCTTACAAGTTGGTATCAGAGCAATAGTTTGAGAGATTTAGACATCCCTAAATGTCTAGACTCAAACTGATTATGGGACCAACGCACGGATGTCAGTATGGGTAACCAACGCTAACGCCAGCACGGTAAGTAAGAATAAAGTTAATGCTCTTGCATAAGAATAGATACCATAACTTAGAACAAATAGATGTTAATGCCATGACTGATTTGAAGAGTTTTGAACCCGAAAAGCAATGTAAATTAGTAATCACAAACCGGTCACTGTAATTAAGAATTTACCTTGCTCGTACTGTTCCAAACTATGATCTGAAGAAATGACATTGATGTATTCCCTTTTAACTATCAGAAAATTAAGAATTTATGGCTGGTGGGGGAAGAACAGGACGCCGAGGCGGTCGCACTGGCCGAGTAGGTAGACCTCCGTTGAACCAAAGAATAGAAGAAGAAGAAGAAGAAGAGAGTGTGCACGCAGAGCACACCGAAAGTGTGCACGAAACAGAATTGACCCCAGTTAAGGACGACAGTCCAGGGCCTATACAGTTGGAACCTGAAGTCAGGGATGCTATTGCCCGTGAAGTTGTGCTCACTTTGAAGAAGGTATTGCCTGATCTACTATCCGAGGCAATAAAGAAAAGTAGAGAGGAGGATGAAGGAGACAAGGAAGAGAAAGTATATGATAGTGATGGGGATGAAATAAAGATAGGATCGAGCAACCGTGGGTGTACTTATAAGGGCTTTAAGGATGGAGACCCACCCAAGTTCGATGGGAGCAAGGATTCAGTGGTAACGCTTGAATGGATAGAGAGGATGAATGCTGTAATCAACATCAGCGAGTGTCGACCCGACCAAGCTGTTAAGTACGTCGCTCATTCTTTCACCAACGAAGCACTAAGTTGGTGGAGGAATATTCAGAGAACTAAGTCACCGAATGCTATAAACAGAATGACATGGGACGACTTGAAGAAGCTGGTCATCCAAAAGTTTTGTCCCCAGAATGAAATCGACCGAGTTGAGAATGAATTCCTGAACTTCAAGGCTGGCAACAAGACTCATCTCCAGTATACATCAAGATTCAATGAACTGGGTCAACTAGTACCCCATCTGGTAGAAACTGAAGACCGTTTGATCAAGTATTATGTTAAGGGGTTGCCACAGCGGGTCCGTGTCCATGTGAAAGCTAACCTACCCTCGACCTTCGAGTCGGTAGTGAATCTGAGCGGAATCGTCTACGACGACTACGCCAATGAGGACCCGGCACCTGAGACACAAAAGAGAAAGTGGGAGAACACGTCCAGAGGCACCGAAAGAGGGAACATAACAACTGAGAGCAAGAAACCAAGGTCCAATGAATATGAAACTTGCAAGAAATGTGGAAGGCAACATCTTGGCGAGTGTCGAGTCGGCACCACCACCTGCTATAGGTGTGGAAGGGCGGGACACTATTCTCGCGACTGTTTGAGAGACACTAAATGCCAAAGCTGTGGACAATTTGGGCATCTGACAAAATACTGCAGGAAGGCCGGCCAATCTGGTTCGGGAAAGGATAAGGAGCAGGAACAACAAAAGGCAAGGACTCTCGCCTATGCCTTAACGGAGGAAGAGGCAAGGGGAAACCCTGATTTCGTGTCAGGTACGTTTCTAGTAAATGATTAACATGCTGCTATTTTATTCGACTCTGGTGCTAGTAAAAACTTTATATCAAATGCATTTAGTCGTAAACTGGATTGCACTATTAACACCATAGTAAAGGCCTTTAGCGTACAAACTGCCGTTGGTAAAAATTCGGCAGTATTCCAAGTAACAGAGGATTGCATAATAGAAATAGAGGGTCATAAGTTCCCTTCTAGATTATTCCTTCTCACCTTAGGAGGATTCGATATAGTATTGGGAATGGATTGGCTAGCTGCCAATGAAGCTCAAATCATATGTAAACGTAAGAGGATACACCTCAAAGCTCCAAGCGGCAGTCCAATTACGGTTTATGGGGATTGGAATTGCACGATGCCGAACGTCATCTCGATGATCAAGGCCGAAAGTTACATGAGGCGCGGTTGCGAAGCTTATCTGGCATATGTTATTGACGATAGAATGGAAACGAAAGAACTCAAGAATGTACCCGTGGTGTGCAATTTTCCGGGAGTATTCCCTGAGGATCTACCTGGGTTGCCACCCGATCGGGAAATAGAATTTCAGATTGATTTACTACCAGGAGCTGAGCCCGTTGCCAAAGCCCCCTACCAATTGGCTCCGTCAGAAATGAAAGAATTGATGTCTCAACTACAAGAATTAACAGAAAAGGGATTTATTAGACCGAGCATCTCACCATGGGGCGCTCCGGTACTATTCGTAAAGAAGAAGGACGGCAGCATGCGCATGTGCATTGACTACCGCGAACTGAACAAGAGGACAGTAAAGAACAAATACCCACTGCCTAGAATAGACGACCTTTTTGATCAACTGCAAGGTGCGAGTTGGTTCTCAAATATCGATCTTAGGTCGGGTTACCATCAGTTGAAAGTAAGGGAAGAAGACGTACCAAAGACCGCGTTTCGCACGCGTTATGGGCATTATGAGTTTCTCGTGATGTCCTTCGGATTAACTAACGCACCAGCAGCGTTCATGGATTTGATGAATAGAGTGTGTCGACCCATGTTGGATCGATCAGTGATAGTTTTTATAGACGACATACTGGTATATTCGAAAAGCGAGGGTGATCACCACTGTCACCTAAGAGAAGTTCTGGAGGTGCTAAAGCAGGAAAAGTTGTACGCAAAATTCTCCAAATTCGTGTTTTGGCTTAGGGAAGTCCAATTCCTAGGTCATGTGATAAACCCAAACGGCATCATGGTAGATCCTGCAAAGATAGAGACAGTAAAGGAATGGAACATCCCAAAGACACCAACAGAGATACGAAGTTTTCTTGGATTGGCAGGCTACTATCGAAGGTTCATTCAAGATTTCTCAAGGATAGCCTCGCCACTAACTAAACTGACTCGGAAAGAAGTGAAATATGAATGGAGTCAAACCCAAAATAACGCGTTTGAGGAACTTAAGACACGATTAACCCAAGCTCCAGTCTTGACTCTACCTGAGGGAAATGAAGACTTGGTAGTCTACTCTGACGCTTCGGGGCAGGGTTTAGGTTGCGTACTTATGCAACGAGGAAAGGTAATTGCTTATGCCTCACGACAACTAAAGATTCACGAGGTTAACTACCCAACGCACGATCTTGAGTTAGCAGCAGTAGTTTTCGCATTGAAAATATGGAGGCACTATTTGTATGGAGTTAAATGCACCATCTACTCCGATCATAAAAGCTTGAAGTACTTTTTCGAGCAAAAGGAATTAAACATGAGGCAAAGGAGGTGGTTAGAGCTACTGAAAGACTATGACTGTGAGATATTGTACCATCCAGGCAAGGCAAACGTAGTAGCTGACGCTTTAAGTAGAAAGGAAGAATCGGCACCCATCCGGATCAAAGCGTGTCAGCTGATTATAACACCAGATTTGATGGGCAAAATAACAAAGGCACAAGATGAAGCACTGTTAGAAAGAAATGTGAAACGGGAAAGAATAGTAGGACAACAAGGGAACTTAAGTGCAAATACATACGGTGTACGAACTAGGTTTGGCCGGATGTGGATACCTAAGATTGGCGAGCTTAGAGCCAAAATACTCGATGAGGCCCATAAGTCTCGTTATTCTATCCACCCCGGGACAAACAAAATGTATCAAGACTTGAAGAAAGAGTACTGGTGGCCTGGCATGAAGAACGATGTGACTGAATACGTGAACAAGTGCTTAACGTGTTCACTAGTTAAGGCCGAGCACCAGAAACCATGTGGTAAAATGCAACCTTTACCAATACCGGAATGGAAGTGGGAGGAGATCACAATGGACTTCATTACCAAGCTACCGCGAACAGCTAAAGGCAATGACACCATTTGGGTGATCGTCGACCGCTTGACAAAGAGTGCTCACTTCTTGCCAATACGTGAGACTTCTTCGTCCGAAAAGCTAGCCGAAGTATTTATCAAAGAAATTGTGAGCAGACATGGTATGCCGCTGTCGATTGTGTCCGACAGGGATACTAGATTCACGTCAAGGTTTTGGAAGAAATTCAATGAAGCGATGGGCACTAGATTGAACATCAGCACCGCTTACCACCCCCAAACCGATGGACAATCGGAAAGGACCATTCAGACCTTGGAGGACATGCTCCGGGCCTGTATCATTGATTTCGGTGGGAGCTGGGACAGCCACCTACCATTGGCAGAATTTTCATATAACAACAGCTATCACTCAACTATTGACATGCCACCATTTGAAATGTTGTATGGGAGGAAATGTAGGACCCCGGTTTGTTGGGGGGAAATTGGACAGAAGGATTTTGCGAGTCTCGAAGTGGTCAAAGCTACTTCCGAGAAATTTGATCATATCAAGGCTCGAATGAAAGCCGCAAAGGACAGGCAGAAATCATACGCGGACAAGAGAAGAAGGGATTTAGAGTTTCAGGTAGGGGACATGGTACTGTTAAAGGTATCACCGTGGAAAGGAATCATCCGATTCAGGAAGCGTGGCAAACTGAGTCCAAGGTTTGTCGGACCTTTCGAGATTTTAGCAAGAGTGGGTCAAGTTGCTTACAGATTCGACCTACCCGTTGAGCTTAGTGGAATACACCCTATGTTCCACGTGTCTCACTTACGTAAATGCCTAACCGATGACACAGCTCACATACCTTACGACGAGATCGAGGTGGATAACAGCCTAAATTATGTAGAGGAACCAATAGCCATCCTTGATCGAGCTGAAAAGCGACTACGCAATAAGTCGATCCCTTTAGTCAAAATACAATGGAAGCACAGAAAAGGGTCGGAAGCTACATGGGAAAAAGAAGACGAGATGAGGGGACTATACCCTCAATTGTTTGACGTATAAACAGTTTCGAGGACGAAACCTCTTTAAGGAGGGTAGACTTGTAACATCCCGAAAATAGTAAATAAGTAAATAATAATATGATGGGGATTTAAACATCATAAAGCGAAAGAAAGACGGATGGGCTTGGGCTCGACTCTAACGGGCCGAGGGAAGCCCAGGTATAAAAGGGGTAAGACAGCCCATTTGACCATTTCACCTCCATTTCACCAATTCTAGAGAGAGAAAGGGAGCCCGGGTCTAGAGAGAGAAAGTCGACGGATCGTCACGAGATTAGAGGAGCACGTTACAGCTGAACTCGTGAGCAAAACCTCCTAATCAAAACTTCAATCCAGGTAATGATTCATACATAATCTGAGTTTTTGTTCATTTTGGGGTTTCTCGAGTTTTAGCTAAATAGATGATGTTTTTACGGATGAAACTTGATAATAAGCTTAGAAATAACATCTAGAACGAAAACCGCATGTTTTGATCAAAGAAAATTGTAAGATTGGCACGATCGGGTTTGCATGCAAGAACTTCGGATTTTTGGTCCAAGAACCAGGTCCTGCGCACTTACCAAGTACGCAGGAGGGAATCCCTGCGTACTTACCAAGTACGCAGGATGCAGACCCTGCGTACTTACCAAGTACGCAGGAGGAAGGCTCCTGCGCACTTGCCAAGTGCGCAAGAGCAAGTCCCTGCGCACTTACTAAGTGCGCAGGCAGCAGATAGCAGGCAGCAGGTTGGTTAAGTAAAGTCAGTAAGTTTAGAATGATTAAACCATTAAAGTCGGGGTTGGGTCTAATGTGTATTTAACTACCTAATCCAGATCGAAAGTGACGCTGTTGGACCTTTGTCTAGGACAACCTAGAGTAGCCCATCAGGTGAGTTCTATGTGCCCCCCTTCTATGTTATGTGCAAATAATTTATAAATGTTTTGGGGCTGAAGTGTATACACTAAGTGAATAAATGTAATGAATGTTAATGTGATCATACGTGGTATACAAACATATATATATACCCAAGTACAAAATGAATTATGAACAAAGAATGAATCGTATGATTATCAAGAATGAATGAAAAGAATAACATAACGTGTAAGAATGAAATCCTGCTTTATATCTATGTATATATTGCTTGCCAAGTAACAGAAAACGTTATGGACGCTTCAATGATAACGGCTACTTCGGTAGACGGACGACCACTTGACTATTATGCAGCCAGAAAAAGTAAGTCTAGAAAGGTAGACTAAATAAAGGCCACTACGGTGGAGTAAGGCGCTAAATCAATATTCGGCTGTATAATTAGTTTAAGTGGGAAACGGATGCCTTATGGCAGACGGGCGAAATACGGCCTACGACGGTAGGACGGTTGTAAGATTACGGACGGACACAAGTTGCCGGACGGTTGTAAGAATGAAAAATACGGACGGACACTAGTTGCCGGACGGTTGTAAGAATAGGCGGACCATGACGATGGACCGTGGCGCTTGTCTTTGTGGCATTCGCAAATAAATGACGAGTTGATCACCCATGAATGAAAAGAAAAGAAAAGAAAAGAAAAGAAAATGGTGAATGCATATATATGTAGTCACAAAGAAAGATGAAAGAAAAGCAAAAGTTATGAAAGTAAATGAGACAAATGATGAGAATATGTATTTGCGAAGAATGATAAAAGAAAAGCAATTCAAGTCAATGTGTATTTATATAAATGTATATATAATTATGCATACTTATAAAGAAAAGAATGTTTATACCTAATTGTATTAAACTAGAACTCACCAGCGTTAGCTGACTTTTAGTATACATTTCAGGTAAAGGAAGAAAAGGTCGTGCGATGGCGTGAAGGTTATCCGGCACGAGACTGACATCCCGGTTTTGTTTTATATGTCTTAGAACAATGTTATGATTTATTTGTAAAGACTTCCGCTGTTATGATTATGTAATTGAATGATAATTGTTTAAAATTTAAGTTCAGTATTTATGACTATGTTTATGAGTAAATCCAACAAGTGAGGTTACCCGGTTTTGGGGCCTTACACAATCCAAGGCCTACAGAGTATTCAACTCTAGAACAAGAATCTTGGAAGAATCAACCAATGTGGAATGTAGGGAACACATTGCATGTGAACAGGGAAAAGGCTCAGACTGGCTCTTTGATATAGACTCCTTCACACAAATATTTGAGCCTCTCATCTTCCCAAATATGGAGTCTACCTCTTCCAAAGCACCAACTTCCACATCTTCCACTGACTACATACTGGAGTTGACTAGTCCCTCTATAAGACTAAAAAGGCCATCTATTGATCCTCCATCTGTTGTGGAAGCTATTGAAGCTAGTGAAGCCAGAACCAGCCTCTCAAAAGTCACCAACAGTAGCCTCTCTGAGAATGAAAATCAGAATGAACTTCAAGACACATCTGTAAATGATGTAGAGGCATCTGCTGCAGATGTTACTAATGCTACTGCTAATAATGTTGATGCTGCTGCTGATATTGAAGACTCTTTGTCACACCCCAACCGACGGCGGAATACGTCGGGGCGGGACACGTAGATTGTTCACAGCTCATGGTTTACTAACGTTTGAATAATTATCAATCACATTTCATTTCAATTCAAGTGACACCAACATTCAATCCAACAACTCAACAAAGTAGATTACAAAAGATAAATTGTTCAAATTAATACTAGGCCAGATCCTAAGTGTAGCAAGACTTGAAGCACCTCAAACATTAGTACCTGAAACATGGTTAAAACAAAGTCAACTAGAAAGTTGGTGAGAATACATAGGTTTTCGTGTCATGTAATAGAATATAGTGTTGTGTGCATACAATTCATACAAACATGGCAATTAAGGCATTTATGGAGAGATACCATCGTGTGACCTAAGTATACAATCAAACCTTTGTAACTAGCATGCAAAACAAAAGCGTGTTGGCAGTAACAGTCACCCTACCTGGGTGGGTTTGTCAGACTCAATAGATCTATCACTGTTTACTGTAGGCTATAAAATAGTTAATGATTGCACGTGAATAGCAAAATGCGTGTTGGTCTACACACCTAGTACTCAAGCACAAAGCTCAAAATTGTAACACATGATTGTAGGGTGGAATTGTATTTTGTGTAGTTTGTAAACATAATAAATAGAACGCATGTTCCACCCCAAAAGTTTGTAAATAGAGTAAAAGAGGGGCTATGTAACTCACCTGAATCAAAGGTGTAGCTAGCACGAGAGTCTAAATGGCAAAGTGATCCTTGAAAGCTCACAACGTTAACCTAGTGTGTAATGTGCATGGATATGAATTAATAATGTGTCTAAGAGTAGGTCTAGGGTTTTAATGGATGTGAGTACTGAGAATTGTACAATGAGTTCATGTCATAAAAGGTTTGTGTTTTGTATTTTGAATAATTGATTTAGGGTTTGGTTTGGGTTGGATACTAAATAAATCAAATAATTATTATTTATTTATTTAGTTTAGAAAAATAGTGTGGATATTATATTTATTTAAATATGATTTAAATAAGTGATGCTCTTATTTATTCATAAAAGCGTGTGTTCTATAGTAAACGTAAATTAAATAAATAATTTTTACTTAATTTATTTATTTATGAAGGTGTGTAAATAATACTTATGTATAAAATTTAACAAACATACATTTAGCTTTTTAATGTAGATTATAATAAACAAATGTTTTTAGTTGGAAATTACTTTCCTTTAATTAGTTAAATAACTAAATTTTTGTTTTAAACATTTAATATAAAATTTTAACAATGGAATTCATAAAAAAAAATTAGTTTATATTGAAAATTAACAAAACTTGGTTTTATTCTGTTAAAATATTGTGAGATTTTATAAAATAATTTTTATAAATTTTTCCGAAGCTTGAAAACGGTTTTAAAAAAAATAAACAGGCCGCCGGGATCGAACCCGGGCCTGCGCTGAGTGGCTGGGCGGACGAAACCACTGGACCAGAGCCTGTTATTGGTAATTATGCGGGTTGGGTTTGTTATTAGCAAAGGAAGACAGGGAGCCGGTCCTCGCTTAGGCAATGCGCAAAAAAAGTCCGGCCGGATGTGTGGCTATGGGTTTCGAACCCACGCCACCGGGTCTAGTGGTGCAGTGGCTTACCATCTAGACCGGGTGGTTTCGCTGGGTTTAGAGGGTCTCGTTTATTTAAATAGGATACGCGAATCAAACCCTTCCCCCAAATCGTATTCTCTCTAAACAGAAACAAGAACCCTAGATTACCGATTGGTTCCGATTTGTTTTGTTAATATAAATTGGTAAAGGGCTATTGAAATATATGCAAAAACGAAGCGAATGACCTAGCTCTTACTTGGATTGATGCGGGGACGAGTGAGGACGACAGGAACACAGGTCCGACTGTTCTTGAGGCTCGACAGGAATCCAGAGGTGTAATGGGGTTCAATTGAGAGTTGGGAGGGTTTGAGTAATCGTATACGAGAGTGAGAGATGGATTTAATTTGGTTAATTCCCTTCGTATAAACCAATTCGAATTTCAAATTGACCGTAATAGTCGCGGAGACTGTTTACGCGTTAATCCATCGAATTAGGGATGAATCGGGTCATGTTAGGGACTGGATACAGGAGGAATTGGTTTGTGCGTGACTTTCGGGATTGAGGACGCGTTGATCTCACGAATTGATTGCAAATTAATACGGGTTTGACTTTGAGAGAGTCAAACACAAATGAATTCGGTTTAGACCGCTCAATCCATCGGATTGCAGTTTCCAAATGGGCCTGTGGATGGTATTTGATCAAATGCTCGTGCATGAGAAGTCCAATTACACAGTTTGGATCGGTGTGGGCTTGAATTGATTGATCCTTAGACCGTTTTGACTTTATAAAGTCAAAATTGGTCAATGTGTCTTGGGTGAGGGTCCAATTTGAGAGAGAGGGATCAATTTCAGGGGGGAGTTTCAAATCGAGAGTTCACATGGTTAGGGATTTAAAACCAAGAGTTTTAACATACATCTATTTAATATACATACATATACATACTTATAAAAAAAAAAATTTAGATAACTTATGAAACTATACAGGTTTTAAATTCTTGAACATGGGAAGGTATGAATACATTTTCGTAGCCACTATATATATATATATACATAATTACACAAACATGCGTTATAGAAATCTATATTTGTAAACGTAAGGTTTAAATTTTGAATAGAGATATTAACTAAAATAATGATTCATGTGGCATAATGTGCTTGAAAAATTATAGGTTTTAAAAGTTGTGTTATTATTGAAATAACTAGAATAAAATAGGGCCGGAAAATCATGGATGTTACAGTATCCCCATGTTGAGGGAATTTCGTCTCGAAATTTAGATAGTGGAGTCAATTGAATAAAGAAAGGGGTAGGCACGGATGATGATAGAGGACTTAGTTTCGAAGAGATTTGAGGAGAAAATTGTCTAAGAATCATTTTGGACTTTAAAGGTGAAATATATTACTTGGGATGGATCTGATGGGAATTTGATAATTAGGGTTTGTTTAAGGTGTAGTCTAATATGCCCAAGAATTGTCAGTGGATAAGAGATTTCACAAACATTGGTCGATGTCAAAATAACATACAACTTTACGTGACATGAGTAACGCTACTTTTGACAATATGACAAGAACACTTATATATAGGAAGTACCAGCGGCGTATCCACCATGCCCTTATCGTATCACATTAGTTTCGTTACTATATATCACGATAGGTTTTATGTCATAACACACGACAAAATTTACTATATTTCCCATGCGCTGATTTTTATAATTACGTGTGCACCCGTAATTACTTGAATCATCGCATGGTCCGTATAGGTCCTTCCGTTGTGTGCGGGTCAAGAGGGGGCACAAAATCACTTAGCTCATATCTATTGTTTTCACGTATGAATTGCTAATAACTGTGTCCCTAGTCTGGTCAAATAGTAATTAAAGAGTAATAAGGCAGTATAACCTAAAGTTCCATAGTTTACTCGTGTTTGAACAAGAATACGTCAAACACCGAGTTGTTTCAAAGTGTTTCAGTTTCCTCGTGTTTGAACAAGAATACGTCAAACCCCGAGTAGCTTCAATGTTTTATGGTTTTCAAGTTTGGTGAACAAAGTGTATGACCATGTTTCATGTATATTGTGATCAATCAATTGCAACCACTGTAAGCAACTTAGTTTCATGTATAGTGTAAACACATAAATCTCATGTATGACCGAGTGTTGTGTAGTTAGTAATCAAATAGGTTTCATGTGTAACGTGAACAGCTTAGCATCATGAATCTTGTAAAATCAACTAAATTTGTATTGTAAGTAATGAAGCAACATGTGTATCGCAAGCAATGAATTTCATGTATGGTGTTAACAACTTTGTACCACGTATTTGTAAACCAATAATCTTTCATGTGTAATGTCAGTAATATAATATCATGTACCTTATAACCAAATAAGTTTCATGTTCAATGTGGTCAATCAAGTATTTTGCATCAAACAAACGATTGTTATGTATTGTGTGATCATTTTGGTATACGTATATTACAAACAGTTATGTTTCATGTATTACATAATTAATCTAGTAGAACGTGTATTTCAGAATAATCGAATTTCAAGTATCATGTAATCAGTGTAGCCTTGGGTATATTGGAAATTACTAAGTTTCATGTATCATGTGATCGTGTTGTGTACATTGTAAATGTGCATATGTAAGTTATTGAGTTTCATGTGTGGCATATGCTAACGAGTTTTGTATGTGAACAAGTGTTGCGGAGAAGCGTGTTGTTTGGCGTTTAGGTAAAATGTGGTAGTTAAGTTCTAGCTCCTTAAATCTCGTTGAGGTTGATGGGGATGGTTTACGTCTACGCGGTATGGATCGTCTCTTGAAGCGGCAAGTGAAAGGTAACGAGGGGTTTTTGAAAACACACAGGGAAAATATGTTTACAAATAACTGATCTTTGTTTGAAAATAGGAAATTGTAAATTGTTCTTGTTTGTAGATATATATAAAGTAATGAAACTATTGAGTTAAATAATCTAAATAATTAGACAATTTATAGGGAAACCTTTTTATTAAAATTTTCAATTATTATAAGGAGAATATTTTTAGGAGGAATTAATGGCTAAACGAGTAGTTGTATATTAATTTAGCCATGGTTTTAGAAATAATTACTTTAATGGGGGGAAAATCATAATTATTTATCAATTCGAAATAATGTTTTTATAAAATGGGTTGTATTAAGTTTCCTTGTAAAGTGAAAATGTTTATAGGAAATTTATATTTCTGATACTCTTTTAAAAGTTTGATAAACGTTTAGTTTGAAAATAACGAGGTTGTTTAAATCTAATATGATGATTTGTTTACGAAGGAGATTGCCGGTAGTATACTAAATCGTGGTGAATGAAGAAGGTGATTCTTGGAGAATCTTGATGGAAATATGATGGGTGTGATGCACACTCAACATGTCAAATCAATGAGTAATAACTTTAGAGTTGGAAAATATAAAATTTATTAAATGCTGAAATGTTAAACATTATTCAAAACTTAGGGAAATGGTTCTCAAACTGAAAACTTTAGGACGATAAATATAAATTTCTGCTAACGTCTCTGGTAGCTTTCCACTAGAAGGAAGATAATCACCAAGACGAGCACTGCTATGGTTGCTCGGGTAGTCGATCTGTCTTCAGCTCTAGCCGTTTCCGTGCGATTCTCCAGTATTTCTTTTTCGAGGATAGAGATTAACTCCTTTTGGTACCCTAGTTGGTTTGCTAGACTATCCATTCTTTGTCCTTGCAAGTCGTGCCTTATCTCATGCTCCATCCTTTGCCTCTCGAACTCTAAGGTCCTCACATATTGGTGAACATCATCGATTGGAATTCCCATAGCACTAGTAGGTGCCGTGGTACGCCTTGCCCAAGGGTTAGGATGATACGGGTCGGGCACCATATACGGGTCTCTTAATGGGGGTGATCTAGATGTTCGAAGTCTTGGGCCGGTGTTCCTAGTCCAATCTGCCCTTACATCAAACCTTGGCCTGGCATCTGGGGGTGGTGGTGACCGATACACGGGTGACCTGATGTCTTCTTCCCAATCGGACTCTGCTCCGGGACGGTATCCCGGGGAGGAAGGAGAGTAAGAGTCCATGTCTAGCACAGAAACAATGAAAAGGTTGTAAGTGATAATGAAATACTGAGTGTTAAATATAGGAGTTCTCATAGGTTTAGAGTTTGACTAGTCATAACACCGAGTCTTCACAATAGTATTTTAGAAATACACTTGACCTATAAGCAATGCATCCCTGAGGAGAATTCCCAGGAAAGAGGGGTGGGTCACTAAGACACACTTAAGTACCCTGTCTTTCCTTAGCCAGAATCCCTCATGGGCCTACACACTCTTCCAGCCATCATGTATTAACAACACTATTGTTAGGCTCGTGGTCATGATGAGAATTGTTATGAACTGGGCTTTGAGGCCCGAAAGTGAGGCTCATATATTGCAGCAGGCTCTTCTTCTTAGAGGGTAAGTGGACTTCTTGTTTATTATTAATGGTCATTAGGCCCAATAGTTTAGGTTTAGATCACCAGAGGTGGTGACATTATATGTGTGAATTTAAGGGTGTATGAAAAGTTAAGTGTGTATACGTGTGTGTTAAAACTTAGGATAGAACTTAATGAAACACATAGGTAGCATGTAGATAATAATGAGTGTAAGCACAAAAGTTATCAAGTAGTGTGACACATAAGTCATCATGCATTGCATCATGTAGTGTAATTACCTATGATAGCATATAGAAATATTTATACAAGAATTAATCATGTAACATGTAGTAGCATGGCATTGTATGGGTGTCCTAAGGTTATAGTCTAGGTCAAGAGTGTCTAATAACCTAATTCACTATAACCAAGGCTCTGATACCAATCTGTCACACCCCAACCGACGGCGGAATACGTCGGGGCGGGACACGTAGATTGTTCACAGCTCATGGTTTACTAACGTTTGAATAATTATCAATCACATTTCATTTCAATTCAAGTGACACCAACATTCAATCCAACAACTCAACAAAGTAGATTACAAAAGATAAATTGTTCAAATTAATACTAGGCCAGATCCTAAGTGTAGCAAGACTTGAAGCACCTCAAACATTAGTACCTGAAACATGGTTAAAACAAAGTCAACTAGAAAGTTGGTGAGAATACATAGGTTTTCGTGTCATGTAATAGAATATAGTGTTGTGTGCATACAATTCATACAAACATGGCAATTAAGGCATTTATGGAGAGATACCATCGTGTGACCTAAGTATACAATCAAACCTTTGTAACTAGCATGCAAAACAAAAGCGTGTTGGCAGTAACAGTCACCCTACCTGGGTGGGTTTGTCAGACTCAATAGATCTATCACTGTTTACTGTAGGCTATAAAATAGTTAATGATTGCACGTGAATAGCAAAATGCGTGTTGGTCTACACACCTAGTACTCAAGCACAAAGCTCAAAATTGTAACACATGATTGTAGGGTGGAATTGTATTTTGTGTAGTTTGTAAACATAATAAATAGAACGCATGTTCCACCCCAAAAGTTTGTAAATAGAGTAAAAGAGGGGCTATGTAACTCACCTGAATCAAAGGTGTAGCTAGCACGAGAGTCTAAATGGCAAAGTGATCCTTGAAAGCTCACAACGTTAACCTAGTGTGTAATGTGCATGGATATGAATTAATAATGTGTCTAAGAGTAGGTCTAGGGTTTTAATGGATGTGAGTACTGAGAATTGTACAATGAGTTCATGTCATAAAAGGTTTGTGTTTTGTATTTTGAATAATTGATTTAGGGTTTGGTTTGGGTTGGATACTAAATAAATCAAATAATTATTATTTATTTATTTAGTTTAGAAAAATAGTGTGGATATTATATTTATTTAAATATGATTTAAATAAGTGATGCTCTTATTTATTCATAAAAGCGTGTGTTCTATAGTAAACGTAAATTAAATAAATAATTTTTACTTAATTTATTTATTTATGAAGGTGTGTAAATAATACTTATGTATAAAATTTAACAAACATACATTTAGCTTTTTAATGTAGATTATAATAAACAAATGTTTTTAGTTGGAAATTACTTTCCTTTAATTAGTTAAATAACTAAATTTTTGTTTTAAACATTTAATATAAAATTTTAACAATGGAATTCATAAAAAAAAATTAGTTTATATTGAAAATTAACAAAACTTGGTTTTATTCTGTTAAAATATTGTGAGATTTTATAAAATAATTTTTATAAATTTTTCCGAAGCTTGAAAACGGTTTTAAAAAAAATAAACAGGCCGCCGGGATCGAACCCGGGCCTGCGCTGAGTGGCTGGGCGGACGAAACCACTGGACCAGAGCCTGTTATTGGTAATTATGCGGGTTGGGTTTGTTATTAGCAAAGGAAGACAGGGAGCCGGTCCTCGCTTAGGCAATGCGCAAAAAAAGTCCGGCCGGATGTGTGGCTATGGGTTTCGAACCCACGCCACCGGGTCTAGTGGTGCAGTGGCTTACCATCTAGACCGGGTGGTTTCGCTGGGTTTAGAGGGTCTCGTTTATTTAAATAGGATACGCGAATCAAACCCTTCCCCCAAATCGTATTCTCTCTAAACAGAAACAAGAACCCTAGATTACCGATTGGTTCCGATTTGTTTTGTTAATATAAATTGGTAAAGGGCTATTGAAATATATGCAAAAACGAAGCGAATGACCTAGCTCTTACTTGGATTGATGCGGGGACGAGTGAGGACGACAGGAACACAGGTCCGACTGTTCTTGAGGCTCGACAGGAATCCAGAGGTGTAATGGGGTTCAATTGAGAGTTGGGAGGGTTTGAGTAATCGTATACGAGAGTGAGAGATGGATTTAATTTGGTTAATTCCCTTCGTATAAACCAATTCGAATTTCAAATTGACCGTAATAGTCGCGGAGACTGTTTACGCGTTAATCCATCGAATTAGGGATGAATCGGGTCATGTTAGGGACTGGATACAGGAGGAATTGGTTTGTGCGTGACTTTCGGGATTGAGGACGCGTTGATCTCACGAATTGATTGCAAATTAATACGGGTTTGACTTTGAGAGAGTCAAACACAAATGAATTCGGTTTAGACCGCTCAATCCATCGGATTGCAGTTTCCAAATGGGCCTGTGGATGGTATTTGATCAAATGCTCGTGCATGAGAAGTCCAATTACACAGTTTGGATCGGTGTGGGCTTGAATTGATTGATCCTTAGACCGTTTTGACTTTATAAAGTCAAAATTGGTCAATGTGTCTTGGGTGAGGGTCCAATTTGAGAGAGAGGGATCAATTTCAGGGGGGAGTTTCAAATCGAGAGTTCACATGGTTAGGGATTTAAAACCAAGAGTTTTAACATACATCTATTTAATATACATACATATACATACTTATAAAAAAAAAAATTTAGATAACTTATGAAACTATACAGGTTTTAAATTCTTGAACATGGGAAGGTATGAATACATTTTCGTAGCCACTATATATATATATATACATAATTACACAAACATGCGTTATAGAAATCTATATTTGTAAACGTAAGGTTTAAATTTTGAATAGAGATATTAACTAAAATAATGATTCATGTGGCATAATGTGCTTGAAAAATTATAGGTTTTAAAAGTTGTGTTATTATTGAAATAACTAGAATAAAATAGGGCCGGAAAATCATGGATGTTACAGTATCCCCATGTTGAGGGAATTTCGTCTCGAAATTTAGATAGTGGAGTCAATTGAATAAAGAAAGGGGTAGGCACGGATGATGATAGAGGACTTAGTTTCGAAGAGATTTGAGGAGAAAATTGTCTAAGAATCATTTTGGACTTTAAAGGTGAAATATATTACTTGGGATGGATCTGATGGGAATTTGATAATTAGGGTTTGTTTAAGGTGTAGTCTAATATGCCCAAGAATTGTCAGTGGATAAGAGATTTCACAAACATTGGTCGATGTCAAAATAACATACAACTTTACGTGACATGAGTAACGCTACTTTTGACAATATGACAAGAACACTTATATATAGGAAGTACCAGCGGCGTATCCACCATGCCCTTATCGTATCACATTAGTTTCGTTACTATATATCACGATAGGTTTTATGTCATAACACACGACAAAATTTACTATATTTCCCATGCGCTGATTTTTATAATTACGTGTGCACCCGTAATTACTTGAATCATCGCATGGTCCGTATAGGTCCTTCCGTTGTGTGCGGGTCAAGAGGGGGCACAAAATCACTTAGCTCATATCTATTGTTTTCACGTATGAATTGCTAATAACTGTGTCCCTAGTCTGGTCAAATAGTAATTAAAGAGTAATAAGGCAGTATAACCTAAAGTTCCATAGTTTACTCGTGTTTGAACAAGAATACGTCAAACACCGAGTTGTTTCAAAGTGTTTCAGTTTCCTCGTGTTTGAACAAGAATACGTCAAACCCCGAGTAGCTTCAATGTTTTATGGTTTTCAAGTTTGGTGAACAAAGTGTATGACCATGTTTCATGTATATTGTGATCAATCAATTGCAACCACTGTAAGCAACTTAGTTTCATGTATAGTGTAAACACATAAATCTCATGTATGACCGAGTGTTGTGTAGTTAGTAATCAAATAGGTTTCATGTGTAACGTGAACAGCTTAGCATCATGAATCTTGTAAAATCAACTAAATTTGTATTGTAAGTAATGAAGCAACATGTGTATCGCAAGCAATGAATTTCATGTATGGTGTTAACAACTTTGTACCACGTATTTGTAAACCAATAATCTTTCATGTGTAATGTCAGTAATATAATATCATGTACCTTATAACCAAATAAGTTTCATGTTCAATGTGGTCAATCAAGTATTTTGCATCAAACAAACGATTGTTATGTATTGTGTGATCATTTTGGTATACGTATATTACAAACAGTTATGTTTCATGTATTACATAATTAATCTAGTAGAACGTGTATTTCAGAATAATCGAATTTCAAGTATCATGTAATCAGTGTAGCCTTGGGTATATTGGAAATTACTAAGTTTCATGTATCATGTGATCGTGTTGTGTACATTGTAAATGTGCATATGTAAGTTATTGAGTTTCATGTGTGGCATATGCTAACGAGTTTTGTATGTGAACAAGTGTTGCGGAGAAGCGTGTTGTTTGGCGTTTAGGTAAAATGTGGTAGTTAAGTTCTAGCTCCTTAAATCTCGTTGAGGTTGATGGGGATGGTTTACGTCTACGCGGTATGGATCGTCTCTTGAAGCGGCAAGTGAAAGGTAACGAGGGGTTTTTGAAAACACACAGGGAAAATATGTTTACAAATAACTGATCTTTGTTTGAAAATAGGAAATTGTAAATTGTTCTTGTTTGTAGATATATATAAAGTAATGAAACTATTGAGTTAAATAATCTAAATAATTAGACAATTTATAGGGAAACCTTTTTATTAAAATTTTCAATTATTATAAGGAGAATATTTTTAGGAGGAATTAATGGCTAAACGAGTAGTTGTATATTAATTTAGCCATGGTTTTAGAAATAATTACTTTAATGGGGGGAAAATCATAATTATTTATCAATTCGAAATAATGTTTTTATAAAATGGGTTGTATTAAGTTTCCTTGTAAAGTGAAAATGTTTATAGGAAATTTATATTTCTGATACTCTTTTAAAAGTTTGATAAACGTTTAGTTTGAAAATAACGAGGTTGTTTAAATCTAATATGATGATTTGTTTACGAAGGAGATTGCCGGTAGTATACTAAATCGTGGTGAATGAAGAAGGTGATTCTTGGAGAATCTTGATGGAAATATGATGGGTGTGATGCACACTCAACATGTCAAATCAATGAGTAATAACTTTAGAGTTGGAAAATATAAAATTTATTAAATGCTGAAATGTTAAACATTATTCAAAACTTAGGGAAATGGTTCTCAAACTGAAAACTTTAGGACGATAAATATAAATTTCTGCTAACGTCTCTGGTAGCTTTCCACTAGAAGGAAGATAATCACCAAGACGAGCACTGCTATGGTTGCTCGGGTAGTCGATCTGTCTTCAGCTCTAGCCGTTTCCGTGCGATTCTCCAGTATTTCTTTTTCGAGGATAGAGATTAACTCCTTTTGGTACCCTAGTTGGTTTGCTAGACTATCCATTCTTTGTCCTTGCAAGTCGTGCCTTATCTCATGCTCCATCCTTTGCCTCTCGAACTCTAAGGTCCTCACATATTGGTGAACATCATCGATTGGAATTCCCATAGCACTAGTAGGTGCCGTGGTACGCCTTGCCCAAGGGTTAGGATGATACGGGTCGGGCACCATATACGGGTCTCTTAATGGGGGTGATCTAGATGTTCGAAGTCTTGGGCCGGTGTTCCTAGTCCAATCTGCCCTTACATCAAACCTTGGCCTGGCATCTGGGGGTGGTGGTGACCGATACACGGGTGACCTGATGTCTTCTTCCCAATCGGACTCTGCTCCGGGACGGTATCCCGGGGAGGAAGGAGAGTAAGAGTCCATGTCTAGCACAGAAACAATGAAAAGGTTGTAAGTGATAATGAAATACTGAGTGTTAAATATAGGAGTTCTCATAGGTTTAGAGTTTGACTAGTCATAACACCGAGTCTTCACAATAGTATTTTAGAAATACACTTGACCTATAAGCAATGCATCCCTGAGGAGAATTCCCAGGAAAGAGGGGTGGGTCACTAAGACACACTTAAGTACCCTGTCTTTCCTTAGCCAGAATCCCTCATGGGCCTACACACTCTTCCAGCCATCATGTATTAACAACACTATTGTTAGGCTCGTGGTCATGATGAGAATTGTTATGAACTGGGCTTTGAGGCCCGAAAGTGAGGCTCATATATTGCAGCAGGCTCTTCTTCTTAGAGGGTAAGTGGACTTCTTGTTTATTATTAATGGTCATTAGGCCCAATAGTTTAGGTTTAGATCACCAGAGGTGGTGACATTATATGTGTGAATTTAAGGGTGTATGAAAAGTTAAGTGTGTATACGTGTGTGTTAAAACTTAGGATAGAACTTAATGAAACACATAGGTAGCATGTAGATAATAATGAGTGTAAGCACAAAAGTTATCAAGTAGTGTGACACATAAGTCATCATGCATTGCATCATGTAGTGTAATTACCTATGATAGCATATAGAAATATTTATACAAGAATTAATCATGTAACATGTAGTAGCATGGCATTGTATGGGTGTCCTAAGGTTATAGTCTAGGTCAAGAGTGTCTAATAACCTAATTCACTATAACCAAGGCTCTGATACCAATCTGTCACACCCCAACCGACGGCGGAATACGTCGGGGCGGGACACGTAGATTGTTCACAGCTCATGGTTTACTAACGTTTGAATAATTATCAATCACATTTCATTTCAATTCAAGTGACACCAACATTCAATCCAACAACTCAACAAAGTAGATTACAAAAGATAAATTGTTCAAATTAATACTAGGCCAGATCCTAAGTGTAGCAAGACTTGAAGCACCTCAAACATTAGTACCTGAAACATGGTTAAAACAAAGTCAACTAGAAAGTTGGTGAGAATACATAGGTTTTCGTGTCATGTAATAGAATATAGTGTTGTGTGCATACAATTCATACAAACATGGCAATTAAGGCATTTATGGAGAGATACCATCGTGTGACCTAAGTATACAATCAAACCTTTGTAACTAGCATGCAAAACAAAAGCGTGTTGGCAGTAACAGTCACCCTACCTGGGTGGGTTTGTCAGACTCAATAGATCTATCACTGTTTACTGTAGGCTATAAAATAGTTAATGATTGCACGTGAATAGCAAAATGCGTGTTGGTCTACACACCTAGTACTCAAGCACAAAGCTCAAAATTGTAACACATGATTGTAGGGTGGAATTGTATTTTGTGTAGTTTGTAAACATAATAAATAGAACGCATGTTCCACCCCAAAAGTTTGTAAATAGAGTAAAAGAGGGGCTATGTAACTCACCTGAATCAAAGGTGTAGCTAGCACGAGAGTCTAAATGGCAAAGTGATCCTTGAAAGCTCACAACGTTAACCTAGTGTGTAATGTGCATGGATATGAATTAATAATGTGTCTAAGAGTAGGTCTAGGGTTTTAATGGATGTGAGTACTGAGAATTGTACAATGAGTTCATGTCATAAAAGGTTTGTGTTTTGTATTTTGAATAATTGATTTAGGGTTTGGTTTGGGTTGGATACTAAATAAATCAAATAATTATTATTTATTTATTTAGTTTAGAAAAATAGTGTGGATATTATATTTATTTAAATATGATTTAAATAAGTGATGCTCTTATTTATTCATAAAAGCGTGTGTTCTATAGTAAACGTAAATTAAATAAATAATTTTTACTTAATTTATTTATTTATGAAGGTGTGTAAATAATACTTATGTATAAAATTTAACAAACATACATTTAGCTTTTTAATGTAGATTATAATAAACAAATGTTTTTAGTTGGAAATTACTTTCCTTTAATTAGTTAAATAACTAAATTTTTGTTTTAAACATTTAATATAAAATTTTAACAATGGAATTCATAAAAAAAAATTAGTTTATATTGAAAATTAACAAAACTTGGTTTTATTCTGTTAAAATATTGTGAGATTTTATAAAATAATTTTTATAAATTTTTCCGAAGCTTGAAAACGGTTTTAAAAAAAATAAACAGGCCGCCGGGATCGAACCCGGGCCTGCGCTGAGTGGCTGGGCGGACGAAACCACTGGACCAGAGCCTGTTATTGGTAATTATGCGGGTTGGGTTTGTTATTAGCAAAGGAAGACAGGGAGCCGGTCCTCGCTTAGGCAATGCGCAAAAAAAGTCCGGCCGGATGTGTGGCTATGGGTTTCGAACCCACGCCACCGGGTCTAGTGGTGCAGTGGCTTACCATCTAGACCGGGTGGTTTCGCTGGGTTTAGAGGGTCTCGTTTATTTAAATAGGATACGCGAATCAAACCCTTCCCCCAAATCGTATTCTCTCTAAACAGAAACAAGAACCCTAGATTACCGATTGGTTCCGATTTGTTTTGTTAATATAAATTGGTAAAGGGCTATTGAAATATATGCAAAAACGAAGCGAATGACCTAGCTCTTACTTGGATTGATGCGGGGACGAGTGAGGACGACAGGAACACAGGTCCGACTGTTCTTGAGGCTCGACAGGAATCCAGAGGTGTAATGGGGTTCAATTGAGAGTTGGGAGGGTTTGAGTAATCGTATACGAGAGTGAGAGATGGATTTAATTTGGTTAATTCCCTTCGTATAAACCAATTCGAATTTCAAATTGACCGTAATAGTCGCGGAGACTGTTTACGCGTTAATCCATCGAATTAGGGATGAATCGGGTCATGTTAGGGACTGGATACAGGAGGAATTGGTTTGTGCGTGACTTTCGGGATTGAGGACGCGTTGATCTCACGAATTGATTGCAAATTAATACGGGTTTGACTTTGAGAGAGTCAAACACAAATGAATTCGGTTTAGACCGCTCAATCCATCGGATTGCAGTTTCCAAATGGGCCTGTGGATGGTATTTGATCAAATGCTCGTGCATGAGAAGTCCAATTACACAGTTTGGATCGGTGTGGGCTTGAATTGATTGATCCTTAGACCGTTTTGACTTTATAAAGTCAAAATTGGTCAATGTGTCTTGGGTGAGGGTCCAATTTGAGAGAGAGGGATCAATTTCAGGGGGGAGTTTCAAATCGAGAGTTCACATGGTTAGGGATTTAAAACCAAGAGTTTTAACATACATCTATTTAATATACATACATATACATACTTATAAAAAAAAAAATTTAGATAACTTATGAAACTATACAGGTTTTAAATTCTTGAACATGGGAAGGTATGAATACATTTTCGTAGCCACTATATATATATATATACATAATTACACAAACATGCGTTATAGAAATCTATATTTGTAAACGTAAGGTTTAAATTTTGAATAGAGATATTAACTAAAATAATGATTCATGTGGCATAATGTGCTTGAAAAATTATAGGTTTTAAAAGTTGTGTTATTATTGAAATAACTAGAATAAAATAGGGCCGGAAAATCATGGATGTTACAGTATCCCCATGTTGAGGGAATTTCGTCTCGAAATTTAGATAGTGGAGTCAATTGAATAAAGAAAGGGGTAGGCACGGATGATGATAGAGGACTTAGTTTCGAAGAGATTTGAGGAGAAAATTGTCTAAGAATCATTTTGGACTTTAAAGGTGAAATATATTACTTGGGATGGATCTGATGGGAATTTGATAATTAGGGTTTGTTTAAGGTGTAGTCTAATATGCCCAAGAATTGTCAGTGGATAAGAGATTTCACAAACATTGGTCGATGTCAAAATAACATACAACTTTACGTGACATGAGTAACGCTACTTTTGACAATATGACAAGAACACTTATATATAGGAAGTACCAGCGGCGTATCCACCATGCCCTTATCGTATCACATTAGTTTCGTTACTATATATCACGATAGGTTTTATGTCATAACACACGACAAAATTTACTATATTTCCCATGCGCTGATTTTTATAATTACGTGTGCACCCGTAATTACTTGAATCATCGCATGGTCCGTATAGGTCCTTCCGTTGTGTGCGGGTCAAGAGGGGGCACAAAATCACTTAGCTCATATCTATTGTTTTCACGTATGAATTGCTAATAACTGTGTCCCTAGTCTGGTCAAATAGTAATTAAAGAGTAATAAGGCAGTATAACCTAAAGTTCCATAGTTTACTCGTGTTTGAACAAGAATACGTCAAACACCGAGTTGTTTCAAAGTGTTTCAGTTTCCTCGTGTTTGAACAAGAATACGTCAAACCCCGAGTAGCTTCAATGTTTTATGGTTTTCAAGTTTGGTGAACAAAGTGTATGACCATGTTTCATGTATATTGTGATCAATCAATTGCAACCACTGTAAGCAACTTAGTTTCATGTATAGTGTAAACACATAAATCTCATGTATGACCGAGTGTTGTGTAGTTAGTAATCAAATAGGTTTCATGTGTAACGTGAACAGCTTAGCATCATGAATCTTGTAAAATCAACTAAATTTGTATTGTAAGTAATGAAGCAACATGTGTATCGCAAGCAATGAATTTCATGTATGGTGTTAACAACTTTGTACCACGTATTTGTAAACCAATAATCTTTCATGTGTAATGTCAGTAATATAATATCATGTACCTTATAACCAAATAAGTTTCATGTTCAATGTGGTCAATCAAGTATTTTGCATCAAACAAACGATTGTTATGTATTGTGTGATCATTTTGGTATACGTATATTACAAACAGTTATGTTTCATGTATTACATAATTAATCTAGTAGAACGTGTATTTCAGAATAATCGAATTTCAAGTATCATGTAATCAGTGTAGCCTTGGGTATATTGGAAATTACTAAGTTTCATGTATCATGTGATCGTGTTGTGTACATTGTAAATGTGCATATGTAAGTTATTGAGTTTCATGTGTGGCATATGCTAACGAGTTTTGTATGTGAACAAGTGTTGCGGAGAAGCGTGTTGTTTGGCGTTTAGGTAAAATGTGGTAGTTAAGTTCTAGCTCCTTAAATCTCGTTGAGGTTGATGGGGATGGTTTACGTCTACGCGGTATGGATCGTCTCTTGAAGCGGCAAGTGAAAGGTAACGAGGGGTTTTTGAAAACACACAGGGAAAATATGTTTACAAATAACTGATCTTTGTTTGAAAATAGGAAATTGTAAATTGTTCTTGTTTGTAGATATATATAAAGTAATGAAACTATTGAGTTAAATAATCTAAATAATTAGACAATTTATAGGGAAACCTTTTTATTAAAATTTTCAATTATTATAAGGAGAATATTTTTAGGAGGAATTAATGGCTAAACGAGTAGTTGTATATTAATTTAGCCATGGTTTTAGAAATAATTACTTTAATGGGGGGAAAATCATAATTATTTATCAATTCGAAATAATGTTTTTATAAAATGGGTTGTATTAAGTTTCCTTGTAAAGTGAAAATGTTTATAGGAAATTTATATTTCTGATACTCTTTTAAAAGTTTGATAAACGTTTAGTTTGAAAATAACGAGGTTGTTTAAATCTAATATGATGATTTGTTTACGAAGGAGATTGCCGGTAGTATACTAAATCGTGGTGAATGAAGAAGGTGATTCTTGGAGAATCTTGATGGAAATATGATGGGTGTGATGCACACTCAACATGTCAAATCAATGAGTAATAACTTTAGAGTTGGAAAATATAAAATTTATTAAATGCTGAAATGTTAAACATTATTCAAAACTTAGGGAAATGGTTCTCAAACTGAAAACTTTAGGACGATAAATATAAATTTCTGCTAACGTCTCTGGTAGCTTTCCACTAGAAGGAAGATAATCACCAAGACGAGCACTGCTATGGTTGCTCGGGTAGTCGATCTGTCTTCAGCTCTAGCCGTTTCCGTGCGATTCTCCAGTATTTCTTTTTCGAGGATAGAGATTAACTCCTTTTGGTACCCTAGTTGGTTTGCTAGACTATCCATTCTTTGTCCTTGCAAGTCGTGCCTTATCTCATGCTCCATCCTTTGCCTCTCGAACTCTAAGGTCCTCACATATTGGTGAACATCATCGATTGGAATTCCCATAGCACTAGTAGGTGCCGTGGTACGCCTTGCCCAAGGGTTAGGATGATACGGGTCGGGCACCATATACGGGTCTCTTAATGGGGGTGATCTAGATGTTCGAAGTCTTGGGCCGGTGTTCCTAGTCCAATCTGCCCTTACATCAAACCCTGGCCTGGCATCTGGGGGTGGTGGTGACCGATACACGGGTGACCTGATGTCTTCTTCCCAATCGGACTCTGCTCCGGGACGGTATCCCGGGGAGGAAGGAGAGTAAGAGTCCATGTCTAGCACAGAAACAATGAAAAGGTTGTAAGTGATAATGAAATACTGAGTGTTAAATATAGGAGTTCTCATAGGTTTAGAGTTTGACTAGTCATAACACCGAGTCTTCACAATAGTATTTTAGAAATACACTTGACCTATAAGCAATGCATCCCTGAGGAGAATTCCCAGGAAAGAGGGGTGGGTCACTAAGACACACTTAAGTACCCTGTCTTTCCTTAGCCAGAATCCCTCATGGGCCTACACACTCTTCCAGCCATCATGTATTAACAACACTATTGTTAGGCTCGTGGTCATGATGAGAATTGTTATGAACTGGGCTTTGAGGCCCGAAAGTGAGGCTCATATATTGCAGCAGGCTCTTCTTCTTAGAGGGTAAGTGGACTTCTTGTTTATTATTAATGGTCATTAGGCCCAATAGTTTAGGTTTAGATCACCAGAGGTGGTGACATTATATGTGTGAATTTAAGGGTGTATGAAAAGTTAAGTGTGTATACGTGTGTGTTAAAACTTAGGATAGAACTTAATGAAACACATAGGTAGCATGTAGATAATAATGAGTGTAAGCACAAAAGTTATCAAGTAGTGTGACACATAAGTCATCATGCATTGCATCATGTAGTGTAATTACCTATGATAGCATATAGAAATATTTATACAAGAATTAATCATGTAACATGTAGTAGCATGGCATTGTATGGGTGTCCTAAGGTTATAGTCTAGGTCAAGAGTGTCTAATAACCTAATTCACTATAACCAAGGCTCTGATACCAATCTGTCACACCCCAACCGACGGCGGAATACGTCGGGGCGGGACACGTAGATTGTTCACAGCTCATGGTTTACTAACGTTTGAATAATTATCAATCACATTTCATTTCAATTCAAGTGACACCAACATTCAATCCAACAACTCAACAAAGTAGATTACAAAAGATAAATTGTTCAAATTAATACTAGGCCAGATCCTAAGTGTAGCAAGACTTGAAGCACCTCAAACATTAGTACCTGAAACATGGTTAAAACAAAGTCAACTAGAAAGTTGGTGAGAATACATAGGTTTTCGTGTCATGTAATAGAATATAGTGTTGTGTGCATACAATTCATACAAACATGGCAATTAAGGCATTTATGGAGAGATACCATCGTGTGACCTAAGTATACAATCAAACCTTTGTAACTAGCATGCAAAACAAAAGCGTGTTGGCAGTAACAGTCACCCTACCTGGGTGGGTTTGTCAGACTCAATAGATCTATCACTGTTTACTGTAGGCTATAAAATAGTTAATGATTGCACGTGAATAGCAAAATGCGTGTTGGTCTACACACCTAGTACTCAAGCACAAAGCTCAAAATTGTAACACATGATTGTAGGGTGGAATTGTATTTTGTGTAGTTTGTAAACATAATAAATAGAACGCATGTTCCACCCCAAAAGTTTGTAAATAGAGTAAAAGAGGGGCTATGTAACTCACCTGAATCAAAGGTGTAGCTAGCACGAGAGTCTAAATGGCAAAGTGATCCTTGAAAGCTCACAACGTTAACCTAGTGTGTAATGTGCATGGATATGAATTAATAATGTGTCTAAGAGTAGGTCTAGGGTTTTAATGGATGTGAGTACTGAGAATTGTACAATGAGTTCATGTCATAAAAGGTTTGTGTTTTGTATTTTGAATAATTGATTTAGGGTTTGGTTTGGGTTGGATACTAAATAAATCAAATAATTATTATTTATTTATTTAGTTTAGAAAAATAGTGTGGATATTATATTTATTTAAATATGATTTAAATAAGTGATGCTCTTATTTATTCATAAAAGCGTGTGTTCTATAGTAAACGTAAATTAAATAAATAATTTTTACTTAATTTATTTATTTATGAAGGTGTGTAAATAATACTTATGTATAAAATTTAACAAACATACATTTAGCTTTTTAATGTAGATTATAATAAACAAATGTTTTTAGTTGGAAATTACTTTCCTTTAATTAGTTAAATAACTAAATTTTTGTTTTAAACATTTAATATAAAATTTTAACAATGGAATTCATAAAAAAAAATTAGTTTATATTGAAAATTAACAAAACTTGGTTTTATTCTGTTAAAATATTGTGAGATTTTATAAAATAATTTTTATAAATTTTTCCGAAGCTTGAAAACGGTTTTAAAAAAAATAAACAGGCCGCCGGGATCGAACCCGGGCCTGCGCTGAGTGGCTGGGCGGACGAAACCACTGGACCAGAGCCTGTTATTGGTAATTATGCGGGTTGGGTTTGTTATTAGCAAAGGAAGACAGGGAGCCGGTCCTCGCTTAGGCAATGCGCAAAAAAAGTCCGGCCGGATGTGTGGCTATGGGTTTCGAACCCACGCCACCGGGTCTAGTGGTGCAGTGGCTTACCATCTAGACCGGGTGGTTTCGCTGGGTTTAGAGGGTCTCGTTTATTTAAATAGGATACGCGAATCAAACCCTTCCCCCAAATCGTATTCTCTCTAAACAGAAACAAGAACCCTAGATTACCGATTGGTTCCGATTTGTTTTGTTAATATAAATTGGTAAAGGGCTATTGAAATATATGCAAAAACGAAGCGAATGACCTAGCTCTTACTTGGATTGATGCGGGGACGAGTGAGGACGACAGGAACACAGGTCCGACTGTTCTTGAGGCTCGACAGGAATCCAGAGGTGTAATGGGGTTCAATTGAGAGTTGGGAGGGTTTGAGTAATCGTATACGAGAGTGAGAGATGGATTTAATTTGGTTAATTCCCTTCGTATAAACCAATTCGAATTTCAAATTGACCGTAATAGTCGCGGAGACTGTTTACGCGTTAATCCATCGAATTAGGGATGAATCGGGTCATGTTAGGGACTGGATACAGGAGGAATTGGTTTGTGCGTGACTTTCGGGATTGAGGACGCGTTGATCTCACGAATTGATTGCAAATTAATACGGGTTTGACTTTGAGAGAGTCAAACACAATTGAATTCGGTTTAGACCGCTCAATCCATCGGATTGCAGTTTCCAAATGGGCCTGTGGATGGTATTTGATCAAATGCTCGTGCATGAGAAGTCCAATTACACAGTTTGGATCGGTGTGGGCTTGAATTGATTGATCCTTAGACCGTTTTGACTTTATAAAGTCAAAATTGGTCAATGTGTCTTGGGTGAGGGTCCAATTTGAGAGAGAGGGATCAATTTCAGGGGGGAGTTTCAAATCGAGAGTTCACATGGTTAGGGATTTAAAACCAAGAGTTTTAACATACATCTATTTAATATACATACATATACATACTTATAAAAAAAAAAAATTTAGATAACTTATGAAACTATACAGGTTTTAAATTCTTGAACATGGGAAGGTATGAATACATTTTCGTAGCCACTATATATATATATATACATAATTACACAAACATGCGTTATAGAAATCTATATTTGTAAACGTAAGGTTTAAATTTTGAATAGAGATATTAACTAAAATAATGATTCATGTGGCATAATGTGCTTGAAAAATTATAGGTTTTAAATGTTGTGTTATTATTGAAATAACTAGAATAAAATAGGGCCGGAAAATCATGGATGTTACACTCTTCCACCATGAATGAAGAGTTTCCTGATTAGAATCATATCAATCTTGAGCAAGGAATACATTTGGATGTGGTACCAGCACCGCGAATCAACAAGGAACATCCCTTGGAAAATATCATTGGCCAAGTTCACCATGGAGTTCAAACAAGAAGCAAAACTCATGAGGCCAATATATGTCTGTATTCCTGCTTTCTATCTCAGGTATAACCAAAGAAGATAGATGAAGCTCTGAAACACAGTAGTTGGATTGAGGCAATGCCGGAATAGTTGCTGCAATTCAAGAGACAGGATGTCTGGAAACTTGTTGATCTACCACCTGGTCAAACTGCAATTGGCACAAGATGGGTATTCAGGAACAAGCAAGATGAGAAAGGCATTGTTGTCAAGAACAAAGCCAGACTTGTAGCTCAAGGCTACACTCAGGAAGAGGGAATTGACTATGATGAAGTCTTTGCTCCTGTTGCCAGGCTGGAGGCTATCAGAATCTTCCTGGCATATGCTGCATCCAAGAATTTCATAGTTTATCAAATGGATGTCAAGAGTGCCTTTCTGTATGGGAAGATTGGTGAGGAAGTATATGTCAAACAACCTCCAGGCTTTGTAGATCCTGCACATCCTAACAAAGTGTTCAAACTAGACAAAGCTCTCTATGGCTTACATCAAGCTCCAAGAGCTTGGTATGAAACTCTGTCTAGATATCTACTAAGCAACAGCTTCAGAAGAGGTACCATTGACCAGACCTTGTTTTATCAAAGATGAAGGGGGAGAAATCCTATTGGTACAAATCTATGTTGATGACATCATCTTTGGATTAACAAGGAAGAAGTTGTGTAAAGACTTTGAGGTCCTGATGCACTCAAAGTTTGAAATGAGTTCAATGGGTGAACTAAATTTCTTTTTGGGTCTTCAAGTCAAACAAGTTCCAAATGGAATCTTTATCAGTCAATCCAAATATATCAAGAGCATTTTGGAAAGATTCAAGATGGCTGACTGCTCTGCTACAAGAAATCCTATGCAAGTGCACCATCAACTGACTCAAGATAATGATGGTCAAGACACTGATCAACATCAGTACCGTGCAATGATAGGATCACTCATGTATCTCAGTGTCTCAAGGCCAGATATCATGTTTGCAGTATGCCTTTGTGCAAGATTCCAAGCAGCTCCAAAGAATACACATCTTCAAAATCTCAAGAGAATTTTTAGATACCTAAAGGGAGCCCCAAGGCTTGGGCTATGGTATTCTAAAAATGATAAGTTCAACTTGTATGCATACACTAACAGTGACTATGGAGGATGCAACTTGAACCAAAAATCCACATTAGGGGGATGTCAGTTTCTGGGAGGAAGACTGATTTTATGGCAGTGCAAGAAGCAAACCTGTGTATCAACTTCTACAACAGAAGCAGAATACATTGCAGCTTTAAGTTGCTGTGCACAAGTCATCTGGATACAAAACCAAATGCTGGATTATGGGATGACTTTCATGGCTACTCCCATTCACATTGACAACATGAGTGCTATATCAATCACAAACAGCTCCAAGCAGTATGCCTTTGTGCAAGATTCCAAGCAGCTCCAAAGAATACACATCTTCAAAATGTCAAGAGAATTTTTAGATACCTAAAGGGAGCCCCAAGGCTTGGGCTATGGTATTCTAAAAATGATAAGTTCAACTTGTATGCATACACTAACAGTGACTATGGAGGATGCAACTTGAACCAAAAATCCACATTAGGGGGATGTCAGTTTCTGGGAGGAAGACTGATTTTATGGCAGTGCAAGAAGCAAACCTGTGTATCAACTTCTACAACAGAAGCAGAATACATTGCAGCTTTAAGTTGCTGTGCACAAGTCATCTGGATACAAAACCAAATGCTGGATTATGGGATGACTTTCATGGCTACTCCCATTCACATTGACAACATGAGTGCTATATCAATCACAAACAATTCGGTGCAACACTACAAGACAAAGCTCATTGACATCAGGTATCACATCATAAGAGATTAAGCTGAGAAAAAGAGAATTATTTTAACCAAAGTTTATACCAATGAGCAATATGCTGACTTGTTTACAAAACCTTTTGATGAAGCTAGATTTAGATATTTAGTTGAATTCATTGGTATGATGAACTTTGACTAAAATCTGTCTCTAATTTTTTTTTAATGTGTTTGTCTTTTGTTGTAAATAAAAGTTATAAGTCAGCAGCAACCATTTTTTCTGCTGACAGGTCTAATCATTAGCAAAGAATTTGCCACTGACTGCTTTAAGTTATTAGCAGGAACAAGTTTCATGCGGATAGCTTTAAGGCAATCAGCAGCAACATCTTTGCTGCGGACCATTACATCCATCAGCAGTAATTGAGTTTGCTGCTGACAGACTTAACCATCCACTGCAACCAAGTTTGCAGCGGATAGGCTTAACCATTCGCAGCAACCAAGTTTGCTGCTGATGGGTAAAAATAAGTCCAAATTAACTTTTACCCGCTATAAAAAGTACTTTCAGTCTTTACCATGACTGCTATAGTGTATTACAGCTGTAAAACAGTGAAAAGTGAATGGGTTGTACTGTACAAGTAACTTTGCTTTTTCCCTCCTCTACTGTTATAACACAAATCAAATTTCTCCTTAACTTCTTCACATTCAATTTCAGCCTAACTCTCACCATTTTCTCTCAAGCATTTTAAGCATTCCAAGCTTTCCACACTTAACCACCTTTCAAAAACTTACTCCTTCACTCCAAATCCAACAACAATGGCAGAGGTCGACATAAACCATCCCGATGACAAGTTTTCACCTTACCACAATCTCACTGCATACCTGGTTAAAGGAAAGAAGTCCGAAGGGTTCGATGATATGATCGATTTTCTTTGTCGATCAAAGATATATTTTGCTCTAACCGTCAACCCTACAATATACATCCCTCATATGGAGGATTTTGGAACACTGCCGTGTACTCTACCGAACAGGGGATTCCCCAAATCCAAGCCACAGTAGACGTCAAAGACATCATCGTCACTGAAGCTACTCTCAGAAAACATCTCAAGCTTCAGGGCGAGGGGGCCGCCATTTCATACACCAGGGAAGAGTATATGAGGACCTTTGTATCCATAGGGTACACTGGAAATCAGAACGAATATACTATTAAAAAGGCGCTGATGGGCCCTCCATGGAAGTTTCTGTGCCACACTCTTATACAGTGTATATCCCAGAAGAGAAGTGGATGCCATCAAGTGAGTTCTACTCTCGCCTCTACTGTTCACGGTATGGTCACTGGCCAAGGTTTCAACTTTACACATCTCATTTTTGAAGGGTTGAGATATAACCTTCAAGAAGGTGCAAAGCAGGCATTCTTTATGTACACAACGTTCTTGCAGGAAGTTTTCAACAATGAGCTAAAAGACCTTTCCAAACCTTCAAGAATCTACCTTATGCTGGGACATAAAAATAATAATTTTCAAAGCATGAGAACTGTTTCCAAAAAGTTCTCAGGGTTCAATGTTCCATTGTTATCTACAATGATGAACATACAAAGTACCTAGGGTGACAGTTCAACAATCCCATCTGATACTGATCCCACACCCTCCACTTCAAAGCCTGAACATCAATCTACTTCCATTGTTCGAACCCCTGTGCTTCCTATTGAGGATGCAAAAGCACAACAAATACTTACACCTGTTTTGGAATCCCAACTGGAACAAACGGCCCCAGTTGAGGCAAGCTATACCAGAAAAAGAAAAAGGAGCAAGAAGACTCCTTCAATTCTTGTCTCGCAGACCCAATCCCAACCTAAAAGCCCTCATTCAGAATCCCAATATTCTGATGAGAATATCAAAAGGGACAGCCAAATTATTAGAGAGACTTCCTTGGAAGTTCCTCTATTAGGATCAGGATCACATCCCTGATCCATAGAATAACCTTCTGAGCCCTTTCATTATTTTTCTTCTCTGAACTTAAGTGTAGAGGCACCTAGTCAAGATGATATGCCTTCTCCAACTACCACTATCTCAGAGGTATTGATTGACTTGGCTGCTAATGTACCCAGCCCAAGTTCATCACCTAAGAAGGTTCACTCTGGGATTGATGATAGAGTGAATGTGGAAAGGACTATCACTACTACTGGTACATCAATTGACAGGGATGACAGTGATAACATCACTAAGTCCCCAACCACGGCAACTCACATTGAGGATGTTTCTATTGAAACACTCTTCACTAAGAGGAATCCAAGGTGCCAAGAAAATCAGGGTGATGGGGATGCAGAGGCTAGGCCTAAGGCCCCATCTAGTTCCAAGGATTCCACAACTCTGAGGACAGACTGAAACTTGAAAACATGGAATTGACGGCAAGGGTGGCAATGCTAAAGGCTGAGGTGTCCAAACTACAGCACCAAGTTTCTATGCCTGAAGCCCATAAATGCCCACTTGTGACTACTCCTTCCCTTGTATCAGTGGGCACTCAAACAGATGAAACTCTATGCACTGCTGCAAACAAAAAGGGAGAGATAGTTACTGCTGAAGATGATGCTGACAGTCTTGATGATTCGATACAAGAGCAGGCTGCATTTCAAAGTACTATTTTAAAGCCTACTTTTGTTCAAATCCATGACTTGCCAGACTCAGTAGATGAAGTGGAAGATATCTCTGAGGACTGGAAGTTAGTGGTCAGAGCTGTTGATGAGGTCTTGGAAAATAAAAGTGAAGATGAAGACAAATCTCTATCATTCAGCATATTGCCAGCTGCTGCAAGTGTATCAAGACAGACCATTGCCCCTCAATTCACACTGACTGCACATAAGCTAAAGTGTGACTCTATCCTAGCTTGGGGGTATGATGATCTATCTGAGAGATTCTAGATTGGATGAGAATTTGGTGGAATAGAAGATCTTAATTGGAATACACTGAATCCACTTCAAGTCCTTGAACTGTACTTAACAAGATGCATCAACACTTCCACAGATCTCTCAGCATAACTTGCAATTGATAGATTATGCGTCTTGATGGAGGATAATATGCCCTGGTTTGAATGGTTTCTAGAAGAAGCAAACAGGATGGCCTATCCTAAACATACTGCAGAGTCTTCAAGAACAGCAGAACAAAGACTAGCTCCAAGACTTGACTTGATAGGGAGCAGTGCTTTAACAGAAGAACAAGTTCTATGTTTGAGAAGATTCTTCTATAATGAAATGATCAGGGGCCTAGAAATGCAAGGATGGTTAAGCACTGGGTCCTCTGGTATTCAGTTCTTCTTGTGTGACGGATCATCCTTCAAAATTAACAACATTCAAGATATCCTGCTCCTCAATCCAGATTTCCTACATAAGGTCTTTGAGCTCAGGACACACATCTGCAACATCAACTCCTTAGAAAGTCAAGCAATGATCAAGATTATCATAGCTTTTCATGAAAAGGAGGAATGGATTGCAATGGATGATTGTGACTCAGATATATCACTTCCCTCCTCACCAACTATTATACTGAATGCAACAGTAGAACCAAGAAGAGTGGCTGCTCAGAATGTCAAAGAGGCTTTTAAAACTATACATGGGAATGAATGGGAAAATGAAGAGAGTGAAGCAGTCCCTTCTTCTTTTTCTGTTCCTCATATTGCTAATGAAGCTGAAGCTGAGATCCCAACATCATCTCTTACATCTGCTGTTGTGATCCATGAAGCTGAAGTAGAGGCATCCAATAAAGACAAGGGGAAGGGCATCATGAAAGAAGAAGAAGAAAGAATAGAGAAAGAGAAGAGAGAAAAAGAGAAGAGAAGAAGAGAAAGAGAAGAAGAGGAGATGGCTGAGATTAGAAAGATTCAAGAAAGGAAAGCTGTCATTCTCCTCAGGGAACAACAGATCCAATTGCATGCTAGGCAACTGGATACTTTGAAAGTTAAAGTTTCTGCAGCTACACAATTACAAGAAGATGAAGCTCTAGCTCTTTAGCTGCAGGAACAATTCAATAAAGAAGAAGAATAAAGAGAAAATAAAAGAAGAGAAGAGGCTAAGTTCAGGATAACTAACTCTGAACTAGCCAAAGAGATGAGAGTGGAGTGGACAGAAGCTCTGATTTCTCAAGGTGAGGATGCAGACTACCTTGAGAAATTGTCAAATAAAGAAATCTATAGAGCTTTCATGGGTCAGCAAGGTCAATTGGCAAACAAGAAAAGAGCTGAAGAAGAAAAAAAACCAAACAAAAGTCCAAAAAGACCATTGCATTTAACATAAGGACCCATGAAGAAAGGAAGGTCGTGATAGACTTCCTGAAGGCTAGGGGAGAGAGTGGAAAGAGGCTAGGTCCAATGAGTTTATGAACCTTCAAGCCTTGTATGTCAAAGTAAAGAAGGAAGAGGAAGAGAGATTGGGGAAGACATGATTAAAGAAAAGGGTAAATACTCAAACTGATGATAGAAAACAAAAGAAACCCAAGCCTACTCCCTCATCCACTCCTTCCTCTATCCAAAAACCTTTCACTCTCCCTCCTAGACCTCCCTCCTTTCCACCCAAAGAGTCCAAATCCTCCCACCCAGCTCCTCCTCATCAACAGCCCTCCAAGAAGAAAACCAAACCTACTACCAAACCAGAAGATTCAAGAGAAATTGTGGATTGGTTCTATAGTAATCAAGATCAATGGTTTGAAGTCTTCAGGGGGAGGGCAAAAGTAAAAAGGTCAATCTATAAAACTGTTGATGAGGTGATGCAGCTCCCAGATTCTGATCTTAGAAGAATGATGGAGCTGGGTGAAGCTCATGAGCCTGAGAATGAAAGTGGAAGACATCTGTTGCTAGTGATCAAACATCACTTCAACCCTAGCAAAGATGTAGTCATTGATACTAAACCTCTCCAATCCCACTTTCCATTCACTAGTTGGTCTTACAATGCTGAGAAAGATGAATTCACTATAACAACTGTCAGAGGTCAGCAGATGAGTTGTTCTAGCAACGCCATCCTTAAGATGCCAAGCAAGGACATTAAGTCTCTGTCTGAACTTCCTCTTGATAATCCTAGCAAGGACCCTAGAGGTTATGAGGTAGCAAGGATAGTTGCTAATATGCACAAGCTTCAGCAACAAAATTTGTAAGAGAGTTTTGGTAGCATCAGTCTAGGGGGAGTTTGTAGATATAAAGGCTGATGGCTACAAAATTCTCTAAGTACAACTGTTGCGGACTCCACAATTTTGCTGCTGACCAACAAGCTGCTTCGGATAAGATTGTTTGCTGCTGATAGTTGTTCTCCTACTGATGAACAACTCTGCTGCGAACAGCCTTATCTGCTGAAGTCCAGAGTTGCTGCTGATAGGCTTTCCTGCAGCATCAAACACTTGATGTTGTTGATAGGCAAATCATCAGCAACTTTGACTTTGCTACTAACACCTTTGCTACAACACTGACACATCTATCAGCAGAAGGAATGTTATTGGTGCAGATGATTAAAGACAAAGCTACTACTTCTAAAATCTACTGCAATGATTCCCAATAAGACTTTTGAAATGATCACAACTGTTTGCTGCACTTTGTCTTTTAGTGGTCTACCAATTGTAGCATAGCTTGTAACTGTCCAAGATCAACGGTCTGTGTTTGATCTGATCCTTAGAATCAAGGTTTTGTATTGATTCCATGTTCCTTTATTTGTATTGCATCTTCATTTGTACAAGTGTGCTTCCGTAGAGTTTTCTCTGTAATCTTGTAAACATTGAAGCTTAATACAATTGGCATTTATCAGTATTCTTTATGTTTACCTGTTTACATTGTATAGTTGTGATTGTTTTCGCCAATCTCAACTAGAGTAGAACCATCTTATATTCACCGATCCTACAAAAAGATCCAACATGAGATCAGATCTGGTCAGTCTCTTGAAACACTTACTTTTGCAATTAACTACTGTGAGTCCCTTAAGATAGCTGATATTTGTGCAAAGTAAACCCAAAAATTTATTTGTGCATAGGTTTCATGTGATTATTAGGTACCATTTAAGCATGATACAAGGTGTACCCTACATATTGAAATAAAATTGTGACAACTGCAACTTTTCGGCTCAACACCGTTTCTTGACTTTTATATCTTATAATTTATGGTTTTATATTTTATCGTGTTTCTAGAAGTTCTAGGAGCTTTACCTTAGACAAACACTAAGGTCACAACTAGAATACCCAGTTAAGTGCATCGCGTTAAATAAGACGGTAAAATATAATACCTCCAAAATAATTTTTATATTTATAACTTAGTTGATAATATATTTTATTTTATTTATTTGTACTAACCTTTGTGAATCTTGTTATACTAACGACCACTAGTGGTTCGCCCGTTATTTACCCAATACAATTTAAAAAAAAAACGTTCAAGCTTTCGTTTTTATAAACAAACTAATAACTCGTTATTATTATTTTATTTTTTATTTTTCTCTACTTTTGCAATTTACTAGACGAAAAAAAATATGACCAGATTTATTTTAATTGTTGGAGTCTAATTTTTATGAAAAAAACTGGTTGAGTTTTATAAAATGATTTTTTTTTCCTTTTTGCATACTCCATACACATTTAAACAAGACCCAACCCCACTTTCCCCTTTCTCTCTTCTCATTTTCGTGAAAACACCCCTCCCCCTCTTTTGTTTCTCTCTCTAAAACCCAAAAACTCTCAACCACCTCCATTGATTTTGATCTTGAATTTTAAGCATTTTTAGGAGATTTGAAGTGGATTAAAGGTAGTTTTATGGTTTAAATCACATTTTTAATACATGCATGATGATACATGGATCATCAAGAACACTCACTTACACCACTCACTTGAATCTTGAGTTTTTGTTATTTTTAAAATGTTTTAAGCATGAATCTTATATTTTAAACAAAGATTTATGGATGATGTTCGTTTTATAATCGTCCATGATGAGTTTTATGTATTAAGCTTTAAATTTTTTTAATAGAAAAGCTCAAGAACACCATGTGTTCTTGTTGGGTATAATTTTGAGACTGATGCTGTCAATCGAAATTACAGTATCGAAACTACTAGTTTCGGTTGAACTTTTGTTCAATTGAAACTACTAGTTTCGGTTGAACATTTGCTCAATCGAAACTAGGTAGTTTCGATACCTGTTTTTCAGGCCCATTGGGCGGTGGCTTGGAAAACAAGGCGCATGTGCTTGGCCTCCTATATATAGCAGATTATGTCCTAGGAGTGTGAGTGTGTCTGTAGAGGGAATCACCACCCCAGGGGAGCTCACCCTGGGGTGAGACTAATTGTTAGTGTATGATCGAGCTTTTAATTTTCATATCAATCAAAGAATCATACGTTTTATGCTTTCAATTAGCTGTTCTTTTTCACTTTCATATGTTCTGTTCGTATATGTGATTCCCGCACCCGTCTCTACCATTTCTGATTCGAGAGTGATACCGGATCCAGAGATTCCGCCTCTCGATCCGGACTGTTTGATGGATTTCTTCGCAGATCTGTGTCTACAGGTCTGCTCAGGACCTACAGTTCTTCATTGTGTTCATCTTGGAATTTAAAGCTTTGATTTCGATTTTTGTTGTATGTTTGGAACCACCATTTGATTGTAGGTTGTTTATACAAGTATTCACATGAGATTAGTGACCTAAAACATCATCGAAAAGGCTGGATTTAGAGGTATAACATTGTTTGATTCTTTGTTTTGTGTTCTTGAATATCCAATAACATGATGTTCTTGATGGGTTTTTATAAAAGTATGGTCTATCTTTCGAATTTATTTTTAAACTAAAGTGTATATATTGAAAGTAAGATCTGGAAAGTTTGGCAATCTAACTCCAAAGGGATTATTTACTAGAATTTGTACAAGTTTATTACAATTTAATGCAAGGATATTAGAAAAAATAATTTCGAGCCTCGGAAAAATCTTAAAATTGGTCGGTAGTTAGTATATGGTATAAAAACACTCCTTTCCAAATTTCTTGAATATTGGAGTTGTCTAAGTATGTATTTGGTATTTATTAAGTTTTAACAAGTGTAAATTGTATTATATACTTCTAGACAGTTTTTGGACTTAGAAATTTTAATGAGACTACATATGATCAAATAATTGACCTGGTAAAATTTTGATGAACCTTTGACAAGTTTACCTATTTTTCTCGAATTTATTGATTTTCAAGCATATTATATTCATATTAAATAATCTGGATATTTAAAAACTATGAAACTTGGTCATTAATTATTTTTCACCTATATTAACATTTAGTAAAAGTTTAAACATTTCTTTTGTGTCTATGTTCGGTTTTGAAATTTTGAACCATTAAAACTTTATAAAAATGACCATTTGAGAGCTTTTTGATATAAAAATTTATTTATAAACTTTTCATAAGTTTTGGACAGAAGTTTATGGCATATTAACAACTAAACTTTGGACTTGTAATTCGAAAGATAAGATCACACTAAAACCCTAATTTCGGACGAATCAGACTTTTATACCGTAACCCGGACTTGGGATTTTATCACATATAAATATTTAAATTATGTTATACTTTATTAAAAACTTAAACTTTAAGTTTTGAAGTCACGAATTTATATAAAAGTCCATTTTACAACTTTAAGCGGTTCGTACGCGTATGCACATGTTTTAGGTATGCAATAGATTGCGTAGCAACTCTTGTTTTGTTGACTTGGTCATTTATTTTAGGAGTCCTAAATGCATTGCTTGTGTCTACTTTATTAGTGGAACTCGGTTATGACACATGTTTTGCGACTTCTGTGGATTTAACCATACTTTGGTAGAATTTGGCTGTTAACCGTACTTTGCGGTTTTTGTTGACTATGTCACACTATTCACCGACGCTGTTCAGGTGAGTTTTCGCGACCCCTATTTACTTACTATTTTTACTGTTTTTTTTTTGGAAAAGCTGTTTCTTTTTTATTTTTGTCACATGTTATAGGATACATAAATACATGTGTTTTTTTTAATGCCTTAAAGTCCCCAATTTTGGGCAATCTGTTAGCTGATCGTAGCCGTTGGGAATTTTGAGTAGTAATACTTGGGTTGACACCCCTGCTCATGGTTTGGTCGCGCCAACAGGACTTGTAGGGTCACTTGGGCACAAAGTTAGCCAATTTTTAGGCGGTTGTTTGCATTAGACTTCCGTATGTGGTACTTTATTTTATTTTGCCGAGGCTTTGATTGCAGATCATGGTAATATGCTATCTAATACATGTGGACTTAACTTTTAGAATTTTATCATAAACTTTTTGTTGTGTTGCAATTCTGCGAACTCACCAACTATTTATATAGTTTACCCGTTATCGAAACATGCTTTCAGGTAAAAAAAAATTGGAGAAGAGATTTTTATGGGGGGTCACTTTTGGATTAGAATTATATTTTTAGTTTTGAATATGTACTTGGTTTAGCCAGGCATTTTAGATACATTGTACTGATTTGAGATTTTTGTTTTTGTACTTTTGTTAGAAGCATTTAGTATGGTTCAATGTAATGCACAATTTTTCTTTTAGTTTCTCTTGTACTTGTGTTCAATGCGATATATTGGTTACATCTCGTACTTCCCCCTTGGCGGGGTGTGACAAAAATGGTTTTGAAAACCTATCAATTATCAAGAAATACCCGCATTCATCGTATCATCTCTTTCTGATTGGCCAAAGTACCATCTCGTTAAGTCAAAGATACCACCAAAATAGAAATAAAAATACAAGTGGATTAGAAGATGTGAAATAAAAGATATCCAAGTGGATATTAAAAGATATGAACATCCTAGATCTTTGCGTAAGCAAAACAGAAGAAGTCGTAAAATTATCCAAGCGGATAGGAAAATGTTGAACACCCGAGATCTTTGAGTAAGCAAAACAGACGGGGTCAAATCATCCAAGTGGATGGGAAAAAGATGAACACCCAAGATCTTTGCGTAAACAAAACATACGGGGTCATCGGTGGTAAATATCGTTACTTTAACGGTCACCTGGCGTATGAATAGGAATCAAACACGTAGAACTGTATTTGATTTAATTGGTTTTCTTAATTAAATAAAATGGGTTAGATGTTTCAATAATGGGTTCAAACACACAAGTATGAGATAAGTTTTAGGTTTTCACACTACTTACAAGTTTTAACCATATGTTGGGCCTAACAGCTATGCCTCAGTAAACACCATCGCTTTTGGTCCATTCCATGTTCAAGAGATGTGATCAGACACTATCATTTCTCAAAGGTCAGATTTAATTTTCCTGTAACAAAACCACTTGTAAGATTATATACAAAGCAATTCTTTTCAATTTTGACATATTAAATTCTCATTTCTACCCCAAAATATTTACTAGAAAATAAAATAGAACTACACAAAAGAGGAAAATCTTTTTGGAAATTTTGGACTATTAGGCATAAACCTAAAATTTGCTAATATTCACAAGGATTACTGAAAGTTTATCATTCCAAGCATCTCCACCAGTTGGGCAAATCTGGTAGAATCAAAAGCCTTTGTGAAGATGTCTGCGGTTTGCTTATCAGTTTTGACTTCAACGATTTGAATATGCTTCTTTTCAACACAATCACGGATGAAATGATGTTTGATCTCAATGTGTTTGGTTTTGGAATGCTGAAATGGGTTTTTGGTGTTATGGGGAATGGCAGTGTTGTCATAAAGAATGGGTGTCTCATGGAATGTGATCCTGTAGTCAAGTATCTGATGGTCTATCCATCTGACTTGGGAACAACAAAGGGCGGCGGCAATGTATTCGGCTTCAGCGGTGGATTGGGAAACAGTGGATTGTTTCTTACATTGCCATGAGACAAGGCGGTTGCCAAGAAACTGACAACCTCTAGAAGTGGATTTGCGGTCTAAGTTGCATCCCCCGTAGTCTGAATCTGAATAAGCCACAAGATCAAACAAATCATTTTTAGGATACCAAAGACCCAATTTTGGCTTATACTTTAAATATCTCATAATACGTTTGACAGCAGATAAATGAGAGAGTTTTGGATTAGCCTGAAAGCGTGCGCACAAGCACACAACAAACATGATGTCGGGTCTGCTTGTAGTGAGATACATGAGAGATCCTGTCATAGAGCGATAGAGGTGTTGATCAACGCTTTCACCATCCAAATCAGGAGACAGACAATGTCGAACTTCCACGGGAGTTTTGACTTGATGGGAATCAGCCATTTTGAACTTGGTCAGGATTTCTTTCACGTATTTCTCTTGATGAATGAGAATTTCTGACTCAGACTGATCAACTTGTAGTCCCAAAAAGAACTTCATTTCTTCCATAGAGCTCATTTCAAACTTAGAACGCATCACTTCTTCAAATTCTTTACACAGACGAAGATTGGTAGATCCAAAAATGATATCGTCCACATAAATTTGCACCATGATTGTATCCTTTCCATCCTTTCGTTTGAACAGAGTTTGGTCAATGGCTCCTCGTGTGAAATCATTCTCAATCAGATGTTTTGATAATGTTTCATACCACGCACGAGATGCTTGGTGAAGACCATACAATGCCTTGTCTAACTTGTAGACACGGTCTGGAAAGTTAGGATCAATGAAACCCGGTGGCTGCTTGACATACACTTCCTCTTGAACTTTTCTATACAAAAATGCGCTTTTGACACCCATTTGATTAACAGTGAAGTCCATAAAGGCTACATAGGCGAGAAACATTCTGATGGCTTCCAAGCGAGCCACTGGTGTAAAGACTTCCTCAAAGTCAATCCCTTCTTCTTGATAGAATCCTTGAACAACCAAACGAGCTTTATTTCGAACCACAATTCCTCCTTCATCCTTTTTTTGTGAAATACCCAACGAGTGCCGATTGGTACTTTGTTCTTGAGAAGATCCATCAAATTCCACACATTCAGCTTTGAGACTTGCTGTAACTCTTCTTGCATTGCTTCCACCCAGTTGTTCTCAAGCAAAGCTGCTTTGATGTTTTTAGGTTCAACTTGAGAAATGAAGCACGAGAACATGCTATTTTCTAATGCATCACAGGCACTTCGGGTACGAACACCCATATTGAGCGGACCAATGATGTTATCGGTGGGATGATTCTTGTGAATTCTCAAGTGAGGAATCTCATCATCTTCCAAGAGTTCATCTAGATTTGTGATATTGTCAGCATAAGGACCAGCTTCATCAACAATAGGATCTTCAACAGTTGATTGTGGGGGAAACATCTACTATTGGAATAGCGTTGTCTTCAACGGTTTCACTTATTGCACCAGAATCGAAAGAGTCCACATTAGATTCAGCATCAGTAGGTGCAGAGATTTCATTTTGAGTGGATGAGGAAGAACTTTGATCATTAATGTTCCTTAGATTGTTCACAGAAAAGTAAGGATTAGCAGGAGTTAATTCATTTGAAAACACAGGAATATTAAATGATTTAAACAAGGATTCGACATCAAAAAGCAAACCAGGACCGTCCCCAATGTCCGTATGATTGCTTTCATGCTAATTGATATCAATGGACTCCATCACCATCCTTATTTGCTTGTTGTAAACATGAAAGATCGTTGATTTGATGAATATCCCACACAATAGCATTCATCAGCTTTGGCTTCAAACTTGTTTAGCTTATCTGACGTATTCAGCGTCGTGCACACACACCCGAACTTTTTGAAGAAATCAATAACTGGCTTTCTCTTGTACATGATCTCATAGGGTGTCTTGTTGTAGCTTTTGGTGATGAGAACCCAATTTTGCATAAAACATGCAGTGTTAACCGCCTCAGCCCAAAAAGTTACGGGAAGCTTGGAATCAACAATCATAGTTCTTGCAGCTTCAATCAGTGTGCAGTTTCTTCTTTTAGCTACACCATTTTGTTGAGGAGTACGTAGTACATTGAATTGTCTAGAAATTCCTTTGCTTTCACAGAAGGAATCAAGAGTGGCATTCTTGAATTCTGTTCCATGATCACTCCGTACAGTATTCACACTCAGATTGAAGAGGTTCTCAATTTGAAGCAGATACGTCTTTAGAATCTCTGGCGTCTCATCTTTCTTAGCCAAGAAGAACACCCAAGTAAACAGAGAGAAGTCATCGGTTACCTCCAAACAGTAAGATTTTCGTCCAAGACTCATGACACTCACAGGATCGAATAGATCCATGTGAAGTAATCGAAAAGGGAGTGAATGGAATTTATGATTTTGGGTTTATGAGAAGATTTGTGTTGTTTTCCCTTGGAACATGGGATACAATGTTCTACAAGAGAAAAATCTTTGAGAGGCAATCCGGTGACAAGGTTTCCTCGAACCAGACGGTTCATGGTGTTAAAGTTTACATGTCCCAACCTTTTATGCCATAGAAATGATTCATCTTCAGAAGCCTTTGAAAGAAAGCACGATTCAATTCCCGGTGAGTTGTTCATATCCAAGCTATAGGTGTTGTAGCTTCTGGGAGCACGCATGAGAATGAGTTCTTCTGGAATCACCACTCCAGGCTTCAAGATCAGGCATTCTTTTGAATTAAACAAGGCATAGAAATCCTTGTCACAAATCTGAGAGACACTCATTAGATTGTATTTCAATTGGGGAACGAAGTTGACATGCTCCAAACTATTTACACCATTAGAGACTGTTCCTTAACCTTCAATCTTTCCTCCCTTTGGGTTGCTAGCAAAAGCTGCATAATCTCCATCCATGGGATGATAATCTTGCAGCATGTTAAATTGATCGGTCATATGTCTGGAACATCCACTATCTACATGCCAAATGTTATCTCCGGTTCTTCTTGGTTGAATCTATACACAACAAATCATTTAGACATTTTGACGAATACCATTGTCATCCAGAAGTTTCTTGTCAGGATAGAACATCACATTAGAATCATAATCAGAATCCTCCTTAGATGAAGCATGGTCATCATATAATACATTATTTTTAGTTTTCTAGGTCCTTTTCAAATAATTTTTAGCATTTATAATTCTTTTATGACTAGATTTTCTAATATGAGAAGACTTAGACGACAAATTTGAATATAATGAAATTTTGGGAGACGATTCTTCATTACAATTAATTGTTTTCAATTTACAACTTTTTGAAACATGATTTGAAGCACCACAACTAAAACGAACTTTATCACAAGACGCCTTAGCCTGATAATTGTCATCACAAGATGAAGATGATTGTGATGTTGAGGCATCTGAACATGATACGATTCTTTCTACAATAACTTTGTCTTGAAGACTTTGTTCTTCCTTTAATCTGAAAAATTCCATGTTGCTCATGGTTTCACGTGATACATTATTCACAATAATTCCTGCACTTTTAAACTTGGTAACACATGGCACAACATTCAAAGATTTAGGAATAAAAGGTAAAGCATTTTTAAATTTAGAAATGTCACATCACAATCCCATATGCTCAGAAGGCATAGAATCAAAATACAAATTTTCAACGTGTTCACAAATATCTGGTTTTGACACGGACATATTATTACATTCATCCGACACATGTTCAATTAAAAACAGTTCTAGAACAAGTACTCTCATCATAATCATCCTATGAAGATACACAATTTGACTTTGCAGATGAAGCAAAACTGTCAGAATCTGAGGATGTAATATAATCATCAGAAGATAAGGTACACTCAAAAGGAGTAGGAACATGAGAAACAAGCATGTCAACAAATCTTCCTGATTTGGAATAAGGTGGTGGATGAGAACTATAACCAAGACCCTCTGTGCCTCTTCTGTTAAATTGTTTATCAATTATACCAAACAAAATTTTCTAATACATATCCATGTGGTCAACTTGTAATTTAGCCTTCTCTGCCTTTTGGACTCTTTCACTCAAAATTTTATTATTAATGGTTTAGGATTAAGTTCAATTAAAAAACAGTTTTCTCCAGAAATGTCATGAATTTTCTTTAAGTACAATTTATCATTTTTGGCCACAGAGTCATACATCACCTTAATATGATCTCGTTCATCAATCAAAGTTTGATTGATGAATCTGTATTTCTGAATTTCATTTAAACAAGATCTAGCACTTCAAAGTTTAGAATTAACCTCAGCAGGTACATCAGTGAGATCCTCGGCTGGCTCAATCATGACACATTTTCCCTTGTCCTCCACATCTGCCATCAAGGCTTTGTCAGCAGCGTCCTCGGCTTGTTCTCCCCAATGATAGTGTCCATCAGCTTGACAAACAAGAGCTGTGGAACATGAAGATGTGCTGGTCTTGGGAGGATTATCAGCTTGCTTTCCTGAGGAAGTCTTCTTCTCATGCTGATCCTTCGAGAAAGGTTCTTTGCAGTTTTTTGCAAAATGACCCAACTGGTCACAATTGTAGCACCTCACCTTCTTGATATCAAATCGAAGAGTCTTTCCCTGCTTGAATCTATCCAAACCCGTCCTTTTGATGACTCTCTTGGCTCTTAAGGTCAGCATAGCCATGCACTAATCAATGTCCTTTTTCTCCAAATCATTAGGATTGATCTGCTCCAAGTCATCAGGTTGAAAACTGACCGGTGTCAAGTTTCTAGAAATTAAAGCATCGTAGCATGACATGAAGGCAGTAATGATTGGGACATATTCATTAGGAATCATAGTAATAGTCTTTTGAGGAGCAGATGAACTAGTAGATTGAATAGCAGCAGCAGAAGGAGGAACATCAGTATGGAAGTATGAGCTACTGGAAGAGCTTGATCCAGCAATAAGAGTTGTGTTTCCAGACTAGTTGGTGGGAGTGACTGCTCCTTTCTTGATCTCAATCTCATAAGATTCGAGGATGCTGTAGACTTCTTGTTGAAATAAGGCACTCAGATTCTCAGTCTTCTTGATCATGATACGGTACATATTCCATTCCTAAGGGAGAGCATCTAGAAGTTTCTTGTTTAGCTCTAAAGTTGGGTACTCAACACCCATTACCTTCAGCCTAGACACAATGCTTGAGAAACGATTGATCAGATCAGACATTGATTCTCCTCTTACACTGTTGAACATCTCATATTGCTTCTTAATCAGGTACTCTCCCTAACTTCAGCACTTCCCTCAAATCTGGTACACAAAGCCACCCATAAGTCCTTTGCTGTGGTGTACTCGACAAAAGTGTTGAAGATATCCATAGGAAGAGCATTAGCAATAGTTCCATAGGCTTTGTTGTCTCGGGCAATCAAAGTAATATCATTTTCATCATATTCAGCCACAGTCTTAGGACGCTGAACATCAGCAGTAATGATAACGGGTTTGTGAGGATCGTCTTTGATGGAGTTCAAAAGGGTATGATCATGGAATTGAAAGAAAGTCTTCATCTTCTTTGTCCAATCATTAAAGTCTCTTGTGAAACAAGAACATGTGGTTTGTTCCCTCCAGAAAACTCATTTGAACTTGAAGTTGCCATTATCTCAGAAATCGAAACTAAAACAGTGACTAATTTCAGGTGGACAAGATTGATTGAAACAACTAGTTTCGATTGAGAAAAAGCTGATCGAAAATCCTACATTCGATTGAAAAACTTTGCCCGAAACTTCTAGTTTCGATAGAGAAATACATAATCCGAAACAACTAGTTTCGATGATGAACACTTAGTAGAAAATCCAGCAACCTCAGCAGAAACTACCTAGTTTCGATTGAAACTAGTTTCGAAACCCAAGTTTCGGGTAAACATGCTGCACAAAGTAGTTTCGATAAGAATAAGACAACGGGCTAGTTTCGATTGTACCTTATCCAGACAATAAGTACAGACAAGAAGTTTCGATGACCAACGAAGTTTAGAGATTGTTCCCTAGTAGTTTCGATGCCTTCTTCCCCAAACTCATAAACACTCCATTGTTGAAAAGCACCAGAAATCAATATCACTGAAATGACAATCCAATCAAGTGAAAACCTTCGTCTAACATTCTTGATCACTAAACCAACCCCCGATTTTGAAAACATGAACAAAAACCTTCGGATATCGATGAAAGAGTAAAGATGGAAATGGCACAGTGCTCGTAGAATCCAGCTGCAGAAAACTTCAATAAAACAACAAAAAACACCTAGAATCGATCGCAAAAACCTGATAATACTTAGAAACAAGAGCATAAAGCTCTGATACCAATTGTAGGTCCAGATTTCACTAAAAAATCTCACAGGTGATCGATTCTCCACACACAAAGGCGAAAACAGTGTGTATGGAGGTGAAACAGAAGGTAGAATCAGAAATGGTGAAGCTAACATGCTAACCACGCTCAGAAATCAACACAAATAGATGTGAAATTGTAAGAACAATGCATAAAACAAATGCAAATTGTATTGATTCAGAGAAAACTGTGAAAGAGAAATGTTCAGGGTTACAGCCGCTACTCAAGCCCTAAACATTTTCAAACTAAGCTATTTATAGTATTAGATAGCCATCGAAACTATGCTAACCGAAACTGTTGAGCATTTACAAGTGATAGAACAAACTGTCAAAAATACTATCTATCGAAACTACTAGTTTCGATTGAACAAAACTCAATCGAAACTAAGTAGTTTCAATGGCCCAGACTTAGCTAAATAAAACAGTAAATTACATAAACTGAAATTACAATTAAGGAAACTAATCTAAAATTGTTCAAAATACAATAATGACAACAACTTAAATAGAATTACATGACTCTACAAACAACCTGTCTTTAATTACTATTTTAACTGATTTTCCAACATTATGTCTATGTGGTGTCAAATTGAACAACTTAGTTTTATGTGAAACCTAGAACCTGAAGTTTGGAGCAGGTTACATTTTTATTTAATTAATTATAATTTACTAAACTAGACAATTATATCTTTCCACTGATTCCCTGTGGATTCACCAACCCTACTTCCATGTCTACAATCTAAGGTAGATAAGTAGTAGTTTTTATAAATGTTTTTGATTGACCTTGACAACGCGATCAGGGTCTATTAATTGAGCATTGATTTGCGAGGTAGTAACACAAGAAACTAGTTTTATTGTGTCGTAAGGTTACGAGCGATGTTGATGTTTTATTTTAAGCACGCTTTAAAGAGAAAAAACTAGAGGAACGTTGAGACTGTGGTTTGAGATGGATAGCTGTTGGTATGAAGGATTTAGAATATTTGGTTTATTGAAATAAAATTTACTTAGCTACTAGTGCTTGGTAAAACTTTGTACTAGAATTACCTTATTAAACTTTGTAACCATTTGGTAAACACAAGGTTAGTATTGTGGTAATTGACTTTCGTTAAGTATTTTCTATTATCAATCGATCATAGAGGGACCCGCCTAGGTGGAGTGTGACAGGTTGGTATCTGTAACGAACCGAATTTTGGGTATTTATTATAATATGTTATTCATATTATAAAGGGTGTAAATAAATAAAATGAAAGTTTAAGGTTTGTTGCAAAAGTGGAGTTTTAACTAGCTTGGGTACCGTTGGCCATTTGGTGCAATGGTAGCTCCAAGACTTCCCATAGTGAAGGTCTTGGGTTCAAATCCTGGCCACAGCAAAAAAGGGGTATGTGGCCAGGTCAAGGGGTTTACCCAGTTGGGGGGTTCCTCCTATGGTGGGCTGCCCTGGATGTTCTAGGTGTTGCCCCGGGGAAACCCAATTATCCTAGAATATTTAGGTGTTGTCATTAAAAAAAAACTAGCTGGGGTGAAAGGGGTCATTTCTGGAAGTTCATGGACTTTTGTTTAAATTATGAAATGGTTGGAATATGGGGGCAGCGCAAATTACACACTTTTGTGTGTGTTTGGGCTTTGCAAGAGTAGAGAAAAAGAGGAAGGTGTTGAAGATCAAAGAACAAGTGATTGCATGCTTGATTTGAGGGTTTTGATTTGCATAACTCCTTCATGACATCAAGTAAGTGTTTCATCTTTTGAATTCACCATTTGAGGAGTTCTTGGTGGGTTTTGGGTGAAATTCGAGTTAAGACTGAATTGGTTGAATTAAGTGGGTAATAACTTGTTTAACGTTTAAACCTAGTTTAATTAAAGATAACGGGAGATAGATAACATCATCTAAATATCCAATATGATGATTCAAGAATTAGGGTTCTTGAGGGTGATTTATGGGTTTCAATTTGGTGATGTTTAAATGATGAATTGAGGGTTGGTAAGTGTCTATGGTTCTAATAGACACATTATTTTGTAAGAAACCTCATTTGGTTTGGTGATTTATAAAACTCGGGTTTTTGGTGGAACTTGGATGAGGTCTTAACGGGTCAACTTGGGTTGGTTAATTGTTAGGTGGGTGTCAAGGGTTTGATTGTGTTATTTACGTTAAGTTAAATGACAGTGATTATCATTTAGCATTAGCAAAGTGTTGGAGTCTCAATTTGTGTATGTTTTGAGGCTTTTAGATTAACAAACAAGGTGAAATTATAGGTGATCCAGTTGACAAGGTTGGAGCTCAACCAGAATCATCTCGAGCTAAAGGTAAATGCTTTGCACTTACTTAGTAAAGATAGATGGTGGTAATTGCATATATTTGATTTACACATCCGTTGTTCAAATATCTTATATGTGTTTAATTGTAAGTTGAAAATTGGGGAAACTGCATACGGTGAAAACATTATTATATTAGCTTTCGCTAAGTAAGTACACCACATCGTCTTTCAAAATTCATTTTAGTTCATCATTTATTTTGGGACGCCTTAGCTCCCTTACAAGATCCTGGGATCTGTAGAACGCACTGCCTCTTATGAAACCATGAAGTTTATTTACAAGATCCTGAAACTCCGTAAGTTCTATGGCCTTTTGTGTAACCACGAAGGTTCTTTTACAAGATTTTGGGATCCGTAAATCCCACGACCTCTTGTGTAACCACGAAGGTTCTTTTACAAGATTTTGGGATCCGTAAATCCCACGACCTCTTGTGTAACCACGAAGGTTCTTTTACAAGATTCTAGGATCGTAGATCCCACAACCCCTTATATAAACACGAAGGTTCATTTATAAGATCCTGGGATCCGTTGATCCCATGGCCTCTAGTGTAACCACTAAGGTTCATTTACAAGCATGTATAAGCATTATCACTACACCTTTCACATCTTTTCGTAAGCATTACCCATACGAAGTATTCCTAATAACTTAAAATCATATTAGGGTTAACTTGGGTTTCCTACTTACGAATTAGTGTACTTATGATAACCTCGGGGTTTTACTACATTCGATTCCTCGCTCAAACGCTTCACCCGATGCGATTCCTCGCGGTCTTTCACGGCTTGTCACGGTCCTGAGTCACGAACCACGCGTCATTCTGCCATCTTAGCCCTAATCCGACCCACATTTTGTGGCTCAGACCATTACCAGAGTGGTGATGGTCCGTCATGATCGACACAGATTGTTACCAACTTGGTGACGATCCGTCACATACCATTTTTTCACAAATTTTCAGTTTTGGTGCTTGAACTTTGGATTATTTGTAGTTATTATTTTCCGAGTTTTGTTTCCTATAATGTTTGGGGGTGTTACAACCCCCCCCCCCCCCCTAAATTAGGTTTTTTCCTCAAAACCAGTCATTTTGTAAATAATTGAAGATATGTTCTTCCCCTTTCATCTTCAATTTCCAAAGTCATATCTGACCCTCTCATGTGCTTCCATTGGACTAGCAATTTTTTAATAGTTTTATGACGCAACTTCTTTTCTTTTGTGTTAGAACCTTCACATGTTCCTCGACATAAGTTAATTTTTCATCAACCTCTATCTCTTCCAGAGGTACATGAGCAGTCTCGTCTATTATACACTTTCATAAGTATGATACATGAAAAGTGTTATGTGTCTTCTTTAATTAATCTGGTAGCTCTGATTGATACGCTACCTTTCCCATTCAGTTAATGATCTTGAAAGGACCAATGAATCTCGTGCTTAACTTATCGCGCTTCTAGAATCTAATCAAGTTTTTCCAAGGAGATACTTTTAACAAAATGCTGAATCTTGAATTCTATTGGTCTACGCCTTTTATTGGTGTATGGTTTTCGCTTATCCTAGGCAGCTTTAATATGAATTTTAACCAGGTCAATCTTTTCAGCTATAGCTTGAACAATCTCTTTAATTCCTAACTGTTTTTGACCAATTCTCCCCAACATACCGGAGTTCTACATTTGCTGACATATAACATCTCATATGGTGACATACCAATGCTCGTATTGTAGCTATTTTTATACGAAAACTCTACCAAAGATAGATAATTATCATAGCTTCCACCAAAATCAATGATTTTATAGTTTTCCCATGTTAACTCTTATGCAGATCGTCTAGCAAGTAACCTAACTTAGGCTTTTCATTCAGAGTTAATTATCCGACGACCCTATGAGTTCTAGACCCCTTTTATGCCTACTTTTTGGGTGTTACGGGATATGTCATCATTTATACATATTTTACACACATAATAATCTCACATTATGGTACTAATTAAATAATAACCTTGCAATTTATGCTTAAAACACTTATATTTTATAATTGCATGTTATTCGGTGTTGAAAATACAAATCAAGCAAAATCCTATAAAAAAACACCAAGAATTCAAAAACACCCGAGAAATCAAAATTGGTCAACAATAGTCAACAAGGAGCTAAAAGACAAAAGCTAGAAGAAAGTTGAGGGTTGCACGGCCGTGCATCCCAATGCACAGTCATGCATTGCCCTTTCTTCTCTTCCACGACCCAATACCATGTACTCTATATGCTGTTTGATTCCATGGGCCTTTGCACGATGGGTGCAACCCATTGCACGGTCGTGCATTGCACATTTTGAGGCCTATAAATAGGAGCCTTGAGTTCTTCATTCCACACACCAATCCAGACCTAAAGAACACTAAAGAAGAGAGCATTCTTGTAGTTAGAGTAGAGAGTAGAGGGGCTCTTTCCCCTTGTTCCACAATAGGGGAGCCTACGAAACTCATAATTATGCTAGTCGTTGTGGCCATTCGTGGCTAAAACTTCTTTGTATTGCTAGGGTGAAGATGATGTTTGGTGTATGTTAATATTTAACCTATTAATGAAGTGGAATGTTTATGTCTTTAACTAATTCGTCCTCAAAAACCATCTTTTCATGGGCTATTATTATTGTCTAAATACGTCTTTATATTTGTGAGTTTCTTCATTTTAAAGAGTAAGATCGTAAAACCCTTTATAATCAAACTTCATTTGAAACGCGTACGTCTTTATACGAGCATAGATTGATAAGCCAAGGCTTGTTTTATACTTCTAAGATCGTACGTCTTTATACGAGATTATTATGTGACCAAGAATTGGTGAACTCATGTTGGGAACGGTACGCCTTTATACTTGGTCCCATTGTTACACCGTCTCCCGGTGAACAAAATATAATCACTTATTTAACTTTAAATATAAATAATTGTGAGTCTGATGTCTTAAACCAACACGGAGATAACCATTCGATGGATTGAGGGTAAATGTTGTCCCTAACGGGAGGCACTACCACTTTTTAAAGAATATAATTTGCAAATCAAATGTAGTGAGGACGAGGCTCTAGCAGTGACCCGGGTCACAAGTTTGTAGTAGTCATATCACTGAATTAATTAACGTACCAAGCTGATTCAAATCCCGAAGCAATACATTTCGTAATCTGATCATTTTCGATTTATTTACTTTTCTGCTATTTACTATTCTACTAGTTACATTTCTGTTACACACTTCACACACATTTTTTACTTTTATATTATTTATTTTACCGTCGTTTACTTTTCTGCTTCACAAGCACACAAAACCCACTCACTAATTAATCCGGCTAAATGATAACAAAAGTTGAGTATTGAAACTCGACCATGTCCATTGGTTCGATACTTGTTTCCTAATTTCAGATATTTATTGTTACATATATTTATTATTTCATTATAAAGTTTCTAAAATTTGTATTAAAAAATCTTACTAACATAATAAATAAAAATCTTTTGTACTACGTTTCACTCTCTAGTTACCCCTTAATCTTATTTCCCTCTCTCTCTTCTATTAACTAATAATTATTTCACTTCTCTCTGCTATTAAATAATAATATTTGTATTAATAAATAAAAATCATATGGACACATGTCACTTTATAGTTAATTTTTATCATTTTTTTTCTTGCTCTCTCTTCTATTAAATAATGATATCAAAATAATTTATTTTTAGATGTTTAATATAAATCTAACTACAGATATTTATTATTTCATTATAAATAGTTATTGTATCATCAATAAAATGAATTTAATATGAATTAACAAAGCTTATAACTGTCACGACAAATTACATTTGTGTTAACAAATTACATTATATTTTGTTTCCCGCCTCTCTCTCTTTTAATAAATAATAATGATTTTTATAAATATTTTTATAAAACATTTTTTAATTAAAAAATAGCTTTCTTCATAAAATATTTTTTTAATTTGAATATTTCTTTCATTTTTTTTAAAACATTTTTAAAAAATAAATATATAAAGTTTCTAAATTTTGTATTAAAAAATGTTACTAACATAATAAATAAAAATATTTTGTATCACGTGTCACTTTCTGGTTACTAATCACTTTTATTCCCCCCCCCTCTCTCTTTTATTAATTAATAATTATTTCACTTCTCTCTCCTGTTAAATAATAATCTTTGTATTAATAAATAAAAATCATATAAACACGTATCACTTTGTAGTTAATTTTTATCATTTTTTTTCCTTACTCTCTCTTCTATTAAATAATGATATCAAAAGAATTTATTTTTAGATATTTAATATAAATCTAATTACATATATTTATTATTTCATTATAAATAGTTATTGTATCACCAATAAAATGAATTTTATATGAATTAACAGAGCTTATAACTGTCATGACAAATTTTATTTTTTAAAGACATATTTTGACGAGTGTGTGTTAACAAATTACATTATATTTTAATCAACCAGTATAATACACTGATTTATTCAACCCCGTGTATTCGGGTTTTTAAAAATATAATTTTTTACTACTAATTAAGTATATAATATTTTATTTATTCAACTCGTGCAATATACGGGATTTTAACCTAGTGTGTGTTAATAAACAAAAAAGCGAGTAAAGTATTTGCCACAATTGTGAGTTGTTAAATGAAAGAAAGAAAAGTTTAAAAAAACCTTTAAAAAGAAGGCAAGACGTGTGTTTTTACACATGGAGTTTATGAAAGTTAAAGAAGGTTTTTAGTAAACTAAGAAGCTAAACGTTTTAAAAAGATAGTATATGGATGGTCTTTATGAATGTTGTGTAATTCCATGGACGGTCGTCATAGAAGATAGTAACATGTGTGATTTGACCGTTGTAGTATGTATTCCATGGACAGACCGTCATAGATGGTACAGACAGGAACAAACATTATGTGTGTGAAAGTAAATTAGACATAATAATGTATGCGTTGAAATATAAAGTGTGTGAATGTTATGCATTTGCTGGCAAGTGTGACAGTGTGTGTAAACTTCTTCTTTTATTAAATCGTGTGTTTATGGAAGTATGTTCTATGTCAAGTTAGAACCCACTCAGCAGTAGCTGACTTTTAGTATACATATCGGGTTAAGTGTAGGTACGGTAACAACTCTTGGATTACCTGGCTGGCTAAGAGGACTTACTCGGCATCGAAGACTTTCTGGCATCCCATGTGTTTTATTGAAAAGTTGTAATTGTTTAAACCATCGTTTAAATGTTTTGATTAGCTGACATTTGGTGTGATGTAATGACGATTAAATTCCGCTGCAAAGAATGTATTTTAAGTTTAAGAACTGTTTGTGAATAGTTAAATCCAACAAGTGAGGCGTCCCGGGATCGGGGCCTTACATTTTCGTGCTACTTTCTTACTGTTTGTGTTTTGGTCAACTCATCTACTCTCATTACAAACCGGACAGTTTTCCTTTGACTCATCCTCCTTCCAAAATAGAGCATGGTCAATAATGCAAGTATGGATAGGTTGATATCTTAAGCTAATCTTTCTTAGCTTCTTCTTAACTTCATAGTGTGAGGCTGGAATATGATTCTCTTTCGGGAAATTCAACTCTTAAAAACTCTAAAAGTTGGTTAAACAAAGTATCCTTCCATTTGTTGATGACTTTAATATGCATCAATTTTGTTAGAAAGTTTAGGGAAGACATCCAACTACAACCGGGGTATAGCTCGGTACTAACCTCAGCAAACAATGCATCAAATTCAGGGTCTAAATCAGTTCCATCTTCATGATCTGTATTTTCTTCATGTGTATTATGCTCTGTGATAACATTGTTAAGTGCATCAAACATCTCATGATGGCTAGAGTACGTGTTTTTGAAGCCTAAGGTGTGTCTATAACCGAAGCACCAGGATATTCCTTATGTAGAGACATGTTTTTCTGTATAAGCTGTTGTCATATTGTATGTTTGAACAATGTTAGCTTAGTTTACTTTCTGTTATTTCATTATTGTAATTTCAGTTTCTGTAATTTACGGTTTTATTTAGCTAAGTCTGGGCCATCGAAACTACTTAGTTTCGATTGAGTTTCTTCAATCGAAACTAGTAGTTTCGATAGATAGTAAGTTTCGACAGGTCATTCAATCACTTGTAAATGTTCAACCAAAACTAGTAGTTTCGGTTGGCATAGTTTCGATACATGTTGACTTACTATAAATAGCCTAGTTTGAGAACTTTTAGGGTGTAAGTAGCGGCTGTAACCCTGAATTTCTCTTTCACATTGTTCTTCAATCAATACATCTTGCGTACTTGTTTGATACATGTTCTTACAATCTCATATCAAATTTGTATGGATTGTGAGTGTGTTTAGCCTGTTATCTTCACCAAAATCTGTTTCTATCCTCTGTTTCACCTCCATACACATTGTTTCCGCCTTTGTGTGTGGAGAATCGATCATCTGTGAGATTTCAAGTTGAAATCTGGACCTACACCTTACCATGATCAATCAATGTCTCATATGATTGTAGAAACTCACGGTCACGTATGTGGACATAAACCAAAGTCTGAATTTTCCGATTCGAATTGACACATTGTTACACGTGCAATAAGTTTTGCCTTCACTGTCAAGATGATTTTTGGAGGTCTCTATAAATTTTTTAAGACCTTTTAAAAACACCGGATCATTCCAATTTTGCAATTTAAACCAACTCTTATCAATTGTCATACTTGTTTCTTATCAACTGATAGCATATCAGATAGAATATCCAAAAGTGATGGATCTTAACCCACATTTTAAATATTATATCTCATATGCATACATTTTAACGAGATGACTATTTAAGAAAAAATCGACAGCATATCCCCTTAATTCCTCGAGTATGCGTATAAACCGCAAACTCGAAAGAGTAGGAGAAATAGCTGCCAATTTTTTCTTAAAAGTCAAACCGTTAAAATATATACATATTTTAAATGAGATAAAATATTCAAAAAGTAGTCACAAAGAGGACAATACAAAATTTATCTCTAATAGATAAATTTCTGAAGGGTATCTTATGCTAAATTAAAGTATTAACCCATATGTTGCCCCCTTTCGGGTTGTGCTTGGATCAACCCGTGAATACGTGTGCCGTATTCGGGTTCACGTGTTGACCGGTCTTACCCATTGGTTTTTTATTTTATTTTTTTATAAATAACATTTATATAAAAAAATTAAATTAATTAAGTATCTTATACAAATTTAAAGTATTAATATTAAAAAACACTTTCTGGTTAAACGGGTCATGCTCGGGTCAAGCCGCGTATACGTGTGATATGTCATCATTTATACATATTTAACATACATAATAATCCACATTATGGTACTAATTGAATGATAACCTTGCAATTTATGCTTAAAATACTTAAATTTTGTAATTACAGGTTATTCGGTGTTGAAAATATAAATCAAGTTAAATCCTATCAAAACCACAAAAAATTCAAGCTTCTAGAAATTTCATTCCCAGAGCATTGGCCCCCAAGAAGTCAAAATTGGTCAACAATAGTCAACAAGGAGCTAAAAGACAAAAGCAAGAAGAAAGTTGAGGGTTGGACGGCCGTGCATCCCAATGCACGGTCGTGCATTGCCCTTTCTTCTCCTCCACGACCCAGTACCGTGTACTTTGTACCCTGTTTGATTCCATGGGCCTTTGCACGATGGGTGCAACCCATCGCACGGCCGTGCATTGCACATTTTGAGGCCTATAAATAGGAGGCTTGATTTCTTCATTCCACACACCAATCCAGATCTAAAAAACACCCAAGAAAAGAGAATTCTCGTAGTTAGAGTAGAGAGTAGAGGGGCTCTTTCTCCTTGTTTCACAATAGGGGAGCCTACGAAACTCATCATTACGCTAGTCGTTAAGGCCATTCGTGGCTAAAACTTCTTTGTGTTGCTAGGTTAGATGATGTTTGGTGCATGTTAATGTTTAATCTATTAATAAAGTGGTATGTTTATGTCTTTAACTAATTCGTTCTCAAAAACAATCATTTAAGGGGCTTTTATTGTTGTCTAAATTCGTCTTTATATTTGTGAGTGTCTTCATTTTAAGAGTAAGATCGTAAAACCCTTTTTAATCAAACTTCATTTGAATCTCGTACGTCTTTATACGAGCAGAGATTGATAAATCCAGGCTTGGTCTATACTTTTAAGATCGTGCGTATTTATACGAGATTATTATGCGACCAAAAATTGGTGAACTCATGTTGGGAACGGTACATCTTTATACTTGGTCCCATTGTTACACCGCCTCCCGGTGAGAAAAATATAATCACCTATTTAATTTTAATATAAAGCATTTTGAGTCCGGCGTCTTAAACTACCCGGAGATGACCATTCGATGGGTTTAGGGTAAATGTTATCCCTAACGGGAGGCACTACCACTTTTTAAGAATATAACTTGCAAATCAAATGTAGTGAGGACGAGTCTCTAGCAGTGACCCGGGTCACAAGTTTGTAGTAGTCATACCACTGAATTAGTTAACTTAACATTATCACGTACCAAGCTAATTCGAATTCCGAAGCAATACATTTCGTAATCTAATCATTTTCGCTTTATTTACTTTTCTGCTATTTACTATTATGATAGTTACATTTCTGTTACACACTTCACGCACATTTTTACTTTTATGTTATTTACTTTACCGTCATTTATTTTTCTGCTTCACAAGCACACAAAACCCACTCACTAATTAATCTGGATAAACGATAACAAAAGTTGAGTATTGGAGCTCGACCGTATCCATTGGTTCGATAATTGGTTCTTACCTAACAATATTACGATGTGATAGGTACACTTACCTATTGTGTGTGTTTTAAGTTAACGTAATTATCATTTTATAAATTTAAAACATGATCTTTTGAAATCATCATAAAAATATATTTACTTATATTTTTATATACTTATCACACGCTATCAAGTTTTAGCGCCGTTGCTGGGGACACGGTGATTTCAAGAAAAATTCAAGTTAACAGATTAGCCTTTTATTTTCATTCTATTTTTCTTTCACGCATTGTTGCAGGTAGTGTATGATCCAAAGTTCTACTACTGGTTTATATCAACCTTTAGCAGAGCCTGAAAGATTCTTTCACCTCCGAGTTCGACAAAACCGTGCTAGAAAAATGGCCGTAGAAAACCGCATTATCGTCGAATTTGCAAGACCGTCACTAGACGCGTTGGGATCTAGTATCACAAGACCAACCGTCGACGCTAACAACTTTGATATCAAATCTCATGTTATTCACATGATCCAGTCATCATGCAGTTTTAGCGGATTACCCGATGAGGATCCACATGCCCATATCGCAAATTTCCTCGAGATTTGTGATACCTTTAAACTAAATGGGGAGTCGAATGACGCTATTCGCCTCCTTATGTTCCCTTTTTCCTTAAGGGAATGGTTGAATTCTCTCCCTACCGGGTCAATCACCACTTGGGACGATCTCGCCCAGAAATTCTTATCAAAGTATTTTCCACCGGCCAAGACTGGTAAGTTAAGAAATGATATAACCACTTTCACTCAAGACGATGGTGAATCACTATATGAGGCGTGGGAACGCTTCAAGTACATGCTAAGGAAATGTCCTCACCATGGGTTAGATGTTTATCTGCAAGTATCATCTTTCTATAATGGGTTACATAATCAAGCCCGTCAGACCCTTGACGCTACCGTGGGTGGCTTTTTTGGGAACAAAAGGCCACAGGAGGCTTATAACCTAATTGAAGAGATAGCTATGAACAGTTATCAATGGTACGACCCACAGACTAGTAGAGGAACAAGGCAAGGAGTTCACGTCGTCGATGCTGTCACATATTTATCTACTAAAGTAGACACCCTGACTACATGACTAAACCAAATTAGTAAGGGCAAAGCAACACCGAAAAAATGGAAGAGGTGAAGAGCGTCACAGCCGACGTCGAACAAGTTGATTTTTTCGAAACAAATCAGACTCAAAACAACCCCTATAGCAACACCTACAACCCTGGATGGAGGAATCATCCAAACTTTAGATGGAAAGATAACAACAAAGAACAATATGGTTTTGGACAACAACAACAGTTTCAGCAAAAGCAACCTCAGAACTTTCAACCTCGTCAATAATTTCAAGGACCTAACAAGATGGGTAATGGGATGAGCGTGGAGGACGCGGTGACTAAGCTAATTTCCACTACTGAGAGTCAAGCCCTCCTAGCAGATTCTCGTCACAAGCAATACGAGGAAAGATTTAGTCTACATGAAGCTGAGTTCAAGACGTAGAAAGCTACCCTTTAATCCATTGAAACGCAATTAGGACAAATAGCAAAACTATTGTCCGAAAGGCAACCATGATGTATCCCGAGTAACACTGAGACTAATCCAAAGGCCAACGTAAGTGCTATTACTTTAGGGAATAACAAAGTCTACCCAGAACCACCAATGCCAGGAGAAGAAGTCCAATCACCAAGGAGAGAGATATTCACCGGAGTGCCACTCCGTCCACAGCCCACAAGTTCATCCACCCAGAAAGCACAATCTAGTGTAATCCAACCTCTTACGGCGGACCTTCCTCCAAAAATTCCACAAAAAAGAACGTTCAATTCTCACATACCATATCCAGGAAGGCTAGTTAAGCAGAAAATTGATGAGCAATATGACAAGTTCATAGAGCTCTTGAGCCAAATCCATGTCAACATTCCTTTCTTGGATATTATACAACAAATGCCAAAGTATGGACGCTTCTTGAAGGATTTTCTCACAAACAAGAGAAACATGGAAGAAGTGATAAAAAGAACAAATTACTGTGTCGCTCTTATCGAAAGGAATCTCCCGTAGAAACTTTCAGATCCAGGGAAATTCTCTTTACCATGTTCTATAGGGCCACTACCAGTTACATACGCGCTCGCTGATCTAGGAGCAAGCGTAAATGTTATGCCTTCCACTATGTTTCAAAAGCTCGACATTGGGCAACCACGACCGGTTAACACAACCATTGAACTCGCGGATGGATCGGTCAAAACACCTTTAGGAGTCATTGAGAACTTATTGGTGAAAGTTGGCAAGTTTGTCTTCCCTGCCGACTTTATGGTTTTAGAAATGGGACAAGAGTACCATTAATCTTGGGTCATCCATTCTTAGCCACCGCCAGAGCCGTCATTGACATTAATGAAGGAATTTTAACGCTCCGTATCGGCAACCAATCAGTAACATACAATATCGGATGGTATGAATGCATATCAAGTGATCCGCTTGAAATCACTCACTTTATCGACTCCAATCTGGACTATCAACTACAAAAAGAAAAGGACATGAAAAAAGGAAAAGCACATGATCTTACCAAGCCAAAGACACCAGATCCTACGTCAATAGACCTTACCAAGGATCTTAACAACACTAATTGGATCGATGAATACTTTGATAAATTACCAAAGCTGAAAGATGAGATAAGGGACACAGGGGAGTTTGTTTACTCCCACCTAAAGAGAGACTGATGCAACACTTACGGGTCGGGCTAAAGACCCATAAATAAACGTAGCGGTTTCGGGAGGCGACCCAATGATCATAAATAAATTGAGAAGTTGGTGCATACGGAAGAAAGCATGGATCTCAGGTTTGGTTTCTCCGAATTTAAGTTTCTAATTACTTCAGCCCCCAGGTATGCCTTCTTGATAATAGGACCTTAGTAACTTAACTACTATCTTTTATTTTCCTTGTTCGTTTTTATGTTTTCCTTTATGTTTCAGGTAGAATAACATCACCAGATCATCTCTGTACTTTATGCGTGTATCCCGTGTATAAGTGTCCAGTTTTGCATAGTTTAAGCATTTAGCTTTGTATATCGAGTCCGTTTTATGTGCATTTGGTGTTTATGAGTGCTACAGGTTTAACGTGATAAGTGGACGGGAAAACACGAGCTTAAAATCATGAGGATAGTAGCATACACGGGCCCCGGAGAAGTCAAAAGTTAAATAGTCAAAAATATTGGGAAATGGGATCCTAGCAGTACGCGAAGATTCTCACGGTACGCGAGGGGCTTGAAAACCCTGCGCAATTATTTTGGCAGTCACGGTACACGAGGGTTGGCCTAGCTTCGGCAAAGTTAATCTAATTCTAATTAAAAGCCAACGAGGAGTCTTTAATCGTTTTAACTTGTCATTCTACGATCTAGAGCCGTCCTAGAGTGATTTCCAGAGATAAAGTTTGAATCTTGGTGAGTTTTTGATCCGAGATCAAGTGATACCAAAAATTGAATAATCGATGACGATGTCGATGAGCGGTTAATCTCTTCGTGTCGTTTCCGGTGTAGGATTTGCTTGTAAGTGATAGACTAGGGTTCATACTTGATTTGGTTTTCTATTATTTTAATCGTATGATTGTTTGAATGCTTGATTCATGGATTTGATTTAAACAGTTTGGTTTTATCTGATTTAATACGTTCATCAACTTTCGGTTTTAATCATGAATCATTGAATATTTAGATCTGAGATTCTAAGTTGTTAATTGACTATTGAGTTGTTAATCTGTGTCAAGTACCCGGTTTTGTAATCGTCGCTCAACGCAGACACTCTCTTGGTTATTAATTGTTTATCAAATCTAATGAATGAGTTATCTCTATGTAACTTCCAATAAGTACAAACCAGTCTTCACAATAACTTGCGATCTGAACCTGGAAGCGATCCGTTTTCTCTTAATAGTTTTTACAAAGTTAAAGTTAATCGCTTTTTAATCTGAATCTAAATAGTTTTCATAATTAAACACTTTCCACCAATTCCCTATGGATACGATACCCAACTCCATTATACTATAGTTTAAGGTAGCTAGGGATTAAAATAATTGTTTTTGATTGACCTTGACACCGCGATCACATTCCATTACATGAATTTACTCTTGATTGAACCCGTAACCATTTGAACCCTCAATTGGACCCCCTACACTTTTAATCTTGACTTTTAACACCAAATTCGACAAATTTTGACCTAGTTGACTTTCACAAGTCAAAGCAGCCCAAATTGCAATGATCCAAGTCGGCCACCAACCGAATTCTTGTTGGATCAGGCTTCTGGTGGTTATACAAACATTAATCAATCCAATTCAGGCCCAAACAGCAAGCCAATTCGATCAATTAAGCGGCCGATTTAAAATTCAAACGAATTTGACTTTGGATAGTCAAATCCGTATCAATTCACCATTAAATTCATGAAATTAATGGGTCCCAATCCCGTAAATCACTCTCAAATCAATCCCGTATGTACCCAGACCATTAACAGGACCCAATTCATTCCCAAATCATCGAATTAGCGCGTAATTAGTCACCCACAACTATTACGGTCAAATTAGAATCAATCGGCTAATACGAATGAAATTAAACGAATTAAATATCTCACACACTCTCGTATACCTCCAAACAAACTCTCTCAACCCTTAAACAAGCCGCATTTCACTTCTGGACTTCGATTGAACACCAAGAACATCGGGTCTGAGTTTGTAGCCGACTGCATTCATGTCCAAACCAAAACAAGTAAGATTACTCTCATTCGGTTCGTAATCGAGTCCTGATCATTTGTGTTAACAACTCTTATTGGTAACAATTTGAATTCTAGGGTCCTTGTTCTTAAGGCGCTAATCTGATTTGGGGTTTTGATTCGAACTCATGATTTAATTAATTAGAACCCATAAACAACCAGCGAAACCACCTGGTCTGGCCGGCGAGTCACTGCGCCGCCGAACCACGTTGCGTGGATTCGAAACCCACAAGTCCGACCCTTTTTGCGCTTATGTTAAACCCAGGCCCGGCCTATTCCCAACACCATGTTAAAACAATTTGAAACCAGACTTCCATCATAAGCACAGGCCTCGGCCAAGTGGTTTGTTCGTCTGGGTTTCCCAGAACAGACCCGGGTTCGAGTCCTTGTGGCCTGTTTATTTTTTTAAAACAGTTTTGAAGCTCCAAGATTTATAAAAAAATTATTTTTTATAAACCCTGCGTTATTTTAAACATAATGAAACAAAAATTTATAATTTTTAGCATAAACTCACTATTATTACAAGTTTAGTTGTTAAGATTTCATATTAATTATTTTTAAATAATTAAAAGTAATTAATTACCTAATTTAATATTTGTTGTGTCAATATTTTATAAAAGTATATTTCCTTGAAACAAAGTTTACAAAATTTTATAAAATTAAAGATATATTTAAAATAATAATATAGATTTTTAAATAATTTAAGGAAATTAATTACCAAATTAGATACTTGTTGTCACAAGATTTTTATAAAATACCTCCCCTTGAAAACCAAGTTTATAAAGTTTATAAAATTTTAACTGTATTTAAAACAAACAAATACTTATTTTAAATGGTAAATAAATAAATAAATTTATTTATTATTTAATCTACACTTAAAATTTAAATATATTTAACATTAATTTTATATATCAATATTATTTTACACATCTTTATAAATAAATAAATAAAGTAAAGTTATTTATTTAATTTATATTTAAATAAATATAATTCTCACACTATTTTTCTAACTAAATAAATAAATAACAGTTATTTGATTTATTTAGTTATTTAAACTCAAACCCTAAATCTTTTATTTTAAAAGTATTCATTTCAACTTTTCATTTTATAAAACACTCATTTAAGTACAAACCACAATCACCTACACACTCCTTTACATAATACAACACAAACCTTTTGTACACACTTCCTTTGAAACCCTAACTTGGCCTTAGACTTGTGTGCATGATTATTAATCTAGATTCATATACATTACACTCTAGCTACAAGGATCAATTTGCTACCTAGTCTCTTGTGCTAGCTACATCTTTAATACAAGTGAGTTTTACATAGCCCCTTTTACACTATTTTACATATTTTGGGGGTGAAACATGAACATTATATACAATGATTTGCAAAACTACACAATACAATTCCACTTTACATTCATGTATGCAATTTGAGCTTTATGTTTGAGTACTAGGTGTGATAACTACTTTTGTGTGCAATTACATGTGCAATCATTAACTATACAAGCCAACGGTTAACAATGATAGATCTATTGAGTCTGACAAACCCACCCAGTTAGGGTGATTGTTACCGACAACACAATTTGTTTTTGCGTGCAAGTTACAAAGGTTTGATTGTACTACTTGGTTTCACAATAGTAACTCTCCATAACTATATGATATCTATATAAACCAATATATTACTCATGACATGTATGGATTGTATACACACAACTATATGATATCTATATAAACCAATGTATGCTCACCAACTTTTTAGTTGACTTTATTTTAATCATGTTTCAGGTGCGAATGTTTGAGTTGATCAAGACATGCTTCATTTAAGTTTGGACCTAGTTAAATTTAATAAAGAACTCATGTATTTCATTTTATGTACTTGATTTGGATTTGGTTTGTCTTTGAATTATGCAATGAAATTTGGATGATTAATATATTTCAATTTAGTCAAACTTGTGCTAGTGAACAGTCTACATGTCCCGCCCCGACGTATTCCACCGTCGGTTGGGGTGTAACAGATTGGTATCAGAGCCTTAGTTATAGGGAATTGGGTTATTAGACACCCTTGACCTAGACTATAACCTTAGGACACCCATTTATGCCATGCTTCATGATTATGTGTTATGTGCTAAATGCTATGTGTTACATGCTTACTATGTTATGTGTTAATTTATTTGATGCCTTATTTGTTAGAATTCATGACTTATTCGGCTATACTTAAATAATAAACTAAATAAACAATATCCCTACCCATACCCTAAGCCTCATATCCTTCTTACCTGCTTCTCTGTCGTCGTCATCATAGCATGTGGAAACTTCATGGATCTAAGTCTAAAAAAAATTCCTTTTATACCCATTAAGGTTTTAAACTTTGTTAACTATTAGAGGACACGTGCAATCTGGAAGGGTGACACCTGTATTCTGGGTTTTCTGTCTAGGAAAACATTTCGTATAAATCTCAATCAACCGAGGGACCTGTATGCTTTCCTAGGAAGTCCCAGGATGAGTCGTATGCTTTCCTAGGAATTCCCGGGATGAGTGTTTATGATGTCGTCCAGACGGTCTATAAAAACTATCAAATAAAACCTAATCTAGACTCTCTAGCTTTAAATTTATAAAACCTAGACTCGACCTAAAACTAGACCACACAACCGGCAAGTGTACCGATCAATGCAATATAGCCTAACGAAGTCCGGATATCGAACCCAAAAGACACTGAATAACTAAATTAGACTCTAACTAGGACTTAATATGATTAATTGATTGGGGGGTTTACTACACTAAAGATTAACTAAGAATGCAATAAACTAAGGACAATTCAAGCTATCAAGAGTAAACTAAAGATGAAATCAAGAATGGAGAAGTCACTACCTAGGTCGGAATCCTATGTGTAAAGCTCAACTTCTATCGGTTTTGGAACTAGGTTGGATCTGGGTTTCTAAAGATATAACACCTAAAAGATATCTAGTGGATTCCCGATCACTCTCGGTCTCGGGATGTGACCAGAAGACAACCTAAGGATATTAACTCACCAGATGATCGGATCACCTCTCGGGTATTTCCTACTATGACAAGTACCCTAATAAACGGATTACCTCTCAGTCTCACCGCTTACCATACACTCAAGGAATGCATGGGGTAGTTCTAGAATGGATACTATGATTCGGATAGCAACTATCACTAGACACCTAATACCAACTTCCTCTCAGACAGCTGACACTCGGATTCCTAATGACGAAGACTAAACGACTAATTCTCACCTCTCGGGTATTGAACTAGGACACACATTCACTTCTAATCAGTAATTAACTAGGTTTTCTATGGCTACTACGTCTAGACACCACTCTAACTCACAAACCCTAAAGTCTATGAACCAGAAACGAAGATCAAACTGGCAGACAACCACAATCAACGCAGAAAAGCATAATCAACCACATAAGCAGAATTAAACATGCACTAACATCACACATAAACAAACTCAAACCTTTACTAAATCATAAATCCAACATTCAAATCCAAAAACCGAATAAAAATCGAAACTTTAACACATAATCATCATATTGACCTAGGTAGATCGAAGATCTAGCCTAGAATCATACCAAGAACATCAACACAGAAGTAAATAGCAAGATCCATAGGTTCAAAACACAAAATCAAAGATAAAAATCAAGTCTTTAAAACCTAGAACGTATAACTACGAACCCGGAATCCAAAGCTTTAATCTTTAAGCTTCAATTTTCTTCCAAACTCCCAAAATCGCCTCTTTTCCTCCCTGGAACGGCTTAGAATCGAACTCTCTCATAATGGCCGTTTAAATCTTTTTAATTTAGAAAATTAGGGTTTTGCGGAAAACGGCCCTCTCGCGTACCGCGAGAGAATGTTGACTGGATCCTCGCGTACCGCGAGGACCAAAATAGTCGGGCGGATTCCTGGAGTTTCCCGCGTACCGCGAGAATTATTACACTCGTCTTTCGCGTACCGCGAGAGACCTAAATTTCAGAAAATTGTCTTTTGATCTTTGGACTTTTCCGGGCTTCGTTTCTTCGCTCGTTTTCTTCACGTATTCTTCATTAATATTCCCGAGCTCCTACAAATAAGACCAACGACTCAAATGTACATAAAATTGACTCAAAACTAATATAAAACTACTTAGAACACATTAAAACAAAGGAATAAAGACGTGTGCTTTCGCACCCTATCAAATATCCCCACACTTAACCTTTTTTCGTCCTCGAAAAATCTGCAAATGGAATCATAACTGGCATCTAACTCAACAAACATAAATTTCAATTTTCAAAACATACTCACGTGTTAAAAAGCAACAATTAGTATTTCTGTCCGATTAAACCCAAGCACTAACTTTCAAGCCCCCGTTACGTGTTCTAAATCCATTTTATACAACATATCAATCAATCTATGTGACTCACACTTAGAAGTTACAGCTCTACCTAATCCCGTCTCAAGGTCATGTTTAGGCACGGATTAAACCATATAGATTTACCCTACCACGTTAAACTACTATTTATAGGTTTTTAGAAATCAGATGAAATCATGAATGAATGGATGATAATGAGCATAATAAGCAAAAGAACTTTCGTCTAGAGGCGTTTCAACCAAGTCACTATCCCGGAGGGTAACACATAGACTACATTCTATCAATGAAGCACATAAATCTTACTTAGGGGTGTATCCTCCAAGTCGCTATCCCAAAGGGTAACACATAAGCAAAACTCAGTATAGCTCATAAATTATGGAATAACATGAATTATGGAATGCGGGCGCCACCGAAACTCGGATTTATTCTCATAAAAAGAGAATGGTGTGCCATAAAAAATTTCAAAAACCTTTAAATTTTAACTTAATCGTGGTACCTATCACCCTATATTGACAGTTTCAGTATTACCATTACTCTAAGATGAATACCCACAAGATATCATGATTTTATTCCGTGATTAATCCTAAATAACACAAACAGGATATTTAAGCTTTATTAGTTAGCTGGGTCTACCAAAACATCACTAATTAGACACGTTTTCAATTATTTAATCTTTTAAACTCATAAATAGATCCAGTTCTACTATCATTTTCCAAATATATGCAATTATTTTCAAGAACATTTTTCAAATTTTTCAATTTTTTTTTTTTTTTTTTTTTTTTTTTATAAACAAGACAAACTAGCTAAACACTCACATCCCCACACTTGAAAGACACATTGTCCTCAATGTGACGCAAAACAAAACTAAAAATAAAAATGCAAAAATAAAACAAGAAAAAAAAAAACAGGAATCGACTTAGCTGGTAATGTAGATGCAAACTAATATGCAGCTTCGTTCTTCCTTGTGTGTGCACCGTATAGCATTTTGGTCGCGGTTACACATCAGCTGTCGGGTTGCCTTTACAAGATAGTAATGGTAATCATCAAACCCGCCCGAATGGAGATTGAGTACGGACAGAATGATAAAACCTGCAAAATAAACCTCATACAAACCCACAGCATTAAACTGACTCAAATAAAATATAGAGACTAGACAGACTCAAGAAAACTAAAAGACTCAAGATAGATAGATGCAGAGAAAACATACTCGACATGTGGCAAACACAAAGACATGAATACCACAGCAAGTTCGAACATCGGTCATAAACGGTTTCTAGTTTCCCATGGTCACGGTGGTCGGATGGTGGTAGGTGGGTGAATTAATGTGATGGATGATGGTGGTTAAAGGTGATGCTTCATGGTAGTGGTGGTACGAAGGTAGGTGATGAATAGTGGTGGTGAGTGAAAACGGGGACAGAAACGGGTACGGGAAACCATGGGAAACAAAGGAAATAGGGTGACACCAGCAGTCCCTCGCGTACCGCGTAAGTCGAAGGGGATATTCTTCGCGTACCGCGAAGGCCAAAAAGTTAGGCCGGCCGAGACTTTTGTCTCTCGCGTAGCGCGAGAGATCTTCCTCTCGTTCTTCGCGTACCGCGGAAGGGTGTCGTTAACAGAAAGTTTTGAAAAATTTTCAAGTTTTATACTTAGAATATTTTTGGTCATTTAAGATCTTGTTTCACCCAAACTCACTAAAAACCTATCCCAAGCATAAAAACATATGTAACTATACCTGGGGCTTCATTCCCGACGATTTTCCTTACCGAATCAAGCATGGATTCCTGCAAAACTTGACACAAACAAAACACAAACCGAAAAACAAAGAAAAAGACACGGACTCAACCCAATGAAATCATACAAACTCTACATCCCGGGCACTTGCCCAGGACTCAAGCAAGCCTATCAGGGGGCTTCTCCTTGATCCTAACCGGTACCGCCTTCATCCTGCGCGGCCTCCGGGTCCTCCATACCTCTAGCAAACAACTACTACTCTCAAACATTAAACTCATATCACATGTAGCAATCCAGTCCTTCCACCACAACTTAAACCTACCCGGACCGAAGATAACATTGTTCAAATAACCGAGTGTACTGTCATCTTTACATATCCCCACACTTGGGGTTTGCTCCATCTTCAACTCTACCTCTCTCGACTCGCGGGTTCTCTTACGTGGTGGCCTAGATCTAGGGGGATTAGAATTTGGGGTCGGTTTTTCAATTCTCCCCTCAGCACAAACAAGGGTGAGGACATGTGAAGGTTCAGGAATAGATATTTTCAGCGGTATGGCTTCTTCACTCTCACCAGGATCATCATAGGGATCCTCCACGATATCTACTAACTTCCCCACACTTGGGGTTTTGCCCATGACATCTTCAAATTCAGCCATTATGTTCAGTACATCATCGGGCATCTCATCATCACCGTAATCATCCGGCTCCCCTAACAACCTTTCTAACTCCAACGCCCACTCAGATGGTTCTTCTATATTCGGGGCGGGTTCACCAACTTCTAACATCGGATCGGAGTCCCAATGGTGGTCTATGAAAGAGTCGAGCATGCACACGGAATGGCTGTGCTCGCCAACATCCTTCCCGGACTCTACAGCGTTGAATGTAAGGACCTCATCCCCCACACGAAGTGTGAGCTTCCCGTCAAAGACATCAATCATCGCCTTTGCGGTCCGTAGGAACGGGCGCCCTAAGATGAGTGGGACCTTGTCATCCACCTCCATATCTAGAATCACAAAATCCACGGGGAAAACAAAATTGCCCACTTTCACTAATAGATTTTCCACTATTCCCCGTGGATACTTGACTGAGCGGTCAGCCAAGGAAATGCTCATGCGCGTTGGTTGTGGTTCACCTAGGTCCAGCTGCTTGTACAATGAATAGGGCATCAAATTGATGCTAGCACCTAGGTCGGCCAACGCGTGGTGTAATGGTAGGTTGCCCAACAAGCACGGGATCGTGAACCGACCCGAATCAGACAACTTTTCTGGCAAATGATTTTGCACCACTGCCGAGCATTGCTCACCAAGTGAGACTCCAGAGACCTCCTCAAGTTTCTTCTTGTTGGAAAGAAGGCCTTTTAAGAACTTGGCATATTTGGGCATATGCTGGAGGACCTCTACAAACGGGAGATTGACCTTGAGTTGTTTGAACATATCAAGGAAGTGACCGTATTCCTTAGCGTGTTTATGTGGCAACACACGTGCGGGATAAGGAATACGACTCAAGTCAATCTCGGGGGACTTCATCTCCACCCCCTTCTTCTTCTCCTGTGCCTTCTTGGTAGGCACCTCAACCACTATCTCCTCCTCCACCGGCTCTTCTTCTACTACTACCGGTGGGCTCTCATCCTCCTTCTCTATCATGCTCCTCGTCGAAACAGCATTCGACTCGGTCTCTTTTAGCATCCTAGCATCGATCTCAGCAAATCGAGCTTCCCAGTCAATCTTGTTCACCTCCTCCACTGAGGGAATATTATGCTCCTTAGAGTGGGGGTCAACCTCTTCAACCACTTTACTCTCCACACTCTCTATAGACACGGCCATCACTGAAGCGTTCGGGCCCGTAGAAGGGCTTCCTTGTCTATCATGTATGCTCCTAGCAATGTCTCCTACCGTGCGTTGCAAATCCTGGAACGCCGATTGCTGATTCTTCATCAAAGTGTCATGGCTATCCAGTCTTAGCCGAGCATCCTTGTTATTCTGCACCAGCTGGGCAAGCAACTGTGTCTGAGTCTCCATCATCTCCTCAATCCTTCGTGACCCAACAGTGCTCCCAGAACTCGCTCCTTCTTCTGCTCCTCTGTACTGTTGCTGACGACCAGTGAATCCAGATCTCCATCCCGAACCAAAAGTATTAGAATTGTTGTAATTTCGGTTCTGGTATTGGTTGCCAGCATAGCTCACATGCTCTTGATTATTTACCGGGCAATCTCGGGTGTCGTGTCCTCCCCTGCACACCTGACACCTCAAAGCACTGAGCTTGAGCTCCTTTATCTCATTCGCCATCGAGGCGAGGGCAGCAGCCACGCTAGTATCAGGAGTGACCTGATGCACACCTCTAGGAGAAGAGGCGTGTGACCTAGCAGTAGGGATGGAATCCCTAACAGAACGTGGGTGCTGCTGTTCGGCTTGAGCGAAGCTCTCGAACATATCCTCGCACTCCTCAGGCTCGAGTCTATCCATGATATGGCCTCCTGCAGCTGTGTTGAACATTTGCTGCGTCTCGAAGGTGAGGCCATTATAGAACTTCTCCACTAGTGCCCAGTCGGGGAGACCGTGCTGGGGACATCGGCTCAACAGCGCGTTGAACCGCTCCCAGGCGATGTGGTAAGGCTCGTCGGGATCCATCCGGAACGAATGGATCTGGTCCCGAAGGCGAGCGGCCCTGGAAGGTGGAAAGTATTTCTTGAAGAACTTGGCTTCGAGATCCTCCCATGTGGTGATAGAATTGTCGGGAAGAGTGTCGAGCCAAGTAGATGCACGCCCAGAAAGAGAGAATGGAAAGAGACGCAAGTAGATTGCGTCCTTAGATACACCCGTGATATTAAATGTATCACATATCCGCGCGAAGCGAGACAAATGTCCGGGTGCATCCTCATCCTCGAGGCCATGGAATTGAGTGATCGTACTCATGACATGTGATGGGATCTGCCAAGAATTGGTGTTCGGTATAGTGGGGCGTGTGATCGAAGATCTCGCGCCCGTGACCCCCTCACTGGCCCTCTGGTGTACTGTACGCCTCGCTGGAGGATCAGCGTCGCCCATAGTAGGAAATGGAACTCGGCTAGTAGGACGTACCTTTGGTTTAACCAGCTCCTCTAAACGCTCCCGAAAGTCGCGGGTGCGCTCGTGAAGCTCTCGTTCGGGCTCTTGAAAAGCTGCAAAAGATGGTGATCCTTGCAAACGAGTATTGGGCATAAACAGAAAGACTCTAAGAAGGAAAAATAGAACAAAGACTCACAAGTAGCACACAAGACTCAAAAGAAAACAAAAGACTCAAATAAACCAAAAATCTAACAAAGAACTAGTCAAAGCTAATATTGCTATTGCCAAGTGTCCCCGGCAACGGCGCCAAAAACTTGATGTCGTCCAGACGGTCTATAAAAACTATCAAATAAAACCTAATCTAGACTCTCTAGCTTTAAATTTATAAAACCTAGACTCGACCTAAAACTAGACCACACAACCGGCAAGTGTACCGATCAATGCAATATAGCCTAACGAAGTCCGGATATCGAACCCAAAAGACACTGAATAACTAAATTAGACTCTAACTAGGACTTAATATGATTAATTGATTGGGGGGTTTACTACACTAAAGATTAACTAAGAATGCAATAAACTAAGGACAATTCAAGCTATCAAGAGTAAACTAAAGATGAAATCAAGAATGGAGAAGTCACTACCTAGGTCGGAATCCTATGTGTAAAGCTCAACTTCTATCGGTTTTGGAACTAGGTTGGATCTGGGTTTCTAAAGATATAACACCTAAAAGATATCTAGTGGATTCCCGATCACTCTCGGTCTCGGGATGTGACCAGAAGACAACCTAAGGATATTAACTCACCAGATGATCGGATCACCTCTCGGGTATTTCCTACTATGACAAGTACCCTAATAAACGGATTACCTCTCAGTCTCACCGCTTACCATACACTCAAGGAATGCATGGGGTAGTTCTAGAATGGATACTATGATTCGGATAGCAACTATCACTAGACACCTAATACCAACTTCCTCTCAGACAGCTGACACTCGGATTCCTAATGACGAAGACTAAACGACTAATTCTCACCTCTCGGGTATTGAACTAGGACACACATTCACTTCTAATCAGTAATTAACTAGGTTTTCTATGGCTACTATGTCTAGACACCACTCTAACTCACAAACCCTAAAGTCTATGAACCAGAAACGAAGATCAAACTGGCAGACAACCACAATCAACGCAGAAAAGCATAATCAACCACATAAGCAGAATTAAACATGCACTAACATCACACATAAACAAACTCAAACCTTTACTAAATCATAAATCCAACATTCAAATCCAAAAACCGAATAAAAATCGAAACTTTAACACATAATCATCATATTGACCTAGGTAGATCGAAGATCTAGCCTAGAATCATACCAAGAACATCAACACAGAAGTAAATAGCAAGATCCATAGGTTCAAAACACAAAATCAAAGATAAAAATCAAGTCTTTAAAACCTAGAACGTATAACTACGAACCCGGAATCCAAAGCTTTAATCTTTAAGCTTCAATTTTCTTCCAAACTCCCAAAATCGCCTCTTTTCCTCCCTGGAACGGCTTAGAATCGAACTCTCTCATAATGGCCGTTTAAATCTTTTTAATTTAGAAAATTAGGGTTTTGCGGAAAACGGCCCTCTCGCGTACCGCGAGAGAATGTTGACTGGATCCTCGCGTACCGCGAGGACCAAAATAGTCGGGCGGATTCCTGGAGTTTCCCGCGTACCGCGAGAATTATTACACTCGTCTTTCGCGTACCGCGAGAGACCTAAATTTCAGAAAATTGTCTTTTGATCTTTGGACTTTTCCGGGCTTCGTTTCTTCGCTCGTTTTCTTCACGTATTCTTCATTAATATTCCCGAGCTCCTACAAATAAGACCAACGACTCAAATGTACATAAAATTGACTCAAAACTAATATAAAACTACTTAGAACACATTAAAACAAAGGAATAAAGACGTGTGCTTTCGCACCCTATCAGTTTACTTATAGGCTAAAGCATGTCTCCTTGAAAGTTATATGAGTTTAATTAACCTTAATATGTCATAATATTCAAATGATTATGTCACTATTTGAGTATAATCCAAACTGTGATTACTTATTTTTATTTATTATCTTATCCTCTTTAAATCCAATCAACTTTCATTAATTCTTACATCTCTTATTGTGTTGTGCAAATCTGTAGAATGCCTCCACGGCGTGCCAACGGGACCAACAACAACACTTATATTGCTATTATTGTTGCACAACTTGTGACCCAACTCAACCAAGCTAATGGGGCCACCAATAGTGCTAATGGTGGTGGTGGTATCAACCCACCACAGTGCACCTTCAAACACTTCAATTCGTGTAATCCCCTCAAATTCTATGGTACCGAAGGAGCCACGGGACTCCTTCAATGGTTTGAAAGCATTGAGGGCACTTTCCTCAATAGTGACTGCCTAGACAACCTCCGGGTCCGTCATGCCACCAGCATCTTCCAAAAACGGGCGCTCACATGTGGAATGGTGAGAGGAGAACTAAAGGTATGGATGCGGCAATGGATTTGCCATGGGATGAGGTGAAAAGGCTTATGACCGAGGAGTTCTGTCCTCGAAATGAGATGAAGAAATTAGAGGCTGAATTTTGGGATCTTACCCAAGACAGCGGTGAGAGTTTGGCCTATACAACTCCTTTCCATGAATTGAGTCTCCTTGTGCCCCATATGGTCACACCGCCGTCCCGTTGCATTGAAAAGTATATTGGAGGATTGCCCAGGCAGATTCAGGATACCGTCTTAGGAAGAAATCCTACAACTGAAGAAGACGTTATCCGTCTATCAACTACCCTAACCGATAATCATGTGAAAGTAGGAACACTAATGTAATATCCAGAAATTTTTCGACCTAAACTTTCCTAAACCCTTGCACGTATTATTAATTCAAAACTTGAAGGTTTATTAAAACTATTTTCTTGAAGAATAAAATTTTGATTTAATGGATATATATATATATATATATATATTTTTGAAAAACAATAATACTTTATATATACACACACATATATACACACACACACACACACATATATATATATATGAGACTCATTTACACGTATATATCTTATAAATAAACCATACTAAAATTCTTAAAAACTTTATGGATTCATCATTATATAAATAAAATAATTTATAAATTCAATTAAAAAAAACCTTATTTAGTTTTTATAAAAATAAAACATATCAATTGTTTTATAAAGTCTAGGGACCGAAATGTCAATTCTTGAAACTTGTTTTGAACTAAAACTTATGTTATAACATGAAATGATAAAACCTCTAAACATCAGGGACCTTTGTGCAATTCCACCAAACTCTCGAGTCTAGAATCAGTTATAGGTTCGAATCCCACCGCGACCAGTTTTGGGTTCGTTTATTCAAAAACGTGTTAAACGGCCGAAGTGAATGCCCCTTGAGCTACTCAATGCCTAATTTCGACTTTAACGGCCGCATAATTCGAATTTTAACTCGTTAAACTCACCCGTAATCTTTCCACCTAATCCATCATTAAATGATGAAATCGAGTATAAATACTCGTTGATGCAACGATATCACACCTTAACCACTCATACTCTCAATTCCATCAATTCATAGCTGCATTGCCGAAATTGGTTCCTTGGTCAGTCGCGCAGAAGCCCAAACTTGTTCTCACTCATCACGACATCTTATCAGGTAATTCTCAAGGCCAAAACCTTCTTATTCATTCGTAGAACAAAATCCATCTGTCAAATTGCATCGACAGAGGGATAATCGATGCGTATTTGACGGATCTTAGTTCTAGGGTTCATCAAGGGATTAGGGTCGATTTGGGAATATGCTTATCTATTTGATTTTCCGTATAAAACCTTAGCGAGGTCCGTAGCCGGGTGGTTTGTGCGTTTGTGTGTAGACTCGGCTGGTCCGGGTTCGAATCCGGCGAGCCTAACTTTTTATTTTTTATTTTGTTTAATGCTTTTTAATCAGTTTTAAACTTTCTAATAATTTTTATATTTTCTGTTAGACTTTTATAAACTTAAAAATCATTTTTATTTACACTTTTATATCCCAGAGCAATTAAACTTAATTAAAAACTTATAAAAAATAATTTTTTAAAATTTCTTTTAAATACTTAAAAACAATAAAAAATACTCTTAAACTTTATGAAACTTACACTTTAATCAGAAACTATTTTATAAAAATTTAGGATTTAGTTTGTTGTTATTTTATGAAATAATAAACTTAGTTTATTCCTAAAAACTTTAAATTTATTATTAAACTTTAATTTAAAACCTAAACTTATATAAATCTTATAAAATTTGAAATGTTTATAAAACTTGTATATTAATTTGAAAACAGAAACTTATAAACTTTTACAATTTATAGAATGTATACCTATTTATTTCAAGTCTTATTTATTTATTTAAAATAAATATACATTATTTTCTAGGTAATTATAAACCTATAATTTATGTAAATAGAAACTTGTTAGTTTATATAAAACACGACAAACAATTATACTTTATTTCCTAAATATTTCTAAGCTTATAAACTTTATAAAATTACACGGAAACTTTAAACATTTATAAATTTGTAAACCTTATTTAAACACATTAAAGAAACTTTATTTAAGACATCATAAACTTAAAAACTTTATAAGAAATTCTATCTAACCTTTTATAAACTTATAATTACATATTATTTATTTAAACTTGTAATTACATTCTAAACATTATATATTACAAGATAAGTTGTAAAATAAATACCTAATAAATCTTAAATACTTATTATTGATTATTTAATTAGATAAAGTAATTATTCTTTAAACAATTATTTACCCTTAACAATTATTTGATTATTCCTTAATAATTATTTATTCATTAAATAGTTATTATAAACACTTAATAACTATTTATTAAGTATTTATTCTTAGTTAGTAGTTATTCATTAAATAATTATTATGAATCCTTAATAATTATTCTTTCTTTAAATAATTATTATTAATCTTTGATAATTATTTATTCTTTTACTTAAGTATTAGTACGACTCCACTTATAATTTACCTAACTTGTATAATTAATAATTATTTTAAGTATTAATTATTCTAAACTATAAACTTATTAAACTTTGGTATACAAGTCTTGTGTCAATCATTCAAAACCTTTATTTGAAACTTTGATTCAAACTTAATGAGCACAATCATTCCCATATCCAATTTGGAACCCTAGTTAATCTTAGAATCCTAAACCCGTTGCCATAGACTTAAAGGGTCAAACTTGAAACTTTAAACTTATGTTCTTAGCCTTGTTGTGAGAATATTCTCCCTCAAAGTCTTACCACACATAACCTTGTTGGACACTCTACCATCACCCAAGTGAGTATAATTAGCCCCTTTTCGTTTTACATTCTTTATAAACTCGGGGTGAAACATGTACAAACTTCCAATCTTATACAATTCTTGTACAACTATGCCTATATGCTTATTCTTATGTTATGCTTGAGAATTGCATGCTTAAATTAGACTTAATACTAGCATATCTAATAAATTTGATCAAGCCTATGGTAACAATGATAAATCTATTTTATTTGACCAATCCACCTAGATTGATTGACCCTTTGGGGGGACCCCATGGTGATTGTTACTGAATTTAAACTTTAAACTTTTAAGGGTAACCTTCGGGTTATGCCTAAACTTGGTTGGATGATTGATATGCACAATGTTTAACATGTTTGTTCTCACACTTATACTATAGAATGCATGACATAGTGAATTGTAATACTTTTCAAAAACTTTTGTTAAAACTATGCTAAAATCTTCGTATCTCACCAACAATTTTTAGTTGACAGTTTACTCAACATGTTTCAGGTACAACAGCATGAGACTTATTTATGATCACATAGGATGTTTTGAACCTAGCATATTTTTTAAATAAACATTGTATTCTTGTTATTTGTTGTTTTAAATTCTTGTATTGAACCTTGAAAGTCATTAATGAAATACTTAAACTTTAATAGTCAACCTTGTGCTTTTTGAACAACCGCGTCCGCCGTGACGTATACTCCGTCGTCGGTTGGGGTGTGACAGATTGGTATTAGAGCCTTGGTTATAGGGAATTAGGTTATTAGATAAATGACCTAGACTATAACTTAGGAGACCCAAACATGAGTTATCTCCTGACCTATACTAGGAATTCTCCTCTTTGTTATACTTAAAACCCTATACGTATATACTTATACTTGAAATCTTATACCTCTACCTACCTACGTGTTACAAGAATCTACTACGTCAGGATCATAATCTTAGACTACAAGTCTATTCCAATAAACTAACTCCCGTCAAGAATATTTAAGTTCTAAACAATGTAGAGAACTTGTGCGGACCGGAAGAGTGAATGCGAGAAATTCTGTCAAGGAAAGCATTTCGTACAAATCCAAATCAACCATTAGACCCGTATGCTTTCCTGGGAATTCTCGGGAAGAGTACTCACTTATAGGAATGCATGACTTCTCAAAACGTTAGGGAACTTAAATCACTCTTGATATGTCAAAGTGCTTATTAGTGAGGTGCACTAAATGAGCACCATCTAAAATACTTATTACTTCATGATGTCATAGTTTCAAATCCACTTCTGTAATCCTTACTCTATGAACCTTATGTCCCTTCCCTTCATGATTTGTCACATAACAACATACCAACTCACCATAGCTGAAAACTAGACTCCAAATCTCTAAGATAAAATATCTGAAACTATATACATATATATATATATACTACCCTACAAACCTCCTAATTCTACGATACTTAAGAACTCTTATGCTTATCCCTATCTTCGTATCACCCAGCTAAACTTCATTTAATAACTATCTTAAGCTCTTAATACACTTTTATACATCCCTAAATTTTCATACATCCTTAAAACTTACACACATCACCATCCCTCATAAACAAAACTTAACATTTTTTTACCTAAGGCATATTTACAAGGAATTTAGGAACCTACTTGCTCTCCCCATGAGAAAGAAGTCTGCTAGAATGGATAAAGCTCCACATTTGAGGACTCAAAGCCCACAATGAACCTTATCATGATACCATAATCCCAAACATTGGTAAATAAAGACTGAAAGAAGTTGTATGCCCATAAAGAGTTCTGGCTAGGGGAAATAGGGTACTTAAGTGAGTCCTTGTGACCTACCCCCTTTCCCGGGAATCTCCTTCATGAGCACATCAATTTCAAGTCAAGAACCATTCTTAACCTATTATTGTGATGACTCGGTATTATGAATAATAAACCTTGAACTTATTTAATAACATTACTTACAAACTTCCTTCTGTTCTTTCTCTTGCTAGGCAATGGACTCACACTCACCCGTGTACCACCCTGGGGGAGAGTCCGATCATGAAGAAAGCAGCGAGTCACCAGTTTATCGTCAACCTCCTATCCTACTGCTAGGGCAAGGATCGGCCTAAACACTAATTGGACCAGAAACTCTAGCCCAGGATTCGGAGCAGCTGGACCATCCCCACCAAGAAATCATTTCCAAGCACCCCATCTTCATCATCGGTTCTCAACCCCACCAAGGGACCCGTATTTAGCACATGACCATACCCGAAGGGCTAGGCATGCCGGGACACCATGGGAATCCCGGTGCCTAATATTCCCCAGTTTGTGGGAACAGCGAAATTCGTGAGGCGGGAGATGGAGCATAGGATACGACATGACCTGCTAACTCAAAGGATCGACGACCTGGCGAATTAAATATGGATCTAGAAAGAAAAGATCACGACCTTGGAGGAAGACAGGGAAATACTCGAGCGTCGTACCAAAACCACTAGAGACGAGGCTAGGTTTGCCATTCGAGTAACCCTAGCGATTCTCGTCGTAGTACTCATCTGCTTCCTAGTGGAGAGTTATCTAAGGCGTTAAATGAAGTTTCTATTTTCTTTGTTTTTTTAATTTTCCGTTTAAGAACCAATGTCTTATGAAGGGACTAGAAGTCCCAATTTTAAAACGTTTAATGAAAGTTTATTTTGCAATTCAATTGTTATCACTTATTCACTTGACACAAGTCGTACAAAAACCTTCCCTTTCTCTTACAACATAACCCTTTTATCCAACACATTCATCGGAAACAATCCACCGTAATATCTGAGTTAACTAACAATGAGATATTAAATTATCAAACCCTAAGTGGTGCATATAATTGAAGAATAAACTTTGAACAAGCATTCTGTTTTGAAAGAGTTCTTTTAGAACAACACGACTTATGAACCATTATCTTGATCCACTACGACCCTTAATTCTTAAAAACTTACCATTTCTAAAGCCTTGGCTAGACTAACTACTTATTAATCGTACTTGTCTCTTGAGAAGTCCTTCTTATAACTACTCATCCTTTATCTAACACATTATTCTTTGAACATCTCATCTATACACAAACAAAGATGAGCTACAAATTACTCTCACAAAACAAGATCAGTTATTCATGAAACACACTTCTATAAATTCTATCAAAACTTTCACAGTATCTTAAACTAGAAGACTTTCCTCGTGAAAGAAATGAATACCGCTACATAAAAGATTAGCCATAAACCACAACGAGAGTCAAAACCTAGGCACACTTTACTGATGAAAAACAATAAACCTACGTATACACAAAATACACTTGCTATAACATCAAAACTTTAAGTCTAGAGGGACCCACCTTGTTACGTGATACAAAAGATAAGACGACATTCAAACCCATAACTATAAAGCTCGACACCTCTTGGTTACCAAAAGTAAGCATGTACACCGAAGTGCCATGACTTCAATCTAAGCTAAATGATCTGCCTTACTAAATCATACCTAAATTCCTGATTACGACAATCGTGGTACTTTCATCTTGAATAAAACTTATAAGACTTGCTACTCGTTCCATCCTGAATGCACAAGAAACTTCATTTCTAATACTAGAAACTAGCATGAAGAAGGACATTGCCCTATATTGTAACATCCCAAAAATAAAACGACAGTTATAATAACGGAATAAACGAACGAGGCATGTCGGGTCGGATGGGTCAGCTGGCTATAAATAGCCTATGTCACCCTTTTTCTCTCATTTGCAACTTTTAGAGAGAGAAACCGTAGAGAGAGAAAGTTGGCGGATCGACCCGAGACTTCAGCAAAGTGTTACTCCATAACTCGTGAGAAGAACCTCCGGATCAGAAACTCGATTCAGGTAACGATCCGACCTAAATCTGAGTTTTAGTTCGTTTTTGGGTTTTTCGGGTTTTGGGTGAAAAGGTAAGGTTTGAACGGATAAAACTGAAAGTTAATCATGGATTTGAGTTCCTTAATGGAAAACGAACGTTTTGAATGCAACAGGTTCGGGATCTTGACATGATCAGACCCGAATGCGAAAGTTAGGGTTTTTCGATAAGAACAGGTCGTGCGCACTTGCTAAGTGCGCACGGAGCAGGTCCTGCGCACTTGCTAAGTGTGCAGGAGGAGGGACCTGCGCACTTGCTAAGTGCGCAAGAGGAGGGGTCTGCGCACTTGCTAAGTGCGCAGGCAGCAGGGTCTGCGCACTTGCTAAGTGCGCAGACATCAGAACTGATTAAGTGAAGTCAGTATGTTAGAATGGTTAAACCGTTAGAGTCGGGATTGGGTTGATGTGTATTTAACTAATCAATTCAGATCGGAAGTGACGTTGTTGGACCTTCGTTTAGGACAACCCATATTAGCGTATCAGGTGAGTTCTAGAGCCCTCTTTTAAATGTTTTGTTAAATGTTTTGGGCTGGTGTGCATACTTACGAAATGATGTTTTAACGAAACGATGTTTACGAAAGGAAAGGTTATGAAGTGTTTTTGCCAAAAAGGTTTACGAATGTTTATGAACGGTCTAAATGAGGAAATGTTTAATGAAAAGGGAAAGAGGTAAAGGTTTAGATAAGTCATTACAAATCTAATATGTCGAATGAATGGAATTGACGAATGAAGTCTGGGAATGAGATTCCCAGCCTTGTGGTAGATTATGGACAGCGAGCCATAGTTGCCATAAGAACAACAGGGGTAGTGTCTTAGTGGCCTGCCAATGGTTTTGATGTTGTATAACTGGTAAGGGAGTAACGACGGTTACTCGGGTGATGACGATCATCCTAAGTGAATAAGGTAAGGGAAATCAATGACGGCGATACGTAACGGTTGATTCCTAAAGGAAAGATGCGTGTTGGGCAATAACGGCGATACGTAACGGTTGACCCCACGTAGTGAATGGTTGGGCAATGACGGCGACACGTAACGGTTGACCCCACGTTGTGTATGGTTGTGGCAATGACGGAGATACGTAACGGTTGCCCACAACACCAAAGGTTCCTTCGGGGACACTGTGACGCGTAAAGTAAGATACAGAATTAGATAACGATAATGTATCACTTAAATGAATGTTAAAAGTTTTAATGAATGATCCGTTTAACGGTGTTTATGATTATGATGTTGATGATGATATGGGTACGAAACCTTTTTAAAGATGTTAGATTATTACATGCTTTTGTGAAAGGTTTTACTAAATGAATGATACGTTTTTGGCAAATGTTGATGTTAAAGTTTTTATGAAATGCTAGAACTCACCAGCATAGCTGACTTTTAGTATGCACATTCAGGTTAAGGCAGTTATGGACGATGGACGGTGATGCTTGGCAAGCGAGAAGAGTTACCCGGTCGATCATGAAGACTGGCATCCCGTTATGAGTTGTTTATGTTAAGTTTATGTATTTGACAATATACACTTCTGCATGTATAAACAAGTTTTTAGTTATGTTAAATGAATGATTCCGCTGCGTTATTTGATATTCATGTTTAAGAACTGTTTGTGAATGAGTAAATCCAACGAGTGAGGCCTCCCGGGTTTGGGGCCTTACAAGTTGGTATCAGAGCAATAGTTTGAGAGATTCGGACACTCTCAGTGTCTGAACTTAAACTTTGAATGGGACCGAAAGCGGATGCCAGTACGGGTAACTTGAGCCACATCATCAGGTATGAAGGTTGTATATATATTTACGTATATAGTATGCCTTAGAAAGGGTTAGGTAAGGACTTGTGTTATGATGGAATCACAAAGGTGGTCAAATAGAAATCGAAAGGTAGTGTAACGGTTAATTGCAGATGGTAAATGTATATTAACATCTTACAGTGCTTATTGAATTTTATTTGTTAACTAGCGTGATGACATTGGATTTCTTGTCTTATAGAACGAAATGGCGAGGAGAGGGAACGGAAGGCGTGGTGGCCGTACCGGTGGTCGTACCGGCGGTCGAAATGGTGGGCGTGGCAGGATTCCTGCGCCAAGAGCACAGTGAAGAAGGAAGTGTTCACACTGAACCGGAGGTTAGTGTGCATGGAACTGAGCAAACACAAGTTGCAGAACAACCTTTCACTTTTGAACCAGAAGTGAGAGCAGCCAAAGCTCGAGAGTTCTCCGAGTTGATGAAGAATTCTCTACCAAGTCTGTTGGCTGAAGCATTAAATAAAGTTAGTGGGGAAGGCGGATCTAGTGCGGCAACTGGTGCCCAGAACAACGAGACCGACAACGCACCGCCTGCTCGCGGGTGACACTATAAGTCATTTAAGGCATGTGACCCGCCGGTCCTGACTGGGAAGAAGGACGCGGTGGCTACTTTTGATTGGGTAATACGTATGGAAGCCGCCATCCATCTGAGCGAGTGTCGAGCTAATCAAGTAGTGAAGTTTGCTGCTAACTCCTTGAGGGAGGAAGCATCCCACTTGTGGGAAGGTGTACGTCAGGCTAAGGGGGATGAGGTTGTTGACTCGATGATGTGGGCTGACTTGAAAACTTTGGTGATCAAGAATTTCTACCCAAGGAACGAGATTGAGAAGGTAGAGAGGGAATTTCTGGGTTTGAAGGCCGGGAGCATGACGCACCGGCAGTACACAACCCGATTCAATGAACTGGCACGTCTGGTGCCACATCTTGTTACGACGGAGGAGAGAAAAATTTCCGGCTACATTCAAGGGTTGCCGGACCAGGTCCGCACCTATGTTAAGGAAAACGCCCCTACTACCTATGATTCGGTAGTAGAACTGAGCGGCGTAGTATTTGATGATCTGGCACTGAATGTCGCCGCCATCGAGGAACCAAAGAAGAGACCGAGCTTCCCAAAAAAGCGAACTGGTGGAAAGATGTTTGGGGCTCGCGATAAAAGGGCTCGGGTGGATAAGCCAACCGTTTGTAAAAAATGTGGAAGGGAGCACACAGGTGAATGTAAACTGGGATCTAACTTGTGTTTCAAATGTGGTAAGACCGGGCACTACGCCCATGAGTGCACGCAACACTACAAGTGCTACAACTGTGGGGATTTCGGTCATCTGAGTAGGGACTGCCCGAAGCCCAAGATGGGGGAAGCCGGGAAGGGGAAAGGCCCGGTGAAGTGGGAAGAGAGGCCCCGAGCAAAGACTCGTGTGTACACGCTGACGCAAGACCAGGCCAGAATGGACCCCGACGTGGCGTCAGGTACGTTCGTCCTTGACAACACTCTTGTTTCTGTGTTATTTGATTCGGGTGCCAGTAAGAGTTTTATATCTGCGACTTTTTGTAAGAGAGTGAAGTACGCTGTCAGTATACTAGAAAGGGCCTTTAGCGTAGAAACCGTTGAGGGTAGAACTGCGAGAGTGACCGAGGTAGTTGACAACTCTACGATAAAAATAGAAGGTCATAGGTTCCCTGTCAGATTGTTTGTTATGGTTTTGGGAGGGTTTGATGTCGTGCTGGGTATGGATTGGTTAACTGCCAACGAAGCACAAATCATATGTAAACGAAAGATAATCCGACTCAAGGCTCCGGATGGTAGCAAAGTCGAGATTTTTGGAGATCGTGACGTCCCGATGCCAAACGTCATCTCGATGATTAAGGCAACCGATTACTTGAGGCGCGGATGCGAGGCTTATCTGGTGTACGTGATTGACAAGTGTAAGGAAGTGAAGGAACTAGACGATGTACCCGTGGTACGCGAGTACCCGGAGGTGTTTCCAGAGGATTTGCCTAGGATACCACCCGACAGAGAGATTGAGTTCCGAATCGACTTAGTACCAGATGCCCAGCCCATGGCTAAGGCACCATATCGACTAGCACCAGTGGAAATGAAAGAACTTATGGTACAACTAGACGAGTTACTTGAGAAAAGATTTATCCAACCAAGCATCTCACCTTGGGGTGCTCTGGTGTTGTTCGTAAAGAAGAAAGACGGTTCGATGAGAATGTGTATTGATTATCGCGAGTTGAACAAACGTACCGTGAAGAACAAGTACCCGTTACCAAGGATCGACGACTTGTTCGATCAATTACAAGGCGCAAGTTGGTTCTCAAAGATCGACCTTCGATCCGGGTACCATCAGTTGAAGGTGAGGGAAGAAGACATACCGAAAACGGCATTTCGCACACGTTATGGACACTTTGAGTTCCGCGTAATGTCTTTTGGATTGACGAACGCCCCTACAGCGTTCATGGATTTGATGAATAGAGTTTGTCGACCAATGCTGGATCGGTCGGTAATCGTGTTTATAGATGATATCCTCATCTATTCCAAGAATGAGGGTGATCACGCATGTCACTTAAAGGAGGTGTTGGAGGCTCTGAAGAAAGAAAAGTTGTAAGCTAAGTTCTCCAAATGCGCGTTCTGGCTTAGGGAAGTCCAATTCCTAGGTCACGTCATTAACCCGAACGGCATTATGGTTGACCCAACAAAGATAGTAACGGTAAGGGAATGGAATGTTCCTAAGACGCCAACTGAAATCCGTAGTTTCTTGGGATTGGCGGGCTACTATCGGAGATTCATCCAGGATTTCTCGAAAATAGCTTCGCCGTTGACGAAGTTGACTCGGAAGGAGGTAAAGTACGAATGGGGTTCGACCCATGATGAGGCGTTTAAGGAATTGAAGGAAAAGCTAACTCAAGCTCCAGTCTTGGCCCTTCCCGAGGGCAATGAAGACTTAGTGGTATACTCTGACGCTTCGGGTCAGGGATTGGGATGCGTATTGATGCAACGCGGGAGAGTGATCGCGTACGCGTCACGGCAGTTGAAGATTCATGAAGCTAATTATCCGACTCACGATTTGGAGCTTGCTGCTGTCGTGTTCGCATTGAAAATCTGGAGGCACTACCTTTATGGGGTGAAGTTTACTATTTACTCAGACCACAAAAGTTTGAAGTACTTCTTCGAATAAAGAGAGCTTAATATGAGGCAGAGACGATGGTTAGAACTCCTAAAAGATTATGACTGTGAAATCATATACCATCCTGGAAAGGCAAACGTGGTGGCTGATGCTCTAAGCCGAAAGGATGTGCCTACTCCTATTAGAGTGAAAGCTTGCCAGTTGGTGGTAACATCGGATGTGATGAGAGAAATTGAAAAGGCTCAAGATGAGGCACTTAAGGAGGAAAACATAAAGAAGGAAAGGATGGTTAGCCAACAGGACAAGTTGGAATATGACACCCTTGGTGTTAGGACACGTTTTGGACGGGTATGGATACCTATGGGTGGCGAGATTAGAACCAAGATCTTGGATGAGGCTCATAAGTCTCGTTACTCTATCCATCCCGGTACCAATAAAATGTATCAAGATCTGAGGAAGGAATACTGGTGGCCTGGTATGAAACGTGATGTGACGAAGTATGTAAGCAAGTGTTTGACTTGCTCGCAAGTAAAGGCCGAGCACCAGAAACCGTATAGAAAGATTCAACCACTTGATATACCGGAATGGAAGTGGGAACACATTACCATGGACTTCATAACTAAGCTACCTCGCACAGCTAAAGGTCATGACACCATTTGGGTAATTATGGACCGTTTAACGAAGAGTGCTCATTTCCTACCTATTCGCGAGACGTTCTCGTCGGAAAGGTTAGCAGAAGTATTTATTAACGAAGTAGTAGCACGGCACGGGATGCCTTTGACGATTGTATCTGACCGGGACACACGATTCACATCGAGGTTCTTGAAAAGATTTCACGAGGCGATGGGCACGAGGCTTAATATCAGCACAGCATACCACCCGTAAACGGATGGTCAGTCCGAAAGGACCATTCAGACATTGGAGGATATGCTTCGTGCTTGTATTATCGACTTCGGTGGCAGTTGGGACAGCCATCTGCCGTTAGTTGAATTCTCCTACAACAATAGTCATCACACGACGATAGGCATGCCGCCTTACGAAATGTTGTATGGGAGAAGATGTAGGACCCCGGTTTGTTGGGGTGAGATTGGACAGAAGGAATTAGGAAGTCTCGAAGTCGTAAGAGAGACGTCGGAAAGGTTTGATCAGATCAAAGCGCAAATGAAGGCCGCACAAGATCGTCAGAAATCCTATGCGGATAAACGACGAAGGCCTATTGAGTTTGATATTGGTGACAGAGTAATGCTGAAAGTGTCACCATGGAAGGGAATCATACGAATCAGAAAGAGAGGAAAGTTAAGTCCGAGGTTTGTCGGACCATTCAAGATAATGGCTCGGGTTGGGGAAGTCGCTTATCGGTTGGAGTTGCCTGATGAGTTAAGTGGGATTCATCCTAATTTCCATGTATCACACTTGCGAAAGTGTTTGGCGGATGAATCGGCTCACGTACCACTTACAGACATCGAGGTTGACAACAGCCTTAATTACATCGAAGAACCCGTGGTCATCCTTGATCGGAAGGAGAAACGTTTACGTAATAAAGTTATCCAATTGGTTAAAGTCCAATGGAAGCATCGAAAGGGATCGGAAGCCACTTGGGAAACGGAGAAGGAAATGAGGGAGTCGTACCCTCATCTATTTGACTTACGATAGGTTTCGGGGACGAAACCTATTGTAAGGGGGGTAGACTTGTAACATCCCAAAAATAAAACGACAGTTATAATAACGGAATAAAAGAACGAGCCATGGCGGGTCGGGTCGGATGGGTCAGTTGGCTATAAATAGCCTATGCCACCTTTTTCTCTCATTTGCAACTTTTAGAGAGAGAAACCGTAGACAGAGAAAGTTGGCCGATCGACCCGAGACTTCAGCAAAGTGTTACTCCATAACTCGTGAGAAGAACCTCCGGATCAGAAACTCGATTCAGGTAACGATCCGACCTAAATCTGAGTTTTAGTTCGTTTTTGGGTTTTTCGGGTTTTGGGTGAAAAGGTAAGGTTTGAACGGATGAAACTGAAAGATAATCATGGATTTGAGTTCCTTAATGGAAAACAAACGTTTTGAATGCAACAGGTTCGGGATCTTGACATGATCAGACCCGAATGCGAAAGTTAGGGTTTTTCGCGAAGAACAGGTCGTGCGCACTTGCTAAGTGCGCACGGAGCAGGTCCTGCGCACTTGCTAAGTGCGCAGGAGGAGGGACCTGCGCACTTGCTAAGTGTGTAGGAGGAGGGGTCTGCGCACTTGCTAAGTGTGCAGGCAGCAGGGTCTGCGCACTTGCTAAGTGCGCAGGCAGTAGGGTCTGCGCACTTGCTAAGTGCGCAGACATCAGAACTGATTAAGTGAAATCAGTATATTAGAATGGTTTAACCGTTAGAGTCAGGATTGGTCTGATGTGTATTTAACTAATCAATTCAGATCGGGGACCTTCGTTTAGGACAACCCATATTAGCGTATCAGGTGAGTTCTAGAGCCATCTTTTAAATGTTTTGTTAAATGTTTTGGGCTGGTGTGCATACTTACGAAATGATGTTTTAACGAAACGATGTTTACGAAAGGAAAGGTTATGAATTGTTTTTGCCAAAAAGGTTTACGAATGTTTATGAACGGTCTAAATGAGGAAATGTTTAATGAAAAGGGAAAGAGGTAAAGGTTTAGATAAGTCATTACAAATCTAATATGTCGAATGAATGGAATTGACGAATGAAGTCTGGGAATGAGATTCCCAGCCTTGTGGTAGATTATGGACAGCGAGCCATAGTTGCCATAAGAACAACAGGGGTAGTGTCTTAGTGGCCTGCCAATGGTTTTGATGTTGTACAACTGGTAAGGGAGTAACGACGGTTACTCGGGTGATGACGATCATCCTAAGTGAATAAGGTAAGGGAAATCAATGACGGCGATACGTAACGGTTGATTCCCAAAGGAAAGATGCGTGTTGGGCAATGACAGTGATATGTAACGGTTGACCCCACGTAGTGAATGGTTGGACAATGACGGCGACACGTAACAGTTGACCCCACGTAGTGTATGGTTGTGGCAATGACGGCGATACGTAACGGTTGCCCACAACACCAAAGGTTCCTTCGAGGACACTGTGACGCGTAAAGTAAGATACAGAATTAGATAACGATAATGTATCACTTAAATGAATGTTAAAAGTTTTAATGAACGATCCGTTTAACGGTGTTTATGATTATGATGTTGATGATGATATGGGTACGAAACCTTTTTAAAGATGTTAGATTATTACATGCTTTTGTGAAAGGTTTTACTAAATGAATGATGCGTTTTTGGCAAATGTTGATGTTAAAGTTTTTATGAAATGCTAGAACTCACCAGCGTAGCTGAATTTTAGTATGCACATTCAGGTTAAGGCAGGTATGGACGATGGACGATGATGCTTGGAAAGCGAGAAGAGTTACCCGGTCGATCATGAAGACTGGCATCCCGTTATGAGTTGTTTATGATAAGTTTATGTATTTGACAATGTACGCTTCCGCATGTATGAACAAGTTTTTAGTTATGTTGAATGAATGATTCCGCTGCGTTATTTGATATTCATGTTTAAGAACTGTTTGTGAATGAGTAAATCCAACGAGTGAGGCCTCCCGGGTTTGGGGCCTTACATATATAGCGGAGAACCTCACTTGCCTTCGAATCAAAAACCAAACATCGACATCCATCTGGTCTCCTTGCTAGAATCTCCTATATAGGAATAAGGAACTTATAACAATTGATCCTGTTACGAAAACTTTCCCACACCTCTCATGAGCACCAGTGTATTTAAGTGATCATCTTATACTCAAGGCGTGATCACACACTCTACTCACTACAGTTAGAAACTGGAGGACTTTGAAATTACTCGGAGTTTGACGTATTCTTGTTCCAACACGAGGAAGATGTGAGACTTTAAACTACTCGGAGTTTGACGTATTCTTGTTCAAACACAAGGGAAAAGTAAAACTTTAAACTACTCGGGGTTTGACGTATTCTTGTTCAAACGTGAGGAGAGTGTAAAACTTTAGGCTACTCGGGGTTTGACGTATTCTTGTTCAAACACGAGGAAGCTTTAAACTCTAAAGTCATGCCACATCATTACATAGGTAACCTGACAATACTTAGGTAACCTGACAATACTTGGACATATTAGACTACACTTCAAGCAAACCCAGACCATCCAATCATAATCAAATCTATTCCAAGCAATGCATTTCACCTTTAGAATCCGAATGATTATTCGACAAGTCCTTCTTTTAGGTTCTTTTCCAGAAACTACATCATCATATCCTTCGATGAAACTATATAGTTCTTAGAGAAACTCCTGGCAATCATGGGCTATGAAACTTAGAAACTCGAGCGTAATCTTATTCATATCATTACATTCCATTTTGAATTCTAATCGTAACTAGAGGTTACTTGAGAACGTGAAGTACTTTCTTCGTTATCCTTACACGTACCATAAGCGTAAATCTTGGAAACTGGACCCTCCTACTTTAATTTCGGGACGAAATTTCCTAAATTAGGGGAGACTGAAATATCCAGAAATTTTCCGACCTGAACTTTCCTAAACCCTTGCACGTATTATTAATTCAAAACTTGAAGGTTTATTAAAACTATTTTCTTGAAGAATAAAATTTTGATTTAACGGATATATATATTTTTGAAAAACAATAATACTTGATATATACACATATATATATATATATACATATATATATATATACATATATATATACATATATATATATATATGAGACTTATTTAAAAGTATATATCTTATAAATAAACCATACTAAAATTATTAAAAACTTTATGGATTTATAATTATACAAATAAAATAATTTATAAATTCAATTAAAAAAAACTTTCTAATTTCTATAAAAATAAAACATATCAATTGTTTTATAAAGTCTAGGGACCGAAATGTCAATTCTTGAAACTTGTTTTGAACTAAAACTTAAGTTATAACACGAAGTGATAAAACCTCTAAACATCAGGGACCTTTGTGCCATTCCACCAAACTCCCGAGTCTGGAATCAGTCACAGGTTCGAATCCTACCACGACCGGTTTTGGGTTTGTTTATTCAAAAACGTGTTAAACGGCCGAAGTGAATGCCCCTCGAGCTACGACTCAGGCGTGCGACCATAACCCGATGCCATTCAATGCCTAATTTTGACTTTAACGGCCGCATAATTCGAATTTGAACTCGTTAAACTCACCCGTAATCTTCCCACCTAATCCATCATTAAATGATGAAATCGAGTATAAATACCCGTTGCTGCAGCTCAACTATATCACACCTAAACCACTCATACTCTCAATTCCATCAATTCGAAGCTGCATTGCTGAAATTGGTTCCTTGGTAAGTCGTGCAGAAGCCCAAACTTGTTCTCACTCATCTGGACATCTAATCAGGTAATTCTCAAGGCCAAAACCTTCGTATTCATTCGTAGAACAAAAGCCCTCTGTCAAATTGCATCGACAAAGGGATAATCGATGCGTATTTGACGGATCTTGGTTCTAGGGTTCATCAAGGGATTAGGGTCGATTTCGGAATATGCTTATCTATTTGATTTTCCGTATAAAACCTTAGCGAGGCCCGTAGCCGGGTGGTTTGTGCGTTTGTGTGTAGGCTCGGCTGGCCCGGGTTCGAATCCGGCCAGCCTGAGGTTTTATGTTTTATTTTGCTTAATGCTTTTTAATCAGTTTTAAACTTTCAAATAATTTTTATAATTTCTGTTAGACTTTTATAAACTTAAAAATCAGTTTTATTTACACTTTTATATCCCCGAGCTATTAAACTTAATTCAAAAATTATAAAACTTAAGTCTTTAAAATTTCTTTTAAATACTTAAAAACAATAAAAAAAATAGTCTTAAACTTTATGAAACTTACACTTTAATCAGAAACAGTTTTATAAAAATTCGGGATTTAGTTTGTTGTTATTTTCTGAAATAATAAACTTAGTTTATTCCTAAAAACTTTAAATTTATTATTAAACTTTAATTTAAAATAGAAACTTATATAAATCTTATAAAATTTGAAATGTTTATAAAACTTGTATATTAATTTGAAAACAGAAACTTATAAACTGTCATTTTATAGAATGTATACCTATTTAATTCAAGTCTTATTTATTTATTTAAAATAAATATACTTAATTTTCTAGGTAATTATAAACCTATAATTTATGTAAATAGAAACTTTTTAGTTTATATAAAACAAGAGAAACAATTATACTTTATTTCCTAAATATTTCTAAGCTTATAAACTTTATAAAATTAAATGAAAACTTTAAACATTTATAAATTTGTAAACCTTATTTAAATACTTTAAAGAAACTTTATTTAAGACATCATAAACTTATAAACTTTATAAGAAATTCTATCTAACATGTTATAAACTTATAATTACATATTATTTATTTAAACTTGTAATTACATCTTAAAACATTATATATTACAAGATAAGTTGTAAAATAAATACCTAATAAATCTTAAATAGTTATTATAAACACTTCATAACTATTTATTAGGTATTTATTCTTAGTCAGTAGTTATTCATTAAATAATTATTATGAATCCTTAATAATTATTCTTTCTTTAAATAATTATTATTAATCTTTGATAATTATTTATTCTTTCACTTAACTATTAGTACGACTCCACTTATAAATACTTAGAAAACTACTTCGAATTATTATTACCTAACTTGTATAATTAATAATTATTTTAAGTATTAATTATTCTAAACTATAAACTTATTAAACTTTGGTATACAAGTCTTGTGTCAATCATTCAAAACCTTTATTTAAAACTTTGATTCAAACTTAATGAGCACAATCATTCTCATCTCCCATTTGGAACCCTAGTTAATCTTAGAATCCTAGACCCGTTGCCATAGACTTAAAGTGTCAAACTTGAAACTTTAGACTTATGTTCTTAGGCTTGTTGTGAGGATATTTTCTCTCAAAGTCTTGCCACACATAACCTTGTTGGACACTCTACCATCACCCAAGTGAGTATACTTAGCCCCTTTTCGTTTTACATTCTTTATAAACTCGGGGTGAAACATGTACAAACTTCCAATCTTATACAATTCTTGTACAACTATGCCTATATGCTTGAGACTTGCATGCTTAAATTAGACTTAATACTAGCATATCCAATAAATTTGATCAAGCCTATGGTAACAATGATAGATCTATTGTATTTGACCAATCCACCTAGATTGATTGACCCTTTGGGGGGACCCCATGGTGATTGTTACTGAATTTAAACTTTAAACTTTTAAGGGTAACCTTCGGGTTATGCCTAAACTTGGTTGGAGGATTGATATGCACAATGTTTAACATATTTGTTCTCACACTTATACTATAGAATGCATGACATAGTGAATTGTAATACTTTTCAAAACTTTTGTTAAAACTATGCTAAAACCTTCGTATCTCACCAACAATTTTTAGTTGACAGTTTACTCAACATGTTTCAGGTACAACAGCATGAGACTTATTTATGATCACATAGGATGCTTTGAACCTAGCATATTTTTTAAATAAACATTGTATTCTTGTTATTTGTTGTTTTATATTCTTGTATTGAACCTTGAAAGTCATTAATGAAATACTTAAACTTTAATAGTCAACCTTGTGCTTTTTGACCAACCGCCTCCGCCCCGACGTATAATCCGCCGTCGGTTGGGGTGTGACAACTAACAAGAAAGGGCACCAAGAAAATTTCTGACACCACAACACCCTCTGCACCCATCAAAGAAGCCAAAGATTAACCCTACCACAACAATAAGAAAAGAAAAGCCAAAAATTATGATGTAGTCACTCCTACTACCCCCGTTAACCAAGTTGCACCTATGGCTCAAGCTCCAGCCAAGAAACCGTATGTGGGAAGCTACCCCCTTTGTAGCACGTGCAACTATCACCATCTCCAAAACATTCACTTCCACCTTTGCAACCACTGTGGGAAATATGGACATACAGCTAATGTTTGTAGAGCTAAGGCACTTGCCAACCAAACCAACCCACCAAACAGAACCAACCAACAAGTGGCTAATCAAGGGGTTCCGGCCATTGCAAACGGGCGTGCTTGTTATGAATGTGGCAACCCAAATCACTTCCGTAACCAGTGCTCTAAGCTTTTCAATGCTAACCAAGGCGAGGCTCGTGGGCATGCTTTCAACATAAACGCCAATGAAGCTCAGGCCAACAATGATGTGGTCAACGGTACGTTCCTCGTTAATAGTAAATATGCCTCCATTTTATTTAATACCGGTGCTGATAAGAGTTTTGTGTCACTTAACTTTGAACCTTTACTTGCAAAAACACGATCCAAACTAGAGAAAACATTCACCGTCGAAGTAGCAAATGGTAATTCCATCACAATTGACTCCATTATCCGTGACTGCTCTTTAGAACTCAATGAACATATGTTTCCAGTCAACCTCTTACCAATGCCACTAGGGAGTTTTGACATCATCATAGGCATGGATTGGTTATCAAATCACCATGCCGAAGTCATCTGTTTTGAGAAGTGTATCCGAATACCCCTTTCGTCGGGCAAAACGTTGAGTGTCTTTGGTCAAAAGCCTTGTAAAGGACTCAAGCTAATGTCGTGCACTACCGCCCAAAAGTACTTATGAAAGAAGTACGTGGCCTTCTTAGCCCATGTTGTCCAAAAGGATGACAAAGAGAAGAGTATTCAAGACATCCCCATCATTCGGGATTTTCCCAAAATATTTCTCGAAGATCTATCTGGTCTTCCACCCGTCCGACAAGTGGAATTTCACATTAATCTTGTACCCGGAGCTAACCCTGTGGCTAGAGCTCCATACCGACTCGCACCTTCTGAAATGAAAGAGCTTGCAGGCTAACTTCAAGAACTCTCCGACAAAGGTTTCATCCGTTCAAGTCATTCACCGTGGGGTGCACCCGTCTGATTCTTCAAGAAGAAGGATGGATCATTCCACATCTGTATTGACTACCGCGAACTCAACAAGCTTACCGTCAAAAACCGTTATCCTTTGCCTAGAATTGATGATCTCTTTGATTAACTTCAAGGTTCCACCTGCTTCTCAAAGATTGATCTTCGGTCTGGTTATCACCAACTTCGCATACAAGAGGAAGATATTCCAAAGACAGCCTTCCGATCAAGGTATGGTCACTACGAGTTCATGGTTATGCCTTTTGGGCTAACCAATGCACCCGCAGTCTTCATAGACCTCATGAATCGTGTGTGCAAATCTTACCTTGATAAATTCGTGATCGTCATCATTGACGATATATTAATCAATTCCAAGACTAAATTCGACCATGAGCAACACCTTAGGTTGGTTTTGGACCTCTTAAGACAAGAACAACTATATTCCAAGTTCTCTAAGTGTGAATTTTGGCTAAAGGAAGTTCAATTCTTGGGCCATATCGTCAATGAAAAGGGAATTCATGTTGACCCTGCTAATATCGAAGCTGTCAAAAATTGGAGTGCCCCTAAGACCCCTACCGAAGTTCGTTTATTTCTTGGTCTTGTGGGTTATTACCGTCGTTTCATTTCAAACTTCTCGAAGATTGTCGTCCCCCTCACCGCTTTGACACACAATTATGAATGGGGACCAAAACAAGAAGAAGCTTTCCAAACTCTCAAGCAAAAGTTGTGCAATGCTCCTATTTTGACTCTCCCTAATGGGAATGATGATCTAGTTGTCTACTGTAATGCCTCCAACCAAGGTCTCAGTTGTGTCCTCATGCAACGAGGCAAGGTGATCGCTTATGCATCAAGGCAACTCAAAAATCAAGAGAAGAACTATACGACGCACGATCTCGAGTTATGTGCGGTCATATTCGCATTGAAGATTTGGAGACATTATCTCTATGACACAAAATGTGTGGTGTTCACCGACCACAAGAGTCTCCAACACATCTTCAACCAAAAAGTACTCAATATGAGGCAACGACGTTGGGTTGAACTCCTTACCGATTACTACTGTGAGATTCGTTACCATCCTGGCAAAGCAAATGTTGTGGCCGACGCTTTGAGTCGTAAGGACCATGCCATGCTTCATTGTGTCCAAATTCAAACTGACATTCAAAATCGTATCCTAGAAGCTCAACACGTCTCAGTCACCGAGGGTAACATGTACGATGAAATGTCGTGTGGTGTTGAACTTCATCTTGAATCCAAACCCAATGGTTTACTCTATTACTTGAATCGTATTTGGGTTCCCGATCACGATGATCTCCGTGCATTTCTCATGAACGAGGCACACAAGACTCGTTATTCTATTCATCCCAGTGCGGATAAAATGTACCAAGATATTCGCCAACATTATTGGTTGCCTGGTAGGAAGAAAGACATTGCTCTCTATGTTGCGAAATATCTAACTTGCTCCAAAGTCAAAGCCGAACATCAACGTCCTTTTGGTTTGCTTGAATAACCAGAAATCCCTGTGTGGAAATGGGAAAACTTAGCTATGGATTTCATTACCAAACTCCCTCGCACCTCGAGTGGTTATGGTAGCATTTGGGTGATCATTGATCGTCTCACCAAATCTGCTCACTTCTTGCCCATCCGTGAAGACTATCGGGTTGAGAAATTGGCCCGAATTTACATTGACGAAATTGTGAGTCGTCACGGTGTTCCACTAAACATAATCTCCGATAGAGATGCTCGTTTCACCTCCCGCTTCTAGCAATCCCTCCAAACTGCTCTTGGTACACGATTGGATTTGAGCACGGCTTACCATCCCTAAACTGATGGTTAGACCGAGCGAACAATCCAAACTCTTGAAGACATGCTTAGAGCTTGTGTAATTGACTTTGGTGGAAATTGGGATTCACACCTATCCCTAATTGAGTTCTCTTACAACAATAGCTACCACACAAGTATCAATATGTCCCCATTTGACGCTCTCTATGGTCGTAAATGTCGTTCCCCTATCTGTTGGAACGAGATTGGTGAAGCACAAATCACCGGTCACGAGTTAATTCAAGAAAAATCCGAAAATATCATTCAAATCCATGATAACATTCGAGTAGCGAGGAGTCGGCAAAAGAGTTATGCCAACAAACGACGAAAACTCTTGAAATTCCAATTCGGTGACCTTGTACTTCTAAAGGTGTCTCCTTGGAAGGGTATGATCCGTTTTGGAAAAAAAGGCAAATTAGCACCTCGCTATGTGGGTCCATTCAAGATCCTTAAAAGGATTGGGAAAGTGGCTTACAAACTCGAGTTACCTCCATCACTTGGCAATGTGCATCCTACATTTTATGTGTCCAACCTAAAGAAATGTCTTGCAAATGAATATCTCCATATACCTCTTGACGATGTGCGCATTGACGAAACGACGCACTTCGTTGAGAGACCTGTAGAGATCATGGATCATGAGATCAATCAACTCAAGCGAAGCCATATCCCTATTGTCAGAGTTTGTTGGGAATCAAAACGTGGTCCTGAGTTTACTTGAGAACGTGAGGACCAAATGAAGCTCAAGTACCCTCACCTCTTTGCCGATTCAGTCGCCTCAACTAGTTAAATTTCGGGTCGAAATTCCCTCAACATGGGGATACTGTAGCATTTCTGATTTTCATGTCTTTGTTTCAGTTCAATAAATTATGTTTAAATTCCAATCCTAGTGCAATGGTTTTATTAAACCCTAAAAATCAATACAAATTCACAATTCTACCTCACTTTTATTTTAAAGTCTCTATACATATACACATATATATATTTAGACATACATACATATATATTTACACATCATACAAGTGCATACACATATATACACTAAATTAACAAGTAAATTTACTCTTGATTGAATCCGTAACCATTTAAACCCTCAATTGGACCCCCCACACTTTTAATCTTGACTTTTAACACCAATTTCAACCAATTTTGACCCAGTTGACTTTCACAAGTCAAAGCAGCCCAAATTGCAATGATCTAAGTCGGCAACCAATCGAATTCTTGTTTGATCAGGCTTTTGGTGGTTATACAAACATCAATCGATCCAATTCAGGCCCAAACAGCAAGCCAATTCGATGAATTAAGCGGCCGATTTAAAATTCAAACGAATTTGACGTTGGATAGTCAAATCCGTATCAATTCACCATTAAATTCATCAAGTTAATGCGTCCCAATCCCGTAAATCACTCGCAAATCAATCCCGTATGTACCCAGACCATTAACAGGACCCAATTCATTCCCAAATCATCGAATTAAAGCGTAATTAGTCACCCACGACTATTACGGTCAAATTAGAATCAAATCGGAAAATACGAATGAAATTAAACGAATTAAATCTCTCACACACTCTCTTATACCTCCACACAAACTCTCTCAACCCTTGAACGAGCCACAATTCACTTCTGGACTTCGATTGAACACCAAGAACATCGGGTATGAGTTTGTAGCCGACTGCATTCATGTCCAAACCAAAACAAGTAAGATTACCCTCATTCGGTTCGTAATCGAGTCCTGATCATTTGCCCCTTATCAATTCGTGTTAACAACTCTTATTGGAAACAATTTGAATTCTAGGGTCCTTGTTCTTAAGGCGCTAATCTGATTTGGGGTTTTGATTCGAACTCATGATTTAAATAATTAGAACCCATAAACAACCAGCGAAACCACCTGGTCCGCCCGGCGAGTCACTGCGCCGCCGAACCACGTGACGTGGATTCGAAACCCACCAGACCGACCCTTTTTGCGCTTATGTTAAACCCAGGCCCGGCCTATTCCCAACACCATGTTAAAACGATTTGAAACCAGACTTCCATCATAAGCACAGGCCTCGGCTAAGTGGTTTGTTCTTCTGGGTTTCCCAGAACAGACCCGGGTTCGAGTCCTTGTGGCCTGTTTATTTTTTTTAAAACAGTTTTGAGGCTCCAAGATTTATAAAAAAAATTATTTTTTTATAAACCCTGCGTTATTTTAAACATAATGAAACAAAAATTTATAATTTTTAGCATAAACTCACTATTGTTACAAGTTTAGTTGTTAAGATTTCATATTAATTATTTTTAAATAATTAAAAGTAATTAATTACCTAATTTAATATTTGTTCTGTCAATATTTTATAAAAGTATTTTTCCTTGAAACAAAGTTTACAAAATTTTATAAAATTAAAGATATATTTAAAATATTATATTGTTTATCAAATGATTAAAGGAAATTAATTACTAAATTAGATACTTGTTGTCACAAGATTTTTATAAAATACCTCCCCTTGAAAACCAAGTTTATAAAGTTTATAAAATTTTAATAGTATTTAAAACAAACAAATACTTATTTTAAATGGTAAATAAATAAATAAATTTATTTATTATTTAATCTACACTTAAAATTTAAATGTATATTTAACATTAATTTTATATATCAATATTATTTTACACATCTTTATAAATAAATAAATAAAGTAAAATTATTTATTTAATTTATATTTAAATAAATATAATTCCCACACTATTTTTCTAACTAAATAATAAAATAACAGTTATTTGATTTATTTAGTTATTCAAACCCAAACCCTAAATCTTTTATTTTAAAAGTATTTATTTCAACTTTTCATTTTATAAAACAATCATTTAAATACAAACCACAATCACCTACACACTCCTTTACATAATACTACACAAACCTTTTGTACACACTTCCTTTGAAACCCTAACTTGGCCTTAGACTTGTGTGCATGATTATTAATCTAGATTCATATACATTACACTCTAGGTTAACGTTGTGAGTTACAAGGATCAATTTGCTACCTAGTCTCTTGTGCTAGCTACATCTTTAATACAAGTGAGTTTTACATAGTCCCTTTTACACTATTTTACATATTTTGGGGGTGAAACATGAACATTATATACAATGATTTGCAAAACTACACAATACAATTCCACTTTACATTCATGTGTGCAATTTGAGCTTTATGTTTGAGTACTAGGTGTGATAACTACTTTTGTGTGCAATTACATGTGCAATCATTAACTATACAAGCCGACGGTTAACAATGATAGATCTATTGAGTCTGACAAACCCACCCAGTTAGGGTGATTGTTACCGACAACACAATTTGTTTTTGCATTTAAGTTACAAAGGTTTGATTGTACTACTTGGTTTCACAATAGTAACTCTCCATAATTGCCTTATTAATCATGACATGTATGGATTGTATACACACAACTATATGATATCTATATACAAACCTATGTATGCTCACCAAATTTTTAGTTGACTTTATTTTAATCATGTTTCAAGTGCGAATGTTTGAGTTGATCAAGACATGATTCATTTAAGTTTGGACCTAGTTAAATTTAATAAAGAACTCATGTATTTCATTTTATGTACTTGATTTGGATTTGGTTTTGTAAGGCCCCAAACCCGGGAGGCCTCACTTGTTGGATTTACTCATTCACAAACAGTTCTTAAACTTGATTATCAAATAACGCAGCGGAAAATACTTCAAATAAACATAACCATTACATTGTTTAACAACGGAAACGTAACATATTCTATTACATAACATATCATAATCTAATCATAACGGGATGCCAGTCTTCATGATCAACCGGGTAACTCTTCTCGCTTGCCAAGCATCACCGTCCATCATCCATACCTGCCTTAACATGAATGTGCATACTAAAAAGTCAGCTACGCTGGTGAGTTCTAGTTTTAACATAAAACCTTAACTTCAAATAATTTGCCAAAAACATAACTTCATACTTCATTTAATAAAAAGCGTACGTAAAATAATGCAATAACAAAACATAACACTTCATAAACATAAGTCAACGAACATATCGAATCTGCGCCTTCTCGTAACCGTCAAATCCAAACGTCACATACTGGCTGAATAACCTAAAGATCACCACCACTAGGCCCATCAATCACCGTACTGTCCTTCGGGTGAAGAACTCCTAGGGCCCGATACATAGGTTATTCAACACTACTTCAAGCACGGCATCACAAGGATGACACGTACCAAACTTCAAGCACTGTGCCCCTTAAGGCGCAAGTACCAAACTTCAAGCACGACTACCCCGTAAGGTAAATCGTACCAAACTTCAAGGATCACGATAATCCCCTTGGTGACCGTCATCACCCCAGTTGTACAACAGTTGGCCAGCCACAAAGGCCCCTAAAAGGTAAAAGCCCATAACATACTTCCCCTTCCCGTAACCTTCATTCCCTAAGGAATATTGGCAGATTCGTTCGTTTGTCACTTTCGTAAACTTCACTTCTTTTACTTCAAAACTTCACTTCTTTTACTTCAAAACTTCAGTTAAAGCATTCGTACGTTTTATAAAAAAATCATTCATTCATTCATAAAACACTTCATAAACTTCTTTTGGCAAAATATTTCATAAACACTTCTTTCGTAACCCTTCCTTCCAAAACATCGTTCATAAACATCATTTTATAAAACGTCACATACAACATTCATAAACATCGTTTTATAAAATAGTCACATCGTTACGTATGCACACCAGCCCAAAAACATTATTAAAACATTTAAAAGAGGGCTTCTAGAACTCACCTTATAAGCTAGTCTCGGTTGTCCTAAACAAAGGTCCAACAACTTCACTACCGATCTGAATTGATTAGTTAAATACACATCAGACCAATACCGACTCTAACGGTTTAACCCTTCTAAACATACTAACTTTACTTAACCAGCCTTATGCCTACGCACTTAGCAAGTGCGCAGACCCTGCTTCCTGCGCACTTAGCAAGTGCTCAAACTCTGCTGTCTGCGCACTTAGCAAGTGCGCAGACCCCTCTTCCTGCGCACTTAGCAAGTGCGCAGACTCTGCTGCCTGCGCACTTAGCAAGTGCGCAGACCCCTCTTCCTGCGTACTTGATAAGTACGCAGGACCTGCTCCGTGCGCACTTAGCAAGTGCGCACGACCTGTTCTTCGCAAAAAACCCTAACTTTCGCATTCGGGTCTGATCATGTCAAGATCCCGAACCTGTTGCATTCAAAACGTTCGTTTTCCATTAAGGAACTCAAATCCATGATTATCTTTCAGTTTCATCCGTTCAAACCTTACCTTTTTCACCCAAAACCCGAAAAACCCAAAAACGAACTAAAACTCGGATTTAGGTCGGATCGTTACCTGAATCGAGTTTCTGATCCGGAGGTTCTTCTCACGAGTTATGGAGTAACACTTTGCTGAAGTCTCGGGTCGATCCGCCAACTTTCTCTATCTACGGTTTCTCTCTCTAAAAGTTGCAAATGAGAGAAAAAGGGTGGCATAGGCTATTTATAGCCAGCTGACCCATCCGACCCGACCCGCCATGCCTCGTTCGTTTATTCCGTTATTATAACTTACGTTTTATTTTTGGGATGTTACAAGTCTACCCCCCTTACAATAGGTTTCGTCCCCGAAACCTATCGTAAGTCAAATAGATGAGGGTACGACTCCCTCATTTCCTTATCCGTTTCCCAAGTGGCTTCCGATCCCTTTCGATGCTTCCATTGGACTTTAACCAATTGGATAACTTTATTACGTAAATGTTTCTCCTTCCGATCAAGGATGGCCACGGGTTCTTCGATGTAATTAAGGCTGTTGTCAACCTCGATGTCGGTAAGTGGTACGTGAGCCGATTCATCCGCCAAACACTTTCGCAAGTGTGATACATGGAAAGTAGGATGAATCCCACTTAACTCATCAGGCAACTCCAACCGATAAGCGACTTCCCCAACCCGTGCCATTTTCTTGAATGGTCCGACAAACCTCGGACTTAACTTTCCTCTTTTTCTGAATCGTATGATTCCCTTCCATGGTGACACTTTCAGCATTACTCTGTCACCAATGTCAAACTCAATAGGCCTTCGTCGTTTACCCGCATAGGATTTCTGACGATCTTGTGCGGCCTTCATTCGCGCTTTGATCTGATCAAACCTTTCTGACGTCTCTCTTACGACTTCGAGACTTCCTAATTCCTTCTGTCCAATCTCACCCCAACAAACCGGGGTCCTACATCTTCTCCCATACAACATTTCGTAAGGCGGCATGCCTATCGTCGTGTGATGACTATTGTTGTAGGAGAAATCAGCTAACGGCAGATGGCTGTCCCAACTGCCACCGAAGTCGATAATACAAGCACGGAGCATATCCTCCAATGTCTGAATGGTCCTTTCGGACTGACCATCCGTTTGCGGGTGGTATGCTGTGCTGATATTAAGCCTCGTGCCCATCGCCTCGTGAAATCTTTTCTAGAACCTCGATGTGAATCGTGTGTCCCGGTCAGATACAATCGTCAAAGGCATCCCATGCCGCGCTACTACTTCGTTAATAAATACTTCCGCTAACCTTTCCGACGAGAACGTCTCGCGAATAGGTAGGAAATGGGCACTCTTCGTTAAATGGTCCACAATTACCCAAATGGTGTCATGACCTTTAGCTGTGCGAGGTAGCTTGGTTATGAAGTCCATGGTAATGTGTTCCCACTTCCATTCCGGTATATCAAGTGGTTGAATCTTTCCATACGGTTTCTGGTGTTCGGCCTTTACTTGTGAGCAAGTCAAGCACTTGCTTACATACTTCGTCACTTCATGCTTCATTCCAGGCCACCAGTATTCCTTCCTTAGATCTTGGTACATTTTATTCGTACCAGGATGGATAGAGTACCGAGACTTATGAGCCTCATCCAAGATTTTGGTTCTAAGCTCGCCACCCATAGGTATCCATACCCGTCCATAACGTGTTCTAACACCAAGGGTGTTATATTCCAACTTGTCCTGTTGGCCAACCATCCTTTCCTTCTTTATGTTTTCTTCTTTAAGTGCCTCGTCTTGAGCCTCTTCGATTTCTCTCATCACATCCGATGTTATCACCAACTGGCAAGCTTTCACTCTAATAGGAGTAGGCACATCCTTTCGGCTTAGAGCGTCAGCTACCACGTTTGCCTTTCCAGGATGGTATATTATTTCACATTCATAGTCTTTCAACAGTTCCAACCATCGCCTCTGCCTCATATTAAGTTCCTTTTGTTCGAAGAAGTACTTCAAACTTTTGTAGTCGGAGTAAATAGTAAACTTCACCCCGTACAGGTAGTGCCTCCAGATTTTCAATGCGAATACGACAGCAGCAAGTTCCAAATCGTGGGTTGGATAGTTAGCTTCGTGAATCTTCAACTGTCGTGACGCATATGCGATCACTCTTCCGCGTTGCATCAACACGCATCCCAATCCCTGACCCGAAGCGTCAGAGTATACCACTAAGTCTTCATTGCCCTCGGGAAGGGCCAAGACTGGAGCTTGGGTTAGCTTCTCTTTCAATTCCTTAAACGCCTCATCCTGGGCCGAACCCCATTCATACTTTACCTCTTTCCGAGTCAACTTTGTCAACGGCGAAGCTATTTTCGAGAAATCCTGGATGAATCTCCGATAGTAGCCTGCCAATCCCAAGAAACTGCGGATTTCAGTTGGTGTCTTAGGAATATCCCATTCCCTTACCGTTACTATCTTTGCTGGGTCAACCATAATGCCGTTCGGCTTAATAACGTGACCTAAGAATTGGACTTCCTTAAGCCAGAACGCGCATTTGGAGAACTTAGCATACAACTTTTCCTTCTTCAAAGCTTCCAATACTTCCTTTAAGTGACATGCGTGATCACCCTCATTCTTGGAGTAGATGAGGATATCATCAATGAACACGATTACCGATCGATCCAGCATCGGTAGACACACCCTATTCATTAAATCCATGAACGCTGCGGGGGCGTTCGTCAATCCAAAAGACATTACGCGGAACTCAAAATGTCCATAACGCGTGCGAAATGCAGTTTTCGGTATGTCTTCTTCCCTCACCTTCAATTGATGGTACCCGGACCGAAGGTCGATTTTCGAGAACCAACTTGCGCCTTGCAATTGATCGAACAGGTCGTCGATCCTTGGTAAAGGGTACTTGTTCTTCACCGTACGTTTATTCAACTCGCGATAATCAATACACATTCTCATCGAACCGTCTTTCTTCTTCACAAACAACACCGGAGCACCCCACGGCGAGATGCTCGGTTGGATAAATCCCTTCTCAAGTAACTCGTCTAGTTGTGCCATTAACTCTTTCATCTCCACCGGTGCTAGTCGATACGGAGCCTTAGCCACGGGCTGGGCATCTGGTACTAAGTCAATTCGGAACTCAATTTCTCTATCGGGTGGTATCCCAGGCAAATCCTCTGGAAACACCTCTGGGTACTCGCGTACCACGGGTACATCGTCTAGTTCCTTCACTTCCTTACACTTGTCAATTACGTACACCAGATGAGCCTCGCATCCGCGCCTCAAGTAATTTGTTGCCATAATCATCGAGATGACGTTTGGCATCGGGGCGTCACGATCTCCAAAAACCTCGACTTTGCTACCATCCGGAGCCTTGAGTTGGATTATCTTTCGTTTACATATGATTTGTGCTTCATTGGCAGTTAACCAATCCATACCCAACACAACATCAAACCCTCCCAAAACCATAACAAACAATCTGACAGGGAATCTATGACCTTCTATCTTTATCGTGGAGTTGTCAACTACATCGGTCACTCTCGCGGTTCTACCCTCAGCGGTTTCTACGCTAAAGGCCCTTTCTAGCTTACTCACATTGTACTTCACTCGTTTACAAAAAGTCGCAGATATAAAACTCTTACTGGCACCCGAATCAAATAACACAGAAATAAGAGTGTTGTCAAGGATGAACGTACCTGACGCCACGTCGGGGTCCGCCCTGGCATGTTCCTGCGTCAGCGCATAGGCGCGAGTCTTTGCTCGGGGTCTCTCTTCTTTCTTCTCCGGGCCTTTCCCTTTCCCGGCTTGACCCATTCTGGGCTTGGTGCATTTCCGGCTCCTATGACCACCTTCCCCACAGTTGTTGCATTTGAAGCCTTGCGGGCATTCACGGGAATAGTGTCCGGTTTTTCCGCATTTAAAGCATAGATTAGACCCTAACCGACATTCACCCGTATGTCTTACCCCACATCTTCCACAGACTGTCGCCTCGCCTACCCTTGCCTGCTTGTCCCGAGCCCCAAAAAACTTCCCACCCGATCGTTTAGCGGGAAAACTCAGCTTCTTCTTGGGCTCTTCAATGGCAACGACGTTCAGCGCCAGATCATCAAATACCACGCCACTCAGTTCTACTACCGAATCATAAGTAGTAGGGGCGTTTGCCTTAACATAGGTGCGGACCTGGTCCGGCAGTCCTTGTATGTAGCATGCAATCTTTCTTTCCTCAGTCGTGACAAGATGTGGCACCAGACGTGCCAGTTCATTGAATCGGGTTGTGTATTGCCGGTGCGTCATGCTCCCGGCCTTCAAACCCAGAAATTCCCTCTCTACCTTCTCAATCTCGTTCCTTGGGCAGAAATTCTTGATCACCAAAGTTTTCAAGTCGGCCCACATCATCGCATCCACAACCTCGCTCCCTTTTGCTTGACGTACACCTTCCCACCAATGGGATGCTTCCTCTCTTAAGGAGTTAGCAGCAAATTTCACCACTTGATCCGCCCGGCATTCGCTGAGACGAATGGCAGCTTCTATACGGATCACCCAATCAAACGTAGCCACCGCGTCTTTCTTTCCAGTGAGGACCGGTGGGTCACATGCCTTAAAGGACTTATAGTCGCATCCGCGGTTAAACGGTGCGTTAATTGCCTCAGTGTTCGGGGTACCAACTGCCGTGTTGGACCCACCCGTCTCGTTAACCTTCTTCATCGCTTCAGCTAACAGACCTGGCAGAGAAGCCTTCATCAACTCGGAGAACTCTCGAGCTATAGCTGCCCTCACTTCTGGTTCAAAAGTGAAGGTTGTTCTTCAACCTATGTCTGCTCAGCTTCATGCACACTAACCGCCGGTTCAGTGTGAACGCTTCCTTCTTCACTATACTCTTGGCGTGTGGGGATCCTGCCACGCCCACCATTTCGACCGCCGGTACGACCACCGGTACGGCCACCACGCCTTCCGTTTCCTCTTCTTGCCATTTTGTTCTATAAGACAAGAATCCAATGTTATCACGCTAGTTAACAAATAAAATTCAATAAGTACTGTAAGATGTTAATATACACTGGCCATCTGCAATTAACCATTACACTACCTTTCGATTTCTATTTGACCACCTTTGTGATTCCATCAGAACACAAGTCCTTACCTAACCCTTTCTAAGGCATACTATATATGTAAATATATACTACCTTCATACCTGATGCTGTGGCTCGAGTTACCCATACTGGCATCCACTTTCGGTCTCATTCACAGTTTAAGTTTAGACACTGGGAGTGTCCAAATCTCTCAAACTATTTCTCTGATACCAACTTGTAAGGCCCCAAACCCGGGAGGCCTCACTTGTTGGATTTACTCATTCACAAACAGTTCTTAAACTTGATTATCAAATAACGCAGCGAAAAATACTTCAAATAAACATAACCATTACATTGTTTAACAACAGAAGCGTAACATATTCTATTACATAACATATCATAATCTAATCATAACGGGATGCCAGTCTTCATGATCAACCGGGTAACTCTTCTCGCTTGCCAAGCATCACCGTCCATCATCCATACTTACCTTAACCTGAATGTGCATACTAAAAAGTCAGCTACGCTGGTGAGTTCTAGTTTTAACATAAAACCTTAACTTCAAATAATTTGCCAAAAACATAACTTCATACTTCATTTAATAAAAAGCGTACGTAAAATAATGCAATAAAAAAACATAACACTTCATAAACATAAGTCAACGAACATATCGAATCTGCGCCTTCTCGTAACCGTCAAATCCAAACGTCACATACTGGCTGAATAACCTAAAGATCACCACCACTAGGCCCATCAATCACCGTACTGTCCTTCGGGTGAAGAACTCCTAGGGCCCGATACATAGGTTATTCAACACTACTTCAAGCACGGCATCACAAGGATGACACGTACCAAACTTCAAGCACTGTGCCCCGTAAGGCGCAAGTACCAAACTTCAAGCACGACTACCCCGTAAGGTAAATCGTACCAAACTTCAAGGATCACGATAATCCCCTTGGTGACCGTCATCACCCCAGTTGTACAACAGTTGGCCAGCCACAAAGGCCCCTAAAAGGTAAAGGCCCATAACATACTTCCCCTTCCCGTAACCTTCATTCCCTAAGGAATATTGGCAGATTCGTTCGTTTGTGACTTTCGTAAACTTCACTTCTTTTACTTCAAAACTTCACTTCTTTTACTTCAAAAATTCACTTCTTTTACTTCAAAACTTCAGTTAAAGCATTCGTACGTTTTATAAAAAAATCATTCATTCATTCATAAAACACTTCATAAACTTCTTTTGGCAAAATATTTCATAAACACTTCTTTCGTAACCCTTCCTTCCAAAACATCGTTCATAAACATCATTTTATAAAACGTCACATACAACATTCATAAACATCGTTTTATAAAATAGTCACATCGTTACGTATGCACACCAACCCAAAAATATTATTAAAACATTTAAAAGAGGGCTTCTAGAACTCACCTTATAAGCTAGTCTCGGTTGTCCTAAACAAAGGTCCAACAACTTCACTTCCGATCTGAATTGATTAGTTAAATACACATCAGACCAATACCGACTCTAACGGTTTAACCCTTCTAAACATACTAACTTTACTTAACCAGCCTGATGCCTGCGCACTTAGCAAGTGCGCAGACCCTGCTTCCTGCGCACTTAGCAAGTGCGCAGACTCTGCTGCCTGCGCACTTAGCAAGTGCGCAGACCCCTCTTCCTGCGCACTTAGCAAGTGCGCAGACCCCTCTTCCTGCGTACTTGATAAGTACGCAGGACCTGCTCCATGCGCACTTGCTAAGTGCGCACGACCTGTTCTTCGCGAAAAACCCTAACTTTCGCATTCGGGTCTGATCATGTCAAAATCTCGAACCTGTTGCATTCAAAACGTTCGTTTTCCATTAAGGAACTCAAATCCATGATTATATTTCAGTTTCATCCGTTCAAACCTTACCTTTTCACCCAAAACCCGAAAAACCCAAAAACGAACTAAAACTCGGATTTAGGTCGGATCGTTACCTGAATCGAGTTTCTGATCCGGAGGTTCTTCTCACGAGTTATGGATTAACACTTTGCTGAAGTCTCGGGTCGATCCGCCAACTTTCTCTCTCTACGGTTTCTCTCCCTAAAAGTTACAAATGAGAGAAAAAGGGTGGCATAGGCTATTTATAGCCAGCTGACCCATCCGACCCGACCCGCCATGCCTCGTTCGTTTATTCCGTTATTATAATTGTCGTTTTATTTTTTGGATGTTACAGGTTTGTCTTTGAATTATGCAATGAAATTTGGATGATTAATATATTTCAATTTAGTCAACCTTGTGCTCATGAACAGTCTACATGTCCCGCCCCGACGTATTCCGCCATCGGTTGGGGTGTGACAACAAGTAGAAACAAACGGAAATTATGCACAACAAATCACTAAACCCTATTCCATCTATTTCCATGTAAGAATAATCTGAGCCTTTTCACGAGCATTATTATCATTATTTTTGTTTGCTCTTTCATTTGGTATATGATCATGAACTAGTGGAAGTATGAAAATGATTGAATTCTATGCGTAATTAGAACTTGTATGGCTTATACATATTAAGATCATGAACTAGTGGAAGTATGAAAATGATTAAGGCACCTAAGACTTTATTACCCTTATTATCCAAAAAACCACAAAAATATTATCCGCCTAGAAAGCCCTCTAAGCCTTAGCCTTTTGTTTTCTAAACCCATACTTATCACCCTACCAGCTTTTCGAAAACAACGGTTATTGGCTAACTGTCTTCAAAATGGGAAATTTATCTTATGTTGTCATTTCAAGTTCATTATCATCGGGATGACTTTGGAAAGAATCTGTCCTACTCAGAAGAATTGAAATATACAAATGGTGGATGCATTATGAAATTATCCGAACTATCTGCAGGAAAATACAAGGAAAAATAATTTCAAGGAAATTGAGGAAAGAGGAGTATTGAAAAAGTTGTCTTGTAAAAAAAAGTTGGTCTTTGACCTGGAGACCTTAAAGAACTTGACATGTATTTTTTTTATTTCAATTTGCTTTCCTGCCTTCATTTCGCAAAGTTTGAATTACCAAACGAACTCCGAGAAAATATTTTTCAAGCAACCAGTGATGTAAGAAAATAGTGGGGCAAGCAAAAACAATTGCCACCATTCTGCGGCTTGTCAAAAAGTGTCGCCGAAAGAAGAGCCAAAAGATACGACAGATGTAGAAAATGTGGCAACTGGAGCCACGATGGAAAGTGAAGCAAGAATTAAACTCGAGCCCAAAGTGAATACACATACCTGATCGAAGTAGGTGCTATTAGGCGACTAGCCGAAGGGACCGTAGGGAAAGGTAGCAATTTTCATTACGCAATAAGGAACGAGTTAGCACTGATGAGAGATCTTGGTCGTGGCAATCTGACCATAAACGAGCCCTCGGATTAGTTATACCCTCATGATCTGAGTACTGTAGAGGGACCTTTTAGTACTTTCCATTTTAATCCATGAGGTCGTGGCTGAGTGTTTCGCGATAGTTGCAGCCCTTCAAACCCCTTTAAAACCCATAAAAATCCAAAAATATTTTCATTCTCACCTTTAGTTTTACTTTAGCCACATTACAACCATTTAAAGTCCTCTTGATTCATACATGCTACTTAGTTAGTTGGTGGAGACTTGATTTGCATACAAGCTTATGATCATTGCATAATTCGATTCGAACTCGAGTGTCCCACTTAGCTTACATTCTAGTTGAGTGAACATTGTGAGTAGTGAGCAGTTTTTGCATAATTAACGTTCTAGTAGGCTTGTCATGGATTCCATCATATTAAAACAAGAAAAACACAAAAATAGAATAAGCAGCTCAAGAGTTATCTCGGAGTCTCAACACTAGTTGAAATTCCATTACCTTTGAAAAGTTTTTAGTTATGGGTGTGATCATGCATGAGTTTGCTTGAGGACAATCAAAATTTAAGTGTGGGGTGTTATGATATGTCATTATTTATACATATTTAACATACATAATAATCCCACATTATGTTACTAATTGAATGATAACCTTGCAATTTATGCTTAAAATACTTAAATTTTGTAATTGCAGGTTATTCGGTGTTGAAAATACATATCAAGCTAAATCCTATCAAAAACACTAAGAATTCAAGCTTCTAGAAGGTTCATTCCCGGAGCATTGACCCCCAAGAAGTCAAAATTGGTCAACAATATTCAACAAGAAGCTAAAAGACAAAAGCTGGAAGAAAGTTGAGGGTTGCACGGCCGTCACGGTCGTGCATTGCCCTTTCTTCTCCTCCACGGCCTAGTACCGTGTACTCTGTACCCTGTTTGATAACTTGGGCCTTTGCACGGCCGTGCATTGCACATTTTGAGGCTTGAGTTCTTCATTCCACACACCAATCCAGATCTAAAAAAACTCAAGAATAGAGAATTCTCGTAGTTAGAGTAGAGAGGTTCTTCCTCCTTGTTTCACAATAGGGGAGCCTACGAAACTCATCATTACGTTAGTTGTTATGGCCATTCGCGGCTAAAACTTCTTTGTATTGTTAGGGTGAATATGATGTTTGGTGTATGTTAATGTTTAATCTATTAATGAAGTGGTATGTTTATGTCTTTAACTAATTCATTCTCAAAAACCATCTTTTGATAGGCTTTTATTATTGTCTAAATCCGTCTTTTATATTTGTGAGTGTCTTGATTTTAAATAGTAAGATCGTAAAACCATTTATAATCAAACTTTATTTGAAACTCGTACATCCTTATACGAGCAGAGATTGATAAGCCAAGGCTTGGTCTATACTTCTAAGATCGTACGTTTTTATAAGAGATTATTATGCGACCAAGAATTGGTGAACTCATGTTGGGAACGGTACGTTTTTATAATTGGTCTCATTATTACACCGTCTCCCGGTTAGCAAAATATAATCACCTATTTAACTTTAATATAAAGAATTTTGAGTTCGATCTCTTAGACCAACCCGGAGATGACCATTCGATGGTTTGAGGGTAAATGTTGTACCTAACGGGAGGCACTACCACTTTTTAAAGAATATAATTTGCAAATCAAATGTAGTGAGGACGAGGCTCTAGCAGTGACCCGGGTCACAAGCTTGTAGTAGTCATACCACTGAATTAGTTAAGTTAACATTATCACGTACCAAGCAGATTCGAATCCCGAAGCAATACATTTCATAATTTGATCATTTTCGCTTTATTTACTTTTCTGCTAGTTACATTTTTGTTACACACTTTACGCATATTTTTACTTTTATGTTATTTACTTTTCTGCTTCACAAGCACACAAAACCCATTCACTATTTAATCCGGCTAAACGATAACAAAAGTTGAGTATTGGAACTCGACCGTGTCCATTGGTTCGATACTTGGTTCTTACCTAACTATATTACGTTGTGATAGGTACACTTGCCTATTGTGGTGTTTTAAATTAACGTAATTATCATTTTATAAATTTAAAACATGATCTTGTGAAATCATCCTAAAAATATATTTACTTATATTTTTATATACTTATCAAACGCTATCAACGTATGTGGTGTTCGGGTTCACGTGTTGACCCGTTCAACCATTTGTTTTTTTTTTTGTAAATAAATTTTATATAAAAAAAATACATTGATTGGGTATCTTATACAAAGTTAAAGTATTAATATTCAAAAAATAACAAAACACTTTCGGGTCAACCGGGTCGTGCTAGTTTCAACAGGCGAATATGTTTGTCGTATTCAAGTTTACGTGTTAACCTATTTAACCCATTTGTCTTTTATTTTATTAAAAAATATATATAAAACAATAATTTGATTAGGTGTCTTATACAATATTAAAGTATTTAATATTAAAAAAAATTAAAAACACTTTCGGGTCAAACGGGTCGTGCTTGGGTCAACACACGTATAAATATTATACGAGTCGTATAGCTATACGTACGATTCGTATAGACTATTATATGACTCGTATAGTGATCGATACGACTAGTATATGAACTATACGAATCGTGTGAGCCTTAACATTCTTCATGTTTTTATATGCTGAAACAAGGTCTCGTATTGTGTGCATACAAGTAGTATAGTATCCTATACAAGTCTTATAATGTCTTATACGAGTCGTATGGATCAAGAATGTTTATGTTGTGGAACTGAATATGTTACCGAGACGGCGATGCAGTTCCGAGGACGTTAATGATCTTCATCCGTTGCTACAGTTTTCGCGTGGCACGGAAGCGCGCGACCGGCTTCAGAGGTATCTCAGGATGAGGATAACTTCACCAAGGTAGATCGACTAGGAGTTCTTATAGACGGGCAGACACCGCGAGTGCACGAAGGTTATTGTAACATCCCGAGTTTTAGAGCACGAGAGAATTCACGAGGAATTAAAACTTAAATAAAAAGAAAGGAATCGGGCTTGGGCCGGGGTGTATGGGCCGAAAGGGACAAGGGTTTGGGCCCTTATGAGTCTCAAGACCAGCCCCAACCCTCATTTGCAACACCATTTTCGGAATTCTAGAGAGAGAAAGCGAGAGAGAGCTTAGAGAGAGAAAGTCCCGGTTTTCGGAGTGAGCTTCAAGGATCGTTAGCAAGAGTCTCGTGAGTGTTTATCAACGAAAAGGAAGCGTTTACAGGTAACCGATTCTCCTAGATCTGAGTTTTTCTTCATTTTGGGGTTTTTCGGGTTTTGAGTAAAAAGATGGTGATTTTGCGGATGAAACTGAAAGAAAAGTAAAGATTTGAGTTCTTAAACGAAAAACAAACGTTTTGAATGTAAAAAAGTCCGGATCTTGACAAGGTCGGACCTGCATGCGAAAGTTAGGGTTTTTCACGGGGAAGAAGGCTGGTCTGCGCAGGTCGAAACTAGAAGTTTCGATAGGTCTAGGACATGTATCGAAACTAGAAGTTTCGATAGGTCTGGGACATGTATCGAAACTAGGTAGTTTCGATAGTCAGCGTGTATCGAAACTAGAAGTTTCGATAGGTCTAGGACATGTATCGAAACTAGAAGTTTCGATAGGTCTGGGACATGTATCGAAACTAGAAGTTTCGATAGTCAACCTGTATCGAAACTAGGTAGTTTCGATAGTCAGCATGTATCGAAACTAGGAGTTTCGATAGGTCTGCAGGTATCGAAACTAGGAAGTTTCGAAGAGCCTTAAGTTCAGAAATAGTGAAACAGTTCAGTGTCGAGTTAAGTCTAATACGTGTCGAATTGTTATGATTGTTTAGATTGAGTGAGATCCGGTAGATCATACCAGCTAAGATACCAGGTGAGTTCTAATCCCCTTTTTGCCTTCTTTAGGGGTGGTGTGCATACTTAGTGTAAAGTGTTTATTATATTTTATATATTATAAACTGAAGAGAAAAGCCATGTTTTAGTGAAAGGTTTAAAAGAGGCAAAAGTATGTTTTCAGTAAAGTAAGATATATCATTTGGCAAGCGTTTACTATATTTTTATATACATAAACAAAGGCATGATATATATGATAAGCTATGTTTTAGAAAGCAAGATGTATTTTATGATAAGCTATGTTTTAGAAAGAAAGATATATCATTTGACAAGCGTTTACTATATTTTTATATACATAAACAAAGGCATGATATATGTGCTAGTATGTTTTCAGTAAAGTAAGATATATCATTTGGCAAGCGTTTACTATATTTTCATATACATAAACAAAGGCATGATATATATGATAAGCTATGTTTCAGAAAGTAAGATGTATTTTTATGATAAGCTATGTTTCAGTAAAAGCAAAGATATATCATTTGGCAAGCGTTTACTATATTTTTATATACATAAACAAAGGCATGATATATGTTAAGTTATGAGCAAGATTTACAGAAATATTTATGAACAGTAAAGTGAACAGTTTTCCTTCGGGAATATGTACCAGCTATAAAGGTCCTTGGGACAGATGTTACTTGTACAAGATGTCAGATATGGGTTCTACCCATTAGTAAGAACCTTTGTGGTTCGTTAACAGTTGTACAACTGGGATGAGTGACGGCGGTTGCTCGGGAGGTCCACGCAACCTCCCCTTAGCGTTAAGCGGTATTGTCGGTTCATGGACGTGAGCCATGGGGGCATTGACCAGGGTATTGTCGGTTCATGGATGAATCCATGGGGGCATTGACCAGGTACTCGTCGGTTCATGGATGAATCCATGGGGGCGGTACAGTAGTGACAAGGAATTGACGGATAAGCGGTATTGTCGGTTCATGGATGAATCCATGGGGGCATTGACCAGGTACTCGTCGGTTCATGGATGAATCCATGGGGGCGGTACAGTAGTGACAAGGAATTGACGGATAAGCGGTATTGTCGGTTCATGGTCGTTGATCATGGGGGCATTGACCAGGTACTTGTCGGTTCATGGATGTAAGCCATGAGGGCAGTACAGTAAAGAGGAATTGACGGTTTATTATACGTTTTAAACTGTTTGAAAAGTAAAGTGTGTTAAGTTTAGCCTTAATGGCAGTATATATGTTTGAAAAGTAAAGTGTGTTAAGTTTAGCCTTAATGGCAGTATATATGTTTGAAAAGTAAAGTGTGTTAAGTTTAGCCTTAATGGCAGTATATATGTTTGAAAAGTAAAGTGTGTTAAGTTTAGCCTTAATGGCAGTATATATGTTTGAAAAGTAAAGTGTGTTAAGTTTAGCCTTAATGGCAGTATATATGTTTGAAAAGTAAAGTGTGTTAAGTTTAGCCTTATTGGCAGTATATGTGTTTTAGTAAATCTTTTGTAAAAATTGATTTAAAGTAAACGTTAGAACTCACTCAGCGTTGCTGATTTTTAGTATGCACATCAGTTAAGTGTAGGTGGCAGTAGATGGAAGTGGATGCTTGGCTTGGCGAGAAGAGTTACCCGAAGACCAGAGTCTGGCATCCTGTCTATGTTATTGTTTTAGTTGATTCAGACAAGTTTCAGTTTGTATGTAGACATGTTATGTGTTTCCGCTGCGTATGTAAAGAAGATTAAATCGTTTCCGCTGTATTAATGAATGCCTTACGTTTAAAGTGCTATGTGTTGATGAGTAAATCCAATAAGTGAGGCCTCCCGGGAAAGGGGCCTTACAAGTTGGTATCAGAGCCATAGTTTGAGAGATTTGGACATCCCCGATGTCCAGACTTAAACTGAGAATGGGACAAGAAGCGGATGCCAGTACGGGTAACTCAAGCCAAAGCATCAGAAGCGTATAGTAAGTAAAGTTTAACTTTTAGAGTGTCAAGATAAGAATAGAGGCTTTAGTGGAATCATGAAAGCGAATAAATGGAAAACGAGAAGTGATGTAATGGTTAATTGCAGATGGCCAGTGTATATTAACATCTTACCTTACTTATTGTGTTCTACATATTCCCTAGCATGGTGAAATTAAATCTTTTGTTCTCTATCTTTCAGTTAGAAATGGCTAGACGTGGTGGGCGTACAGGCCGCCACGGTGGAGCTAGCACAAACCAAGTTTGAATGATTGGTTAGCCCCATCAGCTTAGGAGCCTTAGAACTAGATATTACCCGGATTAGATCCTCAGCGGTAGTTAATCACAATGGCCTTCATGACCAAGCTGCCTTGCATAGCTACGGTTTATGCCACCCATTCTGTGATTTGCTATCGGTATAGCTTATGGCAGGTTTCGAGGACGAAACCTATTGTAAGGAGGGTAGACTTGTAACATCCCGAGTTTTAGAGCACGAGAGAATTCACGAGGAATTAAAACTTAAATAAAAAGAAAGGAATCGGGCTTGGGCCGGGGTGTATGGGCCGAAAGGGACAAGGGTTTGGGCCCTTATGAGTCTCAAGACCAGCCCCAACCCTCATTTGCAACACCATTTTCGGAATTCTAGAGAGAGAAAGCGAGAGAGAGCTTAGAGAGAGAAAGTCCCGGTTTTCGGAGTGAGCTTCAAGGATCGTTAGCAAGAGTCTCGTGAGTGTTTATCAACGAAAAGGAAGCGTTTACAGGTAACCGATTCTCCTAGATCTGAGTTTTTCTTCATTTTGGGGTTTTTCGGGTTTTGAGTAAAAAGATGGTGATTTTGCGGATGAAACTGAAAGAAAAGTAAAGATTTGAGTTCTTAAACGAAAAACAAACGTTTTGAATGTAAAAAAGTCCGGATCTTGACAAGGTCGGACCTGCATGCGAAAGTTAGGGTTTTTCACGGGGAAGAAGGCTGGTCTGCGCAGGTCGAAACTAGAAGTTTCGATAGGTCTAGGACATGTATCGAAACTAGAAGTTTCGATAGGTCTGGGACATGTATCGAAACTAGGTAGTTTCGATAGTCAGCGTGTATCGAAACTAGAAGTTTCGATAGGTCTAGGACATGTATCGAAACTAGAAGTTTCGATAGGTCTGGGACATGTATCGAAACTAGAAGTTTCGATAGTCAACCTGTATCGAAACTAGGTAGTTTCGATAGTCAGCATGTATCGAAACTAGGAGTTTCGATAGGTCTGCAGGTATCGAAACTAGGAAGTTTCGAAGAGCCTTAAGTTCAGAAATAGTGAAACAGTTCAGTGTCGAGTTAAGTCTAATACGTGTCGAATTGTTATGATTGTTTAGATTGAGTGAGATCCGGTAGATCATACCAGCTAAGATACCAGGTGAGTTCTAATCCCCTTTTTGCCTTCTTTAGGGGTGGTGTGCATACTTAGTGTAAAGTGTTTATTATATTTTATATATTATAAACTGAAGAGAAAAGCCATGTTTTAGTGAAAGGTTTAAAAGAGGCAAAAGTATGTTTTCAGTAAAGTAAGATATATCATTTGGCAAGCGTTTACTATATTTTTATATACATAAACAAAGGCATGATATATATGATAAGCTATGTTTTAGAAAGCAAGAAGTATTTTATGATAAGCTATGTTTTAGAAAGAAAGATATATCATTTGACAAGCGTTTACTATATTTTTATATACATAAACAAAGGCATGATATATGTGCTAGTATGTTTTCAGTAAAGTAAGATATATCATTTGGCAAGCGTTTACTATATTTTCATATACATAAACAAAGGCATGATATATATGATAAGCTATGTTTCAGAAAGTAAGATGTATTTTTATGATAAGCTATGTTTCAGTAAAAGCAAAGATATATCATTTGGCAAGCGTTTACTATATTTTTATATACATAAACAAAGGCATGATATATGTTAAGTTATGAGCAAGATTTACAGAAATATTTATGAACAGTAAAGTGAACAGTTTTCCTTCGGGAATATGTACCAGCTATAAAGGTCCTTGGGACAGATGTTACTTGTACAAGATGTCAGATATGGGTTCTACCCATTAGTAAGAACCTTTGTGGTTCGTTAACAGTTGTACAACTGGGATGAGTGACGGCGGTTGCTCGGGAGGTCCACGCAACCTCCCCTTAGCGTTAAGCGGTATTGTCGGTTCATGGACGTGAGCCATGGGGGCATTGACCAGGGTATTGTCGGTTCATGGATGAATCCATGGGGGCATTGACCAGGTACTCGTCGGTTCATGGATGAATCCATGGGGGCGGTACAGTAGTGACAAGGAATTGACGGATAAGCGGTATTGTCGGTTCATGGATGAATCCATGGGGGCATTGACCAGGTACTCGTCGGTTCATGGATGAATCCATGGGGGCGGTACAGTAGTGACAAGGAATTGACGGATAAGCGGTATTGTCGGTTCATGGTCGTTGATCATGGGGGCATTGACCAGGTACTTGTCGGTTCATGGATGTAAGCCATGAGGGCAGTACAGTAAAGAGGAATTGACGGTTTATTATACGTTTTAAACTGTTTGAAAAGTAAAGTGTGTTAAGTTTAGCCTTAATGGCAGTATATATGTTTGAAAAGTAAAGTGTGTTAAGTTTAGCCTTAATGGCAGTATATATGTTTGAAAAGTAAAGTGTGTTAAGTTTAGCCTTAATGGCAGTATATATGTTTGAAAAGTAAAGTGTGTTAAGTTTAGCCTTAATGGCAGTATATATGTTTGAAAAGTAAAGTGTGTTAAGTTTAGCCTTAATGGCAGTATATATGTTTGAAAAGTAAAGTGTGTTAAGTTTAGCCTTATTGGCAGTATATGTGTTTTAGTAAATCTTTTGTAAAAATTGATTTAAAGTAAACGTTAGAACTCACTCAGCGTTGCTGATTTTTAGTATGCACATCAGTTAAGTGTAGGTGGCAGTAGATGGAAGTGGATGCTTGGCTTGGCGAGAAGAGTTACCCGAAGACCAGAGTCTGGCATCCTGTCTATGTTATTGTTTTAGTTGATTCAGACAAGTTTCAGTTTGTATGTAGACATGTTATGTGTTTCCGCTGCGTATGTAAAGAAGATTAAATCGTTTCCGCTGTATTAATGAATGCCTTACGTTTAAAGTGCTATGTGTTGATGAGTAAATCCAATAAGTGAGGCCTCCCGGGAAAGGGGCCTTACAGTTATGTTCGAGGTCGACGCCCCCTGGAGTCGATTGTTTGACATGGGTATTTAACTACCTTTAGTTTGTGCCTTAAGAGGCCGGTTGATTAACAAGCAATCAAGAGCATGTAGCGCTCCGCTTTCGTTTTTTGTGGCGAGAACCATCATCTTATGTTGCCTCGTTTTGCTGTTTGTGTTGGTTTATACACCAACGCAAAGACTGTTACAAATCTTTTTTTATAGGTACAGTAGCGGAGGACAACCAGGTGCTTCCAGCATGGTGGCCGCAGATTAGTGACGTGCCTTTCCATTCGAACAAAAGGGTCACAAATATCATAGACCCGTTGCATATATATTCACATCGGTTGATTGAGATCACCATATCGGGATGGGGTCAAAGCCATGTGTAGGTCTCGGGAGCCTCATTGCACAACGGAAAAACAAAGATTTGTTCGATGATTTGTGTGGGAACAATGAAGAACAGAGAAAACCGAAAGCAAATATAAACAAGAGAACCAACACAAAAACGATACGTAATCCATAACAAAAGAAGTAATCCCGTATTACAGACCACATACCGAAGTAGTACACATCTCTCGTTTACACTCACGGTTCACGGTGGCCGGGAGAGCTCATCCCGACTAGAACCTCTCTCACACTTTTCCTTGTTCCACCTACAAATGAAGGCCCCACCTTCTATTTATAGGGGTAACATCACTACATACGTACTTGGCTAAGTACGCGGAAACAAGGTGGTGTACTTACTAAGTACGCAGGAACACCCTCCTGCGTACTAGCTAAGTACACGGATACATTGAATTTCATCTATAGTTACCAAAACATGCTTCTACACCATGAGTGGGTCACGTAGAGGGACCTGTTTTACTTATATCGTCTACTTGTACCTCAGAGGTGTAACTTGGATTGGTTGATGGTCGATTACTTACCCCCTAAGTCACCACGAAACATGATGGTGCAATCACTTGTGGCGTTTACGTCACATGTATCGCTAACACGTTTGTGTTTTCCAAAGGCCCAATCGACACAACATGACGTTGATTTACCCGATTTCACCGATAAGTCATCAGACATGTATGTTGATAGGTATCACAACAGGTATTTTTTGGCAAGGGTCTTCAATTCTCCATGGATAGGCAGACCATAGGTACAAAATAAATTCTTAGGAGCCACCACATCAGCACCAGCAGCTGCATGGCCAAGGACCACATGGCCTGTAGCACCACCCTGACCAGCCTCCACATGTCCCACCCCACCATTCAGACCAGTCGCCACTGGGCACGCCCCAACAGCCGCCAGAACACCCACATACTATTATATATGTGAGGCTCCATCCAAGGGTAAAGGCTTTGATACAAGATATTAGTCGTCGTCTGCAGCAGGTGGTGGACTTGCAGCTTGGGCAAATTTCTTGAGAAATTGATCGTGCAACGGCCACGGGGGTCGATCTTCCTCCTTTACAACTAACATGACAATATACGAATCAACATTATGATCTAGATCAGGACTTAGTAGTATTACTAGCTTCTTTACTTTTTTTTTATCTATTGATGTATAAAAACTAGTTGTCTTAATGTTTAAACTTTTAGGTGCTTATTGTTTGTTTATTTATCTAGTTGTGTTTATTGTTTACTACATATGATTGTTTATTGTTTAGTTATTTACTATATTTGACTGAAACATTTTATAGTGAAACAAGTTCGAAACTTTTTTGGTAAAACAATTATAGGACTAGTATGAAACATGAAACAAAATATTTTAGTTTGAAACAAATAAGTATTATCCATTAAAATTTGTATCCAATTTGTTTCAAAAGCTATGTAAATCAATTTGTTATTTTTTATTTGAAGTTAAAAGTTGTAATCGTTTTAGAAAATGACACCGACATGTGTTCTTTGTAACCGTAAGCAATTAGTACATTTTTTTATCGATATAAATTAACATCTATTTAAAAAAGAAATTACTGGTTTATACAACTCATATACAGTCTATATGAGTCATAGAGCCCAGCCGCCAACCGAATCTTACACACATGTTACCTATATGACGTGTGTAAGCCCATACAAGTCGTATAAATGACGCCGAATTATGTAAAAAAAGGGGTGATGTATAGATAGTAGTCCCTAGTCCCTTGTTAAAACATAGAAGAAACAAAAGTAACAAATAAAAATTTGAAGATACGTGGGAAAATTAACAAACTAAAATTTTGAAAGTTATGGATAGGTAGGTACAAAATAAATTCTTGGGAGATCGGACAAATATATATTAATAGGTTAAAATCCCGTGTATTACATGGGTTAAATAAATAAAATGTTATATATTTAGTAATAAAAATTTTATATTTTTAAAAATCCGTGTAATACACGGGTTGAATAAACCAGTATATTAAATCGGTTAAATAAAATATAATGTAATTTGTTAACAAACACATTTGTCAAAATATGTTTTTAAAAAATGTAATTTGTCGTGTCAGTTATAAGGTATGTTAAGTTACTTTTTAAAACATTTTTTTTTCAAGTGGGTATTAATTTTTTAATTTAATTAATAAATGTTAGTTTATATTAAGTTCATTTGATTGATTATATAATAACTATTTATAATTAAATAATAAGTATTCGTAATTAGATTTAATAATATAAAAATTATTATTTAATAAGAGAGAAATAAAAAATCTAATATTTAATATGAGAAAGAGGCAAGAAAATAAAGATGAGGAGTAACAAAAGAGTGACATGTGTCCTTAATAGATTTTCATTTATTAAAGTAGTAACATTTTATAATTTTAATTCAAAATGCTTGATAACAGAGAACTTCCCGTTGTAATTAGCTTTAATTTGCTCATAGATGGCTTAATGCCAATAAAATAAAATTAAATATAAATTATACCTCTTTTCGGCCAAAAAAAATATTTTAGCCTTGTAGGAGTAGCATCATTGAAGTAAGCATTTTACACCACTTGATATGACATATTTGTTTTTACCCATGATAATTATACATCATTAAAGAAGTCAAATCAGTTTTTATTAATTTAAGTTAACTATTTTTTATTTTTTTACTCCAAATTTTGTCTATTATTATTTGGTTTCTTTTTTTTTACTCTAAATTTTGTATATAAACTTAATATAATTTTTTTTAAATTTAAGTTAACTATTATTCTTTTTTTTTAATTTAAGTTAACTATTAAGTATTAAAAAAAATTTGTGATTCATATTGCCCGGCGCTCCGCGACGGATAACAGACTTTAAACGGTTAACACGGTAACATTAACTGGATGAACATAAAAAGAAAACGTGATTAAATTAATTTTGCACCGTCGCTATAAAACACGCTACATAAAAAATACTGTATTTTAAATACAACTCTGTTTTTAACAAAATTTATAGCGCGCCGTCAAGAAAAAAAATTAAACAAACAAACTAAACTTTCTATGAAAAAAACAAATTATAAATATTATAAGGGTAAACTTGAATTTTAAAAATTTTGAGGGGTTAAATTGATATCTTACTGGTTTTTAGCTGACATAAGATTTTATTTAGGTAGATTCTATTCAGACACGGAATATTGTTATTTGCACACGCCGAAACCCTATATATGCCAATACGCAACGTATTGAGTTTAGTCTCTGACAAAAGAATGTCACGTGTCATTCCGTGTCAGGCGGCTGGTCCCATATGTGGCGTATTGTGCTATACGCTACGTATTGGATTCGGGTTATATTTTTGTCTCAAAACATGACAGATTTTGGGGTATAAGGTAGCTATACGTGGTGTATTGTGCTATACACAACGTATAACAATTTTTATTAATTTATATTATATTTATCTTTTTTTAATTTATATAATTTTGTTAGCTTTTATAACTTTTGTTAGCTTTTATAACTTATATAATTTTTATCTTTGTTAGTTTATATTTTTTTTAACATTTTTATATATTTTTACATAACCAAACATATACCCGCGCTTCGCTGCGAGTGTCGGGCCCATTTTAATAAAATTTAAATTAAAACGTTGACGTAACGGTAAAAATATTATTAATAAAAAAGATCCATAAAACTATATTAATAAAAGAGAAACATAAAACGTTGACGTAATTGTTAAAAAGAAATCGTTGTAGAAGTAGTAAAAGTTCTTGTACAAAAATGAAAGAAAAGAAAATAAAAAAGAAGTCAAAAAGAAAAACAAAATAGTAAAAGTATTAAAAAATAGAAGAAAAGAATAGAATTCTTTTATTAATATTTAACATTGTTTAATTAAAAAATAAGAAGAAAAGAATTCTAATAAGTTAAATAAAAACTATATAAAATTGACTGAAGAGAAAAATAAGAAAATGATATTAAGTTGGTTGAAAAAACTCATTTTAATAAATAGGTTTCTTTTTCATACTTGTTTTTGGGAAAAAAACTCATATTGTTTATAGATAAACTATTTAAAAAAAGTTTACATATTTTAACATATTTATATATTATTTTAATAAATTTAACCTACTTTATTACAACCTAAATCATTTAACCTACTTTATTTCAAACTAAATTATAACATTTTATTAATTTAGCATTAAAAATGTATTACATGTTATAGAAAAAAGGGAATAAAATAACAAAAAAGTAAAACTTAAAAGGACAAAATTTGAATTAGTGGGTAGAATTTAACCCAGTCATGTCAATTGGTGTATGAACGTCAAATTGACATATTAAACTCATATCCCTTTACTTTATTATTTTCTTTTCTTTTATAAAGTAAAAGAAATAAAACGAAACTTTACCTAACCAATATTACCTTATATAAAGTCGTCTTCAACCTCCATATCCTTCTGCAACACGACACCTTAAGAAACCCTCGCTCATGGAAGAATCCACCAATTTCGTCAACGGCTACGACAGAATATCTCCCGAAGACGACGAATCATCCGCCGTTCCGCGTCAATCTCCCTCCTCCAACCGCCGTAGAACCGTACCCGTCATCATCACTCTAGGCCTCTTCACCGTCATCATCGGCGCAATAATCGGAGCTTTAGTAGTTCACCTACCGCCAAAAAAACCGTCGGAATCACATCGATCGTTTCGGCATAGGGCGGCAGAGTCGATTAAAGCCGTGTGCGCCGTCACAAAACATCCAGAATCCTGTTTCGCCGAGGTCTGTTCCGTCGATTTCGGTGACGTCATCGATCCGGAGATGATTTTCAACCTCACGCTCCGGCTGGCCGCTAGTGAAGTCGCGAACGTATCTTCGTTGCCTAAAACCCTAATTTCGAAGTCGAGCGATTTGCGAACCGGTTCCGCGTTGCGAGATTGTGTGAGTTTGTTTGACGACGCGTTGAGTCAACTCAGTTGGTCGGTCGAGTTGATGCGTGTGGGGCCCGGGGATGGGGAGAAGGTGTTGACGGAGGAGAAAGTGGCGGATTTGAAGACGTGGATTAGCGCGGCGATGACGGATCAGGAGACGTGTGTGGAAGGATTGGAGGAGATGGGATCGACGGATGTGGATGAGGTGAAAGTGAGGGTGCAGAGATCGAGCGAGTACATGAGTAACAGCTTAGCAATACTCAGTAATATGGAGGAGATACTTGACTGGTTTGGGCTTCACTTGCATTAGGATTCACGATACTGCCATTGGGTGTAATTTTTTGTAAAAAAGAAGGAAAATTATGTATTCGGAAAGCGTGTTTCAAAATCAGTTTTTGTATAAATTAATATGGCAGGAAATTTTCATAGTGGTCCAGGAATATGAAAATGAAAAAAGATGTTTATTTATAAATATTAATATTAGTAGGTTATAATCCCGTGTATTACACGTGTTAAATAAATATAATATTATATAAATAGTAATAAAAAATTACGTTTTTAAAAACTCGTGTATTACACAAGTTGAATAAAATATAACTTAGTCTTTTAACACATACACGTCAAAATATGTCTACTTTAGCGTGACAGTTTTAAATTATATTAAGTTAATTTTTAAAACATTTTTTTTAAACTTGGTGTTAATTTTTTTATATAAATGATAAATGGTAATCCATGTTAAATTTATTTGTTAAACGGTATAACAATAATCCATAATTAAATAAAAAATATCCATAATTAGATTGCTATTAAATATTTAAAAATACATTTATTTTAAGAGAAAGACGAAAAATTATTTTAATATTGCACCAAAAGATGACACGTGTTGTATAATTTTACTGTTTTTATTAAGTAGTATAGATATGTTAAGATATTATCAATTGAAAACAATAATAGAGTAGATGAAATTTTAACATCAAAAACATAAAGAATAAGGGTCGACTCGGTATTCGATTCTAATCGTCGTAAAAAGGCAGACACTATTTGATTATATTCTTTATTAATTCTATATTTGATACAGTAATAGAGATAGAAAAAGTAAAATGAACTCGACAGAATGGTTAAATAACCCTCTGTTTTTATTTGTTATTTGTCTATGACCTAGCTTCTTACTAGGTTAGTTTTAATAAAATTTCATCGTTTAAAAAAGAAGACCCGGAGATGCCGCATTGCATGGCTATGGACACCTAGACAGCATTGGGCAGTTACCGACCCTAACACTAACCGTGCTTGGCTCGTTGGATTATTCTGAAACTCAAGCTCGACTCGTTTTGAGCCAATAGATTTTGGATCGAGCTTGGCTCGTGGAGTGAAAATAAAACTCGAGATCTGCGCGGCAAGGCTCGGTTTAATTCATGACGATTAAACGAGCAAAAGCTCGACTCGAGTTCATTTATTAGAAGCCTTAAACGAGTGAAAGCTCGATTTGGGAGGTTAAATTGAATAATGTATTAAATATATAAGAAAATAATATAAAATTTTACTAGGCTCATTAAGGCTAGCGAGCCTAAACGATCATAGAAGGAAAAGCTCGAGCTCGGGCTCGATAACTAAACTAGCCATATTTTAGGCTCGAGACCGGGCTCGTTAAGGATCGGCTTGTTCGAGCTATTTACTGATCCGATCTCGAGTAGCTCTCGAGCCGGCTTGAATGGTTTACACCCCTAAGCATTACATGACTACATCCTTGGGCGTTTTGGTGGACAAGGTAGAAGGCGTTCGAGTGGACGAACGGCCACAAAAAAAGAGGGTGTGGTCATTTGATTTTTTTTTTGTTTGCAAGGACCGAGGGAGGGTGATTAGAGGTGCATAAATCGGTTATTTTTAAAAACCGGTTCCGGTTACCGATTCCGTTCCGGGTCCGATTCTTGGTTGAAAAACCGGACCCTATGTACCCGGTTCCGGATATTCAAGAACTAGTTCTGGTTCTTACCGGTTCCGGTTATTCAAGGCGAGTATTTCAAAAACCTATTTTTTGCTATTCGAAAACTTAGTTAAACATATAAATACTTTAATTAAACATATAAATAACAAACTTAAAAAGTCCAATAACATTAAAAACTTAAAATGCTACAAAATAGATAAATGTTTAAAACATAAACTCATAAAACATAGATAAATTATATAAAAAAATAGATTGTCTACGTTTTTCTCTTCGTAACTTTGTTTTTTGATCATGTTCGTGACTTCATTGGGTAATTTTATTAACTAGTGGGCTTGACAATCCCATGTCGATCTCATGCTTGTCAAAAAAGTTCCAGCACTTTTTTCGGGAGAGAACCGGTTTTGGATGAACCGGTTTTGTGAGAGAACCGGTTTTGGAGATAACTGGTTTTGGGTAGAATCGGTTTCGAGTATTTTAGAACCGGTTTTGACTAGAAAAATTGAAACCTATCCAAACCCTACGTGTAGGGTCGGTTCCGGTTCCGTTCCAAAAAAACATGTTTTTAGGAAGAACCGATTTTGGTTCCTTGGGCGGTTCCGATTTTTTCTATTCACCTCTAAGGGTGATCTTCAAAGGCCTAATTGGTTAAAGTTCTGTTTTCGTTTTACCTTCTGTTTTATTTGTTTTGTATATTGACGAATCCAGGATATTTTGTCAGCGGGTGCAAAAAATAGTTCAAGTCAAAACAAGTTAGGTTACAACGGGTAAGATAAATAAATTACATTAAATTAAAGTGATTTCAAGAAATGTTTTGAAAACCGAAGGGTCACCACATATAATTTTTTTAAATTCGTTAGGGTGATAATTAACATTTTTACAAATCCACTTTAAATTTACAAAGCCATAAACTAATAAACTTAAAATAAAAACCAAATAAAATAAAAACCAACATTTTAAAACTAAATTAAATAAGCTAATAAAGTAAAAAATAAAAATTCAGAAAGAAATAAATAAAAGAATTCTTTCAAATTTTTTATTTGTAATTTGAGTGTATATTTTGAAAAAAAAGGTTTGAAATGAGTAGACTCTAATGCCCCCATTGAGTTGTATGAAAAAGAGAGTAAATAAATTAATAATCACCATTAAAACTGATCATAAAATAAAAGAATAAACAAATAAAAAAAAGTTTACTGGAAATAAGAAATATTATAATAACAAAACTAATCAAGTGAAATAGGGATGAAAGTGTGCGTAGACTACCATGACTCCCTATTAGCCTTTTTTTTCTATTATTTATACTTTTTAGTTTTTCTTTTATATTTAAATCATCATCTTCTTTATTACATATTCATTTCTCTGCAAAAAACGATTGCAACCCTGAAAAATTCTCCTTTTGCTTTGCGCACCGCTAACGGTAGGTGTCTTCAGGGGCGGATGTAAGTGTGGAGAGGGGGGTGCACAGGAACCCCCCGTGTTTCGAAATTTTAGTGTAACGGTAGGTAAAAAAACTGGGGTGAACCCCCTAAAATATTATAGGGTGAACCCCCTTACGACGCCGCCCACTCCACGGCCCACTGCTGCTCGCTTGATCCGGTTGTGAAGCTATAAAACTAAGAACTCTTTCTTGAACTAAATGTGTGTTCTTGAGCTAAATGTGTGTTCTTGAGCATTTATATGATTAGAGGTAAAAAATTGATAGAAATAAATGAGTAGATGACTCTTAAATACAAATTAGTTGATTTTGTGAACATTTGAAGCATAATTTTCATGTTTTTTTCTTCACTTTAGGCCTCCAAAAATGGTTGAGCCGCCCATGCCCGACCCGACCCGACCCGACCAATCGAATCGAACCGAAAATTTTTATGTCCGGCCCTATGAAATTGGATCATCTAAAAACAGTGAACCCCCTGAAAAAAATTCCTGGATCCGCCACTGGGTGTCTTTTAAGGGGCCTTGTAATTAAATGTACGGGTGCCTACATTGTTTTAGTTTCATTTTTATAAAAAATTGCAGTAATGAAGATTATTTGAGCGGGTACCTTCTCACCCTCTCATCTTCAACTAAATTCGCCCCTGGTTTTGTATTTGTATTTTTATCTTTTTTATTATTAATTATTTATAATTTCTAATAAATAAACATTATAGTTGCTAAAATAAATGTAAAAATGGATAATAACCTGAAAAAAGTTCAAATATTTGTGGGATAAATGAATTGTTTGAGAAATATTTTTGGGGATGTTTGTGAGTGTTTCTAATGTGACAGATGACTAGTCACGATCTTTTTTAACCTAAGTTTGTTAATTGAGAATGAAATATAAACAAATAAAAACAATAAGAAAGACACCAGTTACAAAAATGTTTCGTTTGTGTTGGAGTATTAGTTATTTAAATTGTTAGTAAGTCGCTAGTTATTACTCATATTCATGAATAAATACAGGATGGGTTGACCTGAAACACGACCCGAACACAACCCAAGTTTAAGTGGGTCGATACGACATGACATGAATAAGTATTTGGGTTGGGTTAGGGTTGAAGAATTCAACCCGTCAACCCAACACGATTGACACCCCTAGTTTATGATCTCTTTTAAGATATTTCTTTAAAGGCAAGTGTAAATTTTATTGCAATCGTATATTTATAAATCCTTCGTGGTATTTCCTTCGCTTTCTTATTATTCTCATGTAGTTAGAAATTACTACTTGCTGACGTCGAGCTAAAGAGAAGGGGAATTAAAAAAAAGAATACTCTCCTTTGACACATGGCTTAGGTGGCATGAGCCAGGGTGGTACCCTTTTCACGCGTGGAACACCAATACACCATGCCAAGTTGGCGTGGTCCATGCTAGTGAAGGTTTGGCGTGAGTAGAATCACGGTTCTCGCTCTCCCTCCCTACCTCTCTCTCTACTGTACATAAGGACGCACGACCGTGTCTTTTCCTGATGTACTTGTACGAAACTTTAGCTTTTTCAGAATCTATTAGAGGTTACATGCACGGCGTGTATCTAGGGTGGTGCACAACCATGAATTAGGGGTGCACAACCATGCATAGGTGGTGCACATCCATGTGAATTTCTTGATTTTCTTCCTCTTTTCCATTTATTTTTCACCCGGACGTCACATTCACCTGCAATTTCACTAAGGAACTAATTAAGGCCTAATTTTAATGTAATTTCCCAAAAATCAGTCAGATATGGGAGTGATTATGTAATTAAAATATGTATAATTGATTACACATCACTTTTATTTAACCACCGTCATATTCTATCAAAAATGTCATACAAAAGTTAAAAAGATTCGGTGCCTAGATGATATTTCATTTTTCTTTGATTACCATTTGCTAAAATTGATTCACAAAATACTTGCAAGAGTGTTTCTTTAAATATCGACACAAGTTTAGTATCAAGAGCTACACATATCAAGAGCTACATATCGCGTCCACGGATCAATACTTGGTTATTATCTTTGCTTTACTATACATATTCAACCTGTATGTGTGTGTAGTTTGGTATCGGGTGATAATCATTTTGTAAATTTAAAACTATAAAGGGGGAAATCTTTATTTGGAACAAATCTATTGTTTTTGCACATGTCAATTAACTGCTGCCTGTCAGGAGAAGCTTGTCACACCATCGATCGTTTACGGTGTACCTGCATGATTACAAGGATATTGAATTTGGAACTCCTCTTTTCTCTCTACTTCCTCGTTTCTTCTTCCTTGTTCACCCGAGAGAGTTTTCTTTCCAGGTTAGTGTTCTTACTTCTTCTTTTCTTTATTTTCGTGTTGGTGATTTCACTCAAAATGGGTAAAAACAATATGAAGGAGTAGTTTTCTAAGTTGAATCGTTATTACCTTGTTCGATCTTCACTGTGAAACATAATTGATCGAGGAGGACTCTGTTCCCCATGTCCGTGCTAAAGGAAAATCGACTAATGATACTCCGTCGGGTTATGTTGGTTTGTATACGAAGTTCTTTGATTTCTCTAATCTCCGCCTTCCCTTTACTGTTTTCTCTAATCTTGAGTCCTTGACTTGCATATCTGTCAACTTCCTCCTTTAATTTGAGCAAAACTATGGTGAAATAGTAAAATCATAAGGGTAATAAACAATTGTAATAGAAAAAATAATAAACAACGCGATGGGGACATAGATAGTGACGTCACTCTCCGCGTCCAAGCAGGATGCTGTCGGTGGAAAGCAGCCACAAGCGTATTGTGCGACAAGAGGTTCCCAACTAAATTAAAAGGAAAATTTTATAGGGTACAGTTAGACCCGCTATGTTATACAAAATAGACTGTTGCGCCATCAAGAAGACACAAGCACGTAAGTTGGATGTATCAGAGATGAGGATGCTTAGGTGGATGTGCGGGCAGGCACACAAGGCTAGATCGGATAAGAAATGAGATTTTCCGGGAACAATTAGGGGTGGCTAGTATTAAGATTAAGATAAGGGAGGGTATATCGAGATGGTTTGGGCATGTGAAGAGTAGACGAATGTCTGATTCGGTCAGATCAGTGGAGACACTCACAGTAGAAGGGAGGAGGGGTAGAGGCAGACCCAAGCTGACTTGGGATGAGAGGATTAGGCAGGGTTTGCTAAGGTACCTCCTAATATTAGCAATTGGTGTAAGGTACCTCCTGTTTTGTGTTCTCGGTCCGGGATATTATGGGATTGCTCATTGCCTCCTCAATGAGTATCAATGCACTACTAAAAAAATGAAAAATTTGCGACAACAGTTTTGTAGGAAATTTGTTGGAATTGGCCGTTAGCGACAAGTTTCAGTCAAAAAGTGTTTGTTGGAAAAAACCTCGCAGGAAATGTATTTTCCGACAAAGTGCCGATTAATTTTCTGACGAATTAGCAACAAAAGCCGTTTGTATGTAATTTTCGACAATATTCCGACGATTATATTAAATAAATAAGTTAACTTACATAATAAGTTAACTGGTGTGAGTTTAACTTCTAAGCTATCTGTTGTTTTTTTCCTTCTATTGTATTGTACTGGTTGGCTTCCTACTAGCCTTGTTTTTCTTAATATAGTTTGCCATTAAAAAAATACATAAAAGAATATATACCAAGTCTAAAGAGGTAACTATTGGAGTGACATCAAAGATATGTTGAAGTTTGTGGATAATCAAGTTGGTTCAAAGCACTGGAAGAAGGCTATCTCGGTGGTAACATTGGCTACGATGTGGATAATTTTGCTATGTCGAAACGAGAAGAATTTTAATGGAAGGTCCGTTCAGATTCAAAATATGGTGGAGATGATAAAGGAATACTCATTCATGTTGATTAAATATAGGTCCAATTGTAACTCCCTTATTTGGGATACATGGCTATACTTTGATATTGGTGTTCTATTGTAATCTGACTTGGTGTTTGATTGTTCCCCAGCTCCTTGTTGGGTTCTATATATTTATATACTAGCTTAGAACCTGTGTGATAAACAGGGTGAAAAAATATTAATAAATAAAATTTTTAAATCTTTATATATATTTTATAGATTGAAAAATGTATTTACATATGCTAACAATAGAAAACAAAATTCAAAAATATGTAAAAGTTAATGTATAATTGAGTTTTAAAAATAAATTAATTACTATTCAAAGTAATTTTACTTTTATTTACTCTTTCAATGAAAAATATAAGTTAGGTAATGAGATTTCAAATTTTTTTGTAATATGAGATAATTTAAAATAAATGTGTTTTATTAGTATGATTAATAATTTGTTTAAAAATATATTATTATTATTATTGAAAAGATGGAGATGTATTTAATAAGAGAGATAAACAGGAAAAAAAATTACAAGATTGAATATGAAGACGACATGTGGCATTGAAAAACCTTTATTTATTATATAGTATAGATATAGTAGTTACCGTTAAAAAAAGGGAGATTCTAATGGGACACGGAATATTGCTAAAATGGACCCGCCGCCGCCCTATTTGCCCTCATATAGGCCAATAAGAGGCGTATAGGGTTGAGTTTTTGCCAACAGAATACCACGTGTCATTACCTATCTGACAGCTGGGTCTCATACGTGGCATATTAGTCTATATGCAGCGTATGGCTCATGGGTTATCTTTTTGCTTCACAAGTTGGGAGATTTAGAGATTTAAGAATCCTATACGGGGGGCGTATCTATACGTCACGTATAGAAAATTTTTTTTAATTATCTTTTTTAAATTAATTTATATAACTTTGTTAAAATAAGTTTGTTATCTTTTTTAATTTACATACTTTTTTATCTATTTTACAAATTTATATAATTTTTATTTTTTTTAAACATTTATTATATTTTTACATTTATAATTAATCATTACAAAAAAAAAAAATTAAATATAACAACCAAACAAATAAACCAAACATTATAGACAATACATCAAAAAAAGTAAATATATACATCAAAATGTTTTAAATACATAATAACAAAACAAACTAAATACAAATAAAACAACTAAACCTTACAGGATCTGCCGTCAGCCTAACTCGTTCCACTGTCATCCTGACCCGCCCCGCCCTCATCCTGAACGGGGTCGTCCGAATAATGGCGTGGCGGTGGTAGTGGTGGTGGCTCGATGCCGACGGCTCGTGACAGATCCACGAGGCGGCCAACCACCCACGTCATCAGGTCCTCCATGCGATAGACTTGATGACCCTGTTGTCGTGAGTCGGCAACAAGTCCATCAAGCAATGCCTGGGTGGCCCTGTCCAGCCTAGCAGACCGACGTACGTGTTGGGGATGCTTTGGAGACTGGTCGTGGATGGGCTCTACGTGCGACGCGTCCCCCATCGCCACACCCTGTAGCGGATCAGGCATAAGCGGGTCCCCCTGTCCCGACATCTGTGGCAACGACACCGGGACCCAAACCTGGTCTTGGATGGCCCGTACGAACCGAAGGCCGATTCCCGGGAATCGGTGCGTGATGCGCATGCCGCTCGCCGTGCGACGGTCTAATCGGACAAGAGGAATGACCGGTAACATCTCAGGATCATGCACATGCTATGGTGTAAGCGCACACATGATATGAGTGATGAACGCGCCGCCATACAAAAGCTCGCGCTTCTACCGTATATAGGCAGACGCAAAATAAATAGCGATGCATGTGGATAGGGCACACCGCCTGCCTGTAAGGAGGTATTACAAAAAAAGAGGTCTCGATCGGTGCACCACTCAAGGTTTTTCGGACGCGGTGCGATCGACGTTGAAATAAGCCGGTGGAGATATTTATACAGAGGGTCTCTAATCCCCGAGATCCTCCCTTTGGTACCCAACCAAGAACTATCTGAAATCAAACCCTAAAAACAAGGAGATCCTCCTTGTCCGTCTCCGTCACCGCCTCGGTATAAACTGGCGTGACCGTCTTGGGCTCGAAGTACAAGCCCGTCATAACTGCCCACTGGCGGAGGGTCAGACGGTAAAGGTGCCCAAAAATACGAAAGGACACCTGATCCGGGTCGTCTGCCGACTCCTCCCCGGGAAGAGGCTCCAACCCCTCCGGGTTGTAGACGAATGTTGAAAGGAACTCGATGACCACCTCTCGGTAGGTCTCGGTGAATGAAAGAGCAAAAAGACGATCCCATGGCGTGTCCTCACCTATAATGGCCCTCGCTCGCTCCGCCTCTTGGGCGTCCTCGAGAAGCTGCCAATCCACCACCGTCCCTGGGCCCAACCTCACCTCCCGGAGCTTCTGGCACCGGCCAAAAAACTCCGAATCGGTCAGAAAATCTAGAAAAGGGTAGTGCGCAAGATCATATAGCTGCTTCATATCATTATCATCCTCATGATCCTTCATATCTGAAAATAATAAATAATAATAATAATAAATTGTTTTTATTTTTTAATTTTAAAAATAATAAAATATTGTTTTTTAAATAATAAATAATAACAATAAATTGTTTTTTCCTTTTTAATTTAAATATAAATTATATAAAATAATAATAATTTTTTTTTAATATAAATAATAATAATTAAAAAAAAATTAGATACCTATACGCCACGTATAGATTTATACGTGGCGTATAGGCTGTTACCGAGTAATCAAGCCATACGCAGGCCAATCTAACCATATGCAAGTTAGTTACCGGGAAACCCAATCTATACGCAGGCCATAGTGATATACGCAGCACAAGTTGCCGAGAACACAAGCCATACGCAGCATATAGCACTATACGTGGCGTATGGATTCATCGTCTTCCTCAGATGAACTATACGCCACGTATGGCGCTTTACGTGGCGTATAGCTCGTAAGTTTCAGTCCCTACTCGACCTAATCTACCCAATTTTACCCGCTAATAATCGATATAAACCTAATATTATTGATCGGGGAGTCTGAGATACGTACCTTTAGGAAGTGTTTTTGAGACGACAATCGCAATCAACGAGCTACTTGGCCGGGTCGTGTATGTGTTTGTGAGTTTGGGTTCGTCTAGGTCTGTACAAGGACTGGATTGGGTTTATCAGAAGGCTATACGCCACGTATAGGCCAATACGTGGCGTATAGCCTCCAACCCTTTGGTATTCTATACGCCACGTGTAATCCAATACGTGACGAACAACCATTAAATAACTGAATTTTGAAAAATTCAGATTCCCTCCATTTTAAAAACTATACGCCACGTATTGGCCTATACGTGGCGTATAGTATCTTTTAATTAAAATTAATTAAAATTAAGTTAAAGTTAATTAAAAATAGTTATAATTAGTTAAAAACAATTATAATTACGTTAAAATTAATCAAAAATAATTATAATTAATTAAAATTAATAAAAAACTAATTAAAATTAATTAAAAATTAATCAAATAAAATACAATTTAAAACAAACATCATCCGTAATTCGTAACGTATTGTGGAAATCTATGTATATCAGTAGCCATTATTTTCTTAAACCGTTCAATACAATCACTGTATATATTTTTCCAATCTGCTGCATCATCATTTCGGTGCAAATTACAAAGTGCATCCGGCGTGGAAATCCGAAAAATCTCTTTCTAACTTGACTTGGATGAAATGAACATTATTGACGTGAACTAACGATACGATTTGATGTTGAGCGTGAACATTAGGACCAAACCATAATGGAAAAAATGTTTGATTACTGGCGATGCTTAAAAATGAACAATCACCCCAAATCTTTGAGCTATTAGGAGTCATGTGTATGGCATCCACATCCGACGACTAACTGGTGCGGCTTTCACATCTTGTCAATCTATCGTACGACGTAGCCTATCATATTCTTGAAAGATGACTCTGTCAAAACAGTTCTCCACCATTCTTCTTTATTGTCCATCTCCTATAGAAGTTGTTGTCGAATAAAAAGCCACCGGTTTTCATTTAACCCTAAGTCCAAAGCTACCGATTACATCCTGTATATGTGAAATGTACGGATAAAACAAAGATGGAATCGAATCCTTAAAATAATTTATATTGTTAACATAATCAATGGAAACCCAAGATGGGCGTTATCATTTTGTGGTTGCTTCCCTTTACCCTTCGTTGAACGACAGTGTTGAATGACTGAACTCGCTTGTCGAGAGTCTTGTGACGCAATGTACGAGCTGTGTCTCGCATGGTCACATTTGCTTTGTAGGGATCCTATGAACGAGTTGTTTCTCGCGACATCCTGTTTCCTTTGTTGTTGCCTTTTCAAAGTTGGACGACCGCGAGTATCTTCTTGTACCACATGCACTTTCTTGTTACTTTTGCTCGGAAAGACCACCCATGCGATTCTTGACAGCAGACTTTTTTTTACCTGATCGGGTTGTGACATAATTTTGTTTCTCATTTGACCAAGTACTTTATCCACGTCTACATTTTCATCATCGACAAACGACGGTTTTAAATCAAGTTTCCTCCGGAAGACGTCCACCGCATCTAGCGGGATTCTTCCACCTGTATTAAAACGAAATAGTCAGAACAGTTTGAAAATAGAAAAAACAAGATAAATATTAAAAGGTTGACCTGTAGCTTCGATATTTTCCAGACGACAAGCACAAGCAACCCACAACTACTGAAAAGTTGGCAACCGTTGCATTTTGTTTTCGTATATGCGATAACTTGTACCACTCGTTTTCTAACAAATTTAGAGCTTTATGTGAAAATTTACCATGCAGGTTATCAAACAATTCAATAGCTACGTGGCTGTCCATCTTGGTTATGAGGCTTGTTCCAAACCCAAACTGTAATTGAAAATATTGACTTGTTACAATTTCATCAACAAACCCAACAAGTCTATCTAACGAGCTGTTAGTATTTCTAAGATAACTCTTTAAGAGCGAATGCTGGCTCTCGACTCGGTTCGTTGTATGTTGACCAAAATTGAGGTTTCTGTTGGACCAGACGGATACAAACTTTTCTTTATATGGGTTACACCAATTTTTAGTCACATAATCTATAACTCCTGAAAAAATAATTTAAACCATAATAAATATTTAATAAATATTCAATATTGAAAATATTTAATATTCAAAACTTACTTCCTCGTTTGGCCGCATACAGTCGTTCGGAAAACCGGTTGAAGTTGTACTGATATACATCTGGCGTGGGAGAATCACACAAAGTCGACCATGAATACTTGAAATTTGCACAGTCTTCGTCTTTAAACGATGCCTTGCAATGTTTTGAGATATTCTCGTGTATGTTCCACCGACATAGGTTCTTGGAACTATCCGGAAATATTTTATCACACGCGTTCATAAGAGCTTTTTCCCTATTTATCACACGCGGCTCCATACACTTTTGCAACATTCCTTTGATTTATAGTAGCAACCAGAAGTAGTTTTCCTCCCGTTCTTTAGATATAAATGCATGAGCGACGCAAAACGACTTGTGTGTGGAGGTCACACCGACCATTTGGATAAATGGAAGTCTATACATGTTTGTTTTGTACGTCGCATCGATCATCAACATGTGCGGGAATGCACGCCACATCTCGTATGATTTCGGATGAACAAAAAATACCTCCTCCACGACATTTGTGGTGGGATCCTCCCGAGTATAGTAGACGTATTTTTTAGAAGAAAACAAGTGCTCCAGAACCTGCATTGGAGTTTCACCGACTCTCATTTTGTTTTTTTTATCGTTTGTTTCGCATTATAAATGCACTATTTAATGCAACTACTCTCTGGGTTTTGTTCCCTTATGGTTGCCAGAATGTTTCGTGGCAACATGTTTTGCGAATAAAACTTCGCCAACAAAAGTTGTTCCGACTGAGACGGTCTCCTGGAAAACTAGTGCGCCTCAAGATGTTGACTAGGATCGTGGTTATGACTGTCATTCTTCACCGTTAATTTCCAGTCACCGGTATTTTCTTGTTACTCTCATTCCAATTTAAGTGTACAACCTGTTTTCTTGCTACTAGCACGTCTAATCGTGGCAGTAGACGCACATTCTTCGTGACGGTCACACACAAGCCACACCTTGATAAACGGTTCCAGCGGGTCGTCGCCTTTTCTCCTCGATCGTCGGGTAACAAGGACGTAACTATTCCCACGTCCTCTCCGAACAGCCCAATCCGCCAACTGTAACATCCCGAAAATAGTAAATAAGTAAATAATAATACGATGGAGATTTATACGACATAAAATGAAATAAGAACGGATGGACTTGGGCTCGACTCCAACGGGCCGAGGGAAGCCCAGGTATAAAAGGGGCAAGACAGCCCATTTGACCATTTCACCTCCATTTCACCAATTCTAGAGAGAGAAAGGGAGCCCGAGTTTAGAGAGAGAAAGTCGACGGATCGTCACGAGATTTGAGGAGCACGTTACTACTGAGATCGTGAGTAAAACCTCTGGATCATAATTCCAATCCAGGTAATGATTCGATCATAATATGAGTTTTTGTTCATTTTGGGGTTTCTCGGGTTTTAGCTAAATAGGTGATGTTTTTACGGATGAAACTTGAAAATAAGCTTAGAAATAGAATCTAGAATGAAAACCGCACGTTTTGATCAAAGAAAATTGTAAGATTAGCATGATCGGATTAACATGCAAGAATTCCGAAATTTTGGTCCAAGAACCAGGTACTGCGTACTTACCAAGTGCGCAGGAAGGAATCCCTGCGTACTTACTAAGTGCGCAGGCAGCAGTCCCTGCGTACTTACCAAGTACGCAGGAGGAAGACTCCTACGCACTTACCAAGTGCGCATGAGCAAGTCCCTGCGCACTTACTAAGTGCGCAGGAAGCAGACAGCAGGCCACAGGTTGGTTAAGTAAAGTCAGTAAGTTTAGAATGATTAAACCATTAGAGTCGGGGTTGGGTCTAATGTGTATTTAACTACCTAATCCAGATCGGAGGTGACGCTGTTGGGCCTTTGTTTAGGACAACCTAGAGTAGCTCGTCAGGTGAGTTCTATGTGCCCCCTTCTATGTATGTGCAAATGATTTATAAATGTTTTGGGGCTGAAGTGTATACACTAAATGGATAAATGCTATAAGTGACAATGTGATCATACGTACATATATGAATATATAAATACTTATATATGTGAAAATGAATTATGAATAAAGAATGAAGCGTATGATATAAAGAAAGAATGAAAGAAGGATATAACGTAAAAGAATGAAATCTTGCTTTATATTATATATATTGCATGTTATGAATGAATGTAAACGTTATAAACCCTTCTGTGACAACGGCTACTTCGGTAGACGGACGACCACGTGACTATTTTGCAACCGGGACGAAAACGTTCCTACGTAAGATAGGACGTATGAAAAGGTAAAAATGGACGGTCGAAGCAATTGCCTTAACTAATGTAGAACGGTTGCATACATAATGGTCGCGTGGGAAACGGATGCCCTAGGGCAGACGGATTTAATGTTATGACGGACTACGACGGTTGGACGGTTAAGAGCGGACGGACAAAAGTTGCCGGACGGATTTAATGTTATGACGGACGGTTTTCTAGAGCCGGACGGTTATGAGAAGGGCTACGACGGTAGCTCTGACTGCGATGTCTTCGTGACATTCGCGACAAGTATGATGGGTTGATCTCCCTTAAGATTATGGCCAATATGTGTTCTCCCAAAGAAAGTATGTATGTACATATGTATATACCCTCAATGAATGTTATGTGAGAACAGTAAAGTAAAGAATATTTAAAAGTATGAATATACATGTATACATTATATTCAGGATAAGATAAATATTATGTATGATTGTCTTTAAACTAGAACTCACCAGCGTTAGCTGACTTTTAGTATACATTTCAGGTAAGAAAGGAAAGGGTCGTGCGAAGGCGTGAAGGTTACCTGGCACAAGACTGACATCCCACTTTTGTTTGTTAAGAATATGTTATGCTTTTATTTGTAAAGACTTCCGCTGTTTTGATTTTGTAATTGAATGACGAATGTTTTAATTTAAGTTCAGTATTTATGACTATGTTTATGAGTAAATCCAACAAGTGAGGTCACCCGGTTTAGGGGCCTTACAAGTTGGTATCAGAGCAATAGTTTGAGATATTTAGACATCCCTAAATGTCTAGACTCAAACTGATTATGGGACCAACGCACGGATGTCAGTATGGGTAACCAACGTCAACGCTAGCACGTTAAGTAAGTCGTAAAGTTAATGCTCTTACATAGGAATAGATACCTTAACTTAGCACAAATAGATGTTAATGCCACGACTGATTTGAAGAGTTTCGAACCCAAAAAGCAATGTAAATTAGTAATCGCAAACCGGTCACTGTAATTAAGAATTTACCTTGCTCGTACTGTTCCAAACTATGATCTGAAGAAATGACATTGATGTATTCCCTTTTTAACTATCAGGAAATTAAGAACTATGGCTGGGGGAGGAAGGACAGGACCTCGAGGCGGTCGCACTGGCCGGCGAGGTAGACCTCCGTTGAACCCAAGATTTGAAGAAGAAGAGAGTGTGCACGCAGAGCACACCGAAAGTGTGCGCGAAACAGAAGTGACCCCAATTAGAGACAACAGTCCAGGGCCTATACAGTTGGAACCTGAAGTCAGGGATGCTATTGCCCGTGAAGTTGTGCTCACTTTGCAGAAGGTATTGCCGGGTCTACTATCCGAGGCAATAAAGAAAAGTAAAGAGGGGGATGAAGGAAACCACGAAGAAACGGTATATGACAGCGACGGGGATGAGATAAAAGTGGGGCCAAGCACTAAAGGGTGCACTTATAAAGGTTTCAAAGATGGAGACCCACCCAAGTTTGATGGTAGCAAGGATTCGGTGGCTACTTTGGAATGGATTGAGAGAATGAACGCTGTAATCAACATCAGCGAGTGCCGACCAGACCAGGCGGTTAAATATGTTGCTCATTCTTTCACCAATGAAGCACTAGGTTGGTGGAGAAATATTCAAAGAACAAAGTCGCCACATGCTCTTGCCCGAATGACATGGGAGGACTTGAAAAAGCTCGTAATCCAAAAGTTCTGCCCACAGAATGAGATTGATCGTGTGGAGAACGAGTTCCTAAACTTCAAAGCTGGCGACAAGACTCATCGCCAATATACTTCAAGGTTCAACGAGCTGGCCCAACTGGTACCACACTTGGTGGAAACCGAAGAACGTATGATCAAATACTATGTGAAGGGTCTGCCGCAAAGGGTCCGTGTCCACGTAAAAGCCAACCTACCCTCGACTTTTGAGTCGGTAGTCAACCTGGCTGGAATCGTTTACGACGATTATGCCAATGAGGACCCGACACCTGTGACACAAAAGAGGAAATGGGAGAATCCGTCTAGAGGCATCGGAAGAGGGAATGAAACAACTGAAATTAAGAAACCGAGGTTGGACGGACATGAAACGTGCAAGAAATGTGGAAAACAACATAGTGGCGAGTGTCGAATCGGCACCACCGTGTGTTACAAGTGCGGGAGGCCGGGGCACTACTCCCGAGATTGTTGGAAGGACGCCAAATGTCAAGTATGTGGATTGGTTGGGCATCTGACAAAGAATTGCAGGAAGGCCGGCCAATCTGGTTCGGGAAAGGAGAAGGAACAGGAACAACAAAAGGCTAGGACCCGAGCCTATGCCTTAACTGAGGAAGAAGCAAGGGGAAACCCTGATGTCGTGTCAGGTACGTTTCTAGTTAATGATGAACGTGCTGCGATTTTATTTGATTCTGGTGCTAGTAAAAGCTTTATATCAAATGCATTTAGTCATAAACTAGATTGCACTATCAACACCATAATAAAGGCCTTTAGCGTACAAACTGCCGTTGGTAAAAATTCGGCAGTATTCCAAGTAACAGAGGATTGCATCATAGAAATAGAGGGTCATAAGTTCCCTTCTAGATTATTCCTTCTCACCTTAGGAGGATTCGATATAGTATTGGGTATGGATTGGCTAGCTGCCAATGAAGCTCAAATCATATGTAAACGTAAGAGGATACACCTCAAAGCTCCAAGCGGCAGTCCAATTACGGTTTATGGGGATTGGAATTGCACGATGCCGAACGTCATCTCGATGATTAAGGCCGAAAGTTATATGAGGCGCGGTTGCGAAGCTTATCTGGCGTATGTTATTGACGATAGAATGAAAACGAAAGAACTCAAGAATGTACCCGTGGTGTGCAACTTTTCGGAAGTGTTCCCTGAGGATCTACCTGGGTTGCCACCCGATCGGGAAATAGAATTTCAGATTGATTTACTGCCAGGAGCTGAGCCCGTTGCCAAAGCCCCCTACCGATTGGCTCCGTCAGAAATGAAAGAATTGATGTCTCAACTAGAGGAACTAACAGAAAAAGGATTTGTTAGACCGAGCATCTCACCATGGGGCGCTCCGGTATTATTTGTAAAGAAAAAGGACGGCAGCATGCGCATGTGCATTGATTACCGCGAATTGAACAAGAGAACAGTAAAGAACAAATACCCGCTACCTAGAATAGACGATCTTTTTGATCAACTGCAAGGTGCGAGTTGGTTCTCAAAGATCGATCTTAGGTCGGGTTACCATCAGTTGAAAGTAAGAGAAGAAGACGTACCAAAGACCGCGTTTCGCACGCGTTATGGACATTACGAATTCCTCGTGATGTCCTTCGGATTGACTAACGCTCCAGCAGCGTTCATGGATTTGATGAATAGAGTATGTCGACCAATGTTGGATCGATCAGTGATAGTTTTCATAGACGACATACTGATATATTCGAAAAACGAGGGTGATCACCACTGCCACCTAAGAGAAGTTCTGGAAGTGTTAAAGCAGGAGAAGTTGTACGCGAAATTCTCCAAATGCGCGTTCTGGCTTAGGGAAGTCCAATTCCTAGGTCATGTGATAAACCCAAACGGCATCATGGTAGATCCTGCAAAGATAGAAACAGTAAAGGAATGGAACATCCCAAGGACACCAACAGAGATACGAAGTTTTCTTGGATTGGCAGGCTACTATCGAAGGTTCATTCAAGATTTCTCAAGGATAGCCTCGCCACTAACTAAACTGACACGGAAAGAAGTGAAATATGAATGGAGTCAAACCCAAAATAACGCGTTTGAGGAACTTAAGACACGATTAACCCAAGCTCCAGTCTTGACTCTACCTGAGGGAAATGAAGACTTGGTAGTCTACTCTGACGCTTCGGGGCAGGGTTTAGGTTGCGTACTTATGCAACGAGGAAAGGTAATTGCTTATGCCTCACGACAACTAAAGATTCACGAGGTTAACTACCCAACGCACGATCTCGAGTTAGCAGCAGTAGTTTTCGCATTGAAAATATGGAGGCACTATTTGTATGGAGTTAAATGCACCATCTACTCCGATCATAAAAGCTTGAAGTACTTTTTCGAGCAAAAAGAATTAAACATGAGGCAAAGGAGGTGGTTAGAGCTACTGAAAGACTATGACTGTGAAATATTGTACCATCCAGGCAAGGCAAATGTTGTGGCTGACGCTTTAAGTAGAAGGGAAGAATCGGCACCCATCCGGATCAAAGCGTGTCAGCTGATTATAACACCAGATTTGATGGGCGAAATAACAAAGGCACAAGATGAAGCACTGTTAGAAAGAAATGTGAAACGGGAAAGAATAGTAGGACAACAAGGGAACTTAAGTGCAAATACATACGGTGTACGAACTAGGTTTGGCCGGATGTGGATACCTAAGATTGGCGAGCTTAGAGCCAAAATACTCTATGAGGCCCATAAGTCTCGTTATTCTATCCACCCCGGGACAAACAAAATGTATCAAGACTTGAAGAAAGAGTACTGGTGGCCTGGCATGAAGAATGATGTGACTGAATACGTGAGCAAGTGCTTAACGTGTTCACTAGTTAAAGCCGAGCACTAGAAACCATGCGGTAAAATGCAACCTTTACCTATACCAGAATGGAAGTGGGAAGAGATCACAATGGACTTCATTACCAAGCTACCGCGAACAGCTAAAGGCAATGATACCATTTGGGTGATCGTCGACCGATTGACGAAAAGTGCTCACTTCTTGCCAATACGTGAGGCTTCTTCGTCGGAAAGACTAGCAGAAGTATTTATAAAGGAAATTGTGAGTAGACATGGTATGCCACTGTCGATTGTGTCCGACAGGGATACTAGATTCACCTCAAGGTTTTGGAAGAAATTCAATGAAGCGATGGGAACCAGACTGAACATCAGCACCGCTTACCACCCTCAAACCGATGGTCAATCTGAAAGGACCATTCAGACCTTGGAGGACATGCTCCGGGCCTGTATCATTGACTTCGGTGGGAGCTGGGACAGCCATCTACCATTGGCAGAATTTTCATATAACAACAGCTATCACTCAACTATTGACATGCCGCCATTTGAAATGTTGTATGGGAGGAAATGTAGGACCCCGGTTTGTTGGGGGGAAATTGGACAAAAGGATTTTGCAAGTCTCGAAGTGGTCAAAGCTACTTCCGAGAAATTTGACCAAATCAAGGCTCGAATGAAAGCCGCAAAGGACAGACAGAAATCATACGCGGACAAGAGAAGAAGGGATTTAGAGTTTCAAGTAGGGGACATGATACTGTTAAAGGTATCACCGTGGAAAGGAATCATCCGATTCAGGAAGCGTGGCAAACTGAGTCCAAGGTTTGTCGGACCTTTCAAGATTTTAGCAAGAGTGGGTCAAGTTGCTTACAGACTCGACCTACCCGTTGAGCTTCATGGAATACACCCTACGTTTCACGTGTCTCACCTACGCAAGTGCCTAGCCGATGACACAGCTCACATACCTTACGACGAGATCGAGGTGGATAACAACCTAAATTACATAGAGGAACCAATAGCCATCCTTGACCGAGCTGAGAAACGACTACGCAACAAGTCGATACCGTTAGTCAAGATACAATGGAAACATAGAAAAGGGTCGGAAGCTACATGGGAAAAAGAAGACGAGATGAGGGAACTATACCCTCAATTGTTTGACGTATAAACAGTTTCGAGGACGAAACCTCTTTAAGGAGGGTAGACTTGTAACATCCCGAAAATAGTAAATAAGTAAATAATAATACGATGGAGATTTATACGACATAAAATGAAATAAGAACGGATGGACTTGGGCTCGACTCCAACGGGCCGAGGGAAGCCCAGGTATAAAAGGGGCAAGACAGCCCATTTGACCATTTCACCTCCATTTCACCAATTCTAGAGAGAGAAAGGGAGCCCGAGTCTAGAGAGAGAAAGTCGACGGATCGTCACGAGATTTGAGGAGCACGTTACTACTGAGATCGTGAGCAAAACCTCTGGATCATAATTCCAATCCAGGTAATGATTCGATCATAATATGAGTTTTTGTTCATTTTGGGGTTTCTCGGGTTTTAGCTAAATAGGTGATGTTTTTACGGATGAAACTTGAAAATAAGCTTAGAAATAGAATCTAGAATGAAAACCGCACGTTTTGATCAAAGAAAATTGTAAGATTAGCATGATCGGATTAACATGCAAGAATTCCGAAATTTTGGTCCAAGAACCAGGTACTGCGTACTTACCAAGTGCGCAGGAAGGAATCCCTGCGTACTTACTAAGTGCACAGGCAGCAGTCCCTGCGTACTTACCAAGTACGCAGGAGGAAGACTCCTACGCACTTACCAAGTGCGCATGAGCAAGTCCCTGCGCACTTACTAAGTGCGCAGGAAGCAGACAGCAGGCCACAGGTTGGTTAAGTAAAGTCAGTAAGTTTAGAATGATTAAACCATTAGAGTCGGGGTTGGGTCTAATGTGTATTTAACTACCTAATTCAGATCGGAGGTGACGCTGTTGGGCCTTTGTTTAGGACAACCTAGAGTAGCTCGTCAGGTGAGTTCTATGTGCCCCCTTCTATGTATGTGCAAATGATTTATAAATGTTTTGGGGCTGAAGTGTATACACTAAATGGATAAATGCTATAAGTGACAATGTGATCATACGTACATATATGAATATATAAATACTTATATATGTGAAAATGAATTATGAATAAAGAATGAAGCGTATGATATAAAGAAAGAATGAAAGAAGGATATAACGTAAAAGAATGAAATCTTGCTTTATATTATATATATTGCATGTTATGAATGAATGTAAACGTTATAAACCCTTCTGTGACAACGGCTACTTCGGTAGACGGACGACCACGTGACTATTTTGCAACCGGGACGAAAACGTTCCTACGTAAGATAGGACGTATGAAAAGGTAAAAATGGACGGTCGAAGCAATTGCCTTAACTAATGTAGAACGGTTGCATACATAATGGTCGCGTGGGAAACGGATGCCCTAGGGCAGACGGATTTAATGTTATGACGGACTACGACGGTAGGACGGTTAAGAGCGGACGGACAAAAGTTGCCGGACGGATTTAATGTTATGACGGACGGTTTTCTAGAGCCGGACGGTTATGAGAAGGGCTACGACGGTAGCTCTGACTGCGATGTCTTCGTGACATTCGCGACAAGTATGATGGGTTGATCTCCCTTAAGATTATGGCCAATATGTGTTCTCCCAAAGAAAGTATGTATGTACATATGTATATACCCTCAATGAATGTTATGTGAGAACAGTAAAGTAAAGAATATTTAAAAGTATGAATATACATGTATACATTATATTCAGGATAAGATAAATATTATGTATGATTGTCTTTAAACTAGAACTCACCAGCGTTAGCTGACTTTTAGTATACATTTCAGGTAAGAAAGGAAAGGGTCGTGCGAAGGCGTGAAGGTTACCTGGCACAAGACTGACATCCCACTTTTGTTTGTTAAGAATATGTTATGCTTTTATTTGTAAAGACTTCCGCTGTTTTGATTTTGTAATTGAATGACGAATGTTTTAATTTAAGTTCAGTATTTATGACTATGTTTATGAGTAAATCCAACAAGTGAGGTCACCCGGTTTAGGGGCCTTACACCAACTGTTCACGATACTGAAAATTCTGGTTAGTTTTATACGACACGTTTTGATGGTTTTGTTCCTCGTCTTCGGACTCGTTAGCCGGCTTGTTCCCCGCGTATACGAAGTCGTCAGTTTGTTGTGTCAGGTAAGACACTTCACTGTACACAAAGTCGTCGGTTTGTTATGTCGGGTAAGAGACTTTACCGTACACAAAGTCGTTCATGGGTTGTGTAAGGTAAGACGGTTCACCGTATACGAACTCGGGATTGCTTAGTGGCTCGTTCAAATCTGAAAGCCTTATCCGTTGATTAGAATAAACGTCGGACGAGACCTCCTCCCGGTTCAGCTCTTGAACGCCAGAACTTTACAAGTTGCGACTTGTTAGAATATACTTAAAAACCGTAGTTATCATCTCACCACCAAGACATGGTTATAATTTTTTGTACGACATTGTACTATTTATTTCTCATGATTAACGAGAGTATCACTAATATTATTTTATAATAAAAAAGTGACTCAATTTCCTACATAGTAAACAGATCTCATGCTTGGTTTGAGTGGTAGCAATCTCAATTTCTAATTAGTAGACACAGGTTTGAATCTCTCTTTGATTTTTTTTACAATGTGGGTTTTTTTTTATATTTTTAAATAACACCTCTCAACGTTTTAAATATTTAAATATACCCTTTAACTTTCTAAATTTTCAAATATACCCTTCAAGTTTCTAAAGTTTTAAGTCTATCCCTTGACAAAATTTTCAACTCTACCCCTCAAGTTTTAAGTCTGACCCTTGACAAGATTTACCTCTGTATTATATATAGTATATGCATTATTCTATTAAACCCGCATACGGATTTTCAAGTTTAGGGTGTGACAAACCGGGTTATTTTCAGTTTTTTTTCGTTTAATTTATTTAGAGTAAACTCCCGTTTTAGTTCCTGTGGTTTGGGTAAATTCTCTATTTTAGTCCAATAGTTTAAAAATCTCCATTTACACCCAATAGTTTCACCATTTGTCTCCGTTTTTACCAGTCCACTAACCTTCATCCATTTATTCTGTTAAGTTAAGGTGAAAAGACAAAAATACCCCTGCACTAAAATGGTTATTACAAAACCTTTATAAAAAAGAAAAAACAAAAAGATTTATAAAATAAAAAATCCTCTCTGTCCTCTCAAAACACTCCTCAGTCCCAAGCAGCCCCACATCCCTCTCCCACTTCCAAATCTTGTCGACTAACCCATCGGAAAATGGTTCAGGAAGCTTTCCAACTAACCACCGGAAACTCATCGTTGCCGGTTGACACACACGACGCCACGCTTTCTCGCCGGCAACACACCTACCGTTGATTAACGCCTCCTACACATCCCTCTCACACTTCCGGAAGCACCTGCAAATCCGGCTAGACCCCCAAATGGGTTAACCCGAAAAGACAAGAGATCGAGAAGGAAACTCACCGAGGGGCTCTTGAGTCTCGCCGAAACCCTAGCGCTGCCACTGGGTGTTACCGGATTATCGATTTATGCCGGAAATGGATTTGTTCGCCGGACACGAAAACGAGCCTGCTTAAGAATGCCAGGGTCGTCGCCAGACTCCGCTTGAGAGTTCATCGAAAAAACGGGAACGCCGCCTCGGGTTTATGCTGCTGGTGGTGGTGGTGGTGGAAAAGAGTGTGGTGGTTTTAGGGTTTCTGGTCTTTGACCTCCTCCTCCCTCTTCGATCTAGGGATGGTGTGATTTCAGGTGGTGGTTCCATTATGGTCGGCGGAGAAGGAGTGGTTTTGAGAGAGAGAGAGACACAAAGGTTAGAGAGAATGAGAGTAGAGAGAGTATATTCTTTAATTAATTAATAATTAATATATGTGTACACATTTATTTTACTAGGGGTATTTTTGTCTTTTCATCAAAAGTTAACAAAAAATTTTAACGGTGTTAACCATTTGGCTTTAATTGAAACAAAAATAAAACCACATGGACTAAAAGAGAGAAATTAAAACTAATGGACTAAAATAGGGAATTGACCCAAATCACATGGACTAAAACCGGAGTTTACACATTTATTTATAATCGTTGTAATTTTTTTTTATATTTCTATTTTGTTTTTACTTTGTTACTAACTTATTTAACGAATTTGTCGTTTCAATGTTAACTCATATTCGTGCCACAATTTGTCTATTTTTCGATCTCCAGAATCGAGTCACGGCAACTTAATGCGTTTTTTTATGTACTTACTATTTGTGCCCAATTTATCTATTTTTCGATATACAGAACCAAGTCGCAGAAACTTCATACGGTTTTTTATGTACTTACTCACGTTAATGTCACCGACGTGATACGCGTAACGAAGTGCGTAAAATGCCGCATCATACGGCCTTAATTTCTAGTTTATAAAATTTTCCAGACTTTTCCTTTTATCGTTAAAAAAATTAATTTAAAATTAATATGGACAACAGAAAAAAAAAATCAAATAAACTACAAATTATATTAGTTGTATGTTTCATACTACCTCCTGCAACAAAAGTATTAGAACATAAAATAACTTTTTAGTAAAATCAATTACTCTTCGCTACAAAAAATTGATTATGTCTCTTGTAGTCGCTATGGAGTGAATTCTTGTAGTACTTTAAGCGGAACTTTATAAAAGTCAGCCCTCGAACAAAATTACCTGATTCGTATATTAGATTAAACTTAATCACCAGTGTCAGTGGGCCACCGACAAAAACACCCCTCCAACTTTTGTAGAAATGATAAAACCGACCTCAACTTTGTAAAATATCACTTTATCTTTCTTAAGTTTATAAAGTTTAGAGTGTACCCCATGTAGTATATATATAATTTGATTTTTTTTACAATAACTTTCATTCGCTGTGTATTTTTTTTTCTTAGCGTCTCAGTATAAATTTTATAAAAAAACGGAGTTGTATTCAAAATGTGGTATTTTTTAGGTATCGGTAGTTATATCGACTAACGGTAACGTGTTGGTGTCTAGAAGAAGGAGATCGACCGACACCCAATGAAAAATGTCAGTACCATTATATAATTGTCTTTGTTACTAACTTTTTTAACGAGTTAATTTGTCGTTTCAATGTTAAGTTATGTTTACGCCACAAAGTTAATTTATACGTTTTTTGTGCAAAGCCACATTAATGTCACCGTTTCAACCGTTTAATGTCCGCCTCCCGTCGTGGAGCGCAGGCCTAAGTTTCTCGTTTAAAAATTTTCGAACTTTATCCTTTATCATTAATAAAATCTTATTTTAAATTCAATATGTACTCATACAACAGAAACAATAAAAATCAAATAAACTACAAGTTCAAAGCATATGTGCCACCAAAAATCAAAGGGACACCAAATAATTATATGAAATTGATCAAATATGAACATCAAACTAGGGCTTTTAATAATAAATTGGAATAATCATAACCCAGATTTAAAGGAATGCAGTAGACAAGAAGTTGGTAAGAGAACCCCTACCATTGCCACACCAGAAACTCAATATCTTTTAGGTGGCACTTACACATCTGCAGTTACATATGACGGCTGGTCAATCTGCAACGGACACGTGTCCAAATCGGTATAAACATATCACCAAAATGGGTCCCAAAAGGCCTTTAATTGGCAAGAACCATACATGTTGTGGGTCCATAAAGTGCAGTAGAATGAAACATTTGGACCCAGGCCAAGATTATATTATAAGCAGTACACATGAATGCTGGTATGATCATGGTATTTGTCTCCAAGCTACAACTTCCACTGCCTTTTTAAGCGAAACTGGTTCCAAGAGCACGAAAATAAAAACACACCTGAAATCTATCATGTCTAGCCGAAGAACACGAACTACTAGGACCCGAGAACATGATATTGATGATCTTGTGTCGAAATTACAAGCACTGCTACCATCTTCAAGTTCTAGCTGCAAGAGAACAACGGTACGTTGGTAAATTCAATTTATTTAAAGGTTTATAAGCTTGGTTTTAAAAAGCGGGCTTGAGGTGCACCAGAGGCGTTCAGGGTATGGAGGTGGGGCTTCTTGCACATGCAGGTCAACCCTATGCCTACGACTTGTTGTCCGGACAGGTTTAAGACTTTAAAACCTGTATAGATTTTAATTAAGAATTTTTTAATTAACCCTGTACCGAAGACTTGTTTGACCTATTGGTATGAACCTCTACTGACAACATCTATACTGATGACATGTCGTCGGGATAGGGTCCAAATCCGTCGTTGAGAAAAGGTCTGACCCTTGTAGTGATAATAGGGTATGGAGGAGTATGATATATAAAAGAGAAAAAAATGTTAAAGAGATTATAAATGGTTTACTTGATGAAGAAAGCTGATATGTAAAAGAGATGATATTGAGAGATGCAGCTTTTGATCGTAACAACACCTCATGTACGTCAAGCTGTCGCCTCGTGCATCGGATTTTAGGACCTAAATGCGTAAGAGTGCCTTGCACTTTTTAAAACAAAGTTCACAAGTACTTAGATAATAACACATGCATCATGCTACAATAAGTGACATGTCATGGATTATAATTAATCTTTACACCATATGCAAGCAATATTTTAAACTGATTTGTGTTGATATGATGAAAAAGGTACCATCATCAAAGATTCTTGAAGAGACCTGCAATTACATAAAGAGCCTAAGAAGAAAAGGGGACAATTTAGGAGAAAGACTATCTCAACTGTTGGATTCTATGGAAAACAATGGTGTTGATGTGAGCATCATCAAAGATCTTCTGCAACCATAGTGTGCTTCTGTGTGTGTGACTGAGTAAAGCAGATGCATACACATACTCTATATTTGCCTTAGTATCTGCTTGTACAATGCATGTAAACTATGTTGTTTGGATTCAATCAGAAAATTATTAAACTATTTAAATATTCCAGTTAGTAATATAACACTAGAAATCAAAATATGTAGCTGACTGAAGACTGTATGTCGACATCGTGGTGGTAAAGTGGTGTACTCTCTAATTAAATGGTTGTGGGTTCAAATATTGCGAAGTGGTGATTTTAGGAGTATAGACTAGGGGCAGGGTAGAGAGAGTGTGTTTGCCGGATAAAAAAAGATTAAAGAATGTCTTTAATTTCCTATATAATCAACATTTAATTAAACCAATTACAACATGGATCATCAAGAAGTTAATAGTAAGAACTTACAAGGGATCCACTATTCCTATACCATATACTCTGAGCTTTGTTAATTTGTTATACATATATATTTTAGTTCTCTAAATTTTAAGGGCTTCAAAAACTAAAAAAACTAATTTAATATATATGTTAATATAAAAATATATGTGATAATTTAATTAACTTTCATGTTTTTAAAGAGAAATGATAATCTATAAACTTTTGTGTGAGCATTATACGCTTTCACGCTGCATAAAATTACATTTTAATAATTTTATATATTTAAACAACTTTCATAAAAGGTCACAATTTTGATTTTCGCTTTAGGCCTCAAAAACATATTTAATCTAACAAAAATACATCGGTAAGTTTAACGTTGAATGAAACCAATTATACTATAGATTAAAGCAAAGTCCAGTTGAACACTTCGACTTCGAGCAAGTTTATGATATGCCATGCTATTTTTCTTTTTTCATTTTCACCTTTCATACTATATAAAATATACGCTTTTAAGCCGTTTAATTTTCTAATAATTTCATTTTTCTTTAATAACTTCCGTTAGTTAACTTTTTTTTGAATGGAATGCGCGGTTGTTTTTAGTTTTTTTTGTCAAAGTTCCGATATAAATGTATTTTAAAACAAAATTGTATTCAAAATCAGTATTTTTATGGTATCGTAGCCTATAACGAGTATCGTGACCGTTGTCGTACATTGATGAGCCGATCTTATTATAAATGAACATCAATGCCGGTATTGGTATTATCGTAACCGGTATTTGTATTCGCTTTTATGGTTGTCGACGGCCCGGACCGATAACGACTAAACACCTGCCGCATGAGTTGGCGAAAAACAACCAGACTCTCGTGAATCGTGATGAAGCTCATGTATTCGTTTATTCACACTTATTCAAGTCTCTTTTGTTGGTGTATGTGAACACATCCCACTACGAAGTGCAGGGAAAGTTTACTAGATAATTGAAACCAACCGATTGTTGTCTACAAGCTTCTGACACTTGCCACGTATATTTAAAACCAATAACACCTAATTTTAGAAGAACCATGAAAATAAAAGTACCCATATGGGCCTGGGTTGTTGTCCATAGAGGCCCATATCGAAGTGGTTCATTTTGGCCTTTTGGGGACCCAAAACTTGCTCGGTTTACAGTCCAATTAAAACGAAAAACGACATCTATAGGACGGCAAGTTTTAAGAGGTGTAACCGAGGCAAGTTTTTTTTTATTACGTTATAGGTTTAAACTAAACTTATAATTGCACCAAATAATCATAAACTGTTCACTTTGACGATATTGGAGATCACGAGTTTGAGTAAAGCCATCCATATTAGCCATTCCATGTTATCATGATTCATGGTTGCTTCCTGTATCATAACATCAAGACCGCTATAAATAAAACATTTTTTTCATACCCAAAGTCCGAAATAACATATTTTTATAAATTAGACAAACTCAAGTAACGCAGTTGTCTACATCATTGTCAGAAAATAAAAAAAAATTAACCGCGCCATACATGATAACTTAAATATTGTTTTGTGAAGACAAAACTTGAGATATTCATGGACAGTCCATAGATAACCTAGGCAATGAATCAATAATTGTTCATAACGAGCGTACATCACCTTTATTCTTGAAACATGTTTTGTGTACTCTCATAGAACGATAAGATCCAACTATTCTACTACTAGAAAACATGTATATTTTCTACAAAAGTTTTCGATAATTTACCAACAAAAGAATATTTTCACAACTTTGCGACAACTTTCCGACAAAAAAAAAAAAGTAACCATAAGATTTCCCATAATTTTTCGACAAATTGATTAAGTTAACTTATTTATTTAATATAATCGTCGGAATATTGTCGAAAATCACCGACGAAAGGTTTTTTTGTCGCTAATTTGTCAGAAAATTAGTCGGGACTTTGTCGGAAAATACATTTCCTACGGGGTTTTTTCCTACAAACACTTTTTGTCGGAAATTTGCCGCTAACGACCGATTCCGACAAATTTCCCACGAAACTACTGTCGCAAATTTTTTATTTTTTTAGTAGTGTTCTTGCATTTGTCTTCATGACGATAGTAAATGGTATATTCTTTAATTAATTGGTGAGAGTTCCAATCTTGCATTATGCAGGTTTGATAAGTTTAGTTATAATGTTCACTATCAAAAAATTAAAAAAAATTGCGACACTAGATTTTGTGGAAAAACCTCGTAGGAAATATTTTTTCCAACAAAGTCCCAAAGAATTAGAGACAAAAGACTTTCGTCGGTAATTTCCGACAATATTCCGACGATTATACTAAATAAATAAGTTATTTAATAAATTTGTCGGAAAATTGTAGAAATCTTATGGTTACTTTTTTGTTTTTGTTTTGTCGGAATGTTGTCGCTAAAATGTGAGAAATTCTTTTGTTGGCAATTTATCGGAAACTTCTGTAGACAATATACATATTTTTCTAGTATTTGGATTAGATATATTTAAAAAATAGCTATTGGGGTTGGTGTTTAGTAATAAAACTCATGAATTCAAAATATCAGTTTCTTATAGTAGCATAGAAATTTGGCTTAAGAAAAGGTATATTAAAAGAAAAAACCAATTCTTAGGGAGATGGGATTGGTACCCTCCCAACCAAAGTACCCTTTCAAGTTAGACCAATTACAAGATGCCAACTTATTTAGCCAAACTACTCTCCCAAAGTACCGTCTATGGTGTGAGTCGTACCCTTCAAGTACCCTTCAACCTTCCTATTTTTTAAATTAAAATAAATTAATAACCAAATTTAAAAATTAAAAATATGAATTAGTTAAAAAAATAATAAAAGTTTAAAAACTAATAACTCAAATTCTATTTTATAATAAATATAATAATAATATATGAATTTGTTAAAAAAGAACAACTACATAATTTTAAGTGGAGTAATGTTAACTGATTTGTGATTTTATGGAAATAAAATAGGTACTTAATTAAGGTAAGGTAGCTAAGATCTTATATAAATTTAAATTGAGATTAAAATACATAAAGATATTGATTTAAAATTATATTTGATTCTAAAATAAATTCAAAAGAGGATAAACATGTATATATCTTGCCAAGTCAAGAGCATAAAACAAAGCATTAAAGTCTACCCGCTTGAAGTTTTCACGGGTTCCAGTACCCATCAACACCCTTCCAACATACCCGCCCAATCCTACCTGCTTGAAGCCGCTTCGTTTGCGATGGTATACCCGGGTACCCGCCATCTACCCGCCTTAAACCCGCTTACCACTCCCGGTCCCCTTACATTTAATGAAACCTAAATGGCAAAATGAGCAATATCCATTTTTGATACTATTTTCTTTCTCATTTGTCTTTTAGCATTCAATGGCATCCCCACAACTTTAATTGCGACGGTCAAACTACACATACCTTCACATGGGATCGATATTTTTATAATCAAACACAATCCATTAAAAAATATAAAATCAAGCATCCAAGGTACCAGGTGAAAGATTTGCACTATATTAATACAACGTATTTCACTTGTTTATTTTGCTGGTTTTGTCAGACTTATAAAAACACGAACGAATATAAAGCAAACAATAAACCACGTCATCAACAACATATTTATATATAATCATATTTATCTGTGTTACATGGGGACTAGTTATCATACACCCTACGGGTGTGTGAAAGATTTAAAAAAACCGGGACAAAAGGAATCCACCTTCCACTCGCACCTCGATTTCAATTCTGCTGCAAACACTTTGAATATTGCATAAATATATTTTTTTTGAAAGGTAAATTTATTTATTTATATGGGAATATGATTTGAACCCATGACCTTCTCAATTCTTAATATTCCTAGAGGATTTTTCTCTATCAATGGGTCACCAACACCAGTGGCGGATCCAGGAATTTTTTCCAGGGGGTTCACTGTTTTTAGATGCTCCAATTTCATAGGGCCGGACATAAAAATTTTCGGTTTGGTTCGATTGTTCGGGTCGGGTCGGGTCGGCCAGGGGCGGCTCAACCATTTTGGAGGCTTAAAGCGAAGAAAAATTTCAAACGTAAATTAAAACTTTCTACAACATTTCCTATAGGGCCCAATTACTTCAACATTTCCTATAGGGCGGTTGAGTAGTCGACGACACTATCAGCAGGGGAAGGGACGCAGACGCTGGTGCAGCAGGCGAAAGGGACACAGATGCTGTGTGCGTAGGCTTCTGAATTGTTTTGTTTTGTTTCCTAATTTGTATTGCTTGTAGCCCAATTAATTAAGCCCAACAAAAAAAATTAAAACAAATAACTCCATAATTTGTAGGTTGGTAGCCCAATTGTTATTCTGGTAGGCTGGTAGCCCAATTGTTTTTCCCTAATTTGTATTCCAGATCAGTTTAAAAAAAGTTCTAAAAAATGTCGGTAAAGGGATTCGAACCCATAACCTCCATGTTATAATGCAAATCCTAAACCACTACACCACTTGTTATACTTTTTAAGGGTGTTCACCCCAGTTTTTTTACCTAGCGTTATACTACAATTTCGAAACTCGGGGGTTTCTGTGCATCACCCCCCTCACACTAGTAAATCCGCCCCTGACCAACACCATTGGCAACATAAATATAAATAGGGTGCTGCTATTTGCACCATCTCTCTTACAATAAAAAACTAAATGATTTTGACACTTGCTATCATCATATTCTATGTCACAACTTTTTCCCCCAAAAACCATATTTATATCCTCCATTTAATACTTCCATAATTATCCTTTTTTAATTACCTAAATAAACATTTTCATAATTATTACCACTAACTCACATTTTTTTAAAATTATCATCAAAAGTTAATATTTAAAAAAAAATCAATAATTAAAAAACAAGAAATTTTAATAAGCGAGTTTTTAAAGTTTTATTATAAAAAAATAATTTTTTTATAAATTTTATTATAAAAAAATAAATTTTTTTTAATTTTACATATAAAATTTAAAAATACTACGTTTGTATTTTAAATAAATATGTGTTAATAAAGTTTACTAGTATTTAATTAATAGTTTTTAATTAATAGTTTTTAATTAAATTTGATATTTATAAACAATTTTTTTATTTTGATTTATAAATTTTTATACTTCGTTTTTAATAAAATTAAGAAAACTTATAAATATTTTATTTTTAAAAGTGTATTATATTTTAAACTTTAATTTGTTTTTAAATGAAGAGATATTTTTTAAAACATGAAAAACATGTTTACAAGTTTCAATTATAATTTATTAGTTTTAAATTTATCATATTTAATTTTGAAATTTTAAATTTAATTGTGTCGAAATATTAAGGAGTGGAAGTTTTAAAATTTGAATTTAAAAGATGATATATTATTGAAATTAAAATTTTATTTGTATCTTTTTATTATTTTTTTAATGAGAGATTTAGTATAAAAATTTAGCGAGATTTTTCGCATACAAGTACAAATAGTATCCGTCAATCAAAGCATTTTGATGATGATTTTAATGAAAGTTTATAATCTCCTGATTTCCTAAATGAACTTATATTATTAGGTTTGTCAAACCATAAATTAGTTTTAAATGTCATGTTTCAGTTATGCTATTAATAAATATTGATTAAAAATGGTTTAGGTAATGTAACAAGTATTTAGGTCAAATCACAAGGTAATCGCGTTATAGAAGCGGAGTTTATATTTTGAAGCAACTTTGATCATCACAGTTTTATCTTATAACTGGTTTAACATATTCAGACAAAAGAATTTCACTAAAAATTCAAAGAAAAAATATACAATTGTTGTATTTTTTCGATGACCATGAATAAAAGTTTAGGATAATCACTTTCAAATGTTAGTTTATACTGAAATATCCAGTGTTTATTCATGATCAGTTGTATATTGCATTATCAAGAGTTAAAATAGATATAAACTCAACCTATTAATCTTTGGTAAAAATGGAAAAATTACCAATACCCTGTCAAATGTTACATACAATGAAGTATTTTTAAATTTGTAAATAATCATTGTAAGGTTTCATTCGACATGTAATTTAATGTATTGTAAAAAGTGCAAAACTTATTGAATGAATTTTCATGTATTTTTTGATGTTTTAATTACTCTTATCCATAGAATTTTAATATGTAACAAAATGAAAAAGTTACAAATACAATATCAAATTTTTATAAAAAAAGTTAAAATATTTATCAATATAACCTGATTCACCCCGTGTAATATACGGGGTTAAACCTAGTAGTCTATAAAAACATTAATTATCACCTAAACATTAAATAGCTCTCATTAATTATCATTAAAGCATTAAATACTTCTCTAATAATAGTTTATATATATAATTACAATTAATACATATAACTACTTTTTGTGTTCTTAATTTTTTTTGAATGGCGAACATTAAATGTTGTGACGTCGCACCCTCCCGTCACATGGAAGAGCCTCGTTTAACTCCGACCAATATGTTGTCTTAACCGGACCCACTTGGCGTCAGAGTTGGAGAGCATCCAAGGAAAAATCTCATCCAATATGGCCCCTTTCAGGCTTGAGGGAGAGCCGAGGCTCGAACCCTGGATCAGCGTAGGTAAAACAAGATGCATCAGCCTAAGCTAGGCCTCATTTGCATGCCACAGAAACTAATGTGCAGGGCAGAGATTGAACCTGGGTCACTAGGAACACCAGGTCATTGGCTTTTGTGTTCTTAATTGATTGTTAATAAATAAACATTTATATTTGTTTATTTTCTAAAAGGTTAGTTTTGTTATAAAAGTATATCGTTTATTACATGCTAATTTCAATTTTGCCATTGTATTATTAAAAAATTCAATTTTGCAATTGTATTGTTAAATACAATTTGTTAAAACTTATGTTGTACATATTTGAATATAAAATTTTTTTTTAGAAAAAGGTTTAAAATTTTTAATATTGTTATTTTATTAATCTTTGCTATTTTTTTAAAATATTAATTAGTAAAAAGTTATTAAAACTGAAAGACTTTGATGTGTGAAATTAAATTTTTTTACTTGATTTAATATTTTACACGAAAAGTCATGACACCCATATTAAATGAGTGTATTTAACAACACTCTTTAGTTAAAAGGAGGCTAGATTCTGATTAGTGAAGTTATAGTCAAACATAACTAATACAATAGATTAGGGTGTAATTGAAAAATAGACATGGTGTAATTAGAAAAACCCATATAAATATATAAATATAGGGTTAAGCTAGAATAAAACCCATATGAGTTGTGAAAACCTATAAAAACTCTATGTAACAACTTTATTTATTTTTCAAAAAAATAAGGTAGTTTTGTAACATATTTTCGTCGCTTTTTAAAAAAAATCAAAAAAGCGCCGAAGGAATTTAATAAAAAAAGATGTAACAATTGTAAAAAAAGTACTGTTACAGTGTTGTTACGTATGTAACACATGCTGTTACATATAAAAACGAGATTTTTTTACAATTGTTACATCTTTTTTTTAAGTTTTTCGTCGCTTTTTTGAAATTTTTTTATAAAATGTGACGAAAATATGTAACAAAACTACCCTATTTAAAAAAAAATAAAGTTATTACATAGAGTTTTCATAAGTTTTCAGAACTCATATGAATTTTCTCCATGTATATACCCTATAATATATATATATATATATATATATATATATATATAAATATAAATATATGTGTGTGTGAAAGTGTGACTGTGTTTGTGTACGTACACACGTGCATACACTCTTCACCTCTTTTTGTTATAGTTTGATATTGATTTTGTTTGGAGTTTTGCATGCAGTGGAAATCGGTCGGTCATGATTGAGACAAAATAAAGATCAAACCCAAGTGGACATAGGTTGGGAGTTACTAACATAATATAATTATTTTAATTCAATTTAACAAATATGAAATCACTAAATTTGATTCCACTGATGATGACAGTTAGGAAGCAAAATAGGACATTAAACAAATACATGGAACATGTTCATTACTTACCGGTCGAACCCCACCCCATATATTGAACAAAGGGTTAAAAGTGTACGAAGCGAACATGATGACATATGTGCATGGGACGAGGGGTAAATCTACGCGCACAATAATAATAACGCATGTTTTATAAGTAATTCGGCGTGTTTTAAATGATAATAACGCATGTTTTATAAATAATTGCGCATGTTTAAAATGATAATCACGCATGTTATATGCATAACACTTTAACATTTTTAAAAAGAAAGTTGAATTTTTATAATAAAAATGCAACAAAACTATACTCACGTTAAAGAGAATTAAATGTTGTATTTTATTTAGTAAATTTTTTTTAAAAATATAATGTCATATAAAAAAATTATGTGTGTTCAAGAAAAATAGGAGAACTTTAAAAAAGTAAACAACAGTATATTATTCCAATTTTACCACTCTGGACTCTTTTCACGTTTAAAATAAATGCGTACCCCTCATATTAACCCTCCATTTCTTTGATCAAAATTTATATGCTTCGTATAATAAAACCTATTGTATTTTAGCCCCTCTCTATATATGTATAAAGTAGTGAGATGCCCACACATATTACTATTTTAATGTTTAAGATCCGGACCATGACAAAGAATATTAAATAATAGAAGTTTGTAAATGGCTATAAGAGAAAGAAAAAAAATTGTTCTTGATTGTTAATTTTTTTTTTCTGGTTTTCATTAATTTTTATACTAAAATAACTTTTGCACACTTTATTATTTACATCTTAAAATCGTGAATTTTATTATCTTAAATTCGATTATATTATAGCTTTAATTTTTAGACAAAAAATCATCTTTTTTAAATTTTGAGGTATTATTGATTATAATAGTCCATCTAAATTTGTTACAATAGTGCGAAGTTGTCCAATTACACATTACGCCTAAACTAGTTACGACAATGTTTTCAGCATACAAGGGTGCGTCCAAGTAACGTCCATTTCATGAACAAACTGAATGATGTTGATTGTGATTTCAAATCATTACAATGGTGCATCTAAAACTACCTTTCATTTAACATAACACATATACTCTCGCATTAAAGTACATGTGACTTGTGGATACTTCATTGAGTTTGCATGAAGAATTCATTTAATATAGAAACTGGATAAGTATAGGTGTTTTTTTAGAACAAACAGTATGTTACGCATAACCTTTACACTGTTGATTATATAAAACTGACTAGATTAATATAGATTTTAATATGTTTAAGTTTTAGTTTTGTAAAACATGATATTTATAGTCATTTGTCTAAATACATATATGCACATACACTATATGCAAAAGTATATGCATATGTACACATATAAAGACATTTAACAAAAATTAAGAGAGACAGAGATAAAATTATACTAAGAGTGGAGGAAAATAAATAACACATTGTTTTTCAATTATACATTTTTCACTGAAGTAGTATGTACACGTCTTATGTGGTTCTTGTAGTTCTCAACATACAGTTGGTTCTGAAAATAACTCTCTCTCTCTCTCACACACACACACATATATATACACACACGCACAAACGCACACACGGTTCCTTTACAAAGTAGATTTCGCAAAACACACACACGTATGGTTCCTTTACAAAGTAGATTTCGCATAAAAAACGTATGAAGCAACAAGGTTGCGCACTTTTACATGAGTGCTTTTAATGTGTGGGGTATTTGCATAAATTAATGTATACTATACCACATGAACATCAACTAATGTATACATGACTATACCACAAGAACCGGCACATAAAAAATTAAATACTAGCATAGTTCAAAATAAATAAAAAATAACACTTTGCAAGTAACAACACTTTATATCGCACAGTTTAGTACAAAAAGAGAGAACATTATATTGTAATTGGAATAATAACATTTTGTATCTCACAATTTATTTAAATGAATATACACACAAACACATAGGGAATGATTCAAATGATAACCATATTTTTATGCGATAACTTCGATAATCACTCTCAACATTCACATAACTTATAAATTATTTTTTTCTTTTAATTGTTAAAAATTCTTTGAAAATATATATCTTGAACATAAATACGAAAATTAGTAGTCTTACATATATGTTGCACATAATGTTACATATACGTGACACTTAGTGTTACGAATTTATAAAACTAACAGAATGATAATTGTTTACACATACGTATAACACTATATTGATATTAAAAGGATAAAATTCTTGATTTTTTAGTATAATTTAAAAAATAATATTGAATCATACAAAAGTTATTCAAGTTATAAAAAATCGATTTAACTAGTATTTAATGAAAAAAAATCAAAGGATGTGCAAATTTCCTCTTTACCCATTCGGGTCCTTATTACCTTACCGTTAAATAATCGTTACATTAGTTTAATAAAAAGCTCAATTTGCTTTTCTTACACTTTCGAAACTAAAGTTGTTTTGTATTAATCCTCCCCTTTTCTGTCCGTAATTTTTACTAGATCATTTCATTGCGGTTCATAGATATTTATCTTACATCATTAAAAATTGAAATTTTAGGTTCCTCGTGACATATCCATGTCATGTGCATTGGATCAAATTCATGTGCTCCGTCGTCCACGCTGATTACCACTCCACTATTCCAATCATCTTCTGTACCTCACTCACACTAATTACACACACACAAACAAATATAAATAAAGAAAGTAGGTTTAAGTGAAGATATTTATTGTTTATCTGTTGATGTACACATGACTACAATGAACCAAATAAACAATATTAGAAATATGGCTCTTTATACTTATATACACTTTTGTACGCATATTATTCTTACACAAGTTTTGTTAATGTTGGATTTTTGTATTTTCTAAATATGAATTATTTATACTACCAAAAAAATGAAAATTTTGCGACAACTGATTTCGTGTGAAATTTGTCGGAATTGGCCGTTAGTGACAATTTTTCAACAATAAGTGTTTGTTGGAAAAACCCAGTAAGAAATGTTTTTTCCGATAAAGTCTCGACAAATTAGCGACAAAAGTCTTTCGTCGGTAATTTCAGACAATACTCCAACGATTATATTAAATAAATAAGTTAACTTATTTAATAATTTTTTTTGGAAAATTGTAGGAAATCTTATGGTTACTTATTGTTTTTGTTTTGTCAGAAATTCGTCGCTAAATTGTGGGAAATTCTTTTGTTGGTAACTGTTGAAAACTTTTATAGAAAATATACATATTTTGTAGTAATGATATCTCTTACCTGTCATGCATATTATTCTTCAAATAGTGTGTTTGTGAGACATGGATAAAGTGATATATGAAAATTGTGAGTATTAAGTCAAAGTCAACACTTTAATAGTCAAAATAGTAGATTTGGGTGATTTTCAGCAAGTTGGTAAAGTTGAAGGGTTGCTTATGGCAAATTCTGTGTTAGCTTGATTTGTAACGGGCAGAACTTATTAAATTGAAAATAAGTTTGTTAAACCTTGTTAACAAACCGATTTGGGGATATAAGCTAGTTAGTTATTCCTTAGTTCTTGTAATTCTTTGTTCTTGTAAATCGTTTGGTGGAGTAATAGAAATTGTTTGGTGTTCTTGACTGAATGATTCTTCTTTTGCTGTTGATTTTATAACAATTGGTATCAGAGCCCTGGTTTGCTCGATTCAAAGGAAGAAGATGTCCACTGGTTCAATTGAGAGTTCTTATCTTCAGTTGAAGATCAAGATGGTGTCTACCAAATTCGAATTAGAGAAGTTCGATGGTAAAAATGATTGAAGGTATGTACATGACCAAATCAATTGCCAATAGGCTTTATTTGAAGAAAAATTATATACCTTTCAAATGTTGCCTGGTAAATCATTAGAAGATCATACAGATGATTTCAATAAACTGGTAATAGATCTTGAAAACATAGATATAAAATTGGATGAAGAAGATCAAGCTATAATATTCCTGACCTCTTTAACACAAACTTATGAACACTTTGTGGACACCCTCCTATATGGGAGGGAAACACTATCCATGGAAGAAGTGTTGTCTTCATTGAACTCAAGAAAGTTGAAAAAGGGGTCTGAATTAAAAGAAGAAGGCGAAGAAGGTATGTTTGTGAGAGGTAGACCAGAACAAAGGGCTCAAAAGAATTCAAGGTTCAAAAGTAGCACTAGGTCCAAGTCAAAGTGTAAAAGGAAATGCTATGTATGCAGTAAGCACTTAAAGAAATATCGTCCAGAATGGAAAAGGAAGAAAAAGGGAGGTTGGTAGCTCAAACAGTTCTAACAATTTTAACAATTATACACAAAATGAAGAAGCATCTGATGGAGGTTATGATTGTGTATGTGTTATTGTAATTTCCAAAGAAGGAGATAAGGTAGAATGGGTTATGGACTCTGGATGCTCATATCACATGACACCCATAAACGAATTCTTTAGTGAACTAAAAATGGATGATCTAAGTGAAGTCAAGTTGGGAGATGACAGGCCCTGCAAGGTTCTTGGGAGTGGATCAATAATATTCAAACTGGATAATGGTACTGAGCATACTCTAGTTGATGTAAGGAACATTCCAAACCTAAAGAGAAGTTTAATTTCTTTAGTGACTTTTGAAAGGGCAGGGTATCATGTAAGCTTGAAAAATGGGAGGGCCAGGGTGGTTAAAGGTTCCATGGTTGTTATATCTGGAACTAGAATATATAATAACCTGTATTATCTTGATGGGAATGTGGTAGTGTTAATGTGGTAGCATCCCAAATAAAGTTAAATCCAACAGTTTTATTGTATCAAAGGATGGGGCACATAAGTCAACAGGGGCTAATTGAATTGAAAACGAAAGGGTTTATATAGGGCTTGACAGACTTTGACATAGGGTTTTGTGAAAGTTGTGTCCTAGGGAAAGCTCACAGAGTCAAGTTTAGTAGAAGTGTTCAACACACTAAAATTTTACTTGACTATCTGCATGTTGATTTATGGGGACCAAGTAGAACAATGTGACTAGCAGGAGCATTCTATTTTTTGTCCATCATTGATGATTATTCAAGGAGAGTATGGGTGTATACTTTGAAAGGGAAGTATGAGGCATTTGAGAAATTTAAGGAGTGGAAAAAATTGGTTGAGGTGCAGACTGAAAGGAAAGTTAAGAAGCTTAGAATTGATAATGGGCTAGAATTCAGTAGTGGTGGTGTTTAACCAATACTGCAAAGATCAAGCCATTGCTAGGCACTTAAGGTAATCTATTTCATTCTATTTTCTTCATTTTGATATCGATAGGGATCCCCATTCATTCCTAGATTCCCAGATTGATTGTCCCTACCTACCTAACTACATGGTAGTGGTCTAGGGAGCGCAATTGCTAGGGTGTGACATTCGGCGATTTTCAGGTTAATTACCGTTAAGCCCTTATACGCATCGTAAATTAATTATTCGCATCTTAGACTTAATTTTAGTCAATTAGGATATTATAAAGTCTAGCAAAGCCCTTCGTTTACAAGAATTGGCATTTCGTGAAATTTCCGAAATTTCGGTACCGCGTATCGGTAAAATGCCCGTAATACGAGCCGGTAACGACCCGGTAAGATAAAAATATCCGTTTGTGTCAAAAATTACTTGAATAAAAATTAAATTGGTGGATTATATGTGAAAATTATGTGCTACTTATTAATTGTTGCATTTGGTAATTTTTATCGCGTTTTACCGGTATTTTAACCGTTTGACGCACCGGAAGTGTTAAAAATTCACTTTTAGTAAAAATTATGATCTTTATCAATTATGATAGAGAAAAATTAGTAGTTAATTTATATAATTTTTATTTGGTGAGAAACCATGCTTAAAATGGTTTATTTTTATAAAAGGTTGGTTTTTATACAAAGAATTACCTACTTATGGGGATTTTTATAAAAATGGTCTTCTAGAAGCCCTTCCCCTTTATGAATCTGCTGGAAAAAGTGGGTCCCACCCACTTTAAATCATCTAATCTAATCTAATTATTTTATCCAAGATTACACATTTACTTAAAACCACTTTTACACACCAAATCCTAATCATTTCTTTGCATGAATATCCATTGGACCAATTTCCCCCTCTCCCTCCCTCTTGATCTCGTAAACCAGCCCCCCACCCCCTATTTATACCCTTCAACTCTTGCAACAAATCTCCACACCATCTTCAAGCATTATCTCCCAAAGTTCTTAAGTATTCTTGAAGTTTTTATGGTGTTTTGAGTCTTGGAGTCTCTTGGAGCTGAATTTCCAGCAGAAAATACTCTCTTTTCACCTACATTTATAGTGCTTCCATTGATTTACTTAAGTGGTAAGAGAACCCCATCCATTCCTTTACTTATTTTTACCGAATTTGGCACTTACAAGTGATTGTTCACCACCAACTAAGAGGAACTTTTTATAAAGTTTTAAATCAGTAAATTATGGCTTATTATTGAAGGTTTCGAAATGTTTATGGGTGTGTATGTGTGTCGTGTATATATGTATATATGTATTTGTTCATATCTTGTAAAATGTTATGATTTATGACTTGATCTTGGCATGCAAAACAAATGTTTATTATGGTTAGTTTTCAAATAGTAAATTAGGATATATTATTGTATAAAAGCATGATAGATTATGGACGGATCATTGATTTGTTGATTTAGGTGTTTATTGCTTAAAATTGTCATTAAAATGCATGTTTAAATTTGGGTTTTGAGCAAGGATTAAAAGGATTATTGAAATCTGAAAATAATGTAATAAATGTGATGTATTTTGGCTATAATAATCTGTTCTAAAAGTATATCATGTGTTGGGATGATTGGCCAAATAGTGGACTAGCTTATGATGCTTAAAAGTACGCTAAAACGGTGAATTTTCGCCATAAAAAGGAAATTGTTAAAAATCTGGAGCTATGGCAGTAAATTGATGATATTTCATGTTTAAAACTTATATTTTTAGTTATATGTATGAATCTTGGTGTTTGGATGCATTTCGTTAGGTTTTACGGTAAACTAGTCGTAAAAAAATCGACTATTTTTGGTATGAAAAATAAGTGTTCTATCAATATAATTTTGAGCAGAAAGTTTGGTCATATTTTATGGATTATTTACAGCATTTATGTTGATTAACGTCATTAACATGTTTCTATATGCATTACTTGACTATTCGATTACCTCGTATGCGTAGAAATTGCCATGTTTTAGGTACATTGATGCTAATGTGATGAAAGATTGTTTTGATTCATGGAACATGGTTCGACAATTATGATTTCATGTTATGAGATGATATGTGGTCCCTAATATTGGTAAATTGAGAATTTGACTAATTGACCGTTTCACTTAAATAATGTGCATATGCAAGTAGTATGATTTGGGTATGTCCACATATGATCTAGGACTTATGTACATAAGTATGAATGTTTTTATGTGCTATTTGGTTATAATTTCACATTTTGATCGTTGATTAGCATTTTATCTAAGGGTGCGTAATCCATCATTTTCATAAAGTCTTAACCGAGTGTCGAAGTCACCAACGGTTCTCGTAAATAAATATTTTAAGTCTTGAGTTCAATTATTAAAATGTCTATCTTATTTAGGGCACTATTAGGTTCGACCGGCGCTCGTGGGCGTAGTTGCTAGTACTTGTCAATTTCAATTGTTCCTTGCTCAAGGTGAGTTTTCACGGCTCCTTTTTGAATTATCTTAATCGTTTATAAAATATGGGGGAAGAACATGCTTTCGTTCGTTTATCATAATACTTGACTTACTTATGTGTTTGTGTGATTGTCTCGAGTAAATCGTTCATGAATAGCCCCGCCGTCATTAGCCTCTTATGGGCCACATGGTATATTGATAGATCTATTTGGGTATGACCACCCACTCTCGTGATTAGTAGTGCTAATCGGTCGTTTGTACGAGAGAGTATATTTTGAAAGGTTTTGTGGGGACATATTGTATATTTCGTGTCTCGGTTTGATTATAAGCTCTAGGTACTATCATCTTGTTGTATCCCTTGCAAGCTTACAACTTATCACATGTTAGTCAAAAGTTGCATGATGGTTCGGTTAGTAATTATTTAAACCTGTGAAACTCGCTCAACTTTTTGTTGATGTTTTAAGCATGTTTTTCAGGAAAATAGATGCAAGAACGCGCGGTCATGAAAATGGGCTTTTGTCAAACGCTTCACATGGGAAATTCATTTGGGACTATCTTTTGTAATATGATCCACCTAGTATTGGATCATTAAACTTATGTTATGTTTAAACTAAATTTCATCTTATGTAAGACTTATTTCTCTAATTTATAAATAAAAGTGTTTGCTATTATATTATGGGCTCCAACTTATGTTACCACCATGCTTTCATAAACATTTCCGTTGCGATTCGTTGTCTTGGGGTGTGACAGTTAAGTTGGTATCAGAGCCCATGGTTATAGCGAACTAGAAAATGTTTTTCTTAAAAATCTAGTCTATAACTAATAAAAAAAAAGAGGGTAAAAGAGTTTTTGGGTTAAGAAGCGTTTTTCAAACCGCGTGCATCTTAGTTAGGTATGAGTGTATATTTTATTTTTTTTCCCTTATATCTAAATACTTAATTGTTTGTATGCGTATGTGCTTACAAGTTATTCGTTTATTTCTTAATAGTTTGCATGCGTATGTGCTTACAAGTTTTCCTCTCTATTTGTTTCGTGCCTTAATATGTTGCATACGTATGTGCTTATATTATGGGCTAGTTATCTACACCGTGTAAATATTTTCGTGTCACAGATGACTCCTCCTTCTCCGATTATTCCAATCTCATCAGACGACGAGCCGGAGTTCTCACCAGTTTCAACCATGTCACCAGACTCGGTCCTCGATGGCTTTGCAACCCACATGGCCGAGGATGCTGATCATCCAGATAATCGAAATGGGTGGATAGAAGAATCAGAAGAAGAAGAAGAAGAAGAGGCCCCTTTGGAACTTACACTTGTGACCCCTACTGCTGACAGCCCTGTATACGAGGGCGAGGACGTTGCTATTGCCGTTGAGCCACCTAGGTCAACGACCGGGGCATTACGTCTTCCATCTCCCCATTCTTTTCGTGAGTATCCTAGGGGTGCGCTGTTTAAAATGACTACTAGAAAATCTGTATCACCGGTTAAGAAAAGAAAGATGGATGAAAGGGAAAATGAATCGGCTACGGTTGGTTACATAGTGGAGCGTCCTCCACAAAAGACGAGGGCCTTTGTTGCAAGGCGTTGGGGTTGGCTATCTGAGCATGTGCAAGAATGGACCAATGAAGAGGGTGTCCCCAATATTCGTTGTGTTGGAGAGTCCTCCTCCTCGAGGGTATTACCCCTCACAGGCCAGCCCATTGAGCGGACAGTTCCATTATTAGCCGCTAGGTGTGCCGTGAGGAGACTAGGATGGATTCTATGGGAGCCAAAGTTGATCGTGTTGACCGTAGTTCTGAGAGGATTAGTGATCATGTTAAGGCAGTGAGTAGCGACCAGGTGAAGACGCGTGAAGAGATTACTGAGTTAAAGAAGAGGATGGATGAGTGCGAGAGAGTGACTGAGCAGGCTAGGTTGGTGGCTGAAAATGCCACACTTAGAGCCACAGCAGCGGAAGTTAGGGAAGCCGAGGCTCTGTAGCGTATGGACGCACTCGAAGAGCGCCTCGAGGCTACACTAGCCCTAGCTGTAGCATGTGTTTTCCTTGCTGCTACTATTGCTCATGTCGGTGTTGTCACCCGTCGTACTCGTTAGTTATTGGTGGTTGTTCCTTTTGGGATTATTTATGTCATTTCATGTACTGTATTGGTGAACTTGAGGGTTGGTTGTATGCCATACCCATTTTTGGTTGTCATTCTTGTTTAAAATGATGTTGTCAAGTCAAACATTATCTATTATGGAAATGACATGAATTATCTTTTGGTTTTATGCGTTGTGCTTATTTATTTTCCTTACTTACGGGCATGATTTAATCAAATATTGCGTATGATATTGTCGTAATTATCTTGTATCGTATGTATTAGAGTGAAAATGGCACCAAGACGTGAAACTAGTGGAACGATGCTTCCAGCCACTACTGAAGAGTTGAATCAAGTGATTACTCAACATGTGAATGCTGCTCTTGCCCAATTTGCTGCTACTTATGGTGTTCAAGCGAACCAAGGTCTGCCAAACTCTCCTAATGATGCTTTATAGCACCAATGGATGATGTTTTTGTAGGGTTCCAAGTAACTGTTCTTGTATAACCACTTATTGAGAAATGGTTTGTACTTGTGAAAACAGGGAACCCGAACGAGGGCTGTTCGTACAAGACTTTTCAAGCGTGCCAACCACGATCTTTCTCTGGAACAGAAGGACCTGTGGGAATCGTTCGTTGGATCGAGAAGATGGAGTCCGTAATGGTCATAAGCAACTGCACTCCTGCTCAACGTGTAAAGTATGCATCAAGTTGCTTTCAAGACGAAGCATTAACCTGGTGGAACACCCAAGTACAGGGGCTCGATGAAGCGAATGCTTATGGTCTCAATTGGAATCAACTGAGGGAAATGTTGATGCGTGAATACTGCCCGCGCAATGAGATCCAGAAGATTGAAGCTGAATTTTGGAACTTGACTATGATTGATGCTGAAGTTAGAGAGTACACTACCCAGTTTCATCAAATGGCAAGGCTTGTACTCCATCTTGTCACCCCTAAGCCAAAAAGGATTGAGCGTTATATTTGGGGGTTGGCACCTCAAATTCGTGGTATGGTGACATCAGCAAACCCCACAACCATTCAGGATGCTGTGCAACTGGCACACACTTTAGCTGATGATGCGGTTCATACTGGACTATTGAAGAAGGGTAGTACTGGGAAAACGCCAATGGAAGCTTGTGAGGAGAAAGGAAAGTGGTCTAATGAAGGGAAGCGTAAGTGGACTGAAGCTTCTGGGAGTCGTGTTAATAACTTCCAGAACAAGAAGAAGAATCCGGGAAGGATGTTTGCAGCAAATATTACTGAACCAAGAAGGAATAGGGGTCCAAGCCCTAAATGCAACAAGTGTGGTTACTTTCACACCGGCACATGCAATGTCTGCGCTCGTTGCAACAAGTTTGGGCACCAAGCCCCAACCTGCCGTGTGAAGTTAACTGTGAAAAAGGAAGAACCAAACTCTGGTTGTTTCGAATGTGGTGTTGTTGGGCATTTTAAGAAAGACTGCCCAAAACTGAAGAATAATGAAGCCCGTGGCAGAGCCTTTGTGATGGACGGAAAGAAGGCGAAGAAGGACCCGTCAGTTATTAGTGGTACGTTTCTTGTTAATAACCATTATGCTTGCGTTTTATTTGATACTGGAGCTGATAGAAGTTTTGTTTCTAAAAACTTTGAACCTCTCCTGAGCTCGCAGTCAAGTAAATTAAATGTTAAATATTCTATAGAGTTAGCTAACTGTAAATTAATAGAAACAAATGAAGTGTTTCGTGGGTGCAATTTACGTTTAGGAGATCATACGTTTAGTATTGACCTTCTGCCAGTAGAACTTGGAAGTTTCGATGTTGTTATTGGCATGGATTGGTTATCAAAGAATCATGCGAAGGTTGTGTGCTCCGAAAAGATAGTCCAATTAGCACTCCCAAGCGGCAAGGTGCTGAAGATTCAAGGTGATGAGAGTGCCCCATTGAAAATTGTCACTATGATGAAGGCGCACAAGTATTTGTGAAAGGGATATCCGGCATTCTTAGCTCACGTGGTTGACACTAGAATGGAAGAAAAGAAGCTTGAAGAAATCCCGATAGTCCGTGATTATCCGGAAGTGTTCCCCGAGGAATTGCCTGGTTTGCCGCCGCAAAGACAAGTTGAGTTTAAAATAGATCTAGTGCCAGGAGCCGCCACAATTGCTCGATCTCCTTATCGTTTAGCGCCGTCCGAAATGCAAGAGTTATCCAAGCAATTGCAAGAATTGTTGGACAAAGGCTTCATAAGACCGAGTTTCTCGCCCTGGGGAGCACCGGTTTTATTTGTGAAAAAGAAGGACGGATCAATGAGGATGTGTATCGACTATAGAGAGTTGAATAAACTTACTGTCAAATATCGGTATCCTTTGCCAAGGATTGATGACTTGTTCGACCAACTACAAGGTTCGAGTTATTACTCGAAGATTGATTTGCGTTCTGGTTACCATCAATTGAGAATCATTGATGAAGATGTTCCGAAGACCGCGTTCCGAACACGGTATGGTCACTATGAATTTTTGGTCATGCTCTTTAGGTTGACCAATACCCCTGCTGTATTCATGGATCTCATGAATAGGGTGTGTCGCCCGTACTTAGACAAATTCGTTATAGTATTCATTGATGACATACTCATCTATTCGCAAACAAAAGAGGAGCATGAGCAACATTTGAAGCTGATTTTGGAGTTTCTAAGGAATGAGAAGCTCTATGAAAAGTTCTCAAAGTGTGAGTTCTGGGTCCGAGAAGTTTATTTTCTTGGACACGTGATCAATGAGAAGGGCATTCACGTGGATCCAGCAAAGATTGAGGCAATTAAGAATTGGGAAGCGCCTAAAAGTCCAACCGAGGTTCGACAATTCCTAGGTTTGGAAGGTTATTACCGAAAGTTCATTGAGAATTTTTCCAAAATAGCACAGCCTATGACGCTATTGACGCAAAAGGAAAAGGAATTCGTTTGGAGTGAAAAACAAGAAACAACCTTTCAGTTGCTGAAACAAAAGTTATGCAGTGCCCCTATCTTGTCTCTTCCTGAAGGGACAGATGGTTTTGTAGTATACTGTGATGCCTCACGACAAGGACTCGGATGTGTTCTGATGCAGAACGAAAAAGTTATAGCTTATGCTTCGCGCCAGCTAAAAGTGCACGAACAGAATTACGTAACTCATGATTTGGAATTAGGTGCCGTAGTGTTCGCACTTAAGATTTGGAGGCATTACCTTTATGGTACTAAATGCACAATATTTACCGATCACAAAAGTCTCCAGCACATCTTTGATCAAAAGGAGTTGAACATGAGGCAGAGACGTTGGGTGGAATTGCTCAATGACTACGATTGTGATATCCGTTATCACCCAGGCAAGGCTAATGTCATGGCCGATGCTTTGAGTAGGAAAGAGCGAGTTAAGCCTTTACGGGTACGTGCACTGGGGCTGACCATTCACTCAAACCTCGCAGCACAAATTTGTGATGTACAACATGAAGCTTTGAAGGAAGAAAATTTGAAGAATGAGAATCTTCGTGGTATGGCTAGAGAATTAGTGCCCAAGTCTGATGATACCTTGTACTTTATGGATAGAGTATGGGTGCCCCTTATTAGGAACCTACGTAAATTGGTTATGGACGAAGCACATAAATCCAGGTATTCGATTCATCCAAGATCGGATAAGATGTATAAGGATCTCAAAGAGCACTATTGGTGGCCAAACATGAAGGGTGACATTGCTACATATGTTGGTAAATGTTTGACTTGCGCGAAAGTCAAAGCTGAGCACCAAAAACCGTCTGGACTTCTTCAACAACCTGTGATTCCGCAGTGGAAATGGGATCATATTTCCATGGATTTCATCACCAAGTTACCCCGCACTCGTAGTGGCTATGATGCCATTTGGGTAATTGTGAATCGTTTGACGAAATCAGCGCATTTCCTACCCATTAAAGGATCCTATCGTATGAAGAAACTATCCAACATTTATATTAAAGAAGTAGTGGCTAGGCATGGTGTGCCATTATCGATCATTTCGGATAGAGATAGCCGATTTACGTCAAGGTTTTGGAAAGCCCTACAAGAAGCCTTAGGTACTCGCCTGGATACAGCTTATCATCCGCAGAGTGATGGCCAAAGTGAAAGGATCCTCCAAATTTTAGAAGACATTCTTCGAGCCTGTGTAATTGATTTTGGTGGAAGTTGGGATACTCATCTACCGTTGGCTGAGTTTTCCTACAATAACAGCTACCAAACCAGCTTGAAGGCCGCTCCGTTTGAAGCTTTGTATGGTAGAAAATGTCGTTCCCCACTTTGTTGGGCAGAAGTTGGAGATAAGCAATTAACTGGACCTGCACTTATCCAAGAGACTACTGATAAGGTTTTTAAGATCCGAGATCTGTTGAAAGTCGCTTTGGATAGGCAAAAGAAGTATGCCGATAGAAGAAGAAAGCCGTTAGAATTCCGGATAGGAGATAAAGTTATGTTGAAAGTCTCTCCCTGGAAGGGGGTTGTTAGGTTTGGTAAGCATGATAAGCTTAGCCCCCGCTATATCGGTCCTTATAAGATTATTGCTCGCATTGGCCCAGTTGCTTACCGACTCGAGTTGCCGCAAGAATTAAGCGGAGTGCACAACGTGTTTCATGTTTCCAATCTGTAAAAGTGTCTAGCCGATGAGACACTCATGATACCTCCTAATGAAGTTAGTGTCGATGACAAACTTCATATTCGTGATGAACCCGTGGAAATCACGGATTGGATTGTTCACAAGTTGAAACGTAGTTGCATCAAGTTGGTAAAAGTACGGTGGAATTCGAAGCGTGGTCCCGAGTTTACGTGGGAACGTGAAAATGAGATGAGGCAGAAGTACCCGCATTTGTTCAAGTCTGTTCGTAACCAAACTGTATAGTTGAAAATTTCGGGGCGAAATTTCTTAAAGGAGGGAAGGCAGTGACATTCGACGATTTTCAGTTTAATTACCGTTAAGCCCTTATACGCATCGTAAATTAATTATTCGCATCTTAGACTTAATTTTAGTCAATTAGGATATTATAAAGTCTAGCAAAGCCCTTCGTTTACAAGAATTGGCATTTCGTGAAATTTCGGTACCGCGTATAGGTAAAATGCCCGTAATACGAGCCGGTAACGACCCGGTAAGATAAAAATATCCGTTTGTGTCAAAAATTACTTGAATAAAAATTAAATTGGTGGATTATATGTGAAAAATATGTGCTACTTATTAATTGTTGCATTTGGTAAATTTTATCGCGTTTTACCGGTATTTTAACCGTTTGGCGCACCGGAAGTGTTAAAAATTCACTTTTAGTAAAAATTATGATCTTTATCAATTATGATAGAGAAAAATTAGTAGTTAATTTATATAATTTTTATTTGGTGAGAAACCATGCTTAAAATGGTTTATTTTTATAAAAGGTTGGTTTTTATACAAAGAATTACCTACTTATGGGGATTTTTATAAAAATGGTCTTCTAGAAGCCCTTTCCCTTTATGAATCTGCTGGAAAAAGTGGGTCCCACCCACTTTAAATCATCTAATCTAATCTAATTATTTTATCCAAGATTACACATTTACTTAAAACCACTTTTACACACCAAATCCTAATCATTTCTTTGCATGAATATCCATTGGACCAATTTCCCCCTCTCTCTCCCTCTTGATCTCGTAAACCAGTAAATCAGTAAATTATGGCTTATTATTGAAGGTTTCGAAATGTTTATGGGTGTGTATGTGTGTCGTGTATATATGTATATATGTATTTGTTCATATCTTGCAAAATGTTATGATTTATGACTTAATCTTGGCATGCAAAACAAATGTTTATTATGGTTAGTTTTCAAATAGTAAATTAGGATATATTATTGTATAAAAGCATGATAGATTATGGACGGATCATTGATTTGTTGATTTACGTGTTTATTGCTTAAAATTGTCATTAAAATGCATGTTTAAATTTGGGTTTTGAGCAAGGATTAAAAGGATTATTGAAATCTGAAAATAATATGATAAATGTGATGTATTTTGGCTATAATAATCTATTCTAAAAGTATATCATGTGTTGGGATGATTGGCCAAATAGTGGACTAGCTTATGATGCTTAAAAGTACGCTAAAACGGTGAATTTTCGCCATAAAAAGGAAATTGTTAAAAATCTGGAGTTATGGCAGTAACTTGATGATATTTCATGTTTAAAACTTAGATTTTTAGTTATATGTATGAATCTTGGTGTTTGGATGCATTTCGTTAGGTTTTACGGTAAACTAGTCGTAAAAAAATCGACTATTTTTGGTATGAAAAATAAGTGTTCTATCAATATAATTTTGAGCAGAAAGTTTGGTCATATTTTATGGATTATTTACAGCATTTATGTTGATTAACGTCATTAACATGTTTCTATATGCATTACTTGACTATTCGATTACCTCGTATGCGTAGAAATTGCCATGTTTTAGGTACATTGATGCTAATGTGATGAAAGATTGTTTTGATTCATGGAACATGGTTCGACAATTATGATTTCATGTTATGAGATGATATGTGGTCCCTAATATTGGTAAATTGAGAATTTGACTAATTGACCGTTTCACTTAAATAATGTGCATATGCAAGTAGTATGATTTGGGTATGTCCACATATGATCTAGGACTTATGTACATAAGTATGAATGTCTTTATTTGCTATTTGGTTATAATTTCACATTTTGATCGTTGATTAGCATTTTATCTAAGGGTGCGTAATCCATCATTTTCATAAAGTCTTAACCGAGTGTCGAATCACCAACGGTTCTCGTAAATAAATATTTTCTTAAAAATATTATAAGTCTAGTAGGTTGTATGAACAACTTATTTGTAAGACTTGAGTTCAATTATTAAAATGTCTATCTTATTTAGGGCACTATTTGGTCCGACCGGCGCTCGTGGGCGTAGTTGCTAGTACTTGTCAATTTCAATTGTTCCTTGCTCAAGGTGAGTTTTCACGGCCCCTTTTTGAATTATCTTAATCGTTTATAAAATATGGGGGAAGAACATGCTTTCGTTCGTTTATCATAATACTTGACTTACTTGTGTGTTTGTGTGATTGTCTCGAGTAAGGGCATTTATATATGTGTATATATATATATTCGTGTAAGTCGTTCATGAATAGCCCGCCGTCATTAGCCTCTTATGGGCCACATGGTATATTGATAGATCTATTTGGGTATGACCACCCACTCTCGTGATTAGTAGCGCTAATCGGTCGTTTGTACGAGTGAGTATATTTTGAAAGGTTTTGTGGGGACATATTGTATATTTCGTGTCTCGGTTTGATTATAAGCTCTAGGTACTATCATCTTGTTGTATCCCTTGCAAGCTTACAACTTATCACATGTTAGTCAAACGTTGCATGATGGTTCGGTTAGTAATTATTTAAACCTGTGAAACTCGCTCAACTTTTTGTTGATGTTTTAAGCATGTTTTTCAGGAAAATAGATGCAAGAACGCGCGGTCATGAAAATGGGCTTTTGTCAAACGCTTCACATGGGAAATTCATTTGGGACTATCTTTTGTAATATGATCCACCTAGTATTGGATCATTAAACTTATGTCATGTTTAAACTAAATTTCATCTTATGTAAGACTTATTTCTCTAATTTATAAATAAAAGTGTTTGCTATTATATTATGGGCTCCAACTTATGTTACCACCATGCTTTCATAAACATTTCCGCTGCGATTCGTTGTCTTGGGGTGTGACATAGGGCACGAGAGAATGAAGAGTAATAATTTCAGCAAGAGCAGCCGGACGGACTACTATAGTGAGTCTAGTGACTACTAGAGTAGGGTTAAGTCAAAAGGTATGGTATATCAGCCTTTCCGAGCGAGCCTCTGGGATCTCCTATAAACCCCCATGATGTGGTAAAGGTACTCCTCAACAGAATGGGATGGTGGAGAGAGTGAATAGAACACTAGTAGATAAGGTCAGGTGTTTATTAGCTAATTTTGGGTTGCCTAAAAAGTTCTGGGTAGAGGCGGTGACAACAACTTACCTTGTCAATAGGTCCCCTTCTAGTGCTATTCGAATAAAGACTCTAATGTAGGTTTGGTCTGATAAGGGTCGAGATTATACAAATCTGAAAGTGTTTGATACCATAGCCTATGCACACACTAAACAAGATAAGTTACAGCCTAGGGCTCAAAAATGTATGTTCATTAGGTATCCAGAAGGTGTAAAGGGGTATAGACTTTAGAGGTTTGGGAATGTCAGTCTAAAGGTTATAGTCAGTAGAAATGTCGTTTTCAAGGAAGACTTATTTTACAAAGATTGTTTGGGTGATGATGGGAAAGACACTGGGAATCAGACTGCAAATAATAATGTCCAGATTGTGGTGGAGTCTGAAATAGTTAGTGAAGAAGGCAATAGTTCACAAGACATTGCTGATGAGAATGTTCCTAGGTATAGCTTGGCAATAGAAAAAAAAACAAGAAGGAACATTATACCTCCTATCAGGTTCAGAAATAGTGATGATATTTCTGCTTATGCATTGGTAACTGCTTAATAAGAGAGCATTTTAGAGCCGTTGTCCTTTTGTTGTAGCAGTTTGTTTAGTAAACAAGGACAAATGGATTGATGGTATGAAAGATGAAATGCAGTCACTAGAAAAGAATGAAACTTCAAAATTGGTGGACAAGCCAAGTGATCAGAAACTGGTGGCTTGTAAGTGGATATTCAAGCTGAAGGAGGGAATTCCTGGTGTTGAGACTCCTAGGTACAAAGCTAGACTAGTAGCTAAGGGGTTTACTCAAAAGGCATGAATTGATTATACATAAATCTTCTCACCATGGTAAAGCACTTTTCTATAAGAGTTATCTTATCTCTCACTATTTCCATGTATCTTGAATTAGAACAATTAGATGTAAGGACAGCATTCTTACATGGTACATTGGAAGAAAGATCTATATGCATCAACCTGAAGGGTTTGAGGTAGAAGGGCAGGTGATAAAGTATGCCGATTAAAGAAGTCACTGTATGGGTTGAAACAATCACCTAGAGTATGGTATAAAAGTTTTGATGACTTTATGTTATCAAGTGGGTTTTCAAGAAGCAGCTTTGACAATTGTGTATACTTCAAAGAATATGACAAAGACAAATTTGTGTATTTTCTCATATATGTAGATGATATGTTTCTTGATTGTTTGGATAGGAGTGAGGTTGAAAATGCAAAGTAGCTTCTAATGAATGAATTTGATATGAAGGAGCGGGGAGAGGCAAGAAAGATCATTGGTATGAAAATTACTAGGGAACAGTGTTGTAAAAATTGCGCCTAGGCGCTGATAAATCGCTAGGCGGGCTTTCAAGGAGTAATTTTGACATAGTCGGTCCAAAAATCGCTAGGCGGTCCAAGTCGAGCTAGGAGGCCTAAATCGGGTCTAGTCTACCGAATTTTTTGGACCTTTTTTATGATTTTTAGCCTAAATCGGGCAAAACACTTTTTTTTAACGACACTTAATCAGTACTTTCCTTTTCAAACCCTAAACTTCACATCACTGCCTCTGCCTGCTTCACATCACGATCGTTGCCTGCTGCTTCACCATCGATCCTTGCCTGCTTCACCATCGATCGTTGCCTGCTTCACCATCGATCGTTTTTCAAACCTAAACCTGCTGCCTACTGTTGCACCTGCTTCACCATCGTTCCAGTGCTTCTAATCGGTAAATTCTGGTTCATCATGCTCAATTTAACTTAAGTTCATGTTTCTAATTTCATTTTTTGACCTAATTTTAGTTCATGAAGTTTGGTTTATTATTTTCAGTTCATGTTCTTGTATAGTTTTTTTGTTCCTGTTTTATGGCATCCATGGAATCAACAGCAGCTAGTCAATGTTTTAAAAGAAAATCAGATGATATTGGATGGGAATATGGGAAGTTGGTGGATGAAAATAATAAAGATAGAGTTCAATGTAAGCTATGTGATAAGTTAATGTCCATAGGAGTTTATAGAGTGAAACAACATATTGCGGGTATAACAGGAAATGTAACGGCTTGTAAAAAAGCAACAAAAGATGATCAATTGAAGGTTAGAAATGCTCTTAATAAGACCAAAAACAAGAAAAAGGTTAAACAAGATAGTGATTCATCTTGAAGAGCCGAGGTGAACATTGGTAATGAAACAATTGAGCTATATGATTGTTTTCGAGAATTGAAGGAACCTCGTCCTTTCGGTCCCATGTATAGATTTTCAAGTTCCCAAGGCGTCAAAGAAAATAGCAAACAAAGTGGTCTTGACAATCATTTTCGAAAAGAACAAATGATAAAAGTAAAAGAATATGTTTGTAAGTGGGCGTATGAATGTGTGATTCCATTTCATACCTATGAAAAGGATAACTTCAAAGTATTAATGAAGGTGATCGGTCAATTTGGACCTCATGCCATGCCTCCTGCTAAATATGAGATGGAAAATTCTTACTTAAAAAAAGAGGTCGAAAAGACTAAAATCGTTTTCAAAAAATATGAGCAAGAAGGTAGATTTATAGGATGCTCTATTATGACCGATGCATAGACCGATAGAACAAGAAGAATCATCATGAATTTGTGTGTCAATTCAAAGTTGGGTACTATATTTTTGTCTTCTACAGAATGTTCGGATGAAGCGCACACAAGTGAAAAAATATTTGAGTATGTGGATAAGTGCAATGAAGAAGTTGGTCCGGAAAATGTAGTTCAAGTTGTAACTGATAATGCATGTAATAATATGGGTGTGTCAAAATTGTTAAAGGATAAAAGACCAACAATCTTTTGGACATCATGTGCAACACATACAATTAATCTCACGCTTAAAGGTAATAATCTTTCATGATTGTTTCTTTGTTTGTTTTTTTAGTTGTCCACTTATATTTATAACTTTTTTTGTAGCTATTGCTGGATTACCAAGGTACAAGAAAACTCTTGATCGAGCAAAAAAACTAACGGTGTTTATTTATTCTCATCACAAAACATTGGCTATGATGAGAAAATATACAAAGAAAAGAAATATTATGAGACCTGGAGTTACAAGATTTGCTTTCGCATTTCTTACTTTACAAAGTATTTTGGAAAAAAAGGTTCAACTTAGGGCTATGTTTACTAGTGAAGAATGGGATAATTGTAGGTTTTCAAAGACAGTGAAAGGGAAAGTTGCTTGTGGAACGGTTATATCTCCCGTATTTTGGAGTCGTGTGACATGTTTGAAAATTTTTGCACCATTAGGCAAGCTCCTCCGAATGGTTGATGCGGATTGGAAGCCGTCAATGGGTTTTATATACGGTGAGCTTCAAAAGGTCAAAAAAGAAATTATCAAGGTTTTGAATGATAATAAAAGTGAATACGAGCCTATTTTGGATAATATATCAAAAAAGTCATCCAAAAGGCTTGATATAAACTTACATATGACAGCCTACATTCTAAACCCATATTATTTTTATAATAATACGGAGGTTCGAGATGATTTAGATGCCAATGATGCGGTAGTTGATTGTATTGGTGTTTTATTTCCCAAAGATTATGACATGAAAAAGCAGATCTTGTCGGTTGAGTTGCCAATCTACAAGCGTAAGCAAGAAAAATTTGACCGTCCAATCGTACTTTAACATGTGAGGTCAATGAAGGCAATTTTGATCTGGGTAATAATAATTATAATAATTAACAATAGTTATGTTTTACATTTCATATTTGTCATTTTAACATAATATGTTTGTATTAACATTGTAGCAAATTGGTGGGAAAATTATGATAGCTCAACTCCAAATTTGAGAAAGATTGCTATAAGGATACTTTCTTTAACAACTAGTTCATTAGGGTGTGAAAGAAATTGGAGCATATTTGAAGGGGTTAGTGACTTTATATGTTAAAAAATTTAATAAATATACGTTGTAACTAAACTTATTATTGAATTTATTATTATTTTAAACAACTTAGTACATACAAAAAATAGAAATAGACTAGAGGCGAGTAAATTGAATGATCTTGTTTTTGTTCAATTTAATGCAAATTTGATGGAGAAAAACAAGAAATGAAAGTTGAGAAATCATGAAGTTCTTGTTGATAAAGATGGTAGTGGGGCTAAAGAATGGATTGTTGATGGCTTAGATGATGAAGAAGTTGAGCCGAGGCTAACTTGGGAGGCGGTTAATGAAGCCGCGGGTGTTGATGAAGTATTGTGTAATCAAACAAGTGCTAGGAAAAGTTTATCGAGAGAACTTATTGATGAAGATTTTGAGTCGGAGGATAGTAGACGAGGAGGATGTAGATGAGGAGGTTGAATACGAGTCGGATGGTGTTCAAATCAATGAACAATATGGACAAGACGATGATGAATTTTGAACCATTTGATCTTTGTGTTGTTTGAACTTATCTAGTAGCATGTTAATGTATGTGTTTTGAACTATTTAATCTTCGAATTTTGAAGTATTTAACCTTTAATTGTTATGTGTATATATATATATATTACATATAAAAGTTCTAATCCGATTAATCCCACATAGGTGTAACATCCCAAAACTCCTAAATATAGGTTAGGACACGTGTCGGCTAAGAAACTGTAGAAGCATGTTTTGTAACTATAGATTAAATTCTATGTATCGGTGTACATGGTTAGTACGTAGGAGGGTGTTCCTGAGTACTTAGCCCGCATACCAGTTTGGTCCTGCGTACTTAGTAAGTATGCAAGGCTTTTGCCTTGCGTGCTTGTCAAGTACGCATGACCAAACCCTGCGTACTTAGACAAGTACGCAGGTAGTGTTCCTTCCCCTATAAATAGAAGACTTGTCTTCATTTGTAGGTGGAACTCTGGAACAAGGTTAAGAGGTGTCTGGGTCGGAAGAGCTCTCCCGACCCCTATACCGTGAGCTTAGATGAGAGATGTGTGTTCCTTCGGTATGTAGTCTGTAATACGGGATGACTTCTATGTTATGGATTACGTTTCGTTTCATTATCTTTTGTCTTTGTTCGTGTTTTCTATGTCTCGTTTCTTTGTTCCCACGCAAATCACAGAACAGATCGTGTTATTTCCACTGCGCGACGAGGCTCCTGGGACCTACAACTGGTATCAGAGCCTCGGTGTTCGTTGATTTGTGTTTTAGTATTTTTTAGAGCAGATCTGAGTTCTTACTTTTTGACCAAAAATCCTTAAATCCGAGTTTGTTATCACTTCATTTGGTGTTTGGAAGGCTAAGGGTTTGTTAGATGATGATTTATAAGCTTTTAGAAGCATCAATTTCTCAGATCCATCACTTTTCGAGCATTCTCCTCAAGATCCGTCAAGAACGCTATTACTTTTTTATAAGTACGCAAATTCAGCTTTTCTGCGTACTTACTAAGTACGCATGGGTTTTGTCCTGCGTACTTACTAAGTACGCAGGAGAAGTTGTCCTGCGTACTTGTTAAGTACGCATGAGTATTTTCCTCTGCGTACTTATCATGTACGTATGGGCACTTTGCGAACTTATCAAATACGCATGAGCACTTGGCTTTGCGTATTTACTAAATACGCATGAGCACCCTTTATGTGCGTATTTGCTAAGTACGCATGGACTAGCGTCTGGGATTAAAAAAAAAGTTTTTTGGCGGGAAAACTGTTTTTGGCCAAAATTTTGTGTGATCATTTGTACGCGTGTTTTGGCCCATTCTTGAGAAGATAGTAATTTTGGTTTTTCCGGACCAGAATTTGTATACGATGTGGCTTGGCAAAACACGAACGAGATTTTTGTTGGATGATACCACTTGTCATACATTGTTTAAGGGTCCATACCTGAAAATGTAGGCTACGAGTATCCGGGATTCATATTTAATAGGGTATGAATGCTGAACCAATGGGAGCAATTGGGTCGTCATCGGCTAAAGGTCTCGTTCTATTTGTGAAGATGTGGCTGCTTTGGGTCTTTTGGAAAGAGAATCATCTTGTTTAGGTATTCAAACCTGAATATGTAGGCTACGAGTATCCATGATACTTCTTTAATAGGGGATGAATACTGGAACAACTTGAACACAAGGATTTGCTGTTTTGGATCTTTGCAAAGGAATAAAAGAATAAAATCCTGGAGTTGGCTAGTTGTGCTTGTTGAGGATTTGAGTGAAGTGATGATGAAGCTGGTCATAGTTTACAGAGAAATGAGGGGGATAAAATCTAGTATTCATGATACATTAAAGAGGTGGTGGAAAAGCCGTTGGTACTTCCTATATATATACCTCTTTGACGTAACATGGATCTCAACCGTGATTTCTCGTGTAAACTATATTTTTTGTGTTTGATTATCTCATGTGTTTTCAAGATGAAGCTGGATATTCGTTGGATTATTAGTTGAAGATGGAACCTTTTATCATTGGCCGATGGGATAGGAAACATACCCTTGTTTCTGGTCTAGTCAGATAGAGCTTAAACTGAAAGGGGATATTGGAAATGAACATCTTTGGGAATTTGGTTGACTCGTGAAGATACAGGATAGAGTTGGACACATCTGGTTGAAGACTTAAGTTTATCTTACTGGAATTCCTATGGGAGCTGATTAGGTTGATGCAGGTTATTGGAAACTCAAACTTTCTATCATATGCCAGCTGATTTGGAGTTGTCTTAGTCTACTATTGTTACCTGGTTAGGAAAACATTGTCAGACTCAGAGTCCTAAGTCAGGGTGGAAGTTGCTACTGCTGAGAGGATGAACTACAATGAGTTGTGTTGGGTTAGTTGGTTCTTATTGAAGCACTTGGTTTGGTCTACAATGAAAGCTACAGTTATGAGGGAGTCGGGTTTGTTATCACTCGGCAACTGAAGACTGAAGTTTGAAGATTTGAAGATCTCAAGTGGAATGCCAGAAGATCAAGTCTCGCCAGAAGACACGTGATGTCATTAGTTTAGAGGGAGTCTGTTAGGACATTCTTTGTAAACTGATGTATATCAGTGTTAGAGATAGATAGAATTTGATGCTATAGTTAAGAGGGAGTTTGTAGAAGCATGTTTTGTAACTATAGATTAAATTCTATGTATCGGTGTACGTGGCTAGTACGTAGGAGGGTGTTCCCGATTACTTAGCCTGCACACCAGTTTGGTCCTGCGTACTTAGTAAGTACGCAGGGCTTTTGCCTTGCGTACTTGTCAAGTACGCATGACCAAACCCTGCGTACTTAGACAAGTACGCAGGTAGTGTTCCTTCCCCTATAAATAGAAGACTTGTCTTCATTTGTAGGTGGAACTCTGGAACAAGGTTGAGAGGTGTCCGGGTCGGGAAGAGCTCTCCCGACCCCTGGACCGTGAGCTTAGATGAGAGATGTGTGTTCCTTCGGTATATAGTCTGTAATACGGGATGACTTCTATGTTATGGATTACGTTTCGTTTCATTATCTTTTGTCTTTGTTCGTGTTTTCTATGTCTCGTTTCTTTGTTCCCACACAAATCACAGAACAGATCATGTTATTTCCACTGCGCGACGAGGCTCCCGGGACCTACAGAAACGCGACGCTAGAACGTAACCGGACGTGAAAATGGGAAGACTATTCACCCGGAAATAGCCCAAAACTTCGCATAAGCATATATGAATGTGTAGGGGTATAGACTAAATGACAGTAATAAAAATATAGTAAACATACGGGAGAACTTCCAACTAGTATGTAGTTATCTGACAAACGGAATGTTCTGTCTAAGAAAATAGTGGTGTATAAATCTCTCTTAGACCCGTCACTCTTGACTGGGAACATCTCTGTTGGAGGTACTACTCTGGAAGGACAATCACCCCAGTTTACAATATATGATAAGTATGAATAAGGAAGGCTTAATTGTAAATAAAGGAATATCTGTAATGTATTATAGGGGTGATAAATGATCATGCTATATGTGACAATATATGATAAGTATGAACAAGAGATCATGCTATGTGTGCAATATGTGATAAATAGGAATATGTGAATGCATGATAAATGATCATGCTATATGTGTAAATATGAATGTATGTTGGAAATGAGTCTAAGTCTTAAAATAGAATAACGGAGTACTCATGAAGTGTTAAAGGGGTTGTGGATACGTCGTTAGTACTTCCTATATATAAACCTCTTTAGTGCATTATGGGGAAACCGATAGGAATTTTTAAAGTGAGGACTGGTTGGGAATACATTGGAAGGCTATGAGTATATGATACTCAAGGTCCCAATGAAAAGAGATGTCCACCCTACGGGGCGGGTCTCAATAAGAAATGAATGAATGAAATGAAATGTCCAGCCTACGGGGCGGATCTAAAATGAAAAACTCTGACCGGAGGTACGTTCGAATATGGTCGCGAGGGGGTTGGCACACCCATTAAAATATACGAATGACGTGACCGGAGGTACGTTCAGAGATGGTCACGGGGGCTCCGAGAGCCTGGGAAACTTGAACAATAATAAGAACCTAAAGGGTTCATAATAAAATAAACGATGCAGTGTACTTATTTAGCATAAGCTAATCTAAAAACGTTTTTCAAACACAGCATGTTAAGAGCATATGGAATGATCGTCAAAAGAGTTATGCCGATAAGCGTCGTAAGCCAATAGAATTTCAAGTAGGGGATATGGTCTTGTTAAAAGTCTCACCTTGGAAGGGTTTCATTCGTTTTGGGAAACGGGGCAAACTGAATCCTCGTTATGTTGGACCATTCAAGATAGTGAAGAGAATTGACTCAGTAGCGTATCAACTGGACCTACCTGAAGGACTTAGTGGTGTACACAACGTCTTCCACTTCTCAAACTTGAAGAAATGTCTAGTAGACTAGTCACTCGTGGTTCCTCTTGATGAACTACACATCGATGAACAGTTGCGTTTCATCGAAGAACCTATGGAAATCATGGATAGGGAAGTTAAAACGCTAAAACGCATGAGAATCCCTATTGTCAGAGTTCGTTGGAACTCGAAACGCGGACCGGAATTCACGTGGGAGCGTGAGCGTGAGGATCAGATGATGCGCAAGTATCCTCATCTATTCAAGCATTCCACGTCAAACTCTTAAGGTACTATTTTAATTTTCGGGGACGAAAATTCTTTCAACTAGGGGATGATGTGACATCCGGAAAATTTTATTTTATTTTAATTTTCGGGACGAAAATTCTTTCAACTAGGGGATGATGTGACAATCCGACTCTTCAAGTTAACTTCGTTAGCAATTCCGTTAAATATTCTGTTAAAATCCTAACCCAGTTAAACCAAATCTTAAACCCCAGGGGCTATTTCTGTCAAGAGTTAATCTTAAACTGCAGGGACTGATTGTGCATTTAACATAAATTCAATCTGTTGACTCCCGAAATTGAAAATCAAGTGGGTTTTTGTTCATGTTGACTTCCAAAAGTCAAAATCGTGACATTGATTCAAAATCCAAATCTCTTAATCGATTTCTGTTTGATTTCGTAACCGTTTTGCACATTCACGTCATTAATCGACCATCATTGAGCATTAACATCCCCATTATACGCGAATTAATCCTAGTTATGGGTATTAATCTCATAACCGTCGAAATCTTTGCCATATACCACCGAATTCATCAAATTCGTATACCCATTTCACGCATTGAGCCTCTGCACTTGATAGACGATCCCCACTGGAGCTTCTGCATGCGTTGAATTGATCGGAGAAACTTTCACACTCGCCGGAGATTGAACCCGTTAGCGCCGGTAACCAAACTAGTCGGGAACCATCAATTCGGATCGTAATCCAGTAACTTTTTGCGTCCTTAGCTTCGTTTCAGCATGTAGATCGTAAGCCCTAACCCAATTGGGGTTTATATCATCTAGTCGGTGATAAACCAATTCTAGGGTTCATCACATTTGGGGTTTAATCGATTACCAGGCTAGACTCAATCTCAATTCAATTAATTGATATAGGTAGCTTCGCAATTCTATGTTTATTAAAAACCCCATGGTAATTTTATCAAACAACATTGAATCGGTCATGATATTAATCTAGGGTTTGTTCTTAAAATCGATTTGGGGGTTTCAATTCTAAACTCAATCTTAATCAAATTAAACCACATGGTTGGATTCGAATGGCGTGTTTAGTAAAAGCCCCATGTTTTCGTTGAGTTTTTACATTCACTTTGATTAATTCGATTATGTGTTCTTGCCTAGGGTTTTCGTTTGCTAAAACAGAAATTAAATAGAGTTAAACCCGATAATTTTTCAATTAAATCTACCCACAGGTTCGCCATTCCTTGTTTTACAAAACCCCTACGCTTCCTTGTTAAATCACGATCGAATTCGTGGGTTTTGGGTCTTGTCCGATCACGAATGTGAATGGGAGAGGGACTCACTGGAACATCTGATTAAAACCATTCGGGTCCGGGTCTTGTTGCGATAACCCTAGTGGGTGGGACTGGTTAGGTTAGTGTGCTTGTGTGGGAGAGACCCGGGTTCGAGTCTCTCCACACAGTTTTATTTTTAAAACATTTTCTAGCCTATATTTTTATATGTAATCTAATCCCTATATTATTATAATATTATGCTAATATGTTTAAACCGGAAAAACTACACGTGGACTCGGAATTGACTTTATTGTTACATATTTCATATTTTTATAATATATATATATATATATATTATTTAACCTTTAACTCCGAATAAAATAATATAAACTATATTATTTTTCAAACTGTAACTCCTATTAAAATAATATATTTATATATAGTATTTTTGACATGTTTCTCGGTATTGTGAAACATTTTAAATTTATAAATAATAAAATTATTTATATCGTCTAATCGTAATCATTTTCTCGAACAAAAATAATACGTTATTATTTTTATCACTTCAATAGTATCGTAGTAGGTATGCGAGTTTAAAAATAATATAATAATATTATTTTTTCTAAATCATTACTTAATGTCGAAGATGATTGAAAATATTTATTTATTTATTGTAATTATCGTTTTTGTCGCGTATCATAACCACTCTAATTATTTATCCTAGAAATCCGTATTCCCGTAGACACGTTCGTTTACTCATGGTCATTAGAACGTTTCTCATTCCGTGTCATCGTCACAATTCTCATTTTATCCCTAATAATTATGTTGTAATTCTAGGGCATTCGTGAGACGTGTCGGGCTAACGCTTGAGATTTCAATCTCATACTTGTGTGATTACTTCCTACGCAATCAAGTAAGTTTTCACGACCCATTTTTACTGTTTTAACTTGTAAGGCCCCATTCCCAGGTAACCTCACTTGTTGGATTTACTCATAAACATAGTCATAAATACCGAGCTTAAATTTAAAACATTCGAATTCAATCATTACATAACGTGACATAACATGACGTAACAACGGAAGTCTTAACAATTAAATACATAACATTGTCTTAACATATATAAAAATGGGATGTCAGTCTTGTGTCGGGTAACCCTCACGCCATCGCACGACCCTTCCTTCCTTTACCAGAAATGTATACTAAAAGTCAGCTAACGCTGGTGAATTCTAGTTTAAAGACAATCACACATAATATTTATCTTATCATGAGTATTATATATATATATATATATATAATATACTTAACATTCGAGCTTTTACATATTCTTTGCTTTACTGTTCTCACATAACATTCATATTGAGTATATACATATGTACATACATACTTACTTGGGGAGAACATTCATTTCGCCATAAACTTAAGGGTGATCAACCCATCATACTTATCGCGAATATCACAAAGACATCGCAGTGAGAACTACCGTCGTAGCCCTTTTCATTAACCGTCCGGCTCTAGAAAACCGTCCGTCGAAACATAAATCCGTCCGGCAACCTTTGTCCGTCCGCTCTTAAACCATCCTACCGTCGTAGTCCGTCCTTTTGTCCGTCTGCCCTAGGGCATCCGTTTCCCAGGCGACCATTATGTATGCAACCGTTCTACTTTAGTTAAGGCATTTTCTTCGACCGTCCATTAGTGCCTTTTTATACGTCCTAGCTTGCGAAGGAACCTTTTTGTCCCGGTTGTAAAATAGTCACGTGGTCGTCCGTCTACCAAAGTAGCCGTTGTCATAGAAGGGTTCATAACGTTTACATACATTCATAACATGCAATATATATAATATAAAGCAAGATTTCATTCATTTACGTTATGTCCTTTCATTCATTCTTTATAATCATACGTTTCATTCTTTGTTCATAATTCATTTTCATATATAAGTAAATTTATATATATTGTTTTCCTCAGGTAGTGTCAAGACTGGAGCTTGAGTTAATCGTGTCTTAAGTTCCTCAAACACATTGTTTTGGGTTGGACCCCATTCGTACTTTACTTCCTTACGTGTTAGCTTTGTCAGCGGCGAGGCTATTCTCGAGAAATCCTGAATGAATCTCCGATAGTATCCTGCCAATCCTAGAAAACTTCGTATCTCTGTTGGCGTTTTCGGGATGTTCCAACCTTTTACGGTTTCGATCTTTGTAGGATCCACCATAATGCCGTTTGGGTTTATGACATGACCTAGGAATTGGACTTCCCTAAGCCAGAACGCGCATTTGGAGAATTTTGCGTACAACTTTTCCTGCTTTAGCACATCCAGAACCTCTCTTAGGTGACAGTGGTGATCACCCTCGCTTTTCGAATATACGAGTATGCCATCTATAAAAACTATCACCGATCGATCCAACATTGGTCGACATACTCTATTCATCAAATCCATGAACGCTGCTGGTGCGTTGGTCAATCCGAAGGACATCCTGAGAAACTCATAATGCCCATAACGCGTGCGAAACGCCGTATTTGATACGTCTTCTTCTCTTACTTTCAACTAATGGTAACCCGACCTAAGATCGATCTTTGAGAACCAACTCGCACCTTGCAGTTGATCAAAAAGGTCGTCTATTCTTGGCAGTGGGTATTTGTTCTTTACTGTCCTCTTGTTCAACTCGTCGTAGTCAATGCACATGCGTATGCTGCCGTCCTTCTTCTTTACAAATAGTACCGGAGCGCCCCACGGTGAGATGCTCGGTCTAATAAATCCTTTTTCTGTTAGTTCCTCTAGTTGAGACATCAATTCTTTCATTTCTGACGGAGCCAATCGGTAGGGGGCTTTGGCAACGGGCTCAGCTCCTGGCAGTAAGTAAATCTGAAATTCTATTTCCCGATCGGGTAGTAACCCAGGTAGATCCTCAGGGAATACTTCCGGAAAGTTTCACACCACGGGTACATTCTTGAGTTCATTCATTTTCATTCTATCATCAATAACATATGCCAGATAAGCTTCGCAACCGCGCCTCATGTAACTTTCGGCCTTGATCATCGAGATGACGTTTGGCACCGTGCAATTCCAATCCCTATAAACCGTAATTGGACTGCCGCTAGGAGCTTTGAGGTGTATCCTCTTACGTTTACATATGATTTGAGCTTCGTTGGCAGCTAGCCAATCCATACCCAATACTATATCGAATCCTCCTAAGGTGAGAAGGAATAATCTAGAAGGGAACTTATGACCCTCTATTTCTATGATGCAATCCTCTGTTACTTGAAATACTTTCGAATTTTTACCAACGGCAGTTTGTACGCTAAAGGCCTTTAATATGGTGTTGATAGTGCAACCTAGTTTACGACTAAATGCATTGGATATAAAACTTTTACTAGCACCAGAGTCAAATAAAATAGCAGCATGTTCGTTATTAACTAGGAACGTACCTGACACAACATCAGGGTTTCCCCTTGCTTCCTCCTCTGTCAGGGCGTAGGCTCGAGTCATAGCCTGCGGTTGTTCCTTTTCAGCTTCCTTTTCCTTTCCCGAACCGGATTGTCTGGTTTTCCTGCAATCCCTAGTCTGGTGTCCATATCTTCCACAACTTTGGCACTAGACGTCCTTCAAACAATATCGGGAGTAGTGCCCCGGCCTCCCGCACCTATAACACATGGTGGTGCCGATTCGACACTCGCCAAGATGTTGCCTTCCACATTTCTTGCATGTTTCGTATTCATCCGACCTTGGTTTCTTAATTTCAGTTGCTACATTCCCTTTTCCGGTGCCTCTAGACGGGTTCTCCCACTTTCTCTTTTGTGTCTCAGGTGTCGGGTCCTCATTGGCATAATCGTCATAGACGATTCCAGACAGGTTGACTACCGACTAGAAGGTCGATGGTAGATTAGCTTTTACATGAACACGGACCCTTTGAGGTAGGCCCTTTACATAGTACTTAATCATTCGTTCTTCTGTCTCCACCAGGTGGGGTACCAGTTGGGCTAACTCATTGAATCTTGAGGTATACTGGCGATGAGTCTTGTTGCCAGCCTTGAAGTTTAGGAACTCGTTCTCCACACGATCAATCTCGTTCTGTGGGCAGAACTTTTGGATTATCAGCTTCTTCAGATCTTCTCATGTCATTCTAGCAAGAGCGTTTGGCGACTTTGTCCTCTGAATTTTCCTCCACCAACTTAGTGCCTCATTGGTGAAAGAATGGGCAACATACTTAACAGCCTGGTCCGGTCGACACTCGCTGATGTTGACTGCAGCATTCATCCTCTCAATCCATTTGAACGTAGCCACTAAATCCTTGTTCCCATCGAACAAGGGTGGGTCTCCATTCTTGAAACCTTTATAGGTACACCCACGATTGCTTGATCTCACCTTCACTTCATCCCCATCACTGTCACACACTTTCTCTTCATGGTCTCCTTCATCCTCCTCTCTACTTTTCTTTAGTGCCTCGGATAGTAGATCAGGCAATACTTTCTTCAGAGTGAGTACGACTTCACGGGCAATAGCATCCCTAACCTCTGGTTCTAACTGTAAAGGCCCTTGATTGTCGTCCCTAGTTGGGGTCTCCTCTGTTTCGTGCACACTCTCAGTGTGTTCTGCGTGCACACTCTCTTCCTCTTCATGTCTTTGATTCAATGGAGGTCTACCGACTCGGCCATTACGACCGCCTCGGCGTCCTGTTCTTCCTCCACCAGCCATAGTTCCTAGTTTCCTGATAGTTATAAAGGGAATACATCAATGCCATTCCTTCAGATCATAGTTTAGAACAGTACGAGCAAGGTAAATTTTTAATTAAAGTGACCGGTTTGTGATTACTAATTTACATTGCTTTTTGGGTTAAAAACTCTTCAAATCGGTAGTGACATTGACATCTATTTGTTCTAAGTTAAGGTATCTATTCTTATCCAAGTGTATTAACTCTAGTACTTACTTACCGTGCTGGTGTTGGCGTTGGTTACCCATACTGACATCCGTGCGTTGGTCCCATAATCAGTTTGAGTCCAAACATTTAGGGATGTCTGAATCTCTCAAACTATTGCTCTGATACCAACTTGTAAGGCCCCATTCCCGGGTAACCTCACTTGTTAGATTTACTCATAAACATAGTCATAAATACTGAGCTTAAATTTAAAACATTCGAATTCAATCATTACATAACGTAACATAACGTGACATAACATGACATAACAGCGGAAGTCTTAACAATTAAATACATAACATTGTCTTAACATATATAAAAGTGGGATGTCAGTCTTGTGTCGGGTAACCCTCACGCCATCGCACGACCCTTCCTTCCTTTACCTGAAATGTATACTAAAAGTCAGCTAACGCTGGTGAGTTCTAGTTTAAAGACAATCATACATAATAATTATCTTATCATGAGTATTATATATATATATATATAATATACTTAACATTCGAGCTTTTACATATTCTTTGCTTTACTGTTCTCACATAACATTCATATTGAGTATATACATATGTACATACATACTTACTTGGGGAGAACATTCATTTGGCCATAAACTTAAGGGTGATCAACCCATCATACTTGTCGCGAATGTCACAAAGACATCGCAGTGAGAACTACCGTCGTAGCCCTTTACATTAACCGTCAGGCTCTAGAAAACCGTCCGGCAACCTTTGTCTGTCCGCTCTTAAACCGTCCTACCGTCGTAGTCCGTCCTTTTGTCCGTTTGCCCTAGGGCATCCGTTTCCTAGGCGACCATTATGTATGCAACCGTTCTACTTTAGTTAAGGCATTTGCTTCGACCGTCCATTAGTGCCTTTTTATACGTCCTAGCTTGTGAAGGAACGTTTTTGTCCCGGTTGCAAAATAGTCACATGGTTGTCCGTCTACCGAAGTTTCCGTTGTCATAGAAGGGTTTATAACGTTTACATACATTCATAACATGCAATATATATAATATAAAGCAAGATTTCATTCATTTACGTTATGTCCTTTCATTCATTCTTGATAATCATACGTTTCATTCTTTGTTCATAATTCATTTTCATATATAAGTATATATATATATATATATATATATATATATATATATATATATTTGTATACCACGTATGATCACATTGACATTCATAGCATTTATTCATTTAATGTATTCACTTCAGCCCCCAAAACATTTAAAATGATTTGCACATAACATAGAAGGGGGCACATAGAACTCACCTGATAAGCTAGTCTTGGTTGTCCTAAACAAAGGTCCAACAATGTCACGTACGATCTGAATTAGGTAGTTAAATACACATTAGACCCAATCCCGACTCTAACGGTTTAATCATTCTAAACATACTGACTTTACTTACTGGTCTGTTGCATGCGCACTTAGTAAGTGCGCAGGGCCTTGCTCATGCGTACTTGACCAATACATAGAACATTCTTCTTGCGTACTTGATAAGTACGCAGGATCTTCCTCATGCGTACTTGGTAAGTACGCAGGATCTTCCTCCTGCGTACTTGGTAAGTACGCAGGACGTCCTCATTGCGTACTTGATAAGTACGCAATACCTGTTTCCTGGACAAAAATCCGAAATCCTTGCATGCTAACCCGATCCTGCCAATCTTACAATTTTCTTTGATCAAAACGTGCGGTTTTCATTATAGATGTTAGTTCTAAGCTTATTATCAGGTTTCATCCATAAAAATGTCTCCTATTTAGCTAAAACCCGAGAAACCCCAAAAGAAAGAAAAACTCAGTTTATGGTCGAATCGTTACCTGGATTGTGATTCTGATTCGGAGGTTTTGCTCACGTAACGTGCTCCTTCAATTTCGGGTCGATATGTCAACTTTCTCTCTCTAGACCCGAGCTCTCCTTTCTCTCTCTAGATTGCAAGTGTTGGTGAAAAATGAGAGTCTAAGCCTGCCTCGACCCTTATATACCTTAGCTTCCCTCGGCCCGTTGGAGCCGAGCCCAAGCCCATCCATTTTTCTTTTGTTTTATGACGATTAAATCTCTATCGCTTTATTATTTACTTATTTACTATTTTTAGGATGTTACATAACTTGGGGGAGAAAACATGTCACAACTATTTTTGAGATTATTATAATTCATGTGTTATCAATGTTAAAGCTAAGCGTAAAACGCTATCACTGAAAGTCCTCAACACACATCGAACCGTTAATATGGATCTTGGCGAGGTAATGTTTAGTAGTACTACTGGGCTTGATAAATCCCACCCGCGTTAGTCGCGCTAACTCGATTTGAGGTCGAACGGGTGAAATGTTAGCCTACTGACATCGCCAGTGTTGATAGACGTGGCAGGAGGCAAATAAACAAACAGTCGGCTTCAGTTGCGAGCGCTTAAGTTAAACATGAAACGTAGGTTAGCTACCTATAGATACATAGTGAATGTACACTAATCTGGTAAACGTTTATTTATATATTGAAACTTGTGAACTCACCAACCTCGTGTTGACATCTTTTCTTACAGGTTTTCTCCGGTCGCTAAGATAAGGCACAAGTGCACATATAGGACATGCATGGAGTCCTACTTTTGAATTATGTTTTAATATTACATTTGGATTGTTTTCATTTATCTTTGAAATGGAATTTTTGTGCGCATTTGTTTTGAGCATTTACTTTCTTTATTCGCTTCCGCATTTACTCTGATTGATATGATATTTTCACTTGAGTCCCATATAGAGTCGTTCAATGTAACTAATGACTGAGATCCTGGTTTGTCACTTCCCAAACGGTAAAACTCCGTTAGTTAAAATTGGGGGTGTGACAGAAGAATCCCTATGTTACATCATGTAATATTTTATGTAAAAACAATATTTATAATAAAATACACATGTGTCACTTTAGTGACAAGGTTTTGAAAAATCTGGGACCGTTTTCCGCAATAAACTCTGATAAATTAATATAGTAAAAGTAGGGTGTTTCAATAGGCCCCGATTAATCCCGCCTAGGCCTAGGCCCTACCCCACCGCCCGACTAGCGCCTAGCGATTTTTACAACACTACTAGGGAAAGAGAGTTGAAGAAACTGAAATTGTCTCAAGGTTCATACATTACAAAGACAATGAACAATTATTCTATGAGTATGAGTAAAGCAGTAAGACTCCTATGGTTGTTCATTTTAAATTGACAAACAATCCCTCTCCAAAGACAGAAACAGAAATAGCCTATATGGAGAAGATATACCTAATTATGCCAATGTAGTTGGGATTTTGATGTATATGATGGTCTGTACTAGACCTGATATTGGGAATGATGTGAGTGTGGTCAACAAGTATCTAGCAAACCTAAGGAATCCTCATTAGGAGGCTGTGAAGTGGTTACTCAGGTATTTGAGTGGTACTAGAATATATGGGCTTAATTTTGGTAAAATCTTTGAGCTTGAAAGAAAAATGATCAAGGGGTTTGTAGATGTGGATTTTGCCAAAGACTTGGATAGGGGCAGGTCTGTTACCGGGTATGTGTTCCAGGTGTTAGGGAACATTGTTAGTTGGAAATCTCAGCTGTAGCATGTAGTGGCTTTAAGTACTATAGATTCAGAGTTCATTGCTTTGACTAAGGCTGTAAAGGAAGCTATTTGGTTGAAGGGATTTGTGGCTGAAATTGGAGTAAAACTGGGTGATTTGTTGATGTTTTGTGACAATCAAGGGGTTGTGAATTAATCCTAGAATTAGTATGTATCATTAAAGAACCAAACATATCAATGTTAAGCTTCATTTCATAGGAAATGTGATCAATTCCAAAGATGTGAAGGTTGAGGAAATTGATACATTGAACAATCCTGCAGACATGCTTACCAAGGTTGTTCTTGGTCCCAAGTTCATGTTTTGTGTGAATGAATTGGGTATTGGCTGAGATTTGGTGAAGTAGATTTGGCTTAAAGGTGCAGATTGTGGGTATTAAGTCAAAGGCAACAGTTTAATAGTCAAAATAGTATTTTTGGTGAGTTTCAGCAAATTGGTAAAGTTGAAGGGTTGCTTATGGCTATTTCTGTGTTAGCTTGATTCTCCAGGGGCTGAACTTGTTAAATTGAAACTTAGTTTGTTAATCCTTGTTAATAAACCGATTTGGGGATATAAGCTAGTTAGTTGTTTCTTTGCATAGTTGGCTTTTTAATTCATTCTTGTAATTCTTTGTTCTTGTAAATCGTTTGGTGGAGTAATAGAAATAGTTTGGTGTTCTTGATCGAATGATTCTTCTTTTGATGTTGATTTTATAACAAAACATATAATTATTTAGGGATAATCGAGTTATAAACATAAAAGGGATAACGTTAATCTTTAGTCTTTTCTAAAGAACTTGTGTTACGTAGTATTGAATTATGATAGATCATCTCGTTTGCCACTTTGAATAATGAATCTTTTGAAGAGACAGGTTTAATTTCATATCTCTATCTATACTATATAATAAATAAAGGTTTTTCATGTCACATGTCACCTTCATATTTATTCTCATCATTTTTTTCTCGCCTCTCTCTCTTATTAAATACACTTCTATCTTTTAATAATAATATATTTTTAAAGAAATACTAATCTATATATTATATTAATAAATAAATCAACTGACATATTTTTACGAGTGTATGTGTTAACAGATTATATTGTATTCCACGGGTTTGTTCAACCCGTGTAAAACACGAGTTTTTAAAAAATATTTTTTTATTACTTAATATATAATATTATATTTATTCAACCGGTGTAATACACGGGTTTTTAACCTAGTACTATATAATAAATAAAGGTTTTCTATGCCACGTGTCGTTTCCACATTCATTCTCATCACTTTTTTCCCGCTTCTCTCTCCTATTAATTACACCACTATCCAAAAATAATAATATATTTTTAAAGAAAATATTAATCTTTATATTATAAATCTACTAACATATTTTGACAAGTGTATGTATTAACAGATTATATTTTATTTAACGGGTTATTCAACCTGTGTAAAACACGAGTTAAAAAAAATTATTACTGAATATATAATATTATATTTATTTAACCCATGTACTACACGGGATTTTAACCTAGTAAAATCTATACTATATAATAAATAAAAGTTTCTTCATGTCACGTGTCGCCTCCATATTCATCCTCACCATTTTTCCCGCCTCTCTCTCTTATTTAATGCATTTATATCTTTTACTAATAATATATATTTAAAGAAAAATACTAATTATACTAATAAAAACATTTATTTTAAATTATCTCTTACTATAAGAAATTTTGAAATTTAATTATGTAACTTCTATTTCCAATCAAATAGTAATTAACGTATTTTCAAAACTCAATTATATATTAATTTTTACATATTTTGAATTTGTTTCTATCTTAAGTATATGTAATATATTTTTACAGTTGTAAAATATATATATAAAGATTTAAAAAATTTATGTATTGATATTTTTCACCCCGCGTAGACACGAGATTTAAAGTAGTGAAAATAATTAATAAAAGCAAAGGGATATCATCAATTAACAAAGGAAAGTTGAAATTATATATTGATCTTTCCCTTGCGATCGAATTTCCCCTGGCCAACCTTTTGATATATGCAAAGGTCTCAATATATCAAGTGTTATTCCATTTAAGTAATTTATAAATACCCAAACATTAAAATTCTTATTTGTATTTTCATATCCTTATTGTAATAAACGATTTCAAAAAATGGTATGTGTTATTATCATAATTTTTCTCATTAATTTTTTTTTAATTTTCTCTATTTTAAGTAAGGTTAAATTTTAAAATCTAATTATGTTAATTTTTTTTTCAGAAAAAATAAAATAAAATTTGAATTATAACTATTACTTAATTAAGAAAAAAAATTATTTATTATTTTTTCATTTTTCTGTTAAATAATTCAATATAATACATGAGTATATAACCTGGTTACTTATATATAATCATAAATATTTAAGTTTATGGCCAGAGACATTCAATTAATAATTTACAACATGAGGTATATCAAGTAGTTTTATATATCTTGAAATATAAAAAGTTTGTGTTGAAGTTTCTCAATGGGACATCAGCTATTAAAACTTTGAAACGTTGTGGTAAAAAATCTTGATAAAGTACATGTTTATTTAACTTGCAAGTGTTGAAATTTGATAAATTTTATTTTAAGTTGATAGAAAAAACATATCATTTTTACTAAAACATATTTTAAGAGTTAAGAGTCTCTATCAACTGAACTAGTCTCATATTGACTATGATATTTTATTAAAGGGACAAATTCATACAAATATGACAAACTTTTCAAATTATTCTAATTAAGTAACTAAAACTGTTTTTGTCTTGATTTAGTCACTTAACTTAACAGGTTTCTATGCTGACGTGACATTTGTTTTTTCTCAATATTTTTAAGAAACTAGCGTGGAATATATATATATATATATATATATATATATAGGGTTAGGTTATAGTAAAAAAAGTTTTAAAAATAAGAAGGGTAAGAAGGATTCTAAGCTTGACATGTGTCATTTTATTGTTTTTAAAGGGAGGGCATAATGGTCAATATGTAATATACCAGGTCAATGTGTAATACACCAGGTCAATGTGTAATACAAGGTCTGATATTACACAATGATCAGACCTGCTATTACACAATGAACTGATATTACACAATGAGCAATATTACACAATGACCTGGCATATTTGAGCGAATTACACAATAAAATGGAAAACGTAAAACACAATGATGAAAAATATTTGACACAATGAACTTATATTACACAATGACCTGACTAATTACACATTGAATTTGTATTACATAATGACTTGACTAAGTACAAAATAAACTTGTATTACACAATGACCAGACGTGGTATTACACAATGAACTTGTATTACACAATGAACTTGTATTTCATGATAAACTTGTATTACACAATGACCTTAGTAATTACACAATGAGCTGGAAAATGTAAAACACAATGAACTTGTATTACACATTGAACTTGTATTACACAATGAACTTGTATTACACAATGAACTTGTATTACACAATGACCTGACTAATTACACAATGACTAGATATTACATAATGACCAAACGTGGTATTACACAATGAACTTGTATTACACAATGAGCTGATAAACGTAAAACACAATGATAAATACATATAACACAATGAACTTGTATTACACATTGAACTTGTATTACACAATGAACTTGTAATACACAATGACCAGACGTGGTATTACACAATGAACTTGTATTACATGATGACCTGACTAATTACACAATGAGCTGAAAAACGTAAAAATAATGATAAATACATATAACACAATGAACTTGTATTACACATTGAACTTGTATTACACAGTGAACTTATATTACACAATGAACTTGTATTATACAATGATCTGACTAATTACACAATGACCAGACGTGGTATTACACAATGAACTTATATTACACGATGAACTTGTATTACACAATGACCTGACTAATTATACAATGAGCTAAAAAACGTAAAACACAATGAAAAATACATATAACACAATGAACTTGTATTACACATTGAACTTGTACTACACAATGAACTTGTATTACACAATGAACTTGTATTACACGATGAACTTGTATTACACATTGATCTGACTAATTACATAATGAGCTGAAAACGTAAAACACAATGATAAATACATATAACACAATGAACTTGTATTACACATTGAACTTGTATTACACAATGAACTTGTATTACACGATGAACTTGTTTTACACAATGACCTAACTAATTACACAATGAGCTGAAAAACGTAAAACACAATGATAAATACATATAACACAATGAACTTGTATTACACATTGAACTTGTACTACACAATGAACTTGTATTACACAATGAACTTGTATTACACAATGACCTGACTAATTACACAATAAGTTAAAAAATGTAAAACACAATGATAAATACATATAAAACAATGAACTTGTATTACACATTGAACTTGTATTAAACAACGAACTTGTATTACACAATGAGCTAGAAAACGTAATTTGTTTCTTTGTTGTTTATAACGACACTATACTCGTTTTAAAGATAAAAAAACATTCGTTTTTAGGGTGTAATTTTTTTTTGAAAAAAGTAATGTCGTATGTAAAAGTTATGAACGTTTAAAAATGAGGGGGGAACTTGATAAAAAGTTAACAAAATTGGCCAAGACAAAAATACCCTTCCAACAACTTTTTCTCCTATAATTTAATCTCAACCATTAAATATTTTCTACAATTTGATCTAATGGCTTTATATCCTTCTCACCCTTTTTAGAATAAGAATCCTTTTTATCTGAACCTAATCCTATATATATATATAGGATTAGGTTTAGGTAAAAAGTATTTTAATTGTAAGAATGGTGAGAAGGATTTAGTGTCATTAGATCAAATTGTAGAAAATATTTAATGGTTGAGATCAAATTGTAGCAGAAAAAGTTGTTGGAAGGGTATTTTAGTCTTGGCCACTTTTGTTGACTTTTATCAAATTCCCCTCTCATTTTTAAAGGTTCATAACTTTTACATATGACATTATTTTTTGAAAAAAAGTTACACCATTAAAACGAGCGTTTTTTATCTTTAAAACGAGTATAGTGTCGTTATAAACAAAAAAGAAATTTTTTTTACGTTTTCCAGCTCATTGTTTAATTAGTCAGGTTAATGTGTAATACAAGTTCATTGTGTAATACAAGTTCAATGTGTAATACAAGTTCAATGTGTAATACAAGTTCATTGTGTAATACCACGTCTGGTCATTGTGTAATACAAGTTCATTGTGTTATATGTATTTATCATTGTGTTATATGTATTTATCATTGTGTTTTACGTTTTCCAGCGCATTGTGTAGTTAGTCAGGTCATTGTGTAATACAAGTTCATCGTGTAATACAAGTTCATTGTGTAATACAAGTTCATCGTGTAATACAAGTTCATTGTGTAATACAAGTTCATTGTGTAATACAAGTTCATTATGTAATACAAGTTCATTGTGTAATACCACGTCTTGTCATTGTGTAATACAAGTTCATTGTGTAATTAGTCAAGTCATTGTGTAATAAAAGTTCATTGTCTAATACAAGTTCATTGTGTAATACAAGTTCATTGTGTAATACCACGTCTAGTCATTGTGTAATACAAGTTCATTGTGTAATATGTATTTATCATTGTGTTTTACGTTTTCCAGCTCATTGTGTAGTTAGTCAGGTCATTGTTTAATACAAGTTCATTGTGTAATACCACGTCTGGTCATTGTATAATACAAGTTCATTGTGTAATTAGTCAAGTCATTGTGTAATTAGTCAGGTCACTGTGTTATACAAGTTCATTGTGTAATACACGTTTATTGTGTTATACAAGTTCAATGTGTAATACAAGTTCATTGTGTTATATGTATTTATCATCGTGTTTTACGTTTTCCAGCTCATTGTGTACTTAGTCAGGTCATTGTGTATTACAAGTTCATTGTGTAATACAAGTTCATTGTGTAATACCATGTCTGGTCATTGTGTAATACAAGTTCATTGTGTAATTAGTCACGTCATTGTGTAATACAAGTTCAATGTGTAATACAAGTTCATTGTGTTATATGTATTTATCATTGTGTTTTACGTTTTCCAGCTCATTGTGTAGTTAGTCAGGTCATTGTGTAATACAAGTTTATCGTGTAATACAAGTTCATTGTGTAATACCACGTCTGGTCATTGTGTAATACAAGTTCATTGTGTAATTAGTCAAGTCAGTGTGTAATACAAGTTCATTGTGTAATACAAGTTCAACGTGTCAAATATTTTTCATCATTGTGTTATATGTTTTCATCATTGTGTTTTACGTTTTCCAGCTCATTGTGTAATTTGCTCATTATTGTGTAATTCGTTCAAATATGTCAGGTCATTGTGTAATATGATCATTGTGTAATATCAGTTCATTGTGTGATATCATGTCTGATCATTGTGTAATATCAGACCTTGTATTACACATTGACCTGGTGTATTACACATTGACTTGGTGTATTACACATTAACCTGGTATATTACACATTGACCTGGTATATTATACATTGACCATTATGCCTCCTTTTAAAAACAATAAAATGACACATGTCAAGCTTAAAATCCTTCTTACCCTTCTTATTTTTAAAACCCTTTTTATTATAACCTAACCCTATATATATATATATATATTATATATATATATATATATTTAAGTTTTAAACTTAAAAAAAAATTCTATCTTAAAAGAATTTTTTTTTGAAATACCACGTTACTCGTGAGTGTATGAAAGAAAAAATAAATATATTTTTTTTAATTTTAAATTTGAAAAAATATATAATAATTTCACGCTAGCATATTAAAAAAACGAAAAATAAATGACAAGTCGACATTGTAAACGCCAAATCAGCATGAAACATGTTAAACATGTAAAAAATATATGATTAATAAGTTATCTGAAAATTGAGTGACTAAATAATTAAAAAAAAAGTTTAGTAAATTAATTGAAATAGTTTAAAAACATATACTATTGCTATTAATATTGTGTCCTACTTACCTACAAGATTTGTATGTTAGCAGGACTCATTCCTCTTCTAATAAAATACTAAATGCTTTTATTAATTGGTATCACCACATTCACTCTCACAAAATTTTTCTACTAAAACCACATTTATTATATCATCCATTTAATACTTTCATATTTAACATTTTTTATTTAAAAAATTACATAAATAAATATTTTATCAAATCAATTTATCATTATTACCATTGGCTCCCATTTTTTTTAAATTATCATCAAAAATTAATATTTTAAAAAAATCAAGAATTATAAAATAGGAAATTTTAAATAAATATGTGTTAGAATAAAGTTTACTGATATTTAATTAGTATCTTTTTTTAAATTTGATATTTATAATTAAAGTTTTCATTTTGATTTATAAATTTTAATACTTCGTTTTTAATAAAATTAAGAAACTTAAAAATATTTATTTTTAAAAGTGTATTATATTTTAAATTTTAATTTTTTAATTGACCAGATTTGTTTTTAAAAAAAATATGTTTACAAGTTCCAATTCTAATTTATTAGTTTTAATTTTATAATTTTAAGTTTAATTGTTTAAAAATATTAAGGAGTGAAATTTTTAAAATTTGGAGTTTTAAATTTTGAATTTAAAAGACGATAAATTGTTGAAATTTAAATTTTATTTGTTTATTTTTATTATTATTTTTTAATGAGAGATTTAGTATTAAAAGTTTAGAGAGTTTTTTTTGCATACAAGTACAAATAGTATCCGTCAATCAGAGCATCTTGATGATAATTTTGATGAAATTTTATAATCTAGTGATTTTCTAAATGGACTTACATTATCAGGTTTGTCAAACCATAATTAGTTTTAAGTGTCAGTGTTTCAGTCATGCTACTAAGAAATATTGAAGAAAAAATGGTTTAGGTAATGTAACAGTAATGCTATTATGAAATGTATTTTCATGTATTTTTTGATATTTTAATTACTCTCATTTATATAATCTTAACATGTAACAAAATAAAAGTTACAAATACAATATCAAATTTGTATAAAAAGTTGTTAAAATATTTATCAATATAATCTTAACATTTTAACCTGTGTAACACACGGGGTAGCTAGTATTTAATAAACCGTTCTAGATATAAAATTTAGCCTTTTGAAAAAAACAAAATCGTCTTTCATGAAAATGTAATATATTTTTGATGTAATGTCCTCTTTTGCCAATTGTTCTCTTTTCTACATCATGTTTATTGCTTAAATATCTCAAAGATTATGTTTCGTTTTTTTTATTTAAAAAGTTAGAGAATGTAAACTTACAACAATAGGGGAAGAATTATAAAAAAACTCAATGTTTATGAGAAAACAAAAAAAACTACTTATTTAAGGTAAAAAAATAATAAAAAAATCATAACTCAAAAAATAAAATAAAAAATAAAAAACTGCTTCGGAGACCTTGTTTCCCACGTCATCCTCGTTCAAAATAAAAAAAAATCTAAAATGAGTGGGTTTAGTTTAACTTTTAGGTTAGGTTTTTGGAGGGGTGAGGTTTAGGTTTTTGGGGGTTGGGTGAAGGTTTTAGGTTTTTAGGTGGGGGGTTTAGGTTTTTTGAGAATGAGTTAAGTTTTTAGATATATTACACATATACAGTAGAAGTTTTTTGATTTTCTCATAAAAATAATTTTTATAATGAAGTCACCCTACATCATCAATAAGCGCCATATATAATATTTTGTAAATTGGTATATGTTTTACTCTATTTAAAAATTCCAAGGTAGAAATAGACATCATCGATTAAAGAGACCGTATTATTCCTCGAAGAACCTATAATATTCAAGAATCATATTTTAAAATGCTTAATAGTAAATAGAGGATGCAACTTGATTCTTTGTTATTTTTTTAATTTGTGGATTATTAATAGAAAAATAATTTTGTATCAAATGTAATAGTTGAATGCAAAATTCTTTATTGACATTGTAACGTTTTGCTTTTTTTTTTTCCTCCTATTGATAGTTTACGAAAACGTTATAAAATTTTGCTTTGCTTTTTCTCCTTGCTAGTTTACTTCAAAATATAGAATGATTAGTTAATTAATTTCATAGCTAAAGTTTTGTGTAAAACAATAAAAAAAATTAGGATAGGAAAAGGTTGTGGTACTACTTCCTAAATTGTAATACTGACTTAGATCTTGTTTTAAGTTTCATAGTAGAAAGTACTTGAATGGTAAAAAAAAATATTTATAGATTTGAATGAATATGTTTTGTTTTATGTTTATGAATTGGATGAAATAATGGAGGAATTAGGTTATAGATTTAGGAATTAGCTTATTGAGAAATCCTAAATTGAAGTAATGACTTAGATTTTGATGAAGCATTAGCTATAATCAAGATGTATTGAACATGTTGGTACATAGAACAAGAGAAAAACAAGCTTGAACACATATTTGAAGTATTTGAGGCATATAGTAGTTTTCAAATAACTACTTGTTGAAGGCACACCAAAAATAAGAAGAATATAAAGGAGAAAACAAGATAGCTCTTGTTCAAAAGTTACTTCTTTAATGGTTTATAATTGCAAATGTTATACCTCAAGGCAACGACATGATATATAACTCTAGAAGTGCCGAAGTGGTTCAACAAGAAGGATTTAATCAAAGATTAGTGGGTTCGCCCACGCAAAGCGTCGGGTATCACCTATATGGTCTTTACATATTTTGGGCTTAATTCATTGTAACTTACGGGGACCGACACCCATTCCTTCATCGGATGGTTATTTGTATTATGTTATTTTTACTGATAAATTCTCTCGTTTTCACTTGGTTTTATTCTCTTAAGGCTAAACCGTACTTTTATAACATATTGGTGGCTTTCTTACGCTTCGTGCACACTCATTTTGCTTGCAAAGAAGAATTTTCAAAATGATAGTGAAAACGAAGTTTACTAGTAACCGGGTTCAACAATTATTACAACAAAATGGTATTCATCATCACCTTTTGTGTCCTCACACGATTCAGCAAAATGGGCGTGTTGAGCGCAAACATTGACACATAAATAAAACGGGTCTTGCCATGTTATTTAGTTCTCATTCACATGCAAATTTATGGGTTGACTCTTTTATTTACGCTACATATATTATCATATGTTCCTAGTTCTCATTTACATGCAAATTTAGTGAAATTACATATTTGTCCACTCTATATACTTTATTGTAAATCCACACACCGACGAGTCAAGACTGATCTGGTGGACAGATTACACAGACTCCAATGGGTAGCCTGAATGGTGGTGTCTTCTCCAAATTCCGATCACTTCTTGCACAATGTAACAACGCGTTAGGGCGTTACAGGGAGGGGATAATCCCTGAATCGGGCATCCGGTGTGAGAATAAGTATCTCCGAGATAGTAAAGGTATTGAGTAAGAGTGTTTAGAGAGTAGAAGTATTTTACCTAAGATTTGGTGTGCTATTTATAGTGGGGAGGATACCATGATGTCGCTCTCCTAGGGCTTACTTGACGTGAGTGTTATTGGTGGGAGGGTCCCTATTGAGGATATCCTCTAGGTCCCCTAACTGATAACCGTTAGTGGGAATCTTGTCCTATATGGTGGGACCACCGGAGTGCACGGTGGTGTCTCCTTTCGCGCGACATCCTCTAATCATTTTGTGAGGTATCCTTCCGTACGAGCAGATGTTCCTGTCTTTTTGTGAAGTATTGTCAGACAGGTTCCTTTCGCGGCAAGCTACTCTACGCAGGGTGAATATCCTTCCGCGAGGGACCTTACGTATTCAAGTGCCCCCAGTCCGAAGTTATGCGTAAGTATTTACACATAGCTTTGGACATAAATAATGTTTCAAACTTTTTACGCGTGAATTTGGGTTTGCAAAATTTTGAATATTCGTGCGCTATAGGATGTTGTGTTTGGTGGTTGATGTGATGTTTGACTTTATCGGATGACGCAGGGTTACTGTGTGTCATCATTATCCTCCTTTTTGCAGGTGTGCGGGCCCGCCCATGTACTTTGTCGTTCGTCGTTTACTACTCCCTGCCCGATGTGTTGCTTTACAGTCTCTTCTGGTCCCTTGTGTTGCACGCCTTTTCACATCTTTCTGTCTCACATTTAATGCAAAGACTATAAAGGGGGGCTAGGGTTTCCCTTTCCTCTTTTCACCTTCTCCTTTTGCATTTCTTTCTCTCCCTCTTTGTGTTCCTTCTTTCTGTTTTTAGGCTACCGATGGCTACCTCCCCAACAAGGGTAAAGGCAAAACCAAAGGATCTGATGCGTACCTTATCGAAACTACTCGCATCAAATTGGAATGAGATGACTTTGAGAAAGTCTGTGAATCCTACTGTATTGACCGGGAATGGGAACCAGAACTCCCGGCGCCCTGGCTGTCCGCTACTGATGTTTCTAATTGCAAAATCATCCTATATGGAGCCTTTTTTCAGCACTGCAACTTTCGTCTTCCTACCACAAAGTTTATTGGGAGTATTGTTTACTTATTACCAAGTGCATATCTCCCAGATGCATCCCATGGGTCTCTGCCGGGCCACTCACTTCGAGTTCAGCTGCCGGAGCCAAGGGATTGAGCCGACCTGGTGCCGATTCAACGTTTTCTACAAAATAGTGCAACAAGATAGTTGGTTTTGTTTTATTGGGCAAGGGGGAAAAGTCAAGAGCCATATTACTAAGGCCCCTTCAAGCTTCCCTGATTGGCGAGAGCGCTTCTTCTTCAAAAAGAGAGATGTAGTTCCATTAGTTATGAATGTTCGTTCTGCTTCTAACACTATTGTAGAACCTGATATCGAAGATTTTGAGGATGCTGACTGGTACAAGACATTAACTGCAAGTCTTGCGGAGATACAATCTATCCACGAGAGTGCCCTTGTGGCTATAAGGATGAGCATGATCTAGAAACGTCTTGACAGATTCCCTTATTACTCCATTGGTGGCCAAGGTATAATATCAACTATTATTCCTTTGCCTTATTCTTTTCTTATCTGTCTTTTCTTTGCAGTTGTAGACAGTGTTTATGGCACCCTTTTCGATGATCCCCAAGGGAAGATGGTTTAGCGTGATATAGCTGCGGGGGAGCCTTCCATCCTAGACAGGTGGGCAGACAACTTTTTGTACCCCCGCCCTATTGATAGTGACTCCAGTCGCGCGGATACCTTAGGTGTGGCTTCTATACTTATTAATGCTCGACCACTTAACTCTATTAATCTTGCCGGGGAGGCGTTTATGATTTTGTCTAGCGACGAATCTTCAGGTTCGTCTAGTGAGGGGCCTCTATTGATTCCTCGTACACGTCGCGCAGGTCCGGGCGCCAAGAAAGAAACTATTGACCATCCTCTTGGTGGTGATTCTGCGGGAGGTAGCGCGGGTAAGAAGATACAAACCCTAGCGAGCAAGAGAAATTCACCTTCATCAGGAGAGAAGACATTGCGCTCCCCTCGAGTTAAAAGGCAAAAATTGCTAGCTTCTTTAAAACAGGCGGAGGAAGCTTTACTAGGTTTGAACGCTTCTTCTTTGCCCAATGTGTTTGTTATTGTTATGTCTTCATTTTAACCTCCCGGTATATTTTTCAGCGACCATGGCACAAAAGGCACCTGTTTCTTTGGCGGATGATGTACCTAGCCATGGCGTTACAGCCCCTTCCCCGCCAGTCAAACCTGCTTCTTCTGTACAGTTTCAATCTGCGGGTGCTTCTGAGCCCCAAATTCCTGTGTCCACTGGCTTAACTACTCCCTCCGCTGATCCTGCAAAGCTTATGGTCCCCTGCTTCATCTGATTCTTCACAAGTGCATGCGCCGAACTAGCTTATACTTCGAGGTCGAAGCAAACAAATATGATTCAGGTCGCGAGAAGAAGCTGGAATGGGAGTTGTCTGCATCCCGAGCAGAAGTAGATAAAGCTAGAGAGCAGCATCTCAAGGCAGAAGCAGACCGGAAGAAGGCGTGTGAGTCCTCCAACCAAAAATTGTCCAATGCTATTGAAAATGGCCGCCAAGCTGCTGACCGCTTGAGTACCCTGTAGACTGTCAATTGCAAACTCGTTGATAGGTTGGCTCTGAAGGATACCGAGATTATATCCAAAGACGCGGAGATAGCTGATTTGCGCCGCAAATTGCAAGAAACTGCTGATGTCCGTGATAAGGAGGCTGCGCATTGGGTAGCAATGGAGGAGGACGTCCCGGAACTTCGCGTGGACCGTCGCTGGCTGCTCACAGAGTGTTTGCCTTTAACTGTGGATATAGTCAAGGTCTGTCCTGAATTCCAGCATGTTATCTACGAATTGCTTACTTCCAACAAATTCTTAGGACGCCAACAAGGCTTTGAGGAGGGTTACCGTTTTGCTGAGGAAAGGCTTCCCAAGATTGATTTTGCTTTACATGAAGTGAACTGCAAGGAGGGTTTGGATGAGAAAACATTGGTGTTTGATAATATGTCCTCCATTCTCAAGGAGATCGCAGATTGCGCTGAACATGCAGATTTATCCCATCTACGTGCCATATTTTCTGAGGAAGGGGATGTTGGGACGTCTGGTCATGGGCATGAGGAGGAGGATGCGGATGGTGGTGGCGATGCAGATGGTGGTAGCACTGGTGATATCTAAGAACCGACCTACGTTCCATGTATGGGCCCTGGGCCTTTAACACGCTAGATAGATGCATTATACAATATTTGTATATGTAAATTCTTTATTTCTGGGTAGTGTTAAAATGGTCAGATTGATCACAATTTATTAATTAATTTTTAAAATGCATATATGTTAAATATGATAAAAGACACTACTAGAAAACATGCATATTTTCCGACGAATTAGCGACAAAAGCCTTTCGTCGGTAATTTCCGACAATATTCCGACGATTATAGTAAATAAATAAGTTAGCTTATTTAATAAGTTTGTCGGAAAATTATAGGAAATAGTATAGTTACTTTTTTGTTTTTGTTTTGTCGGAAATATGTCGTTACGTTGTGGGAAATTTCTTTTGTTGGTAACTTGTCGGAAACTTTTGTAAGAAATATGCATGTTTTCTAGTAGTGAGATAAAATATATACTATATAATTAATATACGTTTAAATACCACGTGTCGTCACCATATTTATTTTCATCATTTTTTTCCGTCTCTCTCTTATTAAATACATCTCTATATTTTAAAAATAATATGTTTTTTTAAAGAAAACACTAATTATACTAATAAAACATATTTATTTCAAATTTTCTTTTATTATAAGAAATTTTGAAATATAATTATGTAACTTTTATTTTAAATCAAATAGTAATGCAAGTCAAATTGCATTAAATAGTAATTAACGTATTTTGTAAACCATATTATATATTAATTTTTACATATTTTGAATTTTGTTTTAATCATTCGTATATGTAATACATTTTTACACATGTAAAATATATACATAAAAAATTAAGAAATTTATGTATTGATATTTTTTATCTCGTATGTAGACACGTGGGTAGTGAGCTAGTTATTGAATAAAATTTTGTAGGAAAGGTGTGTGGGTGGCACACTGTAATGGAATTATTCTTCTATTTTAGCAAGATGCTTTTTTCTAAAAAAAACTAAAGTCTATATTTTTGCAATCATAAGATAATGCTTATTGAATAAATAAATTTAGGAGATCTATGTAAATTGAATACAGTTTAATATTTGATACCTTTAAACTATGTTTATTTTTATTGATACTTTTTTATTTCAGTTGTCATCTGAGTTGAAAATAAATCCATAACTAAAATTTGCATAGGATCCCTGTGGTACCAATTATATTATCTTATAACAATTTCATGATATGAAAGTGATGGACTGATTTAACAAATAATATTTTAGAATCGTGTTTTTATCATTAAATGTTGCATGTGTTTTGCTTCAATTTCAGCATTGAAGCTAGGGTTCTGAGTATTAGTGCATATTCTTATTCCAGCAAAATAGAAAATAGTACTACATGTTATTTTGGAGGAGAATATGCTATATAAATATATATGTATTCTATGATCTATATATCTTTACATGTTTTATTAGTTTTGTTTAGGTACCATCATCAAATACGCCTCTTACCCTATAAAGATGGATTTATTCACAAAAACCACATGTATTCACATTATAATCTTGAAACCATCTTGCCAAATTAGTGAAGTAGGGATGAAATAGAGACAAAATACAATCAATAATAAAATCAGTGTGAAAGATTAACAACATAACATAATCCATCGTCGGACCACCATATTAGATCATGTTGTAATTTGTTGTAATTAATTAATAATATTAGGAGATAGTATTATGTAAATAGGTTATCATATATAGCCCCCTTCGTAAAACTATTCTAATCACAACTAGCAATACGATTACATTTACACACACATAAGGTTTATCTTAATATCAGAGCCAAGGAAACCGGTTACAATGTCGTCGCCGATAACAATCAGACTTTCTCCTCATAGTGCGGCCGCCGCCGATCACAGTCGTGCCATGTTCTTTTCCGCTACGACTATTCATTTGAAAAGTTACAACTTTCCCTCATGTTCATCGCCGTCTTTGGACATCGTTCATCGATGATCACACCTGCTATCTGTCACAACTGTATGTGACTATGGTTCATTGTTACCGAGCACACTTTCTTTCAAAGTTCATACTCTTCCGGCTTTTCATCACCGATGTTGCTACTCATCGGTTAGAACCCTAATCTGTCTTACAAGTTTCACACGAAGGTTACAACTTTCGCTTACCTGTTCCTTACAAAAGTTACAACTATCATTTGTTCTAGTCACACGAAAGTTTAGTCACATGAAAGTTATTTAGTAACACAAAGGTTACAAGTTTTATGCAAAAGTTACAAGTTTCGTTTACTTAGTACAATGTTTGGTGCAAAAATTCATAGTTGCATGCGCAAGTTCAAAGTTTTATCCAAAATCTACAAACTTGATTGTTCCCTGCTTGCATTTACCTACATAGAGATGGCCGCAGATAACACCCATATATTTGCATTTACAATGTCACCTACCATTTATGGGTTTTGGAAAACTATGATTGAACCATTCTTGATTACCAATAAACTCTTTGGTTATGTTAATGGAGTCATGCCTTGCCCAGGCCGTCCTCTTACTATCTAAGAGTCTGATGTAGCTGTAGTACCACAACCAAATCCGAGCTATTTCACATGGATCTCAAATGAGGCACATGCTCGCATGATTATCTCAACAATTTCTGAGGCCTCCTTATCTCGTTTTCAAGACACCACAAACTCGTGAACTATGGGTTTCTCTTGCAAGTGCCTACGCTCGACACACTGCCTTATGAGATATACGCTTAAGACACAACTTCTTAAGCTTCAAGCGAAAGAGGATCAGACAACCCTTGCTTATTTGAGCCATTCATAGGAGTTTGCATTTGCACTTTCCAACATTGATGAATCGGTCAAACACAAAAACCTTGTTATGTTTGTTGTCTCAAGGTTGCGTGAATATTTCAACGGCCTCAAATCCACTATTCTTGCCCGTTCATCTCCTCGGACATTCAGTGAACTCTATGGTCATGACTACATGGTTACAAAACCTCCACCACCAGCTATAACATCTGTTTTTGCTACCACTATTGGTAGCTCTTATCAATCAACTCCGGCTATCCAAATTAGTCATCCCAACAACTTATGGCTCTTCAACAACTGACAGCTCAACATGGCTTTCAACTTATGTCCAACACTACTGGTCCTCAAGCTTTGTACAACTATCATCCGCGCCACAATCATGGAAACAAAAACCACAGATGTAGAGGTCCCTCTTGTGGCAACAATAGAGGACGCAACCACAGTTAGCTCTCTCGGGCAACCTATCGAAACATGGTTTATGGTTCCTGTCACAACCCAACCGACGGCGAAAACGTTAAGGCGGGACATGTAGACTGTTCATAAGCTCATGGTTTGCTAAATTTGTAATAATTAAACAATAAATTTCATTTCATAACTCAAGTAATCAATTACATCATTTACAAGAATTAAAGAACACACGAATCTCCATATTAAAATTTAAGACTAGGTCTTCAACCCTAAGTGAAATAACTTGAATCTTAACTTAAACATCAGTACCTGAAACATGATAAAATGAGAGGGTCAACTATAAATAGTTGGTGAGCATACATAGGTTTTGACACCACAAGTAAAGTTCAAATGTTTTGTGTACAATTCATATGATACATGGTTTATAAAACATTTATGGAGAATCTAAGTTAAGCTAGTTGCACAAATGAAACTTTGTAATTGAAGGGCATAACAACACATGTTATCCTAATGTAGGGCATAACAACACATGTTATCCTGATGTAAATGTATGACATAAAAACTCATGTTATCCTAGTGTAGGGCATAATAACACATGTTAGCCTAAAGTAATGTATCTGTGTTTGCACATGTATATCATGTATATGTAGCCTTAACGATTAGCATTCAAGCATAAAGCACAAATAAACACATATGACCATATTGTAAAATTGTACGTATGTAATTGCAAATAGTGTTTGAATGAGATCATGTTTCACCCCAAATATGTAAATAAGAAAAAAAGGGGCTATGTAAAATCACAAGTATAACTTGTGTGGATAACACGAGCAACTTTGGAGCACAAATGATTCTCAAATCGCAAGTTAGCCTAGAGTGAAATATACGGACTTAAATTAATAATATGCACAAGGTCTAAGGCTATGTCGAGGATTCAATGGGTTTTGATGTGTGTGAATTTGTACAAAAGTATTTGTGACATTTCACGAAATGGATGCGCGTTAGTTGGTGTTTTGAATTTGAAAAACTATATAAAATGTAAGTTTAAAATATATACGAATTTAATTTAAAAAAATAATTGACTTAGGGTTTAATTTAAATAATTTAAATAAATAACTTCTTTTTTATTTATTTGTTTATTATTATAATAATGTGCTTAAAAGAAAGTATTTTATAAAACCCTTAAAAACAAGTAATGTAAATGCTTTGTTTTGTAAGTTAAAATTTTAATTTAAAACAAACTTTTAAATGATCTTTATAATAAAAATGAGATTTAAAAATCATTTAATTTATAAGATTAATTGTTTTATGTCTTAAACTTGTAAGTTATTGTTGTCATTTGTTCTAAATGATAAGGTTTTTATAAAAATAATTTTTTATAAGCAAGATGAGTGTTTAAAACGGTTTCTAAAAATAAATGTGGCTTACTCAGGTCGAACCCGGGTCTCCCCTGTGCAGGCTCAACGATTTAACCACTGCACCACGGGCTGACTACCGGGAATAAACAAGTTTAAGTTTGTTTTAACACGCAATGGCAGCGAGTCCGGATCTGGTATCAAGAAAACAAAACGAGTGTCGGGTATGGGTTTCGAACCCACACCACCTGGTTCGGCGGTGCAGTTGCTTACCGGCCGGACCAGGTGGTTCGCTGATATAAATACTAAATTCTTAAAATTAAATACGTTAACCCATTCGATTTAGAAAATCCCCATTGAACTCGTAAGAACAAACCCAAAATCCATATGAAATTGAGTTCGATACCCTCTGTCATTTGAAATTGACAGAGGGCTTTTGACCCTTGAGTAAAAACGAAGCTTTAGACGTAAATCATACCTGTAATGGCTGAGTACAGGGGACCGACGGCTAGCGAGACAGGGACGAAGATTTTGGTGTTGGACCGGGATGCAGAGATGAGATCTGGGTCAGTAAAGGGTGGAGAGAGTTTGTAAATCATACGTTGTTTTATACACTTTCATTTTGAAATATCTCATCTTCTTATGATTTCATTGAAACCTTGTATCCAAACATAAACTTTGCAAGTGAAACCCCTCTTTTTACAAAAGATACCTTCAATTTTATTATAAACATAAAGGTGTATATTGTTGGTGTAATAATTAGATTTATTTTAAGATTTCATTTCTCTAGAGAGAATTCTATTAATTATAATTTTGTTGAATGTTGATTGACATCATTTATCAATTATTTTAATAATTGTGTCTTGAGAACTCTCATTTGAACCTTGATATAAAAGATATGTTTGATTATATGTTTAAAGAGAAATTGCTTATGCAATATATTTTAGATATTAGAAATATATATGGATTTTATGGTACTTTTGTCTTGAGAACATTTGTAGGATGATGTCTTAAAATTTAGATAAAATTGGATGTCACTGGTGATTTTGATTCTCAAGAAAAACCGTATAAATTTTAGTAGAAAAACTATATATATTTTTGGTATCAACAAATCGTATCTGATTGTAGAAACGATTCGAGTATTCTAATTTGTTATTAAGTTATTTAGAACTTGTCAAAACATTTGAGCGAATTCATTTCACGAATTCATAAAACCCATTGATTTTTGGAATCGTTTGTATTCAAGTTATTAATATATTTTTTTTAAATAAATATATAAGTTACATGTCGAAAGGATGTGTTATGGCACAAATGATGTCCATCATTTGTTTATTTTGTAATTCCATAATACTTACTTGATTTTAGAATCTTGTGTGTCATTTGTTAATATATATTTTGTATATATATATATATATATATGCGTTATATTTCGGAAAGACGTGTTAGTAAGCAAACGATTTCTATTTTTGTTACATGCAACATAAATATATATTATATTTTAGTTTTGCATACCAAGTCACCAACAGGTCGTCGTGTAAAGTTAAGTCACATTAGTCAACCTAAGTCAACATTGGCCACCCTAAGTCAACTTGATCAACCCAAGTCAACTTGTGTAAGCCCCCAAAATCCGGAAACCCTACTTGTTGGCATACATGCAACCTAAGTAGTTATAGACAACAAACTAAACACAATTAATTGCAACGGAATTCAAAATAGTCAACAATGGTCAAGACCCGTCTCAAACATAATTCAAACCAACCACAAATGCTTAAGTATCATAACAAAGACTAATATTTTAATGTCATCTCAAACACGCATAGTCACCAAACGTCATCCATAAGTCGCCAGCTCACACATTCTCTTTACCTGAAATAAATGCTTAAAACATCAGCTATGCTGAGTGAGTTCTATAGTAATTTATTTAGGATATTAAATCTTTACACCGTTATAAAATGGTATAGTCCCAAAGGTAACAAAATAATTGTTTTTAATCAACGACGCACGATTTAACCCCCGTTTGCTTTATCCGAGAATACCGGCAAACCCAGTCACCGTCTGAATGACATCAAATGCAAACGTCAACACGATATCAAGCTTATGCTTAATTACTCGTCACGTCAAACAAGTGTGACACACTCTCATGCATATCATGCAAACACAAGAATTATCAGGATATATATTTATCACATGACACTATCTATGCTACGATTAATACCAACACCCTACGCATGTATTCGTGCCCAAAACTTTAAAACACTAAAAGTGGGTGATGGAAACTCACCTTTACTTAATACGCTTCGACCCTTAGAACCTGATAACTCCTTCTTCTCGCCTTTAGCTCTCGTACCTAAAACACACAATATACGAGTCAATACTCGACCCATTGATACCTTCACCTACACCACTAATCCCCACGCCACGCATGTCTTTCATGCATTGTGTGGGTTCTCGTTCGCGTCCCCGAATTCGCACGTGCACCCGGTTCTCGATCCAGATCTTCAAACTTGTCAATCACCATCATTGCTACTCCAGTTTCACTCTAGCGCCTCTCCCACACGTCACCCTCCTCTGGCTGGCTCCGCACCCACGCTTCACACCTCCCGAAAACACCATCGGGGTCCTCCGCTACCACCACGACCTGTCACAGCCGTGCCTGCACCTCCACAACCCCGCCTCAGCTGTCTTCGAGCCACCACATCCTCGTCACGGGCGTCATCGAGCCTTCTTCGCCTCGTGGTTCACCGTCCGGTCCTAGCTAACTCCTTCCCCGACCGCGCAACTCGCGTTGTCCACCCAAAAGGGTTAGGCCGACACACCCTAGCCCTTGGCTCACTCAAAATGAAAACAAACATACAACGAGTCTAGTTATCGATTATACCTTTAATCCGAGTGACTCGGACGAATCGAATCATGAAGAACTCGTATCCTTCCTTCACCTGTCCCCTACGAAACCCTAGAATCATAAAAAACGTGATATGACAATCATCTGAGGATCTATATACGTAACAAAGGAGTAAAGGACACACGAATACCTTGAAATGAACTCGATGTGTGAATATCGACCCTTCCTCCTTCCTTGCTTGCTCTCGGCTGTCGTAAGATGCAAATGGGGGTTTCCCATTTGCATTGCACCCTAAAGGTGCTCCTCCCGTGGGCCAGGCTTGGCCTTCATCCGCCACCGGTTCCTCGGGCTTGATGCTGTTCACGAAGTTTAATAATTATCCACTACCTTATGTTAATTTCTCACCAACGCCTCTAGATTATTTACATAAAAAGGGAACCCTTGTGTTTACGTTTACAATTGAGCTTGTCATGTTCTCGTTATAAATCCGTCCACTATATACACTTAATACACATATACATTAATCCTGTTTGATAGGAAGAAACCCGAGATGTTACAACTTGGTCAACCCAAGTGAACTTGGTCAAATAAAGTCAACTTGGTCAACTAAGGTCAACTTGGACAACATAGTCAACTTTAGTCAACACATGTTTTTAAACACAATAACTTAGGAAGTTGTTTAGATACAATGAATTCTAGGAATGCAACACACGTTTGAAACTTATCGACCATTATGTAACAGGTCTTGGATAGGATACTTTTCGGACTTGCTAAGCATACACATTTGGATCCTACTCACCCGATCAAATGTGAGTCTCACGTCCCCACTTTTAAATGCTTTTCCGTTTGGGGAAGAAACATGCTCAACTTACATTTTTCGTTTGGACACATATATATAACTAATATCTTGTGAATACTTAAGTGCAACATACAACATAAAAACCCTTACTTTATCGTGCCGTTAATAATGTTTCCAACAACGAGGTAATCTTGAATAGTACTATTGGGGTTGACAACCCCCACCCGTCGTAGTTACACTTTGACTGGAGTTCAAAACATGTGCGATATTGACCTAAACATGTGCGATATTGACCTAAACATGCTAGGGTGGCTAGAGGCAAGCAACATACTTGTTTTGACAAAAAAATTACACAAGATAATCAAGTGATCAAATTAGTGATGTGAGGTAGTGTGCTTGTTAATTATGTAAAATTATGAACAATAAAGCAAAGCTTGACACGGTTGTTTACGGGGAAAGCCCTTGATTTTTAAGGATTGTCGGCATAAAACCTCGGGAGGTGACAATCGAAACCTGCCTCGTTTGTTGAATAAATGATAAAAAGATTACAAGTGTTGAGATGTAAATGATCAAACTAACTGTGTTACAAAGATGATTAGGAGTGTATAGTGCTAAAGGTGTAGTGAATTTTGCGATAATGTGTTTCCTAATCGACCAAACTATTGATTAAATACAAAGATAATGCTAACGAACTACCGGAGAATCCAGGAATCGATTAAGTCTTCAAATGAGACCGTTGGAGGCCACTCCACGCGTCTTCAACGCGTTCTCTTTGACTTCTAGAGAAATTTTTCCGAAAACCTATGGGTTTTACCTGCGTATTAGTCAAGATAGAAGAAAGATATAACGGTTAAATATTGAGGATACCGAAATCTTTCAGGATACCGAAGTACGTCGAAGATCCAGAATCCTTTGCTGTAAAATGACCCCTAACAATACTGTCAGTTTCGGTTATGATACACTTAAAGTATCACATACATTGTGTGCACGCAATAAGATGAATATGTAATATATGTGGTCCGGTTTTATAAACTACTTATTTACTTCTTTAAACCTGTAAACTCACCAATAATATGTTGACATTTTAAGCATGTTTTCTCAGGTCGTTAGCTGGCATACTAAGGATATGGTGCATATCACGAGCATGGAGTCGTTTATTAATTTACATTTTGAAATGTTTTCGACTTTGAAAACTTTACATTTTGTCGTGTGATTTTGTTAAACTTTTTCGCTTCCGCAACTCTTTATTTTCTGCAACTTGAAACTTATTAAACATTTGGTTGCATTGAATGCTTTTTAAAACGTATTTTGTAACGCATATAGAGGTCATTCAATGTAACCAACCACTTTGATCCTGACACGTCACGCCCCGCGGTAAAACTCCGTTGTGAAAATTTGTGTGTGTGACATATGTCATGAGATCCATTATGCATTAGAATACAATGTTACACTCGGAAAAAAAAATTATATTAATTTTACCATTTGACCCGTCTCTGTTCTATAATTTTAACTTTCTATGTATACATTACAATTTGACATAAAACATAACTGGCATGGAGTCGTTTAAAAGCAAATGGTTCAAAACAAATATATAAAACCTCCTTCAGTTACACTTGATTCCAAACCTAGTGGTCTTAAAATAAATAAACAAGATTTATGTTACAACTTAGTAAAATACCTTACGTCCTTGAACCGATAACCATCTTTCGGCTAACCTAGCCTCCTCTGTCCCTCGGGACCAACAAGGGGTAGTACAGGAATATTCACCTGTTGTCCATCGACTACGCCTTTCGGCCTGATCTTAGGCCCTGGCTCACCCTCCGTGGGCGAACCTTGCAGAGGAACCCATAGGTTTTCGGGGCATTGGATTCTCACCAATGTTTGCGTTACTCAAGCCGACATTCTCGCTTCCGCTTCGTCCACTACCGCTCGTGCGGGTGCTTCACTCTAAGGCGGTATTGTAACATACCACCAACTTCATTCTATTTGTACTATTATTATGAAGGCTAACGTAGATTAAACCGTTTTAAGATAAATTCATAATCGGTATGAGTTTTAGAATTTGACAAGCTAAAGCTTCGAGGTAATTTTTTTTATTAAAATAATTTTAGTTCTCGTGCATTAGAGTACACCCGGTGCAAATTACAAAGCACCAACATCACCGTATATCAAATCTATTCGGGAGAAATACAAAATCATAATCAATTTTAAATTTTCCAAACAATATAGAAGAAATAAAAAATCAAAACTTCTACAGATCATACCTCATTCACTTAATTAGCCTTCGCGTATAAAAAGAAATGAAAAACATGTAAATCTGTTACATAATAAGAACCTTGGGATAAAACCCCAATATTTACAAATTAGAATTTTGTCAAACCTAGAAAAATCAATATGTACTCAAGTTTTTGTTATAAGTTTTAAAAGTGAAAGCAAATTACAAAACTGAAAAAAAAAACGAATTAAAGATATTAGAATTACCTTGAGCCTAGGCTCTAGCCCGATGAAGTACTCCTCGAGTACAAACCACCGGTCTTCGTTGAGTTGGGGTACGTCTATTTGCTCTATCAACTTGACAACTTCCATAATCTTTGCAAACCGACGACATAAAAAGTGAAAGAACCCAAACTGGGTAGTTCTCATAATTGGCACAAATAGTAAAAACATAGTTCTGTATACACACGATCATTGGAGACATATCAATAGTAAACCCTCCCTTATTCTGTAAATTGGAGAAAATTATCAAGATCAATTTAAATCATTGTTTTTATTGTTGTAATATCATTATTATACATATATAACATTATGTTCTTTTATGTATGTTTTAAAAAATTTACACATGTGTAAACTGTAACTGTACAGTGTATGTGCAAATTGTGTAAACATAAATTACACAGTTGTAAATTTTTTAATACATGTGAATTTACGCATAGATTAAATAACATAATGACGTATATGTGTAATAGTGATATTCCTATAATAAAAATAAAGTTTTTGATTGATCTTAATAAGTTCTCAACTTTATACAACATGGGAGGATTATTCATGATACAACCCTTACGATCATTATATCATTTTATCATAATAAAAAAAGATTATTGGATTTTAATAATCTCACATTCTTACATTGGATCCTCATTTAAAAAAACTTAACGTCGTTAGATTTTACATGACGTGGACATCTACAAACCGTAGGAAAGTCGAGTCAAGCGAGCAGTGGTCTCGTGGTGGGTTTTGAATTTGGCTTTGGTAGTGTTTAACTGATCTCGTTAAACACTACCGTTGTCTCTGTTTGGACTTTCTAGAAAAAACGAGACCATTTAAACACCACCAGAGCCAATTTCAAAATCGATCACGAGACCATTGTTAGCTTGACTCGACTTTCCGACGGTTTGCAGATGTCCACATCATATAAAATCTAACGGCGTTAAGTTTTTTTAACGGGAGGTACAATGTAAGAAAATAGTTTGAAAGTAGGGACTGCTGATAAAAGTATTCTCAGTTGGGATTATTATTGCTCAATTGGTAAAATGTGAGATTATTAAAATCAAATAATCCTAATAAAAAAAACTAATTTTGTAGGAAAAATATAAAATTATATAAAGTTTTGAATAGAAAATAAAGTTATCCCTTAAAAAAAATAAGCTACAACTAATATCAACCAATTTACTTACAATCTCTATTCGGAAACTCTCTTGTTTGATATTCCCTTAATTCATTATTTATTTATTTTAAATAACAAAACCAAACAAAAAATGAAATTTTATTAGTGAATATCTTGAAAGTCGAAAGTAGGAAGGTGGGGGGAGTGGGAGGCCATTTAAATAGAAGCATAGCCCACACCTTTCTCCCATGCATTTGTTCATCTTCTACATCTTTTCATCCTACTTTTGTTTTCAAATATTTCTCCATCTTCAAGAAAGAAAAAATGTCGACAAGAAGATCAAGATCAACACAATCTGCTTCACGAATCAGTGATGATCAAATCAACGATCTTGTTTCCAAGTTGCAACAACTTCTACCTGAAATTCGTACTCACCGCTCAGACAAGGTATTCATATGATCAACACTATATTAATCCTTAATATACTAGTTATACCTTAATGCGTGTGCACATCCATGCAAACTAAGTATTTGGGATTATCAAGTGTAAATATATGATGATTATGTTACAGAGACTACTATTGACAACAAAAATGAAAGTAGAGATTATCATCAGTCAAACTGTTAGTTTAAATTATTATCAGCCAATGAGTCATACTTTGGATTATTAAAAACCAATTTGTCTAATAATCAAAACGTAAACTATAATAATGTATTTTTTATATTCTAATGTTTGTCTTGAATGAATCCAGGTATCAGCTTCAAAAGTGCTACAAGAGACATGCAACTACATCAGAAGCTTGCATCGAGATATCGACAGTTTAAGCGACCGACTTGCTGAGTTGCTCGAGAACGCGGATCCGACTCAGGCTTCTGTCATTAGAAGTTTACTTATGCAGTAATTGGTATTTTAGATCATCATTTTCTACACAAATAACCATTTTCACCCTTTTTTACGCATAATGTATCGTCCTACTATGTAACTTTTAGGGTCTTCTTTGTCTATCTTACATCACAAAAGGAAGTTTTAGATGCATTTGCTTAGTTGAGCATCATGTTATGTAATACCATATATTATTTCCTAGAGAACTTTCGTTGTTTCGATTAAAGCGAGTGTTGTGTAGCATTTAAATCACTACTACACAAATAAGTATTAGAGCATTTACATCAGCATATTCATCTCGATCGCTATATTTTAATTAAAAAACACATTTATCCTTCAAATTTAAAGATTTTTGTAAAGCTCTCATTTCAGACCCCATATCTCTCTCTCTCTTCTATTAAATAGTAATTTTTTAATATTTTTTCTTTCTTTCACTTACAAAAATATAAAAAAATAAATGAAGGTTACGAATAGTAAGCCCCTATATTTAGGGATCGTGACACTACTAGAAAACTGAGCAATTGTGACCGCATTTTCGGTCACAAATATCCATTTGCGACCGTTTTGTGACTGAAATGGTTGTCACATATGCCTCTGTGTGTAATGGTCTATTGCGACTACTTTTAGCGACCGGACTTGTGGTCACAATTTTTGCGAGTGAATTGTGACCGATCTTTGTTGCCTCTGAATTGCTTGGGGCTGATTTGCGACCAATGATCCTGATATGGAGTGAAAAAACAAGAATTCTTGTATTCTCCCTAAATTTCAAAGATTTGAATGAGTATAGAGAACCAAATGTGAATAAGTTAATTGCGACTGAAAATATCAGATACAAAATTAGATACCGATTTGCGACCAAAAAAATCTCGGGAAGACAGTCATGGCTGTCTTTTTAGTACTAAATGATTATTCTACGTTAAAACGAAATAGAATAATGTTATGAAGGACTCTCACGATGGTCCTCGATCCGATCACTCTGAGATAGATCCAAGTTTGTTAATTTAAGACGACAAAACCGATGTAAACGGATCTTTTACAACTTAAGTCCATATTTTATCCATATATATCATCAACCTACCTAGCTTCTGGGGTTGAGTTGTTTAATTGCCTACTAGTGTCTTTAATGATATCCAGATTTGGAAACCTAGGCCCGTAAGTGTAGCCCATACGACATCGTTATATGTATTGCTAGGAATAGGTCAACATTATATAAAAACGACCCATGCAGTACTGTATTTGAGTTTACAACGATAAAAAGGTAACTTATTTTACGTTAAAAGTACTAAGAATCGATATCAAGGAAAAATAGGTCACCAACCCCATCCTGCCTATTTAACATAGATCGTGTGTGGTTTTTATATGCTTTTCTGCACTTTGTGTTTAATTATTCTTCTTGAATTAGAAAATTGTAGTAAGTAGTGGCCACAACAATGGAAAAAACATTGTACTAAAAATTGTTAGATCTCTTTTTATACATGCTTTGTTCAACCAATTGGCAAAATTTTGCTTCACAAACATATTATATAACTTATTATCATCAAATAATAATTTTATTTTTCTAAAAACGTGTAGGAAGTAAGCTATATCAATTTCTAAAATAAATGTTGGAAGAATTCGATTTTTAAAACTCAAAAATAATTTTTATGTATTTCATTATGTTTCTAAACTCAAAATAATTTTTATATATTTCATTTAAAAAAATGTATCACAAAATAAAGAGTTTTGTTAATTAATTTAAGTATAATATTGTTATATTAAAAAAACAATACCTTTTAGAAGGTTTAAGATTGAAGATGATGGAGCGGTAGAAGCAAAAATTGATGCGTTATGAAGATTAGTAAAAACTCTCCTTAATGAATCGTTCACGAATACAATCGATTGAGAGCTTATGAATGAAAGATTATACATCCTTCTCTTTGTGAGATCACTCCTATTTATAGTATATCTATACTCTGTCTCCTCTAATCGAATGATGTTGACAGCCTCTCTTCATTGATTTATTCTCATTCCTTATTCCCTTTGTGGGCCTCTCTTTCGGTTACACGGTTGAAGATCCGTTTGGGTTAGAATTCCTCTTTTATCCTTGATACAAGTATTGGTGTGACATAATATTTTATACGTCGTCAAGTCCCCTTAGTCGGTTTTAGCTCGGCCGAGTAAATCCGGCTAAATGAAGAATTTTTATTTAGGGTTGCTTTAATTGTGGGTGACGTGATGAAAAACATTCAATAAATATATGGATAAAGTTCCCTACGGGGCAGCTTTCCAGATGTCCCATCAGTGACTCCATTATGGTGTCAGCCGACGTTTCTTCTTCTGACTTAACATTTTCCCGCCTATTTTTTCCTTATAAAAGGGGAAAAGGGCTTTGGATTTTCCTTTTACCACCTCTTCTTATCCTTGCTTCGCTTTCTCTCCATACTACCCATCCTTCCCTGTGATTCCTTTTTACTCGTTCGTTCTGTTTATAATGGGGGATAACGCCGATGTGGCCATTATTCCTATTAACTGGAGTGTGGAGCGTTTTGGGAAACTAAAGGCTACGTATGGGATTCCAAACGACCTAGCTCCTGAATATCCTATGCGAGGAAGTACTGCTGTGAAACCTCCTCCAGGCAAAATTACTATATATGCAGACTTCTTCTTAAAAGCGAACTTCCGGGTCCTTGTTACTTCCTTCGTTATTGACTTCGATTCTATAAGGTCCATTTGTCTCAAATTCATTCGCTAGGCATGTGTCGGGTTCGACAATTCGAGTTCTTTTGTATCGCTCAGAAGCAAGAGCCCTTGGTGAAAATTTTCTATCATTTTTATAAATTTTACCTGAAGGATAGCTGGTTTTCTTTTGTCAAGCGTCCCGGCATAGCTTCTCATGCTAGAGATACTCCTCAAGGCATCCGAGGATGGAAAGAGAGATTTTTCCATATAAGTGCCTAGAAGGTTCCTGCTGATATGGTTATCAGGTCCATTCGCCTTGTTGTGGTGGACGTGCCTCCTGCTCTTGAGGCATTCAAGAAGACTCCAAAAATTTCTCTCCTAACTTCCCAGCCATATGAAATTCAAGAAATCCCGGAACACGCCTTGGTGGGTGTTGGGATGAGCCGGAATTGGAGGAGGTTGGATCGGCTCCCTATATATTCTACCGGGCAAGAACGTAAGTGTATGTCATTTTGCTTTGGACATTACTTGTTTGCTAGTCATAATATGGGTTCTTATCTTTCTCTTGCATTTGCAGCAGTTGCTAGTTATTATGACGTGCTGTTTCCGGAGACCATGAATGGCCTTACCCGAAGTTATTTGGATGTGGGACCAAATGACCGGGATGTTCTTCAGGTCTTTCATGAGCGATTCTTCTTTCCCCGCGCTAATCTGCAGGAGACAGTGGACCTGGAAATTGGTATGTTGTGTACGAATTTTTGCTTCCAATTTCCTTGTTGAGTTTTAGACTTATCTTCTTTATATGATTTCTTAGAAAATCACGGTGCTTCCGGGGTTCATGAGGATGTTCCTGAGGATACCCCCTCACTCGGACTGGAGCGAAGGTTCCTGACAAGGTTTATGGTAGCGGATCCGGGAGAGACGTAATCTCTCCTCGAAAGAAGAGGTGGAAACTAACTGATGCCTATGCCATTGGCAAAATGGTTCCTGGTGCTAGCCCTGAAGGTATGCTTTCACAATTTTTCTCTCTTTTGGTAAATGATCATGTTCTTGATGTTTTACTATTGGCGGTTGTTCAGGACCTAAATCTAGCGAGGGTTTGCACCCCCCCTCCCCGGGATGAAAAGGGAACAAGTTCGCCGATGAAGGCGCAAGTCCAAGCTGACCCTTCCCGTGGGGATATAAAAAAATCGGCCTCCTCTGAGGCAAAAAAGACTGATAAGATTCCTCCCCCTGATCCTGTGATTGCTCGCGCTGTGCATTGTCCGGGGCAAGGTTCCAGGAAAGGCAAGGAAAAAGTGACAGCGGGAACGACTGGTCTGGCTGCGGACGTTCATTCCCCCAAATCATCAACTGTTCATTCAAGCCAGTTTGATTTCCGGATGCCTACTTAGTCCAAGCCTTGGACTCCGGCGGACTCTCATTCAAAACATATTCCCAAATGGAATTTGTTGCAGGGTGATTGTCTAACGGATCCGGCCCTTTGCCGGACCTTTTTGCAACAAGCCTTTCCTCCTGCAGAGAGGTTGCGCCATTCTATTTGCTCCCCTTTCAACCTTATTTGACCGCGCTGCTCTCTTCTGGGTTGAGGGCATGGCTATTATGCCGGAGATTTGTCGCCAATGGGACGAAGGCCGGAGAGAGATTGAAAAAGGCCCTATCTCAGCGGTCTGAGGACGCTAGCCGGTTGATTGCCTTAAACCAGGAGGTGAAAAAATTGGAGTGGCAGCTGAAGTAGAAGGATGCTAGCCATGCTCAAGCACGAGCTGCATTTACAGAGGCGTGCTCCCGGACCAATCACGAACTGGAAAAACGTGCCAAATGATCCTGGATGCCAAGCTCAGGTCGATGAGTTGTCATCTCAGGCTATAGCTAAAGACGATGAATTGAGAGGAATGAGGGAAAAGGTGGAGACTCTGGAGGGCAGGTTGTAGGTTTGGAGAAAGTGAAAGAGGAGTTGGAAGTGGAGAAAGCCAGGATAGTGGAGTATTTGTTTGTGATGAAAGAGGATAGGAGGTGGTTAGGGGCCGAGGGCCTTTCGAGGGCAGTGGAGGCAGTGATGAGTTTATTGATGTGGTTGTGGGCCTGAAAGGGGCTGCATAGGTTGCTGGATATCATGATGACCTTGTGGACGGATTCTAGGCAGGGAAGGATGGTCTTCCCCTGGAAAGCCTCCCTGGTTGGAGTCCTGAAGCTCGAACTATCCTTACACAGACGCAGAACATCTTTGATACTATGGAGCTTCCTATCATCCAGACTCTTGCCTCTTTAGCGGATCAGCCGAAGCTAAAGGAAATAAGAGATGTTTTAGCCCTTGAAGATTAATTTTCTTAGTATCCGGGCCTGCGTACCTTTGCTTTTGATGTAATTTGCAGTTTTTTTCATGTATCAGGACTTATCTCTTTTGAACGTACTTCTTTGTCTGCTTTTGTCTTATGCTTTCTTTACATTTCTCTCTATGTTAATGGTACTTGTATCTGTCTCCAACCTTGCATTATCTTGTCCATTTTTATGAGACTTTTCAAATATTTGTAATTGTAAAATATATTAAGTTTAAAGTTTTAGGCTCTTAAAATGCCTGAAAAATCAACTAGTCCTATCATGTAGGCCGTCGGATGTGTTGATCCGGTCTTTTATTGTGTCGGATACATTGATCCGGTCTTTTAGAAGTGTTGGATTAAAATCCAATCTTTTTATGATGCCGGACACGTGGTTATGTCTTTTATTGTGTCGGATGCATCGATCCGGTCTTTTTGAAAGTGTTGGATTAAAATCCAATCTTTTTATGATGCCGGACACGTGGTCCGGTATTTTATTGTGCCGGATGCATTGATCCGGTCTGTTTGAAAGTGTTGGATTAAAATCCAATCTTTTTATGATGTCAGACACGTGGTCCGGTCTTTTATTGTGTCGGATGCATTGATCCGGTCTTTTAGAAGTGTTGGATTAAGATCCAATCTTTTTATGATGCCGCACACATGGTCCGGTCTTTTATTGTGCCAGATGCATTGATCTGGTCTTTTTAAAAGTGTTGGATTAAAATATAATCTTTTTATGATGTCAGACACGTGGTCCGGTCTTTTATTATGCCGGATGCATTGATCCGGTCTTTTAAAAGTGTTAGATTAAAATCCAGTCTTTTTATGATGCCGGACACGTGGTCCGGTATTTTATTGTGCCGGATGCAGTGATCCGGTCTTTTAAAAGTGTTGGATTAAAATCCAATCCTTTTATGATATCGGGCACGTGGTCTGGTCTTTTATTGTGCAGGATGCATTGATCCGGTCTTTTTGAAATTGTTGGATTAAAATCCAATCTTTTTATAATGCCGGACACGTGGTCCGGTCTTTTATTGTGCCGGATACATTGATCCGGTCTTTTTAGTAATGTTTGAAGAGTTGATCTTAACATCCAACTAGGACTTCATTCATACCTTAGCAAATTTGCTTTCATTTCTAAATGAAAAACAGGGCAACAGAGACTATATGTAACATTTTCTGAGCTGCGTTCCATTCTAAGTTCTGGGAACATCTGTTCCATCTAGTATGATTAAGGTGTACACTCCTTTTCCCATGGATTCTTTGATTTGGTAAGGTCCTTCCCAGTTTAGTCCTAATTTCCTTCCGGGTTCAGCTCTGCTGGCTTCATTACTTCTAAAAACATATTCACCGGAGAAGAATTGGAGAGGAATGACAATTTTGTTATAGTATTTGGCCAGAATTTGTTTGTATTTGGCTTCTTGGATTGCCGCCCTTTCTCGCCTTTCCTCAAAGAGATCTAAATTCATCCTTAACTCTTGGTCATTATCCCTGTTTTTTGCCGCGGCGATGCGCATTGTTGGCATTCCCAATTCGACCGGGATCACTGCTTCATGTCCATAAGTTCGGCTGAAAGGCGTCTCCCCGTTGCTTGTTTTAGGAGTGGTGCGATGGGCCCATAACACGCTAGGTATCTCATCCACCCATGAGCTTCCATTGGTTGCGAGTCTGGTTTTTATCCCCTTCAACTTGCTTTGATTGATTCGTTCAACTTGGCCGTTTCCCTGCGGATGGGCGATGGATGTAAAGACCTGCCATATTTTCATTTCTTCGCACCATCCGGCCAATGACTTAAACTGTTTCCCATTATGGCTGACGAGGTACAAAGGGAGGCCGAAACGACATATAATGTGATCCCATAGAAATTTTTTGACTTGCGTAGCTGTGATTGTTGCCACTGCCTTGGCCTCCACCCATGTAACACCCTAGGCAAATCCCACATCGGCCGTGGACATGAGAGATTCTTGGTTCATAAGTAATGCCCTGCCTCAAATACCACAACGTGTTTTGGGGCTTAATGTAGTGGATGAGAGGAGAACTCCACAGTTAAGCGTGCTCGGGTGTGAGTAATCCAGGGATGGGTGACCCCCTGAGAAGTTTTCACCCGGGCAACCAAAAACAAATCCGTGAGCTCTTAGTGGGCAAAGCGGACAATATTGTTGGTATGAGGGGCCGGATGTTACAAATGGTATCAGAGCCACTCCTGTGCCGTTAGGGATAGTGGGGCAAACCTCATCGAGTATGGTGAGTCCCCGGGGGTGTTCAGAGGGACACCTTAGGCAAATCCCACATCTCTGATTGGGATGGTGGGGCAAACCTCATCGAGGACGATGAGTCCAAAGGGGGGTGTTTGTAACACCCTAGGCAAATCCCACATCGGCCGTGAACAGGAGAGATTCTTGGTTCATAAGTAATGCCCTGCCTCAAATACCACAACGCGTTTTGGGGCTTAATGTAGTGGATGAGAGGAGAACTCCACAGTTAAGCGTGCTCGGGTGGTAGTAATCCAGGGATGGGTGACCCCTGGGAAGTTTTCACCCGGGCAACCAAAAACAAATCTGTGAGCTCTTAGTGGGCAAAGCGGACAATATTGTTGGTATGAGGGGCCGAATGTTACAACCCATTTGGTGAAGTAATCCACCGCGACGATCAGAAACTTGACACGTCCGGGTGCCTTCGGGAAATGTTCGACAATGTCTATTCCCCACCTTTGGAATGGCCATGCCCCGGTGACTGGAATGAGGTCATTTTTTGGTTTTAATGTTTTAGGGGCATATTTTTGGCAGTTGAGACATTTTTGTAAGGTTTGCACTGTCGTGATGTGCATTCCTAGCCAGTAGTACCCGACATTCATTAGTTTTGCAACTATCATTCTTGGGCTCGTGTGCATGCTGCAGGAATCTTCGTGTATTTCTTTGACCAACACTTTTGCCTCTTTTTGGCAAACACACCTTAACAAAGGTCCTAAAAAGGTTCTTCGATAAACTTGGCCCTCCAATAACTGATACTGTAATGCCTTGGTCCGCACCTTTTGTGCTTCTGCTCTATTGTCTGCCAAGGTACCTTCTTTCAAATATGCTATAAGTGGTGTCATCCACGTCCAATTGTTGTCATCAATATGACTAATTTCTTTTACTTGAACGGAAGGTTTTTCCAATGTTGGCACCGCGGAATATGCTTGACAATGCATTAGGCATTAGTTCCATAACTTTTTTGAGGTATTCAATCATCATCTTCCCCTTGGCTTCATAAATCTTATTCACTTGATTAGCTATTAGAAGACAATCTACATGTGCCCGGATGTATTGGGCATTCACAGTGACTGCTATTCGTAGTCCGGCTAGGAGGGCTTCGTATTCTGCTTCATAGTTTGTACTTTCGAAATTCAGCTTTATTACATATGTTATCTCAAATCCCTCAATACTAAGTAGCATGAGTCCGGCCCCTGATCCTTCCATGCTGGAGGCCCCATCGGTGTACAAAGACCACCATTGAGGTGTCTCATCTTGTATCGTGACTATGACCGGGTCGCAAGTGATTTCTGTCTCCCGTCCTTCCGGGATTTCGGCGAGGAAGTCTGCAATGACTTGCCACTTTACTATAGTTCGTTACATGTATTCCAGGCTGAAAGCACCCAACTCTACGGCCCATTGGCAAATCTTCCGGACAATTATGGTTTTCTCAATATTTGCTGCATAGGGAAGTTGGTGAGTACCTCCACCGGATGAGCTTGAAAATATATACGCAGTCTTCGGGAAGCATGCACCAAAGATAGGGTTAACTTTTCTAGCAGGGAATATCGTGTTTTCGGATCTGTTAACACTCGACTGATGTAATAAATGGGAGTTTGCGCTCCGTCCCTCTCGACCATGAGTACGGCACTGACGGCTGTATCTGATGCGGCTATGTATACCTTCAGTTTTTCTTTTGCTATTGGTGTCGTGAGACTAGGAAGCTTTGCTAGGTAAAGTTTAAGCTTCTAAAAAGCTTCCTCAGCTTGATCCGTCCATTGGAATTGTTCCTTGCCGAGACATTTTTTCAAAGTTTGAACAAAAGGTAAGGATTTTTCTGCATGCTTAGCTAGAAAACGGTTCATTGCCACCAATAGTCCATTCAATGACTCTACGTCATTTAAAGAGGATGGGGAGGGCATCCGGGTGATAGCAGAAACCTTATCCGGGTTTGCCCGTAAACCTTCCTTGGTGACCATGACTCCTAGAAATTTTCCTTCTTCTACTCCAAACGAGCATTTCCTCGGGTTCAACATTATTCGGGATTACTTCAACCTTTTGAATGTTTCCGTTATATCTGCTAAAAGATCTGTCTCAGTATGGATTTTGATAACTAGATCATCGACGTAGATCTCCAGATTTTTCCTAGTCTGAGGTGCAAAGACTTTGTCCATGAGTCTTTGGTAAGTGGTGCCAGCATTTTTAACCCGAAAGGCATTTTGGTGTAGCAAAATACACCAATATCAGTGATAAAAGCTGTTTTTTCTTCGTCGTTTTCGGCCATAGGGATCTGATGATAACCTTTATATGCGTTTTGGAAGCATTTAAAATGAAAAGGAGCTAACGAATCTATTTTTAAATCAATCTCAGGTAAAGGGTATGCATCCTTAGGGCATACGTTGTTCAAATTCTTGTAATCTATACACATACGCCGTGCCCATTCCCCTTTTTGACCATAACCAGATTAGCTACCCATGTAGGGTAATGGACTTCCCGGAGGATACCCGCATTAACCAGATCTCGAACCTGATCCACACCCGCCCTACTTCTGTCCGGGCCCATTTTTCGTACTGGATCGACTGATTTATACACATGCAGGCGATGCTCAGCTAACTCCCGCAAAACTCCCTTCATGTCCTTAGGTTTCCATGCAAAAATATCCTAACTGTTCCTTAGCAACTGCTTCAAATGGTCCCGTCCTTGAGTGGCCAAGGTGTGTCCAATGGTGATAATTTGTTCCGGATATGCGGGGTTCATAACCCATCTCTCTGGTTCTTGCATGTTTTCCATGCGTACATCGGGACGATTTCCGGACGAGGTCTGCGTTGTTTGAGCCTGTAATACTTCCGTCGCTTGATCAGCATACACCATGACTACTTCCTTAGGAGTGGGGAATGCTATAACGGAGTGAACGGTGGATACTGCTGCATGAAAAGATGCCAGCCCTGGTCTCCCCAATATTAGGTTGTTTTTTGTGACCTCGGGGATTACCGTAAAGGTGATAAGGACGGTGTGGATTTTGGCTCCCTCCTGAAGGGTCATTGGAAGTGTGAGCTGTCCTAGAGGGACCCCTGATTCCCCGAAAAAACCTACAAGGTTAATGTTGGCTGGTTCTAAATTCTTTTGATCCTCTATGTCGAGACGCCTAAACAGTTGCTCATACATGACGTCCATAGAGGCCCCACTATTGACTAGGATCCGACTAATATGGTAATCTCCCACCAGTGTCGTAATCACCACCGGTCTGGTGGATGAGACCCCCCCGGACAGGTGGAAAAATAGGCGGTTGTTCCATCCAAGCTTCTAACCGTGCTTCGCCACGCTTGTGACCCCGCAGGTTTGATAATTCATTGTCCCCCATCATGCATAGATCTCGCACGAGTTTTTTACCAGCGGGTTTTCTTCTGAGCGGTCCAGCGTATATTTCCTTTAATAAGTGAGAGAGCTTGCCAGTTTGAATGGCGATGTCAATCTGTTTTTGCAAATGCCAACATTGATCCGTATCATGCCCGGTGTCTTTGTGAAACTTACAGTATCATTTGGGATCTCGCATTGACTTTGAGTTGAGAGGTCACGGGGGATCCAAGGTAAATTTCTCAGTTAGAAGGACCTCCCGGGGACTTTTAACCAATTTGTTAACCCATGCAATTCCCCTGTTTTTCGAATTATTTTTAAATCTGATGGGGAGATTTACGGATTTGGTGGTTCAGGACGAGTATATGGAAGAGGTCGTATCCATCTGCTACCTACCTTGAAACGCTGAGCCTGTTCAGAAAAGTTTGGTTGTTTGCCTCACCGATCATGTTTATGGTCCTTTCTGTCAAACTCATGTGTACTCCGGACAGACCTCTCTGCCCGGACAAAAGTATGGGCAACATTCATTAGCTCTTCCATGGTCTTTGGTAACCCATCGCAGCCATGAAGTCTTTGGATTAATTCATCATGCCGGATGCCTTGAATAAAACCAGCTATCATGAGGTCCTCTGCTGCTCCAGCTATCTGTAGACTTTCTTTGTTGTACCGGGTGATGAAATCTTCTACTGATTCATTGCCCCACCTCCGGATGTATAGTATTTTTTTCCTTCGTGTGCGACTTTTGTTGACTAAATTGTTGCATGATTTTTTCCAGAAATTCAGCAAAACTGTCAATCCGGCCTATGGGTAGACTATCATACCATAGACGTGCTGCCCCAACAAGGGTTTGAACAAACATGTGACACCATTCATGTAAAGCCTATTTCTCTACTCCGCCGGCACTTATGAAAATGTTGATGTAATCATCCGGATCGGTGGTACCGTCATATTTTCCAACAGTTGTCGGCATTTTAAGTTTCCTGGTTATTTCTGCCTGGGCGATACGAGGTGTGAATTTAGACTGAGTGAGCAAAGATGTTAGACGATACGGACGGTGTATGTCTGAGAAGGGATTACTTGCAGGAATAGGTATGGATGTGGATGAGGGCCCTTGAGTGCCAAAAATCTGAATAGGAGGCACGGGCTGCCTTCTGGCGGGAGGTCCAGTATTATATACTGGTAGGAATCCTCCCGTAGTGGTATAAGCTTCTTCTTCATAAGTTAATCGGTTTTGAAGTTCTGCTAGACGTAGCTCCTTCCAGAATTGTTCATCCATACGGCCCCAACGTTGTTGCTCCATCTACCATTCATTACTAGTAAGTAGCGATATGGTGTAAGGGACAGATACGAGGATAGGTGGAATACTGGAAGTTGGGATTGGAGGAATTCCTTCGAAAGAGACAAGGGACTGTGACAGACTATATACGGGCATGCTGGGTGTGGAAGATTGAGGTGGTAACCCAGTAGTAACTACGGGTTGCGTGATGACATGGCTTACTTGGGTAGGTATGTTGGTGGAACATGGAAGAGGAGCGGATGATGATGGGGCAGCATATTGAGGAAACGGGTTGGACGTATTAGCAAGCAGAGTTGGTGCATGGGATGCTGCTGTTGGCATTAGTAGGCTTGCAGATCGACGTCGGACCTGTTCCAGGCGTTCTTCTAGTGAAAGGGTCGTAGGACCGACGGTCGCAGGCTGTGCAGCTCCTGTTGGTGCTACCTCATCCTCCGTGTGGTTTTGCTCTTCATCCGATTCATAATCTGATTGTAAAGTGTCCATTGCAAACAAAGGATTATACTCGGGATACCGTTGTAACTATAGTTCGACCGTGGATGGCACCAATGAAGAGTAGTAAAAACTCTCCTTAATGAATCGTTCCTGAATACAATCAATTGAGAGCTTATGAATGAAATATTACATATCCTTCTCTTTGTGAGATCACTCCTATTTATAGGATATCTATACTCCCTCTTCTCTAACCGAATGATGTTGACAACCTGTCTCCTTATTGGTTTATTCTCATTCCTTATTCCCTTTGTGGGCCCCTCTTTCGGTTACACGGTTGAAGATCCGTTTGGGTTAGAATTCCTCTTTTATCCTTTGATACAAGTATTGGTGTGACATACTATTTTATACGTCGTCACGTTACAATCGGTAGCCTTAACTTCTTTGGCGCCTTCTTTAACGATATTGATGTTCTCCTTTTTGGTAGCATTGGTATGAATGGAGAGAGAGAGACATCGTCTGTAGAAGTGAGTTATGGGAACTCGATGGTAGCCAGTGGCGGATCTAGAACAAAAGTTTAGGGGTAGCGAATTTTTTTTACCGTACTTTCATGTAAATAATTTTTTTTGACGGTAACATGCGACTGGCGAGCCGGACTGCAGAAACGGAGTACTGGGGTTTGGCGAAAGCGGCACCGGGCTGTGGTCTCAGCTCAGGTCGAGTGGTCGGTCTCTGACTCTCACAGTTCCCGCTCTCTGTCTTTCTTCTTGGCTGGCCGTTTGGGTAAGCTGGGTTTGAGAATTGAGACTATGAGGTATTGGGTTTTAATAAAACATTTGGGCTCCCAAATGTTTTATTAAAACCCAATACCTCAAAATCTTTAATAAAATGTGGGGAATTTTTTATAAAGTATTAGGTTTTTTATAAAATTTTAGACTTTTTATGAAGTGTTAAACTTTTAAAAAAGTTTGAGGGGTAACGTAATTTTTGCTCAAGGGTAACGTAAGGGGTAACCGGATACATAAAACCGTAAAAAAAAATTGCACTGGGCGTAAAAGTTGAGGGGTAGCGGGGGCTAGGCTAGGTCCGCCTTTGATGGTAGCCTTCCCTTTCTTTACTCAGCTAAACTCTTTCAAGACCACCTTCAATAAGGAGTTGTTCTCGGTAGACAGATTAATGCAATCGTCCTGTCTTGACTGAAATGTAATCACCAATGTCTTTAGTGAAGCAACCTCGATAGCTAGAGGCCGGTGCCGAGCCATCACCACTTTCAAGTTATAACTGTCCTCACCCATTCTAGTGGGATCTTTGGACGTATCGTCCCCCAAGTTAATGGGTTCTTTGGGTAAAATGTAACATCCTAAATTTCCGGTTATTATAAATATATACAAGTTATGCAAAATAAAAATATTTTAGTAACTTTATTACGTGAACTAAAGTTGAAATGTTACTTTTATTATTATTTTTTGGAGTTTAAAAAGTTAATAAGTTTAAGTTGTAAAACTCATAACATTGGAATGAAAATGAAGAGAATACTAAATTAGAGGGGACTATGTGTTAAGTAGGTAAAAACAAATGAAAAAGAAAAGAAAAAGAGGGTAACTCCATTCACTTAGAACCAAGAAGTGAAGTGTTTAACCATATTCAATTCAAGGAGAACAAGTGGCCAATCCTTTTACATAGAACCCTAATCACTACAACAATATCACCCTATCTTGACGGGTTTTTTTTACCCTATAGCGACGACTTGTCGTCGGTATAGGCAATACCGACGACAATAGGTCAAAGATGTCGTCGGTATAGGTGTCGTCGGCATAGGTCGACCTATGCCGGCGACATGTCGTCGCCATAGAGTTTAATTAAATAATTCAAAAAGAAATTCTATACCGACGACATGTCGTCGGTATAGCTTCTGGACTTATCCGGACGACAATACCATGTTACAATCTGGAAATCATTGTTGAAATGGGTTCGTTTGAGTCTTTATTCATGTTCATATCAGTACCTAAATCACCATTGTTGATGAATTGTGTGTTGATGAATTTGAAGTCTTTTCTAGTTAAGAATTATTCCATGGTGAAAGTAGGAATTCTTATGATATAATGCTGTTGTTAGTTAATTTCCAAAAAATATTTTTTATAACATCAAATGTGTTAGAATTATTCATATGGAAATAAATTAAACTAATAAAAATGGATTTGGATCATCCCAAAGTAGGTTATGGGACTTCATGCTTTATGATATAAGTTGTCTGTTAAACTGTTTTTCTCTCTTTATTCTCTTGAGGGGCAAGGGAATCTGGACTTTAGGTGAGGAGCTCTGTTTGAGAGGAAACACTAGCTCTTATCGAAATTTACCTTTTGACTATTACAATAAGTGATGCAGTTACGGAAGCAATCAAATGGGTCAAAAACAATTAGCTAACAAAGTCTATAAAACGAACCAAAGATTCCAAAAACAAAGTTCTTATTAATTAAAACCCAATCAAAAACTAATCTCACAATAAACCTAGCATCCCCTATTTATAGTTAGGGAATCATAATTTAATTAAGAAACAATTAAAACAAACTAGGAAATTAGAATTTAAATAATCAATAAAATATAGCGTCTTGATATCGGATGCTCCAGCATCATACTCTCCCTTTTCGAAAAACCTCGTCCTCAAGTTTTGCTTTTGGATTAAACCCGCCTGAATCAAAAGGAACACGTGTCTTGTTCGCTGTCAATAATAACGCAAATACCACTTGATGAGCTAATTTACCCACGTTCTTACGCTCTAGATCTTTTTTAATATTAACCTGTTGCACCACCAACAATATTAATTTCGCATGGGGATTTTAACCCACTTATTTTCTCATGTAGATCACTAGACTTTTCATTAGGATTAAATAACCCACGTGTCAAACTTTCATGCTTGAAATCCATGCATACATTATTTTTGGAAACTTGATCCTTATTATTAGAAACCATATTTTTCCTTCAATTTGAATATCGCTTCATTTTTGAACATCCGGTAAATCAGGAGATTTAATCAAATCATCATCCTTTCCAAATTTCGTAATCCTTGGGTCAACACGCCATCCCAACGTTATTTCCGTCATGAAAGATGGGGTTACCATGTAAGACAACGTACCACTAGTCACCACAGTAGGGCCACCACCTTCAACATTATAGATTTTAGAAACTAATTCATCACCATGTTTCCCTTTCATAGGATCGACACTAATATTTGCATAATCAAACATTTCCTTAGCAAAAGACTTCTCGTCCAATCCCACATTTTTTTGCAACCACATGCATTGGACCCCCACCAATACCCATCGATATCCTCCAAAGCCGTTATAGATTTTTCAGTCAGTTAGGGAGTTAAACACCCATGATCTTGAAAGTTTGATCTCGATTCTAACCCATAATGTTGTAGTGATACTAAAGGAGTAGAAACCAAAGTAGGAGATAATGCAATATGATTAGAATTGTTAAACTCTTCTGTACTTACCGACGAGATTTTCCGGTCACCCAAGGAAACTGCGTGATCACCCTTAGCCACCGCATCACCACCTGTAGTCAGCGCCTCCACCGTGGCGCCATCGTCGGCAACTGCATCTTCTTTGAAAAATTCACCAAAGGTAACGACATACGTTTTAACATATTCATGACTTGACTCTTCTTCATCATCACCATCGTCCCACATGACGGTGCCCAAATCGGGTCCATCATCCGTCAAACCCTTCTCAGGCCGTTGTACTCTCACGGTTTCACCTAAAACCCCACTGGTTGCCAAGAATACCATTCCTCGTCGCAGTATTCATCATACACGGGAGGATAATCACAACGAGTTTCTCCATTTGTAGGATGCTCCTCATCCCCGGATAACTCGCCCCCGACAGGTTTTTCCAGTTCCGTTTCCTTCCATGATGGCGAGGGATCAAGATCCCGGATCCTTTGCTTGAGTCGCCTGATCTCGTGTCCTAATTCGATATCCCAGACTCGCCGCCGGAGTCGCATGATCCTAAGATCTCGTGGGTCGGGATCAACTCCGTCGTTGCCTTGGTCGGCGGTTCTACGAACAATGCGTCGATCTTCACCACGAGCAAATGAGTCGAGACTATCTCTACAGTTGCCTCGGTCGGCGATTCTACGGATACGAGAGTAATCACTATCACGTCAAGCCATTTAACAAACCAAGAGCTTTGATACCAACTGATGCAGTTACGGAAGCAATCAAATGGCTCAAGAACAATTAGTTAACAAAGTCTATAAAACGAACCCAATTTTCTAAGAACAAAGATCTTATTAATTAAAACTCAATCAAAAAAACTAATCTCACAATAAACCTAACATCCCCTATTTATAGTTAGGGAATCATAATTTAATTAAGAAACAATTAAAACAAACTAGGAAATTAGAATTTAAATAAATAAAAAAAAGATAACGTCTTGATATCAGATGCTCCTGCATCAATAAACTTTTTACTTGTTTCTAGAAAGATTATAAGCTTCTTAAGATTCCGTTTATGACCATTCTATTCCAACATCGTTTGCAAAGAGAAATTAGGAGAGTGCTTCCTCTGAGTTTTGCTTCACTTTACTTTATTTCAATTCGGAATTTGCGGATTTCCCATGGTGCAACAGTTCTTCTATAGCAACTTAGTTGCCCGGCACTTGTTATTGGCATAACAACTGGCACACCATAGGTTGGCCCAACACAGTCCTCTCATACTAGGGTTGGCTCCTCGTACTTGTCCCTTAACACCAACGATAGATAGGAACCGAACTGTTTCACGACATTCTAAACCCTATACTTAGACAAACCAGAAAACTTATTAAAAAAATAATCCATTAGTTAAATAAGATAATAAATTAATAGAGTAAAAGAACTAAGTAAAATAAAAAAGATAGTCTTTATATAAAAACTAAATAAATTAATAAAGAAAAATTTAAATAAATTATTAAGATCGTGGGTGATTAATAATGCCCCGTAAAATTTCATCTTGCTTTCATATTGTTACTACCAGGAATGAGGAATGTACAGTTAATTAATTTTTAAACACAAAAATGAAGATCAAAATTATAATAAGGTTTGTTTATTTTTTTGGGCTTTTGGGCTCAACTTAGAACACCACAAAAATGTATTCGTCTTCTTTATATAACAAGAAACCTTACTCTCCATCTCTGCAACATGCCTCCGTCGCCGGAAAAGGAAAACCTTTCAGTTGTTTTTCTTCTTTCTCTTCTCTTCTCTTCTACTGCTATATATCATTTATTCACCCATCTCTTTTATCTCATATTCTCACTGCTATCCTCTCTACCAACAATAATTTTCACTTCATGAAAGTTTGGGCCCTAAGCGTCGTCCATCCGACACTACCACAAGGCCAGCCCTGACACCCAATAGAAAGGTGCCACATGTACATACCGTCCATCAAATGCATGTACTCCATCTACGTACCGCCCAAGAGGACCAATCAAATGCATGTACTGTTAACAAACTATTGTTTTCTATAGGTTGTAGAATATAACTGTCTAAACGACAAACCCAATAAAAGCCGACTGATTAGAAGTGGTAGTTGGGCCTGGCCCAAGTAAACCATAAATTAATCATCAGACGTAGATGGCTAGAGCCACCAAAAGGGCTTTATTCATGAGCAGGTCCTGAGATTTCAGGTGTCCGGAGATTTCAGGGACCCTGTACGACTTAAAATGTGGGTCACTAAAAATTTAAAATATAAAGTTAAATATATAAAAAAAAATTCATTAATATGATGAAAATTGTAACAATACTAGGTTTGATTAAAATTGTTAATTTGGACATGACCCAATGATTGAGTAATTGTTAACGGATTATTAAATTCAATTTATATGGCCCATAAGTTAATTGTTAATTGTAATTTGTACACGGCACATCAGTTAATTTATTTTTTAAACTCAGTTTGTATTAAATATATTTTTATATAATATATATAATTTATAAATTTGGGCCCCCATAAAAACCGGGCCCTGAGCGGTCGCCCACCCCGCACATGCTCAGGGCCGGCCTTGTTCATGAGAGCCAAAGGCTGAAAAAGGCACGTGTCGTTTGGACCCGAGTGAGTTTCACTTTCAACCTACAATCTCATAACATTTTAACAATCATCTTCACTGTACAGCTTCCATTGATATTGTTCACTGTGGATGGAGGGTATTCATGTTTCAAGTTTCATGTAAAACTGGCATAACATGCCAGACACTACATGTTAAGACATGTCACGATAAGACACGATTACCTATGATGCTAGACACGAAAACGAATCGATAACTAACCGTGTCATTTTGTCCACACACGAACACGAACTTATGTAGTAAAACAAAAATTAACAAAAACGAGGATAAAAGTCTTAATTTATAACATATTTAAAACCAAAATTCACAAAAGTTTAAAAGCAAATATAATATATTATTATTATTTTTTAATTAAAAAATATAAACAGGTTATTAACGTGAATGTAAGCCTTCCAGTTGAGTATCCCACCAGCCATGCTATCCAAGTTGTGACAACTTTTCTGAGAACTATCCGTCTCTAATCTGATGTGCATACTAAAAGTCAGTTATACTGATTGAGTTCTATCTTTACTTTCGTGGTTAAAAATTTTACCTGTCATTAGTTTTCTTTCATTATAAATATCATGTTTACTTTTAAAAACACTATTTTTTACTTTCAAAACTTTAATTTTCCTTTCTATGATGTAACTTTATGTAATTTATAAATTTCTTTCATTAGTACTATCATTTATTATATCGACGTTACAACTTGCACTCATGCAAGACTATCCAAATGTATCAGAGCATGGACAAGACTCCTCTGTTAATGGTTGGGTGAATCCAAGGTTGCTGTCAATGCTTGGATGAATTCAAGGCCCCTGTCAATGCTTGGACGTATCCAAGGCTCCTAGCAATGCTTGGACGAATCCAAGGCTTCTACTAATGCGTGGACGAATCCTAGGTTCATGTCAATGCTTAGACGAATCCAAGGCTCCTGTCAATGCTTGGAGGAATTCAAGACTCTTGTTAATGCTTATAAGGCTCGTTTTCGTGCTTGTAACAACTACTTTCTACTTTCTATCAGTATCAACAAATTTACCTTTATACTATCAGTCACACATAACTTTCAACTTTACATTTAAGCAAAATTTCAATTAGCACATATTAACACATAAGTTCATAACATGACATTTATCACTATCATTTAATATTGTTATACTGTTTTTATTATAAGTTTATTCTTTACTTTTCTATCATTACAGTCAAGAAATGTTTTTATTTGAAGTATTCACATCGGCCCAAAACTTATTAAACGAGGAATAGAAACCTACATGTGGTATTTGATTATTAGGGCCGGGTTATGACTGAATTTGCGGGCTCTATCAACTATGTCAAATCTTTACAAGTTCAATATGTGTCAAGGTTAAGTACCTGCACAAAGTAGTCTCTTGCATACCCAATAGTATTCTTAAAAGTATTCTCAAGAATATTGTCAAAAGTATTCTCAAAAGTAATCTCAAATGCAATCACAAAAGTATTCTCACATGTTCATCTTTTTTGTAGGAAACCCTTATTTTTGTATGAAACGGCGTCTGATACGAAAATGCACCAAGGTTCCAACTTTTATCGTCCAAAATACTTGAAATCATCATATATCTATAAATCATGCATAACTTGCTGCTAAAACGTAAGCTTTACGTAAAGATATTACATTTTCAAGCCAAATATTGAAAGTTTGTAGATCCATAAAAGAGTAGCTCGAAACCATATTAAACGGAGTTCGATTGAGGTAATTCAAGCGGCCATGAAACCGTCTCGTTGAGCTCTACCAGCCCTTCTCTTAGCCGCCGTCGAAAACCGCATTTTCTGTCGTTGGAGAGCCAAACAGGTATTAAAACCGCCATTTTCGCATTGTTTTGTTTGAGAAAGTAAAAAACTAGCCCTCGTGTCCTTTAAATAAAAAACCCAACGATGTAAGCCTTTTTCTATGTGTTGTGAAGCGCCTGTAAAATTTGAGATCGACTAAACGGTTAGATCTCCAGGGATCGTCCGATCTCTACTGCTAGGTATCCCAAAAACGGGATTTCTCCTCAACTTCTTCCTTCCTTTTTCCCAAATCCGACTTTAAACATAGAGAATGGGAGGGTGGCGGCCCATACTTAGTATTTAGGGTATTTGAGTTTGTGTTTCAACCCCCTATGGTCCCTCTTTGTTCCATGTTTGTATGTTTTTCACCCAGTACTTATTAATTACGAAGTCCTTCTTTATTCACATATTCTTGAAAACGGGGTGTTACCCCATCGACAGTATGTTACATAGTGTACACATGGTTGTTTATAATTAAAAGAAGTTGCAACCTGGGTAGTCCATGGCGCTAGTCCATCGAAGGCACAAAGGGCCAGCCTTAGGCTGTCACACCCCGCCTCAGGCACCCCCTGGACGTGTGTGAGCTCGATTGGTATCTGTTTTGATTTCAGAGTTTGTTTTATAAAATACAACGCAAGTATTTTCATAAGGATCATTTCATCATTTTGTTCAACCTCAAGGGTTGTATTTGTAAATATCAAGACTCAGTTGGAAAACAAAAGTCTCATATTCATTTCATAAACATACGGATTTAAATACCCCTTTTGATTTGATCATAGAACATCGTATGAAACCAAATACATCTCTTGTCGTATAGACAAGTCAAAAGCCACCGGAAATAATACTATCCAATGTTGATCAATCCCTTGGTTCTATCTCCATTTTCTTCTTTCTGGATTATCTATGCACGAGGCCTGAGAATCCAACATGCATTTCATCCTTTTCATTTTTCAGTTTCATGGCTAGATCTTTTGTCTGCCCTTATCCCCTTTCCTTTATATTTTTATAGATACTTGAAAACATTTTGAAAATGAAACGTCAGCGCGAACGCTGGTGAATACAATTATCTTGATAGTAAAATCATTTACCACAAACAAGTATTAATTTCATAATATCAACTTTCATGTTCAGTCTACACATTCAGCAGACCCTTATCTATTGATCATATGTACCACTTTATACACTAGTATCATGCCTTATAACAATGGTCTGGTCTATGCCTCCGAAATTGTTATAAGATAAGTACAAGCTTTAGTCCAAGACTTTCACCCGAGACCCGTATATCCCTTGAAAGTTTTACGTATACCTATTACTTGATTGCATTGTTCATAGAAGAACGTTATTATGCATTATTCTCATAACCTTTGTTTGGCCATTTTCATAAATGTAAAGGTTTGATACAAGTTTTGAAATAGATAAAGTATTCACCTTGATAATAGGAATGAGCTTCTAGGTTGGAAATTATGGAATCAACTTCCTAACTTGGTTTCTCTAACGTTTTCGCAACTCACGAGGGTTACCATCTTAAACGAGCACTACAACGAACATGAATCGATTGGACCGTTTTTTCTTACTGAAATTTTTTTTTCAGGATGAAATCAATTAGCTATTTATATGTTGATAAATAGACCCGTAACGGACCGCTAGGTAGGTGGTGCCGATCCGCCACCGCCCTCGATTGCGTCAGCCCTAAATGATGCAATCTGATTGGATCGTTCATGGATTTTCGGCTAGCGGACCGTTACCCTGGGAAGTAGCGGTCCGCCACCTTGCTATGTGGCAATTTCTAAGTTTTTTGCGGCTGGCGAACCGTTACTACCTGGCGTGACGGTCCGCCACGAGTAAACATGTCATAATGTTGTCCATTAGTCTTCATACACGTGTCACACGCGGATTGTTTGCTTAATGAGCAAGTAGAGGACCGTTACCTATGTGGTGGAGGTCCGCCATCCAAGCCTTTCGAACCTCTACCCTAGGGTGTAGGGTTTCTCAATCTTAGAGGACCTCTACCGCCTAACCCCACCAGTAGCGGACCGTTAGGGTTTGCCTTAGTGGTCCGCTAAGGTCTTAGTTTTCCATTTTTTTTATTTTGAACCCTATGCTATGGTACTTTAAATACACAAGTCCTTTTAGGTTCTAACCTTGGCATTTCTTGGACATTTTCGTGGGATGTGTTACATCCTTCCCACCTTGTTTTAATCTCATCCCGAGATTATTCGAACAAGTGAGGATATTTCTTTTTCATTCTGACTCCAGTTCCCACGTGTACTCAGGGCCACCTCTAGAGTTCCATTTCACTTTCATAAGCATCAATTTCTTTTTATTAATTTCTTTTCTTGCCTATCCTAGATTTGTAAAGGTTGTTCAACAAATTTCAACTTTTCATTTATATCCACATCTTGTAGGGGGCATTACCAGAGATTCATCTGCCAAACACTTGCGGAGATTTGATACATGGAATACATCATGTACCCCATTCATTTCTTTTAGTAATTCGAGTTGATAGGCCATAGGCCCAATTCTTTTCAAAATTTAAACGGTCCTACGAATATAGAACTTAATTTTCCTTTCTTTTCAAATCTTACAACGCCTTTCCATGGAGAAACCTTCAACAGAACGTTATTATGGACATTGAATTGTAACGAATTTCGTCTTCTATCAGCATAACTCTTTTGACGATCACGAGTCGCTTTCAATCTATCTTTTATTTGAATGATTTTATTAGTAACTTCCTAGACTATCCAGGTCCAGACAACTGATTTTCTCCTATTTCAGACTAACATATCGGAGTCTGACATTTACAACCGTATAAGGCTTCAAAAGGAGTGGCCTATATAATCGTATGATAACTATTGTTATAGGAGAATTTCATTAAAGGTAAGTGGTCATCCCATCTTACTCCAAGATCAATAACACAAGCCCTTAATATATCTTCTAGAGTTTGAATAGTCCTTTCACTCTGCCTATCCGTTTGAGGATGATAGGTAATGCTAAGATTCAGTTTCGTACCGAGGGCTTTTTGAAAGCTTTGGTAGAATCAAGAAGTAAATCTACTATCTCTATCTGACACAATAGATAGTGACTCACCGTGTAAAGACTCCATTTTATTTACATATAGTTGTGACAACTTATCCATGCTGATTGTTTCTTTCATTGGGATAAAATGAGCAGACTTAGTAAGTCTGTCAATGATAACCCAGATAGTATCATTCCCTCGACTGGTTCGGGGAAGTTTTGTAATGAAATCCATGGTTATCATCTCCTATTTCCAGACAGGAACTTCAAGTTGCTGTAACAAGCCAAATAACTTTTGATGTTCATATTTAACTTGAGAACAGGTTAAGCATTTTACAACATAGATAGCGATATGCTTCTTCATTCATGTCCACGAGTAATTGGTTTTTATGTTTTTGTACATTTTATCTCTTCCAGGATTCATCGTATACTTAGATTTGTGGGGCTCTTCAGGATCTTTTCACGTAAGTCTCCATAGATAGGAACCCAGATTCTCTTATTCATTCTAAGAATGTCATCGTCACCTTTGACCAATTGTTCATTCATGCCTCCTAAGCCGTCTTTCAGAAGGTTTGGTTCTAGTAAGGCAAGCTCTTGAGGTTTCTTAATATGAGTAATAAGATCGATTTGAAGATTGAGTCTTAAAGCACGAACTCGTTTAGGTTTCTCATGTTCTTTTTTACTCATGGCGTCAACTACAACATTAGCTTTGCCTTCCTGATAACATATTTCACAATCGTAAGCATTCAGGGCTTCCATCCAACGCATTTACCTCATATTCAGTTCTTTCTGACTGAATATATATTTCAGGCTCTTGTGATCAGTGAATATTATGAATTTGATTCCATAAAGATAGTGCCTCCATAATTTTAATGCGAATATTATGGCGCCCAACTCTAAATCGTGAATTGTATAATTCTTTTCATGAGTTTTTAATTGATGAGAAGCATAAGAAATGACTTTCATTCCTTGCATTAACACACATCTAAAGCCGGTAGATGTGTGAAGCATCACAATAAACTGAAAAGCCTTAATTTCCATCTGGCAAAACTAGTATGGGTGCTTGTGTCAATTTTTGTTTCAAAGGCTTTAGATTGCTTAGGTCCCCATTCATACTTAACTGACTTGCGAGTCTCAGAAGTGAATGGAATAGCAATTCGAGATAAATCTTGGATAAATCTCCGATAGTAACCGGCCAAACCGAGGAAACTACGTACATCGGTTGGTGACTTCTGGTTTCCCATTTAGATATTGCTTTGATTTTAACATGATCAACTTGGATGCCATTGGCGTTAATGACATGTCCAAAAAATTGAACTCCTGACAGCCAGAATTCACATTTTTGAGAAGTTAGCATATAGCTTTTCATTTCTCAGGAGTTTAAACAAGATTTTTAAATGACTTGCATGGTCTTTCTCACTTTTGGAATAAATAAAGATATCGTCAATTAATACGATAACGAATTTATCCAAGTAAGGTTTACAAACTCGATTCATCATGTCCACAAAAGCAGATGGTGCATTAGTAAGTCCAAATGACATTACCGTGAACTGATAATGACCATATCGAGTTCTAAAAGTTGTTTTGGGAATATTTTCTTCCTGGACTTTCAATTGATGATAGCCAAAACGAAAATCGATTTTCGAAAAACATCAAGCTCCCTGAAATTGATTAAAGAGATCATCAATTCTGGGAAGCGGATAACGGTTCTTAAATGTGACTTTATTCAGCTCACGATAGTCAATACACATACCCATTGAACCATCTTTCTTCTTAACGAATAAGACTGGAGCTCCCCAAGGCGACAAGCTTGGTCTAATGAGTCCTTTTCTGAGTAATTCATCCAACTGCTTCTTTAATTCTGCCATTTCGGTTGTAGCTAATATGTACGGGGCTTTAGAAATTGGTGCCGTACCAGGTACGAGATTAATTCTAAACTCTACTTCTCATTCAGGTGGAATTCCAGGTAATTCGTCAGGGAAAACATTAGGGAATTCAGCCAGGACTAGTGGTTACAGATACTAGGTATGATAAGCACGCTTTGCATAGATATTTTTGGCTTTCAACAGGGAAATTATTCCAACAAGATTTGGAAAAATTATTGCCATTTATTATCAGGATATTACCTTTCGATGAATGAATCTCAATGGATTTCTTATCACACACGATACGGGCTTGGTTATAGGCTAACTAATCCATTCCTAGAACAATGTCAAATCCTGGCAAAGTCATTGGTAGCAGTTGTGAAGGAATAAATTGTCTTGATAGGGTGATATTGCAATCGTTCAGATATCTTATATTTGGACTAGGTCTCCGTTGGTAGTTTCTACCACGTATTTCTTGTCTAATTTAGCTAGAGTTTTATTTAACGGCCTACAGAATTTATGATCTATATAGCTTTAGTTTGCACCAGAGTCAAATAGAAATCGAGCATAAATATCATTGACAATAAATGTACCCGTAATGATGTCGGGTATACCTGCTGCATCATGAGTATTCAGAACGAATGCTCGTGCATTCTTCTTTATTCCCTTAGTAGGCTTAGGACCTGTCCCTTCAGGTTTTTTCAGTTTGGGATAATAGCTTTTGATGTGGCCAACCTCACCACATTCATAGCAGGTGATAGGTTTCTTCTTATAACAATCCTCCATTTTGTGCCCGGACATCTTGTAGAAGTTGCAATAAAGTCCAGCTTTACATCGTCCCAAGTGCTTCCTCATGCACCTTGGACATTTAGGAATGGAAGAATTGTTATTTCTAGGACTAAAGCTTGATCCTAGCTTCTTGGAACCACTTGGGCCTTGCCCAGTTGTTTCTTTCTTCTTTCTCCCCTCCTCTTGATTCCTGATCAGACTATTAGTCAAGGAGGTTCTTAAATCCATAGCATCGTCAAGGGTTTCGCATTTAGCAACCTTGAACATGTCACGGATTTCTACGATTAAACCCCAAATGTATCTCTTTATCATATTAGATTCAGGGGCAGCTAGATGAGGAACTATTCGAGCATACTCAAGGAGTTTGGTTGAATACTCTTGATATTTTTTCGAATCATATTGAGACTCAGAAATTTTCCTTCGATTTGTTCCCTTTCAATATGTGGAACATATTTTTTCTCTACTCTCGCCTTGAAGGCATTCCAGCCCATGGCATTGGTTGCATCCCTTCCCTTGGCAGCAATGATATTATTCCACCATTCTAACGCTTGATCTTTAAACAAATTGGAAAGCATAAAGAACTTTATCTTCCTCATCACACCTGCTTGTGGCAAGCACAAATTCAATCTTTTCGAACCATGTCAAGGTAGCAATTCCTCCCTCAATGTGTGTAACCTTTAAAACATGTAATTATCTCTTTTGAGGGAATAATTTTTGGGTATTTTCGAATCCCACTACATTACGCTTTATCTTTCGCAGCATACTCAATGTGTGTTTAATCCTGCCGTCTCGCCCCGACTCCTTCAAAACATTGGGGTGTGACCATTTCAAATGTGCTAGTCACTATGATGAAGATAAAAACATCACCAAGAATGTGGTTGCTTGGCTTGTTGAATGATAACGGCATTAAGATTATATGTCAAAAGCACAAGGGAAGATAATAGCAGGAAAAACGAAGAATAAACAAGACAAGCTTCCTTCTCCTTCTACAAAAAATATAGCAAGTCTAGCTTAGGAGTGTGTGTTAAATTATAATATAGACTTATATATAAGTATTATTATTATATCCTAAATATTAGGATTGTGGTAGTTAAGTTAGTTTAATAGGTCAAAACAATTAATTAGTTAACAGTTACATAATATCAACTGTCGCAATAGTTGAAGGTGTCTGTTACATAAGTGTGTATGTGTATGTGTATGTATATTTATGTCTTTGTAAATATGATCGATCTTAGATGTTGCATATGATCAATAAACATAAATTATTTTGTCATTACTGCAAACAAACAACCAAAGATTGGAATAATCACTACTAAACAAATGAGTTTCACCGACGACAAGGTTCCATCGGTAATTACCGACGAATTTCAAACGAAAATCTCATAAAAAAACAAATTATTTTTTAGTGGTATATTTGAAAATGTCTTCGATTTGACGGGAAAGCGTTACCGATAGACGATCCCTTGGCCCTCCGTTGGTAATATTTGATGACGCCAACCAAAGTTCTTATCTCACAGTACTCCAACATTATGAGAATGCACATTAGACCAGTGAAAACATGCACTCACTAAAGATAGGGTTGTAAAAGAGCCGAGCCAGGCTTGGCTCGAGCTCGAAATTATACGAGTCAGCTCGGCTCAACTCGATTTTTTCTTCAAGCTAAAAAGTGAGCTGGCTCGTCGAGCTAGCTCATATTTAAAAAAAATTACACATTGATATATTAACAACAATAAAAATATTTTATTCCCAGTTTGAAGTTTTTTGGTCTTAAAAAAACTAAATAGATGCAAGGGACAATATTAAAAAAAACATACACAACCTAAAACTTATAAAGTACAGAATAAATACAACGGCAAATAAAGTAACATTTTAGTCCAAAACTTAGAGTCCTTTAAAACAAATGAAGTTAAAAATCAAAACACAAACTTCAAATCTAACATATATATATATATAGAGGAAAGTTCAAGAAAGGGAACCAAGAAAAAACAGGAACCGTGGAACCATTTAAAAAGTTCATAAAAAACTCAATTTCACATATGAAAAACTCATTATTACGTAATTTTTTTTGAAGGTTTTGCATATAAACACGTGAAAAAGCCATTATATATCTATACATACTAATAAATAAAGGTTTTGGTGTGCCACATGTCACTCCTTCATGCATCCTAATATTGGTTTTCCCGCATCTCTCTCCTAATAAATGCATCACTATCTTATTAAATAACTAGGTTAAAACCCATGTATTACATGAGTTGAAAAAATACAACTTGTTATAAAACAACAGTTTTCTATGAAGATTTATATGTTGGATGTTATTAGTCATCGGTGAAATAAGAAATAATAACGATTTAAGAATTATAATTAACAAATAATGAAGATTTAAGAATTATAAAATTGTATTTTAAAATAAGATATAATTAAAATTTTCTTATGATTTAATAATTTTTAATAAAATATTAGAATAAATTTTAGATATTTAATTATTTAACATCATTATTATTTAATAGCAGAGAAAGACGGGAAACAAAAATCTATAATTCACCAGAGGTCGACAGGTAGCAAGTATAGTTATTCATTTATTATAATATAGGTTAGAAACCCGATAAATTATACAGGTTAAATAAATGCAATGTTATATATACTTAGTAATAATAATTTAGATATTAGATATTCATGACATATTACATATTTTTTAATACAAATTCTAGAAATGTTATATAGTTATTTTTTAAAAATGTTTTATAAAAAGAGTAAAAGAAATGTTCAAATTATAAAAATGTTTTATGAACAAACCTATTTTTTTTTTAAATAAGAAGTGTTTTATAAAAATAATTATAGAAGTCATTATTATTTAATAGGAGAAAGAGACGGTAAACAAAAATTATAAAAAAATTAAAGAAAATTTGTATAATTAATAAGAGAGAAAGGCGAGAAAAAAATATTGAGGATGAACATAAGAGTGACAAGTGTCCCACCAAAACCTTTATTTATTATATAGTATAGATAATGATATTATAAATATATTATTAAAGAAGAATAATAATTATATTAAATATGAATATATAATAAGAATTCAAAATATAACTAATTAAAGAAAAATACTAAGTGTTGTCGGGATTGCTTCGTTCCAATAGCCCAAGTGTGTCGTCGGTATATATGTGTCGTCGGTATAGGGTCTAATTAAATAAATCAAAAAGAAAATCTATCTCAACGACAGGTCGTCGGTATAGGGTTTAGGACTATACGGACGACATATCTTCGGAACAGACTAAACCTATCCCAATGACATGTCGTCTCTATAGGGTTTTTTAGATTTTTTTAAAATAATTTTTGAAAAAGAGCTATCCCGACGAAATGTTGTCGGGATAGGCCTTTTCTGTTTTTTTCATACTTTTTAATTTTGGAAATTTTTCTAGAAATATAAAATTTCTAAAAACAAAACCTGCAAATCAGTAAATATAAACCATTCAAACATTCAAATCCGATAAAAATTAATATCCGAAACATAAACCAAACTACACACAAACTTATCCGACAAATCAAATATTCAAAACATAAACTTGTTCGACACATAAATATGCAAATTGTTGAAGACAAACACCAACAACAAAGGCATAAGCAGAAAAACTCCAAGCTAATTATCATTGCTGCTAGTTCGGCGTTCCACATTCAATGCATTTCATCCATTTGTCATTGCATTTCAAGCGTTTGTTGATTATGCACACGACGTTCTTCCTCTCATTGGGCGTCGCGTTGTTGTTGTTCTTGGAATTGTTGTTAAAGAGTATCCACACGCTTATCCACTTCTTGTCAATGGGGTTGTGGAGGGGGGTACTGAACACATCCGTTGTGGGATTACTCACCACATGACCAACACCCCGGATATGGCCATGCCGATGACCCAATACACACTCCATGCATGCAAACTCATCGACATCAGATGAGTCACCACCAGCCTCAGCAGAGGATCTTGAATACTCCTCTTGGATTCGGTCCTGCATTAAACAATGTAATAAACAATCATTTGACTATTTTACTAAAATTTAACAGCATAAGTGCTGTAAAATGGATAACCAACCTATTAAAATATAAGTCATAAACAACCCAAATTCATAAATTCCAATCAACCAACACTAATAACAACAAATACTAATAATACTAGCAAAAAAATTCAACAATTGGGCTCGAGTTGGATGTTCTAAGTCTATTAAAGTGTGTTTGGGTCATTTTGACACGTTTAAATTTACAGTTGAATGTTCTAAGTCTATTAAAGTGTGTTTGGTTCATTTTTGTAAGGATCAAACCTAATAGGCTAACGCATCAAGAGATCACCGGGAAGTTCAGAAGACGGAGTTTTGGAAGTATGCAGTCGTATAGTTCATAACCCAGCCGCATACTTGAAGCATGCGGCCCAGGCCCAAGCCCAACCGAATAGTATATATAGTTTATCTTGTATTCTCTATTCGGTTAGACGAGTTCTCAAGCGACGTTTGTATTGTTTTAAGTGGTTTTATCAATATCGAATTGTTTGACAATCACTTGTGTCTCATCCTTACTGTTTGTACCTACAAGTCAGGTTTCGAGTCTGTTTCTACCAGGTTCAACACGCTGTTGAGTCCATTGATTGAAGATACTCAAGATTCTGGACCTTACAATTGGTATCAGAGCCTTAGTGCTCACTAGTGAAGCTTGCAACATATTTCTTTGACTCGTGAGGTATCAAAGTTAATGTTTTAATATTTGTTTTAACTGACTTGTGTGTTTGGTAGAGTTTCTAGACAGTTGATAGGTTTCGAAATTGCGTCTCTGTCACGATAGTCGAAGTTTACGATCAATTAATCGATTATTGGCCTGAAAATCAAAGTGGTTTGTTGTTAATTTCTTCATCTGAAAGTTTGCTGTTCTTGAAGTTTGCGGCTTTTTGAAGTTTGCGCTCATCAAGTTTGCGGTATTTCCAAATTTACGGCTTTACAAATTAACTGAATTTCAAAGTTTGCGGTTACCTCAAAGTTTGCGGTTACTTCAAGTTTGCAGTTAGTTTCCAAGTTTATGGTTAAACTCATGTTTGCGGTATTTATCTCAAGTTTGCGGTAAGGTTTCAACTTTGCGGTTAGTATCTCAAGTTTGCGGTCTACTCTCAAGTTTGCGGTTAACTTCGAAGTTTGCGGTACACTTTGAAGCTTGCAGTTTTTCAAGTTTGTCGTATCTCATTGTGTCAGAAATTATCGGTTTGATTTTCGTATTTAAATCATGACTGATATGGATAATGAGATTGGTACCACAAATAGACCTCCAGTTTAACTAATGCAGATGATTTTGATAACTGGAAATACCGATATGAGAACTTTGCTAAATATAAGGGTCCATCAATTTGAAAGTCTATTGAAAAGGGTCCTCAAATTCCTATGGTCAGAATAGAGAAGAATGATTTTATTCCCAAGGACCCTGATCTCTATGTTGCTGAAGAAATTATTCAAATTGAGAAGGACGAGAAATCTTATGCTGGGTTGACCACGGCCTTGTCAATAGAAATTTATCAATGATTCAAAAAGTACAAGACTGCTAAATCTCTTTGGGATGCATTGGTGGAAAGGTTTGAAGGAAATTCAGACATGAGAGAAAGTCGAAAGGATATGCTGAGACAAAAATTCAATATGTTAAAGTATGAGAAAGGGGAGAATCTATTCACTCACTTGATGACTGTAATTAGTAGTGTAGGTATTCAGGTGACCAACGGTGAAATAAACAAGAAATTGCTCAATTCATTACCATTAAACAGGAATTTCAACATAACCACCCTTAAGAGAACAAAAGACATGTGTACCACTCCTCTCATTGAACTGATCTCCATTCTAAGGTCATATGAGATGGATGATCAACAAGGGCAGATGATTTTTACATCAGAGACAGAGACAGATCACTTAATGTCTCAGGGAAATGCTTTACTCTCCATCATGTCTTCTGCATACACTCCAAATTTGTCTGTTGTTTCAAATCAGACAGCTCTTGCTACATCTGTCCAACAAAGCAAGTCACCATGGTCAAATACTGTCAAGGCTGTTGAAATGAATGTTGCTCTGTTTAGTGTTTTCTTGAACAGCTACAATGCCACGCTAGCTGGAAAACTTTCTCCTGCTAATCTAATTCAAGATGACACTGATCAAATACATCCCGATTACTTGGAGTAAATGGATATCAAGTGGCACATGGCAATGGTTGTGCATCGTGCTAAGAAGTTTATCAAGAGGACTGGCAAAAATTCTTTTGATGGGATGGAGTCTGGTACAAAGAAGATTGGTTTTGATAAGTCCAACTTAAGATGCTATAATTGCAGCAAACTTGGTCATTTCGCTAAGGAATGTCCAGACCCTAAAGTGGAGAAAGGAAGCTCATCAAGAAAACCAGAAGAAAAGTAGGCAGTTGCAGCTGGTGATAGCAAAGCCTTGGTGAGTTAGCAGACTGCATATTGACGACACTGTGGTATGCACTGATACTTGTTCTCAAAATTGTGTAGATAAAATAAATAGATATAAGTGTGATAATAAAATGCTCATAAAAGAATAACTCAACTTAGGTATGCCAATGCTGAGTACAAGAGTTCTAAGAAAATGTTTAAAGATAAAATTGATGCTTGTAAAAGTGAATGTCTTTATCGTGATGCTTTAAAATGAATAGACGACCTTAGTTTAAAGTTAAACGACATTGTGACTCAATTGGCAAACACTAAATTGACCATTGAGAAAATTGATCATTCTTGATCTGTGGTTTACGACATGATAGATTCTCAAGTCAGAATGAAAGGGAATCCAGGAATAGGATATCATGCAGTTGAACATCCTTTTAATGGAAATTTCACCTCAATGCCAAATGTTCAACTTGAAGATATTGACATGGAATATGATATAGGCCGAAAACTAGCTCAACCTTCTTCATCCACACAGTCCACGGCCGTGACTAGTGGTCCCTCGGTACAATATGTGAACGTTACAACCCCGTCTAAGTCTTGTGCAACAACACGATTAGTAGAGGGCATAGTGGAGGATTGCGGGATGATGATGATGAGGAGGATCGTGTTTTTAATTCCAAGTCTTTGTTTTTAAAAAAATACTTTGTCTGGTTTTTCTTAGTCTGCTACTTTTGTTAATCCTGGTTTGAATATTGGTTTAAAAAATTGTGTTGTTAAAATGGAGAGTAAGTTAAAATCAAATTTGAAATCCGCTTTTGTGAAAGGTGGGACCTTAGAAAAGGAAGAAACACAGATTGTTAACGGTAAAAATCATCAGTTTGTTAAAATCAAAAACCGTTCTTCAAATCGTGAAAGTAGTAAACCATCAACAAGTCAGTCTGATTCAAAGAAAATACCTCAATGTTGTAAATTTTATGCAAAATTTGATAATCATCATCGTGCTTTTGAACAAAAAGTTAGGAATTTTGATAGAAATAATTTCAAATCAAATTACAGAAATTATAATATTGATCAAGTGCATGATAGAAGGTTTTCTAAGAACTGTGAAACTGCAGATTACTTCACAAGTTGTCCTCAACGGTCATCATCATGGGACACCGAATACTATGCCCCGTATCCGAGAAGGCAAACGTGTTATGTCTATGGGAATCCCGGACACTTTGCTCTAAACTGCGTTCACAATCGTGAACACTCTGGTAGAAGTACGAATGTTAATAAATGGGATAATACATATCAATGGCCACACATGTCTAAAAGACACATGGCTCAATATCACAAAATGCCCAATGATAAACAATCGAATAAAAGAATCGGTGATGTGCATAAATCTCAATGCTATGTTAAAGAAAATAATGCTTTCAAACATAGACAAATGAAAGTTGAGAAACCTATAAAATCAGAAAAGGGTAAAGAAAAGGTCGTCACTCCAATAGTGAGCTTAAATTTTCAAAAACAAAAGCATGTATGGAAACGAAATCCAAATGCACAAACAACACCAGTTGAGTTTAATGACAAAAGATACATGAAATTGCACGAAGTTTCATACTTGGATGATTTAGGGCAACCCAAGACAACCATGGCTTGGGTTCCAGTTACTAATTAATGCGTTCTATCGTGTAGGGGCCGCCAAGGAGGCCTATCAATAACCTCTGATATGTTGATAGTGGTTGTTCCAGGCACATGACAGGAGACATCTCTCTGCTTCACGACATTAAAATGTTCGATGGAGGGTATGTTTCCTTTGCAGGTGATAAAGGTAGGTAAATCACAATGAAAGGTATTGTCACTAATGGTACTCTCTGTTTCGAAGATGTGAATTATGTGTCTAAATTGAATCACAGCTTGCTAAGTGTGTCTCAAATTTGTGACAAAAATTTTTCAACTCATTTTACTAATAAAGAGTGTTTGATTTTAAAACTAGGGTATGTTATCCCTGAGGATTGGATTTTAATGACAACACCGAGGTGTAAGAACTCATATTTGTTGGATATGAATAGTGAGTCGGCTTTATCAAATACTTGTTTGTTTTCAAAAACATCTGAAAATGACTCCATGCTATGGCATCGTCGTTTAGGTCACATAAACTTAAAAAACCTAAATAGGATTACTAAAGGAGCACACGTAGTAGGTTTGCCTTTAAAAGAATTTTATGAGGTTGAAAAATGTATTTCATGTGCTAAAGGTAAACAACATAAATGACCACACAAAACCAAGCTGTTTAATTCAATAGAATCTGTTCTTCAGTTGCTTCACATGGATCTTTTTGTTCCCGTAAGTGTGATGAGACTTGGGAAGAAATCATATTGTCCTGTTGTTATTGATGACTACTCATAATTTACTTGCGTGTTCTTTTGAGTAAGAAAAGTGAGGCTGCAGATATTGTTAGGCAATTCATGATACTAGTTGAAAATCAACTGAACTTCAAGATCAAAATCATCAGAAGTGACAACGGGACAAAATTCTGTAACGAAGTTCTTGATAGCTTTTGTGCTGAAAAGGGAATTGCACGACAGTTCAGCGCTGCTAGAACTCCTCAACAAAATGGAGTTGCTGAATGAAGAAATCGTACATTGTTAGAAGCTGCAAGAACAATGATTTCTGACTCCAAATTGCCAGTATTCTTCTGGGCTGAAGCTATCAACACTATATGCTATGTGCAAAACAAGGTGCTATTCAACAAGCATCAATTGAAGAATCCATATGAAATTATGTTTAAACAGAAGCCGAAGGTCGGTCACTTTAGAGCATTTGGATGCCTATGCACTTTGTTGCATAATGACGCAGTTAGGTCCAAATTTGATGCAAAGGTTGATGAATGTTACTTTGTTGGATACTCATCCAGCAAGACCGCCTACAGGGTTTACAACAAGAGAACAAAGCAGATTGTGGAATCTTAATACATTGACAGGAAGGAACTCATCAAAACTGATGCGAATTCTGTTCCAAATTGGTTATTTGATTATGATTATGTATTTAAGCTGTTTAATGTTTATTCTGATGTTTCTGATGTGTCAGGTGATGGTTTCTACAAATACAGCACAATTGATTTCAGAATTCATGAAGACCCTTATCAAGCATCGTCTTCATATTCCAGAACTCCTGAATCATCTTCTCAAGAAAATGGTCAACAGACTGTTAATCCTGTCAACAACGATGCTTCACAAGAGACTGTTGCATATGGCAGTAGTCCTTCTTCATAAGAAACTTTTGCATTTGGGAGTGGTCATTCATTAAAAGATATGTTTCCTGAACCAAATGTTATTGAGGAGCCGATTCCCATAACTGAAGAAGCAGATTAGCACATCACCAACTTACTTGACATGTTACAGGAAGAAGATGTTCCACAATCAAGAATTCATAATAATCATCCTGTAGAGGATATCATCGGTCCTCTCTCTGACGTGGTGAAGACAAGAAGTCAATCTGGTGTGATAAATATATGTTTGTACTCTACTTTCATATCTCAATTAGAGCCAAAGAACATTAAAACGGCTTTAAGTGAGGAAAGCTGGGTGGAGGCTATGTAGGAGGAGCTGATGCAGTTTGAAAAGTTAAAGGTTTGGGAACTTGTGCCGCTACCACAAGGCAAGTTACCCATTGGAACTTGTTAGGTTTACAGAAAGAAGAAGGATGACAATGGAGTCATTGTGCAGGGATTTTATCAGCTAGAGGGAATAGACTATGAAGAGGTATTTGCACCGGATGCAAGACTTGAGGCCAGTAGAATCTTTTTGTCCTATGCCTCGTATATGAACTTCAAGGTATTTCAAATGAATGTTAAGACAGCTTTTCTGTATGGAAAGATTCAAGAAGAGATTTATGTGTGTCAAACACCGGGGTTTGAAGATATCAATCACCCACAGCATGTCTATAAACTAGAAAAAGCTCTGTATGGCTTACATCAAGCACCACGTGCATGGTATGCCACTCTGCCAGGGCATCTGCAAGCAAATGGCTACACTTGGGGAGCCATAGATCAGACATTGTTTGTTAAGAAGCTGGAAACGATCTTATTCTTGTCCAAATCTATGTTGATGACATCATCTTTGGATCAACGAATGTTGCACTGTATAAAGAGTTTGAAGAAGTGATGAAGAAAAAGTTTGAAATGAGTTCAATGGGAGAAATGGATTTCTTTCTAGGGTTGCAAGTGAAGCAAAGTTATGACGAAATCCTAATTCACCAAGCTAAATACGTCAATGACATACTGATCAAGTTCAACTTTGCTGATTCCAAACCGGCCTCAACTCCTATGGATACTCGTCCTGTTCTTACTCCAGATCTAGGTGAACCGGGAATTGACCATCATCTCTTTAGGTCAATGATTGGCTCGTAAATGTACTTGACCTCCAGCCGTCCAGACATCATGTTTGCGGTTTGCAAGTGTGCACGATATCAAGCTAATCCAAAACTTTCTCACCTTAATGATGTCAAAAGATTCTTTAAATACTTAAAGGGCAAGCCTCGGCTAGGTCTTTGGTATCTAAAGGATTCCGAATTTAACTTGTTTACTTTTACTGATTGTGATCGTGGAGTTTGCAATCTTGATAGAAAATCAACAACGGGAGGATGTCAGTTTCTAGGGGAGAGACTTGTATCATGGCAGTGCAAGAAACATACCAACGTTTCGACTTCTACTGCTGAAGCTGAATATTTCGCCGCATCTGCATGTTGCTCCCAGGTTATATGGATGCAACACCAATTGCTGGATTACGGTTTGAATTTCGGTGACTCTTCTATTTTCTGTGATAATGAAGCTGCTTTACAGATTGTTAAGAACCTAGTCCAACACTCTAAAACTAAGCACATAGACATAAGAGTGCATCACATTCGTGATTGTTTTGAAAGAAAACTCTTGCATCTTGAACATGTATCTACTGATAAGAATGTTGCTGACATTGTTACAAAAGCATTCGATTTGGCAAGATTCAACTTTCTGGTTGAATGTCTTAAAATGATCTACTTTGATTAGAAGGCCGCAGGTTTGGTTACCAAAAATAGTTTTCTTAGTTTTTAGCGTGTTTAAATTTTGATTTATTACATAAATGCAAAAGTTTAGGGGGGGGGGGGAAATTTCCTAAAAACACCAAAAATATTTTTGGTTTATTCTTTTAGTTTCATCTTTACTTAGTCAAAAATCAAAATCAGAAAATTCAAAAAGATTGTGTTCCTTAGTTAAGTCATTCTATTGAGAAAATCTGAGAACTCTGTCAATTGGGAAATGAAAGTCATCATTCTATTGGTCGGGTTATCTTATTTAAGGCCTGTAGTTGAAAAGATCAGGATCTTAGGGTGATATATTAATAGGCTCTACTAAAACTGAAAGGATAGTATGATAGTGTTTCACTTAAACACAAAGGTCATTGTCACAGTGGGGAACATCTCACAGATTGATAGAATAACTATTTCCTATTAATAATTGAACACTTAAACATAATGGTTGACGAACTGTGGATGAACATACTATCTCTGGATTGCATAAACCGAGACCCTTCACAAAGGGGTTGCGAGCTGACTTGGTACAAGTCTGTATATATATGTATATAGATAAAACACATGCAATGACATGCAGTAGGTGAAAAGACACTCAATGATAGTGCAATGCTACTCTGCAAAGCAGAAATTTGAGCAAAAAAACACGCAATGTTAATGTCGTGCTATAGCAAAATTCAAAAAGATATGTCTAAAGACATACATATTAGTATACTTGTAATATTTTTTTCTTTAGGAATGTGTGACTGGGAAGGAATCTCTTATCAAAGCATGTAAGTCCGTGGTGCTATGACCCTAAGCATTTACTGTTTCTGAACATGTAAGTCCGTCGTGCTATGTTTATAATCAATTTTGTCGGAGATTTCCTGAACCGTCCGTAGAACCGTGCTAGTTATGCTCGTTTAGTTATTTCTTAGGTGCTCAAAAGATAATGAGGAAGGGAAGGTTTATCCGATAAGTTGTGGAGTCCATTCAGTTCATCAAAACTCATCTAATTCAAAATAAAATAAATACAGGTTTCTGAGATGTGAGTGTGGGACCCATTAAGTCATGAATAACTATTAACCAAAAAACATGAAAACATCATTTCATTGCTTGCTTGTCAATTAAGGTATAAAGGCTTGAGTTTAGAAGGATAACGTATTGGCAATCCCCAAGACCTATCTAAGAAAATGAGCGGCTGATAAGTATAGCTTAGTCTACCCTAGAATGATATGATTCCATAACAGAGTTTCTCTAAAATCTAATGTATCTTAGTGTTTCAAAGCAGTCTGATATGTTGAAAAGAACAAAAAGATTTTGTGTTTTTAGCTTAGTTGAAGTTATTTTTTTTAATCTTTGTTTGTATTTCGTAATTATCAAAATGACCGTTCCTTCTTGACCTAATAATCCAAATGAATAGGTTTTTAAAAAGTTCAAAGGGTTTCAAAGTTTGCGGCCTCATACTTTAAGTTTGCGACCGCATACTTAGTGGTGTCTGTGAAAGGGCTCGAAGTTTGTTGTTCATGGTTTACACCAACCACATACTTCACTTTCTCTCTCAAGCCGCATACTTCGTTTTCTTTTCAAATACTAATGACTTGAATTCCTAGTGTGAAATTGTTGCTATTATATATCGTGCTCAAGAAGGACAGACGACATCAATGGTAAGGGTTTTGACCATGGATTCACACTAATCGGGCGTGTGAGATGTTTTTGTTTGATAACTGAACCAGAACTTTGACCAAATTGACCTTGATAATTCATGTAAAAACTGAATTTGGTCCAATAGTTTGGGTCGAAATCACTAGGCGATCCTTTTACACCAAAAATCCAAGCCAAAAACTTGTTAAGATTCAAGAATTTCTATTGTTTAAAAGTTTGTGGTTTTTATAAAAGTTTGCAGTGTAACATCAAGTTTGCGGTATGTGTTTGAAGTTTGCGGTGTATTAAGTTTGCGGTGACATTTCAAAGTATGTGGTTTTTATTTAAGTATGCGGTATAACCAAAGTTTGTGGGCTGGGTTAAGTTTGCGGTTCTTTTTGAAGTTTGTTAGTTTGAAATTAAAGTTTGCGGTTTGACAGTTGACCAAAAAGTTTGACTTTGTAACTTTAGAATTTAACTTGCTCTATTGATTACAAAAATGGCGGACTTGAAATTTGTTAAGGATCACAATGAACCGGCTTACTTGGAGGACCCACCCTATAATCACAGTATTTTCAGATCTATGATCGTGGGATTACGAGCATCAAGAGTTTTTCATGCTCTATCTCAACATCTAGATATATGTGAAGATTTTATTCGAGATTTCTGGAGCACGGCTGAAATAATCACGGAGAATGATATTGAAGGGATAGATGGCACAGTGGAGGGAAAGTGAATTGTAATTACTGAAGCTGTTATAAGGACTTGTCTAAACTTTGGGGACAATCCTGAACACCCTATAAGTTTCACTGCTAATCATATGACTAAAACGTTTCAAAGAATGAGCTATGAGGGAGAACTACCGTCATTGTTAAAGAGATATCTGCCACCTTACTGGAGATACTTAGCTCATGTGGTGAATCAGTGCGTTTCTGGTAGAAAAGGAGGTTATGATGAACTAAGCATTAGCATGACATCAATGGTCTGTGCATTGGTTATGGGGGAGAATTTCAATTTCTCAAGAGTTGTGTTTGATGAAATGAAAAGCAATCTGCCTGGAAAGAAGAAGTCCGTTTTCTTAATGTATCCAAGATTCCTGCAGCTGATCATAAATCGAAAACATGTAGAGTTGGTTATAACTCAAAGAAGGTTGCATGTGAAAGTGATGGACAAGAGTATTTTGTCCTATATTTGTATGAAAAAGCATGGGTATTACGTTGGCCTAAAACCCCTGGAGAAGTTTGGTGCCTTTCTAGAAATTGACGGTAACCAACAACAACAACCTCAACCACAACAACCACAACCATAATAACCACCACCACCTCAACCTCGTCGTAGACAAAGACGTGCACCTCGACAGGCTCTTAATAAAGCTGAAGTTCCCGTTGTTAAAGAGCTTGTGATCCCTAATGTACAACTGGCCGACAAACATGAAGATGAATTCAATTATAATATTGAAGGTCCGATATAAGTCGAGAATGAAGAGAATGTTGAAAACCTCGAAGACATGGCGGATCTGAATCTAGACGATCTGATGTTCTCTGACACTAGAACTCAAAGTGTTAATAGTGAAAAGGGCAAAGAAGTTCAAAGTTCTAGTGTCATGAATGTGGAAGAAAAGATGAGTGACTCAGAAGGTGAAGAGTTTGATTTGTCTGAAACAGAGAGTAACAAGGAAGAAGTACTCATCAACAAATTACACAGAAGCTTATTAACTAAAAGAAAGGCTGCTGGGAAAGCTCCTCTCATCAACCCTTCTAAACAACAAAGTGATACTTCCGATGAAGACTACGATTTTGAAGCTGATGTAGGTCTGAGGAAGAAAGAAAAAGTGTCACACCCCGACCGATGGCGGAATCATCGGGGCGGGACATGTAGACTGTTCATAAGCACAAGGTTGACTAGATTGAATATATTAAATGTCAAATTTCATTGCAAGTAATCCAAACACAACCAAATCCAAGATAGAAATCAAAATTGAAATACATAGAGTTCTTTTATTTAATTTAACTAAGTCCAAGCCTATGTGTAGCACATCTTGATCAATCTCACACATTAGAACCTGAAACATGAATAAAAATAAAGTCAACTAAAAAGTTGGTGAGTATAACACAGGTTTGTATATAGATAGCATATAGTTGTAAAACAAATCCATACATAACATGATAAATAAGGCATTTATGGGGAGCAGCTATTGTGTAACCATGTACAATCAAACCTTTGTAACTAACATGCAAAAATTGTGTTGTCGGTATCAATCACCCCAATCTGGGTGGGTTTGTCAGACTCAATAGATCTATCATTGAAAACCATCGGCTTGAATAGTTAATGATTGCACATAATCGCATACAAAGGTTAGCACACCTAGCACTCAGGCATAAAGCTCAAATTGCACACATGAATGTAAATAGGATTTGTACTTGTGTTGTTTGTGTAAATGTAAACATGTAATTTGAATAATGTTCATGTTCCACCCCAAAAATGTAAAAGAGTAAAAGGGGCTATGTATACTCACTTTGTTTGAAAGCGTAGCTAACAAAGATACTAGATAGAATAAAGATCCTTGAAATGCACAAGTTAACCTAAAGTGTAATGTATATGGTATTAATAGTGTGCACCAAAGTCTAAGTCTAAAGTTGCATTTGGACTTGTGTAAGAAGGTCATTGATTTGTAATTGGAGGTATTTGAATAAAATATATAAAGTTTGAAAGAATATTTTTAGAATATTTTGATTAAGGTTTGAGTTTGAATAATTAAATAAGTAATGTAAATAATTATTGTTTATGAAAATATTACAAGTGTTAAATTGTAAATAAATAAATGTCTTTGTTTAAACATAAAGTAAATAAATAATCATTATTTTATTTATTTATTTATACATTGTAACTTAACCATTTAAATACTTTTTAAATGAAAGGTTTAGCAATAATTGTAAATTAAATTTTATAAACTTTAAATAAATAATTTTCCATTTATTTAATATTTGTTCTTTCTAAATAAGATTAATGCAATTTTATAAAAATCAGCTATTTTTATTTTGTAATTTAATCAAAATATTTATGGTTTGAAAAATATATAAAAATTATAATTCTGCCAAGAATTTAACTCACACACGACCGTTCCTGGGAAGGGCACGATCGTGCTCGAACCACGGGCGCGACCATGCTAGTCAGGGCGCGACCGTGTTGATCAAACAGAATGCACAATTTGTTTGTTCTCTTGGCACGATCGTGTTCTGGACTAGGCACGACCGTGTCTAGGGTTTTGAGGCATAATCAAGTCTAGCCAAAGGCATGACTGGGTCTGAGTGTGTGAGGCACGACCGCGCTGGTATTTGACGCGACCGTGTCTCATGAAGCACGACCGTGCTAGAATACTAGCGCGACCGTGTCTGTCCCAAAACAGAAACGATTTGGCTAATTCTTATATTATTAATGTTGGAATCCATGGGGCTTTCACCCATTAGATCATCACGAGTCTTTCTGTATAAATTAATTGTATTTAAAACGTGTCTAATGTTCGTTTCGATTAAATCATTTTTAACGAAAATATGGATTCGGGTTCGTGGTTATTTCCATAATGTAAGCCCAAATTGACATGGGGCTTTTGATCTAAATACTAAATCGATAGAGGAAAAGGTTTCAATTACCCGGAAGGACGACGGATGGATAGCGTTCGATAGAAATGAGTTCCGGCGACGACGAGAGTAGCTTCCGGCGTCTTCTGCTGCGATTCCGGCTAAACCAGAGAGTCTAGGAGCTTTAGGGAGAATCGAGTAGCGTGACTCTGCTGCTTGATTGAGAGAATTCGGATCGCAAGGAGGTTTTGTGTTTTCTTTGAAATGCTTGAGAGAATTTTTGAGATTAATTGGATTAATCTGAGACGTTTGTTGTAATTGGAAGTGTCATTGCTTTCGTTAATGGTAATGAGGTGTAAATCGGTTACGGAAACTCAACGATCGGGTGATTAAAACTGTATTTACGTTTCAACTGGTACTAGGCGCGACCGTGCCCAAACGAGGTGCGACCGTGCCTAGGCACCGGGCGCGATCGTTCCAAAGCAAGTCGCGCGACCGTGCCAAAGCACTCGGCGCGACCGTTCCAGAACGAGGCGCGACCGTGCCTATTAGGGTTTCTTGCTATTTTTCAACATCAGACCTTGTAACTTTAGTCTTTTGCCATATGTGTTCAATTAGATACTTATGTATTGTCTTAATAGGATATAACCGAGTAAAATTTGCGGATTTGCATTGAAATATAGTATTAAATTGATGGTACAAAAAGAAACAAAACAGTGCACTCGAATTGAGTTTGAAATGTATTACATTGAATTGAAATACCGATACTAAAATTCAGAAATGTTACAAAAAGTTTATGAACAACTCCCGCAAAAGTCCACATCAATCATCACACCTATTGTTCCCATAAAGCAAGATAAGGGAAAAGAGAAGATAACTTATAAACCAGTGGATGTTCAAGCCCTGTAGCAGAGAATTGATCTAGAACAAGATTCTATGGCTAAGGATTCAAATATTGAAAAGTTATATTAAGAAAATGATACTCTAAGGACGACCATAAACATACAAAGTGGTCAGATCCAAAGTCTAAGAGACAACATGAAGTATGTGCTTAAAGAGCAGAAGAGATTTAAAGAAAAGAAAGAGAAAAAGAAAAGGAAGATGGAAGATGGATGCAGTGGCAATGATAATAATAAAGGTGATGATGATGACGGTGATGGTGATGATAATGAAGGCCGTAAATATGATAAAGATCAAAGTAAAGACCAGGACGACCAAAGAACAAGTTCACAAGAAGATCTTTCTAGAGCTTTGGTCGTTTATGTTCCTGCGTCAGAGGATAAAGGAGCACAACAGTCTAAAAATAATTTTTCATTTGATTTTGAACAGGGTCTTGATGATTTACTCAAGTCAGACTCGGCATTCTCATTCAAAAATAATTCAACTGTAATGGATGATGATTTCACGGGAGAGGAAATATTTGAGGTAGAAGATTTCTTTGATGCTAATATGCCTACCTCTCCTACATACATCAGTACTTAGGGAAAAGTGACTACCGATATTGACAGCGATCTATTCGCCGAAGGTAATTCACCTCCCCGTGTGGAGTTATTGACTGAACATGTTGTTGAACCAACATACACATCTGAAACAACATCGTCCTCAGCCGCCCTAGATAAAAAAGAAAATTATCTTCAAGATCATTCCTCCATAAGAAGTTCATTATGTCACATCCTCCAATATGCTTGCAAAGAAGAACAATCATTCTCCTATCTTAAGTTGGATGTACGACAGTGAGAAGCATCTCTATTTGATCAAGAGAAACAATGGGCGAATCGAATACTTTGCTAATATGCATGACTTTGAATCATTGCCCATATATGATCTTAGAGCACTAAACAAAGCTCCATTCTACAATTTGGGAAATAATGGAGATGCAAGAAACTTTGCTTCATTTCTTGACAGAGAGTGCGACAGTGACTTCAAGATAATGAAGACTTCTAAGTGCAAGAGGGTAACATCAAAGTACATAATCAATAGAATCACCCATAAGCCCCTCATAATGGAAATCTATGCTCCTCCCAAGACAGTTGAATGTATCCTTGTACATGAAGGCCAACCTGATAATACACTGAGTAAGCTTGAGTACTGGTCTTATAGTCCTATGACCAGATATCTTGACATTCAATGTACTGACAGAGAGTTCACTATTGCTGACCCTATGGATCTATTGAAGTTTGGGAAGGAAGACCTACTGAGATTGTCCAAGAAGAGATTATTTGTGCCTGAAGAGAATGAGAAAGATACCAAGCCGTTTATAAAAGTCTTGGCAACAGCGATAGTTAAAAGTCTCTATGCGGGAGGTGGTGATCACTCAGCTAATGTTTAAAAATTATGAGTTCCTTGAATGCATTAGCCTAGGGGGGAAATTGTAAGGATCAAACCTAATAGGCTAACGCATCAATAGATCATCGGGAAGTTCAGAAGACGGAGTTTTAGAAGTATGCAGCCGCATACTTCATAACCTAGCCGCATACTTGAAGTGTGTGATGCCTAACCGCAAACTTGAATTATGCGGCCCAGGCCCAAGCCCAACCGAATAGTATATATAGTTTGTCTTGTATTCTGTATTCGGTTAGACAAGTTGTTAAGCGAAATTTGTATTGTTTTCAGTGGTTTTATCAATATACGAATCGTTTGACAATCACTTGTGTCTCATCCTTACTGTTGGTACCTACAAGTCACGTTTCGAGTCTGTTTCCGCCAGGTTTAACAAGCTCTTGAATCCGTTGATTGAAGATTCTCAGGATTTCGGACCTTACAATTGGTATCAGAGCCTTAGTGCTCATTGGTGAAGCTTGCAACAAATTTCTTTGACTCGTGAGGTATCAAAGTTACTGTTTTAGCATTTGTTTTAACTGACTTGTGTGTTTGGGAGAGTTTTTGGACAGTTGACAGGTTTCGGAATTGCGTCTCTTTCACGATAGTCGAAGTTTACGGTCAATTAATCGATTATTGGCCTGAAAATCAAAGTGGTTTGCTGTTAATTTCTTCATTTGAAAGTTTACGGTTCTTGAAGTTTGCGACTTTTTGAAGTTTGCGGTCATCAAGTTTGCGGTATTTCCTAATTTACAGCTTTCTTGCGGTTAGTTTCCAAGTTTACGATTAAACTCAAGTTTGCGGTATTTATCTCAAGTATGTGGATGTTCTAACAACAAAATCATTTTACTTACATAATCTGTTGATGCAGTCTCATTGGCCCAGCCCGTCCAATCTTTATAATGGGTCGATCTGAACACGTCAATAGGGTCGGTCCACTGTGAAAAACAAAAATAATATCACTAAGAATTAATAAGCATGCTATTATAATACTAACAATTGTATTTCATACCTCCATGTGTCGGCGCAGGGCATATAATTTCCTCCCATGGAAACTTGGGTAGTGTTGTTGAGCTCTGTTTTGTTTGTTCTTCTCGGAGCGGTTTTTATAGGCGGTGATTCTGAGTTCAATGCCTCGCCACAAGTCAGAGTTTCTCCAGGTGTCCAGATCAAAATATTCCTACAAATGGAAGTAACTAGAAAAAATCTAACAGTTATGAAATTGTAAGTAATTATAAAACATCTATACTTTCTAAAAGAGTGGGATATACGGCCCGTTTCTTCTCATTTGGAACCTTAGCCCAATTAGGATAAAGTGGAGGAACAACATTTTCAACCTCCAGGGAGATAGCACGTATAAAATCAGAAGTGCTACGACCCACGAACTTGTACCCCCCGCCATGAAGTCCAACGTCAATGGAAAGAGGCCTCCTCCCATTTTGCTCAAATTTCTTATATAATTTTAGGTTTTTTGCTTTTGAACGCCTTTTTTTGGAGGAACTACCTACATTGACACATGAAATTGAAAAGTTAGGCAATTATAAAGACATACATTAAACACTAACAAGTAACTTACCACCAGATCCACCCGCACAACTCGAGTCGAAGTTATACGGACCCCCATATCCACCGTCTCCACCATCACCACCATGTGATTGCGCCATTGTTGCCATTATTCCTTCAACAAAATAATTAGTAAGCATAAATAATTATTAATTAACAAAGATAAATAGTACATTTTAACATACATTCAATCAGAATCATCACTACAATAACGTGTGTCAACAACATCATCATCTTCTTCATCGTCGTCATTTATTTCATCTTCCTCATCTGAATATGCATCTTCATCATCATTAATAAAACTTTCATCGAGATCAATCGGGGCAATATGACTTGGGTCACCACTCATTTAAAGTCATTCGCATGGGCAGATAGCCTAAGTCGACAACCAAATTACCAAAAAAATGATTGAGTTTCCTGTGTAATAGATTGAGTGTTTGCATGTGGAATAGGAGTTTGCTCACCACCTATGTGACTTGATTCACCAACTTCACATCCAGTGTCGACAACCAAAGTATAATCATTTGATTGAGTGTCGTGCAATATATCTATCTCATTAACAACACTAGGATGATCCCAAAGCTTTCGATGGTGAACGTCCTCAACAACCCTCCATTGGTCAGTGGTTCAAGAAGGATCTCGAAGATAGAACACCTGTTCAGCATGTGTGGCTAATATATATTGGACATCATCATACCATTCTTTGCCAACATACCTTTCACGGTCGATGTCAATTATAAGAGTATTGTTGTGCTTAATTAATCTTTTACCTCTCGTGTTGAACCATTTATAACGGAATAGTACAACCAAGTAACCATCTATGTAATTCAACTCTATGATCTCCTCTAGTTGACCATAAAATGGAGTATCGTCTTCTCCTATTGTAACCACTGTTCTGAGTAGTGCGTCAGGAATCACGATTTTGTACCACAAATCTAACACCATTGACTATGCAAGCAATGTAAGAATATGCGTTCAAAGGACCATGTGCCAATGCCCATAAGTCTTTGTTATCGGTTGTAGAAGATGAAGATGAAAATATATTTGCTTCATATTTTAACCATGAAGAAAAATCGCTTTGCATATTGCGTTCAGGAAATTTAGATTCAAATTCACTGGTAGATGGACAAAATAAAATTCAAATTAGTAGACTTAAAGGAAAATATAATAACAGTTTATCACTAGTAGACTTATGGTTTGTAGACTTTATTTTATCGCAGTTGTTCAACACAAACAATAAAGGTTTTCCCCAATAATTCATCGGGCGCCAATTTTTCCTCCATTCTGCCTCAACCCTGTACCGACGACATGTCGTCGGTATACCTATCCCAACAAAAAATGTCGTCTGGATAGGCGGTGTCGGGACAGGGTAAAATCCTTGTAGTGATATATATATATATATATATATATATATATATATATATATATATATATATATATATATATGATGTAGCGCAAAGCACACATCGTTATTCCTAGGTTTTAGTGTCGTTTTGATTAATTTTCTATTTTTTATTCATTTTTGTTACATATTGAGTCTTTGTTATGTTTACAGGTGCTCTTGACAATTACAAGTGAAAACCTGAAGAAACCGAGCACGAGGATGAAGCCTAAGAAATAAAGGAGAAAAATATGAAATTCTTGTCCTTCGCGGTACGCGAGAAATTCCATATCCGGGCGCGAATATTTTGTCCCTCGCGGTACGCGAGGGACAGGCTACAATCTTTCACGATACGCGGGAGACCTAATTCCCGTGAAAAAACCCCCTAAAAATCGATTTTAATAGAATTTGAATACCATTATGCAAAAAGTTCGTATCTTTGCCATGCTGAGAGAGTTACAGGGAGATTTTGGGAGCAAGGAAGAGGAATTAAGCATAAAGTTGAAGCCTTCGGATTCCGAGTTTGTTAATTTAGCATTCTAGGGTTCCAAGATTCAATCTTTCTTGTTTGTTTCTGTGTTTGAGACTATTTTTGTGTTTGATACTTCTGTTTTAGTTGTTTTGAGCATGATACTAGGCTAAAACCTTAATATTGCCTAGGTCAAATGATGAATGCTTGTTAAAGTTTCAGTTTTATGGGTTTTGGATTTGAATGATGATTTTATGATTTCGTAAATAGTCCTAGTTAATAATTATGATGTATATGCATGCTTTAATTCTAATTGTGTGATTAATTATTGATTCCTTGCGTTGATTGTGGTTGTCTGCCAGTTCAATTAGAGTATCTAGGTCATAGATCTTTGGGTTTGTGATTTTGGTGGTTTGCTAGACGTAGTAGCCATAGGAGTTATCATTGATTACTACTTAGAGTTGAGTGTTCTTCCTAGTTCAATACCTGAGTGATGAGAATTAGTTGTCTAGTCTTCGTCATTAGAAATCCGAGTGTTAACAGTCTGAGATAACGTTAGTGTTAGGTTTCTAGTGATTGTTGCTAGGTCAAATCATAGTTGTTATCCTGAGATTACCCCGTGCATTCCTTGAATGTATCGTAGACAGTGACTGAAAGGTGATCTGTCTTTAGGGTACATTTTCATAGTTGGAAATACCCGAGAGGTGATCCAACCATCTGGTGAGTTTAGTTTTCTTGATAGTTGAGTTTGCTTAGTGACCAAGTAGCGGACCATTAGAAACCCAGATCCATCTTAGTTTCCTGAACCGATAGAAGTTGTACTTTGCAAGTAGGATTCCGACCTAGGTGGTATTCTTCCTATTCCTGATATCTTCCTTAGTTCTTGTCTTGATAGTTGAGTTGAACTTGTTTTTTGCATTCCTTAGTTAATTCAGTAGTGCACTAAACCACCCAACCAAATCAATTTAAGTCTAAGTCAGAGTCTAGTTTTTTACGTAGTGTCTCTAAGGTTCGATAATCAACCATTAAGCTGTGCTACACTCGATAGGTCCACTTATCTGTCAATGCGGTTTAGTTCATAGGTTTTCCATCTTATTACTTAGGAGTCAAGGTTAAGTTTTGTTAGTTTTATATAGAACGTCTGAACGACATCAAGTTTTTTACGCCGTTGCCGGGGACACTTAGCAATAGCAATATTGACATTTACTAGTTGTTTGTTTGATTTTTTGTTTATTTGTTTTCTTTGGGTCTGTTCCGTGTGCTTTTCCTACGTGCTTACTTGTGTCCGGTCTAGGATAGAGTCTTTTTGTCCTTTAAGTCATTCTGTTTCTTTCTATCTTGTGTCCTTCTGTTTATGCCCCATACTATTTCATAGGGATCACCTCCATATTCTGCTTTCTTAGAGCCCGAACGAGAGCTCCACGAGCGCACCCGCGACTTCCAGGAGTGTTTGAAAGAGCTGTGCAAAAATCAGGTACGTTCTACTGTCACACCTCGCCCCAGGCACCCCCTGGACGTGTGCGAGCCCGATTGGTATCGTTTGGTTACTTGATTTCAGAGTTTTTGTAAAACACAGCGGAAGTCTTTTCAAAGGATCGTTTCATCATTTATCTCAACCTTAAGGGTTGTAATTGTAAATACCAAAACTTAGTTGGAAACAAAAGTTTTGTATTTACTTTAAAAACATAGGGTTTCAAGACCCTTCTCATTTGATTACAAAACAAGTTTGAAATCAAATACATGATGAGCCATTGGAAATAGTTCCAACACAGGGTTGATCAATTCCCTAGTCCTATCTCCTTTTCTTAAGGATTTCCCTTTACATGAGGCCTGAGAATCCTATGTGCATTCCATCCTTTTTCCTGTGTCAGATTTTATGTCTGCCCGTAAACATCTCTCATCATATTTTAATCATTACCTGAAAAACATTTTGAAAATAAAACGTCAGCGCGAACGCTGGTGAATACAATATCTTGACATAAAATGATTTTGGCACAAACAAGTATTAATTACATAATCACAACTTCATGTTCAAGCTACACACTCAGCAGGTCCGTCCTGTTCCATCGCACCACAGTATACACTGGCGTCATAGCTTATAACAACGAGAACTCCATGTCCTTCATTTGTTATAAGATAAGCACCAGCCGCAATCCAGGAATTTCACCCGAGACCTGTGTATCCCTTACAAGTTTTACGTATACTTATGGCCTGAATGCTTATTCGTAGAAGAACATTGAGCATTACTTCATTAACCTTTATTTGGCCATTTTCGCAAATAAAATATTTGACACAAGTTTTGAAAGAGATAAAGTATTCACCTTGTTTGTTAGAATGAGCCTCTAGAGTCAAAGCTTAGTGTCTAGCTTGTTAACTTGGTTTCTCTAGTGCTTCGACCTTTCTACGATAGTTTCTTCTTAAATCGGGAGCTACGAGGAGTGGGAATCGAACGGGATTGTCAGGGATCGTCTATAGGAGCCTTGGAACGTGTTTTGAGAGTGAAGGAAGATTTTGAAGTGAAGAGAACGATTGAAATTGTTCAACTAGTTATAGGGGTGAAACCAGGCCCGTAGCGGACCGCTAAGCAAGAGGGTGGTGGTCCGCCACTGCCCATGCTGGCGTCAGCCCTACACGTCAACTTCTGATTGGACCTTTTATGGATTTGCGGCTAGTGGACCGTTACCGTAAGGCGTAGCGGTCCGCCACCCTGATACATGGTGAATTCTGCTTACTTTGCGGCTAGCGAACCGTTACTATCTGGCTTGGCGGTCCGCCACAAGTACGCATGTCACAAACTTCGACCATTAGTCACTATACACGTGGCGTCACCGGATTGTTTGCTTAGTGACCAAGTAGCGGACTGTTACTACATACGGTGGTGGGCCGCCACCCAACTTACTTCCATAGCAGACCATTAGGTTTGACCTTAGCGGTCCGCTAAGGTCTAAAAATTCCAATCTTTTAATTTGAACCCTGAACTTAAGTATATTTACACTTATAGTCCCTAGGGTTTTACCTTTTGTCAAATCTAGGACATTTTCGGGGTAGGTGTTACATCTACTAGCCCCATTCCATTTCCTACCATGGGTGACGCTGATCCACCAGCGAGACGTACCATGCACCAGAGTGCCAGTGATGGGGTCACTGGGGTGAGATCTCCGATCACCCGCCCCGCCATTCCAAATGTCAATTCTTGGCAGATCCCGTCACATGTTATGAGTACGATCACTCATGCTACTCAATTCCATGACCTTGAGGATGAGGATGCACCTGGACACACTGTCCCTTTTTGTTCGTATATGTGATACCTTTAATATCACGGGTGTATCTGAGGACGCTATCTACTTGCATTTATTTTCATTCTCGCTATCTGGGCGTGCATCTACTTGGCTTGACACCTTTCCTGACAATTCTATCACCACCTGAGAGGATCTTTAAGCCATGTTTTACAAGAAATACTATCCACCTTCCAAGGCCGCTCGCCTCAGGGATCAAATCCACTCCTTCCGGATGGATCCCGACGAGCCTTATCACATGGCTGGGAGCAGTTCAACACGCTGTTGAGCCGATGTCCTCAACATGGCCTGTCAGACTGGGCGATAGTGGAGAAATTCTACAATGGTCTAACCTTCGAGAAGCAGTAAATGTTCAATACAGCTGCAAGAGGCCATATCATGGAGAGACTCGAGCCAACTGAGTGCGAGGAGATGTTCGAGAGCTTCGCTCAAGCCGAACAGCAGTATCCATCTACTAGGACTTCCATTCCTAGTACCAGATCAACCACCTCAGCCTCGAGAGGTGTGCATCAGTTCACTCCTGATTCTAGCACGGTTGTTGCACTCCCCTCAATGGCTAACGAGATGAAGGAGCTGAAGCTCAGTAGTCAGCATTGTCAAGTGTGCAGGGGAGGCCACAACACCCGAGACTGCCCAATCAATAATCCAGAGCAGGTGAGCTATGATGGTAACCAGTACCAGAGCTGAGGGTATAACAACCAAAATTCATTTTGCTCGGGATGGAGATCTGGAAATAACCCACCGAGGTTTAATGGACGTCAGCAGTATCAGCATAATGGAGGAGGAGATATGAGACCTAGCACGGGAAGCAGTGCAACACAACTACGATAAAGGAGATGCTTGAGACTCAGACACATATGTTTGCCCACTTAGTCCAGCAGGACATGGATGCTAGTGTGACAATCCGGACTTTTCAGTTTAACTTCGTTAATCAAATTCAGTTAAAGTTAACACTAATTAACTTAACTCAAAATTTAGGGACTATTTCCGTCAAATTCCAAATCCTGAATCATTGACTTGCAAAGTCAAAATCAAGTGTTTAGTGATTCTGTTGACTTTTGAAAGTCAAATCACATGTTCTTAACTCAATCCAAATCTTAAGGACTAATTCTGTCAAATTATAATTCTAAAATACCTGAAACCACAGGGACTGAATCTGTAATTAACACAATTCTAATTTTGTTGACTTCTGAAAGTCAAACCCCTTGTTCTTGAGCCTAATTTGCAAGCTTTAACCGAATTCTGTTTGATATTGTAACGGTTACACACGTTCACGGCATTAAAGTTAATCATTAAGCCCTTAATCATCGACATTACGTCGAATTAAACCCATTAACGAGTGTTTAAGCTATAACCGTCGACCCAATGCCAATATTAATCGAATTCATCATTTCCCGTATACGAATTCGCAAATTGAAACTCTTCTCACACTCGGCGATCATCTCAGAAGTTTTTGCACCCACCAATTCCACTGGAATCGCAGTAGAAATCGCCGGAGACTAACTCGCGCACGTCGGGGCTGGGTTCTAATCAATCTCCATCAATACGACATCTAATCAGGTAGTTGAACACATCTCCAGCTTCGTTTATCCTCATAAATCAAAAGCCCTATGATTAATTGGGCTCACGATATCGAATTGATGATGAACCAATTCTAGGGTTCATCATGTTTACGGTTTAATCGAACTACACCATAGAACCGATTTCAATCAAATTAAATCATACCAACAGTTTCGTAAACCTTCCTTTAGTGAAAGCCCCATGTCAATTTGATAGATTAACATCGAATTGAACTCAACCCGAATCTAGGGTTCATCGCAACGTCGGGCTACTCGAACCCCATCCTTAAATCAATCTCAATCCAATTAAACTTCATAAGCAGATTTGAAATCCTTTATTCTCTAAAAGCCCTATGTTTTCAATGAATTCTAGCATCAGAATCGAGCAAATCGATCCCTTGTTCTTGTTTTAGGGTACGGTTTTCTTGAACTTGGTTTAACGATCCAAAACCATTCGTTTTTGAAATTAAATACACCCTCAGACTCGAAATTAAACAATTAACAAAACCCCTATGCTTTTGAATCAAATCGTAATCGAGATCGATGGATTTGGGACTGGGTTGGCTTCGGTTCGCGCAAGGGGGAAGAACCCACTGGAATCGTTGATTAAAACCATTTGAGTCTGAAACATGTTGCGATGACCCTAGCGGGCGGACTGGTTAAACTCATGTGCAAACAGGGAGGAGACCCGGGTTCGAGTCTCCCTCCCCCCTGTTTTGTTTTAATATTTATTTTAAGTATTATTTAATTTAAAAACTTTTTCCTATATTATTATATTTATACATTAAGGTGTTTTAACCCGGAAAACAACCCGTAGGCTCGGGTTTGAATTATTAACTCATGTTTATATATTATTCCCACTTTTATAAATAATATGTTTATGTTATTATCAAATAAAAATAACATGTTTACATTATTATCAAACCGTAACATCGTATTAAATAATATATTCGTATTATTTTCAACCCGTGGCTAATGTTATTAAATAATATGTATTTATATTATTTCGTACCATTTTATACCTCGTGTAACGTTTTAAATTATTTAATAATATAATCGTTATATTATTTACTCACGTTTATACATTCGATTAAAAATAATATATTTATTATTTTTCCATGCAAATGATTATTTGTTTAAATCCTTCGAACCTAAAAATAATATACTAAATTATATTATCTTTCTAACTGTTGTAAACGACCCAATCGTGCGAAGTTATGCATTTATTTATTTACTATCTGTTATTAACGTTCGACACGTAACGCTTTTTCCTTAATGATTTTATTAAGAAATTTATCTAATTCCGTTGACACGTTCGTATACTCTTTAATCCTTAGAATACGTTAAGACGTTCAATCTTCCGTGTCGTCGTCACAAATCCCAATGCATCCCTAACTGTTATATTTGTATCTCTAGGGCATACGTAAGCCGTGCAGGCTAACACTCGTGTACCAAATCTCTTACTTGTGTGATACTACCTCCTACGCAACGCAGGTGAGTTTCACGGCCCCTTTTACTGTTTTTATTTGGGGGAGAAAACATGTCACGACTTTTTTGGTTTATTGTAATTCATATGATATCACTGTTGAGGCTAAGCGTAACACACTATCATGAAAAGTCCTCACACACATCGGACCGTTAATATGGTATGAACGAGGTAATTTTGGTAGTACTACCGGGTTTGACAAACCCCACCCGCGTTAGTCGCGCTAACTCGATTGGAGGTCGAACGGGTGTTATATTGACCTTAACACATTAGTCACAGTTGATAGACCTGACTGGAGGCAAACAAACATACTCACTGTCAGTTTCAGTTGCGAGCGCTTTAGCAAAACATGAATATAGGCATGCAACCTATTGATATATATATTGAATGTACATAATCCGCAAATGCTTTATTTGAAATGATTGAAACCTGTGAACTCACCAACCTAGTGTTGACTCATTTTCTTACATGTTTTCTCAGGTTAGCACTCAGGATCACGTTAAGTCATGCATGTGTCTTGGACTCTAATTGAAATAATTACCTATTGAATAATATTTATGTTTTGTTTGTATTTGGATTTGGGCGCGTTGTTTTGCGCATTTACTTTCATTTAACGCTTCCGCATATACACTCTGAACCTTTATCTTTTGTGTTATTACATTTCAAGTCCCATATAGTGTCGTTTGAAGTAACTGATGTCTGAGATCCTGATTTGTCACCTTCCAAAACGGTAAAACTCCGTTAGTGGAATTTGGGGGTGTGTCAGATTGGTATCAGAGACATTGGTTATAGAGAACTAGGACTGCATTCTAGACTATAGCCAGACACATTAGTTACTTGGCATAGACACTTACTCCTTATGTTTTAGGAATTATGTCTACACCACCATCTTCACCACCTACCAATCAGGAACATGACATTCCTGCCATTGCATCACCGGAGCCCAAGAGGCGTAGGCTTGAGCCCATTGATAACTCTATTGTGTATGGAGAGCCCATGCATATCCGGAATGGGAGTGACTGGGATTGGTACCCCGGTTTACTGAGCAAATGGGTTAGACAGGAACGAGTTCCATCACCGTACTTTGGAGCTTCATCATCATCAGGACCACGTTTACCATTACTACCTTGCCACTTGGAGCAAGCCTTTGCAGCATTTGTAGCAACTATGGATCGAGAGATCCGGAATATGAGAGACGCAGCAGGAGCGATCACAGGTCTGTTAAGAGGAGAGAAACAAACGGATCACAGGATAGATCTGCTAGTAGCAGAACTGGCAGGCACTGACCACTTGCATTATGCATTAGTGGACGAGGTAAGGGCATTACAGGCTAGAGTGAATGTACTCGAGGAGGCTGAAGTAGAATATCAGGAAAGAATTAGAGAGTTAGAGATACAACTTGCAGCAGCTCTAGAGCCAGCTGAAGTACCCGATTTTGAGCCTGAGGATGAGCCCGAGGAAGTAGAGGAGGATGATGCTGAATCAGTCATCTCATCCGCCGGCAGTGGAGCTTGATATTTCATTCTATTCTATCTTATCTTATTTTGTCATTTCTTTATGTTTCAAATAAAAACCTAAATAGGTAAGGATGTTCCCATTCCAATAAAATCTTAGTGAACTGTTTGAGTTGAACCATTTATTCTATGGCCTTATGATTTAAGTTAGCCTTGTACTAAAATCATAAACCTGCATGTCTTTACACATCTCCTTCTGTTTGCTTACACTTGAGTGATGTCAATATGCGATGTATTTACTCATTTCTTCTGTTTGTGAATATGAAGAATCATGGTCGGACGTGGACGTGGCGGTCGCAACAGTGGTCGTGGAAATATAAACCTGACACCAGCTGAACTGGCTACGTTAATTAATGACAGTGTTGCTGAAGCCTTAGTAGCACACATTGCAGGTAAACCTGTTAACCGTTAACTCTAGACAACCAATGGTACGCATTTATTCCACTCTTTCCTAAACCCAACCTACTCTTTCCAATCCAGGGCAAGCGAACCATCCACAGAACAATCAGCATGTTTGTACCATCAAGACATTTATGGACTGCAAGCCCCACACGTTCAGTGGAGCTGAGGGAGCTGTCGGATTACTCCGATGGTTTGAAAAGATTGAATCTGTGTTCTCCATGTGTAACTGCCCTGTGGCCGACCGAGTCAAATTTGCATCGGGAACTCTAGAGGGTCCTGCCCTCACATGGTGGAATGCACAGGTCCAGATGCTAGGTCTGGACATGGCCAATGCATCACCATGGGAAGATTTCAAGAACATGATGAAGGAATAGTACTGTCCCAGGGATGAGATTCAGAAACTCGAGGGAGAATTCTGGAATCTGAAAATGGAGGGTTCTGAAATAGAACTTTACACCACTCGCTCGTATGAACTAGCGGGATGTGTCCTCACACGGTTACACCACCCTACAAGCGGATAGAAATGTTCATCGGTGGATTAGTACCACAAATCCAGAGCATGCTTACTTCATCCAGCCCCACTACCATTCAACAAGCCATCCGTCTTGCTCACAAACTGACAGACCAAGCCGTTACCCAAGGGACACTACCTCCCAGGAAGTCAGCATCCAAGTCTACTGACAACAACAAGAGGAAGTTTGACAGTAGCAATAACAACATGGGATTTCAGCCAAATCAGCCACAGCAACAACAACATCGTAGGTTTGAACCTACGAAGAACTTCAACCAGTCGACCTCTTCGAATCAGCATCAAAGTGGTTATATTGGGAGACACCCCAGGTGTAACAAATGTAATTACCACCACCTCGGTTCTTGTGACAAAAACCGTTGCCAGCGGTGTGGCAAGGTGGGCCATGCTGCCAAAGACTGCAGAGGGGAATTACAAGCCAAGCAGCCCTTCCAACAACCAGGTTTTACCAAAGGTTGTTTTGAATGTGGAAAAGAGGGACACTTCCGGAAGGATTGTCCACAATTAAAGAAGGGTGACATCGACAACAACAACAACCACCAAAGCAATAATAACAACCAGGGCAATAATACAGGGGATGGTGCAAAGGGGCGAGCCTTTGTGCTAGGATCCAGAAAAGCTCGTTATGACCACAACATGGTTACCGATAAATTCCTTATTAAACAACTATTTTGCTTCTATACTATTTGACACTAGTGCTGATAGGAATTCCATGACTAATAAACTTAACAACCTACTAAGAAAAACCCCAACCCTGTTAGAAAACAGATACACCCTAGAAATAACCAACGGACAAATAATAGAAGCAACCCATGATCTTAAGGGTTGTAAACTTGAACTGACTAGTCATAAATTTGACTTTGATCTCATGCCGGTCACACTCGGTAGTTTCGACGTAATTGTCGGAATGGACTGATTATCTAAGAACCAAGTTGAGATTATCTGTCGCGAGATATTCATTCGCTTTCCTCTTCCTAATGGAGAAACCCTCTCCGTCCAAGGCGAAAGGAGTGGTGCTGTTATGGGCATCATATCCTTCATGAAGACACAAATAATAGTCTCACTTACCTCTAGTGGAGTCCTCCTACATTAACGGTTATCACACTATTATCAAGGCGGCACCATTCGAAGCATTGTATGGACGTAAATGTCAATCCCCTATCTGTTGGACTGGAGTTGGGGATAGCCAACTTACAAGTCCCGAACTTGTATTCGAAACCTCTGAAAAGATCGTTCAAATCCGAAACCGTATGGCGGCAGTTCGTGATCGTCAAAAGAGCTACGCCGATAAGCGTCGTAAACCGTTAGTTTCAAGTAGGCGACATGGTTCTACTCAAAGTCTCACCTTGGAAAGATGTAATTCGTTTCGGGAAGCGAGGCAAACTGAATCCTCGTTATGTTGGACCATTCAGGATTATAAAGAGAATTGGCCCAGTAGCGTATCAACTGGACCTACCTGAAGGACTTAGTGGTGTACACGATGTCTTTCATGTCTCGAACTTGAAGAAATGTCTAGCAGACGAAACACTTGTGGTTCCTCTTGAGGAACTACACCTCGATGAACAACTGCGGTTCGTCGAAGAACCGATGGAAATCATGGATAGGGAAATCAAAACGCTGAAACGCAGTAAAATCCCTATTGTCAGAGTTCGTTGTAATTCGAAACGCGGAACGAAATTCACGTGGGAGCGCGAGGATCAGATGATACGCAAGTATCCGCATCTGTTCAAGCAATCCACTGCAAACTTTTAAGGTACTATTCTTATTTTCGGGACAAAAATTCTTTCAACTAGGGGATGATGTGACACCTCAAATTTTTTTTTATTTTTTTTAATTTTCGGGACGAAAATTCTTTCAACTAGGAGATGATGTGACAATCCGGACTTTTCAGTTTAACTTCGTTAATCAAATTCAGTTAAAGTTAACACTAATTAACTTAACTCAAACTTTAGGGACTATTTCCGTCAAATTCCAAATCCTGAATCATCGACTTGCAAAGTCAAAATCAAGTGTTTAGTGATTCTGTTGACTTTTGAAAGTCAAATCACATGTTCTTAACTCAATCCAAATCTTAAGGACTAATTCTGTCAAATTATAATTCTAAAATACCTGAAACCACAGGGACTGAATCTGTAATTAACACAATTCTAATTTTGTTGACTTCTGAAAGTCAAACCCCTTGTTCTTGAGCCTAATTTGCAAGCTTTAACCGAATTCTGTTTGATATTGTAACGGTTACACACGTTCAAGGCATTAAAGTTCATCATTAAGCCATTAATCATCGACATTACGTCGAATTAAACCCATTAACGAGTGTTTAAGCTATAACCGTCGACCCAATACCAATATTAATCGAATTCATCGTTTCCCGTATACGAATTCGCAAATTGAAACTCTTCTCACACTCGGTGATCATCTCAGAAGTTTTTGCACCCACCAATTCCACTGGAATCGCAGTAGAAATCGCCAGAGACTAACTCACGCACGTCGGGGCTAGGTTCTAATCAATCTCCATCAATACGACATCTAATCAGGTAGTTGAACACATCTCTAGCTTCGTTTATCCTCATAAATCAAAAGCCCTATGATTAATTGGGCTCACGATATCGAATTGATGATGAACCAATTCTAGGGTTCATCATGTTTACGGTTTAATCGAACTACACTATAGAACCGATTTCAATCAAATTAAATCATACCAACAGTTTCGTAAACCTTCCTTTAGTGAAAGCCCCATGTCAATTTGATCGATTAACATCAAATTGAACTCAACCCGAATCTAGGGTTCATCGCAACGTCGGGCTACTCGAACCCCATCCTTAAATCAATCTCAATCCAATTAAACTTCATAAGCAGATTCGAAATCCTTTATTCTCTAAAAGCCCTATGTTTTCAATGAATTCTAGCATCAGAATCGAGCAAATCGATCCCTTGTTCTTGTTTTAGGGTACGGTTTTCTTGAACTTGGTTTAACGATCCAAAACCATTCGTTTTTGAAATTAAATACACCCTCAGACTCGAAATTAAACAATTAACAAAACCCCTATGCTTTTGAATCAAATCGTAATCGAGATCGATGGATTTGGGACTAGGTTGGCTTCGGTTCGCGCAAGGGGGAAAAACCCACTGGAATCGTTGATTAAAACCATTTGAGTCTGAAACATGTTGCGATGACCCTAGCGGGCGGACTGGTTAAACTCATGTGCAAACAGGGAGGAGACCCGGGTTCAAGTCTCCCTCCCCCCTGTTTTGTTTTAATATTTATTTTAAGTATTATTTAATTTAAAAACTTTTTCCTATATTATTATATTTATACATTAAGGTGTTTTAACCCGGAAAACAACCCGTAGGCTCGGGTTTGAATTATTAACTCATGTTTATATATTATTCCCACTTTTATAAATAATATGTTTATGTTATTATCAAATAAAAATAACATGTTTACATTATTATCAAACCGTAACATCGTATTAAATAATATATTCGTATTATTTTCAACCCGTGGCTAATGTTATTAAATAATATGTATTTATATTATTTCGTACCATTTTATACCTCGTGTAACGTTTTAAATTATTTAATAATATAATCGTTATATTATTTACTCACGTTTATACATTCGATTAAAAATAATATATTTATTATTTTTCCATGCAAATGATTATTTGTTTAAATCCTTCGAACCTAAAAATAATATACTAAATTATATTATCTTTCTAACTGTTGTAAACGATTTTTCCACGTAACGCTTTTTCCTTAATGATTTTATTAAGAAATTTATCTAATTCCATAGACACGTTCGTATACTCTTTAATCCTTAGAATACGTTAAGACGTTCAATCTTCCGTGTCGTCGTCACAAATCCCAATGCATCCCTAACTGTTATATTTGTATCTCTAGGGCATACGTAAGCCGTGCAGGCTAACACTCGTGTACCAAATCTCTTACTTGTGTGATACTACCTCCTACGCAACGCAGGTGAGTTTCACGGCCCCTTTTACTGTTTTTATTTGGGGGAGAAAACATGTCACAACTTTTTTGGTTTATTGTAATTCATATGATATCACTGTTGAGGCTAAGCGTAACACACTATCATGAAAAGTCCTCACACACATCGGACCGTTAATATGGTATGAACGAGGTAATTTTGGTAGTACTACCGGGTTTGACAAACCCCACCCGCGTTAGTCGCGCTAACTCGATTGGAGGTCGAACGGGTGTTATATTGACCTTAACACATTAGTCAGGGTTGATAGACCTGACTGGAGGCAAACAAACATACTCACTGTCAGTTTCGGTTGCGAGCGCTTTAGCAAAACATGAATATAGGCATGCAACCTATTGATATATATATTGAATGTACATAATCCGCAAATGCTTTATTTGAAATGATTGAAACCTGTGAACTCACCAACCTGGTGTTGACTTGTTTTCTTACATTTTTTCTCAGGTTGGCACTCAGGATCACGTTAAGTCATGCATGTGTCTTGGACTCCAATTGAAATAATTACCTACTGAATAATATTTATGGTTTGTTTGTATTTGGATTTGGGCGCGTTGTTTTGCGCATTTACTTGCATTTAACGCTTCCGCATATACACTCTGAACCTTGATCTTTTGTGTTATTACATTTCAAGTCCCATATAGTGTCGTTTGAAGTAACTGATGTCTGAGATCCTGGTTTGTCACCTTCCAAAACAGTAAAACTCCGTTAGTGGAATTTGGGGGTGTGACAGCTAGGCAGAGATTGGATAGCCATGACGCTTTATTGAAGAATCAATAGTCAGCATTCCATGATCTGAAACGCACAGTTGAGGACATCGCTAAGAGTTTGAAGGATCGACAGGGAGGTCCATCTTCAAACTCCAATGCTTCAGTGATAGCCGTGTCAGTTAGGAGTGTGGGGGAGAAATAGGTTGCTGAGGATGACTCCCACTCCGGCGCGTACAGTATTCCGTCACCTAAGGAGGTCAAGAAGATTGACTAGAGGGCTCGATTCGCTGATATCGATGCCAAGATAGCCGAGGAGCAGGTGGACGATGAGAGAGTAATAGAGGTTCCTACCGAGAAGGAAGAGGAGAAGAAGAAGAGGGTAGAGATGAAGGCTCCCGAGATTGACCTGACTCATGTTCCCTACCCAGCATGCTTGCTGCCACTCAAGCAAACCAGGGAACACGGTTACTTCTTTGACCTGTTTAAACAACTCAAGCTCAATCTTCCGCTTGTTGAGACCCTCCATCGCATGCCAAAGTATGGAAAGTTCCTAAAAGATCTTCCTTCCAACAAGAAGAAGCTCAAGGAGGTCTCTAAAGTCTCACTTAGTGAGCAATGCTCTGCGGTGGTACAGAACAAACTGCTAGAGAAACTAGGAGATTCGGGTCGTTTCACGATCCCGTGTCTCTTAGGCAGTTTGCCCTTGCACCACTCGTTGGCCGACCTAGGTGCTAGCATCTACCTGATGCCCTATTCTATATATAAACAGCTAGACCCAGGTGAACCGGAGACAGGAGCCTACGCGCATGAGCATTTCATTGGCTGACCGTTCATTCAAGTATCCGCGGGGAACTGTAGAGAATCTGTTAGTGAAAGTAGGTAAGTTTGTTTTCCCTATGGACTTTATGATTCCAGATATGGAGGTGGATGACAGAGTCCCACTCATATTAGGGCGTCCATTCTTGTGCACCACCAAGGCATTGATTGATGTCTTTGACGGGAAACTCAAACTTGGTGTGGGGGGGTGATTCGATCATTTTTGATGCCACTAAGTCCGTGAAGGATGTTAGCAAGCATAGCCACTCCGTGTGCATGCTTGATGCCTCCACGAATGATTATTGGGACTCTAATCAAATAGCAGATGTTGATGGAAATGTAGAAAGGGTGAAAGAGGAGCCTCCTGATTAGTTGGAGGAGTTTGAAAAGAAATTGATAGAGTCCTCAGTTTTAAGTGCTAGCGATGATGAGTTCAGTTTAAGTGACATATTAGCTCAGGTGGAGAAGATATTTTGTGAATCGCCCATGGTTGATAGTGTAGAGGTCATGCCTTTAGAAATACCTATTCCTAAACCTCTACCTGTTATTTGTGCTGAGGGGAGAGAGACCGAGTCACCTCCTAGGTCTAGGCCTCCCTGAAAGAGAACCCGTGCTTTGATAGAGTCATCTAGGTTGAGGGTAGTAAAAACCCCAAGTGTGGGGACATCAAGGGGTGACGATGTACTTGATTATTTGTTGCATATCATGTTCGGACCGGGTAGATATAAGTTGTGGTGGAAAGACATGAATGATAGTTACATATTCGATGCTGTTGGGAGTAGTGTTGATGTGGAGGGCCGGGATACCGCGAAGGATGAAGGCGGTGCCAGTTAGGATCAAGGAGAAGCCTCCCGATAGGCTTGTTTGAATCTCGGGCAAGTGCCCAGGATGTAGAGTTTGTGTGCATTTCTTTGGTCTGAGTCCGTGTCTTTTTTGTGTTTTTCGATATTGTGTTTTTGTGAGTGTCGTGTTTTGCAGGGATTCACGCTCGATGAGGAAAATCAGTGGGAACGAAGTTCCAGGTATTTTTACATTTGTTTTGATGCATGGAACAGGGTTTCTATGAATTTGGGTGAAAAGATTTTTAAGAGGCTAAAAATATTTTGTGGTACACGAAGGGTAGACCCAAGTCTCTCGCGGTATGCGAGAGACAAGAGTTTGAGCCGGGTAGAATTTTGGCTCCTCGCGTAATGGTTTCTCGCGGTACGCGGGGGGATTCCGAGTCACCCAAATTTCCCTTGTTTTCCCATGGTCACCCACACCCGTCACCACCACCATCCACATCATCAATTATCATGTCCTCTATCCACCATCCATCCACCATAATCATCACCATTCTCATTCAACACATCATTCTAACACATCGTCCATCAATCATCCATATCATATTCATTCATTATCATTCACCGAACATAGGAAACATTAGAAATCGTTTGTAACCGATGATCCACCTTACCATGGCGTTCATGTCTATGTGGCTACCACACATCGGGTAGCTATCTCTGCATATCTATCCAGAGTTTTTGTGAGTTAGTTTGAGTCTTTTATTTGAGTCAGTTTAATGTTATGGGGTTGTTGTGAGGTTAATTTTACATGTATTGTTGGTCATGTCCGTACTCAATCTCCATTCGGGCGGGACCGATGCCTATACTAGTTTGTAAGGGCAACCCGTCAGAGTTGTGCAACCGCGACCGAAATGCTATATGGTGCACACAAGGAATAACGAAGTTGAACATTTGTTTGACTCTACATATCCAGCTTAGTCGCTTCCTGTTTATTTTAGCATTTTTATTTTTAGTTGTGTCCTGCTTCACATTGAGGGCAATGTGTCTTTCAAGTGTGAGGATGTGAGTGTCTAGTTCATCTAGTTTGTGTCTTTATAAGAATTCAAAAATACAAAAAAAATTGAAAATTTTGAAAAATGTCCTTTGAAAGCATAAGTTTTGCATAATAAATGGAAAATGATAGTACAACTGGATCTACTTGCTGATGGTTTAAATGATATAAATAATAGAAAACACGTCTAATTAGTAATGTTTTGGTAGACCAGCCGACTTGAAACTCTTAAATAACCTGTAAGTGTTACTTAGGATTAATCACGTAATAAAATCATAATACCTTGTGGATGCTCATCTTAGGGTGTCGGTAATACTGAAACTGTCAATATAGGGTGATAGGTACCGCGTTAAGTTAAAATTTAGTGGTTTTTGAAAATATTCTTGGCACACCACTCTCTTTTTATGAGAATAAATCCGAGTTTCGGTGGTGCCCATTCCATAATCCCATATTTCCATAATTACGAGCTTAAATAATTAGAAATATGAGTTTTTGCTTATGTGTTACCCTCTGGGATGACGACTTGGAGGATACACCCCTAAGTGAGATTTATGTGCTTAAACGTCTAGAATCTAGTCTATGTGTTAGCTTTCGGGATAGTGACTTGGTTGAGATACCTCTAGATGAAAGTTCTTATGCTTTAATTAATGCTCATTCATTCCCTGATCCATTGATTTCTAAAAACCTGTACATCTTAGTTTAACGTGGTGGGTAAATCTAAATGGTTTAACCCGTGCCTAGACATGACCATTAGACGGGATTAGGTAGAGCTGTAGCTTCTAAGTGTGAGTCACATAGGTTGATTGATTGTTGTATAAATTGAAATTAGAACACATCACGAGGGTCTAGATAGTTGGTGCTTGGGTTTAATCGGACAGAAATACTAATTGTTGCTTTTTAACGCGTGAGTATGTTTAATTAATTGGTAATAGATTATTAAAGTTAGATCATAGTTATGATTCCAGTGCAGACTTTTTTGAGGACGAAAAAAGGTTAAGTGTGGGGATGTTTGATGTAGTGCAAAGCACACATCTTTATTCCTAGGTTTTAGTGTCGTTTTGATTAATGTTCTAATTGTTTTGAGTCGTTTTTGTTACATATTGAGTCTTTGTTATGTTTACAGGTGCTCGTGACAATTACAAGTGAAAACCTTAAGAAACCGAGCACGAGGATGAAGCCCAAGAAATAAAAGAGAAAAATATGAAATTCTTGTCCTTCGCGGTACGCGAAGACCAGAGAGCCAAGTCTCGCGGTACGCGAGAAATTCCAGATCCGGGCGCGACTTTTTGTCCCTCGCGGTATGCGAGGGACGGGCTACAATCTTTCGCGGTATGCGGGAGACCTAATTCCCGAGAAAAAACCTAAAAATCGATTTTAAATGCCATTATGCAAAAAGTTCATATCTTTGTCGTCCACAGAGAGTTAGACGGTGATTTTGGGAGCAAGGAAGAGGAATTAAGCATAAAGTTGAAGACTTTGGATTCCGGGTTTGTTAATTTAGCATTCTAGGGTTTCAAGATTCAATCTTTCTTGTTTGTTTCTATGTTTGAGACTATGTTTGTGTTTGATACTTCTGTTTTAGTTGTTTTGAGCATGATACTAGGCTAAAACCATAATATTGCCTTGGTCACATGATGAATGCTTGTTAAAGTTTCAGTTTTTATCTGTTTTGGATTTGAATGATGATTTTATGATTTTGTAAACAATCCTAGTTAACAATTATGATGTATATACATGCTTTAATTCTGATCGTGTGATAAATTATTGATTCCTTGCGTTGATTGTGGTGGTCTGCTAGTTCAATTAGCGTATCTAGGTCATAGATCTTAGGGTTTGTGATTTTGGTGGTTTGCTAGTAGCCATAGGAGTTATCATTGATTACTGATTAAAGTTGAGTGTTCTTCATAGTTCAATACCCGAGAGGTGAGAATTAGTTGTCTGGTCTTCGTCATTAGGAATCCGAGTGTTAACAGTCTGAGATAACGTTAGTGTTAGGTTTCCAATGATTGTTGCTAGGTCAAATCATAGTTGTTATCCTGAGATTACCCGTGCAATCCTTAAATGTATCGTGGACAGTGAGACTGAAAGGTTATCTGTCTTTAGGGTACATTACCATAGTTGGAAATACCCGAGAGGTGATCCAACCATCTGGTGAGTTTAGTATGCTTTAGTTTTCTTAGTTGGTGACATCCTAAGAGTGATTAGGGATCCACTAGGTAGTACATAATTGTTATCCTTAGAAACCCAGATCCATCTTAGTTTCCAGAACCGATATAAGTTGTACTTTGCAAGTAGGATTCCGACCTAGGTGGTATTCTTCCTATTCCTGATATCTTCCTTAGTTCTTGTCTTGATATTTGAGTCGACCTTGTTTTCTGCATTCCTTAGTTAATTCTGTAATGTAGTAAACCCCCCCCCCCCAACCAAATCAATTTAAGTCCGAGTCAGAGTCTAGTTTGTTACGTAATGTCTCTAGAGTTCGATAATCCTGTTTACCATTAAGCTGTGCTACACTCGATATGTCCACTTGCCTGTCAGTGCCATTTAGTTTATAGGTTTTCCATCTTATTACTTAGGTGTCTAGGTTAGGTTTTGTTAGTTTTATATAAACCGTCTAGACGACATCAATATATATATATATATGTAGGGGAAGGTTCCAGAGAAAACCACTAAAAAACCAATTTTAACCAATAATATAATAATATTTATTTTTATTTTTTTTTAATTTTTTTTATAAGAGTATCAATGTAATATTACACATTTTTATCAAAAAATTATTTAAATATTGGCTTACGTATACGTAACCCATAATGTTAGGTATACTTAAACTAGAAATCAAAAAAATTGCGGTTACGTATACGTAACCCATAGTATTACAAATTTTTTAGTGGTTTTCTCAGTTTTCGCCTAACTTTGTGGTTTTCTCTTGATCTCTCCCTTATATATACACACACACATAGTAGTTATTTATACGAGCCGAGCCAACCCTAGCTCGAGCTCGGCTAGATTACAATTCAAGCTAGCTCGGCTTGGCTCGTTTACAACCTAACTTTTTTCAAGTTTTTTTTTAGCGAACTTCGAACGAGTCGCAAGCTGCCCTTTTGAACAGCCCTAACCAAAGCTGTACGTGTTTTTCAGCTCCCACCCTTTGACTTTAGCATTAACATGTCATACCCTCTTTTATCACATCTTGATTGGAAGAGATGGCCGACATGGCACTTATTACTTGTTTTTTTTTAATTTAATTAGTATATTTATTTTTATACTAACTTGGTAGAATTTTTTCTAAAGGTGTGGGACATCAAGAAATGGAAAACGAAGGCAAGGTACGACAATTAAAACCATGACGCTTAGTGTGGGGGTGTATTAATACTGACACACTGGGTGGCCCATACTGATGTCACAACATTGGAAGAATATGGTAAGTGTTTTAGTTTTAACCATCTTCAACATTTCTATTTTTGTTTTCTAACTAATTAACAACTTAACCTATCTATGTAGAGAACAGAAAAAGGGTGTGGAACCGGATTTGTATTACATATTCAAGAAAACCCACAAAAAGAAGGGTGATGATGGGTCGGTGATATACCCTTATTCGAAGTCCAAGAAATTGTAACATTTTTTTTTAAAAACAACCTTTTCATATATTATAACAATATTTTTATGCACTAACATTTTTGTTTTGTTTCCTTAAATCAAGAAACCTATGAAAATTACGTAATGACATGTATGCGTCGTCGGGGTCTGCCACGACAAATGTTGTTGATCTACGGTTGTCGGGAAGTGTTGGAGGCCGGAAGAAGGGTTGGCTCTTTAGAGCAGGGACGACTACCTACCCCAATTATACCATTACCCGTGTGCCCGACACTTCCAACATTAGGAGATCGTATGTTCATTTTCTTAATCCACAAGTATGTAATAAAATTTATGTAACTGATTTATTAATGTGACAATGATAAATTAATAAATTGTTTGATGTTTGTAGTTTGTCGATTTGGAAGCATAGTTGTAGGGGATGCGAGCAGAGGGGGACATTGTGTAACGAAACAAAATTCGAGTTTCGTTTTAAATAAATAAATATTTCTATTTAATATTATGGCGGAAATAATATTTTAGAAATAAATTGAAACAAGTGGGTTTCAAGTTAGTGTTGGGGTTATATTAGTTTTTAACTAATTTTGGCATGAAAATGGATGAAATGGAAGTTAATGGGCTGAATTTGAAAATATGACAAATCTGCCATATTTGACTTTGGTGAAGTCAAAATTCAGAAAATAGTTGGAGGTGGGGGTCGATGCTTTCAAGAGAGAAAAGAGAGAAAGAAGTTTGAAGCTAAATATTGCAATTGAAGCTCGATTTGTGAAGGTGTTGACTTACACATCATCTTCCTTGCATCAAGTAAGTGATAATCTTACATTTGATTTCACCATTGTTGAGTCAGTAGATGGGTTTTGTAAAAATCCTAAATTTGATGATGCATGGGGTTAATTATTGTTAGATTATAGATAATCTAGTTAAACTAAAGGTAAAGAATATTGATTAACATCCTAGAACCATTTGATTTTGATTATGAGAAATTAGGGTTCATATGGAAAGAATTGGGGGTTTTGGGTTATGATGATAGGATGATGAATTAATGATGAGTAAGTGTTTATATGATGTTAGACAATTGAAAGAACACCAAATTAACCTAATGATAAAGATTGAATGAAAAATTAGTGATAAGGAAACGATAATGAAACTCAAGTAGGTGAGTTTGGGTGGAAAGAGGGTGTTTAGATATGAGTATAACCCAAACGGATCAGTTTGGGTTGGAAACAGAAGATTAGTTTGTGAACCCAATTAAAATGCGATTATGAAGTATGATAGATTACTAAACTAGGTGTATGTGTTTTGGTAATCAAATTGCAAATTGTGAAGGGGGAACGAGATCTTCAAACTGGAAAGGTAAGTGCTTTTGTACTTAGTTTTGTTGATAAATGGTGTTATATGCGTTATGTTTGCATACGGTGCTATGTGTTAGGAATGTGTATGAAAGTGTATGATCATGTGAATGAATGTATTTATAGTTATAATACTATAATGAAAATGTGATGAAGTTATGGCCTAAGTACTATAATAGAAATAGGTGAAGAAGTTATGGTCTAAGTACCATAATGGAAATGGGTGAAAATTATGGTCTATGTACCATGTTGGAAATGTAAAGAAGTTATGGTCATGTGCCATAATGGAAATGAAATGTTGATAATTATGAGATGGTTATAAGGAAATAATGAAACTTGTAAGGTGTTATGCAAGATACATGTAGCCTAATGAGTAATTGGGGTGAATCGGTGAAATTAGAATGATTTTACCTTGTTGTATGTTTTATCTTCATTACTAATGGTGATTATATATGGTTGCATGTAAGGAAAGCTCCGATGTAGTCAATGTCAAGTCTATGGCGAAAGACGCGTTCTCGTGTGCGTTTTTGATGGTTTTGGGTTGTAATTATAAGTTTATATAATAGGTGTAAACCGATGCATGAATTTGTGTTTTTGGTGTATAGTTATGTTGTTTTGAAAGTTTTAACCCAAACGCAAGTGTTGGGAGAATTTTATGTGAAGATGGAAAAAGTTGGAAAAATTGGTTAAGTGTTGAAAGCTAGGAAAACTAAGTAAACTTTCTGTTTACTCAGGTCCCTCGCGGTACGCGAGAGACCTGGTTCTCGGGCGGCCATGTTTGGCTCTCCTCGCGGTACGCGAAGGGAATCCCTCGCGGAAAGCGAGGGATGTAAAAAAAATGTCTTGGGACGAATGCTTACGCATGTTAAATGATTAAATAATCAGTGTTTGAAATTAGGATAAGTGTTTGAAATTAGAGTGTTACAACTTTGCATTAGAGAAATGTTTTGAGGGATTTGGTGTGGGTGGCACCAAACTCAAACCGGATGCTCTTGATATGTGGGAATGATACGAGAATCCAAGAAAGACTTGACCGAGACTCGGAGCTTTTTGGAAGTGAAAGGTTAGTAATGTTATGATAAAGGTGGTTATATATATATGGTGTATATGTATATGTATGATTGAATGACAAGGTGTTATGTATACCGAAACTTGTCTTGTGATTTGTTGTATGGATATGATAATTACAATTTGGCATATTGTAATATTAAACATGTCTGGCCAATGTGATTAATAAGACAATATGTGTAAGGGTCTTTATGATAACCATATAACAATGAACATTTGCAAGGATTAGGTGAAGGTGAATATATATGTATGTATGTATGTATATAGGTAGATATATATACTTAATACATATAAGAGTAAATGTAAGACGGATTTCCCTAAGGTATTGAAAGTGTAAGGGTATTAAGGTGTTTTTATTCTAATTCTCAGTTAAGAGATGGCAAGCAAGGGTGATCGTCCTACAAATGACAATGACAATAATGAACCATTAGATCCAAAAATCCATGAAGTGATAAAGGAAGAAGTGGGCAAGGCTTTCGAGCAAGCCACATCTTTGTTGATGGAGGAAATGAGAGGGGCTATTAAGCTTACCCTCGAAGAGATGTCAAAAGAAAAGGAGAGGGAACCACAAGGTTGTACTCTCAAAGAGTTCATGGTAATCAAGCCCAAGTAGTATAACGGGAAAGTGGACCTGATCCTTAGCCACATGTGGGTGGTAGACATGGAATCAAACTTTGAAACGACTAAATGTAAACCCGAGGACAGGGTAGTGTTCAGTGTGCCACTGTTGACTGGGAGGGTGAAGCAATGGTTGTTGAATCTCCGAAAGGAGAGGGGAGAATTGGGTGTTACCTCCATGACTTGGGAGGAGTTTAAGACGGATTTTCTGAAGTACCATTGCCCACAAGCCGCAGTTGACAGGATGACTGACGAATTTCTCCTCATGAGGCAAACGACAGAGACGATTGATGAATTGGCAGAAACCTTCTTTGATCGCGCCAAGTTTTGTCCGGACGTGGTGTCGACTGAGAAGGCAAAGATCGACAGATTTTATAATAAGTTGACAGTGGAGTTTAGAGATAGCATATCTCCTTCCTATTTTACCACACTTGTTGATTTGATAAATAGGTGTCGAGAATGAGAGGTGGAGTTGAGGAGGCAAAAGGCTAGGGGTGAAAAGAGAAAGCGGGAAATAGTTTATCAAGTGGTAAAGATGATAAAGGAGCCGTTTAGCAAGTTCTCTTTCGGGGGGTGTAATATTTGTAGGAAAGAGCATTTTGGGGGATGTAGGAAGGGAACGAAAAATTGCTACAAATGTGGGAAATCGGGGCATACGGCAAATCAATGCTCGAGCCAAATTCATTTGTGCTACAATTGCTATAAGCCCAGGCACAACAGGGCGGCTTGTCCCGAGCTAAAGCAACAAGGTGGGGGCGAAAAGACGATTGAAATGCCAAAGCCGAAGGGAAGAGATTTCCACATCTCGACGGAAGAGGCAAAGAAAAACTCAAAGGTGGTGTCAGGTACATTCAATATTAATTCTTTACCTGCACTAGTTCTATTTGATTCGGGGGCTAGTCGTTCTTTTGTGTCCTTGAAATTTGTTAAGCATTCTTCATTTCTAAGTAGCAAGTTAGACGAACCCTTAGAAATCGAGGTGGAAAATGATAAGAGTTTTTTAGTGTTTTATATTTATAGGAATTGCAAGTTAAGGTCGGGGGTGAAACGTTCCTTATAGACTTAATTCCTATGACCATGGGGGATTTTGATGTAATAGTGGGGATGGATTAATTAACGAAGAACAAAGCGAATATTCTATGTGGACCTAAGGCGATATAACTCGACTCCCCGTCGGGTGAGTCCATTTACATAGACGGTGAGAAGAAGGGCAAAGTAAGATTGTGTTCTTATGTGAAGGAAACAAAGTACATGGTGCGTGGGTGCAAGGCATACATAGCTTGTGTTGCGGATGTGATCGAGAAAGTGAAAGAAATTCGCGATGTTTCGGTTGTGAATCAGTTTGAGGAAGTGTTTCCAGATGAGTTACCGGGGGTTCCACCGGAGTGGGAAGTATAATTTGGAATCGATTTGATACTGGGTGCTAAGCCGGTAGCCAAAGCACCTTATAGGTTGGCACCGCCGGAGATGAAAGTGCTAATGGAACAATTGTAACAACTACTTGATAAAGGTTTCATACGCCCACGCCTTGGGGTGCACCCGTTCTCTTTGTTAAAAAGAAGGACGGAAGCATGAGGATGTGTATGGATTATCGGGAGTTGAACAAGTCCCGTTACCTCGGATTGACGATCTCTTCGACCAATTGCAAGGGGCGTCATGGTTCTCTAAGATTGATTTGAGATCCGGGTACCATCAACTAAAAGTGAAAGAAGACGACGTGTCTAAAACAGCTTTCCGCACTCGTTACGGTCACTACGAGTTTACTGTTATGCCTTTCGGTTTAACCAACGCGCCCGCGGTTTTCATGGATCTTATGAACCGGGTGTGTAGACCATTCCTCGACCGTTCAGTTATTGTGTTTATTGATGATCTTCTCATTTATTCAAGAAGTGAAGGTGATCATGCCTTTCATTTGCGTGAAATTCTTGAAGTTCTTCAAAGGGAAAAACTTTATGCAAAATTTTCCAAGTGCGCATTTTGGTTGCGCGAAATCCAATTCTTGGCCTATGTGATTAATAAGAAAGAGATTACAGTCGACCCATACAAGATAGTGGCGGTAAAAGATTGGTCATCGCCGAAAACGCCTTCGGAGATTAGAAGTTTCTTGGGGTTGGCGGGCTATTATCGACGATTTATTGAGAATTTCTCTAAGATTGCTTTGCCGATGACAAAGTTAATGCGTAAGGAGACTGATTTTGTTTGTAATTCCGAGCAAGAATTTGCCTTTCAACTCTTGAAACAAAATTTAACTAACGCACCTATTTTGTCCTTGCCGGACGAGACCGAAGATTTTGTTGTGTATTCGGATGCCTCGCATTCGGGGTTAGGGTGTGTTTTAATGCAAAGGGGGAAAGTGATTGCATATGCATCTAGGTAATTGAAGACTCACGAGGTGAATTACCCTACTCATGATTTAGAGCTTGCGGCCGTGGTATTCGCGCTCAAAATTTGGAGGCATTATTTATATGGGGCGAAGTGTATGATCTACACGGATCACAAAAGACTCAAATATTTCTTGGACCAAAAGGACCTCAACATGAGACAAAGGTGGTGGCTTGAATTGGTCAAAGACTATGATTGTGAGATACTTTATCATCCGGGTAAAGCGAATGTAGTGGCGGATGCTCTTAGTCGGAAGATGAGCCATACACCTATCAAGGTGAAGTCATTTAAGATGACAATTTCATCATCTCTTATTGATGAAATCCGGGAGGCCCAAGTGTTAGCTCTTGGTGGGGATTTGAAGAAGGAACGGATGGTTACTTATGTTGACAAGCTTGGGGAGAATAGTTCGGGGTTAAAGACATGCTTTGATAGGATTTGTATACCTAGGTTGTCAAGTGTTTTGACAACTATTTTAGATGAGGCGCATAAATCCAAGTATTCTATCCATCCGGAGGCCACAAAAATGTTTTATGATTTGAGGTGTCATTTTTGGTGGCCGGGTATGAGACGTGATATTGTTAAGTATGTGGAAAGATGTATCACATGCTTAAGAGTGAAGGCGGAGCATCAAAAGCCGTATGGAAAGCTTCAACCGCTTGAAATACCACTTTGGAAATGGGAGAACATAACCATGGATCTAATTACTAAACTACCTAAGACACGAAAGAGTTATGATGCAATATGGGTAGTAGTAGATCGATTCACAAAGAATGCACATTTCCTTCCTAAAAAAGAAACGTATACATCGGATAGATTGGCGGAAATCTATGTGAAGGAAATAGTGTCACATCATGGTGTACCAGTGACGATTGTATCGGATCGTGATACGAGGTTTACTTCTCATTTTTGGAAGAAATTCCATGAGAATATGGGGTCAATATTGAATCTTAGTACCGCTTATCATCCACAAACGTATGGTCAAAGCGAGCGAACGATTCAAACGCTCGAGGATATGTTACGAGCATGTGCCTTGGATTTTGGGGGTAGTTGGGACGACCATTTACCGTTGGCAGAATTTTCTTACAACAATAGCTACCATTCCAGTATTGGTATGCCTCCTTTTGAGGTGTTGTATCAGAGGAAATGTCGAACACCCGTGTATTGGGGTGAAATTGGTCAACGGGAACTTGGTAGCAAAGAAGTGGTCGAGAAAACTATTAGTAGTATTGACTAAATAATGGCACGCTTAAAGGCGGCTCAGGATCGCCAAAAATCCTATGCGGATAATAGAAAGCGAGCGATTCAGTTTCAAGTGGGAGACTTTGTGCTTTTGAAAGTCTCTCCTTGGAAAGGGGTGATACGGTTTAGGAAACGGGGGAAGTTAAGCCCAAGTTTAAGGTGATAGCAAGGGTGGGTGCGGTAGCCTATCGTTTGGAGGTACCGGAGGGACTAAGTAGACTTCATAACACGTTTCATGTGTCTCATTTGTGAAAATGTTTGGCGGATGAATCTACTTGTGTTCCATTGGATGATATTGAGTTGGATGAAAAGTTGAATTATGTTGAGGAACCGGTGGCAATCTTGGATAGAAAGGTGAAGCGTTTGCGTAATAAAGAGATTAGCCAAGTTTTGGTAAGGTGGAAACATAAAAAGGGAGCGGAAATGACTTTGGAAACCGAAGAGGAGATGCTCAAATATTATCCGAACCTCTTTATGTGAAGTCAGGTTTCGGTGACGAAACCCAAATAAGGGGAGGTGATTTGTAACGAACCAAAATCCGGGTTTCGTTTTAAATAAATAAATATTTCTATTTAATATTATGGCGGAAATAATATTTTAGAAATAAATTGAAACAAGTGGGTTTCAAGTTAGTGTTGGGGTTATATTAGTTTTTAACTAATTTTGGCATGAAAATGGATGAAATGGAAGTTGAGAGGCTGAATTTGTAAATATAACAAATCTGCCATATTTGACTTTGATGAAGTCAAAATTCAGAAAATAGTTGGAGGTGGGGGTCGATGCTTTCAAGAGAGAAAAGAGAGAAAGAAGTTTGAAGCTAAATCTTGCAATTGAAGCTCGATTTGTGAAGGTGTTGGCTTACACATCATCTTTCTTTCATCAACTAAGTGATAATCTTCCATTTGATTTCACCATTGTTGAGTTAGTAGATGGGTTTTGTAAAAATCCTAAATTTGATGATGCATGGGGTTAATTATTGTTAGATTATAGATAATCTAGCTAAACTAAAGGTAAAGAATGGTGATTAACATCCTAGAACCGTTTGATTTTGATTATGATAAATTAGGGTTCATATGGAAAGAATTAGGGGTTTTTGGGTTATGATGATAGGATGATGAAATAATGATGATTAAGTGTTTATATGATTTTAGACACTTGAAAGAACACCAAATTAACCTAATGATAAAGATTGAATGAAAAATTAATTATAAGGAAACGATAATGAAACTCAAGTAGGTGAGTTTGGGTGGAAAGAGGGTGTTTAGATATGAGTATAACCCAAACAGATCAGTTTGGGTTGGAAACAGAAGATTGGTTTATGAACCCAATTAAAATGCGATTATGAAGTATGATAGATTACTAAACTAGGTGTATGTGTTTTGGTAATCAAATTGCAAATTGTGAAGGGGGAACGAGATCTTCAAACTGGAAAGGTAAGTGCTTTTGTACTTACTTAGTTTTGTTGATAAATGGTGTTATATGCGTTATGTTTGCATACTGTGCTATTTGTTAGGAATATGTATGAAAGTGTATGATCATGTGAATGAATGTATTTATAGTTATAATACTATAATGAAAATGTGATGAAGTTATGGCCTAAGTACTATAATAGAAATGGGTGATGAAGTTATGGTCTAAGTACCATAATGGAAATGGGTGAAAATTATGGTCTATGTACCATGTTGGAAATGTAAAGAAGTTATGGTCGTGTGCCATAATGGAAATGAAATGTTGATAATTATGAGATGGTTATCAGGAAATAATGAAACTTGTAAGGTGTTATGCAAGAGATATGTAGCCTAATGAGTAATTGGGGTGAATCGGTGAAATTAGAATGATTTTACCTTGTTGTATGTTTTATCTTCATTACTAATGGTGATTATATATGGTTGCATGTAAGGAAAGCTCCGATGTAGTCAATGTCAACTCCATGGCGAAAGACGGGTTCTCGTATGCGTTTTTGATGGTTTTGGGTTGTAATTATAAGTTTATATAATAGGTGTAAACCGATGCATGAATTTGTGTTTTTGGTGTATAGTTATGGTGTTTTGAAAGTTTTAACCCAAACCCAAGTGTTGGGAGAGTTTTATGTGAAGATGGAAAAAGTTAAAAAATTGGTTAAGTGTTGAAAGCTAGGAAAACTGAGTAAACTTTCTGTTTACTCAAGGCCCTCGTGGTACGCGAGAACCAGGTAAGGTTCTCTCGCGGTACGCGAGAGACCTGGTTCTTGGGCGGCCATTTTTGGCTTTCCTCGTGGTACGCGAAGGGAGAGGCCGGATCCCACGCGAGGGATGTAAAAAAAATTCTTGGGACGAATGCTTCTGCATGTTAAATTATTAAATAATCAGTGTTTGAAACTAGAGTGTTACACACTGAACGAGAGATATTATTACCCTAAATTTTATTTTATTTTTTTTAAATGGAATTAAATAACCAACGGATTACCGAGGAAAAAAAAGTCTAACATCTAGAATTGTTCGTCGATAATTTGTCGGTACTAGTGTATCTTCCACGTACCGGAGAAGACTTGTCAGCCACCGAAGACGACTCGTCGGTAAACCCTCGCTAAGCTGGCTATCATTAATCCGTCAGAAACCAAATTACCGATGCTCATGCTACCAATGGACTTTCACCGACGAATTTTGTCCAATAACGACTTTCATCGATGGATTACCTACAAAAGTAGGTGATACTCATTTCTTTAGTAGTGTTTATCAGTGTATAACACTCTAATGGGTCGTTTGGTTCATAAAATTCATAGAAATTAGAATTGGAATTAGAAAACATTTCGTGCAAAATTGTGTTTGGTTAAATGCAGGTATTGCATTTGGAAAATTTTCCTTCAATTAATGGAATTTATTTTCCTTCCATTATATGATGAATGTTAAATATTCCATGAAATGTTTAAAGATTACCAAAATACCCTATAACCATCGAAACCCAAAAAAATATCAACTATTAATACAAGCAAAAACTATTACAAGCTAAAAAAACAGCAGAAATCATCGATTCAATAACATGCCCATATATCATTGATTCAACAAAAAATTATTAGTTTAAATAAACTAAACATTTTACTGAACAAATCTAATCAGAACCGAACCGAACCGAACCGAACCAAACCAAACCTAACCAGTGAATCAAAGTAAAATTTCCGGCCGATGGAAATGCTTACAAACAAAGATCAAAGTTCGGTCAATGGTGGATTTCAACCTTCTTCCTTTTTATGATTTCTTCGGTATTCATACAACAGGAGCGCCAATTAAAACCGTTCGAAACCCATTTGAGATTGTTTCTGTTAGTGAAATCGATGGTTTGAAATCGTCATTTGAAACTAAAATATTTGATTAAATCGTTGTTCGACCATGTACATATCATTCCTTCATTTTACTCGGTTATTATTAAATATTAATTTGTATCCAACACTGTAATTCATCTCAGGCGATTTAAATTTAGCCACTCAAAACAAATTAGTTATGAAATTAGAATACGTATGAAATGCGTATGGAGTTTAACTTTGTATTTATTTTTTAAAACACGAACAAGTAAATAATCTATACTATATAATAAATAAAGGTTTTTAGTGCCACTTGTCACCTCCATATTCATTCTCATCATTTTTTTCCCGCCCCTCTCTCTTATTTAATGCACTTCTATATTTAAATAATAATATATATTTAAAGAAAATATTAATTACACTAATAAAAACATTTATTTTAAATTATCTCTTCTTATAAAAAACTTTAAAATTTAATTATATAACTTTTATTTCAATCATATAATAATTGAAAGTCAAATTATATTAAATAGTAATTAATGAATTTTTGAAACCCAATTATATATTAATTTTTACATATTTTGAGTTTGTTTATATCCGTAATATATGTAATATATTTTTACATCTGTAAAATATTTACATAAAGATTTAAAAATTTTAAATGTTGATATTGTTCACCCCGTGTGTAGCCACGAGATCTAAACTAGTAATGATAATATTTAAGAGTGACAATTGGAGCCATTTGTATTTCTTTATTATGTACGATAAAAAATTCATTAATGATGACTGCAATCACCATCTTACCTTGCACAATTTTCTTCTTTATACATCACCCCTTGCCAATATGTATAATCAAAGTCATAATACGTACGTTTATGAATTAATTACAATTTAATCTTTGTGAGATCATTGACAATTTTGAAATAGTAAAAGTCAAAAATTTACAAAAATACAACAAATTAAAGCTATCTATTTATTATATCAAACAACATGGTCTCTGCTAGTTTCTGGCGATGTAGATTTACTCCTTGAGCTTGAAATTGGCAACGAATTCGAACCTGTAGCTTGAGAATTCATCGTTGTTGTCGCCATAGATTTGTTGTAGACGGTTGACGAACTTTTATTTGCGTTTGAGGTTGAAGGAAAACTCGAAAACACTGGAACTATATCTCCTGGTTTGACATTGTGGCCGGATTTGTCATCTCCTCCTTGATTTCCTACTGCCCCTCCACCGATTATAGACGTCAATGCGGCTTTTAGAGCTGATTGGAAATTAGGGTCTGATGTGATTGCTCTTGTGGCAGCTTCAATGGTGTCCGGCTGTAGAGAATGTTGATTATTGGTTGGTGTTGCCATCATAGTCTTGTTTTGCATAAAAGAATGGTAAATGTTTTCTTGAGGTTGTGTTGATCCAAAGTTGAGGGACCCCATTTGACTTTTCCCATAGTTGAGGGACCCGTTGCTCCAAGAAATTGGCAATGCATTAGACTCCAAAGAGCTAAAGTTCAGGTTTGTGGTTGAATATCTTGGGGGGAAAATGGTTGCTATTGGCGTTGATCGGTAGTTGTATGGTGATGATGTCGATAGCGTGTTTGAAGTAAGATCAAGTGTGACGGTTGGGCACGAGGGAGAAGGGGATATCGACGAATGTGGCATGTACATCGGCTTTAATTTTAAGTTCTCGTTGAGGTAAAAGTTTAGCCCGTGAGTAGAGGTGCTAGGGTTTGATCCGGAGGTTGACGAGCCCGATGCTAACATACTCGCAGCTGCGGACGTGGTGGAGGCCATAGCGGTGGCGGAAACCGGAAGTGGATGGTTGTGTGTTCCTTCATAAGTGGTGATTAGAATTGACATATCTTGAGGACATCTTTGTACCTACACAATTGTATCAACATAAATGTTTTAGATAATGTTACTAGTTAATTACAACCGAACTTAACATTTAAATTACTTTCAGTTGTCAAGGTGTTGGATAAGGATTAGCCAATTTTCATGTGGTGAGGGTTCAAATCCCTTTGGTGATAATAAAAAATGTGTAATTTAAACCGTTAAAAACAATAAGTTGTCAAAACAAATAGTTACCCTAACTTAGAGCACTCTAATATATTACTTCTTTCTTTATCTTCTTAAACTTTACCTGTTTCCTCACTGGGCATGTTGTAGAAACGGTGCAACGATAATACGCCCGTGGACAAGGATTTCCTTTCGCGATCTTTTGTCCATACTTTCTCCATTGACATCCGTCATTCATCTGCGAATTAAAACCCTGGTTTTAAGTACACTAGTAACTTCAAATAAAAAGTTACACTTACTAACATGTCTAGGAAGTTTTTAATGAAAGGAAAAGATTCCATTAAAAGCATATACTGGAAGTTGATGATTACCGTTGGGGTGTCACAACGAACCCTAACCGAAACCCTCGTTTTCTTGGTAGGGTTTTGTTGTGAAACATCAGGATCATCTCCATCTCTCTTTAGAGTCTGAGGTTTCTGTGGTGTCCAAGTCTCTCCACCATCACCTTTAGCTTCTTCCAAACTATTATCCGTGCTCGGGTTCACCGAAGATTTGGCTACTGTTGTGGGTGACAATATTTCAAACTTCCCACACTCAAGCCCAAGACCCAACCCTTCTGCACTTTTGGTAGGAGGTGTTGAACATCTCTTATCTTTCTTGGTCAAGTCAGTTGATTTTGTCCTTCCAAGACTAAGGGAAACAAGGTCGGATTCATCATTGATTTGTGCTTCATTGTTATTGTTGATCGCGGTGTTGAGTTCTGCGGTTGAAGCTTCTTGTTGTTGAATAATATCTTGGAACTTCTTTTGAAGGGTTTGGTATTCTTTCATGATCTGGTCCAAGTGCACCCTTAGCCTTTGGTTTTCTTCCCTCACCTCACCCATTTCGGCTTTGGTTAACTCAAACTGCTTCTCATCCTGCATTAGTTTGATCCACTTAACTTTTAGCTATACTTTCACATAAACTTACACACACACACACACACACACACGTTATAATTATTCTATTTGGATTCCTTCTACTAATTGAGTTCACATAGTTAGTTACCTAGTGTTTACACGACACACGTTTAAATCAACAAGCAACACAATATTGACTATGATCATGACTAGTGTCTAGTAATAAAGATTTCACCTTTTTGTTTTAAGATAATCCTTTGTTCTTGTGTTTAAAAAAAATAAATAAATAAAAAAACTAATATTTATTATGTTTTACGTGGAAATATGGTTTATAATGTGTAAACCAATGTAAAGGCAATTAATTAGCAGTTCTTTATTATTTCTTTATTAACTTCTATGTTTTTTTCTTTCAAAATTTAGTTAAACTTCAACACGCAAATAAAGGACTCAAGGTTTTCAAATACTGTGTTCTATCTCTTTAAGTATTTTGTAATATTCGCTAATTTAGCATATTTTTTATTTTTTAAAGATTAGTAAATATAATAAGGGATCTTGGAATTTTTCAGTGTTCTATCGACCAAGATGAACTACATATTGAATCTTGAAAATAATAAAAAATCTAAAATAAGAAATTTCCTTAACTGGTGAAGAAACTAGAGATAATATATGTATTTTATGCAAATCATTTTTGTGGTTTAAAACAAAGCCCAAGAGGCTTTTTTTTTCTTCATTTTTTTCTTTCTTCTTCTTCTGAAACTTCAGATGTTTTCCATTCAAACAAAAAAATAGAATATATATGTATGAGAAAAAAATCAAATAATGTAAAAAAAATTAGCTTCATGATTCATTAAAGACTCAATTTTCTCTCTAATTTATGAAAGATAATAATTACTTTTCTTCACACGGAAGTAAAATAATTTCATGAAAAATACAGACTTTAAATAGTTCCAATATATATTATAGAAATTAAGATAGAAAATTAACTTCTTTCTTGTAGGGAAGATAGCAAATAATTAGACTAAAACAGGAAAAGGAAGTCTAATATGATTTTTGTTAAGAAAAACTTCTCCATTTAATAGAAAATAAGAAGTATTCAAATTTAAACAAGACTAAATAATATGATTTTTGTTTAAGCTAATGAATCTTATGATAAAGACCAACCTCTTGTTCTTTGTCATGGCGATCTTCTCCCTTATCTTCCTGCTTGATTTGAGGTGTTTTTCTAAGATCAACTTCCATGGCTGGCTTCTGTGTCAAAAGTATTGTAACGATGCTTTTGAATGGATTTATAAATAAGAAACATATAGCAACTTAGATCTATTCTTATAATGAGGGGGCCATCAATGTTTGACCTGTATGTATATACGTTTTCTTTTGTTCACTATTTCCTCAATTATCAAATATGGAAAAATGTCAATGCCCAATTGCATGTCATCACCTACGAATTATTATTTTACTGCTACTAGTGTCCTTTTTTATTTATAAACAAGGTTTCATTTATTTCTTTTAAGACAAAAGAATATATATATATATATATATATATATATATATATATATATATATTTATTGTAGAATTTCGCTAAAAAGTCAAAAAAAATGTAAAAAGGTTTTAAAACGCTTGTAACCGGCTCATACGAACTCCGATTATACTTATTTCGGCGGCGTTGGAATCTTCTCATCAAACTCTACGATCTTAGTTTGTAGGCTTTAGCTTTTAAGTTTTAGATTTTAGGTTTTAGTTTTTGCCTTAGGGTTTAGCTTTTAGTATTTAGGCTTTTAAGGGGGTGGGGATGGGGGTTTTAGGTTTTTGGGGGTGGGGTGGGGGTTAGGTTTGTAGAGGGGTTGGGTTGGAGGTTTAGACTTTTGGGGGTGGTGGTGGGGTTTTTAGACGACTTTTTCGGCTTTTTAGGGTTTTTTTTTGTTAGAATTTAGGTTTTGGGGGGTGGGGGATTTTAGGTTTTTCAGGGTGGGGTATGATGGGGGTTAGGTTTAGGGGGGTTGGGATGGGGGGTTTTAGGCTTTTGGGGGGTGGTGGGGGGGTTTTTAAAATATTTTTTTATACTTTTTTGTCTTCTTAAAATATCCCTCCCCTATATATATATATATATATATATATATATATATATATATATATATATTCTAGCTTAGAACCCGTGTACTACACACGGGGTGAATAATATCAATACATAAAATTCGTAAATATTTATGTATATATATTTTACAGGTGAAAATATATTACATATACTATGGATAGAAAACAAAATTTAAAATATGTAAAAATTAATATATAATTGGGTTTCAAAAAGTACGGTAATTACTATTTAATGTAATTTGACTTTTATTTACTATTTGATTGAAAGTAAAAATTAAAAAATTAGATTTTAAAATTTATTGTAATAAGGGATGATTTAAAATAAATATATTTTCATTAGTATAATTTGTATTTTCTTAAAATATATATTATTACTAAAAGATAAAAGATGTATTTAAAAAAAGAGAGAAGTAGGAAAAAATTATGAGAATAAATATGGAGGCGACACATGGAATTGAAAAACCTTAATTTATTATATAGTATAGATTTATGATATATTATATAGTTTTTTAATACAAATTCTAGAAACGTTATATCGTTATTTTTTGAAAATGTTTTATGAAAAACATGAAAGAACTGTTCAATTTATAAAAATGTTTTATGAACAAACCTATTTTTTAAATAAAAAACGTTTTATAAAAAGAATTATAAAATATCATTATCATTTAATAGAAGAGAGATGCTGGAAACAAAAAAAATATAAAAAAATTAAAGAAATGTGTATAATTAGTAGGAGAGAGAGGCGAGAAAAAAATGGTAAGGATTCATAAGAGAGTGACAAGTGTCCCATAAAAAACCGTTATTTATTATATATATATATATAGACACACACACACCCCACACACACACCACACACACATATGGGAGGGTTCAATGGAGAACCCAAAAAAAGAGTGAACTACGGAACAATTATCAAACACATGTTTCAAACAAGGAAAAAAACAAGCTAAAAGTGAATTGCTAATTGCTAAATCTTAAATGTAAAAACTAAAGAGTAAAATCTAAATACTATAAGCTAAATCGTAAAACCTAAATTTTTAGTTAAATGTTACACGCTAAAAGCTAAACCGTAAAACCTAAACGTTAAAGATAAACACTAAAAACTAAACCGTAAAACCTAAACGTTAATTCTAAACGCTATGGGCGGCCTTTGGGTAAAGAAACTAAAGCTCTACCTTTGTCCCAACAAATCAAAAGGGCCTTTGATTTTTAAATTGTTTTTTATATATACATATGTTATTTGGGATAAGCTGAAATGGAATCAGAAAAATATTCTTTACTAAAATTTGTAACAACCCTAAAAGATTATGCACCTCTAAATATAGATGAAGCTATAAATATAGCTGAACCTCTAAATGTAGATGAACGTAAAAACGTAGATGAAATAAATTATAATAATGAACCTCGCGAAATATAACTTTTTAGTTTATTATTTTCGGTCCCAAGAATGAATAAAGGATGAGGGTTTATAACATGAACTTTATGGAAATGGGCTCATATTTTTAGTTCGCTTTAGGCCACCAAAATCATTGAACCACCCCTGACGCTAAATGTTAAACCGTTAAAGCTAAAAGCTAAACCGTAAAACCTAAACGCTAAAAGCTAAATCGTAAAGCTAAACGATAAAGCTAAACTGTAAACGTTAAACGTAAAAAAAACTAAAAGCTAAACCCTAAATATAAACCGTAAAAGCTAAACGCTAAAAGTAAATCCTAAAAGCTAAATCGTAAAGGAAAAAGTTAAAATTAAACCCTAAAAGCTTAAACCGTAAAGGTAAACGTTAAAGCTAAAATCTAAAAGCTAAATCGTAAACGATAAACGCAAAAAAAAAACTAAACCCTATTGCTAAACAATAAAAAGTAAATCCTAAATCTAAATTATAAAAACTAAACCCTAAATCTAAACCATAAAAAACTAAAAATTAAAAATAATAATAATAAAAACATTATGCAAGTGCATTAAAAGATATTTGAATAATTGAATCTAACATATGAGCACATCAAGCTACAGCTCATTGGTTTAACTTCTTCTAACTTATGCAGAACGTGCGTGTTCAGTTCCAAGTGTAGACGCGTAATTTCTTTTTTCTTTACACAGAACGTGTGACTTATACTTCTTCATATGTGTGTGTTTTTTTTTCCGTTTCTCGTACAAAATGATTTTAGCATGAGAAACGCAGGAAGTAATAAGAATACGACATTTGTACAAGTGTAGGTTTTATGGGGAGTGTATTTGCGTATGTTTACGAATATAAATCAACATACCATTTTAAGACCTAAGCGCAAAACAACACTATGTGTATTCAATTGTCACATAACAATACAATTATAATTTGATAGCAATACTCTACTTTTCATAAATCAACATACCGTTTGAGATCTGGGCGCAAAAGAACACTTTGTAAAATCGATAGCAACATAACAATACCATTTAAAAATGTAATAACACCATACTTTTCGTAAATCAACATATCATTTTAGACATAGGCAAATAACACCATTGTATAAATTTAATAACCACATAACAACAACCATTTAAAAATATTATCATTTTAAAAATAATAGTAATATTATACACATATTAAAGATAAAAAACGCTCGATTTTATGGTTTCAAAAGTTAATGTGTCACACCCCGACCGATGGTGGAATTATCGGGGCGGGACATATAGACTGTTCATAAGCACAAGGTTGACTAAATTGAAATATATTAAACTCCAAATTCCATTACAATCATTCAAACAAAACCAAATCCAAGACAAAAACAATAATTCAAAACATAGACTTCTTTACTTAAATTAGCTAAGTCCAATGCCTAAGTGTAGCACATCTTGATCAAACTCACACATTAGTACCTGAAACATGAATAAAATAAAGTCAACTAAAAAGTTGGTGAGTATAACACAGGTTTGTATATAGATAGGATATAGTTGTAAAACAAATCCTTACATAACATGATAAATAAGGCATTTATGGGGAGCAGCTATTGTGTAACCAAGTACAATCAAACATTTGTAACTAGCATGCAAATTGTGTTGTCGGTATCAATCACCCCAATCTGGGTGGGTTTGTCAGACTCAATAGATCTATCATTGAAAACCGTCGGCTTGAATAGTTAATGATTGCACATAATAGCATACAAAAGTTAGCACACATAGCACTCGGGCATAAATCTCAAATTTGTACACATGAATGTAAATAGGATTTGTACTTGTGTTGTTTGTGTAAATGTAAACATGTAATTTGTATATAGTTCATGTTTCACCCCAAAAGTGTAAAAGAGTAAAAGGGGCTATGAAATACTCACTTGTATCAAAATGTAGTAGTTAACACGAGTGTTGTATAATCCAAGTGATTTGCTAATCACTAAGTTTGACATAGAGTAAAATAGTATAACTTTGGATTAATAGATAGCATAATGTCTAAGGAAATTCTAAGGTTTTCAATAGGAATGGATTTGTACGAATGGTTGGTTTATTCATTTGCGTTGGTAATTGAATGAAAATGTAAGTTCAAGTAAATAATGAAAGACTTAAGGTTTAATTTGAATAATTAACTAAAATAATAATATATTCTTTTTATTTAGTTGTTCATGAAAATGTGTCAAGAAAGCATTTTAAAAATATATTAGAATCTAAATAGTTTGTGTAGACTTGAATAAAACAATTATATGTAAAACTTTTATTTTAAATTTTTTACTTTTTAATCCATTAGAAACGACTTAATTAATTTGTTTAATATTTCCAAGTTGGTAATTTAGTTTATGAAAACAATTCTGACTTTGGAGTTTTTATAAAATAATTTTTATAAAAGAAAGTGAGTTTATATTAAAATAACAGAAGAAATAGGTTCTGACCAAAGGTAGCACAACCGTGTCAAATGTATGGAGCGACCGCGCTTAGGCACGGGGCGCGACCGTGCTTAGGCATGTGGCGCGACCGTGCTTAGGCATGGGGCACAGCCATGTCTAGACAAGAGGCACGACCGTGCTAATCGATTAGCACGATCGTGTCTGAATGTTCCAAAAGCTAAATTGTCTAAATCTTGTATTAATATTAGGTGAATTCATAGGGCTTTCGATTGTTGGGTGTTTGCGAATCTAACCATATATTTTAATTGAACGGAGATCATGTCTAGGGTGTAGTTCGATTAAACCAAAATGTAATGAACCCTAGATTTTATTCGGGTTCAATTCGGTAGTATAAGCCCTGTATAGGTTAGGGCTTTCATTCACGGGATTGAAATAAGTCTGAGGATGTGTTTACTTACCTTAAACGATATCGAATTGGTGGAGTTCGACTAAACGGAGTTCCGATTTCGGCGCGTTGATCCTTGGAGTCTTCTGCTGGGATTCCGGCACGATTGATGTGGGGAATGTGATTACAGAAGCTTGAAGAATATGCGCAGGGGTTTGATTTCGAGAGTGTTTCGAGAATTGGACGAGGTTGAGAGAAGGAGATGAAAGTATGACGGTTTTGTTTTCTAATTACTAATGTGATTAATTAAGAGTGTTTGGTTATTGATGAACGTCTGGAAACGGCACAAAAGACGTTACAATCGCAGACTCGAACAGACTTTGTGATTAAGGCAGTGTTTACGTTTCATCTGAGTTTCAGGCGCGACCATGCCAGTTCTCGGCGCGACCGTGTCTACGGGACGCGACCGTGCCAGGTCATGGCGCGACCGTGCCAGGTCATGGCGCGACCGTGTCAAGTGATATTTTTGATAATTTTCAAGACTAGTCCTTGTAGTTTGTAAGATAGCGTAGGTTTGTTTCAGTTGTTATTGTAGCAATGTAAAATGTGTGTATGTACTTTCAACATTATGATAATACTCCTTAATTGCATATGAAAATAGTAAATGATGTGACACAACGTTTTGAATGTGAACATTAGATTGAAGTTGTCTTTTATTGCACAATGTGAAATACTAGGAAAAACATGGATGTTACAGTATCCCCTAGTTGAGGGAATTTCGTCCCGAAATTTAACTAGTCGAGGCTACTGAATCAGCAAAAAGATGGGGGTACTTGAGCTTCATTTGGTCCTCTCGTTCCCAAGTGAATTCAGGACCACGCTTAGACTCCCAACGAACTTTGACAATAGGAATACGACTTCGCTTGAGTTGCTTGATCTCACGATCCATAATTTCTACCGGTTTCTCAACAAAGTGCATCGTTTCATCAATGCGCACGTCATCAAGTGGTATATGGAGATTCTCATCAGCGAGACATTTCTTCAGATTAGATACATGAAATGTAGGATGCACATTGCCAAGAGATGGAGGTAACTCGAGTTTGTAAGCCACTTTCCCAATCCTTTCAAGGATTTTGAATGGACCAACATAGCGAGGGGCTAACTTGCCTTTCTTTCCAAAATGGATCACACCCTTCCATGGGGACACCTTAAGAAGAACAAGGTCACCGACTTGGAATTCCAAGGGTTTTCGTCGTTTATCGGCATAACTCTTTTGCCGACTTCTCGCTGTTCGGATGTTGTCACGGATTTGAATAATCTTGTTGGATGTTTCTTGAATTAGCTCGGGACCGGTGATTTGGGCTTCACCAATCTCGTTCCAACAGATAGGAGAACGACACTTGCGACCATAAAGAGCTTCGAATGGAGCCATGTTGATACTTGTGTGGTAGCTATTATTGTAAGAGAACTCAATGAGGGATAAATGTGAATCCCAATTTCCACCAAAATCGATTACACAAGCTCTAAGCATGTCTTCCAGAGTTTGGATTGTTCGCTCGGTTTGACCATCAGTTTGAGGATGGTAAGCCGTGCTCAAATCCAATCGTGTGCCAAGAGCGGTTTGGAGAGATTGCCAAAATCGAGAAGTGAACCGGGTATCTCGGTCGGATATTATGTTCAAGGGAACACCATGACGGCTCACAATTTCATCAATGTAAATTCGGGCTAGTTTCTCAACCCGATAGTCTTCACGGATAGGCAAGAAATGAGCAGATTTGGTGAGACGATCAATGATCACCCAAATGCTATCATAACCACTCGAGGTGCGAGGGAGTTTGGTAATAAAATCCATGGCTAAGTTCTCCCATTTCCACACGGGAATTTCCGGTTGTTCAAGTAATCCGGAAGGACGTTGATGTTCGGCTTTGACTTTGGAACACGTTAGACATTTGGCAACATAGTGAGCAATGTCCTTTTTCATACCGGGCCACCAATATTGTTGGCGAAGATCTTGGTACATTTTATCCGCACCAGGATGAATAGAATAACGAGTCTTGTGAGCCTCGTTCATGAGAAATGTACGGAGATCATCGCGATCGGGAACCCAAATACGGTTCAAGTAATAAAGTAAGCCATTGGGTTTTGATTCAAGCAGAAGTTCAACACCACACGACATTTCCTCGTACATGTTACCCTCGGTGACTGAGACGTGTTGAGCTTTTAAGATGCGGATTTGAATATCGGTTTGAATTCGGGCACAATGAAGCATGACATGGTTCTTTCGATTCAGAGCGTCGGCTACAACATTCGCTTTGCGGGGATGGTAACGAATCTCGCAGTCATAGTCGTTAAGGAGTTCCACCCAACGTCGTTGCCTCATAATGAGTTCCTTTTGATTGAAGATGTGTTGAAGACTTTTGTGGTCGGTGAACACCACACATTTTGTGCCATAGAGATAATGTCTCCAAATCTTCAATGCGAATACGACCGCACCCAACTCGAGATCGTGCGTCGTATAATTCTTCTCATGAATCTTAATTTGCCTTGATGCATAAGCGATTACTTTGCCTCGTTGCATGAGGACACAACCGAGACCTTGGTTAGAAGCATCACAGTAGACAACTAGATCATCATTCCCATCAGGGAGAGTCAAAATGGGAGCATTGCACAACTTTTGCTTAAGGGTTTGGAAAGCCTCTTCTTGTTTTGGTCCCCATTCATAAGTCTTACCTTTGTGGGTCAAAGCGGTAAGGGGAACAGCAATCTTAAAGAAGTTTGAGATAAAGCGACGGTAATATCCCGCAAGACTAAGAAATGAACAAACTTCAGTGGGAGTCTTCGGGGTATTCCAATTCTTAACCGTCTCGATCTTAGCAGGGTCAACATGAATACCCTTGTCGTTGACGATGTGACCAAGAAATTGAGCTTCTTTTAGCCAAAATTCACATTTGGAGAATTTGGCGTATAGTTGTTCTTTCTTTAAGAGATCCAAAACCAATCTAAGGTGTTGCTCATGATCGGGTTTAGTCTTGGAATAAATTAAGATATCATCGATGAAAACAATCACAAATTTATCAAGGTACGGTTTGCACACACGATTCATGAGATCCATGAAAACTGCGGGTGCATTGGTTAGTCCAAAAGGCATAACCATGAACTCGTAATGACCATACCTTGTTCGGAAGGCAGTCTTTGGAATATCGTCTTCTTGCACACGGAGTTGGTGATAACCAGATCGAAGATCAATCTTCGAGAAGCAAGTAGAACCTTGAAGTTGATCAAAGAGGTCATCAATTCTAGGTAAAGGATAACGGTTTTTGATAGTAAGCTTGTTGAGTTCGCGGTAGTCAATACACGTGCGAAATGATCCATCCTTCTTTTTGACGAATAAGACGGGTGCACCCCATGGTGAATGACTTGGACGAATGAATCCCTTGTCGGAGAGCTCTTGAAGTTGACTTGCAAGTTCTTGCATTTCAGAAGGTGCAAGACGGTAAGGAGCTCTAGCCACGGGGTTAGCTCCGGGCACAAGATAAATGCGAAATTCTACTTGACGAACGGGTGGAAGACCGGATAAGTCTTCGGGGAATACTTCAGGAAAATCTCGGATAACGGGGATATCTTGAATACTCTTCTTTTCGACATGCTTTTGAACGATATGGGCCAAAAAGGCCACGTACTTCTTTCGTAAGTACTTTTGAGCAGTAGTGCATGACATTAATTTAAGCCCTTTGCAAGGCTTTTCACCAAAGACTCTCAACGTTTCTCCCGATGGTAGAGGTATTCGGATGCACTTCTCGAAACAGATGACTTCGGCATGATGATTTGATAGTCAATCCATGCCTATGATGACATCAAAACTTCCTAGTGGCATTGGAACAAGGTTGATTGGGAATGTATGATTATTAAGTTCTAAGGAGCAGTCATAGATAACAGAGTCAATTGTAAGGGAGTCACCATTTGCTATTTTGACGTTAAAGGTTTTCTCTAATTGGGATCGTGTCTTTGCAAGTAAAGGTTCAAAGTTAAGTGACACGAAACTTTTATCGGCACCGGTATTGAATAAAATGGAGGCATATTGACTATTAACAAGAAACGTACCATTGACCACGTCATTGTTGGCTTGAGCTTCATTGGCGTTTATGTTGAAAGCACGCCCACGAGCTCCACCTTGTCTAGCATTGACTAACTTTGGGCATTGATCACAGAAATGGTTCGGGTTACCACACTCATAACATGCTCGCCCATTTGCAATAGCGGGTACACCTTGATTAGCCACTTGGGTGTTGGTTTGGTTTGGTGGGTTGACTTGGCCCGCAAGAGCTTTAGCCCTACAAACATTAACTGTATGGCCATATCTCCCACAATAAGTACAAAGGCGACATGGGATGCTTTGGGGATGATGGTAGTTGTAGGTGGCACAAAGTGGGTAGATTCCAACATATGGTTTTTTGGCCGGTGCTTGAACCATAGGAGCAACTTGATTAACGGGTATAGCAGGAGTAACCATAGCATAGTTTCTGGTCTTTCTTTTCTTATTATGTCGGGAGGGTTCAGATATGGTTTCTTTGTTGTGGGTGGAAGGAGTTGCAGTGTCGGTGACTTTCTTGGCGCCCTTTTTAGTAAGAGTCCCCGCCTTCACATGATTATCGGTTAGGGTAGCGGACAAACGGATAGCATCCTCAAGTGTTGCGGGATTCCTTCCTAGGACAGTATCTTGAATTTGTCTAGGTAGTCCCCCAATATACTTCTCAATGCAGCGGGACAAAGGAGTGACCATGTGGGGCACAAGAAGACTCAACTCATGGAATCGAGTTGTATACGCCAAGTTTTCACCACTATCTTGGGCAAGATCCCAAAATTCGGCTTCAAGTTTCTTTACTTCATTTCGAGGACAGAATTCCACGGTCATTAGCCTTTTAACCTCATCCCAAGGTAAGGCCATTGCCACATCCACACCTCGATTTCTCTTCTCCCCATTCCACCACGTGAGTGCCCGTTTTTGTAGGACACTTGTGGCATGACGAACACGAAGGTTGTCGGGGCAGTCACTATTGAGAAAGGTATTCTCAATGCTTTCGAACCATTGAAGGAGTCCGGTAGCTCCTTCGGTACCATAGAACTTGGGAGGATTACACGAGTTGAAATGTTTGAAAGTGCATTGAGATGGGTTGTTACCACCATTTCCAACATTACCACCATTACCACTATTACTACCATTTCCACCATTGTTGCCATTTGTGGCACTATTAGCTTGAGTGAGTTGTGTCACGAGTTGTGCAAGAATAGCAGTAATGTCGGTATTGGTGTTGGCCGCGGGAGCACGACGAGGAGGCATTCTACAGTTTTTCACAAGACAAGAAAAGATGTAAGAACTTATGAGAATTGTTTGGATTTAATAGAATAAGATAACAAAATAAATAGATAATCATAGTTTGGATTGTACTCAAATAGTGATAAAATCACTCGAATACTATGACACATTAAGGTTAATTAAACTTATATAATTTTCAAGGAGACATGCTTTAGCCTATAAGTAAACACTCATCTCGGGAATTCCCAGGAAAGCATACGGGTCTCTCGGTTGATTGAGATTTATGCGAAATGCTTTCCTAGACATAAAACACAAAATACAGGTGCCACTCTTCCAGATTGCACGTGTCCTCAAATAATTAACAAAGCTTAAAAACCTTAACGAGGAAATAAAGAATTTTTTTATGAATTTAGCTTCATGAAGTTTCCACATGCTTAGAAAGATAAAGATAGAGAAGAAGATAAGAATATTATGAGGTTTTAGGATATAGGAAAGGATATTGTTTATTTAATTTATCATTTAAGTATATATTAATATGTCATGGATTTTTTTAACAATTATGTTATCAAATAAAATAATAACTAATCATAGTAAGCATGTAGCACATAGCATGTAACACATAACATATAACATATAGCATGTAGCATATAACATGAAATCATGAAGCATAGCATAAGTAGGTGTCCTAAAGTTATAGTCTAGGTCAAGGTGTCTAATAACCAAATTAACTATAACCAAGGCTCTGATACCAATCTGTCACACCCCGACCGATGGCGGAATCATCGGGGCGGGACATGTAGAATGTTCATAAGCACAAGGTTGACTAAATTGAAATATATTAAACTCCAAATTCCATTACAATCATTCAAACAAAACCAAATCCAAGACAAAAACAATAATTCAAACACATAGACTTCTTTAATTAAATTAGCTAAGTCCAATGCCTAAGTGTAGCACATCTTGATCAAACTCACACATTAGTACCTGAAACATGAATAAAATAAAGTCAACTAAAAATTTGTGTTGTTTGTGTAAATGTAAACATGTAATTTGTATATAGTTCATGTTTCACCCCAAAAGTGTAAAAGAGTAAAAGGGGCTATGAAATACTCACTTGTATCAAAATGTAATAGTTAACACGAGTGTTGTATAATCCAAGTGATTTGCTAATCACTAAGTTTGACCTAGAGTAAAATAGTATAACTTTGGATTAATAGATAGCATAATGTGTAAGGAAATTCTAAGGTTTTCAATAGGAATGGATTTGTACGAATGGTTGGTGTATTCATTTGCGTTGGTAATTGAATGAAAATGTAAGTTCAAGTAAATAATGAAAGACTTAATGTTTAATTTGAATAATTAACTAAAATAATAATTTAATTCTTTTTATTTAGTTGTTCAAGAAAATGTGTCAAGAGGCATTTTAAAAATATATTAGAATCTAAATAGTTTGTGTAGATTTGAATAAAACAATTATATGTAAAACTTTTATTTTAAATTTATTACTTTTTAATCCATTAGAAACGACGTAATTAATTTGTTTAATATTTCCAAGTTGGTAATTTAGTTTATGAAAACAATTCTGACTTTGGAGTTTTTATAAAATAATTTTTATAAAAGAAAGTGAGTTTATATTAAAATAACAGAAGAAATAGGTTCTGACCAAAGGTAGCACAACCGTGTCAAATGTATGGCACGACCGCGCCTAGGCACGGGGCGCGACCGTGCTTAGGCATGTGGCGCGACCGTGCTTAGGCATGTGGCGCGACCGTGCTTAGGCATGGGGCACAGCCATGTCTGGACAAGAGGCACGACCGTGCTAATCGAATAGCACGATCGTGTCTGAATGTTCCAGAAGCTAAATTGTCTAAATCCTGTATTAATATTAGGTGAATTCATAGGGCTTTCGATTGTTGGGTGTTTGCGAATCTAACCATATATTTTAATTGAACGGAGATCATGTCTAGGGTGTAGTTCGATTAAACCAAAATGTAATGAACCCTAGATTTTATTCGGGTTCAATTCGGTAGTATAAGCCCTGTATAGGTTAGGGCTTTCATTCACGGGATTGAAATAAGTCTGAGGATGTGTTTACTTACCTTAAACGATATCGAATTGGTGGAGTTCGACTAAACGGAGTTTCGATTTCGGCGCGTTGATCCTTGGCGTCTTCTGCTGGGATTCCGGCATGATTGATGTGGGGAATGTATTTACAGAAGCTTGAAGAATATGCGCAGGGGTTTGATTTCGAGAGTGTTTCGAGAATTGGACAAGGTTGAGAGAAGGAGATGAAAATATGACGGTTTTGTTTTCTAATTACTAATGTGATTAATCAAGAGTGTTTGGTTATTGATGAACGTCTAGAAACGGCACAAAAGACGTTACAATCGCAGACTCGAACAGACTTTGTGATTAAGGCAGTGTTTACGTTTCATCTGAGTTTCAGGCGCGACCACGCCAGTTCTCGGCGCGACCGTGTTTACGGGACGCGACCGTGCCAGGTCATGGCGCGACCGTGTTTACGGGGCGCGACCGTGCCAGGTCATGGCGCGACCGTGTCAAGTGATATTTTTGATAATTTTCAAGACTAGTCCTTGTAGTTTGTAAGATAGCGTAGGTTTGTTTCAGTTGTTATTGTAGCAATGTAAAATGTGTGTATGTACTTTCAACATTATGATAATACTCCTTAATTGCACATGAAAATAGTAAATGATGTGACACAACGTTTTGAATGTGAACATTAGATTGAAGTTGTCATTTATTGCCCAATATGAAATACTAGGAAAAACATGGATGTTACATAATGGAGTGTCAAATTCCCTATTTTACCCCTCCATGTCATTTTTAAACCTCTAACTAATTCTAAAATTTACATTCATTTATCTTAACCATTATATAATTTGATTAAAAGCTCAGATTGTTTCCTAGGTTTTTTAAGTAAAATCAATTTTGTATTTGATCCTCCATATATATATATATATATGTGTGTGTGTGAAAGAATGATCAAATGAGAACTCATAAATATTGAAAGAACCGCGAGAACTCGTGAAAAACTAATCAAATTATTTTTTTACTACCTTTAATATTAGAATACGTACAATATACAAAATGTATTTATATATGTAAATTTACATGCATTCATATATTAAGTGGTCTCCACTTTTGAAAAATAAGTTACACAAAAACAGGTGTAAAACTCCAAACCCGAGAGGCCTCACGTGTTGAATTTACACAATAACATACCGTTTTTAAACTTAAAACACTCAATAGCAGCTGAATTTAAGGTCATTATATTTTCTTAAAACGCAACTAATTGAAACATTGTTAAATACATTCATCGTTCATAATACATTCCAACGGGACGCCAGATTTCTCATGTTGTGTAAGCAACATCCACGCATCATACACCTCATCCTTAACCTGACATGCATACTAATTCAAGTCTTGTGTTCATGTTAGGAAATGCTTTGTCATTCATTTGACCATTCATTAGGGTTAAACATTCATAAAAAAATAGGGCATTGCATTCATTTATCATTCAACATTCCACATCCATTTAAATCATACATTTATTTGTCTAGATATGCATTTTCATCCATTGCGTCCCATTTCATTCCGAATTCGTTCACCGCCCTTGCGACTTTTAAGTCGATAAGGTAATTCCATTCACCGCTCTTACCACTCATAGGTCAGTAAGGTAATAACATTTACAATTCACGGGTCACGTTAACCCCGAGTGACAGGCCGGTAAGGTAATAACCGATATACACATTGATAGGCCACATAGGCGCTACCCCCTGTTATATATTTATAGCTCAAAAGGAAAATAAGGCTCGAGACTTATATCCCTAGACTTCATTCATCAATTCGTTCGTTTAACAGATTAGAGATGTTATGACTTATTTAAAACCTTTGCCATTTCCTTTCATAAAACGTTCCATTCATTCGCAAAACCATTTTAAACCATTCCTTTATAACATTCCTCTCGTAAAAATTCTTTTGTAGACCGTTAATTCGTAAACATTTCATTTCATACTTCATTTCATAAATGTTCATTAAGTACGCACATCATCCTAGAAACAAGTACTTAGGGGTTCTTGACTCACGTGATCATTCATAGCTAAACCTGAATCAGATGTTAAACTGATGTTAACTTGCTAACCGTTCTTCATATAATTCAATACACGAATTCTATCATTTAACTAGTGTCACATGGGACAAGATCAATCTCACCAGAACTTTCGTTCCGGACATAGTTTCGTGTTACACAGTGTCGTCCCCTATAGCGTCGCCACCATAGTATCGTCTCCCTATAGTGTCACCACACCATAGTGTCGTAACTTTCGCTAAGGACTTACTGTCGTCCTTTTGTGTCGTAAATATATTAGTTTCGCCATGGTTATTGGCGACACTACTAATATTGTTCGGGGAATGACATCTGTCCTAATCATTGAAAACCATAGGGACAACGCCACCTACTAATGTCACATGTCATTGTTGTCCCTTCAGGTCTAATCTTCTTCAAGTGACCACGACTAGTGTTACCACTTGATATAGTATCGCCTATTCATGTCGCCACTTGAAGATCTTCATTTTCAAGTGACGACACCACTAATTTCGTCCTTTTAATAGTATCGTCAATATATTAGCGTTGCTTTAAATTTCGTTAAGGACTTATTGCCGTCCTTTTGTGTCGTCCACATATTCGTGTCGCCATGGTTATTGATGAAACTACTAATGTCGTTCGGGGAGTGACATCTGTCCCAATCATTGAAAACCTTAGGGAAGACGCCACCCACTAGTGTCACAACACAAATAATGTCGCCACACGTCAATGTCGTCCCTTCAGGTCTAATCTTCTTCAAGTGGCCATGACTAGTATCGCCACTTGAGATAGTATCCCCTATTAGTGTCGCCACTTGAAGATCTTCATTTTCATACCCGTTTTTACCCTAAGTTTGTAACTTTTTACGTACAAATCGTTTGTTTAACTCCCATAAGCCCAAATCTAGGCTTTATACCCCATATTACATATAAAACCCACGTTTTTGATATCAAAGCCCTAGTTTTACCCCAAAACTCCTTTAGACTGAAAATTAGAGGTTTTAGATTGGATTCTTACCTCCAAACTTTGGTTTTTTTTGGATTCTACTTCCTACACACTGGAATAACAGATTTGAGTGATTATTGAAGCTCAAAACCTTGTTCGTGAACTTTCTCTATCTAGAATCTTCTCTCTCTATACCATTTTGGGTGTTTTGCTTGAAATGAATCTGATGAGAATAAGGGTTAGGGTTATGGGGAACTTCTCATGGGTCAAGCCCATCATTCCCGAGCCTATCTTCACTTTTCTTTCTTTGTCTTGTCCTTTCGGCCCACTTACGCATGTCGAGTTTTCAGGATGCTATAGGGTGGAATAGCATAAGCGGAATAACCACAACTAATGACTTTTTGGGCTAAATATAGTTCGAACGATTTTTTATATCTAATAACTTTTACATAATTTATTTTTTTTTTTAAAAGTTATAAAAGAAAATAGGTAATTTTATCATCTTTAGTTTAATTATAGTATAGTTATAGTTCTTTTAAATATTTTTTTAAGATGGTGTGTCTATGTACGATTACATGATTATGTAATCATGTACTATTATGTGATTACGTGATATGTTTTATTTCTAAACTGTTATACCCTTGGTAAGTGATTACGTAAAGATGGTTATGCTCTTCTCCTAAAGTACACGTGCCAGATTTTGCTGGCTTCCTACACTTAGCATGTTTTAAGCCCTTTGTATGTTAACTATCCCCTATATGTCTATACACACACACATGGGAGCACACATGCTCATTTGGTACGAAATCATTTATATATATATATAGGGGCATGTTCTTTTGAGAACCAACTGTATGTTGAGAACCAACTATATGTTGAGAACCGAAAGAACCGTACAAAACGTGTACATATCGCTTTAGTGAAAAAAATAAAATTCAACAACAATGTTTTATTTATCTCTTCCTACTCTTAGTTTGAGTTTATCTCCTCTCTCCTGAATTTTTTTAAGAAAAGTATAAAAATATGCATATATGCATTCATTTGTGCATATAGTGTGAGTGCATATATGCATTTAAAAAAAACGACTATAAATTCGAGGTCTTTTAAAACCAAACCTTAAACATATTGAAATGTACATGAATTCTAGTCAATTTATATTATAAATAGAGGAAGAGTTAATGCGGTTCTCACGGTTCTTAACATATTGTTGGTTCTCAAAAAAACATACCCCTATATATATATATGTGTGTGGTGTTTGAGAACTACAATAGAAGTTATAAAGAGAATAAGGTTGATTTTTTTGTACGTGCAAGTGGTTTAGAAAATTTATCATGGTTTATAGGAATTTTCTGAACCATTTTTGGTTTTTGGTGATCCCTGAACTAGCGGATGTGGGTGATGTGGCAAAAAGTACTAATCACTTCCAGTGGTTCAAATCACGGATGCCACCTTCAACCTCACATGAAGATAGTCATTTTTGTTGTTCATCGCCCTATAAATTAATTGTTGCAGTATTGACATCCACTAGTTCAACTAACGGATTACCTAGAAATCAAAATGTTTAAAAAAAAACTCATATAAACCTTGATAATTTTTGTAAACCGTCTAGACCTACAAAAGTTCAAATGAGGTATGGGGTTACATATATCGCTTATTTGTTACACATAAAGCAAAATATATAATAAGTTACACGATTCTTATAGATTTTTTTAAATTATATAAATTTGGAGCATTCCCTTCCCCGCGCGCTCTGTGTTTGCGACAAATGTTACTCGTGTTACCTTTTTTTCATAAGAATACGACGTTACTCGTAATCTTGGATAATAGCCCATGGGGCAACAAAGTAGGTTACAACAAGTAGTTAGGTGACATGAAGGTGAATTCAAAACATAAGAATATGGTTAATTTAATGGTGATGAATTCTTTATTCTGTACACAGCCTTATTAAATTGTTTTACACTTTTTATAATAAATAAGAAATAGACAATTTGTGAATGAAGAACTTGAAGAATTCAACTTCAACGTTTAGGTCTTTTAGATTATAGAGATTAGACCCGCACGAAACGGGCCTATTGCTGACTGCCAAGCCATTTATTTATTTATTTTACCTATTTGTTTATAGAAAATTAGCATGCTAAATATCACATGGTTGAAGTTTCCTTCATACAAAAGTCAAAGATACAAAAAACAAACAGATAACAAATAAAAATTCAATGATCGGCTGGTCAGAGTTACATCACCATCGTTTTGATTAGCTATTAGGGTTTCGGCTACATACATACAAAGTAAAGTTAAAAATCGCCTCTTTTTTCGTTCTTGGGTCCTTTCTTTTGACTTCTTCTATAAATCATTTACATAAAATTTGAAACCTGGTTTTTTCTTTGAGTAAGATTTACAAGTTAAAACCCATTTATTTGACCGCCTCTAGTTATTATATATATATATATATATTCTAAAACCTAATTCATAATTTTGAGACTCCTCATATATCTTCTTTCTTTTTTAACTTTCTCCTTACATATTTTAGTAACTAATTTATTGAACATATATACCAGTTCCTATTTAGTGAGTATTTGTTTTTCAATTTGACTTTAATTAAACAATTATAAAACTTGGTTATTGTTTAATAAAGTTTTATCTTTGTTTTAATAACTTCTTCTTTTTTAAACGGTGAATATTATAAACAAGGATTAACAAGAAACTAGACGAGAAAACCAAAAATATTTACATGAATAGTAGAGGGTTTTGAAGCAACTCTATCTCCTTTAGATTGTATTTATTCTTCCTACTCGAACATCAAATAAAAGAAAAGAAAACAACAACAAATAGAGTCACGTCCTTTGGTCTATCTTTCATAAATACAATATCATTTCAAACATTCCAAATAGCCTACCAAGTATTACAAATAATCGCACCCACTAGCTCTTTCTTCACCACATTAAGGTTCGAGTTTTCAAGCCCCTCCATTAGATCCACATGAAACCTTAAAACCGGAAGTTTCACCTCAAGCCACCTTTCAATTAAATCCCATATTATAACCTTCTATTTCAAGTTAATTTACAAAAATCCTTAAATAGTAACTAACATGTATATATGTTCCGTTTATGCCATTTAATTAAAACAACATTTATAAGAAAATTCAAAAGATTGAAACACCTTTTGAAATTTGATTGTATTTAAAATAAAATGAAAACTTAGAGTGACTTCAATTAGTGGAATACTTGAGATATTTATAGTGTAAAATTTTTCAAAATATAAATCATAGTGGTCAAGTTAGGGATAAGATTTTATGACAGAATACATGTACTGTATCATACTGGTCGAACACCAAAAGTAACGGTGCCGGAATTTCTTTATCCGTGATTTTGGTATTGGTAGTTTCGATTCCGATAATTTGTGGGTACCGTACCTATACATATACTGTACCGGTATGGACCGCCATTATCGATACAATATTCGGTTTAGAAATAGACACGACTTCAGTTTTGATTAATGTGCGATACAATGCTATATCCGGAACCAGTACCTATCTCACCCCTAAAACTTGGTGACCCTTTCTGTTGGCTAGTGTCTATTTAGTTGATGTTTGTCTCTCAAAACCATAAAAAATATTTAAATATGTTTTTTTTTTGTTACTTTAGATTGGTAAATATATCGATTTGTGTGGGTGGCATATACCATTTACATCGTATTTTTACATATATATACTTATGTGATGATAATAATAAAATCAAAATTAAGGGCTATCATGTTTCTATCTTTTTACCAAAAAAATAAGTTGATTTCTATATATTTTTTTAAAGTTTTTAATAGTCAATGATTTATCAAAATTATGAAGTTATTTTTAAGGAGTAAAGACGTGTGCATAATGGTAGTTTGTTGTATTTGTTTTTAAAGTTGTTTTATCATTATTTGTATTTCCTTTTTCTTTATTTATAAGGAACCAAAAGATTCTTCATACGTTATTCTTTTAATTGTTTTTAAATTAATTAGTTTAGTCATTTCATAATTATTAGTTTAATTAGGTAGCCTAGTTCCTTTAACTCATAACTTTAGGTTCTTTAGTTCATTATAGTTTATTTTCTGTGCTAAGTTGCTCGAAGATATGCTAAACATGAATGAATATTATTTTCAGAATGTTAATATTATTTATGTTATAGGATCTCGTGGTCTTTTGATTTTATATGAACATATAGCTTAGATATTATATGTTTTGTTGCCTCTTAATTAATCCCAGAATATAATTAATCTCCTTAGTAATAGATGGTTTAGACTCTACTTCTCCTTACTTCCTAGACCCTTTTCCAATTTTGATGATACTAAATAGGAGCATTAAGAGGGTGTTTGGGATTGCGTTGGAAAAACTGCTTATTGAATTATTGACTTTTTTAAAAGTTAATAAGCTAAAAAAAATGTTTGGCAAACATAAAACCACTTTTTATTTTAACTTTTTGATAAAGCTAAAAAGTTGTTTTTAAAGAAGCCACAAATTCCTGGTTTTTCAAATGGTTTTTAGTTTTTGTAATAAAATATTATCATCTACCCTTAACAATTTCTAACAAATACATATATAAAATTTAAAAATATCATTTTTGGGTATTTTACGTGAATAACCTAAACCAAACACTTTTAAAAAAATAATTTATTGACTTATTGACTTTTCCCACCACAAAATATAATCCAAACACTTTTTTTAAAACTCATTTTTAAAAGTTATAAGCTAATAAATAATTTAAAAAAAAACACTTTTGAAATTAAATAAGCAACACCAAACACGCTCTAAAAATATCACAAGTTAGATTTTAGCGGATGGGATATATATTATTCCTTTAACTTGTCCAGTATTGAAATGTTGTCAAAATATCTTCGTACAGTTGATTCCTTGTATGTGCATGCTTTCTAAGGGAAAAAAACATTCCACTTTTAATAAGAATTTATTATTTAAGAATAAATGTAAACTTGTTGGTTTCTATCCCCACAACATATATTACAAAATAAAAAGTTTAAATAAGTATTGGTTTAGTTATATATAAGACACCCTCGTGTAACAAATATATCAAATATGCAATTTCACATTTATGAATAAAATTTATATCGAAACCTAGATAAAAATAAGTAAGTCGAAACGGTATATGCCAAAAGTTATAAAAGGAACACAAAATTGTATTTGAAAGTATATAAATAAAAATAATATTATATATAACTGGTTCGGTTTTGATCAAAATTTATTTCGAAACGTAAATAAAAGCATGTAGTTGCTCAGTTATGGATATTACTTTTATTGAAACGTAGATAAAAATAAGTACGTTATAATGGTCTGTTCGAAGTGTACGAAAACACAATTTTTAAAAGTTATAAAAGGAAAAACAAAATATGTGTGAATTTAATTATAAGTAAAATGTAGATTAAAAAGAAAGCTCAGGAAATAGTAAAGTTTTGTTTCTTTTTGTTTTGGCCACCAAACTTTTGTAGTTTTTTTTTTACTTTTTCAACATTTTCATTTTCAACTCTTATACTATATAATATACGCTTTTAGCCCGTTTCATTTTCTATTAGTTTCGTTTCCTTTAATAACTTTCGTTATTTTTTTTTCAAAATACGAAGGGCGCGGCTGTTTTAATTATTAACTAATAATTCTCCATGGGGAATAGGAGACTTTACCTCCTTTTTATTTTGACACAAAAGTTTGTGTATTTATAGTTTTGACATAAACTTCTTTTTACTCAAAGTTTTTTTTCTTTTTACAGATTTGCCACAAAACTTCAATAGAGTAAATGTTTTTTTATAAATTTCCAAACAACACAAATTTATGCAAGTGGATCCATTGGGTGAAATTTTGGTAGTCTTGGTATGAAGTTTTCTTAAGATACGTTCAAATACATACATGTCAATCACATTTAAATTTAATTTCTAGGTGACGTATAATAGTTTGAACCACTTGTTAAAATAAGATTTTTCAAGTTTTAAAATAAATATTATTATTCCCTTGCTCTTAATTACCAAGTCGATGTCTAATGAAATATTTTTTTTTCTTTTCTTATATACACCCTTTTAATTTTCACACTTTCAAATAATAACCTGAACTTTATAAAAACTCAAATATACCTCTAAAAAAACTAATTTGTCGTTGTTTTTCATATTTTTTCTTTGCGTTCCAGTATAAATTTTGTTATGCTCATTCACACATCAGAGTGCACGGGATGAATTACCTTGAAAATGAGAGGAGTCTTCAGAGATAGTAGATATGAGTAGCATACGAACGTGAGCATCATTGGCAACCCAAATCGGATGATTAGGGTTTGGTTGTGGAGGCTTGGGAGCAGCATCTTTGTCAGATGAAGCCGACTGGTCTATAACAATGGTAAGACATGGAATTGTACCGTCAACATAGCCGATTAAATTGTTTGTTATGAGAAACGGCAATACCATTGTTTTCCAAAAGCCATAATTTGTAGGAGAAAGTGTGAACCCGAACTTGTGAGAGTTGTGATGTGTTTTCTCAGGTGTAGTGAATGCAGCGAGCATGGCCATTGTATAGCCTAAAATTGCGGGTCAATAGATGCTGGAAAAAAAAAGAACTGTAGCAGCGGTATTGTAGCGCTTATAGCACAGTGGTACTGTTGCGTCGGCGACAGTAGATTTTTTTTTTAGGTTGGATCAATGCTCTGATACCAAGATAAACTTGGTAAATATTTGTTGTATATTATATCATAATGTCAAGATACATCAGGAATATATAGGAAACATATTTACAACTTGTATCCCTATACTATAATCATATATTATTATTTGTCTAATAATCAGAAACCCTAAATCCTAAAACTGAACCCTTAAGTCTAAACCGAAACCCTAAAGCATAAAGCTAAACCCTAAAGTTTAAACTCTAAGTTATAAAAGCTAAAAGCTAAACCCTAAAATTTAAACTCTAAATCCTAAAAGGTAAAAGTTAAACCCTAAAATTAGACTTTCCTCCCACCCCGCAAAAACCTAACCCCTCCCTACACCCCTAGAAAATCTAAATACTCCCTCTTCCCCAAACCCCGCAAAAATCTAAACCCTAAGGTTCCAACGTCGCTGAAACGAGTGGAACCGTACTCATATATTCCAGCCGAACCAGATGGAACCGTTCTCATATATTCCATCTGAACCAGTTCCCATATATTCCATTTGAACCAGTTCCAACGTCGTTGAAACAAGTTTAATCAAAGTTTGTTACCGTTTCTTCTCCGTTTCTGGTTTTGTTTGGTCCATTTAAACCACCATATAAATTATAATATTTGCAAGAATGTGAAGTGGTTATAAGAAATCAATATTTTGCCACTAGCTCTAAAAACTATTTGGAGTAGATCGTTGTTGAAATGGGATCAGTATTTGAACACGTATTTCGGCATCTCTGTTCCTTCGACCCTTTGTTGAAGTTTATTAATGCAAAGTCTTTGTTTGAAAAAGAAAATGTCAACGCTCATGATCCAAGAAAAAAGGTCTACTACTGTTTATAAAAAAAGAGAAAACATGATATACACTGTATTTGTTATTATTTAATTTACATGTTAACAAATGAATCATTTATGTATTATTTTGATGTTTTAATAGTTTTTGTCTTTATAATCGGGCCATCAATCCTAATTATGTATTATTTTAGTTTTGTTATTTTTACTCGGATTACAGGAGAATTGTCATATTTTATACTTATAGACAGCTATTAGTTAAACTTTATTTTTTTTATCTCACATAAAAAAATCTTTATTTTATATTTATTCTACCGTCAGGTACCCGTCCTCTATCCGCTTACCACTCCCAGTCCCCTTACATAGTTTTTGCATTTGGTGTTTTGGGAGGATGAATTAATATGACCAATACAAGTGTTTACCACAACCGTCATGTCACATGTCACCTATCTGTTGGTGCATAATTTTTTTTGAGTTTTTTCTTTGGTTTTTTTACATTTCTTTTTATTAGGCTAACCGAGTCGCCGTGACTTCAAACATTTTTTTATGTACTTAATCACGTCTTTTTGTGCTTAGTCACGTTATTCACTGCCTCAACTGTTTAAGATGTCCCGCCGCAGAGCGCTGGGATGCAAATGTCACCGTATTTAACGATGTTAATGTTACAGCCGCAACATATGTAGCAAGATTCACAAACGCGTGGACTTAATTATGTAGTTAATCACGTTAATGTCACTGTACAACCCCGCCATAACACGCGGGTCACACATGTTGGAAAGATTATTGAGTATGTGATTTTTCATTAACTTTGAAAAAAATAGTTATAATTATTAATTTATGAGTATGGGTTCTCCTTGTTGGGTGCTTCACAACGAGCAAAGATATGTCCAAAATGGAGTAACTATAACTGAGATATCGATATTCAAGTGGTTTGATTTGAAACTTTAAAGGATGAAATTAGTCACAACATCTCACACATTAGGGGATGAATAAACCATGTATTAGTTTATAACTTATAAGGAAGAAGCCAATATGCGTGGAAAACCTCTTTAGTTGTATTCTACTCCGGCTTACGCACAAGCGTTGTTGGGGGTACAAAATTCGGTTTGATTAGTTAAAATTCGAACTCATGCATGCATGCGGACACAAAAGTGTCACCAAAATACGTGGGTTCGTGTACCGACTTTTTTTGAGTCGTAATGTTTTCTAACTAGTACGTTGTCTTTGAGATTTTCTTTTACTCGGGTCAGAGTTCTTACTTCTAGATTCGTTCCTTCTTAACTGCTTTCGTGAAGCGGCTCAAATTACTAGTCATTGTAAGTGTTGCAATTAAATATAATATCAGTTTCTTTGACCGTTATACACATATTTTAGTTGCATCTTAGAAGATAAAAAGTTCTATCTTAGAATTTCAAGGTCGAAAACCTAAACTTCAACTTTCAGAGACTATTAATAACACTTGAGAATGATACTAAACGCCTAACTGATAGACCATAGACCATGACTAAGCTTATAAACTTTCGAGGACTTGGTCTTCTCTAGCTTAAGAACGAATGATCTGATCTCAACTAACTCATACGATATTCGATAGCTAACGTGGCTAGCGGCGGATCTAGGAAAAAAATTTAGTGGTATCGGGCAAAAAAAATTTTCCATGCATTCAAGTAAATGAAACAATTAATTTTTTTCCCATACATTCAAGTAAATGAAACAATTTTTTTTTATATTTAAGTAAATGAAACAAATTTTTTTTATTTCATTGACTTTTTTTATGACAAAAATCAACTCACAATTCCCTTTCCCATGCAATTTTCGATAAAAAAACATTTACTCTATTGAAGTTTTGTGGCAAATCTGTAAAAAGAAAAAAAACTTTGAGTAAAAAGAAGTTTATACAAAACCACACAATCGAAAAGTGTACCGATCAATGTAGTACAGTCTAACGATGTCCGGATATCGAACCCATGAGACACTAGTGATAACGACCTAGACTCTGACTCAACTATCTAAACTGATTTATATTGGGGAAATTCTATGAACTAAGGTTATACTATGAAATCAAAAGTACTAAGAACTCTCTAACTAATGACACTCAACTATCAATAAGAGAAATCAGATAACCTCAATAATACCCAGGTTAAGAATCCTACCTGTTAAACTTAGATTTCTCTCAGTTAAAAACACTAATGATGGAACCATAATCTATGAATACTATACCCTAAGGCTGACTACAGGATCCCTGATCATTCTCAAGGTGTGACCTAGAAGGAAACCCTAAGGGTTGTGTGACGCTCACTGGTTGGTTAAGTTACCTCTCGGTCTCTCCAACAATACTAAAGTACTCGATAACTAGCTTGCCTCTTAGCCTCAATATCTCAATACATTCTGTTTTGACCAAAAAATACACAAGATAATCAAGTGATCAAATTTAGTTTGTGAGGTAGTATGCTTGTAATATTCGTGATGAACAATGCGTATAAAGGAATAAACCGACACAAGTGTTTACGAGGAAAGCTCTTAATCCCTAAGGATTGCCGGCATAAAACCTCAGAAAGTGACCGAAAGTAACTTGCCTCCTAGTATTTTATAGAATAACGAAAATGATTACAAGTAAGAGCAATGAATGATTGAGATCTAGGTGTTATAGAGCTTATTTGCGAGTATTTGATAATGCTAAGTGTTTGTGTGTTTCCTATTCGATCAAGCTGCTGATTATATACACAGATTAACATAACTAATTATACGAGAATCCGAAAACGACCAAGTCTTCTAATATGATCGTTGGAGGCCACTCCACGCGTCTTCTACATGTTCTCTTTGACTTCTAGACCGATTCTTCAGGGATGAACTTGACTTCGCACATTTACCTGCGTATAAGTCAAGATAAAAGAAAGATATAACGGTCATATATTAAGGATACCGAAACCTATATGGATACCGAAGTATGTTGAAGATCCAGAATCCTTAGCTGTAAAATGACCCCTAACAATTGTCCCCAAATTTAACAGTTGTCAGCTTCATCGACATCTGTAAATTTTAAATTTCAAATGGTAAATTGATGATAAGGTCTCGATAGGACTCTTCCCGGTTCCAATACGAAATGACCGTTTCTTCGGCAGGATATAATCATAATCATTTGTAACACCTCGAATTTTCCATAGAAGTTAAAGGGCTAAAAATATCAAAATACAAAGTTAAGGGGATGAACTGAAAGTTCCCCAAAGATGGGGGACTAAAACTGAAAATTTGGAAATGAGGGTGATAGCGGACCGCTATCCCTAGTCATAACGGTTCGCTATGTACAGAGGAAGCAATGAACCGGGTGGTGATACATGTCCCATGACTCATCAGGACACGTGGTCCGATAGCGGACCGACATCCATATCATAACGGTCCATTATGTAGCCCGAAGGCAAAATAGCGGCTGGAGTCGGTAGGCATCCCTTGGATAACGGTCTGCTATGGGTGCACTTTTGCCCTATAAACAGAATTCGATGGCCAGAGGTTTAGACACAATTCTCGCACACCAAAACACACTCAAACACACACACTTAGCATAGGGAACCGTGCCCAATTTCCGATACGCGTTTAGAAGTCCGATTTCTAGCTTTACACCTTTAAATTTTGAAAGATAGTGTTGAGGTAAGGTTCCAACAACTTGGTTAGTAACCATTAAGATTTGATTATACTATTAACCTTATTATAGATTTCAATTAAGTAGTTAAGTAGACGTCGAGGTGCTGTCCGTAGTATTCGACATATTATTGATAAGATAAGGTGAGATACTGTCGAGGTGAGTTCATCTAACTGGGAAATGTTTTATAAACGGTTTTGATTATGAAATGTTATTAGTGCGTCAGATAAAATCTTTCATGTGGTGGGGTGTATCATGATAGTAATTTCTGTGTCGACCAAGCCTTCAGTTTCGGGGTGGTCTACTGTTCAGTTTTGGTAGTAGACTATTGTCCAGTTTGGACAGTATGGTCAGATTTCCATCTGTTTCATTTATAGGGCAGATGATGGAAATGTTTGTTATCTAGCTATGATACAGGTTATTTCAAGATATGTTTTCAATTGATGATATTGTGAAACCTGATTTTGAAACCAAATGATTTTGAATGAGAACTCAACAACTTATGTTGACCCTGTTATTTTCTAAATCTTTTAGACTGGTTAATAGACGGCATTCCAGATAGACTTGCTGAGTGAATACTCTAATAAATGGAGGCACGCTTGGAAGAACTATAAGTCCTGGAACATGGTTAAGTTTGTAATAGAGGTTTGGTTTATGATGTAAAAACAGTTTAGTTATTAATGAAGAAGGTATTATGACTTAGCTTCCATAATATATTTTTGTTATTGATAGCGTGTGTGAGTATATAAAAATATAAATAAATATATTTTTAGGTTAATTGATTTCACTAAATCAGGTTTTAAATTTATAAAGTAAAATAATAATTACATTAACTTAAAACACACACAATAGGCAAGTGTACCTATCGCAGCGTAATATAGTTAGGTAAGAACCAAGTATCGAACTAATGGACACGGTCGAGTTCCAATACTCAACTTTTGTTATCGTTTAGCCGGATTAATTAGTAGGTGGGTTTTGTGTGCTTGTGAATCAGAAAAGTAAATGATGGTAAAATAAATAACATAAAAGTAAAAATGTGCGTGAAGTGTGTAATAGAAATGTTACTACCAGAATAGTAAATAGCAGAAAAGTAAATAAAGCGAAAATGATCAGATTACGAAATGTATTGCTTCGGGATTCGAATCAGCTTGGTACGTGTTAATGTTAAGTTAACTAATTCAGTGGTATGACTACTACAAACTTGTGACCCGGGTCACCGCTAGAGCCTCATCCTCACGACATTTGATTTGCAAATTATATTCTTTAAAAAGTGGTAGTGCCTCCCGTTAGGGACAACATTTACCCTCAACCTATCGAATGGTCATCTCTGGGTTGGATAAAGACATCGGACTTAAAATGATTTATATTAAGTTAAATAGGTGATTATATTTTGCTCACCGGGAGGCGGTGTAACAATGGGACCAAGTATAAAGACGTACCGTTTCCAACATGAGTTCACCAATTCTTGGTCGCATAATAATCTCGTATAAAGACGTACGATCTTAGAAGTATAGGCCAAGCCTTGGCTTATCAATCTCTGCTCGTATAAAGACGTACGAGTTTCAAAGGAAGTTTGATTAAAAAGGGTTTTACGATCTTACTCTTTAAAATCAAGACACTCACAAATATAAAGACGAATTTAGACAATAATAAAAGCCCATCTAAAGATGGTTTTTGAGGACGAATTAGTTAAAGACATAAACATACCACTTCATTAATAAGTTAAACATTAACATGCACCAAAAAACATCTTCACCCTAGCAATACAAAGAAGTTTTAGTCACGAATGGCCATAACGACTAGCGTAATAATGAGTTTCGTAGGCTCCCCTATTGTGGAACAAGGAGGAAGAGTCCCTCTACTCTCTACTCTAACTACGAGAATGCTCTCTTCTTGAGTGTAATTTCTCTCTGGATTGGTGTGTAGAATGAAAAACCCAAGCCTCCTATTTATAGGACTCAAAATTTGCAGTGCACGGCCGTGCAATGGGTTGCACGGTCGTGCAAAGGGCCAGGGAATCAAACAGGGTAAAGAGGACACGGTACCAGGCCATTGGGAGCACAGATGGGCAATGCACGACCGTGCATTGGGATACACGGCCGTGCAACCCACCTTTTCTCCCCAGCTTTGTCTTATAGCTTCTTGTTGACTATTGTTGATCAATTTTGACTTCTTGGGTGTCAATGCTCTGGGAATGAACCTTCTAGAAGCTTGAATTCTTGGTATTCTTGATAGGATTTATGTGCATTTGTATTTTTAACACCGAATAAGCTGCAATTATAAAATATTTGTATTTTAAGCACAAATTGCAAGGTTATTATTCAATTTAGTACCATAATGCGGGATGATTATGTATGTAAAATATGTATAAATGATGACATATCAGGTATCAACGTCACAATAACTAGAAGGCGACCTTCTGACCAGTATGTAGTTATCTGACAAACGGAATGTTTTGTCTAGGAAAGGACGGTGTATAAATCTCTCCTAGACCCGTCGTCCTTACCTAGGAACATCTCTGTTGGAGGTACTACTCTGGTTAGATAATTGTTAGTGTTACGGGCATGAAAAGTTAATGGTTTAGCTTCGGCTGTGTGTTCTGTACCATACGTCACGTCTAACCGGTGCCTGGGACCGGGGTGTGACAAGTTGGTATCAGAGCCTCAGTTTAAGAGATTTAGGTACTAAGGTTTAGTATCTAAACTTGAACTAGGGTTCTGTAAGTCAGCTGGAATGCCATAGGTTGAGATGTTGATTTTCATTATGACCTATAACGGGTAATACCAAGAAAAGAGAGAATTAATTACATTCATGATCAGATGTTCTTAATTTCTGATTTTTTGGATCATTACTAGTTATACGAATTCTGATGTCATACATCTGTGTGTAGATACAAAATGGCTGGAAGTGGACGAGGAAATGGTAAGGGTAGAACTCCTAATACTAGGTCTCGTACCCCTAACACGACGAATACTGAACCAAACCTAGAAGAAAATACCAATACTAACGCTGAGCATGAGCCACATACAAAGGAGGTGATTATGATGGAATCTCAGTTTCAAGGAGCGGTGGCATCTGAGATCACCAAAGTGCTCCGAGCAACGTTACCAGGAATCCTTGACGATGCCCTGCAGAGAAGGATGGGCTCCAACAATCAAGGAAATAGGAATGAAGGAGCCAGTGGTGCAAATCCACGAATAGAGAATATTATATATATATATATACATATGGGTGTATATGGGTATATTTAAAATACTCTTATATTAATTAAATCAAAAAGAGCCTTATTAACGTAATTACATTTTTTTTCATATACATATATATTTGGTTATAAATATTAAATATAATTATGTATATAGTTAATAAACTTGTACACAATTTGTAACTTAAATAAAACTTATTTCCTTATTAAATAGTCATGATTAACCAAATAATAATTAGGTTCATATATTTTGTAAAACCAATATTTTAGATAAAATAAAACAAATAATAATAAAAAGGGGATTTTAAAACAAATGTAATCTAGTCTTGAACCCTCTCACAATCAATTGAACCCCCCTCAATTTTCGGTTGAACCCCACTCATTTGAACCAATCCCTCAACTTGAACCATTCAAAGAAATTGAACCTTTACTCCTATTTTGACCACCAAAAAGTCAACAGCCTCAATTCCATTTCAAATCAAATACCGAAATCAAGTTGAATCGACTATTAGGGACTTCCCATGTATACTAATCGATGTCAAACTACTCCAAAGAATCAAATTCCATTAAAATTCATCAACCTTCGCGGATTAATTCAAAATCAAACGGGATTCTGAGTCAAACTGAACCAAATTCAAACTCAAAATCACAAAATTGAATGCGGATTCAACCCGTAAATCACGCTGTGATGGACTCGCGTGTACCCAGACCATAATGCTGACCCAATACATCCGCTAAACCGAATGAAACCGCGTACGCATTAAACCGACAGTTGTCATTGCAAGATCGAATCAATTTGAACGATTAAGGTGAAATTGAATAATCAAAATCATTCTCTCACCTTCGCAATCACCAGTAGAAACTTTCTAATCACTTTTGCGACTAGCATCACCCCTCCGGAATTCTTTCGAGCTCAAGAAAACCCGAGATCTGCACTCTTGTAGGTCCCTTCGTGTGTGTCGGATCGTTGCATACAAGTGGTCTAATAGTCGGACCGGGTGCGGAATACCCGTGACTAGGCGGAGAGTCTAACTAAAACAAAGTAAACCAAACACGAGAGTCACATTAAAAGCTCTTTCTATTATAAACACTCGACGGTTACAGAGAGATTACAAATTGCGTACTTAACAAACTGAGTTCGTCTAATCTATGAGTTCTGCGTACTTATCCTCTGTGAACCAAACCTATTTATACAGACCTGATGCCTGCGCACTTAGCAAGTGCGCAGGACCAAATGCTCTTGTGTACTTAGCAAGTATGCATGGGTCTTCCTGCGTACTTGCTAAGTACGCAGGAGCTTTCTCCTGCGCACATGTAAGTGCAAAAAACTTAGAAGAAATGCAACATACACTATGTAAAAGTAAATACAACTCGATAAACTATTACATAACGACTCTTACATACAAAGACAAATTACAGACATTAGAAATACAAACTAAGACTCTATCAAGAGTGTTGTCACAGGAAAGTGCATCAACAAACTCCCCCTTGATAACAGCTCGGGATCTTCATCGTCTTCAGTCTTCAATCTTCAGTCTTCACAGCACTGGTCCCTTAGCTTCCATCTTCTTCTTGTAATCAAGGCAGAACTTAATCACCTTGTCATATTTAGAAGCAAGGAGCTTTGTCCATTCGTCCGTGTGGACACAGTAGCGTTCCGCTAGTACCTCCAGATCTTTCACAGAAAAATTGATGAAGCAGACTTCATCAAAGATTCTGATCAGTTCTTTTGGTACTGTGTTCCCACTCTCGGAACGAACCTTTCCCATGATCACAGCCTCGCCCGTTTTTGGATCTACGTACCAGTACCACATGTCACCAAGAATATCCTGAGATAACTTGCTCAAGGGAATCTTAGTTTCACATTGCACTGGCTTGTATACCAATCTCTTTATGTGCTTCTTAGTCACAGGATGTACGGCGTGCTTATCCTTGACTCTTCTGGGCACTTGAGGCTTGAAGTATTCAAATTTCCCTGATCTTGCTTCTCGCTGTAGTGTTACCCACAAACCCATTGCTACCGCATGACTCGAGTGACTCAGCAGGTCACGGTTTGCGAGGTTCACAAGGTCGTACTTGGGCAAAGAGTTGAACGCCTCACTGGTTGGTTTCAAGTATTGAACCCCCCCAGATCTTTTGATGGCGAACAACTATTTGTCCTCCTCGAACCTAACAGCCAAGATCATACCTGTAGCCCCGTGCTTATCTGTGATGGACGTCTTTTGCCACACGGGAGCTGGACCCTTAGATGATGCAGAAGGCATGTCTTTATCTTTTGGTGCCTCGGGGTCCACAGGTGTAGGGTCTACTGGGGAGGCTTAAGTTGTAGCTTCAACATTACTTGCCATGTCAACTGAGCCTGTGTCGAGCAGAGATTCGAGCGATGGTACTTCAAAGATCTCACCATCCTCTAACTCGTACTCTCCTTCCCCGTCGCCCTTGGGAATCTCTATCACCACATCCTCATCTTCATCATTCCAGTCATCACCAGAGTCGATCTCTCCTTCTTCTAGATTGAAGAGAGCATCGATCTGTGCTTCTTTAGAGTAGTCAGACTCTAGATATAGGATCTCATCATCGGATAAGTCCTTAAGTACTTCAGCCACTGACTTCCCTTTATCACCACCACCACCAGATGTATCACCACCCTCTTGCTGAGTAGACTCCCCCTCAGCCATTGGAACAGAAGAGATGGGCACAATCGCCAAAGCTTGGTGCTCACCTCCACTAGGACCGGCTTCAGGATCCTTGTCTTTATCATCATCCTTAGTCAAGTCGACTGGATGACAAGGCTCAGCACCAGTGGATTTATGTTCTTTCTCTTTCTCTTTTTCTTTTTCTTTTTCTTTTTCTGTCTCCCCCTGAGCACCAAGCTTCTTGGTCAGTTCTTCAACTAATTTGACCATCGCTTCGTGCTCTTTTCTCTGCAAATCCATCCTTAGCTCAAGTGAAGTTCTGTGGCCTAGAATCATTTCATTGGTTTTCATCAGCAGCTCGTTCTGTGCCATAACATTCTTCAGTTGCTCATTTGTCCCTGTTCTCTGGCTGTGGAGAATCCTAACTTCATCGGGCAGGGAATTAATCTGTGCTTGTTGAGCATCAGACTCCTCCTTTGACTTTTGAATGGTCTTCAACAGTTCAGCAACTTGGGTCTCTAGGACATTGATCCTTGCATCATACGGATCAGAATGCCTAGATGATGAGGCTTCAACATTATGGATGGGGGGGAGAAAATTGTGTCAAAGTCAAACCCTTGTGAGAAATCACCATAGTTAAAGGGTTGACCTGACGACTCAGTGGTGTGAGGTGGGTGTGGGGATGTAATGATGGGAGTGGGTGTTATGGTTGGGGTGATGGTGACTGACTCCGTGAGAAGTGGAGTAGTCACTGTCACTTGGACGGTTGGAGTAGGGAGGGTCATCGTCACAGGAATCTCCTCTGTGACCGCCGTGACTGCCACATTATCTTGTACTAGTGGCCTTCTCCTCCTTCTGTATAATTGTTGTGCTGGTGGGGTAGATTCTGATTCTGGACTGGCAGCCGCAGCTTGTACTTGCTGCACAGTCAGGATCTCTACAACCCTGGGGATAGCAACCTCTTGCCTATCGCCCCTTTTCTTATTGGCTTTCTCTCGCCTTTATCTTTGTAGAGTAGCGTCAGAGTCAGATGTTGGCTCATATTCGCCATTCGAGCTTTGTCGCTTTCTTTTAGAAGACGACGCAGGCAGGGTTACCTGTGCCAATCTCCTCGGGTGTGCCTGGGATGGTGCGTCATCGGAATCAGAAGAGTCTGATTCTGTTGCTTCTGAATCGGATTCCTCAGCACCACCATCATCACCTTCGTCATCACCTTCATCACTTTCATGCTCTTCTTCTTGTTGTTCATCAGAATCAACACTCATCTCTGGTGCCGAATTGGGACTATACCAATTCCAATCTTCTGGCGCGACATATGCTTCATTAAGCAGGTGGCCAAAGAGTTCAGTATGCACAGGGGTAGGATCTACACTGCCTGGCTTTAGAAACTGAGCAAATACTCTCTTGTCCGCCCGTTTTACTTGCAGTTTCTCCCCGATAGCATGTAGGTTTGGCAATGCATCATTAATCAAGAGTTGCACAAACCTCGGGTACAATAGGAACCTAAACTTCTCTGCTGTATTGATTTGATCTTTGATTTCTTTGAAGATGTAGCGAGAGAAGTTGTATCCCCTATTAAGAGACAAGCCCACCATGGCTGCTGCAAGGTCATGACCCATGGCATCTTTCCCCGCTTTTCTGGACGAGATGCACACTATCATGATGTGGGAAAAATACCGCCATTGATCCAAAACCCACATCTTCTTGTAAGAAGCATAGTCCCTCGCTCCGACATATCCCATTCTATGCCTCCAACATCCATCCACATAGTAATCTGGATAGGATGTCGGGTCGGTAGCGAGGTCTCCGAACTGCAGGACCCTTCTTATTGTATCCTCAGAGAAAGCAATAGCCCGACCATCCACGGTAGCCCTTATGACATTAGGGGATACCATGCAGTCGTGCTCTGACGTCTCCCAGAACTGCTCCAAGTAAGGTCTTGAGACTGTTGGGTCAGCTGAGATTGCATAACTTATTTTTGATCTGTTCAAAAAGTCAATGATCTGCCGATACTACAAAGCTGCCCCTTGCCACTCAGGTTGAGTGTTTGCTAACAAGTTGAATTCGCTAGAAAACGCCCGAGCCATGATCTGCAAAAACACACAGAAAACATAATCAGAACAACACGTATCATTGGAAATGGATAAACATGACTCAGTATAGCAGTTACTCAATGAAGTGAGTTTCAGACTTAGGAAATTTTGCTAAGTGTTGGTCCTGCGTACTTAGCAAGTACGCAGGAGTTTGTTCTTGCGTACTTAACAAGTACGCAGGAGTTACTTCTTGCGTACTTGTTAAGTGCGCAAGACTTGTACTTAGCCAAAATTCCAGAAGTCTCAATTTCAAACAGAAGTGAGGCATTGCCGTGGATTATGGTCACCACAAGGTCGAAATACTTGATTAAGACCTATGGGACCACTATCCACTGCAAGTAACTGCTAAACTCGTCAATTTTATGACCTAGATGACGACCCAGTGGAAACAACGGTCAATCGAGGGTCAAGGCCAAAATCAAACCATGTTAAGGACAAATTCGGAGTCAATAGGTTTCGATTAGTGATTATTAACAAGTTTTAGGTCTTAATTTGTATTTAGAACACCAAAATAGGTCAATAATTTCACGCTCAAAACCGTCGATGGATCGGTCAAAAACTTGGGATTTAATGGATGATACGGACCGAGATTCTCACCAAGTAAATGTTTGATGATGATTAAACAATGAGTGGGACGAAAAATCCGGTCGGAACACTCGAAATTTTTGAGGAAAATGGGCGGAGGGAATATCACAGGAGAAAACGATTTGAAAGTGATAAACCCTAAAAAATTTTCTAAGTCCTGTATTTATACCCAACACATATTGGTCGTGCGTACTTACTAAGTGCGCAAGACTTAACTCCTGCGTACTTACTAAGTACGCATGACTTAAGTCTTGCGTACTTGTTAAGTACGCAGAGTTTACCTCATGCGCACTTATCAAGTACGCAGAGACCCTTATGTGCGCACACTTTGAACTCAAATTATGAAGATTTTAAGTCAAATAACGAACAAGATAAAAACGTTCAATCAAGAGGATTCAAAATCAATTCAGGAAGGTTAAATGCAAATATTTTTGGCTTTTCTGAATAATGTTGAACTATGCATAAACTTAAAATATTTTTGATCTTTTCTCATAGAAATATACAAGTATTCACACAAACTATTTTTGATCAAAGACACGAGCAGAGGATCATATCAGGCTATCTTTTAGCAAAAACGATACAAAATAAACATCAAAGAATATGGGATCATGTCATGGATTACTATTTATTCATACGTAATAAGCATATAGACAAGTAATTCAAGTTGACAATATTATAAGATTTGAAACTATAAGCATCTTTGTATCACATTCTTGTGTATTAATGTATTATTTATAAGATATACAGCGTGTACCCCACTGATATGCTATTTTAACTTGCACTATCTCAAGGCATCTAAGATTTTTCCAATGATTTTCTAAATTTTCAGAATGAAGCTACATCTATTAGCACAGGAAAAAATCAAGCAGAATCCATAAGGATTATCTGGAATCATAAGATTCAGAATCGAGTGATTCATTTGTCTTGGTTTCATGTGATTTTCTTCTTTGAATATCGGGATGATGATTCAGGATAATAGTTATGGTGTTTGATTATCAGGTAAGGGGATCCAACTTTTATCTGGATTTGATTTCAATGAATCAGGAGTGATTCAAGGGTGAATACATGCTCAACGGTTAATGTAGATACATGTCTTGATTCAATCTCTCCTTGCATACTTGTGAGTATGGGCAGTGAGATGAACCTCATTAATTGTGCTAACGACATAACCCGAAACTGATCTCAAAAGAAAATTATTGCCAAAATCTAACATCCTTTATCTGATAATGATCTTTTCTATTCTTTTACGCACACACGCTTGCAAACATGGGTTCAAATCACGGTTGTAATTTAGATTTAGTTTCCACACTACTAGTGATTCAAAGACGCATACAGCCTACTTACAATTCAAATTACTTGTAAATAAACAGATTAAAAACATAATAATTTAAACAATTAAGTAAACATGACGCAATCATTTCACATATGAGCAGTCTATGGTGTTTAGATCATTTCTGATGCACTATCATTTCCTCTTTTCTCAAGTTAACTTTGAAATTTTCTCCATTTTCTATTTTGTTTTTTTTTGGTTTTTGTAAAATATTTTAAAGACTAAAAGAACTATACAGAATATTTAAAAGAATTAAAAATTTAACTTTCATGAATTGAATTGAGTTAAGAAAACTTAGTTTTCACTCAGGATTGAACATTCCTATCAAGTTGACAAGATGCTCAAAACGGGATCGATCAAATGCCTTTGTGAAAAGGTCAGCAAGATTGTCATCCGTGTGAACTTTTACAAGTTCAATTAAATGCTTTTCAGCACAGTCACGGATGAAATGATGGCGAATCTCTGTATGTTTAGTTTTGGAATGTTTCACCGGGTTATTTGTGATGGACATGGTGGCATTGTTGTCAATGAATAGAGGAGTTCCAGTGAAGTTTAAGCCGTAGTCTCTTAACTGTTGCTGAATCCACAGTATCTGAGAACAACTGCTCGCTGCAGCAATGTATTCTGCTTCACAAGTTGAGACAGAAACCGTTGACTGCTTCTTACACTGCCAGGAGACCAGTCTGTCTCCTAAGAATTGACATCCACCACAAGTTGACTTTCTGTCAAGGTTACAACCGCCATAATCTGAATCAGTGTAGGCTTTGAAGTCGAATGACTGCTGCTTAGAGTACCAAAGACCTAATCGGGGTTTCCCTTTCAGGTATCTGAAAATTATCTTCACGGCTATCATATGTGACTCCTTCGGTTGAGACTGAAACCTTGAGCACAAACATACAGCAAACATTATATCGGGTCTTGAAGCTGTGAGATACATAAGTGATCCGATCATCCGACGGTACAATCTGCTGTCTACATCCTTTCCATCTTTGTCAGGATGCAAACCATGATTGACTGGGATAGGTGTTCCATAAGTACTGCTATCATTCATCTTGTATTTTGATAAGATGTCCTGCACATACTTAGTTTGATGTAGATAAATGCCATCCTCTCTTTGACTGACTTGCAGACCCAGGAAGAATGACAATTCACCCATATTACTCATTTCAAATTTGGACTTCATCACCTGCTCGAATTCCCTACACATCCCTTCATTGGTAGACCCAAAAATGATGTCGTCGACATATACTTGTACAAGAAGAATGTCACCTCCTGCTTTCCTAATGAAGAGAGTCGAGTCAATCTGTCCACGGTCGAAACCATTAGACAGTAAATGCTTAGATAATGTCTCATACCATGCCCGCGGTGCTTGATGAAGACCATAAAGTGCTTTGTCGAGCTTATACACTTTATTGATATTATGCGGATCTTCAAAACCTGGAGGCTGAGTGACATAGACTTCTTCATGAACTTTACCATAAAGGAAAGCACTCTTCACATCAAGTTGATAGACCTTGAAGCCGACATATGTGGCATAAGCCAAGAACAGTCGAATGGCCTCAATTCTAGCAACTGGGGCATATACTTCCGTGTAATCTAAGCCCTCTTGCTGATAAAAACCATGAACAACCAATCTTGCTTTGTTCTTCACAAAAACATGACGATCATCCGTCTTGCATTTGAACACCCATCTGGTTCCAATTGGCTGAAAGCCTTTTGGCAATTCAACCAAATTCCACGCGTGCAACTTTTGGAATTGAGACAATTCATCTTGCATTGCCTCAATCCAGCAGTTGTCAGTGAGAGCCTCCTTCACATTCTTCGGCTCTAATTGGTACATGAATACAGCATGCAGACATGTTTCCATGACACCAGTGTCAAGTATCTCTGTGTAAAGACTAGTGTTCTCAGTGATGGTTCGATGACGAGTCTGAACGCCGGCATTAGGATCACCAATAATATTGTCAATTGGATGATTCCTATGCACTCTCGTTTCCGGTACAATTGGTTCCTGAATTTCTGGATCAATATTCGTGCTTAACTCCCCCATTTCCTATGTTCCAGAGGAAGAAGATTCAATGTATGTTAATTGGATCAGCTGGAGCTTCATTTCCTACAGTTGTGTTAGGATTAGCTGGAGCGTCATCTCCAACGACAAGAACATCTTCACTGTTATCACTGTCATGAGTTCCAGATGCAGATGCAGCATTGGAATCAGTAGTTACAATCGGTACAGTAGCACGAGTAGAGAAGCTGGAGTCATCGCTGCCACCCAATAAATCATAGACATTTGCAGCGTCATCTGCAGATATATCAGGAAGGTTGAATGACTTGAATAGCGCATCATAATCAAAACCCTAAGCTGGACCTGTTGGTTCGGGTGGAATGTTGTGTTTACTACAATCCACTTCAAACCATTCCTCTACAGTACGAGTTCCTATGTTGTACACTCTCTTGCAAGGCGAGTTGGCAACGTATCCTAAGAAGATGCCTTCCACTGCTTTTGCATGAAACTTAGACTGGCGGTCTTTGTACTGTAGCAACAAGGAACAAGGACTACCAAAAGGAACTAGGTAATCAAGATTGGGAAGTCGATTGTTGATCAACTCGTAACAAGTCTTGTTGTGCCTCTTCACTACCAGAACTCTGTTTAAGACGTGACACGCTGTATTAACTGCTTCTGCCCAAAAAGTGACAGGAAGCTTTGCATCCGACAGCATAGTCCTTGCAGTCTCAATCAGTGTTCTGTTCTTCCGTTCAGCAACTCCATTTTGCTGAGGCGTGTACGGCGCGCTGAATTCGTGACGGATCCCTTTCTTGAGACAGAAAATCTCCATCAAATTATTCTTGAACTCAGTTCCGTTGTCGCTCCTTATCCTTCTAACTTTTAGCTTGAAAAGAGATTCCAAGCTCAGGATCAAGTATTGAAGAATATCAGCAGTCTCGTCTTTAGTACCTAAAAAATGCACCCAAGAAAAACGTGAGAAATCATCAGTTACTACTAGACAGAACGACTTACCTTCAATACTCCTGATACTTATGGGGCCAACCAGATCCATCTGTAATAGCTCCAAAGGGGTATCAATAGAGTTTTGGAGCTTGGGCTTGTGAGACTTCCGTTACTGTTTGCCCTTTTTACAAGGCATACAGTCATCTGCAATGGTAAACCTCAGTTTTGGAACCCCGGTTACCAAACCGTTTCGGACAAGATGATTCATTTTACGATAGGAAATATGTTCGAGTTTCCTATGCCACAAGATGGAGTCGAGCTCTGTCGCTTTAGAAAGAAAACAGGTAGGAACTGATGAGGTGGTTGTTGCCACGCTCATATCGATCTGATAGGTGTCGTTTGTTCTTGGCGCTCTCATCAGGATCCAATCTCCCAGAACTTCAAAACCGGGTTTGAGAATCAGGCATTCTGACTTGTCAAACATCACCGAGTACTCCTTATCACACATTTGGGAGACACTCAACATGTTATGCTTCAGCTGCTCGCAGAAGTTGACATTGTCAAAGCTGACACTGTCAAAGCTGACACAACCGTTTGAAACCACGCCTTGACACGCGATGATGCCTCCTTTTTCTCCGGCAAAGGCCACATAGCCGCCTCTGAACGGTTTAACGTCTTGAAGCAGGGCCATGTTTCCTGTCATGTGCCTGGAACATCCACTATCTACATACCAGCGGTTAGAGATAGTACCCTTCGGACGTCCCTGCACGAGTCACAAAAGAATTAGTTAGATTTGGAGACCCAAGCCATTGTGGTCTTGGGTCGTCCGTCTTTCTCAAAATAAACTACTTCTTTCAACTCACAGTCATGATGACTGTTCAAAATTGGTGAATCTTTGGAGGATTTCGGAACAAGAGATTGAGAACCTTTTACTTTCTTGTTCCAGGATCTATTTTGATTCTTAACCAGAATAGGAGACTTTGGCTCAACCACAGCCGGTGAACTTGTGGAAGCTTCACCTGATTGAGCTTTAGTCAGTTGTTCCAGCTTTCTCAACCTCTTATTCCTCTTTCTTCTCTGTGGCTTAGATAGTCTAGCCACCGATTTCTCACCAGTACGTGTACTACCAGATGTAGATACACGAGGTACAGCAGATTGCTTTACCTTTCTTGCCACAGATGGTTTGGCCTCTGATTTGATCTTTGGCTTTACCATTGGTTGGACTGGTGGTTTCACCACATTCTGTTTTGGATGTTTGGGAGATGGTTTCATTGGTGACGACCTGGGGATAACAGCTGGTTGTGAAACAACAGGCCATTTCCCTTAGTTCTTAGAAGGACAGTTCACAAAAATGTGACCAACCAAGCCACAGTGAAAACAGTTCCTCTTGTCTACATAAGTTCTCTTGTAAGGCTCAACAGATCTGGCCTTAGATAACTCAGCATTATGAGCAGGAGGAGTTGGTTTCTGAACAACAGTCTGAACTTTAATAGTTTGATTTTTGGGAGTATAGTATTTTTCCAAATTTTCTTTGTAACCAAGCCCAAAGTGAGCTGAAAAAGCCTATTTCTTTACTTGGTTAAGGTTTTTATACCCCCCATAACGCATTACCTTAAGTTTATCATTTGATTCAATGACATCAGGTTCAGTTAAAATGCAATTATCACCATTAGTGATAATGTTTTTCTTGACTTTCTGTTCAGTCAACAAATCCTCAGATACTACTCCTTCAGGGCAAGAGTTAACCGACCCATCTTCAGAAGCAGTAACAAACTCCTCACTAGATGTGGAGTTAGCCTTACTTGAGGATTCATCCTTCTTAGGGGAATCATCCTTATCAGAGGACTCATCTAGACAAGTGAGATCAATGTCTATTAAGCTATTGACAAACTTCCCGCTCACTGGTGGAGGAATGGCATTGGTACCAAGACCTAGACCATTCATTTTCCTCACTACAGATTCGTAGTGTTCCACCACAAAGCGAGAGTTTTTCAACTTCTCATTTGTGCATTTTAACTGCAAGATCTCATTTTGCAGTTTGTTGATTTCATTGTTCCGTTTTTCCAACCCCTTATAAGCAATATCTAAGTGAGGCTGTTGATCGCTCATTTTTAAAGAATACTCACGTTTTTCCTTTTTCAATGTTTCAATAGACTCTTTAAAACTTTTTTCATTTTCTTTATAGTTTAGAGCTGCCATACTTAGGGGTTTGATTTTGTCTTGGAGCTTAGAGTTTTCAAGTTTTAGCCCTAGACACTTAGAGCATGAAACAACAGAAAAGGGATTAGAATCTACCTCAGACGATGAACTTGTTGCTTCTCCAATGGCCATGAGAGCAACAGCTGTGGTTGATTCTTCTTCATCAGCTACAGAAGCTTCCTTTTCTTCAGCTTCCTTTACCTTCTCTGTAGCAGCAGTTTCCCTTCTCTCTGCTTCCATCATCTCCATGATCTCAGCCATGAGACCAACCTGTGTTTGCGCGATGATGACATCCTCAAGATGAACACCCTAGTCAAAGCTTTCGTCCTGTTGGGCTACCAGTGCATTGGACGTTCCACCTTGGCTTTGATTGTGGTGGTTTGGATTGTTTTGGCCATGGCTGTTTCCTTGGCTGGGTCGGGTAAAACCAGAGGCAGGTGCTCTGTCTTTCTGACACTCACGAGCAAAGTGTCCATAGTTCAAACACTTGTAGCATTTGGCCTTGGATTTGTCAAACCCGACCTTGGCATTAGGATGCCCGCCAATAAACTTTCTTCCTGTTCTGTTCAGGAAACGTTTGGCTCTCCTCAATAACATGGCCATATTCCATTGAATATCCATGTCCTCCATGTCATCAGGATCCACTTGATTAAAATCTTCTTCAATCGTCTCTGGATCAGTAAGCTTGCCACCTATGAAATTTTCATATGCAAGCATACAAGATGAGAATAATGCTACATGATCTTCCGCTATTCTGGCTATAGCTGAGGACGTAGCAGGAGGATTTCTTGAGGTATTTTGATGATGAGACCCCAACCCTGATCCTGAAGCATAGCAAGCATGACCACCACACCCAGTTGAGTGGTCTTCTTCAGTAGGATTTCCAGTGAAGAGGGCAATTCCAGAGCCTGATGACTTGGATGTGGAAGTCGTCCCGTGATACATAGAAGGGTCTTGTATTTGGGGTCTTCCAGAGCTCTCCTTTCTTCTTAGGTTCATGTCATGAGCTTGAACCTTTCCTATTGCTTCTTCAACTGTCAGCTTATAGAACTTAGGATTTTCCCTCATCAGGGTTGTGTACATCTCAAATTTGGGTGGAAAAGCATCCAAAAACTTTTCCACCATCTCTTCATCCGGATACTTGAGGTCAAAAGCATTCAACTCAGTCTGTAAATGATAGAACCTAGAGATGAGGTCATCTAAAGATTCGTTCTCAAAGAATCTGAAGCACTCGTACTGCTTCCTGAGAAGATCCCGCTTACTCTTCTTGATGTCACTATTTCCTTCGAATCTCTTCTGTAAGGCTTTCCAGAGATCCTTAGAATTGTCATACCCTCGGAAACTGTGGAACAATTCCCGAGTTAATGCCATAGTGATCGAACCAAGTGCCTTCTTTTCTCGTTCATAAGCTTTCTTTTCTTCGTCAGAAAGCTTAGAGATAGGCTTGGGCAATTCATCATCAAGATAGATGTGTGTGGGATGCCTGTATCCCTCAAGGATTGGTATCCATAATGATGAGTCGGTATATGAAATGTAGTGCTCAAAACGTGCTTTCCAATTAGAATAATCGTTCACGTTCAGCAACTTTGGTGGTTTCTGTGGGGTACCGATCTCATTATCATAATTCAGCAGGTTTCCAAGATTCTGAAGATTCGACATAGTGAACACTTAGTCAAATTTCAGAAAAGTCAGACACAGTTTCGTACTTGAGAAATGGTCTTGCGTATTTAGATTTCCTCTTGCGTACTTGTAAGTGAGTAAATGTAAGTACGCAGGATATAACTTAAGTTCGCACAAGTTCAATCTTACGCACTTGTAAGTACACAGGAGATAACTCTTGCGTATTTAGTAAGTACGCAGAAGACTGTACTTTTTGCCAAAAATGGTAAGTACGCAGGATACCTTTTCAGCAACTCTCACCAACCTTTTCCGGTGACCTGAAAATCGCAGGAGATGGTAAAAATTGTTCTGATGATTAATGCAAATGAGCCAAAGGGTCAGAAACTTGTTTCTAACCAACCTTTGATGCTCAAATAACTCAAATACACAACAAAAATTGGTTTTTGAGAGATTTTTGCTTCTAAAAAAGTGCTCAAGAGCTACCCCTTTTTTATCACAAAAATCAACAAAAATACCTCTTTTTGCTTGTAAAACTCAGTAAAAATGTCTCCAAACTCACTTACAACACTCGAATTCAAGAGCAATGCTCTGATACCACTTGTAGGTCCCTTCGTGTGTGTCGGATCGTTGCATGCAAGTGGTCTACTAGTCGGACCGGGTGCGGAATACCCGTGACTAGGCGGAGAGTCTAACTAAAACAAAGTAAACCAAACACGAGAGTCACAATAAAAGCTATTTCTATTATAAACACTCGACGGTTACAGAGAGATTACAAATTGCGTACTTAACAAACTGAGTTCGTCTAAGATATGAGTTCTGCGTACTTATCCTCTGTGAACCAAACCTATTTATACAGACCTGATGCCTGCGCACTTAGCAAGTGCACAGGACCAAATGCTCTTGCGTACTTAGCAAGTACGCATGGGTCTTCCTGCGTACTTGCTAAGTACGCAGGAGCTTTCTCCTGCGCACATGTAAGTGCGCAAAACACTTAGAAGAAATGCAACATACACTATTGAAAAGTAAATACAACTCGATAAACTATTACATAACGACTCTTACAGACATTAGAAATACAAACTAAGACTCTATCCAGAGTGTTGTCACATGAAAGTGCATCAACAACTCTAGCCGTCCTCTCTCTACACTACACCATAATCGGTAATATCAGTGTCTTTTAATTCGTTTTTTACTACTCAATGAAAGCCCCGTCATTTTTGTTTCATATATGTTCATAATCGCAACCAATTTGGGGTTAGGGTTTCGGGAAATCAAATTTGGGGAAAGAGATGGAGTGGGTTCTGTGTTAATTCTTTTGCGAATCACTTTCTATAAAGGCATCATGCCCATATCACTTGGTTAAGTCTGTTTGCCCTCACAGAAAAGGTCACTAGCTCGAACCCTCACACCAGCATTTTCTTTTGCACAATCGCTGAACCAGACCCGGCCTCTTTCCCGTATCAGGTTAATATAATTTCGAACCAGCCTTGGTTATGGGATTAGTCCCCTGGTCTGGTGGTAAAGTGCGCAGCCTACACAGAACCCACCCGGGTTCGAACCGAGTGGTGTTCATTATTTTTTTTTCTCTATTCATTTTAGAAATTAAATAATTCCAATTTATTCTATAAAAAATATTTTATAAAAACCTAAACCATTTACAGCAGATTTGTACAGAAATGTATAATTTTGAACAAAACCATTACTTGTACACATTTAAATCTCGTTTTTATTTTAAGTTTAGTTATAAAATAAAGAAACTTAAATACCAAATTTTATACAAAATATGGAAAGATTTTTTTTATCACATTATTATTTTGATAATTACTAGGGTACTAACCCTATTTAAACAAAGTTAATTTTTCTTAAATAAATATTAATACATATATATTTATTTTTCCATGCTTAGAGAAGTCACTCTAGTAAAATTTTATTTATATATCATACATTTACAATCCGCTTAGAGTTAAATTGTAATCAACATTAATTCTTATAAACTAAAATATAGTTATACTATAATTTGGCACGTTTTCATAAATAATTAAATAAATAGAACAAACTTACTTATTTAATTTATATTTAAATAAAATATAATTTCACACTTACTCTTTCTTTTTTTCTAATTAAATAAATAAATGACACTTATTTGATTTAATTAGTTACTCAAACCTAAACCCTAAATCATTTATCATTTAAAACCATATACTTCAAACTTTCATTTTTATTGAAGCTCTTATTCAAATACAAACACAAACCCATACACATTCCTTCTACATAATATAACACGAACTCGTTGTACAAGTCCCTACACTCACCCCCATTGAAACCCTAGACTTTACCTTAGACATTTGGGCATGTTATTAATTCATATCCATATACATTACACTCTAGGTTAACCTTGTGAGTTACAAGAATCACTCTACTACCTATTCTTTCGTGCTATCTACATCTTTGACACATGTGAGTTTTACATAGCCATATTTTTCACTGTTTTACATTTTTGGTGTGAAACATGAACATTACATACAATGATTTACACAAACTACACAATACAAATCCACTTTACAATTTGTTTGCAATTTGAGCTTTATGTTTGAGTACTAGGTGTATTAACTACTTTGTGTACAATTACATGTATAATCATTAACTATTCAAACCGACAGTTAACAATGATAGATCTATTGAGTCTGACAAACCCACCCAGTTAGGGTGATTGTTTCCGACAACACCCTTTGTTTTCCATGCTAGTTACAAAAGTTTGATTGTACTACTTGGTTACACAATAGTAACTCCCCATAATTGCCTTATCAATCATAACTTAAATGGATTTGTTTACACACAACACTTTGATACTACTTAGAGTAAAAAACCTATGTATGCTCACCAACTTTTTAATTGACTTTGTTTTAATCATGTTTCAGGTACAAATGTTTGAGTTGAACAAGCGTGCTACACTTAGGATGTGGACCTAGATATTTAAAAAGAACTTGTTATGTATTTCTCATTTTCATGTACTTGTTGAATTTTATTGAAATGAAATGTGATGTTTAAATATATTACAATTTAGTCAAACTTGTGCTCATGAACAGTCTATATGTCCCGCCCCGACGTATTCTGCCGTCGGTTGGGGTGTGACAGATTGGTATCAGAGCCTTGGTTATAGAGAATTAGGTTATTAGACACTTTTGACCTAGACTATAACCTTAGGATACGCATACAATGCCATGCTACTACATGCTACATGATTAATTCCTGTGTGAATATTTCTACATGTTACCCTAAGTAATTACACCACATGATACGATATTTAATGACTTATGTGTCACACTACTTGATAACTCTTGTGCTTACATTCATTATTATCTACATGCTACCTATGCGTTTCATTAAGTGCTATCCTAAGTTTAACACACACATACACACCAAATTCTTCATACACCTTTGAACTCACACACATGACACCATCACCTCTTGTGAACAAAAACTTAAACTACTGGGCCTAGTATCCATTAATAATAAACTAAGAAGCCCACTTACCGTCCAAGAAGAAGAAGTCTGCTGCAATAAATAAACCTCACTTTCGGGCCTCAAAGCCCATCTCACAACAATTCTCATCATGACCATGAGCCCAACAATAGTGTTATTAATACATGATGGCTGGAAGAGTGTGTAGGCCCATGAGGGATTCTGGCTAAGGAAAGACAGGGTACTTAAGTGTGTCCTAGTGACCCACCCATCTTTTCCGGGAATTCTCCTCAGGGATGCATTGCTTATAGGTCAAGTGTATTTCTAAAATACTATTGTGAAGACTCGGTGTTATGACTAGTCAAACTCTAAACCTATGAGAACCCCCATATTTAACACTCAGTATTTTATTATCGCTTACAACCTTTTCATTGTTTTTCTGCTAAACATGGACTCCTACTCTCCTTCCTCCCCGGTAAACCGTCCAGGAGCAGAGTCTGATTAGGAAGAAGACATCGGGTCACCCGTGTATCGGTCATCAACACCAGCAGCTGTTAGACCAAGGTTTGATGTAAGGGCAGATTGGATTAGGAACACCGACCCAAGACTTTGAACATTTGGATCATCCCCACCCAGAAACCAATATCAGACACCCCACCTACCCACTAAGTTACCACCTCCACTAAGAGACCCGTATATGGTGCCGGACCCGTATTATTCTAACCCTTGGGCAAGGCGTACCATGGCACCCACTAGTGCTATGGGAATTCCAATCGATGACCCAATCAAGCTGTCAAGTTTGCTGCTCATTCCTTCCAGGAAGATGCACTTGACTGGTGGGAGTCAGTTAAGCAGACTAAAGTAGAGGAATATACAGATAGGATGAAATGGGAGGACTTGAAGGAATTACTAGTTAATAGGTACTGTCCCCCGAATGCAGTGGACAAGATTATACCAGCAAATTTAATGAAATTTTGAATCAAGGAGTCTTAACCACCAAGAATATACCAACAAATTTAATGAAATTGCCTAGCTGGTACCACATTTGGTGACTCCAGAATCTAGGCGGATTAAGTGTTATGTGCAAGGAATACCACCAAAAGTTTGAACCTTAGTAAAAACTACTACACCTACAACTAGAGATTCGGCAGTACAACTTAGTTTAGTAATGTACGATGAGATGGAAGCTTAGGAGATGGCTAACAAGAGGAGCCTGGAAAATACAACCTATGAATCCATTAATAACAAAATCCCAAGAAGAGAAATAGATAATTTGGGAAAAGATGCTCAAAGAACTGAATGTAAACGGTGTAATCAAATAGGGCATATATCAAGATATTGCCCCAAGATTAGATGTCACAACTGCAAGGAAAGCGGGCATTTCAAGAGTGATTGCCTAGAACTTGATATGATAGTTAGGTAAGTATTACTTAATCAATTAATAGGACATATTCATTAGTTATGTACGTCAGTAGTTATTCTCAAATGAATCTTAATCGATTTGGAGGACGAAATCTCTTTAAGGAGGGGAGATTTGTAACACCTCAAAATTTCCATAGAAGTTCAAGGGCTAAAAATATCAAAATACAAAGTTCAGGGGATGAACTAAAAGATCCCCAAAAATGGGGGACTAAAACTGAAAATTTGGAAATGAGCGGGATAGCGGACCGCTATCCCTAATCATAACGGTTCGCTATGTAGGGAGGAAGCAATGAACCAGGTGGTGACACATGTCCCATGACTCATCAGGACACGTGGTCCGATAGCGGACCGACATCAATATCATAACGGTCCGTTATGTAGCCCCGAAGGCAAAATAGCAGCTGGAGTCGGTAGCGGACCGACATCCCGTGGATAACGGTCCGCTATGGTTGCACTTTTGCCCTATAAATAGAATTCGATGGCCAGAGGTTTAAACACAACTCTCACACACCAAAACACACTAAAACAGACACACTTAGCATAGGGAACCATGCCCAAGTTCTGATACGCGTTTAGAAGTCCAATTTCTAACCTTACGCCTTTAAATTTCTGAAGATAGTGTTGAGGTAAGGTTCCAACAACTTGGTTACTAACCATTAAGATTTGATTATACTATTAAGCTTATTATAGATTACAATTAAGCAGTTAAGTATACGTCAAGGTGCTGTCCGAAGTATTCGACATATTATTGATACGATAAGCTGAGATACTGTCGATTTGAGTTCATCTAACTGGGAAATGTTTTATAAATGCTTTTGATTAGGAAATGTTAACAGTGTGTTAGATAAAAGCTTTCATGTGGTGGGGTGTATCATGATAGTAATTCCTGTGTCGACCAAGCCTTCAGTTTCAGGGCGGTCTATTGTTCAGTTTCGGCAGTACACGATTGTCCAGTTTGACAGTAGGTCAGATTGCCATCTGTTTCAGTTATAGGGAAGATGATGGAAATGCTTGTTATCTAGCTCGATACGGATTATTTCTAGATATGTTTTCAATTGATGATATTGTGAAACTTGGTTTCGAAACTAAATGATTTTGAAAGAGAACTCACCAACTTATGTTGACCCAGTTTTTTTCTAAATCTTTTAGACAGGTTAGTAGACGGCATTCCAGATAGACTTGCTGATTGAATACTCTGATAAATAGAGGCACGCTTGGAAGAACTATAAGTCTTGGAACATGGCTAAGTTTGTAATAGAGGTTTGGTTTATGATGTAGAAATAATTTAGTTATTAATGAAGAAGGTATTATGACTTAGCTTCCGCAATATATTTTTGGTATCAACATCACAGTAACTAGAAGGCAACCTACTGACCAGTATGTAGTTATCTGACAAACGGAATGTTCTGTCTGGGAAAGGACGGTGTATAAATCTCTCCTAGACGCGTCGTCCTTACCTGGGAACATCTCTGTTGGAGGTACTACTCTGGTTAGATAATTGTCCTGTGTTACGGGCATGACAAGTTAATGGTTTAGCTTCCATTGTATGTCTTGTACCATACGTCACGTCTAACCAGTTCCTGGGACCGGGGTGTGACATCATTCACGGTTCTCTCACTTGGATCTTCTCAAAGCTAACTAGTAAAGCTTTTTTACTTCTATCTTCGTCTCTTTCTTTACAAGTATTTGCATAATTCTGAAATATCTGACTCTTTATAGGAATCCCGAAGTGTGATTCCCAATCAGCTTTGTCTTAGGTTTAAACTTTGGTTTAAGATAACATACCTTATTTCTGATAAATAGTTTGAAAAAATATCAGTACAAACATACCATGACTTAGTTATCAAATATCTCGAGTCTACCGAAAATTGAAAAATTAATAAGCAATTTTAAGTAAATACCTTCATCGAGAATCAAGCTGGGTAGATATACATACCAGATAACGATATGGAGTCCAAACAGACTCAAAGTATGATAACTTTTAGTTGTCCCCTGTGTATAGCTGTCAAACAAATTGTTTGTTTAGTAATTGTACCTCAAGATTCTCAGGGGTGTCCCTAGGATCTTGAGTTATTAACTTGGGACATACCAACGTAGTGGGTTGTACCCGTAGTGACATGTAAATGTCAATAACCTTTGGTTAACATGTGAATGTTAAACTGCTTGGGTCATGCCCGACTGTATAACACGTCCGTGTTACTCCATTGATAGTATTCGTAAGGTCCTACATATAGCCAACAATGATGAAATTATCAGCCATTGTTACATAGACTGGTCGCACCAACTCGAACAATACTTGGATATCGTGCGCTCCTGGCGGGGTATAGAAACCCAATCTACTTAGAAAGGTGAAATCCGTTTAAACATTTGAAGAAATTTTGAATACCTTAGAATTAGGAGAGATGGCGAATCTCTATCTTGGTGATCCTTCCTACAAAACATGAAGCCTTGGTGAAGGTGGGTGCTAGACAGGCTAACACCCCTCCGACGATCAAGTCAGTACTTTGATAAAGAACAATAAATATAAAAATAAATATGGAAAGAAGACGTACCATTTTTAGTTAGAATATAATTTCTAACTTACATAAAGTAGGTTTTGAGATGGATGGCGTTCCTAGATCTTGGAAGAATATCTACTTCCATAGTAGCCAACTGATGTAAGGTCAAATGTCCTTTGTTTAAGTGTCGGTTTTATATAGTTTTAAGTGTTTTATCTTGTTTATAGAGTCGGTTTTATGTTGGTATTTTTGTTTGAGTCTGTTACAGGTTAAAGGTGCTAAATGAGCAGATAACAAAGTATAATCGAGAATGCACGATAGTACAGGGGTCAAAGTGTAAAAATACCAAAGTTTTCTAGAACATCAATTCTTCGCGGTACGCGAAGACTGGGAAGGAAATGTTCGCGGTACGCGAGGAAATGGAAAAGTGGCCCGATTCTTTTGTTCTTCGCGCCACGCGAAGAATGTGCCTTGGATCTTCGTGACACGCGAAGATCTGCCAAATCAGGAAAAAAGCCCTAATTATCATTAAACCCAATAGCAGCCCCCATTCCGACTTATCTATTCTTCCAGCCTATTTTAGAGAGACCAAGGGAGATTTCCAGAGCTAAGGTCAGTTCCAGATCAAAGATTGAAGCTATGCTCGTATGCCTGACAGGCATGTGTGGCTAAGCTGTGTGTGGCTTCCTCCCAACGGATGGTTCGTTTAGATTTCTTGCTTTATTCAGTTGTTTTTATGTATGGATCTTGTTAGCTTTTGAAAATAACTTGATAGATTGATGTATTGATTGAGTTAAACAGTTTATTTGAATGCCTTGAGTTTATTTGCTTTACAACTTGTGTTCGGTTGATGACAAAACCTTGTCGCCGGGTTGGGTGACTAAAGCGGGTAACTTGGTGTTCATAAATTGGGTATTTGAATTGTGCTAGCTGTGACACGTTAGTCATATAGGTTGTTGACAACAACTTATCTTCAATTACTATTTCAATTGATTTTCCAAAACTATGTCTATGTAGTGTCCATTGAATGACTGAGTATTGCATGAGTCTAGAACCTGAAGTTTGGGATGGAGTTACACCTTTGTTTGATCTGTGTGTTTCATTCTAGTTTATCAATTAGGCAATTTCACTAACCACTGTTTCCTCGTGGATACGATACTCTTCTTACCCTCACTAGTTAAGTGTTTAAGTATTGTTTTTGACCGACCAAACTACATCGATCACCAACCAATATGTACACTTGTCTGCTTCATTCGAAAAGCCTTGTGATTCTTTTCAACATTTGGGATCTCACCATCTTGCAAATATTTTGTGATGGGTAAAATCCAGGATCTTTGACTAGGTTCAAGATTCCAAATATATGCTTCTTCTTCAGTGTTTGATACTTCATTTATATATCTTAATTGTTGTGTAATATTGAAAATTTCGAATTCCCCAGATAATTGCTTAACTATTGTGAGATATATGGCTAACCTCTCACCCTAGACTGCATACGGCCCATTAAAAATGTTAGCAATTAATAGTGAATCTACATATATCTGGAGATACCTGATCTTGAGATCCCTGGCTAATTGTAACCCTGCTATCAGCGCCTCATATTCCACTTTGTTATTGGTTGCCTGGAACTCACAGCTTATAGATTGGGGCATTATGTTTCCTTGTGGCGATTTCAGTATGATTCCTAGACCTGTTCCTCTAACATTTGATGCACCATCAGTGAGTCCACTTATCCTTGGATTCTTCCAATTGTTGAACTTCAAGGTCTACTTCATGTTGAATGTCACTACTGAAATCAGCCACAAAGTCCGCAAGTGCTTGAGACTTTATTGTTGTTGTAGGTTCATATACTAGATCGTATGCACTGAGTTTGACCGACCACTTAGCCATTCTTCCTAACATCTCTGGTCTTATTTAGACACACTTAACCGAATATTTAGTCTTAACATGAATAGTATAAATTTCAAAGTAATGTCTAAGCTTAGTAGATGCCATTATTAAAACTAAAATTAGTTTTTTTCTAAATTAGAGTAACCGGTCTCTGCTGCTAGCAAGCTTTTACTTACATAGTATACGGTATGTTGTTGTCCTTCATGATCCTTGACTAAGACATCACTTACAGCATATTCGGATACCGCCAAGTACCTTCGATGTGGATTGGTAGCTTTATTTCACCAACTGTGCTTTGGATCTCCCCATTGAATCCTACCAAGATTGAGGATTTCGAGATGATTTCGGAATCAGGGATCCCCATACTCTTCAGGACTTCTAATTGTATGATGCTCACTGAGCTTCCTCTATTAACCAGGATCTGTCGGATGAAGTGATTGTCTACGTAAAGAGTGATTACCAAGTCGTCATGCTGAGGGTCTTGTACATTGTCTCTGTCCCCTTTTTCGAAAGAGATTACTTTGTTTTCGGTTAAGGTGGATGTTTTGGTAGGCCTATCCCTTTTCTCTGTCTTTGCTTCCTTAGCGTTTATCTTTGCATCAGGATTCTGACTCTTTTCTTTCTTTCTTTCTTTCTTCCCAAGAGTTCCTTTAGGTGGCCTTTGCTAAGAAGATAGCTTATTTCTTTTCTAAGGGCAATACGATCCTCAGTCATGTGCCTGACTTCTTTATGATAGGCACACCATTTAGGTTTGTCCTTCCATCCGGATACCTTGTCAATTTTCCTAAGCCATCTGACCTTGTCCCAAGATCCTGCATAGCATACATGAGTCCTGAAACATCAACAGAAAAACAATAGTCTATCAGTTTAGGATACTTTTCTTCTTCCTCATCGCCCTTTAGATCGTTGAATCTGTGATTGTCAGCTCTCGAGTAAGGCTTTGATCTATGAAGCTTGAAAGAAGACGATTCAGATTTTCTGTTGGGATAATCATAGTTGGAGGGTGCATCAATCCTTTTCTGGATCTTTTTGTCGTCTTCAACTCTTATGAACCTCAAAGCCCGATTCCTGACTTCGTCCAAGTTCCTGCAAGGATTCATTACGATGTCTACGTAGCAGGGGGTCCTTTAGCAATCCCATCTTGAAAGCTTGAACTGCCGTAGCAATGTCAAGGTTTGGTATATCCAAGGATTCCCGGCCAAACTTGCTTACATAATCCCTAAGGGACTCGTCAGTATTCTGGGTTACTCTTACAAGTCACTAGTTAGTCTTTCAAAGGTTCTGCTGCAAGAAAACTGGTTGTTAAATAAATTAATTAAATTAGCAAACGAAGTAATAGAACAGGGACGAACAATTAATAGTCATTTCAAGGCAGATCCTGTTAAGGTTGATCCGAAGCCTTTGCACAGACACGCTTCTTTCAGATCTAAAGGGATAGGATTGATCTCCATTCTATCTTTATATTGAGCGACATGCTCTCCGGGATCGGTAGTTCCATCATATAACTTCATGTTGGGAGTCTGGAAGCTTTTTGGGATCTCTGCATCGCATATCGGGGGAGCGAATCTGGAGATCCTGTGAATGGCTGAGGATGCTTCCGGTATTGGTTCTACCACACATGGTACGCTGGAGATCATATCCTTCAGCTTTTTCAACTCCTTAGCCATGACTAGACTGATCCCTGTATCATGCATAATTTCGTTAACATTTAAAAATTAATTGAAACTGTTACCAATGTGAGGATCCCGCGATGAGGATCCTGGGGTGATTGCAAGATTCTGGTTTGCGGTGATTCCAACAGCGGGAGTCGGGCCAACTTTAGTGGTTCCGGTCTGCATGGGGATGAAGTTTCCCTTATGCATTCCTGATGATCCCGAATAATTAAAGTTCAGGATCCTTGGTTGCAGCGGGGTTGTCACTTCCACTAGTTTCTTTCTATTCTTTGACTTTTTCAAGCTCTCTAAACAACATCAGGTTAGTCTTCCTCTGCTGCTCCATTTGTTGTTCCATCTCCGAGAATAGAATGAGGATATCATTGTTTGATACGATCGCAGGTCTACCAACACGTATTTCGGATCCTGAAAAACCCACAGAAGTAGTTTTTTTCAGCTGATTAACACTCTTTTGGAATGAAAGAAGAGGAATCGGGTTGTTCAACAGAGCTTGAAGATGAAGCAGAAACAGAAATATTTTTAGATTGGGACGACATTTTTTAAATCAGTTTTTAGAACTTTAGTAAAGATTTAAAAATGAAAAGCACCACTTGTCCCACGGTAGGCGCCAAATTGTTTTGACCAAAAATTATACAAGATAATCAAGGGATAAAATTTAGTTTGTGAGGTAGTGTGCTTGTAATTATTGTGATGAACAATGCGTATAAAGGAATAAACCGACACAAGTGTTTACGAGGAAAGCCCTTAATCCCTAAGGATTGTCGGCATAAAACCTCGGGAAGTGCCTGAAAGTCACTTGCCTCCTAGTATTTTATAGAATAACGAAAATGCTTACAAGTAAGTGCAATGAATGATCGAGATCTAGGTGTTATAGAGCTTATTTGCGAGTACTTGATAATGCTAAGTGTTTGTGTGTTTCCTATTCGATCAAGCTGCTGATATATATAAAGATTAACATAACTAACTATCCGAGAATCCCGGAATCGACCAAGTCTTCTAATATGACCGTTGGAGGCCACTCCACGCGTCTTCTACACGTTCTCCTTGATTCAAAGATGAACTTGACTTCGCACATTTTACCTGCGTATAAGTCACGATAAAAGAAAGATATAACGGTCATATATAAAGAATACCGAAACCTGTCAGGATACCGAAGTATGTTAAAGATCCAGGATCCTTAGCTATAATATAACCCCTAACTGTAGGTCCTCATGACTCATCTCAGATCGATCTTGTGACAAGACATCTCGTAAACACGGAGTGCGGAATCCTTCGTGTTAACGTTGTATATCAATTGACAATAGAAACAACAGGTAAATAAACTTTCTCTTTTATATCACCAAACAGAGTTTACAGAATACTTGATTGTTCAATCTGTCGTCTCTTTTTTAAACAGACTCTGTAAACTCTATATTTATAGACATACGTTCTGCAATAGGCGAACTTAACAAGTTCGCTTCAAAGATGCTTAGGCGAACTTAACAAGTTCGGCTCTAATAGACTAGGCAAACTTATAAAGTTCGCCTCTATCAGAACTTGTACAAATACTTAGACAAAAACTAAACAATTACATAAAAACATAAAGACAATAAGACCTAAACTATTACAAAGCTTTTGTCATACAATCTATGTCCTAACAGACTCCCCTTGACAATAGCTTGATCTTCTGTCTTCAGTCTTTATGACGAGCTCTTCTAGTTATCTGGTAATCTGCTTCCTGCATGCACTCCATATCTCTGACATATCTTCAACAGTCTTTTATACTATAATCCTTGTTCTCTCCATTCATCAGTGAACATAATCTCATTCTTTCTTAACGTCCTCTGATCTTTCTTTGAGAAGTTAATAAGATTCATTGCATCATAGAAACTAACAATGACCTTATTATCTTTATAATCAATCCTAGCTTCACCAGTCTTCACATCTACATACCACCATTTCATATTCCCAGAAAATCTTGTGGAATTTTCTTCAATGGTATCTTATGTATAGCACGTACTGGCTTGAACTTATACTTCCAAGTCACATTTTTAGTCTTTTGATCTATAAGCTTCACTCTTTTTCCCTTATGTGGTTTTAACCTTTCATACTTCCCCGATCCACCTTCTCTTTTTATCAAATTTGAAATCATCGGCTAATCCACACTTAGATCTATTAATCAATGGTTTTGTAGCTAGACCATTCATTTCACACCATGGAAAGGTATTGAAATACTTGATCCTAGGCTTTAAGTATTGAACACCATCAGATCTTTTAAGAGCAAACAACTTAGTGTCATCATCATAAAACTAACTTATGATATTTCCAATACACCTCTCTTTATTCACATATCTTTCTTTCTGAGCAGGTTGTATAGGTGACTTTGGTAGTACTTTCATCCAACTGTTAACTACTTCTCTCCACTGTTCTCTAGTCATTCCTGTATTTCTATACATCACAGGTTCTTCATTCAGCTTAGGAGACACAGTATGAGTAGTATCACCATCAGAATCTATCTTAGATTGAGCAGTATCATCAGGTGTAGTGATGTCTTCAACAGAGTCCATAAAATCTGTTACTCAATCATAAAAAAACTCAGGAATAACATCATCTTGGATGAAGTTATATGGAACATTCAGACCATCACTTCCTTCATATATAACCTTAGATTTACTCTTTTCTATTTCAATCTCTACAATCTCTCCTTCTTCAACTTCATTATCCAACACATCTTCTTCATCATCATCAAATAACTCGTCTATATCATCCAGACATTCTAATTTATCAGCTTCTTCTTCAAAATCTTGAAACAGTTCCAATAATAATATTTCTTCATTCACACCAGAATCATGCTTGGTTCCTTTAATAGTATGTGATGTCGACTCCCCCTGAGCTCTGGATATTGGATTCACGTGCGCGTATTGACGATCACCCTCAACATTACCACTAGGATCATTGTCATCATTATCTTTTCGTTGAATTGATTCAGCATGACACGTATCATGTATCCTTAACTCCCCCTGAGCGTCAAGACGCTCAACAAGTTTAGACACCAATAACTACATGTCAGCAATCTGTGTAGCTTGAGCTTGAAGGACCAACTTTCTCTGAGAATCAGTAGATACAAGAGTATCTACTTGAGTCTGTAAAGCTAGCACCTGTGATTCAAGGAATGTAAATCTTTCAGAATCAGACGGCTTTGAAGGACCAACTTCAGATGTGTGTGGAACATGTGGAGAAAGAACTGGAGATGTATGTTTAGAAGCAAGAGGTGTAATCAATAAGAAAGCAACAAAATTAGCATCCTCAACACCTTGAGATGAATGATTAGCAACAATAGAAGCAGACATAAGCTTCTGAGATTTAGGAACTGGAATAGCATCACTATCCGAGTCAGAACTTTCATCTATTAAAGTTCTCTTGCCAAGTACTGATCCAGAAGGAGGATTCCGAACAGACTTACGCCTCGGTTTTCTGGCTTTAGATTTAATACGTTTCCCCACATTAGCCAATGGTAACGTAGCCAACCTTGCATAATGATCTGAGCTAAAATCTCTAGATGAATCAGTATCAGTAGCTTTAGAATCAGGTAAGATAGTATCACCGGAACTCGTATCTACAACATTGCCTTCAGCTTCATGAATAGGTGAGTTCACAGCTTCATGATCAAAATCATCCATATTCATACCCAAATCTTGATCATTATCTTGAGCAATCTCTTCTTGAACGGGTTCATTAACAGGAATGTGAACCTGTTCTTGTGGAATAGGAACTTGTTGTTGTTGAGCAGGAACTTGTTGTTGTTGTTGAGCAGGAACTTGTTGTTGAATTGGAACTTGATTCTGGACTTGTCCTTGTACTAACTCATCAGGATGAAACCATTCTTCAACCTGGCGAGTCTCTTTGTTATAAACCCTCTTGGTAGTAGAATTAGCAACATACCCCAGAAAAATCCCATCAATTGCCTTAGCACTGAACTTGGTTGGGGCATCGCGAACTTTCAAAATGGTACATGGATTACCAAAAGGCAGTAAATATTCTAGATTCGGCTTACGATTATTAAGCAACTCATAGCATTTCTTGTTGTGTCACTTAACGGGCAAGAATCGATTCAAAACATGACACGCAGTATTCACAGCCTCAGCCCAAAAAGTTACTGGAAGCTTAGAATCAGCAAGCATCGTACGTGCAGTTTCAACTAAAGTCCTGTTATTTCATTCAACGACACCATTTTGTTGAGGTACATATGGCGCACTGAATTCATGATGAATTCCCTTTTGAAGACAGAATAACCCCATTTTGTTATTCTTAAAATCACTGCCATTGTCACTCCTAATTCTTCTGACTTTCTGTTTGAACAAATTCTCTAAACCCAGGATTAAGAATTGTACCAATTCTGTGGTTTCGGCTTTTGAAGCAAGGAACTTAACCCATGAAAATCTAGAGAAATCATCTGTTACTACCAGACAGTAAGATTTACCACCAATGCTCGTGATACTAATCGGTCCAAACAAATCCATATGCAGTAGCTCTAAAGGAGTTACAATAGAATTCTTTGTCTTAGATTTGTGGGACTTCTTGTGTTGTTTCCCCTTCTTGTAAGGAATACAGTCATCAGGAACTGAAAATTTCATTTTCGGAACAATAAAAACCAGATCATTCTACACAAGATAATTCATTTTCCGATAATTAATGTGAGCAAGTTTCCTGTGCCACAAAATAGAATCCGACTCAGATGCCTTGGAGAGTAGACAAGTAGGAATTGAATCCGTAGTAGTAGCAACACTCATGTCTAGGACATATGTGCCATTTCTCCTTGGAGCCTTCATTAGAATCCATTCGTCAGGAATCACAAAGCCCGGTTTCAAGATATAACACTCAGAATCATTGAAATGAAATGAAAATTTCTTGTCACACACTTGAGATATACTTAAAAGATTACACATTGTTCACTTTCTCAAATTTGACTTTTTTGTTCTTTAAATTACCCTGACCAGTTATGTACCCGCCTTTATTTCCAGCAAAAGCGACATAACCACCATCAATATTAATCACATCTTCCAACAAACGAATATTCCCTGTCATATGTCGAGAACAACCACTATCCACATACCACGTATTGTTGATAGTCATCCTTGGTTGTCCCTACATAAACAAAGAAAATTAGTTAGAAATTGGAACCCAAGCCATTGTGGTCTTGGGTCGTCCAGATGGATCAAAATAAACAACTTCAAGCAATTCACAATATACATTGTCATCAACCTTTGGAACATAAGATTTATGATTAGACCTTCTCAAAGAAGACATAGTTTGATTTATTGGAAAAACATTATTAGATTTATGATTATCAAAATCAGGTATTTCCAAAAATTTCTTTAGTTTTCTGTTACGTCTTCTTCGTTGTGGTCTAGAAAGTTTGACCTCAGGTTGAGACTCTTTTGGAATTCCATCATGTGAAATCTCAAACTTCTTTTGAAAAACAACGGGTTTAAAAATACGCTTATCATGTTGCTTAAATCCTGAAGATTTAGCAAATGATTGACAAGACATATTCTTTTCAACACTACACATAGGCTTTTCCCCATTATGTCTTTTCAGAATCGTCACCACTTGTTTTTGTGAGGGATCACTCTTTAATTTGCCTTGATTTCTGATATAAGGAGTTTTTCTTGAATTTGATGACCCGTCTGATGAACAAGCTTCAGAAGATTTTTCTAAACAGTTGACTAGCTTCTTTGGAACAAAAACTTGTTTAGTCACCGTTGATGAATTCTTCTTCTGATAACCAGCAGCAACAAAACCACTTGATTGTAGCATTTTGGAAAGTTTAGGTTGATCAACTTTCACCTCATCCGGTTCTGTTAAAATGCATCTATCACGGGTAACATTTTTCACTATCTTTGGTTCATCAATTTGCATTTCCTTAGGACTGCCTTCAACCTTATTATCATCAAAAACCTCATCCTCAGAATCAGAATCATAGATCATATCTTCACCAGTTCCTGGATTCACCTTCAACACTGTCTTTGGATCAATTTCCTCTTCATGAATAATTTATGGTTCAACCACATAATTTGCATTGAATGGTGGAGGAACAAATCCAATTCCAGCAACCCTCTTAGTAGGATCAGCATTAGCATTAAAGTAATCCATTACCACAGATGAATTTTCAAAGTTTTCTAGCTTTCTATATAATTTGTTCACTTCAGATTCTTTATCAGAAATTTCCTTGTCTTCTGAGCGACAATTTCATTTCGCTTCTCAATCTCAGCATAAGCCATATCCAGATGATATGCTTGTTCCTTATATTTCAATCCCAAAGAGTTCAAATCTCTTTTCAAAGACTCAATTCTATCTATACACAATTTATCATTATCTTTCAATTTTTGATTAACTGAATGCATCGATTTCATATCACAAATTAAATTTGTGTTATCATCCATTACTTTTTGCATTTTATTTTTATACTTATGCAATTTGAGCAATAAATGTGACAGACATAATCTTTTACCTTTGAAGGATCTGACATATCTACCATGAAGACTTTGCAATTGGAATATTTTCAGAATCAGCACCATCAGAAGAATTTTGAGTTAAAACAATATCATCTTCAGATACACCAGATGCAATATCAGTCTCACCATTTTGTACTTGATCACTTTCTTCATCAGCACTTGGCAAACTCTCACCATCACTTGAGCTATCATCATCAGTTGACTCTTCAGATTTTGTAGAATGAATCTCAACTACAAAATCTTGACTTACTGAACCAACCAAATCTTCAAGATGAATACCCCAGTCATAATTTTCATCATTCTGAGCAACCAAAGCAGATGATGCAGATGCATGATTAGAATTTCCAGATCCAGAGGAGCCATGTGACTGATTACGATTGTTCTTAAAGTTATTAGGCTTCTTCTGAGAATCAAATTCAACTTTCGTTTTCACACATTCTTTGGCAAAATGACCATACTCCTGACAATTATAGCAACGAACTTTGGTTTTATCAAATCCCATACGTGAACGACTGTTAGACCCAATATACTTTCTTCCAGTCTTCTTCAAAAAATCCTTTGCTTTTCGCATCAGCATAGTCATGTTCCATTGAATGTTCATCTCTTCCAGATTAACAGGATCAATCTGTCTGAAATCTTCTTCAATAACCTTTGTATCATGAATCTTTCCTTCAATAAATCTTTCATAAGAAGCCATAAAGGAAGAAAACATCGCTAAATAATCATCAGCGACTCTTTGATTCATATTATGTGTTCCAGATGATGAAGAAGTTGTATTTGCAGAGAAACCTGAATGACTTGAAACCCCAGAACAATGATCATGAGAAACATCTTGAGTATCACCAGAAAAGAACGCAACCCCTGCACCTGTTTTCCCAGAAGACTTAGCAAAATACATTGAAGGATCTTGAATATGCTCCATATTGGTTTCCTTCTTCTTCATATTCAAGTCATGTGATTGAATCTTGCCAAGAACCTCTTCAAGAGACATAGTTTTATACTTGACATTCTCTTTTATCAAAACCGTATACACATCAAATTTAGATGGCAATGCCTCCAAAAACTTATCATTTATCTCTTCAATCTCATAAACCACTGAAGCACTTAACAACTCACTCAGCAAATGATAGAATCTCGTTGCAAGATCATCTAAAGATTCATTTTGAAAGTGCTTGAATACTAAGAACTGCTTCTTCAGTAATTCTTTTCGGCTTTTCTTAACATCCAAACTACTTTCACACCGCTTTTGCAACGCCTCCCACAATTGTTGAGAAGTTCTGAATTGTTTAAAGTTGTGATAAATTTCTTTAGGAAGAGACATTGAAATACTACCCATTGCCTTCTTTTCTCTATCAAATAATAATTTTTCTTCTGTGATTAACGCATATACTGATTTATGAACATCATCCTTTCCCATCCAAGTATATGTCGGATGCGTATAACCTTCCAAGATTGGAATCCATAAACTTGTATCAGTAAAAGATACGAACTGATCAAACTGATCTTTCCAGTTAGAATAATCTACAAGACTTAACAATTTGGGTGGTTTCTGAGATGTACCAATCTCGTTGTTGTAATTTAACATATTAGTCACTTGCACCATATTTGCCATTTTCAAAAAAAATTTCCAAGTGTTGAACACAAACTCCCCTTAGGTGAAGATAATAAGTTCGCTTCAGCCAAACAAGCGAATTTGATATCAAGCGAACTTGATAAGTTCGCTTACCCAAGAAATCCAGTAAGTTCGCTGATTAAGTTCGCCTACTAAGTTCACTTAAACTGAGAGAAGCGAACTTCGCTTGCTAAGTTCGCCTGCAACAACTTTCAGTAAGTTCGCTTACAGCAGCTGAAACAAAATCAGCAAGAACTTTAACCCAAACACGAACAAACAACACCAAAAATCATCATTTCTCACAGATTAGAAGCTTTTGTCCTCAAATAATACGGGGATAATTATGCATGTAAAACATGTATAAATGATGACATACCATAACACCCTATGCTTAAACTTTACTTGTCCTCAAGAAAACTCGTGCGTGATTATACCCAAAGAATAAAACATTAATTTAATATTAATCTAAAGCTTTTGTCCCGGTTAAACACCTCTTGTAATAATAATAACTTGATGTTTGCACCTTTCGAATGTTTCTCCACCATAGGGTAGCAAGCCAAACATACTTGATGGAACTATGATTATGCACAAAATTACAGTCTCACAAATGTTTACCCCACACTCGGTTTTAATATATGGATAATGTATATCAAGAAAAACACTCAATGCTATTACTAATGCTTGCATAATCAGAGGCTTGTATAGAAATTAAATCTCCATCAAGTGACATAAAATATGTGCATAAATCAAGAGGGCTTTAATTAGGTTGAAATGATAGGCTTAGGGTTAGCTTAGGAAATATTTGGGAAGAGTGAACATGTGGTGCAATATAGAGAGAGAATGGAGATCAACCCCATTACCTTTGACCTGAAAGAGGCTTGTTTATGCAAGGGCTTCGGTTCTACCTTAACAAGATCAACCATAAAATAGCCACTTAATGTTCGTCCATACTCTATTACTTCATTTGCTCATTTAATTAATTTATTTAACAGTCAATTCTCTTACAGCAAAACTTTTGAAATATTGACAAGTGACCTATACAGGGTAATTCAAAATCCTGGGGAATCCCTTCGAGATTATGTCAGCAAGTTTGGCAAAGAATCCCTAGATATCCCGAATCTCGACGTGGCCACTGCAGTCCAGCCCTTCAAAATGGGATTAAGGAAGGATTCTTATTTTTTAGAGGACCTTGTCATGAATCCTTGCAGGAATCTTGACGAAGTCAGAAACAGGGCACTTACATTCATCAGACTCGAAGATGATAAGAAGATTCATCAAATGATGGATGCTCCAACTAGTTATAGTCAACCTAATCGGAAGACTGAAACTGCACCTTTCAAACCATATAGATCCGAGCCATATTCTAAACCTGATAATCATAGGATCAGCGCTGTGAAAGATGACGAGGAAGAACAAGAATTGTAACATCCATAATTTTTCCGAGTATTATTTCACTTCATTTTACAATAATTACATTTCTATTTTCAATCTTGTACTCGTTCAACACATTATTACACACTAATTCACTATCTTAAACATGTATCAATACATATAGATATTTATATATATAATATATGAACATATATTTTTATATAAAGGTATATATATATATATATATATATATATATATATATATATAATGACCAAATCAAAATAAAACTTATCAAGTTTTTTTATTTTATACATAAAAATGTATTTACTTATGGATAAATAAATAATTATATGTATTACTTCATTTATACACTTGATTATTTTATAAAAACAAATATATATATATATATAAACTATTCTTTTATAAAATAATTGTAACCAATTAGATTTTCATGAAAAACCCTATCCTTGAACCTTTTAGACCCTCTAACTTATTTGAACCCTCGAATTGAACCTTCTAACTTGATTTTGACCTAGGCACAAGATCTTGATCAGGTTTGACTTTTAAAAAGTCAAACAGAATCGATTTTGGTGGGATTCATCATCCAAAAACTTGTCAATTCGACCCATAAGGACCTGTCTGGATTATAGAATGATTCCCAATCATTTCCCAATCAATCTAACATACCAATTCGGCGATTTGAGCGGCCAAATTCGAATTTCAAATTCGTTTGACTGACCAGGGTCAAACCAAGACAAATCAAATACTCAATAACGAAATTGAATGCGGTTTAAGCCCGCAAATCACGCGCAAACGATCCCCTAATGCATTCGACCCTATTTCATGACTCAATTCGTTCAAATTCAAACCAATTACGCGTAATCGGATCCCGACAGTTTACACTTACCTTTTTAACTCGAATCGAGTGATTAAGACAAAACTAATCGAATTAATATACACACACACTGTCATACAACCCCATTCAAACTCTCAAGAACCAGAATCACATCCAATTCCGCGTCTGGAACCGAATCGAGCATCAAGAACCTCGAGACTGAATTCGTAGCCGTCTGCATTCGTGCCCAAGCAAAATCCGTAAGTGTTTGTATCATTCGATTTATTTTTGAACCCTTGTCAAGAGCCCCTTACCATTTCGTATTAACAAAACATATCGGGACCAATCTGTAATCTAGGGTTTGATTCACGTATTCTATATAAATAAACAAGAACCTTTAAACCCAGCGAAACCACCTCGTCTAGATGGTAAGCCACTGCACCACTAGACCCGGTGGCGCGGGTTCGAAACCCACTACCTAGATCCTTTTTAGGCGTAACGAGAACCAAACCCGGTCCCATCTCAGGAGTGTGTTAAATCAATTCAGAACCAGATCTCTTACAAGATCCGACCCTTAGCCCAGTGGTAATGCCCCACCGGACTCCCCAGTAGACCCGGGTTCGATTCCCTGTGGCCTGTTTGTTTTTTTTTTTAAAACCGTTTCTAAAACCCCAAAATTTATATAAAAATTATTTTTATAAACCATACAATATTTTTAACAGAATAAAACCAGATTCATTAATTTTCAATATAAATTCATTTTATTATGAATTTTTGGTTAAAATAGTATATTAAAGGTTTAAAACAAAAAAATTAATATTTAAATTAATTTCCAAATAAAAGCATTTGTTTTTATAAAGTTTATAAAATGTCAACTTTATTTAAAGCAATCAAGTACTTATTTTAAAAATAATAAATAGATAAATTTATTTATTATAATCCACACTAAAAAGTTAAATGTACATTTTTTTAAATTATACATCAATATTTATACACAACTTTATAAATAAATAAATAAAGAAAAATTATTTATTTAATTTATACCTTAAACATAATTTTCACACTATTTTTCTAACTAAATAAATAAATAAAAATTGTTTAAATTATTATATTATTTAAACCTAAATTCAATTATTTCAAAAACTATTTATTTCAATATTTCATTTTATACAACACGCCATTTGTGTCAAATGTTTATCCTTCGTTAGAGCCAAAGAGAAATTCCAAAGAAAATAAAGTTGAATTGAAGATTCCAAATGATCTTACTTCTGATGATGATTGCGTTAGTGACAAATCTGAAGAAAATCAAGAATGTGTGGATTATTTTGACGATAAGGGTGGCTTAGGGTTCAAGAAAGACAGTCCACTTAATGCTAATGCCATCCCATTCATTTCAAATAAATTTACTCCGCTCATGTTTGTTAAAGAGGGAGTAGAAACGTCAAAAGTTGTAGAACAGAAGTTTAAAGACAAGTCAGAATCTCGAAAGGGGCCTTATCAAAGACCATATCATGCTTTGAAGAAAAGTTTCAGCTGTGAAAAGCAGGGTCATTTATCAAGAGAATGTTGTATTAAGAAACACAAATCTTCTAAACAGAAGGTCGTTTTTCAACCTTAGAGAAAGTTTCAAGAGAAGGTTGTTAAAGTCTTTAATAGTTTGAAGACGTTTTGGACATACAATATGTCGAAACGGAAACAAGATTGGAAAGACAAAGTTAAACCCAAACAAGTTTGGAGAGTTAAAGATTCGAGTCTAAGATCCAACTTTGATGATGCAAAGTGTATGGGGGAGCTTGGCAGAATTCTTGTGTTTTGATATGCAATGGCCTAGGGGGAGTGTAGAAGCATGTTTTTGTAACTATAGATAAAATTCTATGTATCGGTGTACGTGGCTAGTACACAGGAGGGTGTTCCTGAGTACTTAGCCTGCACACCAGTTTGGTCCTGCGTACTTAGTAAGTACGCAAGGCTTTTGCCTTGCGTACTTAGTAAGTACGCAAGGCTTTTGCCTTGCGTACTTGTCAAGTACGCATGACCAAACCCTGCGTACTTAGACAAGTACGCAAGTAATGTTCCTTCCCCTATAAATAGAAGACTTGTCTTCATTTGTAGGTGGAACTTCTGGGAACTAGGTCTAGAGGTGTCCGGGAGGGATGAGCTCTCCCGCCCCCGGACCGTGAGCGTAGACGAGAGATGTGTACTTCTTCGGTATTTAATGTGAGATGACTTCGTTGTTATGGATTACGTATCGTTTTTGTGTTGATTCTCTTCTTTATGTTCGTGTTTCTCTATGTCTCGTTCTTCTTTGTTCCCACACATAACCCGTTCCTAGTTCTTCTTTGTTTCTCTCGTTCTTCTTTGTTTCTACAGGGAGATTGTTGGAACTATTTTTAGGCCATAGCATATAAAACAGTCTGAAGACGAAAGAATTCTTTGAAGTTAAAAGATTTCGACCGAAATCTTATAGTTTTTGTACGAAATACATTTTGACCGAAATGTATTTCGGACGAACTCATTCTTTGTTTTCGTAGTATAAATACTTGTTTAGTTTGACTTTTGTAAGTGGAACTTCATTTGATATATCAATACAATAGAGAGAGTTACACCTTTAACTATGTGTTTTTGATCCAATCTCATATCTTGATTATTCTAATCGATTCTCATTTCTACCAATCGATTGCTTGATTTGCTCGAATAAACGGCTTCCACAGTGTAAAAGTGTGTAAAGGGGCTATGTAATACTCACTTGAATCAAGGGTGTAGCTAGCACGCGAGACTAGGTTGCAAAATGATCCTTGTAACTCACCACGTTAACCTAGTATGTGATGTATATTGAATTAATAGTGTGAAAAATAATCTATGTCTAAGTCTAGGATTGAATTGGGTGTGTGTACAAAGAGTTGTGTTGTAGGTGATTGTGGTTTGTACTTATCTGGAATGTATGGTTGAGGCATATGTGAATAAAATCCATTTGTAGTAAATGGAGGAGAAACACTCTTGTATCCCGTCTCGCTATTCACTATCATTAACTTTAGCCTCAATGTTTTCACCGGTTCCTTTATATCCAAGCCAGTAGTTAATTTGTCATGTATTTGAGCTTCAATGATTCCACTAGCCACTTTCCCAGAAATGTTTATTTTATCAACTTTAATTGCTATATTTGCTAACTTTTCCATCTTCTCGATCATCAATTTCCTTTTCACCATCCACACACCCTGAATTTATATCTGCACTTATATACATATCATGAAAGTTAGAGTTACCCACATTCATCAACTCATTTGATTCATGCGGTTCATGAAATGGTACAAAGTTATCAGGATGCGGAACTTTGTTGTAACCCAACCCGTGTTTGATGTAAACAGTTCTTTGTTTACTTACACATTCATCAAAGACATTTTGTTGCATCTTCCACTTTGCAACAATCACCCTTTCTTTTATTAACTCAGTTTCAGATTTGACAAGTTTTTGTGAAAGATCTTTGATTAAAACGTCCTTTTTATCCAAATATTCTTTAAATGTTACATTATCTTTCAATAATGCTTTAATTTTCCTTGTAAAAGTTACTTCAATTTGTTTCAATTCTTTGTTTACTCTTTTTAGTTTATCATTTTCAGCAAGTAGAAACGTGTTTGCTGCATGATAATTCTTCATTCGTTCTACACACAATGAGGAACATATATCAAATTCATTATCAGAATTTACCTCACTCTCAAATGAATTTTCATCAGAATCAACAGCTTTGCCCTTTCCTTTAGAATCTGTTTTGAGCGCAAAATCACTAGCAATTTCAACTGGTTTCTTTGAATCTTCAATTTCAACCATCAAGGCTACATCTAGTTCATCCTCAGCATCCTCGATCTCATCTTCCCATTCACAATTGCTAAGCTGTTTGGACATGAGTGCAGTTGGAGCCTTCTTTGATTTGTCAGTCTCATCATTCATCTTTACTATCTTAACTCGGCTTCCCTCAACCTTCTTTTTCTTGTCCTTGGTACACTCACGAGCAAAGTGACCAAGTTGTTGATAGTTGTAGCACCGGAGTTTTGCTTTGTTAAAACCAACCTTTTTCCCAAACTGAAGCTTGTCCTTCCCAACCTTCTGCATATATTATTTAGCCCTTACAGCTATCATGGCCATCTGCCATTGCAAGTCCATATATTCCAAGTCATCAGGATTGATCTGAACAAGATCCTCTACATCATGCATGGCAGGTTGTAACTTTCCTGACACCAATGCATCATAACTACTCATGAAAGCTCCGAACAGAGAAATCTGATCTTCAGGGATTTGTCCAGATGAATTGACTTTCTCACTAGAAAAGTGTTTACAACAACCTTTGCTTTTCTCAGATTTTTTTCCACTACTTCCTTCACTGCTTCCAGAGAATAGTGCTGCATTTGTTGAACCTGAGTTATTTTGTTTATCCTGGTTGTTCAGTTCTCTCTTCTTTGCATCCAATTCGTAAGACTCGAGAAGACAGATAATATCATCAAGGGTTTTACTCTTTAGAACTGGAGTTGTGTTCTTGATTAGCATACAAGGTATACTCCAAAAATCTGGCAATGAGTCTAACAGCTTCTTCCCTAGATCATACTCTTCAAATTTCACTCCCATTTTTCTCAATCTGTTGATCATGGTTGTAAACCTGATCACCTGCTCACTGAGAGTCTCATTCTTCTTATAACTAAACATGTTATATTTCTTCAGTAGAAGATCGGTTCTGCTTTCCCGAAGAGCTGCATTTCCTTCAAATCTTAAGCACAAAGCATTCCACAAACCCTGAGCTGTTTCATGTTGCTCAAAATTCAAATACAACTCAGTCGGAAGTGCTAGAATAATAGAACCCAATGCTCTGTTATCCCTCTCGATTAACTTCTTATCTTCATCTGATTAAAGACCAGGATCAACAATCGGGACTAACCCATCAGCATTTGCTGTCTTGGGAATATGAGGACCTTTCACAATTGATTCCCAAAGTGTGTGTTTAGTAAACTTGAAGTACGCCTTCATCATTATTTTCCAATTTGAGTTCACACAAGTTCAGTCTTGCGCAGTTATAAGTACGCAGGTGATAAGTCTTGCGTATTTAGTAAGTACGCAAAAAACTGTACTTTTTGCCAGAAATGGTTAGTACGCAGGATACCTTTTCAGCAACTTTCACCAAACTTTTTCGGTCACCTGAAACTCGCCGGAGATGGTAAAAATTCGTCCGATGATCAATGCAAATGAGCCAAAGGGTCAGAAACTTGTTTCTAACCAACCTTTGATGCTCAAAACACTCAAATACACAACAAAAATCAGTTTTTGAGTGAATTTTGTTTCTAAAATAGTGCTCAAGAGCTACCCCTATTTTATCACAAAAATCAATAAAAATACCTCTTTTTGCTTGTAAAAACTCTCCAAACTCACTCACAACACTCGAAATCAGGAGCAAGTGCTCTGATACCACTTATAGGTCCCTCGGGTGTGGCGGATCGTCACATGCAAGTGGGTCTACTAGTCGGACCGGGTGCGGAATGCCCGTGACTAGGCGGAGAGTCTAACTAAACAAAGTAAACCGACAAGAGAAAACACTTTAAACTTTCTTTGTATTATAAACACTTGAAGGTTACAGAGAAAAGCACTGAAATTACAATCTGCGTATTTGAACTAAAGCCTGTGAACTTAACTTCTGTCAACCTATCCTACATATACCTGACCTGATGCCTGCGTACTTAGCAAGTGCACAGGGCAAAATGCTCTTGCGTACTTAACAAGTACGCAAAGGTATTCTTGCGTACTTGCTAAGTACGCAGGAGCTTTCTCCTGTCACATGTAAGTGCGCAAAACACTTAGAAAGAAATGCAACATTCAATATGTAAAAGTAAATACAACTCGATAAACTAATACATAAAGACTCTTACATACAAAGACAATTATAGACATGAAAATACAAACTAAGACTCTATCCAGAGTGTTGTCACAGGAAAGTGCTTCAACATAAAGAAATACCAGTCCATTTCACTGCAAAGGAGTGCTTGTTCTTAAAGCCTGGACTGGTTATTCAAGAATAAATGATTCTGATGTGTGTTCCAAGGAAGTTCAACACATATGTGGTTGACATGAATGATCATACTACACCAGTAAATGTCTCATGCTTGGTATCAAAAGCGACTGGTTCAGAATCTTATTTGTGGCATCGAAGAATGAGTCATGTGAATTTAAAGAACATGAATAACTTGGTGCATAAAGATTTGGTGCGAGGATTGCCAAAGAAAGAGTTCATAATTGAAGAAAATTGCATGTCGTGTGCAAAGGGAAAACAACACAAAAGTCCCATCCAAGAAAAACCATAACAACTTTTACTAGACCTTTATTTCTCATACATATGGATTTGTTCGGTCCAGTTCGAGTTAAAAGCATTGCGAAAAAGTCATATTGTCTTGTTATCACAGATGACTTTTCAAGATCTTCATGGGTGTTTTTCCTTGCAACAAAGGATGAGACACCTGAAACAATTATTGATTTTGTCAAAAGAATAGAAAACATCTGTGATAGCAAAGTTTCAATCATACGCAGTGACAATGGAACAAAATTTAAAAATAAACTGATAAATTCATTTTGTGTAGAAAAAGGAATAACACATCAATATAGTGCTGCAAGAACACAACAACAGAATGGAGTGGCTGAAAGGAAGAACGGAACTTTTATAGAAGCTGCTCGAACAATGCTTGTCAATTCCAAGTTGCCTATTATTTTCTGGGCTGAAGCAGTAAACACGACATGTTATGTTCTAAACAGAGTTCTTATAGCGAAGCAACTTACAAAAACTTCCTATGAACTATTTTATAAACAAAAGCCGTACATCAAGTTCTTCAGAGCATTTGGTTGTTCTTGTACACTGTTAAATACACAAGATTCATTGCCAAAATTCGTAGTTGTTGGTGATGAATGTTATTTCTTGGGTTATTCTTCATATCAGAAAGCTTATAGAGTGTACAACAAGAGAACCAAAATTGTTCAAAAATCTTACTATGTGGAGTGGCAAGAATTAAATACTCTTCCAGATCAAAATGGACCTGACTGGTTCTTTGATGCTGAAGTAATCTTCAAGACCTTTGATCAGCAACTTCAAAAGGATTCTAATGAAGCAAGTACTTCGAGTATTGTAACTGAACCTTCTACAAACAATGATCTATCTGTTGGAAAGTTTTTGGTTGGACCACAGAATGTGATGATTCAAAATGAGATGTCTAAGAATGTTACTACATCAACTCAAACACAAGAAGATCTTGTTGATAACGCTGTCACAAATGTTGATTCTGAAGTACAAGAAGTTCCAAGTACTAATGATGAACCATCAGTTAATGAAGTTCAGTTGGATCCTGTAAATGATCAGACTAAGGATGTAATTCAAACAAGTTCTTCAAGTGTTGAAGATTCAAATGATCAATTACCAGAGTTGAATGATTCAAATATACCAGAGTCTGTGGAAGTGGAACCTATTCCAAATCAACGAATTCATTCTGCTCATCCAGTTGAAAATATTATTGGATCTCTTGAGGATGGAGTTAAGACAAGAAGTCAAACTGGAAATATTAATGTATGTTTGTACTCCTGTTTCTTATCTCAAGAGAAACCAAAGAATGTTACTGTTTCTTTACAAGATCCAAGTTGGATTGAAGCTATGCAAAAAGAACCCCTTCAGTTTAAGAAAATAAACGTGTGGCATATTGTGGACTTACCTGAGGGAAAATATCCAATTGGAACGAAGTGGGTCTTCAGAAACAAAAAAGGATTATCGTGGGATTGTAGTTCGTAACAAAGCACGTCTGGTTGTACAAGGTTTTTATCAAGGGGAAGGACTGGATTATGATGTTGTCTTTGCTCCCGTTGCACGAATTGAAGCCATACGTATCTTTTTGGCTTATGCATCGTACAAGAAGTTTACTGTATATCAAATGGATGTAAAACAACTTTTCTGTATGGGATGGTAAAGGAAGAGGTTTACGTGAATCAACCATCGGGTTTTGAAGATCCAGCTATCCATTTCAAGTGTATAAGCTTGATAAAGCACTGTACAAGTTACGTTAAGCGCCTCGTGCGTGGTATGAAACCTTGTCAACACATCTTACATCGAATGGCTTCGTTCTTGGAACAATGGACAAGACCTTATTCCTGAAGAAATATGATGCTGATTTGTTAATTGTACAAGTTTATGTCGATGGTATTATCTATGGGTCAACAAATGTAACTCTTTATAAAGATTTTGAACAAGTTATGAAATTAATATTCAAAGTGAGCTTGATGGAAAAAATGTAGTTCTTTCTGGGGTTACAAGTTGAACAGTCTGAATCTGGGATTCTTATCCATCAGGCTAAATATGTGAAAGATATTCTCACAAAATTCAAGATGAATGATTGTAAATCAGCTTAAACGCCAATTGCTCCCCATAAACCTCTCACTGAGGATTTGTCTGGAGTTGAAGTTAATCAAAAGATGTATCAGTCAATGATTGTATCGTTGATGTATTTGACTGCAAGTCGACTGTATATCATGTTTGTTATTTGCTCCTGTGCCAGATATCAGGCAGCTCCAAAAGAATCTCATGAATCGGCTGTTAAACGAATATTCCGATATTTTAAGGGTTGAGTAAATTTAGGTTTATGGTACCCTTCTGATTCTGAATTTAATATCTTTGCTTACACTGACAGCGATTATGGAGGTTGTAATTTGGACAGAAAGTCAACTTCAGGTGGATGTCAATTTTTGGAGGAAAGACTGGTGTCTTGGCAGTGTAAGAAACAAACGAACGTATCCACATCAACGGCTGAAGCTGAGTATACTATTGCCTCGAGCTGTTGTTCACAAGTTATCTGAATTCAACATCAAATGCTAGATTTTGGAGTGAATTTCGTGAAAACTCCGATTTATTGTGACAACGAGGCAGTGCTTGGAATAGTAAAAAATCCTATTCAACATTCCAAAACAAAGCACATTGCGATCAGGTTACATTTCATTCGTGACTGTTTTGAGAATGGGCTGATTAAGGTGTTCCATGTCGATACCCTAGAGCAAAAAGTCGATATTTTTACAAAAGCCTTTTCAACTGATCGGTTTAACTCTTTGGTTGAGATGTTGGGGATGATTTTAAAAAAAAAAAACTATAAAAAGTCATAAATAAACAAAAAAATGTCCATTTTTGAACTGGAAGACCTCAAAAATCTGTTCCTCAAAAAGATTTTCTTTTAAGTGTTAAAATTGTGTTGTGTATGCTTTATATGGGTGTTAGTTTACTACATGTTTGTGTCAAATATGGTTGTTCCCATAAGTGATATAAAGTGTAAATAAAGTTACATCACAAGTTTAGGGGGTGAATAAAAGAAAAAGAAATAAAAATTAAAAAAAAATTGTATTTGGTTTGTGTGAAAACCTGAAAAATAATAATAAGTGTGTCTGATTGACATATAAATAGAAAATGATAGTACAAGTGTGTGCTGAGCTTATGCATGAATTGGATATGATGGTGACATCGGTTACAATTCTTGATATGCTGGTAGGCTCTGCATATGTAAATTAGGCGATATTTGTGTGATTAATTAAATTGCAATCTTAGTGTTATCCTCATCGAATATCAGTACTTTCATTCTTCAAATGCTATGTGAATCCATTCATACCATGAGACCAGGATCTTGATGGGTTTTTAGCACAATTCATTTACTCTATTGACTATACCCGTCAAATATACGATTTAGAGTTAAACATCTTTATACAACTGATGGTTCTGGTGAAAATCTCGGATGGAAACCAGAAAGTCAGTCTGTTTCGCCCTTTGAATCATTCATGATTTCAATTGACATATCCAATACTCTATGGATATCCGCATACCTGTATCAAATCTGATTCCAAAAATTCATCACTTTATGTTATATCTCATATGAATCAAATTGATTCAGTGTTCGTTCCATCAGAAACCAAGATATAAGAATCAAAAAGATTCTCATCAAATCCATTTGGATTATTTTCCTATGCTAAAAACGCTACCCTCATTCTGGTGATTGGATTATGTTTTGGTGAAACTTTGTGTTGCGTATTAGCTTAATCCATCTCGATGTTTGGATACACTTTGTATTGATAAATCTTACCTTAAATGTCACACAGTGTGTGCTGAAATATGATGTTTGAGTTTAAGCTAAAAATTATACTGGCATTCATGATTGAACTGTTTAGATCCTGGTTTGATATGCAGTGTAGTTAAGACAGTATATATTTATGATCCTATGTCAGTTCAGTTCACCAAAAGAAAAAAAAATAAAAAATAAAATAAATTGTTGAAGTAAGTTGAGGAAAAGTCAACAGGAAAATAGTGAAAATAAATGTGTAACTATGTGTTTTAAATAAGTGATTAAATGTTTTCTGTGTTTGAAAAATTAGTGTGTGTGCATTCTTACATGGTGATGAGTGTAATTGTGAAAATTATTAAATATTAGAACTTGTCTTAATGATGTCAAAATGGACTTATATATAAAAAAAAGAAAAAAAAATCAGAAACAAAATAAAGTTGGTTTGTAATGATTTGAAAATTTTCAAAATTAAACAAGTTTGAAGTTTTCAGTCGAAATCCCTTGATCGAAACAAAATCATCTGAAAAAGTATTCGATCGAAAAGTCAAGATAAAAGTTTATAAATACAAGAATTTTCGATTGAAAACCTTTTCGCACTTGGTTTCTTTCTTTCAACCGAGCCGTTCAAACGAGTTTTTACAAGTTTGAAGAATTCGTGCGAAAAAGGGTTGGATTGTGACGTCATCGTGATTCTCAGTAGTTTTCGATTATCCAGGTATGTTCTCGTGACTCATAGAGGTCGATAGGTTAGATCCAAAGCCTTAGTTTAATGTTGAATATTTGAATATTTAAGTGGATCGAAAACTTAGTTGAATGGACCGAAAAGTCTCTTGAATGGTCCGAAAAGTGTTTCAGATGGAAATAAAGAGTCGTCTGATTCATCCAAAATGAGTTTTCGACTGAAAAGTGTTTTCGATCGAAAAGTCCATGCTTGAAACGTTTTGAAAAAAAAAATCAAAGTTTTCGATCGAAAAAAAAACCAGGGGTTGGTTGTTGGTAGTATTAATGCAGGTTTTCGATCAAAATGTTGTAAGTTGATAAAATTCTAAGTTTTTGATCAAAAACATAACTCAGAGTTTTCAATTAAAAAAGGTGATATGTTGATTAGGGTTTTCGATCGAACAGTTCCAAAATGTTTGTTTTTAAGTCTTTGATCATGTGTAAGAGTTTTCAATCGAAATGTTGGAATGTTGATAGAGTTTTAGATCGAAAAGTTCAAAGTTGTGAGGATTTCAACTTCTCTGACAAAAAAGGGGTTTTAAAGGTTTTCGATCGAAAAAGCTGTACATAAGGGAGTTTTCGATCGAAATGTCAAAAGTTAAGAATTTTTTTTCAGAAATTTTCCAACTTGTTTTTTTTCCAGATATGAATAGGTTAAAGTTTGAACCTAAGCACAACATCTGTGCCTGTTTAACTACAAACACATAGAAGGCACGTGGTTATGAGGAGATTGTGCGGTTCCTAACAAATTCAAGAATTCATATTACAATATCTACACAAGTGCGTGTGTTTGAAAAACACTTTAGGGAATTTTTGGACAACGTGGAATACAAACAAGTTAATAAAGAGATCTGGATTGAAAGCACAGTTGGAGGAAACAAGATTAAGGTTACTGAACAAGTGATTAGAGAAGTGTTAAACTTCAGAGATGCAGCTGATTTTCCTTACAAGATCAATCATATTGCAGTTTCAGGAATTATAATGACCATGGGATATGAAGGAACATTTTTTATGAAGACAAGTCACTAAAACAATGTTTGGAAATCAATGGAGGTACCTTGTCTATGTTCTAATACATTGCATGAGTCCTAGAACGTCTGCTTTCGATCAAATTGGTGAAGTATTCAGCAAGGCGTTGGTTTGTCTCGCAACTCATAGAAGATTTAACTTTTCAAGAATGATCTTTGAAGCAATGATAAGAAATTTTATGGGACCAAGACAGAATTACAAGTTTTTTATGTGTCCAATATTTGTACAAATGATCATCAATACATTGCTGCCAAGTTTGGAAAATGATGGAGTTGAACTACCATTAGATACAATGCAAGAAGTAATTTTTAGCAGTATGAATAATGTGAGAAAGACAAGCAATTTTAGTGGCACTGTGATACCACTACTTCCAGATATGCTTGAAGAGAATCCTGATCCAAATTTTAACCTTGAAGATGAGATAGGTGATTTAATGGCTAAAGATATAGAAGATGGAGTTGATAGTGATAATGATGAAAATGATCAAGTTAATAATGATAATCAGGGAAATGATGACGATCAAGATCATGATGGTGGTCAAAGAAATGTGATACCAGAAATTCAGCAAGAAGTTCAAGTTCAAGTTGAAGAACCAAGGGTTGATACACATATGGGTGAGTATGAAGCATATGACTTGATTGTTGAAGAGAATAGAATTGCTGAGGTGAATGAAGAGGTTACAGAACCATTGTTGAGTCACACAGAAGAGTTTATAGCTGAAACTGAAGATGTTTTAAGTGTGAATACTGAAGTGTTGGAAGTTCATGATGAACAGTTAATAGCAACAGCTACAACCCTATCAAAGAAGAGGAAAGAGCCTGAAAAGTCAAAAACTGTACCTTCTAGGCCTCCTCCGTCTAAAGGTATTGTGTTTACAGATCCAGAAAAGAAAAAGTCTAAGAAATCAAAGAATTATGGTTTAGTTGATGAAGAGTTTTTGAATTATGCTACAAGAGAAACTGCAAATGTAGTGAGCCAGCTGAAAACTCAAATCTCCAATCTATAAAGCAGAGAAGCTGCTAACACTAGAGAGATCAGAGAGTTGAAAACTGAAAGCAATAAACATAAGGGTTTAATTGCACAACAACAACAACAAATTGATCAACTTCATAGGATTGTTCAAGATTTGATAGCTCAAATTGGTGCTCCAATCGTCACTAATCAAGAAGAAAATATTGAAGATGTACATAGTCTGGCAGCCACTGAACCAATTCCTTCTACAAGTGAACAAGTTCAAACTCCAGTCTTTGAAACAAATATGTATGAAGATAACACTTTATTTGATGTCGATATGCTTCTTAATGACGAAGGTGAAGGTTTGGAAAGAACTGATGAAAATCAAGAAGAAACAGAGAAGGAAGAAGAAGTGGTGATTACTGGTGAAAGGAGGGATTATAATGATTCTTCAGATGATGATGATAATAGTGGTGGTGCTGGAGGTGTTGGTGGAAATGACAGAACAACTGAAGATACTAAACAAGATAATCAGACCAACACTGAATATAAGAAATATGAATATGAGCAACAACAAACCTATGTAGAAGAAGATGGCTCAGTAATTGGGAAGATGGATAAACTGGTTGATGAACGAGAACCATTTACAATTCCTGAAGATGTTGAACCATAAGTTGAAAAGTCAAAAGCTACAAAGATAGACAAGAGCTCTTGGTGGACAGTTTCTGAAAAGCCATCCATTGTTGAAAGGCTTACACAAACAATCAAGAGTCCAGAACAAGTATTAGCTGGAGAAAATCTAGCTTGGATGTATGATGATACTAAGAAGATGTATGTGGTTAAAAGAGGAAAAGGAAATATCTAATAGTTTAATTGGAGCTCAAAATTGAAATCTTTGCCATATTGGGATATTAGAGAGCTGAGTCACTTGAATATGATCAATCCTTCAAACAATACGTTTGCTGCTAATTTTGAAGAATACTTGAAGAAAGAATGTAGTTAAGACAAGTTTGAGAATTTCAAGCCACAGGTACCTGAATGCCGAAAGTTGAAAAGAAAAGACAAGAATGATAAAAGAAGATTCAGGTATATAGTGAAGCCAGCAGATACAGTTTCTACTGTATACATTCCAGCAAGAAAAGAGACGTTCATCAAAAGCTTTAAAAAGTGGATGTATGACAGTAAAACACATGAAGCTGTGATCGTGCAGGATCAGTCACTAGAAGTCAGAGTCTTTGATCCAGTTGATTTATTTAGTTTTTCTGATGACGATCTGAAGAAATTGTACAAGAATCCTATCAGGTGTGATATGAGCACAAAGATTAAAGCTGAGGCAAAGTTGTATATGAGAGTCGTGGCTTGATGTTTGTCAAGAATACATGAAGCTGAAGTGATCAAGAAGAGACTTGCTGCTCTGGATGCTAGGAAGCTGATTGTTAAAGCCAAAACCAAGCCTGCAAAAGACATGTGAAGAATTGATGTTCTGTGGACTATGGGGAGATTGTTGGAACCTAGTAGTCCATAGAAATCAATTAGGTTTAGATTTTATAACGTTAGACTTTTCGGCCGAAAACTTTAAGTTTTCGATCGAAACTCTTTAGTATAAATAGTTTTGTCTTTTGTATTTCAAGTAACTATTCTCATTTGTATTGTTTTGATTCAAAATCTATCAAAGAGAATTTTTGTTTCTCTTTCAACAATCAATAGTTGAACTTCATAATTCTTTCTCTTTAAGTGAAGCTTCACATGAAAATTTTCTTTGACACATTCATCAATCTTTCTTTTATACTCTTTCTCACGACCTTGTAGAATCTTGTTTGTATTATGTGCATGTTTCAATGCATCCATTAGAAGTTGATTTCGATTCTTGTAATCAGCAATTTTCTCAAAACACTCTACATAGCACATATTTTCGTTGAGAAGTTCAGAATAAGCTGTAAGTTTCTGTGACTCTTTCACGGCTTCAGCAACCAAATCTGATTCTATACATTTACAATTTCCTTGAAAATCATAACCGTATCCTCCTTTGATCACTATTCTATTCTGATCATCTTTAAGTGCATACAACTGTAGCTTTGCACACAAATCCTCTAATGAGTTAAACTGTAATCCTTTATTTATGATATTAAGTTTATAAATCTCCCATTCCTGTGGTTGAGCATTGAGAAATTTATCCATGACTTCTAATTTTTCATATTCAAGATCAACCTCCTTTAGATCATTGATCTATTTCACATATCTGTGATACTGTTCACTAATATATTTTTTCAGCTTTCAATAAACAGTCTATTGATTGACACTTTTTGGGGTGGAACATGAACACTATACATACAATGATTTACATTTACACAAACTACACAAATATAAATCCACTTTACATTCATGTGTGCAAATTTGAGCTTTATGTTTGGGCACTAGGTGTGTTAACTGTTTTGTGTGCAATTACATGTACAATCATTAACTAATCAAGCCGACGGTTAACAATGATAGATCTATTGAGTCTGACAAACCCACCCGGTTAGGGTGATTGTTACCGACAACACACTTTGTTTTTGCATGTACTAGTTACAAAGGTTTGATTGTACTATTTGGTTACACAATAGTAACTCTCCATAAATGCCTTATTTATCATGATTTGTAAGGATTTGTTTACTCACATCTATATACTATCTACGTACAAACCTATGTATGCTCACCAACTTTTTAGTTGACTTTATTTTATTCATGTTTAAGGTGCTGATGTGTGAGTTTGATCAAAGCATGCTACATTTAAGTTTGGACTTAGATAATTTTAAACAATGAACACTATGTATTTCATTTTATGTACTTGTTGAATTTGGTTTGTCTTAGTTTTGTTTGAAATGAAATTTGATGATTAATATATTGCCATATAGTCAACCTTGTGCTCATGAACAGTCTACATGTCCGGCCCCGACGTATTCCACCGTCGGTTGGGGTGTAACAAGAATATCCTAAGTTATCTGAATGTTGTTTTTCACTTTAAACAACTGGTTTGTTATATGCCATTCAAGATCTTGGAGATAAAGCTAGATGGCCCCGTAAATTCAAAAAGAATATTGGGGGCAAAGATAAATCCAAATGGTGTGCCTTCCATGAGGATTTCGGGCATATCACTGAAGATTGCATTCCCCTACGCAAAGAGATAAGCTACCTCTTGAGCAAGGGATACCTTAAATAGTTCCTAGGAAAAGGAAAGAAGCAAACCAGGGACCATGACAAGATCCCACAAAGACCCAAGTCTCCGCCACCCGACACTAAGGTAATAGGTTTTCTTTCTGGTGGTTCTGGTATTTGTGGTACTTCTTACTCTGCAGCTACGAGAAATGCCAAAGAAGCCAAAACAGAGAAAGGTGATAGACCTTCACGACCTCTAGCTTGACAGAAGAAAAAATAATTTCCTTCAACGCAGATGACAGGGACAACGTGCAAGATCCTCATCATGATGGCCTAGTGATCACTCAATATATTGCAAATCATTTCTTTCGAAGGATACTGATCGACGGAGGAAGTTCGGTTAACATCATCCAGCATGACGTCTTGAAAAGAATGGGGATCCCAGATTTCGAAATCATCTCCAAATCTACGGTATTAGTTGGATTCAGCGGGGAGGTCAAAAACACAGTCGGAGAGATAGAGCTTCCGATATATATTGAAGGGATAAACACTATACAAAAATTTTTGTAATAGATTCTTTGTCTTGTTACAATATTATTCTAGGGATACCCTTGATACACGACATGAAAGCGGTACATTCAACATATCACCAATGTGTCAAGATGCTAACTCCTTGGGGAGTGGTAAAAATGAACAGCGATCAACAAGATGCAAAGATTGCTATACTTCTTCAATGAAAGCTTTGGCAAAGACTAGGCAAGCATGTCAATTAAAGAAACAAGCCATAGACTTCCTGGAAGATAAGGAGTAGGACGTTAAAGAATTATCCTTAAATCCAGAGGATCCCAACGTCAAGGTACTTATTGGAACCAGTACCCCCAAAGATATTGAGCAAAGCCTCATAAGATTACTAAAGAGCAAGATTTCAACTTTTGCTTAGAAGCATGAAGATATGATAGGTACTTCTAAAGAAGTTATTACACGTAAATTGGGACTTGATAACAGTTTCAGGCCTATTCACCAAAAAAGAAGAAAGTTCGCTCTAGAAAGAAATGCAGTCATCCAAGAAGAGGTCGAAAGGCTGTTGAAAGCAGGAATGATAAGGGATGTAAAATTCCCAAGGTGGCTGGCTAATGTGGTGGTGGTCCGAAAAAATAATGGAAAACGGAGAGTTTGCGTAGATTTCACGGACTTAAACAAAGCATGTTCGAAGGATCCATTTCCTCTACCACACATAGACTCAATGGTTGATGCAACAGTAGGCCACGAGATGCTAACCTTCATGGATGCTTCATCAGGATTCCAACAGATCTAGATGGAACCCTCAGATCAGGAAGATATTGCCTCTATGACTCCAACATGTGTCTATTGTTATATTGCTATGCCCTTTGGTCTAAAAAATGCAGGTGCTACATATCAAAGGGTGATGAACATGATGTTTAAAGATAAACTTGGGGACACCATGGAAGTCTATATTGATGACATGGTGGTGAAATGAAAGAAAGCTGAAGATCATCCTAGGGATCTTAAAGAGGCACTGTATATCCTGGATCATTATAACATGAAGCTTAACCCTTCCAAATGCCACTTTGCAGTGGGGGCAGGAAACGTTTTAGGATATATGGTGACTAAAAGAGGGATAGAGGCCAGCCATGAACAGATCAAGGCAATAATAAACCTGAAGTCCCCAACCAATACCAAGGATGTCTAAAGGCTAACTGGTAGAGTAGCAGCGCTCAACTGATTTATCTCAAGATCCTCCGAGAGATGTAAAGAATTTTATGACATCCTAAAGAAAAATAAACGATTCGAATGGGAAGAAAAAAATGAACAAGCACTCCAATCATTAAAAGAGTATTTTTTTCACAGCTCCTCTACTAATGATGCCTGAAGACGGCGAGCCATTATCCTTATACTTAGCGGTATCTGGACACCCTGTAAGTGTTGTCCTAGTCAAAGATCATGAAGGTCAGCAACATCCAGTATACTATGTAAGTAAAAGTGTACTTTCGGCAGAGACCTGGTATTCTCATTTAGAAAAATTGATATTAGCCATAATAATGGCATCTACAAAACTTAGACATTATTTTGAAACTCATGCTATACATGTTAGGACCAACTATCATAGTAAGTATGTTTTGAGAAAACCAGAAATGTCAAGAAGAATGGCCAAGTGGTCAGTCAAGCTCAGCGCCTATGATCTCATATACGAACCTAGAACATCAATAAAGTCTCAGGCACTTGCAGACTTTGTGGCTGATTTCATTATTGATATCCAACATGAAGCAGATCTGGAAGTCCAACAACTAGAGGAATCCAAGGAGAAGTGGATTGTATTCACTGGTGGTGCATCAAATGTAAGAGGAACAGGTCTAGGAATCATTCCAAAATCGCCACAAAGGGACATATTACCACAGTCAATAAGTTATGAGTTCCAGGCAACCAACAACGAGGCAGAGTATGAGGCGATGATAGGAGGATTACAACTTGCTTGCGATATGAAAATCAGGTATCTTCAGGTATATGTAGATTCAATATTGATCACTAACCATTTCAGTGGCTCATATGTAGTTAAGGTTGAGAGGTTAATCAAATACCTCAAAATAGTTAAACAATTATCTGTGAAGTTTGAAATATTTAGTATAATACAGGTACCAAGAGAGGACAACGCTGAAGCTGATGCCTTAGCAGATCTCACTTCGGCTCTCAAGATACCGAAAGGAACCACGATACCGATCATACATATCCTGAGTCCAGCAATTGAAAAGAAAAAAAAGTATCCAATACAAAAGCGGATATTTAGGATCCCGAACCAAGCCAAGGATCCTGGATCACACCTATTAAAAAAGATTTGCAAGACGGTGAAGTTCTAAATGACGAAAATAATCACATGGCTTTTCGTATGAGAATATCTCATTTTATAATATTACATGGTGTTTTGTACAGAAAATCTATTGCAGGTCCTTATTTGAAATGTTTAAAAGATCCTGAAGCACTTGAAGTCCTTAAAGATATACACGAAGGCGATTGCGGAAATCACACTGGGGGCATAACATTGTTCTCGAAGATCTTGAGGACAGGATATTTTTGGCCAACCACGAGAAAAGACACAATGGATTATTCCCAAAAATGTGACCATGACAAAGACATAGCAACATACTTCACCAACCATCAGAACCCTTAAATCCAGTTATTTCTTCTTGGCCATTCCTGAAGTGTGGAATGGATATAGTTGGCAAGCTTCTAAAGGCACCAGGAGGAAAAGTATTTATGTTTGCAATGATAGATTACTTCTCCAAATGGATCAAAGCCGAAGCATTTGTTCAAGTCAGAGAGAAGGAGGTCATATCCTTCATCAAGCGCAACATCTTAACAAGATTTGGGATCCCGACGGAGATAATATGTGACAATGGATCTCAATTCATCAGCAAAAGAACAACCAACTTCTGTGTTAGTTGGGGAATCAAAATGATAAGCTCAACCCCGGTACATCCTCACGAATTCTCACAACACAATACACTCGAAAACACCTCTGTAACACTTAGATTTCGATCATATAATGCTCTCATTGTACTTTTTTCAATAATTTATACAAGAACATGAGGCAAGTGACTTTCGGTCACTTCCCGAGGTTTTATGCCGGCAATCCTCAGGGATTAAGGGCTTTCCTCGTAAACACTCGTGTCATTCTATTATTTTATACGCATTTTTCATCACGAATCTTATAAGCAAACTACCTCACATTCTAAATTTGGTTACTAAATTAGTATTTTTATTTTTTATCCAAAACAATTTGGCACCCACCATGGGGCAAGTAGTGCTTTTTTATCTTAAAATCTTTGCGAAAAATTGTGTTCAATGACTATCTTTGAAAAATGTCATCCCAATCTAAAAATTTTACTGTTTTTGCTCCGTCTTCAAGATCTTGGTTGAATAACCCTATTCCTCCTCCTCCATCTTTCCAAAAAAAGAATGATAATCTGCCGAAGAAAACTACTTATGCGTGTTTCTTGGGATCCAGAATACCTGCTGGTGCACCTGTGATCGTATTAAACAATGATATCCTCGATCTATTCTCGGAGATAAAACAACAAATGGAGCAGCAGAGGAAAACTAACCAAATGCTGTTCAGGGAGCTTGAGAAGGTCAAAGAATCAAAGAAACCAGTGGAAGTGACAACCCCTCTGCAACCAAGGATCAAGGATTTCAATTATTCGGGATCCTCAGAAATCCATAAAGGAGACTTTCTTCCCATGCAAACTGGAATCACTACGGTTGGCCTGACTTCGACTGTTAGAGTTACTACTAATGAGGATCTTGGATTCACTCTGAGATCATCATTCAGAAATCCTGATATTGGTAACACCTTTAATCAATTTTCAAACACTAACGAATCTGTGCAGGATACAGGAATCACTCCATCCATGGCCAAGGAACTGAAGAAGTTAGGGGAGATGATCTCCAGTGTACCAGGTGTAGTCCAACCTATACCGGAGATATCCTCAAGGAGTCACAGGATCTCGAGATTTGCTCCGCCGATATGTGATGCTGAAATCCCAAAACGCTTCCAAACTCCTAACATGAAGTTGTATGATGGAACTACAGATCCTGAGGAGTATGTTGCGCAATACATGGAGAGAATGGAGATAAACCCCATTCCCTTGGACTTGAAAGAAGCTTGCCTATGCAAGGGCTTCAGCTCTACTTTAATAGGACCAGCCTTAAAATGGCTACTTAATGTTCCACCTTATTCAATAACTTCATTTGCTCATTTGATCAATTGTTTAATAACCACTTTTCTTGCGGTAGAACATTTGAAAGATTAACAAGTGGCTTATACAGGATAACTCAAAATCCCAGAGAATCCCTCCGAGATTATGTCAGCAAGTTCGGTCAGGAATCCCTGGATATCCTAAACCTTGACGTTGCCACTACAGTCCAGGCATTCAAGATGGGACTGAAGAAGGAATCTCAATTTTATGAAGACCTTGTCATGAATCCCTGTAGGAATCTTGATGAAGTAAAAAACCGGGCACTGAGGTTCATAAGGCTCGAGGATGATAAAAAGATTCAACAACGAATGGATGCTCCAACTTGTTATAATCATCCTAATCGGAAGACTGAGTCCGCTCCCTTCAAGTCGTACAGATCCAAGCTATATTCTAAACCCATAGTCACAGGGTTAACGCGGTGGAAGATGACGAGGAAGAGGAAGAATATCCTAAGTTATCCGAATATTTTTTTTCACTTGACACAACTGGTTTGTTATAAGCCATGCATGATCTTGGAGATAAGGCTAGGTGGCCCCAAAAATTCAAAAAGAATACCGGATGGAAGGACAAGTCCAAATGGTATGCTTTCCATTAGGAATTTGGCCATGTGACCAAAGATTGTATTACTCTTGGCAAAAAGATAAGCTATCTTATAAGCAAGGGGTATCTCAAAATATTCCTAGGTATTGGAAAGAACAAGACTAAGGATCATGACGGGATCCCGCAAAGAGCCAGGATCCCGCGGAGAGCAAAATCCCCGCCACCAGATGCCAAGGTAATAGGTTTTATATCCGGTGGATATGATATTTGTGGCACTTCTTACTCTGCAGCAAAAAGAAATGCAATATGTCAAACTCCATTCTCATTGGTGTTTGGCACTGAAGCCATGATCCCTACAGAGATGGTTATCCCTACTGCCAGAACCAATCTTCAAATTCTAGAGACCAACAACGAAGCTCTTGCTCATGATCTCGACACTGTGGATTAGCTCAGGGATCTTACCAAAGTTTGTATTGTAGCTTATCAACATAGGTTAGCAAAATCAAACAACAAAAACATAAGAATCAGAAGATTTCAAGAAGGTGACTTAGTACTGAGAAAAGAATTCCAAAATACAACCAATCCCAGCGACGGAAAACTTGTACCAAAATGGGAAGGCCCATACTTGATTGATTAGGAAGCAGGCAAAGGTGCGTATTGGTTGGCTACTATGGAAGGAGGAATCCTGCCAAGATCCTGGAATGCCATCCATCTCAAAACCTACTTTATGTAAGTCAGAAATTATGTTCTAACTAAAATGGTACGTCCTCTTTCCATAATTATTTTTAATTTCTATTATTCTTTATCAAATTACTAACTTGAGCGTCGGAGGGGTGTTAGCCAGGCTAACACGCACATTCACCAAGGATCCTGTTTTGTAGGAATTACCTCCAGGGACCCGACATAAGATAGAGATTGACCATCTCTCCTAAGTTTAGGTATCCTGAAATACCTCGAAGGTTTAAACGGCTTTCACCTTTCTAAGTATTTGGTTAATACACCCCGCCAGGAGCGCACAATATACAATTATAGTTCAAGGTGGTGCGACCAGTTGTTAGGACATAAATGAACATTCAATGGAACATGGCCATGGTTATGCGACAAGCAAAGGATTTTTTGAAGAAGACTGGAAGGAAGTATATTTGTTCTAACAATCGATCAAGAATGGGGTTTGATAAAACAAAAGTTCGATGTTATAATTGTCAAGAATATAGTCATTTTTCTAAAGAATGTGTGAAGCCAAAAGTAGAATTTGATTCTCAGAAGAAGCCTAATACTTTTCAGAACAATCGTACTCAGTTACATGGTTCCTCTGGATCTAGGAATTCTATTCATGCATCAACATCATCTGCATTGGTCGCTCAGAATGATGAAAATTATGATTAGGGTATTCATCTAGAAGATCTGGTTGGTGCTGTGAGTCAAGCTTTTGTAGCTGAAATACACTCTGAAAATCCTAAAGGGACAACTGATGATGATAGTTCAAGTGATGGTGAGAGTTTGCACAGTGCTGATGAAGAGCATGTTAAAGTACAAAATGTTGATTCTGATATTGCTTCTGCCTCTGGTGTATCTGAAGATGACATAGTGTTGACTAAAATATATTGTGATGATGTTGTATCTGAAGATATTCCAATTGCTACAGTCTTCATGGCAGATATGTTAGATTCTTCAAAGGTAAAAGATTCTATCTGTAATATTTACTGCTCTCTAATTGCATCTGTGTGAAGGATAAAATGCAAAAGGTTATGGATGATAACACAAATATAATTTGTAATATGAAATCTATGCACGTGGTAAATCAAAAGTTGAAAGATAATGATATGTTGTGTACGGATAGAATTGAATCTTTTAAAAGAGATTTAAATTCTTTGGGGTTGAATTATAAGGAACAAGCATATCATCTGGATATGGCTTATGCTGAAATTGAAAAGCGAAATGAAATTGTTGCTCAGAAAAACAAAGAGTTTTCTGACAAGGAATCTGAAGTGATCAAATTACATCGAAAGCTGGAGAGTTTTGGAAATTCATCTGTGGTGTTGGATTATTTTCATGACAACGCTGATCCTACAAAGAGGGTTGCTGGAGTTTGGTTTGTTCCTCCACCATTCAATTGGAATTATGTAGTTGAACCAGAAGTTATTCACGAGGAGGAAATTGATCCACAGATAGTGCTGAAGGTTAATCCTATAACTCGTGAAGAAATGGTGTGTGATTCTGATACTAAAGATGAAGTGTTTGATGATAAAAAAAGTTGAAAGCATCCCTATGGAGTTGAAAATTGATGAACCAAAGGTGGTGAAACAAGTTACCCGATATAGGTGTATTTTGACAGAACTTGATGAAGTGATTCAACCTAAGCTTTCCAATGTGTTACAAACAAGTGGTTTTGTTGCTACTGGTCATCAGAAGAAGATATCATCAAAGGTAATGAAGCGGGTCATATTCTGATTCACTGTCCTTAAAAGAATCATGAAAAGAAGCCTATGATTTCAAAAAAATGGAAAATCCAAAAGTGTTCCCCCACAACAAAAAGTGGTGACGATTCTGAAACGAACTAATGTGGGAAAGCCTACATCTGATGTTTTGAAGAAAGTTATTTTGAGGCAATCTGTGCCTACTCAATTATTTTCTAAATCTTCGGGATTTAAGCAAAATGATAAACATTTTTCTAAACCAGTGGTTGGTCATACTAGTGTGAGAAATGTTGTTGCTTTTCAAAAGCATTATGAGATTCCATGTGTTGGAATCACAAAAGATTCTCAACCCGAGGTCAAACTTTCTCGACCACAAAGGAGGAGACGTAACAGAAAATTGAAGAGACTTTTGGAAACATCTGAATCTGACAATCATAAATCTAATAATGTTTTTTCAAATTAATCATAATGTGTCTACATCGAGAAGGTCTGATTGTGATCTTTATGTCCCAAAGGTTGATGAAAAAGTAGATTGTGAACTAATTGAAGTCATTTATTTTGATCCTTCTGGACGACCCAAGACCACAATGGCTTAGGTTCCCATTTCTAACTGATTTTCTTTGTTTATGTAGGCGCAAGCAAGGAGGACTATCACCAATACGTGGTATGTGGATAGTGGTTGTTATCGACATATGACAGGAAATATTCGTTTGCTTGAAGATGTTATTAAAATTGATGGCGATTATGTCGCTTTTGCTGAGAATAAAGGCGGGTACATAACTAGTCAGGGTACTTTGAAGAATGACAAGGTCAAGTTTGAGAAAATGAAGTATGTGGAGCAACTTGAACACAATCTTTTGAGTGTATCTCAAAAATGTGACAAGAAGTTTTCATTCCATTTCAATGATATTGAATGTTATATCTTGAAACCGAGATTTGTTATTCCTGAAGAATGGATACTAATGAAGGAACCGAGGAAAAATGACACATATGTTTTAGACATGAGTGTTGTAACGACAACGGATTCTATTCCGACATGTTTACTCTCTAAGGCATCTGAATCAGATTCTATTCTGTGGCACGGGAAGCTTGCTCACATCAATTACAGGAAAATGAATTATCTAGTGAAGAATGATTTGGTTATTGGTGTTCCGAAAATGAAATTCTCCATTTCTGATGACTTTATTCCTTGCAAGAAGGGGAAACAACACAAGAAGTCCCACAAATCTAAGTCAAAGAATTTTATTGTAACTTCATTGGAGCTGCTACATATGGATTTGTTTGGACCGATTAGTATTAGGAACATTGGACGTAAATCTTACTGTTTGGTGGTAACAGATGATTTCTCTAGATTTTCATGGGTTAAGTTCCTTGATTCTAAAGCTGAAACAACAGAGATGGTACAATTCTTAATCCTGGATTTAGAGAATTTGTGTGAACAGAAAGTCAGAAGAATTAGGAGTGACAATGGCAGCCAGTTCAAAAATAGCAAGATGGGTTTATTCTGTCTACAAAAGGGAATTCATCATGAATTCAGTGCGCCATATGTACCTCAACAAAACGGAGTTGCTGAACAAAAGAACAGAACTTTGTTTGAAACCGCACGTACGATGCTTGCAGATTCTAAGCTTCCAGTTACTTTTTGGGCTGAAGCTGTGAATACTGCGTGTCATGTGTTGAACAGAGTTTTGACCGTGAAGCAACACAACAAGACATGCTATGAGTTGCTTAATAATCGGAACCCAAATCTGGAGTATTTACTGCCTTTTGGTAATCTATATACTTTGTTGAAGGTTAGAGATGTCCCAACCAAGTTCAGTGCTAAGGCTATTGAAGGGATCTTTCTAGGATATGTTGCTAATTCTACTACCAAAAGGGTTTATAACAAAGAGACTCGTCAGGTTGAGGAATGGTTTCATATTGATTGTTCAAATCGTTCTTTACCTCAAATGGCTATTGGACCAGACTAGGCTTTTGATTATGACAGCTTATTCAAGTCTTTTCATTGACCTACTGATATTTCTCCTGAAGAGGCTGCTGTGTTGTATGAGTCTTGTCAGGATGCACATAATGGTGGTTTTATACCGACTGTGGTTCAACATTCATCCGTTCCATCTACATCTGCTCCAGATCCTAATGTTGTTTCTTGCTCGGGACCACAAGATTCTGATAGTGAGGAAGAAGATGTTGTTTTTCAAGATTCTTCTGCTGATCCATTATTCGTTGATGAACCTTCTACTTCGACACAAGCTCAAGGGGAGATTCCTACGAATCTGGACTCAAAGATACCAGTTAATCAGGACTTATCTTCTCAATTTGAAACGACTCAAGTTGATGTGTTGCCGGTTCCTGAAGTTGCATCAATCAAAGAACTCAAAGATCATCCGGTGACAAATATAATTGGGAATTTGAGAGATGGAGTGAAGATGCATTCTATAATTGAAAACACTTGCTTGTATACATGTACTAAGGATACTGGTGTTCTTGATGTTTGCTCACATTCATGTTTTATTTCTCAGGTCGAACCAAAGAATGTCGAAATGGCTTTGCGCGATAACAATTGGATAGAAGCAATGCAGGAAGAGCTTGCTCAATTTGATAAGCTAAAAGTCTGGAATCTTGTAGTTCTTCCAAAGGGTGTGTATCCGATTGGCACTACGCGGGTGTTTAAATGCAAGAAAGACGATCGTGGTGTTGTCATGAGAAATAAGGCAAGATTAGTAGTACAGTTTTTTAATCAACAAGAGGGAATTGATTACACCGAGGTTTATGCTCCTGTTGCTAGCCTTGAAGCTATACAGTTGTTTCTTGCTTTTGCTTCATACAAAGGGTTTAAGGTGTTTCAATTAGATGTGAAGAGTGCTTTCTTATATGGAAAGGTCAAGGAAGAGGTTTATGTGTGTCAGTCGGGGGTTTGAAGATCCAGTTCATTCGTCTAGAGTATTCAAGCTTGATAAGGCTCTTTATGGTTTACATCAAGCTCCCCGAGCGTGGTACGAAACGTTGTCTACACATCTTATGGACAATGGCTTTGTACGTGGCCAAATTGACTCGACCTTATTCATAAAGAAAGAAGGGGGAGAATACCTACCGGTTCAGATATATGTAGATGATATTATTTTTGGCTCCACAAATGAAGGTTTGTGCAAAGAGTTTGAGAGTGTTATGAAATCGAAGTTTGAAATGTCAGCTATGGGAAAGTTATCATTTTTTCTAGGACTTCAAGTTAATCAGAAGGAAGATGGTTTCTTTATTCACCAGTCCAAGTATGTCAAAGACCTCTTGAGCCGGTTCAAGATGGAGGACTATACCCTATACGATACTCCAATTCCGGTCAATCATAAGTTGAATTCTTACCTGGATGGAAAAGACATTGATTGAAGACTCTACCATGCAATGATTGGATCTCTCATGTACTTAACTGCTTAAAGGCCAAATATAATGTTTGCTGTGTGTATTTGTTCCAGATTCCATGCAAAAACCAAAGGAGTCTCATTTGATTGCAGTAAAGAGAATCTTTCGTTATCTGAAAGGAAAACAAAGATTGGGATTATGGTTTCCACATGGTTCTAACTTTGAATTCAATGCATATACTGACTTTGATTTTGGTGGTTCTTGTTTGGACAGGAAATCTACAACAGGTGGTTGCCGGTTCTTGGGTAATCGTCTAGTTTCCTGGCAGGGCAAAAAGCAAACTACGGTCTCCATTTCAACATGTGAAGCAGAATACATTTCTGCTGCAAGTTGTTGTTCACATATCTTGTGGATCCAACAACAATTAAGAAACTACGGTTTGAATTTTACAGGAACTCTCATGTTCATTGATAATACTGCTATAATGTCTATCACAAATAATCCTGTTAAGCACAGTAAAACGAAGCACATTGAAATTAGATATCATTTTATTCGTGATTGTTTAGATAAAAAGTTGATTGAGCTGGTGAAGGTACATACAGATGATAATTTTGCTGATCTATTTACCAAGGCATTTGATCGTACCAGGTTTGAATTTCCGATCAAAATGATCGGTATGATCAATCCCGAATAAAAGTTTTTCAAAAACATTTTTTATGGGAGATTTTGTTTTAAATTTCTTTTATTGCTTTATTACATTTCTGCATTTTAAATTTCAGTCAAAAATTGTTATTTATAAAAATTCAAAACAAAATGAAAAATTTAAAATTGACATCATTTGAAGTTAAAGAAGAAATGATAGTACTTCAGTGAATAGTTCATCATACATGACCATAGTAGACCTTTGATATGTTGATATCTGAGTGCTTAAATTGTATTGATTTGATCTAAATTTCAAAGTCTGCATAAATAAGAAATGGTAGTGTTATAATCTGTTTTAATTTGAATATGAGTTTGAAACTTGAATTGTCAATAGACTAGAAGCGTTTTTGAACCAATAGTAGTGTGAAAATTAAATATGTTATGATTACATCTGTGATTTGAATCCATTATATGTCTGGGTGTGTGTGTAAAAGATCATTATCAGATAAAGAATATATGGATTTTAAGAATTTCATGAGACCAATATTGGATTATATCTTTATCACAACTTCATTCGGTTCACTTCACTGCCCATGTCCTGAAAAACATGCAATGTGTTGTTGAACTAAGATATGTTTTCTGACATCTGTTAGAACATATGATTGCCCTTGGATCATATTGATACATCATCTTTATTGATTCCATTGAAATTTATCCAGATAATAGTTGGATTCTCATACCTGAATCTATTGATTCTCATTCTAAAGCCAATTCATTAGAATCTTTTGATTCTGAATCATCTTGATTCTTATATTCATTGGGATCTTCTATTCTATTCTTTTGCTAATAGAGATAATTTCATCTTGTAGATTGATCTAATCTTGCAATAAATCGTAAATGTCTTGAAGATAGTCCAATTTTAAATTTTTTTGGACATATATGTGGGGTACACGAACTTTTTCATCTAAATGGTACTAACTCACATGAATTTGGGAGAAAAACGCTTGTGGTTTCAAATTTTATAATATTGGCAACGTAAGAATTCATGCTGTGTATTACAAATTTGGTATGAATAATTGAGCATTTTATGACTTGATCTTGTTTACTTTGAAATTTATCGCGTATCATTTCAAGTATTATTCAAATTGATTGAAAAGTTTGAAAAGAAAAGTGACAAATTTCTATGAAAGTCATATATATAAAGGATTTATAAAGAAATTCAAAAAGTGCAAAAGTTGCATAAGAATGAGTTTGATTGTTGCATATCAAATTTGAAGAAATAAGTGAAGTCATTTCACATGAATATCATAATTCAGTGCGTATCATAGATTACCCATAGTTTGTGATAGAATGTGTGATGAATTGCTCATATAATGATATGATCTTCTTACTCATGATGTTAAACCAAAAATATATGTTTCAGTTTGTTTAAATAAAAACCAAAAATATGTGTTTCAGTTTGTTCAGATAAAAACAAAAAATATGTGATTCTGTTTGTACAGATAAAACCCAAAAAAATTTTCTTTTTGTCTTCCATGAAAATTCTATCTTTAATTTCATTAAAATGATTTGGGATTGGATCTGATACATGCTGTAGATATAAAGACTAATGGCTACAAAATTCTCTAAGTACAACTGCTGCGGACTCCACAGTTTTGCTGCTGACCAACAAGCTGCTGCGAATAAGATTGTTTGCTGCGGACAGTTGTTCTCCTGCTGATGGACAACTCTGCTGCGGATAGCCTTATCTGCTGAAGACCAGAGATGCTGCTGATAGACAAATCATCAGCAACTTTGGATAGTTGAGTCTTGATGCCGATCACCAACTTTGCTGCTGATAGCCATATCTGCCGAAGATCAATCGTTGTTGCTGATTGGCAAAGCAAAAGCAACTTTTCCATTGACAACTTTCTGTTGCAACTTTGACACATCTCATGTAGAAAGAATGTCACTGGTGCAGACAATAAAAGACAACAACGCTCTCCTTCCAAGTATCCAAGCAATGATGCCTAAGAAGACGTTTGAGTAAAGTTATCCTTTGTAGTATTTATTGTCTTAACGTGTAGTTTAGCTTCTAGTAAACAAGATCAACGGCTTGTGTTCGATCTGATCCTTAGAATCAAGGGTCTGTCTTGATTCTAAGTTGCTATATAAGTAGTGTATCAGTTCATTATACAAGTGTGCTTTTCTTCGAGTTTTCTCTGTAATCTTGTAACCGTTGAAGCTTAATACAAATTGCATTTATCAGTACTTCTTGTGTTTACTTGTTTACATTTCTTAGTTGTGATTGTTTCCGCCAATCTCAACTAGAATAGAACCATCTTGTATTCACCAATCCTACATATGCTACAGATGGAAGATCAGAAGGTTGTGGAATGATAATGGTTGGGGTTTCTTTGAATTTTAAATTCCAAAATTTTTCAAGGAATAGAGTTGAAGCGAACTTATCATGTTCGCCTGGTGCTTGTTAAGCGAACTTAACAAGTTCGCCTAACTAAGCGAACTTAACTGAGAGTATAAATATCTTTTTTCTGGCGAACATAATCCATGACATTTCTTCTTTTCCTGAGCGAACTTATCCTAAGCGAGCATAGCCACAGTAATAGCGAACTTGTTTGATTTTTATAATCTGGTTGTTGGATTGAAATTTCGAAGTTGACTCTTAATCGGTTTTGAATTGCGAGTCATTATAAGGTAATTTCAAAGAGTTTTATCTGCTAAATCATCCAGAATTTGATTTTTTATCCCTGTGTTCATCATGACATTTCAGTTGAACTGATCTTTGGTCAAAATAGGGTTAATCAGTGGGTAAAACTTGAAATTAAAGCTTAAAAGTGCTAGGTTGTTGTGCGTCGATGCTTACTGTGTGTTTAATTTGCAAAGATCCATCGTATTGAACAAGTTTGATTTCTGTGAAGGAGTTGTATCGACAGGCGAACTTATTATGTTCGCCTCTTGCAACCCTAAGCGAACTTAGTATGTTCACCTAAGGGTTCAGTGTTTTTGGACTTGTGATTTTTTTTTGTTGAAATTTTTTTGTTTGTTGTTTTTGTGTTTGATATTTTTTTGTTTGTTGCTGTGTTTGTGTGTGTATATCATGCGTCTATCCTATGTGTGTTTGTTATCTTACTAATGTTTTGTTATATGTCCAATGCATTTACAGAAGGATCGTCGTGTTGAGTACAAACATAATCAAGTGGCATTGTTAGATCCACATATGTCCGAGGCAGCAAATTATCAAGGAATCATTAATTTCCTGAATCGTTCAAGATTACATGTGGCCTTATCAGGAGATCCATATATAAGTCTGTCATATATACAACAATTCTAGGATACGGTACATCAAGACACTGCTTCGAGCTACAGTTAATCATACAGAGGTGGCAATATCAGTTGATACTATTCGTGTTGCTTTAGCATTGGGAGGTGCAAATGATGACCCTATATCTTATCCTGGAACACTGATCATGTGTTGTTTTCAAAGGATGGGATACAGAGGAAAACCTAATGACACTCAAGCCAGAAAAAGGTGGTTTGGTTGGTGAATGGAGGTACTTTATCCACTTCATCATCCAGTGCTTATCTCCATGAAAGGCTGGAACTGATGGACTGAAGAGTGCACCACAAGCTGCAATGGTTGCATTGACCCTGAACAAACGGTTCAACTTTGCTTTGTATATATACCGTGAGTTGGTCATGCAAATTACTCCTCCTGAAGGTCAAGGGTTTCTCATGTACCCTAGGTTCTTACAAATGATTTTAACCCATCTTATTCCAAATCTACCGCAGCATCCACAACGTTTTACCTTGACTCCAATGACCAAAAGGATATTCACTGATTGTACCAAGGTTAAACAACAGAACATCGCTTTGATTCCAGTTCCGACTCCTTTGTTTGGTCACATAATCAATCCTAATTATGTTGAGCCTCCTAATGATAATTGGTTTCATCCTGAGGAGTTACTTCTAGAACAGGATCAGGATCAAGCTCCACATGCACAACAACAACAACAACACCACCAACAACAACCACAACCATAAGCTCAAGCACAAGCACAAGTACAAGTTCCTATTCAGCAAGAACAGGTTCAAATTCCAGTTGATATTCCTGTTAATGAACCAGTTCAAGTTGAAGCTGTTGTAAATGAAGTTGAACAAGACCTTGGTCTTAATATGGATGATTTTAATGATGAAGATATGAACTCACCCATTCATGAAACTGAAGGGAATGTGGTGGATACAAGTTCTAGTGATACAATCCTTCCTGATTCTGAAGCTACTGACTCATATTCGTCTAGAGATTTTAGCTCAGATCACTATGAGAGGCTGGCTAATTTGCCAATGGCAAATGCAGGGAAACGTGTTACATCTAAAGCTAGAAAGCCGAGGCGTAAGTCTGTTCGGGATCCTCCTTCCGGTTCAGTAATTGGGAAAAGAACATTAATTGATGAGAGTATTGACTCTGATAGGGAGTTTATTATAGTTCCTAAAGCACAGAAGCTTATGTCTGCTTCAATTGCTGCTGCTCACTCGTCTCAGGGTGTAGAGGATGCTACTTTTGTGGTATCCTTGCTTATTACACCTCCTTCATCAAGACGTCCTTCTCCAGTGATTACTCCTACTCCTAAAGTTCCTCAATCATTTGTTTTTGGTACTTCACAGACATCTGATTCTGAGAGGATTACTTATCTTGAATCCTAGGTGATTGCATTGAAAAATCAGGTAGATGTTCTAGTGACTACTGATGCTCAGAGGCAGTTGGTCCTTCATACTCAAGCACAACAGATTGATGAAATGAAGGTCATGGTTTCCAAACTTGTTGAGCGTCTTGACGCTCAAGGGGAGTTAAGGATCCATGAAACTTGTCATACTGAGTCAATACAAAGAAAGGATGGTGATGACAATGATCTTAGTGGCAATATTGAGGGTGATCGTTAATACGCTGATGTGAATCCAATATCAACAGTTCAGGGGGAGTCATCTACATCAGGTAATATTGAAGGAACCAAGAAAGATTCTGGTGTTAATGAAGAGATTCTATTACTGGAATTCTTTCAAACTGATTCTGATATTGAAGAAGATGATGCTGAGAAGTTAGAGTGTTTGGATGATATTGATGAACTGTTTAATGATGTTGAAGATGATATGATTAATAATGAAGTTGAAGAAGGAGAAATTGTGGAGATTGAAATAGAGAAGAGTAAAGTTGAAGTTACTTATGAAGGTTGTGACGGTCTGAATGTGCCTTATAACTTCATCCAGGATGATGTTATTTCTGAATTTTCAAATGAAGGAGTGACAGATTCTATGGACTCTGTTGAAGACGTTACAAATCCTGATGATACTGCTCAATTCAGTATGGATATTGAAGCCGATACTACTCGTTCTGTGTCTCCTAAGACTACTGAAGAACCTGTGATGTACAGAAATACAGGTATGACTAGAGAACAGTGGAAAAGTATTTAACAGTGGAAGAAAGTGTTACCTAAGTCTCCTATACAACCAGCTCAAAAAGAAATATATGTAAATAAAGAGCGTCGTGTTGGAAGAATCATTAGTTGGTTCTATGACGAAGAAATTAAAATTGTTTGCTCTCAAGAGATCTGATGGTTTTCAGTACTTAAAGCCCAGGATCAAGTATTTCAATATCTTGCCGAGGTGTGAAATGAATGGTCTTGCTACTAAACCATTGATAAAAAGATCAAAGTTTGGGCTAGAAGATGTTATAGCTAAGCTGATTAGTAAAGAGAGTGGATCGGGAGAGTATGAGAAGCTGAAACCACAGAAGGGAAAGAGAGTGAAGCTTTTTGATCATAATACTAGTGTAGTTACATGGAAATATAAATTCAAGCCAATAAGAGCTGTGAAAAAGATTCCATTGAAGAAAATACCACAGGATTTTCTAGGAAATATGAAATGGTGGTATGTGGATGTAAATACTGGTGAAGCCAGAGTGGAAGATAAAGATAATAAGATCATTGTGAGATTCTATGATGCAATGAATCTTATTAATATTTCTAAGAAAGATCAAAGAACTCTAAGGAAAAATGATATCTTGTTTACTGATGAATGGAGAGAACAAGGATTGCAGTATAAAAGGGTGTTGGAGATATGTCATAGATATGGAGTGCATGCAGGCAGCAGACTACCAGAGAATTGGAAGAGCTCATCTTAGAGACTGAAGACAGAAGAACAAGCTATTGTCAAGGGGGAGTGTGTTAGGACATAAATGTATGATAAAAGCTTATAATAGTTTAGATCTTATTGTCTTTATGTTTTCATAATGTTTGTCTAAGTTTTTGTATCAGTTCTGCTAGAGGCGAACTTAGCAAGTTCGCCTAGTCTCATTAGAGGCGAACTTATTAAGTTCGCCTATAGCATATGCTTAGTCTATAAATAGGAGTTACAGTTTCAAGTTTGTAAGAGAGAACGAACTCAGTCTTTGAAAGTGTCACACCCCAACCGACGGCGGAAACGTCGGGGCGGGACATGTAGACTGTTCATGAGCACAAGGTTGACTAGATTTCAATATTTTAATCATCAAATTTAACTTCAAATAATTCAACACAACCAAATTCAAACAAGTACATAAACGAAATAGATAATAGTCTTTATTTAAATTTAACTAAGTCCAAAGCCTATGTGTAGCATGCCTTGATCAAACTCACACATTGGTACCTGAAACATGAATAAAATAAAGTCAACTAAATAGTTGGTGAGCATACACAGGTTTGTATATAAATAGCATATAGATTATGAATAAACAAATCTTTACATAACATGATAAAATAAGGCATTTATGGAGAGCATCTATTGTGTAAACAAGTACAATCAAACCTTTGTAACTAGCATGCAAAATTGTGTTGTCGGTAACAATCACCCCAATCTGGGTGGGTTTGTCAGACTCAATAGATCTATCATTGTTTACCGTCTGCTTGAATAGTTAATGATTGCACATAAATTGTTCACAAAAGTTAGCACACCTAGCACTCAAGCATAAAGCTCAAATTTGCATACATGAATGTAAAGAGGATTTGTACTTGTGTAGTTTGTGTAAATGTAAGCAATAGTTTGTATAGAGTTCATGTTTCACAGTAAAAGTGTAAAAGAGTAAAAGGGGCTATGTAATACTCACTTGATTCAAAAGGCGTAGCTAACACGAGAGACTAGATAGTAACGAGATCCTTATAATGCACAATGTTAACCTAGAGTGTAATATGTATTGAATTAATAGTGTGCACAATAGTCTATGTCTAAGTCTAGGGTTGAATTGGATATGTGTTCAAAGAGTTGGAGTTGTAGGCGTTAAGTTTTGTTAAGTATAACCTAAATAAACAATCTTTGTTTGAATATAGATTAAATAAATAATTGATACTTTATTTATTTATTTATTTATAAAAATATGTACTTAGTCATTTGGTGATAAAAATGTATCGAGCGTTTTATATTAATATAAATTTAGTAAATAAACTTTGTTAATATATTTTTATAAATATGTGTAAATGGGTTGTATAAATAATATCTAGGTGTAGTGTTTAATAATAAGTATAAATTTAATTTTATAGGTTTAAATAAATAACTTCTATTTATTTTAGAATAGGAATTTGATCTTTTTAAATAAGGTTAATATAAATCTTTATAAAATCAATTATTTTTATTTCAAAATTCATTTGAAATGTTTATTGTTTTTTTTTAAATATAAAATTTAGTATTCTGCCAAGATTTTCTCACCCACACGGCCATGCCTGGGACAAGGCACGGTCGTGCTAGGACCACGGGCGCGACCGTGCTAGTCAGGGCGCGACCGTGTTGATCAAACAGAAAACATAACTAAGCTGCTCACTAGGCACGACCGTGTCTTAGCCAGGCACGACCGTGTCTAGTTCTGAGGCACAACCAAGTCTAGCCAAGAGGCATGACCGGGTCTGAGTGTGTGAGGCATGACCGCGCTGGGATTAGCACGACCGTGTCTATTCCAATTCAGGAACGAATTGACTAATTCTTATAATGTTAATGTTGGAAATCATAGGGCTTTCATCCATTAGGTTATTACGAGTCTATCGGTATAGATTGATTGTATTTAAAACATGTCCAGAACCGGATTCGATTAAACCATTTTTGAATGAAACATAGATTCGGGTTCGTGTGAATTTCCATATTATAAGCCCCAATTGAGTTGGGGCTTTTGATCTATAGACTAAATCGAATGTGTACCCGTGAAAAATTTGCGGATTTGCATTGGAACATAGTATTTAATTGTTGGTACGAATAGAACAAGTCAGTGTACTAGAATTGGGTTTGAAATGTATCACATTGAACTGAAATACAGATAATGAAAATCAGAAATGTTACAGTATCCCCATGTTGAGGGAATTTTGTCCCGAAATTTAGCTAGTGGAGGCGACGACATCAGTGAAGAGATGGGGGTACTTGAGCTTCATTTGGTCCTCTCATTCCCAAGTGAATTCAGGACCACGTTTAGATTCCCAACGAACTTTGACAATAGGGATACGGCTTCTCTTGGGCTGCTTGATCTCACGATCCATGATTTCTACCTGTCTCTCAACGAAGCGCATCGTTTCGTCAATGTGCACGTCGTCAAGAGGTATGCGGAGGTTCTCATCAGCAAGACATTTCTTCAGATTAGACACATGAAATGTAGGATGCACATTGCCAAGTGATGGAGGTAAGTCGAGTTTGTAAGCCACTTTCCCAATCCTTTCGAGGATCTTGAATGGACCCACATAGCGAGGTGCTAACTTGCCTTTCTTTCCAAAGCGGATTACACCCTTCCACGGAGACACCTTCAGAAGAACAAGGTCACCGACTTGGAATTCCAAGGGTTTTCGTTGTTTATCGGTGTAACTCTTTTACCGACTTCTCGCTACTCGAATGTTGTCGCGGATTTGGATAATCTTGTCAGATGTTTCTTGAATTAGCTCAGGACTGGTGATTTGTGCATCACCAATCTCATTCCAACAGATAGGAGAACGACACTTGCGACCATAGAGAGCTTCAAATGGAGCCATGTTGATACTCGTGTGGTAGCTATTATTATAGGAGAACTCAATTAGGGATAAATGTGAATCCCAATTGCCACCAAAATCAATTACGCATGCTCTAAGCATGTCCTTCAGAGTTTGAAATGTACGCTCGGTTTGACCATCAGTTTGGGGATGGTAAGCCATGCTCAAATTCAATCGTGTGTCAAGAGCAGTTTGGAGAAATTGCCAGAAACGGGAGGTGAACCGAGCATCTCTATCCGATATTATCTTTAAGGGAACACCGTGACGGCTCACAATTTCGTAAATATAAATTCGGGCCAATTTCTTAACCCGATAGTTGTAACATCCATGTTTTTCCTATTATTTAATGTCGTACAATGAAAGACGATTTCGCTTCCAATTCTACATTCACTACTTGTCACAACATTCATTATTTCCTGTGCAATGACGAAGACGTAAGAACATACACACATTTATGACATTACAATAATAACTAAAATGACCTTCCATTATCTTACAAACCCCGAGGACCAAAACTGATCAAAACTCACAACAACGTCAAGACTAGAAAACTACAAGGACTATTCTTGTATTTACCCAAAATTGGTGCAAGCACGGTCGTGCTTGATAGAAGCACGGTCGCGCTTAAGACCACGACCACGGTCGTGCTTAAGATTAAGCACGGTCGCGCCTCCGACACAGTTTGACTTCTGAAAAGTCAAACCGACTCAAATCTTGTCCAAAAATAGAATTGAGACGCGTTTTAGAAACCGCAGTGTATACAGAAGTCGATATTCGGTAAATTAAGACCTAGACACGGCCCAATACACATCCAATCGAACGAATCCTTGAAATTTTACCTGGACTTTCCATTCTTAATCGAATCGTGTAATTATGATAGAATCAAACGAATTAAACTATTATAATAACTTCGTACGACTTCCATAAACCCATCTCAACCCAAAAATCGTCTGATCATCACCGCTATTCCTCTGCCGATCCTCAAGAACCACGATTTCTTCCTCGAAGCCGACATCACTCGTTGCCCAATCTAAACAGGTTAGTAGTAGTCCAATTGGTTCGTCTCTTCACTATGATCAAAAGCCCTAACCTAATTCGTTGCTACATTACACGATTAATCAGTTTTGAAATTTAGTTTTGAAAAATAAACGATTTAATCAAACTACACGAAAGATGTGTTTTTAACCCAATTAAATAGTAGGAGTAGGTTCGAAAAAACTTTATGAATGAAAACCCTTTGATTCCAGTGGCTTTTAATACAAGAATCGAGCGAATTGTGTCTGAAAAAGACCAGACACGGTCACGCTCATCATGGAGCGCGGTCGTGCCTGACCAAGCACAGTCGTGCCCGAGTCATGGCCCGGTCGTGTTTGCCGAGCAAACAAGGTCCTGACCTAAACAAACCCAAGACGCGGTCGTGCCGGATACGAGCACGGTCGTGCTCTATGTTACAGACCCTTTTGAAGCCTTCTGACCAACCACGGGCGCGCTACCGACCAAGCGCGGTCGCGTGCGAGCCGAGCGCGGTCGTGCCCAACACGAGCACGGTCGTGGCCCCCTTAACAGAATCTTTATTTTAACCAATTTAATATATTATATTCTAATGTTATAAAGAGTATTATTTTATAAAATATTCAGAACCGAGTTTCGTTAACAAATCATTCAAATCAATTATTTGCTCTTTCTTTAAATTAAAATCAATAAAATACTACATAATTATTTTTATAAACAACAATACGTTTTGTCTTTAACAAGTATTACTTATTTAAACTTACAATTAAATAAATATAGATATCATTACTATCTAATAAACATTCTAAATAAAACGGTGTATTTTATAACAAACCCTAAAACAAATCCACTTCCAACACCGAATAACGCAAATCAATAACACATGATCATATACCTTGTTCATTAGGTTGAACCTAGCAATCCACAACACACCGCTGTTTTCCATTTGCTTGTGCAATCTACACTCTGCATAACACGTGAGTTTACATAACCCCCTTTTCAAACTATTTACAACTTTTGGGGTGGAACATGCGTTCTATTTACATGTTTTCAATTATACACATATACAGTTCCATCCTATGCATGTATACAAATTTTGCGCTTTATGCTTGAGTACTAGACGTGTAGACCAACTATTATGCTCTTCATGTACAATCATTAACTAACAGCCGACAGTAAACAGTGGTAGATCTATTGAGTCTGACAAACCCACCCAGGTAGGGTGACTGTTACTGACAACACAAATTTTGAGTGCAAGTTACAAAGGTTTGATTGTATAGGTCACATGATAGTTTTCTCTCCATAATTGCCTTAATTGTCATGTTGTATTGAACTGTATGCACACAACACGTATTTTGCTATCTCACAATAAAAACTATGTATTCTCACCAACTTTTTAGTTGACCCTGTTTTAACCATGTTTCAGGGACCAATGTTTGAAGTGATCAGGATATGCTACACATAGGATTTTTGGACCTAGAATTCAATTAAACCAGTTTATTCTATGAAATTTACATTTTTGTTTTGTGGATTGTTTGTGTTTTGATTGAATTTATTGATTGCAATGAAAACAATTATTAAATATTCAAACTTTAGCAAACCATGAGCAATGAACAGTCTGCACGCTTCACGCCCCGACGTTTCCGCCGTCGGTTGGGGTGTGACAGATTGGTATCAGAGCCTTGGTTATAGGGATTTAGGTTATTAGACACTTTGACCTAGACTATAACCTTAGGACACCCATTATTTACCATACTCTATGAATATATGATATGCTACATGCTATGTGTTACATGCTATGTGATACATGCTTACTATATTTTATTTTATCATGGTACCTTAATTGTTAGAATTCATAACTTACTAGACTATACCTAAATAATAAGTTAGATAAAATAATATCCCTACCCTTACCCTAAACCTCATAACCTTCTTGTCTACTTCCTTATCATATTCAACATAGCATGTGGAATCTTCATGGAGTTAAATCTATAAAATTTAATTATTTCTTCGTTAAGGTTTTAAACTTTGTTAATTATTAGAGGACACGTGCAATCTGGAAGGGTGACACCTGTATTCCGGGTTTTCTGTCTAGGAAAGCATTTCGTATAAATCCCAATCAACCGAGGGACCCGTATGCTTTCCTGGGAATTCCCGGGATGAGTGTTTACTTATAGGCTAAAGCACGTCTCCTTGAAAGTTATATAAGTTTAATTAACCTTAATGTGTCATTGTATTCAAGTGATTATGTCACTATTTGAGTACAATCCAAACTATGAATATCCGTTTTGTTTGGATATTTTTACATGTTACCCTAAGTAATTTCAATACATGCTACAATACATGATAGTTTATGTGTCACGCTACTTGATAACCCTTGTGCTTACATTCATTACTATCTACATACTACCTATGTGTTTCATTAAGTGTTATCCTAAGTTTTAAACACAAACACACACACCAAAGTTTTCATACACCCTTAAATTCACACATATAATGCCACCACCCTTGTGAACTAAATCTAAACTATTGGGCCTAATGCCCACCAATAATAAACTAAGAAGCCCCTCTATCTTCCAAGAAGAAAAAGTCCACTGAAATGCGTAAACCTTACATTCGGGCCACAAGGCCCAGTCCATAATAATTCTCATCATGACCATGAGCCCAACAATAGTACTATTAATACATGATGGCTGGAAGAGTGTGTAGGCCCATGAGGGATTCTGGCTAAGGAAAGACAGGGCACTTAACTGTGTCTTAGTGACCCACCCCTCCTTCCTGGAAATTCTCCTCAGGGATGCATGCTTATAGGTCAAGTGTGTTTCTAAAATACTATTGTGGAGACTCGGTGTTATGACTAGTCAAACTTTAAACCTATGAGATCCCCTACATTTAACACTCGATATTTCACTATCACTTACAACCTTTTCATTGTTTCTCTGCTAGATATGGACTCCTACTCTCCTTCCTCCCCGGTTTACCGTCCTGGAGCAGAGTCTGATTGGGAAGAAGACATTGGGACACCCGTGTATCGGTCACCAACACCTCCAGCTACTAGACCAAGAGTTGATGTAAGTGCAGATTGGACTAGGAACACCGGCCCGAGACTTCGAACACCTGGATCACCCCCATTAAGAGACCCGTATCTGATGCCCGACCCATATCATCCTAACCCTTGGGCAAGGCATACCATCGCACCCACTAGTGCTATGGGAATTCCAATCAACGACATTCACCAATATGTGAGGACTTCCGAGTTTGAGAGGCAAAGGATGGAGCACGGAGTAATACATGACTTGCAAGGACAGAGAATGGATAGCCTAGTGAATCAATTAGGGCACCAAAAGGAGTTAATTTCCATCCTCGAAAGAGAAATGCTTGAGAATCGCACGGAAACAGCTAGGGCCGAAGCCAGATTAACTACCCGAATGACCATAGCGGTGCTCGTCTTGGTGATTATCTTCCTTCTAGTGGGAAACTACCAGAGGCGTTAGCAGAAATTTCTATTTATTGCCTTTAAATTTTCAACTTGAAAACTTTTCCTTATGTTTTGAATAATGTTTACCATTTCAGCATTTAATAAATTTTATATTTTTCAAAATTCTAAAGTTATTATTCATTGTTCATCCATCATATTTTCATTAAGATCCCTCAAGTATCACCTTCTTCATCCAATACGATTTCATCTTCTTCATAATCAAATCATCATATTAGATTTAAACAACCTCGTTGTTTTCAGAACCAAACATTTATCAAACTTTTAAAAGAATATCAGAAACATAAACTTCCCATAAACATTTTCACTTTACAAGGGAAATTAATACAACCTATTTTATAGAAATCTTACTTCAAATTGATAAACAAGCATGATTTTCCTCATTACAGTAATTATTTTTAAACATTGGCTAAATTAATATACGACTACTTGTTTAGCCAATAAGTCATCTTAAAATATTCCCTCCATAATAATTAAATTTTTTTTAAAGATTTTTCCTGTAAATGGTCTATTTATTTAGATTATTTAACTCAATAGTTTCATTACTTTATACATCTATAACCAAGAACAATTTACAATTTCCTATTTTCAAACAAAGATCAATTATTTGTAAACACATCCCACTGAGTGTTTCAGAACCTCCTCGTTACTTTTCACTTGCCGCTTCAAGAGACGATCCGTACCGCGTAGATGTTAAACATCCCCACAAACCTCAACGATATTTAAGGGGCTAGAACCTAACTACCACATCTTACAAGAACGACAACAACACACTTCTCCGCAACACTAGATCGTATACAAAACCCGTTAGTACACATCGCACGCGAAGTTCAATGCTCACGTTCCCAATATATTCAATGCAATCTTATGGTACATAAAACTCAATTATTCTCAATATATCCAATACTACACAAATTACATAATACACGAAACTTAATTGTTTGCAATATACGTGATGCATAAGAATTGCGTCATTGATACATAGTTCTAGATTGACCACACTATACATGAAACTCATTTTGTTACAAAGCACTTGATACTAAACGGTGTACGTTATACAGAATACATGATTCTAAGTTGCTAACACTATACATGAGATCCATTTCCTACAATACACATGATACTATGTTGTTTACATTACATATTAGAGCTTATTGATTTACAAAATACAAGACGCTAATTTATTTACGAGACCTATTTGATTACAAACTACGTGGCACTAGATCATACATGAGACTTGTGTGTTTACTATATACTCGAAACAAAATTGCTTACAATATTTGCAATAGATTGATTACATCATACACATGACATGGTCATGCACTTTGTACGCCAAAGTTGAAGACCATAATACATTGAAACGACTCGGGGTTTGACGTATTCTTGTTCAAACACGAGCAAACTAAGAAACTCTAAGTGTTACTACTTTACTAGTCTTTAGTTGCAAACTGACCTGATTAGGGACATAGTTACTTGGTAGCGACTTTTATGTGTAATCAATAAACGTGATCATAGTAAAAATTGTGCTCCTTACCCGCACACAACGAAACGATCTATACGGACCATACGATGATTTGAATAATTACGGGTGCACACGGAATTATACAAATCAGCGCAGGGAAAGCATAGTGAAATTTTGTCATGTGTTATGACCTAAAACCTATCATGATATATGACAACGAGACAAATGTGATGTGACAAGGGCATGGTGGATACGCCGCTGGTACTTCCTATATATAAGTGTTCCTGTCATATTGCAAGTAGTAGCGTTGTTCGTATCACGAGAAGTTTTTATGATATTCTGACATTGACCAATATTTGTGAAACCCCTCATCCACTAACAATTCTCGGGCATAATAGACCACATCACAAACAAACCCTAATTACCAAATCCCTATCGTTCCTATTTAAAGTAATACAATGTTATCTTTAGAGTCTAGGGTATTCGTTGATAGCCTTCTCCTTAACCCTTTTCAAGACTAAACCCACTACCACCCTCTATGCCCGACATGACGACAAATTTTTTTTTTCAGACTGAAACCTGGCCATCCGTATTACTCCCTAGGCCAATTGTCAAAAACCCATTGAAAAATCCAAACCCACGTCTCCTTGCAGTTTCAGTAGCTTGAACTAATTCAATTTCGGGACGAAATTCCCTCAACATGGGGATACTGTAACATCCATGTTTTTCCTATTATTTAATGTCGTACAATGAAAGACGATTTCGCTTCCAATTCTACATTCACCACTTGTCACAACATTCATTATTTCCTGTGCAATGACGAAGACGTAAGAACATACACACATTTATGACATTACAATAATAACTAAAATGACCCTCCATTATCTTACAAACCCCGAGGACCAAAACTGATCAAAACTCACAACAACGTCAAGACTAGAAAACTACAAGGACTATTCTTGTATTTACCCAAAATTGGTGCAAGCACGGTCGTGCTTGATAGAAGCACGGTCGCGCTTAAGACCACGACCACGGTCGTGCTTAAGATTAAGCACGGTCGCGCCTCCGACACAGTTTGACTTCTGAAAAGTCAAACCGACTCAAATCTTGTCCAAAAATAGAATTGAGACGCGTTTTAGAAACCACGGTGTATACAGAAGTCGATATTCGGTAAATTAAGACCTAGACACGGCCCAATACACATCCAATCGAACGAATCCTTGAAATTTTACCTGGACTTTCCATTCTTAATCGAATCGTGTAATTATGATAGAATCAAACGAATTAAACTATTATAATAACTTTGTACGACTTCCATAAACCCATCTCAACCCAAAAATCGTCTGATCATCACCGCTATTCCTCTGCCGATCCTCAAGAACCACGATTTCTTCCTCGAAGCCGACATCACTCGTTGCCCAATCTAAACAGGTTAGTAGTAGTCCAATTGGTTCGTCTCTTCACTATGATCAAAAGCCCTAACCTAATTCGTTGCTACATTACACGATTAATCAGTTTTGAAATTTAGTTTTGAAAAATAAACGATTTAATCAAACTACACGAAAGATGTATTTTTAACCCAATTAAATAGTAGGAGTAGGTTCGAAAACACTTTATGAATGAAAACCCTTTGATTCCAGTGGCTTTTAATACAAGAATCGAGCGAATTGTGTCTGAAAAAGACCAGACACGGTCACGCTCATCATGGAGCGCGGTCGTGCCTGACCAAGCACAGTCATGCCCGAGTCATGGCCCGGTCGTGTTTGCCGAGCAAACAAGGTCCTGACCTAAACAAACCCAAGACGCGGTCGTGCCGGATACGAGCACGGTCGTGCTCTATGTTACAGACCCTTTTGAAGCCTTCTGACCAACCACGGGCGCGCTACCGACCAAGCGCGGTCGCGTGCGAGCCGAGCGCGGTCGTGCCTAACACGAGCACGGTCGTGGCCCCCTTAACAGAATCTTTATTTTAACCAATTTAATATATTATATTCTAATGTTATAAAGAGTATTATTTTATAAAATATTCAGAACCGAGTTTCGTTAACAAATCATTCGAATCAATTATTTGCTCTTTCTTTAAATTAAAATCAATAAAATACTACATAATTATTTTTATAAACAACAATACGTTTTGTCTTTAACAAGTATTACTTATTTAAACTTACAATTAAATAAATATAGATATCATTACTATCTAATAAACATTCTAAATAAAACGGTGTATTTTATAACAAACCCTAAAACAAATCCACTTCCAACACCGAATAACGCAAATCAATAACAAATGATCATATACCTTGTTCATTAGGTTGAACCTAGCAATCCACAACACACCGCTGTTTTCCATTTGCTTGTGCAATCTACACTCTGCATAACACGTGAGTTTACATAACCCCCTTTTCAAACTATTTACAACTTTTGGGGTGGAACATGCGTTCTATTTACATGTTTTCAATTATACACATATACAGTTCCATCCTATGCATGTATACAAATTTTGCGCTTTATGCTTGAGTACTAGACGTGTAGACCAACTATTATGCTCTTCATGTACAATCATTAACTAACAGCCGACAGTAAACAGTGGTAGATCTATTGAGTCTGACAAACCCACCCAGGTAGGGTGACTGTTACTGACAACACAAATTTTGAGTGCAAGTTACAAAGGTTTGATTGTATAGGTCACATGATAGTTTTCTCTCCATAATTGCCTTAATTGTCATGTTGTATTGAACTGTATGCACACAACACGTATTTTGCTATCTCACAATAAAAACTATGTATTCTCACCAACTTTTTAGTTGACCCTGTTTTAACCATGTTTCAGGTACCAATGTTTGAAATGATCAGGATATGCTACACATAGGATTTTTGGACCTAGAATTCAATTAAACCAGTTTATTCTATGAAATTTACATTTTTGTTTTGTGGATTGTTTGTGTTTTGATTGAATTTATTGATTGCAATGAAAACAATTATTAAATATTCAAACTTTAGCAAACCATGAGCAATGAACAGTCTGCACGCTTCACGCCCCGACGTTTCCGCCGTCGGTTGGGGTGTGACAATAGTCTTCACGGATAGGCAAGAAATGAGCAGATTTGGTGAGGCGGTCAATGATCACCCAAATGCTATCATAACCACTTGAGGTGTGAGGGAGTTTGGTAATTAATTCCATAGCTAAATTTTCCCATTTCCACACGGGAATTTCTGGTTGTTCAAGCAAACCGGAAGGACGTTGGTGTCCGGCTTTGACCTTGGAGCAAGTTAGACATTTGGAAACATAGAGAGCAATGTCTTTCTTCATACCGGGCCACCAATATTGTTGGTGAAGATCTTGGTACATCTTATCCGCACCAGGATGAATAGAATAACGAGTCTTATGAGCCTCGTTCATGAGAAGTGCATGGAGATCATCGCAATCGGGAACCTAAATACGGTTTAAGTAATAAAGTAAGCCATTGGGTTTTGATTCAAGCTGAAGTTCAACACCACATGGCATTTCCTCGTACATGTTACCCTCAGTGATTGAGACGTGTTGAGCTTCTAAGATGCGACTTTGAATGTCGGTTTAAATTCGGACACAATGAAGCATGACATGGTCCTTTCGACTCAAGGCGTCGGCTACAACCTTCGCTTTGCTGGGATGGTAACGAATCTCGCTGTCATAGTCGTTAAGGAGTTCAACCCAACGTCGTTGCCTCATATTGAGTTCTTTTTGGTTGAAAGTGTGTTGGAGACTTTTGTGGTCGATGAACACCACACATTTTGTGCCATAAAGGTAATGTCTCCAAATCTTCAATGCGAATACGACCGTACCCAACTCAAGATCATGCATCGTATAATTCTTCTCGTGAATCTTGAGTTGTATTGATGCATAAGCGATTACTTTGCCTCGTTGCATGAGGACACAACCGAGATGTCACACCCCAACAGATGGCGAAATCATCGGGGCGAGACATGTAGACTGTTCATGAGCTCAAGGTTGACTAAATTGTAATATGTTAAATCCATTTACATCCAAACAATCATGAATCAAGTTCAAAGTACATAATGTAATACAATTTGTTTTTGAATTAAGATTAACTAGGTCCAAAGCCTATGTGTAGCATGTCTTGATCTACTCATATGAAAACACCTGAAACATGAATAAAATAAGGTCAACTAAAAAGTTGGTGAGTATAACACAGGTTTGTATATAGATAGCATATAGTTTGTAAAATAAATCCTTACATAACATGATAAATAAGGCATTTATGGGGAGCAGCTATTGTGTAACCAAGTACAATCAAACCTTTGTAACTAGCATGCAAAATTGTGTTGTCGGTATCAATCACCCCAATCTGGGCAGGTTTGTCAGACTCAATAGATCTATCATTGAAAACCGTCGGCTTGAATAGTTAATGATTGCACATAATCGCATACAAAAGTTAGCACAACTAGCACTCGGGCATAAAGCTCAAATTGCACACATGAATGTAAATAGGATTTGTATTTGTGTTGTTTGTGTAAATGTAAACATGTAATTTGATAGAGTTCATGTTTCACCCCAAAAATGTAAAAGAGTAAAAGGGGCTATGAAATACTCACTTGATTCGAAGGCGTAGCTAACACGAGATACTAGATAGTAATGTGATCCTTGTATTGCACAATGTTAACCTAGAGTGTAATGTATATATTAATAATGCACAATAGTCTAAGTCTATATCTAAAGTTAATTTGGATAAAGTTAGTGATTGGTACTTGAAAGTATTGTATAAAATGGGAGATTTGAAATGAATATTGTTAGAACATTTTTTAATAAGGTTTGAGTTTGGAATAATTAAATATATAAATTAAATAATTACTGTTTATGAAAATAATGTAAGTGTTAGATGTAATTGAGTATAACTAAATAAATATTTTTGTTTAATTATAAATCAAATAAATAATTATTACCTTATTCATTTATTTATATAATGTAATTTAGACATTAAAATATTATTTAAGTGTAGGGTTTATAAATTAAATGTTGAACTTTAAATAATTTTCATTTATTTTAAGATTAAATATTTGATCCTTTCTAAATAAAAATAATACAGATTTTTATAAATTCAATTATTTTTATTTTAGAAATAAATCTGAAATACTAATTGTTTAGAAATATAAAAGATTGTAAACATTCTGCCAACACACACGACCGTGCCTAGGGTAGGGCACGATCGTGCTAGGGCGGGCGCGACCGTTCTAGACAGGGCGCGACCGTGTTGGTCAAACAGATGACAACTAGCCAAACCACTAGGCACGACCGTGTCTATGCTTCTGGGGTACGATCAAGTCTAGCCAACGAGCATGACTGGGTCTGAGCAGGAGGCACGACCGCGCTGGAAGTCGACACGACCGCGTCTCCCGAGGCACGACCGCGCTAGATGATTAGCGCGACCGTGTCTCTTTCAAAACAGGAACGAATTAATTGATTCTTATATTGATAGTGCTGGAATGTATAGGGCTTTCATTCACAAGGTTAGTACGAGTCTGTTGGTGTAGATTAATTGTGTTTAAAACTTGTTTAAAGTTGGATTCGATTAAACCAATTTTAAATGAAACTTAGGATCGGGTTCGAATAAATTTCGATATTGAGAGTCTAAATTGGATTAGGGCTTTTGATCTATAGAATAAATAGATAGTTTTGAAAGTTTCAATTACCCTGTGAGACGATGAATTGATGGTGTACGGGTAGAATGAGTTCCGGCGATGACCGTTTGATCTCCGGCGTCTTCTGCTACAATCCCGACTAAACCAGCATGTCCAAAAGTCTTAGAGAGGGTCGAGTGGTGTAGTTTGTTTGTTTGCTTGAGAGAGTTTGGATTGAAATGGAGGAATTTGTGGTTGCAATGAAGATGATCGACGGTTATGAGGGGGATCGACAAGATTGGGTTAATACGTCGTAAAGTTGATGATTAAAACCTTAATTTGGTTTCTTAAAGTGTGAAACGGTTACGAATTCGAATGATTTTGCGATTAAAGGCTGTATTTACGTTTCAACTTATGTGAGGCGCGACCGTTGTCACACCCCGACCGATGGGGGAATCATCGGGGCGGGACATGTAGACTGTTCATAAGCACAAGGTTGACTAGATTGAATATATTAAACGTCAAATTTCATTGCAAGTAATCCAAACACAACCAAATCCAAGATAGAAAATAAAATTGAAATACATAAGTTCTTTTATTTAATTTAACTAAGTCCAAGCCTATGTGTAGCACATCTTGATCAATCTCACACATTAGAACCTGAAACATGAATAAAATAAAGTCAACTAAAGAGTTGGTGAGTATAACACAGGTTTATATAGATAGCATATAATTTGTAAAACAAATCCATACATGTCATGATAAATAAGGCATTTATGGGGAGCAGCTATTGTGTAACCATGCACAATCAAACCTTTGTAACTAGCATGCAAAATTGTGTTGTCGGTATCAATCACCCCAGTCTGGGTGGGTTTGTCAGACTCAATAGATCTATCATTGAAAACCGTCGGCTTGAATAGTTAATGATTGCACATAATCATATACAAAGGTTAGCACACCTAGCACTCGGGCATAAAGCTCAAATTGCACACATGAATGTAAATAGGATTTGTACAAGTGTTGTTTGTGTAAATGTAAACATGTAATTTAAATAGTGTTCATGTTTCACCCCAAAAATGTAAAAGAGTAAAAGGGGCTATGTATACTCACATGGTTTGAAGGCGTTGCTAACAAAGATACTAGATAAAATAAGGATCCTTGAAATGCACAAGTTAACCTAAAGTGTAATGTATATGGTATTAATAGTGTGCACCAAAGTTTAAGTCTAAAGTTGCATTTGGACTTGTGTAAAAAGGTCATTGATTTGTAATTGGAGGTATTGAATAAAATGTATCAAGTTTGAAAGAATATTTTTATATCTTTTTTATTAAAGTTTGAGTTTGAATAATTAAATAAGTAATATAAATAATTATTGTTTATGAAAATATTACAAGTGTTAAATGAAATTAAGTGTAAATAAATAAATGTCTTTGTTTAAACATAAAGTAAATAAATAATCATTTTATTTATTTATTTATAAAATGTAACTTAACCATTTAAATACTTTTTAAATGAAAGGTTTAACAATAATTAAATTTTATGAACTTTAAATAAATAATTTTCCATTTATTAAATATTTGTTCTTTCTAAATAAGATTAAATGCAATTTTATAAAATTCAACTATTTTTATTTGGTAATTTAATCAGAATATTTGTGGTTTGAAAAATATATAAAATTTATAATTCTGTCAAGAATTTAACTCACACACGATCGTGCCTGGGAAGGGCACGATCGTGCTCGAACCACGGGCGCGACCATGCTAGTCAGGGCGCGACCGTGTTGATCAAACAGAGGGCTTAAACTAATTAAATCGTTAGGCACGACCGTGCCTTGGCCAGGCACGATCGTGTCTATGATTTCAAGACACGACTGAGATTAGCCAACGGGCATGATTGGGTCTGGACAGGAGGACACGACCGCACAAGTAATCGGCACGACCGCGTCTAATGAGGCACGACCGCGCTAGATTATTAGCGCGACCGTGTCTCTTCCAAAACAGACACGAATTGACTGATTTTTATATTGTTACTGCTGGGAATCATAGGACTTTTATTTACCGTGCTATTACGAGTCTTGTTATATAGATTAATTGTATGTAAGTCATGTTTAGAACTGGATTCGATTAAATCATTTTTGAACAAATCTCAGATTCGGGTTTCGGACGAATTGTATATTGAAAGCCCAAATTAATATGGGGCTTTTGATCTATAGACTAAATAGACCGAGGGAAGAGTTTCAATTACCCGGAAGGACGACGAATTGATAGATGACGGTAGGAAGGAGTTCCGGCGTCTTCCACTGCACTTCCGGCTAAACCAGTGTGTTCAGGGGTTTCACAGGGATTCTATGGAGCGATTGATCGAGGGAAATGCACTTTAGAATAGGAGGATTTTGGTTCAAGTGAAGGATTTTAGTTTTCTTTGAGATGAATCGATTTCTGTTGTCAATTGTTACGATTGATAATATTATTTTCTTTGATAACGAAAGTGAAACGTATATCGGTTACGAAACTCAACGATCGGGTGATTAAAACTATATTTACGTTTCAACTGGTACTAGGCGCGACCGTGCAAAGGCACCAGGCGCGATCGTTCCAAAGCAAGTCGCGCGACCGTGCCAAAGCACTCGGCGCGACCGTGCCAGAACGAGGCGCGACCGTGCCTATTAGGGTTTCTTGTAAATTTTCAACATCAGACCTTGTAACTTTGGTCTTTGACATGTTTGTATAACTAGATACTTATGTAGTGTTTTAGTAGATTATAACCGTGTAAAATTTGTGGGTTAACATTGAAATATAGAATTTAATTGATGGTACGAATAGAACAAAACAGTGTACTAGAATTTGGTTTGAAATGCATTACATTGAATTTGAAATACGGATACTAAAAATCAGAAATGTTACAGTCTCCCCATGTTGAGGGAATTTCGTCCCGAAATTTAGCTAGAGGAAACTACGACATCAGTAAAAAGATGGGGGTACTAGAGCTTCATTTGGTCTTCTCGTTCCCAAGTGAATTCAGGACCACGCTTAGACTCCCAACGAACTTTGACAATAGGAATACGACTTCGCTTGAGTTGCTTGATTTCACGATCCATAATTTCTACTGGTTTCTCAACGAAGTGCATCGTTTCATCAATGTGCACGTCATCAAGCGGTATATGGAGATTCTCATCAGCGAGACATTTCTTCAGATTAGATACATGAAATGTAGGATGCACATTGTCAAGAGATGGAGGTAACTCGAGTTTGTAAGCCACTTTCCCAATCCTTTCAAGGATTTTGAATGGACCAACATAGCAAGGGTTTAATTTGCCTTTCTTTCCAAAGCGGATCACACCCTTCCACGGGGACACCTTAAGAAGAACGAGGTCACCGGCTTGGAATTCCAAGGGTTTTCGAAGTTTGTCGGCATAACTCTTTTGTCGACTTCTCGCTACTCGATTGTTGTCACGGATTTGGATAATCTTGTCGGATGTTTCTTGAATTAGTTCGGGACCGGTGATTTGTGCTTCACCAATCTCGTTCCAACAGATAGGAGAACGACACTTGCGACCATAAAGAGCTTCGAATGGAGCCATGTTGATACTTGTGTGATAGCTATTATTGTAAGAGAACTCAATGAGGGATAAATGCGAATCCTAATTGCCACCAAAATCGATTACGCAAGCTCTAAGCATGTCTTCAAGAGTTTGGATTGTTCGCTCGGTTTGACCATCAGTTTGGGGATGGTAAGCCGTGCTCAAATCCAATCGTGTGCCAAGAGCAGTTTGGAGAGATTGCCAAAATCGAGAAGTGAACCGGGCATCTCGATCAGATATTATGTTCAAGGGAACACCATGACGGCTCACGATTTCGTCGATGTAAATTCGGGCTAGTTTCTCAACCCGATAGTCTTCGCGGATAGGCAAGAAATGAGCAGATTTGGTGAGACGATCAATGATTACCCAAATGCTATCATAACCACTCGAGGTGCGAGGGAGTTTGGTAATAAAATCCATAGCTAAGTTCTCCTATTTCCACACGGGAATATCCGGTTGTTCAAGCAATCCGGAAGGACGTTGGTGTTCGACTTTGACTTTGGAACACGTTCGACATTTGGCAACATAGTGAGCAATGTGCTTTTTCATACCGGGCCACCAATATTGTTGGCGAAGATCTTGGTACATTTTATCCGCACCAGGATGAATAGAATAACGAGTCTTGTGAGTCTCGTTCATGAGAAATGTACGGAGATCATCGCGACCGGGAACCCAAATACGGTTCAAGTAGTAAAGTAAGCCATTTGGTTTAGATTCAAGCAGAAGTTCAACACCACACGGCATTTCCTCGGACATGTTACCCTCGGTGACTGAGACGTGTTGAGATGCGGTTTTGAATGTCGGTTTAAATTCGAACACATTGGAGCATGACATGGTTCTTTCGACTCAAAGCGTCGGCTACAACATTCGCTTTGCCGGGATGGTAACGAATCTCGCAGTCATAGTCGTTAAGGAGTTCAACCCAACGTCGTTGCCTCATATTGAGTTCCTTTTGATTGAAGATGTGTTGGAGGCTTTTGTGGTCGGTGAACACCACGCATTTCGTGCCATAGAGATAATGTCTCCAAATCTTCAATGCGAATACGACCGCACCCAACTCGAGATCGTGCGTCGTATAATTCTTCTCATGAATCTTAAGTTGCCTTGATGCATAAGAGATTACTTTGCCTCGTTGCATGAGGACACAACCGAGACCTTGGTTAGAAGCATCACAGTAGACAACTAGATCATCATTCCCGTCAGGGAGAGTCAAAATGGGAGCATTGCACAACTTTTGTTTAAGGCTTTGGAAAGCCTCTTCTTGTTTTGGTCCCCATTCATAAGTCTTACCCTTGTGGGTCAAAGCGGTAAGGGGGACAGCAATTTTAGAGAAGTTTGAGATGAAACGATGGTAATATCCCGTAAGACCAAGAAATGAACGAACTTCAGTGGGAGTCTTCGGGGTATTCCAATTCTTAACCGTTTCGATCTTAGCAGGGTCAACATGAATACCCTTGTCGTTGACAATATGACCAAGAAATTGAACTTCTTTTAACCAAAATTCACATTTGGAGAATTTGGCATATAGTTGTTCCTTCTTCAAGAGATCCAAAACCAACCTAAGATGTTGTTCATGATTGGCTTTAGTCTTGGAATAGATTAAGATGTCATCGATGAAAACGATCACGAACTTATCAAGGTACGGTTTGCACACACGATTCATGAGGTCCATGAAAACTGCGGGTGCATTGGTTAGTCCAAAAGGCATAACCATGAATTCGTAATGACCATACCTTGTTTGGAAGGCAGTCTTCGGAATATCGTCTTCTTGCACACGGAGTTGGTGATAACCAGATCGAAGATCAATCTTTGAGAAGGAAGTAGAACCTTGAAGTTGATCAAAGAGGTCATCAATTCTAGGCAAAGGATAACGGTTTTTGATAGTAAGCTTGTTGAGTTCACGGTAGTCAATGCACATGCGAAATGATCCATCCTTCTTTTTGACGAATAAGACGGGTGCACCCCACGGTGAATGACTTGGACGAATGAATCCCTTATCGGAGAGCTCTTGAAGTTGACTTGCAAGTTCTTGCATTTCAGAAGGTGCAAGACGGTAAGGAGCTCTAGCCACGGGGTTAGCTCCGGGCACAAGATCAATGCGAAATTCTACTTGACGAACAGGTGGAAGACCGGATAAGTCTTCGGGGAATACTTCAGGAAAATCTCGGATAATGGGGATATCTTGAATACTCTTCTTTTTAACATCCTTTTGAACGATATGGGCCAAAAAGGCCACGTACTTCTTTCGTAAGTACTTTTGAGCAGTAGTGCATGACATTAGTTTAAGTCCTTTGCAAGGCTTTTCACCAAAGACTCTTAACGTTTCCCCCGATGGTAGGGGTATTCGGATGCACTTCTCGAAACAAATGACTTCGGCATGATGATTTGATAGCCAATCCATGCCTATGATGATATCAAAGCTTCCTAGTGGCATTGGAACAAGGTTGATTGGGAATGTATGATCATTAAGTTCTAAGGAGAAGTCATAGATGACGGAGCCAATTGTAAGGGAGTCACCATTTGCTACTTCAACGGTGAAGGTTTTCTCTAATTGGGATCGTGTCTTTGCAAGTAAAGGTTCAAAATTTAGTGACACAAAACTTTTATCGGCACCGGTATCGAATAAAATGGAGGCATATTGACTATTAACAAGAAACGTACCATTGACCACGTCATTGTTGGCTTGAGCTTCATTGGCGTTTATGTTGAAAGCACGCCCACGAGCTCCACCTTGTCTAGCATTGACTATCTTTGGGCATTGATCACGGAAATGGTTCGGGTTGCCACACTCATAACATGCTCGCCCATTTGCAATAACGGGTACACCTTGATTATCCACTTGGGTGTTGGTTTGGTTTGGTGGGTTGACTTGGCTCGCAAGAGCTTTGGTCCTACAAACATTAACTGTATGGCCATATCTCCCACAATAAGTACAAAGGCGACATGGGATGCTTTGGGGATGATGGTAGTTACAGGTGGCACAAAGTGGGTAGATTCCAACATATGGCTTTTTGGCCGGTTCTTGAACCATAGGTGCAGCTTGGTTAACAGGAATAGCAGGAGTGACCACAGCATAGTTTCTAGTCTTCCTTTTTCTATTATTGTGGGAGGGTTCAGTTGTGGCTTCTTTGTTGTGGGTAGGATGGGTTATAGTGTCAGAAACTTTCTTGGTGCCCTTTTTAGTAAGAGTCCCCGCCTTCACATGATTATCGGTTAAGGTAGCGGACAAACGGATGGCATCTTCAAGTGTTGCGGGATTCCTTCCTAGGACAGTATCTTGAATTTGTCTAGGTAGTCCCCCAATATACTTTTTCAATGCAACGGGACAAAGGAGTGACCATGTGGGGCACAAGAAGACTCAACTCATGGAACCGAGTCGTATACGCCAAGTTTTCACCACCATCTTGGGCAAGATCCCAAAATTCAGCTTCAAGTTTCTTCAATTCATTTCAAGGACAGAATTCCTCGGTCATTAGCCTTTTAACCTTATCCCAAGGTAAGGCCATTGCTACATCCACACCCCTATTTATTTTCTCCCCATTCCACCACGTGAGTGCCCGTTTTTGTAGGACACTTGTGGCATGACGAACACGAAGGTTGTCAGGGCAGTCACTATTGAGAAAGGTATTCTCAATGCTTTCGAACCATTGAAGGAGTCCAGTAGCTCCTTCGGTACCATAGAACTTGAGGGGATTACACGAGTTGAAATGCTTGAAGGTGCATTGAGATGGGTTGTTACCACCATTTCCACCATTACCAGCATTACCACTATTACTACCATTTCCACCATTATTGCCATTGGTGGCACTATTAGCTTGAGTGAGTTGTGTCACGAGTTGTGTCACGAGTTGTGCAAGAATAGCAGCAATGTCGGTATTGGTGTTGGCCGCGGGAGCACGACGAGGGGGCATTCTACAGATTTTCACAAGACAAGAAAAAGATGTAAGAACTTATGAGAATTGTTTGGATTTAATAGAATAAGATAACAAAATAAATAGATAATCATAGTTTGGATTGTACTCAAATAGTGATGAAATCACTCGAATACTATGACACATTAAGGTTAATTAAACTTATATAATTTTCAAGGAGACATGCTTTAGCCTATAAGTAAACACTCATCTCGGGAATTCCCAGGAAAGCATACGGGTCCCTCGGTTGATTGGGATTTATGCGAAATGTTTTCCTAGACAGAAAACCCAAAATACAGGTGCCACTCTTCCAGATTGCACGTGTTCTCAAATAATTAACAAAACTTAAAAACCTTAACGAGGAAATAAAGAAATTTTATGGATTTAGCTTCATGAAGTTTCCACATGCTTAGAAAGATAAAGATAGAGAAGAAGATAAGAATATTATGAGGTTTCAGGATATAGGGAAGGATATTGTTTATTTAATTTATTATTTAAGTATATACTAATAAGTCATGGATTTTTAAAAAATAAGTCATCAAATAAAATAATAACTAATCATAGTAAGCATGTAGCACATAGCATGTAACACATAATATATAACATATAGCATGTAGCATATAACATGTAATCATGAAACATAGCATAAGTAGGTGTCCTAAAGTTATAGTCTAGGTCAAGGTGTCTAATAACCTAATTCCCTATAACCAAGGCTCTGATACCAATCTGTCACACCCCGACCGATGGCGGAATCATCAGGACGGGACATGTAGACTGTTCATAAGCACAAGGTTGACTAGATTGAATATCTTAAACGTCAAATTTCATTGCAAGTAATCCAAACACAACCAAATCCAAGATAGAAACCAAAATTGAAATACATAGAGTTCTTTTATTTAATTTAACTAATCCAAGCCTATGTGTAGCACATCTTGATCAATCTCACACATTAGAACCAGAAACATGAATAAAATAAAGTCAACTAAAGAGTTGGTGAGTATAACACAGGTTTATATAGATAGCATATAATTTGTAAAACAAATCCATACATGTCATGATAAATAAGGCATTTATGGGGAGCAGCTATTGTGTAACCATGCACAATCAAACATTTGTAACAAGCATGCAAAATTGTGTTGTCGGTATCAATCACCCCAATCTGGGTGGGTTTGTCAGACTCAATAGATCTATCATTGAAAACCGTCGGCTTGAATAGTTAATGATTGCACATAATCGCATACAAAGGTTAGCACACCTAGCACTCGGGCATAAAGCTCAAATTGCACACATGAATGTAAATAGGATTTGTACTTGTGTTGTTTTGTGTAAATGTAAGCATGTAATTTGAATAGTGTTCATGTTTCACCCCAAAAATGTAAAAGAGTAAAAGGGGCTATGTATACTCACATGGTTTGAAGGCGTTGCTAACAAAGATACTAGATAGAATAAGGATCCTTGAAATGCACAAGTTAACCTAAAGTGTAATGTATATGATATTAATAGTGTGCACCAAAGTTTAAGTCTAAAGTTGCATTTGGACTTGTGTAAAAAGGTCATTGATTTGTAATTGGAGGTATTGAATAAAATGTATCAAGTTTGAAAGAATATTTTTAGATCTTTTTGATTAAAGTTTGAGTTTGAATAATTAAATAAGTAATGTAAATAATTATTGTTTATGAAAATATTACAAGTGTTAAATGAAATTAAGTGTAAATAAATAAATGTCTTTGTTTAAACATAAAGTAAATAAATAATCATTTTATTTATTTATTTATAAAATGTAACTTAACAATTTAAATACTTTTTAAATGAAAGGTTTAACAATAATTAAGTTTTATGAACTTTAAATAAATAATTTTCCATTTATTAAATATTTGTTCTTTTTAAATAAGATTAAATGCAATTTTATAAAATTCAACTATTTTTATTTTGTAATTTAATCAGAATATTTGTGGTTTGAAAAATATATAAAATTTATAATTCTGCCAACAATTTAACTCACACACGACTGTGCCTGGGAAGGGCACGATCGTGCTCGAACCACGGGCGCGACCATGCTAGTTAGGGCGCGACCGTGTTGATCAAACAGAGGGCTTAAACTAATTAAATCGTTAGGCACGACCGTGCCTTGGCCAGGCACGATCGTGTCTATGATTTCAAGACACGACTGAGATTAGCCAACGGGCATGATTGGGTCTGGACAGGAGGACACAACCGCGCTGGTAATCGGCACGACCGTGTCTAATGAGTCACGACCGCGCTAGATGATTAGCGCGACCGTGTCTCTTCCAAAACAGACACGAATTGACTGATTTTTATATTGTTACTGCTGGGAATCATAGGACTTTTATTTACCGTGCTATTATGAGTCTTGTTATATAGATTAATTGTATGTAAGTCATGTTTAGAACTGGATTCGATTAAATCATTTTTGAACAAAACTCAGATTCGGGTTTCGGACGAATTGTATATTGAAAGCCCAAATTAATATGGGGCTTTTGATCTATAGACTATATAGACCGAGGGAAGAGTTTCAATTACCCGGAAGGACGACGAATTGATAGATGACGGTAGGAAGGAGTTCCGGCGTCGACGAGTTCGGTCTCCGGCGTCTTCCACTGCACTTCCGGCTAAACCAGTGTGTTCAGAGGGATTCTATGGAGCGATTGATCGAGGGAAATGCACTTTAGAATAGGAGGATTTTGGTTCAAGTGAAGGATTGTAGTTTTCTTTGAGATGAATCGATTTCTGTTGTCAATTTTTACGATTGATAATATTATTGTCTTTGATAACGAAAGTGAAACGTATATCGGTTACGAAACTCAACGATCGGGTGATTAAAACTATATTTACGTTTCAACTGGTACTAGGCGCGACCGTGCCCCAACGAGGCGCGACCGTGCTAAGGCACCAGGTGCGATCGTTCCAAAGCAGGTCGCGCGACCGTGCCAAAGCACTCGGCGCGACCGTGCCAGAACGAGGCGCGACCGTGCCTATTAGGGTTTCTTGTAAATTTTCAACATCAGACCTTGTAACTTTGGTCTTTGACATGTTTGTATAATTAGATACTTATGTAGTGATTTAGTAGATTATAACCGTGTAAAATTTGCGGGTTAACATTGAAATATAGAATTTAATTGATGGTACAAATAGAACAAAACAGTGTACTAGAATTTGGTTTGAAATGCATTACATTGAATTTGAAATACGGATACTAAAAATCAGAATTGTTACAACCGTGCCTATAAGAGGCGCGACCGTGCCAGACGAGGCACGACAGTGCCAAAACGTGCGCGACCGTGCCAGACGAGGCGCGATCGTGCCAAAACGTGGCGCGACCGTGCCTACTAGGGTTTCTGGTTATTTACAAAATCAGCCTTGTAATTTCAACTTTGACAGAATTAGCTCGGTTAGGATTTAACAGAACACCTAACGGGATTACTAACTGGATTAACTCTAAGAGGTGTTACCCCTTGATTATGAGTTATAAATCCTTGAATTGAATACAATCGGCTAACGATTAATGAGGTGTAGGTTTGAACAAGTATATGATTCAATGTCGTGTTGTTATTTTATTAGTTAAAATAAGTTAAAATATGGTCGGAAAATCAGAGATGTTACAGTCTCCCCATGTTAAGGGAATTTCGTCCCGAAATTTAACTAATGGAGGCTACTAAAAATCAAGAAACAGGTGGGAGTTTTGGGTTCTCGGTGAGTTTTGATTGTTGGATTCTGGGGAGCGTAACCCTTGACATGGCTTAGGTCTGATACTTAAAGTTGAATATGAAGGGTGATAATAAAATTTGTTTTGAAATGAATTTAAGGAGGAGATTATCGAATAATAATTCTGAATTATAAATGTGAGATGTATTATTTGGAATGAATTTGATGGAATCTTGATAATTAGGGTTTGTGTAAGATGTAGTATAATATACCTTAAAATTGTCAATGGGTAAAAAATTTTTCATAAACATTGGTCTAGGTCAAAACTTCACGTGATACGAGCAACGCTACCTCTGATAATATTATAGGACACTTATATATAGGAAGTACCATCGGCGTATCCACCATGCCCTTGTCTTATCATATTAGTTTCGTTGTTACATATCATGATAAGTTTTAGGTCACAACACACGATAAAATTTCACTATGCTTTCCATACGCTGATTTTCATAATTCCGTGTGCACCCGTAATTACTAAAATCATCGCGTGGTACGTATAGATCATCTCGTTGTGTGCGGGTCAAGAGAGGCAAAATCTCACTCCGTCCATGTCCATTGTTTTCACATAAAAGTTGCTAACAAATAACTATGTCTTTACGCAGGTAAGTTCACAACTAAAGAGTAGTATAACCTAAAGTTTCTTAGTTTGCTCGTGTTTGAAAAAGAATACGTCAAATCCCGAGCCGTTTCCATGTATTATGGTCTTCAACTTTGGTGAACAAAGTGCATGACCATGTCTTGTGTATAATGTAATCAATCAATTGTAATAATTGTAAGCAATTTGGTTTCATGTATAAAGTAAACACACAAGTCTCATGTATGATCTAGTGTCACGTAGCTCGAAATCAAATAAGTCTCATGTATCGCGTGAACAATTTAGCGCCATGTATTTTGTAAATTATTAATCTCCCGTGTGGAATGTAAGCAACATAGTATCATGTGTATTGTAGGAGATGAAGTTCATGTATAGTGTCGATAACTTAGCATCATGTATTTTGTAAGTCAACAAGTTCTCACGTGTAATGTGAACAATATAGTGTCATGTGTAATATAAACAGTTTAGTATCATGTATATTGCATAATGTGCAATGTTTAGTATGATGCACCTTCTAACCACATGAGTTTCATGTTAATGTGGTCAATCTAGAATTATGTATCAAACAACCAACGGTTATGTGTCATGTATATTGCAAATAACTAATTTTCGTGTATTATGTGCTCAATCTAGTAGCATGTGTATTGCAATTTAGTATGTTTCGTATGTTATGTGATCAATCCAGTAAATTGTGATTTGTAGGCAAACTAGTTTCATGTATTATGTAATTTGTGTAGCATTGGGTATATTGAGAATAATTGAGTTTCATGTATCATGTGGTTGCGTTGGGTATATTGTGAACGCGTATATGTAAGTTGTTGAACTTCGTGTGTGACGTATACTAACGGGTTTTGCATGTGATCGAGTGTTGCGGACAAGCGTGTTGTTTGGCGTTCCTGTATAATGTGGTAGTTAGGTTGTAGCTCTTAAATCTCATTGAGGTTGAGGGGGAGGGTTAAAGTCTACGCGATATGGATAGTCTCTTGAAGCGACAAACGAAAGGTAGCGAGGAGGTTTTGAAAACATTCGGGGAAATGTGTTTACAAATACTGATCTTTGCTTGAAAATAGAAAGTGGTAAATTGTTCCTTGTTGTAGATATATAAAGTAGTGAATCCATTAATTCACATAATTTAAATAAATAGACAATTTATGAAAAAATCTTTTAATTTAAATTTTTAGCTATTAATAAAAGGATATTTCTAAGCGGAGTTATTGGCTAAACAAGTAGTCGTATACTAATTTAGCAGGGGTTTAGGAATATTTTTCTTGAATGAGGAAAATCATAATTATTTATCAATTCGGAATAATATTTTTTTAAAATAGATTGTGTTAAGTTTCTCTATCAGGAGAGAAGTTTTATAGAAAATTTATGTTTTTTTATACTATCTAAAAGTTTGATAAACATTTTGTTTGAACGAAATAATGAGGTTTGTTTAAATCAAATAATTGGATGATTTGTTTACGAAGGAGATTGCTGGTAGTGTACAAAATTGTGGTGAATGGGAAAGATAATACTTGGAGAATTTTGATGAAAATATGATGGGTGTAATTCACACTTAACCTATTGAATTTATGAATAATAACTTTGGAAAATATAAAATTTAGTAATGCTGAAATGTATTCAAAATATTGGGTAATGGTTCTCAAACTGAAATAAATAAGAAAAATAATCCTGTTAACGCCTCCTGTCGCTTTCCACTAGAAGGAGAATAATTCCCAAGGCGAGCACCGCTTCGAGGATGGAGATTAATTCCTTTTGGTACCCTAATTGGTTTGCTAGGCTAGTCATTCCTTGTCTTTGCAAGTCGTGCATTAACCCTTGCTCCATTCTTTGCCTCTCAAATTCTGAGATCCTTACATATTGGTGCGTGTCATTGATTGGAAATTCGATAGTACTAGTGAATGCCATGATAAGCCCTACTCAAGGATTAGAGTAATACGGGTCGGGCATTAGATATGGGTCTCTTAGTGGGAGTGGTAGGTGATTGTGGGGATGGGGTGTCTGATACGGGTTTCTGGGTGCGACTGATCCAGGTATTCGAAGTCTTGGACCGGTGTTCCTAATCCAATCTACCCTTACATCAAACCTTGGTCTAGCAGTTGCGGGTGTTGGTGATCGATGCACGGTTGATCCGATGTCTTCATCCCAATCAGACTCTTCTTTGGGACGGCATACCGGGGAGGTAGGAGAGTAGGAGTCCATACTTAGCAGGAAAACAATGGAAAGGTTGTAAGCGATAATAAAATACTAGTGTCAAATGTAGGAGTTCTCATAGGTTTAGAGTTTGACTAGTCATAATACCGAACCTTCACAATAGTATTTTAGAAATACACTTGACCTATAAACAATGCATCCCTGAGGAGAATTCCCAGGAAAGAGGGGTGGGTCACTAGGACACACTTAAGTACCCTATCTTTCCTTGGCCAGAATCCCTCATGGGCCTACACACTCTTCCAGCCATCATGTATTAATAACACTATTGTTGGGCTCATGGTCATGATGAGAATTGTTGTGAACTGGGCCTTGTGGCCCGAAAGTAAGGTTTATGCATTTCAGTAGGCTTTTGCTTCTTGGAGGATAGATGGACTTCTTAGTTTATTATTGATGGACATTAGGCCCAATAGTTTAAGATTTGTTGTTCACAAGAGGTGTGGTATTATGTATGTGAGTTTAGTGGTGCATTAAAAACTAAGTGTATATGAGTGTGTGTGGAAACTTAGGATAGCACTTTTAAATAAATTAAATAGGTAGCAATGAATAAGAGAAAAAGTTGGCAGGTAATGTGACACATAGATTATTAAGTATTGTATCATATGATGTTATTATATAGTATAACATGTAAGAATATTCACACAAAAAAAATAATAATCATATAGCATGTAGATGGTAATGAGTGTAAGCACAAAAGTTATCAAGTAGTGTGACACATAAGTTATTATGTATCGTATCACATAGTGTAAATACTTATGATAGCATGTAAGAATATTTACACAAGAACTAATAATGTAACATGTAGTAGCATGGCATTGTATGGGTGTCCTAAAGTTATAGTCTAGGTCAATGGTGTCTAATAACCTAGTTCCCTATAACCAAGGCTCTGATACCAATCTGTCACACCCCAACCGCTGGCGGAATCATCGGGGCTAGACATGTAGACTGTTCATGAGCTCAAGGTTGACTAAATTGTAATATGTTAAATCCATTTACATCCAAACAATCATGAATCAAGTTCAAAGTACATAATGAAATACAATTTGTTTTTGAATTAAGATTAACTAGGTCCAAAGCCTATGTGTAGCATGTCTTGATCTACTCATATGAAAACACCTGAAACATGAATAAAATAAGGTCAACTAAAAAGTTTATGAGTATAACACAGGTTTGTATATAGATAGCATATAGTTTGTAAAACAAATCCTTACATAACATGATAAATAAGGCATTTATGGGGAGCAGCTATTGTGTAACCAAGTACAATCAAACCTTTGTAACTAGCATGCAAAATTGTGTTGTCGGTATCAATCACCCCAATCTGGGTGGGTTTGTCAGACTCAATAGATCTATCATTGAAAACCGTCGGCTTGAATAGTTAATGATTACACATAATCGCATACAAAAGTTAACACAACTAGCACTCGGGCATAAAGCTCAAATTGCACACATGAATGTAAATAGGATTTGTATTTGTGTTGTTTGTGTAAATGTAAACATGTTATTTGATAGAGTTCGTGTTTCACCCCAAAAATATAAAAGAGTAAAAGGGGCTATGAAATACTCACTTGATTCGAAGGCGTAGCTAAGACGAGATACTATATAGTAATGTGATCCTTGTATTGCACAATGTTAACCTAGAGTATAATGTATATATTAATAATGCACAATAGTCTAAGTCTATATCTAAAGTTAAATTGGATAAAGTTAGTGATTGGTACTTGAAAGTATTGTATAAAATGGGAGATTTGAAATGAATATTTTTAGAACATTTTTTTAATAAGGTTTGAGTTTGGAATAATTAAATATGTAAATTAAATAATTACTGTTTATGAAAATAATGTAAGTGTTAGATGTAATTGAGAATAACTAAATAAATGTTTTTGTTTAATTATAAATCAAATAAATAATTATTACCTTATTCATTTATTTATATAATGTAATTTAGACATTAAAATATTATTTAAGTGTAGGGTTTATAAATTAAATGTTAAACTTTAAATAATTTTCATTTATTTTAAGATTAAATATTTGATCCTTTTAAATAAAAATAATACAGATTTTTATAAATTCAATTATTTTTATTTTAGAAATTAATCTGAAATACTAATTGTTTAGAAATATATAAGATTGTAAACATTCTGCCAACACACACGACCGTGCCTAGGGTAGGGCACGATCGTGCTAGGGCGGGCGCGACCGTTCTAGACAGGGCGCGACCGTGTTGGTCAAACAGAGGACAACTAGCCAAACCACTAGGCACGACCGTGCCTTCGATAGGCATGACCGTGTCTATGCTTCTGGGGTACGATCAAGTCTAGCCAACGAGCATGACTGGGTCTGAGCAGGAGGCACGACCGCGCTGGAAGTCGACACGACCGCGTCTCCTGAGGCACGACCGCGCTAGATGATTAGCGCGACCGTGTCTCTTTCAAAACAGGAACGAATTAATTGATTCTTATATTCATAGTGCTGGAATGTATAGGGCTTTCATTCACAAGGTTAGTACGAGTCTGTTGGTGTAGATTAATTGTGTTTAAAACTTGTTTAAAGTTGGATTCGATTAAACCATTTTTAAATGAAACTTAGGATCGGGTTCGAATAAATTTCGATATTGAGAGTCTAAATTGGATTAGGGCTTTTGATCTATAGAATAAATAGATAGTTTTGAAAGTTTCAATTACCCTGTGAGACGATGAATTGATGGTGTACGGGTAGAATGAGTTTCGGCGATGACCGTTTGATCTCCGGCGTCTTCTGCTACAATCCCGACTAAACCAGCATGTCAAGAAGTCTTAGAGAGGGTCGAGTGGTGTAGTTTGTTTGTTTGCTTGAGAGAGTTTGGATTCAAATGGAGGAATTTGTGGTTGCAATGAAGATGATCGACGGTTATGAGGGGGATTGACAAGATTGGGTTAATACGTCGTAAAGATGATGATTAAAACCTTAATTTGGTTTGTTAAAGTGTGAAACGGTTACGAATTCGAATGGTTTTGCGATTAAAGGTTGTATTTACGTTTCAACTGATGTGAGGCGCGACCGTGCCTATAAGAGGCGCGACCGTGCCAGACGAGGCGCGACCATGCCAAAACGTGGTGCGACCGTGCCAGACGAGGCGTGATCGTGCCAAAACGTGGCGCGATCGTGCCAAAACGTGGCGCGACCGTGCCTACTAGGGTTTCTGGTTATTTACAAAATCATCCCTTGTAATTTCAACTTTGACAGAATTAGCTCGGTTAGGATTTAACTCAACACCTAACGTGATTACTAACTGGATTAACTCTAAGAGGTGTTACCCCTTGATTATGAGTTATAAATCCTTGAATTGAATACGATCGACTAACGATTAATGAGGTGTAGGTTTGAACAACTATATGATTCAATGTCGTGTTGTTATTTTATTAGTTAAAATAAGTTAAAATATGGTCGAAAAATTAGAGATGTTACACGAGACCTTGGTTAGAAGCATCACAGTAGACAACTAGATCATCATTCCCATCAGGGTGGAGTCAAAATAGGGGCATTGCACAACTTTTTCTTGAGAGTTTGGAAAGCTTCTTCTTGTTTTGGTCTCCATTCATAAGTTTTACCCTTGTGGGTCAAAGCGGTAAGAGGGACAGCAATCTTAGAGAAATTTGAGATGAAACGACGATAATATCCCGCAAGACCAAGAAATGAACGAACTTCGGTGGGGGTCTTCGGGGCATTCCAATTCTTAACTGCTTCGATGTTAGCAGGGTCAACATGAATTCCCTTGTCGTTAACGATATGACCAAGAAATTGATCTCCTTTAGCCAAAATTCACATTTGGAGAATTTGGCATATAGTTGTTCCTTCCTCAAGAGGTCCAAAAACAGTCTAAGGTGTTGCTCATGGTCGACTTTAGTCTTGGAGTAGATTAAGATATCATCAATGAAGACGATCACGAATTTATCAAGGTACGGTTTGCACACACGATTCATGAGGTCCATGAAAACTACGGGTGCATTGGTTAGCCTAAAAGGCATGACCATGAACTCGTAGTGACCATACCTTGTTCGAAAGACAGTCTTTGGAATATCTTCCTCTTGTACACGGAGTTGGTGATAACCAGATCGAAGGTCAATCTTCGAGAAGCAAGTAGAACCTTGAAGTTGATCAAAGAGATCATCAATCCTAGGCAAGGGATAACGGTTCTTGATGGTAAGCTTGTTGAGTTCGCGGTAGTCAATACACATGCGAAATGATCCATCCTTCTTCTTGACGAATAATACGGGTGCACCCCACGGTGAATGACTTGGACGAATGAAGCCCTTGTCGGAGAGCTCTTGGAGTTGACTTGCAAGTTCTTGCATTTCAGAAGGTGCAAGACGGTAAGGAGCTCTAGCCACGGGGTTAACTCCGGGTATAAGGTCAATGCAAAATTCTACTTGTCAAACGGGTGTAAGACCGGATAGATCTTCAGGAAATACTTCGGGAAAATCCCGAATGATAGGAATGTCTTGGATACTCTTCTCTTTGACATCCTTTTGAACAACATGAGCTAAAAAGGCTACGTACTTCTTTCGTAAGTACTTTTGGGCGGTAGTGCATGACATTAACTTGAGCCCTTTGCAAGGCCTTTCACCAAAGACTCTTAACGTTTCTCCTGACGGTAGAGGTATTCGGATGCACTTCTCGAAACAGATGACTTCGGCATGATGATTTGATAGCCAATCCATGCCTATGATGATATCAAAACTTCCTAGTGGCATTGGTACAAGGTGATTGGAAATGTATGATCATTAAGTTCTAGAGAGCAGTCGTGAATAACAGAGTCAATTGTAAGGGAGTCACCATTTGCTACTTCGACGGTGAAGGTTTTCTCTAATTGGGATCGTGTCTTTGCAAGTAAGGGTTCAAAGTTAAGTGACACAAAACTTTTATCGGCACCGGTATCAAATAAAATGGAGGCATATTGACTATTAGCAAGGAACGTACCATTGACCACATCATTGTTGGCTTGAGCTTCAATGGCGTTTATGTTGAAAGCACGCCCACGAGCTCCGCCTTGTCTAGCATTGATGAACCTTGGGCACTGGTCACGAAAATGATTTGGGTTACCACATTCATAACAAGCACGCCCATTTGCAATAGCGGGAACACCTTGATTAGCCATTTGGTGGTTGGTTCGGTTTAGTGGGTTGACTTGGCCTGCAAGTGCTTTGGCTCTACAAACATTGACTGTATGGCTATATTTCCCACAGTGAGTGCAAAGGCGACATGGAATGTTTTGGAGATGGTGATAGTTACATGTGGCACAAAGTGGGTAGATCCCAACATATGGCCTTTTGGCTGGTGCTTGAACCATAGGCACAACTTGGTTAATAGGGATAGCAGGAGTGACCATAGCATAGTTTCTAGCCTTTCTTTTCTTAATATTATGGTAGGGTTCAGTTGTGGCTTCTTTGATGTGTGTGGGAGGGGTTGTGGTGTCGGGAACTTTCTTGGTGCCTTTTCTAGTCAGATTTCCCGCTTTCACATGGTTGTCGGTTAATGTAGCAGATAAGCGGATAGCATCTTCGAGTGTTGCGGGATTTCTCCCTAAGACAGTATCTTGAATTTGCCTAGGTAATCCACCAATATAATTCTCAATGTAGCGGGATAAAGGTGTGACCATATGGGGCACAAGGAGGCTCAACTCATGGAACCGAGTTGTATAAGCTAGACTTTCACCACCATCTTGGGCAAGATCCCAAAACTCGGCTTCCAGTTTCTTTACCTCATTCCGAGGACAAAATTCCTCGGTCATTAGCCTTTTAACCTCATCCCAAGGTAAGGTCATTGCTACTTCCACGCCTTTAGTTCTCTTTTCCCCATTCCACCACGTGAGTGCCCGTTTTTGTAAGACACTTGTGGCATGACGAACACGAAGGTTATCGGGGCAGTCACTATTGAGGAAGGTATTCTCAATACTTTCGAACCATTGAAGAAGTCCTGTGGCTCCCTCGGTACCATAGAACTTAAGAGGATTACACGAATTGAAGTGCTTGAAGGTGCATTGCGGTGGGTTGGCACCACCACCACCATTAGTTCCATGGGTACCATTAATGGCTCCATTAGCTTGGGTTAGTTGAGTTACAAGTTGTGCACGGATAGCAGCAATGTCGGTGTTGTTGTTGGTCACGGGAGCACGACGGGGAGGCATTCTACAGAATTACACAACACAAGAAAAGATGTAAGAACTTATGAATGTTGTTTGGATTTAAAAGAATAAGATAACAAATAAAATAGTTAATCATACTTTGGATTGTACTCAAATAGTGATAAAATCACTTGAATACTATGACACATTAAGGTTAATTAAACTCATATAATTTTCAAGGGGACATGTTTTAGCCTATAAGTAAACACTCATCCCGTGAATTCCCAGGAAAGCATACGGGTCCCTCGGTTGATTGGGATTTATACGAAATGCTTTCCTAGACAGAAAACCCAGAATACAGGTGGCACCCTTCCAGATTGCACGTGTCCTCAAATAATTAAAAAAGTTTAAAAGCCTTAACGAGGAAATAAAGAATTTTTTATAGATTTAGATCCATGAAGTTTTCACATGCTAAGAAGATGGTGATAGAGGAGTAGGTTAGAATATTATGCAGTTTTAGGGTATAGGTAGGGATATCATTTATTTAATTATTATATAAGTATATCTTAATAAGTCATGAATTTTTAACAAGTAAGGCATCAAAAATGAAGTAATAACTAATCATAGTAAGCATGTAACACATAGCATGTAGCACATATCACATAATCATGAAGCAAGGCATAAGTGGGTGTCCTAAAGTTATAGTCTAGGTCAAGGGTGTCTAATAACCTAGTTCCCTATAACCAAGGCTCTGATACCAATCTGTCACACCCCAACCGACGGCGGAAACGTCGGGGCGGGACATGTAGACTGTTCATGAGCACAAGGTTGACTAGATTTCAATATTTTAATCATCAAATTTAACTTCAAATAATTCAACACAACCAAATTCAAACAAGTACATAAAAGAAATACATAATAGTCTTTATTTAAATTTAACTAAGTCCAAAGCCTATGTGTAGCATGCCTTGATCAAACTCACACATTAGTACCTGAAACATGAATAAAATAAAGTCAACTAAAAAGTTGGTGAGCATACACAGGTTTGTATATAAATAGCATATAGATTATGAATAAACAAATCCTTACATAACATGATAAAATAAGGCATTTATGGAGAGCAGCTATTGTGTAACCAAGTACAATCAAACCTTTGTAACTAGCATGCAAAATTGTGTTGTCGGTAACAATCACCCCAATCTGGGTGGGTTTGTCAGACTCAATAGATCTATCATTGTTTACCGTCGGCTTGAATAGTTAATGATTGCACATAAATTGTTTACAAAAGTTAGCACACCTAGCACTCAAGCATAAAGCTCAAATTTGCACACATGAATGTAAAGAGGATTTATACTTGTGTAGTTTGTGTAAATGTAAGCAATAGTTTGTATAGAGTTCATGTTTCACCCCAAAAGTGTAAAAGAGTAAAAAGGGGCTATGTAAAACTCACTTGATTCAAAAGGCGTAGCTAACACGAGAGACTAGATAGTAACGAGATCCTTGTAATGCACAACGTTAACCTAGAGTGTAATATGTATTGAATTAATAGTGTGCACAATAGTCTATGTCTAAGTCTAGGGTTGAATTGGATATGTGTTCAAAGAGTTGGAGTTGTAGGCGTTAAGTTTTGTTAAGTATAACCTAAATAAACAATCTTTATTTAAATATAGATTAAATAAATAATTGATACTTTTTTTATTTATTTATTTATAAAAATATGTACTTAGTTATTTAGTGATAAAAATGTATCGAGCGTTTTATATTAATATAAATTTAGTAAATAACTTTTGTTAATCTATTTTTATAAATATGTGTAAATGGGTTGTATAAATAATATCTAGATGTAGGGTTTAATAATAAGTATAAATTTAATTTTATAGGTTTAAATAAATAACTTCTATTTATTTTAGAATAGAAATTTGATCTTTTTAAATAAGGTTAATATAAATCTTTATAAAATCAATTATTTTTATTTGAAAATTCATTTGAAATGTTTATTGTTTTTTTTAAATATAAAATTTAGTATTCTATCAAGATTTTCTCACACACACGACCGTGCCTGGGACAAGGCACGATCGTGCTAGGAACACGGGCGCGACCGTGCTAGTCAGGGAGCGACCGTGTTGATCAAACAGAAAACATAACTAAACTGCTCACTAGACACGACCGTGTCTAGGGTTCTGAGGCACGACCAAGTCTAGCCAAGAGGCACGACCGGGTCTGAGTGTGTGAGGCACGACCGCGCTAGGATTAGCACGATCGTGTCTATTCCAATTTAGGAACGAATTAACTAATTCTTATAATGTTAATGATGGAAATCATAGGGCTTTCATCCATTAGGTTATTACGAGTCTATCGGTATAGATTGATTGTATTTAAAACATGTCCAGAACCGGATTCGTGTTAATTTCCATATAGATTGATTGTATTTAAAACATTTTTGAATGAAACATAGATTCGGGTTCGTGTTAATTTCCATATTGTAAGCCCCAATTGAGTTGGGGCTTTTGATCTATAGACTAAATTGAATGTGTATGAAGTTTCAATTACCTGAAAAGACGATGAATCGATAGCGTACGGTAGAGGCGAGTTCCGGTGTCGACGGGTTTGATTTCCGGTGCTCTTTGCTTCAACTCTGGCTAAATCAGTGTGTCCAGAAGTTTTAGAGAGGATCGAGTAGTGTGTGTCGTTTGTTTGCTTGAGAGAATTAGGGTCGAAATGGAGGAATCGATGGTCTCATGAAATGATTTGACGGTTTTGAGATGAATCGAATTCGCCAGAGTTATTTGTTGTAATTGTGGTGATTATTCGATTAATTGTTTTCGTTAATGGTAATGATGCATATATCGGTTACGAATCAAACGATTCTGCGTTTAAAAACTGCATTTACGTTTCAACTGACGCGAGGTGCGACCGTGCCTATACGAGGCGCGACCATGCCTATTAGGGTTTATTGTTAATTTATAAAATCAGTCCTTGTAAATTTCAGTCTTGATAGATTTATACAAGTATAAACTTATTTAGAATTTTAATAGGATATACCCGTGTAAAATTTACGGATTTGCATTGGAAAATAGTATTTAATTGTTGGTACGAATAGAACAAGTCAGTGTACTAGAATTGGGTTTGAAATGTATCACATTGAACTGAAATACAGATAATGAAAATCATAAATGTTACAGAATGTTTCTGTAAACTCTATGATTTTGTGGAATACAACAAGAAGATTATTTACTTGTTGATTGTTATCTTTTCTACTGTCATCTGTTGTATACATACGTTGATACGGTTGGATTCCACACTCTGTGTCTTCTATACATCACGTCACGAGATCGATCTGTAGTGGAGTCATGTGGACCTACACCAGTCCATGTAACAGTAGCTGATAATTTCATCATTGTTGGCTATATATTGGATCCTACAGATATAACAGATGTGTTATTCCTCAAGTTTCTCCCGAGCATTTAACACTTACGTGTTAAACTAAAGTTTTTAGAATTTTCATGCTAACTCAATACTGGCTTGGCCCACGTTATCTTGCTTGGCCCACTTTACTGGTTTGGCCCACGATTTTAACTTGTCACATGTATTTAACACTTATGTGTTACCCAAGAACTTAACATCAATATGCTGACTCAAGATCCTTAAACGAATTGAAGACTTTTGAAGATCATTAAATGCAATTACTAAGTCTACGACGTGTTTAATAACTATACACAGGGGATAACTAACAGTTGTTATATTCTGGACTCCATGTCATAATCTGGTATGTATATCTACTCGACTTAGTTCTCAACAAAGGTATGTGTTACTTCTTAATTTTCAATTAAGCAGAGATTCAAAGTTTGAATGACTAAGTAATGATAAGTTTGTAACCGGTACTTTTCCATAACATTTATCAGAACCAAACTATATTTTCCTAAGTCAAATTTTGATAAAAAGCTAAAATGTTATTTACAAATAATCATTAAGGATCCGGTATCCTGAAAATATACCTAAACCTATTTTTCTGAATATCCCAAGGCTTAACTGCCTAAGGATCCTGATCTTCTAGAACATGTCAAAGCAAACTAAACGCATTACAATCATGGATAATAGTCATAAGCTACTACTTAATTTTGAAAGTGCTGGAGGATCAAGAATTCGGGCTTCATCCAAAAGTTGGACCCATCCACCCGAATCCTTAACCATTTGTAAGAAATATAAATTGTCTATCCAATGCAGGGATTCCCAAACACAAAAGAATTTTTTTAAACAGGTACCAACATGAACAGTCAAAAACCACAAATTCCGTGTAGAGATCCTCTTTTTTACTGCCGTCTTGGAACGAAGTGTCGGGATCCTGGACTTGGCAGTAACAGGTGAGGGAGCCTTTTGCTTAACAATGGCTCCTCAAGAGAGAATTCTATCAAGATCAACCAAAGCAAAATGAGAACCAGATCTTTGAATCTCTAAAAAAGTAGAAAAAAGTAATTAGAGTCAATAAAACTCAGAAAACAAGTAAAGCAAATTCTTACTTGACGACATGGTGGCTTCGGAATACTTAGTTGCAAAACTAGCTTCACTAAGAATAGACTTAAAGTGGAAAAAACTCTCACCAACAGGTATCTCCAACAAAGCTTTGAACCTCTTATATGTGTCACTCATTGTAGGAACTAGCTTCTCAAACTTTAGGATTGCACAAGACACAAGGATCATCAAAACAGGTTACATATATATATATATATATATATATATATATATATATACACATACTAACATACTGGGATCTTGACTACATCCTACCCTTCTTAACTCACTTGAGTGACTAAAGATCCCCACATGGGATAGATGTTCTCTTCACAAAAAAGTATTTCCCATTCCAATCACCGTCATTCTAGGTAGCTTTTGGAATCAAAAGAGTTTTACCAGGCTTAAGTTAAAGAAAATAAGGCAAACCGGTGGACTGAAAGAAATCGGTAATCAACAACGGAAAAGGGAAAACCATCAAATACGGGAGTCATTTTACCTAGACATACGCGCTAATAAAGTCACATCGGTCAAAACTTCTTGAATTTTGAATTTTAAAGCTTTTTACAGCTGTCCGAATGACCTTCACAAGTGTCAAAAACTTGGGGACAATTGTTATGCCTCAGTTTTTACTTCTGGTATCCCGGATCCTCAGATAAGTATCGGCATCCTTGATCCTTACTATGTTTCAGTATCATGATTAACTGACCGTTATATCAATTAATATTACGCATTTTTCTTTGATTAGTCTTGAACAGGGAATCAACGATTCATTTATGACTAAATCAAGGGCTGAAGAACCGTTCAAATAGTTGGAAAAACACCTCAGTAACACTTAGATTTCGATCATATACTGCTCTCATTGTACTTTTTTCAACAATTTATACAAGAACAGGAGGCAAGTGACTTTCGGTCACTTCCCGAGGTTTTATGCCGGCAATCCTCAGGGATTAAGGGCTTTATTCGTAAACACTTGTGTCATTCTATTATTTTATACGCATTGTTCATCACGAATCTTACAAGCACACTATCTCACATTCTAAATTTGGTTACAAAATTAGTATTGTTAATTTTTATCCAAAACAATAATGATGAAGCTCTCGCCAATGATCTTGATACCATTGATGAACTTAGAGACCTCGCCAAGGTTCGCATTGCATCCTACCAACAAAGGATAGCAAGATCATACAAAAAAACATAAGGATTAGGATGTTTCAAGTGGGTGTTCTTGTATTAAGAAAAGCATTCTAGAATACCACCAATCCTAGCGATGGAAAACTTGCACCAAAACGATAAGGCTCATATTTGATTGATCCAGAAGCAGGCAAGGGTGCTTATTGGTTAGCAACTATGGATGGAGACATCCTGTCGAGATCTTGGAACGCTATTCACCTAAAATCCTACTTCATTTCAATTATTTTATTACTATCACTTCATATAAATATACTGACTTGAGCGTCGAAGGGGTGTTAGCCTGGCTAACACCCATCTTCACCAAGAATTCTTGTGTTGTAGGAAGTATCTCTAGGGATCCCGACACAAGATAGAGATTTGCCATCTCTCCTATGTTAAGGTATCCTACATACCTTCTAAGGTTTAAAGGTTTTTACGTTTCTAAGAATTGAGTTTAAACAATCCGCCAGTAGCACACGTAATTCAAGTATAGTCCACGGTGGTGCAACCAGTCCTTGTAAAAATGGATGACAATTTAATCACTGCTGGCTATATCTCGAATCATACGATAGTAACAGACGTGTTACTCCTAAGGTTTTGGCATTTTCATGCTGACTAAATCCGGCTTAGCCCACGTTTATCTCGGTTGACCCACAAAATCTAGCTTGGCCCACGTTTATCTGGTTTGACCCACGAATTCTGGCTTAGCCCACGTTTATCTGGCTTGGCCCACGATTTTAACTTATCACACGTTGAAGACTTAGCAATGATATGGTAAATCCAAAACCCCCAATCGGACTGAAGACTTACAAGAATCCTAATTTTCGTTTACTGATCATACGATGTATTTGACAAATATTCACAGGGGACAACTCGGAGTTGTGACACTTTAAAATATTTGTTAAAATTCTGGTATATGTATCTATCTATTTCAATATTTATTTCTAATTTAATTTTTAATTCATCAGATAGAATCAAACCTCATTTGACTAAGACATGATTTGCTTTATTTATCTACACTAAACTATATTTTTCTAAACAAAATAAGTTATCTTTGAGGATCCGGAATCCTGAAAATATACCTAAACCCTATTTTTCTAAAAACTTATCTCACTTTTCTACAAATACATTCAAACTCATGGCAATAAAAGCAAATAGTCAAAAGATAATAACATTAGTTATGCAGATAATAGAAAGTGTCCCGGGCTTCATCCAAAACAGGACTCATCCACCCACGACATAAGTTAACCAATTGTCTATCCCATACCGGGATCCCAACAACAAGAAAAGTAAAATTGTTCAGAGTTAACAAGGTTAAAGACATCCATTTTTAAACCATAAACACTAGGGCTCGGGCCTAGGCATCAATACCTTCATTGACCTGGTCAACTGACTTACCTGCATCCACTGTCTCATGCTCCTCTGCTACCTTTGCGGAGCCTTGAACTTCATCCTCAGCCACCACCTTGCCTGCATCTTCCCCCGACACCGATTCTCCTCCCAGTTCAACCACAAGCCTTTTCCATTCTTCAACATCCCAGGGGCTCCTGAAAAAATCCTTGTCCTCAGCCTCCTTAGCCATTTTCATCCTGGCTTGAAATATAAACATGGCAGCCGAGACCTTAGCATGTTCATTGGATTCTTCAGTATCCCGAGCATGTTGAAAATGAACATCCTGCAACTCAGCCTTGGTCTTGTTAAGATCGTTAGTAACCTCCAGCAGCTTTTTGCCTTTAGTGGATTCAACCTTCTAGGAGTCAGCAAGCTTCTATTTGCACATATTAAGTTCCTTCACCAGCTGGCTATAGAATCCGACCATCTTATCCGGTACCCATTATATATAATATAAATTATTAATTTAAAGCGGCTTCACCCTTCTTGGAGTCAGCAACTCATGATCTAAGGTATTTCTTACCTGATGGCTGAAATGGTGCAGCTTCTTGTGAGCATCAAAGAAATCATTGCATTCTAGAATGGTCAGCTCAGCAGGATCTATAATCTTAAACTTCTCGTTGGAAGATGGCTTGGCAGTAGAAGTCTCTGGCTTAGCAACAATTGACTTGACTGCTAGAGTAGCAACCGGCTTGGCTTCCTTCTTGATAGCCTTGTTCTTAGAGACCATGCTATCAATGTCCTCGAGGGCAAATTTGGAGCTCATCTTACGAACACCTATTTCAAGATATCAGGTCAATGTATTTGTAAAATTTCTAACTAATGAGATAAAACTACATTTCATAACAGACATATTCGAGTTGGAGAAAGACTTATCAGGAATAACCTCCACCTGAAAATTTCTAAGCCTGAAAGTCCGCTCGATGGGCTCAAAGCAAAAAAAGGCAGCAACCTTCTCGGCAGTATCCGGAGCCATAGGAGCAAGTATATCAAACTTCGGTGCCGAAATAAAAAACCAGAAATCAATATCCTGGATATCAAACTACTAAAGATCCTACAAGACAAAGTCCTACCCTTCACAATCCACTTGACTGGCAATTTATCCCCTTCCGGGATAGAGTATCTTCTCACAAAAATAAAAAGTTATTTTTACATTTGGAAACATTCTGAGTAGTTTTCAAGATCAAGTGGGCCATACCATGTTTGATTTGGAACAAAAATCTGGAAGAACCGTGGCTCCTAAGGTTGTAAACATGGGCTAGTTCTGAAGCAAAAAAATCTACGGCGTGATGCTGGATCAGAAATTCTAGGGTATGTAAGGTTCGCCACACCATAGGCATGGTTTGAGCATAGCAAAGGCCGGTTTTCTAAAGAAGTCAGTGCTGAGAGAAGGAAACAGATATGTGAAACCAAGAGAAAAGGGAAAATACAGGAAGCAGACCCAACTTTCAGAGGTAAAATCAGCTCTGGTCCTTAGAATCAAGGGCCTGTCTTGTTTCTAAGTTCGTTTATATGTATTGTATCTTCTTACTTGTGTAAGTGTGCTTCTTTAGAGTTTTCTCTGTAACATGTAAACATTGAAGATTAATACACTTTGCACTTATCAGTATTGTCTTTGTTTCTTGTATACATTGCAATAGTTGTGATTGTTTCCGCCAATCTCAACTAGAACAGAACCATCTTGTAAACATCGATCGTACAAGTGGTATCAGAGCTTTGGCTCTCAGATTAAACAAATCCACACTTGTTTAATCACTCTATGGTTCTGTTTATAACTATCTCTTTACTAAAACCATCTATCCAAAGTAGTATGGCACAAAATACTGGATTTGATGATAGTGGAAGCCTCAACAAACCACCAAGACTGGTGTCTGGAGAAGATTAAACATGTGGAAGAACATAATGGAAAGTTTTTTAGGTTATCAAGAATATAGAATGTGGAGATCCATAATGGAGCGTCCTTACATACCCATGGTGGCCTCTTATGATTCCGGAGGTCCATCTGTCCCTAAAGAAGCCTCAATGTACTCAGATGAAGACATCAAGAAGATGGAGGTAGATTTCAAAGCCTTGGGAGCCATACAGATGTGCTTGCCAAATGAAGTTTTTCATAACTTCAGAGAATACAAGCCTGCCAAGGAGCTGTGGGAAGCTCTTGAGAAGAGGTTTGCTAGATCTGAATAGTTGAAGGAGAATAGAAGAGACATCTTGAAGCAACAATATGAAAACTTTGTTTGCAAGGATGGTGAGTCTCTTACTACTCTATACAACATGTACAAATATCTTGTGGGAGAGCTACAGTGCTCTAAAGTGAAGCTGGAGAATGAAGACATTCTCAAAAAGTTTATCAGATCACTTCCAAGTTGATGGACACTATACACAGTTTCAATCAGAAGAACCGAAACCCGAAGACTCTGCAGGTGACTGAGCTGTTCGGTATGCTAAAAACTTATGAATTAGAAATGATTCAAGCCAAAGAAAGAAGCTCAGGTCATTCAACAGCCTCATCTTCCACAACTACTTCTTCTACATTACACTATGACCACTCGGTTCCAAGTTCAAGCAACTACTATCCTCCCATTGTTATCCATCCACAAACTCCAAACTCACTAGCTAGCAACTCACCATTTCTCCTTGAAGCCCCACCTCAAAAGAACTTTGCTGCCTTTGTCCCTAAAAAAACCCAAGCAACATGTCCTTCATCAAAGAAGATCTGGAGTATTTCCATCCAGATGACTTAGAAGAAATGGGCATACAACATTCTTATACCATGTTATCTCTCAGAGCTAAACGGTTCTACTCTAGAACCGGAAGACCTATTCCAAGAAACAACTCTAACACTAGAGTTGGCTTGGACAAAAACAAGCTTCGATGTTACAACTGTAACCAACTTGGCCATTTTGCAAGAGAATGCAAGGCACCAAAGGCAAACCCAGTTGCTGCACAACCAAGACAAGCTCATCAAGGTCAAGCAAGTCAAGGCAACACCCCTCCTACTCAAACTGCAGCATGTGCAACTCAACATGTTGTAACAACTGATTTTCAATATAAAGATCTTCCTACCAACAACCAAGCACTCATGGCAGACACAACAGAGATACCACGTCAGGTATATGAACACCTTTGCTCTCATGCTTGTATTGATAAGGTTCTAGGATACATAAAGCATAACCAAAACCTTATAGATCAAAATAAAGAGTTTCACCAAATGAAATCTGAATTCAAAAAGGTTGAAAACAGTTACAAAGAAACGATCAACCGTCTAAAGAAAGAGGTTTCATACTTAAAAAATGAACAAACAAATCCTGAAACTCATATTGATGATCCATTGGTTAAGTTAAAAGCTACAAGTGTTGAGTTTGCAGACCAAAAGGTTCATGTTGAAAAGTATGAGTTTGCATCCAAAAAGATGCAAAGACTTTTGGATGCTCAAATTCATGAAAAGTTGACTACTGGTCTTCGGTTTCAAGATGAAAAGCCCTACAATGATGTACCTCCACCTGCTGACTATGTAGCCATCCATGAACCAAACTTCAACCTCACAAACCTTGACCATGAAAGCCAAAAACTTGATCCTTCCAAGGAAGAACCATCTGTGCAAAATTACAGTACCTCATCTGAATCTGAGTCCACATGCTCAGAATCCACTGAAACTAGTGAAGCTTCATTACTTCCTACCAATTAAGTAATTCTCAAAACCACCAAACCTTGTAACAATGATCCAAGCCCCTTTATTCCCTCAATACCAGTACCTCAACTCACCAAACAAATCAAAATTAGCTATCCTCCCAAGGTTTTGTGCCGAAGATCATTAAGGATCAAGGGCTTTCCTCGTAAAAACTCGAGTCGATTTTACTGTTTTACAATTATAGATTTTACAAGCATGCTACCTCACTTTCGAAATTTGGATACAAAGTTAGTTCGTATAAATTTTACCCAAAACATATATATTGACAAGTTTTTTAATATTTAATAGTTAAATATAAAACCAGTTCGGTTAACGCAAGATAGTTTATTAATTAGAGTAATTATAAACTAGAGGGACTAGAATGATTAAACGTTAACCAGTTAATAATTAAATGTTAATTATTCAGGGGTTGACTTGTAAAATATTTTTCTATAAACATATCATTAAGTCAAAACCCTAATAACCATTCTTGCCACCTCAAAACTTGCGCAAAAGAGGAGAACCGGAAAACCGGTTTTTTCTAGCCGAAGCCGCCGGCCGCACCACCTGCCATCGCGTGGCCACCGCATCACCATCTTTTGTCACCGCCGACCTCCCTTGTCCCCTCCTAGCCACGACCGTCATGCCGTCTTGATCCGCGAGTCGAACCGGAAGGAAAAGGAGAGCCAGGTTCTTGTTTGGGAGTGTTCCGTGTGACGAGCTCGTTGTAGTCATCTAACATGACGTTCTTTTTACCCAAGTGTTTCAACCTGGTTATTCGTTCAAAGGTATAAAACCCTAAACACCCTATGGATGTGTATTTATTTATTTTATTGTCTAAAGGTTGTGTAATCGGATCACTGTATGAAATCCATATCTGATCTGTTAATGGTACTATTAAATCATTTCTGCTAAATATATCTAATTTATTTATTTAACAAGTTTAAATAATTAATGTTTTAAAACTTAAAACTGGTACCTCGATTCCCAACAAATATTTAGCGAAATATTTATTCGCTTTATTCGGTGATTAGTTATTTAAAGAAATAGTTATATGTGGAGGGATTTAATGATTAAGTGTTAAACATTAAAAAATCTAGTTTTTACTGATTAATTGTTATAAGTAACTTTATAGATTAATTGTAGTTAATAGTTAATTACAAGGGATTAATGGTAAATGCCTGGGGGAGTGGTATGTAAATTATTAGATTATAAATATACCATTATAATCAAACCTTAATCCCTAATCACTCCCAACCCAAAATTGGCGTTCCGTCACCAACCACCGCCACTGCCGCCAGTCTCTTCCTCTTCTGTCGCCACCCGATGCAGCCTCCATCCTCGTGAGTCCATGTGATGGGTTTGCTTGTTTGCGGGTTTTTTTTGGTAAAAAGTGTCATCTAGCGTGACGTTTGTTGAACCAAGGTGTTGTTATTCTGTTAATCGTCGAAGGTATAATATTGAACACCTTGTGGTTGCATTTACTTTATTGTCAATGCACGTGTAATCGGATAACTGACGGGATCAAGATCTGATATGATATTCGTACTAATTGCTTCCGCTGATTAAATCTAATTTATTTATTTAAAGTGTTTAAATATTATTTAGTTTTAAAAGTTAAAACTGGTACGATGAATCCCAAAAATGGTATCAGAGCCACCTTTACGCGTGTTTAGACATATTATTTGTTTTTATCAATTTTTTGTTTTATATGTCAATACTTTTGTTTGACAAAAGATTGTGCCTTTTTCGTTTAGTATGATTAAGTTGATTGAATAAAAGTTAAAATTCGTGGTTGTATTGTTTGTTATTGGTCTGTTTCTCTTAGTATTTTTATGAGTTATTTGGAACCCGTTGTAATAGTTAGGTTTATTTTTATTTATTTTTTGTGTATTTGTAAATAAAATTGTAATCCTAACTGGATTAAAGATGGAAATCTTGGATTAAGAGAGAGATAGAAGATTTGTTTATTTTGTTATCCCTTAGACCAGTCTGTTCTCGTTTGATGGTGTTGAAACATTTTCCGATGACAACGAGCTTGAAGATTCTATGTCTTAGTCTTAGAGTCTTTGCTTGTATGTGTTAGAATTGTAAGCAACAGTTAAGGAGAAGTCTGTTGGTACAAGTTTTGTAACTGTCGCTGGAATTCTATGTTGTAAGTTAGCAAAGCTGTCAAGTTCGCCTAAGGAACTTAGAGCGAACTTGATAAGTTCGCCTAAGCTTGTTAGGGGTGAACTTAACAAGTTCGCCTGTGGTCTTTGTGGTTTCCCTATAAGTAAAGGTTTACTTGTCAGTTTTAGAAGAGTCTAGATCAGAGCTGGGAGCCTAGATCAGAGAATAGATCATAACTAAGCAGAAACTAAGAGAACTTGTAAACAGATATTCTGAATGGAAAACAAAGAAGATTATTTACATCGTGTTGTTAATTGAGTTACACGTTGCACGTTGATCATGGATTCCGCACGTTATCACCGTGTCGTACCGCGAGTCTAGAGATCCGTCACGCACCGAAATGGGACTTACAAGTGGTATCAGAGCCTTTGCTCTAGATTAGCAGAAGATTCGTGGTGTTTTCGTGTACAATCAACATCAAATATCACTGAATTGGAAGAGAATTTGAAGGATTTTTCATCATTTTCGTTTCTTGACAAAAATGGAAGATTTTTTATCAATTTGGATTCATTTTAGATTTGTTTGAAGAAATTGATCCGATACGATTGTGTTGTTCCTAATCAGTTTCTACACAATCCTACGGTTCAAAATTGTCTAATTCCATCATATTGATCAGAAATCATGATTTTCAGCAGAGTTGTTTCGTATTTGTGTTCTTCCTGAAGTTTCAGCGTTTCAGGCGAACATGCTGATTCAGTTACATGCGAACTTAGGGAGGCAAACTTACCAAGTTCGCTCAGTGAAGTTCAGACGAACTTAACAAGTTCGCTCAATGAAGTTCAGGCGAACTTAACAAGTTCGCTCAGGTAGTTTTAGGCGAACTTACTAAGTTCCCTCAGGTTCCCAAGTTCGCTAGTGTTCATAAAAAAAAAAAAAAATAAAAAAATTTTGGAGGGAAAGTTTTTCTTGTGAAATTTTTTGAGGAGACATTTATATACTTCTTTTTAGTCATTTTTTAGAATTTTGTAATGTTAAAATTTTTTCTTCCCTAAAAAGAGTTTTTTTGAGGGAAATTTTTTTTGGGGTGTTTACACAAATTCTCGAGATGACCAATTTTTTGAAGAGTAGAAGAGATTTGTTGGAGAAACAATTCATGTCTTTCAAGTATTTGGAGGATGAAACTGTAGATGATATTTTTTTCCAGATGCTACCATCTTTTGAGTGAGTTGGTAAAATATGATGTTTCTTACAATAATACTAAGGTGAGTGAGAAGTTGTTGGATGCTCTTCCACCTAAGTTTGAGAAATACTCAGTGCTCATCAAGAAAAATGTGGATTTAACCGATATGTCTTTAGCAGAATTGATTGGTACAATTTATACTTATGAAGAAGGTGATGTAACTAAAGTTAGTGACAAGAGTGATTCTGAGAGTGACTATTTTTCAGAATCAAGTGATAGGGAAAGTTTTCACTCTTCTTCTTTAGAGATAAAAGCTGAGGTTCATACTGATGATGGATCTGATAATAGTTCTTCAGACAGTGACTTAAGTGTTTCTGGGAGTGTTGCTGAAATTGAAGAATCTATCATTCAGAATGTTGAGCCAAAGTTTTCAACTAAAGAACTACTTGATGATGGAGCTGCTGGGAAAGTGACTGAGAAAATTGATGAGATGTTATCTTTAGCAAATGCATCCTTGACTGATTCAAAACAGGAACATAAGGTTGTTTCTTGTTCTAAATGCATTGATTCAGATTTGAAAATTGTAAGATTGTGTGATGACAACACAAATCTGATCTATGACATGAAGGCAATATACACATCAAATCAAGTTTTGAAAGAAAAAGAAAAGCTTTTAAATGCAAGAATTGAATCATTGAAAGATGATATCAAGATTTTACAGATAAAGGTAAATGAACAAGCTTTTCACATTGATGTGGCATATTCTGAATATGAGAAAAAGTTAAATGAACTTGCCCAGTCACAAAGTGAGGTCATCAAATTATTGAGAAAGCTCGAAGGTTATAAGAATTCCAGTTTCTTGTTGGAATATTATAATGAGAAAGCTTCAGGTGGTAAAGTAGTTGGTGGTGTTGGTTCATGTCCTTCCTTTGATGACAAAGATATTGGAGAAGGTGTTGGATATTGTCTACCTTTCAATGGCAATTACACTTCTCGTACAACTGAGGTTGTGACAGAAGCCGATCTGGAAACAAAAACCATCCTCAAGGTAAATCCTATTACAGGAGAGGACATGGTTTATGATGATTCAAGCGATGATGAAACATTTGATCCATATAAATTTGAAGGAACAGTGAAAGACTGCAAGGTTGATGAACCAGTTGTGGTTAAGAAAGTCACCAGGGATCGGTGCATCTTGACTGAACCAGATGAAGATATTGAACAACCACAACCTAAACCAGTTAAACAGTTTGTGAGTAGTGGTTTTGATTTTCAAGAAAATAATAAAATTGAGAAAATTTCAACTCTTGATTTTATTAAAAATAAGGTTGCTTTAGGAAAACCTAAGGTTATTCAAGTATCTAACACTTCTTCTCAGTGTGAATCGTCTACTTCAAGAAGTGTTAAGAAAGTGAAGTTTGTCCGGGTTTACAAAGAACGACGAACATGTTTTCATTGCGGCGTTGTTGGTCATATCTTGGTAAATTGTCCAGATAAAAATATGGGAAAGTGTCTAGAAGATCCCAGGTTGGGAAGACCTTTTGTTAAATCTCCAGCAAAGCTTGTGGTGAAATCTGCTCCTGTGAAGAAACCTGATGTTTCTAAACCTGAAGTAAAGGTTTCATATGTACCCGTGAAACCAAAGTCACAAATTCAGTCAATAAAATATGTGAATCAAACTAAAGTGTCTAGTTCTAGAGGTTCAAGAGATATGACTCCTAAATCTCCTTACGAACGGAAGTCTATTGATAGGAGAAGTTGTTTTTCTTTTGGTGTAGTGGGCCACATTTGTGTGAATTATCCTTCAAAGACCCAGTTTTATGAGACACCAAAGACTAGACCAGTTATGACAAGATCAGTTGGTAGCAATTCTCTTAATTCACAATCGAAGGTTAAGCTCTCTCGACCTCAGAGACGGAGAAGAAACAGAAGATTGAGAAAATTCTTAGAGCAATAAGAGGTTTCGCAATCGCATCATGTTTCAAATGAACCAGGATGTTCAAACACTTCAATTTTTAAGAGGAATGAACTTCATGAACAGAAGAGTGTTTGGAAAAGAAAAGTTTTGGTTTCTGATTCAATAGAATAATCTCCAAAAATTGAGGAGAGATTCGACTATGAATTACGTGAAGTCATTTATTTTGATACAGATGGACAACCCAGGACTACCATGGCTTGGGTTTCCATTTCAGACTAATGCTTCTTGTTTAATGTGCAGGATTAACCAAGAGGGACTATTAATACAATTTGGTTTGTTAATAGTGGTTGTTCATATCACATGACAGGGAATGACATCTGCAGGAGCACCGAGTTGTTTGATAACTGATAAGTCTATTTGATTCAACGACTTGATGCTCAAGGGGGAGGTTATGTCCCACACAATGTTTGTTTTTGAAAAGTGTTTGACCAAATCCAAAAGACAACCTGAAACTTAGGATGACGATGGTGAGCATAAAGTCGTTGATGCAATCATTTGACTAGTTGAGGGGTAGTCTACAGGACAGGGGGAGTACAGAATTGTGTTGGTGACAAAGGCAAAGTCATTCGATTACATCGGTTTGAGTTTTAATTGATTGAATTTCTTAATCCTAAGTAACCAAGTAAGATGTTTTTCTTAAAACGTTTTCATGGAAGTTTTACTTTCTGTCAAAAAGATTTTGAAAAATCCAAACAAATTGAAAAAGTTAAAATTGACATTACTTGAAGTTATAAGGAGAAATGATAGTACATCAGTAGATGTTCAGTCACACATGACCTTAGTTGGACTTTATGATTGCTTATCTAATATATCTATGATAAATGTTTTGATCAGAACTTCTTAGACTTCACAATATAGGAAATGATATCTTTATAACTGCTTATATTTTAATTTGGATACTAGTATGTAGTCTGAATTGCCAATAGGCTATGAGTATCTTTGGACCATTAGTAGTGTGACAACATAATGAATTTTGTGACAACTGTGATTTGAACCCATGGTATGTCGACTGTGTGTGTAAAAGATCATTATCAGATAAATAATATAAGATTTAAAGTACTTCATGAGACCAGTATCGGTTATGTCGTTGAACACAATTTTTCAGTTCACTTCACTGCCCATGCCACGAAAAACATGCAATGTTATGCTGAACTAAGATATGTTTCTGACAACATCTGTTGGAACATATACTAGCCCTTGGATCAATATCTTGATTCAATTGACTACATCCAGATAACAGTTGGATCACACTACCCTATGTCGTTGAATAAATCGATTCCTTGATCAATCTTATGTTGAAGAATTCTATCGGTACAATGTTTCTGTTACTGTGAATCATGATATTACATCCAAACCAATATATTTGAATCATTCGATTATGAACCATTCTGATTCTCTGCTTGATATTTTCATGTGTTTAATGGTATAATTTCATACTGAAGATTGAAAATTATCTTGCAATGATCTTATATGTCTTGAAGATAGTGCATTTATTTTTCTGTTGGTATATTTGTGGGTACACGTTGTATTACAAAATAGATGGTACCTTAATTCACAAGAACATGGAACAAAGATACTGATGGTTTCAAATGGTATAATATTGACAACTTAGATTGACATGTTATGTGTTGCAAATTCGTATGTAATTTATTATAAGCATGTTATGATCTGATCCCATCTTTTTTGAAGTTCTTCGTGTATCATTACATGTTTTGGTTGAAGCATAAAAGATTTGATCTTATCAGATATAAAGAAAAGAAAGAAAAGAAAGAAAAGAAAGAATGAATCTGGATAGGATACCCTTAGAATGTTTAGGGCTGCTTATCCAAAATGTGTGATTGATGCATTATTTTTACTGATATGATCTTCTTACTCGTGATATTCGACCAAAAAGATATGATTTTGTATTTTACATTTTAGTTTGTATAGTGAAAAACCAAAAAGTTTTTGTGTTTCTTGTGTTTGAAAAACCAAAAAGATTTTAGTTTTCCATCTTCCATGGAAATTTTACTTGTTGGTTATACTTGGTTGTTCTTCTTTGCCATAAATGAAATTTGCAGATAGAAGTTGACAACGGGTCCTTCTCCAAAGTTTTCTTCTAGAAAGAAAGAGTGTGCAGATGTACAAGACAAAGACTATGATCTGTTTGAGATCTGATGACAATTTTCTGAAGCTGTTGTCAAGGGGGAGTCTGTTGGAACATTTTCTGGTGACAACGAGCTTGAAGATTCTATATCTTAGTCTTAGATTCTTTGCTTGTAATGTGTTAGAATTGTAAGCAACAGTTAAGGAGGAGTCTGTTGGTGCATGTTTTGTAACTGTCGCTGAAATTCTATGTAGTAAGTTAGCAAAGCTGTCAAGTTCGCCTAAGGAACTTAGAGCGAACTTGATAGGCGAACTAACAAGTTTGCCTGTGGTCTTTGTGGTTTTCCTATAAATAGAGGTTTACTTATCAGTTTTAGAAGAGTCTAGATCAGAGCTGAGAGCCTAGATCAGAGAATAGATCAGAACTAAACAGAAAGTAAGAGAACTTGTAAACAGATTGTCACACCCCGGCCGGCGGCGGATTAAACGTCGGGGTTGACGCGGTTGTTCATAAGCACATGATCATCTATTAAATATGATAATATTTATTATTCAAATTAAAAGCATCCGTTACATAGGAAAATGAAACGTTCAAAACATGATTTAAATTAAACTAGGTCCAAGTCCTAGGTGAGCAAGTAGTCCTCAAACAGGTGCACTGAAACATGTAAGTAACTGTCAACTACAAGTAGTTGGTGAGATACATAGGTTTTGACAACAAAAGAGTTAGGTATAGATTACAATTCAATATGTTCAAAGCATGTCTAAAGCATTTATGTGAAAACATACAAGGTTCCAAGCGTACAATTCAAGCCTGATAATAGAAAACTAGATACGCAATCCCACTGATTGCCATTTTGAAAAAGGGAGCAAGCGGATACTCCAAGTTATAGTTGATACCCAACAAAACCCGCCAAGGTCTTGTGGTAAGTTATAGGTTCAGTTTCCCATATAAATGATCATGTTAGGTACTACCTTAGGCTTGGGCTGCAAGTTAATGAATGTACTGGCATGAAACACATGCAATGGTCACCAAGTAGTTCAAATATAAAGCATAAAGATCAAGCACAAGAACATAGATATTGAATTGTTTAAATAGATAAAGTTGATAACATGTTTCACCCCAAAAGCAAAAACAGTAAAAAGGGGCTATGTAAACTCACCTGTAATGAAGCTAAAAAGTTGTAAGAATTGTTAATGATGGATAGGCTTCGTGAGGATTCCTCACAATCAACCTACACAGTTAATTTGTATTCTAGACTCAATGTACGTCTAAAAGAAATGAAAGTAAAGAATTCTAAGTTTGTTTGAGTTTCTGGGGATTCTTGGAATTTGGGATTGGTTATAGGATTTGTACGAGTTCATAAATATCGTACTAATGATAAAGTAATTTTATAAAATTAATTAGGATTTCTAATCAATCATAATAGTATAGGATTTGTAATAATAATACGCTTGAATTTATTTAAATAATTATTCTAAAATAATTGACAAATAAATTATGGATTTGAAAAAAAAGTTTAAATAATTGTTCTTATGTAAATAAAATAATTATTTAACTATTTAAATAATTATCCTAATAAAAATAACTAGATTTAGGAAAATTTTAAATAAATAAAATGATTATTTAAATTATCTACTAAATTTCTTTTACTTAAATGATTTGTAAAAGAGGTATTAAATAGTTACAAGCTTTAAATGAATATAATTGAATTTGTATAATTATTTACCTAAAATAATTATTTAAGTGTTTCTTTAAATTTTAAAATGTTTTAAATAATTATCCTTATCAAAATAGTTATTTATGTGTTTAAAATGAGGGGAATGATGTAAATAATTTGTTTTATAAATGTAAATATAAAAATATAATCTAGAATTATTTAAATAAATTATTTCCATAATGTTTATTTTGGAAAATGAAAATTTTAAAATATGTTTTTAACAAATTAAAAAGAATAAAACCTTATTTTTTCCTGTTTTTATAAAAGTTTCTAAATACTTTTACAATATTTATAAGAATTTATTTATGAATTAACACCATCAATTTATGAGTTAAAATGTTCAAATAATTAAAACAGATTAATAATAAAAAAAAGGGGGGCGCGGGACTCGAACCCGTGACCTAAGTTGAGGGAGAACAATGCCTTAACCAAGTGACCTGGGCTTAAAGCCATGCAAGAATTGATTTCGTTTAATCCTTAAACAACTAGTCCCATGATCCTTCTTCCCCAAATGACTAACCCGAACCCTAGATCCCAATTTTAAAACATTGATCGATCGATGGTTGCTTAAATCACGAAATTAACTGAGGGCTTTCGTTAAGCAAGGGATTACGATTTCAATGGTGTAAAACAATTGAATATTTGTATTCGTTTGTTGTACATTTAGATGATTCAAGGTAACGAAACCCTAGATTGTTCTTGGGCAGAAAAAATTTAGAATTCGATTGCAATGGGGTTTAGGATCATGGGGCTTTCATGCTAGGCATAGACACGAAGGTAGGGGTGTGTTAATTACCTGAAAATCGGCTTTGAATTCGTCGAATTGAACTGGTTTGTCACCTCCTGCAGTCGCGAACCGAGAGGAGAGGATGCAGACGAGGATGGTGGTTTTTTTTTTCGAGTGGAATTCGTTTACTACAGGTTTGGGTTTGTTCTAGGGATGAAATAACTCGCAACAACAGTTACAATGCGGATTAAGAGGTCGTTTGGGTTTCCATTTGATGGCTTCATGACAAAAACCGAAAAAAAACTCTTTAATGGGCTCTAGAGCTTTGATTGCTCAATTAATTCGAATGATTCATGTCCCTATTGATTGCAAGAGGTTTAGTAACTGTTTAGGTGGAGTTAATCACTGAATTCGCAGAGGTTAATGGAGTATGGGATCGATTTTGATTTTTTGCAAGTCAAAATAGATATGAACAAGTTTCAGGGTCTGGGAATTAGGGAAAGGGTTCAACATGAAAATCCAAGGCAAACTGAGGAGTTCAAGTGAGGGTTCAAACACTTAATGGGGATTCAATGGCATTGGATGGGTTCAAGGCTCATCTAAATTATACTTAGACTCCTTTTAATTATTTATAAAAATTGTTTTTTTTATAAAGTTTATAAAAACTTAAGCATTTAATGTTTTATTAACATGAATTTAATAAATGAAAGTTCCAATTTCCCTATGAAATTACAATTTGCATAAATGGTTTATTTAATATATATACATTTACATATATTAAAAAAAATATATACATATATATTTATACAAATATATATACATATGTTTGATAGATAATAATATATAAAAGTAAGGTTGAAAACTTAAATTGCTATACAAAAAGAAATAGTCGTTAATGTGACATCTTGTGCTTGAGTAAGTATGGGATTGAAGTGGGATGTCACCATTGCTTAAAAGAGAAAAAAAATGAAAAAGTAATAAGGTCGAAAAATTTATGGATGTCACACAGATATTCTGAGTGGAATACAAAGAAGAGTATTTACATCGAGTTGTTTATTGAGTTACACGTAGCACGTTGACCATGGATTCCGCACGTTAACACCGTGTCGTACCGCGAGTTTAGAGATCCGCCACGCACCGACCCGGGACTTACAGATGGCTCGAACGAAACCAGACAATTTTACTATTTGCTCGGTTTATGCATTTTATTTATTTTTGTGGTTGTGCCATATTATTTAGGATAATAATTAAACCGAAAAGTTTTTATAAAACTTTTCACACAATGTTAAAACGACGGAATATTTAAATTTTTTATTTTTCTCGGAAAGAACATTAATGAAAAGAGTTTTTATTTAAAAGTAAAACATGTTTTAAATTTAATAGTTTGATTTAAAACAATTTTAAATTAATCAAAGAGTTGATTAGTTTAAAATATAGTTCGCGATTAACGAACAATTTAGATTAAATAAATTATTTAAAATATTATCGTGTCGAGTGTTGAAAGGCGTTTAACGAACTAAATTAGTAAAATCGGTTTACTAAAGTTGCACGAATTGAATCATGCTTCTCGCCATCCAAAATTTTTTTGACCCTAATCGGTAATGTTTAAAACATTTGAAAATTCCCAAACTAAAATCGATATTTCTGCGCCATCCTAAATTTTAACACTTGAACTGGGCTATTCGAACCCCCCGTGTTAGTAAATTACCCTGCATCCAGCCCTATGGTTTTGGTTGAAGGTAGAACCGAGATTCCTAAGTTACTTAGGTCGGGTGTACAGTTATAATTTAAAGACAAATATCACTTAAGTCGTTTAAGATAGCGTAGTTGAGGGAAACCTATCTAAGCTTGAGAATCCTCGTGTAAGACCCTGACCCGGGCATCCTACAGTTGGTTCTTGTAACGAGTCAGACTCATTTAAAATGAATTTATTATTAACTCAATTACCACGGAAGTCTTTCTAAATTCTTTTGTTGTTAATTTAATGATATTAAATTACCTCATGAATACCTGCACACCAATCCAAGTATCACCGATTCCAACCCAAGATACGTCATCCCTACGCTTACCTGCAAAACAATCTAACGTACACACAAAGTCAACCAAGCTGAGTGAGTTCTAATAGTTTAATTTGAATGAAAACCATCACGTCAAATTCTTTAGCTTAATTCACTCTGGACCCTTCGATCATTACAATATAGTTTATGATTTATTAACGAATAGTTAACCCCTTGTCATCCCATGGCATCCCGTAACCGTTCATCACCAGAGGCTCAGCCTGTACCACTAATAATAATAATAATAATAATAATAGTGTAAAGATAAAGATTGATGGCTATAAAATTCTCTAAGTACAATTGTTACGGACTCAACAATTTTGCTGTTGACTTACAAGTTGTTACGGGTAAGGCAAGTGTTGTGGATAGCTATGTTCCCCTGCTGACGAATATCTTTGCTGCGAATAGCCTTATCTGCTGAAGTCCAAAGTTGGTGCTGATAGGCTTCTCAACAACATCAATGATGCTGCTGATAGGCAAATCATCAGCAGCTTTGACTTTGCTACTGATTCATCTGCTGCAACACTGACACATCTATCAGCAGAATGAGTGTTATTGGTACGGATGATTAAAGACAAAGCTACTACTTCTGAAGTCTCGTGCAAAGATTCCTAAGAAGACTTTTGACCTATTTGTTACTATTTGCTGTAGTTTGTCTTTTAGTTGTCTGCCAATAGTAGTGTAACTTGTAACTGTTAAACATCAACGGCTTGTGTTTGATCTGAACCTTAGAATCAAGGGTCTGTCTTGATTCTAAGTTCCTTTATATATATTGAATCTTCTTACTTGTATAAGTGTGCTTCCTTAGAGTTTTCTCTGTAACTTGTAAACATTGAAGATTAATACACTTTGCATTTATCAGTATTATCTTTGTTTCTTGTATACATTGCAATATTTGTGATTGTTTCCGCCAATCTCAGCTAGAACACAACTATCTTGTAAACACCGATCCTACAAGTGATATCAGAGCTTTGGCTCTCAGATTAAACAAACTCACACTTGTGTAATCACTCTATGGTTCTGTTTATAACTATCTCTTTACTAAAACCATATATCCAAAAGTATGGCACAAAATACTAGATTTGATGATATTGGAAGCCTCAACAGACCACTAAGACTGGTGTCTAGAGAAGATTATGACATGTGGAAGAACAGAATGGAAAGTTTTTTCTGTTATAAAGAATATGGAATATGGATATCCATAATGGATGGTCCTTACGTACCCATGGTGGCCTCTGCTGATTCCGGAGGTCTATGTGTCTGTAAAGAAGCCTCAAAGTACCCAGCTTAAGACATCAAGAAGATGGAAGGAGATTTTAAAGCCTTGGGAGCCATACGGATTTGCTTGCCAAATGAAGTTTTTCATAACTTCAGAGAATACAAGACTGCCAAGGAGATGTGGGAAGCTCTTGAGAAGCTGTTTGTTGGATAGGAAGAGGTGAAGGAGAATAGAAAAGACATCTTGAAGCAACAATATGAAAACTTTATGGTGAGTCTCTTACTACTCTATGCAACAGGTACACCTATCTTGTGGGAGAGCTACAGCGCTCTAAAGTGAAGCTGGAGAATGAAGGCATTCTCAAAAAGTTTATCAGATCACTTCCAAGTTGATGGACACTCTACACAGTGTCAACCAGAAGAACCGAAAACCTGAAGACTCTGCAGATGACTGAGATGCTCGGTATGCTACAAACTTATGAATTAGAAATGATTCAAGCCAAAGAAAGAATCTCCGGTCATTCAACAGCCTCATCGTCCACCACTACTTCTTCTACACTACACTCTGACCACTTAGTTCTAAGTTCAAGCAACTACCATCCTCCCATTGTTACCCATCCACAAACTCCAAACTCACTAGCTAGCAACTCACCATTTCTCCATGAAGCCCCACATCAAAAGAACTATGCTACCTTTGTTTCTGAAAAAATCCAAGCGACATGTCTTTCATCAAAGAAGATCTAGAGTATTTCAATCCAGATGACTTAGAAGAAATGGACATACAACATTGTTATGCCATGTTATCTCTCACAGCTAAACGGTTCTACTCTAAAACCAGAAGACCTATTCCAAGCAACAACTCTAACACTAGAGTTGGCTTGGACAAAAGCAAGCTTCGATGTTACAACTGTAATCAACTTGGCCATTTTGCCAGAGAATGCAACAAAAGGCAAACCCAACTGCTGCACAACCAAGACAAGCTCATCAAGGTCAAGCAAGGTAACACCTCTCCTACTCAAACTACAGCATGTGCAACTCAACATGTTGGAACAACTTATTTTGACTGGAGCTTTCAGTATGAACATCTTCCTGCCAACAACCAAGCACTCATGGAAGACACAACCGAGATACCACGTTAGGTATATGAACACCTTTGCTCTCAAGCTTGTATTGATAAGGTTCTAGGATACAGAAAGCATAACCAAAACCTTATAGATCAAAATGAAGAGTTTCACCAAATGAAATCTGAATTCAGAAAGGTTGAAAACAGTTACAAAGAAAAGATTAACCGTCTAAAGAAAGAGATTTCATATTTAAAACATGAACAAACAAATCTTGAAACTCAGATTAATGATCTATTGGTTAAGTTAAAAGCTACAAGAGCTGAGTTGGCAGACCAAAAGGTTCATGTTGAAAAGTATGAGTTTGCATCCAAAAAGCTGCAAAGACTTTTGGATGCTCAAATTCATGAAAAGGTGACTGCTGGTCTTGGGTTTCAAAATGAAAATCCCTACAATGCTGTACCTCCACCTGCTGACTATGTACCCATCCATGAACCAAACTTCAACCTCACAAATCTTGACCATGCAAACCGAAAACTTGATCCTTCCAAGGAAGAACCATTTGTACAAAATTGCAATACATCATCTGAATCTGAGTCCACATGCTCAGAATTAACTGAAACTAGTGAAGCTTCATTACTTCCTACCAATGAAGTTATTCTCAAAACCACCAAACTTTGTAACAATGATCCAAGCCCCTTCATTCCCTCAATACCAGTACCTCAACTCACCAAACAAATCAAAATTAGCTATCCTCCTGAAGGAAGAAAATTAATTGTTAAAAATGGACAATCCTCAACCTCCACCAATATCTAAGCAAATCAAACTATCCAACCCAGGATGGTGTTTTACATCTGTCATGCACCTGGAGTGAAATCTCCATATATTCAAAAGATATTGGAGGAACCACCTTTGAGAATAACAAAGCTCATCCCTGGAATTTCAAAGATCTGTTCAAAAGAAAGGACTATGTGTATTTTCAAAGGGATAAATTAGCTAAATCATGCTTTTTCTATGGAAAATTCAATCATACTGCTAGCACCTGCTTGTACTACCTCCAGCAGCAAAGAAATCTCAAGCAACAAGCCTTTGAGAAAACAAACAAGAACAAGAAGGTAAGAAGCTTTGAAGCCAAGAAAACTCATTTCAGAAAATCTCTCTCTCCACCAAGGAAGCAGATCCCAAAAGCTCAACAATCTTGCATCATATGTGGTGAATCAGACCACTTTGCTGCAAATTGTAAGTTCAATCCATTTAACCAGATCTCTCAATCAGCTTCCACAACAGTCAAGACCCTTCTTAAACAAAATCCACTCTATAGAAGAACATCTACTGAGAAACCCACTTTTAATAGAATGGTAAAGCAGGAGAAGCAAGAATCTGTTGAACAATCAGCATCAAGAAAAAATGTTGCTGATCATTTGAAGCTGAGGAAAATGAAGCCTAAATCTAACCATTCAGCAACAAGCAAATCTGTTGCTGACCAGTTAAAACCATTAATAAAAATCAAATTTGTTGCGGATCAGACAAAGATCTGACTTCAGCAGTCAAGTTTGTTGTTGATCAAGCAAAGCCATCAGCAGTAAAAGCCACATCTACTACTGATAGATTAAAAAGATCTAGAAAACCACCTCAACAATGGAAAGTCATGTCCACCGCTCCATTCCCTCAAAGCATCATTATTGGTTCCATTGAATGCAAGCATACTGATAATTTTGGTCTAAAGACACACTCACCCAAGTCTGCAAGCTCTTGGGTCCCTCCCTCTAACTAGATCTCTCTCATGTGAAGGGACAACCAGGTCACAAGGATAACACCTGGGTTGTAGACAGTGGTTGTTATTGCACATGACCGGCAATAGGTCCATCCTCTCCAACTTCAGACATTTCTTTAGAGGATATGTTGCCTTTGGGAGTGATTTGAAGGTAGGATCTATAATTGTACAAGGAACTGTGTCCAATGAGAGAATGAACATTGAAAAGGTAAACTTTGTCAAAGAATTGGAATTCAATCTCATGAGTGTGTCTCAGGTCTGTGATTAGAAGCATTGGATGCTTTTCACAGACAAAGAATCTTATGTGCTCTCCCCTGGGTTAAGTAAACCTCCTCTAGAGAAGATTTTGTTAACTTCCCAAAGAAAAGATAACCTATATGTGCTTGACATAAATGAGGTCACACCATCTGGTAGTGTATCTTGTTTTCTGTCAAAGGCATCAGTTAATGAATCTGCTCTTTGGCACAGGAGATTAAGCCATGTTAATGTAAAAACTATCAACAAGTTGGTGAAAGGAAATCTTGTCAGAGGTCTACTTGACAAAGAATTCCAACTTGAAGATCACTGCATAGCATGCTTAAAGGGGAAGCAACACAAGAGTTCTCACAAGCTCAAGACATTGAATTCAAATGACACTCCATTGCAGTTGCTACATATGGACCTTTTTGGTCCTACAAATGTCATGTCAATGGGTAAGAAGTCATACTGTTTGGTGATAACTGATGAGTATACCAAATTATCATGGGTATACTTCTTGAGAACAAAAGATGAAACTGCTAAGATTCTTAAATCTTACATTCTTAGGGTTGAGAATCAAAGCATTCAGAAAGTCAAAATCATAAGGTGTGATCAAGGTACAGAATTCAAGAACCAAACCTTGAATTGTTTCTGTGAGAGCAAGGGAATTGAAAGACAATATAGTGCTCCAAGAACTCCTCAACAAAATAGGGTTGCTAAAAGGAGAAACAAAACTCTAATTGAATCTACAAGATCAATGATGGCTGACTCAAAACTGCCTCTCACATTTTGGGCAGAAGTAGTTTGCACAACCTGTTATGTGCAAAATAGAGTTCTTATTGTCAAGCCTCTCAACAAAACACCTTATGAACTGTGGTTCAAAAGAGTTCCCTACATTGGATTCCTGAAAGCCTTTACATGTCCATGTACTATTCTTATCACACATGGAGTTCTTCCCAAATTTGGTGACAAATTAGATGAAGGATACTTTGTGGGCTATTCCTCTCAATCCAAGGCCTACAGAGTATTCAACTCTAGAACTAGAATAGTTGAAGAATCAGTAAATGTGGAATGCAGGGAACACATTCCATGTGAAAAGGGCAAAGGACTAGACTGGCTCTTTGACATAGACTCATTTTCGCAAGTATTTGAGCCTCTCATCTTCTCAAACATCGAGTCTACCTCTTCCAAAGAACTAGCTTCCACATCTTCTAATGACTACAGATTGGAATTCAATAGTCCCTCTATAAGAATCAAAAGACCGTCTATTGATCCTCCATCTGTTGTGGAAGCTATTATAGCTAGTGAAGCGAGAACAAGTCTCTCCAATGTCACCAGTAGCAGTTTCTCTGAACATGAAAATGACAACTCTGAAGTTGGGGTAGAAGCATCTGCTGCTGATGAAGAAAATACAGTTGGTGTAGAGGCATATGTTGTTGATGTTGAAGACTCTTGTACAATGAATGAAAATTTTCCTAATCAGAATCAAAGCAATATTAAGCAAGGAATACAGATGGATGTTGTTCCAGCACAAAGAATCAACAAAGAACATCCATTGGAAAATATAATTGGCCAAGTTCAGCAAGGAGTTCAAACAAGAAGCAAATCTCATGAGGCCAACATATGTCTATATTCTTGCTTTCTATCTCAAGTAGAACCAAAGAAGATATATGAATCTGTGCAACATTGCAGTTGGATTGAAGCAATGCAGGAAGACTTGCTACAATTCAAGATACAAGAGGTGTGGACCCTAGTCGATATTTTACGTGGTCAAACTGCTATTGGCACAAGATGGGTATTCAGGAACAAGCAAGTTGAGAGAGGGATTGTAGTCAAGAACAAACCCAGACTTGTAGCTCAAGGCTACACTCAGGAAGAGGGAATTGATTATGATGAAGTCTTTGCTCCTGTTGGCAGACTGGAGGCCATCCGAATCTTCTTAGCATATGCTGCATCCAAGAGCTTTATAGTCTATCAAATGGATGTCAAGAGTGCCTTTATGTATGGGAAGATTGGTGAGGAACTCTATGTTAGACAGCCTCCAGGCTTTGTAGATCTTGCACATCCTAACAAAGTGTTCAAACTAGATAAAGCTTTATATAGCCTACATCAAGCTCCAAGGGCCTGGTATGAAACCTGTCCAGGATATCTACTCAGCAACAATTTTAGAAGATGTGTCATTGATCAGACTTTGTTTATCAAAGATGAAGGGGGAGAAATCCTGCTGGTACAAATCTATGTTGATGGCATCATCTTTAGATCAACAAGGAAGAAGTTATGCAAACACTTTGAGGTCCTGATGCACTCAAAGTTTAAAATGAGTTCAATGGGTGAACTAAATTTCTTCTTGGGTCTCCAAGTCAAACAAGTTTCAAATGGAATCTTCATCAGTCAATCCAAATATGTCAAGAGTAGTTTGGAAAGATTCAAGCTGGCTGACTGCTCTGCTGTAAGAACTCCTATAGAAGTGCACCATCAACTGACTCCAGATAAAGATGATCAAGACATTGATCAACGTCTATACCATGCAATGAAAGGATCACTCATGTATCTAACTGTCTCAAGGCCAGATCTCATGTTTGCAGTATATCTATGTGCAAGATTTCAAGCAGCTCCAAAGAATACACATCTCCAAGCTGTTAAGAGAATTTTTAGATACCTAAAAGGAGCTCCAAGACTTGGGCTATGGTACTCTAAGAATGAAAAATTCAACTTGTATGGATACACTGACAGTGATTATGGAGGATGTAACTTGGACAAAAAGTCCACATCAGGAGGATGTCAGTTTCTGGGGGGAAGACTGATTTCATGGCAATGCAAGAAGCAAAAATGTGTTTCAACATCTACAGCAAAAGCAGAATACATTGCAGTTTCAACTTGCTGTGCACAAGTCATCATGATACAAAATCAAATGCTGGACTATGGTATGACTTTCATGGAAACTCCCATTCATATTGATAACATGAGTGCTATATCAATTACAAATAATCCTATGCAGCACTCCAAGACAAAGCACATTGACATCAGGTATCATTTCATAAGAGATCAAGCTGAGAAAAAGAGAATTATTTTAACCAAAGTGCATACCAATGAGCAATATGCTGATTTATTTACAAAACCCTTTGATGAAGCTAGATTTAGATATTTAGTTGAATCCATTGGCATGATGAAATTTGATTAAAATCTGTCTTGAAAATCTTGAATAAAAATGTGTTTGTCTTTCTTTTACTGTAAATAATGTGTTAATAATCAGTAGCAAACATTTTTGCTGCTGACAGGTTTAGTCATCAGTAGCAAAGAATTTACCACTGACTACCTTAAGTTATCAGCAGAAACAAGTTTCCTGCGGATAGCTTTAAAGCAATTAGCAGCAACATCTTTGATGCGGACCATTACATCCATCAGCAGCAGCCAAATTTGTTGTTGATAGGCTTAACCATCCGCATCAACCAAGTTTACTGCTGATGGGTAAAAACGAATCCAAATTAACTTTTACCCGCTGTAAAAACTACTTTCAGTCTTTACCATGACTGCTACAATGTGCTACAGCTGTATTACAGTAAAAGGTAAAAAGTAAAAAGACTTGTACAGTACATATAAGTTTTTCTTTTTTCCCACTCTTGCCGTTATAAAAAAATCAAATTCCTTCCTTCACCACTTCACATCCAATTCTGACCTAACCCTCATCTTTTCTCTCGAGCATTCAAAGCTTTCACATACTTAACCAACTTTCAAAAGCTCTCTCCTTCCCTCCAAACCTGACCATAATGGCAAACATTGACATCAACAACCCGAATGACAAGTTATCAACTTACCACAACTTAACGGCATATCTTGTCAAGGGTAAGAAATCCGGAGGGTTCGACGATATGATCGAATTTTTGTGTCGGTCGAAGATACACTTTGCTCTGACTGTCAACCACACAATCTCGTACCCCATATGGAAGATTTTTGGAACTATGTCTTCTTCTCTACCGAACAGGGAACTCCCCAAATCAAAGCCATGGTAGACGGCAAAGACATCACCATTACAGAAGCTACGCTCAGAAAACACCTCAAGCTTCAGGAAGAGGGTGCTGCCAACTCATATACAAAGAATGAATACATGAGGACCTTTGTATCCATAGGGTACACTGGAAATCAAGACGAATACACCATTGAGAAGGCACTGATGGGTCCCCCTTGGAAGTTCTTATGTCACAGTCTTCTACAATGCATATCTCAAAAGAGGAGTGGATGGCATCAACTGAACTCTGCTCTTGCCTCCGCTTTCCACGGTATGGTAACTGGGCAAGGTTTCAATTTTGCTCATTTGATATTAGAAGGTTTAAGATACAACCTTCAGGAAGGAGTAAGAAATGCTTTCTTTATGTACCCTAGGTTCTTGCAGGAAGTTTTCAACCATGAATTACAAAATCTTTCAAAACCTGCAAGAATCTATATGATTTTGGGACTTAAAAACAATATTTTTCAAAGTATGAGAATTGTTTCAGAAAAGTTCTCAGGGGTCAATGTTCTATTATTATCTACAATGATGAACATACAGAGTACCCAGGGTGACAGTTCAGCAGTCCCAGCTGATACTGATCCCACACCCTCCACCTCACAGTCTGACCATATAACATCTACTGCCCCTGATCGAACCCTTGTGCAACCTATTGTGGGTGCACAAGCACAACAAATACTTACCCCGGTTCTTCAAGCCCAACTAGAAGACAGGGCCCCAGTTTAGGCAAGCTATACCCGCAAAAGAAAAAGGAGCAAGAAGACTCCTTCATTCAGAATCACAACATTCTGGTGAGAATATCATAAGGGATAGCCACATTATTAAGGATACTACCTTGGAAGTTTCCCTATTAGGACCAGGATCACATCCCGGATCCATAGAACACCCAACTGAGCCTATCCATTTTGCTTCTACTTTGAACTTAAGTGCAAAGGAACCTAGTCAAGATGATATACCTTCTCCAACTGCCAATGTCTCGAAGGTATTGATTGACTTGGCTGCCAAGTTCATCTCCCAAGAAGGTTCACTCTGGGAGTGATGATATAGTGGATGTGGAAGGGGCTATCACTACTACTGGTCCATCAATTGACCAGGAGGACAGTGATAACATCACTAAGTCCCCAGCCAGGCAACTCACAGTGAGAATGTTTCTTTTGAAACACTTTTCACTGACAGGAATCCCATGCGCCAAGAAAACCAGGGTGATGGGGATGCAAAGGCTAGGCCTAAGGCCCCATCTAGCTCCAAGGATTCCATAACTGTGGATGTGGACAGACTGAAACTTCATAATTTGGAATTGACGACAAGGATGGCTATGCTAGAGGCTGAAGTGTCCAAATTAAGACACCAAGTCTCTATGCATGAAGCCCATCAATGCCCAACTGTGACTACTCCTTCCATTGTATTAGTGGGAACTCAAACATACCCATCTCTATGCACTCATGCAACCTAAAAGGGGGAGATAGTTACTACTGAAGATGACAGAGATAGCTTGGACGAATGGATACAAGAACAGACTGCATTTCAAAGAGCACTATACAAGTATGCTTTTGTTCAAATCCATGACTTGCCAGTCTCAGAAGATGAAAAGGAAGAGATCTTTGAAGACTGGAAGCTAGTTTTCAGGGCCGTAGAAGAAGTATTCCCATAGGAGATGGAGATAGATAATGAAGATGAAGATATACCTCCCTCGGTCCGTATACTTCCAGCTGCTGCTGCTATTTCAAGCCAAGTCATATCCCCTCAATTCCCACTAACTGCACACAACTTGGAGTTTGACTCCATTATGTCATGAGGATATGATGGTCTATCTGAGAGATTCTGGATTGGATAGGAATTTGCTGGTGTTGTAGAACTAAACTGGAACAATCTGAATCCTCTAAACATTTTAGCTTTGTATACAGAACAGTACATCAATACATCCACAGATTTTCCTGCCCAACTTGCAATTGAAATATTCTATGATTTGATGGAAGATAACATGCCATGGTTTGAGTGGTTTCTTAAAGAAGTGAAGAGGGTGGCTTATCCAAATCTTGAGGATGGAGAAGCAGAGTCCTCAAGAGCTATAGAAAAAAAACATGAAAGGCAAATCCAAAGAATGTAATTAATAAGAAGCAAGATCTTAACAGAAGAACAAGTTCTATGTCTGCAAAAATATATGTACAATGAAGCAGTCATGGGATTGGAGGTGTATGGATGGTCAGACATTGAGCCATCAGGTTTTACATTCTGCTTGAGTGATGGATCTACTTTCATAATCAACAATATCCATGGGATCCTACTCCTCAATCCAGACTTCCTCTTCAAGGTGTTTGAACAGAGATCACAAATCTACAACACCAACTCCAAGAAAATCCAAAAAAAGATCCTTACTGTCAAAGCCTTCCTTTAGAAAGAGGGATGGATTGTAATGGATGAGTCTAACTTAGATCTATCCCTTCCCTCTTCTCCAATTGTCCTTCTAAACACAAAAGAAGAATAAAAAAGAAGAGAAGAACAGAAGGTGATGGAGGCATGGAAGGCGGTTACCCGAGAAGAATGGGAGATAGGTGAAAATGAAGAAGTGCCTCCTCCTTTGACTACTTCTCAAATGCCTAATGAAGCTGAAGCTGAGGTCTCAACAGCATCCCCCACATCTGCTGTTGTGATCCATGAAGCTGAAGTAGAGGCATCTAATAAAGACAAGGGGAAGGGAATCATGACAGAAGAAGAAGAAAAGAAAATATAATAAGAAAAGAAATAAATGGAGAGAAGAAGAAGAGAAAGAGAAGAGGAGGAGATGGCTGAGCTTAAAAAGGCTCAAGAAAGAAAAGCTGCCATGCTCCTCATAGAACAACAAATCCAGTTGCATGCTAAGCAACTGGATAGAACAAGAGTGCATGTTCCTACAGCTTCACAAATAACTGAAGATGAAGCTTTAGCGCTCTAGCTGCAACAACAGCTAAATAAAGAATATGAAGAAAGAGAGAGACAAAAAGTTGAAGAAGGCAAGTTCAGAATCACTGATTCTCAGCTTGCAAAATAGATGAGAGAGGAGTGGATAGAGGTTTTGATTTCTCAAGGTGAGGATGCAGACTACCTTGAGAAATTATCAAATAAAGAAATATACAGAGCTTTCATTGGACAAAAATGTAAACTGGCAGGTAAGAAAAGGGCTGAAGAAGAAGAAAAGGCCAGACAAAAAGCTAGAAAAACCATTGCCTTTAATGTTAGAACCCATGAAGAAAGGAAGGTCATGATGGATTTCTTAAAGGCTAGAGGAGAAAGTTGAAAGAGGCTAGGTCCCATGAACTTCATGAACCGGCAAGCCCTCTATGTTATAGTGAAAAAGGAAGAGGAAGAGAGACTGGGGAAGATAGGTTCAAAAAGAAGGGTACACACTCAAACAGAAGAAAGAAAACCAAAGAAGCCCAAGCCTACTCCCTCATTCTCTCCTCCTTCTGTCCAACAACCTTCCACTCTCCCTCCTAGACCTCCCTCCTCTCCACCCAAAGAGTCCAAATCCTCTCACCTAGCTCCCCCTCATCAACAGCCTCCCAAAAAGAAAACTAAACCTCCTACCACTCCTCAAGACTCAAGAGAAATTGTGATATGGTTCTATAGTAAACAAGATCAGTGGTTTGAAGTGTTTAGGGGGAGGGCAGAAGTCAAAAAGATTAGTTTACAAATTTGTTGATGAGGTGATGCAGCTTCCAGATACTGATCTTCAAAGAATATTGGAGCTGGGTGAAACTCATGAGCCTGAAAATGAGAGTGAGAGACATCTGTTGCTAGTGATCAAACATCACTTCAACCTTAGCAAAGATGTTGTTATTGATGCTAAACCTCTCCAAAACCACTTCCCATTTGTCAATTGGTCTTACAATGCTGACAAGGATGAATACACTTTGATAGATGTCAGAGAACAGAAGATGAGATGTTCAAGCAAGGCTATCTTCAGCATGCCAAGCAAGGATATAAAATCTCTATCTGAACTTCCTCTTGACAATCCAAGAAAGGATCCGAGAGGCTATGAGACTGCAAGGATTGTCCTGAATATTTAGACGATTCAGGAACAAAGAAAATAAGAGAGTTTTGGTAGCATCAGTCTAGGGGGAGTTTATAAAGATAAATATTGATGGCTACAAAATTCTCTAAGTACAATTGTTGCGGACTCAACATTTTTGTTGCTAACTTACAAGTTGCTGCGGATAAGGCACGTGCTGCAGATAGCTATGTTCCTCTGCTGATGAATATCTTTGCTGCGGATAGCCTTATCTGTTGAAGTCCAAAGTTGCTGCTGATAGGCTTCTCAGTAGCATCAATGATCCTGCTGCTAGGCAGCATCAGCAGCTTTGACTTTGCTACTGACTCCTCTGCTGTAACATTGACACATTTATCAGCAGAAGGAATGTTATTGGTGCAGATAATTAAAGATAAAGCTACTACTTCTTAAGTCTCCTGCAAAGATTCCTAATAAGACTTTTGACATGTTTGTTACTATTTGCTGCAGTTTGTCTTGTAGTTGTCTACCAATAGTAGTGTAACTTGTAACTATCAAATATCAACGGCTTGTGTTTGATCTGATCCTTAGAATCAAGGGTATGTATTGATTCTAAGTTCCTTTATGTATTGTATCTTCTTACTTGTACAAGTGTGCTTCCTTAGAGTTTTCTCTATAACTTGTAAACACTGAAGATTAATACACTTTGCATTTATCAGTATTATCTTTGTTTCTTGTATACATTGCAATAGTTGTGATTGTTTCCGCCAATCTCAACTAGAACAGAACCATCTTGTAAACACCGATCCTATAAATAGCCTGACAACTCGTCCGTGTACGCTCGAATCACCAACCTGTCAAGCGCGTGATCACAAGATCAGAACATGCTCTAAATGCACGTTGCGTATCGTATAAATAATTAAAATCTAACTCTCGGCCTCGACTACTCGCTACCCCAGCTTCGTAATTCTCTACTATAGTTATATGTGGTCCGGGTCCTCTTTGTCCTGCTTAGACACCGTATGTTAAACCCTCTGGTTCCCATGCATGCACGTACGTGTGCATGCATATGCATGCAAAACCCAAGTCAGGTGTACCCGTTCCTCCTTCCCATTTTCCGCTGTGAACCACTACCACTACTGTATACCAATACCAAGATCCACCACGAGTTCTTTTCGATTGCGCCCCCCTCCCCCCCAACGACCACCGGAGTGTTAGAGCATATTCTGGTGACAACTAGCTTGAAGATTGTATGTCTTTGACTTGTAATTGATAGAATTGTTTGCAACAGTTAAGGGGGAGTCTATTAGAGCATGAATTTGTAACTGTAGCAAACAAATATGTGTAAGTTTTTGAAGGGGCGAACTTAAGCATCTTTAGCAGCGAACTTTTGTGTAAGTTTTTAGAGGGGCGAACTTAAGCATCTTTGGGAGCGAACTTGTTAAGTTCGCCTAAGGTGCTGTGTGGTTTTGTGTTTTACTATAAATAGGTGTTTGCAACTCTTAGTGTTAAGACTTGAAGACCTGAGAGACTTTAGAAAGAATCCTTAGAAGTCTTTTGAATGATCAAGTCTCAGTTCTGTAACTCTGTGATTAAGTGAAATACAAGAGAAGATTATTTACATTGTTGTGATTGTTACTGTTTCTGCCATCTCGTATACACAATCAGTGATACAGTTGGATTCCGCACTCCGTGTAATTGATACGTCACGTCTCGAGTACGATCTATTGGAGAGTCATGTGGACCTACACAGACTCAACCATCGCTGCCACCGGACACCACTAGCATCGCCCACCATTTCGTCTTTCCAAACTGGTTGCACTCCAACACCATCATCATCGTTAAACACTGCCGCGTACCGCTATGGCCAAGCCATCACACCTTTCGTCGTCCCGCTCTGCCTTAACACGCCACCACCACTACCGCCACCGTAGTCCCGTCGCCGGCTCCCTTTCTACTTCGTCCCGATATCCAAGCATACATCATCGCCGTCGTACCACCGTTCGCTGTCGTGGTGCACCTCCACATTAGCCTTCGGCTGCCGTCGAGCCCCGCCAGTCGCTGTCGTCGCCTTCTCCGCGATATCCGATGCTACTACCTTCCCCAATGCCATCGACCAACACCGTCTCATCCCCTTCGTCGCTCATGCTCACGTAATCAACCCTAACCAATTCTCGAAACAAGAAAACAAGAATAGATAATCAAGGGTTCAGAGAATTACCTTACACGCGGGGGTGCTCCTTTCTTGCTCACGTCGCCGCGAGTCTAACGTGCCACCACCACCGTGCCTCTCTGTCCTTCTCTGGCAACTCCTCTCTCTCACTCTCTCTCAGTTTTCTCCTGCCGTAGCACGTAATCCCAAGCTGAGAATGGCTTTGCAAGAATTTCTTATATGTAAATCAAGGTTGCATCTGGGTCCCTAAGGTCCTTCTTCACACGTTTCGATGCCAAATTATGTTTTAAACGGTTAACTGAATCACTTACAAGAGTTAAATGCACCGTTAGTGGCAACCCACGCCCCTAACTATACTTAAATAAATGATCGGGTCGCTCCCCACTTACTTCGTTAGCCCTATGGATTTTCGGGATGTTACAACTCGTCATGCCCTTCAAACAGAGATTGGTGTAGTTGACACGATTCGTAATCTTTACCTACCTACCTACCTAGCCACGATAGTGGAGAGTTCTCAGCCATTCACTGAGTTATGGTGAACCGGAATCTTATTCCTAATTATATAATTTTTGCAATTAGGTCGTAAATAGTACGTTATGCATGAAAATACTAAAACTTTATTTTTGAATTTTGTAGATGTCTAACGAATCAAATCCCAACTCCTCATTCTCCCTAAAGTCAATCCTTAAGAAGGACAAACTTGACAACTCCAACTTCATGGACTGGTACCGAAACCTGAAGATTGTCATCAGGGCTAAGAACAAAATGTATGTTCTCGAGGAACCAATCCCGGAAGAACCTACTGTTTCTACGGGCCTCGTTAGACATCTCTTGCTTGATGCTGGCATCAATGATATCGGAACTTCAGAAGAATCTGGTAGATATACCAGCAAACGACATGATGAGGCAACTGCAGGAAATGTTCCAGCAGCAAGCCCGTCATGAATGACTTGAGGTGATGAGATCACTTTCAAGTTGTCACATGCAAGAAGGTTCTTCGGTCAGCACTTATGTGTTAAAGATGAAGAGATATATTGATCATTCAGTATATCTTGACTCTCCTCTAAGCAATGAGCTTGTTGGGGATATTATCCTCAACTCATTGCCAAAATCATATGACCAGTTCACTTTAAACTACAATATGAATGCTTGGGACAAGACCGTTCCAGGGTTGCATATGATGCTAAAAACTACTGAAACGAACATACTGACTTCTGCTAAGTCTTCTCCAGTGTTGATGATCAAGGAGGGTCGAATCATGAAAACTGGACCCAAGGGAAAGAACAAGAAAAGCTACAAGGGCAAGGGCAGGGGAAAAATTTATTGCTAAAAAACCTCTGAAGGATGTCAAATGCTTTCATTGAGATGAAGCAGGATACTAGAAGAGGAACTGCCCAAAATATCTAGCTGAGTTGAAGCAGAAGAAGTCTGTTAGAGGACAGTACTCAGGTATGTTCGTTTTTGAAATTTTCTCTATGTCTAGCAAATCTTGGGTGTTTGACCCTACATGTGATTTTCACATTTGTAATGATTTGTAAGGAGTAAGGAAGGTTAGAAAACTGAAGCAAGGCGACCTGGAGCTTCATGTGGGAAATGGACAAAAGGTTGAAGTGAAGGTTGTAGGAGAATATATTCTTTTACTTCATTCAGGTTTATAACTTGATTTGAACATTGTTTATTTTATTCCTAATTTGACCAGGAATATTGTTTCAGTATCCGCTTTGCAGGAACAAGGATTTTCTTATTCTTTTGATGATGATTACATTTCTGCATATTTAAATGGTTTGTTTTATTTCTATGCAAACCCTCATAATGGAATCTATGAGATATAAGTCCATGATAATAACGTTCTATTCAACATCTACTCCAAACATAAGCAATTGGATTTCAATTATACGTATCTGTGGCATTGTAGACTTGGACACATAAACAAGAATCGCATGAAGAAACTCCAGACCGCCGAAATTTTGAATTCCATAGGTCAAAAGTCATTTGATGATTGTGAATCCTGATTAAGTGGCAAGTTAACTGATCGATGTTGTTTGGTAGGTCAAAAAAAATCCTTAAACACTTAACTAGTAAGGGTAAGAAGAATTTCGTATCCACGAGGAATCAGTGGTTAGTTCAACTGCTTAGTTTGACAAATTAGAATGAAAACATAGATCAAATAAAGATGTAACTTCCTCCCAAACTTCAGGATCTAGAATTATGTAATACTCAGTCATTCAATGGACACCACATAGACATAGAGTTGGTAAATAAGTTGAAATAGTAATTGAAGATAAGCTGTTGTCTGCAACCTATACGACAAGCTCGTCAAAGCTAGTACAATTCAAATACTCAATTTATAAACACCAAGTTACCTACTTTAGTCACTCAACCTTGCTACAAAGTTTTGTCATCAACCAAACACAGTTGTAAAGCAAGCAAGCTCAAGGCATTCAAATAAATTGTACAAATCAACTCATACATCAATCTATCAAGTTATTGTCAGAAACTAACAAGATCCAAACATACAAATAACTGATTAAAACAAGAAACCTAAACGAACCATCCATTGGGAGGAAGCCACACGCAGCTTAGCCACGCATGCTTGTCAGGCACACGAGCATAGCTTCAATACTTGATCCGGAACTGGTCTCTCATCTCAAAATCGCCCCTCTTGGCTCTGAGAACGGCTGGAAGAAGAGATAGGTCGGAATGGGAGCTGCAATCTCTTTTAATGAAATTAGGGCTTTTTCCTGATTCAGTCTGCCCTCGCGTACCGCGAAGATCCAGGGCCAGTCATTCGCGTACTGCGAAGGACAAAACAATCGGGGCTGGTTTCTCACATCTTCGTGTCTCACGAAGATTTCCTTCCCAGTCTTTGCGTACCGCGAAGACCTGATGTTCTAGAAAACTTTGCTATTTTGACACTTTAACCCCTGTACGTTCGTGCTTTCTCCATTGTACTACATTATCCGCTCAATTAGCACCAAATACCTGTCATAGAATTAAACACAAATACCAACATAAAACCGACTCTATAAACAATGTAAAACGTATAAAACTATACAAAACCGACACTTAAACAAGGGACATTTGACCTTACATCATTAACCAAAGCTCCTTTCATCGGCTTCGGTCAAATGGCTAAGGATCTGTTAGGACTCACATACGGATGTATGTGGTACATTTAGAGAAATGTCTAGGTGGTGAGAATCTTAGACAAAAGTTTGACGAACATCTAATGAAATGTGGGATCATTTCTCAACTTACTCCACGTGGAACACCACAGCTTAATGGTGTGTCCGAAAGGAGAAAATCGAACTCTATTAGATATGGTTCGATCAATGATGTGTCGTATAAACCTCCCACACTCCTTTTGGAGTTTTACTCTTGAGACTACCACAAGAATCATAAATGTAACTCCTACTAAGAAGGTGGTCAAAAAGTCTTATGAGATATGGCATGGGGAGAACCAAAGTGTCGATGTAACGCATATGTTATCAGTGAATCTACAGATAAGCTAAATCCCCGCGGTGATAAAGTTGTTTTCATCGGATACCCTAAAAAAATTAGTTACTACTTCTACAATCCTGCTAAAAACAAGGTTTTCATTAAACGCAGTGCTACATTCTTAGAGAAGGAATTAGTTGCGCGAGGGATTGGAGATAACCATGTGGATATGGATGCGATCCGAGAACCACAAGTAACCGAACCCCAATCTAAACCTATTGTTCAACATGAGACTATTAAAACTGAATCTGGAAATCTTCAATATTCAAATGTGACACCGAGTATATAGGGATTCACCATGGTACTAGGGATCATCATGAACTCGAGTATATCGAGATTCACCATATTGACGACATCCAGATAGCTTATCAGGATGAGCCCAATAGTTACAAATCTGCAGTATTAGATTTATAATCTAAGAAAAGGCTTGAAGCCATGTTTGTCGAAATCCAATCCATGTATGTCAACCATGTATGGGACTTGGTTGATTTTCGTCTCGAGAGTCGGACCGTAGGAAGCGAGTGGATTTTCAAGAAGAAAATCGGCATGGATGCAAACGTGCAAACCTTCAAAGCAAGGCTGGTAGCGAAAGGCTTTACTCAACTCAAGGAATTGAATGTGATGAAACCTTCTCGCCAGTGGCCATGCTTAAGTCGATTAGGATCTTACTTTCTATTGCCGCGTATTATGACTACGAGTGATGTGTGTAAAGTGTATACAGAATTTAATAAATATTTTCTGCACAACAGTGTTTTAAATAAAGAAACGATTGTCAACTTAGGACTAACTATACACACAATAGGCAAGTGCACCTATCATATAAGTAGTATAGTTTTAGGCAAGAACCGGATATCGATCCGTGGACATTGTGTCTCCTAATATTAAACCTTCATTACTATCTAACCGATCAAATAACAAGTGATTTTTGAATATTTAAATTAAACTATGTTAACCAACAATTTTAACCAAACAATGAGCGAATGCAAAGATGAAGATATGTAAGACCCCAACCCGGGCATCCTACTGTTGGTTCTCATAACGGGTCATTTTCATTAAAAACGCATTTATTGCAATTCAAACTACAGCAGAAGTCTTTCAAACTCATTTACTATCATTTAACGTTATTATGCTTACCTTACGAATGCCTGCACACCAATCCGAGTAACACCGCCTCCAAGCCAAGATACGTCAACTCTACGCTTACCTGCAAACAATCTAATGTACACACAAATTCAGCTACGCTGCGTGAGTTCTAATAGTTTAGATTGAACGAAAACCATCACGTTACATTCATTAGCTTAATCCACTCCGGACCCTTCGGTCCTTATAACATAGTTTTATGATTTATTAACGAATAGTTAACCCTATGATATCCCACGGCATCTCATTCCCGTTCAACACCTGGGACTTAGCTCGTACTACCGATAATAATAGTAATAACCTTACCATTACGTCGACATAGACTCAACATACTATACTAATAACTCATACCCAAGAATACGCATTAACTCGACTCTGGGTTAACACAACCTACCCTAGACATTAACACATCCGGCCTTAACCAAGGCTCTCACAATTAACTGACTCGACTCTTATACACGTCACGTCACAAGTCCTGACTCAACAGTCAGTCTAACTCTACCTGTCGCATTACTATCATCAACACATCACATTAACAGTATCTCACACACAATAAATATAACTCATTACTAGCATGCAAATTAACGCATATATACGCATGCAAACACATACCTTATCACTACACCCTCGTCGGTGTGTTCAACACACCCCGAGCTCAACATTAACCTGTTAAATAAATGTCACCTTTGGTGACTTCCCAAAGGACCTCATCCTTCACAATCCCAGTCGTGCCATAACGACAATGAGGCAAACCCAACACATAAATATAAACACATAATATCACACATCATATACAAGACTCATTAACTACACATGCACCTCACTCACGACACTAGAACAACATATCCCACATGCAATCATAACCATTTAACTTTAAGCCCGACTCTCCCTGACCATCCCTTAACACGTCACACATTAATAACCCATCTCTCTAGCTCACACATTTCTATGAACACACCATAAACCCTACGAATCTTAAATAAGATTTTAATACTCAAAGTATATTGGGTTAGAACCCGAAACCCTTAACACGATTGATTATATTAACACTTCATGAAAGTATGTACGATAGCCCCAAAACAGTAAAATATTTAAAAGAGGGGGATTAAAAACTCACTATTCACGAAAGTATGCACTGCAAACGTTTCCTCGCGCGAACCCGAACCTGTTAACGTGTTATCAGACAGTCAGTGTACATTCTATCCATGTGTCATTTCTATTTAGATATAAATGACTCCGCTTAATCCGGGTTATCCTGAACCCGTTTAGAACCCCGCATGCATTCATGTTTACATGCCATGCAACGTGTTAGTCCCATGGGTTACGAGTACCGAGCCGAGAACCCATGCACGTCCAAAACCCAACATGAAAATCTACGTTCACAAAACCCTAACTGGGTGTTACCCAATTCCATTCTTTTTCCTCTTCCTTGTTCATCACTGTGAACCACCACCATCACCGTACATCAACGTCACGAACCATCGTTGTGTCTCGTTAGCCGAACTGCCCTAGCGTCCTCATTATGCATCGTCTCCTTTAGAGGTGCTCAAAAGAACCGGATCCGAATCCGATCCGACGGATTATTCGAAACCGGATCCGGCTAGAACCGGTTTTTTTGGAACCGGTCCGGATTTTTTAAGAACCGGCGGATCCAGAACCGGTTTAGGTGTTTTTGACGGACCAGATAAAATTGGACAAAAATCGGACATTTTGGAACCGGTTTTTTCGGACAAAATAGAACCGGTTCTAACCAGTTCTAGCCGTTGGGTTAAAAAAACGGCTATATAGCCGTTAATATGGCCGTTTTTTTTTGTTTTTGAGGCTTGAAACTTAGTATAAATAGGTATTGGGTGTATGAGTTAGTTCACTACAACATTCTAGCTCACAAAACTCAAAAACGCTCTCAAAACGCAAAAAAATGCTCGCTTTACGCAAAAAAAAAACGCTCTCATGGCTTCCGCTTCCGCAAGCACTCAAAATTCGGTTGGTGGTTCTACTAGCGATGTCACGGTGGTGACAATACTTCCTTGCTCCCGAAACCAAGAGATATGGGCTTATTTCAATTTATGCGAAATGTCGAACGATTCGCAAAAGGCTCGTTGCAAACGTTGTGGTAAAATTTTGGGTGATGCGGGAAATAGCACTTTAAGGAAACATATTGGTAGTCACGCAAAACACACTCAAGGTGAAGATCAAACTCAAATTGGTAGAGATGGAGGAGTTTGGCAATACAATGTTGAGAGGGTTCGTGAGAGAATGGCACATTTCGTCATTCAAGAAGGCTTGCCTTTTGATCATTTTGATAATCCGCGCTTGACGAGGATGATACAAGAGACGCTTCAACCGAGTTACACAAATGTAAGTCGTTCTACTTTGAGAAGAGATTGTTTAAAAATGTGGAAAAGAGCTAAAAAAGAATTAATTTTAGGTTTTCAAAATTTAAATACCGGCATTAACTTAACAACGGACGTTTGGTCCGCTCTACATGGTTTACCCGAATCGTACCTTTGCGTTACCGCACATTGGGTTCAATCGGAGTCGTGGCAAATGATGAAGCGTACGATTGCGTTTGATTATTTTGGATACCCACATACCGGTGAAAACTTATTTTATATTTTAGACTCGGTCATTCAAACTTATAAAATTCAACCAAAAATATTTGCAATATCTTTTGATAACGCTTCAAATAACACAAACACGGTGGAAAAATTAAAAATAAAATATGAACCGCCTTGTAATGGTGTTTTCTTTCATAGTCGATGTGTTGCACACATCATTAACTTGGTTGTGCAAGACGGTCTAAACGTCCAAGAAAAAAGAGACGTAAAAGAAAATTTTAAAGTGATGTTACGTGAAGTTTTTAGCACAAGCAAAAAAAGATATATAAACTATAGAAACTTGTGCCAACAAACGGATTCTATCTTTTTAGGTCCGAATTGGGACGTACCTACTAGATGGAACTCGACATGGAAAATGTTTGAATCGGACTTAAGGCAAAGAGTTACTTTAAAACATTTCCATGATGAACTTGTACAAAAGAAACGTTCACAAAAATTTGATAATATAAGTTGGGATATGATCGAGAAACTAACTAATTTGCTTGAGGTTTTTAAAAATGCAACTACATGTTTATCGGGAGTTTATTATCCCACGTCTTCGCTAATACTTCAACAATTATACTTAATATGTAATAAATTAAAAGAGTTTGAATATCACGGCCCTATTTTTGAAAAAAATGGTAAAATCTATGAAAGCTAAATTTAAAAAATATTTTTCGGAAATGCCGGCCGTTGTTACATGTTCGGCCGCCTTAAACCCAACGATTAATGTAACCGGTGTTGAAACATTAATTGGATCAATATCGGATGATTTAAATATGTTCGAGGAAGACCCAAATTTTGAATCAAATGCAATAAAGGATTTCAATTCGGCTTTTCATAATATGTTTGATTATTATTTACGCAAATATGGTGGAAGTGGTGATCCATCAAACATACGTGAATCAATGGGTTCGGGTTCAAATTCTAGTAGTTCAAGGAACCCGATGCAAAATTTATTTAACACTTTAAGAAACTAAAATATTAAACGAGCTCGTGGAAGCACACCAAGTAGCGAGCTTGGGAGATATCAAGCAACCGACTTTATTTCAACTCTAAGATCCGAAGAGTTTGAAAACTTTGATATTTTGAGTTGGTGGCAAGGAAGGGAATCCCAATATCCCGCTCTAGCCGCAATGGCCCGTGACCTACTAACCGTCCAAGCTTCCACGGTAGCTTCGGAATCTGCTTTTTTCTCTTAGTGGCACGGTTTTGTCTATTCGAAGAACGAGGCTTACACCGGAAACTATGGAGATGTGTATTTTCTTAAAGGACCATTTGGATGCCGCCGAACATGTACAACATGTTGCAAAACTAGAAGGCGAGCTTAACATTGAACAAGAAATACATGAATTCGAAGTAGAACAAGGGGCGACGAATCCACTTTCTGACGAAGAACAAACTTATGATGAAGTCCAACGTATCTCAAGCGAAGAAGATTGAAAACCGATGTTACGAAGACTAAGACGAGTAGACGACGAATAACGAGTCATAATAAATAATATATATTTTGTGATTCAATTATGTTTATTGTAATTTTTTTGTATGAACAATTGTTAAATCACTTAAAAAAAAGCTAAAAAATAAATAAAACATGTATTTTATAGTGTATCTTTGTTAATTTTTAAATTTTTTTTTTTTTAAAATCCGGTGGAACCGGTTTTTTTTGTCCGGTCCGGTTCCATAAATCCGGTCCGGTCCCAATAGGTTCCAACTCTCCACTCCCTTAACTTGATCCAATCTGGAACCGGTTCCAATGGATCCGACCGTTGACCATCGTTGACCGAACCGGTCCGGATCCGAAAAAACCGGTTTGTGCACCTCTAGTCTCCTTTACCATCTTCTCAGGTTGCCGCCACCATCTTTTGATGCATGAAGACCTAGCCGAGGCCTACTCCATCAACATCACCTCCGCACGCCGCCACTAGCCACCGTTCTGCCCACCACCACAGCCGACTACGGCTGCCGTCTCCTCTCTCTCTCTCTACATTCACGGTAGTCGAGTACCACCGGCTCCGCGCTTGTCGTTAGCCACTACCGCCACCAAGTTCACTGTCATCGCTGACCGTTACCAGTTCTCGTCCCGTCTCCACAGTCGCATCATAGCAACAAGCGTCACCTCCACTCACCGTCGCTGCCTTCACAGTCACTACCCCCCTCCGTCGCGCCGTCCTCTTCTCCTCCCCGTGACCACCTCCATAGGCCGACCACCATTCTCATTTATCCCTTAGTTGCCGTAAACAAATATCCAAACCCTAATCGGCTTCATACAAACATGCAAACAAACATGGAAGGAGATTGTACGAGTATATACCTTGCTAAAAGTGAAGTTTCATGCCCGAAGCAACTGCGGAACCACCGTCCTCCGGCGTCTTCCTTCTGTGCGTCTCCTACCTTGTCGTCGATCACCCCTAAGCTGATTATGGCTTAGGGTTTGCCAATAAGTGGCTTTTAAATCACATGGTGTTTCAGTTTTGGTCCCTCCTAAACCCTTTTATCACGCTTTCAGTCCAAAACTTGGTAAAATGTAGCTAAACGGGTCCTCTAAATCTCGCTAAGCCAAGCATCACTCGACGATTTAACCAAACCATGTCCTTGTTAGAAATTCGGGTTTCGTGCTATGTCATACCCCCAAATTCCACTAACGGAGTTTTACCTTTTGGTGCATGATAAACCAGGATCTCAGTCATTAGTTACATCAAACGACACTATATGGGACATAAATGTAATATCATAAAAGTTCAGAGTTAATGCGGAAGCGTTTTAAACAAGAAAATAGATACGCAAAACAAATGCGCTCAAGTATAATAAGACAAGTAAATTCTTTTAAATGTTTGCATAAGGATGAAATGATAGTAGGACTCCATGCATGTCCTAAGTGTGTAACCTGTGCCTTAGCGACCTGAGAAACATGTAAGAAAAAGTGTCAACACGAGGTTAGTGAGTTCACAGGTGTACAAGTGAATAAACTGTTTAAGTGTTTGCAGGATCCACATACGTAAGTCACACATATTGCTAACTAGAAAATGTACCAGTTACTCTAAGAGTTCGCAACCGAAGCTGATTGTTTGTGTTTGGGTGCCTTTCGCCATTGCTAACATCAACAATGGCAAGTGTCTAGGACAATTTACACCCGTTAGACCTCCAATCAAGTTAGCGCGACTAACCCGGGTGGGGTTTGTCAAACCCATTAGTACTACTCAAATTTCCTCGCTATACTCCATATATTAACGGTCCGAGTGTGTAAGGACTTTGCATGTTATGTTTGCACTTAGGTAAACAAGTTATAATGAAATATTATGTGATCCCTGTCCGTTCATGTGTATGTTTCTCCTCGGCAGGAAGACAAGTAAACGGATGTCTGTTCGTATGCAAGTTTCTTCCCAACGGGAAACAAGTAAAATATTGTTTGTTTGTATGCATGTTTCTTCCCAACGGGAAAACAAATAAAATGATGTTTGTGTATATGCATGTTTCTCCCCTAATAGGAAAACAAGTAAAAAGGGGCTGTGAAACTCACCTGAGTTGCGTAGTAGGTAGTATCACACAAGTATGAGATTTGATTCTCAAGCGTTAGCCCGAAACGGCTTACAGATGTCCTAGAATTATAACATAATAATTAGGGATATAATGGGATATGTGACGACGACACGGAATGTTCAACGTCCTAAAAACGCTCTAACAACCAAGGAGTAGACGAACTTGTCCAAGGGAATTGAAAGATTTCTTAACAAATTATTTAGGATAAATACGTCACACGACAATTTGACAAAAGTAAAATAAAGTATATTCGAGTGTTGCACCATTAAACTAATGGTCTATGAAAATAATATAATATATATGTATTATTTTTAGATTTAATAAAATATCACAATAAACAATTGCGTGACAAAAATAATAAATCTATTATTTTTATTCGAGGATGTAAACGAGTGTAAATAATATAGATAATTATATTATTTATTAGTTTAAAACGTTACATGAAGTTTATAAGTAAAACAATAATATTATAAAAATATATATCGTTCTTAGTTGAGATCAAGGGTTGAAAATAATATATTATTTTATAAACGGAATTTGAATAACGAATATGAGTTACAAGACTAAACTCGAGCCTACGGGTGGTTTTCCGGTTTAGAACGTATTAATATAACATAATAATTATTGTTTTGAAAATATAATAAACTAATCAAACAATACGACAACAGGTTTACTCACACACGACCGCACCTAAGGCAAGGCACGACCGCGTTCAGGTCACGGGCGGGACCGTGCTGGTCAGGGGCGCGACCGTGTTGATCAAACAGAAGACACAACAAAGCTGATTACTAGACACGACCGTGTCTTAGCCAGGCACGACTGTGTCTTGGGTTCTGAGGCACGGCCATGTCTAGCCAAAAGGCACGACCAGGTCAGAGTACGAGGCACGACCAGGTCAGAGTACGAGGCACGACCGTGCAATAACTTTGGCACGACCGTGTCTGCTGGATATACAGTCACAAAGTTTTATAGAATAACCCAATAAGTCTGAATCCTTTTGATTTCGATCGAGATTGACCAAAAGGATATGGGGGTTCTGTTAATCAAGTAATTACGAATCTGATGATGTATTTTGATTTCAAAAACATCGCGACTAGATTAATTTATTTCCCGATTAAATAACGAAACCTTTGGTCAAGAACATGAGATCAAATTGAACAATTTAGATAAGATTACATTTTGAAATTATAGGGTTTTCACTAAACAGAGGATAGCGAATCTGATGATACAATTTAATTTGATTATGATCAAGTCAAGAATAGAGATCGAGTAAACCATAAACACAAGAACCCTAGATTTGATTCACAACAAATTCGATAATATTAGCTCGAATTAACAAGGGGCTTTTGATCTATGAACAAAAACGAAGGTGTAGAGAGTTTCAATTACCAGAAAGGATGACGGATCGATGGAGTTCGAGTAAAACGAGTTCCGACTTCGAGTGGCTTGAATTTCGGCGGCTCCGACTGCTTCTCCGACCAAATTGAAATGCGCAAAAACTTCACAGAGGATCGATAGAGGTGTGTAGGTGATCGATTTCAGTGCAAATGATCGGTTTGACGCGAATTTTATTGTAATGGTGATGATGTCATCGGTTACGGGATTGAAGACTATAATGGAGTTTAATTCGATCATTACGAGTGTTAAAGCGTGAGATAATGGCTCAATGATGATCGCCATTAGAGATTATACGTTACAAATTTGATATTCTAACGGATTTACGATTAAAGGCTACGTTTATGTTTTAACTGGTAAGAGGCGCGACCGTGTCAAGGCACTTGGCGCGACCATGTCTATTAGGGTTTCAGGTTATTTACAAAACCAGCCCTTGCAACTTCAGATTTGATAGAATTAATCCCTTGGTTTTAGAATTGAGTTAACTAAGTTAGGATATAACTGAATTTGGCTAACGGAGTTAACCTGAAAAGTTCGGATTGTCACATCATCCCCTAGTTGAAAGAATTTTCGTCCCGAAAATTAAAAAATAAAAAATAAATTCCGGATGTCACAACCCAATCCATTAGTTATACGGTTTTAGGGATGTTACAAGTCTACCCACCTTAAAGGAAGATTCTTCCTCGAATCTTGTGCCAGTACAAACTAACACAAGTCATGGTTTTATTCTAACTCGTGTATCCCAAAAATCCTTTCGTTTCACGCATTCACCTTCGTACTATTCTTCTCTATTACTTTATCTGACCACTAAGCCACCGCCCATGGTGTTCAAGAAATCTCCTCCTTTGTCCGCTTTCAACATTGGGACTTGTAGGTCCCACCCACACATTCCTTTATTGCTTGTCCCTCCCACCTTTACTAAGATGTTATGACACCGTCAATCTCATACTCATTTTCCTTATTTCCCTGACTTATTTTGCGGGTACCTCTGCCGCCTTTCCCTGTATGGTCCTGACGATCTCGTCATTCTGACGGTCATCTCCATAAGTTAAGTTCCTTACCTCTCCAGAACATGAACATTTGTCACTCCTTCTTAGTGAATTCGTCATGCTTTTTCATCATATACCCTGCTCGTCATCTAAAGATGATTTTTCAAACGCCAGGCACCGCTAGCTTAATCATAACGGTGTTTTACTTTTCCTTTCCTGATGACTTCAGGAGCTTGTACGAAGCTCCTCCCGGTTTCGGAAATCACAACATGTCTTTACTCAATCCCTTCTTTACTTTGCTAGCATACATCCAATGTGTTCCTTAGTTATGCACTTACACCCAATCATTAAAGGTATTTATCATCCCTCGATGATCCTTTGAGGTTTGCCTATCCTCATCGTGTCGTCTCAATGGTCCATCATTTGCTTTAACTGCGAGCCCGCCTTAAACTAGCCATATGCTTACTAGCGTAGGCATTTCCTTCTCAAGAAATCATGTACAAGCATGCACTTGTCATTTCTTCATTTCACCTTCCTCGTCGATCCTCTATCATTACTACGCGATTATCGGCCTCGTCTCATTCATCACGCACATGAAGTTCGACTTATCATAAGCCTCTCCTACTCGTCGTCCCAGTTAGAGAGATCATATTTCTTCCTCCGGTATCTTATGTCCACTAGATTTCCATATGAAACACATATCATGGAACCCCTCGTCACATCGTCCACTCCTCGCTGAAATCTTTGGCATCATCATATCGATCGCATCATAACTATCTCCGATTAAGCGTCCCGGTAGCGCTTTCATCAATATCCTTTACGGCTCCACCCCTTGGCTACGTGCTCTGAATTCTCAAGATATAATGTCACACCCCCAAATTCCAATAACGGAGTTTTACCGTTTGGAAGGTGACACCCCAGGATCTCAGTCATTAGTTACATCAAACAACACTATATGGGACTTAAAAGTCATAACATAAATGCTCAGAGTTAATGCGGAAGCGTAAACGTTAATATAAAATTAAAAGTAATTACACGCAACAAGCATCAATCAATATAATTAAGTAAACTGTTTATCATGTTTGAAATGAACGAAATGACAGTAGGACTCCATGCATGTCCTAAGTGTGCAACCTGTGCCAAAGTGACTTGAGAAACATGTAAGAAAGAGTGTCAACACGAGGTTGGTTAGTTCACAGGTTTCAAGTTTACAGTAAGAGAGTGTTTGCCAGATTAAGTACATTCACTATGCATATCTATAGGTAGCTAGCCTATGTTCATGTCTTACTAAAGCGCTCGCAACCGAAGCTGACTGTTCGTGTTTGTATGCCTCCTGCCAGGTCTATCAACTCTGGAAAATGTGAGTAGGCTAACATTTCACCCGTTCGACCTCCAATCGAGTTAGCGTGACTAAAGCGGGTGAGGCTTGTCAAACCCAGTAGTACTACTAAACATTACCTCGCTAAGATCCATATTAACGGTTCGATGTATGATGAGGACTTTCTGTGATAGTGTGTCACGCTTAGCCTCAACAGTAATAACATATGAATTACAATAATCTAAAATAGTTGTGTCATGTTTTCTCCCCCAACGGGAAAAACATGTAACATAATGTTTGTCTGCGTACCTGTTTCTCTCCCACGGGGAAAACAAGTAGAAGTATGATAGTTTGTGTACATGTTTGTTTCTCCTCAACAGGAAAACAAGTAAAATATGTTTGTGTGTAAGCATGTTTCTCCCCCAATAGTAAAAGAAGTAAAAAGGGGCCGTGAAACTCACCTGAGTCTGAGTAGAGCGTAGTAATTAGCACCACACAAGGATGCAACACTAACCACAAATGGATTGCACGCGGATAATCTATGAATGCCCTAGAATAAGACGTGACAGTTAGGAACACGTAAGAGTTTGTGGCAACGACACGGAAAGATCGAACGTCCTAAAATATACTTAGGATCAATGGTTAGACGAACTTGTCCACGGGAATAATGGTTTCCTAATTTAATAATTAAGATAAAAGTGTTTTCGTGCCGAACGTCTCTAATTAAGAATAACATTAATTAATAAATATATTCGTGCATTTGTGCCATTTAATAATGGTTTAGGAAAATAACACAAGTTATTATATTATTTTTAAACTTAGAGAAATAACACGATAATTAAGTTTTGTGACAAAAATAATAAAACTATTATTTTATTCGGATCATAATAACGTGAGAAATAATATAAATAAATATATTATTTTATTAGTTGAAACGTTATTCTACGTTGAAAAACGTGGTGGGAATAATATATAAACATATTATTTTTAATTGGAGTCACGGTATGAAAATAATATAAATATATTATTTTATAAATGTGTTTTAATAATAAATACGGGTTGTAAACCAAACCCCAGCCAGCGGGTGGTTTCCAGGTTCAAAACATTGTACTATGTTAATATAATAATATAGGGATTATTTTTATATTAAAATAATACTAAAAAAACTAATTTAAAACGAAATGGAGGTGGAGGGACTCGAACCTGAGTCTCCTCCCCCAAGGCCAACAGAGTTAACCATCCCACCCGCTAGGGTAATCGCAATAGGCAGCGATTCGAAATTATTTTATCAAACGAACACCCTGTGTTCTTTCTCTCTATCGAACCGAATCCAAAAGCATTCCCAAAACCAATCCGATCGATCGTGATTGACCAAGGATCCATAGGGGTTTTGATAATCAGTGATGTGCGAATGTGTGTGTAAGTTTTATCTTAAAAACATCGAGTGTGTGGTTGTTAATTTCTCAAACGAAAAGTCATAAACCCTAGATTTAAACATCGATTCGATTGATTAACTCCTGTTTTGGAACTCGCTAAATTCTTGGGGCTTTTACTGATTAGGGCTTTGCGAAGCTAACCATGTAGTTTAATTTGATTTATAAAGCTGTTAGGATCGAAAGCCCCAAAATGTTTTAAGAACAAACCCTAGACTAAAGATCTTGACAAATTCGATGTTGTGTGATTAAATTAACATAGGGTTTTCACCATACAACGGATTGCGAAACTAAAGGTATGACATAATTGCATTTAAACAGGGTCTAGAGTGGTGAGCAATCAAACCGGTTTCATAAGAACCCTAGAATCTGGTTTATGATTAATTCGATGTTGTAAACTTTCAAATGGTTAGGGCTTTCAATCTAGACACATATGCGAAACTAAGCATGTAAACAATTACCAGAATGGATGTTGGATTGATGATGATCGAGTAAATTGAGTCCCGGCTCGACGTGTTTGATCTCCAGTGATTCTAGCTTTGCTTTCGATCGAATTTGTGTGTGCAACTGGTTCTCAGAGATTCGTTTGAGGTGCGCAGGGTAGATGATTGAGGAATGATTCACGAATTTATGTGAATCGGTGAGAATTAGCGATGAACTCCACGGTTATGGGTTAATTACTCATAATTGGAATTAATTCGCGCAATTACGCACCATAATGCTATAATGGTGAACGGTTTAGCCATTACTACACATTAACGTTACGAGTTTGGACAGATTTTCGATTGTGAATTCGGATTAGGATCAAGAACACGAATGTGTTGACTTTTAAAAGTCAACAAGAACTAATTCATTCAAATTTGACTTTTAAAGTTAACATAATTGGATTTAGGTTAATTATACAACCAGTCCCTACGGTTTTTGTTTAAATATTGATAGAATTAGTCCTTGTTGTTTCTAACAGAGTTAACAGGGTTATGAGATAACGGAATTAAGCTAACAGAGTTAACTCTAAAAGTCTGGATTGTCACATCATCCCCTAGTTGAAAGAATTTTCGTCCTGAAAATTAAAAATAAAAAAAATTAATTTCTGAGGTGTCACATCATCCCCTAGTTGAAAGAATTTTCGTCCCGAAAATTAAAATAGTACGTTAAGCGTTTGACATGGAGTGCTTGAACAGATGAGGATATTTGCGCATCATCTGATCCTCACGCTCCCACGTGAATTCCGGTCCGCGTTTCGAGTTACAACGAATTCTGACAATAGGGATTTTACTGCGTTTGAGCGTTTTGACTTCACTATCCGTGATTTCTACCGGTTCTTTAATGAAACGCAATTGTTCATCGATGTGCAGTTTCTCAAGAGGAACTGCGAGTGTCTCGTCTGCTAGACATTTCTTCAACTTTGAGACATGAAAGACGTTGTGTACATCACTAAGTCCTTCGTGTAGGTCCAGTAGATACGCCACTGGGCCAATTCTCTTCACTATCTTGAACGATCCAACATAACGAGGGTTTAGTTTGCATCGTTCACCGAAACGAATTACACCTTTCTAATGTGAGACCTTTAACAAGACCATGTCGCCTACTTGAAACTTAACGGTTTACGACGTTTATCGGCATAGATCTTTTGACGATTGACGGGTGGTCCGTAGGACGACCCTTAAGAGCTATAAATGGTATTTTAATCCTACATTTATTCGAGTAATTGTCTAGAATTAGATGACTACGTTTGCTTGTGTTTCAGGTACATTCGGAGCTTAAAAGTGTGGAAATGAAGGTTCGAATAAACGCGGATGGATTGGAGAGTGAAAGACGGAGCATAGGTGAAAAAATAATTTCTTTGAATTGAAGAATTAAGAATATAACATGATAGAGGAAGAAATTACGAGAACGTGGGCGTAAACGGCGAAGAAAACGGAGTTGAAACGAAAAAGTTATGAAGAAAACAAAATTGCATGTTGAAGCCTACCGTAGCTTACGGTAGCCCCCAGCACTTTTCTTCCACCGTAAGGCATTAGAGACCCACCGTAGCACTTTAAAAGCTACCGTAAGCTACGGTAGATACCGTAGCTTACGGTAGACATTGACGCAGAAAGTGTAACTGCCCATAAAAATCAATTTTCGAAGGGGCTTTTCATTACCTGATGATTGCAGGCGTTTAAGAGCGGTTTTTGGGAGAAAATTGGAGATGGCTTGGGTTCCAAACAATCTCTAAACAATTCGGTTTGTGTTTTGATTCATATGAACATTGACTTTTGTTTGATGATGATGCACCAAACAATGAGTGGCTAAACTTGTGGTGTTCATCCTAGGTTGAAGGTTTGTCTAAGACATTTGTGTTTTTATCCGTATTTCTAGAATAATAGACTTGCAATGTTTGTTTGTTTATTATGGTGTGTGAATGTTTGTTTGTAAATTGTTGATTGATGTTTTGATCATAATCTAAATCGTACGTTCTTGGTGTCGTTGACAATCGAGATATCACGGGAGGGATTAGAGTTGGATATTGGTTAATTGGTCATCGGGTAACAACCTCGCATTTTCATAATCCGAGTACTTAGTTCCCTTTTATCACAAACAAGTGGTCACGCATGAATCATGTCTATGTGATTCTTTCTAGTTGGATTTAAACATGGATGTCAATTGAAACCGGAAACCTAGGATGATCGCTTTCTCTTAATCTGTTTACAAACTAATCTTTGATTTGCAATTTATTTAGTTGATCTTAGTTTTTGAAACCAAACAATCAAAATCGTGAATTTACATTTCTTGCAATTTATTTTAAGTTAGTTAAATCCGAACTACTTAGTAAGCACATTTTTCACAAACTCCCTGTGTTCGATATCCACTTACCACTATCTATTTAGTGTAATTGGTTTATTTTTTAGTGAGACTACGACCTCACGTCAAATTGGCTCCGTTGCCAGGGATTAGTGCGCAACGTGTGTTAACTTTCGTAGTTTTTTGTTTGTTATTTTCGGGTTTACGCCGGTTGTGTTAGTGTGCAGGTACTTACAGGTGTATGCATACTAGAGGCTCTAAAAAGTCATCACGATTAGCATTTGATCCGAAAATTGAACGGACACTTTCACGGAACCGAGTTTTACTTAGGGAGAACAAAGTCATTGGGTCTCCTACTACACCGAAAAACATCATGGATCCACCAATTCTCACGACGGGTCAAACACTACCAACCACCACACCTCCTATTCCACCAAGTCCTATAACAAGTGAGAGCAAACCCACAAATACCACTGTTCCAACAAGCACACTTCCACCAAATCCATTGAGCTACCAAACGGCATCAACCTTTCCACCATTTAGCCATTTCTTCCCGACTCAAGGTCAATATTCCTCCCAACAGAGTCAACCATTCCCATTTCAACAAGACCCACCTATAACCTTTACCACCCAAGTTCAACAACAACAACCACCATCAAGGTTCCAATATCAACAATCTCCCGCGATGCCGTTTATGAGAGTGCAAGATGATGGGTTTGATGACGGTTATGAAGATGATTATGAGGGGTATGATGAAGGTGAATATACCCTTGGGGGTAATGGAAATCAAACGGGATTTCAAGGAGGGGGTGGATTTGTGCGAAAACCGCAAGATATACCGCAAGCTCCACAAGGTCAACCTCGACAAGTTCAACAATATGAGCAACAAGTGCCTCAACAACAACAAGTGGGGCAAATGTTTCAACCACCAACTCAACAATTCGCGCCTCAAATACCAGTTCAAAGACCAATGGGTCCACCACATCCAAGAGTTCGATTGGGTGTGCCAAGAAGATATAATCGGGAGGCCGTGAGGGGTATTGAAGCACATTTTAGGCTGGTTATTACTAACAATCCTTCACCGGTAGTTATTCCTCAAAACAATCAAGGGAGGACGTTCGAAGTTAGAACAAATTCCCTCCAAAGTTTACCGAAATATAAGGGACTAGCAACAGAGGAACCTTATTTTCATTTGGAGGCATACGATTCGATATGCAATACTATCGGTGGGCAAGGATTTTCATCGGATGAAGTAAAGTTGGTATTGTTTCAATTCTCGTTGGAAGATAAAGCGAAGAGATGGTTTTATACTTTACCATCAGCTTCGATTTATACTTGGGCTGAAATGCAACAACAGTTTTTGGAAGAGTTCTTCACCGCTCAAAAGACAAATGATGCAAGAAAGGCATTACGAAGCTTACAACAGCAATCGGGTGAGATGTTTCACGAAGCTTTCGAACGGTTTAATTTGATGATAAAAAATTGCCCTCATCATGGGATCGAATTGTGGGAATTGTTGAACGCGTTTCATGAAGGGTTGAATTCCGAAGATGCTCGTGACTTAATGTCTATCACGAATGGTACATTCGGTACTAAACACGAGCAAGACGATTGGGCGTTTTTGGAACAAATGGCGGTCACATCAAAGAGGAAGGCTCAATCATCTAGGAGAGCGAGACCGGCCATTACTAGAACCCAAGTGCATGCGGTGGAGGATGGTAATGTGCAAACTACTAATCAAGTTTATGATGTTTGCACTAACTGTAATGAATTGGGTCATAGGGCGGATGTTTGTTTGGTGGGTGTTGTTGAAGGGCAATATGAAGAAGTGAATGCTATTCAAGGCCAAGGGGGCGGTGGTAGAAATTACAACATGAACTCGAATACATATCACCCCGGGTTACGAAACCATCCGAATTTGCGTTATGGAAACCCGGCTAATCAAGCCAATCCGAATTTCCAAGGAAGTCAAGGAAATTATGTTCCTCGCCAACAATTCAACAATCAAGGCTTCCAAAGGCAATTTCAACAACCGGGTGGTGACCAAAGTAGCTATTCGGGTCAAGTTACTTCAAGTGGGAATGAAGTGATGGATATGCTCCGGATGATGCAACAAGATATGCAAAGGAGGAATCAAATGGATGAGGCTCGGTTGCAAAAAGATGAAATTCGCGACAAAGCCATCCAATCCTTGACTACCCAAATGGGTCAACTTGCAAGTGAGGTGGCCCTTTTAAAAAAGAACAAAGGTCAACTACCAAGTGACACAGTGACAAATCCCAAGAACATCAAAAGCGTGAACATTAATGTGGTAAGTACCGTTCCCAATAGTGAATTTAATGAAACATTTCTAACCTCTTCGTGTCAAGTGAATGCAGGTATAGGAAAGGAGGCCGAGGCGGAAAATGACAAAGAGCATGGGGCACCAATCGTGCCAATCCGAGTGGAAAAATTAAAAATTCCTCATGCATTGTTGGACTATGGGGCAGGCATGAGCGTGCTACCAGGCGAGTTGTATGACATGTATGACTTTGGCCCGCTGCAAGATATTGACACCATGGTGAGCTTGGCATATGAAAGTTGGAGGCGTCCACGGGGAGTAGTTAGGAATGTTAAGATTCAGTTGGGAGAATTTGAGTACCCAGTGGATTTTCTGGTCCTAGACTATGCTTCTACTAAAATGGCAGCGCAACAAAGGGTAATCTTAGGCCGACCATTTCTATACACAGCAAATGCTCAAATCAATTGTAGAGACGGGGTTATTACCATGACAAAAAAGAACTGTAAGTTATCATTTGATGTTCAAACTAGAGTGATTATTTATGAATCCAATGAGGGGAAGGGTGGTGAGTCTAGTGATTGTATAACAAAAGTGTGTCAAAGAATGAAAATAAATCACCCACCGGATCGTGAAGAAAAGCATACGGGATCAAGTAGGAGTGTATTTGATTACCCACCGAATCGAAACGGGACGGATGCATTTTACTCAATGGCACGATGTAGTGATGGAGATGGCCGGAATCGTTTCTTTGAGCCACCATAAACGGGGATGGCACGGTCTGGCTGAAGACCCGAAAATTTAGCGCTGCTCGGGAGGCAACCCGGGGTTTTTCACTGACATTGTTATTTCTTTATTTTTCTGTGTTTCAGGGCTATGGCAACACTCAAGTGTGAGGAAGATGTGCGGATAGTTGTGTGAAGGTGGTGATAGGAAATCGGATCATTTACAACATCTGTTGTGTCAAACTTCATCAGGTCCATGTACTCTTTCCTTAGACTTGTCATGTTCTTTAGCCTTGAAATATTGGTAGTTAGTTTGTTTGTTTGTTAAAAAAAAAAAAAGTTTGGTGTGTTTTGAGCGATCTTTCTCTTCAAAGCCATACATTAGGGACAATGTATCCCAAGTGTGGAGATGGGGGAATTTTTTGAAAAATTAAGAAATCAAGCGAAAAATGGTCTAAATTTGAAAAGTTAAAGTATTGAAACCGCATAACACTCCGGCAACCCCGTATACCCTTTTTCTTAGTGAGAGTTTGAGCCATCTATTTGAATTGTTAGAAATATTTTCTTTGATGAGAGTGGCAATGGGTGGGGGTGCATTAGAACTTGTGCTTGAATTCGGTTTGAGGCCTTAGCTTGATATGTATGTGAAAAGGATAAGGGCATTTAGGTAGCCTCGTCACGATGTGTGTGAGTGTGGGATTCGGGGGTTGGGCCTCATAAATTACACATATGAGCATGGTAGCGAGAGGGGCGGGGGTTTGGTCCATTAGTAACCATATTTGAGCTTATTGCCTATCATTTGATAACCCATGCCTACCGCCCAAAATATCTTACCTGTTTGAGAAGACCCGGTTTAGTAGTTTAGTAGTTTTAGTACGTAGTGTTCAATGTTTGTTTTGTTTAAAAAAATAAAAGAATAAAAAAAAAATCTGAGAAAAATACAAAAAGAATGAGAATAAATGTGGTAGTAGTGTGAAAGAAAAAAAAATGCGAGGCTTTGTAGTTAATTAATTAGTTGAGTTTATTTAGATGTAATAATAAGACCGGGTCGGATCATTAGCTACTACATATATATTTCCATGTCCTACCCATATGCCTAGCCACGTTCCAACCCTTAAGTCCCTTTGATTCACGTGCGCATTTTAGTAAATTCTTTAGGCGAAGGACCGATTTAAGTACAAGCCTATTATTGTGCAATCACCCATTTGTTTTAAGTGTGTTCTAGCTCATCCTTGCTAGTTATTATTTGTCCCCGAAAGGAGAGTCATTGTGAGGGGTGTGTTATGCGGGGTTTAAGAAAAAGTTAGTAAAATGAGGACATTTGTTTGCTTGATTCATGTTGATCGCTTGAGGAGTTATGAGTGGTTTTTGATGAGTTGCTTGGGGGCAAGCAACGGTTAAGTGTGGGGATGCACGAGTTGCTGCCCTACGATTTCGAATTTGAACAATTTTCTCAGAAGTCTCGAGTACAAGTTCAGGACCCGTAAGTTGGCTATCCCCAACCTCGACCCAACAAATAGGAGAGCAACATTTCCGTCCATTCAATGCCTCAAATGGAGTTGCTTTGATGCTAGTGTGATAACTGTTGTTGTAGGAGAACTCCACCAGAGGTAGGTGAGACTCCCAAGTGTTACCGAAATCAATCACACAGGCTCGTAGCATATCCTCCAAAGTTTGAATAGTACATTTCGTTTGACCATCTGTTTGAGGATGGTATGCTGTGCTCATATTTAGACGCGTGCCTAAATCTTTTTGTAAAGATTGCTAGAAACGTGAGATGACCCGAGCATCTCAATCGGAAATGATTGAGATTGACACTCTGTGTCGAACGACGACATTTTTAATATAAATACGAGTGAGATTTTCTATCTCATCAGCCTCTCTTGTTGCTAGGAAGTGAGTGGACTTAGTCAAAAGGTGTAACATTTCTGATTTTCATTATCTGTATTTCAATTCAATGTGATACATTTCAAACCCAATTCTAGTACACTGATTTGTTCTATTCGTACCAACAATTAAATACTATGTTTCAGTGCAAATCCATAAATTTTACACGAGTATATCCTATTAAATTCTACATAAGTTCATATTTATACAAATCTATCAAAACTGAAATTTGCAAGGACTGATTTTATAAATTAATTAACAAGAAACCCTAATAGGCATGATCGCGCCTCGTTCTGGCACGGTCGCGCACCTTTCTTTGGAACGGTCGCGCCCGGTGCCTTGGCACGGTCGCGCCTCATATGGGCACGGTCGCGCCTCTCATCAGTTGAAACGTAAATGCAGCCTTTAATCACAGAGACGTTCGATTTCGTAACCGTTCTACACGTTTCAACTATTAACGAACAAAATTAAGTCTCTTGATCATCATATTTACAACAAATAAACTAAATTACATCAATCCATCTCTGATCGTCCAATTCCTTCACGAGACCATCGAATCCACCACTTTGATTGCAATTCTCCTAAGCAAACGCACTATCGATCCTCTCTGAAGCTCCCGAGAACATTGAGGCAGCCGGAGTTGCAGCAGAAGACGTCGGAGATCAAACCGTCGTCGCCAGAACTCATCTCTACCATACGCTATCAATTCATCGTCCTTCCGGGTAATTGAAACCTCATACTCATTCGTTTTAGTCCATAGATCAAAAGCCCCAACTTAATTAGGGCTTACAATATGAAAATCATCACGAACCCGAATCTATGCTTCGTTCAAAATGTTTTAGTCGAACCCTGCTTTGAACACGTTTTAAATACAATTAATATATTCCAATAGACTCGTAATAACCTTATAGATGAAAGCCCTATGAATTCCAACATTAACAATATAAGATTTAAGCAATTCATTCCTGTTTTGGAACAGACACGGTCGCGCTAGTCTTCTAACGCGGTCATGCTTCATGAGACACGGTCGTGCTAATACCAGCGCAGTCGTGCTAATACCAGCGCGGTCGTGCCTCACACACTCAGACCCGGTCATGCCCCTTGGCTAGACTTGGTCGAGCCTCAGAACCCTAGACACGAGAACAGCTTAGTTATGCCTTCTGTTTGATCAACACGGTCGCGCCCTGACTAGCACGGTCGCGCTCGTGGTCCTAGCACGATCGTGCCTTGTCCCAGGCACGGTCGTGTGTGTGAGAAAAGTCTTGGCAGAATAATTATTTTTATATTTAAAAAAAACAATAAGTATTTCAGATTAATTTTCAAATAAAAATAATTGATTTTATAAATATTTATATTAACTTTATTTAAAAAGATCAAATTCTTAATCCTAAAATAAATAGAAGTTATTTATTTAAAGTTACAAAATTAAATTTATACTTATTGTTAAACCCTACACTTAAATATTATTCACACAACTTATTTACACATCTTTATGAAAATAAAGTAAAGAAATTTATATTTAATTTAAAACATCCGATACATTTTTTTTTATTAAATGACTAAGTTACATATTTTATAAATAAATAAATAAGGTAACACTTATTTATTTAATTTACATTTAAACAAAAATTATTTATTTAGGTTATAATTAATTACTCCTAATACCTAAATTATTTTTATAACTAAGTAAATAAATAATAATTTTGTTTTATTATTTAGTTATTCCAAACTCAAACCTTAATTTATACAACACCATTCAAGTACAAACCACTAACACCTACAACTTCAAATTCCTTATACACACATCCAATTTAACCTTAGACTTAGACATAGACTATTGTGCACACTATTGATTTAATACATATTACACTCTAGGTTAACGTGGTGCATTACGAGGACCTCGTTACTATCTAGTCTATCGTGTTAGCTACGCCTTTTGAATCAAGTGAGTATTACATAGCCCCTTTTTTTTCTCTTTTAAACTTTTTGGGGTGGAACGTGAACACTATACAAACTATTGCTTACATTTACACAAACTACACAAATACAAATCCTCTTTACATTCCTGTGTGCAATTTGAACTTTATGTCTGAGTGCTAGTTGTGCTAACTTTTGTGTGCAATTTATGTGCAATCATTAACTATTCAAGCCGACGGTATACAATGATAGTTCTATTGAGTCTGACAAACCCACCCAGATTGGGATGATTGTTACCGACAACACAATTTTGCATGCTATTTACAAAGTTTTGATTGCACTTGGTTACACAATAGCTACTCTCCATAAATGCCTTATTTTATCATGTTATGTAAGGATTTGTTTATTCATGATATATATGCTATTTATATACAAACCTGTGTATGCTCACAAACTTTTTAGTTGACTTTATTTTATTCATGTTTCAGGTACTAATGTGTGATTTTGATCAAGACTTGCTACATATAAGTTTTGGACCTAGATAATTTTAAGAAAAGGATTATGTATTTCATTTTATGTACTTGGTTTGATTTGGTTTTATCATGAATTATTTGAAGTTAAATTTGATGGTTAAAATATTGAAATCTAGCCAACCTTGTGCTCATGAACAGTCTACATGTCCCGCCCTGACGTTTTCGCCGTCGGTTGGGGTGTGACAGATTGGTATCAGAGCCTTGGTTACCGGGAACTAGGTTATTAGACACCCTTGACCTAGACTATAACTTTAGGACAGCCACTTATGCCATGCTTCATGATTATATGATATGTGCTACATGCTATGTGTTACATACTATGCGTTACATGCTTACTATGATTAGTTATTATTTCGTTTTGATGCCTTACTTTTTAAAAATTCATGACTTATTAAGATATACTTAAATAATAATTAAATAAACAATATCCCTACCTATACCCTAAAACCTCATAATATTCTTACCTACTCCTCCATCATCATCTTCTTAGCATGTGGAAACTTCATGGATCTAAAACTATAAAAATCTTTTTATACCCTCGTTAAGGTTTTTAAACTTGTTATTTATTTGAGGACAAGTGCAATCTGGAAGAGTGACACCTGTATTCTGTCTAGGAAAGCATTTCGCATAAATCCCAATCAACCGAGGGACCCGTATCCTTTCCTGGGAATTCCCGTGATGAGTGTTTACTTATAGGCTAAAGCATGTCTCCTTGAAAATTATATGAGTTTAATTAACTTTAATGTGTCATAGTATTCGAGTGATTATATCACTATTTGAGTACTATCCAAAGTATGATTAATTATTTTATTTGCTATCTTATCCTTTTAAATCTAAATAACTTTCATAAATTCTTACATATTTTCTTGTCTTGTGCAAATCTGTAGAATGCCTCCCCGTCGTGCTACCGTGACCAACAACAACACCGATATTGCTACCATCCTTGCACAACTTGTGAATCAACTCACTCAAGCTAATAGGGCCACCAATGGTAACCATGGAGCTAATGGTGGTGGTGGTGCCAACCCACCACAATGCACCTTCAAGCACTTCAACTCATGTAATCATCTTAAGTTCTATGGTACCGAAGGAGCTACGGGACTTCTTCAATGGTTCGAAAGTATTGAGAATACCTTCCTGAATAGTGACTGCCCCGATAACCTTCGTGTTCGTCATGCCACAAGTGTCTTACAAAAACGGGCACTCACGTGGTGGAATGGGGAAAAGAGAACTAGAGGTGTGGAAGTAGCAATGGCCTTACCTTTGGATGAGGTTAAAAGGCTAATGACCGAAGAATTTTGCCCTCGGAATGAGGTGTGGAAGCCGAGTTTTGGGATCTTGCCCAAGATGGTGGTGAAAATCTAGCTTACACAACTCGGTTCCACGAGTTGAGTCTCCTTGTGCCCCATATGGTCACACCTTTATCCCGCTGCATTGAAAAGTATATTGGTGGATTACCTAGGCAAATTCAAGACACTTTCTTAGGGAGAAATCCCGCAACACTCGAAGATGCTATCCGCTTATCTGCTACATTAACTGACAACCATGTGAAAGCGGGAACTCTGACTAGAAAAGGCACCAAAAAGTTCCCGACACTACAACCCCTCCCACACACATCAAGGAAGCCACAACTGAACCCTCCTGTAATAATAAGAAAAGAAAGGCTAGAAACTATGCTGTGGTCACTCCTGCTATCCCTGTTAACCAAGTTGCGCCTATGGTTCAAGCACCAGCCAAAAAGCCATATGTGGGGATCTACCCACTCTGTGCCACATGCAATTATCACCATCTCCAACACATTCCCTATCGCCTTTACACTCACTGTGGTAAATATGGCCATATGGTCAATGTTTGTAGAGCTAAAGCACTTGAAGGCGAAGTCAACTCACCAAACCGAACCAACCCCTAAGTGGCTAATCAAGGTGTTCCCGCTATTGCAAATGGGCGTGCTTGTTATGAATGTGGTAACCCAAATCATTTCCGTGATCAGTGCCCAAGGTTAATCAATGCTAGACAAGGCGGAGCTCGTGGGCGTGCTTTCAACATAAACGCCAACGAAGCTCAAGCCAACAATGATGTGGTCAACGGTACGTTCCTTGTAAATAGTCAATATGCCTCCATTTTATTTGATACCGGTGCCGATAAAAGTTTTGTGTCACTTAACTTTGAACTGTTACTTGCAAAGACACGATCCCAATTAGAGAAAACTTTCACCGTCGAAGTAGCAAATGGTGACTCCCTTACATTCACGACTGCTCTCTAGAACTTAATGATCATACATTTCCAATCAACCTTGTACCAATGCCACTAGGAAGTTTTGATATCATCATAGGCATGGATTGGCTATCAAATCATCATGCCGAAGTCATCTGTTTCGAGAAGTGCATCCGAATACCTCTACCGTCGGGAGAAACGTTAAGGGTCTTTGGTGAAAATCCTTGCAAAGGACTAAAGTTAATGTCATGCTCCACTGCCCAAAAGTACTTACGAAAGAAATAAGTAGCCTTCTTAGCTCATGTTGTTCAAAAGGATGTCAAAGAGAAGAGTATCCAAGACATTCCATCATTCGGGACTTTCCCGAAGTATTTCCTGAAGATCTATCCTGTCTCCCACCCGTTTGACAAGTAGAATTTCGCATTGACCTTATACCCGGAGCAAACCCCGTGGCTAGAGCTCCTTACCGTCTTGCACCTTCTGAAATGCAAGAACTTGCAAGTCAACTCCAAGAACTCTCCGACAAGGGTTTCATTCGTCCAAGTCATTCACCGTGGGGTACACCCGTCTTATTCGTCAAAAAGAAGGATGGATCATTTCGCATCTGTATTGACTACCGCGAACTCAACAAGTGTCACACCTTGACTGATGGCGGATTCATCGAGGCGGGACATGTAGACTGTTCATAAGCACAAGGTTGACTAAATTGAAATATATTAAACTCCAAATTCCATTACAATCATTCAAATAAAACCAAATCCAAGACAGAAACAATATTTCAAAACATAGACTTCTTTATTTAATTTAGCTAAGTCCAAAGCCTAAGTGTAGCACATCTTGATCAAACTCACACATTAGTACCTGAAACATTTATAAAATAAAGTCAACTAAAAATTTGGTGAGTATAACACAGGTTTGTATATAGATAGCATATAGTTGTAAAACAAATCCTTACATAACATGATAAATAAGGCATTTATGGGGAGCAGCTATTGTGTAACCAAGTACAATCAAACCTTTGTAACTAGCATGCAAAATTGTGTTGTCAGTATCAATCACCCCAATCTGGGTGGGTTTGTCAGACTCAATAGATCTATCATTGAAAACCGTCGGCTTGAATAGTTAATGATTGCACATAATCGCATACAAAAGTTAGCACAACTAGCACTCGGGCATAAAGCTCAAATTGCACACATGAATGTAAATAGGATTTGTATTTGTGTTGTTTGTGTAAATGTAAACATGTAATTTGATAGAGTTCATGTTTCACCCCAAAAATGTAAAAGAGTAAAAGGGGCTATGAAATACTCACTTGGTTGGAAGGCGTAGCTAACAACGATACTAGATAGAATAAAGATCCTTGAAATGCATAAGTTAACCTAAGGTGTAATGTATATGGTATTAATAGTGTGCACAAAAGTTTAAGTTTAAAGTTGCATTTGGACTTGTGTAAAAAGTCATTGATTTGTAATTGAAAATATTGTATAAAATATAAAGTTTGAAAGAATATTTTTCAGAGTATTTTGATTAAGGTATTGAGTTTGAATAATTAAATAAGTAATGTAAATAATTATTGTTTATGAAAACATTTTAAGTATTAGTTATAATTTAGTATAAATAATTAATTGTTTTTGTTTAAATATAAATTAAATAAATAATCATTTCTTTATTTATTTATTTATAAAATGTAACTTAACCATTTAAATACTTTTTAAGGTTTAACAATAAATGTAAATTAAATTTTATAAACTTTAAATAAATAATTTTCTATTTATTCCAAGATTAAATATTTGTTCTTCCTAATAGGATTAAATGCAATTTGATAAAAATCAACTATTTTTATTTTGTAATTTAATCAGAACATTTATTGTTTGAAAAATATATAAAATTATAATTCTGCCAAGAATTTAACTCACACACGACCGTGCCTGGGAAGGGCACGATCGTGCTCAAACCACGGGCGCGACCATGATAGTCAGGGCGCGACCGTGTTGATCAAACAGAGGCTTAACTAACTAAATCTTTAGGCACGATCGTGTCTATGATTCTAAGACACGACTGAGATTAGCCAAAGGGCATGATTGGGTCTAGACAGGAGAACATGACCGCGCTGATATTCGGCATGACCGCGTCTCATGAGGCACGACCGCGCTAGATGATTAGAGCGACCGTGTCTCTTCCAAAACAGATACGAATCGACTGATTCTTACATTGTTAGTGTTTGAAATCATAGGGCTTTTATTTATAGTGTTATTGTGGTTCTTTTTATATAGATTAATTGTATTTAAATCATGTTTAGTATTGAATTCGATTAAACTATTTTGAATAAAATATAGATTCGGTTTCGGGAGGATTTCTATAATGAAAGCCCAAAATAACATGGGGCTTTTGATCTAGAGACTAAATAGATTGAGGACAGAGTTTCAATTACCCGGAAGAGTAGCGAATTGATAGAGAACGGTAGGAAAGGGTCTCGGCGGCGATGCGGATGGCTTCCGGCGTTCGCTGCTGCAATTCCGGCTAAACCAGATAGTCCAGTAGCTTTAGTGAGGATTGAGTAGCGTGAATCTGCTGCTTGGTTGCGATAATTCCGATCGAAAGAGAGAATTCTTGTTTTCTTGAAATGTCTAAGTGATTTTTGAGATTGATTGGATTAATCTGAGACGTTTGTTGTAATTGGAAATGTCATTGCCTTCGTTAATGGTAATGAAGTGTAAATCGGTTACGGAACTCAACGATTGGGTGATTAACACTGTATTTACCTTTCAACTGGTACTAGGCGCGACCGTGCCCAAACGAGGCGCGACCATGCCTAGGCACCGGGCGCGATCGTTCCAAAGCAAGTCGCGCGACCGTGGCAAAGCACTCGGCGCGACCGTGCCAGAACGAGGCGCGACCGTGCCTCTTAGGGTTTCTTGCTATTTTTCAACATCGGACCTTGTAACTTTAGTCTTTGACGTATTTGTATAAATAGATACTTATGTAGTGTTTTAATAGGATATAACCGAGTTAAATTTGCGGATTTGTATTTGAAATATAGTATTAAATTGATGGTACGAAAAGAAACAAAACAGTGCACTAGAATATAGTTTGAAATGCATTACATTGAATTGATAATACGAATACTAAAAATCAGAAATGTTACAGTCTCCCCATGTTGAGGGAATTTCGTCCCGAAATTTAGTTAGAGAAAGCTACGGCATCAGTAAAAAGATGGGGGGTACTTGAGCTTCATTTGGTCCTCTCGTTCCCAAGTGAATTCAGGACCACGCTTAGACTCCCAACAAACTTTGACAATAGGAATACGACTTCGCTTGAGTTGCTTGATTTCACGATCCATAATTTCTACCGGTTTCTCAACGAAGTGCATTTTCATCAATGTGCACGTCATCAAGCGGTATATGGAGATTCTCATCGGTGAGACATTTCTTTAGATTAGATACATGAAATATAGGATGCACATTGCCAAGAGATGGAGGTAACTCGAGTTTGTATGCCACTTTCCCAATCCTTTCAAGGATTTTGAATGGACCAACATAGCGAGGGGCTAACTTGCCTTTCTTTCCAAAACGGATCACACCCTTCCACGGGGACACCTTAAGAAGAACAAGGTCACCGACTTGGAATTCCAAGGGTTTTCATCGTTTATCGGCATAACTCTTTTGCCGACTTCTCGCTGTTCGGATGTTGTCATAGATTTGAATAATCTTGTCTGATGTTTATTGAATTAGCTCGGGACCAGTGATTTGTGCTTCACCAATCTCATTCCAACAGATAGGAGAATGACATTTGCGACCATAAAGAGCTTCAAATGGAGCCATGTTGATACTCGTGTGATAGCTATTGTTGTAAGAGAACTCAATTAGGGGTAAATGTGAATCCCAATTGCCACCAAAATCGATTACACAAGCTCTAAGCATGTCTTCAAGAGTTTGGATTGTTCGCTCGGTTTGACCATCAGTTTGAGGATGGTAAGTCATGCTTAAATCCAATCGTGTGCCAAGAGCAGTTTGGAGAGATTGCAAAAATCGAGAAGTGAACCGGGCATCTCGATCGGATATTATGTTCAAGGGAACACCATGACGGCTCACAATTTCATCAATGTAAATTCGGGCTAGTTTCTCAACCCGATAGTTTTCACAGATAGGCAAGAAATGAGCAGATTTGGTGAGACGATCAATGATTACCCAAATGCTATCATAACCACTCGAGGTGCGAGGGAGTTTGGTAATAAAATCCATGGCTAAGTTCTCCCATTTCCACACGGGAATTTCCGGTTGTTCAAGTAATCCGGAAGGACGTTGGTGTTCGGCTTTGACTTTGGAACACGTTAGACATTTGGCAACATAGTGAGCAATGTCCTTTTTCATACCGGGCCACCAATACTGTCGGCGAAGATCTTGGTACATTTTATCCGCACCAGGATGAATAGAATAACGAGTCTTGTGAGCCTCGTTCATGAGAAATGTACGGAGATCATCGCGATCGGGAACCCAAATACGGTTTAAGTAATAAAGTAAGCCATTGGGTTTTGATTCAAGTTGAAGTTAAATACCACACGACATTTCCTCATACATGTTACCCTCGGTGACTGAGACGTGTTGAGCTTCTAAGATGCGGTTTTGAATGTCGGTTTGAATTCGAACACATTGAAGCATGACATGGTCCTTTCGACTCAAAGCGTCAGCCACAACATTTGCTTTGCCAGGATGATAACGAATCTCGCAGTCATAGTCGTTAAGGAGTTCAACCCAACGTCGTTGCCTCATATTGAGTTCCTTTTGATTGAAGATGTGTTGAAGACTTTTGTGGTCGGTGAACACCACACATTTTGTGCCATAGAGATAATGTCTCCAAATCTTCAATGCGAATACGACCGCACCCAACTCGAGATCGTGCATCGTATAATTCTTCTCATGAATCTTAACTTGCCTTGATGCATAAGCGATTACTTTGCCTCGTTGCATGAGGACACAACCGAGACCTTGGTTAGAAGCATCACAGTAGACAACTAGATCATCATTCCCATCAGGGAGAGTCAAAATGGGAGCAGTGCACAACTTTTGCTCAAGGGTTTGGAAAGCCTCTTCTTGTTTTGGTCCCCATTCATAAGTCTTACCTTTGTGGGTCAAAGCGGTAAGGGGAACAACAATCTTAGAGAAGTTTGAGATGAAGCGACGGTAATATCCCGCAAGACCAAGAAATGAACGAACTTCAGTGGGAGTCTTCGGGGTATTCCAATTATTAACCGTCTCGATCTTAGTAGGGTCAACATGAATACCCTTGTCGTTGACGATGTGACCAAGAAATTGAACTTCTTTTAGCCAAAATTCACATTTGGAGAATTTGGAGTATAGTTGTTCTTTCTTTAAGAGGTCCAAAACCAATCTAAGGTGTTGCTCATGATCGGCTTTAGTCTTGGAATAGATTAAGATATCATCGATGAAAACAATCACAAAATTATCAAGGTACGGTTTGCACACACGATTCATGAGGTCCATGAAAACTGCGGGTGCATTGGTTAGTCCAAAAGGCATAACCATGAACTCGTAATGACCATACCTTGTTCGAAAGGCAGTCTTTGGAATATCGTCTTCTTGCACACGGAGTTGGTGATAACCAGATCGAAGATCAATCTTCGAGAAGCAAGTAGAACCTTGAAGTTGATCAAAGAGGTCATCAATTCTAGGTAAAGGATAACGGTTTTTGATAGTAAGCTTGTTGAGTTCGCGGTTGTCAATACACATGCGAAATGATCCATCCTACTTTTTGACAAATAAGACGGGTGCACCCCACGGTGAATGACTTGGACGAATAAATCCCTTGTCGGAGAGCTCTTGAAGTTGACTTGCAGGTTCTTGCATTTCAGAAGGTGCAAAACGGTATGGAGCTCTAGCCACGGGGTTGGCTCCGGGCACAAGATCAATGCGAAATTCTACTTGTCAAACGGGTGGAAGACCGGATAAATCTTCGGGGAACACTTCGGGAAAATCTCGGATAATGGGGATGTCTTGAATGCTCTTCTTTTTGACATCTTTTTGAACGATATGGGCCAAAAAGGCCACGTACTTCTTTCGTAAGTACTTTTGAGCAGTAAATCATGACATTAATTTAAGCCCTTTGCAAGGCTTTTCACCAAAGACTCTTAGTGTTTCTCCCGATGGTAGAGGTAATCGAATACACTTCTCGAAACATATGACTTCGGCATGATGATTTGATAGCCAATCCATGCCTATGATGATATCAAAACTTCATTGATTGGGAATGTATGTTCATTAAGTTCTAGAGAACAGTCATAGATAATAGACTCGATTGTAAGTGAATCACCATTTGCTATTTCGACAGTGAAGGTTTTCTCTAATTGAGATCGTGTCTTGGCAAGTAAAGGTTCAAAGTTAAGTGACACAAAACTCTTATCGGCACCGGTATCAAATAAAATGGAGGCATATTGACTATTTACAAGGAACGTACCATTGACCACGTCATTGTTGGCATGAGCTTCGTTGGTGTTTATGTTGAAAGCATGCCCACGAGCTCCACCTTGTCTAGCATTGGCAAATCTTGGGCATTGATCACGGAAATGGTTTGGGTTGCCACATTCATAACATGCACGCCCATTTGCAATAGCGGGAATACCTTGATTAGTCACTTGGGTGTTGGTTTGGTTTGGTGGGTTGACTTGGCCCGCTAGAGCTTTGGCCCTACAAACATTGACCGTATGGCCATATCTCCCACAATAAGTACAAAGGCGACATGGGATGCTTTGGGGATGATGGTAGTTGCAGGTGGCACAAAGTGGGTAGATTCCAACATATGGCTTTTTGGCCGGTGCTTGAACCATAGGAGCAACTTGATTAACGGGTATAGCAGGAGTAACCATAGCATAGTTTCTGGTCTTTCTTTTCTTATTATGTCGGGAGGGTTCAGATATGGTTTCTTTGTTGTGGGTGGAAGGAGTTGCAGTGTCGGTGACTTTCTTGGCGCCCTTTTTAGTAAGAGCCCCCGCCTTCACATGATTATCGGTTAGGGTAGCGGACAAACGGATAGCATCCTCAAGTGTTGCGGGATTCCTTCCTAGGACAGTATCTTGAATTTGTCTAGGTAGTCCCCCAATATACTTTTCAATGCAGCGGGACAAGGGAGTGACCATGTGGGGCACAAGAAGAATCAACTCATGGAACCGAGTTTTATACGCCAAGTTTTCACCACTATCTTCGGCAAGATCCCAAAATTCGGCTTCAAGTTTCTTCACTTCATTTCGAGGACAGAATTCCTCGGTCATTAGCCTTTTAACCTCATCGCAAGGTAAGGCCATTGCCACATCCACACCTCGAGTTCGCTTTTCCCCATTCCACCACGTGAGTGCCCGTTTTTGTAGGACACTTGTGGCATGACGAACACGAAGGTTTTCGGGGCAGTCAATATTGAGAAAGGTATTCTCAATGCTTTCGAACCATTGAAGGAGTCCGGTAGCTCCTTCGGTACCATAGAACTTGAGGGGATTACACGAGTTGAAATGCTTGAATGTGCATTGAGATGGGTTGTTACCACCATTTCCACCATTACCAGCATTACCACTATTACTACCATTTCCACCATTGTTGCCATTGGTGGCACTATTATCTTGAGTGAGTTGTGTCACGAGTTGTGCAAGAATAGCAGCAATGTCGGTATTGGTGTTGGCCGCGGGAGCACGACGAGGAGGCATTCTACATATTTTCATAAGACAAGAAAAGATGTAAGAACTTATGAGAATTGTTTGGATTTAATAGAATAAGATAACAAAATAAATAGATAATCATAGTTTGGATTGTACTCAAATAGTGATAAAATCACTCGAATACTATGACACATTAAGGTTAATTAAACTTATATAATTTTCAAGGAGACATGCTTTAGCCTATAAGTAAACACTCATCTCGGAAATTCCCAGGAAAGCATACGGGTCCCTCGGTTGATTGGGATTTATGCGAAATGCTTTCCTAGACAGAAAACCCAAAATACAGGTGCCACTCTTCCAGATTGCACGTGTCCTCAAATAATTAACAAAGCTTAAAAACCTTAACGAGAAATAAAGAAATTTTTATGAATTTAGCTTCATGAAGTTTCCACATGCTTAGAAAGATAAAGATAGAGAAGAAGATAAGAATATTATGAGGTTTTAGGATATAGGAAAGGATATTGTTTATTTAATTTATCATTTAAGTATATATTAATAAGTCATGGATTTTTTTAACAATTATGTTATCAAATAAAATAATAACTAATCATAGTAAGCATGTAGCACATAACATGTAACACATAACATATAACATATAGCATGTAGCATATAACATGAAATCATGAAACATAGCATAAGTAGGTGTCCTAAAGTTATAGTCTAGGTCAAGGTGTCTAATAACCTAATTCCCTATAACCAAGGCTCTGATACCAATCTGTCACACCCCGACCGATGGCGGAATAATCGGGCCGCAACATGTAGACTGTTCATAAGAACAAGGTTGACTAAATAGAAATATATTAAACTCCAAATTCCATTACAATCATTCAAACAAAACCAAATCCATGACAGAAACAATATTTCAAAACATAGACTTCTTTATTTAATTTAGCTAAGTCCAAAGCCTAAGTGTAGCACATCTTGATCAAACTCACACATTAGTACCTGAAACATGAATAAAATAAAGTCAACTAAAAAGTTGGTGAGTATAACACAGGTTTGTATATAGATAGCATATAGTTGTAAAACAAATCCTTACATAACATGATAAATAAGGCATTTATGGGGAGCAGCTATTGTGTAACCAAGTACAATCAAACCTTTGTAACTAGCATGCAAAATTGTGTTGTCGGTATCAATCACCCCAATCTGGGTGGGTTTGTCAGACTCAATAGATCTATCATTGAAAACCGTCGGCTTGAATAGTTAATGATTGCACATAATCGCATACAAAAGTTAGCACAACTAGCACTCGGGCATAAAGCTCAAATTGCACACATGAATGTAAATAGGATTTGTATTTGTGTTGTTTGTGTAAATGTAAACATGTAATTTGATAGAATTCATGTTTCACCCCAAAAATGTAAAAGAGTAAAAGGGGCTATGAAATACTCACTTGGTTGGAAGGCGTAGCTAACAACGATACTAGATAGAATAAAGATCCTTGGAATGCACAAGTTAACCTAAGGTGTAATGTATATGGTATTAATAGTGTGCACAAAAGTTTAAGTCTAAAGTTGCATTTGGACTTGTGTAAAAAGTCATTGATTTGTAATTGAAAATATTGTATAAAATATAAAGTTTGAAAGAATATTTTTCAGAGTATTTTGATTAAGGTTTTGAGTTTGAATAATTAAATAAGTAATGTAAATAATTATTGTTTATGAAAACATTGTAAGTATTAGTTATAATTTAGTATAAATAATTAATTGTTTTTGTTTAAATATAAATTAAATAAATAATCATTTCTTTATTTATTTATTTATAAAATGTAACTTAACTATTTAAATACTTTTTAAGGTTTAACAATAAATGTAAATTAAATTTTATAAACTTTAAATAAATAATTTTCTATTTATTCCAAGATTAAATATTTGTTCTTCCTAAATAGGATTAAATGCAATTTGATAAAAATCAACTATTTTTATTTTGTAATTTAATCAGAACATTTATTGTTTGAAAAATATATAAAATTATAATTCTGCCAAGAATTTAACTCACACACGACCATACCTGGGAAGGGAACGATCGTGCTCAAACCACGGGCGCGACCATGCTAGTCAGGGCGCGACCGTGTTGATCAAACAGAGGCTTAACTAACTAATTCTTTAGGCACGACCGTGCCTTGGCCAGGCACGTTCGTGTCTATGATTCTAAGACACGACTGAGATTAGCCAAAGGGCATGATTGGGTCTGGACAGGAGAACACGACCGCGCTGATATTCGGCACGACCGCGTCTCATGACGCACGACCGCGCTAGATGATTAGCGCGACCGTGTCTCTTCCAAAACAGATACGAATCGACTGATTCTTACATTGTTAGTGTTTGAAATCATAGGGCTTTTATTTATAGTGTTATTGTGGTCCTTTTTATATAGATTAATTGTATTTAAATCATGTTTAGTATTGAATTCTATTAAACTATTTTGATAAAATATATATTCGGTTTCGGGAGGATTTCTATAATGAAAGCCCAAATTAACATGGGGCTTTTGATCTAGAGACTAAATAGATTGAGGACAGAGTTTCAATTACCCGGAATAGTAGCGAATTGATAGAGAACGGTAGGAAAGGGTCTCGACGGTGATGCGGATGGCTTCCGGCGTTCGCTTCTGCAATCCCGGCTAAACCAGATAGTCCAGTAGCTTTAGTGAGGATTGAGTAGCGTGAATCTGCTGCTTGGTTGCGATAATTACGATCGAAAGAGAGAATTCTTGTTTTCTTGAAATGTCTAAGCGATTTTTGAGATTGATTGGTTTAATCTGAGACGTTTGTTGTAATTGGAAATGTCATTGCCTTCGTTAATGGTAATGAAGTGTAAATCGGTTACGGAACTCAACGATCGGGTGATTAAAACTGTATTTACGTTTCAACTGGTACTAGGCGCGACCGTACCCAAACGAGGCGCGACCGTGCCTAGGCACCGGGCGCGATCGTTCCAAAGCAAGTCGCGCGACCGTGCCAAAGCACTCGGCGCGACCGTGCCTCTTAGGGTTTCTTGCTATTTTTCAACATCGGACCTTGTAACTTTAGTCTTTGACGTATTTGTATAAATAGATACTTATGTAGTGTTTTAATAGGATATAACCGAGTAAAATTTGCGGATTTGTATTTGAAATATAGTATTAAATTGATGGTACGAAAAGAAACAAAACAGTGCACTAGAATTGAGTTTGAAATGCATTACATTGAATTGAAAATACGAATACTAAAAATCAGAATCCCTTGCCTAGAATTGATGACCTCTTTGATCAACTTCAATGTTCTACTTGCTTCTCGAAGATTGATCTTCGATCTGGTTATCACCAACTCCGTGTACAAGAGGAAGATATTCCAAAGACTGCTTTCCGAACAAGGTATGGTCACCACGAGTTCATGGTCATGCCTTTTGGGCTAACCAATGCACCCGTAGTTTTCATGGACCTCATGAATCGTGTGTGCAAACCGTACCTTGATAAATTTGTGATTTTCTTCATTGATGATTTCTTAATCTACTTCCAGACTAAAGCCGACCATGAACAACACCTTAGACTAGTTTTGGATTTCTTGAGGAAGGAACAACTATATGCCAAATTCTCCAAATGTGAATTTTGGTTAAAGGAAGTTCAATTTCTTGGTCATATCGTTAACGATAAGGGAATTCATGTTGACCCTGCTAAGATCGAAGCGGTTAAGAATTGGAATGCCCCGAAGACTCCCACCGAAGTCCGTTCATTTCTTGGTCTTGCGGGATATTATCGTCGCTTCATCTCAAATTTCTCTAAGACTGATGTCCCTCTTACCGCTTTGACCCACAAGGGTAAACCTTATGAATGGGGACCAAAACAAGAAGAAGCTTTCCAAACTCTCAAGCAAAAGTTGTGCAATGCTCCTATTTTGACTCTCCCGGATGGGAATGATGATCTAGTTGTCTACTGTGATGCTTCTAACCAAGGTCTCGGTTGTGTCCTCCTGCAACAAGGCAAAGTAATCACTTATGCATCAAGACAACCTAAGATTCATGAGAAAAATTATACGACGCATGACCTCGAGTTGGGTGCGGTCGTATTCGCATTAAATATTTGGAGACATTACCTCTATGGCACAAAGTGTGTGGTGTTCACCGACCACAAAAGTCTCCAAAACATCTTCAACCAAAAGGAACTCAATATGTGGCAACGACGTTGGGTTGAACTCCTTAACGACTATGACTGCGAGATCCGTTATCATCCCGGCAAAGCGAATGTTGTAGCTGACACTTTGAGTCGAAAGGACCATGTCATGCTTCAATGTATCCGAATTCAAACCGACATTAAAAATCGCATCTTAGAAGCTCAACACGTCTCAGTCACCGAGGGTAACATGTACGAGGAAATGTCATGTGGTGTTGAACTTCATCTTGAATCAAAACCCAATGGCTTACTTTAATACTTGAACCGTATTTGGGTTCCCGATCGCGATGGTCTCCATACATTTCTCATGAACGAGGCTCACAAGACTCGTTATTCTATTCATCCCGGTGCGGATAAAATGTACCAAGATCTTCGCCAACAATATTGGTGGCCCAGTATGAAGAAAGACATTGCCCTCTATGTTGCCAAATGCCTAACTTGCTCCAAAGTCAAAGCCGAACATCAACGTCCCTCCGGTTTACTTGAATAACCAGAAATTCCCGTGTGGAAATGGGAGAATTTAGCTATGGACTTCATTACCAAACTTCCTCGCACCTCAAGTGGTTATGATAGCATTTGGGTGATCATTGACCGTCTCACCAAATCTGCTCATTTCTTGCCTATCCGTGAAGACTATCGAGTTGAGAAACTAGCCCGAATTTACAGTGATGAAATTGTGAGACGTCACGGTGTTCCCTTAAACATAATCTCCGATAGAGATGCTCGGTTCACCTCCCGTTTTTGGCAATCTCTCCAAACTACTCTTGGTACACGATTGGATTTGATCACGGCTTACCATCCCCAAACTGATGGTCAAACCGAGCGTACAATCCAAACCCTTGAGGACATGCTTAGAGCATGAGTAATTGATTTTGGTGGAAATTGGGATTCACATCTATCCCTAATCGAGTTCTCCTACAATAATAGCTACCACACGAGTATCAACATGGCTCCGTTTGAAGCTCTCTATGGTCGCAAGTGTCGTTCTCCTATCTGTTGGAACGAGATTGGTGAAGCACAAATCACCGGTCCCGAGCTAATTCTAGAAACATCCGACAAGATTATCAAAATCTGTGACAACATTCGAGTAGCGAGAAGTCGACAAAAGAGTTATGCCGACAAACGACGAAAACCCTTGGAATTCCAAGTCGGTGACCTTGTTCTTCTAAAGGTGTCTCCGTGGAAGGGTGTGATCCGTTTTGGAAAGAAAGGCAAATTAGCACCTCGCTATGTGGGTCCATTTAAGATCCTCGAAGGGATTGGGAAAGTGGCTTACAAACTCGACTTACCTCCATCACTTAGCAACGTGCATCCTACTTTTCACGTGTCTAATCTGAAGAAATGTCTTGCTGACGAGAATCTTCACATACCTCTTGACGACGTGCACATTGACGAAACGATGCACTTCGTCGAGAGACCAGTAGAAATCAAGGATCGCGAAGTTAAACAGCTCAAACGAAGCCGTATTCTTATTGTCAAAGTTCGTTGGGAATCTAAACGTGGTCCTGAATTCACTTGGGAACGAGAGGACCAAATGAAGCTCAAGTACCCCCATCTCTTCACTGATGCCGTCGCCTCCACTAGCTAAATTTCGGGACGAAATTCCCTCAACATGGGGATACTGTAACATTTCTGATTTTCATTATCTGTATTTCAATTCAATCTGATACATTTCAAACCCAATTCTAGTACACTGATTTGTTCTATTCGTACCAACAATAAAATACTATGTTTCAGTGCAAATTCGCCAATTTTACACGAGTATATCCTATTAAATTCTACATAAGTTCATATTTATACAAATCTATTAAAACTGAAATTTGTAAGGACTGATTTTATAAATTAATTAACAAGAAACCCTAATAGGCACGGTCGTGCCTCGTTCTGGCACGGTCGTGCCTCGTTCTGGCACGGTCGCGCCAAGTGCCTTGGCACGGTCACGCGCCTTGCTTTGGAACGGTCGCGCCCAGTGCCTTGGCACGGTCGCGCCCAGTGCCTTGGCACGGTCGCGCCTCTCGTCAGTTGAAACGTAAATGCAGCCTTTAATCACAGAGACGTTCGATTTCGTAACCGTTCTACACGTTTCAATTATTAACGAACAAAATTAAGTCTCTTGATCATCATATTTACAACAAATAAACTAAATTACATCAATTCATCTCATAACCGTCCAATTCCTTCATGAGACCATCGAATCCACCACTTTGATTGCAATTCTCCCAAGCAAACGCACTATCGATCCTCTCTGAAGCTCCCGAGAACATTGAGGCAGCCGGAGTTGCAGCAGCAGACGCCGGAGATCAAACCGTCGTCGCTGGAACTCATCTCTACCGTACGCTATCAATTCATCGTCCTTCCGGGTAATTGAAACCTCATTCTCATTCGTTTTAGTCCATAGATCAAAAGCCCCAACTTAATTGGGGCTTACAATATGAAAATCATCACGAACACGAATCTATGCTTCGTTCAAAATGTTTTAGTCGAACCCTGCTTTGAACACGTTTTAAATACAATTAATATATTCCAATAGACTCGTAATAACCTTATAGATGAAAGCCCTATGAATTCCAACATTAACAATATAAGATTTAAGCAATTCGTTCCTGTTTTGGAACAGACACGGTCGCGCTAGTCTTCTAGCACGGTCGTGCTTCATGAGACACGGTCGTGCTAATACCAGCACGGTCATGCCTCACACACTCAGACCCGGTCATGCCCCTTGGCTAGGCTTAGTCGAGCCTCAGAACCCTAGACACGGTCGTGCCTAGCCCAGACACGGTTGTGCCTAGTGAACAGCATAGTTATGCCTTCTGTTTGATCAACACGGTCGCGCCCTGACTAGCACGGTCGCGCCCGTGGTCCTAGCACAATCGGGCCTTGTCCCAGGCACGGTCGTGTGTGTGAGAAAAGTCTTGACAGAATAATTATTTTTATATTTTAAAAAAAACAGTAAGTATTTCAGATTAATTTTCAAATAAAAATAATTGATTTTATAAAGATTTAAATTAACTTTATTTAAAAAGATCAAATTCTTAATCCTAAAATACATAGAAGTTATTTATTTAAAGTTACAAAATTAAATTTATACTTATTGTTAAACCCTACACTTAAATATTATTCACACAACTTATTTACACATCTTTATGAAATTAAAGTAAATAAATTTATATTTAATTTAAAACATCCGATACATTTTTTTACTAAATGACTAAGTTACATATTTTATAAATAAATAAATAAGGTAACAATTATTTATTTAATTTACATTTAAACAAAAATTATTTATTTAGGTTACACTTAATTACCCCTAATACCTATATTATTTTTATAACTAAGTAAATAAATAATAATTTTGTTTTATTATTTAGTTATTCCAAACTTAAACCTTAATTTATACAACACCATTCAAGTACAAACCACTAACACCTACAACTTCAAATTCCTTATACACACATCCAATTTAAGCTTAGACTTAGACATAGACTATTATGCACACTATTGATTCAATACATATTACACTCTAGGTTAACGTGGTGCATTACGAGGACCTCGTTACTATCTAGTCTCTCGTGTTAGCTACGCCTTTTGAATCAAGTGAGTATTACATAGCCCCTTTTTTTCTCTTTTAAAATTTTTGGGGTGGAACATGAACACTATACAAACTATTGCTTACATTTACACAAACTACACAAATACAAATCCTCTTTACATTCATGTGTGCAATTTGAGCTTTATGCCTGAGTGCTAGTTGTGCTAACTATTGTGTGCAATTTATATGCAATCATTAACTATTCAAGCCGACGGTAAACAATGATAGTTCTATTGAGTCTGACAAACCCACCCAGATTGGGGTGATTGTTATCGACAACATAATTTTGCATGCTAGTTACAAAGCTTTCATTGTACTTGGTTACACAATAGCTACTCTCCATAAATGCCTTATTTTATCATGATATGTAAGGATTTGTTTATTCATGATCTATATGCTATCTATATACAAACCTGTGTATGCTCACCAACTTTTTAGTTGACCTTATTTTATTCATGTTTCAGGTACTAATGTGTGATTTTGATCAAGACTTGCTACATATAAGTTTTGGACCTAGATAATTTTAAATAAAGGATTATGTATGTCATTTTATGTACTTGGTTTGATTTGGTTTTATCTTGAATTATTTGAAGTTAAATTTGATGATTAAAATATTAAAATCTAGTCAACCTTGTGCTCATGAACAGTCTACATGTCCCGCCCCGATGTTTCTGCTGTCGGTTGGGGTGTGACAAAAGGTCTACGATCACCCAGATGATGTCGCATCAGCAAGAAATTTGGGGTAGTTTGGTAATAAAATTTATGTAAATATACTCCCATTTCCACATCGGAATTTTCGATTGCTGAAGCAAACTAGAAGGTTTTTGGTACTCGACTTTGACCTTTGAGCAGGTCAGGCACTTGCTAATATAGGTGGCTATATCAGCTTCCCTGTTCGGCCACCAATAGAGAACCTTTAGGTCATAATGCATCTTATTGGAACCAGGATGATTAGAATAGCGCGATTTGGGAGATTCATTTATTACAAGTTCCCTTAATTTTTTTTTGTACACTGGAACCCATATTCGCTCTACGAAGTAGCGAATTCCGTATGATTTAACCTCGAGATGTTCTTCCATACCGCGTGTGACTTCCAACGGTAGGTTTTCCCTCTTTCTGTGTTTCGACTTGAGCTCTACGGATCCGATCAGGTAATCCAGGATGGATAGTGAGTGGAAATGCTCGAACTCGTCCGGGCTTAGTATCTTTCCGGCTTAGGGCATCGGCTACTACTTTAGACTTGCCCGGATGATACTTGATAGCACAGTCATAGTCGTTCAAAAGTTTGCTCCAACGGCGTTGTCGTGTGTTCAACTCCTTCTGATTGAATATGTGTTGAAGACTCTTGTGATCGGTGCAAATGGTGCACATGGTACCGTCCAAGTACTGTCTCCATATTTTCAAAGCAACACTACAGTTCTCAATTCTAAGTCATGGTTAGTGTAGTTTTTCTCATAAACCTTCAATTGACGGGAAGTGTATGCGATAACTCTTCGCGTTGCATCAACACACACCCATGACCTTGAATAGAGGCATTGCAATACACTACAAAGTCATCCGTTCCTTCAGGAAGATATAGGATAAGTGCACTATAGAGTTTCTTTTTCAACAGTTGGAATGCGGATTCCTGAGTTTCACTCCAGTTATAGGGTTTACCCTTTTTGAGTTAGAGTAGTGGGAGGTTGAGCAATCTTTTGAGATTCCATCAATGAATTGATGGTAGCAGCCAACCAATCCTAGTAATTGTCGCACCTCTGTTAGAGTCATCGGTGTTGTCTGGTTCTTGATGGCTTCTACTTTAGATGGATCGACATGTATTCCTTTCTCGTTGACTACATGTCCTAGAAGTTGAATCTTCGCGAATCCAGAATTCGCACTTAGAGAAATTGGGCATACAATTGCTCTTGTTTCAGCAATCTAAGGATTAAGCGTAGGTGCTCCTCATGTCCTTCCTTGTTCTTAGAATAGATGAATATGTCATCAATAAAAATGATGAGGAACTGATCGAGGTAGGGTTTACACACGCGGTTCATGAGGTCCATGAACACCGTGAGTGCGTTGGTTAATCCGAAAGGCATGACTATGAATTCATAGTTGTCGTACCTAGCTCTGAAGGCAGTCTTAGAGATATCCTCGTCTCGGACTCTCAGTTTATGGTAACCAGACCTAAGGTCTATTTTGGAATAGAAACTTGATCCTTGGAGTTGATTAAACAGATCATCTATGCAGGGTAGAGGATAATGATTCTTGATAGTTACTTTGTTCAGCTCACGGTAATCGACGCACATACGGAAAGTTCCATCTTTCTTCCTGACGAATAAGATCGGAGCTCCTCATGGCGATGAGCTAAGTCTGATAAATCTCTTATCTAATAACTCTGGCAGTTGTGAAGATAACTATTGTAACTCACTAGGTACAAGTATGTACGGTGCCCGAGCAATCGGCGCTGCTCCGGGTGCTAGGTCGATTTGGAATTCTATTTGACGGTGAGGTGAAAGACCAGGCAGGTATTCAGGAATTACTTCCGGGAAGTTACGAATGATCGAAATGTCATCATTCTTCTTTTCTTCGGATGGTTTCCCGGTGACAAGAGCCAGAATAGCAGTATGCCCTTTATGTAAGCACTTATGTGCTTTCATGAAGGATATGATGCCTATGACAGCACCAATACTTTCGCCTTGGACAGAAGGGTTTCTCCACTCGGGAGAGGAATGCGAACGATTTTGTCACGATAAATGATTTTGGCTAGTTCTTAGATAACCAATCCATACCGACAATCATGTCAAAACTGCCAAGTGTGACTGACATGGGGTCAATGTCAAGCTTATGACTAGCTAATCCGAGTTTACATCCTATAAGAACGTGAGTCGCTTCGATTATCTGACCGTCTGCTATCTCTATGGTATACCTAAATTCTGATAGAGTTGGAGTACGACCGCACCATCATGAAGTTTGTGAAGTCATGCTGAGACTTCTAGTGAGACCTACGCTTATAATGTAAGCATCGGTCAACGCAAAGGCTAAGAGAAAAGGTTCACATGCAAGGAAGAAAATTTCCATGAAGTATAGATTCTAGTAGTATAAGGGATAGGATATCCGTTTAAGTAATCACGTTCAACTGATGGTCAGTTAGATTAAATACCCGTTTTCCAATGTCATTGGAATAACTGGATATGTTGGGGTATGAATCAAATTAGACCAACGATTAGTCACCGGATGAGGTAACAATGTCAAATGGAATCTATTGTTGGATTGTAAGGAATAACGTGTTAGTTTTGGAAGGACTTCCCAAATTCCGCTTACATAGTTGTAGTCGGTGGATTTACCATGAGGTTCTACTAGAGTTTCAATCGAGATGGTTTCATTGATCAAGTCTGGATGAGAGTCTTAAGTTCACTAAGGCTTTTACATGAGTGAAATCAAATGATGGGTCCTATGGATGATAGTTCATTGTGTTCGTAAATATCTTTAACATGATTGTCGCGTCTATCAACTGTTAAACAGGTTTTAACGATACGAGAATTTCTACTGTCAAAGGAAATATAAGTATGTAGATCATAGAGTAGGACCATTTATCCACACACTAAGTTTCACCAGGACTTACATGCACCTCAAATTATTATTACGTGTGCACCCGTAATGATAATTTGTTTTGCATGTTCACCCTAGTTCTCCCTGTCCTGTGTCATAATGTCCTTTAGTTTGTATTTCCGAATGCAGAGTATTGTTAGAGATGATAAGTTATCGGAAAGCTTAGTCATTAATCATAAGTTGATCAACTAGGACTCATATCAGGATGAGTAGTCAGAAATCGTTTGATCCGAGTATTCACTCGATTTGAAACACAATACAAGAGTCCAATCCATCGGATTGTAGATGAGAGCATGAAACAAACATGTACACGAAATGCGACTTCGAGAAATGAAACTAATTCATGAATACAAGTTATAGGAAGCAGCAAAGTAGTCGTCCTTTCAACTGAGTCAAGATAGGGTTTAAGTATGCAATGAATAATGCGTTCTCAGATTTGTGTTCAATCTATTCTCAACATAATATCGACCAAAGACGCGAGCCCATGGATTGGTAAAGTGATGCCATCTACGTGTCAATGGATTCTGCAATAATGCGTGCAACAGTCTGCCTTCATTCGGCGTATTGTTGCTGGGATGGTACAGTAGGGACTCGCCTCCGACGGTCCCAACTCCTAAAGAGATATGCGTTAGTGCTGAGTGTCGTCCATAACATGGACCTGAGAAAGCCTACCATACCCAACAGGTGATGGTATGATTCCCGAGTGTTGCCACTGGGAATGGTGATGCAATGCCAATGATGTGCTCCTCATCAGTAGAGGGCGGTATGAATGATGTCAATATGACTGCAATGCAATGTATGTATGGATACCATGTGTATCATGTATGAGTGTCTGTGTCGTGTAACTGATGCATGTGGGCGGTTATAGTCTAGTATGCAATCCTAGTTCTCTATAACCAATGGCTCTGATACCAATCTGTCACACCCCCAAATTCCACTAACGGAGTTTTACCGTTTGGAAGGTGACACACCAGGATCTCAGTCATTAGTTACATCAAACGACACTATATGGGACTTAAAAGTCATAACATAAATGCTCAGAGTTAATGCGGAAGCGTAAACGTTAATATAAAATTAAAAGTAATTACACGCAACAAGCGTCAATCAATATAATTAAGTAAACTGTTTATCATGTTTGAAATGAATGAAATGACAGTAGGACTCCATGCATGTCCTAAGTGTGCAACCAGTGCCAAAGCGACCTGAGAAACATGTAAGAAAAAGTGTCAACACGAGGTTGGTGAGTTCACAGGTTTCAAGTTTACAGTAAGAGAGTGTTTGCCAGATTAAGTACATTCACTATGTATATCTATAGGTAGCTAGCCTATGTTCATGTCTTACTAAAGCGCACGCAATCGAAGCTGACTGTTTGTGTTTGTATGCCTCCTGCCAGGTCTATCAACTCTGGCAAATGTGAGTAGGCTAACATTTCACCCGTTCGACCTCCAATCGAGTTAGCGCGACTAACGCGGGTGGGGCTTGTCAAACCCAGTAGTACTACTAAACATTACCTCGCTAAGATCCATATTAACGGTTCGATGTATGATGAGGACTTTCTGTGATAGTGTGTTACGCTTAACCTCAACAGTAATAACATATTAATTACAATAATCTAAAATAGTTGTGTCATGTTTTCTCCCCCAACGGGAAAAACATGTAACATAATGTTTGTCTGCGTACCTGTTTCCCCCCATAGGGAAAACAAGTAGAAGTATAATAGTTTGTGTACATGTTTGTTTCTCCTCAACAGGAAAACAAGTAAAATATGTTTGTGTGTACGCATGTTTCTCCCCCAATAGTAAAAGAAGTAAAAAGGGGTCGTGAAACTCACCTGAGTCTGAGTAGAGCGTAGTAATTAGCACCACACAAGGATGCAACACTAACCACAAATGATTGCACGCGGATAATCTATGAATGCCCTAGAATAAGACGTGAAAGTTAGGAACATGTAAGAGTTTGTGGCAACGACACGGAAAGATCGAACGTCCTAAAATATACTTAGGATCAATGGTTAGACGAACATGTCCACGGGAATAAGGGTTTCCTAATTTAATAATTAAGATAAAAGTGTTTTCGTGCCGAACGTCTCTAATTTAGAATAACATTAATTAATAAATATATTCGTGCGTTTGTGCTATTTAATAATGGTTTAGGAAATAACACAAGTTATTATATTATTTTTAAACTTAGAGAAATAACACGATAATTAAGTTTTGTGACAAAAATAATAAAACTATTATTTTATTCGGATCATAATAACGTGAGAAATAATATAAATAAATATATTATTTTATTAGTTGAAACGTTATACTACGTTGACAAACGTGGTGGAAATAATATATAAACATATTATTTTTATTGGAGTCACGGTATGAAAATAATATAAATATATTATTTTATAAATGTGTTTTAATAATAAATACGGGTTGTAAACCAAACCCGAGCCAGCGGGTGGTTTCCAGGTTCAAAACATTGTACTATGTTAATATAATAATATAGGGATTGTTTTTATATTAAAATAATACTAAAAAAACTAATTTAAAACGAAATGGGGGTGGAGGGACTCGAACCTGAGTCTCCTCCCCAAAGGCCAACAGAGTTAACCATCCCACCCGCTAGGGTAATCGCAATAGGCAGTGATTCGAAATTGTTTTATCAAACGAACACCCTGTGTTCTTTCTCTCTATCGAACCGAATCCAAAACCATTCCCAAAACCAATCCGATCGATCGTGATTGACCAAGGATCCATAGGGGTTTTGATAATCAGTGATGTGCGAATGTGTGTGTAAGTTTTATCTTAAAAACATCGAGTGTGGGGTTTTTAATTTCTCAAACGAAAAGTCGTAAACCCTAGATTTAAACACTGATTCAATTGATTAAATCCTGTAATGGAACTCGTTAAATTCTTGGGGATTTTACTGATTAGGGCTTTGCGAAGCTAACCATGTAGTTTAATTTGATTTATAAATCTGTTAGGATCGAAAGCCCCAAAATGGTTTAAGAACAAACCCTAGACTACAGATCTTGACAAATTCGATGTTGTGTGATTAAATTAACATAGGTTTTTCACCATACAACGGATTGCGAAACTAAAGGTATGACATAATTGCATTTAAACAGGGTCTAGAGTGGTGAGCAATCAAACCGGTTTCATAAGAACCCTAGAATCTGGTTTATGATTAATAGAATGTTGTAAATTTCAAATGGTTAGGGCTTTCAATCTAGACACATATGCGAAACTAAGGATGTAAACAATTACCAGAATGGATGTTGGATTGATGATGATCGAGTAAATTGAGTCCTGGCTCGACGTGTTTGATCTCCAGTGACTCTGGCTTTGCTTTCGATCGAATTTGTGTGTGCAACTGGTTCTCAGAGATTCGTTTGAGGTGCGCAGGGTAGATGATTGAGGAATGATTCACGAATTTATGTGAATCGGTGAGAATTAGCGATGAACTCCACGGTTATGGGTTAATTACTCATAATTGGAATTAATTCGCGCAATTACGCACCATAATGCTATAATGGTGAACGGTTTAGCCATTACTACACATTAACGTTACGAGTTTGGACAGATTTTTGATTGTGAGATCGGATTAGGATCAAGAACATGAATGTGTTGACTTTTAAAAGTAAACAGGAACTAATTCATTCAAATTTGACTTTTAAAGTCAACATAATTGGATTTAGGTTAATTATACAACCAGTCCCTGCGGTTTTAGTTTAAATATTGATAGAATTAGTCCTTGTTGTTTCTAACAGAGTTAACAGGGTTATGAGATAACGGAATTAAGCTAACAGAGTTAACTCTAAAAGTCCGGATTGTCACATATAAACATAGACATCTCACAAGAGCACCTCCCGATCGTCTAGAAAGACGTCAAAACTCCTCGCATCACCTCGATGTATCCACGTCGAGGAAATTACAAAGATAAAAACATTACACTTGAGCACACCGACCATTCGTCCTATGCACGACTAAGCGTGTACTATAAGGACACAACGTCACTACATGACATACAATTTTCTACATGGATACTATTAACCACATTTTCTAACTCGCACAAAGTGCATATAATTAACTATACTTGAGTAAATTTCTACCCATACACTAAGACCTCACCATTTATGAACACATAAACTCTTGAACTCTACCTTCTATTCATTATATCGGTAGCTCCTGCCACACGTCATCACGTATTCACACAGAATTCACACAGTCATACCCCTACGGGTAGCATTAATGGTTTAAGGCAACACACTACTCGACCTGGACATAATTCAACACTTTACACATTAATACTCATAATATTCATAATAATAACTTCCTCACAGGACCCCGCCCTGCATATTCTCGCAAGATGTAACGCACCCTGTACATTTCAAACCATCACCTTTAACACGTAGGTGATACTATCATACGACCGTTGACACGGACCAATTCAAAAATTCACGTTTGGTCTTCACTTACGCCATGCAAATATAATTATCACGTTACACCATACCACTCATTCATGTACACAATTATTGCTAAGCACGCTCAAATCACAGCAAGACAAATCAAAAGTCAATATCAAAACCAAGTAGTCAACATTCGAGTCAAACACCGCATCACAAAAGCATCTTATCCATCAATAAGAAACCCAACACAAATATTTCATTGCAAAAAAATCAAACTACTACCGCTCAAACCATGCCAACTCTCTCATGGAAATATATCAACGCTCTACTCCTCGAACAACTAGAAGTTGTCGCCCACCTACTCCTCATTGTCGGACTCCTCAAGCCATCCGTTGCTCAACCCTGAATCATGTCTCGGTGGTTGATACCTAACTACAAATGCATCACCTTCCCTCCAACTACTTCTCCTATAGAAGGAGCTATGGAGTCCTCCTCTCGCGGCTGCCCTAGTAGCACTGGGTGCATTAGGCGTCGAGAGTGCCAAAATCACCTCCTACGTCTGTAGCTCACGCCTCTTCTCGACTGTCGGTGGTATTACTGTCAATGGAACTGGTGCTAATATCCGCCTCCTACCAACAACTACCGTACGTGTAGCAGCCCCACGTCTCGCTCGACGCTCTGTCATACTTCTGATAGGAGCTCCCCATCTGATCCACCTTGTCCTGATCGTCATAGACATCAGGACCTACACAAGATAGAACGTTGGAGTGATTACTATGGGCACAAATTCAGAATATGAGAGTAATCATAGACTGCTAAATTACGGTGATCAAATACAATTTGGTGGTCCATATTACTGCTCGTACTCTAAACCTTTCCCATCATATGCACACTATCTTTCTATCTTCCCCACACGCCGGATGCACTTGCATCCCACACCACTCACTTAGCACCACACAATTATATAGCAAATCATCATATATATCACACTAACACATTACATGTAGTCGCACACAAATTCATTACACAACACTAGCACACCAAGCTATGTCACATAACGCAATTAATGCTACTCTACATTAATTAGCTCACAAAACATGATTTCACAGAGTCACACCACACATTTCACTTAGTTACTACTACAACATATAGCACACATCATGTTCCCACACTGAACCATAAATCATTCACTCAACTTAATCGCTTTTACATATCGTAACACCACACAATTGGTAAATAATAATCACTTCTCAACTTGAAAGACATACCCCTTGGCTTGCGGTTACTCGTGGTGGCATTTGTTTCACCCTCGTCCCATTTTCGTTTTAAGTTAAAGTATTTTATTTGTTTAAAAATACCAGTTTTCTCTTAACCCGACCCATTAGTTATACAGTTTTAGGGATGTTACAAGATACAATCAAGAAAAGATATCACCCGGACTTCAAATCTACTTAGCAAAGCAATGATAACAAGAACCAACTCAAGGATAGATCATTTATACACATAAAACATGGATGTAGATTAGACTCCCGTCAAGGCTACCTAATCAAATAACTTATAGAAAAGCTAAAACGATAGACACACAATAGCCACCTAAAGTTATGCAGTGAAGGAACAATGGTATGAATATGTCAAAGTTAAGATAAAAAAAGACTCCCGTTAGGGTTATCAAATTCCACAAATCTTTGGAAAGTTAGCACGATGAACACAAGATAACCACTTCCAAATGCATAAAGTAGATAAAACTATAACCAATCTTCAACTCATGAACATGATATGACGATTATAAAACCTAAAAGTTCATGCTAATAAACCAAAAGAATTTCATAACCAATGACATAAAAATTTCATAACATACACCACGGTTTTCTCAAACATAAGCATATGGATTGACATTTATCCAATCTTACTAGATAGTCAAGCTTCATTCACCATTCCTAGATAGTCAAAAGCCACAAATACACATAAAAGATATATGGTTTTTGTCACACCCCGTCAAGGCGAAAACGAGAGGCGTAACGTTCATGGTTTCTCAAAGCATATGAATATTGCAAACACATACACACAAAATGGATACTTAAATTAAGTTAAGGTTTACAACCAAAATACTTGTTTGAAAATACATAACTCTTGAGATTTTTCTAATATGACCCATCGATGATGAGTTATACAAGAAAAATCCCCAAAAGAAGTATCCAGATGCATGCATGCTTCCTACATTGACGTACTTGGGTTCCGCGTTCTAGTTTCCTGAAAAACATACTTAAAAATGTCAGCACTAGGTTGGTGAGTTCACAAGTTTAAATCAAATAGTTCTCAAAATTCAACTCACGCAAACATAAAGGTCGAGTCTTATTCTCTTATTATCACATAAAAAGTAGTTGTAAGTATGTTCTTCCCCCAAATATAGAAAACAGTAAAAAGGGGCTGTGAAACTCACCTCGAGTTCTGTGTATGCTAGCAAATAAATATTTGTATGAGCGAGACTTGACTACTCGTGCCCTATTTTGTATGACATATGTCTTAGAATCGTGAAACGACGTCTCGAATGCAAGTTGTTCACCCAACATAGTTGATTCGGTTAGGAATGTTTTTCGTTTAGAAAAATGATATTGTATTTAACGACCCATTGGTGATTGATATTTACTTCTTTATGAATATAATTTACACTCAAAACACATATATATAAGCTAACATAACGACAACACGTCTCAAACGTCAAATAATTATATTATTATCAAACTATATAACTATTTTTAGAGGAATTATTCATTATTCTCATGATAACGTAAAATAATATATTTATTATTATTACATTATATATTTCTCTGATAATCAACTTCGTGAGATAACGCATAATCTAGTTTTGAGATTAACAAGATTACATATACATATAAATACTCGTTTCGAACAACTAGCACTAGTTATTTATTACGATTCGACATGAATACTTTTTAATACTTAGATATTCATTAATTTTTACCAAAACATATATTTACTAACCATTAGATATATTTATATATTATGTCCTCCCAAACTCTTAAGTAGCCATAAAATATGTATTTACTCAAAATAACTATTTTAATCCATTTAACGGTCATATTCACCGAAAATAGATACGTGAATTTTATAAAGCTCATTTTTACGTAATAAAAATTAAGCTATATGTTACACGAGCTAATACGACCATTTTAACCACAATAACCAATTAACCATTTTTATGTACCATATCACACGTCAACTAGAATTATACACTTTTATTCATAAAAAAAATATACTACTTTAAAATACCCAATTTCGTGTAATATATTATGCTCATGTTTTTTAACGTTTAACACATAGATCTACTCAATAATAACAAATTAACATATCAAAAGTACATATTTTCTCATACATGTCTAGATCTAGAGTTTTATGTGTATTCTTTAGTTAACACAAACATACATACATATTCAAGTTTTTTATACATACATAAAGTCATACATTTTCTTGTATTATGGCCAAGACTTTTATATTTAACAAGATTCCTATAAAATTCTACACATACTAGTTTAAATATAACCTTATTAGTAATTTTTTTTTGTTAACAAAACTCCACATATACATGCATATGCATCCACGTCACACACACACACACATATATACATGGTTTGGTCGTAAAAATAAGTCCTCTTTTCATGTTGATTTATTTATTTTAAAAGATTTTATAAAAACATTCCTCTTTTTGGTGAACTAAAATGCATTTTAAGTCATGATCCAAGCAAAATAATATGAATATAAAGATGTAATGGAGGAGGTCTTTACCACTGGACAAGCTAGGGAAGATAACAATTAGATGATTTTTTGAGAGAAAAAGCAAGATTTTTGACTCCTTAGTTTGAATCCTTGAGGAAAACACTTGAAAATATTCTTAGAGCACCAAATTGTGGATGACTTGAGCCTTAAATCTTGAACTAGAGTTGAAGAAAATGGAATATGTTTGTGTGTGTTTGTGCCGTAAGAAAAGAGAGGAGGAGATGGGATTGAGTGTTTTGAAATGGATAAATGATGAATAATAATTATGTAGTCCCTTTTGTAATCTTGAAAAGCAAATGGGGATGAAACATGGAGTGCTAGTTTGCACAAAATCTAATGGAAAAAGGGTGTGGCGTGGGGTACCCCACTTGGGTTTCAGCCGAGAATTCAAAGGGCAAGGGTTAGGGCAAGGGTTAGGGGGTTGGTTAGTCTAAGTGATTTAGTTAGTTATTGTTAGATATTTAGGCATTCCGGGGGTTTAATCCCAATTAAAGTTCGAAATGGCTTTTTAATTCTGTCTAGGTTTCTAATGACATTTGGATTAGTAAATGGCTAGTTTTAGGACAAATATTTGAGTCACAAGTTATAATTCGTTGTTGTGATTATTTGTAGGTATAAGTCCCTAAAGGTGACGATACGCGGTAATGTCTTTGAAAGGGTTCGTTAATTAACTTTATATATATTATAAATTGTAGTTTAAAAAAGAATTTATCGTCCAACGTAAAGTTTGTGTACTACATACATCTAGATATTTTCTGGTTATTTAATTTAATCACCAACGTTCGTATAAAACGGGTTAAATGTACACGTGTACTAGTAATTTCTAAAATTACCAAAATATGAAATAATCAACATATGGTATATGCTAGACTTTTAATGTCCTAATTTATGCAATTAGGTGGATTAAGAAATATGAATAATGTAAACGTTGTTTAGGGTAAAAATAATGTAAACTAACTTTGTAACCAAATTTCGATAGTGAGGTAGTGTGCTTGTTAAATTTGCGAATATAAAACAGTAAAATCGACACGAGCGTTTACGAGGAAAGCCATTGATCCTTGATGATCTCCGGCATAAAACCTCTGGAGCCGACGGAAGTCGAGCTGCCTTGATGTCTTGTATAAAATTGAAATTGCCGAGTACAAAAGAGAGCAAATAAGATCGTATGCTAAGTGTTACAGTTGTTTACGAGTGCGGATGTTCGTTGTGTGTTCCTATACGATCAGAATGCTTATTAAATATACAAATTATCTCCAACTAACTATCCGATAATAATGGGTTTGACCCTATCTTCTCCTTGTGACCGTTGCAAGCTAATTTACACGTTTTCCACATGTATTCCATGTCCCTTGAACGAGTTTTTAGTTGAGTATTGTGTTACGAATGTTTTGCCTACGATTAATAAACCAATAAACAAGTAGCCGTTAGTATTATTTAGGATACTGACCTTATCGGGATACCGGATCTTGAATCACATGTTGCTCATGATCCTGCTCTAAATTTTAACCCGTAACAAACACGTTTATGATAACCACGGATGTTGACATGAAATGCCGGGTGTCACATTCTCCCCAAGTTAAAAGAATTCCTTCTCGAAATTCAATTCGTGCCATCTTAAACTGGTGCATCCATGAATAAGCAGGGGTACTTGGTTTTCATTTGATCCTCTGGTTCCTATGTATACTCGGGACCACGCTTTGAGTTCCAACGTACTTTAACCAGTTTGATACGACTACGTCTCAACCTTTGAACTTTCCAATCTGTGATTTCAATTGGTTCTTCGATGAAATGAAGTTTATCATCAATATGAATTTAATCTAGCGGTATGATCAAGGTCTCGTCTGACAAGCACTTCTTGAGATTCGACACATGAAATGTTTCGTGTACGATGCTTAGCTCTTGTGGCAGTTTGAGTTTGTAAGCTACAGGGCTAACCCTAGCTAGTATTTCAAATGGTCCAACGTATCTAGCGTTGAGCTAACCACGGTTACCAAACCTTGCAAAGCCTTTCCATGGAGAGACTTTTAACATTACCCGGTCTCCAACTTGAAATTCTAATGGTTTCCGTCTATTATCAGCGTAGCTCTTTTCTCTGTCTCGGGTTGTTTTTAGGCGATCTTTAATTTTGATGATCTTATCAGTTGTTTCCTGAATAATCTCATTGCCATTCAAATCTTTGTCACTGATCTCTGCCCAGCAACATTGGCAACCATACAAAGCCTCAAATGGAGATGTTGGTGAGGTAGCTGTTATTATAAGAAAATTCAGCCAACGGTAAAAGAGTATCCCAATTTCCTACAAACTCCATTACACACGCATGGAGCACATCTTCTAATATTTAGATAGTTCTCTCACTTTGACCGTCCGTTTGTCGATGATAGGTTGTGCTCATGTCTTGGGGCGTGCCTAGGGATTCTTGTAATGACTTCTAGATACTTGACACGAAACAGCTATCTTTATCAGAGATAATAGAAACTAGCACTTCGTGTCTTGCCACAATTTCTTTAATGTAAAGTCTTGTAAGTTTCTCGGTCTTGTCGGTTTCCTTCGGGAATAGATAGGATCGTTGCACTGCCAAGCTTCTGCTTTAGTAGTTGAAAAGCTGATTCTTGTCTATCAGTCCAATCAAAAGTTTTTGTATTTTTGGGTTAATGTGGTAAAAGGTAGGGCTATTTTTGAAAAATTCTCAATAAATCTTCGGTAATAGCCGGTTAAGCACAGAAATTGACTTACTTCGGTCGGAGTTCTTGGTGCTTGCCAATTTTTGATTGCTTCAATCTTATATGGATCTACGTGAATGCCTTTCTTGTTCATAACGTGTCCGAGATATGTATTTCACGGATCCAAAACTCACACGTAGTAATTTAGCGTGTAGCTTCTCATTTTTGTGTAACTCCAAAATTAATTTTAGGTGATGCTCATGATCCTCTTTGGTTCTTGAATATATTAATATATCATCAATAAACACTATCACTAGTTTATCCAAGTATGGTTTACACACTCGGTTCATGAGATCCATGAAAACTGCTGGTTCATTTGTTAAACCAAACGACATGACTAGGAACTTGTTACGGATGTAATGAGTCCTAAATGCTGTCTTTGGTACGTCTTCTTCCTGGATTCTCAGTTGGTGATACCCCGAATGCATATCGATCTTGGAGTAGAAGCTAAAACCTTGAAGTTGGTATCGTCTATTCTAGGAAGCGGATATCGGTTCTTAATCATAAGCTTGTTCAATTCTAGGTAGTCGATGCACATCCTAAAGGATCCATATTTCTTCTTTACGAATAAGACTGGATCTCCGCAAGGCGAGAACCTCAGTCTTATGAACCCTTTGTCAAGCAACTTGTAGTTGACTTCACAGTTCCTGCATTTTAGAAGGTGCTAGTCAATAGGGCGATCGCACAACCGGTGCGGCTCCAGGGAACAAATCGATTCAGAATTCGACTTGTCTTGGTGGCGGTAATCGATGCAGGTCTTCCGGAAACACTTCAAGGAAATCCCTAACGACGGGTATATCCTCGAGTGGACGCTCCTTCAGTTTCTTCTCAACAACATGAGGCAGAAATGCGTAATAACCCTTGCGTAGGTACTTGCGGGCTTCCATGCAATTTACCATTTTCAGTGTCGTTCCACTCTTTTCTCCTTGAATCGAAAGAACATCTCAATACCGACAACGAAATCAAAACTGCCCAGTTTGACGGGTAGAAGGTCAATACTAAAGGTATGGTTTTCTAAGCCTAAGTTACATCCCTAAATGACCTCTCCAGTTTCAATTAATTTCCCATTTGCTAATTTGATTGTGTAACTTTGATTTAGTGTACTAGCCTTAATACCAAGTAAGGACTTAAACTCATTCGACACAAAACTCATATCAGCACTCATATCGAAAAGTACAGAGGCATAGTGATTATTTATCAGGAACATACCAGTGACAATGTTGGGTTCCTGGCGTGTATCCCCTGCTCCCATCACAAATGCTCTTCCATGGGCCTGATTGTTGTTCTGATTTTTCAAATTTGGACACTCTTTCCTAAAGTGCTTTGGATCCCCACACTCGAAGCATCCCTGATTCATCCTTTTTGCTCCTAGGTTGACCTTTCCTGCTAGATGATTGATCTTATTGGGGTTTGCATTGCTCCAACAGTCATGAGCTAGATGTCCATACTTCTTACACTCTCCACATTGAGTACACCTTCCACCGTGATGATATCCACACATGTCACATCTCGGTCGTATCCCAAGATATCCCTTTTGTTCCACAGTGTTGGCGGCAAAGGCTTTCATAGTTTCAGGTTTCTTGTATGCATGATTCTTGATTTGATTACATGGTTTTCCAAATCATTTCCTCTTTTCCCCATACTTCCTCTCCTCAGTCTCCTTCTTCCTAACCAAACCATCACGTACAACATTAACCCTTAGCTTGAAAGCTAGAACTATAACGCTCTTGGCATCCACAGGTTTCGATGAAGTCACCATGCTTCGGATTTGAGGTGCAAGACCCCACAAATATCTTTCAACCTTCTTGTATTCTGGGGTGACCATGTGTGGAACCAAGATTGCTAACTCATTGAATCGGTCAATGTAACCAGCCACATCATCTCCTACCATTTGTAAGTTCCACATCTCAGATTCGATCTTCTGCTATTCATTTCAAGGACAATACTCCTCGATCATCATGGCTTTCAGTTCCTCCCAGGTCAGTTGATACGTCGTCTGCCTTCCCAAGGTTTTCATTTGAGAATTCCACCAAGTTAACGCTTTTTCAGTAAGCATGCAGGTAGTGTACTTCACCATGCAGTCGGTCGTGCATTCACTGATATCTAGCACTGACTCTATCTTCTCAATCCAGCGCATAAGACCAACTACACCTTCAGTACCATTGAAGCTGCGAGGGTTGCATGACAAGAATGCCTTGTAAGTGCATTTCTTATTGGAAGTATATCCAGAACCTCCAGCCGTGCCACTGACTCCTGCATTTCCTCCACCGGTGCCATTTCCATTTCCCGCACCATTATTACGATTTGCTTCATATCGTTCGAGGGTTGCTGCTACACGCTGTGATATAAGTTGCTCCACTTCTGCGGAAATAGTCGTGTTGTTTTCATCAGTAGTGTCACACAGTGCCCTTCTTTTGTGTGCCATGGGTCTGAAGTCTAAATGAAGTTAGTATGTGAAGATACTCAGTGTCTTCGTTATCCGTACTATATGATGATAGGTTATGAAATGTATATGCAAATGAAAAACGTTTTAATGAGTCATTTAAATTATAGACTAGGTTCAATTTTTTTTATTTTTTTTACTCCTAGTTCGCTATAATCAATTACCCTGATACCAATCTGCCACACCCCGCCAAGGCGGAAACGCGAGGTGTAACATTCATGGTTTCTCAAAGCATATGAATATTGCAAACACATACACACAAAATGGATACTTAAACTAAGTTAAGGTTTACAACCAAAATACTTGTTTGAAAATACAAATGTCTTGAGATTTTTCTAATATGACCCATCGATGAAGAGTTATACAAGAAAATTCCCCAAAAGAAGTATCAACACTAGGTTGGTGAGTTCACAGGTTTAAATCAAATAGTTCTCAAAATTCAATTGTTCGCAAATAGTTCCATGCGCATGTGATAATCAGAATAAGTAATGTTTGATCCATCTGTAACTAGCTAGGAATATAAATAATATGATCATACATGAGGCGTAACCAAACCATGACAATTGTTATTTTGCCCCTCTCATTTGTTATCAGATGCTATGCGGCCGTAAATCCTCCAGATTGCGGTTAGCGCGACTAACCATGACCTGGGGACGTCACTCCCCATAGTACTATTCAAACATAAAGGTCGAGTCTTATTCTCTTGTTATCACATGAAAAATAGTTGTAAGTATGTTCTTCCCCCCAAATATAGAAAACAAAAAAGGGGCCGTGAAACTAACCTCGAGGTTTGTGTATGCTAGCAAATAAATATTTGTAGGAGCGAGATTTGACTACTCGTGTCCTATTTTGTATGACATATCGAGAAACAACGTCTCGAATGCAAGTTATTCACCCAACATAGTTGATTCGGTTAGGAATGTTTTTCGTTTAGAAAAATGATATTGTATTTAACGACCCTTTGATGATTGATATTTACTTCTTTATGAATATAAACATATTTATACTCAAAACACATATAAAAGCAAACATAACGACAACACGTCTCGAACGTCAAATAATTATTTTATTATCAAACTATATAATTATTTTTAGAGGAATTATTCATTATTCTCGTGATAACATAAAATAATATATTTATTATTATTACATTATATATTTCTCTGATAATCAACTTCGTGAGATAACGCATAATCGAGTGTTGAGATTAACAAGATTACATATACATATTGTTTTGGGTAAAAATTAACAAGACAAATTTTGTAACCAAACGTAGTTTGTGAGGTAGTGTGCTTGTAAAATAAATGAAAATCAATACGAAAATGTAAAAAGTGACACGGTTGTTTACACGGAAAGCCCTTGATCTTTAGCGATCGCCGGCATAAAACCTCGGGAGGTGACAATCGTCCCCTACCTCGTTTCTTGAATAAATAATAAAAAGATTACAAGTGTTGAGTAGTAATGATCGAGCTAAATGTGTTACAAAACTGATTACGAGTCTAGAGAGCTAAGTGCGTAGTGAGAATGTGCCTATAATCGATCAATATTGCTGAATAAATACAGAGATAATGCTAACTAACTATCCGAGAATCCCGGGATAGACTAGTTCTTCAAATATGATCGTTGTAAGTCATTCAACGCGTCTTCAAAGCGTTTTTCTTGACTTCGTGAGCGATTCTTTAGGAATGGATTTGACCACACGTGTTTAACCTATGTATTAGTCATTATAAACGAAAGATATAACGGTTAAATATTGAGGAAACCTGAACCTGTCAGGATACCGAAGTATGTTGAAGATCCAGGATCCTGAGCTGTAAAATGACCCATAACAATTGTCCCCAAAGTTTAACGGCTGTCAAACACTTATCGACATCTGTAAAAATTTCAAAATTCAAATAATAAATGATGATAGGGTTAGGATGAGACATTTACGTATACCGAGGCGATTTAACCGTTTGGTGCTTGTAGGATAAAACCATCATTACGCCTTCTCTCTCATATTTATCTTCTTCAAGCCAAAACAGGTAAATTATTTTCTGAAACTTTTTTACTTTCTTTCTTCTATTCTTCCGTCGCCATGGGTAAGAAAATGACTAGATTGGCTTCCTCCATTATCATTGAAACGATAGAGAATTTCAAGGACCAAGGAATCCTTGATCATTCTGATCTTAAACTCTGTTCTTTTACCGATCTAGACATAAAACTTTTGAAGTGTAATACTGTTTTTCCTCAAAAAACTATTTTTAGGCCTTTTGACTCTAGAACAAAGGCCGATTTGGTTTCTAAAACTTGGGTCTGCTTCCATAGCTATCCTTTTATGTTAGGTCTGTCATATCCCTTTTCTCCCTTCATCACCAACTTTTTCAAGATCACTGGTCTTTCCTACTCCCAAATCATGCCGATGGTTTGGAGGATTTTAGCAACTTTGGAAAGACAAAATCGTTCACACTATTTGACCTTTGGCATCCCTAAGCTAGCCGATACTTACAATCTAAGAACCCATGGCTCTTCTCGATTCATCCTTCAGCTTAGGACCGGGCAAACTCATTTAATCCCAAAAGCCACTCAAAATGATCCTGACTGGAAGGGGAAGTTCTTCTTTGTTAGGAGAGACTCTATCCCCGGTGGGAGACATTTGCCACTTGAATGGGTTAAGAAGGGTAGGAAATAGATAGGATTCCTGCAATTATACTACATTTTACCTGTTGCTGATAGTTCTTGTTTGATCCTTGTGTAGCTCTGAAATTTTGCGAACTGGTACCTGCAAGAAGCGATGCAGACAGGAGGATTGAAGCGTTAATGGAAATACTCGTGGGTGAAAGATCCTTCCGCTTCGAGTCTACCATCAGTCAAGCCAGTTTGAAAACTTAGTATTTTGAATCTGAGATGTCTTCAGGTAAGGAATGTTTAGCATTTCTGTCTTCATATACCATGATTCTGAACTACTTTATTTTTGTGTAGGAATCCCCAAGTCAAGCTCTCAATTTGCTTTGTTTGACCTTGACAGCCTTCTATCTGGGGTTGTTGTGATCAAGAAGGAGGGTCTCACGCCTGCAACTGCCAAGCCTCATGTCCCCTTTTCCCGGTCCAAAGCTTCTGAAAGCAAAAAGACAAAAATGGCTGAGGTGTTGGATCTTGAGATCTTCGAGGGGATGGACTCTGCTGAGACCACCAAGAAGCTTCAGGGATTGATGAATCTGGTAAGTCTCCTCTTGGCATCCCAATGCGTTTTTTCAGGATTCCAAATTATTAATCTATCTATATCTTGCAGTGTTTCGAGAAGCTTTACGGCAATTTGTCTGAAGCGGAGAAGAGTGCTGAGGAAGCTATAGAGAAGGTTGAGGACTTGAAGAAAATCCTGGTTGCTAAAAGTAAGTACTTGGAGAATGATATCCAGAACCAGAAGAACAAGTTGCATGAGAGCATAACCCAGTACGAGCTTAAGCTTCTGCAGACTGTAGATGATGCTAAGAAATCTGCGGCCAAGTCTATTCTTCAATCCAGGATCCAGATGTCTGAGCAAGCTGCTGCTGAAGGTTTTGATCATGCAGCCTGGGATCTTGAGGGATGACGCTCTTCTCTAGCCAAGCTAGGAGGTGAAGCAGTGGACACCAGCTGCTGAGGATGCTGGAGCCGGTGATGCTGAGAAGCAGGTTGATCAGGGCGATGAAGGTAAAAATGCTAAGACTTGAGCCCTGGTATTTGATTACTTGTGTTGGTTGACTTGTCTTGAAACAATTTCCTTTTATGTTTGTGGTTGATAAACAATTTTCTTTTTCATGCTTTTGGGATCCCTGTTATGGGATAGGCAATTTGCTAGTTAGTGATTCCGGGTGGATGGGTCCAGGTTTTAGATGAAGCCCGGATCACTTTTCTGCACCATAAATATTAGTAGATGCTTGATGACTATTTTCCATGACATGTTTTAGAAAATTAGGATCCTTAGATAATTAAAAGTTCGAAATACTTAGAAAAATATGTTTGAATATATATTCGGGATACCGTGTAACATCTATGATTTTCCGAGTATTATTTCACTTTATTTTCCTTATTTTACAATACTGGTAGTTCCATTTTCGATCTTGTACTCGTTCAACACAATATTTCACATTATCTCACTATCTTAAGCGTGTAACAATACATATAAATATATATAACATATGCATATATATATATATATATATATATATATATATATATATATATATATATATAAATTGCTAAAATCAAAATAAAACTTATAAAGTTCTTACAAATTTTATATATATATAAATATATATTACTTATGGATAAATATGTAAATATATGTATATATATAAATTCATTTATACATTCAATTATTTTATAAAAACTAATATATATACTTGTCTTTTTCTAAAATAAGTATAACAAACTAGGGTTCCATGAAAGAAAATGGGAATTTTATACTTGAACCTTTCAAATCCTCCTAAACCACTTTGAACCGTTGGATCTTGAACCGTAGGTCACATTATGGACCAATTCAAAAGATTTCTTCCCTGTTTGACTTTTAAAAGTCAAACCGGGCCAAATCCACAAATCCAACACCAAGAAGCGATCGGATCATCGACCGTGGGCTTTCCCCGGCTTGTACAAGCGATAGTCGACCCAATCCCGACCCAATCGTCATGCCAATTCGTCTAATTAGGCGGGCATGATTCGAAATTCAAACGGATTTGACTCCCCAAGTCAAACCGTATCAATAAACGTTTAATTCAAGAAATTGACGCGGGATGGACCCCGGAAATCACGCGCGATTGGTCTTGAATGAATTCAGACCGCAAGCATGACTCGATTCATCTGAAAATCGAATCGAAATCGCGTAATTTGTTCACGACAACTATCATCTATTAATCGTAATCAAATCACACAAACATAATGAAATTAAACAAATTAAACTACACCCACACGATCGCATAACCTCGAACGAACCCTCTGAACCCGTAATTGCATTCCATTTCGCCTCTGGATTCCTGTCGATCACCAAGAACAGTGGTTCAAATTGCGTAGCCGTCTGTATTCGTGCCTCAACCTTTTCAAGTAAGTTTTACACCAATCGATTCGTATATAAACCCTTGTCAAAATCCCCTTATCAATTTGGGTTCATATTATACAACGGATTCGATTACGTCTTGATTTCATGACATGTTCTTGCATATACCAATTTGGGGATTTAACCCGTTTTAAAAATATGTTATACATTTTTTTAGACTTTGAAACCAGCGAAACCACCCGGTCAAGATGGTAAGTCATTGCACCACTGGACCCGGTGGCGCGGGTTCAAAACCCCCATACCTGACATTTTTTTGGGGTTTCTGTGGTACCTGGTCGGTCCCCTCTCCAGCCCACGCGTAAAACCCAAAGGACCAAAGCAATTAACGCGACCAGTCCCTTGGTCCAGTGGTTTGTTCATCCGGCCCACACATCACATACCCGAGTTCGAGTCCCGGTGGACTGCTTATATTTTTAAACCGGTTTTTAAAGCCCCAAAAATCTTATAAAAATTATTTTTATAAACCTTATAATGTTTTTAACAGAATAAAACCAAATTTGTTAATTTTCAATATAAATTCATTTTTTTATGAATTTTATGGTTAAAAGGGTATATTAAAAGTTTAAAAAAAAATTTAGATATTTAAATTAATTTCCAAATAAAAATATTTGTTTTTATAAAGTTTATAAAATGTTAACTTTATTAAAAACAATCAAATACTTAATTCTAAATGATAAAAAAAAAAATTATTTATTATAACCTACACTAAAAAGTTAAATGTATATTTATTATTAAATTTTATACATAAATATTATTTACACAACTTTATATTTACACGTCTTTATAAATAAATAAATAAATAAAGAAAGAAAAAAATATTTATTTAATTTATATTTGACATCGACTATTGTACACACTTTTAATTCAATATACATTACACACTAGGTTAACATGGTGAGTTACGAGAATCATTTTGCTACATATTCTCTTGTGCTAGCTTCACCCTTGATTCAAGTGAGTATTACATAGCCCATTTTCACGCTTTTACACTTTTTGGGGTGAAACATGAACTCTATACATACAATGATTTACATTTACACAAACTACACAAATACAAATCCACTTTACATTCATGTGTGCAAATTTGAGCTTTATGTTTGAGTACTAGGAGTGTTAACTGTTTGTGTGCAATTCATGTGCAATCATTAACTATTCAAGCTGACGATTAACAATGATAGATCTATTAAGTCTGACAAACCCACCCAGTTAGGGTGATTGTTACCGACAACACAATTATTTTTGCATGCTAGTTACAAAGGTTTGATTGTACTACTTGGTTACACAATAGTAACTCTTTATATTTGCCTTATTTTATCATGATTTGTAAGGATTTGTTTACTCACATCTATATACTATCTATGTACAAACATATGTATGCTCACCAACTTTTTTAGTTTATGTTATTTTATTCATGTTTCAGGTGCTAATGTGTGAGTTTGATCAAGACATGCTACACTTAAGTTTGGACTTAGTTAAATTTAAACAAAGAATATTATATACTTCATTTACATACTTGTTTGAATTTGGTTGTGTTTGATTTGGTTTGAAATGAAATTTGATGATTAATATATTGTAATCTTGTCAACCTTGTGCTCATGAACGGTCTACCGTCGGTTGGGGTGTGACAGATTGGTATCACAGCCTTGGTTATAGGAAACTAGGTTATTAGACACCCTTGACCTAGACTATAACTTTAGGACACCCATTATGCCATGCTTCATGATTATGTGTTATGTGCTACATGCTTACTATGTTAATTATTATTTCATTTTATGCCTTACTTGTTAAAATTCATGACTTATTAGACTGTACTTAAATAATAAATTAAATAAACTATATCCCTACCCATACCCTAAGCCTCATAACCTTCTTACCTGCTTCTCTGTCATCATCGTCATAGCATGTGGAAACTTCATGGATCTAAATCTATAAAATCTCTTTTATTCCCTCGTTAAGGTTTTAAACTTTGTTAATTATTAGAGGACACGTGCAATCTGGAAGGGTGACACCTGTATTCTGGGTTTTCTGTCTAGGAAAGCATTTCGTATAAATCCCAATCAATCGAGGGACCCGTATGCTTTCCTGGAAATTCCCTGGATGAGTGTTTACTTATAGGCTAAAGCATATCTCCTTGAAAGTTACAATCCAAACTATGATTAACTATTTTATTTATTTAAATCAAATCAACTTTCATAAGTTCTTACATCTTTTCTTGTGTTGTGCAAATATGTAGAATGCCTCCCGTCGTGCTAACGAGATCAATAACAACACCGATATTGCTACTATCCTTGCACAACTTGTGACCCAACTCACTCAAGCTAATGGGGCCACCAACGGTACCATGGAACTAGTGGTGGTGCCAACCCGCCACAATGCACCTTCAAGCACTTCAATTCCAGCAATCCTCTCAAGTTCTATGGAAATGAAGGAGCCACAGGACTCCTCCAATGGTTTGAAATTATTAAGGGCACTTTCCTCAATAGTGACTGCCCCGACAACCTTCGTGTTCGTCATGCCATGAGCGTCTTACAAAAACGGGCGGTCACGTGGTGGAATGGGGAGAGAAGGACTAAAGGCGTAGAGGCATCAATGGACTTACCATGGGATGAGTTTAAAAGGCTAATGACCGAGGAGTTCTACCCTCGGAATGAGGTGAAGAAATAAGAAGCTGAATTTTGGGATGTTGCTCAAGACAGCGGTGAGAGTTTGGCCTATACAACTCGGTCCTTGTGCCCCATATGGTCACACCTTTGTCCCGCTTCATTGAGAAGTACATTGGTGGATTGCCTAGGCAGATTCAGGATACTGTATTAGGGAGAAATCCCGCAACATTCGAAGATGCTATCCATTTATCTGCTACTTTGACCAACAATCATGTGAAAGCAGGAACCTTGACTAGAAAGGGCACCAAGAAAACTCCCGACACCACAACACCCTCTGCACCTATCAAAGAAGCCAAAGTTGAACCATGTACTCCCACAATAATAAGAAAAGAAAAGCTAAGAATTATGATGTGGTCACTACTGCTACCCCCGTTAACTAAGTTGCACCCATGGCTCAATCTCCAGCCAAGAAACCGTATGTGGGAATCTACCCACTTTGTAACACCTGCAATTATCACCATATCCAGAATATTCCCTGCCGTCTTTGCACCCACTGCGGGAAATATGGCTATACGGTCAATGTTTGTAGAGCCAAAGCCCTTACAAGTCAAACCAATCCCCCAACCCAAACCAACCAACAAGTGGCTAATCAAGGAGTTCTAGCCATTGCAAACAGGCGTGCTTGTTATGAATGTGGCAACCCAAATCATTTTCATAACCAGTGTTCAAATCTCATCAATGCTAACCAAGGCGGAGCTCGAGGGCGTGCTTTCAACATAAACGCCAATGAAGCTCAGGCCAACAATGATGTGGTCAACGGTACGTTCCTTGTTAATAGTCAATATGCCTCCATTTTATTTGATACCGGCGCATATAAGAGTTTTGTGTCACTTAACTTTGAACCCTTACTTGCAAAAACGCGATCCAAACGAGAGAAAACATTCTCCGTCGAAGTAGCAAATGGTGACTCCCTTACAATTGACTCCATTATCCATGACTGCTCTCTAGAACTCGATGATCATATGTTTCCAGTCAACCTCGTACCAATGCCACTAGGGAGTTTTGACATCATCATAGGCATGGATTAGTTGTCAAATCACCATGCCGAAGTTATCTGTTTAGAGCAGTGCATCCGAATACCCCTTCCGTTGGGAGAAACGTTAAGAGTCTTTGGTGAAAAGCCTTATAAAGGACTCAAGTTAATGTCATGCACTACTGCCCAAAAGTACTTACGAAAGAAGTACGTGGCCTTGTTAGCCCATGTTGTTCAAAAGGATGTCAAAGAGAAGAGTATTCAAGACATCCCCATCATCCGGGATTTTCCCAAAGTATTCCCCGAAGACCTATCCGGTCTTCCACCCGTCCGACAAGTGGAATTTTGCATTGACCTACTACCTGGAGCTAACCCCGTGGCTAGAGCTCCATACCGTCTCCCACCTTTTGAAATGCAAGAGCTTGCAAGCCAACTTCAAGAACTCTCCGACAAGGGTTTCATCCGTCCAAGTCATTCACCGTGGGGTGCACCCGTCTTATTCGTCAAGAAGAAGGATGGATCATTCCACATTTGTATTAACTACCGCGAACTCAACAAGCTTACCATCAAAAACCATTATCCTTTTCCTAGAATTGATGATCTCTTTGATTAACTTCAAGGTTCTACTTGCTTCTCGAAGATTGATCTTCGATCTGGTTATCACCAACTCCGTGTGCAAGAGGAAGATATTCCAAAGACTGTCTTCTGAACAAGGTATGGTCACTATGAATTTATGGTCATGCCTTTTGGGCTAACCAATGCACCCATGGTCTTCATGGACCTCATGAATCATATGTGCATACCGTATCTTGACAAATTCGTGATCGTCTTCATTGACGATATCTTAATCTAATCCAAGACTAAAGCCGATCATGAGCAACACCTTAGGTTGGTCTTGGACCTCTTGAAAAAAGAACAACTATATGCCAAGTTCTCCAAATGTGAATTTTGGCTAAAAGAGGTTCAATTCCTGGGTCATATTATCAATGAAAAGGGAGTTTATGTTGACCCTGCTAAGATCGAAGCTGTTATATAACATTTCTGATTTTCTTGCCTTTATTTCAGTTCAATAAAACATATTTTGACTCCAATTCTAGTGTAATGTTTTAATTCATTCATGCCAACAATTAAGACCAAAGTATCATTTCAAATTCACAAGTTTTACACTTTGATACATTGGTAAAACCCTATATATATGTATATACATGTGCAGGCATACATCATACAATTTTCATTCAAATATATTTATATATATATATGTGTGTGTGTGTGTATATATATATATTCAATTATCGTCGGTTATGTGCAAATAACGGGTTTCCCTTATCGTGCATAATCAATAGACGACCCAAACCAGGCCCAATCATCAAGACAATTCAACCATTAACGCGGCCAGTTCAAAATTCGAACGAATTTGACTTAGGATAGTCAAATCCGTATAATTTACCATTCAATACATCAAATTAACGCATCTCAATCCCGCAAATCACTCGCGGGTCAATCGAGAATGTACCTAGACCATTAACAGGACCCAATTCACTCCCAAATCGGTGAATTAACGCGTAATCATTCGTCCGCGACCATTACGGTCAAATTGAAATCAAATCGGCTAATACGAATGAAATTAAACGAATTAAATCCCTCACCCACTCTCGTATACGTCAACACAAACTCTCCCAACCTGTGGACGAGCCGTATATCGCTTCTGGATTCCTGTCGATCACCAAGAACAGTCGTATCAAACTCGAAGTCGTCTGCATTCGTGCCCCAATCATATCAAGCAAGGATTGCATCATTCGATTCGTAACTCCTTCTTTATCGAAAGCCCTCTGCCAATTCGAGATGGCAGAAGGTATCGAGATCGATTGAGATTAGTGTTCTTGGCGGGTTAATACGTATTTGAATTTGGGTTTATTTTAATTTCACGTTTTAATTAACTAGAATCTTAAATCAACCAGCGAAACCACCTGGTCCGGCCGGTAAGTCACTGCGCCGCCGAACCCGGTGGCGTGGGTTCGAAACCCACCAGTCTGGCCTTTTTACGCAAACATAAAACCCAAGCCCAACTCCCTTGTTCTTATTCGAATCACTTAATCTACAAGTACCAGTCCCTTGGTCCGGTGGTTTGTTCATTCGACCCACACAACACAGACCCGGGTTCGACTCCCTATGGTCTGTTTATTTTTTTAAAACTGTTTTAAAGCTCCAAAAAATTTATAAAAATTATTTTTATAAATCCTATATTTATTATAACAGAATTCAACCAGATTTACATTTGTTGGATAAAATCTCTATTTTTATAAATTTAATTCTCAAGTACTCAATTTAAACTATATTATTATTTTGAGTAATTTATTCATTTAATGTATAAATTTTGTGACAAAAGTTTATAAATACTTTTACAAGGTTTTATAAAAATTGGAGTTAAATATTTAAAACTAATAAAACTAAACCTAAATATAAATAGTTTTATATGCTTAAATAATTCATGTAAATTTTTAATTAAATTTTTTTATTTTAACCATTTCAAATGATAAATAAATAAATAAATTTATTTATTATTTATATAAATTATCTTTACAAATACACCAAGAGTTCGAACTATATTTAAGGTTATAATTGGGAACCAAAATTTATTTACCTTTATAAATAAATAAATAAATAAAGTAACAATTATTTATTTAATTTATATTTAAATAAAAATTGTTTATTTAAGTTATATTTAAATATACATAATATCTACACTATTTTCTAACTAAATAAATAAATAACAATTATGTGACTTATTTAGTTATTCAAACACTATATCCTAAACCAACTATTTTAAAACCATTTGTTCAATATTTCATTTTATACAACACATTTTCAAGTACAAAACAAAATTTCCTATACTCCTATACATACTACAACACACCCCTTTGTACACACATCCAATTAAATACTAGACATGGACCTAGACTATTGTACACATTATTAATGTAATATATATTACACACTAGGTTAGCGTGGTGAGTTACAAGGATCACTTTGCTACGTAGACTCTCGTGCTAGCTACACCCTTGATTCAAGTGAGTATTACATGGCCCCTTTTCACACTTTTACACTTTTTGGGGTGAAACATGAACACTATACATTCAATGATTTACATTTACACAAACTACACAAATACAAATCCACTTTACGTTCATGTGTGCAAATTTGATCTTTATGTTTAAGTACTAGGTGTGTTAACTGTTTGTGTGTGATTCATGTGCAATCATTAACTATACAAGCCAACGGTTAACAATGATATATCTATTGAGTCTGACAAACCCACTCAGATTGGGGTGATTGTTACCGGCAACACAATTTGCATGCTATTTACAAAGGTTTGATTGTACTTTTGGTTACACAATAGTTGCTCCCCATAAATGCCTTATTTTATCATGTTATGTAAGGATTTGTTAATTCACATCTATATACTATCTATGTACAAACCTATGTATGCTCACCAACTTTATAGTTGACCTTATTTTATTCATGTTTCAGGTGCTAATGTTTGACCAACGCTTGCTACACATAGGCTTTGGGACTTAGTTAATTTTAATTTAAGAACAATTTGTATTTCATTTATGTACTTTGGTATTGGTTTATGTTTGTCGAATTGAAATGGATATAATATATTGAAATTTAGTCAACCTTGAGCTCATGAACAGTCTACATGTCTCGCCCCGACGTTTTCCGCCGTCGGTTGGGGTGTGACAGATTGGTATCAGACTCTTGGTTATAGGGACCTAGGTTATTAGATACCCTTGACCTATACTATAACTTTAGGACACCCACTTATGCCATGCTTCATGATTATGTGTTATGTGCTACATGCTATGTGTTACATGCTTATTATGTTAGTTATTATTTCATTTTGATACCTTACTTATTAAAATTCATGACTTATTAGACTATACTTAAATAATAAATTAAATAAACAATATCCCTACCCATACCCTAAGCCTCATAACCTGCTTCCCTGTCATCATAGCATGTGGAAACTTCATGGATCTAAATCTATAAAAATCTCTTTTATTCCCTCGTTAAGGTTTTAAACTTCGTTAATTATTAGAGGACACGTGCAATCTGGAAGGATGACACCTGTATTCTGGGCTTTCTGTCTAGGAAAGCATTTCGTATAAATCCCAACCAACCGAGGGACCCGTATGCTTTCCTGGGAATTCCCGGGATGAGTGTTTACTTATAGGCTAAAGCATGTCTCCTTGAAAGTTATATGAGTTTAATTAACCTTAATGTGTCATAGTATTCAATGATTATGTCACTATTTGGGTACAATCCAAACTATGATTAACTATTTTATTTATCATCTTATCCTCTTTAAATCCAATCAACTTTCATAAGTTCTTACATCTTTTCTTGTCTTGTGCAAACCTGTAGAATGTCTCCCCGTCGTGCTAACGAGACCAACAACAACACTGACATTGCTGCTATCCTTGCACAACTTGTAACTCAACTCACTCAGGCTAATGGAGGCACCAATGGTACCAATGGAACTAATGGTGGTGGTGGTACCAACCCACCACAATGCACCTTCAAGCACTTCAACTCGTGTAATCCTCTCAAGTTCTATGGTACCGAGGGAGCCACAGGACTCCTTCAATGGTTTGAAAGTATTTAGGGCACTTTCCTAAATAGTGACTGCCTCGACAACCTTCGTGTTCGCCATGCCACAAGCGTCTTTCAAAAACGGGCGCTCACGTGGTGGAATGGGAAAAGAAGGACTAGAGGCATACAGGCAACAATGGCCTTACCATGGGATGAGGTTAAGAGACTAATGACCATAGAGTTCTGTCCTAGTAATGAGGCGAAGAAACTGGAAGCTGAATTTGGGATTTTGCCCAAAACAGTGGTGAGAATCTGGCCTATACAACTTGGTTCCATGAGTTGATTCTCCTTGTGCCCCATATGGTCACACAATTATCCCGCTACATTGAGAAGTATATTGGTGGACTGCCCAGGCAAATTCAGGATACTGCCTTATGGAGGAATCCCGCAACACTCGAAGATGCTATCCGTCTATCTGCTACTTTGACCGACAATCATGTGAAAGCAGGGACCTTGACTAGAAAGGGCACCAACAAAACTCCCGACACCACAACACCCTCTGCACCTATCAAAGAAGCACAAAGTTGAACCCTACCATAATAATAAGAAAAGAAAAGCTAAGAATTATGATGTGGTCACTACTGCTACCCCCGTTAACTAAGTTGCACCCATGGCTCAAGCTCCAGCCAAGAAACCGTATATGGGAATCTACCTACTTTGTAACACCTGCAATTATCACCATATCCAGAACATTCCTTGCCGCCTTTGCACCCACTGTGGGAAATATGGCCATACGGTCAATGTTTGTAGGGCCAAGGCACTTGCAGGTCAAGTCAACCCACCAACCCGAACCAACCAGTAAGTGGCTAATAAAGTTGTTCCCGCTATTTCAAACGGGCGTGCTTGTTATGAATGTGGCAACCCGAATCATTTCTGTGACCAGTGCTCGAAGTTCATCAATGCTAAACAAGGCGGAGCTCGTGGGCGTGCTTTCAACATAAATGCCATTGAAGCTCATGCCAACAATGATGTGGTCAATGGTACGTTCTTCATTAATAGTCCATATGCCTCCATTTTATTTGATACCGGTGCAGATAAGAGTTTTGTGTTACTTAACTTTGAACCCTTACTTGCAAAAACACGATCCAAATTAGAAAAAACCTTAGCAAGTGGTGAATCTCTTACAATTGACTCCATTATCCATGACTGAACTCTAGAACTTAATGATCATATGTTTTCAATCAACCTCGTGCCAATGCCACTAGGAAGTTTTGATATCATCATAGGCATGGATTGGCTGTCGAATCACCATGCCGAAGTCATATGTTTCGAGAAGTGCATCTGAATACCCCTTCCACCGGGGGAAATGTTAAGAGTCTTTGGTGAAAAGCCTTGCAAAGAACTCAAGTTAATGTCATGCACTACCACCCAAAAGTACTTACGAAAGAAGTACGTAGCCTTCTTAGCCCATATTGCTAAAAAGGATGTCAAAGAGAAGAGTATTCAAGACATCCCCATGGATCTATCCGGTCTTCCACCCGTCCGACAAGTGGAGTTTCGCATTGATCTTATACCCGGAGTTAACCCCATGGCTAGGGCTCCATACCGTCTCACACCTTCTGAAATGCAAGAGCTTGCAAGCAAACTTCAAGAACTCTCCGACAAGGGTTTTATTCATCCAAGTCATTCACCATGGGGTGCACCCGTCTTATTCGTCAAGAAGAAGGATGGATCATTCCGCATGTGTATTGACTACCGTGAACTCAATAAGCTCACCATCAAGAATCGTTATCCTTTGCCTAGAATTGACGATCTCTTTGATCAACTTCAAGGCTCTACTTGTTTCTCAAAGATTGATCTTCGATCTGGTTATCACCAACTCCGTGTGCAAGAGGAGGATATTCCAAAGACTGCCTTCCGAACAAGGTATGGCCACTACGTGTTCATGGTTATCCCTTTTGGGCTAACAAATGCACCCGCGATTTTCATGGACCTCATGAATCGGGTGTGCAAGCCATATCTTGACAAATTCGTGATCGTCTTCATTGACGATATCTTAATCTACTCCAAGACTAAAGCCGATCATGAACAACACCTTAGGTTGGTCTTGGACCTCTTAAGGAAAGAACAATTATATACCAAGTTCTCCAAATGTGAGTTTTGGCTAAAGGAGGTTCAATTCCTGGGTCATATCGTCAATGAAAAGGGAATCCATGTTAACCCTGCTAAGATCAAAGCTGTTAAGAATTGGAATGCCCCTAAGACCCCCACCGAAGTTCGCTCTTTTCTTGGTATTGCGGGTTACTACCGTCGTTTCATTTCAAATTTCTCTAAGATTTTTGTTCCCCTCACCGCTTTGACCCACAAGGGTAAACCTTATGAATGGGGACCCAAGCAAGAAGAAGCTTTCCAAACTCTTAAGTAAAAGTTGTGCAATGCTCCTATTTTGACTCTCCCTGACGGGAATGATGATCTAGTTGTCTACTGTGATGCCTCCAACCAAGGGCTCGGTTGTGTCCTCATGCAACGAGGCAAGGTGATTGCTTATGCATCAAGGAAACTCAAAATTCATGAGAAGAATTATACGACGCACGATCTCGAGTTAGGTGCGGTCGTATTCGCATTAAAGATTTGAAGAGATTATCTCAATGGCACAATATGCGTGGTGTTCATCGACCACAAAAGTCTCCAACATATCTTCAACCAAAAAGAACTCAATATGAGGCATTGACGTTGGGTTGAACTCCTTAAGGACTATGACTGCGAGATTCGTTACCATCCCGGCAAAGCGAATGTTGTAGTCGACGCTTTGAGTCGAAAGGACCATGTCATGCTTCATTGTGTCCAAATTCAAACGACATTCAAAATCATATCCAAGAAGCTCAACACGTCTCGGTCACCAAGGGTAACATGTATAATGAAATGTCGTGTGGTGTTGAACTTCAGCTTGAATCTAAACCCAATGGCTTACTTTATTACTTGAACCGTATTTGGGTTCCTGATCGCGATGAACTATATGCATTTCTCATGAACGAGGCTCACAAGACTCGTTATTCTATTCATCCTGGGGCGGATAAGATGTACCAAGACCTTCGCCAACAATATTGGTGGCGCGGCATGAAGAAAGACATTGCTCTCTATGTTGCCAAATGTCTAACTTGCTCCAAAGTCAAATCCGAACACCAACGTCCTTACGGTTTACTTGAACAACCGGAAATCCCCGTGTGGAAATGGGAGAATTTAGCTATGGACTTCATTACCAAACTCCCTCGCACCTCAAGTGGTTATGATAGCATCTGGGTGATCATTGACCGTCTCACCAAATCTGCTCACTTCTTGCCAATCCGTGAAGACTATCGGGTTGAGAAATTGGCCCGAATTTACATTGACGAAATTGTGAGTCATCACGGTGTTCCACTAAACATAATCTCCGATAGAGATGCTCGTTTCACCTCCCGTTTCTAGCAGTCCCTCCAAACTACTCTTGGTACACGATTGGATTTGAGCACGGCTTACCATCCCCAAACTGATGGTCAGACCGAGCAAACAATCCAAACTCTTGAGGACATGCTTAGAGCTTGTGTAATTGATTTTGGTGGCAATTGGGATTCCTATCTATCCCTAATTGAGTTCTCTTACAACAATAGCTACCACACAAGTATCAATATGGCTCCATTTGAAGCTCTCTATGGTCGTAAGTGTCGTTCTCCTATCTGTTGGAACGAGATTGGTGAAGCACAAATCACCGGTCCCGAGTTAATTCTAGAAACATCCGACAAGATCATTCAAATCCGTGACAACATTCGAGTAGCGAGGAGTCGGCAAAAGAGCTAAGCCGACAAACGACGAAAACCCTTAGAATTCCAAGTCGGCGACCTTGTACTTCTAAAGGTGTCTCCGTGGAAGTGTGTGATCCATTTTGGAAAGAAAGGCAAATTGGCACATCGCTATGTGGGTCCATTCAAGATCCTTGAAAGGATTGGGAAAGTGGTTTACAAACTCGAGTTACCTCCATCGCTTGCCAATGTGCATCCTACGTTTCATGTGTCCAATCTAAAGAAATGCCTTGCTGACAAGAACCTCCATATACCTCTTGATGATGTACGCATTGACGAAACGAGGCACTTCATTGAGAGACCTATAGAGATCATGGACCGTGAGATCAAGCAACTCAAGCGAAGCCGTATTCCTATTTTCAAAGTTCGTTGGGAATCTAAACGTGGACCTGAGTTCACTTGGGAACGCGAGGACCAAATGAAGTTCAAGTACCCGCACCTCTTTGCTGATTCAGTAGCCTCAACTATTTGAATTTCGGGACGAAATTCACTCAACATGGGGATACTATAACATTTCTGATTTTCTTGCCTTTATTTCAGTTCAATAAAACATATTTTGACTCCAATTCTAGTGTAATGTTTTAATTCATTCATGCCAACAATTAAGACCAAGGTAACATTTTAAATTCACAAGTTTTACACTTTGATACATTAGTAAAATCCTATATTTATGTATATACATGTGTAGGCATACATCATACAATTTTCATTCACATATATATATATACACATATATATTCAATTATCGTTGGTTATGTGCAAATAACAAAGGTCTATGCACAATTTAGAACCCCTAGCTAATTGAACCCTCACAATTGAACCTTTAGCATTGATCTTGAACCCTAAAAACGCCATTGTTGACCAAATCCATCAAGACTTGACCTGTTTGGCTTTTAAAAGTCAAACAGGGCCGATTTCACAAATCCATCGCCAAGAATCGACCCAATCGATTGCTATGGGTTTCCCTTATCGTGAACAATCAATAGACGACCCAAACCAGGCCCAATCATCAAGACAATTCTACCATTCACGTGGCCAATTCAAAATTCGAACAAATTTGACTTAGGATAGTCAAATCCGTATCAATTACCATTCAATACATGAAATTAAAGCGCCCCAATCCCGCTAATCACTTGCAGGTCAATCACGCGTGTACCTAGACCATTAACAGGACCCAATTCACTCCCAAATCGGTGAATTAACGCGTAACCATTCGTTCGCGACCATTATGGTCAAATTGAAATCAAATCAGCTAATACGAATGAAATTAAACGAATTAAATCCCTCACCCACTCTCGTATACGTCGACACAAACTCTCCCAACCTATGGACGAACCGCATATCGCTTCTGGATTCCTGTCGATCACCAAGAACAGTCGTATCAAACTCGAAGTCGTTTGCATTCGTGCCCCAATCATTTCAAATAAGGATTGCATCATTCGATTCGTAAATCCTTGTTTATCGAAAGCCCTCTGCCAATTCGTGATGGAAGAGGGTATCGAGATCGATTGAGATTAGGGTTCTTGGCGGGTTAATACGTGTTCGAATTTAGGTTTATTTTAATTTCACGTTTTAATTAATTGGAATCTTAAATCAACCAGCGAAACCACCTGGTCCGGCCGGTAAGTCACTGCGCCGCCGAACCCGGTGGCGTGGATTCGAAACCCACCAGTCTAGCCTTTTTGCTCAAACATAAAACCCAAGCCCGACTCCCTTGTTCTTTCATGTTAATACTAATTCGAATCACTTAATCTACAAGTACCAGTCCCTTGGTCCGGTGGTTTGTTCATTCGGCCCACACAACACAGACCCGGGTTCGAGTCCCTATGGTCTGTTTATTTTTTTAAAACTGTTTTAAAGCTCCAAAAAATTATTTTTATAAATCCTATATTTATTAGAACCGAATTCAACCAGATTTACATTTGTTGCATAAAATCTCTATTTTTTATAAATTTAATTCTCAAGTACTCAATTTAAACTATATTATTATTTTGAGTAATTTATTCATTTAATGTATAAATTTTGTGACAAAAGTTTAAAAATACTTTTACAAGGTTTTATAAAAATTTGAGTTTAATATTTAAAACTAATAAAACTAAACCTAAATATATACAGTTTTATATTCTTAAATAATTCATGTAAATTTTTAATTAAATTTATTTATTTTAACCATTTCAAATGATAAATAAATAAATTTATTTATTATTTATATAAATTATCTTTACAAATACACTAAGAGTTCGAAATATATTTAAGGTTATAATTGGGAACCAATATTTACTTACCTTTATAAATAAATAAATAAAGTAACAATTATTTATTTAATTTGTATTTAAATAAAAATTGTTTATTTAAGTTATATTTAAATAGACATAATATCTACACTATTTTCTAACTAAATAAATAAATAACAATTATGTGACTTATTTAGTTATTCAAACCCTATATCATAAACCAACTATTTTAAAACCATTTGTTCAATATTTCATTTTATACAACACATTTTCAAGTACAAACCAAAATTTCCTACACTCCTATACATACTACAACACAACCCTTTGTACACACATCTAATTAAATCCTAGACTTACACCTAAACTATTGTACACATTATTAATGTAATATATATTACACACTAGGTTAACGTGGTGAGTTACAAGGATCACTTTGCTACCTATACTCTCGTGCTAGCTACACCCTTGATTCAAGTGAGTATTACATGGCTCCTTTTCACACTTTTACACTTTTTGGGGTGAAACATGAACACTATACATTCAATGATTTACATTTACACAAACTACACAAATACAAATCCACTTTACATTCATGTGTGCAAATTTGAGCATTATGTTTGAGTACTAAGTGTGTTAACTGTTTGTGTGCAATTCATGTGCAAACATTATCTATACAATCCGATGGTTAACAATGATAGATCTATTGAGTCTGACAAACCCACCTAGATTGGGGTGATTGTTACCGACAAGACAATTTGCATGCTATTTACAAAGGTTTGATTGTACTTTTGGTTACACAATAGTTGCTCCACATAAATACCTTATTTTATCATGTTATGTAAGGATTTGTTAATTCACATCTATATACTATCTATATACAAACCTGTGTATGCTCACCAACTTTATAGTTGACCTTATTTTATTCATGTTTCGGGTGCTAATGTTTGATCAACGCTTGCTACACATAGGCTTTGGGACTTAGTTAATTTTAATTTAAGAACAATTTGTATTTCATTTATGTACTTTGAAATTGGTTTATGTTTTTCAAATTGAAATGGATTTAATATATTGAAATTTAGTCAACCTTGAGCTCGTGAACAGTCTACATGTCCCGCCCCGATGTTTTCCGCCGTCGGTTGGGGTGTGACATGTTAAGAATTAGAAGGCCCTTAAGACCCCCACCGAAGTTTGTTCATTTCTTGGTCTTGCGGGATATTATCGTCGTTTCATTTCAAATTTCTCTAAGATTCATGTCCCCCTCACTGCTTTGACATACAACGTAAAACCTTATGAATGGAGACCAGAGCAAGAAGAAGCTTTCCAAACTCTCAAGCAAAAGTTGTGCAATGCTCCTATTTTCACTCTCCCTAATGGAAATGATGATCTAGTTGTTGTGATGCCTCCAACCAAGGTCTCGGTTGTGTCCTCATGCAACGAGGCAAAGTGATCACTTGTGCATCAATGCAACTCAAAATTCATGAGAAGAACTATACGACGCACGATCTCGAGTTGGGTGCGGTCGTATTCGCATTGAAGATTTGGATACATTATCTCTATGGCACAAAATGTGTGGTGTTCACCGACCACAAAAGTCTCTAATATGTCCTCATCCAAAAAGAACTCAACATGAGGCAACGAAGTTGGGTTGAACTCCTTAACGACTACGACTGCGAGATTCGTTACCATCCCGGTAAAGCGAATGTTGTGGCCGACGCTTTGAGTCATAAGGACCATGTCAAGCTTCATTGTGTCCGAATTCAAACCGACATCTAAAATCGTATCCTAGAAGCTCAACACGTCTCAGTCACCGAGGGTAACATGTACGATGAAATGTCGTGTGGTGTTGAACTTCAGCTTGAATCTAAACCAAATCGCTTACTTATTACTTGAATCGTATTTGGGTTCCCGATCGTGATGATATCCGTACATTTCTCATGAACGAGGCTCACAAGACTCGTTATTCTATTCATCCTAGTGCGGATAAAAAGTATCAAGATCTCCGCCAACAATATTGGTGGCCGGTATGAAGAAAGACATTGCTCTCTATGTTGCCAAATATCTAAATTTCTCCACGGTCAAAGCCAAACACCAACGTCCATCCGGTTTACTTGAACAACCGGAAATCCTCGTGTGGAAATGGGAGAATTTAGCCATGCTGTAACATCCCAAAAATAAAACGACAGTTATAATAACGGGTTAGGATGCGAGAACGAACGAAATAAATGAACGAGGCATGACGGGTCGGGTCGGATGGGCCAGCGTGCTAGAAGGTGCGAACATATGGAAGCCTCCCCTATAAATAGCCTAAGTCACCACCCTTTCTCTCATTTGCAACATCTAGAGAGAGAAAGTTGGCGGATCGACCCGAGATTTCAACAAAGTTTTGCTCCATAGCTCATGAGAAGAACCTCTGAATCAGAAGCTCGATACAGGTAATGATCTGGACTAGATCTGAGTTTTTTTTCGTTTTAGGTTTTTTCAGGTTTTGGATAAAAAGGTAACGTTTTTACAGATGAAACTGAAAGAAAAACATAGATTTGAGTTCTTAAACAAAAAGCAAACGTTTTGAATGTAAACAAGTTCCGGATCTTGCCGTGATCAAATCCGCATGCGAAAGTTAGGGTTTTTGCGGGGAAGCAGGTCCCGCGTACTTATCAAGTTCTCAAGAATCAGGTCATGCGTACTTATCAAGTACGCAAGAAGAAGGTTCTGCGTACTTATCAAGTACGCAAGAAGAAGGTCCTGCGTACTTATCAAGTACGCATGAAACGAAGTCTGCGCACTTATTAAGTACGCAAGAACAAGGCCCTTCGCACTTACTAAGTGCGCAGGCATCAGGCTGGTTAAGTAAAGTCAGTATGTTCGCCTAATTCAGAATGGTTAAACCGTTAGAGTCGGGATTTGGTCTGATGTGTATTTAACTAATCAATTCAGGTCGGAAGTGACGTTGTTGGACCTTTGGTTAGGACAACCCAGATTAGCTTATCTGGTGAGTTCTAGAAGCCCTATTTTGAATGTTTTAAATAATGCTTTTGGGCTGGTGTGCATACGTAACGATGTGACTGTTTTTATAAAACGATGTTTATGAATGATATGTGTGACGTTTTATGAAACGATGTTTATGAACGATGTTTGGAAGGAAAAGGTTATGAAGGAAGTGTTTATGAAATATTTTGCCAAAAGAAGTTTACGAAGTGTTTACGAATGAATGAATGATTTTTAATAAAACGTACGAATGCTTTAACTGAAGTTTTGAAGTAAAAGAAGTGAATGTTTACGAAAGTCATAAACGAACGAATCTGCCAATATTCCTTAGGGAATGAAGGTTATGGGTATGGGAAGTATGCTATGGGCCTTTACCTTTTAGGGGCCTTTGTGGCTGGCCAACTGTTGTACAACTGGGGTGATGACGGTCACCAAGGGGATTATCATGATCCTTGAAGTTGGTACGATTTACCTTACGGGATAGTCATGCTTGAAGTTTGGTACTTGCGCCTTACGTGGTGCAGTGCTTGAAGTTTGGTACGTGTCATCCTTGTGATGCCGTGCTTGAAGTTTGGTGTTGAATAACCTAAGTATCGGGCCCTAGGAGTTCTTCACCCGAAGGACATTACGGTGTTGATGGGCCTAGTGGTGGTGATCTGTAGGTTATTCCACTAGTATGTGACGTTTGGATTTGACGGTTACGAGAAGGCGCAGATTCGATATGTTCGTTGACTTATGTTTATGATGTTATGTTATATTATTGCATGTTTTCATACGCTTTTTTTAATGAAGTTAAATGAGATGTTTTTGGCAAATATTTGAAGTTAAGGTTTTATGAAAAGATAGAACTCAACAGCGTAGCTGACTTTTTAGTATGCATATTCAGGTTAAGGCAGGTTATGATGATGGACGATGATGCTGGGTGGCTTGATGAGTTACCCGGATGATATGAAGACTGACATCCCGTTATGATCAGCTTAAGTTATGTTTATGTAATAGACTATGTAACGCTTCCGCATGTTGAACTATGTAACGATTATGTTTTAATGAAATTTTTCGCTGTGTTATTTTGATATTCAACTCTAAGAACTGTTGGTGAATTAGTAAATCCAACGATTGAGGCATCCCGGGTTTGGGGCCTTACAAGTTGGTATCAGAGCAATAGTTTGAGAGATTCGGACACTCCCAGTGTCTGAACTTAAACTGTGAATATGACCGAAAGCGGATGCCAGTACGGGTTACTCGAGCCACAGCATCAGGTATGAAGGTAGTATATATTTACATATATAGTATGCCTTAGAAAGGGTTAGGTAAGGACTTGTGTTCTGATGGAATCACAAAGGTGGTCAAATAGAAATCGAAAGGTAGTGTAATGGTTAATTGCAGATGGCCAGTGTATATTAACATCTTAAAGTGGTTGTTGAATTCTATTTGTTAACTAGCGTGATGACATTGGATTGCTTATCTTATAGAACGAAATGGGAAGGAGAGGAAACGGAAGGCGTGGTGGGGGCCATACCGGTGGTCGTACCGGTGGTCGTCACGGTGGGCGTGGCAAGACCCCTGCACGCCAAGAGTACAGTGAAGAAGGAAGTGTTCACACTGAGCCAGAAGTTAGTATGCACGGGACTGAGCCAACTCATGTCGAAGAACAACAATTCACTTTTGACCCGGAAGTGAGAGCGGCTCTTGCACGCGAGTTCACTGAGTTGATGAAGGTTTCTTTGCCAGGACTGTTGGCAGAAGCGTTAAAGAAGGCTAGTGACACGGGTGGGTCTAACATGGCGGTTGGTACCCCGAACACTGAGGCAATCGTGGTTGCGACTATAAGTCCTTTAAGGCATGTGACCCGTCGGTCCTGACCGGGAAGAAGGACGATGTGGCTACTTTTGAGTGGGTAATCCGTATGGAAGCTGCCATTCGTTTGAGCGACTGTCGAGCAAATCAAGTTGTGAAATTTGCTGCTAACTCCTTGAGAGAGGAAGCATTCCATTGGTGGGAAGGTGTACATCAAGCCAAGGGGGACGAGGCTGTGGATGTGATGATGTGGACTGATTTGAAAACTTTGGTGATCAAGAATTTCTATCCAAGGAATGAGATCGAAAAGGTAGAAAGGGAATTTCTAGGGATTAAGGCCGGGAGCATGACGCACCGTCAGTACACCACACGGTTCAATGAACTGGCACGTCTGGTGCCACCTCTTGTCACGACTGAGGAAAGAAAGATTGCATGCTACATTCAAGGACTGCCGGACCAAGTCCGCACCTATGTTAAGGCAAACTCCTCTACTACCTATGATTCGGTAGTAGAACTGAGCGGCGTGGTATTTGATGATCTGGCGCTGAATGTCGTTGCCATTGAAGAGCCTAAGAAGAAGCTGAGTTTTCCCGCTAAGCGATCAGGTGGGAAGTTGTTTGGGGCTCGAGACAAACAGGCCAGGGTAGGAGAGACGGCAGTCTGTGGAAAATATGGGGTAAGACATGCGGGTGAATGTCGGCTAGGGTCAAATCTGTGCTTTAAAAGCGGTAAAACCAGACACTACTCCCGTGAATGCCCGCAAGGCTTCAAATGCTACAACTGTGGGGATAGTGGTCATATGATTCGAGAATGCACCAAGCCCATGATGGGTGAAGCCGGGAAGGGGAAAGGCCCGGAGAAGAAAGAAGAGAGGCCCCGAGCAAAGACTCGTGCGTACGCGCTGACGCAAGAACAGACCAAGGTGGACACCGACGTGGCGTTAGGTACGTTCATCCTTGACAACACTTTTGTTTCAGTGTTATTTGATTCGGTTGCCAATAAGAGTTTTATATCTGTGACTTTTTGTAAACGAGTGAAATACACTGTCAGTAAGCTAGAAAGGGTCTTTAGCGTAGAAACAGCTGAGGGTAGGACTGCGAGAGTAACCGATGTAGTTGAAAATTCCACAATAAAAATAGAAGGCCATAGATTCCCCGTCAGGTTGTTTGTTATGATTTTGGGTGGGTTCGATGTCGTGTTAGGTATGGATTGGCTAACTACCAATGAAGCGCAAATTATATGCAAACGAAAGATAATCCGACTCAAGGCTCCGGATGATAGCAAAGTCAAGGTTTTTGGGGATCGTGACGCCCCGATGCCCAATTTCATCTCGATGATTAAGGCAACAGATTACTTGAGGCATGGATGGGAGGCTTATCTGGTGTACGTAATTGACAAGTGTAAGGAAGGAAAGGAACTAGACGATGTACCCGTGGTACGCGAGTACCTGGAGGTGTTTCCAGGGGATTTGCCTGGGATACCACCCGACAGAGAGATTGAGTTCCGAATCGACTTAGTACCAGATGCCCAGTCTGTGGCTAAAGCTCCATATCTCCTAGCACCAGTAGAGATGAAAGAGCTAATGGCACAACTAGACGAGTTACTTGAGAAACGATTTATCCAACAGAGCATCTCGCCGTGGGGTGCTCTGGTGTTGTTTGTGAAGAAGAAAGATGGTTCGATGAGAATGTGTATTGATTATCGCGAATTAAACAAACGTACGGTGAAGAACAAGTACCCATTACCAAGGATCGACGACCTGTTCGATCAATTACAAGGCGCAAGTTGGCTCTCAAAAATCGACCTTCGGTCCGGGTACCATCAGTTGAAGGTGAGGGAAGAAGACATACCGAAAACTGCATTTCGCAAGCGTTATAGACATTTTGAGTTCCGCGTAATGTCTTTTGGATTGACGAATGCCCTGCAGCGTTCATGGATTTGATGAATAGAGTTTTTCGACCAATGCTGGATCGATCAGTAATCGTGTTCATCGATGATATCCTCATCTACTCCAAGAATGAGGGTGATCATGCGTGTCACTTGAAGGAGGTATTGGAAGCTCTGAAGAAGGAAAAGTTGTATGCTAAGTTCTTCAAATGTGCGTTCTGGCTTAGGGAAGTCCAATTCCTAGGTCATGTCATTAACCCGAACGGCATTATGGTTGACCCAGCAAATATAATGACGGTAAGGGAATGGAATATTCCTAAGACGCCAACTGAAATTCGCAGTTTCTTGGGATTGGCAGGCTACTATTGGAGATTCATCGAGGATTTCTCGAAAATAGCTTTCTCATTGACAAAGTTGACTCGGAAGGAGGTAAAGTACGAATGGGGTTCGACCCAGGATGAGGCGTTTAAGGAATTGAAGGAGAAGCTAACCAAAGCTCCAGTCTTGGCCCTTTCCGAGGGCAATGAAGACTTGGTGGTATACTCTGACGCTTCGGGTCAGGGATTAGGGTGCGTGTTGATGCAACGCGGTAAATTGATTGCATATGCGTCGCGGCAGTTGAAAGTTAACGAAGTCAACTATCCGACTCATGATTTGGAACTTGCTGTTGTCGTATTTGCATTGAAAATCTAGAGGCACTACCTCTACGGGGTGAAGTTTACTATTTACTCTGACCACAAACGTTTGAAGTACTTCTTCGAACAAAGAGAACTTAATATGAGGCAGAGACGATGGTTGGAACTCCTGAAAGATTATGACTGTGAAATCATATACCACCCTGGAAAGGCAAACGTGGTGGCTGACGCTCTAAGCCGAAAGGATGTGACTGCTCATATTAGAGTGAAAGCTTGCCAGTTGGTAGTAACATCAGATGTGATGAGAGAAATTGAAAGATCTCAAGATGAAGCACTTAAGGAAGAAAACATAAAGAAGGAAAGGATGGTTGGCCAACAGGACAAGTTGGAATATAACACCCTTGGTGTTAGGACACGTTTTGGGCGGGTATGGATACCTATGAGTGGCGAGCATAGAACCAAAATCTTGGATGAGGCTCATAAGTCTAATTACTCTATCCACCCCAATACCAACAAAATGTACCAAGATCTGAGGAAGGAATACAAGTGGCCTGGAATGAAACACGAAGTGACAAAGTACGTAAGCAAGTGCTTGACTTGCTCGCAAGTAAAGGCTGAACACCAGAAACCATATGGAAAGATTCAACCACTTGATATACCGGAATGGAAGTGGGAACACATTACCATGGACTTCATAACCAAGCAACCTCGCACAGCTAAAGGTCATGACACCATTTGGGTAATTATGGACTGTTTAATGAAGAGTGCTCATTTCCTACCTATTCGTGAGACGTTCTCATCGGAAAGGTTAGCGGAAGTATTTATTAACGAAGTAGTAGCACGGCATGGGATGCCTTTGACGATCGTATCTGACCGGGACACATAATTCACATCGAGGTTCTGGAAAAGATTTCATGAGGCGATGGGCACGAGACTCAATGTTAGCACGGCATACCACCCACAAACGGATGGTCAGTCCGAAAGGACCATTCAGACATTGGAGGATATGCTTCGTGCTTGTATTACTGATTTTGGCGGCAGTTAGGACAATCATCTGCCGTTAGCCGAATTCTCCTACAACAATAGTCATCACACGACGATAGGCATGCCGCCTTACGAAATGTTGTATGGGAGAAGATGTAGGACCCCGGTTTGTTGGGGTGAGATTGGACAGAAGGAATTAGGGAGTCTTGAAGTAGTAAGAGAAACATCGGAAAGGTTTGATCAAATCAAAGCACGAATGAAGGCCGCACAAGATCGTCAGAAATCCTATGCGGATAAACGATGAAGGCCTATTGAGTTTGATGTTGGGGACAGAGTAATGTTGAAAGTGTCACCCTGGAAGGGAATCATACGGTTCAGAAAGAGAGGAAAGTTAAGTCCGAGGTTTTTCGGACCATTCAGGATAATGGCACGGGTTGGTGAAGTCGCTTATCGGTTAGAGTTGCCTGATGAGTTAAGTGGGATTCATCCTACCTTCCACGTATCACACTTGCGAAATTGTTTGGCAGATGAATCGACTCACGTACCACTTACTGACATCGAGGTCGACAACAGCCTTAACTACATTGAAAACCCGTGGCCATCTTAGACAGGAAGGAGAAGCGTTTGCGTAATTAGATTATTCAATTGGTTAAAGTTTAATGGAAGCACCGAAAGGGATCAGAATCTACTTGGGAAACGGAGACGGATATGAGGGAGTCGTACCCTCAACTATTTGACTTATGATAGGTTTCGGGGATGAAACCTATTGTAAGGGGGTAGACTTGTAACATCCCAAAAATAAAACGACAGTTATAATAACGGGTTAGAATGTGAGAACGAACGAAATAAATGAACGAGGCATGACGGGCCGGGCCGGATGGGCCGGCGTGCTAGTAGGGGCGAACATAGGGGAGCCTCCCATATAAATAGCCTAAGTCACCACCCTTTCACTCATTTGCAACATCTAGAGAGAGAAACCGTAGAGAGAGAAAGTTGGTGGATCGACCGGAGATTTCAGCAAAGTGTTGCTCCATAGTTCGTGAGAAGAACCTCCGAATCAGAAGCTCGATACAGGTAACGATCTGGCCTAGATCTGAGTTTTTGTTCGTTTTAGGGTTTTTCGGGTTTTGGATGAAAAGGTAACGTTTTTACAGATGAAACTGGAAGAAAAACATAGATTTGAGTTCTTAAACGAAAAGCAAACGTTTTGAATGTAAACAAGTTTGGGATCTTGACGTGAACAGACCCGCATGCGAAAGTTAGGGTTTTTGCGGGGAAGCAGGTCCCGCGTACTTATCAAGTTCTCAAGAATCAGGTCATGCGTACTTATCAAGTACGCAAGAAGAAGGTTCTGCGTACTTATCAAGTACGCAAGAAGAAGGTCCTGCGTACTTATCAAGTACGCATGAAACGAAGTCTGCGCACTTATTATGTACGCAAGAACAAGGCCCTTCGCACTTACTAAGTGCGCAGGCATCAGGCTGGTTAAGTAAAGTCAGTATGTTCGCCTAATTCAGAATGGTTAAACCGTTAGAGTCGGGATTTGGTCTGATGTGTATTTAACTAATCAATTCAGCTCGGAAGTGACGTTGTTGGACCTTTGGTTAGGAAAACCCAGATTAGCTTATCTGGTGAGTTCTAGAAGCCCTATTTTGAATGTTTTAAATAATGCTTTTGGGCTGGTGTGCATACGTAATGATGTGACTGTTTTTATAAAACGATGTTTATGAATGATATGTGTGACGTTTTATGAAACGATGTTTATGAACGATGTTTGGAAGGAAAAGGTTATGAAGGAAGTGTTTATGAAATATTTTGCCAAAAGAAGTTTACGAAGTGTTTACGAATGAATGAATGATTTTTAATAAAGCGTACGAATGCTTTAACTGAAGTTTTGAAGTAAAAGAAGTGAATGTTTACGAAAGTCATAAACGAACGAATCGGCCAATATTCCTTAGGGAATGAAGGTTATGGGTATGGGAAGTATGTTATGGGCCTTTACCTTTTAGGGGCCTTTGTGGCTGGCCAACTGTTGTACAACTGGGGTGATGACGGTCACCAAGGGGATTATCATGATCCTTGAAGTTGGTACGATTTACCTTACGGGGTAGTCGTGCTTGAAGTTTGGTACTTGCGCCTTACGTGGTGCAGTGCTTGAAGTTTGGTACGTGTCATTCTTGTGATGCCGTGCTTGAAGTTTGGTGTTGAATACCCTAAGTATCGGGCCATAGGAGTTCTTCACTCGAAGGACAGTACGGTGTTGATGGACCTAGTGGTGATGATCTTTAGGTTATTCCACTAGTATGTGACGTTTGGATTTGACGGTTACGAGAAGGTGCAGATTCGATATGTTCGTTGACTTATGTTTATGATGTTATGTTATGTTATGTTATTGCATGTTTTCGTACGCTTTTATTAATGAAGTTAAATGATATGTTTTTGGAAAATATTTGAAGTTAAGGTTTTATGAAAAGCTAGAACTCACCAGCGTAGCTGACTTTTTAGTATGCACATTCAGGTTAAGGCAGGTTATGATGATGGATGGTGATGTTGGGCGGCTTGATGAGTTACCCGGATGATATGAAGACTGGCATCCCGTTATGATCAGCTTATGTTATGTTTATGTAATAGACTATGTTGTGCTTCCGCATGTTGAACAATGTAACGATTATGTTTTAATGAAATTTTTCGTTGCGTTATTTTGATATTCAAATCTAAGAACTGTTGGTGAATTAGTAAATCCAACGAGTGAGGCCTCCCAGGTTTGGGGCCTTACACGTGGACTTCATTACCAAACTCCCTCGCACCTCAAGTGGTTATGATAGCATCTGGGTGATCATTGACCGTCTCACCAAATCTACTCACTTCTTTCCTATCCGTGAAGACTATCGGGCTGACAAGTTGGCCCGAATTTACATTGACGAAATTGTGAGTCGTCATGGTGTTTTACTAAACATAATCTCCTTTAGAGATGCTCGTTTCACCTCTCATTTCTAGCAATCCCTCCAAACTTCTCTTGGTACACGACTGGATTTGAGCACGGCTTACCATCCCCAAACTGATGGTCAGACCGAGCGAACAATCCAAACCCTTGAGGACATGCTTAGAGCTTGTGTAATTGATTTTGGTGGCTATTGGGATTCATATATATCCCTAATTGAGTTCTCCTACAACAATAGCTACCATACAAGTATCAATATGGCTCCATTTGAAGCTCTCTATGGGCGTAAGTGTCGTTCTCCTATCTGTTGGAATGAGATTGGAGAAGCACAAATCACCGGTCCCAAGTTGATTCAAGAAACATCCGATATGATCCTTCAAATCCGTGACAACATTCGAGTAGCGAGGAGTTGGCAATGGAGTTACGCCGACAAACGACGAAAACCCTAGGAATTCCAAGTCGATGACCTTGTACTTCTAAAGGTGTCTCCGTGGAAGAGTGTGATCCGTTTTGGAAAGAAAGGCAAATTAGCACCTCGCTATGTAGGTCCATTCAAGATCCCTGAAAGGATTGGGAAAGTGGCTTAAAGACTCGAGTTACCACCATCACTTAGCAATATGCATCCTACCTTTCATGTGTCCAATCTAAAGAAATGTCTTGCTGATGAGAATCTCCATATAACTCTTGATGATGTGCGCATTGACGAAACGATGCACTTCGTTGACAGACCTATAGAGATCATGGATCGTGAGATCAAGCAACTCAAGCGAAGTCGTATCCCCATTGTCAAAGTTCGTTGGGAATCTAAACGGGGACCTGAGTTTACTTCGGAGCGTGAGGACCAAATGAAGCTTAAGTACCCACATCTCTTTGCTGATTCAGTCGCCTCAACTAGTTGAATTTCGGGACGAAATTCCCTTAACATGGAGAGATTGTAACATCTATGATTTTCCGAATATTATTTCACTTTATTTTACAATAATGATAGTTCCATTTTCGATCTTGTACTCGTTCAACACAATATTTCACATTATCTCACTATCTTAAGCATGTATCAATACATATAGATATATATTACATATGCATATATATATATATATATATATATATATATATATATATATATATATATATATATATATATATTTAAATTGCTTAAAACAAAATAAAACTTATAAGGTTCTTACATATTATACATATATATATAAATATATATTACTTATGGATAAATATGTAAATATATGTATATATATAAATTCATTTATACATTCAATTATTTTATAAAAACTAATATATATACTTATCTTTTTATTAAATAAATATAACAAACTAGGGTTCCATGAAAGAAAATGGGAATTTTATACTTGAACCTTTCAAATCCTCCTAAACAACTTTAAACCCTTGGATCTTGAACCGTAGGTCACATTATGGACCAATTCAAAAGATTTCTTCCCTGTTTAACTTTTAAAAGTCAAACCGGGCCAAATCCTAAAATCCAACACCAAGAAGCGATCGGATCATCGACCGTGGGCTTTCCCTAGCTTGTATAAGCAATAGTCGACCCAATCCCGGCCCAATTGTCACGCCAATTCGTCTAATTAGGCGAGCATGATTCGAAATTCAAACGGATTTGACTCCCCAATTCAAACCGTATCAATCAACGTTTAATTCGTGAAATTGACGCGTGATGGACCCCGGAAATCACGCGCGATTGGTCTTGGATGAATTCAGACCTCAAGCATGACTCGATTCATCCGAAAATCGAATCGAAATCGCGTAATTTGTTCTTGACAGCTATCATCTTTTAATCGTAATCAAATCGCACAAACAGAATGAAATTAAACAAATTAAACTACTCCCACACGATCGCATAACCTCGTACGAATCCTCTGAACCCGCAATCGCTCTCCATTTCGCCTCTGGATTCCTGTCGATCACCAAGAACAGTCGTTGAAATCGCGTAGCCGTCTGCATTCGTGCCTCAACCTTTTCAAGTAGGTTTTACATAAATCGATTCGTATTTGAACCCTGGTCAAAAGCCCCTTATCAATTTGGGTTCATATTACACAACGGATTCGATTACGTCTTGATTTCATGACCTGTTCTTGCATATACCAATTTGGGGATTTAACCCGTTTTAAAAATATGTTATACATTTTTTTAGACTTTGAAACCAGCAAAACCATCCGGTCTAGATGGTAAGTCATTGCACCACTGGACCCGGTGGCGCGGGTTCAAAACCCGCATACCCGACATTTTTTTGGGGTTTCTGTGGTACCTGACCGATCCCCTATCCAGCCCACGCGTAAAACCCAAAGGACCAAAGCAATTAACGAGACCAGTCCCTTAGTCCAGTGGTTTGTTCATCTGTCCCACACATCACAAACCCGAGTTCGAGTCCTGGTGGACTACTTATATTTTTAAACCGATTTTTAAAGCCCCAAAAATCTTATAAAAATTATTTTTATAAACCTTATAATATTTTTAACAGAATAAAACCAAATTTGTTAATTTTCAATATAAATTCATTTTATTATGAATTTTATGGTTAAAAGGGTATATTAAAAGTTTAAAACAAAAAAATTAGACATTTAAATTAATTTCCAAATAAAAATATTTGTTTTTATAAAGTTTACAAAATGTTAACTTTATTTAAAACAATCAAATACTTATTTCTAAATGATAAATAAATTTATTTATTATAACCTACACTAAAAATTTAAATGTATATTTATTATTAAATTTTATGCATAAATATTATTTACACATCTTTATAAATAAATAAATAAAGAAAGAAAAAAAAATATTTATTTAATTTATATTTGATATAATACGCACACTATTTTTATAACTAAATAAATAAATAATAATTATTTAATTTATTTAGTTATCCAACCCAAACCCTAATTCAATTATTTTTCATTTCAATTCTTTCTTTTTGTAAAACACCCCCTTTCAAGTGCAAACCACTAACACCTACAACTCCAACTCTTTGTGCACACATCCAATTCAATCCTAGACTTAGACATGGACTATTGTACACACTTTTAATTCAATATACATTACACACTAAGTTAACGTGGTGAGTTACGAGGATCATTTTGCTACCTAGTCTCTCGTGCTAGCTTCACCCTTGATTCAAGTGAGTATTACATAGCCCATTTTTACACTTTTACACTTTTTGGGGTGAAACATGAACTCTATACATACAATGATTTATATTTACACAAACTACACAAATACAAATCCACTTTACATTCATGTTTGCAAATTTGAGCTTTATGTTTGAGTACTAGGTGTGTTAACTGTTTGTGTATAATTCATGTGCAATCATTAACTATTCAAGCCGACGGTTAACAATGATAGATCTATTGAGTCTGACAAACCCACTCAGTTAGGGTGATTGTTACCGATAACACAATTGTTTTTGCATGCTAGTTACAAAGGTTTGATTGTACTAATTGGTTACAAAATAGTAACTCTCCATATTTGCCTTATTTTATCATGATTTGTAAGGATTTGTTTACTCACATCTATATAATATCTATGTACAAACCTTGTTCTCATGAACAGTCTACATGTCCCGCCCCGAAGTATTCCGTCGTCGGTTGGGGTGTGACTTACCGGATCCTTAATAATAAACTCTCGGGTTTTTTCAAACTTAGACTTAGGAAAATATAACTTGGTTTTGATAAATGTTAAGTAAAAGTACATAACGTATCATGATTTAGTCAGTCAGCTTTCAAATCTGAAAAATAAGTATCACATACCTTAGTTGTGTATCAAGTGGGGTATATACACATACCGGATTATAGCATAGAGTCCAAAGTGTAATAACCATTAGTTGTCCCCAATGTTGAGTCAAGTTGTAGTCTTAGTAAATGATCTTCATGATGTTCGTAAGTTTTTAATCTGTGACAAATTAGAATCGTGGGTTAAGCCAAAAACGTGGGCTAAGCCAGATAATCATGGGCTAAGACAAATATTCGTGGGCTAAGCCAATATCGTGGGCAAGGCCAATTCTGAGTTAGCATGAAAATGCGAAAAACCTTAGCTTTAACACGTAAGTGTTAAATGATTGGAGAAACTTGAGTAATAACACGTCTGTTATATTCGTAGCACCCAATATATGGCCAACAATAGCGAAATTATCAGCCACTGTTACATGGACTGGTTGCACCACCTTGAACTATAATCGGATATCGTGCGCTCCAGGCGGGGTGTATTAACCCAATACTTAGAAAGGCGAAAAGCGTTTAAACCTTCGAGGTATATCAGGATACCCAAACTTAGGAGAGATGGCCAATCTCTATCTTCTGTCAGGATCCCTGGAGGTAATTCCTACAAAACAAAAATCCTTGGTGAAGGTGGGTGTTAGCCTGGCTAACACCCCTCCGACACTCAAGTCAGTAATTTGATAAAGAATAATAAAAATAATTATGGAAATAGGATGTACCTTTTTAGTCAGAACATAATTTCTAACTTACATAAAGTAGATTTTGAGATGAGTGGCATTCCAGGATCTTGGAAGGATTTATCCTTCCATAGTTGCCAACCAATACGCACCTTTGCCAACTTCCGAATCAATCAAGCATGGGCCTTCCCATTTGGTGCACGTTTTCCATCGTTGGGATTGGTTGTGTTCTGGAATGCCTTTCTCAGTACTAAGTCACCCACTTGGAATCTTCTGATCCTTATACTCTTGTTGTATGACTTAGCTATCCGCTGCTGGTAAGCTGCTATACGGACCTTGGCGAGATCCCTGAGCTAATCCACGGTGTCGAGATCCTGAGCGAGGGCTTCGTTGTTGGATTCTGGAGTTTGAAGATTGGTTCTGGCAATAGGGATAACCATCTCCGTAGGAATCATCGCTTCAGTTCCAAGCACCAAAGAAAATGGAGTTTCCCTGTAGCATTTTTGCGGTTTTTCTATCTGCCCAAAGTATAAAAGGTAGCTCTTCAGCCTATCATCCTTTCTTTGCTCCCAATCTTTTCTTAAGTTGTTGATGATGATCTTGTTACTTGACTCCGCTTGTCCGTTGGCTTGAGGATGCACAGGGGTGGAAGTTATCATTTTAATCCCCCAACTAGCACAGAAATCGGTTGTCCTTTTATCGATGAATTGAGACCCATTGTCGCATACTATCTCCGCTGGGATCCCGAATCTTGTCAGGATATTGCGCTTGATGAAGGAGATGACTTCCTTTTCTCTTACTTGGACAAATGCCTCGGCTTCGATCCATTTTGAGAAGTAGTCGATCATCGCTAGCATGAACATTTTTCCTCCTGGTGCCTTAGGGAGTTTGCCGACTATATCCATTCCCCATTTCATAAATGGCCAAGGGGAGATTACTGGATACAATGGATCTGCTAGTTGGTGAAGTATATTGTTGTGTCATTGGCAGGCATCACGCTTTTGAGAGTAGGTTACAGCGTCTTTCCTCATTATAGGCCAGTAGTATCCTGTCCTCACGATCTTTGAAAATAGCGCCCTGCCCCCAGTGTGATTTCCACAATCTCCTTCGTGTATGTCTTTGAGACCTCAAGTGCTTCAGGATCCTCCAAACATCTCAAATATGGACCTGCAATAGATTTCATGTACAAGACATCATGTAAAATTACAAAGCAAGACACCCTCATGCGAAAAGCCCTGTGGTTCTTTTCATCACTCGGGATTTCTACATCCTGCAAATATTTTATAATAGATAAAGTCCAGGATTCCGGACTAGGCTCGGGATCCTGAATATCTATTTCTTATGCATTTGACACTTCATTTGGGTCTTCGATTGCTGGACTCAGGATATGTATGATCGGTATCATGACTCCTTCTGGTATCTTGAGAGCCGAAGCGAGGTTCGCTAAGGCATCAGCTTCAGAGTTATCTTCTCTTGGTACCTGATTTATGTCAAATAAATCAAATTTCATAGATAGTTGTTTAACTATTTCCAGATACTTAGCTAGTCTTTCACCTTTCACTACATATGAGCTGTTAAAATGGTTAGCAATTAACAAAGAGTCAACATATACTTGGAGATACCTAATTTTCATATCCCAACAAGCCAGCTACCAGAGTTTCGTATTCAGCTTCGTTATTAGTCACCTGGAACTCACAACTTATATATTGGGGTATTATGTCCCCTTGTGGCGATTTCAGTATGATCCCTAGACCCGTTCCTCTAACGTTTGATGCCCCGTCAGTGAATAGGATCCACTTATCCTAGGATTCCTCTAGATGCTGAACTTCGAGGTCAGTTTCCTGTTGTATATCACTACTGAAATCAGCCACAAAGTCTGCAAGTGCCTGTGACTTTATCGTTGTTCTGGATCATATACGAGATCATATGCGCTGAGTTTAACCGACCATTTTGCCATCCTTCCAGACATCTCTGGCTCTCTTAAACCACACTTAATAGGATAGTTAGTCTTTATGTGAAAAGTGTGTGTTTCAAAATAGTGTCTAAGTTTAGTGGATGCCATTATTAAAGCCAATATTAATTTTTCTAAATGAGAATACCTGGTTTCTGCCGGGAGTAGGCTTTTACTTACATAATATATCGGATGCTGCTGGCCTTCGTGATCCTTAACTAGGGCAGCGCTCACTGAGTTTTCAGATACCGCCAGATATAGGGATAATGGTTCTCCATCTTCTGGTTTCATCAACAGAGGAGCAGTTGACAAGTACTCCTTTAATGATTAGAGTGCTTGCTCATGATTCTCTTCCCATTCGAATATCTTGTTCTTTTTCAGGATGTCATAGAATTCCCTGCATCTTTCCGAGGATCTTGAAATGAATATGTTAAGTGTTGCTACTCTGCCAGTCAATCTTTGGACATCCTTGGTGTTTGCTGGGGATTTCAAATTGACTTTTGCTTTGATCTGTTCTGGACTGGCCTCTATTCCTCTCTTGGTCACCATGTATCCCAAGAATTTTCCTGCCCCCACTCCAAAGTGGCATTTGGACGGGTTCAGCTTCATATTGTATTTATCCAGGATGTCAAATGCTTCCTTGAGATCCCTGAGATGATCCTCAGCTCTCTTTGATTTGACCACCGTATCATCTATGTAGACTTCCATGGTGTCCCCTAGCTTATCTTTAAACATCATATTCACTAGTATTTGGTATGTAGCACCTGCATTTTTCAAACCAAAATGCATAGCAATAAAATAATAGATACATGTCGGAGTCATGAAGGCAGTATCCTCCTGATCTGAGGGTTCCATCTGGATCTGTTGGAATCCTGATGAAGCATCCATGAAAGTGAGCATCTCGTGGCCTGCTGTAGTATTAACCATTGAGTCTATGTGTGGCAATGGAAATGGATCTTTCAGACATGCTTTGTTTAAGTCTGTGAAGTCTACACAAACTCTCCATTTTCCATTCTTCTTCTGGACCACTACCACATTAGCCAGCCATCTTGGGAATTTTACTTCCCTTATCATTCCTGTCATGTCCTCATGCTTCGAGGCGAAAGTTGAAGTTCTACTCTTTAGAAATTCTACAATATCTTGTTCAATATCTTTGGGGATATTGGTTCCAATAAGCGCCTTGATGTCGGGATCCTTAGCACTTAGGGATACTTCTTTCACATCCTGCTTCTTGGTCTCCAGGATGTCACGGGCTTGCTTCTTTAATTGCTATGCTTGCCTGGTCTTGCCGTAAGATTTCATCGAAGAGGTTTAACAGTCCTTCACATCTTGTTGATCGTTGTTGATCTTCACTACCCCCCAAGGGGTTGGCATCTTGACATATTGGTGATATATCGAAGGTACCGCTTTCATGTCGTGTATCCAGGGTCTCCCTAGAATAATATTATAACAAGATAACGAATCTATTATGCACACTTTTTGTATAGTGTTTACCCCCTCGATATATATCGGAAGCTTTGTCTCTCCGACAGTGTTCTTGATTTCTCCACTGAATCCTACTAGTACCGCAGTTTTGGGGATAATTTCAGAATCTGGGATCCCCATTCTTTTTATGACATCATGCTTAATGACGTTTGCTGAGCTTCCTCCGTCTATCAGTATCCTTCCTATGAAGTGATTGGCAATATATAAGGTGATAACCAGTCCATCATGATGAGAATCCCGTACGTTATCCCTGTCCTCTTCATTGAAAGAGATCACCTTTTCTTCTGATAGGCCTGTCCCCTCTTTCTGCCTTTGCTTCCTTGGCATTTCTTTTTGCTACAGAATAAGAAGTACCACAAATGTCAGATCCACCAGATATGAAACCTATTACCTTAGCATCCGAAGGAGGGGATTTTGCACTTTGCGGGATCCTGTCTTGATCCTTAGTCTTGTTCTTTTCCTTGCCTAGGAATTCTTTGAGATACCCCTTGCTCAACAGGTAGCTTATCTCTTTGTGCAGGGCAATGCAATCTTCGGTCACATGGCCAAAGTCCTCACGAAAAGCACACCATTTGGACTTGTCCTTTCCTCCGGTATTCCTCTCAAATTTGCGAGGCCACCTAGCCTTGTCTCCGAGATCCTGCATGGCATACAATAAACCAGTTGTGTCAAGTGAAAAATAGTATTCAGACAACTGAGGATATTCTTCCTTTTCTTAGTCATCTTCCACAGCATTCATCCTATGATTATCAGGTTTAGCATACGGTTTGGATCTGTATGGCTTAAAGGGTGCAGACTCAGTCTTTCAGTTAGGCTGAGTATAACTGGACGGAGCTTTTTCCCTATGATGGATTTTCTTGTCATCCGCGAGCCTGATAAATCTTAATGCCCTGTTCCTGTGTAAGGCCCCAAACCCGGGAGGCCTCACGTATTGAATTTACTCATCAACACATAGCACTTTAAACATAAGGCATTCATCAACACAGCGGAAACGATTTAAAACTTCAACATACGCAGCGGAAACATAAACATGTCTAATACAATTTGTCTTTAACAACATCAAATTAAAACATAACATAAACTTAAACGGGATGCCAGACGCTGGTCTTCGGGTAACTCTTCTCACTAAGCCAAGCATCCACATCCATCAACTGCACCTGCACTTAACTGATATGCATACTAAAAATCAGCAACGCTGAGTGAGTTCTAATGTTTACTTAAATCAGTTATGCAAAAGATTTACTAATACATACATACTTCCCTTAAGGCAAAACTTTACATACTTCACTTTTCAAAAACAGTTTAAAACATTCATAAGGTAGCCGTCAATTCCTTGTCCCTTTTGTTACTGCCCTCGTGATCAATACTGCTTAACCATCAATTCTTATCACTGCTGGTATTGTCCTCGTGATCAGTACCTCTTAACCGTCAATCCCTTGTCACTACTGGTATTGTCCTCGTGATCAATACCGCTTAGCATGATGTTGTCCTCGTGATCAACAACTGGTATTGTCCTCGTGATCAATACCACTTAGCATAGTTTGGTCCTCGTGACCCATTGATGTTGCCCTCGTGATAACACTACATGACACAATGTTGTCCTCGTGATCAACACTGGGTATTGTCCTCGTGATCAATACTGCTTAATCGGTACATGGGGGATTGCGTAGTCCCCCGAGCAACCGCCGTCATTCATCCTAATTGTACAATTGTTAACGAGCCATCAAGACTCTTACTAATGGGTAGAACCCATATCTGACATCTTGTACAAGTAACATCTGTCCCAAGGACCTTTACAAGCTGGTACACATTCCCGAAGGAAAACTGTTCACTTTACTTTTCATAAAACTTTCTGTAAATCTTGTTTCATAACTTTCACATATAATATGCCTTTGTTTATGTATATAAAATAGAGTAAACGCTTGCCATAAAACATAGATATGCTTTACTAAAACATAGCTTAACACATATATCATGTCTTTGTTTATGTACATGAAAATATAGTAAACGTTTGCTAATGATATAACTATACTTTACTGAAACATAACTTGTCACAAAAATCATGTCTTTGTTTATGCATATGAAAATATAGTAAACGCTTGCTAATGATATAACTATACTTTGCTCAAAACGTACATTTGTCTCTTTTAAACTTTTCATTAAAACATAGCTTTTCCCTTCAGTTTACAATATATAAAATATAATAAACACTTTACACTAAGTATGCACATCACCCCTAAAGAAGGCAAAAAGGGGATTAGAACACACCTGGTATCTTAGCGGGAATGGTCTACCAGATCTCACACAATCTGAACAATCATAACAATTCGATGCGTATCAGACTTAACTCGACACTAAACGGTTTCACCATTTCTGGCTAGGCGAACTTAAGGCTAGATTCGCCTCTTTCTATACTGACGAACATATTGACTTCACTAACCAACTATATATATCCATAGACTTGATACCTGCGCACTTAGCAAGTGCGCAGGTCCTTGTTCTTGTGTACATAATCAGTACGCAGACTTCGTTCTTGCGTACTTGATAAGTACGCAGGCTTTACTTCTTGCGTACTTGACAAGTACACAAAACCAGCTTCTTGCGTACTTAATAACGCAGACTTTTTCTTCTTGCGTACTTGATAATTACGCAGACTTTGCTTCTAACGTACTTGATAAGTACGCAGGCTTTTGCTTCTTGCGTACTTGATAACTATGCAGACTTTGCTTCTTGCGTACTTGATAAGTACGCAGACTTTGCTTCTTGCGTACTTGATAAGTACGCAGAACCTGCTTGCGGGCACAAAAACCCTAACTTTTTCATGTAGATCCGACCTCGTCAAGATCCGAACTTTTTTACATTCAAAACGTGTGTTTTTTAACTGAGAGTCTAAATCTATACTTTGTTTCCATTTTTTAAATGTGAAAACCTAACCTTTACCCGATTTTTCTTCAAAACCTAACTCATAACAAAAACTCATATCTAGGATAATCGGTTACCTGTAAATGCTTCTTCTCCGCAGCTAAACGTTCCAGATACGTATGCCTACGATCCTATGAGCTCGGATTCGAAAACCGGGACTTCCTCTCTCTAGGCTCTCTCCCACCTTCTCTCTCTAGAAAACAAAATGGTGTAAGAAATGAGGGTTTGGGGTTGGTCTTGAGGCTTATAAGGGCCCATACCCTGGCCCCTTTCGGCCCATACACCCCGGCCCAAGCCCGCTTATCCTTTTTTTCTTATTTAAGTTTTAATTCTAATGAATTCTTTCGCGCTCTGAAACTCAGGATGTTACAAGTCTACCCTCCTTACAATAGGTTTCGTCCTCGAAACATGCCATAAGCTATACTGATAGTAAATCACAGAATGGGTGGCATAAACCGTAGCTATGCAAGGCAGCTTAGTCATGAAGGCCATTGTGATTAACTACCGCTGAGGGTCTAATCAGGGAAATATCTAGTTCTAAGGCTTCGGCTAACTAATCATCTAAGGATTCAATATCATGATCATGTCATAGTAAAATAAGGAGTTTGCAACGTACCTTACTGAGTTATCTGGTAAGCCCTTGCTTTGGCCTTGTTGATGTAGGGTTCCTTCTCTTTACCCTTTCCCTTTCCAGATCCCCCCGCTTCCGATTCCTTGGGTTTCCTGCAATCTCGGCTCATGTGTCCATGTTCCCCACAATTGTGGCATCTTGGATTTTCCGGGCAGTCCCGTGATTGGTGTCCAAACTTGCCACACTTAAAGCATCCCGCCTGTCCAGCTCTGCACTCTCCTCCATGCCTTTTCCCACATTTTCCACACAAACCCTCCGCCTCTAACCTTGACCTCCTATCACTAGGACCCTGAAGGTCCTCCCCGGTCTGCTTAGCCGCCTGTTTCTTAGGCGCTTAAGAAATGACTTCAGAGGCAATGTCATCATAGACAACTCCGCTCAGGACAATCACCGACTCAAAGGTACTCGGTGTGTTGGTCTTTACAATGGTATGTATCTTTGGAGGCAATCCCTTAACATAATAATGAATCCTCCTCTCCTCTGTGGTTACAAGATGAGGCACCAGGCATGCCAGTTCGTTGTACTTGGAAGTGTATTGCCTGTGAGTCATGAGTCTGGCTTGCAAACTCAGGAACTCTCTCTACACCTTGTGGACTTCGTTCTTGGGGCAGAACTTCTCAATTACTAATCCTTTCAGATCATTTCACCTCATTAGCTCGACCGCTTGGTCACCCTTAGCCTGTTTCACAGTCTCCCACCAGTGTGCTGCCTCTCCCTTCAGTGACTTCGCAGCGAACATGATTGCTTGTTCCAGTCGGCATTGACTAAGACGAATGGTCGACTCCATTCCGTTAATCCAGTCTAAAGTATCTGCTGCTTCTTTCTCACCAGTAAGCATGGGTGGATCACAACCACGAAACGCTTTGTAGTCACAGCCATGAGCAGGCGGTGTAACATTCTCTACCAGATTGGGTCCTCCTACTGTTGGAAGCACCACGGGCTCTTCAGTGGCTGAGCTCGTGTTTGGGTTCTCTTTGGCTTTCCTCAAGGCTTCGTCTAGTATGGCTAGTAAGGTTTCCTTCAGCAGTCGGATGAATTCCCGGTCAAGAGCTGCTTGTACGGCTGGCTCTAACTCGAATGTCTGATCATCTCCTTCCGCATGCTCAACATTGTGCTGACTGACCACCGTATCAGTATGGGTAGTGTGAACACTCCCCTCAATCTCTTGGTTGGTTCTAGCTCCACCGCGGCGGCATGTACGTCCACCACGTCTTCCTCCTCCACCTCCTCTAGTTCCTCCACGTCTAGCCATTTCTAACTAAAAGATAGAGAACAAAGGGATTTAATTTCATCATTCTATGGAATATGTAGAACACAATAAGTAAGGTAAGATGTTAATATACACTGGCCATCTGCAATTAACCATTACATCACTTCTTGTTTTCTATTTATTCACTGTCATGATTCCACTAAAGCCTCTATTATTATCTTGACACTCTAAAACAAGGAAAGAAACTTTACTTACTATACACATCTGGTGCATTGGCTTGAGTTACCCATTACTGGGATCCGCTACTTGGTCCCATTCCCAGTTTAAGTCTGGACATCGGGGATGTCTAAATCTCTCAAACTATGGCTCTGATACCAACTTGTAAGGCCCCAAACCCGAGAGGCCTCACGTATTGGATTTATTCATCAACACATAACACTTTAAACATAAGGCATTCATCAACACAGCGAAAATGATTTAAAACTTCAACATACACAGCGGAAACATAAACATGTCTAATACAATTTTTCTTTAACAACATCAAATTAAAACATAACATAAACTTAAATGGGATGCCAGACTCTGATCTTCGGGTAACTCTTCTCACTAAGCTAAGCATCCACATCCATCAACTGCACCTGCACTTAACTGATATGCATACTAAAAATCAGCAACGCTGAGTAAGTTCTAACGTTTACTTTAAATCAATTATGCAAAAGATTTACTAATACATACATACCGCCCTTAAGGCAAAACTTTACATACTTCACTTTTCAAAAATAGTTTAAAACATTCGTAAGGTAGCCGTCAATTCCTTGTCAATGTTGGTACTGCCGTCGTGATCAATATCGCTTAACCGTCAACTCTTATCACTGCTGGTATTGTCCTCGTGATCAGTACCTCTTAACCGTCAATTCCTTGTCACTACTGGTATTGTCCTCGTGATCAATACCGCTTAGCATGATGTTGTCCTCGTGATCAACAACTGGTATTGTCCTCATGATCAATACCGCTTAGCAGAGTTTGGTCCTCGTGACCCAGGGTCCTCGTGACCCATTGATGTTGTCCTCGTGATCAACACCACACGACACGATGTTGTCCTCGTGATCAACACCTGATATTGTCCTCGTGATCAATACCGCTTAACTGGTACATGGGGGATTGCGTAGTCCCCCGAGCAACCGTCGTCACTCATCCCAATTGTACAGTTGTTAACGAGCCATCAAGACTCTTACTAATGGGTAGAACCCATATCTGACATCTTGTACAAGTAACATCTGTCCCAAGGACCTTTACAAGCTGGTACACATTCCCGAAGGAAAACTGTTCACTTTACTATTCATAAAACTTTCTGTAAATCTTGTTTCATAACTTTCACATATAATATGCCTTTGTTTATGTATATAAAATATAGTAAACGCTTGCCATAAAATATAGTTATGCTTTACTAAAACATAGCTTAACACATATATCATGTCTTTGTTTATGTATATGAAAATATAATAAACGCTTGCTAATGATATAACTATACTTCACTGAAACATAACTTGTCATAAATATCATGCCTTTGTTTATGCATATGAAAATATAGTAAACGCTTGCCAATGATATAACTATACTTTGCTCAAAACGTACATTTGCCTCTTTTAAACTTTTCATTAAAACATAGCTTTTCCCTTCAGATTACAATATATAAAATATAATAAACGATTTACACTAAGTATGCACATCACCCCTAAAGAAGGCAAAAAGGGGATTATAACTCACCTGGTATCTTAGCGGGAATGGTCTACCGGATCTCACACAATCTGAACAATCATAACAATTCGATGCGTATCAGACTTAACTCGACACTAAACGGTTTCACCATTTCTAGCTAGGGGAACTTAAGGCTAGATTCGCCTTTTTCTATCCTGACAAACATACTGACTTCACTAACCAGCTATATTTATCCATAGACTTGATGCCTGTGCACTTAGCAAGTGCGCAGGGCCTTGTTCTTGCGTACATAATAAGTACGCAGACTTTGTTCTTGCGTACTTGATAAGTACGCAGGCTTTACTTCTTGCGTACTTGATAAGTACGTAAAACCTGATTCTTGCGTACTTGATAAGTACGTAGGCTTTTGCTTCTTGCGTACTTGATAAGTACGCAGACTTTGCTTCTTACGCAGGATTTTGTTTCTTACGTACTTGATAAGTACGCAGACTTTGCTTCTTGCGTACTTGATAAGTACGCAGACTTTGCTTCTTGCGTACTTGATAAGTACGCAGACTTTGCTTCTTGCTTACTTGATAAGTACGCAGAACCTGCTTGCGGGCGCAATAACCCTAACTTTTTCATGTAGATCCGACCTCATCAAGATCCGAACTTTTTTACATTCAAAATGTGTGTTTTCTAATCGAGAGTATAAATCTATACTTTGTTTCCATTTTTTAAATGTAAAAACCTAACCTTTACCCGATTTTTCTTCAAAACCTAACTCATAACAAAAACTCAGATCTAGGAGAATCGGTTACCTTTAAATGCTTCTTCTCCACAGCTAAACATTCCAGATACGTATGCCTATGATCCTATGAGCTCGGATTCAAAAACTGGGACTCTCTCTCTAGGCTCTCTCCCACCTTCTCTCTCTAGAAAACGAAAACGGTGTAAGAAGTGAGGGTTTGGGGTTGGTCTTGAGGCTTATAAGGGCCCATAACCTGGCCCCTTTTGGCCCATACACCCCGGCCCAAGCCTGTTTTTCCCTTTTTCTTATTTAAGTTTTAATTCTCGTGAATTCTTTCGCGCTCTAAAACTCGGGATATTACATCCTGACTTCGTCAAAATTCCTACAAGGATTCATGACAAGGTCTTCATAGAATTGAGAGTCTTTCCTCAATCCCATCTTGAATGCTTGGACTGCAGTGGCAACGTCCAGGTTCGGGATGTCCAAGGATTCTCGGCCAAATTTGCTGACATAGTCTTGGAGTGATTCTCCGGGATTCTGAATTATTCTGTACAATCACTTGTTAACCTTTCAAAAGTTCTACTTCAAGAAAATTGATTGTTAAACAGGTTAATCGAATGAGCAAATGAAGTAATAGAATATGGAGGAACATTAAGTAGCCATTTCAAGGCTGATCTTGTTAAGGTAGAACCGAAGCCCTTGCACAGACAAGCTTCCTTCAGGTCCAGAGGTATGGGGTTAATCTCCATTCTTTCCCTGTATTGCGCGACATGCTCCTTAGGATCCGTAGTTCCGTCGTATAACTTCATGTTGGGAGTCTGAAAGCACTTAGGGATCTCCACATCACATATGGGATGGGAAAATCTGGAGATCCTGTGACTTGTAGTGGACATCTCGGGTATAGGTTGGACCACGCCTGGTACACTGGAGATCATCTCCCTCAGCTTCTTCAGTTCTTTAGCCATGGATTGAGTGATCCCTGTATCCTGCACAGATTCATTAGTATTGAAAAATCTATTGAAAGTGTTACCCATGTTAGGATTTCCAGATGATGATCCTGGAGTAAATCCAAGATCCTGACTCGTAGTAATTCTGACAGCCGGAGTTGGTCTAACAATAGTGATCCCGGTGTGCATTGGAAGAAAGTCTTCTTTATGAACTCCTGAGGATCCTGAATAATCAAAATCCAAGATCCTTGGTTGCAACGAGGTCGTCACTTCCACTAGTTTCTTTGATTCTTTGACCCTTTCAATCTCTCGAAGCAGCATTAGGTTAGTCTTCCTCTGTTGCTCCATTTGCTGTTTCACTTCCGAGAACATTTTGGGAATCTCGTCGTTTGAAGCAAGCACAGGTGTGCTAGCGGATATTCCGGATCCCGAAAAACCCGTAGGAGTATTTTTCTTCTAATGATTATCATTCTTTTTCTGGAATGACGGATGAGGAGGAGGAATAGGGTTGACTAACCCAGAGGTCGAAGATGGAGCAGAAACATAAACATTCTTGGATTGGGACGACATCTTTGAAATCAGTTTTGAAAGATAATGATTGAATACGAATTTTAGTAAATATTTAAGGATAAAAAGCACCACTTGCCCTACGGTGGGCGCCAAATTGTTTTGGGTAAAAATTAACAAGACTAATTTTGTAACCAAACTTAGTTTGTGAGGTAGTGTGCTTGTAAAATAAACGAAAATCAATACGAAAATGTAAAGAGTGACACGGTTGTTTACGAGAAAAGCCCTTGATCTTTAGGGATCGCTGGCATAAAACCTCTGGAGGTGACAATCGCCCCCTGCCTCGTTTCTTGGATAAATAATAAAAAGATTACAAGTGTTGAGCAGTAATGATCGAGCTAAACGTGTTACAGAACTGATTACGAGTCTAGAGAGCTAAGTGCGTAGTGAGAATGTGCCTATAATCGATCAATATTGCTGAATAAATACAGAGATAATGCTAACTAACTATCCGAAAATCCCGATATAGACTAATTCTTCAAATATGACCATTGCAAGTCATTCCGCGAGTCTTCAACACGTTCTTCTTGACTTCAGGAGCGATTCTTTATGAATGGATTTGACCACACGTGTTTAACCTGCATATTAGTCATTATAAACGAAAAATATAACGGTTAAATATTGAGGATACCTGAACCTATCAGGATACTGAAGTACGTTGAAGTTCCAAGATCCTGAGCTGTAAAATAACTCATAACACATATAAATACTCGTTTCGAACAACTAGCACTAGTTATTTATTAGGATTCGACATAAATAATTTTTAATACTTAGAGATTCATTAATTTTTACCAAAAAATATATTACAAACAGTTAGATATATTTATATATTATGCCTTCCCAAACTCTTAAGTAGCCATATAATATGTATTTACTCAAAATAACTATTTTAATCCATTTAACGGTCATATTCACATAAAATAGATACGTGAATTTTATAAAATTCATTTTTACGTAATAAAAATTAAGCCATATGTTACACGAGCTAATACGACCATTTTAACCACAATAACCAATTAACCATTTTTATGTACCATATCACACGTCAACTAGAATTATACACTTTTATTCATAAAAAAATATATTACTTTAACATACCCAATTTCGTGTAATATATTATGCTCATGTTTTTTAACGTTTAACACATAGATCTACTCAATAATAACAACTTAACATATCAAAAGTACATATTTTCTCATACATGTCTAGATCTAGAGTTTTATGTGTATTCTTTAGTTAACACAAACATACATACATATTCAAGTTTTTTATACATACATAAAGTCATGCATTTTCTTGTATTATATGGCCAAGACTTTTATATTTAACAAGATTCCTACAAAATTCTACACATACTAGTATAAATATAACCTTTTAGTAATTTTTTTTGTTAACAAAACTCCACATATACATGCATATGCATCCACGTCACACACACACATATATATACATGGTTTGGTCATAAAAACTAGTCCTCTTTTCATGTTGATTTATTTATTTTAAAAGGTTTTATAAAAACATTCCTCTTTTTGATGAACTAAAATGCATTTTAAGTCATAATCCAATATAAAGATGTAATGGAGGAGGTCTTTACCACTAAACAAGCTAGGGAAGATAACAATTAGATGATGATTTTTGGAGAGAAAAAGAAAAAATTTTTACTCCTTAACTTGAATCCTTGATGAAAACACTTGAAAATATTCTTATAGCACCAAATTGTGGATGACTTGAGCCTTGAATCTTGAACTAGAGTTGAAGAAAATGGAATATGTTTTTGTGTGTTTGTGCCGTAAGAAAAGAGAGGAGATGGGATTGAATGTTTTGAAATGGATAAATGATGAATAATAATTATGTAGTCCTTTTTGTAATCTTGAAAAGCAAATGTGGATGAAACATGGAGTGCTAGTTTGCACAAAATCAAATGGAAAAAGGGTGTGGCGTGAGGTACCCCCACTTGGGTTTCAGCCAAGAATTCAAAGGGAAAGGGTTAGGGGGTTGGTTAGTCTAAGTAATTTAGTTAGTTATTGTTAGATATTTAGGCATTTAGGGGGTTTAATCCCGATTAAAGTTTGAAATGGCATTTTAATTCGGTCTAGGTTTCTAATGACATTTGGATTAGTAAATGACTAGTTTTAGGACAAATATTTGAGTCACACGTTATAATTCGTTGTTGTGATTATTTGTAGGTATAAGTCCCTAAAGGTGACGATACGCGGTAACGTCTTTGAAAGGGTTCGTTAATTAACTTTATGTATATTATAAATTGTAGCCTAAAAAAGAATTTATCGTCCAACGTAAACTTTGTGTACTACATACATCTAGATATTTTTCTGGTTATTTAATTTAATCACCAACGTTCGTATTAGACGGGTTAAACGTACACGTGTACCGGTAATTCCTAAAATTACCAAAATATGAAATAATCAACGTGGTATTTGCTAGACTTTTAATGTCCTAATTTATGCAATTAGGTGGATCAGGAAATATAAATAATGTAAACGCGTTTATGATAACCACAGATATTGACCTGAAATATCGGGTGTCACAGTTTTTCAACATAATATGGTCATAACACTCACAAGGTTAACTAAATCATCAAATTAGAGTAAATACACATATTCATTGAAGAACAATCAAGATTCATCATGAAATTGACATAATCACACCAAGAGTTGTATACAAGTTGTTAAAGTATACTAAGTTTCATATAATCCGAGTGATAATACAAGTTTAGCCCATGGGGCTTGCAAAAACCATAACCAAACTCAAGAAAGTGGATGACAACATGATAAATCTAGTATTCAAACCAATAATATGAGAAAAGGTGGGTTATATGTAACACCTCAATTTTTAAAGAAATACAAGTATAAGGATTGAAATGGTCAATTGATAAAATCCTCGGGGGTTAAGGTAACATTATATTAAACTATAGGGGTTAAACTGACATTAAGTTAAAGTGTAGGGGGATTAAATATAATTGGATCAAAGTTCAAGGACTAAAATTGAAAATTTGGGAAAGTAGGTAGATGTCGGACCGACATCTCAAGGATAACGGTTCGCTATGTAAGGGACAAGGGATCACTCAGAAGGTGACACGTGTCGAGTGACTAATCGTTGAGAACTGACATGTGGGGGACCAATAGCGGACCGACATAGGATTCGTTGCGGTCTGCTAGCCACAATTCATCCATAGCGGACCGACATGAGGAGTATAACGGTATGTTATCTGCTCCTTAAGCAAATCACACCGCCACACTGAATAGCGGACCAACATGTGTAGGGATAGCGGTCCGCTACGGACCCGTCGGGCAGCCTATAAATAGTTGAACATGTTCGTTGAGTTTAAAGCATTTACATAGCTCAAACACACTTAGATACACACACTTATACTCGGTAAGCATGCCAAGAAGCCCCAGTTCACGTAGGGAAGTCCGGTTTCCAGCTTTTCGACCCCATTACGCAGGAGATAGTTCTTACGTAATGTTCTGACTAGTTCCTAATGACTTGGTTATTTTCACTAAGCTAGGAACTTATAACTTAGCAATGTTATAATGACTTAGGACCTGATCCAAGTCGTTGTACTACTCATATTAACACGTAAAGATTATTTAAACAAGCAAGATATTTTATACGTTTTAGCATTATTTTATATTGATTTAGTGGTTAAACGCATTATAAATAGATGTTACTATGTTCGATATTTTTACATTTTAGAATCCTTGAATATTGTATTCTAAATGTCCATAGTCGATCAGATTCATGGAAATCAATCTGAATATATGACTATTGTGAATTGGATGATTGGTTCATTATGAATGAAAGTCTATGTAGTTGGAGAATATATTCACATATAATCATTAGAGAATGATTATTGTACGTAACTCGTTTCAAAACTACCTTCATGGATCAAGGTCTTGAGATGTTTTTGAATATGGTAAGATCTATCGATCCTCGACCCGAGGCACATATTAGAGCTAACTCTGACTGGAGTTTGTCATTTGATCTTATCAAACGTTGTACCTTAATAGGCAGTATTAAGGGTATGATCATGGAGTTGTACGTGACCAAAGGAATTATGTTCTCCTTCGATTAAGAGTTGGACATTCTGGCGCCCCCGTTGATTCGAACTAGTTTAAAACGCATAGCCATGCTCAAACTAAGAATAGTTTGTGTTATACCACTTTGAATTGGGAAGGAGAACAAGAATGGTTGAACAACATATGAGAAATGACTTGTATCCATGTCTCATGTTCAACAGATGCCCTAAATAGAAAGGATATATTATTATGTTTACCATGACTGTTACAATTGGTAAAGTAAGAGTTACTTGTACACAAGATAATAGTTTGACGATTGTAATACGCCACCTTGCTAGGGGCAGTGAGATGCGGCTAGGCGTCCACCACTATCTACGTTGAAACGATTAACTGATGAATCGTCCAAGTGGGAGATTGTTGGATATAGGATGTCCGATCGTCAACTAATTCAACGTTACTATCAAGGTACGATCCAGAGAGTTACACTTTGTGCAACGAGCAAATTAATAATCTTTAATTGTTAAATATTACAGTTCACGAAAGACGAATTATTAAATGGCAAATAAATAATTATATGCGGAGGGGTTTAATGATTAAGTGTTAAACATTAAAAGATCAGGTTTTACTGATTAGTTGTAATCATAGACTTTATGGATTAATTGTGATTAATAGATAATTACAAGGGATTAATGGTAAATACCCGGGGGAGTGGTATGTAAATAGTTAGACTATAAATATACCATTATAATCAAACCCTAATCCCTAATCACTCCCAACCCAAATCGGCGCCCCCTCCCCCTGCGAGTTCCGGAGCCACTGCCGCTGTGAAGCCGCCGCCAGCCGTCGGCCTCCTCCTCTACCATCGCCACCCGATGTAGCCGCCGTCCTCGTGAGTCCGTGTGACGGGTTTGCTTGTTTACGGGTTTTTTTGTGAACATGTCATCTAGCGTGACGCTTGTTGAACCAATGTGTTATTATTCGGTCAATCGTCGAAGGTATAATATTGAACACCCTATGGTTGCACTTTTGTTATTGTCTATGCGCATGTAAACGGATCACTGACGGGATCCAGATCTAATCTGATATTCGTACTGATTGCTTTCTCTGATTAAATCTGATTTATTTATTTAAAGCGTTTAAATATTATTTAGTTTTAAAAGTTAAAACTTGTACGATGAATCCCAACAAAATCCGATTTTATTTTTGGCAAACAGGAAATTCTCCATCTCCTGTGCTAGTCGTTGTAGTTGACATCAGTCATCGCATCGTTTACCTGCATCTGCTCAGGATAATCTGGTAGAAGAATGTAGTACAGTGAGTTCAAGTCCACCGATTCCCCCTTAGTCTTCTTGCCGCTGGTTTTTTCGCCTCCTGTCATGATTGGTTTTTGTTTGGGTTTTGTGTTGGTTAATGCTGCTCTGATACCAATTAAAATTCGATGGATCATAAGGAATTCGTATATTTTGTATATTCTTCAAACATACAAGGCCAAATAAATACAAATCAAGAAAATTATATACAAGGTAAGAATTAGTAGTCTGAAAATAAGGCTACTCAATAGAAAACTAAAGGATAGATACGGAGTAGGGGTGTTCATCAGTTCGGTTAGTGGTTTGTTTGATTTATTCAATTCGGTTCATTCGGTTTTGATTTTTTTTAACCCTTATCTGTTAATCGAACCAAACCGAATTAGAAATTTTTTAACCGAACCAAATTCAACCAATTAAACCAATTTCAAAATAAAAGTATATCCGAATAAACTGAGTTCAAAAAAAGGTATATCTATTAACCGAACTGAAAACTGAATTCGCAATTCGGATACGGTTAATAACCGAACCGAAAACCGAATTCACAATTTGATTCGGTTTTTCCGGTTACGGATACGATTCGTTTTTTTTTTTTCACAACCCTAACGGAGTGAATTTTTATCTCCAATAAATGAGTCACAACATAATCGTGAGTCATTTTTATCATGAGCTCATGGCTAGTACATGGCCATGACTTATGTCGTTTGCTCCGGCTTAATGATTTCTCATTATTTAAACTCTTGTCACTCATTTTCCATGAAATGTACTCATGAGCTTGAATGCAAATATTAAACGAATCGTTGCCCAAAACTACTTAATGTGAATGAAAATGTGTGAAAATGTGAGGATATCGCTCTATGAATTATTTATAATCTACAATCCTTCCATCAGTACTTGTTGGCATAAGCCTTTGTGAATCATCACCTAAGCATGAAGAAAAAAGAATAAACGTTTGTGTTTCATCATATTTCAGTTAAGATATTAAAAATCTTTAACCTAATAAATGATTACAAAATGTGACACGTGTCATCATCATATCACTCCTCACCATTTTTCCCCACCAAAATCATTCCTATACCCATTTCACTTATAACGCAGATCCTTGACCCGACTAATCAATTTTTCGCGGATCTTATACCCATCTTATGACCCGTTTTCAATTTGAAGCCAAAACCCTAATGTCCGTTCCGGTTGTCGTTCCTATTCTCTCCCCGGAAACAGTCGTCTTTTCTTCAATATTAAGACTCCATGGTTTGTTCTTCATTTGATTTAAACAGGTATGTTCTATATTAGTTCGCTTGGTGATTCGATTTTCATTCATCCATTTTTCAGCTATTAATCTTTTCAACCCTATTGATCTCAACAGGTAATCCTCTCATTCGATCTCTGTTTCAGTTTGAAATCAACATCGATCTCTGTTTCGCTTGATTTGAAATCATCGCCGAATATTATTGAGGGGGTATTTGGGATTACTTATTTATCATACTTATTAAGTTAATAAGGTGTTTGGATAAGCTAACTTATTCACCTACTTATTTTATTTTCAAAAAGTAAGTAGATACTTACTTATTACTTATAACTTATTACTTATTGAATAAGTCAATAAGTAGTTTCAAATAAGTAATCCCAAACAAGGCCTGAGTAGGTCATATTGGAAAATAAATTTGATTAGTATCTAACCCAGCCGCCACTTTTGATTTGTTGTAACGTTCTTCAATTTTTTTATTAACTATTGAAGGGGTGCTAATATAAAATGATTCTGATTGTGATGCCTAAATGCTTTAGATGCTTTAAGGTTTTTATTTTGTTTTTGTTTTGCAAGACTGGAAATTGAACCCTAGATAGGCTATATTAGTTAAGGGGGTGTTTGGCATTAAGTTTTGAAAGTGATTTATGTTGTTTAGGTATAGCGAAATTGATGTTGGTGATATGATTATTTAGGGTTTAAATAAATAACGTTGGATTACTGGTTTAGGTGTAGATGCAAATATTTATGCTTAGTCTATGTTCTGTTTGATTGTTATCTTAATCTATTTTTTGAGTGATTATTTAGTCATTGATGTTAGCCGCTGCAAGTAGTATTGATGTCATAAGTGAGATATTGTTAGGAGTCAGAATTATGTTTGTTTAAATTGAGTTAGGGTAGGTTTTGTGAGTGCTGAGCTAGGATCTCTATGGTAGGGCTGGTCGTCTAAATCATGCTTTACGATTCATCAAAAACATGCCAATAGATCCTAATTTATTGAATGGGATGAGGCGTATGAAGAGGAAGATGATATGGAGGATTTTAGTGGTCTTCAAGCTGAAGGAATTGATCTAGATGATCGTAATTGTAAGATTCTTATTGTTGTGAGTGTAATTGAAGGCTATTTTTGTTCTTAATATTTGATTAATCAATTTATACCAAGTCTAAGATCGTGATCACATTAGATAAATGCTATTTGCGTACATTTTTACCTAAGTTCTTTTATTGTTCATAATGTCAAATGGTAGACATGATGGATGATGATAATGATGAAGACAACGATGACGAATCTGGAAAAGTGGTGGTGGATCGAAAGAGGGGGAGGGCAAAATATACCTCTTTTGCAGGGGGGGATCAAATAAGAAGTTGTTTTCGGCTAAGAACTCTAAGAAGTGACAAAATCATTAAGAAACGATATCAAACGAACTCGGATTGAGCTTATTCCAGCGGCGTTGGAACCGTATCGTCGAAATCTACCATCTTAGCTTTTAGGGTTTAGATCTTAGCGTTGAATTTTAGGATTTTAGCTTTAGGGTTTAGCCTTAGGGTTTAGCTTATGGTTTAGATTTTAGGGTTTAGGTTTTTTTTGGGGGGTGGGGGTGGGGGTTTAGGTTTTTGGGGGTGGGTGGGGGTGGGTTTAGGTTTTTTGGGTGGGGGGATGGGGTGGGGGGTTTAGGTTTTTGGGGGGTGGGGGGTGGTGGTTTTAGGCTTTTCGGGGTGGGGTTGGAGGGGGGTTTAGGTTTTTGGGGGTGCGGGTGGAGGGGGGTTTAGGTTTTTGGGTCCGGATTAGAGTTCGATGAGACGGTTCCAACGCCGCTCAAATGAGCTCAATCGGAGTTCGTTTGACCCACTTCTTAGCGTTTCTTAGCGAAAAACCACTTCTTAGCGAAAAACCACTTCTTAGCGGAACCTTCCCCCTCTTTTGCATATCTTCTGTTTGCCCAAAACTAAGTGTTCTTTGAAATTTTCCCAAAATGATGGTTAGCTAGAAATTAGAAGTCAAATTCAATGGTTTTAGAAGCCAAGTTCTTTATCAAATGTGAATCAAGTGAAGAGATATGTGTTCAATTCCTGCAATAGGTAAGTTATAGGATACTTCATAGTAATATAGACGGTCATACGTTAAATTATATTTTATCTATATAACAACTTTGCGTAATTGAAATTTATAGTTCATGTATTTTGGTGCAGTTACCAAAGTTTTGAAGACCAATCTAAATTATGAGTTACTACCATTACTAAAAGATGGGTAGAGAGTGTCGTTGTTTCAGAGGTAAAATAGTAAATCATTTATCTTTTTGTGGCTTTTAAATCAGTAAAAATGTATCAAAGCAACAACTTTCTATTAAACATAATACAAGCAAATAGTTGTGGATATATATTATAGCTATTTGCTACTTTAATGAATTATGAAATATATGGTTTTCATTATTCAACCCGTATAATACACGGGTCTATAACCTAGTTATTTATATACTAATATTGATGAAAGCCCACTTGGGGAGTGAGATCCTACATATTTACTTTTATATATTTCTTAATTTAATTTCATATATTTCTTAATCTTAGAGTCGTTGTAAATAATGCCTAAAAGTCAAACATATGAACTATGGCCAGATTTTCAATTTTATAATAAGTGTTTTTAGAATCGTACCGGGCCGATCGATTGTATCGGGAACTGGATACATAACTGATTCGGTTGTGTGTAGTTGAACCGTTTTAATTTAAACATGTTGGTCACCAGTCAGACCGGTGAACCGAACCGGGGGTCGGGCCGGTTTTCAAATTTTTATTACTTTTCTTTAAAATCTTATTTTCTTATTAATTTAGCATTCAAAGTTAAATATTTTATTAATTTAAGCCTTCAGATGACATTAAAATTGTAAATTTATATAAAAAAATGTTTTATATTTTATATATATATATATATAATTTTTATATTATTTATGACGCAATTTAGTTCCTAAATTCGACCCAGCCAGTGGACCTTTAAGACAACAGTTTGTTTGGTCCAATTATAAAATAACATTTTCTACAATAAAGGTCCTCTTTTTTACTCACCACATTAAATACTCCAAATATAATATAAATGAATATAAAATAAAAACATGAAATAAGCATGCTAAATGCCTAAAACTTCTAAGCACATCATTTTGACTTTGACTTCCTAACCCTTCAAATGAATAGCCGCACTATTGAAATCAAATCATAGCCGCACTATTGAACCAGTTGAATATACTCTTTATAAAATATATTAATAAATAATACGTTATGTAAACTCAGATTCCGGCTAAGGGAATCAAGATCTCCGGTGAATGAAGAAACTACTAAAAGTACTGAGCGTATGAATGAAGTTGCATCCTTGTGAAGATGATGGTTGTTTTCTATATATATATATATATATATATATATATATACACTAAAGGGTTACCTAATCAGAGGAGTGTGAGGGTTGTGGGGGCCACTATTGAGTCACGCATGAGCGTCCTCCTCTCTAATTATCTAATTAGTGGACGTGAATGGGCTAACCGTTTTTGAGGATGGGCCCCCATATTCGGGGCTTCTGAGATGATAGGTGATGTGTCGCTTATGTCGATCTGTAAACGTTAAAGTGTCGACTAGTTTTATTTACTACTTGTTTCATATATCTATGACATGTTACCGGTATATATAACTAAATATCTTTTGAATCATAATGAACACAATCAAAACTATATATATTCTCAACAAATTTCGATAAAATCAACTTAAAAATAATTCATGAAAAATACACGTTGACATGCTCTTGTAAGGGATGATATTGGGCCTTATGAATGAGAATAGCCCATTTTTTAATGGTCAAAAAGAGGTCCAGCTAAGATATGCCCATTTCAAAACGAAGTAAACTACAACCCACCCACCTACCCACCCATGGCTCACCCTTGGAAAAATATCAAAAGTAATCGGTTAAAACGGACCGACCAGTAACTGAACCGGTATTTTACAAACTTGGTCAAAAGCTGTGTGGAAAAAACCTGTTCGGTGAGCCCGAGATGGATAACTTATATAACCGGTTAGGTTAATATAGAGTAGTTAACTTAAGACCGGTAAAAGAAACCGGTTTTTTCTTTTAAATAAAAAAGATACAAATATATAAAATAAACTCAATAAAAATTTTTTATTAATTTAAATTTGAATTTTTAGAAATAACAATAAGATTTATTTTTTGATAAATAATCACCGTCGTCGTCTTCATTAAGTGTTCATTGTCTAAGTGAGAGTTACTCTTATAAATGAGAAGCCTAGGTAGAGGTGCACAAAAAAACCGGTTTTTTTGGCAAACCGGTTTGGGATAAACCGGTTTGGAGCAAACCGGTTCGGGTTAGGCTAAAACCGTCGGTTTGAAACCGGTTTGTAGCTTTCTGGGTGTAATCGGGTTGGGGACCGGTTTGTGTGAACCGGTTCGATATCATCAAGTAAGTCGCACAACCCTTAGACGAGATTGTATAAAAATGTGGAAAAAAGCAAAAAAAGAATTAATTTTGGGTTTTGAAAATTTGTAAATCGGTGTAAACTTAACCACCGATATTTGGTCGGCTCCACATGGTATTCTCGATTCGTAACTTGGCGTTACCACGCATTGGGTTGATCCCAATACGTGGCAAATGATGAAGCGTACAATCGCGTTTGACTTGTTTGAATATCCACACACCAGCGAAAATTTATTATATATATTGGATGGTGTTATAACCGAATTTAAATTACAAAATAAACTTTTTTCAATGTCTTTTGATAATGCATCTAATAATACAAATGCGGTTCAAAAACTAAAAATTAAATATAAACCGGTTTGCAACGGCGTTTTTTTTCATAGTCGATGTGTCGCACACATCATTAACTTGGCGGTGCAAGCCGGGCTTGCAATTGAAGAGGTTTCAAACTTAACATATATTTTTCGACTAATGCTTAAAGATATTTTTAGTAACAAAAAAGATACCATGATTATATTAGATTTTGTCGTGAAACGAATAATCTTTGCTTAGGTCCGAATTGGGACGCCGAGACAAGATGAAACTCGACTTATACTATGTTTTATAGCGTTTTACGACAAAGAGAAACTTTATAACTATTTCATGAAATGCTTGCCTCAAAACCTTGTCGTAAAATTCTAAAATTTCCTTCTACGAGTTGGGACATTTTAAAAGACGTAACCGAATTGCTTGAAGTTTTCAAAACTGCCACCACTTTTTTATCCGGTGTTTATTATCCCACAAGTCCATTAATTTTAAAACAAATATATTTAATGGCTAACAAGTTGTATGAACTTGAAAATAAAAGCCCTCTTTTTACAAAAATGATATAACCGATGAAAGAAAAATTAGTGAAATATTTTAAAGAAATGTCTCCCGTTATAACTTGTGCCGCCGCGTTAAACCCTACAATAAATGTTTACAGGGTTGAAACTTTGATTGATAGAATTACTTACGCTTTGAATTTGGATAATGAAGACATCCATTTTGCACATGTCACAAAAACATATTTTAACAAATGTTTCCAAGATTTATTTGATGTTTATTTACATAAATATGGTACAACTCCGACTCCACATGATACAATGGGTACATCATCAACTGGTAGCTCGAGAGATGTTAATTTGAATTTATATAACGAAATGTTAAATGAATTTAGTAAACGGGCTCGAGGTACCACCCCGAGTAGCGAACTCGGAAGGTATATTGGCACAAACTTTTTAGCGTTTATGTCTCCTACCGTTTTTGAGGAGTTTGATATTTTGGCTTGGTGGAAAGAAAACGAAGCTTCGTTTCCGATTCTTTCCGCCATGGCCCGTGATGTACTAACTGTCCAAGCTTCCACGGTAGCTTCGGAATCTGCGTTTTCATTTAGTGGCAGGGTCTTATCGATACGAAGGACTAGACTCACCCCCCTAGCGATGGAAATGTGCATTTGCTTGAAGGACCATTTGAATGCGATGGATAGGATACAAGACCAAACTTCTCTCGAAGACGAAATTCAAGCCGAAGAAATAATACACAACAACGAGGTTGATCTTGGAATATCTGAACCAGTCACCGATGAAGAACTAGCCGAAGATGCAAGGCTACGAAGCTCCAGTTCCGAAGACAATGCACAAGAATAATCAATCAATATTCCAAAAAATAAAAATATATATTGTCATTTTTAATGTTTTAGAATTTTATAATTTTATCTTGTCATGTTTTTTAATTTTCGAACTTTCTAAATATTAATAAACGTTGAACTTTATGTTTTATATTTATTATATTTTTATATTAAAAATATAAAATTTATTTGAATTTTTTTTTTTAATAAAAACCGGTTTAAACCGGTTTTTAGGGCAAACCGGTTTGTAACCAACCCTAACCGGTTTGACCAGTTAGACATTTTCCACCTCCGAAACCGGTTTAACCCGAACCGGTTTAGGGCCAAACCGGTTTTAACTTTTCGTTGACCAAACCGGTTCGGTTCGGTTTGAACCGGTTTGGGTTAAAAAACCGATTTGTGCACCACTAAGCCTAGGGACTTCAAACATTTAACCTCTGCTTTTTAAAAAACTTTGGCTCATTAGTTGAAGAATCTAAATAGGATTTCGACCCATTTCTCTCAATAAGTTCAAAATTTTAGCCCAACTTACTTTTGGTTAATTAACCGATAACCGAACCAAACTTTGATCTAAAACCGATAACCGAACCGATCTTTAACTGAAACCGATTGGTTGTTTAAAACCATTAACCGAAAGTCTCGGTTTTGGTTTCGGTTGGAGCTCAAAACTGAACCGAACCAAACCATGTACACCCTAGCTATCAAGACTAGTTGATCGTAAAAATTCATCGTAAGCTAGTTCGTCATCGGAAAGTGGTAACGCTTTTTCTTTTGATACTTCATAGTCGTGTATTGGTTCTTCCACTGTGATTTCACCTTCGAGATTTGTAAGATGTTGTACTAGTTCCGCTGCGCCAAGTAATCCTTCAAGCAAATGCACACTTCCAATGTCGTTGGAGTGAGCCTGGTTCTTAGGATAGATAAAACCTTGGCACTAAGAGAAAAACCCAATTCCAAAGCTACCGTAGAAGCGTGGATGCTTATTAGGTCATTGACCATGGCGGCTAGAATGGGCTATTGGTGTTCCCTCTCTTTCCACCTACCCAAAATACCAAAGTTATCAAAAATATCAGGAGGCATTTAAGGTTTTACCCCGAGATCGTTTGCTAGCTTCGTTTCTGTAGAACCAAAGACTGATTGCTACCAAATTATTCTAAGTACAATTGCTGCTGATAGGCTTATCAGCAGCAGTCAACACTTGTTGCTGCTGATAGGCTTATCAGCAGCATTCAACACTTGTTGCTGCTGATAGGCTTATCAGCAGCACTCAACACTTGTTGCTGCTGATAGGCTTATCAGCAGCCTTCAACACAAGTTGCTGCTGATGGGCTTATCAGCAGCAGTATTCTCAACTTTGCTGCTGATAGCTTTATTCACTGAAGACCAAACGTTGCAGCTGACTATCCATGCCAAGCGTCTCTGACAACTTTCTGCAAAAGCAACTGCCACACTCCAAGCAGAAGGAACCTCAGTGGTGCAACCAATAAAGGACCTTGTTGCGCGTCTCCAAGCATGCAAACAATGATGCCTAAGAAGACGCTTCAATAAAGTTATCTAGATTAGCCTTTGCGTATAATTTAGATTAATAAACAAGATCAACGGTCTGTGTTCGATCTGATCCTCAGAATCAAGGGTTTGTCTTGATTCTGAGTTACTATAAATACTGTGTAAACACTTCATAGTAAGTGTGCTTGAGTGTGCTTGAATGTGCTTTTTAGTTTGCTTTCAAAGTGCCTTGAAAGAGTTTTTGCTTGTAATCCTGTAATCACAGCAGATCAATACAACAGTGCATTTATCAGTATTCTTGCTGTTTTACTTGTTTACTTTGTTAGTTGCTATTGTTTCCGCCAATATCAACTAGAATAGAATCACCTTGTAATCTCACGATCCTACAAGTGGTATCAGAGCTTTGGCTCAAGATTAAACAAACTAACATTTGTTTAATCACTTTCTGATTCTATTCTAAACTCTATTCTTAATCAAGTCACACAAAACAGAAATGGCACAAAGTAATGGATTTGAAGACATCGGCAGTATCAACCGACCACCGAGGTTGGTGTCTGGGGAGGACTATGATATGTGGAAAAACCGTATGGAAAGCTTCTTCTGCTACCAAGAATACGGAATGTGGAAATCCATAAGGGATGGACCTTATATCCCCATGGTGGCCTCGGCTGACTCTGGAGGACCACTAGTCCCGAAGGAACCCTCCAAGTATTCTGAAGAAGACATCAAGAAAATGGAGGTGGACTTCAAGGCATTAGGAGCTATCCAAATGTGCCTTCCAAATGAAGTTTTTCACAACTTCAGGGCTTACAAAACCGCAAAGGAGTTATGGGAAGCCCTGGAGAAGATGTTTGCTGGATCTGAGGAGGTCAAAGAAAACAGACGTGACATCCTCAAGCAACAGTATGAGAACTTCGCCTGGAAGGAAGGTGAGTCACTAACAGTTTTATATAACAGGTACACGTATCTGGTAGGAGAACTGCAGTGCTCCAAGGTGACCCTGGAAAATGAAGACATTCTGAAGAAGTTCATAAGATCTCTTCCCACCTGTTGGACACTATACACTGTGTCCATCAGAAGAACGGAGAATCTAAAGACTCTCCAGATGACTGAGCTCTTTGGCATGCTTAAAACCTATGAATTAGAAATGATTCAGGCTAAAGAAAGGAGCTCCAGTTATCAATCAGCCACCACTTCCTCCACCAACACCTCAGCACTTCACTCTGATCATTCTGGTCCTAGTGCAAGCAACTACCATCCTCCCATTGTCACTCATCCTCAAACACCAACTGTTTCACAATCCAACTCATCTCCATTTCTTCTAGAAGCGCCTCCTCAACAGTCAACCTCTACTGCCTTTGTCTCTGACAGCTTAAGCAGCATGTACTTCATTAAGGAGGATTTGGAATGCTTTCATCCAGATGATCTGGAAGAAATGGATATTCAGCACTCTTATGCAATGCTCTCCCTCAGAGCAAAAAGGTTCTACTCTAGAACCGGAAGATCTGTTCCAAACAACAACTCAAACACCAGAGTTGGTTTGGATAAAAGCAAGATCCGGTGTTACAACTGTAACCAAATGGGTCACTTTGCCAGGGAGTGCAAGGAACCAAAAGCCAATCAGGGTGCCAGCCATCAAAAACAAGCCTATCAGCAGCAAGCCTATCAAGGACAGCCCAGGCAGCAGCAGCAGCAAGGAACTCCTCCAGCACAAACTGCAGCATGTTCAAATGTTGGAACTACAGACTTTGACTGGAGTTTTCAATATGAAGATGTTTCTGCCTCCAACCAAGCACTTATGGCAGACAATGCAGAGATACCACCTCAGGTATTTGAACATCTTTGCTCTCAAGCTTGCATTGACAAAGTTTTAGGTTATAGAAAGCATAACCAAAATCTGATAGATCAAAATGAAGAGTTTCATCAAATGAAGTCTGAATTCAAAAAGGTCGAAGATACTTACAAAGAAAAAATTAACTGTCTTAAGAAAGAGATTTCTTCATTAAAACACGAACAAACTAATCTAGAAACTCAGATTGATGATCTATTAGTAAAACTTAAAGCTACCAGAGCTGAACTGGCTGAACAGAAAGTTCATGTTGAAAAATATGAATTTTCATCTAAAAAACTACAAAGATTGTTAGATATTCAAGTCCATGAAAGAGTAAGAACTGGACTTGGATATCATAGTGACGAGTACCAGACAGTTCCTCCTCCTGCTGATTATGTTGCCATTCACCAACCAAGCTTCAATACTGCAAACCTTGACATGGCAAACCAAACCCTTGATCCTTTAATGGATGCATGTGTTGTGGAAAACTGCTCCACCTCTTCAGAATCTGAGTCAACCTGCTCAGACAATTGTGAAACTAGTGCAGTCCCATCTGCTCCTATCTCTGAAGCTGTTCTAAACAAAGCTGAATTTCCTGTTGTTACTCCAGCTATTCCAGCACCAATCCCATTCAAACAAATCAAGATTAGCTATCCTCCAGGTGGAAGAAAGCTAAACATTGAAAAGGGAGAGACATCAGGTTTCACCAACCCAAAGTCTCAGTCAAAGCCAATCACAAAGAGAAGGGTGTTTGATATCTTTCATGCACCTGGAGAAAAGGTTCCTTATGTTCAAAAGACACTAGAAGAAGCCACTTTTGAACATAACAAAGCTCATCCCTGGAACTTCAAAGATTTGTTTCAAAGAAAGGACTATGTGCACTTTCACAGGGACAAGATAGCACTATCTTGCTTTGTGTGTGGCAAATACAATCACACAGCCAGCACCTGCTTTCACTACCTTGATCACCAAAGAAACTCAAAGCAGCATGCCTTTGAGAAAACAAACAGAAACAAACAGGTAAGAAGCTATGATGCAAAGGTAACAAAGTTCAGGAAGTCTCTATCCCCTCAAAGAGTGAAGATGCAGAAACCTCAACAAACTTGCATCATATGTGGGGAATCAAACCACTTTGCTGCAACATGCAAGTTCAACCCTTTTAATCAAGTTGCAAATCGTCCATCTGTGTTCAGCCCATCAGCAGCAAACAAAATCGCTGCTGATAAAGTAAAGTCCAGGAAACCAAAAGCAAAGCCTTCAGCAGCAAAAGTCTCTGCTGCTGACAAAGGAAAATCAAAAACAACGACATCAGCAGCAAAAGTGTCTGATGCTGACAAAGCAAAATCCAAAACAAAGCATCACTTGTAGGATCGTGAGATTACAAGGTGATTCTATTCTAGTTGATATTGGCGGAAACAATAGCAACTAACAAAGTAAACAAGTAAAACAGCAAGAATACTGATAAATGCACTGTTGTATTGATCTGCTGTGATTACAGGATTACAAGCAAAAACTCTTTCAAGGCACTTTGAAAGCAAACTAAAAAGCACATTCAAGCACACTCAAGCACACTTACTATGAAGTGTTTACACAGTATTTATAGTAACTCAGAATCAAGACAAACCCTTGATTCTGAGGATCAGATCGAACACAGACCGTTGATCTTGTTTATTAATCTAAATTATACGCAAAGGCTAATCTAGATAACTTTATTGAAGCGTCTTCTTAGGCATCATTGTTTGCATGCTTGGAGACGCGCAACAAGGTCCTTTATTGGTTGCACCACTGAGGTTCCTTCTGCTTGGAGTGTGGCAGTTGCTTTTGCAGAAAGTTGTCAGAGACGCTTGGCATGGATAGTCAGCTGCAACGTTTGGTCTTCAGTGAATAAAGCTATCAGCAGCAAAGTTGAGAATACTGCTGCTGATAAGCCCATCAGCAGCAACTTGTGTTGAAGGCTGCTGATAAGCCTATCAGCAGCAACAAGTGTTGAGTGCTGCTGATAAGCCTATCAGCAGCAACAAGTGTTGAATGCTGCTGATAAGCCTATCAGCAGCAACAAGTGTTGACTGCTGCTGATAAGCCTATCAGCAGCAATTGTACTTAGAATAATTTGGTAGCAATCAGTCTTTGGTTCTACAAACTCCCCCTAGACTGATGCAACCAAAATTCTTCTAATCACTTTGCTGCTGAAGCTTTTGCATGTGTCTGACTATCCTTTCAACCTCATATCCTCTTGGATCCTTGCTGGGATTGTTCAGTGGAAGTTCAGACAGAGTCTTGATGTCTTTGGGTTGCATTTTGAAGATTGCTTTGCTTGAACATCTCATCTGCTGCTTCTTGGCATCAGTTAGTGTGAACTCATCCAAGTCAGCATTGTAGGACCAAGATACAAATGGAGAGTGGGACTTGAGTGGTTTGATATCCATGACCACATCTTTGCTAGGGTTGAAGTAATGTCTGATTGCTAGCATAAGATGTTTCCCTCTCTCATTTGCAGGCTCATGAGCTTCACCCAGCTCCAAAATTCTTCTTAGGTCTGAATCTGGTAGTTGCAGAACCTCATCAACAGACCTGTATGTAGATCTTCTTCTTTCAGTTCTCCCCCTGAAGATCTCAAACCTTTGACCCTGTGGATTGTAGACCCATTCAACAATGTCTCTTGAGTCTTCAGGTTTAGATGAGGATTTTGATTTCTTCAAGGGAGGCTGTTGATGAGTGGGAGCTGGGTGGGATGATTTGGACTTGTTGGGTGGAGGAGTGGAAGGTTTGGGGAGGAGAGTGGAAGGATGATGGACTGAGGAAGAGGTAGGTGAGGGAGAAGGCTTGGGTTTCTTTGTCTTTGGTTTTTCTTCTTCTTTGATAAGTACCCTTTTCTTGGAGCCTTTCTTCCCTAGTCTTTCTTCCTCATCCTTTTTAACCTTGAAGTAGAGGGCTTGCAGGTTCATGAAATTCATTGGACCTAGCCTCCTTCCACTGTCTCCTCTAGCCTTAAGGAAGTCAATCATGACCTTCCTTTCTTCATGGGTTCTTTTATTCAGTGCAATGGTCTTCTTGGACTGTAGCTTGGCTTTTTCTTCTTCTTCAGCCTTTTTCTTGCTAGCCAATTGACCCTGCTGACCCATGAAGGCTCTGTAAATCTCTTTGTTTGAAAGTTTCTCAAGGTAGTCTACAGTTTCTTAAATAAATATATAAATTTAAATCAAGTTCCTCTTTAAGCTACTACTTGACCCCGCACCCATTAACTCGTGTATATTTGATTTGGAACCATATTAAAGTAAATAATGATCGAAATGCTTTGTAAACAATTGTTAAAATCTTGTATTGTTTTTTTTAGTGAAAAGGGGATCTTCATTTAAATTCAAATCCGTAACTATATTGTCAATTAACATTTCAACCTTGAGTACATTTAAGCACGGGTTCAATGCGACGGCACAAGTAATAACGGGAGAAATTTCTTTAAATATTTTATTAATTTTTCTTTCATTGGAGTTATCATTTTTTTCATAAATTTCGCCTTGAAATTCAAAATCGTTTAAATTGGTACACGTTAAATATAATTGTTTAAGTATCACACAACTTGTGAGATAATAAATTCTCGATAAACATGTGATCATGGTTTTAAAAACTTTGCAATACCACTACTAGAAAACATATATATTTCCTACAAAAGTTTCCGACAAAATAAATTTCCCACAAGTTAGCGACTAATTTCCGAGAAAACAAAAACAAAAAAGTAACTACACGATTTCCTACAATTTTCCGACAAATTTAATAAATAATTTAACTTACTTATTTACTATAATCGTCGGAAATTACCGACAAAAAGCTATTGTCGCTAATTCGTCTGAAAATTAGTCGGGACTTTGTCGGAAAAAGCATTTCCTACGGGGTTTTTTCCGACAAACACTTTTTTATCGGAAACTTGTCGCTAACGACCAATTCCGACAAATTTCTCACAAAATTGTTGTCGCAAATTTTTCATTTTTTTAGTAGTGAGATTTCGTGGGAAATTTGTCGTAATTTGTCGTTAGCGACAAGTTTCCAACAAAAAAGTGTTTGTTGGAAAAAACTCCGTATGAAATGTTTTTTTCTGACAAAGTCCCGACGAACTAGCGACAAAAGTCCTTCGTCGGTAATTTCTGACAATATTCCGATGATTATAGTAAATAAATAAGTTAACTTATTTAATAAATTTGTCGAAAAATTGTAGAAATCGTATAGTTATTTTTTTGTTTTTGTTTTGTCGGAAATTTGTCGCTAACTTGTGGGAAATGTCTTTTGTTGCTAATATGTCGGAAACTTTTGTACGAAATATATATGTTTTCTAATAGTGTACATCCCCACCCAATTTGAGAAGATTTAATAATGTTACTGTTAATAGCAAGCTCATCATGGAAGTGTTGTAAAGCTCCTCTTTGTTGTAAATATGTAACACCCCAAAGATAACGACAATAGTAATAAACGGGTTTTGGTATGCGGCAAATGGAATGAACGAGGCTCGTTGGGCCGGGCTGGCCGAACTTGAGTGGGGCGAACATAAGAGGGATTCCCTCTCTTAAATACGCGGTCATCAAAGGGATTATCGTGATCCTTGAAGTTTGGTACTGTACTTTGTGAGGGTACGGTGCTTGAAGTTCGGTATCTGTTACCCTTTGGGACGTCGTGTTTGAAGTTTGTTACGTGTACTTCACGAAGTACAATTGGTTAAAAGTTTGGTATGTGTGCACTATGAAGCACCGTGCTTGAAGTTAGAATTGACGGTTACGAGAAGGATCAGATTCGGTTTATTGATAACTTATGTTTAATGTTATATTATTGCATGTTTTACGTACGATTTTATTAATAAAGTATGTGTGACAACCGTGACTTTTACGGTTAACACCTGTGTTCGACGAGTTCGTATAATAATAGTATTATTATTATTATTATTATGTTGAAATATACTTTCATACGAAAGGAACTCGTTAATGAACGGAAGATAATAGCAAGATTTATTTTGGTGTTATAATGTCAAAAAGTTGATCAAGTTCAGGTCTATACGTGTTAACACCCGTGTCGAACAGTTTCGTAAAATTTAATTTAAATCCAAAAGGATATATATTTACGAGACGCAAGGACTCTAGAGAAAATATTAAATTCTAACGAGTTATTTTTGGGTAAAATAACGCCACTATTTTTATCGTGTTTTTTTAAGCGAAAAACCGACACGCGATCGGAGACCACATGGGCTATAAAAACCCCATCTTAGTCCACTATCTCATTTTACAAAAATTAAGAGAAATTTTAGAGAGAGAGAGTGGAGAGGGCTGGAGAATTTTCCGGCAAAGTAGTGGTGGTCCGACGGTGGTGCGTGGCGGTCAACGGTGGTCCGGCGCGGTGGCCGGTGGCGGGCGAAGCTCGTTTTTCACCCGGAACCATTTCTCGATGCTACGAACGCAATGGTAAGCTCAGATTTGTCTAAATCCTTGCTTAAATTCGTTAAAAAGAGTTTTTAAATTCTGTCCAGAAAGTTTTATGCATGCGCCATCTTAAAGATCGGACGATCCCCGGAAATCCGACCGTTAGAAATACATGAATTTTGGATATAATCTTGTCAACACATAGACGCAAAACCCTACCAGGGGAATTTTTTATCAGAGTTCTCTAGGTATGCTTTTCATACCATCGAATGTGACTGATCGGATTTTCGGATTTGAAAAACTGGGTCTCAAAGAATCGTCGATCCCGGAGATCCGACCGTTGGATCGTTACGATTTTTGGACAATAGTTTCTTGGCATAAATATGAATGTTTTGACCGTAGGAAATTCTGATCAGATGTCACACCCCCAAATCCCACTAACGGAGTTTTACCGTTTTGGAAGGTGACACATCAGGATCTCAGTCATTAGTTACACGGAACGACTCTATATGAATTTAAAGAAACCACTAATGCTGCTCATAGTCACGAGACAACAAAAGTTCAAGTTTGAAAACGTTGCGGAAGCGTAAACATAAACCAATGCAAGTAAAAGTAAGTTGCGCAAAACAAAGCGCCCAAAACCATGCAGTTTAAGTAAATAACGTAAATTCAATGTTCGATAGTGATAAGACTCCATGCATGCCCTATGCTCGTGCTTGGATACCTTAGTGACCTGAGAAAGACATGCTAAAAAGTGTCAACACAATGGTTGGTGAGTTCATAAAGTAATGTAAGTAAATCCAATTGTTTAACGCAAGCATCCCATGCTCAATGTTTGTCAGATAAAGTAATTATTGTTTACCGATAGATAGCTAGTCTAATGCATTGCTACTTTAAGTGTTCGCAACCGAAGCTGACTGTTTGTATGTTTGAATGCCTCCAGCCATGTCTACCGAACACTGGCTAATGTTTAGGCAAATTTTACACCCGTTGACCTCCAATCATAGTTAGTGCGACTAACTCGGGTGGGGCTTTGTCAAAACCCAGTAGTACTACTCAAAATCCCCTCGCTATTCCCCAATACTAACGGTTCGAAATGTAAGGACTTGTTTGGTATGTTTGTGCACTTTCAGTACGCAAGCGGTAAAACAGTAATACAGAATCCCATAATATTTGAAATGTTTGAAAGCATGTTTTCTCCCCCAAAAAGGAAAACAAGTAAAATAGGGGTTATGAAACTCACCTGAGTGCGTATGCAAGTATGAAAGCTAAGAAGCAACTGCTGGACTTCTAACTGCCACGTGTGGATGTTAGAACGTAACGAGGATTCCGAATACGCGTCTAATTCCAAGTTTGAAGCTTGAATGAGCGATCCTTGCTTGGTTGCAGGTTCAATTTCGTGAGAGAGGGTGAGAGAGAGAGAGAGACGGCGAGATTGAGAGAGAGAGTGATTTAGGTTAGAAACTTTTATAAAAATCTTTTTATAAATCTTGTACGGGCTTTTACTAACGGGTTTGGGTAATTACGGGCTTTTAATTTAACTTTAACTAATTAATAATTAAAACCCTTTAACTAATTTATTTTATAAAAATACAATCTTTATAAAATAGCAGATAAATAAGCAGTCCGGTAAATCTACGCGATTTAACGAAAGTTCACGTAATTCACAGATAATTCACGTAGCACGTAAAAACACATAATTTATATTCATTATAAATTATTTATTGCTTGAATTATTATTTATTGCTTATCACCAACGTTCCGGGTTCGACTCGTGTGTGATCCGGTAATTCTACGATTTACCGATACGTGAGTGTTAGTGCAAAACCGACACATCTAATTAATCTTAATTAAATGTGATGCATGCATGACTGTTTGAGGTAACTGAGTTTGAATCAATAACTGTTCGTGGTATCGTGTTTGAATGAAATAACTGTTTGAGATAACGTGTTTGAGTTAACGGAGTTAACCTGAAATTGCCGGATGTCACATCAGATATTGGGAAGTATATTTTGAATACGAACAGATTGTAACAGTTTCTATGATCGAAAACAGGAAATTGATCGAGTTGCATGGCCATCGAAACGGCATTGCATGTCAATTTTGAGCATGTGAGAATGCTCGGGAGATAAAAACGATCCTAATGGTGTTTTTGGTTCGTATTGCATGTGATACGTGAGGTTCCGCGTACGCAAACCATTTATACGGAAGGTATAAACTTTACCCGTTAAGCTTTGATTTTATGTTAGAATAGTTTTATAAGTCATTGTTTGAGAATTGAACCCAAAAATTTTTAGTATTGAGATATTTGGTATTTTTAGTGGTTATTATGTTATATACCCAACCCTGTTTTACGTGAAACAAATAATGAAACTAATATATTTATTTTTATATGACAATTGTTTTGATGAATTTTTAAAAATTATTGATCTAGCACTCAAAAGTGGTTTTAATCAGTAGAATATTTTTTAAAACGAGTATCTGGAAAATCTGGTTATCTAACTCTTTATAGATTATTTATTAAAATTCACACAAGTTTAATACATGGAAATTTGGGAAAAATACTTATGAGTATTGAAAAATTCTGGAAATTGGACAGTGATAGGTATATGATGAACTAAGACTCCTGTCCAAATTTTATGAAAATTGGAGTTGTTTAAGTATACGTTTAGTATTTATAAAGTTTAAAAGAACGATTTAGGGTTTGTATACTTCTGGATAAAATCAGGACTTGAAACTTGGTATGGGATCTTATATTGACTTAAAACTAATATGGTAAAATTTTGGTAAAGTTTTGATGTGTTTAGCTATTTTTCCCGAATTTTTAAAATTATAACAATATTAAATTCATATTAAATAATCTGGATATTAAAAAAATATGAAAATTTGTCATAAATTTTTATTTATATACATGATCAATTTGTATAAATTTTAAGCAGTAAATTTATGTCTAAGTATGGTTTTGGAATTATGGTCCATTTAAATTTTATAAAAAGTTATTAATTTTGGAAAATTTTTATATAAAATTAATTTTATAAAAATTCTAAGGGATTTTGAGCAGAAGTACAACCCCATTTAAAACATAAAATTTGACTTTTAAATTGGGTGCTAATATCACACTAAAACCCTAATTTCGGACGAATCTGATTTTCAAACTGTAAACCGGACTTTACGCGCGTAATTGCGTTTTTGATCATACGAAACCGTGACATGAGATTTTATCAAATGTGAATTTTTAACTACTGATGTTATTTATTAAAATCTAAAACTTAAACTTTTAAGGTTATTAATTCATATAAAAGCCGATTTTACAATTCTTAACGGTTCGTACGCACGTGCACGGGTTTTGGGTATGCAACCGATTACATAGCCACTTTTTATTTTGTTGACTTTGTCATAACCTTTAGGAGTCCTGAATGCATCGTTTGTGTCCACTTGACTAGTAGGACCCTGTTAGGACTCGGATTTTATCGGTTTTTGTCGACTGTGTCGCATCACTCGCCCGCATTGTCCAGGTGAGTTTCGCGGCCCCCTTTTTACTTACTGTTTTTGGGGGAAAGCTGTTTCATTTTTTTTAGTCACATGTTACATGATACATTGATTACATGAGTTATTTTTTTTTATAATGCCTTAAAGTCCCCAATTTTAGGCAATCAATTAGCTGAGCGTAGCCGTTAGGAATTTTGAGTAGTACTACTTGGGTTGACACCCCCGCTCATGGTTTGGTCGCGCCAACCAAACTTTTAGGGTCACTTGGGCGCAAAGTTAGCCAATTTTTTTAGGCGGTTGTTTGCATTAGACTTCCGTATGGGGTACTTTATTTTTATTTCGTCGAGGCTTTGATTGCGGCTCATGGTAATATGTTGTCTAATACATGTGTACTCGATCAATAGATTTTTGATCACTTTGGATTTTTTTTATCAAAAACTTTTTATAGAGTCGCAAAACCTGCGAACTCACCAACTATTTATATAGTTGACCCGTTTTTGAAACATGCTTTCAGGTAAACAAAATTGAAGAAGAGATTTTTATGAGGGCTGGCTTTTGGATTAGAACTATTGTTTCTAGTTATGATTATATACTTTGGTTGTAGTCAGACATTTAGACACTTTGTACTGTTTTAGAGATTTTACTTGTATTTGTACTTTCGTTAGAAGCATGTAGTATGGTTCAATGTAATGCACAATTTTCCTTTAAGTTTCTCTTGTACTTGTGTTCAATGCGATATACCGGTTACATCCCATACTTCCGCCTTGTTGGGGTGTGACAGTATGAATGTTATGTTTTGGCAAATGTTTTAAGTTTAAGTTTTATTTAAAGCTAGAACTCAACAGCTTAGCTGACTTTTAGTATGCACATTCAGGTTAAGCACAGGTACGGATAAGGGACGGTGATGCTTGGCAAGCGTGAATAGTTACATGGTTGATTATGAAGACTGTCATCCTGTGATGTTTATGTTATTGTTTATGGTTATGTTAAAACAATGTTTGTGACTTTTGAATGTTGAAATGTTTAAGTTATGTTTGAAATGAATGTTCTGCTACGTTATTTGATATTCAGGTTTAAGAACTGTTTGTTTATGAGTAAATTCAGCATGTGAGGCCTCCCATGTTTGGGGCCTTACAAAAGAGCAATCAAACATTTTCTAAGCACATGTCAAGCTTTCTTGAATAACAAATTGTGTCATCCTCTCACGAACCATGCCAACTTCGAAATTCCAAATACCTCCATCACTTGATTTTTGTGTTTGAACACGAGTAGGATTGTTTTTCACCACCCTACAATATTTTTTCACGTGTGATTTCAAACCAATACACCCACCAGCTATTTATACTAACTTAGGGGGTCAAAATGTCCAAAAAAATCATTCAAACGGCTATATTGCCTTTACATAACGGTTATTTACAAATATAACATTAATAACCAGTTTGATACCGGTTCAACTTTAACTGGTTCCTAACCGGTTTGCTATTCAAGACCCCTGAACCGGTTTGTACCGGTTTGATTTTAGCAGATTCAAGATCAGTTGCTATTAGGGTAATTAACCGTTTACTATTTGTAAACCGGTTTTTTCCCCTCTCATCAAAAGTCCTAAACATAGTGAAAATTATTAGTCTTGGAGAGGTATTACTCTAATTATTAATAAAGTTAAAAGAAAATAATGTAATTTAAAATTAATTATTTTGCCAAATAAATCATTCTCATTAATTTGGTTTTTCACAAAATAAGGCATGTCAAATCAAATGTGGTTTTACATCCTTTTCACTGGCTGGCTATGATGTTTTATATTAAATGTTCATTTATACAATATTATTATGTCCCCATGTGTTTGAATACCTTAGGGTGAAAGGAGCGGTCTTCAGTTTTAATTGGGTTCACGGAAACATCGCTGCGGTACCGCGGCTGCGAGTAGTGTTTTTGGGTTGTGGAAGTTGTAATGAAAGTCGTAGTTTAAGTGTAGGATCTACGTATTTTTTTAGGGACATTTACATATTTCTCTTTGCTACGATCATTAATTATGTATTTCCTCGAGCAAAAAAATCAATTACATATTTCTCCTTTTTAAAACATATATGTTGTATATTTATCCATTTCATTAAGGGACATTTACATATTTCCATTACTAAAATCATTAATTACATATTTCCTAAAACTAAAAAATCAATTGCATGTTTCCTCTTCCTAAAACACACACACACACACATATATATATATAGGGTTGTATTCTTTTCAAAACCCATATTTGATGAGAAAACTCTAAAATCCTTTTTCAACCAATAAGAGATTGACACCTAGCTCTCTTCTTTTTATTTGATAAAGGGTATTTTTGACCTTTCAACCCATCTCTTTGTACCCTCATTCTCTCTCTTCTTTATAAAAAAGATTCATCCAAAGTTTTAAAAAAGTTTATAACTTTTTTATACTATGTTTTTTTAATATAAAAAATGCACCATTAAATTCGTCTAATTTTTCTCTTTAATTCCGTATAAGCTAGGCAAATATTTTTTTACAAATGTTGTCATTACATCAATGTAACAATTTTTTTTTACAAAAGCTACCATTACATCTATGAACGTCAGTATTTACATCAATGTAACAATTTTGTTTTTACAAAAGTTATCATTACATCTGTTAACGTCAGTATTTACATCAATGTAACGAAACATTTTGTATGCAACGAATCATTACCTGGGTGTAATACTTTAGACATATTGGTGTAATACTCTAGTTACATTAATGTGACGAACAAAATTATAAGTTCACATGTATCTAACGACATTTACTATACATAAATGCAAAGTACCATTCATAAAAAAAACCTAGTGAGAAACACTTAAATTGGTGTAACAAACATAGATTACATAAATGTAACACATTCTATAGTTACATTAGTGTCACGAACAAAAACACTAACCATTATCTTGGTTTAATTCTATAGTCACATTGATGTAATACAGATCGTGACATTGGTGAAAATTGTCGAAAAACAATAAAACCAAACTAAAAATAATCAACGAGAAAATAAGCATACTAGGGGAGTTACCGATACAACAGCTGAGGATCGACGACCGTTGGAGGAATGCGTACAATCTGTTGACCACCGATTTGAGAAGAATATTGTATAGATAGAGATTTGGTACCGATGGAATCGAGCTCACGATTGAGCGATTGGGCAGATTTGAGAAGAACTTTGGCCCCTACCAGGGAATCGAGCTCATGATTGAGCGATAGATAAAATTTAGCATTGGCTCAATGAAATCAAGTCCCCTAAAATTAGCATCATAATAACATCAGATTTTAAATTTAAAAACAACATAAACCAATTATTTTACCTCAATTTTATGGGGAAACAAGAACCCTAACTTCTTTTTTACTCTGAAAAAACCCCAATCAAGCCTAAAATTAAAAATCATAACTAAAATCAAATGCCCTGTTTTACGAAAAGACATTGGCTAAATGAAATCAAACCCCCTAAAATTAACATCATAATAACATTAGATTTTAAAATTGAAAACAATAAAAACCAATTATTTTGTCTCAATTTTATGGAGAATCAAGAACCCTAACTTCTTTTGACAATGAAAAAACCCCAATTAAAAATTGAACCACAGAAACCCTAAACGATGTTATTCGACAACAACAAATGTTTCGTACCATGAAAAACAACAAAAACAGATTTCTCAAACCAAAGAAACCCCAATTACAAATGTTTCGAACCAAAGAAGGTAACAAATGTTCAAATTGAAAAAACAACAAAGACCAATTTAAATACTTACCTAACCGAATATAGTTTTTCCTTCGAAACTTTGAGGTAGAATGGACAAAACACAACGACGAAGACGCTAACAGATGTTTACTTCTGGAGAGTGCTGTTCAACGATTCGGGAAGGTGGGGAGAATTTTGAGAGATTTTTTTTCAAGCTTTTGATTTATGAGGGTTCTTGATGGATTAGTGTTTTACGGGGAGGTGGGTTGCTTCTGCTATTAACATAGTACATAAGAGAAAGTACGTACATTTTATATGTGTTAAGACTAGTATACCCTTTCATTAAATGTTATTAATAAAAAATATATGAAAATCACTAGAAAAAATATGAACCATAGGATCATAAATGATAAAGCTCATCTTGGATTATGGTGGGGTTTTAAGGTTTTTTTATCAAACATGGGTTTTGATAAAAAAAAAACCACCCTATATATATATATATATAGGGGAGTGCTCATATCAAAACCCTCCTTTCATAAGAAAATCCTAAAACTCATCTCAACCAATTAGAGCTTGACACTTATCTCTTTACTTTACCTTAAGTAAAGTAGGTTTTGATTGGAACCGCACCATATATATATATACATATACTATTTCCTCATTTCATTAAATTTAATTTACTGAATTACTAATTTACCCTTATTTTTACTAAGGGGTTTATATATATTTCTCGTTCCAAACACCATCTTTAAGATATTTCTCCCAAGTTTTTTGATGAAAAATCGGCTTCATGTTGTTTGTTGTATAATCAGTTTCATTTTCTTAACTTCCTTTTTTTGCTTTGTGAATATTCTTTTAAAAATATAAAATATAACATACCGTGCACCTTCAGTATTTTATATTTTATCATTTATTTTTAATCTTTTATTTAATCAAATTCATCTCTAGCAATTTCATTTAGTATTTAATATTTTATTTTTTTAATTTATTTAATTTAAAAAAAAAATATTCATAAAAGCAAAAAAAGAAAGTTGAGGAACTGAAACTCAGTCTTCATTAAACAATTTGAGGAAATATGTAATTGATGGTCTTAGGAACGGGAAAGTAGTAAAAATCCCTTAGTAAAAATAAGGGTAAAATAGTTATTCAATAAGTTAATTTTAATGAAATGGATAAAAATGTAATATGTTTTAGGAAGGGAGAAATATGAATTGATTTTTTGACTTGGGAAAATGCGTAATTAATGATTTTAGCATGGGAAAATATGTAAATATCTCTTTTTCTAAAAGAAGAAGTCTAGGTAGTTTAGGGTTCCACCGTTGTGTTGTAGGTAGTTTATGATTATTTAGGGTAAAAATGACATGGCGTGTTTTTAAAGTGACATAAACTAAAAACTACGTTTTTTTAAAAGAAACCTAACTTTTTTTTTAAACTTTAATATCACTGGTGTATAGTCAAATTTCGACTCGAATCTAGGTTTTCCAGTAATATTTGTACTTACTTTATGATTTTAAACGTAAAAAGAGTTGAATAATAGTTAATAATACTCCATTCTCTAATTTTGTGAACGACGTGGAGCATGTGATTGTTGTTGAAGAAGACGCTGATGATGAAATCGTTAGAGGTTTTATAAGAGACAAGCACCATAGCACTAGACCATTAGGTTATGGCTAGGTAAATTGTTTTACTATGACGTGTGGACGTTTATATGAGCCACTATTTCTTATACAATATTTTGTAATATGTTACTTTACAAGGCTTTTCAAATGTATTCCTTTTGCAATATTGACAAAAGTTTAGATGTGAAATAACATTTACTCACATGTGGAACAACATTTCAGTGAAATGTAATACAGTATATAGATGTTTTTCACATGTGAACCTTGGAGGGTCATTTCGGTTTTAGATCTAGGACGATACGTTCAAGAGAACTAAAGAGTGGTGAAAGATACTACGTCTAGGGAATGTGTGTGTTTTACATGTGAAACTTTTTATATGTTACTTTACGTGGGTTCATATGTGAATTAATGCTAGTACACAGAATTTATATTAGCATGTGATGACATCTGTCCAGATCGGGCTCATTATTTAGGCTTAGGCCCTGATAAGATCTGACTTATGGGCCAACCCTAGCATATCTTCTCTTATGTAAGGAGGCTTAACTGTCTACACCAGATGTGTACAAATCGGTTTTTCAAACAGAACCGTTTTGAAACTAAACCGAAACCGGTTTGATCAACGAAAGCCAAAGCCGGTTTTGCTTCAAACTGGCTCAGCTTGAAACCGGTTTGAGATGGGGGGGTGTCCGGGTTTGGCCGGATTAAAACCGGGTTAACACTGGTTTTTGAGGAGGTTTGACCGGTTTGGTTTGGGTTAATAGTTTCAGTCTATAGGTTTACAAACCGTTGGTTTGGACTGGTTTTAGTCAAACCAGTTTAACAATCGGTTTGTGATGATTTGTGATGGGGGTGAGTTTAATCGAAAAAGCATGAACTTGGATATCTGATAGGCAAACTAAGTGAAGGATAATCCTTCAGGATAATCCTTCAGTAATGAACCTTAAGATACCAAGCCAAAACCATATGAGCAGGTTTCGAAGAAATTGAGAAGCCTTACTCACGCAGAAGCAATGGGCTTCGTCAATAATGCAGTAATGGATATCTCAAATGTAAGCTAACATTTTCATGTGTTATCTTAGGTTGTCCTCTGGAAGATAGTCAATATTTATTGGGATGTTTGGGATTACTTTTCAAACTACTTATTAACTTATTACCTTTTCCAAAAAGGTAACAAGTTAAAAGTTCGTTTGAATAAATGGGGAAAAAGTCAATTTTATAAAGGATGAAAAGTTGTTTTTCAAAAGTAGAAAATTCTTACTTTTCCAAGAAGTCATAAGTAGAAGTTAATAAGTAATCCGAAAAAGCTTGCTCATGAATAGAGTTTGACAGATGTTATCTTAAAACACCTTAAAAAATTCAAATTCATATGTGAGGAGGCTATAGTGATTTGTGTTGTAGCACAAGTATATACTCTATACTATCAAGCTCGGTATATCAAGCTCAACCTTTAGCTCGTTTATTAAATAAGTTCCAACTTATCTTTAAGTTCACCTCACATGTGTTTAAGCTCTACTCCGTTTGAACTTTTAGCAAGTCAATCTAAAATAACACACAATCAACTTGACTCATTTACAACCGGTTGAAAACAAAGGTATTTTACCTTTTTTTCTACTATTCAAATACAAAGTAAAAAAACAAGTACAACAATTTATTTATTTAAAAACTAGTTTGTATTGTGTAATAAATTTATGTAAAATAAATGTTAATAAATATATGTGTTTGTCATTGATATATTATAGGACTTACTTCAAACTATCACTAGAACTTGAAAAACCAAATTCAAGTACTTAATATATAGACATCAAATTCATAAACCTATAGACACACATAGCAAACACACAAGTTTCACAAAGTTGAAAACACAAATCATAGTTACTAAAGAAACACGAAACTTTACTCTTTGCGGTTGCATTGAACGGATCTGGCCATCAAATTCAGACAATCAACTAGTGGCATTACCTTGAAGAAGACCATCGCGTATCTGACTAGCCACATCGCGTACAGCACCAGGTCCATGTGGGATGAACACAGCAGATGACTTGGATGCAGCACCAATTTCCTTCATGGTGTCAAAATACTGAGTCACTAGAACCATGTCCATCACGTCTTTAGCCGTGGTCCCAGGCACATTGACCGAGAAGCCCAACACACTGTCTCTTAACCCATCCACGATGGCTTGTCTTTGGCGTGCAATACCCAAACCAGATAGGTATTTGGACTCAGCCTCACCCTCAGCTCTCTTGATTTGTAGGATTTTTTCAGCCTCGGCTTTCTCAGTAGCTGCCATCCTTAGCCTTGCAGCTGCAAAAAAAGGGCAGGTTAGACGGGTTCCATCAAACGGGTCATTTTGGTTCTTGTCGGATTGGTTGACCCAAAACAATTTTGTCCAAATTTTATAGATTTTTTTATAAATATACAAGGTATATTATTTCAATAAAAATATCCTTTAATAAATGTGATATAGGAGATTTTATGTGCTAAAAATACAATCTGGGTGACTTTCGACCCGTTCGACCCATTTCCTTTTTATCATAAAAGTTTACTCGAGACGGACATGTTAATCATGATGGGATGATAATCGGGGAGAAGCATGATGATGAAAACTTTACCTGCATTGATCTCATTCATTGCTCTCTTCACATGCTCATCTGGTTCTATATCAACAATCAATGTTTGAACAATCTCAAAACCGTATGCAGACATTGCCTATGAGTAAGTTCAAACAGAAACATGTTACAACTAATTCAAGTTTCTGCTGTTTATATACATATAATGACTCATGGATTTGATCATTTACCTTTTCAAGTTCATCTTCCACAGCCTTAGCAATATCATTCTTTTGCTCAAACACATCATCAAGATTAAGCTTTGGAACACTAGCTCTTATAACTAGAAGTTGAGAATAAATGTTCATGCCTTAAACAGAAAAGGAAAAATGACGCTTAATTTATAGTTTATTAAGGTTTGTACCATCAAAAACATAGGACTGGATTTGGGCCCTTGTGTTGCTGAGTTTGTAGAACGCATCACTCGCTTTATCAGACAGAGCACGATACTGTATCGAAGCTACAACATTGACGAAGACATTGTCCTGAAAAACAATAAAACTATATTAGTTCCAAGAACAAACACAAGAATTTCAGAATAAGAACATGCATTTTAAATGACTAATAATTATGTGTTTACAGATTCTTTAATGCACTAATAATCTAATATATACACATATTACATGCTACACGAACCAAAAATGCATGTTTCTCCAGATGAGTCTTTATGGTCCAGTTTGTCTTTTAATAATCCATACATACATGTATTTTCAACAGTTGAACTTGTATATGACAATGATACAGGTTCAAGAATTATTCATAGAGAATTTGAAAGAGTTGAGAAGAAGGATATTTTGTTAGAACAAAGGAACCCGAGTTTTTAAAAGTAAAAGATTAGTTGCAAAACTGTAAGCTAGCACACAACCAAACCTTCAACAAGTAAAACAGGAAGTTTGATGACTTTTGGTGTAGAACTAGCCATACACAACCTGAAATTTGGTCATTTTTTGTGCAACTCATCTTCTATTCTCATAATGGTAACAACTTGATTCTTTAAGTCACGAATCGAGCTCCTCAACCTCATATATGTTCAACAATCACAACTATTCGAGTAGTTGAATTTCAAGATTACTCACTATTTTCCTATCTTTTTAGTAATCCATGATCACATGAAAAACAGATTCTATCATCAACATAATAAAAGGGCCAACATATTATTTTTAGAATTTTAGGGAACGAAAAAAGACCTTCGTTTTGGTCTCACACTTCACATCCAACTGTTGAATCCTAAGTGTAAGATGTCCAACAAGCCGACTCCCGAATATCCACGGCACGCAGTGACAACCCGGCTCAAGAACATCATCAAACTTCCCAAAACTCTCCTTAATAGCAACAGTGGATTGATCTACTTGAACCAAACAGAACAAATTGCCCATGATATCAAACTGAAACTAAATCATAAAATAAAAACTCATTAGCAGTTTTCAGTTTCTTCCTACACAGAGACATTTCCACAAACAGTTGGACTAAATGATTCCATATAAAAAAAAAACTCATTAGCAGTTTGTTCCTTCACAGAGACATTTCCACAAACAGTTACCCTACAACAACAATACACAATTTCACCCAAAATCACATCCCAAATTGAACTAAAAAAAGGCTAAATTGACCAAAAACGAAATCAATCATGTGATTTAATTATCAAGATTGACCAAATTCAAATTCTCGAAACCCTAATTTCAAAACAACACAATTCTTACCAGAAAAGAAAATTGAAATTGCACTACGTAATCGATAGCTTCTAGTAACCTAAATTTCAAGTCGCCCAAATTAACAGAATGAAATTTACAGCATAATAGTCTCGGTTAAAAGAAGATGATGAAAAGTGAAACCCTAATAGATCCAAAATTAAAGTCACATGGAGATGGTGAACTGAGAGAGATTACCGAATGAGGGATGGTTGCAACTGAATAACGTGGTGGAGAATATATTTGCAGATATTATTTATAGGTAAAGATTGAAATTTAACCTGTCACCCACTTGCTGTGATGATGACGACGACGACGACGACGACGACGAAGATGATATTTTGGCTAATTTATTGGTGTTGACGTCGTTTGTGTATTCGACTATTCGGCAAATTTATCGTTATAAACTTTATAATATTAACACTATGGTTATTTTATAAGTAATTAAGTATATTCACCGTTAGTCATTTGATGCAATGTTAGCTTCAAGACTTTCTATAGTGGAGGTCTTGGGTTTGAATCCTGCCAACAGCAAAAAATGGGTTTGTGGCCAGGTCAGGGGTTTACCCAGTTAGGGGGTTCCTCTTGTGATGGGCTGCCCTAGATGTTCTAAGTGTTGCCCCGGGGAAACCCAATTATCCTAAAATATTTAGCGTTGCCGTTCAAAAAAAAATTTAAGTATATTCATGAATCTATCTGTGTTAGTCTTTTATTAAAAACTAACTTATATACTCATCATTTACACGGGATTGTTAAACAGAAAAATGAAAGTATAATAATATAAAAAAAAAGATTAAAATAACGTGTAAAACAAGAAAAAAAAATTCTTTGTTTTCTTAATTAAGTAATAATTAAAATTCAAATTTTATATTATCTTTTTTGGAAAATAAAAACATTAATATCATTAAATTTTAAAATTCAAACTTACTCAAAATAGAAAAAATTAAAAGATTTTAATAAGATTAAATATAATGATTACATATGGCATTCTTTGTAATCATTTATTACAATAAGGACTAGATTATGATCGAGTGTATTATACGGATCGAATAAAATATAATATAATTTGTTAACACATACATTTATCAAAATATATCTTTAAAAAATTTACATTGACGTGATAGTTATAAGTTCTATTAAGTGAATTTTAAAAAAAATTAATTGGTTGATATTTTTTTTTAAATGTTAACTAATATTGAATTTATTTCATTAATGATATAATAACTATCCTTAATTAAATAATAATTATTCATAATTGAATTTATATTAGATATTTAAAAATATATTCTTTTAATATTATTATTTAATAGAAAAATAAAAAATAGAAAACAAAAAACATGATACGTGTTCAAAAAGTGATACGTGTTTTTTAATTTAAAGATTTAAATTGAGATATAAGTAATTAAGTGTACTCATGAATCTATTTATGTTAGTCTTTTAATTAAAAGTGTGTAAATTTTATTTATTTTAAGAAAAATATAAAACAGATGTAAACTTTACATGAAAATTAGATTTTTTTTAACGGTGTGGGCTCAACTAGCATGTCCCATAAGGGGAGGCCCATACATTAGTCTACCAAACAACCCATAAGAAATTTGAAATCTATAAAAGGTGTTCCTAGTTTTTATTAAGTGCACAATACAAGATTCGACTTCTCATGACCTCCACAAATGAATGATTGAAAACGAAGGGAAGGATACGCGGAATAATTAGGTACTCACAAAAATTTCACATAAAAAAAAAGTAAACTATAAACTAATATAGTAATATTTGATTCTTTTCATGATTTTCTTTTAACTTTATGATATATATAGAATCGTAAAAATTATGAAAAGATTTAAATTTATTTACTAAATTTCCAAAAAAATATAAAAAATTCATATACTAGATCATATATTTAAATTGAGATAAAAAATTTGAATTTCTAAACCAATATATAAAATTGGAGAAATCATGAAAGTGACATTTAACCGAGTATATTATACCGTTATAATCATAACAACTTCACATCTAGTCATGTGATATGTGAACTTATGTTATTTATATATCTTGATTGTGTATTAGACTTTAATCCCATAAAATTTATGTTTATGTCCTAGGTCAACTATATTCTCTATATCATACGTGAATCTACCATGTATTTAGCTTACTCTCACGTATTTTACTTGTTTTCGTGGTAAGTAAAATACATTTCTTCTACATTGTTCATATTTGTTATGATTTGATTAACTTTTTGTTCCTAAAATTTCCATAACTTATTTTTTAAATTTAAATAATAAATGACTATTCAACTTAAATTAATGTAATAAATTGTATTTTTATAGACAAGAAATACTAACTCAATAAGTTGACTTTATACACCTGACCCGAAATTGTGTATGAAGTTGTCTATCGTAAAATAATTTCAAAAGGTGATACAAAAAGAAGATAACATCTTTTAAAGATGGTTTTTTTTATTCTAGATAATAAATTTTCAGAAGAAATGAAAACTACCGAGCATTACATAATATCTTCTTCCATCATAAGTTGGCTTTGCTGTAATTATATATTGGGTTAACTATGTTTCTAATCAGACACTAACAAAACTCGACATTAAATATATGGTTTACTATCAAGCGTCCTCGTCTTTTGTTGAGTTAGAAATGTCAGCAAGTTGATCTCTCTCTTTAATAACTAGCGATCATTTTTAACAAAACAATGCCACCTTGGTAGTATAACAGGGCTTGAATGTATTGTGTGTTTTGTCGAAAGAAAGAGATGTTAAGCACTTGACTATGTGTTTGTACCATCTTTGTTTCAAATATATATATATATATATATATATATATATATATATATATATATATATATATATATAAGCTCCTACTTAAATGATTATAAAGTCTCTCTCTATCGGGAATACATGTATTACAAGAAAATACAACATGCTATCAATACTGAATTATCTTGTTAACATCAGTGTAGAAATAAAGTGTAGAACCAAAGACTGATTGCTACTAAATTATTCTAAGTACAAATGCTGTTAATAGGCTTATCAGCAGCATTCAACACATGTTGCTGCTGATAGGCTTATCAGTAGCATTCAACACTTGTTGCTGCTGATAGGTTTATCAGCAGCGCTCAACACAAGTTGCTGCTGATAGGCTTATCAGCAACATCATTCTCATTCTTGCTGCTGATAGCTGTGTTCCTTGAAGACAAATCGTTGCAGCTAACTATCCATGCCAAGCGTCACTGACAACTTTCTGTAAAAGCGACTGACACACTCAAAGCAGAAGGAACCTCAATGGTGCAACCAATGACGGACGACAATGCTCTTCTCCGAGCATGCAAACAATGATGAATAAAGAAAACGCTTCAATAAAGTTAACTAGTTTAGCTTTAACGTGTATTATTAGCTTTTGTATAAAAGATCAACGGTCTGTGTTAGATCTGATCCTTAGAATCAAGGGTCTGTCTTGATTCTAAGTTAGTATAAATACCGTGTAAACACTTCATTGTAAGTGTGCTTCTTCACTGAGTTTTCATTTGTAATCGTTTATTCACAAAGCTTAATACAACAGTGTTCTTATTAGTATTCATTCTGTTTACTCGATTATACTTGTGTAGTTGTTATTGTTTCCGCCAATCTCAACTAAGAACAGAACCATCTTGTAATTTCACGATCCTACAAGTGGTATCAGAGCTTTGACTCAGATTAAACAAACTCACACTTGTTTAATCACTTCTGGTTCTATTCTAAACTTTCTCTTTGATCAAGTCACCCAAAATCACAAAACAAAAATGGCACAAAGCAATGGTTTTGAAGACATCGGCAGCATCAACCGACCACCAAGGTTGGTATCTGGGGAAGACTACGACATGTGGAAAAATCGCATGGAAAGCTTCTTCTGTTATCAGGAGTACGGAATGTGGAAATCCATCAGGGATGGACCATACACTCCCATGGTAGCCTCTGCTGACTCTGGAGGACCATCAGTCCCGAAGGAGCCCTCCAAGTACTCAAAAGAGGACATAAAGAAGATGGAGGTGGACTTCAAGGCACTAGGAGCTATCCAAATGTGCCTTCCAAATAAAGTTTTTCATAACTTCAGAAGTTACAAAACTGCTAAGGAGTTATGGGAGGCTCTTGAGAAGATGTTTGCTGGTGCAGAAGAAGTCAAAGAAAACAGAAGGGACATCCTGAAGCAGCAGTACGAAAACTTCGTCTGAAAGGAAGGTGAGTCCCTAACTGTTTTATATAACAGATTTACTTATCTTGTAGGTGAGCTGCAGTGCTCAAAGGTGAAACTGGAGAATGAGGATATTCTTAAAAAGTTCATCAGGTCTTTACCTAACTGCTGGACACTCTACACGGTGTCCATTAGAAGAACTGAGAATCTGAAGACTCTCATGATTCAGGCAAAATAACGAAGCTCAAGCTACCAAACAGCTTCAACATCCACCACCACCTCTTCTGCTTTTCACTCTGAGCACTCAGGTCCTAGTACTAGCAACTACTATCCTCCCATAGTCACACATCCTCAAACTCCTACCTCTAAAACAAACACATCACCATTTCTTCTTGAAGCTCCTTCTCAAGCCTCAAACTCCGCTGCTTTTGTTTCTGACAACTCAAGCAACATGTACTTTATCAAGGAGGATCTTGAGTGCTTCCATCCAGATGATCTAGAAGAAATGGATATACAGCACTCTTATGCCATGCTCTCTATAAGAGCAAAAAGGTTCTACTCTAGAACCGGAAGACCCATTCCAAGCAACAGCTCCAACACCAGAGTTGGCTTAGATAAAAGTAAACTGAGATGTTACAACTGTAACCAACTGGGTCATTTTGCTAGAGAATGCAAGGCACCTAGGGCAAACCCTGCTGAGGATCGAACAAGACAAAGCCAACCTAGACAACAACAGCAACAAGCTACTCCTCCAGCTCAAACTGCAGCTTGTGCAGCTATTGGAACTTCTGACTTTGACTGGAGCTTTCAGTATGAAGATCTGCCTACCAACAACCAAGCCCTTATGGCAGATACAACTGAAATACCGTCTCAGGTATATGAGCATCTATGTTCCCAAGCCTGTATTGATAAGGTTTTAGGCTACAGAAAGCATAATCAAAACCTCATAGATCAAAATGAAGAGTTTCATCAAATGAAATCTGAATTCAAAAAGGTCGAAGACAGTTACAAAGAAAAAATTAACTGCCTAAAGAAAGAGATTTTATCATTAAGACATGAACAAACCAATCTTGAAACTCAGATTGATGATCTACTGGTCAGATTAAAAGCTACCAGAGCAGAATTGGCAGAACAAAAAGTTCATGTCGACAAATATGAATTTGCATCCAAAAAGCTGCAAAGACTTTTGGATGCTCAAATTCATGAAAAGGTAAAAAATGGTCTGGGGTATCATGCTGAACAATATCAAGCCGTTGCACCTCCTGCTGACTACGTTGCCATCCATGAACCAAGCTTCAATCTTGCAAATCTTGATATGGCCAACAGAAATCTTGATCCTTCTAAGGATGAACCTTTGGTACAAGAATGCACTACCTCATCAGAGTCTGATTCAACTTGCTCAGACTCCACTGAAACAAGTGAAGCTTCATATTTGGTACAAGAATCCACTACTTCATCTCCTCCTGCCCCTAAAGTCATTCTGACTAAAGATGAAGTCCCCATTATCCATTCAGCACCAGTACCAGCCATTTCAGTACTAGTTCCTACACCATTCAAACAAATCAAAATTAGCTATCCTCTAGAAGGTAGAAAGCTAAATACTAAAAAGGGCCAGTCCTCAACTTCAGTCCAACCAAGGAAGGTGTTTGACATATGTCATGCGCTTGGAGAGAGGGTTCCATATGTTCAAAAGACATTGGAAGAAGCTACTTTTGAGCACAACAAAGCTCACCCTTGGAATTTCAAAGACCTTTTCAAAAGAAAGGATTATGTTTATCTTTCAAGGGACAAACTGGCAAAATCATGTTTTGTCTGTGGAAAATATAACCACACTGCCAGCACCTGCTTCTACTACCTTCAACAGCAAAAAAACCTCAAGCAACATGATTTTGAGAAGACAAAGAAGAACAAACAGGTAAGAAGGTTTGAAGCTAAGACAACTCAATTCAGAAAATCTATTTCTCCACCAAGGGAGCAGTTGTCAAAACCTCAACAATCTTGCATCATCTGTGGAGAATCAGACCACTTTGCTGCAAATTGTAAGTTTAATCCTTTCAATCAGATTCTTCTTCCAACCCCAGTTATACAAAAGCCTATCAGTAAGGTGAAGAAGGATAGGCATACGTCTGTTCTTAAGTCATCAGCAGCCAAAATAACTGCTGCTGATCGAGTAAAGCCCAAGCAACCAAAAGGAAAGCCTTCAGCAGCAAAGTCTGCAGCTGCTCAAGTAAAACCATCAGCAGCAACAAAATCTGCTGCTGATAAGAGAAAGTCCTCAACTACAATGTCTGCTGCTGAAAAGGCAAAGAGAGCTGGAAAACCACCAACTCAACAATGGAAGGCAAAGAAACCACCAAGCATCATCATCGGTTCAGTTGAGTGCGTCTATCCATTGTTGTAAATATGTCTGTCCTTTGTTGTAAATAAAAGTTATAAGTCAGCAGCATCCTTTTGGCTGCTGACAGGTCTGATCTTCTGCAGCAAAGAATTTGCCCCTGACTGTTTTAACTTATCAGAAGGAACAAGTTTCCTGCGGATAGCTTTAAGGCTGTCAGCAGCAACATCCTTGCTGCAGATCATTGCATCTATCAGCAGCAATTAAGTTTGCTACTGACAGACTTAACCTTCCGCAGCAACCAAAGTTGCAGCGGACAGGCTTATTCATCCACAGCAACCAAGTTTGCTGCTGATGGGTAAACTTAAGTCCAAATTAACTTTTACCCGCTGTAAAAGAAATTAACGTCAGTCTTTACCATGACTGCCTCGGTATATTACATCTGTAACAATGAAAAGTAAATAAGGTTGTACTGTACAAGTCATCTTGCTTTTTCTCTCCTCTGCCGTTATAAGAACAAATCAATTTTCCTTTCCACCTCTTCACCTTCAACTTCACCCTAAACCCACATCACTTTCTTTCAAGTCCCCACCACATTCAAAACCCTTCATCTTTCAAACATTCAAAGCCTCCCATATTCTAACCTCCCCTCCAAATCAAACAACAATGGCAGACATCAATAACCCTGATGATAAGTTCTCCCCATACCACAACCTTACAGCATATCTTACCAAAGGGAAGAAATCCGAAGGATTTAATGAAATGATCGACTTCTAATGTCGATCAAAAATCTACTTTGCCCTGACAACCAACCCTACCATATATATCCCTCATATGGAGGATTTTTGGAGCACCGTCGTCTACTCAACCGAACAGGGGATTCCCCAAATCAAAGCCAAAGTAGACGACAAGGATATCACAATCTTGGAAGCCACACTCAGAAAACATCTTAAGCTTCAAGATGATGGAGAAGCCATCTCATACTCGAAGGACGAATACATAAGGACCTTTGTATCCATTGGATACACTGGAAATCAGACCGAGTACACGATCGAGAAGGCGCTGATGGGCCCTCCATGGAAGTATCTCTGCCACACTCTTCTCCAATGCATATCCCAGAAGAGGAGTGGATGGCATCAAGTGAGCTCCGCTCTTGCCTCCGCTTTCCATGGTATGGTCACTAACCAAGGCTTCAACTTTGCACACCTCATCATTGAGGGTTTGAGATATAACCTTCAAGAGGGTGCAAAGCAACAATTTTTTATGTACCCAAGATTCCTGCATGAAGTTTTCAATCAAGAACTAAAAGAACTTTCAAAACCTGCAAGAATCTACATCATGTTGGGACATAAAAATAATATTTTTCAAAGCATGAGAACTGTTTCCAAAAAGTTCTCAGGGGTCAACGTTCCATTGTTATCTACAATGCTGAACGTACAAAGTACCACGGGTGACAGTTCAGCAATCCCAGCTGATACTGATCCCACACCCTCCACCTCAAATCCTAAACAACAACCTGCTTCTACCATTCGAACCCCTGAGCATACTACTAAGGATGCACAGGCACAAAAATTACTTACACCTCTTTTGGATGTTATTGTTCAACCGGAACACAGGGCCCCGGTTGCAACAACATATACTAGAAAAAGGGGCAAGAGAACTCCTTCTCTTGCCTCCAAGGCCCAAACCCAACCTAACAGCCCTCACTCAGAATCACAACATTCTGGTGAGAATATCATAAGGGAAAGCCACATTATTAGGGAGACTCCTTCGGATGTCTCTCTATTAGGATCAGGATCACTTCTCGGATCCGTAGAACAGCCCACTGAGCCCTTCCTTTATCTTCTGAACTTAAGTGTTGAGGAACCTGATCAAGATGATGTACCTTCTCCAACTACCACTATCTCGGAGGTACTGATTGATCTTGCTTCCAACACACCCAACCCAAGTTCTTCTACCCTGAAGGTACACTCTAGGAGTTATGAAAGAGTGGATGTGGAAGAGGCTGTCACTACTGCTGGTCCATCAAATGACCAGGAGGACAGTGTCAACATTGATAAGACCTCAACCACGGCAACTCACAGTGAGGATGCTTCCTTGGAAACTCCCCTCACTGAGAGGAATCCCAGGCGCCAAGAAACCATGGGTGATGGGGATGAAGAGGCTAGGCCTACGGCCCCATCTGGATCCAAGGATTCCACAACTGTGGATGAGGACAGACTGCAACTACATAACTTGGAATTTACGGCCAGGGTGGCTATGCTAGAGGCTGTAGTGTCCAAACTAAGACACCAAGTCTCTATGCATGAAGCCCATCAATGCCCAACTTTAACTACTCCCTCTCTTGTATCAGTGGGCACCCAAACTGATGCTTACTTGTCTACTGATGCAACCAAAAAGGGGGAGATGGTCCCAATGTAGGAAGACACAGACAGTCTTGACGACTAGATTCAAGAGCAGGTTGTAATTCAAAGCTCACTATTCAAGCCGACTTTTGTACAGGTTCATGACTTGCCAGTCTCAGATAACGAAGAAGAAGAGACATCTGAAGACTGGAAGTTAGTCGTCAGGGCTGTTGAAGAGATGCTGAATGATGCTGAAGACACAGAACAAACAAATACATCATTCAGCATCATCCCTGAAGCAGCAGCCATCATAAGTCAATCCACTTCCCCCCAATTTTCACTAACTTCAACAAAGCTAGAGTTTGACACAATACTGGCTTGGGGTATGATGGAAAGTCTGAGAGGTTCTGGATTGGATGGGAGTTTGGCGGAGTAGAAGAGCTAAACTGGGACTTTCTCAACAGCATCTAAGTCCTTCACCTATACCATCTAGATTGCATCAACAACTCAACGGACCTCTCAGCAGAACTTGCCATTGGCAGGTTCTATGACTTGATGGAGGATAATCTACCCAAGTTCGAAAGACAAATACAAGCAGCAAAAAGGGTAGCCTATCCTGAATCTTCTACAGCAGCTGAAATAAGACTGACTCCTAGAAGAATTGAAATTATAAGGAGCAGTCTTCTCACTAAAGAAGAAGTTTGCTGCTTAAGAAGATTTCTGTACTCCTTCATTGTCAAAGACTTAGATGTGCTGGGATGGATAAGCACTAAGTCTCTTGACCACACCTTCTTACTGAGCAACGGCTCCTCTCTCACCATCAACACCAGGAACATCCTGTCACTTCCTACAGAATTTCACTACAAGATCTTTCAACTCAGGGCAAATATCTGCAATGTCAACTCCCTTGAAAGCCAGGCAATGATAGCTACTGTCAGAGCCCATCTTGAACAAGAAGGAAGAATTACTGTGGAAGTATATGTGTCAAACTCTGACACTGATACTGACTCAGCTTCCCCTCGAGTAGACATCTTTGCTGCAGCATATGAGTCAAGATCAACTATCAAAGAAATGCTGAAAAAATTCACAAGTCCTGAGTGTAAATCGGATGAAGCCAATGACCTTCCCTTGTTCACCTCTCAATTTTCCAATGAAGCCGAGGCTGAGATCCCAATAGTAGCACCATCATCTGCTGTTGTGGTCAGTGAAGCCGAAGAAGAGGCATCCAATATAAACAAGGGAAAGGGAATTATGACAGATGAAGATGAAGAGAGGTTGCTAAAAGAGAAAAGAGAGAGGGAAGAGAAGAGAAGAAGAAGAGAAGAAGAGGAGATGGCTGACATTAAAAAGGCTCAAGAAAGAAAAACAGTCATTCTCCTCAGAGAACAAACCATCCAGCTGTATGCTAGACAGTTGGATGAACTGAAAAGAAAGATTCCTGCAGTTGACCAGATTGAAGAAGATGCAGCTCTTGCTCTTCAACTGTAGGAACAATTTAATAGAGAAGAGGAAGAATTGGAGAAGAAGAAGAAAGAAGAAGCTAAGTTCAGAATAACCGATTCTGAACTAGCCAAAGAAATGAGGGAGGAGTGGGTAAAGGCTCTAGTTTCTCAAGGTGAGGATGCAGACTACCTTGAGAAACTATCAAATAAGGTCAATTGGCAAAGAAGAAACAGGTTGAAGAAGAAGAAAAAGCCAAACAAAAGTCCAAAAAGACCATTGCCTTTAATAAACGGACCCATGAAGAAAGGAAGGTCATGATTGACTTCCTTAAGGCTAGAGGAGAGAGTGGAAAGAAGCTAGGTCCCATGAACTTCATGAACCTGTAAGCCCTCTACTTCAAAGTCAAGAAGGATGAGGAAGAAAGATTGGGGAAGAAGGGCTCGAAGAAAAGGGTACCTATTCAGGAAGAAGAAGAAACAAAAGCAAAGAAACCCAAGCCTTCTCCCTCACCTACCTCTTCCTCAGTCCAACAACCTTCCACTCTCCTCCCCAAACCTTCCACTCCTCCACCCAAAAAGTCCAAACCTTCCCACCTAGCTCCCACTCATCAACAGCCTCCCTTGAAGAAATCCAAACCCACACCTAAACCAGAAGACTCAAGAGACATAGTTGATTGGGTCTATAATCCACTGGATCAAAGGTTTGAGATCTTCAGGGGGAGAACTAAAAGAAGAAGATCTATCTACAGATCTGTTGATGAAGTTCTGCAATTGCCAGATTCAGATCTTGGCAGAATTTTGGAGCTGGGTGAAGCTCATGAGCCTGCAAATGAGGGTGGGAAACGTCGCCATCAAACACTACTTCAACCCTAGCAAATATGTGATCATTGACATCAAACCACTCAAGTCCCACTCTCCATTTGTAAGTTGGTCCTATAATGCTGATTTGGATGAGTTCACTTTAACTGATGTAAGGAAGCAAAAGATGAGATGTTCAAGCAAAAAAATCTACAAAATGCCACATAAAGACATCAAGACTCTGTCTGCACTTCCACTGAACAATCCCAGCAAGGATCCAAGAGGCTATAAGGTTGAAAGGATAGTCAGCCACATGCAAAAGCTTCAGCAGCAAAGTGATTAGAAGAATTTTGGTTGCATCAGTCTAGGGGGAGTTTGTAGAACCAAAGACTGATTGCTACTAAATTATTCTAAGTACAAATGCTGCTGATAGGCTTATCAACAGCATTCAACACATGTTGCTGCTGATAGGCTTATCAGTAGCATTCAACACTTATTGCTGCTGATAGACTTATTAGCAGCGCTCAACACAAGTTGCTGCTGATAGGCTTATCAACAGCATCATTCTCATTCTTGCTGCTGATAGCTGTGTTCCTTGAAGACAAATCGTTGCAGCTGACTATCCATGCCAAGCGTCACTGACAACTTTCTGCAAAAGCGACTGACACACTCAAAGCAGAAGGAACCTCAATGGTGCAACCAATGACGGACGACAATGCTCTTCTCCGAGCATGCAAACAATGATGAATAAAGAAAACGCTTCAATAAAGTTAGCTAGTTTAGCTTTAACGTGTGCTTTTGTATAAAAAATCAATGGTCTGTGTTAGATCTGATCCTTAGAATCAAGGGTCTGTCTTGATTCTAAGTTAGTATAAATACTGTGTAAACACTTCATTGTAAGTGTGCTTCTTCACTGAGTTTTCATTTGTAATCGTTTATTCACAAAGCTTAATACAACAGTGTTCTTATTAGTATTCATTCTGTTTACTCGATTATACTTGTGTAGTTGTTATTGTTTCCGCCAATCTCAAAACAAAACCATCTTGTAATTTCACAATCCTACATAAAGACGGATGGCTACAAAATTCTCTAAGTACAAACTGCTGTGGATAAACTTATCTGCAGCGGATACTTGTTCTTCTGCTGAAGAACAAATCTGCTGCGGATAGCCCTATCTCCTGAAGACCAAAGTTGCTGCTGATAGGCATATCATCAGCAGCTGTGGACAGTTATGTCTTGCTACTGATCTCTAACTTTGCTGCTGATAGCCATTCCCACTGAAGATCAAACGTTGCAGCTGACTGGCTTCGATAAAGCAACCATTACCACTGAAAAATTTCTGCTGCAACACTGACACACTCCACGCAGAAAGAATGTCACTGGTGCAGGCAATAAAGAACCACAACGCTCTTCTCCAAGCATGCAAGCAATGATGTCTAAGAAGATGTTTGAGTAAAGTTAACTAGTATAGTTGTTATTGTCGTTACATGTAGAATAGCTTCAATACAAGATCAACGACTCGTGTTAGATCTGATCCTTAGAATCAAGGGTCTGTCTTGATTCTAAGTTACTATATAAGTAGCACTTCTAGTCATTATAAGTGTGCTTTTTGCTTAAGATTTTTCTCTATAATCTTGTAAACCTTGAAGCTTAATACAAATTGTTTTTATCAGTATTCTTATTGTTTACTTGTTTACATTGCTTAGTTGTGATTGTTTCCGCCAATCTCAACTAGAATACAACCATCTTGTATTCACCGATCCTACAAGTGGTATCAGAGCTTTGGCTCACAGATTAAACAAACTCACACTTGTTTAATCATTCTCTGGTTCTATTCAAAACTATCTCTTTGCTAAAGTCACCCAGTATCACCAATCAAAAATGGCACAAAACAGTGGAGTTGAAGACACTGGAAGCATCAGCAGACCACCAAGCCTGGTGTCTAGAGAAGACTATGATATGTGGAAGAAGAGAATGGAAAGCTTCTTCTGCTATCAAGAATATGGGATGTGAAAATCCATAAAGGATGGACCATACATAACCATGGTGGCCTCTGCTGTTTCTGGAGGTACACTGGTTTCCAAAGAATCATCCAAATACTCTGATGAAGACATCAAGAAAATGGAGGTAGATTTCAAGGCTTTGGGAGCCATTCAGATGTGCTTACCAAATGAAGTTTTTCACAAATTCAGAGGATACAAAACTGTAAAGGAGCTATGGGAGTCTCTTGAGAAGATGTTTGCTGGTTTAGAGGAAGTAAAAGAAAACAGAAGAGACATCCTGAAGCAGCAATACAAAAACTTCGTCTGGAAGGAAGGTGAGTCTCTAACTGTTTTATTTAACAGATATACTTATCTTGTAGGTGAGCTGCAGTGCTCAAAAGTGAAGCTGGAGAATGAAGATATTCTCAAGAAGTTCATCAGATCTCTACCCAGTTGCTGGACACTCTACACAGTGTCCATCAGAAGAACTGAAAATCTGAAGACTCTTCAGATGACTGAGCTTTTTGGTATGCTAAAAACCTATGAATTAGAAATGATTCAGGCCAAGGAAAGAAGCTCAGCTACCAAACAGCCTCAACTTCCACCACCACCTCTTCTGCCCTACACTCCAACCACTCAGGTCCTAGTTCAAGCAACTATTATCCTCTCATTGTCACTCATCCCCAAACTCCAACCTCTCAATCAAATAACTCACCATTTCTTCTTGAAGCCCCACCTCAAACATCAACCTCTGCTGCTTTTGTCTTTGAAAACTCAAGCAATATGTCCTTTATCAAGGAATATCTGGAATGTTTTCATCTAGATGATCTAGAAGAAATGTACATACAACACTCCTATGCCATGCTCTCTCTAAGAGCAAAAAGGTTCTACTCAAGAACAGGAAGACCCGTTCCAATCAACAACTCTAACACCAGGGTTGGCTTGGACAAAAGCAAACTGAAGTGTTACAACTATAACCAACTTGGTCATTTTTCTAGGGAATGCAAGTCACCAAAGGCAAACCCAGTTGTTGCTCATACCAGGCAAGCTCACCAAGCTCAACCAAGACAGCAACAGGCCACTCCACCTGCACAAACTATAGCCTGTGCAGCTGTTGGAACTGCTGACTTTGACTGGAGCTTCCAGTATGAGGACATTCCTACCAACAATCAAGCTCTCATGGCAGACACATCAGAGGTACCACCTCAGGTATATGAAAATCTGTGTACTCAGGCTTGTATTGATAAGGTTCTTGGATATAGGAAACATAACCAGAATCTCATAGATCAAAATGAAGAATTTCACCAAATGAAATCTGAATTTAAAAAGGTTGAAAACAGTTACAAGGAAAAGATTGATTGTTTAAAGAAAGAATTTTCATCATTAAAACATGAACAAACAAACCTTGAAACTCAAATTGATGACCTTCTGGTTAAGTTAAAATCTACAAGGGCCGAATTAGCAGACCAAAAGGTCCATGTGAAAAAATATGAATTTGCATCTAAAAAGCTGCAAAGACTTTTGGATGCTCAAATTCATGAAAAGGTAACTGCTGGTCTTGGATTTCAAGCTGAACAACCCTACAATGTTGTTCCTCCACCCTCTAACTATGTAGCTATCCATGAACCAAGTTTCAATCTTTCTAACCTTGACTTAGCCAACCAAAATCTTGACCCTGTTGTCCAAGAAACCCCTATGCAAGAATGCACTACTTCATCCGAGTCTGAGTCAACATGCTCAGACTCCACTGAAACCAATAAAGCTTCATCACCTCCTACCTGTGAAGCTTTTAAAGCCAACAATCCAAGACCTTTCATCCCTTCAAAAACAGTACCAGTATCTCATCCAACCAAATAAAACAGAATCAGCTATCCTCCAGAAGGAAGAAAGCTAACTGTTGAAAAGGGGCAGTCTTCAACCTCCACCACCTCAAAGCCTCTACCCAAATCCCAACAAAGGAAGGTGTTTGACATATGTCATGCGCCAGGAGAGAGGGCTTCATATGTTCAAAAGACATTGGAAGAAGCCACCTTTGAGCACAACAAAGTTCACCCATGGAACTTCAAAGACTTGTTCAAAAGAAAGGACTATGTGTACTTTCAGAGGGACAAACTGGCAAAATCATGCATTGTATGTGGGAAATACAATCATACTGCCAGCACCTGCTTCTACTACCTTCAGCAATAAAGAAACCTCAAGCAACATGCTTTTGAAAAGACGAACAAAAACAAGAAGGTAAGAAGCTTTGAAGCCAAGGCAACTCATTTCAGAAACTCCCTCTCCCCACCAAGGAAGAAGCTGCCAAAACCTCAAAAATCTTGCATCATTTGTGATGAATCAGACCACTTTGCTGCAAATTGTAAGTTTAATCCCTTCAACCAGATTAACCAAAAGCCTATCAACAAAATAACTTCTACAGAGAAACCATCTGGTAACAAGGTAAAGAAGGATGGGCATACATATGTTGTTAAACCATCAGCAGCCAGCAAAAATATTGTTGATCAAGTACAGCCCGAGAAACCAAAGGACAAGCCTTCAGCAGCAACCAAGTCTGCTGCTGCTCAAGTAAAACAATCAGCAGCAACAAAATCTGTTGCTGATAAGCCAAAGTCCTCAGTAGCAAAATCTGTTGTTGATCAAGCAAATCTGTCAGCAGCCAAAGCAACATCAGCTGCTGACAAAGCAAAGAGAGCTGGAAAACCACCAATTCAGCATTGGAAAGTCAAAATTCTTCCAAGAATCATCATTGGTTCCGATGATTGCAAACATGCTGATACTGAAAATTCGAGAACCCTTTTCTACAAGAATGCAAGCTCTTGGATTCCTCCCACTAACTAGATCTCTCTCATGTGCAGGAACAACCAGGTCACAAGAATAACACCTGGGTGGTAGACAGTGGCTGTTCCAGGCACATGACAGGCAACAGATCCATCCTCTCCAACTTCAGACATCTCAATGGAGGATATGTTGCCTTTGGAAGTGACTCAAAAGGAGGATCTATTAGTGGACAAGGAACTGTGTCCAATGAAAGAATGAGTATTGATAAGGTAAACTATGTCAAAGAATTGGACTTCAATCTCATGAGTGTTTCCCAGGTCTGTGATCAAAAGCATTGGATGCTCTTCACGGATAAAGAATGCTTTGTACTGTCTCCTAGTTTATCCAAACCTTCTCCAGAAAAGATTTTATTAACTGCTCAAATAAAAGAAAATCTTTATGTGCTTGACATGAATAAGGTCACTCCATCTGGCAATGTATCCTGTTTTCTGTCAAAAGCTTCAATTGATGAATCAGCTCTCTGGCACAGGAGATTAAGCCATGTTAACATCAAATCCATCAACAAATTGGTGAATGATAATCTTGTCAGAGGGCTTCCTGATAAAGAATTCCAGGTAGAAGATCATTGCATTGCTTGTTTGAAGGGGAAGCAACACAAGAGTTCTCACAAGCCCAAGACTTTGAATACAAATGATACTCCACTACATCTGTTGCATATGGATCTCTTTGGTCCTACAAATATTATGTCAATGGGTAAGAAGTCATACTGTCTGGTGATAACTGATGACTACACCAGGTTCTCATGGGTATACTTCTTTAGAACAAAAGATGAAACTGCTGAAATTCTCAAATCCTACATCCTTAGGGTAGAGAACAAAAGATGAAACTGCTGAAATTCTCAAATCCATCCTCTCCACACTTTAAACTGTTTATGTGCAAGCAAGGGAATCGAAAGGCAATACAGTTCTCCAAGAACTCCTCAACAAAATGGAGTTGCTGAAAGAAGAAACAGAACTCCAATTGAGTCAACAAGATCTATGTTGGCTGACTCAAAACTGCCTCTCACATTCTGGGCAGAAGCAGTAAGCACAGCCTGCTATGTGCAAAATAGAGTTCTCATAGTCAAGCCTCTCAACAAGACACCTTATGAACTATGGTTCCAAAGAGTTCCATACATTGGATTTCTAAAACCTTTTGGATGTCCATGCACAATTCTGATCACACATGGGGTTATTACTAAGTTTGGTGTCAAATCTGATGAAGGATATTTTGTGGGCTATTCCTCTCAATTCAAGGTCTACAGAGTATTCAACTCAAGAACAAGAATTGTGGAAGAATCAGCCAATGTGGAATGCAGAGAACACATTGTCTGTGAACAGGGAAGAGGCCCAAACTAGCTTTTTGACATAGACTCCTTCACCCAAATATTTGAGCCTCTCATCTTCTCAAATATGGAGTCTTCCTCTTCTCAAGCACCTGCTTCCACTTTCTACTCTGACTACAGACTGGATTTTCCAAAATCCTCAATCAGTCTGAGAAGACCATCCATTGATCCTCCATCTTTTATAGAAGCCATTGAAGCAAGTGCAGCCAGAACCACACTCTCAAATGTCACTAGGAACAGCCTGTCTGAAAATGAAAATTTGAATGAAGACTCTTCGGTAAATGCAGTAGATGCTGCAAATACTATTGCTGATAATACTGATGTAGCTGTTGATCTTGAAGACTCTTCAACCATGAATGAAGAAATCCCTGATCAAAATCAAAGCAATCTTGAGCAAGGGATACAGCTGGAGGTGGTACCAGCACAAAGGATCAACAAGGAACATCCTCTGGAAAATATTATTGGCCAAGTTCACCAAGGAGTTCTAACAAGAAGCAAATCTCATGAGGCCAATATATGTTTGTTTTCATGTTTTCTATCTCAGGTGGAACCCAAGAAGATAGATGAAGCTCTGCAACACAGCAGTTGGATTGAGGCAATGCAGGAAGAGTTGCTGCAATTCAAGAGACAGGATGTCTGGAAGCTTGTTGATCTTCCACCTGGTCAATCTGCCATTGGCACAAGATGGGTATTCAGGAACAAGTAAGATGAGAGAGGCATTGTAGTCAAGAACAAAGCCAGACTTGTAGCTCAAGGCTACACTTAGGAAGAGGGAATTGACTATGATGAAGTCTTTTCTCCTGTTTCCAGACTGGAGGCCATCAGAATCTTCCTGGCATTTGCTGCATCCAAGAATTTCATGGTCTATCAAATGGATGTCAAGAGTGCCTTTCTGTATGGGAAGATTGGTGAAGAAGTATATGTCAAACAGCCTCCAGGATTTGTAGATCCTGCACATCCTAACCAAGTGTTCAAACTAGACAAAGCTCTGTATGGCCTACATCAAGCCCCAAGAGCCTGGTATGAAACTTTGTCTGGATATCTACTAAGCAACAACTTTAGAAGAGGTGCCATTGACCAGACCTTGTTTATCAAAGATGAAGGGGGAGAAATCTTACTGGTACAAATCTATGTAGATGATATCATCTTTAGATCAACAAGGAAGAAGTTGTGTAAAGACTTTGAGATCCTGATGCACTCAAAGAGAGTTCAATGGGTGAACTAAATTTCTTTCTAGGTCTTCAAGTCAAACAAGTTCCAAATGGAATCTTCATCAGCCAATCCAAATATGTCAAGAGCATTCTGGAAAGATTCAAGATGGCTGACTGCTCTGCTGCAAGAACCCCTATGCAAGTGCACCATCAGCTAACTCCAGACAAAGATGGTCAAGACACTGATCAACATCAGTACCGTGCAATGATAGGGTCTCTCATGTATCTCACTACCTCAAGGCCAGATATCATGTTTGAAGTATGTCTCTTTGCAAGATTCCAAGCAGCTCCAAAGATTTCACATCTTCAAGCTGTCAAGTGAATTTTTAGATACCTAAAGGGAGCCCCAAGACTTGGGCTATGGTACTCTAAAAATGATAAGTTCAATCTGTATGCATACACTGACAGTGATCATGGGGGATGCAACTTGGACAAAAAGTCCACATCAGGGGGATGTCAGTTTCTGGGAGGGAGACTGATTTCATTCCAGTGCAAGAAGCAAACATGTGTTTCAACCTCTACATCAGAAGTAGAATACATTGCAGCTTCAAGTTGTTGTGCACAAGTCATCTGGATACAAAATCAAATGCTGGATTATGGGATGACTTTCTTGGCAACTCCAATTCACATTGACAACATGAGTGCTATATCAATCACAAAAAATCCGGTGCAGCACTCCAAGACAAAACACATTGACATCAGGTATCACTTCATAAGAGATCAAGCTGAGAAAAAGAGAATTATTTTAACCGAAGTTCATACCAATGAGCAATATGCTGATTTGTTTACAAAACCTTTTGATGAAGCTAGATTTAGATATTTAGTTGAATCTATTGGTATGATGAACTTTAATTAAAATATGCCTCTAAAATCTTGTTTTTTGTAAATGCGTTTATCTTTTGTTATAAATAAAAGTTATAACTCAGCAGCATCCATTTCTTGCTGCTGACAGGTTTAATCATCAGCAGCAAAGATTTTGCCACTGACTGCTTTAAGTTATCAACAGGAACAAGTTTCCTGCGGATAGCTTTAAGGCTGTCAGTAGCAACATCCTGGATGCAGATTAGTGCATCCATCAGCAGCAAAGATTTTGCCACTGACTACTTTAAGTTATCAGCAGAAACAAGTTTCCAGCGGATAGCTTTAAAGCTGTCAGCAGCAACATCCTTGCTGCAGATCATTGCATCCATCAGCAGCAATTGAGTTTGCTGCTGACAGACTTAACCATCCGCCATAACCAAGCTTGCAGCGAACAGGCTAAACCAATCTGCAGTAACCAAGTTTGCTGCTGATGGGTAAAAATAAGTATAAATTAACTTTTACCCGCTGTAAAAAATTACCTTCGGTCTTTACCATGACTGTTATAGTGTATTACAGTTCTAACAGTAAAAGGTGCATGAGGTTGTACTGTACAAGTAAGTTTGCTCTTTCCCTCCTCTGCCGTTATAACTTAAATCAATTTCTCCATAACCTCTTCACATTCAATTTCAACCTAACCCTCATCATTTTCTCTCAAACCTCCATAAGCATTCAAAGCCTTCCATACTTAACCACCTTTCAAAACCTTCATCCTTCCCTCCAAACCCAAACAAATGGCAGAGGTAGACATAAACCGTCTCGATGATAAGTTTTCCCCATACCACAACCTCACAGCATACTTAATAAAAGGGAAGAAGTCCGAGGGGTTCGATGATATGATCGGTTTTCTTTGTCAGTCAAAGATTTATTTTACCCTAACCATCAACCCACCCATTTACAATCCTCACATGGAGGATTTCTGGAAATCTGTCGTCTTCTCTACCGAACAGGGGATACCCCAAATCAAAGCCCAGGTAGATGACAAAGAAATCACCATCTCTGAAGCTACTCTCCGAAAACACCTCAAGCTTCAAGACGGGGGGGCCGCCATTTCATACTCAAAAGAAGTCTATATGAGGACCTTTGTATCCATATGGTACACTGGAAATCAGAATGAGTACACAATAGAGAAGGCACTGATGGGCCCCCCATGGAAGTATATGTGCCACACTATTCTACAATGCATATCTCAGAAGAGAAGTGGATGGCATCAAGTAAGCTCTGCACTTGCCTCTGCTGTTCACGGTATAGTTACTGGCCAAGGATTCAACTTTGCACATCTCATCTTTGAAGGTTTAAGATACAACCTTCAAGAGGGTGCAAAGCAGCAATTTTATATGTACCCAAGGTTCTTGCAGGAGGTTTTTAACAATGAATTAAAAGAGCTTTCAAAACCTGCAAAAATCTATCTTATGTTGGGTCATAAAAGAAACATTTTTCAAAGTATGAGAATTGTTTCCAAAAAGTTCTCAGGGGTCAATGTTCTATTGTTATCTACAATGATGAACATACAAAGTACCCACGGTGACAGTTCAACAATCTCAGCTGATACTGATCCCACACCCTCCACTTCAAATCCTGAACAATAAACTGCTTCCATTGCTCGAACCCCTGTGCATACTACTAAGGATGCACAGGCACAGAAATTACTTACATATGTTTTTGATGTTATCGTTCAATTGGAACAACGGGCCCCAGTTGCAGCAAAATATACTAGAAAGAGGAGCAAGAAGACTCCTTCTCTTCTTGTCTCAAAGGCCCAATCCCAACCTAAAAGCCCTCATTCAGAATCCAAAAATTATGATGAGAATATCAAAAGGGATAGCCACATCATTAGAGAGATTTCCTTGGAAGCTTCTCTATTAGGATCAGGATGACATCCCAGATCCATAGAACAACCCTCTGAGCCATTCCATTATCTTTTTTCTCAGAACTTAAGTGTAGAGGCACCTTGTCAAGATGATATACCTTCTCCAACAACCACTATCTCGGAGGTATTGATTGACTTGGCTGCTAGTGCACCTAACCCAAGTTCTTCACCCAAGAAGGTTCACTCTGGGAGTGATGATAGAGTGAATGTGGAAAGGGCTGTCACTACTCCTGGTACATCAACTGATCAGGAGGACAGTGACAACATCACTAAGACCCTAACCACGGCAACTCACAGTGAGGATGTTTCCTTTGAAACACTCTTCATTGAGAGGAATCCCAGGTGCCAAGAAAACCAGGGTGATGGGGATGCAGAAGCTAGGCCTAAGGCCCCATCTGGATCCAAGGATTCCACAACTATTGATGAGGATAGACTGAAACTTCATAACATGGAATTCACGGCAAGGGTGGAAATGCTAGAGGCCGAAGTGTCAAAACTAAGGCATCAAGTCTCTATGCATGAAGCCCATCAATGACCTCCAGTGATGACTCCCTCCCTTGTCTTAGTGGGCACTCAAACTGACTAGACTCTATGCACTGATGCAACCAAAAAGGGGGAGATAGTTGCTGTGGAAGACGATGCTGACAGCCTCGATGAATGGATACAAGAGCAGGCTGCATTTCAAAGTTCCCTATTCAAACCTGCCTTTATTCAAGTTCATGACTTGCCAGACTCAGTAGATGAAGAGGAAGAAATCACTGAGGATTGGAAGTTGGTTGTCGTAGCTGTTGATGAGGTGTTAAAGAATGAAAGTCAAAATGAAGACACACCTCCATCAGTCAGCATACTTCCTGAAACCGCAGCCATAATAAGTCAAACCACTGCCCCCCAATTCACACTGTCTACAAATAAGTTAGAATTTAACTCCATTCTAGCATCGGGGTATGATGGTCTATCTGAGAGATTCTAGACTGGGAAAGAGTTTAGCGGAGCAGAAGAGCTGAACTGGAATGCACTAAATCCACTCCAAGTGCTTGAACTGTACCTATCCAGCTGCATGAACTCTTCTACAGATCTCTCAGTAGAACTTGCAATCTGCAGGTTCTATGACTTAATGGAGGATAATCTGCCCTGGTTTAAACAGTTACTAGAAGAAGCAAAAACAGTGGCTTATCCTGAAAACAGTGTAGAATCTTCAACAACAGCAAAACAAAGACTGGCTCCAAGAAGACTTGACTTAATCAGGAGCAGTATTTTAACAGAAGAAGAAGTTGTATGCTGGAGAAGATTTATGTACAACAAAGTGGTCAGGGACTTGGAAGTGCTAGGATGGTCGAGCACTGGGTCTTCTGGCTTCACATTCTTCCTGAGTAATGGATCAACTCTCTCAATCAACATCAGTGAGATCCTACTCCTAAATTCAGACTTCCTACACCAGGTCTTCGAGCTCAGAACACACATCTGCAACGTAAATTCCTTATAGAGTCAAGCAATGATAAAAACCATCAAAGCTCAGCTTGAAAAGGAAGGACGACTTGCAATAGATGCCTCCGACTCCGACTCAGACCTATCCTTCCTTTCCTCACCAACAGTCAGATTAAACACATAAGAAGAATCCAAAAGAAGAGAAAAGGAAAAGGTGAAGGAAGGGTGGAAAGAAGTGACAGGTCTTGAATGGGAAGAATATGAAGAAAATGTCCTTCCCGTGTCCATTCCACAAAATGCCAATGAAGCTGAAGCTGAGATCCCAACAGCATCTCTTACATCTGCTGTTGAGGTCAATGAAGCTGAAACAGGGGCATCCAGAAAAGACAAGGGGAAGAGACCTATGATAGAAGAAGATGCAGAAAGGTTATTAAAAGAGAAGAAAGAAAGGGAGGAAAGAAGAAGAAGAAGAAGAAGAGAAGAAGAGGAAATGGCTGAATTAAGAAAAACTCAAGAAAGAAAAGCGGTCATTCTCTTCAGAGAACAATAGATCCAGCTGTATGCTAAGCAGCTGGATGATCTGAAAGTCAAGATTCCTGCAGCTTTCCAAATAGAAGAAGATGAAGCTCTAGCTCTTCAGTTGTAGGAACAATTCAATAAAGAAGAAGAAGAAAGAGAGAAGAAGAAAAAGGAAGAGGCTAAGTTCAAAATAACTTATTCTGAACTAGCCAAAGAAATGAGAGAGGAGTGAATAGAGGCTCTGATTTCTAAAGGTGAGGATGCAGACGACCTTGAGAAACTATCAAATAAAGAAATCTACAGAGCCTTCATGGGTCAGCAAGGTCAATTGGGAAATAATAAAAGGGCTCAAGAAGAAGAAAATAAGCCAAACAGAAATCCAAGAAGACCATTGCCTTTAACAGAAGAACCCATGAAGAAAGGAAGGTCATGATTGACTTCCTAAAGGCTAGAGGAGAGAGTGGAAAGAGGCTGGGTCCCATGAGCTTTATGAACTTCCAAGCCCTATACGTTAAAGTTAAGAAGGAAGAGGAAGAAAGAGTGGGGAATAATGGCTCAAAGAAGAGGGTAATCAATCAAGAAGAAGAAAGGAAACCAAAGAAACCCAAGCCTTCTCCCTCATCCACCAATTCCTCTATCCAAAAACCTTCCTCTCTCCATCCTAGACCTCCCTCATCTCCACCCACAAAGTCCAAATCCTCCCACCCTGCTCCTACTCATCAACAACCTCCCAAAAAGAAAAGCAAACCTACTACCAAACCAGAAGACTCAAGAGAAATCGTCAACTGGTTCTACAGCACTCAAGATCAACGGTTTGAAGTCTTCAGGGGAAGAACAGAAGAAAGAAGATCAATATATACAACTGTTGATGAGGTATTGCAGCTTCCATATTCAGATCTAAGAAGAATGATGGAGCTGGGTGAAGCTAATGAGCCTGAGAATGAAGGTGGGAGACATCTGTTGCTGGTGATCAAACATCATTTCAACCCTAGCAAAGATGAAATTATTGATGCCAAACCCTCCAATCCCACTCTCCATTCATCAGTTGGTCCTACAATGCTGAAAAGGATGAGTTCACATTGACATATGTTAAAGGAAAGAAGATGAGGTGTTCAAGCAAGGCTATCTTCAAAATACCAAGCAAAGACATCAAGACTCTATCTGAGCTTCCTCTTAACAACCCTAGCAAGGACCAGAGAGGCTATGAGGTTGCAAGAATAGTCAGCAACATGGAAAAGCTTCAACAGCAAAAGCAGTAAGAGAGTTTTGGTAGCATCAGTCTAGGGGGAGTTTGTAGAAATAAAGACTGATGGCTAAAAAATTCTCTAAGCACAAACTGTTGTAGATAAGCTTATCTACAGTGGATACTTGTTCTTCTGCTGAAGAACAAATCTGCTGCAGATAGCCCTATCTGCTGAACACCAAAGTTGCTGCTGATAGGCATATCATTAGAAGCTGTGGACAGTTATGTTATGCTACTGATCTCTAACTTTGCTGCTGATAGCCATTCCCACTGAAGATCAAACGTTGCAGCTGACTGGCTTCGATAAAGCAACCATTACCACTGACAACTTTCTGCTGCAACACTAACACACTCCACGCTGAAAGAATGTCACTGGTGTAGACAATAAAGAACCACAACGCTCTTCTCCAAGCATGCAAGCAATGATGCCTAAGAAGACGTTTGAGTAAAGTTAACTAGTATAGTTGTTATTGTCATTACATGTAGAATAGATTCAATACAAGATCAACGGCTCGTGTTAGATCTGATCCTTAGAATCAAGGGTCTGTCTTGATTCTAAGTTACTATATAAGTAGCACTTCTAGTCATTATAAGTGTGCTTTTTGCTTAAGAGTTTTCTCTGTAATCTTGTAAACCTTGAAGGTTAATACAAATTGCTTTTATCAGTATTCTTATTGTTTACTTGTTTACATTGCTTAGTTGTGATTGTTTCCGCCAATCTCAACTAGAATAGAACCATCTTGTATTCACCGATCCTACAAGTGGTATCATAGCTTTGGCTCACAGATTAAACAAACTCACACTTGTTTAATCATTCTCTGGTTCTATTCAAAACTATCTCTTTGCTAAAGTCACCCAGTATCACCAATAAAAAATGGCATAAAACAGTGGAGTTAAAGACACTGGAAGCATCAGCAGACCACCAAGACTGGTGTCTAGAGAAGACTATGATATGTGGACGAACAGAATGGAAAGCTTCTTCTACTATCAAGAATATGGGATGTGGAAATCCATAAAGGATGGACCATACATACCTATGGTGGCCTCTGCTGAGTCTGGAGGTACACTGGTTCCCAAAGAATCCTCCAAATACTCTGATCATCAAACTTTGTGCCGACAAACGATAACCGGGAGATGATCAAGTTAAGATCATTGATTTGACTTGTGACTGAGCTTCCATGTAGAAATAAAGACCGATGGCTACAAAATTCTCTAAGTACAAATGCTGCTGATCTCAAAGATTGTTGTGGATCGACAAAGTTGCAGCTGATAGGCTTTATCCGCTGCTGACCAAAGCTGCAGCTGATAAGTCTTATCAGCTGCTGACCAAAGTTGCAGCTGATAGGCCTTATTTGCTGCTGACCAAAGTTGCAGCTGATAGGCCTTATCCGCTGCTGACCAAAGTTGCAGCTGATAGGCCTTATCTGCTGCTGACCAAAGTTGCAGCTGATAGGCCTTATCCACTGAATATCAAAGTTGCAGCTGATAGCCTTTTCACTGAAGATCAAACGTTGTAGGTGACTATTCTTGATAAAGCAACCAATACCACTGACAACTTTATGCTGTTACACTGACACACTCCACGCAGAAAGAATGTCAATGGCACAAGACAATAAAATACAACGACGCTCTCCTTTTGAGTATTCAAGCAATGATGCAAAGAATACATTTGAATAAAGTTAACCTTTGTAGTTATTATTATTGTCTGTATATGTAGAATAGCTTCAATACAAGACCAACGGTCTGTGTTAGATCTGATCCTTAGAATCGAGGGTCTGTCTTGATTCTAAGTTACTATATAAGTAGTACTTAGATTCATTGTAAAAGTACTTTTTGCTTAAGAGTTTTCTCTGTAATCTTGTAACACTTGAAGCTTAATACAAATTGCATTTATCAGTATTCTTCTTGTCTACTTGTTTACTTTGCTTAAGTTGTGATTGTTTTCGCCAATCTCAACTGGAATAGAACCATCTTGTATTTACCGATCCAACAAGTGGTATCAGAGCTTTGGCTCACAGATTAAACAAACTCACATTTGTTTAATCATTCTCTGGTTCTATTCTTATCTATCTCTTTGCTAAAGTCACTCATTGTCTAAAAATCAAAATGGCACAAAACAATGGATTTGAAGACATTGGAAGCATCTCCAGACCACCAAGACAGGTGTCTGGAGAAAACTATGATAAGTGGAAGAACAGAATGGAAAGCTTCTTCTGCTATCAAGAATATGAGATGTGGAAATCCATTAAAAATGGACCATACATACCCATGGTGGCGTCAGCTGATTCTGGAGGTACACTGGTTCCCAAAGAATCCTCCAAGTACTCTGATGAAGACATCAACAAAATGGAGGTAGACTTCAAAGCCTTGGGAGCCATTCAAATGTGCTTAGCAAATGAAGTTTTTCACAACATCAGAGGTTACAAAACTGCTAAGGAGCTATGGGAGGCTCTTGAGAAGATGTTTGCTGGCTCAGAGGAAGTCAAAGAAAACAGAAGGGACATCCTGAAGCAGCAGTACGAAAACTTCTTCTGGATGGAAGGTGAGTCCCTAACTGTTTTATATAACAGATTTACTTATCTTGTAGGTGAGCTGCAGTACTCAAAGGTGAAGCTGGAGAATGAAGATATTCTTAAAATGTTCATCAGGTCTTTACCTAGCTGCTGGACACTCTACACAGTGTCCATTAGAAGAACTAAGAATCTGAAGACTCTCCAAATGACTGAGCTCTTCGGTATGCTGAAAACCTATGAGCTAGAGATGGTTCAGACAAAAGAACGAAGCTCAAGCTATCAAAATGCCTCAACATCCACCACCACCTCTGCCCTCCACTCTGACCACTCAGGTCCTAGTTCTAACAACTACTATCCTCCCATTGTCACCCATCCATAAACTCCAACCTCTCAAACAAACACCTCACCATTTCTCCTAGAAGCTCCTCCTCAAACCTCAACCTCTCCTGCTTTTGTTTCCTGAAAACTCAAGCAACATGTCCTTTATCAAGGAGGATCTAGAATTCTTCCATCCAAATGACTTAGAAGAAATGGACATACAGCACTCGTATGCCATGCTCTCTATAAGAGCAAAAAGGTTCTACTCTAGAACCGGAAGACCCATTCCAAGCAACAACTCCAACACCAGAGTTGGATTGGATAAAAGCAAACTAAGAAGTTACAACTGTAACCAACTGGGTCACTTTGCTAGAGAATGCAAGGCACCAAGAGCCAATCCAGCTACTCCTCAATCAAGACAAGCTCACCAAGCCCAACCCAGACAACAACAGCAACAAGCTACTCCTCTAGTTCAAACTGCAGCTTGTGCAACTGTTGGAACTTCTGACTTCGACTAGAGCTTCCAGTATGAAGATCTGCCTACCAACAACCAAGCTCTTATGGCAGACATAACTGAGATACCGCCTCAGGTATATGAACATCTCTATTCCCAATCATGTATTGATAAGGTGTTAGGCTACAGAAAGCATAATCAAAACCTTATAGATCAAAATGAAGAGTTTCATCAAATGAAATCTGAATTCATAAAGGTAGAAAACAGTTATAAAGAAAAAATTAACTGCCTAAAGAAAGAGATTTCATTACTAAAACATGAACAAAGCAATCTTGAAACTCAGATTGATGATCTACTGGCTAGATTAAAAGCTACCAGAGCAGAATTGGTTATTCAAAAAGTTCATGTTGATAAATATGAATTTGCATCTAAAAAGCTGCAAAGACTTTTAGATGCTCAAATTCATTAAAAGGTAAAAACTAGTCTGGGGTATCATGGTGAACAATACCAAGCCGTTGCACCTCCTACTGACTACGTTGCCATCCATGAACCAAGCTTCAATCTCTCAAACCTTGAAACGGCCAACCGAGATATTGATCCCTCAAGGCATGAACCGTTGGTACAAGAGTACACTACCTCGTCAGATTCTGAGTCAACTTGTTCAGAGTCCACTAAAGCTAAGGAGGCCTCATCAATAGCTCAAGTACCAGCACCGCCTGTCTTGGAAATCATTCAAACAAGTGCTCCTGTTCCTTTCATTCCCTCAGTACAAGTACCAGCTTCAGTACAAGTACCAGCTGCTCCAGTTCCTATGCCTTTCAGCCAAATCAAAATCAGCTATCCTCCGAAAGGAAGAAAGCTAAATGTTGAAAAGGGACAGTCCTCAACTTCTATCAACTCCAAGCCTCAAAGGAAGGTGTTTGACATATGTCATGCTCCTGGAGAAAGAGTTCCATATGTTCAAAAGACATTGGAAGAAGCCACTAAGCTCACCCTTGGAACTTCAAAGACTTTTTTAAAAGAAAGGATTATGTTTATCTTTCAAGGGACAAACTGGCTAAATCATGCTTTGTCTGTGGCAAATACAATCACACTGCCAGCACCTGCTTCTACTACCTTCAGCAGCAGAGGAATCAGCAACAAAGAGTTAAAAAACCACATGCTTTTGAGAAAACAAACAAAAGCAAACAGGTTAGAAGCTTTGAAGCAAAGCCAACTCAATTCCGAAACTCTCCTTCTCCACCAAGGAAGCAGCTGCCAAAATCTCAACAAACTTGCATCATCTGTGGTGAATCAGACCACTTTGCTGCAAATTGTCAATTTAACCCTTTCAACCAGATCCTTCATCAAGCCCCTCAAATACAAAAGGTAAAGAAGGATCAGCATACATCGGTTGTTAAACCATCAGCTGCCAGAAAAAGTGTTGGTAATCAAGTAAAGCACAAGCAACCTAAAGACAAGCCTTCAGCAGCAACCAAATCTGCTGCTACTCAAGCAAAACCATCAGCATCAGCAACAACATCTGCTGCTGATAAGCTTAAGTTAGCAGCAACAAAATCTGCTGCTGAGAAGCCAAAGCCATCAGCAGCAACAAAACCTGCTGCTGATAAGCTAAAGTCCCCAGCAGCAAAATCTGCTGCTGTTAAAGAACATCCATCAGTAGCCAAAGCAAAATCAGCTGCTGACAGAGAAAAGAGAACTGGAAGACCATCTCCTCAACAATGGAAAGCCAAGATCCCAGTTTCTATCACTCCAAGAATCATCATTGGCTCTGTTAAATGCGCACATGATGAATCTAACATTCCAAGAACCCTTTTCTTCAAGGATGCAAGCTCTTGGACTCCTCCCACTAACTAGATCTCTATCATGTGCAGGGACAGCCAGGTCACAAGAATAACACCTGGGTGGTAGACAGTGGTTGTTCCAGGCACATGACAGGCAACAATGGAGAATATGTTGCCTGTGGAAGTGACTCAAAGGGAGGATCCATTACTGGACAAGGAGAGGTGTCCAACGAAAGAATGAGCATTGATAAGGTCAACTATGTCAAAGAATTGGACTTCAATCTCATGAGTGTTTCCCAGGTCTGTGATCAAACGCATTGGATGCTCTTCACAGATAAAGAATGCCTTGTACTGTCTCCAGGCTTATCCAAACCTCCTCCAGAAAAGATTTTATTAACTGCTCAGAGAAAAGAAAATCTCTATGTACTGGACATGAATGAAGTCACTCCATCTGGGAGTGTTTCCTGTTTTCTGTCAAAAGCCTCAGTTGATGAATCAGCTCTCTGGCACAGGAGATTAAGTCATGTTAATATCAAAACTATTAACAAACTGGTTAAGGATAATCTTGTCAGAGGGCTTCCTGACAAAGAATTCCAGCTAGAAGACCATTGCATTGCTTGCTTAAAGGGGAAGCAACACAAGAGTTCTCACAAGCCCAAGACCTTGAAGACAAATGACATTCCACTATAGCTGCTGCATATGGATCTCTTTGGTCCTACAAATGTCATGTCAATGGGCAAGAAATCATACTGTCTGGTGATAACTGATGACTACACCAGATTCTCATGGGTATACTTCTTGAGAACTAAAGATGAAACTGCTGAAATTCTCAAATCCTACATTCTTAGGGTAGAGAATCAAAGCAATCAAAAGGTGAAGATCATAAGGTGTGATCATGGCACAGAGTTCAAAAACCACACTTTGAACTGTTTCTGTGAAAGCAAGGGGATAGAAAGATAATACAGTGCTCCAAGAACTCCTCAACAAAATGGAGTTGCTGAAAGGAGAAACAGAACTCAAATTGAGTCAGCAAGATCTATGTTGGCTGACTCAAAACTGCCTCTCACATTCTGGGCAGAAGCAGTTAGCACAGTCTGCAATGTGCAAAATAAAGTTCTCATTGTCAAGCCCCTCAACAAGACACCTTATGAACTTTGGTTTCAAAGAGTTCCCTATATTGGGTTTCTAAAGCCTTTTGGGTGTCCATGCACCATTCTCATCACACATGGGGTTATTCCTAAGTTTGGTGCCAAATCTGATGAAGGATATTTTGTGGGGGCTATTCCTCTCAATCAAAGGCCTACAGAGTATTCAATTCAAGAACAAGAATTGTGGAAGAATCAGCAAATGTGGAATGTAGAGAACACATTGTCTGTGAGCAGGGAAAAGGTCCAAACTGGCTCTTTGACATAGACTTCTTCTCCCAAATATTTGAGCCTCTCATCTTATTAAATATGGAGTCTACCTCTACACAAACACCTGCCTCCACTTCATCCACTGACTACAGACTGGATTTTCCCAAATCTTCTGTCAGTCTGAGAAGACCATCCATTGATCCTCCATCAGTTGTGGAAGCAATTGAAGCAAGTGAAGCCGGAACAAGACTCTCCAATGTCACCAGCAGCAGCCTGTCTAAAACTGAAAATTTAGATGAAGACTCTTCGGTAAATGTTGTAGATGTTGTTGATGCTATTGCTGAAAATATTGATGTGGCTGCCAATGTTGAAGACTCTTCCACCATGAATGAAGAGACCCCTGATCAAAATCAAAGCAATCTGGAGCAAGGGATACAGATGGAGGTGGTACCAGCACAAAGGATCAACAAGGAACATCCTCTGGAAAATATTATTGGCCAAGTCCACCAAGGAGTTCTAACAAGAAGCAAATCTCAAGAGGCCAATATATGCTTGTTTTCATGTTTTCTATCTCAGGTGGAACCCAAGAAGATAGATGACGCACTGAAACACAGCAGCTGGATTGAGGCAATGCAGGAAGAGTTGCTGCAATTCAAGAGGCAAGATGTCTGGAAACTTGTTGATCTTCCACCAGGTCAATATGCTATTGACACACGATGGGTTTTCAGGAACAAGCAAGATGAGAGAGGCATTGTAGTCAAGAACAAAGCCAGACTTGTAGCTCAAGGCTACACTCCGGAAGAAGGAATTGACTATGATGAAGTATTTGCTCCTGTTGCCAGGCTGAAGGCCATCAGAATCTTCCTGGCATATGCTGCATCCAAGAATTTCACTGTCTATCAAATGGATGTAAAGAGTGCCTTTCTGCATTGGAAGATTGGTGAGGAATTATATGTCAAACAGCCTCCAGGATTTGTAGATCCTGCACATCCTACTCAAGTGTTCAAACTAGACAAAGCTCTGTATGGCTTACATCAAGCACCAAGAGCCTGGTATGAAACTTTGTCAGGATATCTACTAAGCAACAACTTCAGAAGAGGTGCTATTGACCAGACCTTGTTTATCAAAGATGAAGGGGGAGAAATCTTACTAGTTCAAATCTATGTTGATGATATCATCTTTGGATCAACAAGGAAAAAGCTGTGCAAAGACTTTCAGATTCTGATGCACTCAAAGTTTGAAATGTGTTCAATGGGTGAACTAAATTTCTTTTTGGGTCTACAAGTCAAACAAGTCCAAAATGGAATCTTCATCAGCCAATCCAAATATGTAAAGAGCATTTTGGAAAGATTCAAGATGACTGACTGTTCTGCTGCAAGAACCCCTATGCAAGTGCACCATCAGCTGACTCCAGACAAAGATGGCCAAGACACTGATTAACATCAGTACCGTGCAATGATAGGGTCTCTCATGTATCTCACTGCCTCAAGGCCAGATATCATGTTTGCAGTATGTCTCTGTGCAAGATTTCAAGCAGCTCCAAAGGTTTCACATCTTCAAGCTATCAAGAGAATTATTAGATACCTAAAGGGAGCCCCAAGACTTGGGCTTTGGTACTCTAAAAATGACAAGTTCAATCTATATGCATACACTGACAGTGATTTATGGGGGATGCAACTTGGACAAAAATTCCCCATCAGGAGGATGTCAGTTTCTGGGAGGGAGACTGGTTTCATGGCAGTGCAAGAAGCAAACATGTGTTTCAACTTCTACAACTGAAGCAGAATACATTGTAGCTTCAAGTTGATGTGCACAAGTCATCTAGATACAAAATCAAATGCTGGATTATGGGATGAATTTCATGGCAACTCCAATTCACATTGATAACATGAGTGCTATATCAATCACAAACAATCCGGTATAGCCCTCCAAGACAAAGCACATTGACATCAGGTATCATTTCATAAGAGATCAAGATGAGAAAAAGAGGATTATTTTAACTAAAGTTCATACCAATGAGCAATATGCTGATTTGTTTACAAAACCTTTTGATGAAGCTAGATTTAGATATTTAGTTGAATCCATTGGTATGATGAACTTTGATTAAAATCTATCTCTAAAATTCTGTTTTAAAATGTGTTTTGTCTTTTGCTGTAAATAAAAGTTATGAGTCAGCATTATTTTTGTCCTTCAGCTGCTGACAAGTTTAATCTTCAGCAGCAAAGGATTTGCCACTGACTGCTTTAAGTTATCAGCAGGAACAGGTTTCCTGCGGATAGCTTTAAGGCTGTCAGCAGCAACATCCTTGCTGCAGATCATTGAATCCATCAGCAGCAATTAAGTTTGCTGCTGACAGACTTAACCTTTCGCACCAACCAAGCTTGCAGCGGACAGGCTTATCCATGTAGGTCCAGGTAACTCAACTACTGATCGAACTCGTGATATGACGTTTCTATAATACGAAGTGCGGAATCCTTCGTGTTAACGTTTGTATACTAACCGACAATTCAAAACAACACGCGTAAATAAACTTCTCCAATATATTCAGATTTAAAATGGTTTACAGACTCAATCAGACAAATCGTTCTCTCTGTTCTCTCTGTTCTCTCTGTTCAGTGTTCTTTCTAATGACTCTGTAAACTCATATATATAGAAACTAACCTGCTGTAAGCGAACTTGTTAAGTTCGCCTGAAACAGACTAAGCGAACTTAACAAGTTCGCCTCAGTTAGACCTAAGCGAACTTATTAAGTTCGCCTCTGATAGACCAGGCGAACTTAACAAGTTCGCCTCTAGGCACACTTGTACAAACACTTAGCAACTTTATACAATTACTTACCAAAAACATAAAGATTTAAAATCTAACTATTACAAGCTTTTGTCATTAAAAATCTATGTCCTAACAGACTCCCCCTTGACAATAGCTTGATCTTCTGTCTTCAGTCTTTATCTTGAACTCTTCCAGTTGTCCGGTAGTCTGCTGCCAGCATGCACTCCATATCTTCTGCATATCTCCAAAACTCTTTTATACTGTAGACCTTGTTCTCTCCATTCATCAGTATACATTATCTCATACTTTCGCAGCGTCCTCTGATCTTTCTTTGAAAAATTAATAAGATTCATTGCATCATAGAAACACACAATGACCTTATTATCTTTATCTTCAACCCTTGCTTCACCGGTATTAACATCAACATACCACCATTTCATATTCCCAAGAAAGTCTTGAGGAATATTCTTTAATGGTATCTTGTGAATAGCACGCACTGGTCTATACTTGTATCTCCAGGTTACTTTCCCAGTCTTAGGATCTGTAATCTTCACTCTCTTTCCCTTCTGTGGTTTCAGTCGTTCATACTTACCCGAACTACCTTCTTTCTTTATCAGGTTTGCTATCACATCAGCCAAACCATTCTTCGATCTATTTATGAGTGGCTTTGAAGCTAGACCATTTATTTCACACCTCGGCAAGGTATTGAAATATTTGATCCTTGGCTTTAAGTATTGAACACCATCAGATCGTTTGATTACAAACAATTTTGATTCACCATCATAGAACCAACTTATGATCCTTCCTACACACTGCTCTTTATTCACATATTTCTCTTTCTGAGCAGGTTGTGCTGGAGACTTGGGTAGCACCTTCATCCAACTGTTTACAACTTCTCTCCACTGTTCTCGTGTCATTCCTGTATCTCTGAACATCACAGGTTCTTCATTAATCTTCGGAGACTCAGTGTGAGTAGTTTCAGTTTCAGCACCCTTATTGAATTGAAGATTCTCATCATCAGTATCCATCTTTGACTCAGCTGTATCATCAGGCAATGTGACATCTTCAATAGAGTCCATAGAGTCGGTTATTCCATCATAAGAGAACTCAGGAACAACATCCTCTTGGATGAAGTTATAAGGCATCTTAAGACCGTCACAGCCTTCATATGTAACACTGTCTTTATCTTTCTCTATTTCAATCTCTACTATTTCTCCTTCTTCTATCTCAGTGTCTGACATATCATCTTCCATGTCATTGAATAAATCGTCAATGTCATCAAGACATTCAATCTTTTCAGCTTCCTCTTCTTCTGAATCTTGAAAGAATTCTAATAACATAATTTCTTCTTCATTAGTACCAGAAGTATCTTTGTCTTTGTTTCCTTCAAGAGATTGTGATGTCGACTCCCCCTGAACTCTAGATATAGGATTAGCGTCAGTGTATTGACGATCACCCTCAATATTTCCAGTAGGATCATTGTCTTCATCATCACGTCTTTGTATTGACTATGTGTGACAAGTATCAGGTATCCTCAACTCCCCCTGAGCGTCAAGACGCTGAACGAGTTTGGACACTAATACTTGCATATCAGCAATCTGTTGAGCTTGAGTCTGAATCACCAGCTGTCGTTGTGAATCAATAGTTACAACAGAATTAACTTGTGTTTGTAAAGAAAGCACTTGAGATTCAAGGAAAGTTATCCTGTCAGAATCAGAAGGCTTTGACGGACCAACTGTTGATTGTGGAATAGAAGGACTCGAAGTAGTAGGAATCTCTGGAGGAGCAGGAGATTGAACTGGAGATGGATCCTTAGATCTTGGAGGAGTAATTATTAGAGAAGCAACAAAATTAGCATCTTCAACTCCTTGAGAAGATCTTGCAGCAGCAATTGACGCAGACATTAACTTTGGACGAGTAGGATCTGGATTAAAGTCACTGTCAGTGTCAGAACTTTCATCGACCAAAGATTTTTTTCCAAGTACTGATCCGGAAGGAGGATCCCGAACAGACTTGCGTCGTGGTCGTCTGGCTTGAGATTTAATGCGTTTTCCAGCATTAGCCAGTGGAATAGCAGCCAAACGTTCATAATGACCTGGAGAAAAATCCCTAGATTCATCAGAATCAGTGCTGTCATCATCAGATGATATTGTATCACTTGAACTGGAACTAGAATCAACATCTGTCACCACATTCCCTTCTTGTTCATGAATGGGCGAGTTCACAGCTTCATCAACAAAATCATCCATGTTCATACCTAGATCTTGATTAGGATCATGAACGACCTCTTCCTGAACTGGTTCCTGAATCGGAATATTAACTGCAGCCTGTGGAATAGGAACTTGTTCAGGAATAGGAATTTGAGGTTGTACATGAACTTGTATTTGTGGCTGTTGAACTTGTATTTGTGGAACTGGTATCTGTTGTTGTTGTACAAGTTGTATTTGTGGCTGTTGAGCAAGTTCATTAGGATGAAACCAATTGTCATTAGGTGGTGCAACATAATCAGGATTGATTAAGTGCCCAAACAGTGGAGTATTAACTGGAATCAAAGCAGCATTTTGCTGTTTCACTTTTGTACAGTCAGTAAAGATACGTTTTGACATTGGAGTCAAAGTCAATCTTATAGCATGTTGTAGAAGATCCGGAATGAGATGATTTAGTATCATTTGAATAAATCGTGGATACATTAAGAAACCTTGACCTTCAGCCGGATTTATCTGCATTACCATCTCCCGATAAAAATACAGAGGAAAATTGAATCGTTTATTCAATGTTAGAGCCACCATAGCTGTTTGAAGAGCCATCTTCAAGCCATCAGTACTAGCTTTTCGCGGAGAGATGCATTGTATAATCACATGCATAAAGTACCTCCATTCTCCCACTAATCCACCTTTTCTAGCTTGTGTATCATTTTGTCGTCCACGATATCCCATCCTTTGAAAACAACCCATAATAAAAGTGTTAGGATAAGATATTGGATCTTCAGCATTTCCACCCAACTCAAGAGCAGCACGAATCGTCTCTTCTGAAATTGCAATCTCGGTATTGTTTACTGTTGCACGAAGGACATGCGGTTCCACGTCGATATCTTGATGTACCGTATCCCAGAATTGTTGTATATACACCAAGCTAATATAGGGATCCGCAGATAATGCAACATGTAGTCTTGATCGATTCAGAAAATTGATGATGCCTTGAAAATGAACTGCTTCTGGCATATTAGGATCCAACAACGCCACTTGATTATGCTTATATTCAACACGTCGAGCCATCTGTGAAAATATCGGACATCACAATAAACATTAGTGTACTTACACATATATGAAACACACATTTAATAATACACACAAACAAAAAACAAAAACAAAAAAAATTAAAAAAAATTTCCAACATAAAAAAAATCACAAGTCCTTTTCACTTCTGACCCCTAGGTGAACTTAATACGTTCGCTTAGTAGTGCAAGAGGCGAACTTATTAAGTTCGCCTGACAAGTTCGCTTCGAACAAGTTCGCTTGGAACAAGTTCGCCTGAACTTGAGACGTTTCAAATTCAAACACTGATTTTCTTCAAACTTCGGCAAAGCGATCGACATCGTGAAATAACCATATACAAGCAATCGAATAACACATTACAATAAAAAATGATGATCAATTTTATATTTAGGTCAAAAATGTTCCTGTAACAGTTCGACTAAATCCGAAACTAAAAACCCTCGAATACACTCAATTTAGTGGATGAAAATCTAGGAAATTACCTTTGTTAGATTCGAAATGCAATTTCGATCAAGATACAACCAGCAATTAACACTCACAACACAGATTTAAATTTTTGAAAAATTTGGGCAAGTTCGCTTATATTCTGATGAAAACGATGAGAGACAAGTTCACCTGATTCAACACTTATTGAGATTAAGTTCGCTTAACTAAGCGAACTTGTTAAGTTCGCTTAACAAGACTTCGGCGAACAAGATAAGTTCGCTTCATCCTTAAGTTCGCTTCACCCCAGACTGTAAATTTAAGTTCGCTTCACTGATTTAAGCGAACTTATTAAGTTCGCTTCACTGTACACAGGCGAACTTAATTACTGTTCAACCTTTTTGCCTTGAACACAAATTTTACCAACTTCAACCTTTCAAATCTCGAACTTCCGTCAGCAACACATATTTGAGTCAATTCCGAACAATTTTAATAAAAGTTTAGAACTTTCATGGAAAATAAAAATCAAAATCTTTTTGAATTTTATCTATACAGACGGAAACACATATTTTTGATTTTTCTCTGTACAAACAGAATCACATATTTTTTATTTTTACCTGAATAAACTGAAATCACATATTTTTTGTTTTTCTCTGTACAAACAGAATCACATATTTTTTATTTTTACCTGAATAAACTGAAATCACATATTTTTGGTTTTTTTACATCATGAGCAAGAAGATCATATCAGTATTCAATTAATTCATCACACATATTATCTATAACAAAGGGTAACCTATAGTAAGAGACCATTCAACTCAATTTTGTGCATTTTGCATCTTTTTCCTTTTGAAACTCATTTAATTTGAATAATATTTGAAATGATACGCGATAAATTTCAAAGTAAATAAGATCAGGTTATAAAATGCTCTTTTATTTATACCGAATTTGAAATATAAAGCCTGAATTCTTAAAATTGTCAATATTATATTATTTTAAACTATAAGCGTTTATTCTCCAAATTCATGTGATTTAGTACCATTTAGATGATAAACATTGTGTACCCCACATATATACCAAATATAAAATAAATGCACTATCTTCAAGACATATATAAGATTTTACTAAAGATTATCCGAATATTCAGAATGAGGAGACATCACTTAGCACATGAATAGCAGAATCCAAATTGGATTGTAAAGGAATCAATGAGATTCAGAATCGAATGATTCAATATTTTAGTTTATATTTGTGGAATCATAAGAATCAGGTAAGTGGATCCAACTGTTATCTGGATTATGAATTTAATGGAATCAATAAAGATGATATATCAATATGATCCAAGGGCTAGTATATGTTTGACAGATGTTGTCAAGTACATATCTTGATTATACTTCAAATTGCATGCTTTTCGGGACATGGGCACTGAAGCAAATCGAATGAATAGTGCTAAGGACATAACCCGAAACTGATCTTATAGGAAAATCCTTATTAAAAGCTAATATTCTTTATCTGATAGTGATCTTTTAACACACACACCCAGGCATATAATGGATTTAAATCACAGATGTAATCATATTATATTTAATTTTCACACTACTATTAGTTTCAAAACGCTTTTAGCCTATTGACAATTCAAGTTTCAAATTTTATACACAAATTTTAAAACAAATTATCAAAAATAGAGCATTTACAACACTATCATTTCTTATTTATGCAGACTTTGAAATTTAGATCAGATCAACTATATATCAAGGTCTATTAAGGTCGTGTGAAATGAACTAATCACTGATGTACTATCATTTCTTCTTAAAACCTCAAATGATGTCAAATTTTATATTTTTTTAATTTGTTTTGACTTTTAATAATTTAAAACTTTTTGACTGAAAAAGTAAATGCAGAAATGTAATAAAGCAATAAAAGAATTTAAAAGAAATTTTTCCATGAAATTCTGATTTTGAAAAACTTTTATTCAGGATTGATCATACCAATCATTTTTATCAAGAATTCAAACCTGGTACGATCAAATGCCTTAGTAAACAAATCAGCAAAATTATCTTCAGTGTGTACCTTGACCAGCTCAATCAACCTTTTCTCTGCACAATCACGTATAAAATGATATCGAATTTCGATGTGCTTAGTTTTACTATGTTTAACAGGATTATTCGTTATGGAAATAGTAGCATTGTTATCAATAAACATGGGGGTTTCTGTGAAACTCAAACCGTAATCTCTCAATTGTTGTTGTATCCACAGGATTTGTGAACAGCAACTTGCAGCAGCAATGTATTCTGCTTCGCATGTAGAAATCGAGACTGTGGTTTGCTTTTTGCATTGCCAAGATACAAGTCGATTTCCTAAGAATTGGCAACCACCTGTTGTAGATTTCCTGTCCAGAAAACAACCACCAAAATCAGAATCAGTATAAGCATTGAAATCAAAGTTAGAACCATGAGGATACCATAGCCCTAAACGTTGTTTTCCTTTTAAATACCGAAAGATTCTTTTCACAGCAATTAAGTGAGATTCTTTTAGTTTGCCTGAAATCTGGAACAGATACACACGGCGAACATTATATCCGGCCTTGAAGCGGTTAAGTACATGAGGGATCCAATCATAGCTCTGTAAAGTCGACAATTCACATCTTTTCCTTCCGGGTCAGAATTTAACTTATGATTGACCGGAATTGGAGTATCGTATGAAGTACAGTCCTCCATCTTGAACCGGCTCAAGATGTCTTTGACATACTTGGACTGATGAATAAAGAAACCATCTTCCTTTTGATTTACTTGTAAACCTAAGAAAAACGATAACTCTCCCATCGCAGACATTTCAAATTTCGACTTCATAACACCCTCAAAGTCTTTGCACAACCCTTCATTTGTCGAGCCAAAGATAATATCATCCACATAAATCTGTACCAGTAGGTAATCTCCCCCTGATTTCTTTATGAATAAGGTCGAGTCGATCTTTCCACGAACAAAGTCATTCGCCAAAAGATGTGTAGATAAAGTCTCATACAACGCACGAGGAGCCTGATGAAGACCATAGAGGGCCTTATCTAGCTTGAAAACCATGTTCGGATTCAGTGGATCTTCAAACCCCGGCGGCTGACACACATAGACTTCCTCCTTGACCTTTCCATATAAAAATGCACTCTTGACGTCTAATTGAAACACCTTAAAACCTTTAAAAGAAGCAAAAGCTAGAAACAGCCTTATAGCTTCAAGCCTCGCAACCGGCGCATAAACTTCGGTGTAATCAATTCCTTCTTGTTGATTGAAGCCCTGGACAACTAATCTTGCCTTATTGCGTACCATGACACCTCGATCGTCTTTTTTACATTTAAACACCCATTTTGTTCCTATCGGATACGCACCATTCGGTAAATCAACAAGATTCCAAACCTTCAGTCTGTCAAATTGAGCAAGTTCTTCAAGCATAGCTTCTATCCAGTTATTGTCATTTAAAGCCATCTCTACATTCTTGGGTTCAACCTGTGAAATAAAGCAAGAATGTGAGCAATCATCAAGAACACCAGAATCTTTAATGAAAGTATACAAACAAGTATTGTCAACAAGAGAACGAGTTTTCACTCCATCCTGTAAATTTCCAATTATATTTGTTACTGGATGATTTTTGTGTTCCTTGATGGATGCGACCTCAGGAACCGGCAACACATCAACTTGAGTAGAGTCAGATTGATAAGAATAATCTTGAGGAATTGGAATTTCCGAGTCTAAATTTGTTGGAATCTCCCCCTGAGCCTGTGTCGAAGGTAATGGATCATCACTCAACAGCAGATCAGCAGAAGAATCTTGAAAAATAGCATTATCCTCCTCACTCTCTGAATCTTGTGGACCGGAACAAGAAGCAACATTAGGATCGGGAGCAGAAGTTGATGGAATCGATGAATTTGGAACTGCATTTGGTAGAAATCCATTATGCTGTGTATCTTGACAAAAATCATAAAGAACACCAGCATCTTCATCAGAAATATCAGACGGTAAATGAAAAGACTTGAATAAGTTTTCATAATCAAATGCCCAATTCGGACCAATCGCCATTTGTGGTAAAGACCGATTTGAACAGTCAATATGGAACCATTCTTCAACTTGGCGTGTCTCTTTGTTATAAACCCTCTTGGTAGTTGAATTTGCCACATACCCCAGAAAAATCCCTTCAATAGCCTTTGCACTGAATTTTTTTGGGACATCTCTAACCTTCAGTAGGGTACACGGATTACCAAAAGGTAGTAAATATTCCAGACTCGGCTTTCGATTATTTAGCAATTCATAGCAAGTCTTGTTATGTCGCTTTACGGTCAAGTCCCTGTTCAAAACATGACACGCAGTATTCACAGCTTCAGCCCAAAAGGTGACTGGAAGCTTAGAATCTGCAAGCATCGTGTGAGCTGTTTCGACCAACGTCCTGTTCTTTCGTTCAGCAACACCGTTTTGTTGAGGAACATATGGCGCACTGAATTCATGATGAATTCCTTTTTATAGACAGAATAATCCCATTTTGCTATTCTTAAATTCGCTGCCATTGTCACTCCTGATTCTTCTGACTTTCAGATTGAATAAATTCTCCAAACCCAGGATTAAGTATTGTACTAACTCAGTAGTTTCAGCTTTAGAAGAAAGAAACTTAACCCATGAAAATCTGGAGTAATCATCAGTTACGACCAAGCAATACGATTTCCCACCAATGCTCCTAATACTGATAGGACCGAACAAATCCATATGCAGTAACTCCAAAGGAGTTACGATAGAATTAGTCGATTTCGATTTGTGAGATTTATTTCTTTGCATCCCCTTCTTGCACGGAATACAATCATCAGGAACTGAGAATTTCATTTTCGGAATACCAAGCACAAGATCATTCCTAACAATATAGTTCATCTTCCTGTAGTTTATGTGAGCTAGCTTCCTGTGCCACAATATTGAATCAGATTCCGACGCCTTGGAGAGTAAACATGTTGGAATTAAATCCATTGTAGTGGCGACACTCATGTCAAGGACATACGTGTCATTTCTCCTTGGAGCCTTCATGAGAATCCATTCATCAGGAATCACAAAACCCGGTTTCAGAATATAACATTCATGATCGTTGAAATGGAACGAAAACTTCTTGTCACAGACTTGTGATACGCTTAAAAGATTGTGCTCCAGCTGCTCAACATAATTCACCTTTTCAAATTTTACTTTGTCACACCCCGACCGATGGCGGAATCATCGAGGCGGACAATGGAATGATTGTTCAAAAGCACATGGTAGCTAAAAGGTTTCATAATTCATTACTTAAATTTAAAACAACAAGATCCAAATACAATACATTTCAAATAACCTAGTCTAGTTCAAAACATTGATTTATTTAACTAGGTCCATAGTTCCTAAGTGGAGAGATCTTCGGCAAGCAGTCACATATCCAAACCTGAAACATTATTAAAATCAAGTGTAAACTAAAAAGTTGGTGAGTACATAGGTTTAGTAATTCCAGTAAATAGTAGTGTAAATCGTTTTGCAACTCATTGTTTATTTTGTTAAACAAAGTATATGATGTATCATTTATTTAATCACAATTCAAACCGAGTTTGACACGCTTGAACAGAGCACAACAGCTAAGTCCGATATGTTTGAATATAGTTACCCACTATATCCGATATGTTTGAACATAACACGCGGTTATATCCGAGTATGCAGTAATAAACACCCTAACCGGGTGGGCTGGTCAGGCACAATAGATCTATCAATATTACAGTTGGTTGTCGTGTGTTTAAATGTATGTACATCCAAAGAATAAGCATATAGTCTCATGTATAACACGTATAAACAATGTGAGTAGCATGTATAATGTTTCACCCCAAAACGTATAAAAATGTAAAATAGGGGCTATGTAACTCACCTTGCAAGCGGGTATTTTCCACGCCTGTAGGTGATAAGTATGTGGAAGCCTAAGCACGTTGATACCCTATGTAGACAAATGGGTATTATTGTATACGTATAGGTGTGTATTTGTATCTAAATGTACATAGACTTTAATATAATTTTTTTTTCCTAACTATTTACTTGTATAAAGGATGGAAATAGAATGATAATGGTTTTTGTAAAACTTTAACTTATAAGGATATATATATATATTGTTTTAAACAAGTATTGTTATATTTAATGTATTTATATAAAAATAACAAATAAAAGAAAAGTCTTTATTATTTACAATTTATTTAAACAAGTTTATTAAAAATTTTGCTAGGTTTATATAAAAAAAATGAGTCATTTTATGTTTTAAATGTATTTTATTAAGTTTATAAAAATGTTACAAGAGTTATAAAAATATAGGACATTTTATATATATAAATGTATTTAAATAATTTTATAAAAATATTACAAGATTTATAAAAATATGAGATATTTTATATATAAAAATGTATTTAAATAATATTACAAGATTTATAAAAATAAAAAAATGGAATAATTTATGGATTTTAAAAGATTGTTTAATTGGTTTCAAAATAAACAAACGATTAAACCGACTCGTTTTAGTCTTTAGTGTATAAAAATGATATTAAAATAAATTAGGAAAATTAAATAAAATAAAAAAAATGACAACAGGAACAAAATGGGGTTGGGCCGGAGGCCACAAGACTCGAACCCGGGACCTTATACTCATCGCACGCAACACTGACCAGCCGGGCTATAGCCCATCGCTGGTCAGGAACATGTTAATTAATTTATAACTATTAAGGGAAATGACCACTGGTTCTCGGCAACGACCAGGATTGGTGTCCGGGCAACTCGTTTGGCCGGGAATCAGTGGGCTATGGTCAAGATGGCGATTGGGATTGCTAGTACTAAGTTAAACGAATGATAAGGGACGCAAACAATTATAGAACCTGGACTGTAGTGGTCTGCGAAGTTGAAACGAAGGCTCGAAGAAGTGCACAATCTGAATTCGGGTTCCGGTCCAAATTGAAGCTTCAAAGGGGCCGGGGAGCTTCGCCTGGGTGTCTCGAGCACAGAGTTATCCTTAATTTAGAGAGAGAATAGACAGAGAGGGAGAATGGCGCTCGAAAAGGACCGTCCATGGTTTTTATACCCGAAGATGAATTTGATGGTGAGACACGAAATTGAGCACACCTACACACTTGTCTGGTTATGCCGAAACTGTACAGACGTCTAGCAGAGGTCGAGGTCCAGCCGCGTGGGTGAATTGCGGCGTTGACATTCGGGTCAAATTGAGCGTGTGAAATTCTGATGATGAAAAGGCAAATTGGTCGGGGGAACGAGGTCGCATGAGGAAGGCGAGTACAATGGTGCAGGTTTTAGGTGTGGAGGTGTAAAGGGACAAGGCTGTCGGGCTCGCCGGAAAAGTTTCGGTCCGCCGGACAAAGGAACAAGATGACCGGATAATCGAATTGTGTTTTGACAGTTTTAGTCCCTGGAGTTTGTTTTAACACGATTTAAACCTTAAAATAATTACTGAATGGGTCCCTGTAGTTTCATTTGACCAGGAACAGCCCCTCAAACGATTTTAGTTTTAAATCCTTTCAGTTTCTTTATTTACAAAGTAACCCCTGAACTTTTATTTAAATAAATTAATTTAATTTCTTTTAAATCAAATTAATTAAAAATGTTTTTTTTTTTATAAACTTTGTTTTATTATTATTATTATAAATAATAATTTTTATAAAAGTTATTAATATGTTATTTTATTAAATATGCAACTTTTCAAATGTAGAATTTTTATATAAAATTTTTATATTAGTTTTTAAAATTGTAAAATTCTTATTAAATTAAATCCATAACATAAAATACCTATTTATATAAAAACTAAATAAATTCTTACACTTTATTAAAATAGAGAATGATTACATGATAGTTTTAATACAAGTACGAGAACGAAAATCCGAAACGTCACATACTTTGTCATTCTTTAACGTTCCCTGGCCTGTTATGTATCCGCCTTTATTACCCGCAAACGTGACATAACCACCGTCAATTTTAATCACATCCTCAAGCAATTTCACATTCCCTGTCATATGTCGAGAGCAACCACTATCCACATACAATGTGTTGTTGATAGTTCTCCTTGGTTGTCCCTACATAAACAACGAGAATCAGTTAGAAAGTGGAACCCAAGCCATCGTGGTCTTGGGTCGTCCGGATTGATCAAAATAAACAACTTCTTGTAATTTACAATCAATTTTATCATTCACTTTTGTAACAGAAGTTTGACAATCAGACCTTTTCAAAGAAGAACCATTTTTATTATTTTGAAAAACATTATTTGATATATTATTGTCAGATTCAGATGTTTCCAAAATTTTCTTTAATTTTCTGTTTCTTCTTCTTCTTTGAGGTCTAGACAATTTAACCTCCTGAAAAGTATCTTTTGAAATCCCAACTTTTGGAATCTCAAGATTTTCTCTGCATACAAAAGATTTAGTATGCAATGTATTCTGTTGTTTAATTCCATGGAAATTAACAAAAGATCGTCCAGTCATATCTTTATCCAAACTAGAAGACGATTTTCCTTCATCTTTTCTTTTCAGAATTTTCACCACTTTCGGTTGTGAAGGAACAGTCTTCATTTTACCCTTGTTCTTGTATGGACAATTAATCAAAATATGACCAGGCACACTCTTCTTTCTTGATAACTTCTGAAATAAGATGTTTTCTTTGAATTTGAAGAACCATCAGAAGAAGAAGCTTCAGAGGAATGCCCTGAACAATTTATCGGCTTCTTAGGAACATAAGTCTGTTTTGGCACCTTTGAAGAACTTACTTTTTGAAAACCAGCCACCACAAACCCACTTGACTGTAAGATTGGAGAAAGTTTAGTTTGAACCACTTTCACCTCTTCAGGTTTAGTCAAAATGCACCTATCCCGAGTAACATTCTTCACAACCTTTGGTTCCTTAATTTTCACTTCTCTCGGAATGCCTTCAACCTTTGACTCATCAAACACTTCATCCTCTGTATCAGAATCATACACCATGTCTTCACCCGTCACTGGATTCACTTTTAATACTGTCTTGGGATCAATCTCCTCTTCATGAATGATTTCAGGCTCAACCACATAATTCGCATTGAACGGAGGAGGAACAAACCCAATACCAGCAACCCTTTTTATGGGATCAGCATTAGCATTTAAATAATCCAAAACTACAGATGAATTCTCAAACTGTTCCAGCTTTCTATGTAACTTTATCACCTCAGATTCTTTTTCAGAAATCTCCTTGTTCTTTTGAGCAACTACTTCATTTCGTTTTTCAATTTCAGCATAAGCCATATCTAGATGATAACCCTGCTCTTTGTATTTTAACCCAAGATAATTTAAGTCTCTTTTCAAAGACTCAATTCTATCAATGCACAGTTTATCATTATCTTTCAGTTTCTGATTAACTGAATGCATTGATTTCATGTCACAAATCAAATTTGTGTTATCATCCATGACTTTTTGTAGTTTATCTTTAACAGAAATGCAATTAGAACAAAATATATGACAAACAGAGTCTTTTACCTTAGTCGGGTCAGACATGTCTGCCATGAATACTTTGGCAATCGGAATATTCTCTGAATCTTCCCCAACTAAAGCATTTTCTGTAAGAACAATTTCTTCCTCAGCAACCCCTGTCACAGCATCAGAATCAATACTTTTCTCTCTTTCTTCCTCATCATCAACACTTGGAACACTACCACCATCACATGAATCATCACTAGAACTTTCATCATCAGTAGACTCTTCTGGTTTTTCTGAATGAATTTCTGCAACAAAAGCCTGACTCACAGCACCCACCAAGTCTTCCAGATGAATACCCCAATCATAGTTTTCGTCATTTTGAGCAACTAAAGCTGATGATGCAGATGCATGATTTGTATTACCAGAAGGACCATGATTTTGATTACCAGATGAACCATGGGGCTGATTCCTATTATGCTGAAAATTAGATTACTTCTTTTGAGAATCAAATTCTACCTTTGGCTTCACACACTCCTTAGCAAAGTGACCATACTCTTGGCAATTGTAACACCTAACTTTGCTCTTATCAAAACCCATACGCGATCGACTATTTGAACCAATATATTTTCTTCCAGTTCTCTTCAAGAAATCTTTAGCTTGTCGCATTAACATGGCCATATTCCATTGGATATTCATTTCTTCCAGATCAACAGGGTCAATCTGTCTGAAATCTTCTTCTATTACCTCAGGATCATGTATTTTACCTCCAATGAAATTTTCATATGATGCCATGAATGAAGAAAACATAGCAAGATAATCATCAGCAACTTTCTGATTCACATGAGATCCAGATGATGTTGAAGCAGTAGTAGCAGAAAATCCAGAATGGCTTGTATGACCAGAATAAATTGGAACTCTAGAACACTGATCATTTGAAGACTCTTGAGCATCACCAGAAAAGAATGCCACTCCAGTACCAGATTTACCAACATATTTGGAAAAATACATCGAGGGATCCTGGATATGCTCCATTTAGTCTCTTTCTTCTTCATATTCATGTCATGTGACTGAATCTTCCCTAGGACTTCTTCAAGAGACATGGTTTTGTACTTAACATTTTCTTTGATCAAAACCGTATACACATCAAACTTTGATGGTAAAGCCTCCAAGAATTTATCATTGATTTCCTCAGTCTCATATACCACAGATGCACTAGCCAGTTCACTAAGAAGATGATAGAATCTTGTAGCAAGATCATCCAAAGATTCATTCTGAAAATGTTTAAAAACTAGGAACTACTTCTTTAGTAACTCTTTTCTACTTTTCTTCACATCTAAACTCCCTTCACACCTTTTCTGTAGTGCTTCCCACAGTTGTTGAGAAGACTTGAACTGTTTAAAGCTGTGATAAATTTCCTTTGGTAGAGACATCGAAATGCTAGCCATTGCTTTCTTTTCTCGATCAAATAACAGCTTCTCTTCAGTAGTTAAAGCTGACACTGGTTTTGGAACATCATCCTTTCCCATCCATGAATAAGTAGGATGCGTATATCCTTCCAAAATTGGAATCCACAAACTAGTATCGGTAAAAGATACGAATTGGTCAAACCGATCTTTCCAATTTGAATAATCAGCTAGATTCAGCAACTTCAGAGGTTTTTGAGATGTACCAATCTCATTATCATAATTGAGCATGTTTGTAACTTGAACCATATTTGCCATGTTAAAAAAAATTTCTGAAAAATTTCTAAGTATTTAGCTGTTTTACCCTCAGGCGAACTTAATAAGTTCGCTTTAGTGAGTACTAAGCGAACTTGAGATCAGGCGAACAAGACAAGTTCGCTTAAGGAGGAAATTCGGTAAGTTCGCTTAACAGCTAAGTTCGCTTGAAATGTGAGAAGCGAACTTAATAAGTTCGCTTGCAAAGTTCGCCTGCACAGGAACTCAGCAAGTTCGCTTAAACTGCTGTAACAGATTCAAAAGAATCTTCACCCAAACACGAACCGAAAACTTCAAAAATCATGATTTCTCAGCGAATTGATGGAATTTAAGGAAATTGAACCGTAGGATTATGAATTTTATCAAATAGAACAGTTCTATCGGACTAATTTCGTCAAAAACACTTCCAAAATCATGAATTCAGCAAAGAAACGATCTTCAAGGACTTGAAAAACTCCATTGTTGCAGAAACTTCAAAAATTTTGAATTTCTTGTCGAATTATACACAAAAACCGTCACTAATCACCAAGAATCGTACTTAATTCACGAGCATAAGCTCTGATACCACTTGTAGGTCCAGGTAACTCAACTACTGATCGAACTCGTGATATGACGTTTCTATAACACGAAGTGCGGAATCCTTCGTGTTAACGTTTGTATACTAACCGACAATTCAAAACAACACGCGTAAATAAACTTCTCCAATATATTCAGATTCACAATGGTTTACAGACTCAATCAAACAAATCGTTCTCTCTGTTCTCTCTGTTCAGTGTTCTTTCTAATGACTCTGTAAACTCATATATATAGAAACTAACCTGCTGTAAGCGAACTTGTTAAGTTCGCCTGAAACAGACTAAGCGAACTTAACAAGTTCGCCTCAGTTAGACCTAAGCGAACTTATTAAGTTCGCCTCTGATAGACCAGGCGAACTTAACAAGTTCGCCTCTAGGCACACTTGTACAAACACTTAGCAACTTTATACAATTACATACCAAAAACATAAAGACATAAAATCTAACTATTACAAGCTTTTGTCATTACAAATCTATGTCCTAACAATCCATCCACAGCAACCAAGTTTGCTGCTGATGGGTAAATTTAAGTCCAAAATAACTTTTACCCGCTGTAAAAAATTAACGTCAGTCTTTACCATGACTGTCTCGGTGTATTACAACTGTAATAGTAAAAAGTGAATAAGGTTGTACTCTACAAGTCATTTTTCTTTTTCCCTCCTTTGCCGTTATAAGAACAAATCAAATTTCCTTACCACCTTTTCACATTCAATTTCACCCTAAACCCACATCACTTTCTCTCAAGTCCCCACCACATTCAAAGCCTTCCATGTAACATCTCGGAATTTAGTGTTCATATTTCAATGCAATGTAATGCAATTTCAAATTCAATGTTCGTGCACTGCCTTATTATTTTGCTTACCTTAAACGAAATGCAATTATTCAATACAAATTTACAAGTTTTGCTCGATTATATACATTTAAACACTATGCAAGAAACTATTTAATTCAAACACATTAAACCTGAAAAGTCAAGGACTAAAGTTGAAAAATGTCAAGAAACCCTAGTTTAGCACGGTCGTGCTTCGTCCTGGCACGGTCGCGCGACTGGTCCTAGAACGATCGCGCCCGGTGCCTAGGCACGGTCGCGCCTCTCTTGGGCACGGTCGCGCCTGCGTAACAGTTGAAACGTAAATGCAGTTTAATCACCCGATCATTGGAAATCCGTAACAGTCATCCGTTTCTTTTCCCCTTAACGAATGAATCACAATTATCGAATTCCTCAAACGTCTCAGTTTCATATTACCAATTTCGAAAAACTCTCCCAAGCTTTCCAAGAATCTAGAATCCGCTGTTCGATTCGAATCCTCTCAATCCAGCAGCAGAGTCTCGATACTCAATCATCCCTGAAGTTCCCAGGATATTTGGATTGGCCGGAGTTGCAGTAAAGATCGCCGGAACTCAATCCGTCGACGCCGGAGCTCCTTCTTGCCGATCTCTATCAATCCTCTACTGTTTCGGGTAATTGAAATCATTTATTTCAGTTAATTAGTCTCTATATCGAAAGCCCAATAATAATTTAGGCATCCATCATAGAATTTTCCCCGAATCAGAATCGATGTTTTTATTTAAAATAATTTAATCGAATTCACTGTTAAAAATATTTTTAATACAATTAAAATATCCCAAAAGACTCGTAATAACCCATTAATCAAAAGCCCTAACAATTCCAGCGTTAAAAATACAAGCATTTGTCAATTCGTATCTGATTTGGAAGAGACACGGTCGCGCTAATCATCTAGCGCGGCCGTGCCTAATGTAGCGTGGTTGTGTCGAATAGCGGCGCGGTCGTGTCCTCCTGTCCAGACCTTGTCATGCCCTCTGGGCTAGTCTCTGTTGTGTCTAAAGATCATAGACACGACCGTGCCGGGCCAAGGCACGGTCGTGCCTGTTGACTTGTCTAGATTGTGCTCCTGTTGATCAACCCGGTCGCGCCCCGACTAGCGCGGTCGCGCCCGTGGCTTGAGCACGATCGTGCCCTTCCGAGGCACGGTCGTCTCAGATTAAGAACTTTTAACAGAATTATAATTTTATATATTTTAATCAGTAAATGTTTCAGATTTTATAAAAATATGTTTTCTGTATTCAAAAATGGATTAAAAGTTTAATCTTGGCAAAAATATAATTTATTTAAGAGTTTATGAAAAATTAAATTCATATTTACTATCTTACACTTAAATGATATTTTAATTAATTAAGTTACAAAATTTATAAATAAATAAGATAATGATTATCTATTTAATTTACAATTTAAATCAAACTCATTTATTTATTTATACTTAATTACAATTAATATTTACATTATTTCATAAACTATAATTATATATTTATTCAATTATTCAATTCAAACCTAATCAAATTGTTTCAAAAATATTTTACTTCAAACTCTATATATTTTATTCAATACTTTTTAAATACAAATCAATAGTTTTATACACAAATTCAACTTTCATTTTAGACTTAAACTCTATGCATCTATTTGATTCAATACACATTACTCTTTAGGTTAAATTGTGTATTTCGAGGATCATATTTACTCTCTATAATCTTTGTTAGTTACACTTCCATACCAAGTGAGTATTCACAACCCCTTTTACTCTTTTACACTTTTGGGGTGGAACATGAACTCTATACACATTACACATTTACATTTACACAAACAACACAAGTGCAAAAATCCTATTTACATACATGTGTGCAAAATTTGAGCTTTGTGCCCGAGTGCTAGGTGTGCTAACCTTTGTATGCTCTTATGTGCAATCATTAACTATACAAGCCGACGGTTTTCAATGATAGATCTATTGAGTCTGACAAACCCACCCATGGTGCGCGGTGATTGAAACCGACAACACAATTTTTGCATGCTAGTTACAAGGTTTGGTTGTACATGGTTACACAATAGCTGCTCCCCATAAATGCCTTATTTTATCATGTTTTGTAAAGGATTTGTTTTCAACTATATGCTATCTACATACAACTGTGTTATACTCACCAACTTTTTAGTTGACTTTATTTTATTCATGTTTCAGGCCCCAATATGTGAGATTGATTCAAGACATGTTCAACATAGGATTTGGACTTAGCAATTTAAATCAAGAACTTTATGAATTATTTTATGTTTCTTGTTTGAATTTGGTTTGTACTTGGATTATTTGTAATGGAAATTTAACTTTAATATATTTCAATTTAGTCAACCATGTGCTATGAACAGTCTTACATGTCCCGCCCCGATGATTCCGCCATCGGTCGGGGTGTGACAGATTGGTATCAGAGCCTTGGTTATAGGGAATTAGGTTATTAGACACCTTGACCTAAACTATAACTTTAGGACACCCACTTATACTATGTTTCATGATTTTGTGCTATGTGTTACATGTTATGTGCTATATGTTATATGTTACATGTTTAGTATGATTACTTATTATTACATTATGATGACTTATGTGTGTTAAATCCATGACTTATTAGGATATTCTTAATAATTAAATAAATAATATCCATTCCTATATTCTAAAACCTCATAATATTTCTATCTTCTTCCTATCTTTATCCTTCTTAGCATGTGGAAAATTCTTGAAGCAAAAATCTTTAAAATTTTTAGTTCTTCGTTAAGGTTTTTAAACTTGTTAAATTATTTGAGGACACGTGCAATCTGGAAGGGTGACACCTGTATTTTGGGTTTTCTGTCTAGGAAAGCATTTCGCATAAATCCCAATCAACCGAGGGACCCGTATGCTTTCCTGGGAATTCCCGAGATGAGTGTTTACTTATAGGCTAAAGCATGTCTCCTTGAAAAATTATATAAGTTTAATTAACCTTAATTTGTCATGGTATTCAAGTGATTTTGTCACTTTTGAGTACAATCCAAACTATGAATATCTATTTTTTTTATTTTATTTTGTTATCTCATTCTATTAAATCCTAGCAATTCTCATAAGTTCTTACAATTTTTCTTGTCTTGTGAAAATCTGTAGAATGCCTCCTCATCGTGCTCCCGCAACCAACGCCAACACCGATATTGCTGCTATTCTCACCCAATTGGTGACACAACTCACCCAAGCCAATGGTGCCACCAATGGCAATGGTGGAAATGGAAACAATAGTGGTAATAATGGTGGAAATGGTGGTAATAATCCATCTCAATGCACCTTCAAGCACTTCAACTCGTGCAATCCCCTAAAGTTCTATGGTACCGAAGGAGCTACTGGACTCCTTCAGTGGTTCGAAAGCATTGAGAATACCTTTCTCAATAGTGACTGTCCCGACAACCTCCGTGTTCGTCATGCTACAAGTGTCCTACAAAAACGGGCACTTACTTGGTGGAATGGGGAGAAAAGAAATAGGGGTGTTGACATAGCTATGGCCTTACCTTGGGATGAGGTCAAAAGGCTTATGACCGAGGAGTTCTGTCCTCGAAATGAAGTGAAAAAGTTAGAAGCTGAATTTTGGGATCTTGCCCAAGATAGTGGGGAAAGCTTAGCATATACAACTCGGTTCCATGAGTTGAGTCTTCTAGTGCCCCACATGGTCACTCCTTTGTCCCGTTGTATAGAGAAGTATAATGGTGGGCTACCAAGACAAATCCAAGATACTGTCTTAGGTAGAAATCCTGCTACTCTGGAGGATGCTATCCGTCTAGCCGCTACTTTAACTGATAATCATGTAAAAGCTGGAACTCTTACCAAAAAGGGTTCTAAGAAAGTTTCTGAAACCGTAACCCCTCCTACTCACAACAAAGAAGCCACAACAGAGCCCTCTCGCAATAATAAAAAGAGGAAAGTTAGAAATTTTGCTGTGGTTACTCCTGCTGTTCCCGTTAATCAAGTTGCACCCGTAGTTCAAGCACCGGCCAAAAATCCATATGTTGGGATCTACCCTTTTTGTGCCACCTGCAATTTTCATCATCCTCAAAACATCCCATGTCGCCTTTGTACTTATTGTGGGAGATATGGTCATACGGTTAGTGTTTGTAGGACCAAAGCTCTTACGGGCCAAGTCAACCCTCCAAACCGAACCGTACCTCAAGTGGCTAACCAAGGTGCTCCCGCCATTGCTAATGGGCGTGGTTGTTATGAGTGTGGTGACCCGAACCATTTTCGTGATCAATGTCCAAGACTTGCAAATGCTAGACAAGGTGGAGCTCGTGGGCGTGCGTTCAACATAAACGCCAACGAAGCTCAAGCCAACAACGACGTGGTTAATGGTACGTTCCTTGTTAATAGTCAATATGCCTCCATTTTGTTCGATACCGGTGCCGATAAAAGTTTTGTGTCACTTAATTTTGAGCCTTTACTTGCAAAGACACGATCCCAATTAGAGAAAACCTTCACCGTTGAAATAGCAAATGGTGACTCCCTCACAATTGAGTCTATTATCTATGATTGCTCCTTAGAACTTAATGATCATACATTCCCAATCAACCTTGTTCCAATGCCACTAGGAAGCTTTGATATTATCATAGGTATGGATTGGCTATCAAATCATCATGCCGAAGTCATTTGCTTTGAAAAGTGTATCCAAATTCCGCTACCATCGGGAGAAACCTTAAGGGTTTTTGGTGAAAAGCCTTGCAAGGGACTTAAGTTGATGTCGTGTACTACCGCTCAAAAGTACTTACGAAAGAAGTACATTACTTTCTTAGCACATATTGTTCAAAAGGATGTCAAGGAGAAGAGTAACCAAGATATTCCGATCATTCGGGAGTTCCCCGAAGTTTTTCCTAAGGATTTATCCGGTCTTCCTCCCGTTCGTCAAGTAGAGTTTTGTATTGATCTTGTGCCCGGAGCTAACCCCGTTGCTAGAGCTCCTTATCGTCTTGCACCTTCCGAAATGCAAGAGCTTGCAAGTCAACTTCAAGAACTCTCCGATAAAGGTTTCATTCGCCCAAGTCATTCACCGTGGGGTGCACCCGTCTTATTTGTTAAGAAGAAGGATGGATCATTCCGTATGTGTATTGACTACCGCGAACTCAACAAGCTTACTATCAAGAACCGTTATCCCTTACCTAGAATTGATGATCTCTTTGATCAACTTCAAGGTTCTACCTGTTTCTCAAAGATCGATCTTCGATCCGGTTATCATCAGCTTCGTGTTCAAGAAGATGACATTCCTAAGACTGCTTTTCGAACAAGGTATGGTCATTACGAGTTCATGGTTATGCCTTTCGGGTTAACCAATGCACCCGCAGTTTTCATGGATCTTATGAATCGTGTGTGCAAACCGTACCTTGATAAATTCGTGATTGTCTTCATTGACGATATCTTAATCTATTCCAAGACTAAAACCGATCATGAACAACATCTTAGACTGGTTTTGGATCTCTTGAGAAAAGAACAACTATATGCCAAATTCTCCAAATGTGATTTTGGCTAAAGGAAGTTCAATTTCTTGGTCACATCGTCAACGACAAGGGTATTCATGTTGATCCTGCTAAGATTGAAACGGTTAAGAATTGGAATGCCCCGAAGACTCCTACCGAAGTTCGTTCATTTCTTGGTCTTGCGGGTTATTATCGTCGTTTCATCTCAAACTTCTCAAAGATTGCTGTCCCTCTTACCGCTCTGACCCACAAGGGTAAGACTTATGAATGGGGACCGAAACAAGAAGAAGCTTTCCAAACCCTCAAGCAAAAGTTGTGCAATGCTCCCATATTGACTCTCCCCGATGGAAATGATGATTTAGTTGTCTATTGTGATGCTTCTAACCAAGGTCTTGGTTGTGTCCTCATGCAACGAGGCAAAGTAATCGCTTATGCATCAAGGCAACTCAAAGTTCATGAGAAGAATTATACGACGCACGATCTCGAGTTGGGTGCGGTCGTATTCGCGTTAAAGATTTGGAGACATTACCTATATGGCACAAAATGTGTGATATTCACCGACCACAAAAGTCTTCAACATATCTTCAACCAAAAAGAACTCAATATGAGGCAACGACGTTGGGTCGAACTCCTTAACGACTATGACTGCGAGATTCGTTACCATCCCGGCAAAGCGAATGTTGTAGCCGATGCTTTGAGTCGAAAGGACCATGTTATGCTTCATTGTGCCCGTATTCAAACCGACATTCAAACCCGTATCTTAGAAGCTCAACACGTCTCGGTAACCGAGGGTAACATGTATGAAGAAATGTCGTGTGGTGTTGAACTTCTTCTTGAATCAAAACCCAATGGCCTACTATATTACTTGAACCGTATTTGGGTTCCCGATCGCGACGATCTCCGCACATTTCTCATGAACGAGGCTCACAAGACTCGTTACTCTATTCATCCTGGTGCGGATAAAATGTACCAAGATCTTCACCAACAATACTGGTGGCCCGGTATGAAGAAAGACATTGCCCTTTATGTGGCCAAATGCTTAACCTGTTCCAAAGTCAAAGCCGAACATCAACGTCCATCTGGTTTACTCGAACAACCAGAAATTCCCGTGTGGAAATGGGGGAATCTAGCTATGGATTTCATTACCAAGCTCCCTCGCACTTCGAGTGGATATGATAGTATTTGGGTGATCATTGATCGTCTCACTAAATCCGCTCATTTCTTGCCTATCCGTGAAGACTTCAAAGTGGAGAAACTAGCCCGAATTTACATTGATGAAGTTGTGAGCCGTCATGGTGTTCCCTTGAACATAATATCCGATAGAGACGCTCGGTTCACCTCTCGATTTTGGCAATCTCTCCAAAAGGCTCTTGGTACTCGATTGGATTTGAGCACGGCTTACCATCCGCAAACTGATGGTCAAACCGAGCGAACAATCCAAACTCTTGAAGACATGCTTAGAGCTTGCGTAATCGATTTTGGTGGCAATTGGGATTCACATCTATCCCTCATTGAGTTTTCTTACAACAATAGCTACCACACAAGTATCAACATGGCTCCATTCGAAGCTCTCTATGGTCGCAAGTGTCGTTCTCCTATCTGTTGGAGTGAGGTTGATGAAGCACAAATCACTGGTCCCGAGTTAATTCAAGAAACATCCGACAAGATTATTCAAATCCGTGACAATATTCGAGTAGCGAGGAGTCGGCAAAAAGAGTTATGCCGACAAACGTCGAAAACCCTTGGAATTCCAAGTCGGCGATCTTGTTCTTCTTAAGGTGTCCCCGTGGAAGGGTGTGATCCGTTTTGGAAAGAAAGGCAAGTTAGCACCTCGTTATGTTGGTCCATTCAAAATCCTTGAAAGGATTTGGAAAGTGGCTTACAAGCTCGAGTTACCTCCATCTCTTGGAAATGTGCATCCTACATTTCATGTATCTAATCTAAAGAAGTGTCTCGCCGATGAAAATCTCCATATACCGCTTGACGACGTGCGCATTGATGAAACGATGCACTTCGTTGAGAAGCCGGTGGAAATTATGGATCGTGAAGTCAAGCAGCTCAAGCGAAGTCGCATTCCCATTGTCAAAGTTCGATGGGAATCTAAGCGTGGTCTTGAGTTCACTTGGGAACGAGAAGACGAAATGAAGCTCAAGTACCCTCATCTTTTTACTAATACTGTTACATCCTCTAGCTAAATTTCGGGACGAAATTCTCCCAACATGGGGAGACTGTAACATCTCGGAATTTAGTGTTCATATTTCAATGCAATGTAATGCAATTTCAAATTCAATGTCCTGGCACGGTCGCGCCAAGTGCCTCGGCACGATCGCGCGACTGGTCCTGGAACGATCGCGCCCGGTGCCTAGGCACGGTCGCGCCTCTCTTGGGCACGGTCGCGCCTGCGTAACAGTTGAAATGTAAATGCAGTTTAATCACCCGATCATTGGAAATCCGTAACAGTCATCCGTTTCTTTTCCCCTTAACGAATGAATCACAATTATCGAATTCCTCAAACGTCTCAGTTTCATATTACCAATTTCGAAAAACTCTCCCAAGCTTTCCAAGAATCTAGAATCCGCTGTTCGATTCGAATCCTCTCAATCCAGCAGCAGAGTCTCGATACTCAATCATCCCTGAAGTTCCCAGGCTATTTGGATTGGCCGGAGTTGCAGTAAAGATCGCCGGAACTCAAGCCGTCGACGCCAGAGCTCCTTCTTGCTGATCTCTATCAATCCTCTACTGTTTCGGGTAATTGAAATCATTTATTTCAGTTAATTAGTCTCTATATCGAAAGCCCCATAATAATTTAGGCTTCCATCATAGAATTTTCCCCGAATCAGAATCGATGTTTTTATTTAAAATAATTTAATCGAATCCACTGTTAAAAATGTTTTTAATACAATTAAAATATCCCAAAAGACTCGTAATAACCCATTAATCAAAAGCCCTAACAATTCCAGCGTTAAAAATACAAGCATTTGTCAATTCGTGTCTGATTTGGAAGAGACACGGTCGCGCTAATCATCTAGCGCGGTCGTGCCTCATGTAGCGCGGTTGTGTCGAATAGCGGCGCGGTCGTGTCCTCGTGTCCAGACCTTGTCATGCCCTCTGGGCTAGTCTCTGTTGTGTCTAAAGATCATAGACACGACCGTGCCGAGCCAAGGCACGGTCGTGCCTGTTGACCTGTCTAGATTGTGCTCCTGTTGATCAACCCGGTCGCGCCCCGACTAGCGCGGTCGCGCCCGTGGCTTGAGCACGATCGTGCCCTTCCGGGGCACGGTCGTGTGAGATTCAGAACTTTTAACAGAATTATAATTTTATATATTTTAATCAGTAAATGTTTCAGATTTTATAAAAATATGTTTTCTGTATTCAAAAATGGATTAAAAGTTTAATCTTGGCATAAATATAATTTATTTAAGAGTTTATGAAAAATTAAATTCATATTTACTATCTTACACTTAAATGATATTTTAAATAATTAAGTTACAAAATTTATAAATAAATAAGATAATGATTATCTATTTAATTTACAATTTAAATCAAACTCATTTATTTATTTATACTTAATTACAATTAATATTTACATTATTTCATAAACTATAATTATATATTTATTCAATTATTCAATTCAAACCTAATCAAATTGTTTCAAAAATATTTTACTTCAAACTCTATATATTTTATTCAATACTTTTTAAATACAAATCAATAGTTTTATACACAAATTCAACTTTCATTTTAGACTTAAACTTTATGCATCTATTTGATTCAATACACATTACTCTTTAGGTTAAATTGTGCATTTCGAGGATCATATTTGCTATCTATAATCTTTGTTAGCTACACTTCCATACCAAGTGAGTATTCACAACCCCTTTTACTCTTTTACACTTTTGGGGTGGAACATGAACTCTATACACATTACACATTACACATTTACATTTACACAAACAACACAAGTGCAAAAATCCTATTTACATACATGTGTGCAAAATTTGAGCTTTGTGCCCGAGTGCTAGGTGTGCTAATCTTTGTATGCACTTATGTGCAATCATTAACTATACAAGCCAACGGTTTTCAATGATAGATCTATTGAGTCTGACAAACCCACCCATGGTGCGCGGTGATTGAAACCAAAACACAATTTTTGCATGCTAGTTACAAGGTTTGGTTGTACATGGTTACACAATAGCTGCTCCCCATAAATGCCTTATTTTATCATGTTTTGTAAAGGATTTGTTTTCAACTTTATGCTATCTACATACAACTGTGTTATACTCACCAACTTTTTAGTTGACTTTATTTTATTCATGTTTCAGGCCCCAATATGTGAGATTGATTCAAGACGTGTTCAACATAGGATTTGGACTTAGCAATTTAAATCAAGAACTTTATGAATTGTTTTATGTTTCTTGTTTGAATTTGGTTTGTACTTGGATTATTTGTAATGGAAATTTAACTTTAATATATTTCAATTTAGTCAACGATGTGCTATGAACAGTCTTACATGTCCCGCTCCGATGATTCCGCCATCGGTCGGGGTGTGACATTCCATCCTTAAAACATTCAAAGCCTTCCATATTCTTAAATCTTCAAACCTTCCCTCCAAAATCAAACAACAATGGCAGACATCAATAACCCTGATGATAAGTTCTCCCCGTACCACAACCTTACAGCATACTTAACCAAGGGAAAGAAATCCGAAGGATTTGATGATATGATCGACTTCCTATGCCGATCAAAGATCCATTTTTCCCTCACAACCAACCCTACCATATATATCCCTCATATGGAGGATTTCTGGAATACCGCCGTCTACTCTACCGAACAGGGGATTCCCGAAATAAAAGCCAAGGTAGACGGCAAGGACATCATCATCTATGAAGCTACCCTTTGAAAACATCTTAAGCTTCAGGATAAGGGAGCAGCCATCTCATACTCAAAGGACGAGTACATGAGGACCTTTGTATCCATAGGGTACACTATAAATCAAAATGAGTATACAATCGAGAAGGCGCTGATGGGCCCTCCATGGAAGTATGTCTGCCACACTCTTCTCCAATGCATATCTCAGAAGAGAAGTGGATGGCATCAAGTGAGCTCCGCACTTGCCTCTGCTTTTCATGGTATGATTACTGGCCTAGGTTTCAACTTTGCACACCTCATCTTTGAGGGTTTGAGATATAACCTTCAAGAGGCTGCAAAGCAACAATTTTTTATGTACCCAAGATTCTTGTAGAAGGTTTTCAACTAGGAACTAAAAGAACTCTCAAAACCTGCAAGAATCTACATCATGTTGGGATATAAAAATAATATTTTTCAAAGTATAAGAATTGTTTTCAAAAAGTTCTCAGGGGTAATGTTGAACATACAAAGTACCCCGGGTGACAGTTCAGCAATCCCAGCTGATACTGATCCCACACCCTCCACATCACATCCCGAACAACAATCTGCTTCCACCATTCGAACCCCTGTGCATACTACTAAGGATGTACATGTACAAAAATCACTTACATCTGTTTTGGATGTTATCGTTCAACTGGAACAAAGGGCCCCAGTTCCAACGACATGCACCAGAAAAAGGAGCAAGAAGACTCCTTCTCTTCTTGTCTCAAAGGCCCAAACCCAACCTCTAAGCCCTCATTCAGAATCCCAACATTCTGATGAGAATACCAAAAGGGATAGCCACAACACTAGAGAGACTTCCTTGGAAGCCTCTCTATTAGGATCAGGATCACATCCCGGATCCATAGAGCAACCCCCTGAGCCATTCCATTATTTCTCTTCTCTGAACCTAAGTGCAGAGGCACCTGGTCAAGATGATATACCTTCTCTAACAACCACTATATCGGAGGTATTGATTGACTTGGCTGCTGGTGCACCCAACCCAGGTTCGTCACCCAAGAAGGTTCACTCTGGTAGTATTGATAGAGTGAATGTGGAAAGGGTTATCACTACTCCTAATACATCAACTGCCAGGAGGACAGTGATAACATAGCTAAGACCCCCTAACCACCGCAACTCACAGTGAGGATGTTTCCTGTGAAACAGTCTTCAATGAGAGGAATCTCAGGAGCCAAGAAAACCAGAGTGATGGGGATGCAGAGGCTAGGCCTAAGGTCCCATCTAGCTCCAAGGATTCCATAACTATGGATGAGGACAGACTGAAACTTCATAATTTGGAATTGACGGCCAGGGTGGCTATGCTAGAGGCTGAAGTGTCCAAACTAAGACACCAAGTCTCTATGCATGAAGCCCATCAATGCCCAACTGTGCCTACTCCCTCTCGTGTATCAGTGGGAACTCAAACAGATACATCCCTTTTCACTGATGCAACCAAAAAGGGGGAGGTGGTTACTAAGGAAGATGATGCTGACAGCCTCGAAGAATGGATACAATTGCAGACTGTGTTTCAAAGTTCCCTATACAAACCTGATTTTGTTCAAATCCATGACTTGCCAGACTCAGTAGATGAAGAGGAAGATGTCACTGAGGATTGGAAGTTAGTCGTCCGAGCTGTTGATGATGTGCTACAAGAAGAAACTCTCCATGAAGACACACCTCCATCATTCAGCATTCTTCCTGAAGCTGCAGCCATAATAAGTTATTCATCTACCCCCCAACTCTTCCCAATTTCAAAGAAGCTAGAATTTGACTCCATTCTAGCTTGGAGGTATGATGGAATAGCTGAGAGATTCTAGATTGGATGGGAGTTTAGTGGAGTAGAAGAGCTAAACTGGAACTCTCTTAATGCCCTCCAAGTTCTCAATCTGTATCTGACAAAATGCATCAACACTTCATCAGATCTCTCAGCAGAACTTGCAATCAGCAGGTTCTATGACTTAATGGAGGATAACCTGCCCTGGTTTGAAAGACTGCTAAAAGAAGCAAACAGGGTGGCTTATCCTGAATCTTCATCAGCAACAGAACAAAAACTGGCTCCGAGAAGACTTGACATAATCAGGAGCAGTGCTTTAACTGAAGAAGAGGTTATCTGCTGGAAAAGATTCCTGTACAACATAATGGTCAGGGATGTGGAAGTGCAAGGATGGATAAGCACTGACTCCCATGACTTCACCTTCTTCCTGAGCAATGGATCTTCTATCACAATCAACATCAAAGAGATCTTGCTGCTACCTTCAGCCTTCCTGCACAAGGTCTTTGAGCTCAGATCACTCATCTTCAATGTCAACTCCTTAGAAAGTCAAGAAATGATCAAAATCATCAACGCTTCTCTTTACAAGGAGGAATCTGGATCTGACTCAGACCTATCCTTTCTCTCTTCTCCAACAGTCAGACTGAACACAGAAGAAGAATAAAAAAGAATAGACGAGGAAAAGATGAAAGAAGCATGGAAAGAAGTGACAGGTATGGAATGGAAAGAAGATGAAGAAAGTTCCCTTCCCTTGTCCATTCCCCAAAATGCCAATGAAGCTGAAGCTGAGATCCCAACAGCATCTACTACATCTTCTGTTGTGGTCCATGAAGCTGAAGCAGAGGCATCCAACAAAGATAAGGGAAAGGAACTAATGACCAAAGAAGATGAAGAAAGAATTGAGAAGGAGAAGAAAGAAAAGAAGGATAGAAGAAGAAGAAGAAGAAGAGAAGAAGAGGAGATGGCTGAACTAAAGAAAGCTCAAGACAGAAAAACAGCCATTATCCTCAGAGAACAACAGATCCAGCTGTATGCAAAACAGCTGGATGATCTAAAAGTAAAAATTCTTGCAGTTTATCAAATTGAAGAAGATGAAGCTCTTGCTCTTCAACTGCAGGAACAATTCAACAAAGAAGAAGAAGAGATAGAGAAGAATAAGAAGAAGAAGAAGAAGAAGAAGAAGGAAGAGGCTAAGTTCAAAATAACTGATTCTGAACTAGCCAAATAAATGAGAGAGGAGTGGGTAAAGGCTCTGGTTTCTCAAGGTGAGGATGCAGACTACCTTAAGAAACTATCAAATAAAGAAATCTACAGAGCCTTCATGGGTCAGCAGGGTCAATTGGCAAACAAGAAAAAGGCTGAAGAAGAAGAAAAAGCCAAACAAAAGTCCAAGAAGACCATTGCCTTTAACCGAAGATCCCATGAAGAAAGGAAGATCATGATTGACTTTCTTAAGGCTAGATGAGAGAGTGGAAAGAGGCTGGGTCCCATGAACTTCATAAACCTGCAAGCCCTCTACCTTAAAGTCAAGAAGGATGAGGAAGAAAGACTGGGGAAGAAAGGCTCCAAGAAGAGGGTAATCATTCAAGAAGAAGAAAGGAAAACAAAGAAACCTAAGCCTTCTCTTTCACCCAACACTTCCTCAATCCAACAACCTTTCACTCTCCATCCTAGACCTCCCTCCTCTCCACCCTCAAAGTCCAAATCCTCACACCCAGCTCCTACTCATCAACAACTTCCCAAAAAGAAAAACAAACCTACTTCCAAACCAGAAGACTCAAGAGAAATAGTCATCTGGTCATACAGCTCTCAAGACCAATGGTTTGAAGTTTTCAGGGGGGAGGACAGAAGTTAAAAGATCAATTTATACATCTGTTGATGAGGTACTACAGCTTCCAGATTCTGATCTAAGAAGAATGATGGAGCTGGGTGAAGCCAATGAGCCCGTGAATGAAGGTGGGAGACATCTGCTGCTGGTAATCAAACATCACTTCAACCCCAGCAGAGATGAAATCCTTGATGTCAAACCTCTCCAATCCCACTCTCCATTCATCAGTTGGTCCTACAATGCTGAAAAGGATGAGTTCACAATGACAGATGTTAAAGGACAGAAGATGAGTTTTTCAAGCAAAGCTATCTTCAAAATGGCCAGCAAAGACATCAAGACTCTATCTGAGCTTCCTCTTAACAATCCCAGCAAGGACCAGAGAGGATATGAGGTTGAAAGAATTGTCAGCCACATGCAAAAGCTTCAGCAACAAAAACAGTAAGAGAGTTTTGGTAGCATCAGTCTAGGGGGAGTTTGTAGAAATAAAGACTGATGGCTACAAAATTCTCTAAGTACAAATGCTGTTGATCTCAAAGATTGTTGCGGATCGAAAAAGTTGCAGCTGATAGGCTTTATCCGCTGCTGACCAAAGCTGAAGCTGATAGGTCTTATCAGCTGCTGACCAAAGTTGCAGCTGATAAGCCTTATCTGCTGCTGACCAAAGTTGCAGCTGATAGGCCTTATCCGCTGCTGACCAAAGTTTCAGCTGATAGGCCTTATCTGCTGCTGACCAAAGTTGCAGCTGATAGGCTTTGTCCACTGAAGATCAAAGTTGCAGCTGATAGCCTTTTCACTAAAGATCAAACGTTGCAGCTGACTGTTCTTGATAAAGCAACCAAGACCACTGACAACTTTCTGCTGTTACACTGACACACTCCACGCAGAAAGAATGTCATTTGCACAAGACAATAAAAGACAACGACGCTCTCTTTTTGAGTATTCAAGCAATGATGCAAAGAAGAGATTTGAATAAAGTTAACATTTGTAGTTATTATTATTGTCTGTATATGTAGAATAACTTCAATACAAGATCAACGGTCTGTGTTAGATCTGATCCTTAGAATAAAGGGTCTGTCTTGATTCTAAGTTACTATATAAGTAGTACTTAGATTCACTGTAAAAGTACTTTTTGCTTAAGAGTTTTCTCTGTAATCTTGTAACACTTGAAGCTTAATACAAATTGCATTTATCAGTATTCTTCTTGTCTACTTGTTTACTTTGCTTAAGTTGTTATTGTTTCCGCCAATCTCAACTGGAATAGAACCATCTTGTATTTACCGATCCAACAAGTGGTATCAGAGCTTTGGCTCACAGATTAAACAAACTCACATTTGTTTAATCATTCTCTGGTTCTATTCTTATCTATCTCTTTGCTAAAGTCTCTCATTGTCTAAAAATCAAAATGGCACAAAACAATTGATTTGAAGACATTGGAAGCATCTCCAGACCACCAAGACTGGTGTCTGGAAAAGACTATGATATATGGAAGAACAAGATGGAAAGATTCTTCTGCTATCAAGAATATGGGATGTGGAAATCCATTAAAAATGGACCATACATACCCATGGTGGCCTCAGCTGATTCTCTTCAGAGAACAACAGATCCAGCTGTAGCTGGATGATCTGAAAGTCAAGATTCCTGCAGCTTTCCAAATTGAAGAAGATGAAGCTCTTGCTCTTCAACTGCAGGAACAATTCAACAAAGAAGAAGAAGAGATAGAGAAGAAGAAGAAAAAGAAGAAGGAAGAGGCTAAGTTCAGAATAACTGATTCTGAACTAGCCAAAGAAATGAGAGAGGAGTGGGTAAAGGCTCTGATTTCTCAAGGTGAGGATGCAGACTACCTTGAGAAACTATCAAATAAAGAAATCTACAGAGCCTTCATGGGTCAGCAAGGTCAATTGGGAAATAATAAAAGGGCTCAAGAAGAAGAAAAAAAAGTAAAACAGAAATCCAAGAAGACCATTGCCTTTAACAGAAGAACCCATGAAGAAAGGAAGGTCATGATTGACTTCCTAAAGGCTAGAGTAGAGAGTGGAAAGAGGCTGGGTCCCATGAGCTTCATGAACCTGCAAGCCCTATACGTTAAAGTTAAGAAGGAAGAGGAAGAAAGAGTGGGGAAGAATGGCTCAAAGAAGAGGGTAATCAATCAAGAAGAAGAAAGGAAACCAAAGAAACCCAAGCCTTCTCCCTCATCCACCACTTCCTCTATCCAAAAACCTTCCTCTCTCCATCCTAGACCTCCCTCCTCTCCACCCACAAAGTCCAAATCCTCCGACCCTGCTCCTACTCATCAACAACCTCCCAAAAAGAAAAGCAAACCTACTACCAAACTAGAAGACTCAAGAGAAATCGTCAACTGGTTCTACAACACTCAAGATCAACGGTTTGAAGTCTTCAGGGGAAGAACAGAAGAAAGAAGATCAATCTATACAACTGTTGATGAGGTATTGCAGCTTCCAGATTCAGATCTAAGAAGAATGATGGAGCTGGGTTAAGCTAATGAGCCTGAGAATGAAGGTGGGAGACATCTGTTGCTGGTGATCAAACATCATTTCAACCCTAGCAAAGATGAAATTATTGATGCCAAACCTCTCCAATCCCACTCTTCGTTCATCAGTTGGTCCTACAATGCTGAAAAGGATAAGTTCACATTGACAGATGTTAAATGACATAAGATGAGGTGTTCAAGCAAAGCTATCTTCAAAATGCCAAGCAAAGACATCAAGACTCTATCTGAGCTTCGTCTTAACAATCCTAGCAAGGAACAGAGAGGCTATGAGGTTGCAAGAATAGTCAGCAACATGGAAAAGCTTCAACAGCAAAAGCAGTAAGAGAGTTTTTGTAGCATCAGTCTAGGGGGAGTTTGTAGAAATAAAGACTGATGGCTACAAAATTCTCTAAGTACAAATTGTTGTGGATAAGCTTATCTACAGCGGATACTTGTTCTTCTGCTGAAGAACAAATCTGCTGCGGATAGCCCTATCTGCTGAAGACCAAAGTTGCTGTTGATAGGCATATCATCAACAGCTGTGGACAGCTATGTCTTGCTACTGATCCCTAACTTTGCTGCTGATAGCCATTCACACTGAAGATCAAACGTTGCAGCTGACTGGCTTCGATAAAGCAACCATTACCACTGACAACTTTCTACAGCAACACTGACACACTCCACGCAGAAAGAATGTTTCTGGTGCAGACAATAAAGAACCACAACGCTCTTCTCCAAGCATGCAAGCAATGATGCCTAAGAAGACGTTTGAGTAAAGTTAACTAGTATAGTTGTTATTGTCGTTACATGTAGAATAGCTTCAATACAAGATCAACGGCTTGTGTTAGATCTGATCCTTAGAATCAAGGGTCTGTCTTGATTCTTAATTACTATATAAGTAGCACTTCTAGTCATTATAAGTGTGCTTTTTGCTTAAGAGTTTTCTCTGTAATCTTGTAAACCTTGAAGCTTAATACAAATTGCTTTTATCAGTATTCTTATTGTTTACTTGTTTACATTGCTTAGTTGTGATTGTTTCCGCCAATCTCAACTAGAATAGAACCATCTTGTATTCACCGATCCTACAAGTGGTATCAGAGCTTTGGCTCACAGATTAAACAAACTCACACTTGTTTAATCATTCTCTGGTTCTATTCAAAACTATCTCTTTGCTAAAGTCACCCAGTATCACCAATCAAAAATGGCACAAAACAGTGGAGTTGAAGACACTGGAAGCATCAGCAGACCACCAAGACTGGTGTCTAGAGAAGACTATGATATGTGGAAGAACATAATGGAAAGCTTCTTCTGCTATCAAGAATATGGGATGTGGAAATCCATAAAGGATGGACCATACATACCCATGGTGGCCTCTGCTGATTCCGGAGGTATAATGGTTCCCAAAGAATCCTCCAAATACTCTTATCATCAAACTTTGTGCCCATAAATGATAACGGGGAGATGATCAAGTTAAGATCATTGATGTGACTTGTGACTGAGCTTCCATCATGCATCTTAGTCATGAGCAATTCCTTCATTAAGAACACATTTTTAGCTGCAGATGGCTTTTCATACTGTGGAAACCGTTTATTCGAGCAAATAAAGCAATCAATTGGTAGATACTAGAATCGAGTAGGATAATCAAGATATGAGATTTGATCAAAAACACATAGTTAAAGGTGTAACTATCTCTATTGTATTGATATATCAAATGAAGTCCCCTATTCACACAAGTCAAATGTACAAGTATTTATACTAAGAAGACAAAAAATGATTTCGTCTGAAATACATTTCGGTCAAAATGTATTTCGTCCGAAAATGATTTCGATCGAAACAGATTTCGATCGAAATCTGTTAACTTCAAAGAATTCTTCCGTCTTCAGACTGTTTTGTATGCGATGGCCTAAAAATAGTTTCAACAATCTCCCCCTATGCCACTGAATATCAAAACACAAGAATTCTTCCAAGCTCCCCCATACATTTTGCATCATCAAAGTTAGATCTTGGACTTGAATCTTTAACTCTCCAAACTTGTCTTGGTTTAACTTTGTCTTTCCAGTCTTGTTTCCGTTTCAACATATTGTATGTCCAAAACTTCTTCAAACTATTAAAGACTTTAACAACCTTCTCTTGAACCTTTCTCTGAGGTTGAAAAATGATCCTCTGTTTAGAAGATTTGTGTTTCTTAATACAACATTCTCTTGATAAATGACCCTGCTTTCCACAACTGAAACATTTTCTTCAAAGCAGGATATGGTCTTTGATAAGGCCCCTTTCGAGATTCTGACTTGTCTTTAGACTTATGTTCTACAACTTTTGACGTTTCTACTCCCTCTTTAACAAACATGAGCGGAATAAATTTATTTGAAACGAATGGGATGGCATTAGCATTAAGTGGACTGTCTTTCTTGAACCCTAAGCCACCCTTATTGTCAAAATAATCCACACATTCTTGATTTTCTTCAGATTTGTCACTGACGCAATCATCATCAGAAGTAAGATCATTTGGAATCTTCAATTCAACTTTATTTTCTATGGAATTTCTCTTTGGCTCTAACGAAGGATAGCACAAATGGCTCTGGAATGTATGGTTAAGGCATATGTGAATAAAATCCATTTGTAGTAAATGGAGAAGAAACACTCTTGTATCCCATCTCGCTATTCACTTTATCATTAACTTTTGTCTCAATGTTTTCACCAGTTCCTTTATATCCAAGCCCAGAAGTTACTTTGTCATGTATTTGAGCTTCAATGATTCCACTAGCCACTTTCCCATAAATGTTTATTTTATCAACTTTAATTGTTGTATTTGCTATCTTTTCCATCTTCTCGATCATTAATTTCTTTTTTGTTTCTCTTTCAGCAATCAACAGTTGAATCTCATAATTCTTTCTCTTTAACTGAAGCTTCACATAAGAATTTTCTTTAACACAGTCATCAATCTTCCTTTTATACTCTTTCTCACGATCTTTTAGAATTTTTTTTGTAGTATGTGCATGTTTCAATGCATCCATCAGAAGTTGATTTCGATTCTTGTAATCAGAAATTTTCTCAAAACACTCCACAGAACACATATTTTCGTTGAGCAGTTCATAATAAGTTGTAAGTTTTTGTGACTCTTTCACTGCTTCAGCAACCAAATCTGATTCTATACGTTTACAATTTCCTTGAAAATCATAACCTTATCCTCCTTTGATCACTATTATGTTCTTATCAGCTTTGAGTGCATACAACTGTAGCTTTGCACACAAATCCTCTAATGAGTTAAACTGTAATCCTTTATTTCTGATATTAAGTTTATAAATCTCCCATTCCTGTGGTTGAGCATTGAGAAATTTATCCATGACTTCTGATTTTTCGTATTCAAGATCAACCTCCTTTAGATCATTGATCAATTTCACATATATGTGATACTGTTCAGTCAAAGATTCTCCTTCTGCGCGTGTGAATACTTGATATCTTTTCTTTAATTGATCTTGTCTGGCTTTTCCTTTCACATCTTCCTTAGACAGATATGGATGAACATACCCCAATCTATTTACAAATACCTTATGCACACCCCCTTCGTTAGCCATTGAAAATCTTTTTTTAATATATTTTTTTAACTATCTCATTTTTTTCAAAATCAGCGCTAAACATAGCTCCGAACATCCTCTAAAAATTTTGAACAAGAAAGTTTTTCCCGCCAAAAAACTTTTCTTTTATCCCACACTTTTCGACCGAAAACTTTGAGAATTCGGGCAAGACTTTACGACCGAAAAGTAAGATTTCGATCAGGAGGGATTTCGGACAAAATTTGAGATTTTGATCAGACTTTTCAATCGAAAAACTTGTAGAGGAGACTTTTCGATCGAAAAACTTGTAGAAGAGACTTTTCGACCGAAAAACTTGTAGAGGAGACTTTTCGACCGAAAAACCTTCAGATGAGACTTTTCGACCGAAAACTTGATATGAGACTTTTCGACCAAAAACTTGAGATGAGACTTTTCGACCAAAAAGTCAAGATTTCGACCCATTCAACAGAGATTTCGGGCGATTCAACTGAAAATCGAAAAATTCTGACCTGCAACTTCCGAACCGAGCACCGAAAATCATCAAGCTCAAACTAAGCCCCGAAAATCATCCCAAACTTCATCTCCACTGTTTTGCATGCAAAATACTAAAAAATGGCGCTGAAAACGATCCAATTTGATGACTTTTGAATCTTGAAAAGTTGAAAACTTTGAAAAAGCTTCAAACTTACTTGAATCTGCTTGAATCTCCCAGAACCGAGCACCGAAAGCTCTGATACCACTTGTGGAAACCGTTTATTCGAGCAAATAAAGCAATCAATTGGTAGAGACTAGAATCGAGTAGGATAATCAAGATATGAGACTTGATCAAAAACACATAGTTAAAGGTGTAACTCTCTCTATTGTATTAATATATCAAATGAAGTCCCCTATTCACACAAGTCAAATGTACAAGTATTTATACTAAGAAGACAAAAAATGATTTCGTCCGAAATACATTTCGGTCGAAATGTATTTCGTCCGAAAACGATTTTGATCGAAACAGATTTCGGTCGAAATCTTTTAACTTCAAAGAATTCTTCCGTGTTCAGACTGTTTTGTATGTGATGGCCTAAAAATAGTTCCAACACATACATATTTGACAAAGCCGCCAACATACCACGAGCCATGGTTTCTTGTATAATATTAAATGCAACACTCCTCGTCAAAGCCAATGTAATCACCCCTTTAGCTTTCTTGTCCTTCGAATTCCAAACCACTTCGTCAACTCTCTCCATTTTAGCCCGTTTTTCCTCCAATACCATATCCAATTTTTTTATTTATTTTTTACTTAGCAATGCTTCTATTTGCATTTTCTAGCAAGAAAAATTGGTCACGTTGAACTTTTCAATCTGAACCCTCCCATTTTCAGCCATTGCAAACGAGAAACAGATAGAATCAAGAAACAGTGAATAGACACAATAATGGCTCGGGCCTAAAGAACTTGACAGTTGATCTACTGAACACTGTCAATGACTCAACCCATTTTTCTCGTTCACAAAACCTGATACCCCAATAAAACTCCGTTTTAATATTATATCGGAACGTTGACAAAATAAAACTAAAGGAAATTTGCACTTTCTGTTTTTAATGAAAAAGTAAAGAACGAAAGTCATAACAGAGAAACGAAGTTACTAAAAAATAGGATTAAAATTGTATATTATATATATTATGAGGGTTGAAAAAAAAATATTAAAACATTGTTCACATACGTTGTTTTTTTTTAAATATTAGTATATATAATATCTTACAAAGACTTGCGATCATGATTTATTTAGTTGCTATATTAGGGACAACACTTTATTAATACAAATATCTTACAAACTACAAAGACTTGCGTGGGAGTTCGGCATAATGCAAACGTGTCATGATTTGTTACAAACGATTTGTAATCAAATTCAACATCTAGTGATAACTATAGTTTGCTTTCACGGATATTTTATTTCAGTTGTTGGCTTTTTTCCACTAGGCAAACAACTTTGTTGCTTTTAGTTATTTCAATATAAAAGATTAAACATTGAAAAATTGTTGTATCTTTAAAGTTTTATTTGCTAGTATTTGCTCTTCATCCCTAACCTATTAAATCCAATAATTTCTTATTTGAAGTCTTGGTGAAAATTGGGACCATCAAAGGCTAGACTTCGTGAACAACAAGAACATGTTTAGCGTAGTGTTGGCAGAGTACAAACCATTAGAAATGTATGATGATTGAATTGGAGGTTTACATCATGGTGACAAATTGCAATTTGATGATAACGTTTGGCAAGCAAACTCCATCGTCTTTGTTCTCTCAGTATGTTGAAGTTGTTAAGGCATAAAAAGTCTTAGACGAACAAAACCTTTTGAAAATGTATAATGGAAATATTTCTCAATACCTTGTAATTTTTAAGTCTTGAACATCGTAATACTAAGACGATGCATTTTCAAGTTAATAAAGTGGTAACAAGGCGCAACCTTCTTATAAGAACTAAAATTACACCCACATTTTTTGTCGAGTGCCATGAACACCTGAAGCTACGACGATAGAAGTCATGTTCTCACCTTCTTATAAGTTGAGAACGTTGCACACCATTACTATTTTATCCTTGAATGTATGCATCAATATAGATTTTACAACTGTAAATACATGATTCATCTTATGAACCAACCACTCGTATGATGTAGTTGTGTAATCATTAAAAAGAGTCGGTCTAATTGAAACCTTTTGTATATGAGCATTAAAATAGGCCTAGATCCGACTAGTTTTTGTCAAATGACATGACCTTAATGCTTTCACCTTCTCATAAGTTAAAAACGTTTCACAACACCGCTCAGATAGACAGTCAGTTCATACATTACATACCAACCACGGACACGGTTGATTTTGTGACTCTAAAAACCTCATCATCATCTTAAAAGAATACCATTGCATAACATATGTATGTTTTTAAATGAGTTTTGGATTCCGTGATACATGTCTATACTTCATGTCTTAAATAGCAAACTCAAGTACTATGTTATCATTTCCATCTTGATATGCAAAGAAAACATATATTATGAGATTCCATTTACTCATATGTATATGCATTTGCTGAATGATACACCATACACGAGTGAAAGTTAACACGTGATAATGAATTTTCTATCTTGCAAACATAATTGTTTTATAAAATATAACTATACATGTATAATACACCTCATAAAAAAAGACTATTTTCATCATTTTATAGATAAATTATGCTTTCCTAGTTTTTGTTTCTTGTGAAGAAAGTAATCTTATATTTGATAGAGATGTTTGAAGATTTTTATGGAGAGATAGAGACACGTAACGGCATAATTATTGTCTATATATTCCCACTAGACTTTTCAATTGTACAATTTTAAATTTTATTATACTAATTGTCTTACCAAATTATATCATTTGTTAATTCCTTTAATCAACATATATTAGGGATTTCCACCACGATATAACATTGTTATTCAAACAAGAGCCTAGACGGGGAAGCCGAGAGTACCTTGATCGATGGCTCTATTTTTAAAAATATTAGTACAATATTTCAAATTTGATTTGATTTTATAAACTGTAATTTTCATATAAATAATAGAGTTTATTAGGTTTATAATGTTATGTCCATGATCTAGTTGTCTAGTGACACGATACTTGCAAACCAAACCAAACACGAGCTCGGCTTCGCTCGGATAGTTTATAAATTCCCCGTGTAATGTCAAAAATCGTAGAAACGCACACTGATACTCGTTTCGATAATACAAATACCAGCAATGATGTTATTTTTGGTTCGACGAAAGCATAAAAGAGAATACCAATACCGGCTCCGATAATACCAATACCGGCAACGATGGTAACGGCGTCCGCTATAGCCTACGATACAAAATAAAAACTTTATTTTAAATACAACTCCGTTTTCAAAAAAAAATTATATCGAAACGTTGACAAAAAAATAAACGCAGCCGTACAATCCGTTTAAAAAAAGTTAATAAGCAAACGAGTTAAAAACGTATATTATATATGTTATGAGGGGTGCAAAATAAAAATTAAAAAAAATAAAAATCACTATTTAATATCTAAGGTATTTTAATAAAAAAAGATAATATTATAAAATACTTAACATATCTATCCACTCACAATTCTGTGGGAGTGTTTACATTTCAAACCCTTAAATTTAAATTACTTGTTATTATAAATTTGTAAAAGATATCGTCATATACTAATATTCTCCATTGAAATTGTAAATTTCAAAGTTTTCGTATTTTATTGGATAAGTTTGAGTGTTAAAATTGTTATATATTTTCAATCACGTGTAAAAGTAAATTTGCATTTACGTCGTTAATTCAATTTATGTGCTTAAACTAAAAAAAATTATAGAAATCGTCATTTTGTATTTAAATATGTGAACAGTCATCGTCATTTTCACTAAAAGTCGTCTATTTTTTGCGTTAAATGCACTCATGTGTCCCTCGCGTGAAGACAAAACCGTCTTTTTGTCGTTAATAAAAGAACATATTACACTTTTCGTCATTTATGTTTCTATCAGATTTCAGATTTCCTCCTAAAACGAAAATAATAAAAAAACTATCATTTGTGTTTAAATTTGTTTACACGTTTCGTCCTTTACACCAATGTCCGTCTATTGTTGGCGTTAAAATGAAGTCATGTGCCCCTCACTAAAAACGTGGAATTGCGGGCCAAACTCCCGTCCCCGCCATCTCCTGTTAGACAAAAAGGGGATTTTTATTTGCTCAAACAATTAAAAATAGATTTAAAAAAGGAGGGGTTTTCAATTGAACATTTAAGTAAACTCATTCGAAATAAATTAAAATAAGGTTTCAGTTTGCTCTACCATTGGATTTCTAAGTTTTGTTAAGAATACAAGTTTTTGTTTGCTTTCTCTTGTATCATAAACCGCTTGTTACCTGGAGGGGTAAATCTGCCATGATGGTGCTCGTCGAACCAACCCCTTGGAGGGGTAAATCTGTCAGGCAACATACGGTTTATGGTAAATGAGAAAATAAACACAAGCCTTGTGTTCTTCACAAAACCTAGAAACTCAATGGCCAGACCAAATCGAAACCCCACTTTCATCTATTTCAAATGACTTTTCCTTAAATGTTCAATTGAAACCACTTTTTATCTGTTTCAATCTTTGGAGCAAATTGAAATCCCCATTTTATTTGCGTAGAGACGGTGGGGAGGGAAGTTGGCCGCAGTTCCACATCTTTGTTGAGGGACACATTGCTTCATTTCAGAGGTGGCTCAATGGCATGTGCGGCATGTGCGACCGTGCGGGGCATATAATTTTGATGGTTTCGAACCGGGCATGTAATTTCAAGGGGCCTAATTTTTTTTAAATTTATACATATATATATATATATATATATATATATATATATATATAATTATATTGTATAAAAAACTATAAAAGTTTAACCCATTAAAATTCAAATTTAATTTTGCTCAAATTTAATTTAAATACAATATTTTTTAAAACTAATATAAAGTCTTTTTGAACCAATTTACTCTACTTGGGCCTTGGGCCAGATAGGGAAGAAAATAAAACGTAAAAAGGGTTTGGGTATTTGACCAGCCAAGCACGAGGAAAATTTTGATGCTTTTGCCGGCCGGAAGTAGAGGTGCATAAATCGGGTTTTTTGAACTGAACCGGTTCCAAACCGGCCCGAATCGGTTTGGTCAACGCGAACGTTAAACCGGTTTTGACTAAACCGGTTCGGGTAAAACCGGTTTATTAAGTATAAAATCTCGAACCTGTTGAACCGGTTCAGTTCGGTTCTGGACCGGTTCGGGTTGGTGAACCGGTTTAAACCGGTTTTATTAAAAAAATATTAAAAATAAATATTTAACAAATAAAAACATAAAGTTCAACGTTTATTCATATTGTAGGAGTTCGGAAATCACAAAACATTACAATTCGACAAAAAGAATAATATTTTTTTTTTTGAGTTTTTTGTTTAATTTTTGCCGTTATTCTCGGAGTTACTAGTGGATCCTCGTAGTCTATCATCTTCGGCGAGTTCTTCATTTGTAAGTGGGCTCGCCAATCCTTGGTTGACCTCAGATTCGTGTATGAATTCTTCAACTTCAATTTCGTCTTCAAGCGAACTCCTATCTTGTCTGCTATCTACCGCATCCAAATGGTCTTTCAAGCAAATGCACATTTCCATTGCACAACGCTAACTTCGTTAGAGGAAACACCAAAACTTGAATCGGCCATAGCGTTTTTTTGAGCGTTTTTTTGAGAGTTTTTTTGAGCTTTTTTTTATAAACGAGAGTGTAGAGAGCGGGTTTGAGAAGTGTGATTTAACCAAAACACCTCCTACCTATTTATAATGTGTTTGGGGGTTAAAATGGGTCAAAAAACGGTCAAAAATTGGTTCTAACGGCTAGTTTCGAAATATTACCGTTAAACCGGTTCAAACCGGTTTACCAAACCGGTTCGTCAAACCGGTTCACAAAAAACCGGTTGTAAACCGCTTGTCGTGCAAAATACTTAAACCGGTTATAAACAGGCGGTTCCTACCAGTTTGAAACCGGTTCACCAAAAACCGGTTCTAGGGCGGTTCGGGTTTCTGTTCCGAACCGGTTTGGATTTCCAAACCGGTTTTTTTGTGCACCTCTAGCTGGAAGGGCAAGCAGCCAAGCACGAAGCATGAGGAACATGTGATCATCAAACGTGAGAGTAGACGGCCGTCGATTAATTTAGGTACATGTTTTGCTGCAATATTTTTATTTTGTTTATCTTTTTGTTACATTTGTTTCTATATAATCAGATTTTTTAATATGATTATATTTTTTTAAATATAAGTTTATATTCTATGGGCATTTGAAATCATGGAGACGCCTCTACTTCATTTAACGCAAAAAATAGACGGACATTGGAGTAAAAGACGAAATGTGTAAATAAATTTAAACATAAAGAACAATTTCTGATATTATATTAGTTTTTTAACGAAATATGGAATTTAATATAAACATAAAGGATGAAAAATGTAATTTGTTCTTTTATTAATTACAAAAAGACTATTTTGCCCTTACGTAAGACACACATGGGGTGCATTTAACACTAAAAATAGACGTTTGTTAAAGGAAAGAATGAAAACTATTAATAAATTTAAAACAATAATTTTTTTAGTTTAAGAACGTAAATTAAAAATTAAGAAATATATAAGGGAAAATTACTAAAATGGACATTTGACCAGTCAAACTTATCAAAATGGGCAAACTTTTTCAGCCTACTTCGATATGGTCATTTAGGCAAAAACCCGGCTGAAGTAGGCTAGTTCAGCCGGCTTCAAATTCTGTGCCAAACCAGCTTTTTTTCAGATGTTCAGCTAACCGAAAACTGACACGTGGATGCGCTGATTCCCAAGGCGGCTAAAGCCCACTTCCAAGCAGGCTTAGTCGGCGTGTTTTTTTAGCCTGCTATATGACTTTCCTTAGCCCACTTGGTTTTAGCCTGCTATATGACTTTCGTTAGCCGGCTATTTACCTTTGTTTAACCCACTTGAATACATAAAAATAGTATGACTTTGCTATATTACTTTCCTTATCCCACTTGATTTTAGTTTTGTTATATGATTTTCCTAAGGAAAGTCATATAGCAAAGCTAAAATCAAGCGGGCTAAACAAAGGCAAATAGTCGGCTAAAGAAAGTCATATAGTAGGGCTAAAATCAAGTGGGCTAAGGAAAGTCATATATCAGGCTAAAAAAAACACGCTGGCTAAACCTACTTGAAAGTGGACTTTAGCCGCCTTGAGAATCAGCGCAACCACATGTCAGTTTCTGGTTGGCTGAATATTTAAAAAAAGCTGGTTTGTCACGGAATTTAAAGCCGGCTAAACTAGCCTACTTCTGTCGGGTTTTTGCCTAAATTATCATATCAAAGTAGGCTGAAAAAATTTATCTATTTTAGTAAGTTTGATTAATCAAATATCCATTTTAATAATTTTCCAATATATAAAGTACGTAAAATGTAATTTACTGTCAAACAAAAGAGATAGATATTGACTTTTTAAAAGATGATGTGTAAATAAGATTGAATAATGTACGCTATTTCCTTGCACTTTCCTCTGACAATATTCCACTTTTGTTTTTGGATAAACAAGGGACCACTTGTATTTTATAATAAAACTATTTTTAATAAGAAATTTTTATATATATCCCTTTTTTTTATTAATAAAATTATTAATTACTACTTAAAATCAATTAAATATTTTTATTTTTTATATATTTTAGTAAAGAGAAATATGTAATTAATTTTTTTATTTGTGTTTTAAAAAAAATATGCAATTAACTTTTTAACATGTGAAAATCCTTTTTCTAATAAATGATTCTAAATAAGTCACTTGTCATCACCATACTTTTTATCATCAAAATCTTTTAATTTTCAATCTAAAATATAAAATTATATATACTTTTATTAAATACTACTTCAATCTAAAATATAAGATTATATAAATTTCTATGTACCCTCGTTCGTATAGGGAATTTCATGTCATTTACATTGTTCTCATCCACTCGATGATCAAGGTTGAATAAATCACATTTTGAAGAGTAAATTATTGTTTATATTTTTATGGTTTATTGAAAATATTGATTTTTTTTTTCTATAACCTTTTTTGGTTTTTATTTCTTGTCATTTAAGTTACTAGCATTAACTGTATTATGTTCTGCTGTTAATTGGAAGGGTATGACAATCATTTAAATCTTTTTTTCCTAAAAAAAAAAATTTCTCTCAAATTTTATCTTTGACCATTTAAAAAATATATGAATTGTTTTAAAAACACTCTTGTTTTACAAAAAAAAGCTTAAAGTCGTAATACTTGTTTTATATAGGTTTATAAAAATTATTAAAAGTCTTAAATATGTTACGCAAACATTTTATTTAGATAACTTTCATTTATCCAACCTGGTATTTTAAATATCAAATGTTCAACTAAGTGTCTAGCAATTTTATGTTTTAACAGCTTCAACATACTATATATTATATTTTTTTTAAGATTATATAATATGTTACATATTCCATTCCAATGCAGGTAAACAAAAAACGTGTTCGGGTAATCAGGCCGATATCACCTAACATCATATCCGTCCCAAACCAATGGAATTTTTAAAATTTGTCTCGTATCTAGATATGTGTCCAGATTGTTTCGATTTTGAATATTCTCGTCGAATTAATCACACTCATCTCAACGACTGACTTGTCATTAGCGATCGAACAAATGACAACTCTAACTCACTCAGTTTCGACTCATGAGAACTCAAATTTAACTCATGAGTCAAGACTCATATAGGGCATATAAACCTATTTTGTTTTACCTTCAATAAATATTGAAAATTTTAGTTTCACAACTCATGGGATAGATTTCGTAAAACTTGCAACACCCTATGCTTCGGAACGCCAATCGGAAGACAATTACTCAACTTTTAACAAAGTTTTATAAGTATGGACCACGATACAAACCGTTTTGTGCCATACGTGAAGACTCAATATAGGCCATATGGAGTAATACGAGCTGCATTGACCAAGTCACTAGTTTTATAGAATTCCTGAAACCAGCTTTAGTTTTGTGGACCATGGTTTCTCGATACAGTTGTATCGGTTACCAGACATGTGTGTCAAGTTTTGCTACGTATTTTGGGTGCATTACAACACTTCACTCAGTTTTTCCACTACACTAGACCCCCTTGAACATCATATTTCAACAAAACAACTTATACTGCACCTTTTTGAGATCTTCAACCCCTAAATCAAGTTCTTGGGAGATTAGCATCAATCCCTGGTGTTCTTAAGCAAGGTTTGTGATTTGATAATGTGATTATCGCAATTGGGAGAGTGAGAATTCAGATTCTAGTGGTAATCAGAAGTCATCAAAGGTGCTAGCTACTGACCTTTGGTTAGAATTCTTGAATTAAACCTCCTATTGTTATTTAAGTTCATAAACATAAAGTTTAGAACCATGAGATTGATTTTTGGTGGAAATGAGCTGCATATCCGAGATAGAAGAAACATTAGAGAGTAAATTCGAGCTAGATCAGTGACGGATCCAGAGTTTTTCTTGAGCGGGTGCATAAAAAAGGGTCGTCTCAATAAGTAGGGTCAAAATTGAGTCGGCTAAAAAAGTCGTGTAAAAAACGGGTCAACTATAAAAAAACAAGCCGGGTTAAAATGGGTCGGATAAAAAACATTTAACGCTTATTTACTTAATGATATTGTAACTACACATGCTTATTTACTTAGTGATATAATAAGTTTAACATCTTCCGATGAAAATCAAACCTATATAGAAAACAAAAAAATAATTACCTCACAAAAATGGTGTTAGCTCAAATTTCACAAGTGTAGGTTTATATGCTATTTTTAAAAGTAAAAAAAACTGTTGTTAAAGAAAAAACACATCACTTATCTACTTAATTTAATTAATTATGATTAATACGTAATATAATAATATGAGATGTTAATTTTATGATTACTTAAAATTTAAATAAAACTTAAATTGTAACTTAAGTCAATTAAATTGGGTTAATGTTGTCATTAAAAAAATGGTGTTAAAGTTCAGCTTTAAATGTTAAAATTAAATAATGTATTTTCCTATATAAAGTTACCTCTTTCTACATTTAATTGTTCCCAGTTAACATCATCTTCTCTTTACTTTTATCTCTCTAAACTTCATCTTCCCCACCAAAACAATATCAATCATTAAGCTTTCACGTTTTCATAGAGGCATTTCTTCATAGCAAATAATCACCAACATCTTCGGTTTCCTTCTTTCTCTCTCAATCATCGGATACCATAGGTGCCTCCCAAGTATTTTCGAAGGTGCCTGCTTAAAAAACCTTAATGTTTCTACTACTACGATGAATCTCAGCGGATGCCTCGCCACCCCCTGGGCTTGTCTTCAATCCGCTACTGAGCTAGATAATCATCATACTAATAGAGGTAAGCATCAAGTCCATCAAACTTGGTAATTTAAGATAAACAATAGCTTTAAAGTTTGTGGACGGTGATCGATACAAGTTGTATGACCCTAAGAGTTTTTGGATACGATTCATATTGTTTAGGCTTCGAACTTAACTGGTTAAACAAATTATGTGGGCCATATTGTACGACGACCTTGTATCGTTGATTGCCTTGGTCAAAGATATAATACATGTCATATTACTTGGTCATCCTTGATGATACGGGTCGTATTACTAGGGGTGTTAAAAAGTATCTGTATCCGAAACTGAACTTGAAATATTCGAATCCTAATTATACGAATTTTCGGATTCGGATTGGGATAACATTTTTTCAAAAATTTTGGATATCCGAAAATATTTTTTTTCTAAGATATATTTCCTAGAAAGTGTTATGAATACAATAAGTATATATATATATATATATATATATATATATATATATATATATATATAGGGTTAGGTTATAGTAAAAAATGTTTTAAAAATAAGAAGGGTAAGAAGGATTCTGGGCTTGGCATGTGTTCTTTTATTATTTTTAGAAGGAGGGCATAATGGTCATTGTGTAATATACCAGGTCATTACACAATGAACAGACGTAGTATTACACAATGAACTTGTATTACACAATGAATTGACTAATTACACAATGAACTTGTATTACACAATGACCTGAATAATTACAAAATAAACTTGTATTACATAATGACCTGACTAATTACACAATGATCAAATATTACACAATGACCAGACGTAGTATTACACAATAAACTTGTATTATACAATGACCTGACTAATTACACAATTGTAACATCCCTAAAACCAAATAACTCATGAATCAGGTTAACGGATAACCCAAGTTTCTAATAAATGACATTGTTGGCTTGGACAGTTGAACGAAACTTGGATTAGCGGGATTTAAAAGACTCGGTTAGTCTATTTAGCAGCGGTTCGGAACCTTTGCGATAAAAACTAAGCTAGAGGGACCCGGATGGAACTTGTGATGGTTTAAATACCACACTATGAAAACCCTAAGGCCATTTTTTGGCTAAGGAGTGCTTGACGGCACCAAGGGAGACGCGGGGAGAGGGAGCAGCCGTGTAGGGCGACGAACAGAGACGAGCATCACTCGTAAGGTAAACCTCTAAACCTATACATTTACTTCCTTTCGTTTAATATTCGTTAAGCTAGAGAACCCGATTAGGGTTTTCGGCCGGGGTTGTGGTGATCGGTGGGAGAGACGAGCGGAAGACGGTGGTCGGCTATGGTGACGGTTGCGGAGGCAGCAAGAGGCGGCAACAGCAGAATGGATGGCGGGTTGATAGCGGCGCGACGACAATGACGTGCGGCTGCGGCAGGAGAGGAGACCAGTGAGGATGGCTCAGTTAATGGTTGTGACATTTCGGGTTTTTATTCACGCTTTTATATTACGTATCATGTAATCATTTTCTATTAAATGAAATGCAAGTGTTTTTATATATTTTTTTATTTTATGGATTTAAAATAATTAAAATTTTATAAGTTTTAAACTTATATAAAATTTTATATAAAAATCTAAACTAAAAGGTTCATATATAAATAAGATAACCCATTTAAATAAAATAATTAACTTTTATAAAAATATTTATAATAATAATAATATAAGTTTATAAAATATAATTGAAATTAAAAAAAATTTAATTAATTATTTTTATAAAAGTTAAGTGGTTGTTTTGGAAATAATCAAACTCAAAGGTTTTAAGACAAAAATCTGTTAAGGGGCTGTATCTGGACAAACTAAACCACAGGGACTAACGGGTAAAAATCCAGGGACTAACTTAATACAAAAACAAACTACAAGGACCAAAATTGCCAACTCCAAATTCGCGTTTCCGGTCATCCCTTCCCTTGTCCGGCGGTCCGAGCTAATTTCCGGCGACCCCCTCGACACGCCTGTCCCCTGCACCTCGACAGCCGAAAATGGTCTCCCTGACCTCGTCGTCCCCACGCGAACAAAAGCCCCCGACCAATTTGTCTCCCCAACATTCGAAACGTCTGATTGTGTTTGTGGCCGAAAGCCCACGCCACGCAATTGGCCCTGACAGTAGACCTCTACGCCTGCAAGATGGCTCGTTAGCTTCGTCTTGTCCAGACGAGTGTCTGGACATACTCAATTGCATGTTTTATTATAGGGATCGAGCTCGGCTATAAATAACCATTTACGGACCTGCTCGAGCTCGCCACCCCTCCTTCACCCACTCTCACTCCAAATTTAGACCGCCATTACGTTCGTTGCCTCTGTGTGAAGCTGTGACCAGAGTTTCAGAACCTAATTCATCCCGAAGCATAGTTAACCGATCTTGGCACTTTCGGACTATCGACCCTGCCGACCAGACCCTTCGCGACCAAGTAGGTACCTCAACTTCGTTTCTTTACCTTCTGTTATCATATGGCAAACTATTCCAATCGACAACCCGACCCCAAACCATCGATTACCGGGCAAACCCAATGTCTCGGACACTGGTTTACCGGTTGCCGAGGACCAGCGACCAGTTTCGTGTATGTGCTTATCAATTAAACGATACACACATAACCAGCGATGGGCAGTAGCCCATCTGGTTATGCGTGTGTGTGTTTGAGTCTTAGGTCGCGGGTTCGATTCTGGTGGCCTCCGGCCCAACCCAATTTTTCTGTTTTAATGATATAATTTATTTTATTTATTTATTTTATCATATTTTAATATTATATCTATACAATAAAAACTATTACGGGTTGGTTGACTCGTTCGTGTATTTTCGAAATCATTAAATAACTTTTTACACATATTTAACCCATTGAATTTTTATAAAATAATAAACCCTATGTTTTATAAACTCGTTTAAATAATTTTAACTCACAAAAGAAAATATATAATAATAATAATATAAATAAACAAAATAGAGATTTTTATATAATATATCTACTTATTTAAAAATATAATATTTTAACAAGATTAAAAATTATATTTTTTTTATGTTAAGTTTTACAAAATTATTATCATCTTTCTACAATATTTTATACAAATAAATTTTAAGAAATATTATTATAAACCTATACACGTTTAAATACGAATACACACATACAAAACCTACAATAATACCTATTTATCCACATAAGGTTCCAACGTGCTTAGGTTTCAACATCCTTATCTGTTGGGTATAGAAATGAGACTGATGCTGTCAATAGAAACTACAATATCGAAACTAGTAGTTTCGGTTAAACTTTTGTTCAATCGAAACTAGTAGTTTCGGTTGAACATTTGTTCAATCGAAACTACCTAGTTTCGATGCCTGTTTGGCAGGTGGCTTGGAAAACAAGGCACATGAAGCCTCCTATATATAGTAGAATACCCATTAGGAGTGAGTGTGTCTGTAGAGGGAATCACCACCCCAGGGGGAGCTCACCCTGGGATGAGACTAATTGTTAGTGTATGATTGAGCGTTTATTTTCATTTCAATCAAAGAATCATACATTTTATGCTTTCAATTATCTGTTCTTTTCATTTTCATATGTTTCTGTTCGTGTATGTGATTCTCGCACCCGTCTCTACCATTTCTGATTCGAGAGTGATACCGGATCCAGAGATTCCGCCTCTCGATCCGGACTGTTTGAAGAATTTCTCCGCAGATCTGTTCTCTCAGTTCTGCTCAGGACCTACATTATCACCTACACTCGTGGATTAAAATACCCGCTAGCCAGGTGAGTTACATAGGCCCTATTTTACATTTTTACATACTTTGGGGTGAAACATTATACATTATACTCATCAGATTGTTTATACGTGTTATACATGTGGATTATATGCTTGTTCATTGTGAATTATCTTGGGTGTACACTTATTTATTTTAAACACAAGAGAACCAACAGTAATATTAATAGATCTATTGTGCCTGACCAGCCCACCTATGTAGGGTGTTTATTACTGCATACTCGGATATAGCCGCGTGTTATATTCAAACATATCGGATATAGTGGATAACTATATTCAAACATACCGGGCCTAGCTATTGTGCTATGCTCAAGCGCGTCAATCAAGGTTTGAATTGTGCTTAGATAAACATGAAGGATACAACCATATATGCTATTTTTAACAAGATAAACAATGAGTTGCAAAACGTTTTTATCTACTATTTATCGGGTCCACAAAACCTATGTACTCACCAACTTTATAGTTGACACTTGATTTAAATAATGTTTCAGGTTTGGATATGTGATTGCTTGCTGAAGATTCTGCCACTTAAGAACTTATGGACCTAGTTAATAAAATCAACGTTTTGGAATAGACTAGGTTATTTGAATTGTATTGTACTTGAATATTTGTTGTCTTTAATTAAATTAATGAATTATGCAATATTTTAGCTATCATGTGCTTTTGAACAATCATTCCATTGTCCGCCTCGATGATTCCGCCATCGGCCGGGGTGTGACAGATTGGTATCAGAGCCATGGCTATAGGGAATTAGGTTATTAGACACAATGACCTAGACTATAACCATAGGACTCCCTTTTACGTGTTACGTGCTAAATGATTATTTGCTATGTGAACTATTTGTAGTTAGGTATTATTTGAATTTTCCCAAGTTTAGTACATGAGACTTATACACATACATACAAGGCCTTAAACATACAATACATACTTTACATACACATTTGACAAATAAACATATGCAAACAAATACACTACACATCCTTATCCACACTCTTTCCTCATCCATACTATTTGCAACATTCCTACATATTTTATACTCGTAGATTCACAAGTGTATTAAATTCTTGAAAATCTCGTCAACGACTTAATATCTTGAAAACTAGTAAACGACATGTGCAATCCGGAAGGTTATTCAAATCCGTGACAATATTCGAGTAGCGAGGAGTCGGCAAAAAGAGTTATGCCGACAAACGTCGAAAACCCTTGGAATTCCAAGTCGGCGATCTTGTTCTTCTTAAGGTGTCCCCGTGGAAGGGTGTGATCCGTTTTGGAAAGAAAGGCAAGTTAGCACCTCGTTATGTTGGTCCATTCAAAATCCTTGAAAGGATTGGGAAAGTGGCTTACAAGCTCGAGTTACCTCCATCTCTTGGAAATGTGCATCCTACATTTCATGTATCTAATCTAAAGAAGTGTCTCGCCGATGAAAATCTCCATATACCGCTTGACGACGTGCGCATTGATGAAACGATGCACTTCGTTGAGAAGCCGGTGGAAATTATGGATCGTGAAGTCAAGCAGCTCAAGCGAAGTCGCATTCCCATTGTCAAAGTTCGATGGGAATCTAAGCGTGGTCTTGAGTTCACTTGGGAACGAGAAGACGAAATGAAGCTCAAGTACCCTCATCTTTTTACTAATACTGTTACATCCTCTAGCTAAATTTCGGGACGAAATTCTCCCAACATGGGGAGACTGTAACATCTCGGAATTTAGTGTTCATATTTCAATGCAATGTAATGCAATTTCAAATTCAATGTTCGTGCACTGCCTTATTATTTTGCTTACCTTAAACGAAATGCAATGATTCAATACAAATTTACAAGTTTTGCTCGATTATATACATTTAAACACTATGCACGAAACTATTTAATTCAAACACATTAAACCTGAAAAGTCAAGGACTAAAGTTGAAAAATGTCAAGAAACCCTAGTTTAGCACGGTCGTGCTTCGTCCTGGCACGGTCGCGCCAAGTGCCTCGGCACGATCGCGCGACTGGTCCTGGAACGATCGCGCCCGGTGCCTAGGCACGGTCGCGCCTCTCTTGGGCACGGTCGCGCCTGCGTAACAGTTGAAATGTAAATGCAATTTAATCACCCGATCATTGGAAATCCGTAACAGTCATCCGTTTCTTTTCCCCTTAACGAATGAATCACAATTATCGAATTCCTCAAACGTCTCAGTTTCATATTACCAATTTCGAAAAACTCTCCCAAGCTTTCCAAGAATCTAGAATCCGCTGTTCGATTCGAATCCTCTCAATCCAGCAGCAGAGTCTCGATACTCAATCATCCCTGAAGTTCCCAGGCTATTTGGATTGGCCGGAGTTGCAGTAAAGATCGCCGGAACTCAAGCCGTCGACGCCAGAGCTCCTTCTTGCTGATCTCTATCAATCCTCTACTGTTTCGGGTAATTGAAATCATTTATTTCAGTTAATTAGTCTCTATATCGAAAGCCCCATAATAATTTAGGCTTCCATCATAGAATTTTCCCCGAATCAGAATCGATGTTTTTATTTAAAATAATTTAATCGAATCCACTGTTAAAAATGTTTTTAATACAATTAAAATATCCCAAAAGACTCGTAATAACCCATTAATCAAAAGCCCTAACAATTCCAGCGTTAAAAATACAAGCATTTGTCAATTCGTGTCTAATTTGGAAGAGACACGGTCGCGCTAATCATCTAGCGCGGCCGTGCCTCATGTAGCGCGGTTGTGTCGAATAGCGGCGCGGTCGTGTCCTCGTGTCCAGACCTTGTCATGCCCTCTGGGCTAGTCTCTGTTGTGTCTAAAGATCATAGACACGACCGTGCCGGGCCAAGGCACGGTCGTGCCTGTTGACTTGTCTAGATTGTGCTCCTGTTGATCAACCCGGTCGCGCCCCGACTAGCACGGTCGCGCCCGTGGCTTGAGCACGATCGTGCCCTTCCGGGGCACGGTCGTGTGAGATTCAGAACTTTTAACAGAATTATAATTTTATATATTTTAATCAGTAAATGTTTCAGATTTTATAAAAATATGTTTTCTGTATTCAAAAATGGATTAAAAGTTTAATCTTGGCATAAATATAATTTATTTAAGAGTTTATGAAAAATTAAATTCATATTTACTATCTTACACTTAAATGATATTTTAAATAATTAAGTTACAAAATTTATAAATAAATAAGATAATGATTATCTATTTAATTTACAATTTAAATCAAACTCATTTATTTATTTATACTTAATTACAATTAATATTTACATTATTTCATAAACTATAATTATATATTTATTCAATTATTCAATTCAAACCTAATCAAATTGTTTCAAAAATATTTTACTTCAAACTCTATATATTTTATTCAATACTTTTTAAATACAAATCAATAGTTTTATACACAAATTCAACTTTCATTTTAGACTTAAACTTTATGCATCTATTTGATTCAATACACATTACTCTTTAGGTTAAATTGTGCATTTCGAGGATCATATTTGCTATCTATAATCTTTGTTAGCTACACTTCCATACCAAGTGAGTATTCACAACCCCTTTTACTCTTTTACACTTTTGGGGTGGAACATGAACTCTATACACATTACACATTACACATTTACATTTACACAAACAACACAAGTGCAAAAATCCTATTTACATACATGTGTGCAAAATTTGAGCTTTGTGCCCGAGTGCTAGGTGTGCTAATCTTTGTATGCACTTATGTGCAATCATTAACTATACAAGCCAACGGTTTTCAATGATAGATCTATTGAGTCTGACAAACCCACCCATGGTGCGCGGTGATTGAAACCAAAACACAATTTTTGCATGCTAGTTACAAGGTTTGGTTGTACATGGTTACACAATAGCTGCTCTCCATAAATGCCTTATTTTATCATGTTTTGTAAAGGATTTGTTTTCAACTTTATGCTATCTACATACAACTGTGTTATACTCACCAACTTTTTAGTTGACTTTATTTTATTCATGTTTCAGGCCCCAATATGTGAGATTGATTCAAGACGTGTTCAACATAGGATTTGGACTTAGCAATTTAAATCAAGAACTTTATGAATTGTTTTATGTTTCTTGTTTGAATTTGGTTTGTACTTGGATTATTTGTAATGGAAATTTAACTTTAATATATTTCAATTTAGTCAACGATGTGCTATGAACAGTCTTACATGTCCCGCTCCGATGATTCCGCCATCGGTCGGGGTGTGACATTCCATCCTTAAAACATTCAAAGCCTTCCATATTCTTAAATCTTCAAACCTTCCCTCCAAAATCAAACAACAATGGCAGACATCAATAACCCTGATGATAAGTTCTCCCCGTACCACAACCTTACAGCATACTTAACCAAGGGAAAGAAATCCGAAGGATTTGATGATATGATCGACTTCCTATGCCGATCAAAGATCCATTTTTCCCTCACAACCAACCCTACCATATATATCCCTCATATGGAGGATTTCTGGAATACCGCCGTCTACTCTACCGAACAGGGATTCCCCAAATAAAAGCCAAGGTAGACGGCAAGGACATCATCATCTCTAAAGCTACCCTTTGAAAACATCTTAAGCTTCAGGATAAGGGAGCAGCCATCTCATACTCAAAGGACGAGTACATGAGGACCTTTGTATCCATAGGGTACACTATAAATCAAAATGAGTATACAATCGAGAAGGCGCTGATGGGCCCTCCATGGAAGTATGTCTGCCACACTCTTCTCCAATGCATATCTCAGAAGAGAAGTGGATGGCATCAAGTGAGCTCCGCACTTGCCTCTGCTTTTCATGGTATGATTACTGGCCTAGGTTTCAACTTTGCACACCTCATCTTTGAGGGTTTGAGATATAACCTTCAAGAGGCTGCAAAGCAACAATTTTTTATGTACCCAAGATTCTTGTAGAAGGTTTTCAACTAGGAACTAAAAGAACTCTCAAAACCTGCAAGAATCTACATCATGTTGGGATATAAAAATAATATTTTTCAAAGTATGAGAATTGTTTTCAAAAAGTTCTCAGGGGTAATGTTGAACATACAAAGTACCCCGGGTGACAGTTCAGCAATCCCAGCTGATACTGACCCCACACCCTCCACATCACATCCCGAACAACAATCTGCTTCCACCATTCGAACCCCTGTGCATACTACTAAGGATGTACATGTACAAAAATCACTTACATCTGTTTTGGATGTTATCGTTCAACTGGAACAAAGGGCCCCAGTTCCAACGACATGCACAAGAAAAAGGAGCAAGAAGACTCCTTCTCTTCTTGTCTCAAAGGCCCAAACCCAACCTCTAAGCCCTCATTCAGAATCCCAACATTCTGATGAGAATACCAAAAGGGATAGCCACAACACTAGAGAGACTTCCTTGGAAGCCTCTCTATTAGGATCAGGATCACATCCCGGATCCATAGAGCAACCCCCTGAGCCATTCCATTATTTCTCTTCTCTGAACCTAAGTGCAGAGGCACCTGGTCAAGATGATATACCTTCTCTAACAACCACTATATCGGAGGTATTGATTGACTTGGCTGCTGGTGCACCCAACCCAGGTTCGTCACCCAAGAAGGTTCGCTCTGGTAGTATTGATAGAGTGAATGTGGAAAGGGCTATCACTACTCCTGATACATCAACTGCCAGGAGGACAGTGATAACATAGCTAAGACCCCCTAACCACCGCAACTCACAGTGAGGATGTTTCCTGTGAAACAGTCTTCAATGAGAGGAATCTCAGGAGCCAAGAAAACCAGAGTGATGGGGATGCAGAGGCTAGGCCTAAGGTCCCATCTAGCTCCAAGGATTCCATAACTGTGGATGAGGACAGACTGAAACTTCATAATTTGGAATTGACGGCCAGGGTGGCTATGCTAGAGGCTGAAGTGTCCAAACTAAGACACCAAGTCTCTATGCATGAAGCCCATCAATGCCCAACTGTGCCTACTCCCTCTCGTGTATCAGTGGGAACTCAAACAGATACATCCCTTTTCACTGATGCAACCAAAAAGGGGGAGGTGGTTACTAAGGAAGATGATGCTGACAGCCTCGAAGAATGGATACAATTGCAGACTGTGTTTCAAAGTTCCCTATACAAACCTGATTTTGTTCAAATCCATGACTTGCCAGACTCAGTAGATGAAGAGGAAGATGTCACTGAGGATTGGAAGTTAGTCGTCCGAGCTGTTGATGATGTGCTACAAGAAGAAACTCTCCATGAAGACACACCTCCATCATTCAGCATTCTTCCTGAAGCTGCAGCCATAATAAGTTATTCATCTACCCCCCAACTCTTCCCAATTTCAAAGAAGCTAGAATTTGACTCCATTCTAGCTTGGAGGTATGATGGAATAGCTGAGAGATTCTAGATTGGATGGGAGTTTAGTGGAGTAGAAGAGCTAAACTGGAACTCTCTTAATGCCCTCCAAGTTCTCAATCTGTATCTGACAAAATGCATCAACACTTCATCAGATCTCTCAGCAGAACTTGCAATCAGCAGGTTCTATGACTTAATGGAGGATAACCTGCCCTGGTTTGAAAGACTGCTAAAAGAAGCAAACAGGGTGGCTTATCCTGAATCTTCATCAGCAGCAGAACAAAAACTGGCTCCGAGAAGACTTGACATAATCAGGAGCAGTGCTTTAACTGAAGAAGAGGTTATCTGCTGGAGAAGATTCCTGTACAACATAATGGTCAGGGATGTGGAAGTGCAAGGATGGATAAGCACTGACTCCCATGACTTCACCTTCTTCCTGAGCAATGGATCTTCTCTCACAATCAACATCAAAGAGATCTTGCTGCTACCTTCAGCCTTCCTGCACAAGGTCTTTGAGCTCAGATCACTCATCTTCAATGTCAACTCCTTAGAAAGTCAAGAAATGATCAAAATCATCAACGCTTCTCTTTACAAGGAGGAATCTGGATCTGACTCAGACCTATCCTTTCTCTCTTCTCCAACAGTCAGACTGAACACAGAAGAAGAATAAAAAAGAATAGACGAGGAAAAGATGAAAGAAGCATGGAAAGAAGTGACAGGTATGGAATGGAAAGAAGATGAAGAAAGTTCCCTTCCCTTGTCCATTCCCCAAAATGCCAATGAAGCTGAAGCTGAGATCCCAACAGCATCTACTACATCTTCTGTTGTGGTCCATGAAGCTGAAGCAGAGGCATCCAACAAAGATAAGGGAAAGGGACTAATGACCAAAGAAGATGAAGAAAGAATTGAGAAGGAGAAGAAAGAAAAGAAGGATAGAAGAAGAAGAAGAAGAAGAAGAGAAGAAGAGGAGATGGCTGAACTAAAGAAAGCTCAAGACAGAAAAACAGCCATTATCCTCAGAGAACAACAGATCCAGCTGTATGCAAAACAGCTGGATGATCTAAAAGTAAAAATTCTTGCAGTTTATCAAATTGAAGAAGATGAAGCTCTTGCTCTTCAACTGCAGGAACAATTCAACAAAGAAGAAGAAGAGATAGAGAAGAAGAAGAAGAAGAAGAAGAAGAAGGAAGAGGCTAAGTTCAAAATAACTGATTCTGAACTAGCCAAATAAATGAGAGAGGAGTGGGTAAAGGCTCTGGTTTCTCAAGGTGAGGATGCAGACTACCTTAAGAAACTATCAAATAAAGAAATCTACAGAGCCTTCATGGGTCAGCAGGGTCAATTGGCAAACAAGAAAAAGGCTGAAGAAGAAGAAAAAGCCAAACAAAAGTCCAAGAAGACCATTGCCTTTAACCGAAGATCCCATGAAGAAAGGAAGATCATGATTGACTTTCTTAAGGCTAGATGAGAGAGTGGAAAGAGGCTGGGTCCCATGAACTTCATAAACCTGCAAGCCCTCTACCTTAAAGTCAAGAAGGATGAGGAAGAAAGACTGGGGAAGAAAGGCTCCAAGAAGAGGGTAATCATTTAAGAAGAAGAAAGGAAAACAAAGAAACCTAAGCCTTCTCTTTCACCCAACACTTCCTCAATCCAACAACCTTCCACTCTCCATCCTAGACCTCCCTCCTCTCCACCCTCAAAGTCCAAATCCTCACACCCAGCTCCTACTCATCAACAACTTCCCAAAAAGAAAAACAAACCTACTTCCAAACCAGAAGACTCAAGAGAAATAGTCATCTGGTCATACAGCTCTCAAGACCAATGGTTTGAAGTTTTCAGGGGGAGGACAGAAGTTAAAAGATCAATTTATACATCTGTTGATGAGGTACTACAGCTTCCAGATTCTGATCTAAGAAGAATGATGGAGCTGGGTGAAGCCAATGAGCCCGTGAATGAAGGTGGGAGACATCTGCTGCTGGTAATCAAACATCACTTCAACCCCAGCAGAGATGAAATCCTTGATGTCAAACCTCTCCAATCCCACTCTCCATTCATCAGTTGGTCCTACAATGCTGAAAAGGATGAGTTCACAATGACAGATGTTAAAGGACAGAAGATGAGTTGTTCAAGCAAAGCTATCTTCAAAATGGCCAGCAAAGACATCAAGACTCTATCTGAGCTTCCTCTTAACAATCCCAGCAAGGACCAGAGAGGATATGAGGTTGAAAGAATTGTCAGCCACATGCAAAAGCTTCAGCAACAAAAACAGTAAGAGAGTTTTGGTAGCATCAGTCTAGGGGGAGTTTGTAGAAATAAAGACTGATGGCTACAAAATTCTCTAAGTACAAATGCTGTTGATCTCAAAGATTGTTGCGGATCGAAAAAGTTGCAGCTGATAGGCTTTATCCGCTGCTGACCAAAGCTGAAGCTGATAGGTCTTATCAGCTGCTGACCAAAGTTGCAGCTGATAAGCCTTATCTGCTGCTGACCAAAGTTGCAGCTGATAGGCCTTATCCGCTGCTGACCAAAGTTTCAGCTGATAGGCCTTATCTGCTGCTGACCAAAGTTGCAGCTGATAGGCTTTGTCCACTGAAGATCAAAGTTGCAGCTGATAGCCTTTTCACTAAAGATCAAACGTTGCAGCTGACTGTTCTTGATAAAGCAACCAAGACCACTGACAACTTTCTGCTGTTACACTGACACACTCCACGCAGAAAGAATGTCATTTGCACAAGACAATAAAAGACAACGACGCTCTCTTTTTGAGTATTCAAGCAATGATGCAAAGAAGAGATTTGAATAAAGTTAACATTTGTAGTTATTATTATTGTCTGTATATGTAGAATAACTTCAATACAAGATCAACGGTCTGTGTTAGATCTGATCCTTAGAATAAAGGGTCTGTCTTGATTCTAAGTTACTATATAAGTAGTACTTAGATTCACTGTAAAAGTACTTTTTGCTTAAGAGTTTTCTCTGTAATCTTGTAACACTTGAAGCTTAATACAAATTGCATTTATCAGTATTCTTCTTGTCTACTTGTTTACTTTGCTTAAGTTGTTATTGTTTCCGCCAATCTCAACTGGAATAGAACCATCTTGTATTTACCGATCCAACAAGTGGTATCAGAGCTTTGGCTCACAGATTAAACAAACTCACATTTGTTTAATCATTCTCTGGTTCTATTCTTATCTATCTCTTTGCTAAAGTCTCTCATTGTCTAAAAATCAAAATGGCACAAAACAATTGATTTGAAGACATTGGAAGCATCTCCAGACCACCAAGACTGGTGTCTGGAAAAGACTATGATATATGGAAGAACAAGATGGAAAGATTCTTCTGCTATCAAGAATATGGGATGTGGAAATCCATTAAAAATGGACCATACATACCCATGGTGGCCTCAGCTGATTCTCTTCAGAGAACAACAGATCCAGCTGTAGCTGGATGATCTGAAAGTCAAGATTCCTGCAGCTTTCCAAATTGAAGAAGATGAAGCTCTTGCTCTTCAACTGCAGGAACAATTCAACAAAGAAGAAGAAGAGATAGAGAAGAAGAAGAAAAAGAAGAAGGAAGAGGCTAAGTTCAGAATAACTGATTCTGAACTAGCCAAAGAAATGAGAGAGGAGTGGGTAAAGGCTCTGATTTCTCAAGGTGAGGATGCAGACTACCTTGAGAAACTATCAAATAAAGAAATCTACAGAGCCTTCATGGGTCAGCAAGGTCAATTGGGAAATAATAAAAGGGCTCAAGAAGAAGAAAAAAAAGTCAAACAGAAATCCAAGAAGACCATTGCCTTTAACAGAAGAACCCATGAAGAAAGGAAGGTCATGATTGACTTCCTAAAGGCTAGAGTAGAGAGTGGAAAGAGGCTGGGTCCCATGAGCTTCATGAACCTGCAAGCCCTATACGTTAAAGTTAAGAAGGAAGAGGAAGAAAGAGTGGGGAAGAATGGCTCAAAGAAGAGGGTAATCAATCAAGAAGAAGAAAGGAAACCAAAGAAACCCAAGCCTTCTCCCTCATCCACCACTTCCTCTATCCAAAAACCTTCCTCTCTCCATCCTAGACCTCCCTCCTCTCCACCCACAAAGTCCAAATCCTCCGACCCTGCTCCTACTCATCAACAACCTCCCAAAAAGAAAAGCAAACCTACTACCAAACTAGAAGACTCAAGAGAAATCGTCAACTGGTTCTACAACACTCAAGATCAACGGTTTGAAGTCTTCAGGGGAAGAACAGAAGAAAGAAGATCAATCTATACAACTGTTGATGAGGTATTGCAGCTTCCAGATTCAGATCTAAGAAGAATGATGGAGCTGGGTTAAGCTAATGAGCCTGAGAATGAAGGTGGGAGACATCTGTTTCTGGTGATCAAACATCATTTCAACCCTAGCAAAGATGAAATTATTGATGCCAAACCTCTCCAATCCCACTCTTCGTTCATCAGTTGGTCCTACAATGCTGAAAAGGATAAGTTCACATTGACAGATGTTAAATGACATAAGATGAGGTGTTCAAGCAAAGCTATCTTCAAAATGCCAAGCAAAGACATCAAGACTCTATCTGAGCTTCGTCTTAACAATCCTAGCAAGGAACAGAGAGGCTATGAGGTTGCAATAATAGTCAGCAACATGGAAAAGCTTCAACAGCAAAAGCAGTAAGAGAGTTTTTGTAGCATCAGTCTAGGGGGAGTTTGTAGAAATAAAGACTGATGGCTACAAAATTCTCTAAGTACAAATTGTTGTGGATAAGCTTATCTACAGCGGATACTTGTTCTTCTGCTGAAGAACAAATCTGCTGCGGATAGCCCTATCTGCTGAAGACCAAAGTTGCTGTTGATAGGCATATCATCAGCAGCTGTGGACAGCTATGTCTTGCTACTGATCCCTAACTTTGCTGCTGATAGCCATTCACACTGAAGATCAAACGTTGCAGCTGACTGGCTTCGATAAAGCAACCATTACCACTGACAACTTTCTACTGCAACACTGACACACTCCACACAGAAAGAATGTTTCTGGTGCAGACAATAAAGAACCACAACGCTCTTCTCCAAGCATGCAAGCAATGATGCCTAAGAAGACGTTTGAGTAAAGTTAACTAGTATAGTTGTTATTGTCGTTACATGTAGAATAGCTTCAACACAAGATCAACGGCTTGTGTTAGATCTGATCCTTAGAATCAAGGGTCTGTCTTGATTCTTAATTACTATATAAGTAGCACTTCTAGTCAATATAAGTGTGCTTTTTGCTTAAGAGTTTTCTCTGTAATCTTGTAAACCTTGAAGCTTAATACAAATTGCTTTTATCAGTATTCTTATTGTTTACTTGTTTACATTGCTTAGTTGTGATTGTTTCCGCCAATCTCAACTAGAATAGAACCATCTTGTATTCACCGATCCTACAAGTGGTATCAGAGCTTTGGCTCACAGATTAAACACACTCACACTTGTTTAATCATTCTCTGGTTCTATTCAAAACTATCTCTTTGCTAAAGTCACCCAGTATCACCAATCAAAAATGGCACAAAACAGTGGAGTTGAAGACACTGGAAGCATCAGCAGACCACCAAGACTGGTGTCTAGAGAAGACTATGATATGTGGAAGAACATAATGGAAAGCTTCTTCTGCTATCAAGAATATGGGATGTGGAAATCCATAAAGGATGGACCATACATACCCATGGTGGCCTCTGCTGATTCCGGAGGTACAATGGTTCCCAAAGAATCCTCCAAATACTCTTATCATCAAACTTTGTGCCCACAAATGATAACGGGGAGATGATCAAGTTAAGATCATTGATGTGACTTGTGACTGAGCTTCCATCATGCATCTTAGTCATGAGCAATTCCTTCATTAAGAACACATTTTTAGCTGCAGATGGCTTTTCATACTGTGGAAACCGTTTATTCGAGCAAATAAAGCAATCAATTGGTAGATACTAGAATCGAGTAGGATAATCAAGATATGAGATTTGATCAAAAACACATAGTTAAAGGTGTAACTATCTCTATTGTATTGATATATCAAATGAAGTCCCCTATTCACACAAGTCAAATGTACAAGTATTTATACTAAGAAGACAAAAAATGATTTCGTCTGAAATACATTTCGGTCAAAATGTATTTCGTCCGAAAATGATTTCGATCGAAACAGATTTCGATCGAAATCTGTTAACTTCAAAGAATTCTTCCGTCTTCAGACTGTTTTGTATGCGATGGCCTAAAAATAGTTTCAACAATCTCCCCCTATGCCACTGAATATCAAAACACAAGAATTCTTCCAAGCTCCCCCATACATTTTGCATCATCAAAGTTAGATCTTGGACTTGAATCTTTAACTCTCCAAAATTGTCTTGGTTTAACTTTGTCTTTCCAGTCTTGTTTCCGTTTCGACATATTGTATGTCCAAAACTTCTTCAAACTATTAAAGACTTTAACAACCTTCTCTTGAACCTTTCTCTGAGGTTGAAAAATGATCCTCTGTTTGGAAGATTTGTGTTTCTTAATACAACATTCTCTTGATAAATGACCCTGCTTTCCACAACTGAAACATTTTCTTCAAAGCAGGATATGGTCTTTGATAAGGCCCCTTTCGAGATTCTGACTTGTCTTTAGACTTATGTTCTACAACTTTTGACGTTTCTACTCCCTCTTTAACAAACATGAGCGGAATAAATTTATTTGAAACGAATGGGATGGCATTAGCATTAAGTGGACTGTCTTTCTTGAACCCTAAGCCACCCTTATTGTCAAAATAATCCACACATTCTTGATTTTCTTCAGATTTGTCACTGACGCAATCATCATCAGAAGTAAGATCATTTGGAATCTTCAATTCAACTTTATTTTCTATGGAATTTCTCTTTGGCTCTAACGAAGGATAGCACAAATGGCTCTGGAATGTATGGTTAAGGCATATGTGAATAAAATCCATTTGTAGTAAATGGAGAAGAAACACTCTTGTATCCCATCTCGCTATTCACTTTATCATTAACTTTAGTCTCAATGTTTTCACCAGTTCCTTTATATCCAAGCCCAGAAGTTACTTTGTCATGTATTTGAGCTTCAATGATTCCACTAGCCACTTTCCCATAAATGTTTATTTTATCAACTTTAATTGTTGTATTTGCTATCTTTTCCATCTTCTCGATCATTAATTTCTTTTTTGTTTCTCTTTCAGCAATCAACAGTTGAATCTCATAATTCTTTCTCTTTAACTGAAGCTTCACATAAGAATTTTCTTTAACACAGTCATCAATCTTCCTTTTATACTCTTTCTCACGATCTTTTAGAATTTTTTTTGTAGTATGTGCATGTTTCAATGCATCCATCAGAAGTTGATTTCGATTCTTGTAATCAGAAATTTTCTCAAAACACTCCACAGAACACATATTTTCGTTGAGCAGTTCATAATAAGTTGTAAGTTTTTGTGACTCTTTCACTGCTTCAGCAACCAAATCTGATTCTATACGTTTACAATTTCCTTGAAAATCATAACCTTATCCTCCTTTGATCACTATTATGTTCTTATCAGCTTTGAGTGCATACAACTGTAGCTTTGCACACAAATCCTCTAATGAGTTAAACTGTAATCCTTTATTTCTGATATTAAGTTTATAAATCTCCCATTCCTGTGGTTGAGCATTGAGAAATTTATCCATGACTTCTGATTTTTCGTATTCAAGATCAACCTCCTTTAGATCATTGATCAATTTCACATATATGTGATACTGTTCAGTCAAAGATTCTCCTTCTGTGCGTGTGAATACTTGATATCTTTTCTTTAATTGATCTTGTCTGGCTTTTCCTTTCACATCTTCCTTAGACAGATATGGATGAACATACCCCAATCTATTTACAAATACCTTATGCACACCCCCTTCGTTAGCCATTGAAAATCTTTTTTTAATATATTTTTTTAACTATCTCATTTTTTTCAAAATCAGCGCTAAACATAGCTCCGAACATCCTCTAAAAATTTTGAACAAGAAAGTTTTTCCCGCCAAAAAACTTTTTTTTATCCCACACTTTTCGACCGAAAACTTTGAGAATTCGGGCAAGACTTTACGACCGAAAAGTAAGATTTCGATCAGGAGGGATTTCGGACAAAATTTGAGATTTTGATCAGACTTTTCAATCGAAAAACTTGTAGAGGAGACTTTTCAATCGAAAAACTTGTAGAAGAGACTTTTCGACCGAAAAACTTGTAGAGGAGACTTTTCGACCGAAAAACCTTCAGATGAGACTTTTCGACCGAAAACTTGATATGAGACTTTTCGACCAAAAACTTGAGATGAGACTTTTCGACCAAAAAGTCAAGATTTCGACCCATTCAACAGAGATTTCGGGCGATTCAACTGAAAATCGAAAAATTCTGACCTGCAACTTCCGAACCGAGCACCGAAAATCATCAAGCTCAAACTAAGCCCCGAAAATCATCCCAAACTTCATCTCCACTGTTTTGCATGCTAAATACTAAAAAATGGCGCTGAAAACGATCCAATTTGATGACTTTTGAATCTTGAAAAGTTGAAAACTTTGAAAAAGCTTCAAACTTACTTGAATCTGCTTGAATCTCCCAGAACCGAGCACCGAAAGCTCTGATACCACTTGTGGAAACCGTTTATTCGAGCAAATAAAGCAATCAATTGGTAGAGACTAGAATCGAGTAGGATAATCAAGATATGAGACTTGATCAAAAACACATAGTTAAAGGTGTAACTCTCTCTATTGTATTAATATATCAAATGAAGTCCCCTATTCACACAAGTCAAATGTACAAGTATTTATACTAAGAAGACAAAAAATGATTTCGTCCGAAATACATTTCGGTCGAAATGTATTTCGTCCGAAAACGATTTTGATCGAAACAGATTTCGGTCGAAATCTTTTAACTTCAAAGAATTCTTCCGTGTTCAGACTGTTTTGTATGTGATGGCCTAAAAATAGTTCCAACACATACATATTTGACAAAGCCGCCAACATACCACGAGCCATGGTTTCTTGTATAATATTAAATACAACACTCCTCGTCAAAGCCAATGTAATCACCCCTTTAGCTTTCTTGTCCTTCGAATTCCAAACCACTTCGTCAACTCTCTCCATTTTAGCCCGTTTTTCCTCCAATACCATATCCAATTTTTTTATTTATTTTTTACTTAGCAATGCTTCTATTTGTATTTTCCAGCAAGAAAATTTGGTCACGTTGAACTTTTCAATCTGAACCCTCCCATTTTCAGCCATTGCAAACGAGAAACAGATAGAATCAAGAAACAGTGAATAGACACAATAATGGCTCGGGCCTAAAGAACTTGACAGTTGATCTACTGAACACTGTCAATGACTCAACCCATTTTTCTCGTTCACAAAACCTGATACCCCAATAAAACTCCGTTTTAATATTATATCGGAACTTTGACAAAATAAAACTAAAGGAAAGTTGCACTTTCTGTTTTTAATGAAAAAGTAAAGAACGAAAGTCATAACAGAGAAACGAAGTTACTAAAAAATAGGATTAAAATTGTATATTATATATATTATGAGGGTTGAAAAAAAAATATTAAAACATTGTTCACATACGTTGTTTTTTTTTAAATATTAGTATATATAATATCTTACAAAGACTTGCGATCATGATTTATTTAGTTGCTATATTAGGGACAACACTTTATTAATACAAATATCTTACAAACTACAAAGACTTGCGTGGGAGTTCGGCATAATGCAAACGTGTCATGATTTGTTACAAACGATTTGTAATCAAATTCAACATCTAGTGATAACTATAGTTTGCTTTCACGGATATTTTATTTCAGTTGTTGGCTTTTTTCCACTAGGCAAACAACTTTGTTGCTTTTAGTTATTTCAATATAAAAGATTTAAACATTGAAAAATTGTTGTATCTTTAAAGTTTTATTTGCTAGTATTTGCTCTTCATCCCTAACCTATTAAATCCAATAATTTCTTATTTGAAGTCTTGGTGAAAATTGGGACCATCAAAGGCTAGACTTCGTGAACAACAAGAACATGTTTAGCGTAGTGTTGGCAGAGTACAAACCATTAGAAATGTATGGTGATTGAATTGGAGGTTTACATCATGGTGACAAATTGCAATTTGATGATAACGTTTGGCAAGCAAACTCCATCGTCTTTGTTCTCTCAGTATGTTGAAGTTGTTAAGGCATAAAAAGTCTTAGACGAACAAAACCTTTTGAAAATGTATAATGGAAATATTTCTCAATACCTTGTAATTTTTAAGTCTTGAACATCGTAATACTAAGACGATGCATTTTCAAGTTAATAAAGTGGTAACAAGGCGCAACCTTCTTATAAGAACTAAAATTACACCCACATTTTTTGTCGAGTGCCATGAACACCTGAAGCTACGACGATAGAAGTCATGTTCTCACCTTCTTATAAGTTGAGAACGTTGCACACCATTACTATTTTATCCTTGAATGTATGCATCAATATAGATTTTACAACTGTAAATACATGATTCATCTTATGAACCAACCACTCGTATGATGTAGTTGTGTAATCATTAAAAAGAGTCGGTCTAATTGAAACCTTTTGTATATGAGCATTAAAATAGGCCTAGATCCGACTAGTTTTTGTCAAATGACATGACCTTAATGCTTTCACCTTCTCATAAGTTAAAAACGTTTCACAACACCGCTCAGATAGACAGTCAGTTCATACATTACATACCAACCACGGACACGGTTGATTTTGTGACTCTAAAAACCTCATCATCATCTTAAAAGAATACCATTGCATAACATATGTATGTTTTTAAATGAGTTTTGGATTCCGTGATACATGTCTATACTTCATGTCTTAAATAGCAAACTCAAGTACTATGTTATCATTTCCATCTTGATATGCAAAGAAAACATATATTATGAGATTCCATTTACTCATATGTATATGCATTTGCTGAATGATACACCATACACGAGTGAAAGTTAACACGTGATAATGAATTTTCTATCTTGCAAACATAATTGTTTTATAAAATATAACTATACATGTATAATACACCTCATAAAAAAAGACTATTTTCATCATTTTATAGATAAATTATGCTTTCCTAGTTTTTGTTTCTTGTGAAGAAAGTAATCTTATATTTGATAGAGATGTTTGAAGATTTTTATGGAGAGATAGAGACACGTAACGGCATAATTATTGTCTATATATTCCCACTAGACTTTTCAATTGTACAATTTTAAATTTTATTATACTAATTGTCTTACCAAATTATATCATTTGTTAATTCCTTTAATCAACATATATTAGGGATTTCCACCACGATATAACATTGTTATTCAAACAAGAGCCTAGACGGGGAAGCCGAGAGTACCTTGATCGATGGCTCTATTTTTAAAAATATTAGTACAATATTTCAAATTTGATTTGATTTTATAAACTGTAATTTTCATATAAATAATAGAGTTTATTAGGTTTATAATGTTATGTCCATGATCTAGTTGTCTAGTGACACGATACTTGCAAACCAAACCAAACACGAGCTCGGCTTCGCTCGGATAGTTTATAAATTCCCCGTGTAATGTCAAAAATCGTAGAAACGCACACTGATACTCGTTTCGATAATACAAATACCAGCAATGATGTTATTTTTGGTTCGACGAAAGCATAAAAGAGAATACCAATACCGGCTCCGATAATACCAATACCGGCAACGATGGTAACGGCGTCCGCTATAGCCTACGATACAAAATAAAAACTTTATTTTAAATACAACTCCGTTTTCAAAAAAAAATTATATCGAAACGTTGACAAAAAAATAAACGCAGCCGTACAATCCGTTTAAAAAAAGTTAATAAGCAAACGAGTTAAAAACGTATATTATATATGTTATGAGGGGTGCAAAATAAAAATTAAAAAAAATAAAAATCACTATTTAATATCTAAGGTATTTTAATAAAAAAAGATAATATTATAAAATACTTAACATATCTATCCACTCACAATTCTGTGGGAGTGTTTACATTTCAAACCCTTAAATTTAAATTACTTGTTATTATAAATTTGTAAAAGATATCGTCATATACTAATATTCTCCATTGAAATTGTAAATTTCAAAGTTTTCGTATTTTATTGGATAAGTTTGAGTGTTAAAATTGTTATATATTTTCAATCACGTGTAAAAGTAAATTTGCATTTACGTCGTTAATTCAATTTATGTGCTTAAACTAAAAAAAATTATAGAAATCGTCATTTTGTATTTAAATATGTGAACAGTCATCGTCATTTTCACTAAAAGTCGTCTATTTTTTGCGTTAAATGCACTCATGTGTCCCTCGCGTGAAGACAAAACCGTCTTTTTGTCGTTAATAAAAGAACATATTACACTTTTCGTCATTTATGTTTCTATCAGATTTCAGATTTCCTCCTAAAACGAAAATAATAAAAAAACTATCATTTGTGTTTAAATTTGTTTACACGTTTCGTCCTTTACACCAATGTCCGTCTATTGTTGGCGTTAAAATGAAGTCATGTGCCCCTCACTAAAAACGTGGAATTGCGGGCCAAACTCCCGTCCCCGCCATCTCCTGTTAGACAAAAAGGGGATTTTTATTTGCTCAAACAATTAAAAATAGATTTAAAAAAGGAGGGGTTTTCAATTGAACATTTAAGTAAACTCATTCGAAATAAATTAAAATAAGGTTTCAGTTTGCTCTACCATTGGATTTCTAAGTTTTGTTAAGAATACAAGTTTTTGTTTGCTTTCTCTTGTATCATAAACCGCTTGTTACCTGGAGGGGTAAATCTGCCATGATGGTGCTCGTCGAACCAACCCCTTGGAGGGGTAAATCTGTCAGGCAACATACGGTTTATGGTAAATGAGAAAATAAACACAAGCCTTGTGTTCTTCACAAAACCTAGAAACTCAATGGCCAGACCAAATCGAAACCCCACTTTCATCTATTTCAAATGACTTTTCCTTAAATGTTCAATTGAAACCACTTTTTATCTGTTTCAATCTTTGGAGCAAATTGAAATCCCCATTTTATTTGCGTAGAGACGGTGGGGAGGGAAGTTGGCCGCAGTTCCACATCTTTGTTGAGGGACACATTGCTTCATTTCAGAGGTGGCTCAATGGCATGTGCGGCATGTGCGACCGTGCGGGGCATATAATTTTGATGGTTTCGAACCGGGCATGTAATTTCAAGGGGCCTAATTTTTTTTAAATTTATACATATATATATATATATATATATATAATTATATTGTATAAAAAACTATAAAAGTTTAACCCATTAAAATTCAAATTTAATTTTGCTCAAATTTAATTTAAATACAATATTTTTTAAAACTAATATAAAGTCTTTTTGAACCAATTTACTCTACTTGGGCCTTGGGCCAGATAGGGAAGAAAATAAAACGTAAAAAGGGTTTGGGTATTTGACCAGCCAAGCCAAGCACGAGGAAAATTTTGATGCTTTTGCCGGCCGGAAGTAGAGGTGCATAAATCGGGTTTTTTGAACTGAACCGGTTCCAAACCGGCCCGAATCGGTTTGGTCAACGCGAACGTTAAACCGGTTTTGACTAAATCGGTTCGGGTTAAACCGGTTTATTAGGTATAAAATCTCGAACCTGTTGAACCGGTTCAGTTCGGTTCTGGACCGGTTCGGGTTGGTGAACCGGTTTAAACCGGTTTTATTAAAAAAATATTAAAAATAAATATTTAACAAATAAAAACATAAAGTTCAACGTTTATTCATATTGTAGGAGTTCGGAAATCACAAAACATTACAAAATTAAACATTACAATTCGACAAAAAGAATAATATTTTTTTTTTGAGTTTTTTGTTTAATTTTCGCCGTTATTCTCGGAGTTACTAGTGGATCCTCGTAGTCTATCATCTTCGGCGAGTTCTTCATTTGTAAGTGGGCTCGCCAATCCTTGGTTGACCTCAGATTCGTGTATGAATTCTTCAACTTCAATTTCGTCTTCAAGCGAACTCCTATCTTGTCTGCTATCTACCGCATCCAAATGGTCTTTCAAGCAAATGCACATTTCCATTGCACAACGCTAACTTCGTTAGAGGAAACACCAAAACTTGAATCGGCCATAGCGTTTTTTTGAGCGTTTTTTTGAGAGTTTTTTTGAGCTTTTTTTTTATAAACGAGAGTGTAGAGAGCGGGTTTGAGAAGTGTGATTTAACCAAAACACCCCCTACCTATTTATAATGTGTTTGGGGGTTAAAATGGGTCAAAAAACGGTCAAAAATTGGTTCTAACGGCTAGTTTCGAAATATTACCGTTAAACCGGTTTACCAAACCGGTTCGTCAAACCGGTTCACAAAAAACCGGTTGAAAACCGCTTGTCGTGCAAAATACTTAAACCGGTTATAAACAGGCGGTTCCTACCAGTTTGAAACCGGTTCACCAAAAACCGGTTCTAGGGCGGTTCGGGTTTCGGTTCCGAACCGGTTTGGATTTCCAAACCGGTTTTTTTGTGCACCTCTAGCTGGAAGGGCAAGCAGCCAAGCACGAAGCATGAGGAACATGTGATCATCAAACGTGAGAGTAGACGGCCGTCGATTAATTTAGGTACATGTTTTGCTGCAATATTTTTATTTTGTTTATCTTTTTATTACATTTGTTTCTATATAATCAGATTTTTTAATATGATTATATTTTTTTAAATATAAGTTTATATTCTATGGGCATTTGAAATCATGGAGACGCCTCTACTTCATTTAACGCAAAAAATAGACGGACATTGGAGTAAAAGACGAAATGTGTAAATAAATTTAAACATAAAGAACAATTTCTGATATTATATTAGTTTAAGAACGAAATATGGAATTTAATATAAACATAAAGGATGAAAAATGTAATTTGTTCTTTTATTAATTACAAAAAGACTATTTTGCCCTTACGTAAGACACACATGGGGTGCATTTAACACTAAAAATAGACGTTTGTTAAAGGAAAGAATGAAAACTATTAATAAATTTAAAACAATAATTTTTTTAGTTTAAGAACGTAAATTAAAAATTAAGAAATATATAAGGGAAAATTACTAAAATGGACATTTGACCAGTCAAACTTATCAAAATGGGCAAACTTTTTCAGCCTACTTCGATATGGTCATTTAGGCAAAAACCCGGCTGAAGTAGGCTAGTTCAGCCGGCTTCAAATTCTGTGCCAAACCAGCTTTTTTTCAGATGTTCAGCTAACCGAAAACTGACACGTGGATGCGCTGATTCCCAAGGCGGCTAAAGCCCACTTCCAAGCAGGCTTAGTCGGCGTGTTTTTTTAGCCTGCTATATGACTTTCCTTAGCCCACTTGGTTTTAGCCTGCTATATGACTTTCGTTAGCCGGCTATTTACCTTTGTTTAACCCACTTGAATACATAAAAATAGTATGACTTTGCTATATTACTTTCCTTATCCCACTTGATTTTAGTTTTGTTATATGATTTTCCTAAGGAAAGTCATATAGCAAAGCTAAAATCAAGCGGGCTAAACAAAGGCAAATAGTCGGCTAAAGAAAGTCATATAGTAGGGCTAAAATCAAGTGGGCTAAGGAAAGTCATATATCAGGCTAAAAAAAACACGCTGGCTAAACCTACTTGAAAGTGGACTTTAGCCGCCTTGAGAATCAGCGCAACCACATGTCAGTTTCTGGTTGGCTGAATATTTAAAAAAAGCTGGTTTGTCACGGAATTTAAAGCCGGCTAAACTAGCCTACTTCTGTCGGGTTTTTGCCTAAATTATCATATCAAAGTAGGCTGAAAAAATTTATCTATTTTAGTAAGTTTGATTAATCAAATATCCATTTTAATAATTTTCCAATATATAAAGTACGTAAAATGTAATTTACTGTCAAACAAAAGAGATAGATATTGACTTTTTAAAAGATGATGTGTAAATAAGATTGAATAATGTACGCTATTTCCTTGCACTTTCCTCTGACAATATTCCACTTTTGTTTTTGGATAAACAAGGGACCACTTGTATTTTATAATAAAACTATTTTTAATAAGAAATTTTTATATATATCCCTTTTTTTTATTAATAAAATTATTAATTACTACTTAAAATCAATTAAATATTTTTATTTTTTATATATTTTAGTAAAGAGAAATATGTAATTAATTTTTTTATTTGTGTTTTAAAAAAAATATGCAATTAACTTTTTAACATGTGAAAATCCTTTTTCTAATAAATGATTCTAAATAAGTCACTTGTCATCACCATACTTTTTATCATCAAAATCTTTTAATTTTCAATCTAAAATATAAAATTATATATACTTTTATTAAATACTACTTCAATCTAAAATATAAGATTATATAAATTTCTATGTACCCTCGTTCGTATAGGGAATTTCATGTCATTTACATTGTTCTCATCCACTCGATGATCAAGGTTGAATAAATCACATTTTGAAGAGTAAATTATTGTTTATATTTTTATGGTTTATTGAAAATATTGATTTTTTTTTTCTATAACCTTTTTTGGTTTTTATTTCTTGTCATTTAAGTTACTAGCATTAACTGTATTATGTTCTGCTGTTAATTGGAAGGGTATGACAGTCATTTAAATCTTTTTTTCCTAAAAAAAAAAATTTCTCTCAAATTTTATCTTTGACCATTTAAAAAATATATGAATTGTTTTAAAAACACTCTTGTTTTACAAAAAAAAGCTTAAAGTCGTAATACTTGTTTTATATAGGTTTATAAAAATTATTAAAAGTCTTAAATATGTTACGCAAACATTTTATTTAGATAACTTTCATTTATCCAACCTGGTATTTTAAATATCAAATGTTCAACTAAGTGTCTAGCAATTTTATGTTTTAACAGCTTCAACATACTATATATTATATTTTTTTTAAGATTATATAATATGTTACATATTCCATTCCAATGCAGGTAAACAAAAAACGTGTTCGGGTAATCAGGCCGATATCACCTAACATCATATCCGTCCCAAACCAATGGAATTTTTAAAATTTGTCTCGTATCTAGATATGTGTCCAGATTGTTTCGATTTTGAATATTCTCGTCGAATTAATCACACTCATCTCAACGACTGACTTGTCATTAGCGATCGAACAAATGACAACTCTAACTCACTCAGTTTCGACTCATGAGAACTCAAATTTAACTCATGAGTCAAGACTCATATAGGGCATATAAACCTATTTTGTTTTACCTTCAATAAATATTGAAAATTTTAGTTTCACAACTCATGGGATAGATTTCGTAAAACTTGCAACACCCTATGCTTCGGAACGCCAATCGGAAGACAATTACTCAACTTTTAACAAAGTTTTATAAGTATGGACCACGATACAAACCGTTTTGTGCCATACGTGAAGACTCAATATAGGCCATATGGAGTAATACGAGCTGCATTGACCAAGTCACTAGTTTTATAGAATTCCTGAAACCAGCTTTAGTTTTGTGGACCATGGTTTCTCGATACAGTTGTATCGGTTACCAGACATGTGTGTCAAGTTTTGCTACGTATTTTGGGTGCATTACAACACTTCACTCAGTTTTTCCACTACACTAGACCCCCTTGAACATCATATTTCAACAAAACAACTTATACTGCACCTTTTTGAGATCTTCAACCCCTAAATCAAGTTCTTGGGAGATTAGCATCAATCCCTGGTGTTCTTAAGCAAGGTTTGTGATTTGATAATGTGATTATCGCAATTGGGAGAGTGAGAATTCAGATTCTAGTGGTAATCAGAAGTCATCAAAGGTGCTAGCTACTGACCTTTGGTTAGAATTCTTGAATTAAACCTCCTATTGTTATTTAAGTTCATAAACATAAAGTTTAGAACCATGAGATTGATTTTTGGTGGAAATGAGCTGCATATCCGAGATAGAAGAAACATTAGAGAGTAAATTCGAGCTAGATCAGTGACGGATCCAGAGTTTTTCTTGAGCGGGTGCATAAAAAAGGGTCGTCTCAATAAGTAGGGTCAAAATTGAGTCGGCTAAAAAAGTCGTGTAAAAAACGGGTCAACTATAAAAAAACAAGCCGGGTTAAAATGGGTCGGATAAAAAACATTTAACGCTTATTTACTTAATGATATTGTAACTACACATGCTTATTTACTTAGTGATATAATAAGTTTAACATCTTCCGATGAAAATCAAACCTATATAGAAAACAAAAAAATAATTACCTCACAAAAATGGTGTTAGCTCAAATTTCACAAGTGTAGGTTTATATGCTATTTTTAAAAGTAAAAAAAACTGTTGTTAAAGAAAAAACACATCACTTATCTACTTAATTTAATTAATTATGATTAATACGTAATATAATAATATGAGATGTTAATTTTATGATTACTTAAAATTTAAATAAAACTTAAATTGTAACTTAAGTCAATTAAATTGGGTTAATGTTGTCATTAAAAAAATGGTGTTAAAGTTCAGCTTTAAATGTTAAAATTAAATAATGTATTTTCCTATATAAAGTTACCTCTTTCTACATTTAATTGTTCCCAGTTAACATCATCTTCTCTTTACTTTTATCTCTCTAAACTTCATCTTCCCCACCAAAACAATATCAATCATTAAGCTTTCACGTTTTCACAGAGGCATTTCTTCATAGCAAGTAATCACCAACATCTTCGGTTTCCTTCTTTCTCTCTCAATCATCGGATACCATAGGTGCCTCCCAAGTATTTTCGAAGGTGCCTGCTTAAAAAACCTTAATGTTTCTACTACTACGATGAATCTCAGCGGATGCCTCGCCACCCCCTGGGCCTGTCTTCAATCCGCTACTGAGCTAGATAATCATCATACTAATAGAGGTAAGCATCAAGTCCATCAAACTTGGTAATTTAAGATAAACAATAGCTTTAAAGTTTGTGGACGGTGATCGATACAAGTTGTATGGCCCTAAGAGTTTTTGGATACGATTCATATTGTTTAGGCTTCGAACTTAACTGGTTAAACAAATTATGTGGGCCATATTGTACGACGACCTTGTATCGTTGATTGCCTTGGTCAAAGATATAATACATGTCATATTACTTGGTCATCCTTGATGATACGGGTCGTATTACTAGGGGTGTTAAAAAGTATCTGTATCCGAAACTGAACTTGAAATATTCGAATCCTAATTATACGAATTTTCGGATTCGGATTGGGATAACATTTTTTCAAAAATTTTGGATATCCGAAAATATTTTTTTTCTAAGATATATTTCCTAGAAAGTGTTATGAATACAATAAGTATATATATATATATATATATATATATATATATATATATATATATATATAGGGTTAGGTTATAGTAAAAAATGTTTTAAAAATAAGAAGGGTAAGAAGGATTCTGGGCTTGGCATGTGTTCTTTTATTATTTTTAGAAGGAGGGCATAATGGTCATTGTGTAATATACCAGGTCATTACACAATGAACAGACGTAGTATTACACAATGAACTTGTATTACACAATGAACTGACTAATTACACAATGAACTTGTATTACACAATGACCTGAATAATTACAAAATAAACTTGTATTACATAATGACCTGACTAATTACACAATGATCAAATATTACACAATGACCAGACGTAGTATTACACAATAAACTTGTATTATACAATGACCTGACTAATTACACAATTGTAACATCCCTAAAACCAAATAACTCATGAATCAGGTTAACGGATAACCCAAGTTTCTAATAAATGACATTGTTGGCTTGGACAGTTGAACGAAACTTGGATTAGCGGGATTTAAAAGACTCGGTTAGTCTATTTAGCAGCGGTTCGGAACCTTTGCGATAAAAACTAAGCTAGAGGGACCCGGATGGAACTTGTGATGGTTTAAATACCACACTATGAAAACCCTAAGGCCATTTTTTGGCTAAGGAGTGCTTGACGGCACCAAGGGAGACGCGGGGAGAGGGAGCAGCCGTGTGGGGCGACGAACAGAGACGAGCATCACTCGTAAGGTAAACCTCTAAACCTATACATTTACTTCTTTTCGTTTAATATTCGTTAAGCTAGAGAACCCGATTAGGGTTTTCAGCCGGGGTTGTGGTGATCGGTGGGAGAGACGAGCGGAAGACGGTGGTCGGCTATGGTGACGGTTGCGGAGGCAGCAAGAGGCGGCAACAGCAGAATGGATGGCGGGTTGATAGCGGCGCGACGACGATGACGTGCGGCTGCGGCAGGAGAGGAGACCAGTGAGGATGGCTCAGTTAATGGTTGTGACATTTCGGGTTTTTATTCACGCTTTTATATTACGTATCATGTAATCATTTTCTATTAAATGAAATGCAAGTGTTTTTATATATTTTTTTATTTTATGGATTTAAAATAATTAAAACTTTATAAGTTTTAAACTTATATAAAATTTTATATAAAAATCTAAACTAAAAGGTTCATATATAAATAAGATAACCCATTTAAATAAAATAATTAACTTTTATAAAAATATTTATAATAATAATATAAGTTTATAAAATATAATTGAAATTAAAAAAAATTTAATTAATTATTTTTATAAAAGTTAAGTGGTTGTTTTGGAAATAATCAAACTCAAAGGTTTTAAGACAAAAATCTGTTAAGGGGCTGTATCTGGACTAACTAAACCACAGGGACTAACGGGTAAAAATCCAGGGACTAACTTAATACAAAAACAAACTACAAGGACCAAAATTGCCAACTCCAAATTCGCGTTTCCGGTCATCCCTTCCCTTGTCCGGCGGTCCGAGCTAATTTCCGGCGACCCCCTCGACACGCCTGTCCCCTGCACCTCGACAGCCGAAAAAAGTCTCCCTGACCTCGTCGTCCCCACGCGAACAAAAGCCCCCGACCAATTTGTCTCCTCAACATTCGAAACGTATGATTGTGTTTGTGGCCGAAAGCCCACGCCACGCAATTGGCCCTGACAGTAGACCTCTACGCCTGCAAGATGGCTCGTTAGCTTCGTCTTGTCCAGACGAGTGTCTAGACATACTCAATTGCATGTTTTATTATAGGGATCGAGCTCGGCTATAAATAACCATTTACGGACCTGCTCGAGCTCGCCACCCCTCCTTCACCCACTCTCACTCCAAATTTAGACCGCCATTACGTTCGTTGCCTCTGTGTGAAGCTGTGACCAGAGTTTCAGAACCTAATTCATCCCGAAGCATAGTTAACCGATCTTGGCACTTTCGGACTATCGACCCTGCCGACCGGACCCTTCGCGACCAAGTAGGTACCTCAACTTCGTTTCTTTACCTTCTGTTATCATATGGCAAACTATTCCAATCGACAACCCGACCCCAAACCATCGATTACCGGGCAAACCCAATGTCTCGGACACTGGTTTACCGGTTGCCGAGGACCAGCGACCAGTTTCGTGTATGTGCTTATCAATTAAACGATACACACATAACCAGTGATGGGCAGTAGCCCAGCTGGTTATGCGTGTGTGTGTTTGAGTCTTAGGTCGCGGGTTCGATTCTGGTGGCCTCCGGCCCAACCCAATTTTTCTGTTTTAATGATATAATTTATTTTATTTATTTATTTTATCATATTTTAATATTATATCTATACAATAAAAACTATTACGGGTTGGTTGACTCGTTCGTGTATTTTCGAAACCATTAAATAACTTTTTACACATATTTAACCCATTGAATTTTTATAAAATAATAAACCCTATGTTTTATAAACTCGTTTAAATAATTTTAACTCACAAAAGAAAATATATAATAATAATAATATAAATAAACAAAATAGAGATTTTTATATAATATATCTACTTATTTAAAAATATAATATTTTAACAAGATTAAAAATTATATTTTTTTTATGTTAAGTTTTACAAAATCATTATCATCTTTCTACAATATTTTATACAAATAAATTTTAAGAAATATTATTATAAACCTATACACGTTTAAATACGAATACACACATACAAAACCTACAATAATACCTATTTATCCACATAAGGTTCCAACGTGCTTAGGTTTCAACATCCTTGTCTGTTGGGTATAGAAATGAGACTGATGCTGTCAATAGAAACTACAATATCGAAACTAGTAGTTTCGGTTAAACTTTTGTTCAATCGAAACTAGTAGTTTCGGTTGAACATTTGTTCAATCGAAACTACCTAGTTTCGATGCCTGTTTGGCAGGTGGCTTGGAAAACAAGGCACGTGAAGCCTCCTATATATAGTAGAATACCCATTAGGAGTGAGTGTGTCTGTAGAGGGAATCACCACCCCAGGGGGAGCTCACCCTGGGATGAGACTAATTGTTAGTGTATGATTGAGCGTTTATTTTCATTTCAATCAAAGAATCATACATTTTATGCTTTCAATTATCTGTTCTTTTCATTTTCATATGTTTCTGTTCGTGTATGTGATTCTCGCACCCGTCTCTACCATTTCTGATTCGAGAGTGATACCGGATCCAGAGATTCCGCCTCTCGATCCGGACTGTTTGAAGAATTTCTCCGCAGATCTGTTCTCTCAGTTCTGCTCAGGACCTACATTATCACCTACACTCGTGGATTAAAATACCCGCTAGCCAGGTGAGTTACATAGGCCCTATTTTACATTTTTACATACTTTGGGGTGAAACATTATACATTCTACTCATCAGAGTGTTTATACGTGTTATACATGTGGATTATATGCTTGTTCATTGTGAATTATCTTGGGTGTACACTTATTTATTTTAAACACAAGAGAACCAACAGTAATATTAATAGATCTATTGTGCCTGACCAGCCCACCTATGTAGGGTGTTTATTACTGCATACTCGGATATAGCCGCGTGTTATATTCAAACATATCGGATATAGTGGATAACTATATTCAAACATACCGGGCCTAGCTATTGTGCTATGCTCAAGCGCGTCAATCAAGGTTTGAATTGTGCTTAGATAAACATGAAGGATACAACCATATATGCTATTTTTAACAAGATAAACAATGAGTTGCAAAACGTTTTTATCTACTATTTATCGGGTCCACAAAACCTATGTACTCACCAACTTTATAGTTGACACTTGATTTAAATAATGTTTCAGGTTTGGATATGTGATTGCTTGCTGAAAATTCTGCCACTTAAGAACTTATGGACCTAGTTAATAAAATCAACGTTTTGGAATAGACTAGGTTATTTGAATTGTATTGTACTTGAATATTTGTTGTCTTTAATTAAATTAATGAATTATGCAATATTTTAGCTATCATGTGCTTTTGAACAATCATTTCATTGTCCGCCTCGATGATTCCGCCATCGGCCGGGGTGTGACAGATTGGTATCAGAGCCATGGCTATAGGGAATTAGGTTATTAGACACAATGACCTAGACTATAACCATAGGACTCCCTTTTACGTGTTACGTGCTAAATGATTATTTGCTATGTGAACTATTTGTAGTTAGGTATTATTTGAATTTTCCCAGGTTTAGTACATGAGACTTATACACATACATACAAGGCCTTAAACATACAATACATACTTTACATATACATTTGACAAATAAACATATGCAAACAAATACACTACACATCCTTATCCATACTCTTTCTTCATCCATACTATTTGCAACATTCCTACATATTTTATACTCGTAGATTCACAAGTGTATTAAATTCTTGAAAATCTCGTCAACGACTTAATATCTTGAAAACTAGTAAACGACATGTGCAATCCGGAAGGGTGACACCTGTACATTGAGTTTTCTGTCTAGGAAAGCATTTCGTATAAATCCAAATAAACGGACCCGTATGCTTTCCTGGGAATTCCTGAAGTGAGTGTTTACCTATAGGCTAAAGCATGTCTCCTTGAAAGTTTTGAGGAATTACTTAACGTTGATAAGTCATTGTATTCGCAAGAATACGATCCGAACCTAAACTCAAAATTTGGGGACATTATTGTAAGATAGGAAGAACTAGATGAACATGCAAAGCAAATCATTATTACGGGTGCACACGTAATAACGATTTGTAGTGCATGGGAATCCCGGCGATTCCTATTGCGCGAATAATGATCTATGACATCATCTCCTACCCGGAATAGATGACTTATTTTCCCCATCAACCTTGAATAAATACACATACATTGGCACGCGACATGATGAATCCCGCATTTCTGGTTACATTATTTCCCACTATAACTCATATATATCCACTTTATCTAAAATATCATTGTCTTTTCTTATGGTGTTAGAATGCCTCCTCGACGTGCAAACTCTAGCACTTCCAACCCGGATCTTGCTACTCTTCTTGCCCAATTGGTGGGGCAAATGACCTAAGCCAATAACAACAGTGACGGGTCTCACAACATCCAAGGAAACGGTGGTACCAACCCGCCTCAATGCACGTTTAAGCACTTTAACTCATGCAACCCTACAAAATTTTACGAGACTGAGGGTGCTACCGGACTACTACAATGGTTTGAAAGCATGGAGAGCACATTCCTAAACAGTGACTGTCCCGATAATCTTCGGGTTCGCTATGCCACAAGTGACTTCAAAAGAGAGCCCTCACCTGGTGGAACGGTGAGAAACGCACTCGTGGTGTTGAGGTTGCTACATCCTTATCATGGGATGACCTGAAGAAAGCCATGACTAATGAATTATGTCCTCGAAATGAAATACGGAAGCTCGAGACTGAGTTTTGGGATCTTGCCCAAGATAGCGGGGATAATCTGGCTTACACCACCCGATTTCAAGAGCAGAGCCTATTGGTGCCTCATATGATCACTCCTCTTGCTCGGGAAATTGAAAAATACATAGCTGTGTTAGGAAGCAATCCTCCTACACTTGAAGTTGCTATCCGTCTATCCGCTACGCTATCCAACAACCACGTCAAAGCCGGAACCTTATCAAGAAAGGGTTCCAAGAAGGTTGTTTCTACTCTTGCGGCCGTCAAAGATATAAAGCCCGAGTCTTCTAACCGCAACAAGAAACGAAACGGTCGAAACTTCGCAGCCGTAACTCCCATCGCACCTACTATTCAAGTGGCACCTTTGGGTCAAAACCCAAAACCTTATTTGGGCCCAAATCCCCAATGTCAGACCTGCAAATACCACCATCCTGTCAACTTACCATGCCGATTGTGTTCAAGCTGCGGACGATATGGACACGTGGCCACTACTTGTCGTACCCATCCTCCCGTCCATCAAGCTGCTCCAGCCAACCGTCCAAACTATCCAACACCTCTCAATGGTCGGGCATGTTACGAATGTGGAGACCCAAACCATTTCCGTGACCGATGCCCAAAACTTCATCAACAAGGTGGTCCTCAAGGACGAGCGTTTAATATAAACGCTAATGAGGCACAAGCAAACAACGACGTGATAAACGGTACGTTTCTCGTAAACAATAATTATGCATCCGTTTTATTTGATACCGGTGCCGATAGGAGTTTTGTGTCTCTTACCTTTGAATCTCGACTTGCTAAACAAAGAACGAAACTTGACAATTCTTATTCCGTGGAGATAGCAAACGGGAAATCTATTACTATAAATTCTGTTATCCGCGACTGCAATCTCGATCTTAATAATCATGAGTTCTCTGTTGATCTCCTTCCGATGTAATTGGGAAGCTTCGATATTATAATTGGCATGGATTGGTTATCCAAGCACCATGCCGAGGTTATTTTCTATGAAAAGTGCATTCGTATACCTCTCCCTTCGGGCGACACGTTAGTTATTTTCGATGAAAAACCGTGTCGTGGTCTTCAACTCATGTCTTGCACATTGGCACAAAAGTACTTGCGGAAAAAGTACGTTGCCTTCTTGGCCCACGTAGTTGACATGAAAGACAAGGGTAAGAAATTGCAAGATATTCCGATCATTCGAGACTTTCCCGAGGTATTCCCCGAGGATTTACCCGGTCTTCCTCCCCCTAGACAAGTAGAGTTTCGTATTGACCTGGTGCCCAGAACAACTCCCGTGGCAAAAGCTCCCTATCGTCTTGCACCTTCCGAGATGCAAGAGCTCGCAAGTCAATTACAAGAACTCTCATCCAAAGGTTTCATCCGACCAAGCCATTCACCTTGGGGTGCTCCCGTGCTGTTTGTAAAGAAAAAAGATGGATCGTTTCGAATGTGCATTGATTATCGTGAACTCAACAAGCTTACAATCAAGAACCGTTATCCTTTACCCCGTATCGACTATCTTTTCGATCAAATTCAAGGTTCAACATGTTTTTCCAAGATCGACCTTCGTTCCGGATACCATCAACTTCGTGTTCTCGATGAAGACATTCCGAAGACTGCCTTTCGGACTAGATATGATCACTACGAGTTCATGGTCATGCCTTTTGGTTTGACTAATGCACCTGCGGTTTTCATGGATCTCATGAACTGTGTATGCAAACCTTATTTGGACAAGTTCGTGATCATTTTCATTGACGACATTCTCATCTATTCTAAAACGAAAGCGGAACATGAACAACATCTTCGTTTGATTTTGGAGCTCTTGAAGAAAGAACGACTATACGCCAAGTTCTCCAAGTGTGAATTCTGGCCAAAGGAAGTTTAATTTTTGGGACACATAGTCAACGAAAAGGGGATTCATGTGGACCAGGCAAAGAAAAACCTTACGAGTGGGGACCCAAACAAGAGGAAGCTTTTCAAACTCTCAAGCTCAAGCTCAAGCTCTGCAATGCTCCTGTTCTAACTCTTCCTGGTGGTAACGACGACTTTGTTGTTTATTGCGATGCATCCAACCAAGGTCTTGGTTGTGTTCTTATGCAGCGTGGCCAAGTAATTGCATACGCATCACGTCAGCTCAAAATCCATGAGAAGAACTATACAACCCATGATCTCGAGCTTGGTGCTGTCGTTTTCGCCTTGAAAATTTGGAGACACTATCTTTATGGCACCAAATGTGTGGTTTTCACCGACCACAAAAGTCTCCAACATATTTTCAATCAAAAAGATCTTAATATGAGGCAACGGCGATGGGTCGAACTTCTTAACGACTACGACTGCGAGATTCGCTACCACCCCGGCAAAGCAAATGTTGTAGCCGACGCCTTGAGTCGTAAAGAACGTATCATGCTTCATAGTGTTAGTATTCATAACGATATCCAAGCCCGCATTCTCCAAGCACAACACACCTCGGTTACCGAGGGAAACATGTACCACGAAATGGCATGTGGTGTGGAACTCTTGCTAGAAACTAAAGCCAACGGCCTGTTGTATTACTTGGATCGTATCTGGGTTCCCGATCACGGAAACCTTCGTATATTTTTGATGAACGAGTCCCACAAAACTCGATATTCGGTACCTCCCGGAGCTGATAAGATGTACATGGGTCTTCGTTAACAATATTGGTGGCCCGGCATGAAAAAGGATATTGCCCTCTTTGTGTCAAAATGCTTAACTTGTTCTAAAGTAAAGGCCGAACACCAGAAGCCTTCTGGACTCCTCGAACAACCTGAAATTCCCATGTGGAAGTGGAAGAACCTTGCTATGGACTTCATCACCAAACTCCCACGCACTTTTAGTGGGCGCGATAGTATCTGGGTTATTATCGATCGACTCACAAAGTCTGCTCATTTCTTGCCTATTCGTGAGGACTATCGAGTCGAGAAATTGGCTCGGATCTACATTGATGAGATCGTAAGTCGGCACGGAATCCCTTTGAACATTATCTCCGATCGTGATTCGCGTTTTACTTCCCGATTTTGGCAATCATTACAATCTGCGCTTGGTACTCGTTTGGATTTAAGTACGTCTTACCATCCTCAAACTGATGGACAAACCGAGTGAACAATCCAAACTCTCGAGGATATGCTTAGAGCTTGTGTCATTGACTTTGGCGGCAACTGGAATTCTCACCTACCACTGATCGAATTTTCCTACAACAACAGCTACCACACAAGTATTAACATGGCACCGTTTGAAGCTCTTTATGGACGAAAGTGTCATTCACCGATTTGTTGGAACGAAATTGGTGAAGCACAAATCACCGGTCCCGAGCTTATCCAAGAGACCACCGATAAAATCTCTCTTATTCGTGACAACATTCGAGTAGCAAGGAGTCGGCAAAAGAGCTATGCCGATAAACGACGAAAACCCTTGAAATTTCAAGTTGGGGATATGGTTATTCTAAAGGTATCACCTTGGAAAGGCGTAGTCCGATTTGGAAAGAAAGGAAAACTTGCACCTCGATATGTGGGTCCATTCAAGATACTCGAAAGGGTAGGAAAAGTGGCCTACAAACTCGATCTTCCTTCAGAGCTCAGCAACGTTCATCGACTTTTCACGTATCTAATTTGAAAAAGTTCCTAGCCGACGAGAATCTCCACATCCCTCTTGATGAAGTGCGTATTGACGAGAAAATGCACTTTGTTGAGAAACCCGTGGAAATCATGGACCGTGAAGTCAAGAAACTCAAGCGTAGTCGCATCCCCATTGTCAAGGTCCGTTGGGAGTCTAAACGAGGACCCGAGTTCACTTGGGAACGTGAAGACCAAATGAAGTCCAAATATCCGCATCTCTTTTCATAGCCTCCATTAGTTGAATTTCGGGGCGAAATTCTTTTAACATGGGGAGACTGTGACATTTCAGGTTTTTATTCACGATTTTATATTACGTATCATGTAATCATTTTCTATTAAATGAAATGCAAGTGTTTTTATATATTTTTTTATTTTATGGATTTAAAATAATTAAAATTTTATAAGTTTTAAACTTATATAAAATTTTATATAAAAATCTAAACTAAAAGGTTCATATATAACTAAGATAACCCATTTAAATAAAATAATTAACTTTTATAAAAATATTTATAATAATAATAATATAAGTTTATAAAATATAATTGAAATTAAAAAGATATTTAATTAATTATTTTTATAAAAGTTAAGGGGTTGTTTTGGAAATAATCAAACTAAAAGGTTTTAACACAAAAATCTGTTAAGGGGCTGTTTCTGGACAAACTAAACCACAGGGACTAACGGGTAAAAATCCCAGGGACTAACTTAATACAAAAACAAACTACAAGGACCAAAATTGCCAACTCCCAATTCTCGTTTCCGGTCATCCCTTCCCTTGTCCGGCGGTCCGAGCTAATTTCCGGCGACCCCCTCGACACGCCTGTCCCCTGCACCTCGACAGCCGAAAATGGTCTCCCTGACCTCGTCGTCCCCACGCGAACAAAAGCCCCCGGCCAATTTGTCTCCCCAACATTCGAAACGTCTGATTGTGTTTGAGGCCGAAAGCCCACGCCACGCAATTGGCCCCGACAGTAGACCTTCACGCCTGCAAGATGGCTCGTTAGCTTCGTCTTGTCCAGACGAGTGTCTGGACATACTCAATTGCATGTTTTATTATAGGGATCGAGCTCGGCTATAAATAGCCATTTACGGACCTGCTCGAGCTCGCCACCCCTCCTTCACCCACTCTCACTCCAAATTGAGACCACCATTACGTTCGTTGCCTCTGTGTGAAGCTGTGACCAGAGTTTCAGAACCTAATTCATCCCGAAGCATAGTTAACCGATCTTGGCACTTTCAGACTATCGACCCTGCCGACCAGACCCTTCGCGACCAAGTAGGTACCTCAACTTCGTTTCTTTACCTTCTGTTATCATATGGCAAACTATTCCAATCGACAACCCGACCCCAAACCATCGATTACCGGGCAAACCCAATGTCTCGGACACTGGTTTACCGGTTGCCGAGGACCAGCGACCAGTTTCGTGTATGTGCTTATCAATTAAACGATACACACATAACCAGCGATGGGCAGTAGCCCGGCTGGTTATGCGTGTGTGTGTTTGAGTCTTAGGTCGCGGGTTCGATTCTGGTGGCCTCCGGCCCAACCCAATTTTTCTGTTTTAATGATATAATTTATTTTATTTATTTATTTTATCATATTTTAATATTATATCTATACAATAAAAACTATTACGGGTTGGTTGACTCGTTCGTGTATTTTCGAAACCATTAAATAACTTTTTACACATATTTAACCCATTGAATTTTTATAAAATAATAAACCCTATGTTTTATAAACTCGTTTAAATAATTTTAACTCACAAAAGAAAATATATAATAATAATATAAATAAACAAAATAGAGATTTTTATATAATATATCTACTTATTTAAAAATATAATATTTTAACAAGATTAAAAATTATATTTTTTTTATGTTAAGTTTTACAAAATCATTATCATCTTTCTACAATATTTTATACAAATAAATTTTAAGAAATATTATTATAAACCTATACACGTTTAAATACTAATACACACATACAAAACCTACAATAATACCTATTTATCCACATAGGGTTCCAACGTGCTTAGGTTTCAACATCCTTATCACCTACACTCGTGGATTAAAATACCCGCTAGCCAGGTGAGTTACATAGCCCCTATTTTACATTTTTACATACTTTGGGATGAAACATTATACATGCTACTCATCATATTGTTTATACGTGTTATACATGTGGATTATATGCTTGTTCATCGTGAATTATCTTGGGTGTACACTTATTTATTTTAAACACAAGAGAACCAACAGTAATATTAATAGATCTATTGTGCTTGACCAGCCCACCTATGTAGGGTGTTTATTACTGCATACTCGAATATAGCCGCGTGTTATATTCAAACATATTGGATATAGTGGATAACTATATTCAAACATACCGGACCAGCCCACCTATGTAGGGTGTTTATTCAACCATATATGCTATTTTTAACAAGATAAACAATGAGTTACAAAACGTTTTTATCTACTATTTATCGGGTCCACAAAACCTAAGTACTCACCAACTTTATAGTTAACACTTGATTTAAATAATGTTTCAGGTTTGGATATGTGATTGCTTGCTGAGGATTCTGCCACTTAAGAACTTATGGACGTAATTAATAAAATCAATGTTTTGGAATAGACTAGGTTATTTGAATTGTATTGTACTTGAATATTTGTTTTCTTGAATTAAATTAATGAATTATGCAATATTTTAGCTATCATGTGCTTTTGAACAATCATTCCATTGTCCGCCTCGATGATTCCGCCATCGGTCAGGGTGTGACAATGGTGGACTGAGAACGGGGAAGGAAGCCGACGACAGGCTGCGGTGGCAGTGGTGATGCGTCCGGTGGCGTAAAGTGGAGGAGGCGAGTGGGGAGCCGATGGGGGTTGACGGCAGTAGTGGTGGTAGCCGGCGGCAGGCGTGGTCGTGGTGGTGACCTGGCCGGAGTAGTGGTGCGACGAAGGACGAATGAATGCAACTGAGAGGGGCTGCCTGTAATCCCCTGGAAATTTCCGACCTTTATCCGGCACTTGAAATTTCATTTTCATGTGATTTACATAAATTCATCTCAATAAACTATTCTATTTATTACACTTAATGAGTGTCCATACATACATACATTGGGTGTACTTATTCAAATTCAATATATATTTATTTGAAATTATAAATGTTTTATTCTATTTAATGCATGCATATGTACTAAGTTATTTTCTAAACTTATATATATATATATACATATATGAATATGCGAATAAAAATGTTATTAACCCTATAAATGAATTTAGTAATTTATAAAGAATTAATTATATAAATAAAAACCCTTTTATCTTACAAAATTTATAACTTGTATTTATAACATTTAATTATGTTATAGGATTTATGAAATGGTATAAAACTTTAAATAATTTTCATGTTTTATAAGGTCTAAGGGTTAATTATGCCAAATTCTCAAACTTAATTCTATTGAAAATCTAAGTTTGTTCATAAAATGTTACACACCTGAAAGTCCAGGGATCAAACTGCAAATTCCTTTTTGCCTTCTTCCCCATACGCAGATTTTGACTTTTTCAGAGTCAAACTAAACGAAATTCAATTTCCAATCGATCGAGTTAACGCGTTTTAACTACAATTGATGTTACTACATCAATGTGCGACTGTTTCCTCATGATTTAACGATACAATTAGTTTGAAATCAATGATTTAATTACGAATTTAATCCCGTAACCGTGCTGATCAAGTGGGCAATCAATCCGTGCATTTAACATGAAATTAGCCTATAAAAACGAACCTACACCTTCACTACAGACGCCACAAATTTTCTACACCTCTGCATTCATTGCATTCCTCCCCTAGAGCTCCGGCAAACTCGAAGAAATCCGACGTCGACTCGTTAGTCGTTCTCCCTCTCTGCGTAACCATTTCAGGTAAGATTGGTGTCATTGAACCCGCTTTGATCAGTAGATTGAAAGCCCTATGGATTCGGGATCGAATCGATGATCAATCGGGCAAATTGAGAAGCTAGGGTTTCATAATGGGGACGAATGGTTGTAACATAAATTAGTATTTTAACTACTTTATCTTATTTAAACACTTGTAACACTCTAAATAAAATATTATAAATGTTTTGTTTAGAAAGAATTAATTATGTTAAATATTTATTAATGGTATCTATTTAATAAATTTTAATTAAAAGATCAATTAGACATTTTTAAAGCCTATAAATAATTATCTAGTAAAAATAATTATTTAAAACATTTTTTTTGCTACTTATAAATACCCAAATGATTATAATAAATAATTATTTTATACAAAGTTCAATAAGTGCTGCTTAAAACCCATTTATTTCTTTATCAATTTATTTAAGATGAATTTAATATGTAACCATTTTATTTGCAGTTATTACTAGATTAATCAACAAAATTTTAATTAAAGTAATCCATAGTTATGCTATTTACATAACATAAATTAATTAAACTTCTTTCCATTTTATAAGCTATTTATAAATTATTCTTGGAATGAGTATATAAATAAATCCAAACACAATATTTCAAACTTTTTCTATTCCATAATATGATTATTGATTATTTATAAATTCAAATGTAATATTATTTAAACCTCCCCATGATTTATTTATTTAATTGTTGTAGAATAATTATATAAATAAGTCCAAACATTTTAACAAGATAACTACATATATTTTTATACAAAACTTGCACAAACCCTATGCTCAAGTCTCAAACCCCCATGAAACCCTAAACGTTCCAATATCTCCTAAATACCATTTAGACATATGTTGAAATTGGGTTACCATTACGCATGTAGGTTTGTTGTGAGAGTTCCCTACGAGGCCTAACAATATTTACCAGTTCATACGTTCTAGCTTTGATTCAAGTGAGTTTCATAGCCCCTTTTCTCTTTACTATTGTTTACAAATACTCGGGGTGGAACATGTTTACTTACCATTCTTACCAAATTCAATACCATTGTTCTCATGCTATTTACTATGTGCTTTATGTCTTAAACTATTTGGTGACCATTACATGTGTTCATGGTAGTACCTAACATGATCATTTATAGGGGAATCCGATTCCAGTTAACACGAACCTTGGCGGGTTTTGTGTGTACCATATTACTATTTTTCCAAAACACAATCAGTGGGATTGTACTTACAAGTTTTCTATTTACTACGGATTGAATTGTACGCTTGGAACTTTGTATGTTTTCACATTTATGTCATAGTTACGCTTTGAACAGTATTCAATTACAAACACTTTTTACTTAACTTTTGTTAGTGTCAAAACCTATGCTACTCACCAACTACTTGTAGTTGACATTTACTCACATGTTTCAGGTGCACCCATTTGAGGACCCTACCTGCTCATCTAGGACTTGGACCTAGTTTAAATTAAATTATGTTATGTTTTGAACGTTTCGTTTTCCATTCCCTATGTAAAGGATGATTTTAAGTTGATGAATAAATATTGTCATTTAATAATAGATTATCATGTGCTTATGAACAACCGCGTCAACCCCGGCGTTTAATCCGCCGTCGGTCGGGGTGTGACAGATTGGTATCAGAGTCATGGTTATAGGGAATTAGGTTATTAGACACATGACCTAGACTATAACTTAGGAGTCCCAAACATGAGTTTAACTCGTGTCTTTTATTAGGAACTCCACTTTATTCCTACCATGCATACTTACCTACACCTATCTATTTTTGATTACTTGATACAACTACATGAACTTCAACATTCAAGAGGCTACTTGAAACTATTTGGAACTACTTGAACTACATGAAACTTACACTTAGACTTAATAGTCTAATCCGAAGGAAACTCTCGTCAAAGGTATGTAAGTTCTAATTAATGAATGAGAACTTGTGCAATCCGGAAGGGTGGATGCCTGTATTCTGGGAGTTCTGTCTAGGAAAGCATCTCGTATAAATCCAAACCAACCGATAGACCAGTTATGCTTTCCTGAGAATTCTTGGGATGAGTGTCCACTTATAGGCTAACGCATGACTTCTCAAACATTAGAAAGACTTAAAGTACTTTGATAAGTCAATGTGCCCATTAGGCTACCATGTATGCTTCATCTAACATCTCATGATTAAATTGCAAACTCTTATTCATGAATCACATCTTATGAACTTTCTATTCAACCGTTTGTAGAATGCCTCCCCGTCATGAGCGTAGGAACAACCTCATCGATAGGATCATCCAGCAAATGGCTACGATCCTACCAACTATGGTCAATCAACTGAACCAGAATGTTGCACCAAGGAATCCCGCGTGTACATTCAAACACTTCAACTCCTTCAACCTCACCAAGTTCTACGGGAAAGAAGGAGCTACTGGACTTCTCCAATGGTTTGAAAGCATTGAGGGGACTTTCATCAATGCTGACTGTCCTAAGAACCTAATGGTTCGTTATGCTACTAGTGTCTTCCAAAAAAGGGCACTCACATGGTGGAATGGGGAAAAACGTAACCGTGGGATAGAGATTGCACTAGCCTTGCCTTGGGTTGATGTGAAGACACTCATGACAGATGAGTTTTGCCCCCGTAATGAGGTCAAGAAACTAGAAGCTGAATTCTGGGATCTCAAACAAGACAGTGGTGAAAGCCTTGCCTACACCACTCGCTTTCATGAGCTTAGCCTACTGGTGCCCCATATGGTCACTCCTCTCTCCTGATCCATTGAGAAGTACATCATTGGTTTGCCCATGCAGATTCAGGATACCGTGTTGGGTAGTAACCCAGCCACTCTTGAGGAAGCTATCCGTCTAGCTGCCACTCTATCAGACAACCACGTTAAGGCAGGAACCTTGTCCAAGAAAGGTGCTAAGAGAAACATTGAAAAATCCGCCACCGAACCCACTAAAGAGACCAAGGCTGAGTCCTCCTTCAATGGAAAAAAGAGAAAAGGCAAAAACTTTGCCATTATCACACCTGCTACTCCTTTAGCCCAAGTAGCCCCTACTGCCTTCAACCCTAACAAGAAGCCTTATGTGGGGACTCTACCTCTGTGCAACACCTGCCAGCTCCATCATACTACCTACATGCCATGTCTTCTATGTACCAATTGTGGACGTTCTGGGCATACGGCTAACATCTGTCGTACTGCTCCCCGAGCTTACCAAGCTAATCAAACTGCTGTTCCTGTTCCTGCTGCTTTCGCTCAGGGTCGTGCTTGTTACGAGTGTGGAGACCCGAATCATTTCAGGAACCGTTGCCCTAGGTTGGTCATTGTGAACCAAGCCAACATGAATCAGGGCAACATGATACAGGGGAACGGGAACCAAGGTAACATGATTCAAGGAAACAGGAACCAGGGGAATATGAATCGGGGAAATGTGAATCAAGAGAATGCAAACCCCGTAGCTCGAGGACGTGCCTTCAACATCAATGCCAATGAGGCACAAGCCAACAACGATGTGGTGAACGGTACGTACCCAATTAATCACCAATATGCTTCTATCCTATTTGATACTGGTTCCGATAGGAGTTTCGTGTCCTTTGAATTTGAACCACAACTCGCTATGAGTCGAGCTAAGTTAGACAAACCCTTTGATATTTTAGTAGCGGATGGTTACCCTATTTCATGTGACACCATTATTAGAGATTGTACCTTAACCTTGGGCGATCATGACTTTTCAATCAATTTTATTCCTATGGCTCTCGGAGGTTTCGACATCATAGTAGGCATGGACTGGCTGACCAAGCACCATGCTGAAGTCGTTTGTTTTTACAAGTATATCCGTATCCCTCTTGACTCGGGAGAAATTTTGAACGTCTATGGCGAGAAGCCGTCAAAAGGACTCAAGCTTATGTCTTGCACTATCGCACAGAAGTATTTACGAAAGAAATGTGTGGCATTCTTGGCCCATATTGTGGAACGAAAAGTCAAGGATAAGAACCTCCAAGACATTCCTGTAATCGAAGACTTCCCTGAAGTTTTTCCCGAAGATTTACCTGGTCTTCCTCCCATACGTCAAGTCGAATTCCGTATTGACCTAGTGCCAGGAGCAAACCCCGTGGCTAAATCACCTTACCGTCTTGCACCATCAGAGATGCAAGAACTTTCAAGTCAACTCCGAGAACTTTCTGATAAGGGGTTTATTCGTCCTAGTGTTTCCCCTTGGGGAGCACCAGTTTTATTTGTCAAAAAGAAGGATGGTTCTTTTCGGATGTGCATCGACTATCGGGAACTCAATAAATTTACCGTGAAGAACCGATACCCACTCCCGAGGATTGACGATTTATTTGATCAACTTCAAGGCTCGACTTATTTCTCTAAGATCGATCTTCGTTCTGGTTATCATCAGTTACGAGTCCTCGAATCCGATATCCCCAAGACAGCCTTCCGTACAAGATATGGTCATTATGAGTTCATGGTTATGCCCTTCGGACTAACCAATGCACCTGCGGTATTCATGGATCTTATGAACCGCGTGTGTAAGCCGTACTTGGACAAGTTTGTGATCGTCTTCATTGACGACATCCTCATATATTCAAAATCCAAGGTGGAACACGAAGAACACTTGCGTTTGGTTTTGGATCTCTTAAAGAAGGAGAAACTGTATGCAAAATTCTCCAAGTGTGAATTTTGGCTAAAGGAAGTCCAATTCTTGGGACACATAGTCAACAAAAAGGGTATTCACGTGGATCCCGCTAAGATTGAGGCAGTAAAGAACTGGCAAGCCCCAAAGACCCCTACCGAAGTCCGCTCATTTCTAGGTTTAGCGGGCTATTATCGTCGTTTCATAGCAAACTTTTCAAAGATCGCGGTACCACTCACAGCCTTAACTCACAAAGGTAAACCCTACGAGTGGGGACCAAAACAGGAGGAAGCTTTTCAAACCCTAAAACAGAAACTATGTGAGGCTCCTATCCTTACCCTCCCCGATGGAACCGAAGACTTTGTCGTTTACTGTGACGCTTCCCACTTAGGCCTTGGATGTGTACTAATGCAGCGAGGCAAAGTGATTGCTTATGCGTCCCGACAACTCAAAATCCATGAGAAGAATTATACGACGCACGATCTTGAGTTGGGTGCGGTCATATTTGCTCTAAAACTTTGGAGACATTACCTATACGGTACCAAATGTGAGGTTTACACTAATCATAAGAGCCTCCAGCACATTTTCAATCAAAAAGAACTCAACATGAGGCAAAGACGTTGGGTTGAACTCCTAAACAACTACGACTGCAATATTCGTTATCATCCTGGTAAGGCGAATGTCGTGGCCGATGCTCTTCGCCGTAAGGAACCTATCAAGATCCACAACATTCGAATCTAAAATGATATTCAAACTCGCATCCTTGAAGCACAAAATCTTTCCGTCACTGAAAGAAACATGTACAACGAAATGTCATGTGGTGCTGAACTCCAACTTGAAACCAAACCCAATGGGTTACTTTACTTTCTAAATCGTATCTGGATTCCGGACCATGACAACCGTCATACCTTTATCATGAATGAGGCTCACAAGACTCGTTATTCTGTGCATCCTGGTGCAGACAAAATGTACATGAATCTTCGTACCCAATACTGGTGGCATGGTATGAAAAAGGACATTTCTCTATACGTGTCCAAATGCCTTACATGTTTAAAGGTTAACGTCGAGCACCAACGTCCATCCGGTTTACTTGAACAACCCGAGATTCCCGTGTGGAAATGGGAGTGTATTGCCATGGACTTTATAACCAAACTCCCATAAACATCTCGTGGTCATGATAGCATTTGGGTAATCATCAACCGCTTAACAAAATATGCTCATTTCATACCCATACGTGAGGACTATCGAGTTGAGAAACTAGCTCGAATCTATATTGATGAGATCGTTAGTCGTCACGGTATACCTCTCAACATTATTTCTGATCGTGATGGACGATTCACCTCACGTTTCTGTCAATCCCTGCAATCAGCACTAGGTACTCAACTAAATCTTAGCACTGCTTATCACCCGCAAACTGATGGTCAATCTGAGCGAACAATCCAAACTCTCGAAGATATGCTTAGAGCCTGTGTCATTGACTTCAAGGGAAATTGGGATTTACATCTACCCCTAGTCGAGTTCTCATACAACAACAATTATCACACGAGCATTAACATGGCTCCTTTTGAAGCACTTTATGGTCGGAAGTGTCGCTCTCCTATCTGTTGGACTGAAGTTGGTGAATCACAAATCACCGGTCCTGAACTTATTCAAGAGACTTCTGATAAGATAATGTTAATCTGAGACAACCTTCTGGTAGCAAGAAGTCGGCAAAAGAGCTATGCCGACAAACGTCGAAAACCCTTAGAATTTCAAGTTGGCGATCTGGTCCTTCTCAAGGTATCCCCTTAGAAAGGCATAGTTCATTTTGGAAAGAAAGGGAAGCTTGCTCCAAGATTCGTGGGTCCTTTTAAAATCCTTGAGCGGATTGGGAAGGTAGCCTACCAATTGGATCTACCTGAAGGACTCAGTAACGTTCATCCGACATTTCATGTATCGAACCTAAAGAAATGCTTAGCTGACGAGAATCTCCACATACCACTTGACGAGGTTCACATTGACGAGACAATGCACTTCCTGGAGAAGCCCGTGGAGATCATGGACCGAGAAGTTAAGCAACTCAAGCGAAGCCGAATTCCAATCGTTAAGGTTCGATGGGAATCCAAGCGTGGCCCGGAGTTCACTTGGGAGCGTGACGATCAAATGAAAGCCAAATACCCACACCTATTTCCAGGACCCTCTTCCTAACCAATTTCGAGACGAAATCTCCTAAAGCAGGGGAGACTGTAATCCCCAGGAAATTTCCGACCTTTATCCGGCACTTGAAACTTCATTTTCATGTGATTTATATAAATTCATCTTAATAAACTATTCTATTTATTACACTTAATGAGTGTCCATACATACATACATTGGGTGTACTTATTCAAATTCAATATATATTTATTTGAAATTATAAATGTTTTATTCTATTTAATGCATGCATATGTACTAAGTTATTTTCTATTAACCCTATAAATGAATTTAGTAATTTATAAAGAATTAATTATATAAATAAAAACCCTTTTATCTTACAAAATTTATAACTTGTATTTATAACATTTAATTCTGTTATAGGATTTATGAAATGGTATAAAACTTTAAATAATTTTCATGTTTTATAAGGTCCAAGGGTTAGTTATGCCAAATTCTCAAACTTAATTCTAATGAAAATCTAAGTTTGTTCATAAAATGTTACACACCTGAAAGTTCAGGGATCAAACTGCAAATTCCTTTTTGCCTTCTTCCCCATACGCAGATTTTGACTTTTTCAGAGTCAAACTAAACGAAATTCAATTTCCAATCGATCGAGTTAACGCGTTTTAACTACAATTGATGTTACTACATCAATGTGCGACTGTTTCCTCATGATTTAACGATACAATTAGTTTGAAATCAATGACTTAATTACGAATTTAATCATGTAACCGTGCTAATCAAGTGGGCATGTGTGTTAATGTTTAGGGTATATTGTGCTAACCAAGAGTCGAGTTATTACTTGTTCTTGGTATGAGTTATTAGTATAGTATGTTGAGTCTAGGTCGACGTAATGGTAAGGTTATTATTATTGGTAGTACGGGTTGAGTCCCGGGTGATGAATGGTTAAGGGATGTCGTAGGATGTCAGGGGGTTAACTATTCGTTAATAAATCATAAAACTATTTTGTAAGGACCGAAAGGTCCGGAGTGGATTAAGTTAATGAATATAACGATGAAGGTTTTTGTTTAAATTAAACTATTAGAACTCACTCAGCGTAGCTGACTTTGTGTGTACGTTAGATTGTTTTGCAGGTAACGTAGGGTTGACGTATCTTGGATTGGGAGCAGTGTACTCGGATTGATATGCAGGCATTCGTGAGGTATGTTTAATAACAATAAATGGTAATAAATGATTTTAGAAAGACTTCCGCTGTAATTGAGTTAATAATAAATGTGTTTTAAATGCGAATGACCCGTTATGAGAACCAACTGTAGAATGCCCGGGTCGGGGTCTTACAACAATGACCTGACTAATTACACAATGAACTTGTATTACACAATGACCTGACTAATTACATAATGAACTTGTATTACACAATGACCTGACTAATTACACAATGACCAGATATTACACAATGACCAGACGTGGTATTACACAATCAACTTGTATTACACAATGACCTAACTAATTACACAATGAGCTGGAAAACGTAAAACACAATGATAAATACATATAACACAATTAACTTGTATTACACAATGACCTGACTAATTACACAATGAACTTGTATTACACAATAACCTGACTAATTACACAATGAACTTGTATTACACAATGAGCTGACTAATTACACAATGACCAGATATTACACAATGACCAGACGTGGTATTACATAATGAACTTGTATTGCACAACGAACTTGTATTACACAACGAACTTGTATTACACAACGAACTTGTATTACATAATGAACTTGTATTACACAATGAAATTGTATTACACATTGACCTGACTAATTACACAATGAGCTGAAAAACGTAAAAAAAAATTTGTTTTTGTTTATAACGACACTATACTCGTTTTAAAAATAAAAAACGCTCGTTTTTATGGTGTATTTTTTTTTTGAAAAAATAATGTCGTATGTAAAAGTTATGAACGTTTTAAAATGAGTGGGGAACTTGATAAAAAGTCAACAAAAGTGACCAAGACTAAAATATCCTTCCAACAACTTTTTCTCCTACAATTTAATCTCAACCATTAAATCTTTTCTACAATTTGATCTAATGGCTCTAAATCCTTCTTACCCTTCTTATAATTAGAATCATTTTTACCTGAACATAATCATATATATATAAAGTATATGGTTTTTATGTTATGTGTTTGGCTCTCTTGTCTTTTTAAAAACTAAAGCGTGTTCGTATCGTAATTTCAAAAATTATATTTTTGGCCAAATTTATATATTGTTTTCTAAAAGTGTTATAAATCTATATCTGTATCTATATCTATACTATATAATAAATAAAGGTTTTACATGCCACGTGTCGGCTCCATATTCATTCTCACTATTTTTTTCCCGCCTCTCTCTCTTATTTAATGCATTTCTATCTTTTAATAATAATATATATTTAAAGAAAATATTAGTTATACCAATAAAAACACATTTATTTTAAATTATCCATTATTAAAAACACATTTATTTTAAATTATCCATTATTATAAGAAAACTTTGAAATTTAATTATGTAACTTTTTTTTCAATCAAATAGTAAATGAAAGTCTACTTATATTAAATAGTAATTTATGTATTTTCAAAACTCTATTATATATTAATTTTTACATATTTTGAATTTATTTTCTATCCTTAGTATATGTAATATATTTTACACATGTAAAATATATACATCAACATTTAAAGATTTTATGTATTGATATTTTTTACCCCGTGTGTAAACACGGGATCTAAACTAGTTATATAATAAATAAAGGTTTTTGTATGCCACGTGTCGCCACCATATTCAATCTCATCAGTTTTTTTCCCGCCTATTTCTCTTATTAAATGCACCCATATCTTTTAGTAAATTATTAATTATACTAATAAAACACATTTATTTTAACTTATCCTTTATTATAAAAACTTTGAAACCTAATTATGTAATTTTTATAAGTCAAATTACATTAAATAGTAATTGATGTATTTTCGAAACCCAATTATATATTATTTTTTATATATTTTGAATTTTATTTTCTATCCTTAATATATATATATATATATAGTAATACATTTTTACACCTGTAAAATACATAAATAAAATTTGAGAAGTTTATGTATTGATATTTTTCACCCCGTGTGTATTACACGGGGTCTAAGCTAGTTATATAATAAAGGAAAACAACGAGGGACACGTGTCACTCTATGGTTACTCCTTACATTTATTTTTCCGCCTCTCTCTCCTATTAAATATTAGATTTTCTATTTCTCTCTCATATTAAATAATAATCTTTATATTAATAAATCTAATTACTGATACTTATTATTTAATTATAAATAGTTATTATATCATCAATCAAATGAACTTAATATGAACTAACATTTATCAATTAAACTAAAAAATTAATACTTAGTTGAAAAAAAATATTTTAAAAACCAACTTAATAGACATTATAACTGTCACGACAAATTACATTTTTAAAAACATATTTTGATGAGTGTGTTTATTAACAAATTAAATTATATTTTATTCAATCGATGTAATATACCGGTTTACACGGGTTTTTTAAAAATATAAATTTTTATTACTTAATATATAACATTTTATTTATTTAACCAGTGTAATACACGGAATTTTAATCTAGTACAATATATATGAAGTATATGGCTTTTTATGTTATATGTGTTTAGCCTTCATATTTTTTTTAAAAACTAAAATGTATTCGTGTCGTAATTTCGTAAATTACTCAAAAATTGGTTTTTAATGTTTTTTTTTTAATTATTTCATAAAGATGATGTTTATTTAGTATATTTTATATATTTAGATTTTAATTTAAAAAAGAGTAAAGTGCCATTTTTCTCCCTGTGGTTTGGTCATTTTAGCAATTTTCATCCAAAAAGTTTTTTTTAGCTTTTTCGTCCCTAACCTTTCAAAATCTATCCAATTTAATCCGATTGACTAACCCCGTTAAATTATTACCGTTAAACCAGGGACATTTTCGTCTTTTCAAAACTCTTTTTTTATTCTCATTTATTATTTCCTTCTTTCCTAGAAATTGCAGTCTCTTGATAAGAATATCGGCTACAATAAGAATTCTGTAACGATGTATATTCACCCAAACACTCCAAAAACCAACACATATTTAGGGTTTTGAAAAAGGACAGGGAGGGGAAGAAGGAAATAATAAAAAAGAATAAAAAAGGAATTTTGAAAAGACGAAAATGTCCCCGGTTTAACGGTAATAATTTAACGGGGTTAGTCAGTTGGATGAAAATTGACAGATTTTGAAAGACCAGGGACGAAAAAGCTAAAAAAAACTTTTTGAATGAAAATGACTAAAATGGTCAAACCACAGGGACGAAAATGACATTTTACTCTTTAAAAAATATAACTAAGTTAAAAAAATGGATATCCGTTTTACTATCCGAATCCGAAACCGAAATTCGGATTCAGATACGGATAATGAAATCCACTATCCGAAATTTCGGATATCCGACTTTGGACACTTTTACGTATTACCCACTTAGACAAAATATGAAACTTTAAGTTTAAGAACTTTAGGAAGTTTTGGGATGATTTGGGTATTAATAAACCACATTGGTACGATATCCCTTGATTAGTGAAAGTATGGTTATGCAAATTTTGATAATATGGATATCTCGTTCATTGTTAGACACGACAAGGACTTATGACATGATTTAGCTATCAATTATTATAAAGGTGGGTCTCATTATCTAAATTAATATTTTAGATGTTTTTAGGATGAAAGTTACGATTGGTAGTGGTTGATTATGAACAAGAATTGCAATTGTTCTTGTATTAATTGAGTGGCGGAAACACACAAGTCACTCGATCATCATTTTACAATTGTGAATTAACAATATTTGTTATTTGATGTGTTAGTAGACATGGACTCACCGGTTATCTTGACTTCGTTTTAGGCATGTAATATAAACGTATGCAACCAAAGTTGATTTTCTCATTAACATGCAAAAGATCATATAAAAATGAGAAATCCCTATTCTAATAAAAAACCTAAATCTTTTGCCACTTGTTATCATCATATTAATCATCATAACTTTTTCCTCACAAAACCACATTTAAATCCACTATCCAATCTTTCAATATTTTGGTTATTTTTTTCAAAAAAATTCATAAATAAACATTTACCAAATTAATTCATTATTATTACCATTAACTCAAATTTATTTTTAAATTATCATCAAATGTGAATATTTAAAAAAAATCAAGAATTAAAAAATAGGAAATTTGAAAAAGACGACTTTTGTATTTAAATAAATATGTGTTAAAATAAAGTTTACTAATATTTAATTAGTAGTTTTTTAGTTAAGTTTAATATTTATAAATAAATTTTTTATTTTGATTTTAAAATTTTAATAGTTAGTTTTTAATTAAAATTAAGAAATTTATGAATATTTATTTTTTAAAGTGTATTATATTTTAAACTTAGTTTTTTATTAAACGACGACATTTTTTTTTCAAAAAAATATGTTTGGCTTCAATTCTAATTTATTACTTTTAATTTTTTTCATATTTATTTTTGTAATTTTAAATTTAAATTGTGTCGATATACTAAGGAGTGCGATTTTTAAATTTTGGAGTTTAAATTTTTGAATTTAAAAAACGATATATTGTTGAAATTTAAAATTTATTTTATTTTAAATGAGAGATTAAATATTAAAGGTTTAGAGAGATTTTCCGTATAAAATACGTGATTTTAAAAAAAGTAACTTAAGTTTGATAAGTAAATTTAATTACAACTTAAGCATTTGTAAATATGTTAAAGTTTATACCAAAAGGCTGATAGAGTTCAGTTAACTAATAAAATGGAAAAACAACGTATGTAAGGAAATCATTTACCAATTTAATTATATTTGATTTCTTTGACTCACTACTGGCTTCAATTGGGTTCGCACCGTTTGTGCCCTATTTTTCGAACGGTTTTGGCTATTTTATGGTTTTAGTAATCGAGGAAAAGAAACTGTATTATTTGTTGCATTTAGTTGGTGTTAAACATTGAAAAGTTACCAATATCACGTCAAATGTTGTATAAAATGAAGTATTTTCAAATTTGTAAATCATCATTGTAAGGTTTCATTTTACATGTAATTTAATGTATTGTAAAAATACATCACTTATGAAATGTATTTTTATGTATTTTTTTATGTTTTGATTACTGTCATCCATATAATCTTAACATTTAACAAAATGAAAAAGTTACCAATACAATATCAAATTTTTATAAAAAGAGATGTTAAGATAGTTATCAATATAATATTAACGTTTCACCCCATTTAACACATAAGATTAAAGCTTCTAAGAAACATAAACCTAAATAGGGAAACACAGCTAATGACAACTCATATTCAATACAATCACGTCTAAATAATGATACAATAATCATGGAGGAATTTGTGGAGGTGATTTATTCGGATGTTTATTTTGAGCATCTTGTGTATCGTTAACAGTTAATGCTCTTGATTTTCTATCTGATGTAATGTGATTTTAATTTTAACTAATGTAAAATAATTCAATTTTCGTTATGCAAGTTAAAATCGATCGATCACATTAGGTCCTCACAATGTCTTCAAGATTTCGAGTGCCCTAAACGAGTACTAAAATATGGACCCTTAAATATAATTTTTTTTCCTCAAAGATCGATGATAATTTTAATAACAATAAACAAAAAAACGTTATTGTAGCGATAAACAAACACAAAACAAAGTTTTAAACGAATGAAGATATTCTCCTAGCATTTTTCATCTACTTATTTTGATTCTATTTATATATATATAGGGGAAAGATCAAGAGAAAACCACAAAGTTAGACGAAAACCAAGAAAACCACTAAAACAATGTGTAATATTGTGGGTTACGTATACGTAACTGCAATTTTTTTGTTTTCTGTTTACGTATACGTAACACTACGGGGTACGTATACGTAAGCCAACATTCAAATGATTTTTTAGTAAAAATGTGTAATATTACATTGATACTCTTATAAAAAATACAAATAAAATAAAATAAAAAATAAATATCATTATATTATTAGTTAAAATTGGGTTTTTAGTGGTTTTTTCGGTTTTCGTCTAACTATGTGGTTTTCTTTGGAACTCTCCCATATATATATACTCTATAATAAATAAAGGTTTTGGTTAGATAAATTTTCTCGCCTCTCTCTCATATTAGTTGCACAAATTTTCCTTAATTATTTTTTAATAATTTTTTTGTTTTTCGTCTCTTTCCTATTAAATAATAAAGATTTCTATAATTCTTTTTAGAAAATGTTTTTTAGATTTCTATAATTCTTTTTCCTTAATAGGTTTGTTCACAAAACATTTTTAGAAACTGAAAATTTTTGCATTCTTTTTATAGAACATTTTTAAAAAGTAACTATATGACGTTTCTAAAATTTGTATTAAAAAACTATGTAACATATCATAAATATGTATTATGTAAATATTTATTATTAAATATATAAAATTATATTTATTCAACTCGTGTAATACACGGGGTTTATAACCTAGTATATATATAAAGACATTTTTTAAAAATTTGGACCCCCAACGAAAACGAGCCCCAAGCGAAAGTCGATGCCAGCTTGGGCTCTGAGACACCCATGCCTGACTTGGAGGTGTGACGAAATTAAAACCATATACCTTAATAAAAAAGAGAATGATGATTTGATAGTTATTTACATCCATTTTATTTTATAAAAGAGTGTCTTTGATTAAAAAACTAAAATTTAAATATCTAATTAGTTAAATAGTTTGTACATGTTTAATTGCTAGTATTATTACATTCTCATCTATTGTGGGTTTAATTTTCTAATTTTCTCTTAACGATGGTAGAGATGATCGATTGATCAAAATTACTATTAAAAAATGACATTATCATAGGCTTGAATAATATAATCAAGTGGGTTTAATTGACTAGGGGTATATTAAATGTAAATAACTTCACACACAACGCATCATTTTATTGTTATTTATCATTTTAAGTTGAAATAGAATGTGATTAAATTTACAACGGGACAGTGGGTGAGGTGTGACACCTCCACTTTCTTACATCAACTATTTTCTCTTAATATAATCACCTAAATTCAATTATCCAATTATGATTAATGTTTGCTAAAGTAACTCGTGTCTTGTAACTAGCTAGTTATTAGCTCGGATAAAACTCGAGCAATATGTTATAAGGAAAATATCAAATGTGAATCATGTTTAAATGTATAAACCAAAAAACTAAATTCTTGTCACATATTTATTATAGTTAATTGAATGTTTGACTTTTAAGAAATAGATTAAAATAAGATGAAAAAAAATGTATGATTACAATTTGGTTTACGAGTTTACTGTCCTCACCCTATGTTATAAAATTTCAAGTTTATATAATAAAGTCCAATTAATAGAGACAACTATAAAAAGCATGTGGTTTGAATATGAATCATCTTTGTGACTTTAATCATGTCTATGTGACTTGTATTTAAAAGTTACCGGTTCTTCATCAAAAACCGAGAATCTCCTATTGAAACATGAACCATCTTTCCATAATTTCATCAACTTCTACTTTGAATAACTTCTTAACAATATAATTTCATCATTACCTCTATAATTTCATCATTACCTATTCCTCTTCGATTAGGGATGAGCATAAAAACCGATTAACTGAAAAAACTGATTAATCAAACTGGACCAAAACCGAAAAAACCGAACCGAATATGAATTTGATTATTAGGTTAATTTTAACTGTAGCCAAATTACCAGTATGGTTATTCAATTCAGTTAACAGTTAGACAAATTATGAATTTGGTTATAACCGAAAAACCCGATTAAATCATAAGCATTTTTTAATCCTTTGTTTAATGATTAGTCTAGTTTTTATATGAGCCCAAATTCATTTGACTCAATCCATCATATATTTATCCATCAAGGTTATGTTGTTTGAATTTGTTGGTGCTCCGAATAATAAACTGAAACCGGACAAAAAATTTAATTCGGTTAAATTCGGCTATAACCAAAAACCGAACCGAATGGTTAATTCGGTTATTCGATTCGGGTAAATTATATTTAGATTCAATGCGGTTCGGCTAACGGTTAAGACTAAAGAACTTTAATCGAACTGATGAATACCCTATCTATGACTCTCAAAAGAGTTAAAGTCTTTACAATTAATGCTACGGGTTAGAAGAAACTTAGTCATGGCTCGAGTTGGTAGAAAGTCAAATACGGGCTCAGTTTTAAGGTCGGATGAGAATACCGATTCAAGCCAAAACGATTCTTATTATAGGCCGGCTCAAGTCTGATTTGAAAGTGTCTTGACTTGAACTAATCCCATAAAAAACCCTAGTTAAATTAGCGGGAAATATTATTATAGATTTATAAATAATAATATTTTGTTTGAATGCGTAAATTAAAAATATTTAATAACATAATAATGCTTTATTTTCTAACATATGAACAAAAGTAATAAACTTAAAAGGGGGAGAGAATAGAATTAGATGCTTTAGCTTTAAGCTCTAACATCCATGTATCAAACCTTTTGATTTTTGTGACGCCCAGGCCCAATCTTTTCCTGTAAAAATGTTCATGTTGAATATTTAACAAGAAAAAAGTAACAATTACACCTAGAGGTGCACAAAAAAACCGGTTTTTTTTCGGGTTAGCCTAAAAGCGCCGGTTTGAAGCTTTCTGGATGTAATCGGGTTGGGGACCGGTTTGTGTGAACCGGTTCGATAAACAGGTTTTTAAACCGGTTTAAACCGGTTTGGTCGCTGAAAAAGTAGCCGTTATTCAACGGCTATATAGCCGTTGGGGTCGATTTTAGCCTTTTTTTGTCCTTTTTTCACCTCTAATTCACTATAAATAGGCGGGGGGTGTTTAGGTTTGATCACACCTCTTTCTACACTCTCTAATCTCTAAAACCGCTCTTTAAACGCTAAAAAACGCTCTCTAAACTCTAAAAAAAACATGGCAAGTTTTAGTGTTGGTGGTTCCTCAAACGAAGTTACCGTTGTGGAAATTCGAGCAACAACAAGAAATCCGGCAATTTGGTGCAATTACGATCTATGTTTGTTGTCAAACGGGAAGGAACGTGCTCGGTACAAGATGTGTGGTGCGTTTTTGGGGAAAGATTCAAAAACTAGTTTGAAAACGCATATGGAAAAATCTTGCCCGTCCTTGAAGGGAATTCCAAGTGAAGGTCAAGCCTCGATGACAAGCGAAGGAGGAATTTGGAACTTTGATCCAAATACTGTTCGAGATCGAATGGCAAGGTTAGTGATTCAAGAAGGATTGCCGTTCAACCACTTTGACAATCCACGCTTGACAAGGATGATTCAAGAGACACTCCAACCACGTTATCATCAAGTAAGTCGCACAACCCTTAGACGAGATTGTATAAAAATGTGAAAAAAAGCAAAAAAAGAATTAATTTTTGGTTTTGAAAATTTGGAAACCGGTGTAAACTTAATCACCGATGTTTGGTCGGCTCCACATGGTATTCCCGATTCGTACCTTTGCGTTACCGCGCATTGGGTTGATCTCAATACGTGGCAAATGTTGAAGCGTACAATCGCGTTTGACTTGTTTGAATATCCACACACCGGCGAAAATTTATTATATATATTGGATGGTGTTATAACCGAATTTAAATTACAAAATAAATTTTTTTAATGTCCTTTTGATAATGCATCTAATAATACAAATGCGGTTCAAAAACTAAAAATTAAATATAAATCGGTTTGCAACGGCGTTTTTTTCCATAGTCGATGTGTCGCACACATCATTAACTTGGCGGTGCAAGCCGGGCTTGCAATTGAAGAGGTTTCAAACTTAACATATACTTTTCGACTAATGCTTAAAGATATTTTTAGTAACAAAAAAAGATACCATGATTATATTAGATTTTGTCGTGAAACGAATAATCTTTGCTTAGGTCCGAATTGGGACGTCGAGACAAGATGGAACTCGACTTATACTTTGTTTTATAGCGCTTTACGACAAAGATAAACTTTAGAACTATTTCATGAAATACTTTCCTCAAAACCTCGTCGTAAAATTCTAAAGTTTCCTTCTACGAGTTGGGACATTTTAAAAGACGTAACCGAATTGCTTTAAGTTTTCAAAACCGCTACCACTTTTTTATCCAGTGTTTATTATCCCACAAGTCCATTAACTCTAAAACAAATATATTTAATGGCTAACAAGTTGTATGAACTTGAAAATAAAAGCCCTCTTTTTACAAAAATGATAGAACCGATGAAAGAAAAATTAGTGAAATATTTTAAAGAAATGCCTCCCGTTATAACTTCTGCCGCCGCGTTAAACCCTACAATAAATGTTTACGGGGTTAAAACTTTGATTGATAGAATTACTTACGCTTTGAATTTGGATAGTGAAGACATCCATTTTGCACAAGTCACAAAAAATATTTTAACAAATGTTTCTAAGATTTATTTGATGTTTATTTACATAAATATGGTACAACTCCGACTTCACATGATACAATGGGTACATCATCAAGTGGTAGCTCGAGAGATGTTAATTTGAATTTATATAACGAAATGTTAAATGAATTTAGTAAACGGGCTCGAGGTACCACCCCGAGTAGCGAACTCGGAAGGTATATTGGCACAAACTTTTTAGCGTTTATGCCTCCTACCGTTTTGAGGAGTTTGATATTTTGGCTTGGTGGAAAAAAAAACGAAGCTTCGTTTCCGATTCTTTCCGCCATGGCCCATGATGTACTAACCGTCCAAGCTTCCACGGTAGCTTCGGAATCTGCATTTTCTTTTAGTGACAGGGTCTTATCGATACGAAGAACTAGACTCACCCCCCTAGCGATGGAAATGTGCATTTGCTTGAAGGACCATTTGGATGCAATGGATAGGATACAAGACCAAACTTCTCTCGAAGACGAAATTCAAGACGAAGAAATCATACACAACAACGAGGTTGATCTTGGAATATCCGAACCAGTCACCGATGAAGAACTAGCCGAAGATGCAAGGCTACGAAGCTCCAGTTCCGAAGACAACGCACAAGAACAATCAATCAATATTCCAAAAAATAAAAATATATATTGTCATTTGTAATGTTTTAGAATTTTATAATTTTATCTTGTCATGTTTTTTAATTTTTGAACTTTCTAAATATTAATAAACGTTGAACTTTATGTTTTATATTTGTTATATTTTTTTTTTATTTTATATTAAAAATATAAAATCTACTCGGAGAGGTTGCTGCCGGGATAATATCGACACGAAACTGCTGAGAATAACCTAGCTCGAACGATCTGCCTCCATCTGCGACTCCACTTTTTCTTCCTCAAAGGTATACTTCCACGATCGATCTTGCTTCTACTGATTATTTTACTATTTAGATTAGATCTGTATTAATCAATTTAGGTGTTGTGAATTTTAATGAATCTACATGTTCAGATCTATTTATGTGACAGAAACTTGTATGAATTGCTATCCATTTACCATTGAAATTTACACAAATTCAGATATGTATGCATGTAGTTTGATTACATATGCAATTCTGAACTCTGCAAATAAATTCTTCATTATGTTTTGTATGAACAGAACTTATGAGGAATCCTCATTTACTTTTTTAAAAAATCAATCTGTTAGGATTTATGCATATGCTGAGTTTTATTAATGGTCTATCAGACTCTAGTGGTTCTCTCATTTCATATAAATATTTTTATGAGTTATGCATAGACAGTTTGAGTAAATTTCATATTCAGGTATTGCATGATTGTACAATCAGATCATGCAGGGTTTTATGAAGACAATGAATGTTAATGAACTGATATCTGCTGGTTGCAAAGTCAGTTTCTAGTGTCTGGCATTGTGTTTTGAGACAACTAGTTTCTAGTTTTTGCAACAATAGCAACAAATTCTAGTTCTTTTTCAAGGGTTTTAGACACTAATATCCAATGTACTCCTCTCTGCGATCAAGGTACCAATCGTACCACGGGTTGGTGTTTTGTGCTTATATACACCACTCAGGTCAGTCGATAATTAATCATTAATTTAGTCCGTGTTTAGGGTTGATTGGCTGGGTACCTAAGGGTTAAGAATTACATATTCAAATACAGAATTTACAACAGCAATAGGAATAACAACCTTTCACTTTTTTTGTGCAGGATCATGGGTTGCGACAACAATTAGTCTTTGTTTTGCTGTAAGTAGTTTATTTTACGATGCATGATTTCTTAACCTGTTTTGCTATCCATGAATTGCCATCCAATATATTTTTTTTCTTTTTGTTGTAAGTAGCTTTTTTGGTCCATGTAGCATACGAAAATTATGTTTTTGCACCAAGTTAGCTGCAAATGGTTATTAAGATCCAAAGTTCAAACATGAACCATATAAGTTTGCTAAAGATCTCAAAAAAGCTTTTCTTATGCATATTCCTGAAATTTTATGAATAATAAGTAGTTCAATATGATCACAAAATTTAGATTATTTCAGTTAAAAATATGATTTTTTGAGTAAAATGATTAGGAAGGTAACTATTCTATTTTAGCTGTATAAATGATTAAAGATAACACATCAATCAAACCATTCATATGTGAACGGGTTGGAATTACCACATGTATACCTTACTGTAACTTGACCTCTTAAAATTAAGTATTACATTTTTCATGGTTTTGAGATATGTGTGAAAGGATGACAACATGCATAGTGGAAGCAGAGTTGCACACTTAAGTCTCAAGCGAGCTGAAAAGGTCCGAATGTTCGTCCCCATTTATCTACCAAAACTTGATTATATCTCTAAATATTACAGGTACCCTTATTCGGCACTATAAAATTATTTCTTCTTTGATCTTTTTACGGTGTTTGTTCGTCTTGAAGTGCCTAATTTTTGTATGGTATTTAGTTGATTCTAATATTTGAAGATGTTCATTTGGTTAAAGTTGATGAATACGATTTTTTCCATCTAACCCTTAAAGTTGTTTGTGGTGAAGTATATTCTTTTGAAACACGTAATTAGCAATTATAGAAACATAATGAAGGCTATGCAAACAATCTCTTTGTTTTATTGCATGAGTTTCTCTTTTACTTTTGATGCATGGTTCTTATGTTAATTGATGGTGAACTAATTTTTCTTAGAAATTGTTTTGACCCGACCCAAATGTAACCTTTCTTAAATCAGCTGATTCTGACTCGAAGTCGTCCTGACCCATTACCCGACCAATAGTTTTTCTAGGCTTAGATCTGGGTCTACTGCAGTTTGCAGTCCACGGTCATCGGTTTCAGCTTGCAGTCCATGAATTTTGCTGCTTAGTATGTCGTTTAATAGTGCTAATATTATATAATGGTTTGTCATTCCAATAGTTAGCGGTTCACCCCCAAAAAATTTAAAGACCAGATGAACATCTTTATATATATGTATAGAGTTAAAGATTGAACATTTTTATGGTTTTGTGATTGTAATTTTGTAGTGATAATTGTTTTTGTTGGGATTTTACAGGAAGAAGATGATGACTGAAATGACTTCTTCAATTAATGGTTTATTATCAACTTTACTATATAGTGATTTTAATATTAATAGCAAAAACTAGCATTTTTAGGAAATGGATATTGTTGACATAGTTATTGTGGTTTTGGAATAGTATTGAGTAGCACGTAGGCTGTTTTAGTGCATGGAATGAACACATTTATCTTTAATGAAATGTATTTTTCGTTTACGAAATATTATTTTACTCTTCTACTTATGTTTTTAAATTATTTATTGAAAAATTGTACATATATGTGTATATATATATTATGATCCTATTAAGGGATATAGATGACGAATATAGATTTTTGTGGTAAAAATTATGTGCCAATGAAACTAGTATGGATATTTAAAAGCTTAAAAGTTTGTAGTGGCTAGGGATGACAAAATAACCTGAGCCCGACGGGTAAACCCGAAACCCAAAATATTCGGGGCGGGTATACCCGAAACCCGACGGGTACGGGGCCGGGTATGGGATTAATTTTTAAAAATTTCGCGGGTATGGGATTAGGTGATACCCGACCCGATTACCCAAAATCACATACCCGTTTACCCGAACCATATACCTGAAAATTTGTAATTTATAATTTTATTTTCTCTTAACTCATACCTATTAATGCTTCATTTTAGTATATTTATTATGTGAAATTTTAATTTTTCTTTTAAAATATGTATCTATAAATATAAAAAATAGAGTCGTAGAAAAGTACACGACGCATACCCGACGGTTATTGGTCGATACCTGCGAGTATGCCCGATACCCGATACTAACGGGTATGCCGGTTACCCGCGGGTATACCCGATACCCGACGGGTAATTACCCGACACAAACCAGACGGGTAATGGGCCTGGTATGGGACACAATTTTACAAGCGGGTATGGGTTTGGGATTACCGATACTCGACCCGAACCCGACCCATTGTCATCCCTAGTAGTGGCAGACATAAAAAGTGCCACTAAAAGCCTAAAATTTTGTAGTGACGGACATAAAAAGTGCCACTAAAAGCCTAAAAGTTTGCAGTGGCGGACAGAAAAAGTGCCACTAAAAGGCTTTAGTGTTAGCTCTTCTAGTGGCACTTTTTTTGTGTGCCGCTCATTCCAACAGGAGTCTTTAGTGACATTTTTTTGATTTTTTGTGCCACTTTTTGTATGTCACTGAATAACATTTTTTTGTAGTGTATGGACCCATATGACTCGTATGTTATTATTTATGTATATGGGTCGTATAGACCCATATGACTCGTATACGGTCACTCACCGGACAAAAGTTGTCAACCTGACAACCATACGACCCATATGCATGTCGGGGGGGGGGGGGGGGTCAAAAGAAAAAATCAGAGGGTCCGAATAACGCATGCCTTATTCAATTCTCCACTTTAGGCCCAGTGAACCCAAAACATTTTTCATCGGGTAACCAACTTTCAGCTTCTGGATGTCTATCAACTCAATTTACAATAATTTTTTGTTTGAATCACCAGTTCACCAGGGTCCCTGACCCTTGGGCCGGCCAAAATTTCTACTAGTGGGGATATCTAGCGAAGAAGCTTTTCTAAGCTTGGCCCCTTAAATTGTGTCACTTAAGAGTAGCAAGCGACGATCTGCGGAGACGTGACTGGATGTTCGGGTCATTGTTTATGTAAAGAGAAAAAAAGAAGGTTTTGACATACAAAAGTCGAATAGGCGGGTATTAAATGCTTTCTTTTCTTATAGCCGTTATTGAAATAGAGTGAGTCACAAACTGGTGGCAATGACAACTTTCCAGGATTTATTTAATATTTATTAAATTATTCTTTTGCTTTATTTATTTATAAAATCATTTCTTTGGTTTCAAAAATATTACGAGTTTAAGTATTTCATTTTGGTTAATGTTTTAAATTATTTAGATTTACTTAATTTTATTTAAGATACATTTTTTTATCATAGTTTGTTTTGTGTGTTTTCTAAAAAATATAAAATATGTATTTACTATATTTTATTTATTGTTTAGTCAGATCGGATAAACAGAAATGAAATTAATAATAAAATATTTATTAAGAAGTTGAATTACATAAATATAAAAATTTTGTAGACACAAATGAAATCAATAATAAAATAGATAAAGAAGAAGTTGAATTACATAAATATAAAAATTTTGGAGACAGGCAACAATCCAAGGGTGATATTTTTCTCGTTCATTCATTGGTGTATATCTAGAGTTGCATAAAAAACCCGGTTCTGAAACCGAAACTATCTAATTAGAATCAGTTCTAGTTCTTACCCGGTATGATTAAGACCCGGTTTGGACCCATTTATACCCGGTGATTCCTATTCGGTTTGCGGTTTCCTATGCGCGACCAGTTTCTACCCGGACCCTACCCGGAACCGGTTCCTACCCGGTTCTAGTCATTAACGTTTTTTTAAGCCTTTTTTACGGCTATATAGCCGTTGGAGGTGGGTATTTGACCATTTTTTTCTTCTTATTTAGCCCCCATAAGTTAGTATAAATAGATTTAGTATAAATAGATGTTTGATAAATTGGTTGAGTACCCAACTTGAAAACGCAAAACCGAGCTAAAAAAACGTAAAAAATACTCGTTTCACTCTCCTTCCCGACTTTCTACTCTCATTGTGGCTCACTGGCAATCACAATCATCCGTCGTTCAACCGCCAACAGTTCGTCGTGTAATTGACGCATCCTCTCACACTCTCCACCATTACACGCACTTTGTCCTTCACGCATGCGGCGCTTCTGAGGGCGTTTATGATGAAGAGACAACCGAATTGTGTTAGGTCGAGATCTAGGACTCTTTTGTCGGAAGAGCTCAAAATTCCGGCATTGATAGACATAAAGTTTAGTCAACCGTAAGCTTTGTTGGTGAAATTGAGAGCAGAGATCACTTGTTTTTCATTGGTGGCATCACGGTGTAAATACATGCAGCGTTTTGAGCCAATGGAACCGGCTTCTTGTGAACCTTGTTAGTCGTGTATGTTTGCGATGACGACGAGTATTTTGTGATTGGCGAAGAGACCAGTCGCTTCTCTGATTACGCTTGCACCGCTGGTAACTATACTAAGTGGTGGAACCATAACTTTTTAGTCGAATGCTTATTATAAGGTTCTCTTATCTACCAACTACAACTAAAGGGTCAACTCATCTTTTCTGTTTTCAAAAAGAAACTTACGTTTTATATATAAAAACAATGGATAAATTCTTGTAACTAGACGGTCGAATTGCCCACCCTTGGTTCCACCCTCCTCCACTCTAGGCGTGAAGGTACTACATTTGATAAGGTCTTATAACTTTGACTTAAATGAAATAGTTTCAAGATTAGTTATTGTGACATCCCTGATTTCTATGTTTGATTCTACTTTGTAACCTTGTTTGAGAATCCTAATGCCATGAAACTATTTGTGCCTCATACGATTGTTATATCGTTTTCAATTCGTACTAATATGCTCTAGTCTAAAGTGAGTATTCTATTACACTTTAGAGCGGCTTACTTGTTCTATTGAGATTCTATGTCTAATCCATCTACAACTTGCTACTTATGATAACCTTGGATGCCTAGATTGTATCTTAATCAAAGCAATTAAAGTTTTTGACTTTATTATTCTATAGTAAAACTTAAAGGACCAATATTACACATATGTAAATTTAGGGTATCAATCGTGCATCTTTAAAACCATGGATATTTATTATTAAATTGTCTAATTACATTTTATATAAATATATTTTTGAAATTTATATAAATATTATTAATATTATTATTAAAAGTATTAAATGTATCAAAAACGTTTAAACTTATCTAAATGAATAAAACCATTATTTTTATTTTAAGCCTATCCTAATCTAGTACAACTTCCAAGTAACTAACACAATTCGATCACTATGGTTGGTTATATTGTGGACTCATGTATATAAATTTATTTACTTAAAATATGAAAATTGTTTATGACTTGCACCTTGTTATCTATTACTATGTATCTATTTAAACATATGTTTTTATCAACTTTTTAGCTAATATATTTGTAACATCCCAAAAATAATGAAACGAATAAATATAGCGAGACCGGTGATTTAGTCGGAATATTTAAACAAAAGGGAGCGGGCTTGGGCTCGGCTTCAATGGGCCGAGGGAAGCCCATGTATATATATAAGGCAAGGCAGCCCTCTTCCCTGCTCATTCCACACTCACGCAGCTTCTAGAGAGAAAAAGAAGAGCTCGGGTCTAGAGAGAGAAAGTCGACGGATCGTCACGAGATTGGAGGAGCACGACACAGCTGAGCCCGTGAGCAAAACCTCCGAATCATAATTTCAATCCAGGTAACGATTCGATCACATTATGAGTTTTTGTTCGTTTTGGGAAGTTTCGGGTTTTAGCTAAAAGATAACGATTTTGCGGATGAAACTTGAAAGTGAACTTAGGTATAGCATCTAGAATGAAAAACGAACGTTTTGATCAAAGAAAATTTAGATATCGACATGATCAGATTCGCATGCAGAACATTCGGATTTTTGGGGAAGGCGATAAGTGCAGACCCATCGAAACTACTTAGTTTCGATATGTGCAGACCTATCGAAACTACCCAGTTTCGATATATGCAGACCCAATCGAAACTACCATAGTTTCGATATGAGCCCCCGATCCGAAGCTAAGATAATACATAAGTTACCTATCGAAACTACCTATCGAAACTACCAAGTTTCGACAGAAACAACCTATCGAAACTACCAAGTTTCGATATAAGCTAATATATCGAAACTACTATGTTCAAGCATAGTAATGTCTAGTGTCATCTAGGAGCACCACCTTATGTGTATAACTTTATTATATAGATCGTGAGTGACATTAGTGAAGCTCAGTAGTCAGCTTAGTGTATTACAGAAACTACTTATCAGGTGAGTTCTATGTGCCCCCTTCTATGTTATGTGCAAATAATTTATAAATGTTTTGGGGCTGAAATGTATACACTAAATGAATAACAGTTATGAATGTCAATGTGATCATACGTGGTATACAAATATATATATATATATATATATATATATATATATTTTTACACGAAATAGAATTATGAATAAAGAATGAAACGTATGATTTTTAAAGAATGAACGAAAGTATGACATAACGTGTAAAGAAGAAATCTTGCTTTATATCCATGTATATATTGCTTGCCAAGTATAAGAAAACGTTATGGACGCTTCGATGATAACGGCTACTTCGGTAGACGGACGACCACGTGACTATCGTACAACCGGGACAAGTGTGTTCCTTCATCAGCTAGGACGTACGAATGCCACAAGTGCGTTCCTTCATCAGCTAGGACGTACTAAAGTTATTAACAGACGGTCTAAGAAAAAAATTGGCATCTTATAGTAGAACAGATGTATAAATAATAGTCGCATTGGAAACGGATACCTTCGGGTAGACGGGCGAATTACGGCCTACGACGGTAGGACGGTTGTAAGTCATGACGGACGGACAAAGGTTGCCGGACGGTTGTAAGAATAAAATGACGGACGACACTTGTTGCCGGACGGTTGTAAGTATAGGTGGGCCATGACGATGGACCGCGGCGATTGTCTTTGTGACCTTCGCAACCAAAAGACGGGTTGATCACCCTTAAGAGTATTACCCATGAATATAAAGAAAAGAAAAGAAAAGGTGAAGGCATATAAATATGTAATCACAAAATATAGAATAAAGAGAAGCAAAAGTCATGAAAATAAATGAGACCAATGATGTGAATATATATCTATATGTATTTGCGAAGAATGATAAATGAGAAGCAATTCAAGTCAATGTGTACTTATATAAACGTATATATATACTTATGCATACTTATAAAGAAAAGAATGTTTATACCTAATTGCATTAAACTAGAACTCACCAGCGTTAGCTGACTTTTAGTATACATTTCAGGTAAAGGAAGATAAGGTCGTGCGATGGCGTGGAGGTTACCCGGCACGAGACTGACATCCCTCTTTTGTTTTATATGTCTTCGAACAATGTTATGTTTTTAATTGTAAAGACTTCCGCTGTTATGATTATGTAATTGGATGACGAATGTTTTTAATATAAATTCAGTATTTTATGACTATGTTTATGAGTAAATCCAACAAGTGAGGTTACCCGGGAAAGGGGCCTTACAAGTTGGTATCAGAGCAATAGTTTGAGAGATTCAGACATCCCTAAATGTCTGGACTCAAACTGATTATGGGACCAACGCACGGATGTCAGTATGGGTAACCAACGCCAACACGGTAAGTAAGTAATAAAGTTAATGCTCTCGCATAAGAATAGATACCATAACTTAGAACAAATAGATGATAATGCCATGACTGATTTGAAGAGTTTTGAACCTGAAAAGCAATGTAAATTAGTAATCACAAACCGGTCACTGTAATTAAGAATTTACCTTGCTCGTACTGTTCCAAACTATGATCTGAAGAAATGACATTGATGTATTCCCTTTATGACCATCAGGAAAACTAGGAACTATGGCCGGAGGAGGAAGAACGGGACCTCGTGGCGGTCGCACTGGCCGACGAGGTAGACCTCCGTTGAACCAAAGAATTGAAGAAGAAGAGAGTGTGCACGCTGAGCACACCGAAAGTGTGCACGAAACAGAAGTGACCCCAGTTAGGGACGACAGTCCATGGCCTATACAGTTGGAACCTGAAGTCAGGGATGCTATTGCCCGTGAAGTTGTGCTCACTTTGAAGAAGGTATTGCCTGATCTACTATCCGAGGCAATAAAGAAAAGTAAAGAGGAGGATGAAGGAGACAAGGAAGAGAAAATATATGATAGTGATAGGGATGAAATAAAGATAGGATCGAGCAACCGTGGGTGTACTTACAAAGGCTTTAAGGACGGAGACCCACCCAAGTTCGATGGGAGCAAGGATTCAGTGGTAACGCTTGAATGGATTGAGAGGATGAATGCTGTAATCAACATCAGCGAGTGTCGACCAGACCAGGCTGTTAAATACGTTGCTCATTCTTTCACCAACGAAGCACTAAATTGGTGGAGGAATATTCAGAGAACTAAGTCACCAAATGCTATAAACAGAATGACATGGGACGACTTGAAGAAGCTGATCATCCAAAAGTTCTGTCCACAGAACGAAATTGATCGAGTGGAAAATGAATTCTTAAACCTTAAGGCTGGAAACAAGACGCACCGCCAGTATACTTCGAGATTCAATGAGTTAGCTCAACTAGTACCCCACCTGGTAGAAACTGAAGACCGTTTGATCAAGTACTATGTAAAGGGGTTGCCACAACGGGTCCGTGTTCACGTAAAAGCTAACCTACCCTCGACCTTCGAGTCGGTAGTGAGTCTGAGCGGAATCGTCTACGACGACTACGCCAATGAGGACCCGGCACCTGAGACACAGAAGAGAAAGTGGGAGAACCCGTCTAGAGGTACCGGAAGAGGGAACGTAACTACTGAAAATAAGAAACCAAGGTCGGATAAATATGAAACCTGCAAGAAATGTGGAAGGCAACATTTTGGCGAGTACCGGGTCGGCTCCACCACATGTTACAGGTGTGGGAAGGCGGGGCACTATTCTCGTGACTGCTTAAGAGACACTAAATGCCAAGGATGTGGACTGTTTGGTCACCTGACTAGGGATTGCAGAAAAACCAGACAATCTGGTTCGGGAAAAGAAAAGGAACAGGAACAACCAAAGACTAGGACTCGGGCCTATGCCTTAACTGAGGAAGAAGCAAGGGGAAATCCTGATGTCGTGTCAGGTACGTTTCTAGTTAATGATGAACGTGCTGCTATTTTATTCGATTCTGGTGCTAGTAAAAGCTTCATATCAAATGCATTTAGTCGTAAACTGGATTGCTTTATCAACACCATAGTAAAGGCCTTTAGCGTACAAACTGCCGTTGGTAAAAATTCGGCAGTATTCCAAGTAACAGAGGACTGCATAATAGAAATAGAGGGTCATAAGTTTCCTTCTAGATTATTCCTTCTCACCTTAGGAGGATTCGATATAGTATTGGGTATGGATTGGTTAGCTGCCAACGAAGCTCAAATCATATGTAAACGTAAGAGGATACACCTCAAAGCTCCTAGCGGATGTCCAATTACGGTTCATGGGGATTGGAATTGCACAATGCCGAACATCATCTCGATGATCAAGGCTGAAAGTTACATGAGGCGCGGTTGCGAAGCTTATCTGGCATATGTTATTGACGATAAAATGAAATCGAAAGAACTCGAGAACGTACCCGTGGTGTGCAATTTTCCGGAAGTATTCCCTGAGGATCTACCTGGGTTGCCACCCTATCGGGAAATAGAATTTCAGATTGACTTACTGCCAGGAGCTGAGCCCGTTGCCAAAGCCCCCTACCGATTGGCTCCGTCATAAATGAAAGAATTGATGTCTCAACTACAAGAATTAACAGAAAAAGGATTTATTAGATCGAGCATCTCACCATGGGGCGCTCCGGTACTATTTGTAAAGAAGAAGGACGGCAGTATGCGCATGTGCATCGACTACCGCGAATTGAACAAGAGAACAGTAAAGAACAAATACCCACTACCTAGAATAGACGACTTTTTTGATCAACTGCAAGGTGCGAGTTGGTTCTCAAAGATCGATCTTAGGTCGGGTTACCATCAGTTGAAAGTAAGAGAAGAAGACGTACCAAAGACCGCGTTTCGCACGCGTTATGGGCATTATGAGTTTCTCGTGATGTCCTTCGGATTGACCAACGCACCAGCAGCGTTCATGGATTTGATGAATAGAGTATGTCGACCAATGTTGGATCGATCGGTGATAGTTTTTATAGATGACATACTAGTGTATTAAAAAAGCGAGGGTGATCACCACTGTCACCTAAGAGAGGTTCTGGAGGTGTTAAAGCAGGAAAAGTTATACGCAAAGTTCTCCAAATGCGCGTTCTGGCTTAGGGAAGTCCAATTCCTAGGTCACGTAATAAACCCAAACGGAATCATGGTAGATCCTGCAAAGATTGAGACAGTAAAGGAATGGAACGTCCCAAAGACACCAACAGAGATACGAAGTTTTCTGGGATTGGCAGGCTACTATCGAATGTTCATTCAAGATTTCTCAAGGATAGCCTCACCACTAACTAAACTGACACGGAAGGAAGTGAAGTATGAATGGGGTCCAACCCAAAACAACGCGTTTGAGGAACTTAAGGCACGATTAACCCAAGCTCCAGTCTTAACACTACCTGAGGGAAATGAAGACTTGGTAGTCTACTCTGACGCTTCAGGGCAGGGTTTAGGGTGCGTACTTATGCAACGAGGAAAGGTAATTGCTTATGCCTCACGACAACTAAAGATTCACGAGGTTAACTACCCAACGCACGATCTAGAATTAGCAGCAGTGGTTTTCGCGTTAAAAATATGGAGACACTATCTGTATGGAGTTAAATGCACCATTTACTCCGATCACAAAAGCCTGAAGTACTTTTTCGAACAAAAGGAATTAAACATGAGACAAAGAAGATGGTTAGAGCTACTGAAAGACTATGACTGTGAGATATTGTACCATCCAGGCAAGGCAAACGTAGTGGCTGACGCTTTAAGTAGAAAGGAAGAATCGGCACCTATCCGGATCAAAGCGTGTCAACTGATTATAACACCAGACTTGATGGGTGAAATATCAAAGGCACAAGATGAAGCACTGTTAGAAAGAAATGTGAAACGGGAAAGAATAGTAGGACAACAAGGGAACCTAGATGCAAATGCATACGGAGTACGAACTAGGTTGGGCCGGATGTGGATACCTAAGATTGGCGAGCTTAGAGCCAAAATACTCGATGAGGCCCATAAGTCTCGTTATTCTATCCACCCCGGGACAAACAAAATGTATCAAGACTTGAAGAAAGAGTACTGGTGGCCTGGCATGAAGAATGATGTGACAGAATACGTGAGCAAGTGCCTAACGTGTTCTTTAGTTAAGGCCGAACACCAAAAACCATGCGGTAAAATGCAACCTCTACCAATACCGGAATGGAAGTGGGAAGAGATCACAATGGACTTCACTACCAAGCTACCGCGAACAGCTAAAGGCAATGATACCATTTGGGTGATCGTCGACCGCTTGACGAAAAGTGCTCACTTCTTGCCAATACGTGAGACTTCTTCATCAGAAAGATTAGCAGAAATTTTTATCAAGGAAATTGTGAGCAGACATGGTATGCCGCTGTCGATTGTGTCTGACAGGGATACTAGATTCACGTCAAGGTTTTGGAAGAAATTCAATGAAGCAATGGGCACTAGATTGAACATCAGCACCGCTTACCACCCTCAAACCGATGGTCAATCTGAAAGGACCATTCAGACCTTGGAGGACATGCTCCGGGCCTGTATCATTGACTTCGGTGGGGGCTGGGACAGCCATCTACCATTGGCAGAATTTTCATATAACAACAGCTATCACACAACTATTGGCATGCCGCCATTTGAAATGTTATATGGGAGGAAATGTAGGACCCCAGTTTGTTGGGGGGAAATTGGACAGAAGGATTTTGCAAGTCTCGAAGTGGTCAAAGCTACTTCCGAGAAATTTGATCAAATCAAAGCTCGAATGAAAGCCGCAAAAGACAGACAGAAATCATACGCGGATAAGAGAAGAAGGGATTTAGAGTTTCAAGTAGGGGACATGGTACTGTTAAAGGTATCACCATGGAAAGGAATCATCCGATTCAGAAAGCGTGGCAAACTAAGCCCAAGGTTTGTCGGACCTTTCAAGATTTTAGCAAGAGTGGGTCACGTTGCTTACAGACTCGACCTACCCGTTGAGCTTAGTTGAATACACCCTACGTTTCACGTGTCGCACTTACGCAAGTGCCTAGCTGACGACACAGCTCACATACCTTACGACGAGATCGAAGTGGATAACAGTCTAAATTATGTAGAGGAACCGATAGCCATTCTCGACCGAGCTAAGAAACGACTACGCAATAAGTCGATACCGTTAGTCAAGATACAATGGAAGCACAGAAAAGGGTCGGAAGCTACGTGGGAAAAAGAAGACGAGATGAGGGGACTATACCCTCAATTGTTTAACGTATGAACAGTTTCGAGGACGAAACCTCTTTAAGGAGGGTAGACTGTAACATCCCAAAAATAATGAAACGAATAAATATAGCGAGACCGGTGATTTAGTCGGAATATTTAAACAAAAGGGAGCGGGCTTGGGCTCGGCTTCAATGGGCCGAGGGAAGCCCAGGTATATATATAAGGCAAGGCCTCTTCCCTGCTCATTCCACACTCACGCAGCTTCTAGAGAGAAAAAGAAGAGCTCGGGTCTAGAGAGAGAAATTCGACGGATCGTCACGAGATTGGAGGAGCACGACACAGCTGAGCCCGTGAGCAAAACCTCCGAATCAGAATTTCAATCCAGGTAACGATTCGATCACATTATGAGTTTTTGTTCGTTTTGGGAAGTTTCGGGTTTTGGCTAAAAGATAACGATTTTACAGATGAAACTTGAAAGTGAACTTAGGTATAGCATCTAGAATGAAAAACGAACGTTTTGATCAAAGAAAATTTAGATATCGACATGATCAGATTCGCATGCAGAACATTCGGATTTTTGGGGAAGGCGATAAGTGCAGACCCATCGAAACTACTTAGTTTCGATATGTGCAGACCCATCGAAACTACTTAGTTTCGATATGTGCAGACCTATCGAAACTACCCAGTTTCGATATATGCAGACCCAATCGAAACTACCATAGTTTCGATATGAGCCCCCGATCCGAAGCTAAGATAATACATAAGTTACCTATCGAAACTACCAAGTTTCGACAGAAACAACCTATCGAAACTACCAAGTTTCGATATAAGCTAATCAATCGAAACTACTATGTTCAAGCATAGTAATGTCTAGTGTCATCTAGGAGCACCACCTTATGTGTATGACTTTATTATACAGATCGTGAGTGACATTAGTGAAGCTCAGTAGTCAGCTTAGTGTATTACAGAAACTACTCATCAGGTGAGTTCTATGTGCCCCCTTCTATGTTATGTGCAAATGATTTATAAATGTTTTGGGGCTGAAATGTATACACTAAATGAATAACAGTTATGAATGTCAATGTGATCATATGTGGTATACAAATATATATATATATATATATATATATTTTTTACACGAAATAGAATTATGAATAAAGAATGAAACGTATGATTTTTAAAGTATGAACGAAAGTATGACATAACGTGTAAAGAAGAAATCTTGCTTTATATCCATGTATATATTGCTTGCCAAGTATAAGAAAACGTTATGGACGCTTCGATGATAACGGCTACTTCGGTAGACGGACGACCACGTGACTATCGTACAACCGTGACAAGTGCGTTCCTTCATCAGCTAGGACGTACGAATGCCACAAGTGCGTTCCTTCATCAGCTAGGACGTACTAAAGTTATTAACAGACGGTCTAAGAAAAAAATTAGCATCTTATAGTAGAACGGTTGTATAAATAATAGTCGCATGGGAAACGGATACCTTCGGGTAGACGGGCGAATTACGGCCTACGACGGTAGGACGGTTGTAAGTCATGACGGACGGACAAAGGTTGTCGGACGGTTGTAAGAATAAAATGACGGACGGCACTTGTTGCCGGACGGTTGTAAGTATAGGTGGGCCATGACGATGGACCGCGGCGATTGTCTTTGTGACCTTCGCAACCAAAAGACGGGTTGATCACCCTTAAGAGTATTACCCATGAATATAAAGAAAAGAAAAGAAAAGGTGAATGCATATAAATATGTAATCACAAAATATTGAATAAAGAGAAGCAAAAGTTATGAAAATAAATGAGACCAATTATGTGAATATATATCTATATGTATTTGCGAAGAATGATAAATGAGAAGCAATTCAAGTCAATGTGTACTTATATAAACGTATATATATACTTATGCATACTTATAAAGAAAAGAATGTTTATACCTAATTGCATTAAACTAGAACTCACCAGCGTTAACTGACTTTTAGTATACATTTCAGGTAAAGGAAGATAAGGTCGTGCGATGGCGTGGAGGTTACCCGGCACGAGACTGACATCCCTCTTTTGTTTTATATGTCTTCGAACAATGTTATGTTTTTAATTGTAAAGACTTCCGCTGTTATGATTATGTAATTGGATCGACGAATGTTTTTAATATAAATTCAGTATTTTATGACTATATTTATGAGTAAATCCAACAAGTGAGGTTACCCGGGAAAGGGGCCTTACAATATTTTAACATGTTTTTCAGGTAATGAAAACTAATTTACAAATAAACTCATGCTATGAATCAAGGATTATCCTCTATCAAGGATTATCCTCTAGTGGACCTAACTTAGATTTTAATTCAATAAATAAGACTATTTGTTCTGATTTGGTTTATCCATTTTAAAAGTGATGTAACAAATATTTGGTTTGATTATAATTTCCTTGGTATTCTTTTGATCCATATGTGATTCAATTTCGTCGCCCCACGTGTATAGTTCGTCTTGACGGGGTGTGACAGTTACTATTTGATGACTATGACTTCTTTTGCTTCTATCTTTCCCTACCATCCTAAACGAGGCTTTTTTCTTTCAATCATTCTACTTGTTAAATCGTGTCTACTCGTTATTCTTCTTGATAACTACTCATGGGATCTCATCGACTACACGAACGTACAAGCATGGAATGCTTTGGAGATGATAAGAACTACAGAAAAGTACAAACTTGAATTGCACTCAAAGGCGCAGAAAGCCTGAAAACTATGAAGCCAAAAGCTTTTCATCATATGCACAACAAATTACAGCATAAAAGGTTCTCTTTTCCCAGTTCACTAGTACACATGGGATCACCAACCAAGATTAAACCAAAAAGAAAAAAATAATAACCGAAAGGTAACTCGCAAACTAACCGCCCATTTTGTCTCACACGGTATATGCTTGTTGAATTGTCTCTATGTCGAGACCCTTGAGTCTAACCACCGATTCAACATGACCCTTCAATGTGTGCAGTTCTCTCAACCTAGCATAAAACCGCAACATGAATCAAGATTCAAAAACACAAGGGCAAGTTAAAAAGATAATACATGGGAATTTGGTATTGGTATGTATTGGGTAACGGATCAAAACAGGTACGTATGGGGCATCCTGGGATGACCCGGAACACTTTCTGTCCAAACCTTAACATTTCATAGCTGGTCCAGTTAAGCCTCTTTGAACCGTCCCCATTTGAACCGGCCAGACTGGATCACAATTATCTTTTTTTTTTAATCTTTTTCCTTCAAAATCTCATTTACTGATTCATTAAGTACGCTTCTTATTTTGTTTATTGAAGTCTTTATATTTTACTAAAATTACAAATCCACACCAAAACATGAAGTATTTTCATATTTTATTTTAACTTAGATATGTGTGTGTATGTATAGTTTAATTTTTATATTATTATGATGCCATCTTGTTCTTAAATCCGGCTCAACCAGAGGACCGGTTCAACGTTCAGTCTAGTTCTGAAAACATTGTAATCATAAGTAAATGTGCCTAACTGCCATAATGGTTTCAGAAGGCCATACCTCGCAATTTCAGCTCTCCGTTTGGCTTCTTCCGCCATCTGGTTGAGTTCAGTGACATTGGTGCGGTCACCAAACATTTTGGTGTCAGGAACTTCAAGCCCGTGAAGGGTTCTTTGCGCATGGGCCCATTGGAGCTCACGCTGTTCCTTTCCGAAATCCTTTTGTCTTGTAAACGCAATCTAAAATATCTCAAAAAATATATATCATCAAAAAAGACGTCATCGCTGGAGTTTAAAACCAGAAAAAAGTTGAACACATACCCTCCTCTCAATAACAAGGTCCCAGGCCCGCCCACTTAGAGCATATCGGATAAAGAACTTAATGAGATCAAGCGGGAAGTAGAAGACGATATTGTAGAGCCAGATAACACCAGCCCATCCCCACCCGATCCCTTCTACTGCAGCAAAGCTCCAATTGGCATAAACTGCAATCAATGTAGCAATCTGGTAGAAACCGAAAAACAAAATTATTATAATATAATTAATTTACTACGGTCATATATATATAGGGTGATATTCATTACAGAACATTAAATTATTGCGAGAACAAAAAGAAGAAACCTAAGTCGTTTAATTTTTTTTATCAATGGTTCATGTGTTTTAAAATTTTTACTTTTTACATACAAATGTGTATGGTATGTACTTCAAAAAAAACCATTAAACTAATTTGTTCTATGTTTTTTAAAATTTCAACCGTTACCTACAAATGGATAGGTTATGTATAGATTATGTGTAGATAATATAACCTACACCTGACTTGTACATGTATTCTATACATAAACGAAATTTGTTCATATATTTTACTTTTATTTTTTTATTCCAGGAGAAACGAATAAACATTGCATTGCAACCATTTTCTTATATATTAAAAACTATTAAGATTGAAAAAATGAATGATTTATTATGTTCTGGATGTTCTCGCAATATATAGTGTTCTGCATAGATCCCTCCACTGTGCTATTAATTCATTATTATATATAGCATACCAACTGGGCAATAGCAAAAGCAATAACAAGCAGCCAACCGGGACGTTCCACAAACGACCAGCTGCGGGATCTCGTTACAAAAATGAGAGCTTGGCTGATTGTGCTGACTTGGAGATAGATTGCTGAAGCCAGCTTCTGGAAGTCATCGTGAGCTGTTTTCTCAAGGGTTGGGACGCCAAATGTACGCTGGAGATTCATTTGAAAAAAATTTAAAAAACATGTCATCGTGTACGTACGTATAGAAGCCGATGTGGAAAATGACATACAACCCGGCCCGTTCTGACCGTGACCCAACCCGCTCGACCCGTGAAGAAAAATGTACGTACCGGAAAGAAGTTTGTTTTATAAGCCGCCCAGAAAAATATAACTGTCATCATGGCTAAGTAACTACCAAGAACGACACCGGTCGTGAAAATCTCAGCCAGTTTCCAGCTGTCAGGGAGCGGAGATGGCTTCACTCTATCCTTTGATATGGTCATTATGGTTCCTGAAATGAAATATAATGGTAAAAATTTATTTTATTGTGACAATAATAATTGTTTTTTTTCCAAATAAAGCACATGTTAGAGAATGGAGAAAGAAAAAGGCCCGAACCATCATTAAGGATCGCGATGATAAGCACCATGAAAGGTGGGAAGTCAAACCTCCATATCAAAGCCAGCAGCATAAAACCGAGCTGACCCGAAAGCAAATAAAAATAAAAAGTTTAAAAACATAAAGATTATACGCATAAAAGATAGTGCATGTGATGGCAACAAGTAACTTACCACAATACGGATGGTGATTGAAACAGCGTAAATCTGCCAAGGACAGAATGCAATTAGGCTCAACGAAATATAGTTAAAAAGGTAAAAAGAAGTTAACGATAACAGGACATTACTGTGTAATTTTTCATCCTTTGGAAGATGGCCCGACTGGTCAAAACAGCACTGATGATGACACTAAGCCCGGGCTCGGTAAGGACAATGTCAGAAGCACTACGGGCTGCATCGGTTGCATCGGCCACTGCAATCCCGATATCGGCTTTTTTTAGGGCAGGAGCGTCATTTACTCCATCTCCGGTCATTCCACATATGTGTTTCCTAGCTTGTAACCGTTTTACTATTTCATATTTGTGTTCTGAAACAAAATTACACGGATGCCTATAACATTAGCTTTACTATGTCGTTTTGATATGATCGGTTTAAATGGAAGAAAAATAAGTACCTGGGAAAACACCCGCAAAACCATCAGCTTTTTCTATGAGTTCATCGATGGGTAACGCGGCAATTGACTCGTCTTTATTTTGACCGAGCAACGCTGAGGAAGGATACATGTTGGTTCCCATTCCAAGACGTCTTCCGGTTTCTTTCCCGATTGCCAGTTGATCCCCTGTTAGTGTAGGTTGAAATGGGTCAGGTCGACACTTCTTTTAAATCTTTTACAGACAATTCATGTGTCAACTTTCCATACAATTGACACGTTTGACTTTTATTTGACCCGTTTGAGATAATAATAACCCAAATCGGCCCCGTTAATGGAATGGATTTTCTAGCAGATTAACATCCAGACTTTTCACATTTGTGAATATTGCCATTATGTTTGTACAGTTGTCTTCATAATTTTCTTGAAAACTCGAATGAACCGTATTTAGTCAAAGTAATATGTTTGACCACAAAAAGTCAAAACTAAACTTCATAACGAATTGCACCTGTAATCATTTTAACATTTACTCCAAGATTCAAAGCCCTCCGTATGGTCTCGGCACTATCATGACGTGGCGGATCAAAGAGCGGCATTAGCCCGATGAACTGCCATGGTCCTCCAGGACTCTCTTTCCGTCCCTCTGGAACTTCCTATTAAAAAAGAAACAATTAAAACCTAAACAAAATAAACAATAAAAAAAAACAAAAAGCCAGTTTTTGGTCAAAAATGAATATCATAAATCACCTGGTATGCTACAGCAAGTGATCTTAAACCGCGGTCTGCAAATTTGTCAATGACAGCATGAACTCTGCGTTCTATGTCTGATTTGTTGTGTGCAAGATTCAAGATCTAAACCAATATAAAAAAAAACCACAAGTAAATCAAAAAGTCCACACAAAAACTTAATTATATATATCTTTAACGGGATATTGCTTCTGGCTTTTTTAAATAGATATAGACACACACACATACCTGCTCCGGGGCGCCTTTGCTAACTCTATGCACTTTACCCTGATTGTCCAAATACGTTAATGCCGTGCGCTTATCAGTAGGATTAAATGGCAGAAAGTGTAGCTCTTGAACATCAGCACGCGCCTATTAAGGTACAAAATAAGTGAACAACTTATATAAGAAAAATAGCAACAAAAAAACGGAATTAACACAGGTGGAAAGTTGACGGGTCAGACGGGTTCGGGTTGGGATTTTCTACAAACATTTGTTTTTACTTCTTACAACTATATATGAGCCCCTTCGACCAGTTAAAACAATATAGGAGGCCCGTTCGACCCATTTTCATTTTAGCTAAATGTTATGATTTGACAAGACCGGTAAGAGATAAACCGGGTTCCAATTGACCCCATCAATATGTAAAGGGGTCAAAAATTCAAAATTGCCACCTTTAGAATTTAGTTTGAAAAAATAAATAAATAAAACAAAATGTCACCTTTCAAATAGCTTTTTCGCCTTCTTAAATTTTATTTATTTACTTTTTTTTGTATTTTTCAAAAACTTTAAGCAACAATAACATGTTGTTTTCTTCTTAGATAATATTACCTCTTTTGGATCAGCCAGCATACCGACTATTGCAGCATCAATGGCATCTTGATTTTCAGTTCTGGAGGCTCAGGCTGCCATCAGAACAACCGTATCGGCATCTACTCCTTTGGTGAATACCTAATAAATTAAGTCAAACTAAAAGTAAAAAAAAAACCCGAAATTGTAATAAAATAAATTAAGCATCTACGAGACCGACTTCGATAAGATTCTTGTCAACTGTAAGCTTGTTCAATGTCAAAGTTCCGGTTTTGTCACTGCAAAGAACATCCATTCCCGCCATTTCTTCTATCGCTGTCATTCTTTTTGTAATTGCTCCCTGTAGTAATCATATAAATTGTCAAATAACTGAAATAAATCATTAAGTTAAAAAAAAAGAACCTCTACAACAATACAAAATTAATTTAATAAAAAAGATGATGTGAGAAGTCAAAGAAACCTGTTGAGCCAATCGGTGAGACCCGATAGCCATAGTTACAGAAAGAACAGTAGGCATAGCAATCGGGATACCTCCGATTAAAAGAACTAGAAGATTATCAATCCCAGGCCTATATTGCCTATCTTGAATCGGGAACATTACAATTATCTCAATCACCATTCCAACAGCAATAGAACAAATACAAAAATTCCCAATTGCAGTCAAAACCTATAAAGATTAAAAGAAAAAAGATTCAGAATCTTGAAAACACACGCGTCCATGATGTAAAGTTTGAATCTTTTTCATTCTTACTTTTTGAAAATGACCAACTTGGTTTGTGCTATCAACAAGATGAGCAGCTTTCCCGAAGAAGGTGTGGACCCCGGTGGCAATTACAACCGCCTCGATCTCACCCTGTTTGCAAGTCGAACCAGAATAAACACCGTCCCCAGGACCTTTTGTGACTGGGAGGGACTCACCAGTTAGAGCTGACTACAAAAGATAGTTTCACTGATTCAGTACAAAATACTAAAACATGATCAAGAAACATGGCTGCGTCCAAAGGAACACCACTTAAATACTATACAGACACCACTGACATGTCATACCGGTCGTAAGGCCCGTAAGGTCATACAGGTCGTATGATCTGGCGAAAATGCTCATGCGTGTTGTATAACGTGTTACACTGGTACAATTTACGGGGAAAAGAAACTTTTACAGGCCGTATGAGGTGGTATCATCAAACCATACGGCTCGTATGATGTGGTACGCTGACATAAAAGTGACTTATGTGACCACTGACAGAGTCATACGCCCGTATGACCATTTTTGTCATGTCATGCGGCCCGTATGATGACGTTACCTCGTGCGTATGTATAGCATCACCGGTGTATCTATGACCTAGAAACAATCATACAAAATTACAAAAGTTTGACCACTCACCTGGTCAATCTTTAACGGATCACCATCGAGCAAACGAGCATCAGCAGGAATAATATCACCAAGTTTTATACTAATTATATCCCCAGGGACTAACATAGAAGCATCTTCCTCGTTCCATTTCCCATCTCTTAAAATCTTTTTATATAATTTACAACAAAAATTAATTAATCAAGATTCAAGAACAGAATTAATATGTTCAAATTGTCAAATTATGAAAAAACAAAGGATATGATACCTTTGCTTTTGGGGCAAGTCTAGCCATGAGAGCAGCTGCAGCATTACCAGCATTGTTTTCTTCAATGAAACTAATGGTGGAGTTGATGAAGAGCAAAGTGATAATACCCACAAAATCCTGCCAATCAGGAGGCTTTCCCTGCAAATTTTTGGATTAAATTAGGGTTTTGTAAGCTAATTTCAAGAAAATGGTTTTTGATTGAAAATTTTAAAGCTTTTTAAGTTCTTACTCCTCCATTAGCAAGGGCAATTGCCATGATAGCAGCAGCTTCCATAACCCATGATAATGGGTTCCACATAAACCCTAAAAACTTCAAGAATTTGCTCTCCTGAAAAAACCCACATCATAAATTCATCAAATTTTATAAAACCAACCCAAATTTTATAAAAACATTAAGATTTGAAAGAAAAATAAAACCTTTTTTTCTTCAAGTTTATTATGCCCAAAAATGGCTAATCTTTCTTCAGCAGCAGAAGTGGTGAGCCCTTCTTTGCTACATCTCAGATTCTCAAAAACTTCTTCAATGGGTATACTTTCCTGCAAAAAATTATAATTTTTTTTTTTATATTTTTTATAAAAACTTATAATGAGAAGCACAGATCCAAAATCTGTTACCAAATCTACAGTCTCCTTCAACACAGCTTCAAGAACTTCAGGCTTCTCTTCCCCCATCTTTTTTGTGTTTCTTGAAAAACTAATGGCAGATCAAGAACAGAGCTTTAACATAAAAGATGATGAAAAGAAAATGAAAAACAGAATCTTTTTTAAAGATTTGTGGTTTGGGAAATAGAAAGAGGCTCCCCACCTATACCAAATCTACAAGGAGTGGAACCGCTGATGAGAAATAAGAGAAGTAACCATGAACAGTTACAGTCCCCTAAAAAAACAAACAAAATCAATCCTTTTCTTTTTTGTTTTTTCTTATATAAATTGAACCAAAAAGTTAGTATAAGGCTATGCTAAGATGAAGTGAAGCGAGTGGTGCCACCTCATCTTATTACGGGCGTGAAACATTGCGTCGAGTGGAGTTGGGGGGGGGGGGTGAGGGGCTTGGGTGGTGGTGTTAACGGGCGTGGGTGAAGGAAAGAGACTAAAAGTTCAAAAATTTTGTAATTATAAATATACCTATATGTAAATAATTATAAATAAAATAATTAAATAACTATTGATAAATAATATATTATCAGAGCTCGAGATTTAGAAATAAATCTAGATTGAAGAAGTTACTTTCGAGTCGAACTTGTGTTGAATGTTTATATCAAAAAACTAGTTTGAGGTGAATTACAAGTTTTTAATAATGAATAATGATCTAATTACAAACTACAAACTTCTGGTTTCCAAAAGAGAGAAGAAATAAATAAATGAAAAAGATAATGTATTATGAAGCAACTTAAAATAAATAAATATATTTGGAATGTTAAGATGTTACTGAATTGGTCTTTAATAAAAGGTAAACACGTTATGGTATATTAATTTTAGCCTAAAAATGAAATAAGAATATAAATATAATTAAATCATATAAAAGGTTTATAGCAAGTGTCCAAGATTTTATGAGTTTTTGACCAAAGTGGTGCTCCTGAAAAAAAGTATATACCATTATAGTGTTCTTAAAAACATATTTACCAAAATAGAGTTGAAATAGAGAAAAAAACATATTTTTTTATATATATTTACCATTGTAGTGTTATGTTGAGAACTTTCCCCGCCGGCTAGAAATTCCCGGTCGTCTCTCACTGCAACTTTCCGACGAACATTTAGGAACTTCGACCAACCATTTTTTACACTAAATCCCAAATGTATATAAAAAAAATCCCGACAACCCATGGCTAATCTCGATTCTCTTCACCACTGATGCATTCCTAAAACCTTCACCGCCTAGTCAATCTTGCCTTTTCCGGTTGGTGTACCGGCGGTACCTGATCTCATGATACCTACGCCGATGCATCGCCGATTCTCGGAAAAATACATGGAAATTGTTTTTCGGATTGAATTCCACAATCATCGCCGTCGGAAAAATGGAAATGACGAACCCGTCGCTATCGGAAAAATGGAGATGAATCGGAGAAAGGGAAAGAAATTCATCCCGGTCGCCGTCATAGGGTTGAAATGAGGAGGTTAACTTTAGTTTCTAGGTCAACCAAATAAGAGAAATTTCTTCAAAAATTGGTTTGGGATTTTTGGGTTTTTTCACAAGATGAGTTGGTGACCTTAGGAGATAGGTTTCGTTTGGCATTTCATGTCAAAAATGGCTGGTCGATGTTGCTAGATGTTCACCAGAAAGTCGTGGCAAGGAGCTATCGGACGGGATGGGTTTCTTTGTTTCTGAACAGAGACGACGGAGTTGGGGGGGTGAGGTGAGCATTTTCTATGTTTTTTTAATATAAATTTAAAAAGGTAAATATGTTTCACACCATTTTGATATTTAAAAAGAACACCATAATGGTAAATATTTTTATGAGAAACACCATTTTAGAAAAAAACTCAAGATTTTATTACCAAACAAAATATGAGTTTTTTTTTCAAAAGAGTAATGGTGGAAAAAATATTTACCAAAATAGTGTTTCTTAAAAATTATTTACCAAAAGAGTTTTTTTAAAAAAATTATTTGTATCTCTCTCATAATCTCATTAAATAACCTATGTTTTTAATTAAACAAAATCTATTTTGAAAGAAAAAATATTTTATTTTTCAAAAAAGGTTTGATCTTTTTTAAGAAAAAGTTATATTCTTATAAATCTTAAAATAGAGGTTTAGTTTATAAAATAGTTTCCTTTAAATTTTTATATCTTAAAAAATATTAAATATTGGTTTATGAGTTTCATTTTTGCATTTTTTCATGATATATATCTACTAAGAAACTCATTTTAACCATGATATTCATTTGAATACATAAAAATTAAAAACTTTATAGTTTTTTTCATAACGTAATATACTATATTGTTTTCTTGTTCTTTTTAACAAAAAAATATATAGGTAAAAAAAATAAACTTGTATTTTAAGATTTATTAACCTATTTTTAGTATTTTTTTTTTAGACAAAAAAACTATTTTTCTTGTTCTTTTTAACAAAAAAATATATAGGTAAAAAAAATAAACTTGTATTTTAAGATTTATTAACCTATTTTTAGTATTTTTTTTTAGACAAAAAAATATTTTGAAAAATAAAAATAAACTGCGTACTTTAAGATTTAAAATATATATATATATATATATATATATAGTTGTTTTCAAAAAAAAATTAAAACCTTTTCTGGAAAATAAAGCATTTTATTTCTTTTAAAGATTTTACTTTTTAAAAAATATAGGTTATCCAATTAGATTAGAAGAGAGACATAAGAATTTACTTCAAAAACACTATTTTGATCAATACTTTTCAAAAAATACCATTTTAATAAATATTTTTTTCAGCAACACTATTTTAGAAAAAAAACTCAACAAAATATAATCTAAAAATCTACTTTTTAAAATGTTCTATTATTTTATTGTTGTGTCATTTAACTTTGCAGTTGAAGCTAAAAAGTAAAGACACTAACTTTTAAAAAATAATAAAAATAATATTTATGCATTGAAAGTTGTACATTATTAGTAGGGAGTTGTATCTTCGGAGTGTGGTCCAAAATTGGCCTAAAAATGCACAAAATGTGGGATTTTATCTTCTTGTGAAGAGTGAGTTGGTTTACCAATCGCTTTTCTTCCTTTTACATCGCTTTTCAATTGCAATTCAATCTGGTTTCCATAAATGTTTGTTGTAAATTATTTGTTGAGATATGCGAATAAATGGTGACACTTTTTTAAAAACTAGTTGGGTCAAATATAATATGTTTTCGTGCTTATTTTTATGTACTGTTGGCCTACGTTTCGATGAAAATTTTGTTCGAAAATGAGTCGGGTCAAATATAATACGTTTTCACTAGATGGTATAAACTCAACTACTCGAGTTAGCGTACGCTTCGACTCCACCGCAACGCACAGCGGGTAAATTTACTAGTAAAACCTTAAAAAGAAGTGTCGGTGGTTAATAGGGTATTCCCACCGACACTTCTTTGTTTTTTCTTTTGTATTTGATTTGTTAAATCTAACTCATCCAACTAGGTTGGTGTAGTGGTTAGAGTGTTTCCACTAACTCCTTAGCTAGGTTGTAGGTTGTGAATTCGAAACCTACTGCCACTTTTTTTTCTTTTTGTTTGTTAATTTTTTATTTATTTTGTTTTTTAATTATTATGCGTAAAATTCGTAGTACTTAAGTACGTTAGTGTTTACGTAAAAACATTTTATTTCTTTTGTTTTTATTCAATTTTTTCAGGGTTAAACGAGTTGCCATAACCTCACATGTTTCTTTGCTTATTTTTATGTAACTGGAATGTTTCGATATAAATTTTGTTCGGAAACGAGTCGGGTAACATTTCCATTTAGTCTGCGTTTCAACGTAAATTTTGTTTGAGTTGGGTCAAATATAATATGTTTTTCATTCGACGGTATAAATTCGAGTCAGTTTACGTTTCGACGCCACTGCAACGCGCGGCGGGTAAAATTCCTAGTTATATATATTTATTATATTTTCTTTATCCTCAATCTAATAAAAGAATAAATTTTAGGACATGTGTCGTTTTATGGTTAAACCTCACATTAACTTTCCCGCATAAACTCGTTATCCATCAAAACTATGTCGGTTTGATTAACTTTCATTAAAATTAATCATTTATTTCCTTATTCAACTATCTCAGTTATTTTCGGATCATGTTTCTACCACATATCCATACCCAAGTTAGTTAAAAAAAAGTAACTACGTTACAAGAGAAATCAATTTATGAAAATGTAACATTTTTAATTTATTATATGGTGTCTCAAATTTGAGGTGGTATTTTTTTAGGTAAATTGTTACTTTTATATACATTATTTTATGTTATTTATTTTTTAAAGTTACTAACTATATGGTTTATACAAAAACTTTTACTCTCAATAAAATTAAATTTAACTTATAAGTAAATATTTATACTAATGAATTTACACTCATAAGAAATATTTTGAGATTTATGAGTTATATCATTTTCATTATTTAATCTGTGTAATACACAGGTTTTTAAGCTAGTATTGTTACAAGAGAAATCAATTTATGAAAAATGTAACATTTTTAATTTATTATATGGTGTCTCAAATTTGAGGTGATATTTTTTTTTCTTTTGGTAAATTATTACTTTTATATACATTATTTTATCTTATTTAATGTTTAAAGTTACTAACTATATGGTTTATGTAAGATTTTTTACTCTCATTAAAATTAAATTTAATTTATAATTAAATATTTATACTAATTAATTTACAGTCATAATAAATATTTTAAGATTTATGAGTTATATCGTTTTCATTATTTAACTCGCGTAATAAACGGGTTTTTAAGCTAGTATTTTATAAAGAATAAAAACATCAAATAAATATTTAAAAATGAAAAAAGTTTAAATTAATTATTTAATATTAAATGAAATAATAATAATTAATCACAATTAATAGTTTGACCCGTTTACTTTAGGTCAATGGTGTTTGCAACTCTATTGAGTTGTAGGGATGGTAATGGGTCGAGTTCGGGTCGGGTATCGGTAATCCCAAACTCATATCTGGTTGTAAAATTGTGTCACATACCCGGCCTATTACCAGTCGGGTTTGTGTCGGGTAATTACCCGTAGGGTATCGGATATACCCACAGGTAACGGGCATACCCGTTAGTATCGGGTATCGGGCATACTACCGTCGAGTATGTGTCGTGTACTTTTCTATGACTCTATTTTTTATACTTATAAATATATATTTACAAAAGAAAATTTAAATTTACACTTAATAAACCTACTAAAATGAAGCATTAATAGGCATGGATTAAGAGAAAATAAAATTATAAATTACAAATTTTCGGGTATATGATTCGGGTAAACGGGTATATGATTTCGGGTAATCAGGTTGGGTATCACCTAATCCCATACCCGCGAATTTTTTTAAATATAATCTCATATCCGGCCCCGTACCCGTTTTGTTTTGGGTATACCCGCCCCGAATATTTCGGGTTTCGGGTATACCCGTCGGGCTCGAATTAATTTGCCATCCCCTATTTAGTTGTAACTCTCGCATCTTCCTGTTTGTTTCGCTCAATGCCATTGAAGAACTCACCGACCATTGTTGGGATGCTCGCCTATAAAAGGTGGGATCGTCTTAACCAAAACAAACGCACCATAAGTGGTGGACTCATAAATTTAATTTTGGGTGTCAGAAATTTTTGTTGTATGGATTTCCATTAAATGGATATTTTTTATCAGGTCGGGTCATTGAATTCTTTTTGCCAGAACTTGTTAGCGATCTTTTTTTGGTGTTCAGATGTCAATAATCTAATATTCTAAAAATAATCTGACAAATAATCAAATAATAAAGTAAAATTTAGAGTAAAAGTTAGATTTATCAAAGAAAAGCTTCAAAACAATACCTAAAGTGGGCTTGATTGATCTTTTGGTACCGGATTCAATTAATAGTTGCTTGTTTTCCGTTTTCACTTAATCACGTTCGATAGAGAGGCGGAGAGTTTAACAAGGCCGGTTAATTGTTTAGAAGAGAATATATGGGCTTAGAGCATGTGGTATACCCAAGTGAGTGAGGGTGTAGTGAGGGAAAAAGTGGTTGTCATGTGGCGTCATATCATCTCTGTCAAGTCTCACACCAAGCTCACTTTGCAATGGAAATACCCATGTGAGTGAGAGTTGTGTGAGCATTAAATACATTTTCAATAAAAAAAGCCTTGGTGTGCCCTCTCCTTCTTCTTTCCTTCCCGTGAAGAACCTCACGTATTGTGTTCACTAACCCCCTCACGAAAACGGGGGGTGTGCCCTCTCCCTCACTAGCGTGAGCAACCTCACGGAGGGTCTCTCACGAGACCATACCACATGATCTTAGGATAAAACGTTATTTGGTTATATGGTTAGTGGTCTAGTGGGCTTAATTGTAAGGATTAATGTGTGTGTCTAATTAAATAATTTATTTATATATGATATGTTTATATTTGTAAAAATCGAAAGGTTCAAATTAAAATTTTTGGGTGTTGTTTTAGTCAAAAGAAAACTTTCATGGGCCCGACGTGAGGTCGTTCGGAATTAGATCGTATGTAATAAAAAAATCACGGGGTCAGGTGATAAAATCCTTCCTATGCGGGGTCGTTCGACCCCATCCTTCCTATGTGGGTATGCCACTAGATACCATCACTATTTTCCACATCTGCCCATAAAATCCTCCAAGCCTCATCTTTCGATCAACTTGTCAATCCACATTAAAGTCATGAATAGGTGCACTCATGTCCCATCTCCATCATGTCTTGCCTTTACAAATTACTCACAATGTGATTTTAAAGATCCAACAATAATACAGTTTTTATTGACTTTGGATTATGCAATGAACATGGTTAAATGTTTAGAAGAGAATATATAGGCTTAGTAAAAGGTTATTTCGTTATATGGTTTGTGGTCTTTAAATATTCAAAAGGATTAACTGGTAAGTCCATTTAACTAATTAATTTATATATAATATGTTTATATATGTAAAATTTTAAAGTTTTAAATTATTTTTTTTGTGTTTTATTTTAGTAAAAAAAATCATAGGGCCGGTATAAAAAAAATTTTGTGTCGTTCGGGATTATATTGTATATATAACAATAAAAAATCATGGAGGTCTGGCGATCCCCATCCTCCCTATATGGGTACGCCGATGGCTACCATCACTATTTTCCACCTCTCGCCATAAAATCCTACAAGTCTGATCATCTTGTCAATCGAAACTAAAGTCATGAATAAGTGTACTCATATCTCGTCTCCATCATGTATTGCCTTTACATATTGTTGCGATCACTATTTTAAAGATTCTAACAATAATATAGTTTTTATTGACTTTGGATTATGCAATTTAAGGTACATTTGTTTGATTTGTTTCGTTTTCAATTGGATACGCATTCTCTTGATACCTTTGTATGATTCTCAACAAATGTAACAATAATATAGTTTTTATTGTTTTCGTTTTGTCATGCATGCATAGTTTTTTTATAACAACTTAAGAGATTTTATTTAATAAAGTAAATAAACAAGATAGAGAAATCAACAATGCATAATAGTTTGTTTGGATGTTAACAAATCCGCTTAATGTTCACTGCCTTTTATCAAAAACGTTTTTCACTATACTTATCTTTTATATTTTATCTTTAAACAGTAGACATCAGTAATATAAAAAATTTCTTGCTTTTTTGCTCTTTAGCTCAATGTTTTTAAAACCGGACCAGACATCGAACCGGTCCCGTTACCGGTTCATTGGTCGGACCGGTCGGATTGGTCGGACCGGATTTAAGAACCGGATTATATTATAATCAATTTAAAAATTATAATAAATAAATACATCTAAAATATGTTTTAAAAAACACATTTTCTTACTTTTTACTTTTAGATATAAAAAAAAGGAAAAACAAAATATAATCCTGAGTTTTAAAAATATAAAAATAATAAAAGAAGTAGAATATATAACAGAAATAATATTAGAATTATATTATAATTTTATAAAATGTAAAAATAATAATAAAAAAAGTACTTGAACTCGATATTGGAACTTGAAACTGGATGATGTTCTTTCTATCTAGTATTTTATTATTCTTTCCTTTTCCCAAAAACTTAATATCACTGATGCTTCTTCTTCTTCTACTATTTAAAAAAAAAAAACTAATCTCACCACTTCTTCATTCCAACGCCACTCCTTCTACTTCTTAGTTCTCACGCCACCAACAACCGTCTCTGCTAGATCTCGCGGACCCATGTTGAGATCAATCTCTGGCGACAACCCTTCTTCTCCGGCGACAACCCTTCTTCTCCGGCGACAACCAGTTCTTAAAATAGCCACCACCGGTCCAACCGCTCGCTAATACCAGTTTTTCGGTTCAACCATCGGTTCCCGACCCAACCGGCCGGGTCGCTACATGCCCATTTCAACACACAAACCCGGACCGCTCAAGTCTCCGGTTCCCGGTCCGACCGGCCGGTCGAGTCCGGGTTTTAAAACATTGCTTTAGCTTTTTAAGGTCACGTTTTATTTCACATCAAACATAAATAGACATTATTTTAATGTTTATTTAATATTAATATAATGGTAAAATTTATCAAAGAAGCAAAGTAAATAAAAATAATAAAGGCATATTCACTTTATATAGCTTTTTATAAAGATAATGACTTTTTCATTTGATAGGAAGCCATGAAATAAACACTATTTATAGTTCTCCTTTTGCCTTTCTCTTTCAATGACATCTTATATCGTGTTTAAAAAGATTACAACTAATGTATATATAAACAATGAGGTTGGAACAAATAATCATTTGCTTTTAGTTTGTGTATTAAGTAAATACCTCGTGTATTGTTATAATACAATTGATGCTAAATTTATTTAAAAAGCAATATCATCTTAACATTAAAACAATCTAATACTGAAAAGATGATATATATAATACTAAAAAGAAGATGTGTAATATATATATATATATATATATATATATATATATATATATATATATATATATATATAAGTTCATTTCAGAACACTTAAATATTACGAGAACAAGGAGAACAAATCTAAATCGTTTATTTTTTTTGATCCCTTATAAAAAATTTAAAAGTTTATACTTCTTACATACAAATATGTATGTTTATGTATATAAAAAACAATCAAGTAAACATTACAAGTGTGGGTTATGTGTAGGTAAAAAACAATCAAGTTTATAATTTTTTTAATATGCTTTTATATATTTAAAACTTCCTACACAAGTGTGGGTTATGTGTAGGTAAAAAAAACCTACACATGAATTACACATGTGTAGGTATGCATATAAACGAAATTTTTTCATATTTTTTTGTTTGAATTTCATTAAAAACAAATAAACATTACATTTATATAATTTTCTTATATTTTAAAACTTTTTAAGATTGAAAAAGTGAATGATTCGTTTTATTCTGCATGTTCTCGCAATATTTAGTGTTTTGAATTGAACCCTCCCCTATATATGTATATACAAGAAAATGATCATTTGTGAACCATTTTTTCATGTGTAAATAAAAAAACCAATTTATAGTATTAGCCTATTATTGAAAAACCTTTTAGATTGAACATTAACTATTTTTTTTTTTTTTTTGTCTTTTGTCTTAATTTTTTTTTCAACCTCATACTTTGTATGATATACGTTTTTAACCCGTTTCATTTTGTAATGATTTCGTTCTTTTGTAATAACTTTCTCTTATTTGTTTTTTTTAAAACGGTATGTGCGGCTGTCTTTAGTTTTTTTTGTTGACGGTATTAGTATTATCGGAGCCTGTATTAGTATTAGTTTTTTTTTAAAACGGAGTTAAATAGAGTTTTTATTTTGTATTGTAGGTTGTAGCGGACGCCAAGTTATGAGCGAATAACACCGTTGCCGACTTGTCGGTATTGGTATTATCGGAGCCGGTATTGGTATTGGCTTTTATGCTTTCGACGATCAAAAAATAACATCATTGCTGGTTTTGGTATTATGGAAACGAGTATCGGTATGCGCTTCTATGGTTTTTGACTATTTGCATTACGTGGGAAAAAACGACCAAACTCCCGTCGCGAAACGCGGTGGGAAAAAACTATTTTCATTTAATTTCACATATTTTATTTTGTGGCTCAAAATAAATTTGAATTTATTTTTTGAATCACATAGGGATTCTTGACTCACATGTGGTACGCATAGTGAAAGGTCTCTAAAGGATCTTTTAACATGTACATACGCATCCTAAATACTTAGCATTGCACACAACACCTTCATTTCATCATCAATACCGAGAACTTCGAAGTACTTGCAGGGGTACCCGAGAACGTGGGAAGTTCTCGGCTGTCACACCCCCAAATTTATTCACTTAATAAATAAATTAAGGTTGCAACGATTGGTAACATTACACAACAGCGGAAGCTAAAATAAAGACTTCTAAGGTGTTGAACACCATTACAAATATTAAAATAAGTTAGTACACTATCCTAGAACCATATAGGTCAAAACCGTCTTGAGGTTTGACGTTCACGCTTCTTCGGCTTCTAGGGTTTAGTCCAAATGTCTAACCTATTCCAACCGTTCCATAGCTATGTGCTACCTGAAAAACATACTTAAAGTGTCAACACAAAGGTTGGTGAGTTCACAGGTTTAATAGTCTCAATATAAAGTAGTTTTCCTTGAAAACATTGATAATGTATACGTGGTCATGATATAAAATTGTTTTCCTTGAAAACGTTGACAAAGGCATTTGCACGTAAACGAATGGTAAAACCCTTTGTATGTAAACGATTAGCAAAACCAATTTGCACGAAACGATTGGCAGATCATCTGCACGAAAACGATTCAATGTATATATGATAAACAAAACAAATAATGTTGACCCATTTGTAAACTAGCTAAGAGTACAAATAATATGTACATACATGAGGCATAATCAAACCATGACACAGGTGTTTCGCCCCTCACTCGTACCTCACAAGCAAATGCTTGAACACTATGCGGTCATTTGGCCAGAGGGACCCATGGTTAACGCGACTAACCATGACCGGGGGTGTCAATCCCAATAGTACTATCCATAGAATCCCAGGCTAATCTATAGCTAATGATTATAAATATGATGGTCAGGGGACTTCCAGCGCTCTATATGTGTTAACTCATGCAAACATAAAGGTCGGGTCTTGTTTTCTTGTTATCATATAAAAATGTTCATAAATGCGTTCTATGTTTTCTCAAATGTATCAAGTAAATACGTTTCCAAATGTATCAAACAAAGATGCTTTATGTTTGTGAAATGTGTTAATAAGTATGTTTCTCCCCCGATGTTTCTAAAACATTTAAAAGTAAAGAGGGGCAGTGAACTCACCTGGAAATGTGTTATGAACAATAATATCCTCCTGATAGGAATGGAATCCATTGTCCACCTGATATGATGGAAACGGTATAATGTCCTACTCGAATTCTACGATACCTGTAGATGCTTAAAGATCTTTATGGACTAACCCTAATATTATAGAGTAAGTCTAAACTCGCGTCTAGTTATCACATGTGCGGTTGAGCTCTATTGATTCTTAATAGTATTATCGATTAGGTAATATTAGTTGATTAATTTGAGTCGAGTTTCTTAACTCGAATATGTTTCAATAGTTATATACAAAATATTAGTTTGTCGTGTACACGATCGTATATAGCTATGTGCACGTATAGGTTCGTGCCTCCTTTAGCAGAATGTATACGACTACATGATTTAGTAAAATCATTGCAAGACATATAATGTGTTCATACACATATTTGTAAATATAAATATATACGTCTTCATATATTTATATAGTTTCAAAACCCTGAAATATAGTTGTACCGTATTGTGTTTTGGAATAACATTCCTTAATATGATTTGCTCGTCTTTATGTAATTATATACACGTAATACACATACTTTAGTATATTCGTTTATCATATTTTGATTACTCGGATCATCACCGAAAATATATATGTATTTAACTTCATTCATTGAATGTAACCATACACTTATTTGTTTCCCACAAAACATAGATTACATTTTATATATGAAATATTGTTTTAATACGAGTTTTAAAAGTATGTAATTACATGCACATTTATACTACTTGTATATGATGTTTTAGCGTCTTACGTTTAATTAGCGTTTGTATCAATCTATATACCAAATTTTACGGTCATATATTTATTCCTACTCGTATTCAATTATTGTGTTACATTATAATCATTTGATTTTTGTAAAAATGTGAATATTCAAATGCATACATGTATCTATATGTATATAAGTATATATATATTTATGTGGTACGCTTATATACATGAAAGATATAGTTGTATCAACCCTTGTTTAGTCCGTTTGGTTATGCGTTTGAATACCATTCAACGACGTATTAGATAGATATATGTATTTATATTTGTACAAAACATTTAAAGTTTAGATCGTTCAATAATATTTATTTTGTATAACACGTTTCATATAAAAAATACAACATATTTGTTCTCACGTCCAAATATTACATATTTGTTTTCACGTCAAAATATAACATATTTGTTTTCACGTCCCAGTAACACTATTTAATAATATACATACCATTCGTTAATCGTATTCAAAATTCCCGTTCATCTTATTATACATTTACAAATACACTTTCCCGTTTAATAATATTAATTATATATTTGTTTCTAACGGTCTTTTTATCACTGCCATAATGTAGATAATCATTTATCACCGTAATATATATTATGCGTACGTTTTATTTATTGGTAGCATTAAAGTACTCGTTTTACCAATAACGCATAGCTCTCGTCTAACAAATATTAATATATATATATATATATGTTCACCCGATGTTCTCTCGCCGACAACACAATAATACGACTCGTTATTATTTATCGTTATATTAATATTTATTTCCCGCTAACGAACCGTTTAGAGCTCTACGTGGTTAACCGCACACGCGTTTATTTTCACGTAGATAAATATAATGTTTTAGTGTGCGTTTTATACCTTTCGTATGTTCGGTTCGTGTATACGAACCCGCTGACCCGCGTGACCAGTTGACCAAGTTTGACCGACAACCGAGACTACCAAGCTAGCTAGATCTACAACAACATGCAATGACGGATACAAATATTAGAGAGATGTATACGAGGGAATGGGTTCGGGTTCATTTTTACCTTAATTGTCGGTGGAAAAAAGAAGAAGGATAATCGTAGATCTGGACCGGGGATGAACATGCATGGATAATCGGAGGTGTGGGGAGGCTAGTTCCGTCGCCGAAGACTCGCCGGAAAAACGTGAGCCTCGCCGGAACCCTATATGAGTTGCCGGAATCGCGTTTCCGACCCCACACATGATCGGACCTTCGTCTCCGCCACTCCTGCTCCCGCAAAACCATCGTCTTCGTCCCTAGAGGTCACCGAAGACTCTTCTGTGGTGGCAAAACCCTAGAGCCGCCACCCCTTTGAGCCGGATTTCCGCCACCCCCGTCGCGAATCAGGGAAAACCACCACCATCACTGAGTTTAAGATGACGGGACTACCTGAAAATCACCTCCACTCACCGCCACTCCCAGCGTCGCCGTGCGCCGTCACCGTGCGCGGCTGCTCTCCGTCGTTGTTCTGCTGTTCATGCTCGCCGAAGGAAGGTGGCCGACCCCCCTTCCTTTCTCTCGTTCTCTCTCTGAACACACACACAAGTGTGTGTGTGGTTGGGTTTTCAAATGAAGGAGAAGGGAGATTGAGATGTATATATAGCTAGGGTTTTTAACGTTCCTAACTCGTGTAACGAACCCGTCTCGTCCCGTTTTTGTGTTAATCCGTCTGGAGCACCCGAATAATTATGTTATAAATACTTAGAATTATGTGACGTTAATAATAATATTATTATTTAACTATTTTAAATCGTGAAATCTCCACTTTAATTGATACACGAATAAGTACGTGTTGGTTTCGTGTTTATAATGCTTTCGTTCTTTTGAATGTTTCGCGCTCCGAGTTTAGGGTTTATTATTTACTAGTAAGATTAATATAAATATTTATAATATTTGTCGTATCAAAATACGTATCAATAATTACCGTACCGCTTATCGTTAATCTTACGGGCATCAACACAGATTAATGTTCACATATACGTACTAAAGGTGTATTTAACGAAACAGTCTTTTCAAATGAATATTACTAATTCAATATCTTTCTTAATCGTTTTTCCAAGTATCCGATAATAACCTTTTTCTGACATGTTTAACGTTTAAAACACTGAACCGCGTATGTGCTTCTATTGTTTCGTAAGTTCTTAGGATTGCGTAACAAGTTATTAAACGAAATCAAGTGGCTAGTATGATGTTCAGAGTAAATGAATTTGAAGCTCTATTGGGCTTGGGTCCTTATTGGGCCTTAAATGGGCTTGAATTTCTATTGAACCTAGTTGGGCTTAGCCTAACAGTTAGGTTTCTACATTCTGAAATTTGCAGGTGTCACATTCTCCCCTCCTTAGAGAAATTTCGTCCTTGAAATTTGTTATACGTACATGGATAAGGATTTCGTATCTTTGCTCCACATTCGGTTTCTTAGGGAAAATGTTTACTCATTCCAAATCGTAGTTGGAATATGAAGATAAAGTGGATATCACTATAACTAATGATATTGGATGTGTAAGGATTTGAAATATCAGCGTACCGTATGATAGTACAACGGTATCACATTACATCAAATGGGTAGATTTAGGGAAAGTTCCTTGGGTATATCGATAAAGGAATGATGTTGGCTATACCCTGAAACGATAGTCATCACCAGAGTACCATGAACGAAAAGGGGCACGGTTAGTAAGATCACATTCCAAGAAATGAGTGAGTTATTAAGAGATTCACGGATTGATGTGAATCAAAATATGAGTTTTCATAAATCAACTAAAACTCACACACCAAGTTAAATAATCAAGGATTGGATGTTGAAGAATCTCATTAAGTGATCATTCTCATTAGAGTGGAACTATATAACAATCATCAATGGTAATGAAAGACGAAGGTGCATTCGTGTATTTGAATTCTGAATGTATGTCGACATATATTCTTTATTCATACATGTGCTTTAACACACGAAGACCAAATCATCATATAAACTAAAAAAAATTACCCGAAATTCAGTGAAGAAATGTCAAATGGGTTATTGATAAGATGTTAAGGTCTCAGTTCAAAATCAGGCACATAACTGTCTCTTGCAACGAGTCAATGCCTTGATGCATTCAAATCTTTCTAGAACCAAAGATTCTAACTGACATTTCACCTGTCAAATCGGCATGTAGGCTAAACTGATCTGATTGAGTTCCAGGAAACAATATCAGCGTATGCAGTTTCTCACAAGGGAGTTGGAATGGTTTACAGAAATCGTCATTAGTTGTCTAGGTAGCGACTTAGACAACTATGATATGGAGTAAGATTTTTATGGGTATTTGATCCTAAGAGTATATATTGGTCTCATCTAAGTTCATTACTAGTGACTTCGTCACGCGTGTCTTTCGTAACCTGAATTGGGAAATAGGTCTTAACGAAATAGGTGTCGAACAATAGGCTCGAAGAAATAACATTTCCTAGTAACATTGAATCATCAAGATTTTTATTTTATTTTTATTTTTTTTAATAGTCCAAATTTTATGATTCTTCTAAAGATGAAGCTGATATCTTGATAAAAAAAAAGAGATATCAAAGTAATTGGGAATAGTCTAGTTGATTTGGCTCAACGGATATTAAAGATAAATAAATCTTCATGTGGTTCAGAGGAAAGTGTTTTAGAATGGTCTAGTTTTTGTTGGCGAATACCGAGTTCGATACTTCTTCCATCACTGTTCGCACCGTACCTCTACTACCGTCTAGTACTTTAGGTTGTGATATCATGATTTATGAATGCATGACTTGGCTATCATGTCCACGAGGCAGGTAAGCCTTAAGGAATTCTATGTTCGTTTGGAAAAGTCATAATTAGTCTAGGTGGAGAAGAAACAGCGAGACTGTGGGAATAGTCTCATAGAATTAGTGTCTCCCGAAATTGATTAGAACGGTTAAAATCGCATTCCTATGGTTGTAGGGCGCAACTTTCGAATGGAATTGTTCTCGATTTTCAACTTTGTCCTTAATTTCCCACTAAAGTTGGTTCGAAAGGGTCAGGGATTTTCAGAGTTCATCAACCATTGATATTACAGTGTGCTTGCAACTTCTCTGACGTTTGAATGGTATTATCTTAACTTACCATTACATATTTTACTCGTATCGCCTATAGTCTTAAAGTCCTTATCACAAGGATTTAAACCATAAAAATGAGGTAATGAGTGTTAAATGTTGAATTTTTGTGTTTTTCCTGAGCATGTGCTAAGAAGTCGTTTCCTAACAATAGATGCTCTCGATCTTTTTAACCATTGAAGACTTAGAATCGAAGAAGTGAACATGTCTCTACTATATGATGAGATCCAGAGACTCAAGCAACAAAATGATCCTTAGGGAAATGTAAGTACGGAAGGATGTAAAGATCAGGTTTCCACAATACCCTGTAGGTGTCAGGCGTAAGAAAATCAGAATAAATTTTCATCCTATTACAAGAGTTCGTACATAACACTTCCGATGTAAATATCAAGTAAATGTGATACTGAATTGTAAGATAGACCCTACGATTACGTCATGATCTCCAATAATAATTATGCAATTACCGGAAGTGTTGATCGCTGTAAGGATCAACATGGAGTTTTCGCGACAAGTAGAATCTCAAAGGACATGAATCAGCAAGTAAAAATGAATAAGTGAAAATTTTGGTCGCTCAAGACTCACTAAGGGTTAGTTAGATCCAATTTGAATCTCCCTTGTTCCTCTAAAACTGTGAGAATATTACGTGAATATTTAATCTAATGAGTCTAAATTGTTAAGGTCCGATCATTAATCGAGTGACTGGGAATTTAGATCAAAGATGCGGATTAATCATGAACATTAGCTCGGACAGTGAGTCTCACTAGAGTTCTCATGCACTGCAAATTATGATTACGTGTGCACCCGTAATAATAATTTACTTTGCATAGTGTTTTTCCCTGTCTCAAGTTCTGAACTAAAAGGGAGCTAAAAGGTTCGTTAGTTCGTGTTATCGCGTTGAACTCTCACGTACTAGTGTATATGTTCTATTGGATTACTCTTCGGCATGTGTACCAATACTCATGAATTAGCCGACTAAGGCTATTTTTGGAGGGAGTTAATGGTAGAAAGGAACAATTGGTGTCTTCTAATAACAGGTAGTGAATGGTGGAAGCCAGGCACTATGTTTAGGGCAGAGGTCCTCAAATTAGTATCGAGTAGGTCATGCTCCAAGTTTGTACGTACGTGTGGATCCACATGATCTCGATGGGTGATTGGTCTCCAGGCCTGTAAAGTTCTCTCCCATTTAGTCCTGCTTCTCCACCTCGGGTTCCCTCCAGATTAGAGAGTCTTGTCTGTCATACCTCATGGCGGAGGTTTGTGTCATCCAACCCAACAAATCATGAAATAGAGTATTTATATCGCACGTATATCAGAAAGAAAGTTGACTCCACGATTGGAGTAGATGTAGGTGTCTATTATTTCCAAGTTGTGGTACATTTATATGCTTGTTACATGTGCAATGTAATTGTATTAAGTATTAGTGTAGCTAACGAGACCCTACTTTAACTACATACACTAATGGTCTACTCAAGTTGTTCGGCAACGGTTGGAATTTCTATACTCAAGTCTTGGGTGTTCTTAATATGATGTAAGTCTTAGAAATCTTAGTCCCTAAATGAGTCTGGTTAGAGCCTAGGTGACACTAAGGAAACCTGATTCGCTAAAATCATTGGCTCTGATACCAATCTGTCACACCCCCAAATTTATTCACTTAATAAATAAATAAATAAATCAAGGTTGCAACGATTGGTAACATTACACAACAGCGGAAGCTAAAATAAAGACTTCTAGGGTGTTGAACACCATTACAAATATTAAAATAAGTTAGAACACTATCCTAGAACCATATAGGTCAAAACCGTCTTGAGGTTTGACGTTCACTCTTCTTCGGCTTCTAGGGTTTAGTCCAAATGTCTAACCTATTCCAACCGTGCCATAGCTATGTGCTACCTGAAAACATACTTAAAGTGTCAACACAAAGGTTGGTGAGTTCACAAGTTTAATAGTCTCAATATAAAGTAGTTTTCCTTGAAAACACTGATAATGTATACGTGGTCATGATATAAAATTGTTTTCCTTGAAAACGTTGACAAAGGCATTTGCACGTAAACGAATGGTAAAACCCTTTGTATGTAAACGATTAGCAAAACCAATTTGCACGAAACGATTGGCAGATCATCTGCACGAAAACGATTCATTGTATATATGATAAACAAAATAAATAATGTTGACCCATTTGTAAACTAGCTAAGAGTACAAATAATATGTACATACATGAGGCATAATCAAACCATGACACAGGTGTTTCGCCCCTCACTCGTACCTCACAAGCAAATGTTTGAACACTATGCGGTCATTTGGCCAGAGGGACCCATGGTTAGCGCGACTAACCATGACCGGGGGTGTCAATCCCAATAGTACTATCCATAGAATCCCAGGCTAATCTATAGCTAATGATTATAAATATGATGGTCAGGGGACTTCCAGCGCTCTATATGTGTTAACTCATGCAAACATAAAGGTCGGGTCTTGTTTTCTTGTTATCATATAAAAATGTTCATAAATGCGTTCTATGTTTTCTCAAATGTATCAAGTAAATACGTTTCCAAATGTATCAAACAAAGATGCTTTATGTTTGTGAAACGTGTTAATAAGTATGTTTCTCCCCCGATGTTTCTAAAACATTTAAAAGTAAAGAGGGGCAGTGAACTCACCTGGAAATGTGTTATGAACAATAATATCCTCCTGATAGGAACGGAATCCATTGTCCACCTGATATGATGAAAACGGTATAATGTCCTACTCGAATTCTACGATACCTGTAGATGCTTAAAGATCTTTATGGACTAACCCTAATATTATAGAGTAAGTCTAAACTCGCGTCTAGTTATCACATGTGCGGTTGAGCTCTATTGATTCTTAATAGTATTATCGATTCGGTAATATTAGTTGATTAATTCGGTAATATTGCTGCTGCTCTCCGTCGTTGTTCTGCCGTTCATGCTCGCCGGAGGAAGCCGCCGGAAGGTGGCCGACCCCCCCTTCCTTTCTCTCGTTCTCTCTCTGAACACACACACAAGTGTGTGTGTGGTTGGGTTTTCAAATGAAGGAGAAGGGAGATTGAGATGTATATATAGCTAGGGTTTTTAACGTGCCTAACTCGTGTAACGAACCCGTCTCGTCCCGTTTTTGTGTTAATCCGTCTGGAGCACCCGAATAATTATGTTATAAATACTTAGAATTATGAGACGTTAATAATAATATTATTATTTAACTATTTTAAATCGTGAAATCTCCACTTTAATTGATACACGAATAAGTACGTGTTGGTTTCGTGTTTATAATGCTTTCGTTCTTTTGAATGTTTCGCGCTCCGAGTTTAGGGTTTATTATTTACTAGTAAGATTAATATAAATATTTATAATATTTTTCGTATCAAAATACGTATCAATAATTACCGTACCGCTTATCGTTAATCTTACGGGCATCAACACATATTAATGTTCACATATACGTACTAAAGGTGTATTTAACGAAACAGTCTTTTCAAATGAATATTACTAATTCAATATCTTTCTTAATCGTTTTTCCAAGTATCCGATAATAACCTTTTTCTGACATGTTTAACGTTTAAAACACTGAACCGCGTATGTGCTTCTATTGTTTCGTAAGTTCTTAGGATTGCGTAACAAGTTATTAAACGAAATCAAGTGGCTAGTATGATGTTCAGAGTAAATGAATTTGAAGCTCTATTGGGCTTGGGTCCTTATTGGGCCTTAAATGGGCTTGAATTTCTATTGAACCTAGTTGGGCTTAGCCTAACAGTTAGGTATCTACATTCTGAAATTTGCAGGTGTCACATCGGCCAACATGGAAGTTCTCGGCAAACACAGATGTTCTTGCCAAACTATGAAGTTCCTGGCAAACTATGAAGTTCTAGGCAAACGCTCCCCAAGAACTAGGCCCGTGTACCTTCTCGAGAACTTTAGTTCATACCCCCAAAACCCTATGTTTGCATGGATTCGGATTTGGTTCGATTTTAACGTAAAGTTTGAAACTTTATACGTTCAAAACGAATGTTTTCCTTTCGTGATTCCAGATCTATAATCTTTTCCTCATTTGACTCATAAAAAGCCGATCTTTTATCCAAAAACCCGTAAAAACCCATCAAAGTTAAAAACTCAGAAAAGTGAGGGGCTATTTGGTAGCCTCTTAATGATTCCATTAAGAGGCTACATCTGAATCGTTCAGAGGTAAGCGGTGTTTGTTTCGTTAAAAGGCTACCTTTTAATGGTTCATTTTACCTCTTAATGGTTCAGATGAAAAACCGTGCTGAACATTCAGACCTCTTAATGGTTCAGCACTTGTCAAATAACCCTTGAGCGTTTCTTACCTCAAAACGATCCCGTTCTTCAACAAATCTTCTCTTGAGCAGAGGAGATAGTCGTAGGATCGATCTCGAGCTAAAACCGAGACTTTCTCTCTGTAGAAGTGGGTGTGGGGAGTTTGGGTGCAAAATGAGGTTAAATGGTGTAGGGGCTAGGGTATAAGCCTCCCCCTTTCCCCATTCTCGCTACACTCTGTAACGAACCAACTTTCAGAATTACTATATAATATGTTAATCATATTATAGGGATGAAAATAAATGAATCGAAAGTTGAGGGTTTATTTTAAGTGTGGAATTACCTAGTTTTGGAAGGAGGAGCCAAAACTGAAAGTGCGGGGACTAAATGTGTAAAATCTAAAAACTCAGATTTTGTTTAGAGGGGATGGCACATACAATCACTCATTTAAGTGTGTGTATCGTGAATCACAAAGGAAAAAAGGGAGGAGGGCCAAGAACAAGAAATTAGTGTTTTGCATAATCTGCTTGATTTGGAGTGTTCATCATCTTCTAGATTTCAAGTAAGTATCACTTACTTCCTTTGAACCTCCATGCTAAGTGTTCTTGGTGGGTGATATGCCATCATTTATACATATTTTACATACATAATAATCCCATATTATGGTACTAATTGAATAATAATCTTGCAATTTATGCTTAAAACACTTATATTCTGTAATTGCAGGTTATTTGGTGTTTAAAATATAAATCAAGCTAAATCCTATAAAAACACCAAGAATTCAAGCTTCTAGAAGATTCATTCCCGAGCATTGACTCCCAAGAAGTCAAAATTGGTCAACAAAAGTCAACCAAGCAGCTAAAAGACAAAGCTGGGAGAAAACAAGGGGATGCATGGCCGTGCATTGCTGTCCCTTGCTCCCCACGACCTAGTACCGTGTCCTCTGTACCCTGTTTGATTCCCTAGGCCTTTGCACGACTGTTCAACCCATTGTACGGCCGTGCATTGCACATTTTGAGGCCTATAAATAGGAGGTTTGAGTTCTTCATTAGACACACCAATTCAGACCAAAAGAACACCCAAGAAGAGAGCATTCTCGTAGTTAGAGTAGATGGGCTCTTCCTCCTTGTTCCACAATAGGGGAGCCTACAAAACTCATCATTACGCTAGTCGTTATGGCCATTCGTGGCTAAAACTTCTTTGTATTGCTAGGGTGAAGATGATGTTTGGTGCATGTTAATGTTTAATGTATTAATGAAGTGGTATGTTTATGTCTTTAACTAATTCGTTCTTAAAAACCATCTCTCGGTGGGCTTTTATTATTGTCTAAATCCGTCTTTATATTTGTGAGTTTCTTGATTTTAAAGAGTAAGATCGTAAAACCATTTTTAATAAAACTTTCTTTAAAACTCGTACGTCTTTATACGAGCAGAGATTGATAAGCCAAGGCTTGGTCTATACTTATAAGATCATACGTATTTATACGAGATTATTATGTGACCAAGAATTGGTGAACTCATGTTGGGAACGGTACGTCTTTATACTTGGTCCCATTATTACACCGCCTCACAGTGAGCAAAATATAATCACCTATTTAACTTTAATATAAAGAATTTTAAGTCCGATGTCTTAAACCAACCCGAAGATGACCATTCGATGGGTTGAGTGTAACTTTTGTCCCTAACGGGAGGCACTACTATTTTAATTTAAAGAACGTAATTTGTGAATCAAATGTAGTTAGGACGAGGCTCTAGTGGTGACCCGGGTCACAAGTTTATAGTAGTCATACCACTGAATTAGTCAACTTAACATTATCATATACCAAGCTGATTCGAATCCCGAAGCAATACTATCCATAATCTGATCATTTTCGCCTTATTTACTTTATGCTATTTACTGTTATGCTAGTTACATTTCTGTTACACACATCACAAACATTTTTACTTTTATGTTATTAACTTTACCGTCATTTACTTTTCTGCTTCACAAGCACATAAAACCCACTCACTAATTAATCCAGCTAAACGATAACAAAAGTTGAGTATTGAAACTCGACCGTGTCCATTGGTTCGATACTTGGTTCTTACCTAAACTATATTACGCTACGATAGGTACACTTGCCTATTGTGTGTGTTTTAAGTTAAAGTAATTATCATTTTATAAATTTAAAACCTGATCTTGTGAAACCATCCTAAAAATATATTTACTATACTTATCACACGACACATCAGTGGGTTTTGTTGAAATCAAGCATTGGGCCTGTTTTGGGTGTTGTAATTGATTATTAACTTGTTAAAAGTGATAATCTAGCTTGATTAAAGGTTAAGGGTGCTAGACAACATCAAATAACATCTAATTTGATGATTCAAGAATTATGGTTCTTGAAGTTGATTTGGGGGTTTTCTAATTGGGGATGTTTATATGATGAATTGAAGGTTGGTAAGTGTATATGGTGGTAATAGACACATTATTTGATAAGAAACCTCAATCAATTTGATGATTTCAAAATTAGGGTTCTTGATATCTAATTTAGGGGTTTTATAATTGGAAGTGAACAAATGGTGAATTGAGTATGAATAAGTGTTTATGGTGTAATATTGATCGCGTGTCGAAGACTAATAAAAAAAATACAATTAAAAACTATTCTTTAGCTACTTTAGACTGTAGTACGGAAAGTAAGGTTGTCGAACCCACAAGGAATTCATAGAGAATGCTATTTAATTATTACTAAAGAAAAATGCAGAAACTACTAGACCTTGAAGACTGATTTGGAAAACAATTGCTAAAGCAACAAACTTTAATTGAATTAAAAGTGATTATGAGAAAAAGGATTGCTCCCGGGTTCATATTACACACATTAATGACAAAACTGGATAGATACTTGTTAAATTTCACATAGACATGAATTGTAATATACCTACAATTGATAAATAGACAAAAACCCGGTGATTTGATTGTGTTGATTTACGATTAGAAAACCGAATAATTGACACAAGTTGAATTTCTAGTTACTTCTCTACCAATTTTAGAACATAAAACCTAATGCAATCAATGGTTCACGATTAGAAACCGAGTAACTGATGACAACACCAAATCTCAATGAACAAAACTGTTTAATCAATAAAGGACAAACAAAAGCATGCAACTAATCATACGATTAAATCACAAACTAATCCAACAAAGTATAAACCTTGAAAAACCATTAGACACAAGCAATCCTACACCCGGGAATAACCACGAGTGATTTAGTTACGCATAAACATTATTGTACCTTCAAAACTTAATCCGGAGTTACAAAACATCAACGAACGAATTAGAAATCTTCTCAACACCCAAAATTGCCCAAAAGTCGTCCAATAAGCTCCAGGGAATGAATAATGACGGCCCTAGGGTTTTAGGATTGTACATACAGCCAAAAAGTAAGCTACGCCGATAGGGTGTAAGCTACGCTCACCCTTTCACTCCTAAGCTCTTTCCTCTGTGCTAGTTTCGCATCCAATCCTTCTACTTCATCCCAAATCCCAAAACGCGTACTTAACATCCAATCACCCGTAATAGACACAAATACAAATACCAACGTAAAACCGACTCGATATACAAAGTAACACCCATAAAACTGTACGAACTAGACTCTTAAACATGGGATATTTGACCTTACATCACATCCCCACACTTAGACTTTTACGTCCCGAAAAAGAATTATGCAATGGAATCATAATCAGAAACTTGCAACTTATACTTCATTATACACAGCACATATTTCAGAACACGTTAATCGTAACAATCAGTATTTCGATCCGATTAAACCCAGCCATCGACTCTTGAGACCCCGGTTATGTGATCTATTATATCATACATTACCAAGCAGTCAGTCTATCTATGGGTCTCACACTCAGAAAGTTACGACTCTGCTTAATCCTATCTCATGGTCATGTTTAGGCTCGTGTTAAACCTTATAGATTTCCACCACTATAAACACGAATTTATATGTTTTAAAAAATTATGGATTGATGATGAATGATGCAAGCTTTTATTAACATGATACGATGAATAAACTTAACCAAATGGAGTATCCCCCAAGTCACCATCCCCGAGGGTAACACATAGGTTTCAGTTTTTAAACAATGAAGTTCCTAAGGTTGGAATAGTGGTGTATCCTTCAAGTCACTATCCCAAAGGGTAACACATAAACCTAACTTAAATGTCCATTATCGATCACTTAAGTCCCGTCCATGGGTGTATCAACCAAGTCGCTATCCTAGACGGTAACACGTAGACGAAACTCAAGATCTCAAACTAATTAATTAAGCTCATGCAAGATGGATTATGAAATGCGGGCGCCACCAAATTTTGGATTTATTTTCATAAAAAGAAAGCAGTGTGCCAAAATTTTAAAAGCCTATAAATTCTTGCTTATAGTGGTACCAATCACCCTATATTGATAGTTTCGACCTTACCGACACCCCTAAGATGAAAACCCACAAAATATCCTGAATTAATAATTCATTTAAACCTAGATACACTATCAGGATATTTAAGCTATTCAAAGTCGGTTGGGCTTTACCAAAATGTTACAAATTAGACATGTTTGATCATCATTATTATTTAATTAAATTCCACACTAGCACAGTTCCTGATTGTACTATCATTTTCCATTTAGTTGCAAAACTCAAAACTTTGATTTTTTATGGATATTTGTGATTTTATGACTCAAACTACAGAATCAAATACAGACTTGGACTAAGGTCTCCCCTCCATTCAATTAAACTCGACATTGTCCTCAATATAGGAAGAGCGACACTAAAACAAAAGAAAATTACAAAAATTAAAAGAAAACTTAGCTGATTATACGATCGTATAACATTTCATTTGCGATCGCCGTTAACATATGCTAATGGTCTGCCTTGTACACACAAATCACCACCGGAATGGAGATTGAGTACAGGTGGATCAATCTATACCTGCAAAGATAATCTTGAAACAAACCCAAAACACTTGACCAATTGAATATAAAACAACGAAACTAAGAAATACAGACCTAATTCACTTTCGTAGGAATCACGATTGCATTTAGCGTATGCAACAAGCCTTTTAAACCACTCGGTAGCCCGAGTGGACGAGTTGAGTCTCGTGAGGGTTTCTAGAGAACACACCCACAACGTTCATTTAACTAAACAACAATAAACTAACATTGTCACACCCCCAAATTCCACTAACGGAGTTTTACTGTTTGGTGCGTGACAAACCAGGATCTCAGTTATTAGTAGGGCTGATAATTTTAGACACGTAAACGAATACACGACATGAACCTACACGATCTTAACAGGTATCGTGTATGGCCTTATCGTGTTTCGTGTCCTAAACAGAATCTACCTGTTAATTTTCATGTCTAAACATGTAAAATACCTGTTTACCTGTCAAGTACGTGTTAAGATTTTTGTAAATAAAAAATATTAAAATATGATATTATACCTTGTAAAATACTTGTTAAGTACCTGTTAGTACCTGTTCAGACTTGTTTCACTAAGCAGGTTCTTAAACATGTGTTTCTAAACAGGTCTTATCGTGTCTTATCATGTCTTATCGTGTTAAGCAGGTATAAACAGGTTCGTGTTCGTGTTTGGGAAAAAGTACATGATAAGTTATCGTGTCGTGTTTGTGTATACATATTTCGTGTTCGTGTCTTATCGTGTATGTGTATACACGATATGCCAGCCCTAGTAATTAGTTACATCAAACGGCACTATATGAGACTAAAGTGAAAATATCATAAACGTTCAGAGTAAATGCGGAAGCGATAAATAAAAGTAAATGCGCAAAAAAAACGCGCCCAAAGTCTAGTCCAAAATAACATAAATGAAAATAGTTTAAACGTCTTGATAAATAAGAAATCAATAATAGGACTCTATGCATGTCTTAGTCGTTCACTTGTGTCTTAGCTTAGCGTCCTGAGAAAACATGTAAGACAAGTATCAACACGAGGTTGGTGAGTTCATAGGTTTCAGTATGTAACAGTGTTTAATAGATTAATGTACATTCAATATATAAATCAACATGTAGCTAACCCATATACATGTTAACTAATGCGCTCACAACCGAAAGCTGACTATTTATGTATTTGCCTCCCACCAGGCCTATCAACCATGGTGCATGTTTAGGTTAATATTGCACCCGTTCGACCTCCAATCGAGTTAGCGCGACTAACGCGGGTGAGGTTTGTCAAGCCCAGTAGTACTACTCAAATTACCTCGCTATGTTCATATTAACGGTCCGATGTGAGGACTTAATGATAGATATGTACGCATAGTCATACAAGTGATAACCTATATGAATTACAAAAATCAAAAGCGTTTACGTCATGTTTTCTCCCCTAGTTTAAAACAGTAAAAAGGGGCCGTGAAACTCACCCGATTTGCATAGGTAGATTCACACGAGAATGAGATTTGAACCTCAAGTGTTAGCCCGAAACGGCTTACAAAAGCCCTAGAATTATAACATAATTAGGGATATAATGGGAATTGTGACGACGACACGGAAGATTGAACGTCCTAAAAACGTTCTAATGATCAAGGAGTAGACGAACGTGTCCACGGGAATAAGAATTCTTAATATGCTTATTAATATAGATAGGTTTCATGTCGAATGATTCAAATAATAACATATAATAAATATATTCACGTGTTTGTACCATCTAAAAATGGTCTAAGAAAATAATACAACTTAATATATTATTTCTAAGTTTAGAGAATTTCCCATTTAATAAATCGTGTGGCAAAATAATAACTATATTATTTATTTTTGTATGGCATAAATAACATGATAATCAATCGTGCGACAAAATAATAACTCTATTATTTTTATTCGAGGATAATAAACGAGGGTAAATAATATAAATTATTTATTTATTAGTTTGAAACGTTACACGAAATTCATAGATGAGATGATAATAATATATAAATATATATTATTTTTAATTGAGATCACGGGTTGAAAATAACATAATTATACTATTTACTCGGGGTCACGGTTTGAAAATATTATAAATATATTATTTTAAAAGTGAAAATAATATGAAAATGGATTATAAAATCAAACCGAGCCTACGGGTGATTTTACGAGACTAGAACACATCAATATATAAATATAATGATATAGGGTTTGATTTTCTATTAAAATAATAACTAAAAACGGTTTTTAAAATAAAAGGGTGTGGAGAGACTCGAACCCGGGTCTCTCCCACACAAGCACACTGTCTTAACCAGCCCCGCCCGCTAGGGTATCGCGACAGAACTCAGATTAAAATGGGTTTAACATTCAAGTCTTTGTGGTATCCCTCCCACACATACCAGCGATCGAATCCAGTCCCAAAACCCTTGAATCCTGTATCGATTGATCAGAGTATCATAGGGGTTTTGTTCATTAATTAAATCCGAGTCTGGGGTTAGTTTTAATTGTAAAAACAACTAGTCTAAGCGTGTTTAATTTCTGTTTCAAAGTCGAACCCTAGTTTTTATGAACACCAAATCGAATCAGTAATCTGATAATGAAATGGATTGAATCCATAGGGTTATTACAGATTAGGATATTGTGAAGCCACTGGGGTAGTTTAATTCCATTTATAAAGTTGATAGGATCGAAATCCCCAAATCGTTTATGGACAAACCCTAGGTTTCTGGATCATGACCGTATCGATGTTGTTTGACAAAATGAGCATAGGGCTTTCAATTAGTGGGTGATTGCGAACCTGATCATGCCCTTTAATTGAATTTAGATCATGTTTAGGTTAGGGTTCGATTAAATCGGTTTGCGATGAACCCTAGAATCTAGATCAGATTCAATTCAATAATGTAAGCCTCTAAAAGCATAGGGCTTTTGATCTAGACGTCGAGACGAGTTTGGGGACGTGATCAATTTCAGTATTTGATATCGAATTTTTAGGGTTCGATTAAACTAAGAATGCATGAACCCTAGATAATCGATCGGGTTAAATCTGATAATGTAAGCCCCAATTAGGTTAGGGCTTACGATCTGGATGTTGAAACGAAGCTAAAGGTGGAGTCAATTACCAGAATAGAAGGCAGATTGACGGTGTACGACTAAAACGTTCTCTGACTTCGACGACTTTGGTTCTCGGTGTCTCCGGCCACTCCTCTGACCAAATTGGTGTGCGTAAGAGCTTCTGTGATGAGAGGTAGAGATGCGCAGGTGATCGATTTCTGTGTAACAGATTGAATTGACGCGTATTGGTGATGAAGAGGGACGAGTTCTACGGTTACGGGTTTATTAGCCATTATTGGGTTAAATTACGAATCAATGTCGATGATTAAGGCTCAGTGATGTCGGTTATGACATTAAGGATCAAATCCGTTACGAATTTGAGTTGATTATCAGTTTTGGTTTGAAATTGGAATCAAGAACTTGTGATTTTGACTTCCAAAAGTCAACAAAAATGATTTTGGATTAATTACAACATTAGCCCCTCAACTTTCATGTATTTAAGTTTGGATTTAGACAAGATCGGTCCTTGAGGTTTGAATTAAGTTAATTAGGTTAATTTTAACTGGGTTTGGTTAACAGAGTGAACCTGAAAAGTCCGGATTGACACAAACATACCTTAGGCTGCCTCCCAAGAGCGCTAAGTTTAACGTCTTCAGCCAAACGCGGTGTACCTTACTTTGGTTACGGTGGTTGGAACACAAACTCCTTACCAAATGCTACACATGCTCGGTGATAATCATCCCCATTCAACTCTGGGTTCCATGTCTGTTCCACAACATTGAATTCTTCTTCATCTTACGTCACCTAGGATTCACCGGTTTCATATGATTGCCTCATAAACTTTAGAGGTTTCTTTGATCTGGCTGATGATCTTGTTGATCCTGCATTTGTGTTGCTATGATTACTTGCACTTTCTGGCTGATGTTTCCATGGCGGTTTTCCCATTTGGATTCCATCATCCCCACACTTGTGGGTTGCTACATCCACAACCTCAATCACCTCATTCTTCAATTCAAACCTGTCAACAATCAAACCATTCTCATTTGTGCCACCCTCATCCAATTTGTACCGAGGCGGACACTTGTTAGTCTTATATGCTTTTGAACATTTAACTTTAGAAAAATAAGTAAATGAATTTGTAAGCATGCCTAAGTTAAACTCATGGTTTTTGAATGTTATGCTCACTGTGTTGTTTCGACAATTGATTTGAGCATTGGTAGTCGCCAAGAATGGTCTTCCAAGCGATACTCTTGATAGCTCTTTCTTTTGGGTGTAATCAAGCACCAAGAAATCCTCAGGTAGTAGAAATCCCCGACCTTCACATCTACTCCCCTCAACATCCCCCGTGAACGCTTTCGTGTCAAATTGGCTAACACTACGGTGGTGTCAACTTGCTGGAGGGGGCCTATATCAGCCTAATCATATAGACTTCCTGAGAGGATGTTGAGAGTTGCTCCATAATCCTGGAGTGCATGACTTACCTCTATTCCCCCAACTTCAATCAGGATAAAAGGTGCTCCTTGCTCACTTTCTTCTTCCGAGTCACCCTCTTCACTCTCATGACAGATACTTACTGCACCAACATAAGCATTATATGAACTCGACCCTTGATGTTTCAGGTTGACTTGGGTAGTGCTTGGTAGCTTCCCCGGGTCTCGTTTTGACATCTCTTCCACTAGCTGCCCTACTTGTTTGGATAAAGCACACCGTTTTATCACGAACCTCATTATCTTTCCTTAATTCCCTAAAGGCATCTTCATTTTCTTTCTTCAACCCTTTGATTGCATCCATAAGAGCAGTGAATTGATTACCCTCAGTTCCTCACTTTTTGTCGTTCCACTCTGCTGATTCTATGGTTAATAGTTCCTTTGATACCCTTGTTGACCCCCTTGTTGATAACCTTGGTTCCTCTGATATCCGCCCTGATTGTATACTTGTTGGCGGTTCTGGTATTGCTGATGTTGTGATTGTCCTCCACCCTACACATTAGAACCCTGAAAGTTAGGATTCAATTGATTAGAAGCATTACCGTACCTGACTTTCTGGTGATTTCTGAGTCCCGGATGATAATGGGTCACAGTTGTATACTGTTGTCTTCGTTCACCACCAAGATGATTTACCTCTTCTGCCTTTCCTTGCTCCCTTGGGCTATTTGCTAGAAAATGGCCCAACTCCTCACATCCTTCACACACTAGATATGCTTGTGACACATTCGCCACATCCTTACCACTAGGCCTACCAAGACGTGCCATCTGGATCTCCATAGCATCTAACCTTTTTCGTGTGTCGTAGGCCAACTGACTTTGTAGAAGCACCTGTCTTTGGTCTCCTACTAGAATGAGTTTGCCTCTTTAATGTGACTGCTATTCTTTCCAGTATGTCCCAATCATCATCCACATGGTTAGAGAAGAACGACCCGTTACTGGTGGAGTTCACATCTCTCACATCCTCATGTAGTAGACCGTCATAAAACGCCAGTATTAATTCCCACTTTTCTATATCATGATGTGGGTAATTTCTTAGCAACTCTTCAAATCTCTTTAATGCCTCGTAGAAAGGCTCCCTCGAATGTTGCCTAAAGTCTCTAATTGTAGCTCTGGCTTCATTCGTTTTGTGCGGTGGGAAGTAGTCATCCAAGAACTGGTTCTGTAACTCTACCCAGGTGGTAATACTAGCAGACGGCAGAGAAAGGAAGCATTGTTTTGTTTGGTCCTTTAATGAAAACTGGAATATCACCAGTTTCACCTCGTATGTAGTAAATCCCTGACCACCTATAGTTCCACATGTGGCTTCATACTCAGAGAGGTGGGTATAGGGCTCTTCTGTAGCTCTCCCAAAGAAATGTGGGAGGATCCTTAAGCATCCAGGTCTGATCTTGAATGCATTCCCCCTATGAACTGGTGGTATGACGGGGGAGGCATTCCAGCAGCCACATCGATGCAGATAACGGTAGAGAGGGTGTTTTATCCTGGTGCTTTCTGGGTATGCGGGTCAAACTGACCCGATTTTGTTCCAAAATGACGAGGCTTCACCTTCTGCAAACTCTGATTTACTTTTGGTGAAGATCGGTTCTGTTTTCTCCCTATGCATATACAATCCCATCTTTACCCCAAATTCTAACAAAGTAATTACATACCACTGTCTAGCCATCCTAAATCTCACACAGTCTTGCATTTCCATATTTACCACCGACCTATCGAACTCAAAAGAAGCTAAGAACTCAATAGTGAGCTCATAGTATGTTGCTTCCCTAATTGCAAAGAACCTCTGCCAAGGTTTCATGATTAGAGGGACTGCACTATCTAGGAGATTAACATCCTCTAAAGTTGGATAGTAGATGGTTTTATGTATCCCAAAGGTTTGTGTTAGTAAGGTGGCTAAGAGCTGGTAAGCATGGATCTCGATGGCATCATCGGGTTCAAAGATAAGCCATGGGTGCAAGTCTTGTGGTAACTCTAGCATAGGCTGCGGATTGAAAGGTGGTGGAGGCGATGGTGGAGTTGGTGGCGAGCCACTCATGTAGGCAGACGAGGAGGATCCTGTTCAGGATCCCGATCTGGTGTTCCTTCTTTTCCGCCCCGCTTGTCTGGATGACTCGGCCATGTCCTATACAACAACAAATGGAGTTAGTATAGGGAAATATCATTGCACATATGGCAATGACTCTAAAAATTTGATATGACATAGAAATTTATGCATAAATATTTTAGGACCACTCAAAGAAAATTTAAATTTATGCATTGTCATGGCATGGTTATATTTTCCGAATCCATAATTGGTTAATTGTAATTTATCCAAACAAGACTCAAATTCAAACAATGGTATTTTGATTTTTGAAAGTCAAACTTATCAAAATTTTCGATCTACTTCATAAAAATAACCATCTTCCAACAAGTTATACTACATTTTAAGCATATATATAAAAGATTCATGCTTCAATTCATACATTCAAGTTAAAAAATTTTGGACAAAAATCAACAACCCAAATCATACGAGTGAAACAAATCTGTCTAAATGAGGCTAAACCAAGTTAAATTATGATCTATTATGGTCAAATATACATTTAGATTGAGCAATAAGTTCAGATTCAACATATTTATACCAAAATTCAAAACGAAACCCTAGCCCCTATTTGAACAAAATCATCCCTAATTGAAGCAAGAATCGACTCAAAAATGATAATGGACAAGTTTACATACCTTGGGTTAGAGATTAGAGTGAAGAAACAAGAGAAACCGTGAAAAATCGGGGGTTTGGAGGCGATTTTGGCCGGAACCGAGAGTGTTTGTGGTTTGAGATTTTGAGAAAACTGCTTCTGCTGCTGTCTTTAATCCCAGAACCGCGTTTGGTCGATGCACGGTCGTGTCTTTTTCACCAGGTTTTTTTAAATATTTTTCAGCTTAGTGTTTTTAGAAAATAAATTTTATATTTTTAATTAAAAATTTACTTAACTTTTTCCAAAACGTATTACCTGAAAAATATAACCATGGTCAATGGGGAATGACACCAACAAAAATCCAAATTTTATACTTGGAAACTTACCTTATTTCGTGCAATATAACGTCAGAGTATCGAACTTGTCATTATCAAAAACAAAAATGTTACTCACGTAAAAACCGTTCGAAAGCGTTACGCCTAATTAAGAAAAAATGTTTTTGCTTTCGAATGGCGGTACTTATGTTTGTTAATTTTTCTTAACAAAATTTTCGCGGTCCGGATCCTTGAATATTCCTGCAAAGATAGATGTAAGTAACACAAATACCATGACTCAAGAAAAAGAAACATAAAAATAGTCAGTCCAACGACTTAGATTTTCGCATAATTACCGTGTCGCCGGCAACGGCGTCAAAAAACTTGATGTGTTTGTTTCAATGTATAAAAATATAAATAAATATATTTTTAAGATGATTTCTCAAGATCAGGTTTTAAATTTATAAAATGATAATTAATTTAACTTAAAACACACAATAGGCAAGTGTACCTATCGTAACGTAATATAGTTTGGGTAAGAACTAAGTATCGAACCATGGACACGGATCCCGTACTCAACCCTCGCTATTGTCTGACTAGAATAATAAGTTAGAAAATGAGTTTTGTTTAAAAGGAAAATAAAGAGTGAAGAAATGTAATTAGAACTATTATTCTGTTTAAGGTGTTACTCTAGTTGTTATCCCTTATTAATTAATGCTGTATTTAAAGTAAGGTTGATCATAATTACTAGTACTAACCCTTTCGATAGGGGAGTTAGTATGTCGTAACGGAACAGTGGATACGGTCGGCCTACTGTTCCTTAATGAATATAATGGATCCTAAACAGGGTGTCAAGTCCGTCGGTATCATCACAATTCATTATTCGAACTTATTGTCCTTGTGACTGACGTACGTCTTGTAACTTCTTCCGGTAAGTCGAAATGCAAGACTTCCTCCAAAGGTACTTTATGAACGCTCGGACCTAACTAATTATGTTCTTAAATAATTGTCTTTACTTATAATATTATTTCAAATAAATAAGACTTTCCTTCTCAAGATCAAACCCCATGGCTCCCGCTAGAAGTCCTGTGCAAGCCGATACAAGAGAAGTAGAGAATTACCGACACAAACCGTCCAGCCTAGTTAGGGCTCAAACGGTCTACTGAATATCCAAACCTCCAATCAGCCCAATAATATTAAATCTATACTAACCGGCCGTGCTAGCATCAAGATTTGTATATAGATAGTACAGATATCGAATAAGTTTCCCAAACAAGAAGTCTTGCTTGAGTAACTCACAAAATAAAAGATTATTAGATTAATTTAAAGATCACTTATTCTGGTCTTTTTTAGATAACTTATAGTAAAGACTTTAAAACATAACTTACTAAAAATACTTCATTAATTAATTAAAGTTCAACCAACTCGAGCAACACAAAAGGACTAGCCATAAATGACCATACAAGTGACTCCACTAGCCCTTAGATAATGTGTGGAAGTGTTCCAACACCAAGGGAGAGTGGGTATAGGTTGCCTCTTGTTTTACTCGAACGAGAAGAATAAGTTCATATTACAAGACTTAGAAAAGAAAATAAAAAGAAAAAGCTAAATGGACCAAAACCGAGAGAGTTCCGGCTCTTAGCAGAGCACTAAGGTCGTCCCCACTCTTGATCTTGGACACCTAAAACACTAGAATGAGCTTGCTATTTATAGCCTTAGAATTTGGTAATGCACGGTCGTGCATTGGGATGCACGGTCGTACAAAGCACTCATTTCTTGCACGTGAGGGAATCTGACAGAGCAGGAAGGTACAGGGCCACGTGTCACCCTTTGCACGGCCGTGCAATGGAATGCATGACCGTGCAAAGCCAAATTTTGACTTTAAGCTTGATTTTGACTTCTGGGTTGACTCCTTGGGTGCACGAACGTCCAATTGGCTTTCGGATGCTGATTTTGCCTTGTTTTTGGGTGTTTTCTTCATGTTTTTGTATGCAAGGGGTTAATTATCCTGTTATAACACAAATAAGTGGATTGAGTATCATATCTTATCATTTTCTCTATAATTTATGCTATTTATAGGGATAATTGTGCATGTAAAACATGTATAAATGATGGTATTTCATAACATCCCATACTTAAACTTTGCTTATCCTCAAGAAAACTCATGCATGATTATACCCATAGAATAAAACATTGATTTAAAGCTTTGTCCCAAATGGTTAAACGCTTCTTTTAATAATGATAACTTAATGTTTACACCTTTCAAATGTTTCTCCACAAAAGGGTAGTAAGCCAAGCATACTTGATGGAACTATGATTATGCATAAAATTACAGTCTCACAAATGTTCACTCAACACTCAGGTTTAATATATGGATAATGTATGTCAAGAAAAACACTCAATGCTATAATTAATGCTTGCATAATCATAGGCTTGTATAGAAATCAAATCTCCATCAATTGACATAAAATATGTGCATAAATCAAGAGGGCTTTAGATGTATTGTAATGATAGGCTTAGGGTTAGGGTAGGAAATATTTGGGAAGAGTGGCTAATTGTTGAAAATCCGACTTGACTTAATGATTAAATGGTGAGTGAGCTTGTTGATAATCTTAGACTAGACATTGTGACTAATCTAAGGACTCTTTTAAGGTCAGATCGTCAAGACCAATTTCTTTCTTCAAGAATGCAAACTTCTTTTTATTTTGAAGCATTCACTACTATCAATCCCTATAGATTTTTCGGTTGTTTCTTTCTAATACATCCATATTCTTGATTTTCTTTGCATACTCCAACTTTTCGAGTAAGTTTGATTTTCTTTTGATGAAATTTTGTTCAATAATTTGGGCGAATATGACTTTCTTTTTGTTGCTCTTGAAACACTCCTCTGAAAAATCTCTAGGGCGTAAGCTACGCTCATAACCAAAATTTCATATCCGGCTCCTCGAAACACCCCAAATCGATATATTATAGGCCCCGTGGTTCAATTTCTAGCTCAAGATATGCTTATGTCAAGTTTTGCACTATAGAACTTCCTAATAAGCCGCAATCTTTGTATAGTTTCGCATCCAATCCTTCTAATTCATCCCAAATGCTTCTTGAAACGCGTACTTAACATCCAATCACCTGTAATAGACACAAATACAAATACCAACGTAAAACCAACTCGATATACAAAGTAACACCTATAAAACTGTACGAACTAGACTCTTAAACACGGGATATTTGACCTTACATCAAATATAAACACATTTTCAAGTATAAAACTCAATGGAATTGGTGAATTATGAATTAATGAAATTATGGAAATTGGATGAAATCCTTAACGGGTCAAAATGGGTAGAATTGGATTAACAGTGGTTGAAAACTTGTATGGGGATTAGTAACCAAGATTAGATGATAGTGAAGATCATAAGATCTTGGATGGGAGTTAAACTTCAGTTGGTGTTTGTAATGGGGTACATAGGATTACTAAAACATGTGAAATGTTTAGGTGATTAAGGTGTTAAAGATGTTTGCTTTGAATACTAATTGGAATCCTCATTGACAAAGGTAAGTTCTTTACACTTACTTAGTAGTATATAAGTAGTTTTTATGTATGCAGATTACATGGTTTAGTTCTATTTACAAGTTGTATGTTTATTTTGACTATGTGGTATATGGTCAAACTAAAGTGTAAATATGGTAGAATTTGTGTAGTTGACTTAATGAGGAAATTAGTCAAACTAAAATATAGAATTTGCTGATTTGTTGTAAATTGACTTAGTGTGATATAAGTTAAACCATTTGTGGATAAATGGTGAAATTGTTACAAAATGGACTTAATGTGAATAATGATGAAATATGTGTAATTAGAGTATGTGATTAATAGTCAAACTAGAATATGTAAATGTGGTAACGATGTGTAATTAGACTATGTGGGTAATAGTCAAACTCGAATATGTAAATATGGTAGATAGGTGTAATTAAACTATGTGGTTAATAGTCAAACTTGAATGTCAAATGTGGTAAATATGTGTAATTAGACTATATGGTTATTAGTCAAACTTGATTGTGCATATGTGGTTAAATGGTGTAGGTGACTCAATGTGGTCAAGAGTCAACTAATACGGTAAAAGTCAACCGTTCGTAGTAACTTGGTAAATTGGTTGATTTCATGAAGTGTAGATACTTCATGGATGTGTTTATGTGAAGTGTGGATATTTCACGGGTGGTAGTGAGGTCAAGTATTTCACGGGTGAAAGTGAAGTCAAATACTTCACGGGTGACATGGAGTGTGGATACTTCATGGATCGACGTGGAGTCAAATAATCCATGCGAGAAAGCAAGTGGTGGTTCTTGCAATAGACATGTGGATGTGTCAATTTGATGTATGGTGAAATGTTAGGACTTGTATAGGTCAATACATGTCTTATTTATAGGTCAATACGAGTCAAACACTTCAAGGGTAAAATACAAGTAGTGGTACTCGGGTTTGGGGGTTGATAACTAACAAATTTATGTTAGTATATGTGAGTAAGCTTATGTATGGTTAAGATATAAGTTTATGATGGTTTACAGTTCAAAAATGCAAATGGGTCGGTCGACGGGGGGTGGCATAGGTTAAAAACTAAAAAATGGTCATGTTGGACTTGGTGCCAGCGTACCATACGCCCGGGCAGAGTACCATACGCTGGGAGCGTATAATACGCCCAAAATAGTTTGGTAGACGCTGAGATTTTCGGGTTTTCGAGGTTTTGGTCTGTCGTTGTTGTAGGGACTTGTGGGAGGTCCCTATGGCTACTTATCTTTACTAACCATATTCAAATTGATGTTCTGAATGTAGGGAAAGCTCCGGAGTGATCTCGGGTCTCACATCGTGTGGATTGGTTTCTCATGAACCGTTTGGATGATTGTTTTTGTTTAACCTTCTTGTGAGGAGTCTTTACAAACTTTTGGGTTGTTTTAAAGGTTGTGGATTTTTTGTGGATTGTTATTTGTGTAGACTCCTTTTGCGGTTTTTGAGGAGTCTAACCCTTGTTTGTAAAACTTAAAGGTGTTGATACGTTAAATGTTGGTTTGGGACCTAACTTCCGCATGTTTTTAAAAGTTTAAATTGAGTTGGATTTTTGGGTGTTACACACTCGGGGCCCTTTACCGGCCCATCCAGTCCCTCACCCCTTTATTCCATTTTAATACCCGATTATTATTTTGTCATTATTTTCAGGATGTTACATCCCATTTTTTCAAAACATTTTCCCCCTTTTTAGAAAATTAATAAATTTTTATCCAGAACTCATATGTAAATGTGTTAATCTAACTTGTTTATTCAAAAAAAAAAAAAACCCAGAAATTTGTTCATTCAAAAAAACAAAAAGTTATGATATTTTCTATAATAATTTGCTTCGAAAATGTTGATTACACACATTCTATATAATATCTCTAACTTTATTTAATAATTAAATATTGTACCTATTCAACTTTCCACTCCCCTTTTTTGAACATTCATCACTTTTTTATAAAGTGTGTGTTTTTTTTTTATAAAAAATACACTAGTAAGTATCTTTTTTTTCTCTTTAATTCGATTATAGTCTCGTAAAAAAAATGTAGAAGCACGTTTTTGTAACTATAGATAAAATTCTATGTATCGGTGTACTAGGCTAGTACGCAGGAGGGTGTTCCTGCGTAATTAGCTTGTTCACCAGTTGGTCCTGCGTACTTAGTAAGTACGCATGGCTTTTGCCTTGCGTACTTAGCAAGTACGCATGACCAGTGCCCTGCGTTCTTAGCCAAGTATGCAGGTAGTGTTCCTGCCCCTATAAATAGAAGACTTGTCTTCATTTGTAGGTGGAACTTCTGGAACAAGGTCGAGAGGTGTCAGGGTCGGGACGAGCTCTCCCGACCCCTGGACCGTGAGCTTAGATGAGAGATGTGTGCGCCTTCGGTATGTAGTCTGTAATACGGGATGACTTCTATGTTATGGATTATGTATCGTTTCATTATCTTTTGTCTTTGTTTGTGTTTCTCTGTCTCGTTTTCTTAGTTCCCACACAAATCATAGAACAATTCCGTGTTATCTCCGCTGCGCGACGAGGCTCCCGGGACCTACAAGTAGGGGTGTTCAAAAAAATCCGAATCCGAAACCGTACCCGAATTATCCGAAAATCCGTATCCGAATTATCCGAAAATTCGGATATCCGAAATTTCGGATATCCGAAATTCGGATATCCGAATTTTCGGATTCGGATTCGGATTTTCGGATATTTCGGATATCCGAATATCCGAAATATTATATTTATATATTTTTTTTAATTGTTTTTATTATTTAAAAATAAGAAAATTTGAATCAAAACCCGATACATTATATTTATATATTTTTATATGTATATTTTCTAATGTTTTTTAAGGTTTTTAATTGTTTTTGTAATTTAAAAATGTTATTTTTATATATATATATATATATTTTTTTATATTTTCGGATATCCGTTTCACTATCCGAATCTGTATCCGAATTTTCGGATATCCGAAATTTCGGATACGGATTCGGATAGTGAAATCCACTATCCGAAAATTTCGGATATCCGAAATTCGGATATCCGAATTTTCGGATATCCGAATTTTCGGATATCCGACTTTGAACACCCCTACCTACAAGTGGTATCAGAGCCTCGGTGTTCGTTGATTTGTGTTCCAGTTTTTGGTTTTAGAGTTTTTGAGCAGATCTGAGTTATAAAAGTTCGCTACTTTTTCTTGTAAAAATCCTCAAATGTGAGTTTGTTATCACTTCATTTGGTGTTTGGAAGGCTAAGGGTTTGTTAGATGATGATTTCTAAGCTTTGGGAAGCATCAATTTCTCAGATCCATCACTTTTCGAGCATTCTCCTCAAGATCCATCAAGAACGCTGCTACTTTTTGTTAAGTACGCATTTTCAGCTTTTCTGCGTACTTACTAAGTACGCATGGGTTTTATCATGCGTACTTACTAAGTACGCATGAGAAGTTGTCCTGCGTACTTGTTAAGTACGCATGAGTATTTCCTCTGCATACTTAGCATGTACGTATGGGCATTTTGGCTTTGAACTTATCAAATACGCATGGGTACTTGGCTTGCGTATTTAATAAATACGCATGAACACCCTTTATGTGCGTATTTACTAAGTACGCATGAACTAGCGTCTGGGATTCAAAAAAAATTTTAAGGATCATTTGTACGCGTGTTTCGGCCCATTCTTGAGAAGATAGTAATTTTGGTTTTTCCGGACCAGAATTTGTATACGATGTGGATTGGCGAAACACGGACGAGATTTTTGTTGGATGATACCACTTGTCATACATTGTTTAAGTGTTCAAACCTGAAAATGTGGGCTACGAGTATCCGAGATACTTATTTAATAGGGTATGAATGCTGAACTAATGGGAGCAATTGGGTCGTTATCGGCTAAAGGTCTCGTTCTATTTGTGAAGATGTTGCTGCTTTGGGTCTTTCGAAAAAAGAATAATCTTGTTTAGGTATTCAAACCTGAATATGTGGGCTACGAGTATTCGAGATACTTCTTTAATAGGGGATGAATACTGGAACATCTTGAACCCAAGGATTTGCTGTTTTGGATCTTTGCAAAGAAATAAAAGAATAAAATTCTAATGTTGGCTAGTTGTGCTTTTTGAGTATTTAAGTGATGTGTTGATGAAGCTAGTCATAGTTACAGAGAAATGGGGGGATGTATCATCAACCGTGATTTCTCATGTAAACTATATTTTTTGTGTTTGATTATATCATGAGTTTTCAAGATGAAGCTGGATATTCGTTGGATTATTAGTTGAAGATGGAACCTTTTATCATTGGCCGATGGGATAGGAAACATACCCTTGTTTCTGGTCTAGTCAGATGGAGCTTAAACTGAAAGGGGATATTGGAAATAAACATCTTCGAGAATTTTGTTGACTCGTGAAGATAGAGGATAGAGTTGGACACATCTGGTGTGAAGACTAAAATTTATCTTACTGTAATTCCTATGGGAGCTGATTAGTTTGATGCAGGTTATTGGAAATTCAAACTCTCTATCATATGACAGCTGATTTGAAGGAATTCTAAGTCAGGGTGGAGGTTGCTACCACTGAAAGGATAAACTACAATGAGTTGTGTTGGGTTAGTTGGTTCTTATTGAAGCACTTGGTTTGGTCTACAATGAAAGCTACAATTATGAGGGAGTCGTGTGTATCACTCGACAACTGAAGACTGAAGTTTGAGGATTTGAAGATCTCAAGTGAAATGCCAGAAGATCAAGTCTCGCCAGAAGACACGTGATGTCACTAGTTTAGAGGGTGTCTGTTAGGACATTCTTTGTAAACTGATGTATATCAGTGTTAGAGATAGATAGAATTTGATGTTATAGTTAAGAGGGAGTTTGTAGAAGCATGTTTTTGTAACTATAGATGAAATTCTATGTATCGGTGTACTAGGCTAGTACGCAGGAGGGTGTTCCTGCATACTTAGCTTGTTCACCAGTTGGTCCTGCGTACTTAGCCAAGTATGCAAAGTGTTCCTGCCCCTATAAATAGAAGACTTGTCTTCATTTGTAGGTGGAACTTCTGGAACAAGGTCGAGAGGTGTCTGGGTCGGGACGAGCTCTCCCGACCCCTGGACCGTGAGCTTAGATGAGAGATGTGTGCTCCTTCGGTATGTAGTCTGTAATACAGGATGACTTCTATGTTATGGATTATGTATCGTTTCATTATCTTTTGTCTTTGTTCGTGTTTCTCTGTCTTATTTTCTTAGTTCCTACATAAATCACAGAACATGTCCGTGTTATCTCCGCTGCGCGACGAGGCTCCCGGGACCTACAAGTTAAGGGGAGTTTGTTGAAACAATTCTTGTGACAAGCACTCTGAAGATTGTTTTTACTTATGTATTGTCTTTATGTATTTGTATTTGTATATCAACATCTGTATGTATTGGTTTATCGAGTTGTAATCATGTTTGTAGGTACTTGTCGTTGTATTCGTCTTTGTTAAGTGTTGTGCGCACTTAACAAGTGCGTAGGTTGCTCAACCTGCGTACTTAGCAAGTACGCAAGAACATTGTCTGCGTACTGCAAGTACGCAGGAACAAAGCCCTGCGCACTTGGCAAGTGCGCAGTCAACAGGTCTAGTATAAATAGGCTAGGTTAATAGAAGATATGTACGCATACATTTTGCACTCAGTAGTATTCTCTCTGTAACCTTCAAGTTTATAATAGACGGAGTTTGAAAGTGATTTCGTTGTCGTTTACTTTGTGTTGCTTGATTCTGCACCTAGTCACGGGCATTCCGCACCCGGTCCGACTAGTCACACACCCACACGTAACGATCCGAGACACCCGGGGACCTACAAGTGGTATCAGAGCTTAGCTCTTGATTTCGAGTGTTGTGAGTGTGTTAGGAGCATAATCTACACATCCTACAGAGATTTTGCAAGCAAAAGTAGGTGTTTTTTGTTGATTTTTGTGATAAAATAGGGGTAGCTCTTGAGCACTATTTTAGAAGCAAAAATCACTCAAAACCGACTTTTGTTGTGTATTTGAGTGTTTTGAGCATCAAAGGTTGGTTAGAAACGAGTGTTGACCCTTTGGCTCATTTTTTTTGGTCATATCTTCAACCTTTTCTGTCTCCGGTGAGATTCCAGTGACCGGAAAAAGTTGGTGAGGGTTGGTGAAAAAGTGACCTGCGTACTTACCTTTTTTGGCCAAAAGGACAGTCTTCCTGCGTACTTACCAAGTACGCAAGACCATTTCTTGTTGCGTACTTAACTCCTTTCTGCGTACTTATCATTTACTCATGCGTACTTGTTAAGTACGCAAGAGCAAATTCTAAATACGCAAGACCAAGTCTTTAAGTACGCAAGGCCAGATTTAAGTGCGCAAGTTGTTTTGACTTTTCTAAAATTTGACTAAGTGTTTCACTATGAAAAATCTTCAGAACCTCACAGAAACCACCAAAGCTGCTTAATGTAAATGATTATTCAAACTGGAAAGCACGCTTTGAGCATTATATCTCATACACCGATTCTTCACTTTGGATACCCATTTTAGAGGGTTATAAGCATCCTACATATACATATCTTGATGAGGAAGTTCCCAAGCCTATCTCCAAACTTGATGAAGAAGAAAAGAAAGTTTATGACAAAGAGAAGAAGACACACGGATCTATCACTATGGCCTTGACCAGGGAGTTATTTCACAACTTCAGAGGATACGATAACTCCAAGGATCTCTAGAAGGCTTTGCAGAAGAGATTCGAGGGAAACAGCGACATCAAGAAGAGTAAAAGGGATCTTCTTAGGAAGCAGTATGAGTGCTTCAAATATCTGGAGAATGAATCTATAGATGAGCTTATCTCTAGATTCTATCATCTGCAAACTGAGCTGAAAGCTTATGACCTGATCTATCTGAATGAGGAGTTAGTTGAGAAATTTTTGGATGCCCTACCACCAAAATTTGAGATGTACACCACTCTGATGAGAGAGAACTCAAAGTTTTATGAGATGACTATTGATGAAGCAATCGAAAAGGTTCAAGCACATGATATGAACCTAAAACGAAAAGAGAGCTCAGGGAGACCTCAAATACAAGACCCTTCTATGTATTTTGGGACGTCTTCCACAGCCAAGTCATCGGGTTCTGGAATTGCCCTTTTCTCAGGGAACTCTCATGAAGAGGATAACTCAAATGTCTGTGGTGGTCATGCTTGCTATGCAGCATCTGGATCTAGTTCTGGTTCTGGATCACATCACTAGAATTCCTCAAGAAACCCTTCTCCAACATCTTCAGCTAACCAATCAGCAATAGTCAAGATAGCTGAAGATCATGTGGCTTTATTCTCATCATGCATGCTTGCCTATGAGAACTTCATTGGCGGTAAGCTCACGGATCCTGAAACCATAGAAGAAGACTTCAATCAGGTGGATCCGGATGATATGGAGGACATGGATATTCAATAGAATATGGCCATGATCTTGAGAAGGGTGAAGCGCTTCCTGAATAGAACTGGCAGGAAGTTTATTGGTGGACATTCAAATGCCAAGGTGGGATTTGATAAATCCAAGGCCAAGTGCTACAAATGCAATAACTTTGGGCATTTTGCAAGAGAATGTCAAAAGGACAAATCACCGGCCTTGGGGTTCACCAGACCTAGCCAAGTAAACAATCAAGGGTACAACAACTCCAACAACCGCAATCAAAGTCAAGGTGGAACGTCCAATGCTTTGGTAGAACAACAATACGACAACTTTGATTGGGGTGTTCATCTGGAGGATGCCATTATTGCTCAAATATAGATTGGTCTCATGGATGAGATTATGGAGATGATGGAAGAAGAGGACCGGGAAGCTTCTGTTGCTGACCAAGAAGAGTCTACAACTACAGTTGCCCTCATGGCTATTGGAGAGGCATCATGTTCATCTAATGAGGTAGATTCTAACTCTTTTGCTGTCATTTCTTGTTCCAAATGTCTAAGCTTAAATGTTGAAAATTCTAAGCTTCAAGACAAAGTCGAACCCCTTCGTATTGCAGCTTTAAGTTACAAAGAAAACGAAAAACGATACAAAGATTCAATTGAAACGTTGAAGAAAGAAAAAACGTGACTATTCACTTAAAATCAGCGATCAACAGTTTTATTTGGATGTTGTGTACAAGGGGTTAGAGAAAAGGAACAATGAGATCAACAAGCTGCAAAATGAGATGTTACACTTGAAAGGTAATATTGAGAAGTTGAAAAATTCTCGTTTTGTGGTGGAACACTACGAGTCTGTCGTGAGACAAGTGAATGGCTTAGGGCTGGGTACTAATGCCATTCCTCCACCAGTAAGCGGGAAATTTGTCAACGGCTTAATTGACATTGATTTGTCTTGCCTTGATGAGTCGTCGAGTCAGGATGATTCCTCTAATAAGAATGATTCCTCAAGTAAGGCTGATTCTGCATCTGATGAAGAGTTCCTTACTGCTTCTGATGATGGGTCTGAGAACATCTGCCCTGAAGGAGTAGTCTCTGAGGAGTTGCTCGGTGAACAGAAAGTTAAGAAAAATATTATCACTGATTGTGATAATTGTATTTTGACTGAACCCGATATTGTTGAATCAAATGAAACATTAAAAGTGATGCTTTATGAGGGATATAATGTCACACCCCCACCGATGGCAAAATTTATGCGAGGGGTGACGAATTGAAATCATCACAATGATTAAAAGAAATACTATTAAATTAACCGAATAATTGCATTACATTGTTTTAAAAACACACAACCAAAAAAAATAGAAAAACAAATAGTCTTTATTAAACTTTATAAATAACTAAATCTCCTAGAGCCAAGTCTCGAAGTCCTAGCGTGATTATAACAGCAACCTAGTTATTAGTACCTGAAAAACATGCTAAAATATGTCAGCTATAAAGCCGGTGAGAACATAGGTTTAAGTAATTACATAGTATAGATAATGTAGATTTTTGCAATTCATAAACAAGATTCAATAACAAGTAAACAAACTTTTATACATCGATTCAACCAAACCTAATGACAAGATTGGGTTCCCATAGAATTGATATAGCATGAATAACAAGTTTTGCAGTTTCTGTATATCTAGTCTCAAGTTGATATCGTATCTCGTCAACTCAAGAACTAGATCGGCATGTCAGGCCCATAGATCTATGACTTACTCCCGTTGGCTTATCCTAAGTTAATGGTTGTAGAGTGTGTATAAAACCGTTTAAGTTTACAAGTATAGAAAGTTGTTATTGAAATTGCAAAAGCAGTATTTGAGTTTGATATAGTTTGTACAACCTTTGATATACGAGCATGTTTTCCACCCCAAAGATAAAAGTAAAAGGGGCTATGAACTCACCTTGAAGTAGGTGGGTAGAATCTTGTCCTGGTAGTAACTTGGTTACGATAATACCTTAAGGATTAAACCCTAAGTAAGTTATAGTGCAAGTTAGTTTTAGAATTTAAGTTTAGAATAGATAAAGGTTGATATTGTAAATAGAGGAAAGTGGTTGTCATATTCTAGAGTGGTTATCGTACCAGAGTAGTACCTCCAACAGAAGCGTTCCCAGGAAAGAGTTGGTTGGATCAAGACCCCGTCTTTCCTAGCCAGAACTTTCTGCTTGTCAGATAATTACATACCGGTTGGATGGTTACTCTATCGATATACTAGACCAAGTTTAGGGTTTATTTGGTAACTTTAGAAAGTGTAGGGGCTAAAGTGTAAATATGATTTTAGTTGGGATTAAAATGAATAAGTTGAATATTAGAGGATTATAATTAAAAAAGTAGAGAGTTTGAATACAAACATGATTCAAGAATAGATAGAGGGTAAAAATGAATCAAAGCTTAGATTTTCATATAAAAATTTGAATGCGATTAAAATACTTATGAGTATCATAAATTTCTGTATTTTTATAACTTATAACATGTTAAAATCACTTATTTTATAATAAAATTCGTATCTTTTATAAAAATTATGAATATCATGAAAGTTTGCAAAATGGGGTTTTTGACAGCTTTTGACAGCTTTGCGCACCGATCTTGTGCAGGCTGTTTCAGGGACTTAAACTATGAACCAGAAGACGTGCGAGTAGGCATTTCGACCGTGAGACCTTAAACTTGATTTTCAAAAAACGAAACGCTTGAAAAAGTTCCTTTTTGAGTGAGTTATGGCCCCGATAAGATAGGGTGACGAATCTGTCAAAAATTCAACATTATAGTTTTTATGTTTTAGAGAAAAGTTTTTATTTTTATTAATTAAATCAAGCTTTGATAGCCTAGATCTATGATTATAACATGTAAGTTTTAGGGAATCGTAGATCTAAAGTTGTTTTTGTAAAAACATTGAATGAATTAAAGATAAAAATTTAAGAACACCAAGAACATGATGACTAGAACTTACTTGTGAATAAGGAATAACTTTGGATTTTCAAAGAGGGGGCAAGGGAAACGACTTTGGGCAGCCTTGGGGCTCTAGATTTCACAAAAATGGTGTAAAGAAAAGGGAGAAACAAGGCCTCTATTTATATGTTAGGATTTAGAGAAAAAGGAGGAGTTCTAGTTGGATTAGGATTATGATTGTATTAGGAGCTAAAAGATACTAGCAAATAGGATTAGTTAGTTACTAGAATTTTTATAAAAGAATAGGTTAATTTTTATAAAATTTCGATGGATATGGGGAGATTAGGATAGAATCATGAGTTGTTAGTTATGATAGAATTGTAGTTGGTTAAGTTTTAGATAATTACTAGTTAGCTTTAATAAAAGGTTTAATAATATTCAAGGATAATTAAGAGGTTTAATTCCCATCAATTTATATATGTATAAAAGAATCTTAAGTTTTTAAAAAAAATGTGGACATTTATTTTTAAGGATTTAATAACATTCATGACTAGATAATTACAAGTCCATAATGATTACAAGTGTTAGTTATATGTTGAATTATATAAAATGTTTAATAGGTTTAGGATAATTATTGTTTAAAATAAAATAATATATATTAATATAGAGTTTCCAACAAATATAAAATCTCGGTTTCATAAAAAGATTTAAATAAATAATCATTCAAGTATTGGATTTTATAAAATGTTACACAATGAACCTTGTAATTACAAATGTAAAATTTCTAATTTCTAAATTTGAATTTAGGCTTCTAAAGATAAAGACTTTCCATAGAATTTATTTTTGATTATGGTTTAAGGCATCCAAGTTACTACATTAGGCAAGATATAGGATAATATAGCATTGAATCACATAGAATCACCATAGTAAATTACAATATATAGAATCACAATGTATTGAAATTGAATTATGCTAACGTTTTCATAGATCGAAATAGTTTGAGGAATGCATAAGGAATCAATAGTATTACTAAAAGGTTTCATAAATAGCATGAAAAAATCAAGGATGTTACAGTCTCCCCTAGTTAAGAGAATTTCGTCCCCGAAATTCAACTAGTAGAGTTTGTGCTATCCTGAAATAGATGGGGTATTTGAGTTTCATCTGGTCTTCAAGTTCCCAGGTGAACTCAGGACTACGCTTAGAATTCCAACGAACTTTAACAATTGGAATACGGCTTCGCTTCAGTTTCTTGATGTCACGATCCATAATCTCATTAGGTTCTTCAACGAAGTGCAGTTGGTTATCGATGCAGATCTCATCCAAAGGAATGTGCAAAGTGCCATCAGCTAGACACTTCTTCATATTAGACACATGAAAAGTGTCATGGATAGAGTTAATTTCTTGAGGTAACTGAAGTTTGTAGGCTACTGGACCAATCCTTTCCAGGATCTCGAATGGTACAACATACCTAGGAGCTAGTTTACCCTTCTTCCCGAATCGGACAATTCCTTTCCAAGGTGAAACTTTAAGTAGAACACGATCACCAATCTGGAATTCAAGAGGTTTTCTTCTATTGTCCGCATAACTCTTCTGACGATCTCGTGCGGCTTTAAGTCTATCTTGAATTTGAAATACTTTATCTGAAGTCTATTGAATAAGTTCCGGACCAGTTATCTGATTGTCTCCGATTTCAGTCCAACAAACAGGGGTGCGACATTTTCTTCCGTATAAGGCCTCAAATGGTGCACACTGAATGCTGGTGTAATAACTGTTATTGTACTAGAATTCTATCAGAGGTAAGTGATTATCCCAACTTCCACCAAAGTCGATGACACAAGCTCGAAGCATGTCCTCAAGAGTTTGTATGGTTCGTTCGCTTTGGCCATCAGTCTGAGGGTGATAAGCCGTGCTAAGATCCACACTTGTTACCAAGGATTTCTGTAAAGATTTCCAGAACCTAGACGTAAACTGACTGTCTCGGTCAGAGATAATGGATAGTCGAACACCATGACGAGCTAAGGTTTCATTGATATAGATCTTGGATAACCTCTCCATTTTATAGTCTTCTCAGATCGGTAGGAAGTGGCGGATTTAGCCAGGCGATCGACTATGACCCAAATTGAGTCATGCCCACCGGAGGTTTTAGGAAGCTTAGTAATAAAATCCATGGAAATCTGATCCCATTTCCATTGAGGGATTTCGGGTTGCTGGAGTAGGCCTGATGGTTTTTGGTGCTCAACTTTGACTTTTTGACAGGTCAAACATCTTCCAACATACAGAGCCATGTCTTTCTTCATTCTAGGCCACCAATAACATTTCCTCAGATCGAAGTACATCTAATCGGAACCTGGATGAATAGAATAGTGAGACTTAAGTTCTCGGAGATTATCAAAATTAGGAACCCACATTCGACCCATGAAGTAAAGAATTTCATCGGTCTTGGACTCTGACTGATGTTCAGCAATACTTGCCAATTCATCCTTTAGATTCGTCCTGACAAGTGCTTTCCTTTGGGCTAGAAGGATCTGGGCTTTGAGACTAGTATGTATAATCATTCCCATCTCACGAGTGCGTGAGGGTTTGATTCTTTCCTTTCTGCTGAGAGCGTCGGCTACTACGTTAGCTTTACCCAGGTGATAGCGAATCTCGCAATCATAGTCATTTAGTGGTTCCACCCAATGCCTCTGTCTCATATTTAACTCCTTCTGATCGAATATGTGTTGTAAGCTTTTATAATCGGTGTAGATAACACATTTCATATCGTATAAGTTATTTCTCCAGATCTTTAAAGCAAACACTACAGCACCTTGCTCAAGATCATGAGTAGTGTAGTTCTTTTCATGGATCTTAAGCTGTCTCGATGCGTACGCAATGACCTTTCCTCGTTGCATAAGGATACAACCTAGGCCTTGGTTGGATGCGTCACAGTACACAACAAAGTCATCGTTGCCATCTGGTAAAGTCAGAATGGGTGCATCACATAACTTCTGCTTAAGCAACTGGAATGCATCTTCCTGTTTTGGTCCCCAGTCAAAAGTATGGTTTTTCTGAGTCAGAGTAGTGAGTGGCAGAGCAATTCTCATAAAGTTCGAGATGAATCTTCGATAGTACCCCGCTAGACCCAGAAATGAGCGAACCTATGAGGGAGTCTTTGGTGCATTCCAGTTCTTGACTGCTTCAATCTTGGAAGGGTCAACATGGATACCCTTATCATTGATCACATGACCTAAGAATTGAACTTCACTAAGCCAAAACTCACACTTAGAGAACTTAGCATAAAGTTGCTCTTTCTTTAGAAGCTCAAGGATAAGTTTGAGGTGTTTCTCATGATCGATTTTGGTTCGGGAATAGATCAAGATGTCATGTATGAAAACAATGACGAATTTATCTAGGTAAGGTCGACAAACACGGTTCATGAGGTCCATGAATATCGCGGGTGCATTGGTTAGTCTAAATGGCATAACTACGAACTCATAGTGTCCATAGCGGGTTTGAAAGGCGGTTTTGGGTATGTCTTCTTCATTCACTCGAAGTTGATGATAACCAGAGCGTAGGTCAATTTTTGAAAAATAGGCGGCTCCTTGTAATTGATCAAACAAATCATCAATCCTCGGTAGTGGATACCGATTCTTGACGGTTAGTTTGTTGAGCTCTCTATAGTCAATGCACATCCAAAAGGATCCATCTTTCTTCTTGACAAATAAAACCGGAGCTCCCCAAGGTGAGAAACTCGGTCGGACAAATCCCTTGTCTAATAATTCTCGAAGCTGACTGGATAGCTCCTCCATTTCTGACGGGGCTAAGCGGTAAGGGGATTTAGCAACAGGTGTTGCACCAGGTACAAGGTCAATCCGGAACTCGACTTGTCGGATAGGAGGTAGTCCGGGCAAATCATCAGGAAAGACCTCTGGGTTGTCTTTAATGATAGGGACATATTGCAATTTCTTTCCTTGAGTCTTCTTTTCCACAACGTGGGCCAAGAATGCCATAGTAGTGGGTTTTCTCAGCAAGCTACGGGCTTTCATAGATGAAATGATCTTTAAGTTCTTCCCAGACCTCTCTCCATGGATAGTCAAAGTATCTTCAGATTTAAGGGGAATACGGACTAGTTTCTCATCACAAATGATCTCAGCATGGTTGGTGGATAGCCAATCCATTCCTACCACTATGTCAAAGCTTCCAAGCTGGATAAGGATAAGATCGATTGATAACGGATGATCGTCAAGTGTTAAAGTACAACCTCGGAAAATAGTATTGGTATGTATTAGATCTCCATTAGCTAAGTCAACAGAATAAGTAGTATCTAGTTTAACAAAGTTGGAGCTAAGCAAAGATTCAAAATCAGTTGAGACTAAACTTTTGTCCGCTCCGGAATCGAATAGGATAGAAGCATAGTGTTGATTGATGAGAAATGTACCCATAACAACGTTTGGATCCTAACGAGCTTTGGTTGCTCCAATAGCAAAAACTCGTCCATTAGCAGTTGGGTTGTTGGCATTGTTCGGATGCAGCTTAGGACAACAATTCCGGAAATGACTTGGGTCACCACATTCATAGCAAGCTCGAACAGTGTTATTTCTGGTAGTAGCAGCAGCAGTGTTGGCTGCCATAAGAGTATTGTTGTTAGCCGTGGTAGCTAGAGCTTTGCAAGTCTGGAATACGTGACCAAGTCGGCCGCAGTTAGTACACTTGCGACACTCTCCGAAGTGATGAAAAGGGCATTTAGGACACTTAGGCATATTCCCTGTATATGGCTTCTTCACATAGGCCTGAGGAGCAGGAGCAACTTGGTTTACCGGTGTAGCAGGAGTTACCATAGCAAACCCTTTGGGAGTCTTTTGTTTCTTGTTATAGTTACGGTCAGGCTTCTTGCTTTCAACATTCACCTTCTTAGAACCCTTCCTAACCAGAGCTCCCGACATAACCAGATCGTCGGTGATAGTAGCAGACAATAGGATTGCTGCCTCCAAAGTAGTGGGTGAACTAGATAAGGTAGGGATTCGGACTAGAGGGCTCAAACCAGTAATGTACCGGTCAATCTGTCTGCTAACCGGTGTAACCATATGTGGCACTAGAATACTGAGCTCATGAAAACGCTCAGTGTAGGCTGCATGCTCACCACCATCCATCTCATGGTTCCAAAACGCAATCTCTATCTTCTTGAGTTCATTACTCGGGCAGAATTCCCTAATGAGCAACTCCTTAAACTTATTCCAAGGCAAGGCTAGAGCTACGTTTCTTCCCCTGGCCCTGATTTGGGCATTCCACCAAGTAAGAGCTCGTTTTTGAAATGTGCTTGCGGCAAACTTCACTTTCAGATTTTCTGGACTCTCAGCCATGTCCAGAGCAGATTCAACTTTTTCAATCCATTGGAGCAGCCCAGTTGCTCCTTCAGTACCATTAAAATCAGCGGGCTTAGAGTTAGTGAACTTCTTGTAGTGGTCAGTGTTGTTATTATCGGCTCTAGAACCGCCAGTGTTACGAAGCGAGTTACTGACTTGGGTAACCATTTCAGGAAGAACATCCCTTAGTTTTCAAGTGATGATAGCAGCAATCTCATTGATCTCGGTAGTGTCACGGTGAGGAGGCATTCTACAAGATAGAGTATAGCTAGATAAGTTGATAAACGATAGATAGAGTCGCAAGATAATCAAAATAGGAATTTTATTCATAATCAAGTTGTTTAATTACAAATAAGGAAAGATAAAGACATAAACACATATAACCACTTAATGTCCTGAATTGAAAATAAAAATAATTAATTGACTAATCAAAACTCTAGATCTGCATGGTGGATGGTAGGAGAGTGTGTTTTAGCCTATAAGCGATACTCACACCAAGATTTCACAGGAAAGAGTGACAGGTCCAAAGGGATTTATGCGCCATGCCTTTCCTAGACAGAGCCCTTCATGTACAGGTACCCACTTTTCCAGATTACACATTGTCCTTCGATCCACCAATTAGACCCTTGGTCTTGAAGATAGTGATTTAGGAATCGTCTCAGCTCCGTCTTCTATGTCTCGGATGATCTAAGACTTGGTAGTTCAAGCTCTAATCTCCTTAGGTTCCACTGGTCGTGTAAAGCGTACGTTCTCTGGGTGATAACGACTAGTTGCGTCAGACCACAGCTCCGGGTTGTTCATGTCTCGAGCTTCTTGTGTCCACTTGATTGAGCTTGGGGTTGCTATACTTTTCCTTGTTAGGTCGATGAAGTTGTCCATGGCTAGAAGAAGGGAGGTTAGAGATAAGTTAAACACATAAGGTTAGACACAAAGAAAAAGTAGCTTCCTAATAGGGAAATCCTAGGGTTATAGACTAGGTTTATTCTAAAGCAACCTAATTCTCTATAACCATGGCACTGATACCAATCTGTCACACCCCCACCGATGACGGAATTTACGCGAGGGGTGACAAATTGAAATCATCACAATGATTAAAAGAAATACTATTAAATTAACCGATTAATTGCATTACATTGTTTTAAAAACACACAACCAAACAAAATAGATAAACAAATAGTCTTTATTAAACTTTATAAATAACTAAATCTCCTAGAGCCAAGTCTCGAAGTCCTAGCGTGATTGTAACAGCAACCTAGTTATTAGTACCTGAAAAACATGCTAAAATATGTCAGCTATAAAGCCGGTGAGAACATAGGTTTAAGTAATTACATAGTATAGATAATGAAGATTTATGCAATTCATAAACAAGATTCAATAACAAGTAAACAAGCTTTTATATATCGATTCAACCAAACCTAATGACAAGATTGGGTTCCCATAGAATTGATATAGCATGAATAACAAGTTTTGCAGTTTCTGTATATCTAGTCTCAAGTTGATATCGTATCTCGTCAACTCAAGAACTAGATCGGCATGTCAGGCCCATAGATCTATGACTTACTCCCTTTGGCTTATCCTAAGTTAATGGTTGTAGAGTGTGTATAAAACCGTTTATGTTTACAAGTATAGAAAGTTGTTATTGAAATTGCAAAAGTAGTATTTGAGTTTGATATAGTTTGTACAACCTTTGATATACGAGCATGTTTTCCACCCCAAAGATAAAAGAAAAAGGGGCTATGAACTTACCTTGAAGTAGGTGGGTAGAATCTTGTCCTGGTAGTAACTTGGTTACGATAATGCTTTAAGGATTAAACCCCAAAGATAAAAGTTGGATTCCCTTACCTAAATACTTAAACACCATATTCATTATCCTGAATCATCATACCGATATTCACTGAAGAAATCACATGAAACCAAGACAAATGAATCACTCGATTCTGAATCTTATGATTCCTGATAATCCTTATGGATTCGGTTTGATTTTTCCTATGCTAATTGATGTAGCCTCATTCTGAAAATTTAGAAAATCATTGGAAAGTCTTAGATACCTTGAGATAGTGCAATTTACATTCCTGTAGCATAACAATGGGGTACACATTGTATATCTTAAAATTACTACCTTAACATACAAGAACGTGATACAAAGATGCTTAGGGCTTCAAATATTATAATATTGTCAACTTGAATTACTTGTTTATGTGCTTATTACGTATGAATAAATAGTAATCCATGACTTGATCCCATATTCTTTGATATTTATCTTGTATCGTTTTTGCTATAATTTAGCCTGATATGATCCTTTGCTCGTGTCTTTGAACAAAAATAGTGTGTGAATATGTGTATATCGTTACTCTGAAAAGATCAAAAAGATTTTAAGTTTGTGTATAGTTCAATTCCAATCAGAAAAGCCAAAAATATTTGTGTTTAACCTTCGTGAATTGACATTGAATCCTCTTGATTGAATATTTTTATCCTGTTCGTTATTTGACTTGACTTCTTCATAGTTTGAGTTGAAAAATCTAGGTACACATGAGTCTCTGCGTACTTAGTAAGTACGCAGAAGTTAAGTCTTGCGCACTTAACAAGTACGCACGACTAATATTGTGTGAGTATATATATAGGTGTTAGAAATTTCTCTCAGTTCATCTCACTCAAACTCTCTACACTGTGTACACTCCCTGCTCCGATTTCACTCAAATTTTCGTGTGTTTCTAATCCGATTTTTCGTCCCGATCATTGTTTGATCTTCTCATGTCTAACATTTGGTGAGATTCTTGGACCATTTCATCTGCAAAATCTCTTGTTGAGGACCGATTTCTTGACTTTCGAGCTTAGGGTTTTGATGATGAAATTTAAACCGGGTTTGGGTGTTCTTAAGTTAAATTTAGCCCTAAAACTAGTTTATGATCATCAATCGAAGCTCTTGTATTCTAAATTCATCCTTAACTGCTCTTGATTTTGGGTTTGACCCCTTATTGTCCATGGTTTTGCGTCGGACCGAGGGTAGGTCCAAATGACATGGGTTTAGCTTTGCATTGATGTTGGTTTTGGTCCCATAAGTCTTAAACATGTTTTTTGACTTTGTGGTGACCACTATCATCATCTAAATCTTTGAATCTCTTGATTTTGGATTTTATAAAAGTTCTAAGTGTTAGTTCCTATGCACTTATTAAGTACGCAAGAATTAGCTCCTGCATACTTACTAAGTACGCAAGAACAATTTCCTGCGTATTTGTTAAGTACACAGGAAGTGTAACTAAGAAATTTTTCTAAGTCTGAAATTCGGTTCAATGTGCAAGTGCTATACTTTGTCATGTCTTGTTCTATACCATTAATTCTGTTTGATCTAATGTTGTATATCTTATGTTATTGCAGAGATGGATGGTGATGGCGGTGATGAAGGAGGAGATGGTGCTGAAGAGTTAGATTCTGAGGCGACTGAATCTGATTCATCTGACTCTGATGATGCACCATACCAAACACACCCACGGAGAATGGCGAAGGTTTCCCTTCCCGAGTCATCCTCCAAAAGACGAAGACGAAAGAATTCAGACAATACGTATGTTGCTGAACATGAGACTGAGAGAAGGAAGAATAGGACTATTCAGGGATTCCTTCCTAAATCTTTCTATATACGTCATTTTGAGTTATTGACGTGGAGCGCGTTAGCCATGCTTGCATCGGTTTCACGGAGCTCAAATTTGACATAGTCGTCCTTGAGCTCACATATTTTTACCTTGGAGAACCTGTGGTCACGGAGCTCAAATTTGACACAGTCGTCCTTGAGCTCACGGATTTTGACCTTGGGGAACCTCTGATACGATGTTGTTAGACAAATACTACTTGCATACAGATTATAGAGACTGATGACAACTCCAGAGCTGCTGTCAAGGGGGAGTTTGTTGAAGCAATTCTTGTGACAATCACTCTGAAGCTGTTTACTCTGAAGCTGTTAGAGACTGTAGACATCTCCAGAGCTGCTGTCAAGGAGGAGTTTGTTGAAACAATTTTTGTGACAAGCACTCTGAAGATTGTTTTTACTTATGTATTGTCTTTATGTATTTGTATTTGTATATCAGCGTCTGTATGTATTGGTTTATCGAGTTGTAATCATGTTCGTAGGTACTTGTCGTTGTATTCGTCTTTGTTAAGTGTTGTGCGCACTTAACAAGTGCGCATGTTGCTCAACCTGCGTACTTAGCAAGTACGCAAGAACATTATCTGCGTACTTGCTATGTACGCAGGAACAAAGCCCTGCGCACTTAGCAAGTGCGCAGTCAACAAGTCTAGTATAAATTGGCTAGGTTAACAAAAGATATGTACGCAGACATTTGCACTTAGTAGTATTCTCTCTGTAACCTTCAAGTTTATAATAGACGGAGTTTGAAAGTGATTTAGTTGTCGGTTTACTTTGTGTTGCTTGATTCTCCACCTAGTCACGGACATTCCGCACCCGATCCGACTAGTCACACACCCACATGTAACGATCCGAGACACCCGGGACCTACAAAAAACAATTGAAATTGTATATACTGTAACTCTCCCTAAAGATTATGTTAAAATTGTAACAGGTATGGATTTCTTAGCTTAAAGTTAGGATTTATGTATTGATTTTATATATTTTTGGTAAAAAATGATTATATGAATACATGGTTACATGTGTTCATATGCAATAGTTCATATTACATATACGTAATAGTAAATTGCATTTTGTTGTATTACATATATGTAATATAATACTACATATATGTAACAATAAGATATTACATATATATAGTATGTTATTACATATGTGTAATATGATATTACATATGTGTAATTTTTTTGTTTTACATATTATAAACAATTACATATATGTTCATATTATTATGTAGTTGTTCATTGCAGATAAGGTATTATTTATATGGAATATGTGCAGTATAAACAATTCTATATGTGTTTTTCTTATCACAGTGTATACTTAATTATGCGATTGTTTTACTTAAAATTAAGTATGTTTTGAACGTGTAACTATACACACATTCTGTGTTATTACATACATATATATATATATATATATCTAATAGCTTTGTACATATATATGCTAGGTTATTGCATATATGTAACTATTTGTTAGATGTATGTTATAACATACGTCCAATTTTTTTCGAGACTATAACCGAATTAAAGATAAAAATGTTCATTTCTATGTTGTACTTTATTTAAAAAAACAACATTATAATTTTTTTATTAAGTTTTAAATAAATAGGGTGACATTAGTTGAAAGAAAACTAATTAGATTAACACATAGTTATAAGTTTTTTTTAAAGTTAATAAATTTGGTTTTTTAATAAACAAAGTTATGAGTTTTTTTTTTGGTTTTTTGAACGAACCAATTTCTGGCTTTTTTGTATGAACAAGTTAGATTAATACATTTATATTCGGGTTTTGGATTAAAAAAAAGTTATTAATGTTCTAAAAAAGAGTATTGATTTTTCTTAAAAAAAAGGGATAAATTTGGAACACTACATTTATGTATATATTACATGTATATAACTGTTTGTTACATATATGTAAAAATTGACGTTCAAATTTTTTTTACAAAACTATATTTGAATTAAAGATAAAAAAAAGTTGTATTTAATGGTGTAATTTATATAAAAAAATAATATTTTATAAAAAAACTATGAATGTTTAAAGGAGGGAGGGAGAGAATTTAATATATGGAATCTTTATTATTAAAAAAGTGAGAGGAATGCTGAATTTATTAAAATACCCTTTTAATAAAAGAAAAAAACTAGGGAGGGGGAATATTGAATTTACCAAAATACCCTCTATTATTAATAAAATACTATATATAACTTTGTTTTCTTAATAGTTTTATATGTATTTTTGTCACCAAAAAGTAAAACAAATCAAAAAACATCGAGTACTTTAAAAAATTAATGTAAAAATAAAAAAATCCCATTTTTACATCGTATGCCAGCATTACGTCAGCATGTTAAATACGTAAACATGTACAATGTTTTTATAAAAAAAATCACTCGGTGTTTTTTTTTTTTTCAAAAGTGATTAAATTAAATATAGAAGTTATTAAAAAAATTACACATGTTTTTAACAGTTATATAGGAAGTTTACTAAGTTTTCTCAACTCAAATAATTTTCATTATAGATTTCCGCAGCGAAGCGCGGACAAAAAATGAATCTAATTTATTTGATATGACAGAGTATAACAAAATATGATATAGTTTAGAGGTACATTTAATTTTACACCAATTATAACATAACTTAATTCAATATTGATATGAAGTCACCGTATAAATAGTGATGGATACATAAATTATTTGTAGGAGGGGCGAATACGGATAAGTAAAAAGGGAACGAAGGAAAAAAATGAAATGACAATAAAATAATGTAATTGATCAAATATTTAAACACAATATAAAAATACATCAATTACAACTGTCCTCTATGTGTTTTCATCTTTCAGAAACGGTCGATTACATCTTCATTAGTAACATTAAGAAGTTTATTGGCTTATTAAAACCCACTATTATTTTTGACCGGACAATGAGCATTGATCCACCGGATCCGCCTCTGCATATAAAATATAAACTATTAATCATTTAGTAGTGTCTTATCTACTAAAGCAAATAAAAGAATTTTATTTCAACATTTCACGCACTCAAATAGAAAGTCGTGGAGAACATGTCTTTTCTATTAATTTACAATACTTTTTAGTGAATTATTCGAAGCTTAATTTTTTTTTAATTTATAAACCCAAATCAGGGATATCAGAAAATAATTAATTCAAAGTTTAAAACATTTTTTTTTTAATTTGTCTTTGAAATTGATGTCTATATTAAAACAATATATATTTTTAAATTTATTAACCCAAACATTTTTATTGAATTATTAGAAGCTTAAAACCATGTGAGGTGACACATGCATGTGACTTAGTGTCGACAAACCAAACTTGGCTGGATCAAATCCCACAAGATTGGTAGTGGTAACCATCCATAGTCCGTTCTACTTTCCGTATCAATTTCCAAAATTCTCAACTTTCTTTTTCTATTTTTAGGTTTGATTCTCCTATTTAACATAGACATATATTAAAAGAATTTATAGTCTTTTATCTAAAGAAAATAAGGTAACCAATCATTTTTAGGTATGATATATTGTGACGGTATCATAAGAAAAATCACCTTCATAGCCATGACATACATGTCACAGATGTTGTGTATCTACTTCTTTCTCGTGTATCATCATATTATTCACATTAATGCTTATAAATGGATCACCTACACAACAACTTGTTGCATATCATCAAAACATGTCTCTTTGGTGGTAGTCAACTAAAAAATATTAATCGTGTACGTTATTGTGCCTCTCATATCACCCCATGTGTTCACGTATGATGTTTGTAATGACATGAACACATATTTGCTAAAATTAGTGAATCTAAACCAATATTTATCAAAAGCTCTTATATAAAGATAGAGCTTGATGTCTGCTGGGAGGTCTGATAGAGAGCCTACTTATACGAGGTTCAACATGAAAGCGACTGAAGTAATATCATAGGTTTTTTGGGTCACGAGTTCAATCACTGTTTGTGGTTGGTTTATAATGTTTTAATCAACTATTTATGTGAGTGATAACATGTATGATTTTATGGACTATCGACCATTGGTAGATGGGTTTCACTTGTATATGGTTTATGGTTAGAGGTTGTTGGCGTGGGAGAAGTACACTTTGTTTGTTTTACATGCCACATTATAGTTTTAAGAGATATCATTTATATTCCATACATCTTAAATTCTATAGTATATGTTAGCATATTGATTGAAGATGGATAATATGTACATATCGAATGCGCACCACTTATTACACAAAGCGATATTAGTTCATAATTTCATGCAATTTGAGACTTATTAGAATGGTTGTATTATTTGACCGTCACTAGTGACTTACCGTTCCTAGCTTCACCAACTCCATGAGTTGCATGATGTTTATGACAATAATTTTGACCTCAAACAACATTGACGCCATGTTATCAACTTGTAGAATGGAAACACGTGTACAATTCTAATCCAACCAACATACAAAATGGGCGTGTTTCTTATCATGAAGCGTGATAAGATGTTAATAAATTAACATTAGACTATGATGGTTAACCATCAAACATGTGTTTAACGTAATGTTGTTGGAAGGATAGAATTGATGGAACCATGAAGCGTGATAGGATTTTTCTAACAATCACGAAACATCATTTTCTAATAATCCTTGATCGACATTATTTTTGGTGGATCATAAGTTGTATTCTACGATAAGATAAAGTCATATATATCCCTCATGATTCATTTAATCAAGTTTGTGTAATTAATATTGTAGAATATCATGAGTATATGTAGTTGATAGACATTTTCTTATTGTAATCAGTATTTTATTTAACTATAATGTGAATTAGTTTGTTTATTTTGTTAAATATTTGAATTGGAATAAACAGTCACATACATATTTAAATTATAGAAACATTGTATGAATCTATTGATTCATGTGCATAACAAAAACCATAGTTTCATAACATGTGGATGAAATCATCAAAGGCATTACAATCGCATGTGTACTAATTCGTTGTTCTCAATATTATAGCATTCGCTTAAACCATCCAATGTAATGAAAAAAATAATAAAAAATTTATAAACAGTTAAAACTTACAACGGTAAACAAAAAAAATTCACAAGCACTGAATGGTAGTTCCCGTCATCCTCTCGAATGAACTACTATATATAATACTAGGTTATATACCAATGTATACATGAGTTTGTTTAATAGAAAAATAAAAGTACAATAATATGTAAAAAATTTAAAATAATATGTAAAACAAGAAATAAAATTATTTGTTTCCTTAATTAAGTAATAATTAGAATTCAATTTTTTATATTATCTTTTTGAAAAATAAAAACATTAACCTAATTAAAATTTTAAATTAACTTAAAATATAGAAAATTAGAAGATTTTGATGAGAATAAATATAATGATGACATGTGGCGTTCTTTGAAATCATTTATTAGAATAAGGATGAGTGCAATGACCTTTTCTTAATCAACGTAAAAACACGGTGTATTCACTAGTGTATATTATATGTAACATACAATGTATTCTTCGGTGAATACAAGTAAACACATGTGAATATAACATTATAATGTATTCAATTATGATACACTACATGTTTTTACCTTAATTACAAAAATGTCATTACTTAAAAATTCTTAGTCGAGTAAATATGACAAGGATAAAGCGATTATTTTTATATATAAAACAGTTGTAATACCGTTGGAAAACCAAACATCAACGGTTTACATGAGAAAGTTGCGCACATAAAAAATGTCTCACCTCAAAATACCATCAATGTGTTTTGGACGCGTTGGATGTTGATGAGAGGAGAGCTCCTCTCAAGCATTAAAAAACAAATATGTGAGCTCCTTATAGGTGATCGATGTCATTTGGTCGGTTAAAAACAATCCTTAAACACCTTAACTAGTAAGGGTAAGTAGAGTATCGTATCCACGAGAAGTTTGTGGGAAGTGTCACTTTGTTACAAATGATGAAACACAGAAAAACAATAACAACTTATTTGGATATGGATTTAAATCAATAATGAGAAAGGTAATCCTCTCCGGGGTTCAGGTGTGCAAACACAAGTCACTTCAAGATAATTAGCAAGCGATTACATAGACATAATCATACGGTTCAATTGAATTCAGTGATAATGTAAGATCCCGTTGTAAATAAAACTTATTCTCACATAACCATCAAAGATTAACCAACTATAATCCAACCCCCAAGTTATCCCCAATGTAAAGAAACCCGAGACTATTGAGACTTGAACAACAATTCAAAATCAATCAATGAAGTTTAAAGCATTCAATCAATAAATGAAATAATATGGCTTAACATGCCAATCAAGATTACAAACCAGGTAAATCATTCCAAAAATTACAAGTGTTCAACAAAACCCTAGACCAGGAGAAGACTACAAGAGATTTAGCCACCCATACTCATGACAATAATCAAAACTAATGTACTAGGACTTACAATCATGAAAGAATAAGAACACTCGACCTAACAATGGTGGAAATCGCCTTCTTGGAGCTCAAATGGATGGTATCCAAGATAGGTGATGATGGGGGCTGATAGAGATTAAAACCCGAATTAGGTTAATTTTTCTATAAAAACACATCAACGCGAAGATGCTTGGCCAAGTCCTTTGCGTGGTGTGAAGGACAAAACACTCGGGGCGCCTTCTTGATTCCTCGCGTGTCGCGAAGACTGTAGCCTAGGTCATCGCGTGTCGCGAAGACCATAAAATCCAGGAATTTGACTTTTTCAGCTTCGTGCTTCGTGCCCGACTGCTTCGCTTCTGTTTCTTGCTCTTTTAGCACATAAAACATGGGAGGTAGACACAACCACAAACACACATAAAACCGAACAAAGATACATACTAAAACAACTAAGACGCACACAAAACGATATATAAACTGGGGTTATTAAACCCTACATCACATCCCCAAACTTACTCTTTTGCGTCCCGAAAAATAATTATGCCATGGAATCATAATTGGAATCTGCCTTCACATTCTCATTCATTTAATTATCTAAACACAATCACGCATTGATTGTAACAATTGGTATTTCTATCTGAGTAAACCCAACCACCGACGTATTGATCCCCCGATTCTGTGATCTACTATCCAATTCATTACCAAGCAACAGTTTGTCTATGGGTCTCACACTCAGGAAGCTACAACTTAGTCTAATCCCATCTCAAGGTCATGTTTAGGCACGGGTTAAACCATATAGATTTCCCACCACTAGAAACATTAATTTACAAGTTTTTTTAAATTGTGGAATTATGGATCGATGGATGCATGTTTTTGAGCTTTTATTAATATTTTATGAATAAATCTAACTCATTGGTGTTTCAATCAAGCTGGAACTCGATGTTAGACACATGGGCTGCAGCTTTTAGGCACTAAAGTACATAAGCTTCAGAATAGGGGTGTATCCTTCAAGTCGCCATCCCGAAGGTAAACACATAAACCTAACTTAGTCATCCAATATTGATCACTTAAGTCCCACCCATGGGTGTATCAACCAAGTCACTATCCATGAGGGTAACACGTAGGCGAAACTTAAGGTTTCAATTGATTTAATTAAGCTCATGCAAGATCGATTATGGATTGCGGGCGCCACTAACTTTCGGATTTATTTTCATAAAAAAAGTGATGTGCCAAGTAATTTTTAAAAACTTATAAATTTTTGCTTATAGTGACAGTTTCGACCTTGCCGACACCAATAAGATGAGAACTCACAAAACATCCTTAATTAATTATTAATTAAACCTAGATACACTATCATGATATTTAAGCTCTTTAAGTCGGTTGGGCCTACCAAAACATTACCAATCAGTCACGCTTTCTATTTATTATTCAATTCAATCACACATGCATAGTTCCAATTGTACCTATCATTTTCCATATAACTGCACAGATTCTAATCCAATGACATTTTTGAAAAATTTCATATTTTATGGCTTTTCAAAAATTTTAAACTATACAGACTCAATGAATACTTAGACGGCAATCTCCCTCCCCACACTTAAACACTACATTGCCCTTAATGTAGGAGGAGAACTCAAAAACGGAAAAACATATACAAAATTTTAAAGAACTTAGCTGGATATGCGATCGTATAACATTTCATTCGCGATCGTGCTCCACAGACGCAAGCGGGAAGCCTTGAACAAGAATTAAGCGGAAGTCGAAAATCATCACCCAAATGGAGATTGAGTACGGGCAAGTAATTCCAAATCTGCAAAATTAAGCTAAAGCAACACCCACAAGCGTCATATCGACTCAAAGACAAGACTCAGACAATTAAAAACAAAAATAATTAAAATAAATAAAGTTAAAATATTTCTTTTTTGGGTTTCGCGTGTGGCGATAGGTAGGTGCATGATATTCGCGTACCGCGAAGATCTAGAAAACACTGTCGGACAGCCACGTGTGTCGCGAACAAATGGGTTGGGATCTTCGCGTGGCGTGATGACCCTTTGGTGACAGAAAGTTTAGATGAAAAAAAATGGGTTTTTGCCTTAGAAAAATTTTCAATCTCTAAAAACTCAAATTTTTCCAACTACTCCAAAACTTGTTTCAACACTTTATTTAAGTACTTACATACCTGGAACATGATTCCCCATCGTTTCTCTTACCAAAATCGACATGAAAACCTACAAAACTTAGAAAAACTACAAAAACATACCGAAAACATCAAAAATTACAAAACTCGACATATGGTGCCCTACTCCCCAAGAACTTGTGCCTTGCCCTCAATGACACATAGATGAGCCTAAAACACTTCAAAGGCTTCCCCACACTTGGTCAAATGCACAAAAACAAAGCAACAAAGCAATAAAGTTCTAACTCACTTTCGTAGGCATCACGGATGCATTTAGCGTATGCATCAATCCTTTTAAACCCCTCGGTAGCCCGAGTGGACGAGTTTAGTCTCCTGAAGGTTTATAGGGAACACACCCACAACGTTCATGCACTAAAATTAACATCTAAACAATAAAAATTAGGTTGCCTTCCAAGAGCGCTAAGTTTAACGTCTTAGCCAGACGCGGTGTACCTGAGATTAGCTACGTGTCTCCATCTTCTAGAGTGCTCAAGAACAACACTTCTACTTGCTTATCCAGACCGTTGATTTCATTAGGCTCTAAGTACGTCTTAATCGGTGGCCATTCACTGTTTGCCTCAAATGGTCTTCAAAGTCCTCAATTTCCACATCACCCGAGTGACCCACTTTGGTCACCGGATAAGGACCTGTCCACTTGCTCTTCAGTTTACCAGGGAAGAGCTTCAACCTTGAGTTGAACAACTACACATTTTGCCTAATTGCAAAGGTTTTCAACCGGATCTTTGCACCGTGCACCTTCTATATTTTATCCTTATAGGCCTAGGCACTCTCATATGCATCATCCCACAACTCTTCCAACTCACTCAAGCACAACTGTCTTTGCTTACCTGCAATGTTATAATCAAGATTAACATTTTTAATAACTCATAATGCTCGATGAGTCAATTCAACAGGTAAGTGACATCCTTTCCCATAGACCAACCGGTATGAAGTAGTGTCAATAGGTGTTTTGTATGCAGTACGGTATACCCACAAGGCATCATTAAGTTTGTTTGACCAATCCTTGCGGTCAGACCGTACTCTTTTTTGCAAGATTTCTTTGATTTGCCTATTGGACACCTCCACTTGTTCACTTGTTTGTGGATGGTATGGGGTGGCAATCCGGTGGTCTACACCATAGCGTTTTAGAAGTTTGCCAAAATGAAAGTTCTTAAAGTGGGATCCCCCATCAATTGTGATCACACGAGGAATCCCAAATCTATAAAAATATTGGATTGCACAAATTTACAAAACACGCTATGGTCATTGGTCTTGTTGGCAATTGCTTCGACTATTTTGACACATAGTCAACTGCCACCAAGATGTATATGTTGCCAAATGAGTTTGGGAATGGGCCCATGAAATCAATTCCCCACTCATCAAATATGTCAACAACGAGGATTGGTTGCATGGGCATCTCATTCTCTTAGTAATACTGCTCATCTTTTGGCAATTTATACAAGTTCTGGCAAACTCAAATGCATCTTTAAAAATATAGCCCGCAAGATAAGATTCGATGCCCTGTTTTTTGGCCACTAAAATGGCCACCACACGCAGATGCATGTGCAAGTTCCAACACTGCTGGGATTTCTGATTCAGGAATGCAGCGTCTGATGAGTTGGTATGCTCCCACCTTGAACAAGTGTGGTTCATCCCAGATGTACTGGTTGACCTTTTTCAAGAATTTGTTCTTCTTCTTCTTGGTCCAGTCTTTAGAAATAGTACCTGTAACTAAATAATTAGCAACACCTGCATACCAAGGATAGGAAGATGTAATAGACATTAAACACTCAACAGGGAACTGCTCATTTATATCAGCAGTGACATCCTCCTCTTCCCTCTGAAGACAGATGGTCAACTATAAAATTCTCACAGCCCTTCTTGTCCCGGATTTCCAAATCGAATTCTTGCAACAAAAGGACCCACCTGATCAACCTAGGCTTGGCATCCTTCTTTTCCATCAAATATCGAACAACTGCATGATCAGAATAAACAATTACTTTGCTACCCGAGATATAAGACCTAAATTTGTCTAAGGCATAGACAACTGCAAGCAACTCTTTCTCTGTTGTGGTGTAATTCAACTGAGCACCAGAGAGGGTTTTGCTTGCATAGTAAATGACAGCAGGTCGTTTGTCTACCTTTTAACCCAACACAGCCCCAACTGCATAATCACTGGCATCACACATTATTTCAAAAGGAAGATTCCAATCTGGTGATTGCAAAATTGGGGCTTGTACCAATTGATCTTTTAAAACATGAAAAGCATTTAGACAGTCTTTATCAAATTCAAAAGGCACATCTTTAAGAAGTAAGTTGCATAAAGGTTTTGTGATGACACTAAATCCCTTAATAAACCTACGGTAAAACCCAGCATGCCCTAGAAAAGAGTGCACACCCTTGACATTCATCGGGGGAGGTAATGTTGAAATAACACTAATTTTTGCCTTGTTTACCTCAATCCCCCGACTTAACACCACATGACCCAAAACAATACCCTCTTGGACCATAAAATGACTCTTTTCCTAGCTTAGAACCAAATTAGTTTCTACACATTGTTGTAAAACTTTAGATAATTCATTTAAGCACAATTCAAACGATGAGCCAAAAACCGAGAAGTCATCCATAAAGACCTCAAGATACTTCCTGACCATGTTCGAGAAAATACTCATCATACACCTTTGAAAGGTGGCCGGGACGTTGCACAACCCAAATGGCATCCGCCTAAAGTAAAAGGTACCATAAGGGCATGTGAAGGTGGTCTTTTCCTGGTCATCAGGATGGATGGCTATTTGGTTATAACTTGATTAACCATCTATAAAGTAGTAAAATTTCTGACATGATAGCTTCTCAATGATTTGGTCAATAAAGGGCAAAGGAAAGTGATCCTTTGATGTGGCAACGTTCAATTTCCTGTAATCAAGACACACACGCCACCCGGTTACCGGCCGAGTGGCAATTTGCTCACCATTATCACCTGTCACTACCTGTATACCTGCATACCTGCTTTCTTAGGCACGGTTTGGGATGGACTCACCCATAGATGATCCCGACGTCCAATCACTTCAAGACCTCCTTCTTGACAACTTCACGCATGTTGGGATTTAATCGGCGTTGTGTATCCCGTGAAGGTCTTGCATCTGTATCGGTGATGATCTTGTGCATCATAATGGAAGGACTGACACCCTTCAAATCAGCAATGGTTCAGCCAATTACAGCTTTGTGATACTAAAGCACCTTCATTAGTGCATCTTCTTGGTCTTCATCCAAGTTGGATGCAATGATGACAGGTAGAGTCTCACCCTCCCCCAGAAATGGATATTTTAGGTTTTTGGGGAGGTCCTTCAACTCTACCGTTAGGGGGCTGACAAGTGATGGTTTTAGCCCCGAATCAATCTCTATTGGAAAACTCCCCACATGATGAGTTCATGGAGGTCTACCATCTCTCACTGCTAGAGCTTCAACAAGCTTTTCCTCCTCTTTCAAGTCGAGCTCCAGTTCCTGTTCAACCCTGTCACACACAAAACACTCCTCTGTGGATTCATCCTCAGAATGAGGATAACATCCTTCAATGATGTCTGCCATAAAGCATTCATCACTGGGCAGAGTGTTAGATTCATTTGAAAATATATTTAAACGGATCCTTCTATTGCCAAAAGTCATATCAATTGTGCCTAAGCGACAATCAATCAAAGAGTGGGATGTGGCTAAGAAGGGTCGACCCAAAATGACGGTTGGTTGAGTGACCTTTTCAGATTGCACATAGTCAAGAACCAAGAAATCCACCAGATAGTAGAATTGATCCACTTTCACTATCACATCATAAACAATCCCTCTTGGGAGTTTAGGGGTCAAATCCGCCAACACCACAGTGGTATTGGCTCGACGCAGTGGACCAAAATCATATTGGTCATACAAACTCCCAAGAAGGATTCTCACACTTGCTCCAAGATCCAATAGCGCTTTGCCCATTTTAAAATCACCCACCTGTATAGAAATTATGGGCGCTCCTGGATCTTGGAGTTTAGGTGGAAGAGCACCCGTCAAAATTGCACTGACTCGTGCATTCACATCAAGCTTTTCAGGAATTTTATTATGCCTTTCCTCAGTGCTCAAGTCTTTCAAATATTTAGCATAGACTGGTATCTGTTTAATTGCATCAAGAAGAGGTATTTTAATTTTTACCTGTTTGAAAAGCTCCCAGATTTCCTCCTGTTGAGGACCTCTCTTCTTGACTGCCACCTGTTTACATGAATTCACTAAAGAAGTAGGGAATGACACCCTTGGAGGCACCACCCCCCATTGTTAACAGTAGATGATGTTTTAGGAAAAGATGTTTCTTTTTTATTTGGAAAAGCAACCCATGTAACCAGAATCGGCTCGGGTTCATCATCACTGAATGTCCTCCACCACACCATCAACAAAGGTTGGTGGAGGTGCAACCTTGTTATCATGAATCTTACCACTTCGAAGAGTACTAACCTTCCCCACGTGGTTGTTCTTCATGTTTCTGTTCCCCGAAGTGTGATGGGATGGGTTGGTCACCGTATCACTTAGAAGCTTGCCACTACTCTTTCGCAACTCAGCTATCTCAGTGGCAAACTGTCCCATTTGAGTGGTCAACACTTGCACGGCTTTATCGCGCACATCATCAGCTTGATTCTTCTTGTGCAAGTCCTAATGGATGGACTTCAAGATGTCCAACATGACATTATCACTAGTCTGATTAGAGGATCCAGATGATCCTCCTTACTCATTTCCCTTTTGATACCCCCTTTGGTTGTTGCTTTGATTATAATTCTGGTTTCAGGGTGGGAATGGTTGTTGAGCTCTTTGACCACTACCTTGGAAGTTGGAGTTAGCTTGATTGGAGGCATCCCTATATCAAATGTTGGGATGGTTTCTAAGGCCTGGGTGGTAGTTGTTGGAGTTCATGTTATAGTTCCTACCACCCCCTTGCACATAATTCACATCTTCAAATGTACCTGTGCAACTGGCACCATTATGCCCCAATTCTCCACACTGATCTCAAACTTCATACGGTTGGCCTCCCGTGCTCATATTTCCCACCTGCTTCTCTAGCTTCTCTAACTTGTTTGCTTCAGCACTAGGGCTGTCAACTGCTCTAACCACTGAATGCCTTGCCCGTCTTGAAGATTGGGCTTTCCTCTTGGATGTCACTGCCATCCTCTCCAAGTAATCCCAGTCAACATCCTCATAGTTAGTACCAAATGTACTATTAGAAATAGATTTTAGGTCCCGGGCATCATCATCTGTCAAGCCTTCTTGAAAGGCATTCAGCATCTCCCACATTTGCAAACCATGGTGTGGGCAGTTCTTGATTAACATCTTGAATCGAAGGAAGGCCTCATGAAACAGTTCCTTCGATTGTTGTTGGAAATTCCTTATGTTATTTCTTGCATCACTAGTCATCTGATTGGTGTAGAACTCATCTAAGAACTGTTGTTGCATGCCACCTGTAACATTTCTGATTTTATTATCTTTAATTGCAATTCAATATAACACATTTCAAACCCGATTCTAGTGCAATGTTTTATTTTATTCGTGCAAACAATTAAACCCTAGAAATCAATGGAAATTCTCAATTCTACCTCACCTTTATCTCAAAATCCCTATACAAATACATGTACATATATATTTAGACATGCATATGTATATATTTACACATATTACAAGTGTATACACATATATACATTAAATTAACAAGTAAACCTAACAGTGATTGAACCCTTAACCATTTGAACCCCCAATTGAACCCCCACACCCATAATTTTGACTTGTATAATCAATTTTGACCTCCAAAAGTCAAAGAAACCCAAAATTCGTGCTAATCCAAGGCTGTCCCGACCCAAATTTGTGTAATTGGAGTCCCATGCATGGAGTAATCGACCATACATCACCCTCAGGCTCAACTGGAAGCCAAAATTAGTTCAAAAACGCGGCTTATTTCAAATTGAAACGTGTTTGACTCCTTAGAGTCAAACCGAGCTAAATTAGGAAGGAATTCGTGAATTAAGACTCGATTGATGACAACAAATCACTCGCAAATCAATTTCGTATGTACCTAGACCACTATCAGGACCTAATTCAAGTCCAAATCGTTGAATTAACGCGTAATCAATCACCCACGACTATTACGGTCAATTCGAAATCAATACTGTTATTACAAGCGAAATTAATCAAATTAAACCATCCTCCCACTCTCATATACGTCCACACAAACTCTCCCAACCTTTGATTAATCCGCATTTCACCTCTTGACGCATGTCGATCACCAAGATCAGTCGAGGAAATCGTGTAGCCATCTGCATTCGTGCCCAAATCAATCGAGTAAGTTTTTTCATCATTCGGTTCGTTTTTCAGTGCACACCGATAGCCCCATATCAATTCATCACAACAAGTTGAATCGGATTCGATTTTGAGTTGAATTCATGACCTGTTAATAAGGGGTTCAAATTGGGATTTTTCTTTAAATCAATTAACGTATTTAAACATATGGGTTTCCTACTATAATAGCGAGACCACCTGGTCCGGCCAGTAAGTCACTGCACCGCCGAACCAGGTGGCGTGGGTTCGAAACCCACCATCACCGCCCTTTTTGTTGTTTACTTTAATACCTGAACCCCGCTCCATCGTTAAGTCATGTTAAAACTAATGCGAACTGAGTTAACATCGGTAGATCACTCCTCGGTCCAGTGGTTTGTCCATCCGGCCCACACACCCCAGACCCGGGTTCGAGTCCCTGTGGTCTGTTTAATTTTTAAAACCCGTTTTTAAGGCTCCAAGAATTATAAAAAAATGATTTTTATAAACCCTACATTTATTAGAACAGAATAAAACAAGTTTCACAATTTTTGCATAAAAATCTCTACTTTTATAAATTTATTTGTTAAATGCTCAATTTAAATTATATTATTTATTTTGAGTAATTCATTTACCTAATGTATAAATTTTGTGACAAGTTTTATAAATACGTTATACAAAGTTTTATAAAATTTAAGTTATATATTTTAACACCTAAAAATATATGTAGATTTTATATACCTAAAGAATACATATCAATTTTAACTAAATTTATTTAGTTATCATACCCATTTCAAATAGTAAATAAACAAATAAATTTATTACACACTTAGAACTTAATTATATTTAAGATTTATTTCATGAATCTATATTAATTACCTACCTTTATAAATAAATAAAGTAACAATTGTTTATTTAATTTATATCTAAATTGTTTATTTAATTTATATTTAATTAAACATAATGACTACACTATTTTTTTTATATAACTAAATAAATAAATAACGATTATTTAATTTATTTAGTTATTCAACCCAAACCCTAATTCAATTATTTTAAAACTATCCGTTTCAATTCTTTTCACTCAAGTATAAACTACAATTACCTACACTCTTTTACATACTACAACTCCAACTCTTTGTACACACTTCCAATTCAATCCTAGACTTAGACATAGACTATTGTACACACTATTAATTCAATATACATTACACTCTAGGTTAACGTTGTGCGTTACAAGGATCACGTTGCTACCTAGTCTCTCGTGCTAGCTACACCTTTGATTAAGGTTCGTATTACATAGCCCCTTTTCACACTTTTACACTTTTTGGGGTGAAACATGAACACTATACATTCAATGGTTTACATTTACACAAACTACACAAATACAAATCCACTTTACATTCATGTGTGCAAATTTGAGCTTTATGTTTGAGTACTAGGTGTGTTAACTGTTTGTGTGCAATTCATGTGCAATCATTAACTATTCAAGCCGACGGTTAACAATGATAGATCTATTGAGTCTGACAAACCCACTCAATTAGGGTGATTGTTACCGACAACACAATTGTTTTTGCATGCTAGTTACAAAGGTTTGATTGTACTATTTGATTACACAATAGTAGCTCCCCATAAATGCCTTATTTTATCATGATTTATAAGGATTTTTTTACTCACATCTATATACTATCTATGTACAAACCTATGTATGCTCATCAACTTTTTAGTTGACTTTATTTTATTCATGTTTCAGGTGCTAATGTGTGAGTTGATCAAGACATGCTACACTTAAGTTTGGACTTAGTTAATTTTAAATAATGAACAATATGTATTTCATTTATGTACTTGTTGAACTTGGTTTGTGTTCGTTTGGATTGAAATGAAATTTAATGAATAATATATTACAATTTAGTCAACCTTGAGCTCATGAACAGTCTACATGTCCCGCCCCGACGTATTTCGCCGTCGGTTGGGGTGTGAAAGATTGGTACCAGAGCCTTGGTTATAGGGAACTATGTTATTAGACACCTTTGACCTAGACTATAACTTTAGAACACCCACTTATGCCATGCTTCATGATTATGTGTTATGTGCTACATGATATGTGTTACATGCTTACTATGTTAGTTATTATTTCATTTTGATGCCTTACTTGTTAAAATTCATGACTTATTAGACTATACTTAAATAATAAATTAAAAAAAATATCCCTACCCATACCCTAAGCCTCATAACCTTCTTACCTGCTTCTCTGTCATCATCATCATAACATGTGGAAACTTCATGGATCTAAATCCATAAAATCTCTTTTATTCCCTTGTTAAGGTTTTAAACTTTGTTAATTATTAGAGGACACGTGCAATCTGGAAGGGTGACACCTGTATTCTGGGTTTTCTGTCTAGGAAAGCATTTCGTATAAATCCCAATCAACCGAGGGACCCGTATGCTTTCCTGGGAATTCCCGGGATGAGTGTTTACTTATAGGCTAAAACATGTCTCCTTGAAAGTTTACTTATGGGTTTTCTGTCTAGGAAAGCTCATTTGGCCTTTCAAACCGAACACCTGTATCCTGTGTCATGTACACTGGCAGCCTAGGCCTCTGTCTATCTCTTCTGTCAAACTCATTCTCATCATTCTCATATTCCCCAGACTCATTATCAAACTCATCTGCATCACCCCCATAATCTAAACCAGACATGTATGGATGAAAACCCTGCGGTGGGGTGGAGTGAAATATGGAGGGTTTTGTTATGGGTGGTTGTGATGTTGGTGGTATAGTATCAGACATTATCCTCACATATGGAGAGGAGTAATGAGATTCGGGTTTGAACTCAAAAGGTTGGTTAACTTGTGGCAAAGGTTGGCCGAAGGGTGGTAGTGGTGGAATTTGACTTGTGGAGTGGTTGAGATTTCCATCTGTCCTAGGTGGAGGGACAAATGGTGAGAACATACCCGAGGTGGGCTGCTGTTCTGGTGGTAACTGACCCGCAGGAGGCATATCAGATTGCTTCCCATGATCTGGTTGATTCTCCATGTGAGTTGGAGAAGATACTACCATGTTGGTTCTGTGAAAGACTCTGTTCTGTCTGACAGTCTTCTCAATTTCTGGATCAAAGAGCAATGGATATGATCTCTTGGAGTACCTTGTATGATGCATACAACTGATGAATCATCTGCACAACACAAAAAAGAGAACCCGTGTAATATTGAACAAAACAAAAAATAAGACAAGAAATTTAAGTAAGAAATTTTGATTTTGTGAGATGTAGCAAACAATAACAAATTAACACTAAGCGCACCAACTCCCCGGCAACGACGCCATTTTGATCGATGTCGTTTGGTCGGTCAAAAACAATCCTTAAACTCCTTAACCAGTAAGGGTAAGTAGAGTATCGTATCCACGAGAAGTTTGTGGGAAGTGTCACTTTGTTACAAATGATGAAAGACAGAAAAACAATAACAACGTATTTGGATCTGGATTTAAAACAATAATGAGAAATGTAATCCTCTACGGGGTTTAGGTGTGCAAACACAAGTCACTTCAAGATAATTAGCAAGCGATTACATAGACATAATCATACGGTTCAATTGAATTCAGTGATAATGTAAGAACTCGTTATAAATAAAAGTTATTCTCACATAACCATCAAAGATTAACCAACTATAATCCAATCCCCAAGTTGTCCCCAATATAAAGAAACCTAAGACTATTGAGACTTGAACAACAATTTGAAATCAATCAATGAAGTTTAAAGCATTCAATCAATAAATGAAATCATATGGCTTAACATGCCAATCAAGATTACAAACCAAGCAAATCATTCCAGAAATTACAAGTGTTCAACAAAACCCTAAACCCGGAGAAGACTACAAGAGATTTAGCCACTCATACTCATGACAATAATCAAAACTAATGTACTAGGACTTACAATCATGAAAGATTAAGAACACTCAACCTAACAATGGTGGAAATCATGTTCTTGGAGCTCAGGAACGGCTGGTATCCAAGATAGGTGAGAATGGGGGCTGATAGAGATTAAAACCTAAATTAGGTTAATTTTTCTGTAAAAACACATCTTCGCGTGTCGCGAAGATGCTTGCCCAAGTCCTTTGCATGGCGCGAAGGACAAAACACTTAGGGCGCCTTCTTGATTCCTCTCATGTCGCGAAGATTGAAGCCCAGGTCTTCGTGTGTCACGAAGACCATAAAATCCAGGAATTTGACTTTTTGAATTTTTCAACTTCGTACTTCGTGTCTGACTGCTTCGCTTCCGTTTCTCTCTCTTTTAGCACATAAAACCTGGGAGGTAGACACAACCACAAACACACATAAAACCGAACAAAGATACATATTAAAACAACTAAGACGCACACAAAACGACATTAAACTGGGGTTATTAAACCCTACATCAGTAGGTAAAACATACAATATTAGTTAATGCGAGGGTCACATGTTATAAATGATTCTAGAGTCACTACTTTGCCATTCAGGATGATGTGGCGGACCACATTGAGAAATATGAATCCCTAGGGGTGTTTAGAGAGAGACCATAGGCTAATACAACATCCAATATTGGGATATTGAGGCAAACTTATTGAAGATAGTGAGTCCATATAGGGGTGATCATAATATCCTAGGATATCTCATGTTGACCCTGGACAATTAAGAATTCTTAAGTGAGAGTATGAAATGTCCTATCTTAACTACCACCAATCCATTTTGGGCGCATTGTCATGGATGAGAGGTGACTCCACAATTAAGCATTGTTAAGTGAAAGTAATTCGTTATAGGTGACTTCTTGAAAAGTCTCTGCTCGGACAACAAAAAATAAAGTTGTAAGCTCCGTGTGAAAAAAACCCGGTATTATTGGTTGGTATGGGAGGTTGAATGGTACAATGATTCCCACATTTTAGTGATTTTTAATTGGATCTACACTACATATATGTGTTATATGTATATTGTGTGTGTTAACATGTTCCATATATATTTTAATTGTTAGAAATGATTATTTAATTCTCATGAGATATTTAGCAGGTTCTAAATAAAGTTGTTTGTATCCTTATAACATGTTCATTATAGATTGTTTATTACTAACAGTTTTTGACATTAGTTTTTATGGTTCTACATACTCTTGAACTCCCTAACCCTTTTAAGACATTATTCAATCAAAGATCAAAATCTCGGTCTAATCTATTTTTTAAATTTAAAGTGTTATATCTGATATAATTTATCTCTTTATGAAAGCATCAATTCTGACTATAAATCAACGATTGATTTTATCTTCTCTCACCACAAATCCACAATTGGTTTCACCATGACCGGTTTCATCATCGGGGAAGATGGATATGTAGTGAACACATTCTTAAAAAATTAGCTAACTAAAACATTTGGAAATGCAAAAGGATCGAAGAATTTGTCTTCACAAAGTGAAGGTTTAAGGGCTTATTTATATAAAAATCTTTACTATATAATAAATGAAAATAATTTATGTCACGTGTCGAGTCTACATCTCTTCTCATCATTTTTTTCCCGTTTCTCTATCTTATTAAATGCACTTCTATTTTTTTAATAATGATATATATTTAAAGAAAAATATTAATTATACTAATAAAATACATTTATTTTAAATTATCTCTTATTTTTGGAAATTTTAAAATTTAATTATGTAACTTTTGTTTTTAACTAAATAGTGATGTAAGTCAAATTATATTAAATAAAATTAATGTATTCAAACCATGTAATATACATGTTTTTAAAAATATAAACTTTTTATTACCAAGTATATAACATTACATTTTATCAACCCGTATAACACACGAGTTTTTTAAAATACAAATTTAAAATATTATATTTTACCAACCCGTGTAATACACGGGATTTTAACCTAATAAGCCTTATATAACAAGATATTAGATTCATATTAGCAAAATCTTAAACATGGTATCTACATATCTAGTAACTATAAAAAAACCAATAATCTAGTAAAAGAAACATTTTTATTTATTTAACTAAACTAGTTTAGATCTCGTGTCTATACATGGGGTGAAAAATATCAATATATAAACTTTTTAAATCTTTATGTATATATTTTACAACTGTAAAAATATATTACATATACTTAAGATAGAAACAAATTCAAAATATGTAAAAATAATATATAATTGGGTTTCAAAAATACGTTAATTACTATTTAATATAATTTGACTTTCATTTACTATTTGATTGGAAATAGAAGCTAGATAATTACATTTCAAAGTTTCTTATAATATGAGACAATTTAAAATAAATGTGTTTTATTAGTATATAATTAATAATTTGTTTAAAAATATATTATTATTGAAGTATGGAAGTATATTTATTATGAGAAAGAGGCGGGAAAAATTTTATAAGGATGAATATGGAGGCGACACGTGGCATTGAGAAAACTTAAACATGGTATATACATATCTAGTAACTATAAAAAAACCAGTAATCTAGTAAAAGAAACATTTTTATTTATTTAACTAAACTAGTTTAGATCACGTGTCTCTACACAGGGTGAAAAATATCAATATATAAATTTTTTAAATCTTTATGTATATATTTTACAACTGTAAAAATATATTACATATACTTAAGATAGAAAACAAATTCAAAATATGTAAAAATTAATATATAATTGGGTTTTGAAAATACGTTAATTACTATTTAATATAATTTGACTTTCATTTACTATATGATTGGAAATAGAAGTTACATAATTAAATTTTAAAATTTCTTATAATAAGAGATAATTTAAAATAAATGTTTTTATTAGTATAATTAATATTTTTCTTTAAATATATATTATTAGTAAAAGATAGAAATGTATTAATATAAGAGAGAGAGAGAGAGACGGAAAAAAATGGTGAGAATAAATATGGAAGTGACACGTGGCATGAAGAAATCTTTATTTATTATATAGTATAGAGGGGGAGGATCAAATAAAAAGTAGGTTTTCGCTAACAAATCTAAGAAATGATCAAAACATTTGGAAACGATATCAAACGAACTCCGATTGAGCTCATTTCAGCGGCGTTGGAACCGTCTTGTCGAACTCTACCATCTTAGCTTTTAGGGTTTAGCTTTTAAGGTTTAGATTTTACGTTTGAATTTTATGGTTTTAGCCTTATGGTTTAGCCTTAGGGTTTAGATTTTAGAGTTTAGATTTTATGATTTAGGTTTTTTTGGGAGGTGAGGGTGGGGGGTTTAGGTTTTTGGGGGTGGGTGGGGTGGGTTTAGGTTTGAGGGGGGGTGGTGGTTTTAGGCTTTTTAGGGTGGGGTTGGAGCGGGGTTTAGGTTTTTGGGGGTGCGAGTGGCGGGGGTTTAGGTTTTTGGGTCCAGATTAGAGTTCGATGAGACGGTTCCAACGCCGCTGGAATGAGCTCAATCGGAGTTCGTTTGATCCACTTCTTAGCATTTCTTAGCGAAAAATCACTTTTTATTGGGACCTTCCCCATAATATAGATATAGATATATTGGTCTCAAACAAATTTATAAATTTTACCACACAAAACTAAATTTAGAAACTTAATCACAAAGACATAAAAATTAATAGAGATCGAAAAAATCCAGTAAAAGTTGAACATACTATCATAGCAAACATTGCATTGGTCGTAAGTATACTAGACTAAAACGTTAGTTGATTTATATACAATAAAATTAAATTGTATAAAATAATCACAAGTTTTAATAATTAAGGGTGGGCAAAACCGTCGAATTAACTTAACCGAAATCGAATTAACCAAAAAAACCGTACCAAACTAAAAATCGACTGTTGGTTATGTATTTTTTGAACACTTAAAATTATGGTTCGGTTTCGATTTTGTTCCAAGAAATTAAAGTCTAACTGGGAAAATCGAACCGAACCCATTGTAAAAACCGAAAACTTTATTCGAAGTCCAAAAAATTCAAGTTCAAAATTGGGAAATATTTTAATATTGGTGTCTTTTTTTTTGTTTATCTAAATTAATTCAAGTTCGAATCAACTGTTTAATATTATTTATCTAAATTACCGTTGACCATTTAGTGCAATGGTAGCCCTAAGACTTTTTATAGCGAAGGTTTTAGGTTCGAATCCTGGCTACAACAAAAAATGGTATGTGGTCAGGTTAGAGGGTTTACCCAGTTGGGGGTTCCTCCTGAGGTGGTTATACTGGATATTCTTGGTGTTTACCCGAAAAAACCCAATTATCTTAAAATATCTGGACGGTGTCGTTAAAAAAAATCTAAATCAATTTAAATTAAGTTAATATTGTGGGCTACTATGGCCATGGCCCGTGAACATGATATATCAATCTTTGAATTTAACAACTTGATTGATGGACTGGACCGTCTGTTTGAGAATGACAAACACCTACTCTCCTAATTTTACAATAGTAGTGATTACATTTACTGATTTACACATAAAATATAAATATCTTTTATTATATAAGCTAAAAAAAGTGTTTTTAGAAAGACTTTATAATATTATAAAGTCTATAAAAGCTTTATTAAGACACTTTATACAAAATAACATTTCCATTCAAAGATCATATGCCAAAAGTAAAACGTTTAGATGCTCCGATAAAAGAACTTTAAATATATAACTTCTCGATAAATATCTAATAATATTTTTTTACGTTTGTGAAATTTATATAAAAACTTAATTTTTTTAATTGAGTAACCTGATATATTAAATTTGGTTACTATTTACTGATTTTTTTTTCAAGTTTAACTTGAAGTACGGTGTTATTGTGAAGAAAATCAAATCTATACATACTAATAAATAAAGGTTTTGGGTGTCACATGTTATTCCTATGTTCATCCTTAACATTTTTTTTCCGCCTCTCTCTCATTTTTAATGATACAAGTTTCTATAAAATAAAGAATTAATTACACGGATGGCCCCTGTGGGTTACCCTGATTTCACTTTTGGCCCCTAGGAATGAAAAATTACAAGTTTGGACCAATAGTTTGCACGATTGTTACAGAGATGGCCCCTGAGTTGGATGTCTGTTAACTTTGACCGTTAAGTGAATGTAAAATGACCAAAATACCCTTACATTAAAAAATATAAAAAAACCCCACCCAAACACCATTTTCTTCTTCCCCACCACCACACCACAAGATCCTTTCCCTACCACCACTACATCCCTTCTCCTCCACCACCACCCAGGGTTAGGGTTTTCGAGTCGATTGAGCTTCGATTTGAGTCGGATTTTGAGTTGATCACTTGGTCGGGATGTGGTGGAGCTGGTGTGAGAGTGTCAGAGACGCTGGCTATGGTGATTGTTGCGGATCTGGTGGCGCAGCGAGGCCCACCTAACCTCAAGTGATGTTCGTCGGAGAAGCTCTAGCGCCACCGCCGTCCTCTCTCCCTTTCCCTCTTGTCTCCTTTCCTCATCGTCTGAAGTCGGAGCCTTAGCGCTGCTACCGTCTGTTGCCGTCTGATGCAATTAGAAACATCAATTTTGAATCTTTTGTATGGATTTGTTGAAAGAGAAAAGAAGGTAAAAAGATGTGTGGGTGATTTTGAGCAGGAGATCGGAGGGAAGGATGGTGATAGCTGTGCCGGAGTAGCGGTTGCGGTGGTGGTAGCTGTGTCGGAGTGGCGGTGGTGGTAGTTGTGCCGGAGTGGCGGTGGTAGTAGCTGTGTTTAGGGTGGGGTGAGACGGTGGTGGAAGGAGAAGATGACGGGAATCATCACAGGGTTGTGCTTGGCTGGAGAAGATGACGTTGGGCTGTTTAGGGGGTGTCAAGTGGGTCTTATTTAATCATTTTATATATTTTTTTAACCTACGGGTATTTTGGGTATTTTTTAAAAGTTTAACAAAAAACTTAACTGACATCCAACTCAGGAGCCAAACGTGTTATTTTTGTGCAAACTATTGGTCCAAACTTGTTATTTTTCATTCCTAGGGGCCAAAGGTGAAATCAGGGTAAACCACAAGGGCCATCTGTGTAATTAATTCTAAATAAAATTATAATTTTTGTTTCCCACCTATCTCCTATTAAATAATAATGATTTTTATAACTGTTTTTATAAAATATTTTTTAATTAAAAAATAGCTTTGTTCATAAAACATTTTTATAATTTGAACATTTCTTTCATTCTTTTTATAAAACATTTTAAAAAAAGAACTATATAATGTTTCTAAAATTTGTATTAAAAAAATATGTAATATGTAATATTAGATCTTTAATACTAAGTATATATATAACACTTCATTTATTCACCTTGTATAATATACAGAGTTTCTAACCTATATTGTAACAAATGAATAATTATATTTGTTATGTGTCGACTTCTAATAAATCTTGATTTTTGTTTTTATTTTTCTTTTATTAAATAATGATGGTATTAAATAATTAAATATCTAACATATATTCTAATATTTTATTAAAAATTACTAAATCATAAGAAAATTTTAATTATTTCTTACTTCACAAATAACTAATAAGATCAAACATACAAATCTTTATAGAAAATATTGTTTTATAACAAATTATATTTATTAAACCCATATAAAACATGGGTTTTGACCTAGTACTATATAATAACATGTTTCATAATTGTTTCATTCAAATGAACTAACTTAAAAATATAATCACTAAATGTTAATCAAGTTTTAAAAAAAATATGAAAATTTCAACAATGAAACAATAAATAAACTTGAGTGGTTTTTATACATACATAGTGACTTTATTGAAACAAACAACTAAAACAAATTTGGTTTTTTAAATTATAATTGAACATGGTTTATGTTTTTATTTCTCGATTCTTTTAGAGAGCCGGTGTTATTGTTATAAACTTATAAGCATTGGCGAGACTAGAAGATGATCAAATGTCACCATCCATCCACATAACTATTAATGAATGTATCCAACGGTTTCGTTTTTTTTAATACTCAGAAGAATATCAGGGTCGGTCATGAGGATTTAAGTGCCCCGGCCGAGCCGGGAAAAAAGGCCCCCACGAACATAATATATAAACTAAAATTTTTTAAAACGATGATTAACGTTATAACAATAAACATAGAAAAATATAGAGCCCAACCCATCAACCATTACATATTTCTTTATAAAAATTAGGGCCCAACCATTACATATTTACATTATAAAAATTAAATGGATTGCTGGATTAAGACCCAATCAATCAACCATTACATATTTACATTAGAATGATTAAAGAGGGTCCAACCATTACATTATAAAGTTTAAAGAGGGCCCAACCATTATAAAAAGAGCCCAATATATTTTTAAGTTTTTATAAAAAGTTCCAATATATAAAACCGGTATATAAAATTTTATAAAAAACATTTATATATAACATATATAAAAATTTTAGGCCCCTAAATAAATGGGCCCTGGCCGGCCGCATATATATATATATATATATATATATATATCTGATTGTATAATCTTAACTATGAGTTGAGCTATCATAACCTATTTTTATTTAATATCTAATGAAACGACATACTAAAGGGCGAACCCGGTGCTTGATTTAGCTCCTGTATTTGTACAGGGTCTTGGGAGGGGCCGGATTGTTTCGCAATCTGATATACGCTTCCTTACCCTACACTTTGTGCATGAGACTGCTTCCACGGCTTAAACCCATAACCTCAAGGTCACAAAGCATCAACCTTACCAGTTATTTTAAGGTTCATCCTCTACTAAAGGCCATAATCTTATTCTAATAAATTAACTCATTTTCAAATGAAAGAATTAAAATGTCCATATCTATCATCATATAAATTGAATTAAAATTGATAATGTTATAGTATGTTGGTACAAGTATTGATGCTAGAAGCACATGTAAATATGTAATGAAAAGAATATCTTAAAAGATATGATCCGAAGAAATTGAATGCTTTAGGGAGCAGTGACACATGCTGCTCACTAAACACATGGTCCTCCATGATATCTAAATTATTGTTCATCAAAATGCAAAGGCATGCTAAACATTTTATTTGGTGATTTTGTTAAAAAATATTTTAAAAATCTAATCTTTGATAGTCAATTTTAAGTTAATTTTGTTTATTGTTAATTTTGATATTTCTAAAATAAAGCCAATATTAGTTTATGAATAAAACGGTCTTGTATATAAGGATCGGTTATATCATGTTTTTGTCATCTGAAATGACCCGAGCTGAGTTATAAAAAAGACAGGTTAAGTTTAATATGTGATAAAATCAAATTGATTTAATTTAAGAACTTTTAGAGAAAAGTAGAATAAAGATGACCGTAATTACCTATTTATAAATCATGATATTTTTATATTTTTAATTCTATTAAATTTAAATGAAATGTAAAATTAAATTCTAATAAAAAAACGAGTTTACCGGACTCGCTAACCGGCATGTCCCTAGAGGCAATGGACTCATCGATCCAAACCAAGCCATGGTGTGAGGTTCGAACTACTATCTCTGTCCACGATCGTGTTACACTTAGTGACGAAGCTCGGAGAAACCCAGCCCAAGAACATCCTTAAACTTCTATAAACTACACATATTAGCATACACCATAAGCAAACAACAAAGCTTGTGATCATTTTATGCGATAAGTTTGGCTAAAAACACAGCTCTACGCCAAAACTTTGCAAATGACGTAGGCCTTACATACTGTTATTATTCATAATACGATGTTGTTTCTGCAACCGATGGGCCACTTTCATTTAATTTTATATGAGTATGATAATTGATAGGGCATTTAATGACACTTTTGATTTTAATACTTGTAATTGAACTATAAAAGCATGTGGTATACCCAAATTAGTGAGGTTTAAGTGAGAAGAAAAATGGTTGTCATGTGGTGCCACGTCATTTTCTTCATTTCTCACACCACACTCACTTGGCAAGCGAAATACCCAAGTGAGTAAGTGTGGTGTAAGCATTAAATACATTTTATATTTTTTTATTAAAATGCAAATATTAAATTTATATAAATAAAATTACATTAAATAAAATCTCCATAAATAAAATTACATAAATTAAAAAAAACATAATAAACATAAAAACCTAATATTTAATTAAAATCTTGAGAACGTTCATAAATATGTTCGATCAAGTCCGCCTTGATTGCATCATGAATATCCCGGTGTTGTATTTCTTGACGGTTTTTTCGCTTTTGATCTTCGTCAATTTTTTTCGTAGGTTGATTCCTCTTCATTTGGGTTATATTGACAAATTGTCACTTCTTGGTCTTCCAAAATCATATTGTGTAAAATTACACAAGTATACATTATGATCCTAATTCTGGTTTGAGACCAAGATCGAGTCGGTCGTTCGATAATATGTCAGTTATTCTTCAAGAAACCAAATGCTCGTTCTATATCTTACCTTGCCGCATTATGAGCTTTTTTGTAAGTTGTACGTTTAATACATTCGGGACACGTAAGAGACTTGACAATTGTAGCATATTCGGGATATATTCCATCAGCAATATAATACCCACGTTGGTAAAGTGTCCCTTTAAGTTCAAAATACATGTCAGGTGCGGTTCTGTTTATCATATCGTCAAATATAGGCGATTAATTAAGAACGTTAATGTCATTGTTGGAACCCGCAACGCCAAAGAACGCATGCCAAATCCATAAGTCATATGAAGCCACAACTTCAAGCATAATACTAGGACCGAGCATCCCGACAAAGCCATGTTTAGCTTCATGGGCCGCATATAATTGTTGAATGTCGCTAGTCGACGGTTTAGGTAAATATCTACTATGATACAATTTAATTATAGCTTTAGAAAATTTGTAAATACAAGATCTGATAGTTCGGGGAGACATATTCAAGTAATCATCGAACGAATCACTTGCGGTGCCATACGCCATTTGACGAATCGCAGCGGTACACTTTTGCACGGACGTAAAACCAATCCTACCTCTTGCATCTACCCGTTGGCGGAACCAATGAACCTCTCTCTCCAAATCATTTTTAATTCTTAAAAACAAATTCCGGCTCATTCTAAACCGGGTACCACCTCGTTGTATGTACACCCTTAGTCAAAGTAGTCTTTGTGTAGGAGTGTGTTAGCTGCCGTCCGATCACGATTAAGACGAGCACTTCAATTTATAGGTTATGAGGATTCAGCTTCTTGCCACCACTAAAGCGCCGCCGTTGAGAAAGCACGGAACATTATATTTCGGGCTTCGTCGCTTGAAGATGAAGACATTTTTATAAAAATAAGTATAAAGTTGTAGGAGAATGGTATGATTATTTGTGTAATTTATAGATAAAGGAGATATATATTTATAGTGGGTTATTAAAAATAAAAAAAAAATTCCTTTGACCGTTGCAACGGTCATATTACCGTTTAAAATTTGAAAAATGTGCTCTCCTCTACGTGAAGAAGTTCACGGTAATCCCTCACCACCCCCCTCACGCAAACGAGGGGGCGATGTGCCAACATGGTTCACGGCGTGAGCATGGCTCATGGGTTGTCTTCACGATCCCATACCACTTGATCTAAGGGTATCACTTCTACTCTCACGGTGGTCGCAAGTGAACCCTTTCACGCAAGAGGAGGACGGTGTTTCACCTAAATGAGTCTCCTCATGTCACACCACCTCACCCTCTTCCCAATCACACACAACCATTGATAGGGCATTTAATGCTACTTTGATTTTAATACTTGTAATTGAACTATAAAGGTATTAGTTATACTCTTCCGGTGGTCTCAAGTGAACCCCCCTTTACGCAAGAGGAGGCAGTGCTTCACCCAAATGAGTCCCCTCACGTCACTGCTACCTCACCCTCTTCCAATCACACACAACCATTGATAGGGCATTTAATGACACTTTGATTTTAATACTTGTAATTGAACTATCAAGCTATGAGTTATTTTCTCACGGTGTTTTCAAGTGAACTCTTTCAAGCATGAGGAGGGCGGTTGTAAGGCCCCAAACCCGGGAGGCCCCACTTGTTGGAATTACTCATTCACAAACAGTTCTTAAACATGAATATCAAATAACGCAGCGGAAAAATTTCATTTAAACATAACTTAATCGTTGTTCATACATGCGGAAGCGTAAACATTGATTAAAACATATTTACATCATAACTAAACATAACGGGATGCCAGTCTTCAAAGCAGCCGGGTAACTCTTCATCTCTAGCCAAGCATCACCGTCCATCCTCATAACCTGTCTTAACCTGAATGTGTACACTTAAAAACGTCAGCTACGCTGGTGAGTTCTAGTTTTCGTTCGATTTAAGAAATGGTTCATCATTCAAACATTCATTAGGGTTTAACATTCGTATAAGAAAACAGGGCCTTTCATTCGTAAACCTTCGCACATTTAAACACATTGAACGGATCATTTGTTTAAAACATTAACATTCATTTAAGTCATACATTACTATCTAAAATCTGTATCGTTACGCGTCTCTATGTCCCCGTAGGAACCTTTAATGTTGTGGGCAACCGCTACGTATCGCCGTCATTGCCACAACCATTCATTACGTGGGGTCAACCGTTACGTATCGCCGTCATTGCCCAACACGCATCTTTCCTTTGGAAATTAACCGTTACGTATCGCCGTCATTAATTTCCCATTACCCTTTCCCTTAGGATGATCGTCATCACCCGAGTAACCGTCGTTACTCCCTTACCAGTTGTACAACATCAAAACCACTGGCAGGCCACTAAGACACTACCCTTGTTGTTCTTATGGTAACTATGGCTCGCTGTCCATAATCTACCACAAGGCTGGGAATCTCGTTCCCAGACTTCATTCGTCAATTCCATTCATTCGACATATTAGATTTGTAATGACTTCTTTAAAACCTTTGCCCCTTTTTGTTTTCTTTTCATAAAACCTTTCCTTCACTTTCAAAACCCTTTACCTTTTCATTAAACCATTTCTTTATAACATTCGTTCGTAAACATTCCGTTCATAAACTTTCTTTCCATAAACCCTTCGTTCCAAATCATTTCCTTTCGTAAACGTAGTTTCATAAACATTATTTTATAAAACATCATTTCATAAAACATCATTTCATACGTGTACACACCAGCCCGAAAACATTATATAAAAACATTTAAAAGAGGGCTTCTAGAACTCACCTTATAAGCTAGTCTCGGTTGTCCTAAACAAAGGTCCAACAACTTCACTTCCGATCTGAATTGATTAGTTAAATACACATCAGACCAATCCCGACTCTAACGGTTTAACCATTCTAACATACTGACTTCACTTAATCAGTTCTGATGTCTGCGCACTTAGCAAGTGCGCAGACTCTGCTTCCTGCGCACTTAGCAAGTGCGCAGGTCCTTCCTCCTGCGCACTTAGCAAGTGCGCAGGTTCCTCTTCCTGCGCACTTAGCAAGTGCGCAGGACCTGCTCCGTGCGTACTTAGCAAGTGCGCACGACCTGTTCTTCGCGAAAACCCTAACTTTCGTATTCGGGTCTGATCATGTCAAGATCCCGAACCTGTTGCATTCAAAACGTTCGTTTTCCATTAAGGAACTCAAATCCGTGATTATCTTTCAGTTCCATCCGTAAAAACGTTGCCTTTTCACCCAAAACCCGAAAAACCCAAAAACGAACAAAAACTCAGATTTAGGTCGGATCGTTACCTGAATCGAGCTTCTGATCCGGAGGTTCTTCTCACGAGTTATGGAGCAACACACTTCTCAAATCTCGGGTCGATCCGACAACTTTCTCTCTCTACGGTTTCTCTCTCTAGAAGTTGCAAATGAGAGAAATGGGTTGTGACCTTGGCTATTTATAAGGGAGGCTCCCCTTCTAGCCCATCCGACCCGACCCGACATGCCTCGTTCGTTTATTCCGTTATTATATCTGTCGTTTTATTTTTGGGATGTTACAAGTCTACCCCCCTTACAATAGGTTTCGTCCCCGAAACCTATCATAAGTCAAATAGATGAGGGTACGACTCCCTCCTTTCCTTCTCCGTTTCCCAAGTGGCTTCCGATCCCTTTCGATGTTTCCATTGGACTTTAACCAATTGGATAACCTTATTACGCAAACGTTTCTCCTTCCGATCAAGGATGGCCACGGGTACTTCGATGTAATTAAGGCTGTTGTCGACCTCGATGTCAGTAAGTGGTACGTGAGCCGATTCATCCGCCAAACACTTTCGCAAGTGTGATACATGGAAAGTAGGATGAATCCCACTTAACTCATCGGGCAACTCCAACCGATAAGCGACTTCACCAACCCGTGCCATTATCCTGAATGGTCCGACATACCTCGGACTTAACTTTCCTCTCTTCCTGAATCGTATGATTCCCTTCCAGGGCGACACTTTCAACATTACTCTGTCCCCAACATCAAACTCGATAGGCCTTCGTCGTCTATCCGCATAGGACTTCTGACGATCTTGTGCGGCCTTCATTCGCGCTTTGATCTGATCAAACCTTTCCGACGTCTCTCTTATGACTTCGAGACTTCCTAATTCTTTCTGTCCAATCTCACCCCAACAAACCGGGGTCCTACATCTTCTTCCATACAACATTTCGTAAGGCGGCATGCCTATCGTCGTGTGATGACTATTGTTGTAGGAGAATTCAGCTAACGGCAGATGGCTGTCCCAACTGCCACCGAAGTCGATAATACAAGCACGGAGCATATCCTCCAACGTCTGAATAGTCCTTTCGGACTGACCATCCGTTTGCGGGTGGTATGCTGTGCTGATATTAAGCCTTGTGCCCATCGCCTCATGAAATCTTTTCCAGAACCTCGATGTGAATCGTGTGTCCCGGTCAGATACGATCGTCAAAGGCATCCCATGCCGTGCTACTACTTCGTTGATAAACACTTCAGCTAACCTTTCCGACGAGAACGTCTCGCGAATAGGTAGGAAATGAGCACTCTTCGTTAATCGGTCCACAATTACCCAAATGGTGTCATGACCTTTAGCTGTGCGGGGTAGCTTGGTTATGAAGTCCATGGTAATGTGTTCCCACTTCCATTCCGGTATATCAAGTGGTTGAATCTTTCCATACGGTTTCTGGTGTTCGGCCTTTACTTGCGAGCAAGTCAAGAACTTGCTTACATACTTCGTCACATCACATTTCATTCCAGGCCACCAGTAGTCCTTCTTCAGATCTTGGTACATTTTATTGGTACCAGGATGGATAGAGTAACGAGACTTATGAGCCTCATCCAAGATTTTGGTTCTAAGCTCGCCACCCATAGGTATCCATACCCGTCCATAACGTGTTCTAACACCAAGGGTGTTATATTCCAACTTGTCCTGTTGGCCCACCATCATTTCTCCCTTTATATTTTCTTCCTTCAAAGCTTCATCTTGAGCTCTTTCGATTTCTCTCATCACATCCGATGTTACCACCAACTGGTAAGCTTTCACTCTAATAGGAGTAGGCACATCCTTTCGGCTTAGAGCGTCAGCCACCACGTTTGCCTTTCCAGGGTGGTACATTATTTCACAGTCATAGTCCTTCAGGAGTTCCAACCATCTCCTCTGCCTCATATTAAGCTCCTTTTGTTTGAAGAAGTACTTCAAACTTTTGTGGTCGGAGTAAATAGTAAACTTTACCCCGTACAGGTAGTGCCTCCAGATTTTCAATGCAAATACGACAACAGCAAGTTCCAAATCGTGAGTCGGATTGTTGACTTCGTGAACTTTCAACTGCCGCGACGCATATGCAATCACTCTACCGCGTTGCATCAACACACACCCTAACCCCTGACCCGACGCGTCAGAGTATACCACCAGGTCTTCACTGCCCTCGGGAAGGGCCAAGACTGGAGCTTGTGTTAGCTTCTCTTTCAATTCCTTAAACGCCTCATCCTGGGTCGAACCCCATTCGTACTTTACTTCTTTCCGAGTCAACTTTGTCAATGGCGAAGCTATTTTCGAGAAATCCTGGATGAATCTCCGATAGTAGCCTACCAATCCTAAGAAACTGCGGATTTCAGTTGGCGTCTTAGGAATGTCCCATTCACTTACCGTTACTATCTTTGCTGGGTCAACCATAATGCCGTTCGGGCCAATGACGTGACCTAGGAATTGGACTTCCCTAAGCCAGAACGCGCATTTGGAGAACTTAGCATACAACTTCTCCTTTTTCAGAGCTTCCAATACTTCTTTCAAGTGACACGCGTGATCACCCTCATTCTTGGAGTAGATAAGGATATCATCGATGAACACGATTACCTATCGATCCAACATCGGTCGACACACCCTATTCATTAAATCCATGAACGCTGCGGGGGCGTTCGTCAATCCGAAAGACATTACGCGGAACTCGAAATGTCCATAACGCGTGCGAAATGCAGTTTTCGGTATGTCTTCTTCCCTCACCTTCAACTGATGGTACCGGGACCGAAGGTCGATTTTCGAGAACCAACTTGCGCCTTGCAACTGGTCGAACAGGTCATCGATCCTTGGTAAAGGGTACTTGTTCTTCACCGTTCGTTTATTCAACTCGCGATAATCGATACACATTCTCATCGAACCATCTTTCTTCTTTACAAACAACACCGGAGCACCCCACGGCGAGATGCTCGGTTGGATAAATCCTTTCTCAAGTAACTCGTCTAGTTGGACCATAAGTTCCTTCATTTCCACTGGTGCTAGTCGATATGGAGCCTTAGCCACGGGCTGGGCATCTGGTACTAAGTCAATTCGGAACTCAATTTCTCTATCGCGTGGTATCCCAGGCAAATCCTCTGGAAACACCTCCGGGTACTCGCGTACCACGGGTACATCGTCTAGTTCCTTCACTTCCTTACACTTGTCAATTACATATACCAGATAAGCCTCGCATCCGCGCCTCAAGTAATTCGTTGCCTTAATCATTGAGATGACGTTTGGCATCGGGGCGTCACGATCTCCAAAGACTTCGACTTTGCTACCATCCGGAGCCTTGAGTCGGATTATCTTTCGTTTACATATTATTTGCGCTTCATTGGCAGTTAGCCAATCCATACCCAACACCACATCGAACCCTCCCAAAACCATAACGAACAATCTGACGGGGAATCTATGACCTTCTATCTTTATCGTGGAGTTGTCAACTACATCGGTCACTCTCGCAGTTCTACCCTCAGTGGTTTCTACGCTAAAGGCCCTTTCTAGTTTACTAACAGTGTACTTCACTCGCTTACAAAAACTCGCAGATATAAAACTCTTACTGGCACCCGAATCAAATAACACAGAAACAAGAGTGTTGTCAAGGATGAATGTACCTGACGCCACATCGGGATCCGCCCTGGCTTGTTCCTGCGTCAGTGTGTACGCACGAGTCTTTGCACGAGATCCCTCTCCCTTCTTTTCTGGGCCTTTTCCCTTCCCGGCTTCCCCCATCCTGGGCTTTGGGTAGTCCCTACTCATATGACCATTTTCCCCACAATTGTAGCATTTGTAACCTTGCGGGCATTCTCGGGAGTAGTGCCCGGTCTTGCCACACTTAAAGCACAAGTTAGATCCCAGTCTGCATTCACCTACATGCTCCCTTCCACACTTCTTACAAAAAATCGGCTCACCCACTCGAGCCCTCTTATCACGAGCCCCAAACATCTTTCCCCCAGTTTGCTTGTTTGAGAAGCTCGGTCTCTTCTTTTGCTCTTCAACGGCAACAACATTCAGTGCCAGATCGTCAAATACCACTCCGCTTAGCTCTACTGCCGAATCATAGGTAGTAGGGGCGTTTGCCTTAACATAGGTGCGGACCTGGTCCGGCAACCCTTGAACATAGCAGACAATCTTTCTCTCTTCAGTAGTGACAAGGTGTGGCACCAGACGTGCCAGTTCATTAAATCGGGTTGTGTATTGCCGGTGCGTCATGTTCCCGGCCTTCAAACCCAGAAATTCCCTCTCTACCTTTTCAATCTCGTTCCTTGGGCAGAAATTCTTGATTACCAAAGTTTTCAAGTCAGCCCACATCATCGCATCCACAATCTCGCTCCCTTTAGCCTGACGTACACCTTCCCACCAGTGGGATGCTTCCTCCCTCAAAGAGTTAGCAGCAAACTTCACTACTTGATTAGCTCGACACTCGCTCAGACGGATGGCGGCTTCCATACGTATTACCCAATCAAAAGTAGCCACCGCGTCCTTCTTCCCAGTCAGGACCGGCGGGTCACATGCCTTAAAGGACTTATAATCACATCCGCGAGCAGGCGGTGCATTGTCGGTCTCATTGTTCTGAGCACCAACTGCCGCGCTAGACCCACCCACCGCATTGACCTGCTTCAATGCTTCTGCCAACAGACCTGGCAGGGAAGTCTTCATCAACTCTGTAAATTCTCGAGCTATGGCTGCCCTCACTTCTGGTTCAAAAGTGAAAGGTTGTTCTTCAACCTGTGTCTGCTCAGCTTCATGCACACTAACTGCCGGTTCAGTGTGAACACTTCCTTCTTCACTATACTCTTGGGGCGCAGGGATCCTGCCACGCCCACCATTTCGACCACCGGTACGGCCACCACGCCTTCCGTTCCCTCTCCTCGCCATTTCGTTCTATAAGACAAGAAATCCAATGTCATCACGCTAGTTAACAAATAAAATTCAATAAGTACTGTAAGATGTTAATATACACTGGCCATCTGTAATTAACCATTACACTACCTTTCGATTTCTATTTGACCACCTTTGTGATTTCATCAGAACACAAGTCCTTACTTAACCCTTTCTAAGGCATACTATATACGTAAATACATATACTACCTTCATACCTGATGCTTTGGCTCGAGTTACCCGTACTGGCATCCGCTTTCGGTCCCATTCAAAGTTTAAGTTCAGACACTGGGAGTGTCCGAATCTCTCAAACTATTGCTCTAATACCAACTTGTAAGGCCCTAAACCCGGGAGGCCCCACTTGTTGGAATTACTCATTCACAAACAGTTCTTAAACATGAATATCAAATAACGCAGAGGAAAATTTTCATTTAAACATAACTTAATCGTTGTTCATACATGCGGAAGCGTAAACATTGATTAAAACATATTTACATCATAACTAAACATAACGGGATGCCAGTCTTCAAAGCAGCCGGGTAACTCTTCATCTCTAGCCAAGCATCACCGTCCATCCTCATAACCTGCCTTAACCTGAATGTGTACACTTAAAAACGTCAGCTACGCTGGTGAGTTCTAGTTTTCGTTCGATTTAAGAAATGTTTCATCATTCAAACATTCATTAGGGTTTAACATTCGTATAAGAAAACAGGGCCTTTCATTCGTAAACCTTCGCACATTTAAACACATTGAACGGATCATTTGTTTAAAACATTAACATTCATTTAAGTCATACATTACTATCTAAAATCTGTATCGTTACGCGTCTCTATGTCCCCGTAGGAACCTTTAATGTTGTGGGCAACCGCTACGTATCGCCGTCATTGCCACAACCATTCATTACGTGGGGTCAACCGTTACGTATCGCCGTCATTGCCCAACACGCATCTTTCCTTTGGAAATTAACCGTTACGTATCGCCGTCATTAATTTCCCATTACCCTTTCCCTTAGGATGATCGTCATCACCCGAGTAACCGTCGTTACTCCCTTACCAGTTGTACAACATCAAAACCATTGGCAGGCCACTAAGACACTACCCCTGTTGTTCTTATGGTAACTATGGCTCGCTGTCCATAATCTACCACAAGGCTGGGAATCTCGTTCCCAGACTTCATTCGTCAATTCCATTCATTCGACAGATTAGATTTGTAATGACTTCTTTAAAACCTTTGCCCCTTTTTGTTTTCTTTTCATAAAACCTTTCCTTCACTTTCAAAACCCTTTACCTTTTCATTAAACCATTTCTTTATAACATTCGTTCGTAAACATTCCGTTCATAAACTTTCTTTCCATAAACCCTTCGTTCCAAATCATTTCCTTTCGTAAACGTAGTTTTATAAACATTATTTTATAAAACATCATTTCATAAAACATCATTTCATACGTGTACACACCAGCCCGAAAACATTATATAAAAACATTTAAAAGAGGGCTTCTAGAACTCACCTTATAAGCTAGTCTCGGTTGTCCTAAACAAAGGTCCAACAACTTCACTTCCGATCTGAATTGATTAGTTAAATACACATCAGACCAATCCCGACTCTAACGGTTTAACCATTCTAACATACTGACTTCACTTAATCAGTTCTGATGTCTGCGCACTTAGCAAGTGCGCAGACTCTGCTTCCTGCGCACTTAGCAAGTGCGCAGACCATGCTTCCTGCGCACTTAGCAAGTGCGCAGGTCCTTCCTCCTGCGCACTTAGCAAGTGCGCAGGTTCCTTTTCCTGCGCACTTAGCAAGTGCGCAGGACCTGCTCCGTGCGTACTTAGCAAGTGCGCACGACCTGTTCTTCGCGAAAACCCTAACTTTCGCATTCGGGTCTGATCATGTCAAGATCCCGAACCTGTTGCATTCAAAACGTTCGTTTTCCATTAAGGAACTCAAATCCGTGATTATCTTTCAGTTCCATCCGTAAAAACGTTGCCTTTTCACCCAAAACCCGAAAAACCCAAAAACGAACAAAAACTCAGATTTAGGTCGGATCGTTACCTGAATCGAGCTTCTGATCCGGAGGTTCTTCTCACGAGTTATGGAGCAACACACTTCTCAAATCTCGGGTCGATCCGACAACTTTCTCTCTCTACGGTTTCTCTCTCTAGAAGTTGCAAATGAGAGAAATGGGTTGTGACCTTGGCTATTTATAGGGGAGGCTCCCCTTCTAGCCCATCCGACCCGACCCGACATGCCTCGTTCGTTTATTCCGTTATTATATCTGTCTTTTTATTTTTGGGATGTTACAGCGGTGCTTCACCCAAATGAGTCCCCTCACATCAAACCCGCTCATGCCATACATGGGCGTTGTTCGTGACCCCACTCACACCGTGAAGCCTCTCACGGTTCCCACTCGTGAGGGTATACCACATACTCTAAGATCTAAATATGGTTAAACCTTGACTACTTTTATTTCTATTGAGTATCATATTTAGAATTTGGATTAGTTTTTATCCATAGAAAATTACGCACCCATGATGTTTTATTGATGCTACACTTCGAAAAAGTACGGTGAATAAGTTCACTCGGGGTGGTTGATAGCGACAGGTTGGTGGTGGCGGGGGTAACAACGGCGACGACAATGGTGGCGGGGGTAGTGATGGTGTGTGGTGAGGGTGGCGGGTGCGACGACGTTCACTGATCGAATTTCAATTCATTTATTGAATTCCTTCACAATTTGAAAAGAACATTGAAAATTATAAATCTTTACTTGAAGGAATTTGAGAGTCAATTAGTTTCTCAGCCAAATACATTAAATTCAGATTCTAACAAATTTCACAAACCAAACATATTGAGAAATAGAATGCAGATTCCAATTCTATTAAACTCTGCGAACCAAACACGCCCTGAGGGTGCAAGGGCGTAATGCGAGTACCCCCATTAGGTACTTCGGGTACCACGGGTATACCGCCGCAAGCCACGCGGGTACCCGAGACGGGTTGTCTTCTCGGGTATATGTACCCGTCTCGGCAATGTGGCAATGTTTGGAAAGATAATCGTTGGTGAACGACTATATAGCTGTTAAACTTATAAAAAATCTAATTTAAATACTAAATGCCACCTTAAATAAATCCATATCAATTCATTTTTTACACTCAAAATATCAATTCCATACTCTCAGAATTTCTATCTACAATGTATTGTAATTTATTACTTCCTTCTGATTCATCGGAAGAGTTCGACTTGAACGAGGACGTCTTTAGTAGTCTCCAATTTCTCACAGTTATCGTTGCCCAAGTCGAAGATGAAGACACGACAATATAAAAAAAGATATGTGTCATGTGATCGTGAACAAGCTCAATAGACTCTAATAAAAGATTATTTTGTCGAGGAAAATCCAAAATACGATGCAGTTATGTTTTGATAAAGGTTTCAGATGTCGAATAGATTAATTTTAAAAATTGTTGGAGATATACAAGACAAATTTGAATGGTTCCAATAGGGCATAGACGGGATGATGAAAAAGAGTTTCACAGCTTTAGAAAAATGCACGTCAGCGGTTAAACAACTCACAACTGGTAATCCTTCCGACGAATACAATGAGTATTTAAGTATGGCCAATAGGACTTCATGTGAATGCTTAGAGTATTTTTGTAATGCTATAATTCAGTTATACGACAAAGAGTTCTTACGTAGACCAACAAGCTACGACTTTGCACTTTTGTACAACGCACATGAAGAAAAACATGGCCTTCTGGGTATGCTCGGTAGCATCGATTGTACACATTTCGTATGGAGAATGTGTCCGACCAGTATATTAGAGGTGATCACCAATACCCGACAATCATGCTCGAAGCGGTGGCTTCAAATAATTTGTGGTTTTGGTATGCGTTCTGTGGTCCGCCCAACTCAAACAACGACATTAATGTTCTCCAACAATCTCTAATATTCACCAACGAGCAACTTGGAACTGCGACTAAGTTATTGACGATAATGTCCTATTGGAGTTGCACGATACAAGTTCACATTTCAGACTTCAATACGATCTTGTAGAACATATTGCAAGCACGTTGCAGTTGGACGAGGAGTATTTTGATTAAATATTTATGTATTTTTTAATGATTTTTTTTCTTTATTTTAAGAAATTTTTTTATTTTTATTTATTGTTATGTTTTTATTTTTATTTTTTTGAACTAATAAAATTAGTTTTAAATATATAATTAGTTTTAATTTAAAAAATGAAAAGAAAAACAAAACACTTAGTGTACTTAGGGCCAAGGGGGTGGAACCTCTTTGATTTCTAAGTACCCTAAGAATTAGCTCATCTAAACACACCACGTTATGTCACGTCATTTTCACCATAAACTATCCCTTTCACAAGGGGTGGAACCCGTGCACAACTACCCCCAACGATCCAAAGCAACACACCTGAAAGAGACGGGTTCATGAACCCGTGAAATGAAGCCAATGCAAGCGAACCCGTGAAGCCGTTACAGTTGTGACGGTGTTGCCTACTAGCCGTCCCAACCCGAGCTCCACCCCGTCTGCTCTTAGGGTTGTGCCCCTTACCACTTAGGGTACTAATTAGTGTTGGATTTGGATAAAAATAAGGTGACTATCACTTATTGGTTGGGGGCATTAGAATACTTGAGGTAGTTAGGGTTGTGTCACTAGTACCTAAAAATTGAGGATCGCATTAAAGCTTAAAAGCCTGTTAAAATTACTTTCACTTCATTTGTTGGTTTAATTTGTACATTTTCTTCCAAGATCCCGAATAAACCAACCGTGTCCCTAACTTAAATCTCGTTCAATACATCACCAAACACTAACATTATGCAAATCCAATCAAATGCCAAACAAATAAATCATTGAGATCCAAAGACTTCAGGGGGTCTTAAATGGATCATTCTCGCGGGTTAATGGGCTGTAATCGAAATTGTGTCCGATGAATGAATTTGGACACGAAACGAGTTTTCGTGCACACAAACATGATCCCTTACCACGTGAATCACCTTTGTTATGTTCTTATATGCATGGCAACCAACATGTAAGCTTTATGTTAAGGTCATGTCATGCGTGTTACAATAGCTAGAAAATAAGTTGAATAATCATTTTTAAAATGCACCATTCTAATATTAAAAAAACATATATAATTAAATAACCATGATATCTCGAACCGGTTCAAATAAAGAATAGTTGTTTCTTTATTTCAAAACATTGGTTGCTAGATGTTTTGTAAGATAGATGATTAACCGTTGGCCATTTGGTGCAATGGTAGCCCCAAGACTTCCCACGGTGGAGGTCTTGGGTTCGAATCCTGGCAACAACAAAAAATGGGTATGTGGTCAGGTCAGGGGTTTACCCAGTTGGGAGGTTCCTTCTGTGGTGGGTTGCCCTAGATGTTGGGGAAACCCAATTATCCTAGAATATCTAGCGTTGCCGTTCAAAAAAAAAAGATGATTATATTATAAGTGAATAATATATCAATACCTACAACATTACACTTAATGTGGTATTTGTATATTTATCAAGAGAAACTTTTATCAGGTTGCTGGGTCACCGATTATTTTATCGTATTTAGTCGAGTCATCGAAATCTTTTACGTTTTTCAGTATAAATATAGGGTTTTTAATTTGATTTGGCTCGTATGGCTTTTTGAAGGTGATTTCAATTTTCAACTTTAGATTTAAAAAAAAAATCTTACAACATAAAACTTTGTTTAGGAAGAAAGTATTGCTCGTATGCATTTAATTAATTATCGACTACTATGTTTAACACGATTACCTAGCAATTATGTCCTATGCCTCTATACTATAGATCTAGGGTTCAAAACATTGTTTCTAACACGCAACTAGGCCTGTAAATGAACCAAATGTTCATGAACTGTTCGGCGGGAAGTTCGTTTATGTTCGTTCATTTAATAAATGAACGAACACGAACAAATTTTTTTTGTTCGTTTAACTAAATGAACAAACATGAACACATGTCGTGTTCGTTCATTTATGTTCGTGAACTTTCGTTTATGTTCGTTCATATATGTTCATTTATGTTCGTTTATTAACGTTCGTTTATGTTCATTTATTTGTGTTCATTTGTTTTTAGATGAATCATGTACATTTGAACCACTAATTTACATGTATTTTTTGATTAATTATTAAGTATTAGACTTGTTCATATGTGTTCATTAATGTTCGTTTTTTTTATGTTTGTTCGTTTGTGTTCGTTTAGCTTTTTAACGAACGAACATGAACGAACACGAACATTTCCATTTCTTAATGAACGAACATGAACAAAAAATGCGTTCCATTATGTGTTCGTGTTCGGTTAAAATTAAATAAACGAACACGAACATCGGCCTTCACGCAACGTATTATATTTTATTGTCATTAGTAGTATGTGCCCAACAATAACTTAAATTTTAAAAAAATAGTTAGTATAGGATTTGAACCCGGGTCATTTCAAGTAAGGGGCAACATGATTATCAACCAAACCGAATGTCTTGTTTTATTTCAATCACGCAAATTATTTACGAGGGTTATCTTCCAAAAATTAATTTTTGATAATAAAGGTAACATATAAAATTAAAAGTAGGGGGTTAGTTGACCTTGGTACCGAAAGGTGAATCTGCCCTATGTGTATACACCAATGCTTTTAAAACCGGGCCGGTTAGCGAATCAGCCGTCTTAGAGGTCCACTAGTCAGACCGGATTTAAGAATCATATGGTGTAATAAATAATATAAAAATTAAAACTATGTATATAAATGCAAAGTATAAAACACTTTTTGTTTTATGTAAATTTACAATTTTAATGACATATGAAGGTTTAAATAAATAAAACATACGACTTGAAATATTAAATTAATCATAAAATAAGATTTTAAAGGAAAAAATACAAAAAAATAATCTATGTTATATAATAAATAAAGGTTTTAATGACACGTGTCGTTTCCATATTCATTCTCATTATTTTTTCTCGTCTCTCTCTTCTATTAAATGCACTTATATCTTTTAATAATAATATATTTTAAAGAAAATATTAATCTTTATATTAATAAATATCCTGACATATTTTAACGAAAGTATGTGTTAACAGATTATATTGTATTCCACGGGTTTATTCAACCCGTATAAAACACGAGTTTTTTAAAAAATAAATTTTTTATTACTCTATATATAATATTATATTTATTCAACTCGTATATTACATGAGATTTTAACCTAGTGTATATATATACATATATATATATATATATAAGTTTGAAATCCGGTTCGACGACTCGGTCCCATTCTCCCGGTTCACCGGTCCGACCGGTAACATGCCTCGGTTCAAATAAAAGCGATTCAGTCACACAAAATCGAACCGGTTTTGTGTTGGGTTCTCGGTCTGACTGACTAGTCCAGTTCGATTATGAAAAAAAATGGTATACCCATTAAACATGAGTCTTGGTGGTAGCTATCATCGCCAACATCATAGATGTATATTCTAGCAAGTGCGATTCCACAAGCAGAAGAACTAAGGTCACATTATCGTCAAGTTTACACACATGATATCATATAATATAAGAGATCGTTGAGAGAGGAAATTTGACCCTTTACAACACAATTAGCTAAATAAAATAAGGAGAATATTTACAAATATGAGTAAATATCATATATATATATATATATATATCTAACCAAAACTAAAAAAAATCATACATACCCAATTTAAATGATTTTTTATTTTACGATCATTCTATCCTTATCTGTTATATGATTTTTGTAACTTAATTTTTTTTTTGCTTTATCCAATACGTAACCTAATTTAGTTGATTTTAGTTTTATCCCGTACCTAACTCAATTTAAATGCTTTTTTACCTAATTTTTTACTTGACGATAACCATTAAGTAGTTATAAAAGAAAACGAGTTCATTCATATATGATATATAAATGCTATAAAATAAAATTGGGACCTATTTATAAAAACTTAAAAATCTATTGAGCCTTTTTTATAATGGTTGTGCCATCTTTAATCTTTATAATGGTTGGACCCTCTTTAATCTTTATAATGTAATGGTTAGGCCTTAGTCCGTTTAATTTTTATAATGTAAATATGTAATGGTTGCTTTGGTTGGGACCTAATCTACTTAATCTTTATAATATAAATATGTAATGGGTGCTTTGGTTGGGCCCTAATCCATTTAATCTTTATAATGTAAATATGTAATGGTTGAGCCCTAATCTTTATAAAGAAATTAGGAACCATCATCTGTTCTGTTTAAAAAAAAGGACGAACTGAATAAACTGCGTAGAGATGATTAAAGAGTTTGTTGGCAAAAATGTTAGGAGAGCTTCGCGAATCACCGGTTAGTTATTACGGCATGCCATGTAACATACTATATTTTTTCTATATTTATTGCTATAATGTTAATCGTCGTTTTAAAAAAAATTAGTTTATATATTTTGTTCGCAAGAACATTTTTTTTCGACTCGGCCGGGGCACTGAAATCCTGAGGACCAGCCCTGATAAAAATGTTATTATATGATGAAACCATATGCTATGTTGCATTAGGTACTATATAACTATATAAGCACCAAGAAAACTATCATAACATAAGTTGTGGCAATAGGTTTGTTAGGACCAAATTTAGGTATCCTAAAATGGGGAGGATCAAATAAGAAGTTGTTTTTGGCTAAGAACTCTAAGAAGTGACAAAAACATTAAGAAACGATATCAAACGAACTCGGATTGAGCTCATTCCAGCGGCGTTGGAACCGTATCGTCGAACTCTACCATCTTAGCTTTTAGGGTTTAGATCTTAGTGTTGAATTTTAGAATTTTAGCTTTTAGGGTTTAGGTTTTTTTTGGGGGGTGGGGGTGGGGGTTTAGGTTTTTGGGGGTGGGTGGGGGTGGGTTTAGGTTTTTGGGGGGGGGGGGGGTGGGGGGGTTTAGGTTTTTGGAGGGTGGTGGTTTTAGGCTTTTCGGGGTGGGGTTGGAGGGGGGTTTAGGTTTTTGGGGGTGCGGGTGGAGGGGGGTTTAGGTTTTTGGGTCCGGATTAGAGTTCGATGAGACGGTTCCAACGCCGCTCGAATGAGCTCAATCGGAGTTCGTTTGACCCACTTCTTAGCGTTTCTTAACAAAAAACCACTTCTTAGCGCAACCTTCACATCCTAAAATGAATCCTCCTACCTACCAAAACACAACTTGTCACAAAAAGATGATTAAATGGGATCAATGCCATCCAAATAGAACATAACACGTGTTTCATTTGTAATATATTTTCTCAACATTAAATTTTAGGATGATTATGGGTGTCCTGAAAATGGTTATCATAGAACAAGATTCAAAACTAAAAATATGAAACATTGTACTAGAGTAAAATAGTATTAGTTATTAGATATTGTGTGTTTACATTCATGAGGCTGAACTTCATTCAATAAATATAAGGGAAAAACTAACTTTCATTCAAAACGTAATTTCCATTACAAAAGTTTTTAACCTAATTAAAAAATAACATTGATTATCATGGTGTAACACATGTCCTCACTAGGCACAATTTACGCCAAATGGTGACATATTAGACATTTTATGTCGGCTCAAACCCTCTCAACCATTCAAGCGCGTTACATGTCTAGTGTTTATGCTCGATGGTGAGCCATTCGGCTTACTGCTCTCGACCACCCAGAGACCGACGCATGGAAAGTGCGCACAATTGATGCCCGATGGTCACCATAGTGTGAAAGTTACGTATTCTGGGTACCCCTTTGTGTTGGATGGGGATTGAGCGCCTAGTGTCCAAAACAAATTAATTTAAATTTCTTTTTCACTTACCATGTCGTGACGGTGAAAATGAGAGTTTGTGCATGACATTGTTAAGTAAGTTCCTTTCGATTACATGTATTCATTTATTTTTTATCGACTACTTTTATTTAATATTGTTAATCTACACTTCTATACTATATAATAAATGAAAATCATTTATGTCACGTGTCGCGTCCACATCTATTCTCACTATTTTTTTCCGCCTCTCTCTTATTAAATGCATCTCTCCTTTTTAGAAATGATTTATATTTAAAAAAATATTAACTATTCTAATAAAACATATTTATTTTAAATTATCTCTTATTTTTAGAAACTTTGAAATTTAATTATATAACTTTTGTTTTTAAATAAATAGTGATGTAAGTATTTAAATAGAAATTAATGTATTAAAATCGTATAATATACATGTTTTTAAAGATATAACTTTTTTCTACTGAGTATATATAACATTACATTTTATCACGGGTTTTTTAAAATACAATTTTTTTATTACTAAGTATATAATATTACATTTTATCAACCCGTATAATACACGAGATTTTAACCTAGTATAATAGATATAAAAAAATCTATTGCTCCGGTCTCACTCACATTTGAAAATTTGTTTAAGATAACTAACTCTAAATATACCATTACACGTCTCATTATCATCTATACAAACAGTGGCGGATCCAGGAATTTTTTTCAAGGGGTTCACTGTTTTTAGATGCCCCAATTTCATAGGGCCTAAACCACTACGCTTACTGTGAAACTTTGTAAGGGGGTTCACCGTGGGGTATTTTAGGGGGTTCACCCCAGTTTTTTTACCTACCGTTACACTAAAATTTTGAAACTCGGGGGGTTTCTGTGCACCCCCTCCGGGCTATGTAGGTCCGCCCCTGTACACAAACTCATGATTCCCTCTCTCTTCTGGTTGAGCTTAAAAACAATATAAAATATATTATTTAAAAAATGTGATAATCTTTAAGAAAAAACTAAAAGCATACCTTACTTTGTTCGACGTTCTAAATGAACACCTTTTTTAACCTACTTCTTCAACCACCCTAAACCACCTTGATTTCGGTTTCTTATGGAAATAATCTTAGAAGTTAGAGTAAAATGTCGAAAATGAGAGTAAAACATGAAAATGATAGTTAAAATTTAGGTGGGAAGGAGAGAAATTAAAAAGGAGAAAACGAGAGTGTCATGTGGGTGGTTGATAAATTATTTCAACTAATATGGAGACGGATGAAAATGTGATTGGGTTGTCAACCTCCATCATGCTCAAATTAACAGTGTTTTTAGAACTCGATCGGCCGGTCGGGCCGGTAACCGGGCACATAACCGGTCCGGTTGTGTATAGTTAAACTGTTTTCATTTGAACCGGTCGGACCGATGAACCAGACTAAGGGTCGGACCAGATTTCAAATATTATTTTTTTTGTTTTTTTCCTTCAAAATATCATTTTCTGAATAACTTAGTATTTCAAATTGAATATTTTTATGTGTTTAAACCTTCATATGACATAAAAACTGCAAATTCACATCACAAGCTAAACCTCAGATGATTTTGTATAATTTTGATTCAAAGATGTAATTAGAGTATGTTTAGAATTTGTATCTATATACATAGAATTTTTTATATTTTTTATAACGCCATCCGGTTCTTAAATCTGATCTGTCCGGTTCAACCAGTGGACCTCTAAGGCCGTGGATTTGACGTCTGATCCGGTTTTGAAAACATTAGTGCTCACGTAAATTGAAAGTAATGGGTACCACTCCAACGCAAATTTTGTCCTCATTCCATGTGTCAGACACTAGTTGGATCTAGACGTGACTTAGCATATGTAAAATGTGCGGGGGTGTGACACTTGTTAGTCCTTGATTCGTCCACCTAATTGGTGTAAATTTTGTTCAATTAGCCCAAAGATGCCACTTGTAATATTTTTTTCTATATGTTTATTAAGTTATGTGTATTACACGGATTGTACGTAATAAGTATGTAAACAAACAAAAACTAAAACATAAAATTTCTTTCTTTACTAAATAAGCAAATAGAAAAATAACATTATAATTCAAATAATTTTTAAAAAATCATAAATCTCTAAATATTTCTTGGTAGTGCTAAATCACCCATCCTGACCCGTCACATTGTTTTGTTCGGCCCATTCTGACCCGTGGATGACTCCCTTCCGCGCTTATTCAACCACAAACACTTTTTCTTATTGAGTTCTGTCTTTGTGCATTCATAACTATGATTCTATGAAGACCATTGTCTTGCTTTCTCAGCTACATGTTTTATCAATAGCTTCTACACCTTCTTACCATCATCATCATCATCATCAGCATAATCATCATCAAAATCTCGCCATGAGCCCATCTAAACCAATACCACCATCCATTGTCATCAAATTCTTAATCAGAAAGTTAGCTCACATATTTTTTTAAATTTTAAGAGGTCCAGAGATTTAATCATTCAGTGATATATCTTAACTTCAACAGTTCAAAGGGATAAAATTTCTAAGCGTATCTAAAGAAAAAGGTCTAAGCTCACCCATAAGTGTTTTCAAATGAGTAAAGATTGTATGTTGTAATTCGCTTTATTGACTAAAGATGGGCGTATTAATTTCACAATTTAGTTCTTAAGATCTTATTTAACAAATTAAATGTTTACAGAAGTCGAAAAATGAGATGAAAAAAACGTTGATGGTTTTGATGAAATTAAACCTTTCCAAAATTTATACTAAACCAAGAGTCAGTTTAGAGCAGTGTTGTAAAAATCGCGCCTAGGCGCCGATTAATCGTTAGGCGCTCGGCTAAGGAGGAATTTTGACCTAGTCGGTCCAAAAATCGCTAGACGGTCCAAATCGTGCCTAGGCGGTCCTAGAAGGGGCCTAGGCGGCCAGATTCCGGCGAAAACCTGAAATTTATGGCCAAATTCCGGCGAAAAACTGAAATTTCCGTTTAAAAATGAACATTTTTATAAATATTACATATAAAAATGTGTGTATATATAGAAAAAAACTGAAAATTACATATAAAAATTCCAATCCGATTAATCCCGCCTAGGCCCTACCCCACCGCCCGACTAGCGCCTAGCGTTTTTTACAACACTGGTTTAGAGAAGTCAAACCTGATGAGAAAATTTAAAATTCTGCTCCTAAACTGAACCAAGAGTCAGTTTACCGAAGTCAAACCTATGAAAATTATGTATAGCAAATTAGTAAACATGGAAATTTAAAAAAAAAAGTTTAGGGTATGTGATCTAAGTAGTAAGGACGAAATTGAAAAGGTCAAATTGGAATATAGAGAAGTGAACTTGGAGGAATTATGAATAAGTAATCAAGAAACATGAAAATTTCAAGACTTTTGAGACTAAAATGATCTAAGAATCAACTTCGAGAAGCCATCAACCATTTCAAGATTTTGTGTATAGATGTAAGTTAGATGTAGGAAGAGCTAATATATTATCAGTTATTGTGCTTTAAACATATTTCTGGCATGTTGACTTGTACATTAATCTATGAATATGTTTGGGAAATCATACTCTTATAATAAAAGAAATTAGTAATGTAAGTTATGGCATGTTGAAACGAACATCGTAAACGATGTGTTACCCCGTAGCAATAGGCTTCGCGATTTCAAGATCTGGAACTAGGTACACAAACTTAATGGTTTCAATCAATCAAAACTTCCTTTAAGCCCATGTCTAGAAAAGACATTTTTTCACAAATGATGGTTTCATGCTTATACTTGATAAGCACATGGCTAAGTCATTGACTAGGTGATTTAGTGTATGTTCGCATTTGCTTTTAATGCCAGTTACGCACAAATAAGGTCTTTTCTGCAGTTATATGATAAGAGTTTTCTTATGTATGTGAAGTAATGCAGGTAAATTATGGGTTTTTTTTCTATATTTGAAATTGTGGTTACCTGGGTTCAAAATAAGATACTTTTTTTGTAAAGTTATAGTAGTTTTTTCTGAATAATAGTGTCAAGTATGATTAAGAAAATATAATATTTCAATACTAACCTAATGATTTGAACATAATGATTTAAAAGGCTTTATGAATAAAAAATACACTTTGGGCAACTTTCAACGTGTTTGACCCGTATCCTTTTAATGTTTATTTAATTGAATGTATCTTTTTAACTGTTAGAGATAAAACAACACCTGATAAAGGGTTCAAATTCGCATTTCTAACATGTACCACTTGTAAATGAATAGTGCACAATTAAATTAATTATGGACCATTATTACATGGTGATGGATGTTGTAATCAAGAGTTCATAAAATATGACTGAAGGTAAGCTTACTCGTTGCTTGTTCGGTTTGGCTCGTATGAGTTGGAACCCTAGAAGAATGACAATTTATTTTTTATATATACTTTTATATATATATATATATATATATATATAATGAATTAATCTTTATACATACCTCTTTTGACCCATAATCTAGTTTTTTATACTAGGAAAGTGGCCAAACTAAATAAAAATTAAACATCTAAAAACTAAAAGTATGGAACATAAAATAAAAAACACTCTTACGGTGTTAAGTACCAACTCTTAGTCTCTTACCATTCGGCCTTCACAACTCGCCCTTAACGGTGGACGTGGAAATGATCGTAACGGATGTGGGTTTATCCGTGACTCTTCTAAAAATAAGAATTCTTAATATTTGAGTTTGAGCTAGAACTTAATTTGTGTTTTAAATTTATATTTTATTAAACTTATTTTGTATGTTTTTATTTTTATTAATTTGTTGAGTATGAGTTGGAACCCTAGAAGAATGACAATTTGGATTTTTGGTATTTAAATTTAAACATGAAACCGAGCGGAACGAGCCGCTCGAGTATAAATTGAACAAAGTTCGAGCCTTAACGTCTAGCTCGATTTTGCAAATTCGAACATAATCGATCCGCTCGGATTGTAAACCGAGTGAGTTCGAGCAGATATTTGATCGGTTCTGTTCGGCTCGTGAACTATGTGTTACGTATATGTAACAGTTATCATTATGTTTTATGTTGACATAGTGTTACATATACGTAACACTATGTATCATGTATATGTAACACTCCTTATTTTCATATTTATGTATACCACATATATAATATACACTTAAATACTTTTTTTTTAACAATTAAAAGAAAAAAACCAATTATAAACTATGTGATTGTTTGATAGTCGTTATCACGGTTGTCACATAAAATATTGGTTATCATTTGATCCTACCCTATATATATATATATATATATATATATATATATATATATAGGGTGAGGTTCAAATGCTAACCAATATTTATGTAATAACCATGATAACCACTCTCAAACATAGTGTTACATATATGTAACAGCTATCATTATGTTAATTTACATATATGTAAACACTATGTGTCATATATATGTAACATTATTTTGTACGTATACGTAAAACTCATCATTTTCGTATTTATATTCAAAATATTTATTCAAGATACTTAAATAATTTTTTATTAATTAAAAGAAAAATAATTTATACATTATGTGATTATTTTATAATGGTTAGCACGGTTATCACATAAAAAGTTGGTTAGTATTTGAACATTTCCCTATGTATGTATAGGGGAAGGATCATAAGAAAACTCAATGTTCATGAGAAAACCAAAAAACTACTTATTTAAGGTAAAAAAAAAATCATAACTCAAAAAATAAATCAAAAATTAAAAAACTGCTTCTGAGACCTTGTTTCCCACGTCGTCCTCGTTCAAAAAAAACTCGAAAAGTAGTGGGTTTAACTTTTGGGTTTAGTTTTTTGGGTTTAGTTTAGCTTTTAGGTTAGGTTTTTCGAGGGGTGGGGTGGGGTGTTTAGGTTTTTGGGGGTGGGTGAGGGGGGTGGGTGGGGTGGGGTTAGGTTTTTGGGTGGGATGGGGTGAGGGGTTTAGGTTTTTGGGGGTGGGTTCGTATTTTTGGTTTAGTTTTTGGGTTTAGTTTAGGTTTTTGGAAGGGTGGGGTGGGGGTTTAGGTTATTGGGGGGTGGGTGGGGTGGGTTTAGGTTTTTGGAGGGTGAGTGGGGTGGGTTTAGGTTTTTGGGTGGGGTGAGGTTGGGGGTTTAGGTTTTTTGGGGTGGGTTGGGTTTTTTGGTACACATATGCAGTAAGAATTTTTTAGTTTTCTTATTAAAATGAGTAATCTAGTGAACTCACCTATATATATATATATATATATAGGGGAGGGTTCCAGAGAAAACCACGTAGTTAGGCGAAAACCGAGAAAACCACAAAAAAACTAATTTTAACCAATAATATAATAATATTTGTTTTTTATTTTATTTTTACTTTTTTATAAGAGTTTCAATGTAATATTACACATTTTTACCAAAACATAATTTAAATATTGGCTTTTACATATACGTAAACAGAAAACAAAAAAAATGCGGTTACGTATACTATTACACATTGTTTTAGTGGTTTTATCGGTTTTAGCATAAATTTGTGGTTTTCTCTTGATCTCTCATAAATGAGCAAGAATTGTTTGCACTGTTTTCTCATTGTTTGCATTGTCATAGTATTACACATTGTTTTAGTGGTAGAATTTTATGGTTTCCTTATAATATCTTATTTAATTATATATATATATTAGTTTAAGTATGATAAATAAAAATGTTAAGGACACCCAGGATTGTCCCCGATCCATACCTGTTTTTATTAGAAACCCTATTTCTGAATCTGCTGATACTTTTCTCTTCTATTGTTGAACTCAACAATGGAGGACGAAAGGAAGAGATTGTTGGAAGAAGAATGGAACTCCATGACTTCAGTTGATCATCAACTCTCGCGTGCCGATTTCCCCCAGAAAATTCCTCTTAGGCGTCGCTATTTCCGCCTATCAGGTTATCTTTCTATACAGATTCGTGTGTTATTTCTTCGTCAAATCAAGATACGTGTGTATCACGTGAGGGCATATCCAACTTTTCTTGATTACAAATATGCCCTCACGTGATACACACGTGCCTTGATTTAATAAAGAAATTAGACGAAAGTTGGATGAAAATTTGTTACAATATTTGTACATAGAGGGTGTCCGGTGTAATTAATGAAGATTAATGTGTGTAGGTAAAATCACATATAAACATTTATGTAAATTACTCTATTTGTAAATATATATGTATTGAATCAGTATCGAAACAAAATTTTCCACTAGCCTGGTGGGCCGCCAGTCGCATGCTCACCCCCCATGCCACGCGGGTTCAAGCCCCACCCCTACCCAATTCCATTGATTTACCCACGCCTGCACTGCCGCGCCACTTGGTTCGAGACATCCCCGGTTCTTTGCACAGAATCCACACCTAGGGTTTGTCTGTCTCTGTGTGTGTATGTTGGGTAACCTTAATCAATTGCATGCACTTGAAATTAGGTGAAATTGTGCTTGAGATTGCTGCTTTGCACATCTTAAACTTTGTGCTTGTCAATCGTTGAATTGAGATTGATGAACTCATGACTTAGTGCATCAAGGAAGTGCATTTTAATATCATGACGAATGTTTGTTTAGAATTTAAAACAAAAAACATACCGAGCAGAATCCCACTAATCAGTTACCTTACCTCTATCTCAGTAGATGTTAGACTCCGGCTCAAAATGACCTCCTTTTGAAAATACAGAAAAAAATACATGCAAAAACAAACAAAAATTCATTAAAACGACGATAATTGTTATAACAACAAACAAAACAAAATTACTGTATTAAATGATCTATTTAAATGCTAAATAGTTAAACAAATTATGAGGTTCTCCTAACATTTTTGGAAGCACCCTTTAAAGGGTGTTTTCAACCTTCAATCTATTCAAATAATTTAGATTACTGTTTAATAAACAGTTTTTTCTTGTAATAATAATAAATACATAATATTTTTAAAAATTCAACATTTGGTAGAAAAAGTGTTTGTAGGTTAACCTAACTTACCACCGGCCTTTTGGTTGAGTGGTAGTTCTATGACCTTCCAAATGAGATGTTATGGGATCGAGTCTCGCTTGGGACAAAATGTTCCAGGTAAGCCAGGGGGTTTTCTTAGTTGTGGGTTTCCTTCTAGGTGGTGTGGGGCCGGGTCACCACGCTTCTGTTCTTCGGGCGGAAGGGTGATCCGGGTGTCCGGGCCTTTGCTGTTGAAAAAAAAAAGAAGGTTGACCTAACTTTAAGTAAAAAATTGCATATTTTTACCCGTCACCCAACCTGACCCGACCTATTTTGCCACATGTACTCCTTTTTTAATACATCCTTTCTCTGCATATTGTAAATAGGCTATATCTGTGACTCAATCCCATAACCTTCTAATTATAAAGTAGCAACCTTTTGCAGTAATCAAAATCCAAATTTGGATTGAAACTTCATATTAGTCTGTGTGTTGTTGTCTGATATGATATCAAAACTTAAACTCAAGGACTGCTGGAACATATCATTGTTCAAATGTCATATTTGGAATAATTGAGATCCTTTGCATCTTCATTCCCTTGCTTCTTTTTCATCATTCATCATCATCATCTCCTCCTGGTAATGTGACCATTGACTCAAACACCCCTCAACCGCCGAACGGTCTATGTCTGGAAAAGCTTGGAAACAGTTCCTACCTCTATATGGCTCCACATCCAGACGGGTCAAACCGAGTTTTTGTGTGTAACCAACAAGGTAAGATATGGTTAGCCATGGTTCCTGAGGTGGGATCTTCACAAAGTTTGATGGTGGATGAATCAGACCCTTTTCTTGATTTGAGTGATCAAGTTCAGTTTGCAACCGAAATGGGACTTATGAGCATAGCTCTTCATCCAAACTTCATTGAAAATGGCAGATTGTTTGCTGCTTTTAATTGTGATAAGTTTCAGCAGCCTGGATGTGAAGGCAGATGTTCTTGTAATACAGATGTTGGTTGTGATCCTTCCAAGGTTGAATCTCTTCAAGAATCTTATCCTTGCCAGTTTCATGTTGTTATTGCCGAGTTCACCGCCAATGGCACCTCCTTCTCTTCAAAACTTTCATGGGTAACTATAGTTGTATTGGAAGTTTCCAACTTTAAAAACTTTCTGTTTAAGGTAATCTGATCGGATCACCTCGTCAAAAATGATGCCGTTGCAGCTGACTTGGCCGTAACTTTGACCATATTAACATAGTAGTCAAAGGCTTAGGCGCAAAGGGTGAGCCTGTTGCCTAGACGCAAGGCGCTTGAACAAGCAACCTGCACAGTATAAATAGACCATTTTTAGGGGTTTAGACATGTTTTAAGCTTGTTTTATGCTGCTTTCATATTCCACGCCATTTTTAGATGTTTCAGACTAGTTTTGGCTGGAATCCTCGCCTAAGCGCCTTGATGGAGACAAGGCAGTATGGCTGCGCCTCGTCTTTGAATTCAAATTTGACATGATTTTGTTAGAGAAATCAACCACCAGCATAAATTTTTTTATATACTTTGTTCTATCATGTAATCTATTATGGGTTTCAAATTTATGGTGTTTTTGATCGTAGAATTGATGAACATACGCTTTTGATCATGTTTTACAGAGGGGGCATGCTAATTCAGCTGAGGTGAGGAGGATATTCACAATGGGACTCCCATTTGAAGCATATATTGGTGCCAGATTCTTTTTGGCCCTGCTGATGGCTACTTGTATTTCATGATTGGTGACGCTTCACATGCTGCTGACCCATACAATTTCGCGCAAAACAAGAAATCGTTGCTTGGAAAGATACTGAGGCTTGATGTAGACATCATTCCGAGTAAGCACCTTCACCATTTGATCAAAACAATAATTCTTCAACATTTTGATCTTCTAAAATACTTTACATCTTATGACAATGTGTTTTATTCATAAGTTATGCATTAATGTTTTTTAAATTTTTTGGAAAACAGTGTTTGTGGGTGAACTCAGCCCGTTTCAACAGGCCCGACCCGTTAACCTATTATCTCTAAATTTATGGCACTGATTCGGTTCCTTTGTCGTGAACATGAAATTAGGCGTAGAGGAAATAACTAGGCTTGGCCTATGGGGAAACTATTCAATACCAAAAGACAATCCTTACACTAATGATAAAGAACTTGAACCCGAGATTTGGGCCTTGGGTTTTAGTAATCCTTGGCGCTGCAGTTTTGACTCAGAAAGGCCTACTCGCTTCATATGTGGAGATGTCAGGAAGGTATGTTTTTTAATCAATTTACCACGAAAAGATGAGTGTTAGAGGTTGGATAGCGGGTCAAAACATGTACGGGTCAAAGCGGGTAATTTTTCTGTACGGCTCTAGGCGGGCTAGGCCGGGTTGGTTGACCCTTAACACTTTTCTTCCACTTTTTTCTTTCAGTTTTTAAAATTCATAATTTGTTTATTAAATATGATCAAATGAGAACATTATTACAATAACAATATAACTATATGAGGAAAAAAAGTGCGATTTTGTAGGCTGTATGCATTCATAATACACTTAGGGTGACTTTCGACCCGTTTAACCATTTTATTTTAGGCTCATTTTTATCCATTAGAATCTTTATAAAATCCAAATGGTTCACAAGAAAGTAGTTAACAAAGACTTTCCCTACATCTTATAAACTTAAATATAATGTTACATTTGTAGGATCAATATGAAGAGATTAATATAATCAAGAAAGGTGGAAACTACGGATGGCGCGTTTATGAGGGGCCCTATCCGACTCATCCATCATACGCTCCCGGGGGGTACACTCAGCCAACCTCCATAACTACCATATTTCCTGTGGCAGGATACAAACATGATAATGTTGATACAAGCAAAGGTCCTGCCTCAGTGGTGGGTGGTTATTTCTACCGCGCCACTGCTGATCCATGTTTAAATGGCTGGTTAGTATACTTACAATGCCACAATGAGTCAATTTTGGTCTCTTTTGTTAGTTTTTTTTTGGGCAAAACAACATATCCAACAGGCTAAACTGAAAAAACTAGTTAACAATTTTCAGATCAGATTGGGTTGTATTGACTTATTAACAATTTTTTCCATTTTATTTTAATTTTATACATTGGAATAACATGATTTAGGTGAGGTCATCAACTTTAGTACTTTTGACCATAACATGTCAACTGTAATTAGTTTAGTACTTTTGATGCTATATTTATTATATTTAACACTGCTAAGCAATTGATTCCCCTCTAGCAGAGGTCTTAGATTGGAATCTTGCTTCCACTGGTTTCTTGCCATAACCTCTTGAAAGTCACCTGCCCATCATGAGCTGCGATGTGCCTGATCCCGTTGGTTAGTAGATCTTGTGAGTTTTCTGGTAATGGGTTTTCATGGTTACAAAAAAAAATGAAGGATTAGTGTTCTCTCTTTCCTTTAAAAAATGACCCGTTTTAACCTGTAGTTAACCAATATGACAAATTATTGTTTCATAGACAACCCAACTTAGGGATAATCAGAATCATAGTTTTCTCACAACAACTTCACTTGTTTCTTCAAATCAAATTTGATTTTTTTGACATTAAACAGTTAAAAAATCATTATCATAATCACTCACACGCCCATGACCGATCCAAACACCACGTAATCATATTTTGTGAGCAACGAAGAGGATATGATCCTATGAACACACGTGCAGGTACATATACACAGACTTGTACAGTTATGACATATGGACAGCTATTGACACCACTGCAAACAGTTAAAACTTTACTAGTTTCAATGTCCCTTTTGGGTGTGCCCATGACTCACCAATGGAATGCGGGTTCAAACCGGGGGTTCACAACGTTCCTGACCTAGGCTACGTGTTGTCATTAAGCGAAGATAACAAAAAAAATGTGTACTTGTTGACAAGCAGTGGTGTGTATAGAGTTGCAGCCCCAAGTCGGTGTGGGTACCATTGCTCATTAGAAAGGAATTCAAATGTGACTAGAGTTCCTTCATCTGGAAACTTATTGAAGGCTGCATCTTTAGTAGCATGTTTCATCTCTTTTATGGTGGTTAGTTTTTCGTTGATGTCTTGATAGAAAACTGTATATTTTTTTTACTCTCGACGTTATGATGATCGTAAAACTGTGCTCTATACCCATCGGGTATTCGTTTACTCATTACCCGTCGGGTATTGGGTATACCTGTTAATCCCTATTCTAATAAAAAACTAAATCTTTTGCCATTTGTCATAGCCATATTAATCCTCATAATTTTTCCTCCCAAAACCACATTAAAATCCACTATTCAAACTTTTCATATTTTGCTTAATTTTTTTGAAAAATTACATAAATAAACATTTTACCAAATTAATTCATCATTACTACCATTGACTCAAAATTATTTTTAAATTATCATCAAAAATGAATATTTAAAAAAAAATCAAGAATTAAAAAATAGTAGATTTGAAAAAGACTACTTTTGTATTTAAATAAATATGTGTTAAAATAAAGTTTACTAATATTTAATTAGTAGTTTTTTAATTAAGTTTAATATTTATAAATAAATTTTTTTATTTTGATTTTAAAATTTAATAGTTAGTTTCTAGTTAAAATTAAGAAACTTATAAATATTTATTTTTAAAAGTGTATTATATTTTAAACTAATTTTTTTTAAATGACGAGATTTTTTTTTTCAAAAAAATATGTTTGGCTTCAATTCTAATCTATTAGTTTTAATTTTTTTCATATTTAATTTTGGAATTTTAAATTGTGTCGATATCTTAAGGAGTGCGATTTTTAAATTTTGGAGTTTAAAATTTTGAATTTAAAAGACGATATATTGTTGAAATTTAAATTTGAGTAATTATTAAAGGTTTAGCGAGATTTTCCGTATAAAATATGAGATTTAAAAAAAAGTAACTTAATTTTGATACGTAATTTTAATTACAACTTAAACATTTATAAATATGTTACAAAATCAAGGTTAAAGTTTATACAAAAAAGCTGATAGAGTTCAAGAAACTAATAAAATGGAGAAACAACGTATGCAAGGAAATCGTTGACCAATTTGATTATCTTCGACTTCTTTGACTCCCTACTGACTTCAATCAGGTTTGCACCATTTGTGCTCTATTTTTTGAACGGTTTTGGCTATTTTGTGGTTTCAGTCATTGAGGAAAAAAACTCTCTTATTTGTTGCATTTAGTGGGTGTTAAACATTAAATGTTATCAATATCACGTCAAATGTTATATACAATGAAGTATTTTCAAATTTGTAAATCATCATTGTACGGTTTTATTTGACTATACATACGCGAGGAAGGTAAATAAAACAGAAAGAACGGGAGTTCTTTCTTTTATCACTTAGGAGCCGTGTGAGATGAAAGTCTCATGTAATTTAATGTATTGTAAAAATACATCACTTATGAAATGCATTTTCATGTTTTTTTTTATGTTTTGATTACTATCATTCATATAATCTTAACCTTTAACAAAATGAAAGTTACCAATACAATATCAAATTTGTATAAAAAGAGGTGTTAAAATAGTTATCAATATAATATTAATGTTTCACCCCATGTAACACATGAGGTTAAAGCTAGTTTGTTATAAATTACTTATTGGGATTATCATGTTACTATTTAAACTTATAATATAATTTTAATACCCAAGAGGTATAGAAATATAAAAACTAAAAAGCTTGAAGACCGGAACCTGCTCAAACTGTTGGTGAAATTGACAACAGGATCAAGTAATTAACAGAGAATGATTCTTGAAAGCAACTATATTAATTGAATCAGTAATTGTATTTTGTTCTTAGGACCGATACATACATGTCTACATAAACAGACGCAACACTTCATCAAGCGTCACAACCCTAGACCTAAATGATGCGACCAGACGTTTATATTACATAATTACATACTAAACCTAATTACATTTATAACCCTAACTTTACTAACTAAAACACTAATTGATCGGGTTTAATACTAATAACCACCCCTTAATCTCGATCATTATATAGGACCCGAATTATAATAATATTGGATCATCAACTTCCTATCAGGTTAGATTAGACTCCTCCTTATTCTCCCATTCTGGACATTCATTTATAAAATGTTCATCTTACGTGGCTCTTATTGATTCGTTCACCATCCTTACTTTTCCCGGACCACCGACCTCTACCCTGACCACTTCCGAAATTTCCTGGATTTGAACTCCCACAACCACAATGCTCACATTTATGTTCTTTACCTTTCTCTTTCGTATCTGCTTTGGTGAATAGAAGTTTATCGTGCATGTCTTCCTCCTTGGTTGGTTTCTTGATGCGTTCTTCGTAAGCTTTTAGTCTCCCAACGGCTTCTTGAAACGACATGGTATTAAGATCAACATATTGCTCAATTATAGCAACAATTTGAATAAACTTTGCTGGTACATATCCTAGAAACTTCCGGACTAATCTCTTGTTGTTAATTGTGGATCCAAGATTGTTGGCTTGTGACACAACTTGACTAATTTTCCCGGTGAACATATCAAGGGTGTCAGAATCTTGCATTTTCAAATATTCAAATTCTGATTCTAGAGTTTGTAGTCTAGCCTCCTTGACCCTGTCAGCCTCTATGAATCGATTTAAGTCTTCTCGAATATTGTTGGCTATGATAAGCAACATGGAGAACAAGTTCTTCAGACAGGGCTTGAAAGAGATAAGCGATGGCCATTGTATTTTTCTTTGCATCAAACTTCTCATGTGGTTTTGATCGTTTCCCATATCCCATAAACATTGAGAAGTGCTTTGATCTTCATAACCCAAATTGTATAATTTGTATAATTGAGAATGGGGCATTAGAAAGTCATTGACATCCCTCCTTCCTTTACCGCTACACTTTTATTACTCTTCGATCACCTGGTTATTGATTGTTCCTCCCTTTATTTGATCGGTGCTATGATGATGCTTCCTTTGATCGATTGTCGTTGATAGACGCTTCCCAATTGTTCGGTGATGATTCTTGATGAACATACCAATTTGTTGGTGAAATTGATAACATGATCAAGTAATTAACACAGAATGATTCTTGAAAGGAACTATATTGACTGACGGTAACTTTTTTTGTTCTTTGGACCGATACATATATACATGTTTACATAAACAGAAGCAACTCTTCATCAAGCATCCCTAGACCTAAACGATGCGACCATATGTTTATATTACATAACTAGGTTGAAAAAATAAAACTTGTATAAAACATCAGTTTTCATGAAAATTTATAAATTCGAAAAATGTTATATAGTTATTTTTTTTTAAATGTTTTATAAAAAGAATGAAGAAATGTTGAAATTATAATTAAAATTATGAACCAACCTAATTTTTTTAAAAATAAAAAACGTTTTATAAAAGTAATTATAGAAAATAATATTATTTAATATGAGAGAGAGGTGGAAAACAAAAATTATAAAAAATTAAAGAATTTTTTATAATTAATAGGAGAGAGACGGAAAAAAATATTGAGTATGCACGTGTGAGTGACAAGTGTCCCACCCAAACATTTATTTATTATATAGTATAGATATAGATATTGATATAGATTACATACTAAACCTAGTACTTCTAATAATTACATTTATAATCCTAACTTTACTAACTAGAACACTAGTTGATCGAGATTAATACTAACACAAACTTGAGGTCCACAATATTCCTGGCCTGTTACATGCTCTCATTAAGACATTTAGTGAACATAACAACAAAGATATGAATTTGTTACCTCTAATTTGATTTTTTTTTTTTTGTAAAATAAATAAAGATGATCTTTTTATTTTGTGGGAAACAGTACAGTACCGTTTATGAAAATAGATGGATTACATTAATGTTGACGCTACATACTACATAAATATAACAACATTTAAATGTAGCTATAAAAATCAAACAATATAGGAAGAAGCACATTTGGTTGAGGCCATTTGATGAAACACTGTTTCCTTAAAAAAAAAGATTTCCTGACTATTTACGGCTGTTTCCTATGGTACAACAACTAGAGCACTAGTTGTATCGGTGGAGATGAACTCACTAGTCTGACATAACGTCGGGTCTTATTGTGTTTAATCTTTTGCATTATAGAACAAAATAGAGTAGGTGTTTTTTAGTTGAACAAGAGATCTTAGTCTCTTGTTTGTGAGATTGAACAAAGCACAGAGAATTCTATCTGACATTATTGTTCGTAGCTCGTGGGTATGACTTCGGATTTTCCAACCCGTCTAGATCGAACTTTGCACCTCTCTACGCGCGGTATAAATGGAGAAAACCCAAGTAGTTTACCAAGCATCTTGATTTCTGATAAACTTCTTCAAGTTTTTTTCACCCACTTATGTGGGAGAACTTTTACTTCAAATACACTACTTCGAACATCGATGCATTAGCTCGTTTTAAAACTCTTGACATAGAGAAGGCAACCTCATAAATTATTATTAAATATCTCATTTGTAAAACTAATTATTAATGTCTATAGTTAAGATATATTATTTTCAACTAATATTCAAACATTTGAAACCCAATTGAATGCTTTAGTAGCATGATATGGTGCTTGTTTTTCTTTAATTTTGTGAGGGAAAATGATATGTTTTTATTTTATTCTTGACTGGTATGCTGATTAACAATCTTAATAGTAATTGTAACAAACATTGAAATCTAACATGTCATATGTGACGTGTTATAAGGATGACTTATCTTATACTTTAGTTGTTTTTAAACCATGTAGTTGTTTTGGCTACAATATTTTGATGGTTTTTACCATCAATTATTTCAACATGACATGCATGTATGCATGAGTTTTATATGAAGCTATGTACTTTTATATAATAATTCTTTGTTCAACTTATAAATAAAGTTTTGAAGAATTGATCATAGATTTCATAGTGCTAATTGATGGACATTTGTATGTAATAACTTATTTTTTCTTATTTGTTTTTTTTATAAAGTAAGCTATTTCAACATAAAAATTAGTGGTGAAAAAACTTAAACTGCTCAATAGATGCTTGGAATTGGTTTGTTAAAAACCCGAATCAAAGAGAGATAAAACAAGTTACCCGATCTAAATTAGAATTCCTTTAATAAACAAGTTACCTGATCTAATTTAGAATTAATTTAGTAAAAGGATTTGATAGCTTGTTTATTAAATGAATTGTAATTAGTTTAACCAAGTATAGATGATCTAATTAGTTTTTTTTATAGGTATCACACATGAGTTTTGGTTGTTATCATATTACTTTTACCAAGTGGATGTTCATATATTTATTGTGATCCTTGAGTCCATCCTTAGGTCCATGTCTTGCTTCATCATCTAGATGAGACCTCTTACTCGGAATCCATCCTTAGTGGTGTATATGCAAACAGAAAATGCAACCTTAATCTGTCACATAGTTTTATATTATAATTTTGTGTTATAATTCTCATTTAAGAACTAGAAATTAGCATAAATTCAAGATTGTTGGTTGTGAAGTTGGTTTTAAAAATATCATCTATTAAATTCTTTTTATATGAACATTTCAAAAAGATTAAGGTTCAACCATAACTAACCTAATTATTATAGGGTTTGCTATTACTAAGTATTAGGGTAACCTAAAAAACCAAATCGCAACTAATAACCAATGTTAAAGTTAAACATTTTCTAAAACAAAATTTTATGGTTTAGGTTTGGTTATGGTTTATGTCATAACCGAATAATCCAACCGAGATGTTATGTTTTTGTATGAATGTTTGATTTTAATGTTATTATGACATCTTTAACTAATAGTAAATTAAAAAAAATTAGGCTTAAATATATTTTTTAAAGAACGGCGGCAATTTACTAGCAAAGTTACAAAACGGCGACCGACATTACAAAAGTATAATAGGGTTGTCAAAAACACAGTAAAATGAACAAACAAAGACAAAAAACCTCTGAATCTAGTTCAAGAACAACACACAATCTCACTAGAGCAACGTATCCATATCTATAATACAGAGATCTTACAAACCCTTACACTATCTACGACCTATTAGGTTCAACAAATTGATGAATCATTGAAACAACAAATTTATCTTATATCCAGGTTTGAACCTAGTATTTTTATTTTAAGAGGCAAGAGGCTCTATCAAGTGAGCTACTCTCAGATTAACCTCATACCGTAACTATTGTGAAAATCATATTAACCGCATACCATAACTATTGTGAAAATCATTTAGGTTTATTAACACAATTGAGAGAAAACAAACAACAACCAAATAAACAAAAAACAAAGATAATATTTTGGGAAACCGGAACTGGGCTTCACAAGGCGTGTAAATAGGTTGCCACTTGAAACTCGCTAGAAATTAAAACTTTATTTTGAAAGTTCATGATCTTTTTTATTATTAGGGCTTTGAAAATAGCTTGCTACTTGAAACTCGCTCAAAGATCGAATGAAAAAAACTTATAAATAAGCTTGTTCGATTTCGGCTAGGTTGTAAACGAGCCGATCGGCTCGGTTCGATTCGTAAACGAGTCAAGCACGAGAATGAGGTAAGCTTGCTCGGTTTGGCTTGAATTATTTTTTAGTTTGTTTTTATATATCTTTACTATCTAATAAAAGAATACTTTGAGGGGACACTTGGCAATTTGTGGTGCATCCTCACCTATTTCCCCCCCCCCCCAAATATCATTTATACCTATTTACTATTATCATAGACATTTTGTCTCCTACTATACCCAATTTATTATATAAAATAATTTAAAACTTATTTTTTATTAAATTTTGAAGTTTGGACTTATTATTATTATTTATTATGATGTCATTTTTATTTCTATCATGTTAAAAATTTAGTGTATATCATTTAATTAGAAATCCATGAAGAAGTAAAATTTATTTTTCAACTTAATAATAAAACATTATATTTTTCCCATCTCATGTCTTAATAACAGTAACTTTTTTTCTTTTATATAAAATAGATAAAAACTAACCTTAATTAATAAGTAGTAACTATTACGTATAAATATTATACTTATAATAATTTTTAACCCCTTTATATTTAGATAACAATTTTAAATTTTAAATTAGACTATAATTAACCCCTTTCTATTATACTTATTCGGATTGTTAATTTTAATTTTAATTACATAATTAACCCAAAATGATTAACTAAATTGATTAGTTAAAAGTAAGCCAAAATGATTAGCTAGAATTACCAGATTTTTAAATCCATATATTGTAAAATCTTCCAAATTTAAAACTGATTACTTGTAATTTCCTTCAATTTAGTCATATGAATAAATTTTGAATTTGACTTTTGAATTTTAAATTCATTTTTCAATTTGATAAACACACAATTAATAACAATATCGTACTTTTTATTCTGTCTGTGAGATTCCAATTTCATGAAATCTTTAAAAAAAATGATAGAGATTTTTGTGACTTTATTTTGAAAGTTTCATATATTTAACCTCTATTGTTTAGTAATCTTTAACTAACTATGGTGTTCCAATCATTTTCTCTAAAGTTAGTCCTTCTTATATTAAAAATTAAAATTCTTCTCTTCATCTTCATTCATTATCAAATTCGTAAATTAAATATTAGGTTAGAGACCCTTGTACTATACGAGCTTGTAATATAAAAGTTTTTTTAGTCTTGTAATAATAAAATTAAACCAATGTCACGATCAAATATAAGAACAAAAAGATTAAACTGCAATGAATATGAGACTTACGTGGCACTATTAATGTAAAGATCCTTTAAGTCATGTTATGTGTAAATCTATTTGTGTCAGTCAATCCGAACACGACCAGCACAATTCATGTACATAACGAAAATATTTAGAGATTAAGCAAGTAAAAATAGATATGCGATTAAATATTCATATATCTCATAAGTATCTATGTGAAATTATTGACATAGTCACAAAGTATGTCTCACTTAGAAATGTTTACTTTATTATTAAATGTTTACTTTATCTATATCTATATCTATACTATATAATAAATAAAAATCATTTATACAACGTGTCGCATCCATATCTCTTCTGACCATATATTTTCGTCTCTATCTCTTATTAAATACACCTCTCTTTTTTTAATAATGATTTATATTTAAAGAAAAATATTATACTAATAAAACACATTTATTTTAAATTATTTCTTATTTTAAGAAACTTTAAAATTTAATTATGTAACTTTTGTTTTTAACTAAATAGTGATGTAAGTCAAATTATCAATCACTATTCTAATACAAAATTAAATTTTTTTGCCACTAGTTATCACCATATTTATCCTCATAACTTTTTTCCCCTCAAAACCACATTTAAATCCACTATTCAATCTTTTCATATTTTGCTTAACTTTTTCAAAAATTTTCCTAAATAAACAATTTATCATATTAATTCATCATTATTACCATTAACTCAAATTTATTTTTAAATTATCATCAAAAGTGAATATTTAAAAAAAATCAAGAATTAAAAAATAGGAGATTGGAAAAAGACTACTTTTGTATTTGAATAAATATGTGTTAAAATAAAGTTTACTAATATTTAATTAGTAGTTTTTTAATTAAGTTTAATATTTATAAATAAATTTTTTATTTTGATTTTAAAATTTTAATAGTTACTTTTTAATTAAAATTAAGAAATTTATAAATATTTATTTTTAAAAGTGTATTATATTTTAAACTTAATTTTTTATTAAACGACAAGATTTTTTTAAAAAAAAATATGTTTGGCTTCAATTCTAATTATTTGTTTTTAATTTTCTTTATATTTATTTTTGTAAATTTAAATTTAAATTGTGTCGATATACTAAGGAGTGTGATTTTTAAATTTTGGAGTTTAAATTTTTGAATTTAAAATACAATATATTTTTGAAATTTAAATTTTATTTTATTTTAAATGAGACATTAAATATTAAAGGTTTAGCGAGATTTTTCATATAAAATACTAGATTTAAAAAAAAAGTAACTTAAGTTTGATACGTAAATTTAATTACAACTTAAACATTTGTAAATATGTTACAACATTAAGGTTAAAGTTTATGCAAAAAGGCTGATAGAGTTCATTTAACTAATAAATGGAGAAAAAACGTATGCAAGGAAATCGTTGACCAATTTAATTATCTTCGATTTCTTTGACTCACTACTGGCTTCAATCAGGTTCGCACCGTTTGTGCCCTATTTTTTGAACGGTTTTGGTTATTTTGTGGTTTCAGTAATTGAGGAAAAGAAACTCTATTCTTTGTGCATTTAGCGGGTGTTAAACATTGAAAACTTACCAATAACACATCAAATACAATGAAGTATTTTCAAATTTGTAAATCATCATTGTAAGGTTTCATTTTACATGTAATTTAATGTATTGTAAAAATACACCACTTATGAAATGTATTTTCATGTATTTTTTTATGTTTTGATTATTATCATCCATATAATCTTAAGATTTAACAATATGAAAAAGTTATAATACAATATCAAATTTGTATAAAAACAGGTGTTAAGATAGTTATCAATATAATGATAACGTTTCACCCCATGTAACACATGGGCTTAAAGCTAGTATTCTAATAAAAACCTAAATTTTTTTGTCACTTGTCACTCTCATATTCAACTTCACACTTTTTCCCCCGCATCTCTCTTATTAAATACATCTTTTTTTAATAATAATTTATATTTAAAAAATATTAATTATACTAATAAAACTCATTTATTTTAAATAATTAATTACACGAATGGTCCTGTGGTTTGACCAAATTATGGATTTCGTCCCTAGGATTAAAAAATTACAGATTTGATCCAAAAAACTTTGATTTTGTTACACTTATGGTACCTAAAATAGATGGAGGTTAAGTTTTTCGGTTAAGTGGTTATAAAAAGACAAAGACACCCTTGACATTAAATAAATTAATAAATAATAAATTAATATGGCCCCACCCACCACCATGTTCTTCAATCACACCCACCCACCACCAATTAAATTCCACCCACCATCATCTCCACCCAATCCAGCCATATCACCCACCACCACCACCATCTATCGATTGAAATCCACCCACCACCATCTCATATCATCAGTTCCTAATTTCCCATATTACCCCCCTCCATCACCAACTAGAGGTGGTTATGGCTACCCAACTCCATCGCACCCTAATCCGAACCTACCTTCCCCCCTTCTATTACTACAATCCACCACCGCCTCAACATAATTCTATTATAGTTCCCTTAAATCGATGGTGTTGTAAGAGTATACGTCAAGGAGAGCGGTGGATAGGGGGGTAGAGGCGTTGGCGAGACTAAGGCTCCGGAGATTAACCGGAACGTCGTCGTTTCTTCGGAATGGACTTTGGAAGAAGAGATTCGAGATTGTTCGGGTCGGACGTAGCAGGAGTGTCCCAGGTCATCTAGTGGGTCGGAGATAACGACGGCGGGCGATGTCGGTTCCGGTGAAACAGATGGTCAATTTGCCGACCCGTTGCGTTTCCCATGATTGGATTTTTGGAGATGGTGAAATGAAGAAACAAAAATAAATTGGATTGGGGTGAGTCAGAGTGTGTTATCTCCATGGAATTCAACGTTTATCTTGTTTTTCTTACTCTGAAATGATTAAATTAAAAGTCAAACATTTATTTTAATCTTATTTTAATCTAATCCTAAAAGTCAAACATCCAATTAATTATAATAAACATGTGATCAGAATTTGGTTTTTTGGTTTACACATTTAAACTTGGTTTACATTTGACTTTATATATATATATATATATAGGGGAAAGATTAAGAGAAAACCACGAAGTTAGGTGAAAACCAAGAAAACCACTAAAATAATGTGTAATACTATAGGTTACGTATACGTAACCGTAAACTTTTGGTTTTCTGTTTACGTATATGAAACACTATGTGTTACGTATACATAAACCAATTTTTATATGATTATTTGGTAAAAATGTGTAATATCACATTGATACTCTTATAAAAAAATAAAAATAAAATAAAATAAAAAACAAATATCATTATATGATTGGTTAAAATTGGTTTTTTTAGTGGTTTTCTAGGTTTTCGTCTAACTACATGGTTTTCTCTGGAACCCTCCCCTATATATATATATATATAGGGGACGTATCAAATGAAAACCCTAAATTATTGTGAAACCTTTAAACTCATTCCTAGCCACATATTCAGTTCCTTTTATTTCTAGATTTTTTTAATTCTTTAGGGTTATTTATGTCTTTTTAGTACTTCTTAAAACCCTATATTTTATCCATTTATCCCTCAAACATCCAAATCTTTATCTCTCTCTCTCTCTCTCTCAAACACCAAAATTCAAAACACATATTCCTTTCTCTCTCTAAAGATCGATCTAAACCCAGATCAAAAATCAAAACACCGTCATAGTGCCGATGCGCAGCCCTGCAAGTTGTGGTTCCGGGGCGGTGGTGGTTCCAATGTTGGTGGCTGGAAAGGCCCTCCTAGAGACCGAGAACGAACATCTACTCAAAGCTCTAGAAGTGGTGAACCGTCGCCGTCTTCATCTTCATCTTTTCTACTCAGATCTGGTGTCCAGTTCTTGAATGCTTGTAAATCTACCCACCCCCTTGCCTGCTCGATCGATCTTTCTGTTGTTTGAGGTTTTAAATCTCCCCACTAGAACCCCCACCTCGACAGTACCTTCACACCTCTACCCTTTCAACTGGATATGTCTCTGGATGTGAAGAATCCCTCATGATGCTATCTTCAAACGCATACACGGTAAGTTGTAGTTTTTTTTTATTTTTAAATTTGAATGATTTTTTCTTAAAAAGCTTCATTACATTAATCTTTGACAATGCTCATCTTGTTACCTCGAAATAACTGGTCTGTTATTTTTGGACAATTTTGAGGCTTGGTGAAGATGAATTTATAAACTTGATTTACACAAGTATAAATTGAATTTACACAATTGTAAATTGATATTACACAAGTGTAAATTGAATTTACACAAGTGTATTTTGATTTTACAAATGTGTATATGATTCATTTACACATTTGTAAACTGAATTTACACATATATAAAGAGTGTTTACTCATGTGTGTTTTATGATGCATTTAATACTTAGATGGTGTAGAAAAGAACATGAGGGATTGAAGATATTGGTTCAAAACGGTGTAAAAGTCGGCTTCCTTGTGTATATGTTTATTTTGTAAAAATATTTGTATATTTTGAATGTAATTTTATAATTTATAAATATGTGTAAACTAGTTTTACGTATTATTTTTTTTAAATCATATTGATCAGGATATTTAGAGAGAGAAAATAAAAAGAGGAGAGAGAGAGAATAGAGAGATATTTGATTTTTATTAAATCAAATAAAGTAAATTTACACATTTACCATTTTAGGGGTTTTTTTAAGAATTTTAAAAAGAAAAAGAAAATAAAAAAATCTAGATTAAATATGAACCTCAAAATACAATATACAAAATTAAAAATTAGCCTAGAATGGGTTTAAGGGTTTTCACAACAACTCAATATTTTCATTTGATACGTCTCATATATATAGGGTTGGGTTCAAATGCTAACCACTATTTTAGGTGATAGCCACCATCTAATCAATCATATAATTTTATAATTCTTTTTTATTTATTTGAATAAAAAGGCATTTTAGTAAATGATCCACCCCACTATTTTTGAAACCTTTTTAATTTAAAACTCATTTCTTTTCTCTCTCTATTAACAATCCAAGATTTTCTAATAACCCTACTTCTCTCTATGAACGAATCCCACCATTGTCACCGTCTCCACACTCTTACCGGGAGGTTTTCGGAATATTACTTCACCGGAACAGTAAACCCAACCGGCCGGAAACCGACGAATATGATATGGAAACGAGCTGGTTTTGTCATGCAGGATGGCGTTCTTTACCCGCATCTCAACGTCCGGGAAACGTTGATCTTCAACTTTCTCCTCCGTCTCCCGAAGAGCTTATCCCGGTAGGAGAAGACATCGGTGGCAGATTTAGTGACTAATGTGAAGGATTCGTTTGTTTGTTATATAGTTTACTAGGTTATAGACCCGTGTATTACACGGGTTTTTATAATAGAAATTATATATTTCTATAAAAAGTTCACATAACTGAAATATTTTTATTACGTGCAACGATAAAAAATAAAAGTACAATTACAATTCACAAATCTCTAAATACTTATTTGTATACGACATTTGTTGTTTTGTTCGTAATTTTATCATATTTATCAACAATCAATAGGTTAAAAAAAAACTCTAAGCAAGCAACAACTTATATGAGCCCTAATTGCAAAAAACACTGAAAATAGAATCTGTTCATATAAGTTTGGCTCCTCTGTGTAAACCAACCTTTGAACAAAATGGTGCTCTTCCCATTACTGGCTTTCACGAAGAAAGAGACGGAGACTTTGATGGTCTGACACGAAGGACTCAAGGAGCCACGACATAAACCGGTCAGAGGTGAGGCTCTCTGGTGACACCACAAAAACAAAATCCCAAAATTTTAAATTTTAGTTCACCCAAATACTTAAGATCTACACAATTGACCTGGTTTCCAATTTTGACTTTTTTTAGTAGAATTTTTTCAAATTCTTCAGTTCTTCAAAAATATTTTCCGCATCCATTAGATAACGAAATTAAGCACCCAACTCAGCAAACACCAACTAAACTTATACCAAAATGGATTCAAGTTGCAACCAATTTCATAAAGAATATATGAAATCAAACCTTGGAGTCACACACGGCTGCACCATAAACGTCTTGTGCAGGTTTAGATGGCACACATCAACACCAATCCACCCTGAACTTGTCAAACCAACCTGTAAGATCCTCAGTCAAGTTATAATATTTTATAAAAAGTATCTGCATTTTGGGATATAAAAATCAATATACATGTGCATTCATGTTTGCTCCATCCATTTAAACTTCACCTCCATTGTCATGAATGATTTTGCAAATTTCATCAGTACCCTCTTCTTAAACTTCATGAGTTGAAGAATAAGTAACCTAAAGTTAAATTAAATAATTTATACTACATTCCATATTCTATTATACCAAAATAATTACTTTATTAACTACTTACCATAAGAACAAACATATTCTGTTTGTTCGCCTTGCATATTTCTTCTATATTTGTGTTACCTGGGACAAAGGGTAAAATAGAGTGCATGTGAGTTTAGTGTAATAATTAAGACAAATATGAGGTTTTACTTCTTTTGACATCTGCTTAAGCTCTCCCACCAAGGCTTTAGTGGTAATTTCAATACCCCTTGTTTATTTGAATTGGGTTTTGCAACTGCTACCACCACCTGAAAGATAACAGTTTGATCTTTGATGTGTTAATGATGACTCAACATTTGATGTGTTAATGATGACTCAACATGCTAAACGGTTATAAACTGCAAGGATTTAAAATAAGGTAGAACTATATACTCACGTTTAATGAATCATGTAGTGAACAAAATGCTTTAGAAGGCAACACTTCAAAATCCCACTGCACCTATTTAAGAAATAAGATGCACCACATATGAATCAATTTAAATAAATACTTACCATGAAAGTTAGAAGTAAAAAATTAAAGCATAAGGTTTAGAGACAGTATAACATAACAACTCCTATGAGTAAAAAGCAAGTAAGTATGAATGAAATTACCTCACAGGCTCAGAGTTAAAGGAGCAAAAAATTAGAGTGTCTACTTACTAATTGCATCATAAAGCATATTATCAGAAACATAAACAACATAGAATAAATGTCAATTAATTTAATTTAACTTTATCTAATGCATTAGAGTCAAATAAAAACTCTAAACTACTATTAAGGCCATGTAACAGAATATGAAGCAAACTAATTTAACAAATGTCAACTTATCTAACAAAATATGATTAAAATTACTTATTTATCTAAATAACAACTTAACCCTAAATTGGTTAAGTCATTATTTAGTTAAATAATGTGTATTCGTCGTTAGTTAAATAACATGATTTTAGTAAATAACATGATTTTTTCCGGCTGAATTATTTTATTCAACCCAAAATGACGCTAATTTTCTTCTCGGATTTCATATTTTCGATTCAAGCTCTGCAACTAAATTCTGCAACAAACCAGCAAAAGGGAGGTCTTGTTCTCCTTCCACCATACAAAGATTGAAAATCCTACTTGAAATAAGTGCTTTGAGTAGGCAAGTTCTGTTTATTTTTCCGGCTGACGTTTGTGAGGGAAGATGAGGTTTGATCAGAAAAACCTAAAGCTGAGATTTTTGTTTTTCAAAAAATGAGCAAATGAGGGGTTTCTAATATGATGTGTTGTTCTTGTGTGAAAAAAGAAAAGAGTTTCTCAGTTTATAGGCGTTTGAAGCTTACAAGGTTGATTTTTAAATAAAAAACAACTTGATCCATATTAATAAAAAAAAATGAAGGTTAATGTTACATATTACCTTGAAAAAATTAGTGAAAAATGAATTCACTCCTATAATGAAAACAACAAAATAGTAAATATTATACATAATTATAGAACTTGAAAGTTGGTAGTTATGCTGATAAGTAATACAAGTTTAAAGAAAAAAAAACTACAAACTTTGAAGGGAATATTAGTTTGAAAGAAAGTAGGTAAAAAGATGAACATGTGTGAAAACAACACATTCGATAAGATATGAAAAGCCCTAGTGGCTGTCGAATCCACCTAAATCACCGCCACCACAGCAACAACCCAACGACCTTCTATGCCACCTAAAATAGTGAAAAATTAGAAACAAAATTAATCGTAAAAGGATTATTTGGTTGCATACCCCCACAATAGTCATCATCGTCGGCCCTAACTCTCTACACTATTCATCGTTGTCAATCACCACTGCCCCCTACAAACCGCCATCGTAGCTATAAGCATTATTTGTCGTCCTAGTATGTCAAAATAACACAACCCTCATGTCCGTTGCACCATCGCAGCAATCGAAAGTTTAGGGTTTCTAGCAGAGAGGAAGAATTGGGAAAATATGGCTCAGAATGTGAAGTAGGGTTTTAGACTCGGGTTGAGAAGAGGATACATCGATTTTCGGGTTATTAGATGGATCAAAACCGGGTATGGTAGCATCAGTTAGATCCGCGTGTAAAAAAATAGGAAAACAAATGGGCGGGAAAACTAAGTTTTTGGTAGGCTAATAAGAGGACACGTGTCCTGATTTATTTTCTTTTATTAGTATAGATTGGAAATCTTCAGGTTTAAATATTTCTTATTCAAATCACCAGGTTAATACATTTTTTATTCTATTCGCAAATTCATATGTAAAGCATTGATTTCAGTCATTATTATTTCTCTTTGTTTGTTTTATTTTTATAGATGCTTTCCATAACTTGTTATCATCGAAAGACAAAAAAATCGTGGTAATGCCTGATGACACGTTGAATATATAAGTAAACAAATTATGAAAGTGGACAATTTGACACTTGTTGTAAACCATGTCTTACATATATGTAACATAGGTGTAGTGGCAGATGCATGAATTTTTTCCAATGGGTTCACTATTTTTAGATACTCTAATTTCATAATGCCGGACATAAAAAATTTCAGGTCGGTTCATGGTTCAAGTCGGGTAAGGTTTATCACATAACAATGTTTTTAGATAATTGGCACAAAGATTGAATCTAAACTTGTTTGTATATTGATTGGAATTGAATTAAATAAGTTACGTATATGTAACGCAAGTCGGTACGTATATGTAAAACAGTCGGTACATATACGTAACACAGGTGTTACATATACATACCGACCTGTGTTACACATATGTACCACTTAGGAAATTCCGTGAAGTTTTGCAATTTTATTATCTCAGATTTGCAGTGGGTTTTTTCCATTTGGTTGTATTTTATCAATATTCAATGAGGTTTTGCCATTTGTTATATCAGATATACGTTTTGCAGTGGGGTTTCGGATTTGAGTACATATACATATCAATAGATTGTACATACTTATTTGGTACAATACAGTCCAATGTACTAATTCATTATTCAGATTGATTGTATATTTACGCATGAATAGGTTACTGATTCGTAAATAGATTTATAATAATTTATGTTTTTTTATCAATGTTATATGGATCCATTATTAATTTTCAAATTATTATGCAATTTAACTAATTACTTGATTTTAATAAGAGATATAAAGATAGGAGAGAGAGTGTGAGCAAATTTATAAAACAAATTAATTTATTTGAAAAGTAATTTTCTATTTTACCCTTTCCTAATTAATATAAATCAATTTTAATTTAGATAATTACAAATTTGTTATATTAACCATTGATGATGAATGGTTAAGATTATGTTAGCATTTAAACCCTACCCTATATATATATATATATATATGAGGTTCAAATAAAAAGTGTAATTTGACTAAGAAGACTAAAAAATAATCTTAGTCATCCATTTGCTAATAAAGGATAAGATTTAAGTGGGGAAAAAATAAGGTTGGATGAGTATATTTAGAATAGCCATTTTTGTTGACTTTTTGTAAGTTCCACCTCATTTTTTTAAACTTCCATAACTTTTTTATATGACATTATTTTTTGAAAAAAATTACATCATAAAATCGAGCATTTTTTTCTCTTTAATTTGAGTATAATGTTAATATATAAAAATGATGATTTAAAAAAAATTCAAAATCTTTGTTGATTTTCGATAAAGCAGCACTGATAATAGAATTTGTGCTGTTTTCTAGTAAACAACAGCAAACCAGCACAGGAAAATAGCATAACAACAAAATCAGCACAACAAAATCATCACAACAACACATCAGTACAACATAAAAAACAACACAATAACAAAAACAACATAGCTAATTTTACAAAATCATAAATCTGAAATAAAAGTCACCATCTTAAAAGAAGAATGTAAGTAATTAAGGTTTGACATTCAGCAACATAAAAAGAATAATGTACCTTATCTTTGCGTTTTTCGGTAAGGGAAAAGAATGTACCATAAAATTCAAGAAATTGAACTAAAAAAAACTTCATATGAATGCTATGAAACTTGGGCTAAAACCCAAAATCTGGATTTGCAAATGTTTTTGTATATAATAAAATCTTAAAAACTTAGTTTTGTTGTGCTGGGTTTTGTTCATTTTTGTGATGACCTACCTGTGCTGGGTTATGTTTGTGCTGGTTTTAGGATTATAACATGTCACTTCCAATTGTGTTCTTTGTTTTGTACTGGTTTGATATACGATCTTAAAAACTTAGTTTTGTTGTGTTGGTTTTGTTTGTGTTGTGTTAGCTAAGAAGAGCAAGTCACACAAATAACCGTGTTGTTTTGGTGCTGCTTTATATTAAAACAACACAATTAATTATTATGTTTGGTATTGTTTTATAATAAAACAGCACAGTTAAAAGTGCTGTTTTACAACGCAACACAGTTAATTGTGCTGTTTTACTAGAAACCAGCACATTTACGAAAACTAACATAATTTCATTAAGTGTCGATCTTGTTTTTACAAAAAAAATATAGCAATACTATATACTCAAATTAAAGGTTAAAAAACGTTCGATTTTATGTTTTTTTTAAATAAGGTCGTATGAAAAAGTTATGTACGTTTAAAAAAAGTGAGAGAATTTGAAAAAATGTAAACAATTGTGGGTTTTCCAATAATGCCCCTTCACCCCTTGTTTTTCCTACAATTAAATCTCTACCATTGATCATCCATTTGAATAGATGGGATTGCTTCTTAGCCAAATAGTACTTCTTAGGGGAACCATCCCCTATATATATATACATGTATAGTGTAGTTATTACATCATCCGATTCTTGAATCCGGTCTGACCAGTGTACCGGTAACACGATCGTTCGCTGTATGGCCCGGTTCTGAAAACATTTCTTAGCTATACATATTTTAGTTTTACACTTGTAGCCTGTCACTAGTCTTCCACTTGTCATAGTTTTGATATGTTCAATTTCAAAACTAACACATGAGTTGACTTATGAAATAGTCAATTACAATTGGCTTATTAGATATTATATGAAATAGAACAAACGGCTTATTTAAATCAACAAAACCAATCAACTCCTTGCTAATCGGTAAAACGAAAATGGGAGCTGACGGGTCCAAACTGGCGAACGAGGAAAACACTTTAAGGGAACTAGAAAAGAGCTGCGGCTGCAACTTTCCAGGATCTGATTACCACCCGGCCGACCGGAAAAACTGGATTTCCGGCCTTAACCCGGAGAAAGTGCACCTCAACAAGATTGTTTGGCCGGGAACCCATAATTCCGGCACCAATGAGATTGGAGTCTTTTTGATTTCTCGACCATTCGCCGAATGCCAATCTCTCTCCATTTACGAGCAACTCGTACTCGGTACTCGCCTTCTCGATATCCGGGTCAACGAGAACAGGGAAGTGTGTCACGGAATACTTGCAACGTATGGTATTGACGTAGTGATCAACGACGTCAAAAGGTTTATTTCGGAAACACAATCCGAAATAATAATTCTCGAGATCCGAACAGAATTCGGGCACAATGACCCGCCCGAATTCGAGAAATACTTGGAGCAACATCTTAGGGATCACCTGATCCACCAAGATGACCGAGTATTTCACAAAACTGTGGCGGAGATTCTACCAAAAAGGATTATATGTTTCTGGAAGCCTCGAAATTCGGACACGCCAAATCCGGGTAGCCCGTTTTGGAGTTCGGGTTATTTGAAAGATGACTGGATCGACACCAATTTGCCGGTAAGGAAATTCGAGAGTAATCTGAATTGCCTGAGTCAACAACCGCCGGTGAGTTCCCGGAGATACTTTTACAAGGTGGAGAATACGGTGACCCCACAAGGTGATCAACTGGATCTGTATGTGAAACCGGTTACACACCGGATCCATTGGTGTAGGAGGTTGTTTATAACACAATGCTTTTTGAAAAATATTGCTGACCGCTTGCAAGTGTTCTCCACGGATTTCATTGATGAAGATTTTGTTGATGCTTGTGTTGGTCTTACGTGGGCAAGGATCGAAGGGAAAGCTTAAGTTTTTGCGGGGTATGTTTGTTTGTTTTGATTATTGTTTCAGTTTGGTTCGTAAAAAAATCCGTTTGTGTAATAAGAATGTTTCGAGTAAAGTTTATGTTGTCGGTTTTGTTCTTGATGTTGTTTTGATACCGTTTTGGAATTCGTAAACTTGTGCTTCATGCTATGAGCTGATTGTGACTTTTGTTGTGATAAAATAGTAGAATTAACGAAATACAAGTTGGTCTTGCTGCAAGTTGCTACGTATTTTGTAACTATATGAGATTGTTTGTTATGTTCTTTTTCTTGTTTCCATATCTTTTCTTTTTAGTTCTTAAAATTGTTCTATGATTTTGAACAACAAACATATAGTTCTTGGTTTCTTTAAAAACTAACTAGAGATTTAGCATCCGCGCGGTACTACGGTTTTTTTAGATACACAATTATGTGATCGGCACTGATCGCGTATTCATAACCATAACCGTGTGATTGATTCTCTAAAAAGTGCATTTGACAAAATGCATAGTTTACGGCTATATGATCTGTATTTACATAGTTTTCTCATCTTATATTCATTTTTTTATTATTATTAGAGGTGGCAATTTTGACCCATTTTTTAAAAATGTGTTGATTTGGGTAAAAAATTAATTGTATATGTGTCAATTTGGGTCATATTAGATTAGTCAACGGATTAATTTGAGTCACTTCAGATTAGTTGACGGGTTAATTTGAGTAACCTCAAATTAGTCAATGACTCAAAATGTATTATAAAACTTGTTAACTTAAAAATAATGCAAATGAGATAGTCACCTCACCAACGTCACACCACCACCCACTGCCACACACTCTATCGCCGCCTCGCCGCCACCACCCCCGCCGCCCACCACCGACACATCGGCAGGTCGGCGCCCCTCGCCACCCCTCCCCCGCTGCTGCAGCCTCCCGCTGCACTCCTCCCCCCACCGCTGCCCAGCCACTAGCACCACCCCTTCCCACCACCACCACTCGACGTCCTGCTGCAATCGACGCTTTGCCGCCACCACCCCTCGACGCCATGCTGCCACCCACCCGTCACCGCCACCACCCGCATTCGCCGCCAACCACCTGTAACCGCGACCCACCCGACCCCACCCCACACGCCCCACCCCAGCACAACCACCACCCGCCACACCCCACCCACCTACCCCGCCCCACCCACTTGCCACACCCCGCCACGCCGCCACTTCCCGATCCCGGCCACACCCACCTCACCCACCCCCAACCTCGGGGCGGTGGCGGCGTGGTGGGGTGGGGTGGGTGGGTATGGAGGTGGGGTGGGGTGGGTGGGTATGGGGGTGGGGTGGGGTCGGTGGGTGGGTTAGGGTGGGGTGCGTGCCTACGGTGGTGGTGGGTGGGGGTAGGGTGATGGTGGGGATGAGGTGGGGTAGGGGTGGGGTGGGTGGCGAAGGTGGTGGCGGCGATCGGGCGGTGGCGGCGTGGTGGGTGGGGGTGGGGGTGGGTGGCGTAAGTGGTGGCGGCGTGGTGGGGGTATTGCGGGTGGGGGTGGGGTGGGGGTGCGTGGTGGGGTGTGACGGGTGGGGGTGGGTGGGAGTGGGTGGGGTGGGTGCTGACGGTGGTGGCGGCGATCAGGCGGTGGTGACGTGGTGGCGTGGTGGGGTTTTACTAGTGGGGGTGGGGTGGGTTGGGGTGGGTGGCGGAAGTGGTGGCGGCGATCATGTGGTGGCGACGTGGTGGGGTGTTGTGGGTCGGGGTGGGTAGGGTGGGGTGGGGGTGGGTGTGGGTGGGTGGTGGCGCGCGTGGTGGGGAGTGACGGGTGGGGGTGGGGGTGGGGGTGGGTGGTGGCCATCAGGCGGTGGCGGCGTGGTGGCTATCAGGCGGGTGGCAGCGTGGTGGGGTGTTGCGGGTGGGTGGGTTGGGTTTTTGGTGCGGGGGTGGGGTGTTGCGTGTGGGGGTGGGTGGGGTGCGTGTTGGGGTGTTGCGGGTGGGGGTGGGGTGCGGGTGGTGTGGTGTGGGTGGGGGTGGGGTGGAGCAAAACCGTTTGGACTCGAACCCAATTGATAGTTGTTTTTTAAAAAGTGACATGTTTAGCTCGGACCAGTTTTGCTACAAACCCGTTTTGAATCGAAGTCATTTTGCTCTTAACCCGTATTTATCCGAACCCATTCTGACCCGAAACCGTTTTGACCCGTGACCCGAACCCCCCCGGCCCGCCCAGTTTCCCAGGCCTAATTATTATTATTACAAATGAAATAGTAATGCCATACAATATTGCTGTAAACATAAAATTAAAAGACACATCCTAAGCTTGGCCCAAAATTCCTGCCCTCTTTTATGTTAGGCCCGAATGTGAAGCTTGTTTAAATACATTTATTGATGATATAGATTGATCATGCAACCTCTGAGGGGTTTCTTATCATCAGAAAGTTGAGCCACTATGTAAATAACAATTGAAACAATAACGATTCAGCTTCGCCTGAAAATAATCAAATAGACGGGGAAGTACCTTATATCTTTTGACTTCTGGATAGATTCTTGGCCGCTTTAACGGTCTGGTTAGTCATGCCAAGATTGGAACAAAATCGCGTCTACGGTATTTAACAGGGGCGGCCCCTAAGGGGGCGGGGAGGGCGACCGTCCGGGGCCCGTAATTTAAAAAAAAATTACATATATTTTATATAAATATATATTTTTATAAAAGGCTCAACTTGTATCATCTATTTATCCTATTAACCCACTTAGAAATCAAAAAAGGCACACGACTTTTGTTATCCATTTATCATATTAACCAATTTAAAATTATAAAAGGCTCACTAAAAGTATTTATCAATTTTAATCAACTCCATTATTTTAGATAATTAGATTAATAATTCCATTATTTATTTAACCCGTGTAATACACGAGTTTCTAAACTAGTACTTATATATATATAGTAGGTTAAAAGCACGTGTATTACACGAGTTAAATAAATAAAATGTTATATATTTAGTAATAAAAAATTTATATTTTTAAAAACCCGTGTAATACACGTGTTGAATAAACCGGTATATTACATCGGTTGAATAAAATATAATGTAATTTGTTAACAAAAACATTTGTAAAAATATGTTTTTAAAAACTGTAATTTGTCGTGACAGTTATAATGTCTGTTAAGTTAGTTTTTAAAACATTTTTTTTTCAACTGAGTATTAATTTTTTAATTTAATTGATAAATGTTAGTTTATATTAAGTTTATTTGATTGATAATATAATAACTATTTATAATTAAATAATAATTATTCGTAATTATATTTATTAATATAAAGATTATTATTTAATAGGAAAGAGAAATAGAAAATCTAATATTTAATAGGAGAGAGAGACGAGAAAATAAAGATGAAGAGTAACCAGAGAGTTAAACGTGTCCTAAAGAAATTTTCATTTATTAGATTAGTAAGATTTATAATTAAATAATAAGTATCCGTAATTAGATTTATTAATATAAAGATTATTATTTAATAGGAGAGAGAAATAGAAAATCTAATATTTAATAGGAGAGGGAAGCGGGTAAATAAATATGAGAAGTAACCAGAGAGTGACACGTGTCTTGAAGAGATTTTCATTTATTAGAGTAACTAGTTTAGATCCCGTGTATACACACGGGGTGAAAAATATTAATAAATAAAAATTTTAAATCTTTATGTATATATTTTACAGGTGTAAAAATGTATTATATACTAAGTATAGAAAGCAAAACTCAAAATATGTAAAAACTCATATATAATTGAGTTTCGAAAATACATTAAATATTATTTAATGTAGTTTGATTTTCATTTATTATTTGATTGAAAATAAAAGTTACATAATTAGATTTCAAAGTTTCATAAGGGATAATTTAAAATAGATGTATTTTATTAGTATAATTAATATTTTCTTTAAATATATATTATTATTAAAAGATGGAGATGCATTTAATAAGAGAGAGAGACGGAAAAAAAATTATGAGAATGAATATGGAGGCGACACGTGTCATGAAAAACCTTTATTTATTATATAGTATAGATAAGATATATAGTTAATGAATTAATCTTTATACATACCTCTTTTGACCCATAATCTAGTTTTTTATACTAGGAAAGTAGCCAAAATAAATAAAAATTAAACATCTAAAAACTAAAAGCATGGAACATAAAAAACACTCTTACGGTGTTAAGTGCCAACTCTTAGTCTCTTACCCTTAAACCTATCTTACCCTTCGGCCTTCACAACTCAACCTTCACGGTGGACGTGGAAATGATCGTAACGGATGTGGGTTTAACCGTGATTCTTCTAAAAATTAGAATTCTTAATATTTGAGTTTGAGCTAGAACGAGCCGCTCAATTATAAATTGAACAGAGTTCGAGCCTTAACGTCTAGCTCGATTTTGCAAATACGAACTTAATCGACCTGCCCAGATTGTAAACCAAGCGAGTTCAAGCAGACATTTGCTTGGTTCTGTTCGGCTCGTGAACTATGTGTTTCATATATGTAACAGTTATTATTACGTTTTATGTTGACATAGTGTTACATATACGTAACACTATGTATCACGTATATGTAACACTCCTTATTTCCGTATTTATGTAAAACATATATATATAATATGAAGAAGGTACCACTAAAAAGTGATTTGTCGCTAAAAAACGCTAAGAAGTGGATCAAACGAACTCCGATTGAGCTCATTCCAGCGGCGTTGAAACCGTCTCATCGAACCTTAACACGAACCCAAAAACCTAAACTCCCTTCTTGTGACAACCGCGAATTTTCAGGTCAACACCGCGTTCGACGAGTTCATATAATAAAAATAGTATTATTATTTTAAAATATACTTTCAAACGAAAGGAACTCGTTAGTGAACGAAAAATAATAGCAAGATTTATTTAGGTGTTATAATGTCAAAAATTTGATCAAGTTCTAGTTTATACGCGTTAACACCCGAGTCGAATGGTTTCGTAAATTTAAATTTAAATCCGAAAGGATTACGAGACGCAAGGACTCGAGGGAAAATAATAAATTATAATAAGTTATTTATGAGTAAAATAACGTCTCTATTTTTATCGGGTTCGTTTAAGCGAAAAACCGACACGCGATCGGAGATCACGGGGCTATAAATACCCTAACTCCATCTCCCTTTTCTCATTTACAAAATTCAGAGAACAATTAGAGAGAGAGAGAGAGTGGAGAGGATTCCGGCGAAATAGTAGTGGTCCGGCGGTGGTGCGTGGCGGCCAACGGTGGTCCGACGCGGTGGTCGGTGGCGGCCGAAAGCCATTTTTACTCGGAACCATTTCTCGATGCTACGAACGCAATGGTAAGCTTAGATTTATCTAAATACTTGCTTAAATTCGTGAAAAAAGAGTTTTTAAAATCTGTCCAGAAAGTTTTATGCATGCGCAGTTTTAAAGATCGAACGATCCCCGGAAATCCGACCGTTAGAAATGCATGAATTTTGGATATAATGTTGTCAACACACAGACGCAAAACCCTACCGGAGAAATTTTTGATCAGAGCTTTCTAGCTATGCTTTTCATACCCTCGAATGTGACGGATTGGATTTTCGGATTTGAAAAACTGGGTCTCAAAGAATCGTCGATCCCCGGAGATCCGACCTTTGGATCGTGACGATTTTTGGACAGTAGTGTTTTTAACATATATATGAATGTTTTCACCGAAGGAAATTCTGATCAGATGTTGGGAACTATATGTTTGATTACGAACAGATTGTAAGAGTTTATAGGACCGAAACAGGAAATTGATCGGGTTGCATGGCCATCCAAATGGCACTGCATATCAATTTTGAGCATGTGGAAATGCTCGGGAGATAAAAACGTTCCTAATGGTGTTTTTGGTTTGTATTGCATGTGAAATATGTGTAATATCCGGGATTTTTATGACGTAACTTTTCCTAAACTTCTACACGTTAAAAACTTAAATTCTTATTAAAAACTATTTTCTTGAACAATAAATATTAAATTTATTTAATATGGATTTAAAGAAAAACGATCATAGCTATATGTGTGTGTTTTATAAATAAAATACTATTTAAATTCTTTGCAAGTTTGCAATTATGTAAATAATTTAAACTTATAAATCATAAATCTTAGAATTTGTTTTATAAATTTATAAAATAATAAAACTTATAAAAACAATTTAGCTTTTATATATTGATTTTAATAAAAGCCCAGGGACTGAAACTGTCAAACTCTGAAACTTGTTTTAAACTAAAACTATACTTTTAGACTTAAACAGTTAAACCCCTGAAACAATAGGGGTCTGTTTTGCCATTTCACCAAACTTCCGGAACTCAATCAAACCCAGGTTCGAAACCCGCAGACCCCGGTTCCACCCCCTCTTTCACGTAAAACCGCGATATCGACCAGGTTCGGTGAACCTCGAACTCGCCGAAGGCGTGCGACCAGAACCCGATGTACTTCAATGCTCGGACACGGCCCGAGACCCGCGCATTTTCGAATTCAAAGCCATCGGCTCAACCTCCACCTCCACCTCCCCAACCGTTCACACATTTAATGCCCAAATTGGCTATAAGTACCGGCTCCTACACCTCAACAACATCACTCTAAACCTCCCTCAAGTGCCAATTTCACGAAATCGTACTCACATTTCTCGGTTTGAAGCCGTGAACCGTCGACTACAACCCCAAGCTCGTTCTCCCTAGTCTCGACTCCATTTCAGGTAATTCTTGTGGCCATTGTGCTCGTTTCATCTCATAGATTGAAAGCCCTTTGTTTAAATCCATTAACAGAGGGTAAATCGACATGTATTTGGCGAACTTGAATTCTAGGGTTCTTGAGAAATTTGGGGGCAATTCGGGATAATGGTTATCTTTTTATTTTTCAGTTATAACATCAGTGAACCCGTAGCCGGGATGGTTAAGTGTTTGTGTGTGATGGTGACCCGGGGCAGACCCGAGTTCGATTCGGTCTGGCCCAGGTTTTTTCCTCTACTTTCTTTTGACTTTTAAAACAGTTTAAAATTTTTTAATAATTTTTATAAAATCTGTCATACTTATATAAACCTAAAAATGATTTTTATTTATATTTTTGTATACAAGAACTATTTTAATTAACTAAACTTAGTTAAAACTTATAAAAAGATTAATCTTTAAAATTAATTTTTAATGCCTAAATACCATAAAAGAAATACTTTTATACTTATGTATTATTTAGAAAACGGAATACTTATAAACTTGTGCATTTTATAAAAGTTATATCTAATAAAGGCTTGCTTATTTATTTAAAACAAGAGAAATAATTATACTTTACTAAATTCTTAAGTAATTATAATCTTATAAAGTTTATAAAAAAGAAATAGGAACTTTAAACACTTATAAAATTGCAAACCTTATTTAAATACTTTAAGAAACTTTATAAACTTATAAACTTTAAAACTTATATAAATGCTATTTGGCACTTTATTAAACTATAACTATATTTCATTTGTTTAAACTTATGAAAACGCCTTTTTTATAATAAGTACTAATTACTTAAATGCTTGAATAAATCATAGATGATTTATATCTATCGTTTTCAATTAGATAATTGCTTATCCTAAATAACCATGTATTCTTAAAATGATTATCACAAAACCGTAATCATTATTCTTTAAATAATAGTCGTCGTTTTTATTATTAATCTTTAATAATTATTTATTCTCTAAATAATTATCATTAAACTTTAATCTAAACTCTTCCCTAACTATTATTACCACTTTACTTCTAAAACACTTACAAAACTATTTGGATTATTATTTCCTAACTTGTGTAATTAATAATTATAAACTTCCTAAATAATTATGTTAATTTATAATTATTCTGAAACTATAAACTTATTAAACTTTGATATCCAAACCTTGTGTCATTCATTCCAAATCTTTATTTGAAGCTTTGATTTAAACTTCGTAAACACAATCATTCTCATCTCCTACTTGGAACCCTAGACAGTTCTAGTTAATCTTAGCATCTTAGAATTCATTTCCTAGACTTATAGGATCATATGTTAAACTTTATACTTATATTCTTAGGCTCGTTGTGAGGGTAATCTCCCTCAAAGTCTTGCAACACTTAACCTTGTCGGATACTCTTTCATCCAATCCAAGTGAGTATACTTAGCCCCTTTTTCCTTTCTATACTTTTGGGGTGAAACATGTTCAAAAACTTTAAACTTATACAATTCTTGTACAACTATGACTAGATGCTTATTCTTATGTTAAACTTGAGACTTGTATGCTTAGATTAAACTTAAAACTAGCACATTCATTAACTTTGATCAAGCCTATAGTAACAATGATAGATCTATTGCATTTGACCAATCCACCTTGATTGACCCCTTGGGGGGGGGGGGGAGGGGGGGAGCCCTTGGTGATTGTTACTGAATTAAACTTTAAACTTGAGACTTATAAGGGTAACCTGCGGGTTATGCCTAAACTTGGTTGGAGGGTTGAAGTGCACAATGTTTAAGATACTTGTTCTCATACTTACATTATAGAATGCATATATCATAGTGAATTGTAATTCTTTTCAAATCCTTGTTAAACTGTGTCAAAACCTTTGTATCTCACCAACTATTTTGTAGTTGACAGATTCTTTCACATGTTTCAGGTTCTATAACATGAGACTTTATCGTGATCACATAGGATGCTTGGACCTAGAATGCTTAATCAATTAGACTTGTATTATTGCTATGTATTTGATTTATTCCTTGTATTGGAACCTTGAAGTTATTTAATAAAACTATTTAAACTTTAATAGTCAACCTTGTGCTATTGAACAACCGTGTCCGCCCCGACGTATAATCCGCCGTCGGTTGGGGTGTGACAATATGGGAGGTTCCGCGTACGCGAACCATTTATACGAAATGTATAAACTTTATCCGTTAAGATTTAATTTTATGTTAGAATAGTTTTATGAGCCATTGGTTGGGAATTGAACCCGAAAATATTTAGTATTGAGATATTTGATATTTTGAGTGTTTATTAGGTTATAAACCCAACCCCGATTCACGTGAAACTAATATATTTATTTTTATACGACAATTGTTTTTGATGGATTTTTATAAAATTTTGATTTAGCTTCCAAATTTATTTTCAAAAAGTAGTATTTATATAAAAAGTGAGATCTAGAAAGTTTGGTAACTAAACTATTTATAGATTATTTATTAAAAGTTTTACAAGTTTAATACATGAAAATTGGGAAAAATACGTCTTAGTATTGGAAAAATCTGGAATTTGGTCAATAATTAGTATATGATAAAACATGACTCCTTTCCAAATTTCATAAAAATTGAAGTTTCCTATGTAGGTGTTTGGTATTTATGAAGTTTTAATGATTGAATTTGGGATCATATACTTTTGGATAACATTAGGATTTGAAACTTATAATAGAATCTCATATGGAGTTAAAAATTATTTGGTAAAAATTTGGTGAATTTTGGAAAATTATAACTATTTTTACCGAATTTGTTAATTTTTAACAATATTATATTCATAATAAATAATATGATTACTGAAAAATTATGAAAACTGGTCAGAAATTTTTATATATGTATATTAACAATTAGTGAAAGTTTCAAGCATTAATTTTATGTCTAAATATGATTTTAGAATTATTATCCATTAAAACTTTATAAAAAATTATTATTTTTGGAACTTTTTGTATAAAAATATTTTTATAAAAGTCTTAATGGGAGTTTGGACAGAAGTATTATCATATTAAAAATATAAAATTAGGACTTTTAAATTGGGTGCTAAAATCACACTAAAACCCTAATTTCGGATGAATCGGATTTTTAAACCGTAAACCTTACTTTACGCGCATAATCGCGTTTTTGGTCAAACGAAACTGTGACTTCAGATTTTATCATATATGACATTATAAATACTGATATTCATTAATAAAATCTAAAACTTAAGGTTTCAAAGTCACGAATTTATATAAAAGCCGATTTTACAACTTTTGAGCGATTCGTACGTGTATGCACGGGTTTTGGGTATGCAACCGACTGCATAGACACTTTTGAGTAGTAGACTCAGTTTTATACTTTAGGCGTCCTAAATTCTGTTTTTTTCGTGTCTACTTGGACTCGGTTAGGACACCTGTTTTTGCGGCTCTTGCGGACTTAGCCGTACCTTGGTAACACCGAGTTGCTAGCCACACTTTGCTTGTATTTGGCTGCTGGCCTTTGATAGAATTTGGATGTTAACCATACTTTGCGGTTTTTGTTGACTATGTCACACTTATCACCGACGTTGTTCAGGTGAGTTTCGCGACCCCACTTTTCATTTTTACTGTTTTACGGGGGAAAAGCTGTTTCACACACTACACGTTGTTACCTGGGTTTACTAATTTATGTATTAAGTCCCCATTTTAACACAATCAATTAGATTGGATAGCCGATGGGAATTATGCATAGTACTATTTGGGTTGACACCCCTGCCAGGGTTGGTCGCGCCAACCAGACTTGTAGGGTCATTTGGGCGCATAATTAGCCATAGTAGGTGTTCACATTCGACACCTTGATACATGGGCAACAACTAGTCTGACAGTTTTGATTGTGGCTCAGGGTAATTATATCTTAACACGTGTACTTGATCATCTGCGGATGGTTACTATTACATTTTGAAATTTATTTACTTACTTTTTATAGAGTCGCAAAACCTACGTGCTCACCAACTATTTTTATTGTTGATCCATTTTCGAAACATGCTTTTCATGTAAACAGTTATGGGGATAACGAGCTTTAAATGGCTTGCTTTTGGGAATAGTTATTATTATGTACTTTTGGTTGTAGTTGGGCATTTTAGACCCTTTGTATTGATTCGGAATTTTTCGTATATTTGTAGTTTCGATAGAGGCATGTAGTATGGTTTAATGTAATGCACAACTTTCCTTTTAGTTTCTCTTGTACTTGTGTTTAGTGTGATATACCGGTTACATCCCGTGTTTCCGCCTTGGCGGGTTGTGACACCTCTACCCGCATCCCCAAAAACCTAAACCCCCCTCCAACCCCACCCCCAAAAGCCTAAAACCACCCCCAAAAAAAAACCTAAACCCCCTCGGCCCCACCCCCACCCATTCCCAAAAACCTAAACCCCACACCCCCGCCAAAAAAAAAACCTAAACCATCAAATTTAAACCATAAGGCTAAAACCTTAAAATTCAAACGTAAAATCTAAACCTTAAAAGCTAAGATTGTAGAGTTAGACGAGACGGTTTCAACGCCGCTAAAATGAGCTTAATCAGAGTTCGTTTGGTATCATTTCTTAGCGTTTTTGTAATTTGTTAGATTTATTAGCGAAAAAATATTTCTTATTTGAAACACCATAACAGAAGCAAAAATGCCATAAACATAAACACGTCAAAACACCATGATCAAAAAATAAAAAAAAGAACATGTTGAAATTTGTCTTTTGTGAAAACGCCATTAACAAAAAAACTAAAATGCCATGTTCAAATTGGCCCACAGGTGAAAAATACCATGACTAGAAAAACTCAATGTTGAAAAACATTATGACTACAAAAACTCAATGTTAAAAAACACCCGGTTAAAAACACCATAGATGTAAAACACCATGTTTAAAAAAACTCACTTTAATTCGAACACAGCCTTAACAAAGTTTATGTTTATGGTGTTAAAATTTTAAGCTAAAAGTGTAAATACCATGACTGAAGCAAAAAACACCATAAACACGTCAAAACACCATGATCAAAAAAGCCAAAAAAGGCCATGTTGAAATTTTCTATTGTGAAAACACCATGACCTAAAAACTAAAACGACATGTTCAAATTGACCCCAGGTGTAAAACACCATGACCTTTAAAACTCAATGTTGAAAAACATCATGACTAGAAAAAAACTCATTGTTAAAAAATAACCAGTTGAAAACACCATATATATAAAATACCATAGATGTAAAACATCACAGATGTAAAACACCATGTTGTAAAAAACCCACTTTAATGTAATTTAAACAAAAACGATTTAAAAGAATATATATATATATATAGCAATACTATACTCGTTGAAAGATAAAAAAACGTTCGATTTTATGGTGAAATTTAAAAAAAAAATAATGACGTATACAAAAGTTATGGACGTTTTAAAAAAGTGGGGGAAATGGCATGTGACATGCATGTGCAAGCTTTGGAGTTGAATCTTCCTATTCTACCCTTCCTGGTGGTTTTCAAGTTCCAGCTATTTACCAAAATGCCACCGCGTTAATCTCCACCACAAATGACTATGATCTAATGGCCCAGATTCCTTCCTAGACTTTGTAGAGTTTTATCCATTTCTAGCCTAACCTCTACCTATATATATATATATATATATATATATATATATATATATACTAGGTTAGTTACCCGTGTGCTACACGGGTTAAAAACATAAAAAATAACAAATGATAAACTATGTATATAAATTAAACAAATTACAATCTGTATGAATAATTAGTTGACTTTTCTTTTTATTTTAATAAAAATTGGCTCACACGTTTTTATTTTTTAGAACCTTCGTATTAACCAAAAATAACCAAAATTTTTTTAAATTATATGAATAATAATTATTACTAATTGACAACATTTATGTCTGTTAAATATTTTTGAAATCAAATATTGTTTTCGTAAGTCAATTTTTCTTTAATATTTTAGGAATCCCTCTAATATAAATGAAATTAATATAAACAACTTTGTTGACCATAAACAACTTTAGTAAGCCAAATTTTCTCTAATACAAATGGAGTTAATTTTTTTTTTAATATTTTAGAATCCCTCAAAATTGATTAAATTACAACATTATTAATTGTATTTAGTTTAAGCGGGTAAAATAGAAATAAGGAAGGCTGTGGAAGTGACACGTGTCTTTAAAAGATTTTCATTTATTAGAAGATTTAGATTTAGATTTAGATTGGTTTGGGCACAAACGGTAGAACTCATTACAATCACTATTAAAGTGCTAAAATCACGCAAGAGTGACTGACTTGATTTGTTGGCGGGAAAACAAAAGAATTAGCTTCTTAATCAAGTGACACGTGGCCTCTTTTATATTGATTTATTAGAGTAAGATGTATATGTATATATATATATATATATCTATTAATTTAAGTATGATAAATAAAAATGTTAAAGGACACATGACACTCTCTGGTGCATCTTCAAGATTTTTCCGAATCCATACCTGTTTCTATTAGAAACACTATTTCTGAATTGGCCGATACTTTTATCTTCTATTGTGGAACTCAACAATGGAGGACGAAAGGAAGAGATTGTTGGAAGAATAATGGTACTCCATGACTTCACTTGATCATCAACTCTCGCGTGCCGATTTCCCCCCGAAATTCCTCTTCGGCGTCACTATTTCTGCCTATCGATCATGTTATCTTTCTATACCGATTCGTGTGTTATTTCTTCGTCAAATCAAGACACGTGTGTATCACGTGAGGGCATATCCAACTTTTCTTGATTACAAATATGCCATCACGTGATACACACGTGCCTTGATTTAATGAAGAAATTAAACGAAAGTTACATGAAATGTCTAAATTTGTTAAAATATTTGTACATAAATGGTATTCAGTGTAATTAATGAAGATTAATGTGTAAAGGTGAAATTAATATGTATTGAGTCAATATTGAAACATAAGTTTTCCACGAGCCTTGTGGTCCGCATGCTCACCCGCGCACGGGGGTTCAAACCATACCCTAGCCGGTTCCTTTGATTTTCCCACGCCACTTGGGTTCGAGACATCCCCCGGTTCTTTGGAATTTTTTAGTTAGGTTTTTCTTTCTTTTTTGTTCAATTTTTTTCATGTTATTATTCAACTAAACTTTTTTTTTTACTATTTACTTAAATCACGGTGAAAAACTAAGAACATCCTTCAATCTCCGATGCATAAAGTTGAGAAAACGTGGTGGTGTAGGGAAATTACGGTGCATGGAATCCACACCTAGGGTTTGTCTGTCTCTGTGTGTATATGTTGGGTAACCTTAATCAATTGTATGCACTTGAAATTAGGTGAAATTGTGCTTGAGATTGCTGCTTTTGCACATCTTAAACTTTGTGCTTGTCAATCCTTGAATTGAGATTGATGAACTCATGACTTAGTGCATCAAGGAAGTGCATCTAATCTCATGATGCGTGTTTGTTTAGAATTTAAAAACAAGCAAACATACCGAACAAAATCCCACTAATCAGAAACTTTACCTCTATCACCGGAGATAAAAGACCCCGGCTCAAAAGGACCTCCTTTTGAAATAAAGAAAAAAATACATGCAAAAACAAACAAAAAATCATTAAAACGACGATAATTGTTATAACAATCAGGGCCGGCCCTGGGGTAGGCCAAGCCGGGCCGCCGGCCAGGGCCTGTTTTTTCGGGGGTCTAAAATTTTTATGGGGCATGTATATATATATATATATATATATATATATATATATATATATATATATATATATATATATATATATATATGTTTTTTTATAAAATTTTAAATAGCGGTTTTATATATTGGGTCATTTTTATAAAAATATATTGAGCCCTTTTTTATAATGGTTGGGCCCTTTTAATCTTTATAATAGTTGGACACTTTTAATCTTTATAATGGTTGTGTCTATTTAAACTTAAAAGCCAATATCTAGGGGTGTTCACGGTCCGGTTTTAACGGTTTTAAGTTCAAACCGTGAACAACGGTTTTTTATTATCGAAAACCTAAACCGAACCGTAGAAAGATAAAACTAAACCAAACCATTACGAACGGTTTGGTTTCACGGTTTGGGCCGAATGTAAAATCTCAATAATAGGAACATAAATCACATCTAAAAAATTAGGTTCCCTTAACCAAGATTTTATCCTATTTTGATCGAGTGAGTTAGAGATGGTTGAGCCGAGAGGGATACTGGATACGTTCGCTTAACCATATTTTATTGCTATAACGTTAATCGTCGTTTAAAAAAAAAATTAGTTTATATATTTTGTTCATATGGGCCTTTTTTTAAATCCTCAGGACCGGCCCTGATAACAATAAACAAAACAAAATTACTGTATCAAATTATCTATTTACATAGTTAAACAAACTGTGAGGCTCTCCTAATAATTTTAGAAGCACAACCGGAGACCCTTTTAAAGGGTGTTTTCAGCCTTTAATTTATTCAAATAATTTAGAATACTGTTTAATAATATAGTTTTTTCTTGTAATAATAATAAATACAGTAATAATTTTTAAAATTCAAAAAAATATTGTAAAAAAAGTGTTTGTAGGTCAACCTTAAACCAAGTAAAAAAGTGCGTATTTTGACCCGTCACCCAACCTGACCCGTCCTATTTTGCCACATGTACTCCTTTTTTGATACAGGCTTTTTTAACACAGGCTTTTCCTGCATATTGTAAATAGGCTATATCTGTGACTCAATCCCATAACCTTCTAATTATAAAGTAGCAATCTTTGCAGTAATCAAAATCCAAATTTAGATTGAAACTTTATATTAGTCTGTGTGTTGTTGTTTGATATGATATCAAAACATAAAATCAAGGACTGCTGGAACATATCATTGTTCAAATGTCATGTTTGGAATAATTGAGATCCTTTGCATCTTCATTCTCTTGCTTCTTTTTCATCATTCATCATCATCATCTCCTCCTGATAATGTGACCAATGACTCAAACACCCCTCAACCGCCGAAGGGTCTATGTTTGGAAAAACTTGGAAACAGTTCCTACCTCTATATGGCTCCACATCCAGACGGGTCAAACCGAGTTTTTGTGTGTAACCAACAAGGTAAGATATGGTTAGCCATGGTTCCTGAGGTGGGATCTTCACAAAGTTTGATGGTAGATGAATCAGACCCTTTTCTTGATTTGAGTGATCAAGTTCAGTTTGCAACCGAAATGGGACTTACGAGCATAGCTCTTCATCCAAACTTCATTGAAAATGGTAGATTGTTTGCTGCTTTTAATTGTGATAAGTTTCAGCAGCCTGGATGTGAAGGCAGATGTTCTTGTAATACAGATGTTGGTTGTGATCCTTCAAAGGTTGAATCTCTTCAAGAATCTTATCCTTGCCAGTTTCATGTTGTTATTGCCGAGTTCACCGCCAATGGCACCTCCTTCTCTTCAAAACTTTCATGGGTAACTATAGTTGATTTTTGATTTTGTAATATGATTAAAACTTTGCTCAAATTAGCATCAGAGTTTCAAATTTTTTTATTAATGGTAACCAACTTTCAAAACTTTCTGGTTAAGATAAACTGATCCAATAACCTCGTCAAAAATGATGCCGTTGCAGCTGACTTGGCTGTAACTTTGACCATGTTAACATAGTAGTCAAAGGCTCAGGCGCAAAGGGTGAGCCTGTTGCCTAGGCGCAAGGCACTTGAACAAGCAACCCGCACAGTATTAACAGACCATTTTAGGGGTTTTAGATATGTTTTAAGCTTGTTTTATGTTGGTTTCATATTCCACACCATTTTTAGATGTTTCAGACCAGTTTTGGCCGGCATCCTTGCCTAAGCGCCTTGATGGACACACGTCAGTATGGCTGCGCTTCGTCTCGCCTGGGCGCCTAGGCGGGCGCCTTTTGCGCCTTTGACTACTATGCATATTAAACTTTGATGGATTTTTCCTCGGGTAAAGAAAGTTGGTTATCTAAAATGGAAATTTGACCCAAGTTGGTTACCTTATATGCATATTTCTCTTATGAAAATATATTTGACTTGTAAAGTCAAACCAAGTTTTTTTTTAACGGCAAATCTACAGTACTCCTACTCCTAAATTACATCAAACAATTCACCACATTCCTGGATTTGAACCCAGGACCTCCTATCTAAGAGGCAAGATACCAAGTGGGCTAATTCAAATTTGACATGATTTTGTTGGAGAAATCAACCACCAGCATAAATTTTTTTTATATACTTTGTTCTATCATGGATTTCAAATTAATGGTGTTTTTGATCATAGAATTGATGAACACGCGCTTTTGATCATGTTTTACAGACGGGGCATGCTAATTCAGCTGAGGTGAGGAGGATATTCACAATGGGACTCCCATTTGAAGCATATCATGGTGGACAGATTCTTTTTGGCCCTGCTGATGGCTACTTGTATTTCATGATTGGTGATGCTTCACATGTTGCTGACCCGTATAATTTTACGCAAAACAAGAAATCGTTGCTTGGAAAGATACTGAGGCTTGATGTAGACATCATTCCGAGTAAGCACCTTCACCATTTGATCGTAACAATAATTCTTCAACATTTTGATTTTCTAAAGCACTTTACATCTTATAACAATGTTTTTTATTCATAAGTAATGCATTAATGTTTTTTTAAATTTTTTGGAAAACTGTGTTTGTGGGTGAACTCAGCCCGTTTCAACAGGCCCAACCCGTTAATCTATTATCTCTAAATTTATGGCACTGATCTGGTTCCTTTGCCATGAACATGAAATTAGGCGCAGAGGAAATAAGCACGCTTGGCCTATGGGGAAACTATTCAATACCAAAAGACAACCCATACATTAATGATAAAGAACTTGAACCCGAGATTTGGGCCTTGGGTTTTAGTAATCCTTGGCGCTGCAGTTTCGACTCAGAAAGGCCTTCTCGCTTCATATGTGGAGATGTCGGGAAGGTATGTTTTTTAATCAATTTACAATGAAAATCTGAGTGTTAGAGGTTGGATAACAGGTCAAAACAGGTCCGGGTCGAAGCGGGTAATTTTTCTGTACGGGTCTAGGCGGGATAGGCCGAGTTGACCCTTAACACTTTTCTTCCACTTTTTTCTTTCAGTTTTTAAAATTCATAATTTGCTTATTAAATATGATCAAATGAGAACATTTTTACAATATACACTTTCGGTGGCTTTTGACCCGTTTAATGCATTTTATTTTAGGCTCCTTTTTACCCACTTGAATTATTATAAAATCCAAATGGTTCACAAGAAAGTAGTTAACAAAGACTTTCTCTACATCTTATTAGCTTAAAATGTGAAGTTACATTTATAGGATCAATATGAAGAGATTAATATGATCAAGAAAGGTGGAAACTACGGATGGCGAGTTTATGAGGGGCCCTATCCGACTTATCCATCATACGCTCCCGAGGGGTACACTCAGCCAACCTCCATAACTACCATATTTCCTGTGGCAGGATACAAACATGATAATGTTGATTCAAGCAAAGGTCCTGCCTCAGTGGTGGGTGGTTATTTCTACCGCGCCACTGCTGATCCATGCTTGAATGGCTGGTTAGTATACTTAAAATGGCTCAATTTTGGGCTCTTTTGTTAGTTTTTGTTGTTTTTTTGGCCAAACAACATATCCAAACAGGCTAACCTGAAAAACTAGTTAACAATTTGCAGGTCAAAATGGGTCAGATTGGGTTGTGTTGACTTGTTAACAAATTTTTTTCCATTTTATTTAATTTTATACATTGGAATAACATGATTTACGTGAGGTCATCAACATTTGGTACTTTTGACAATAACATGTCAATTGTAATTAGTTTAGTACTTTTGATGCTATATTTATAATATTTAGCAGTGGCAAACAACTGATTTCCCTCTAGCAGAGGTCTTAGGTTGGAATTTTGCTTCTACTGATTTCTTGCCATAACCTCTTTAAAGCCACCTGCCCAGCACGAGCTGCGATTTGACTGATCCTGTTGGTTAGCAGGTCTTGTGAATTTTCCGATAACGGGTTTTCATGGTTACAAAAAAAAAATAATAATAATGAAAATGAAGGATTAGTGTTCTCTCTTGACTTAGGTCCTTTAAAAAATGACCCGTTTTGACCTATAGTTAACCAATATGACAAATTATTGTTTCATAGCCTACCAAACTTAGGGATAATCAGAATCATAGTTTTCTCACAACAACTTCACTTGTTTTTTCAAATCAAATTTGATTTTTTTGACATTAAACAGTTAAAAAATCATTATCATAATCACTCACACGCCCATGACCCATCCAAACACCCCATAGTCATATTTTGTGGGCAACGAAGAGGATATGATCATATGAACACACGTGCAGGTACATATACACAGACTTGTACAGTTATGACATATGGACAGCTATTGACACCACTGCAAACAGTGAAAACTTCACTAGTTTCAGTGTCCCTTTTGGGTGTGCCCATGACTCACCAATGGAATGCGGGTTCAAACCGGGGGTTCACAACGTTCCTGACCTAGGCTACGTGCTGTCATTAAGCGAAGATAACAAAAAAGATGTGTACTTGTTGACAAGCAGTGGTGTGTATAGAGTTGCAGCTCCTAGTCGGTGTGTGTACCATTGCTCATTAGAAAGGTATTCAAATGTGACTAGAGTTCCTTCATATGGAAACTTATTGAAGTCTGCATCTTTAGTAGCATGTTTCATCTCTTTTATGGTGGTTAGTTTCTCTTTGATGTCTTGATAGAAAACTGTATATTTTTTCTTTACGCTTGACGTCATGATGATTGTAAAACTGTGTCCTGTACCCATCGGGTATTGGTATACCTGTTAATTTGTTATAAATTACCTATTGGGATTACCATGTTACTATTTAAATTTATAATATAACTTTATTACCCAAGAAAAATAGAAATATAAACTAAAAAGCTTGAAGACCGGAACCTGCTCAAACTGTTGGTGAAATTGATAACAAGATCAAGTAATTAACAGAGAATGATTCTTGAAAGCAACTATATTAATTGAATCAGTAACTGTATTGTGTTCTTAGGACCGATACATATATACATGTCTAGATAAACAGACGCAACACTTCATCAAGCGTCACAACCCTAGACCTAAACGTGCGGCCAAACGTTTATATTACATAATTACATTCTAAACCTAATTACATTTATAACCCTGACTTTACTAACTGAAACACTAATTGATCGGGTTTAATACTAACAACCTCCCCTTAGTCTCGATCATTATATAGGATCCGAGTTATAATAATGTTGGATCATCAACTTCCTATCATGTTAGATTAGACTCCTCCTTATTCTCCCACTCTGGATTCATTTATAAAATGTTCTAGCTCGTTGCACTTACGTGGCTCTTATTGATTCGTTCACCATCCTTACTTTTTCCGGACCACCAACCTCTACCCTGACCACGTCCAAAGTTTCCTGGATTTGAACTCCCACAACCACATAGCTCACATTTATGTTCTTTACCTTTCTCCTTTGTATATGCTTTGGTGAATAGAAGTTTATCGTGCATGTCTTCCTCCTTTGTTGGCTTCTTGATGTGTTCTTCGTAAGCTTTTAGTCTCCCAATGAATTCTTGAAGTGACATGGTATTGAGATCAACAAATTGCTCAATTTTAGCAACAATTTGAATAAACTTTGCTTGTACAGATCCTAGAAGCTTCCAGACTAATATCTTGTTGTTAATTGTGGATCCAAGATTGCTGGCTTGTGACACAACTTGACTAAGTTTCCTGGTGAACATATCAAGGGTGTCAGAATCTTGCATTTTCAAAGATTCAAATTCTGATTCTAGAGTTTAGTCTAGCCTCCTTGACCCTGTCAACCTCTACGAATCGATTTAAGTCTTCCCAAACATCGTTGGCATTCTTACGATAAGCAACTTCGAGGACAAGTTATTCAGGCATGGCTTGAAAGAGATAAGCGATGGCCATTGTATTTTTCTTTGCATCAACTTCTCATGTTGGTTCGATCGCTTCCCAGATTCCATACACATTGAGAAGTGCTTTGATCTTCACAACCCAAATTGTATAATTTGTAGAATTGAGAATGGGGCATTAGAAAGTCATTGACATCCCTCCTTCCTTTACCGCTACTATTTCATTACTCTTCGATCACCTGGTTATCGATTTTTCCTCCCTTTATTTGATCGATGCTATGATGATAATTCCTTTGATCGATTGTTGTTGACAGACGCTTCCCAATTGTTCGGTGATGATTCTTGATGAACATACCAATTTGTTGGTGAAATTGATAACACGATCAAGTAATTAACAGAGAATGATTCTTGAAAGGAACTATATTCACTGGCGGGGTGAGCACAAATCGGGAATACCCGAAAATTACCAAAGACCGACCTGAAAAAATCCCGATACCAAACCGATTTGCATAACATATTTCGGGATTTGGTCACTATTTCCATAAAAATTCGGGATCGGGTAATTCCCTATGAAACTGAGAAAATATTACCGACTCGATATGTTTAAAAATTAACAAAAATCCATTATATTTTACTGTAATATGACAGAAGATTATAACAAAGCATGATATCTTAGTAAAGTTTTAAATCTCATGCACAATTAAATAAGCAAAGGCAAAGAATATTCAATTCGATTTTTTTTAAGTTTTATTTAAAAAAAAAATACTAATTGACTGTATTTTTTTGTTAAAAAACGAAAAAAAACCCTCATATTTTCACTCAAGCACACCAACAAAATAGGAAAAACAAGTATTAACACTCATACCAAGAACCATCAGGCATTTTATCAATCGATAAGAATCAGATTCAGTCTAGTTTTTACGGTATCGGGAAGACCCTGTTTTCCGACCGAAACCCATTACCGACCGTGTGACCTAGGGATGGCATTCGGGTAATCCTTTTTTATAGAAATTCGGTCTGACGGTAACTCTTTTTTGTTTTTAGGACCGATACTTATATACATGTCTACATAAACAGACGCAAAACACCCGGGATACACCCATGCATTTCCCTAAATCCTTGCCATATATGCATCTTTCTCATCCTTAAACTATTTTTTTTAATAAGATACAAGATGAGAAGCACAAGGTATGATAACCCCGTAACCAATATTTCATCATGCCCCCGAAAGGTGCTCCTCCCCTCCCTAACTTGTATTAAAGAAATCATCTTTTAACTGAACATATTTGACACCCTAGACCTAAACGATGCGACCATACGTTTATATTACATAATTACATACTAAACCTAGTACTTCTAATAATTACATTTATAATCCTAACTTTACTAACTAGACAGTTGATCGAGGTTAATACTAACACATACTTGAGATCTACAATATTCATGCTCTCATTAGGACATTAAGTGAACATAACAAAAAATATATGAATTTGTTACCTCTGATTTGATTTCTTTTTGTAAAGTAAATAAAGATGATCTTTTTATTTTGTGGGAAACAGTACATTACCGTTTATGAAAATAGATGGATTACATTAATGTTTATGCTGCATACTACATAAATATAACAAGATTTAAATCAGTATATGTAGCTATAAAAATCAAACAATATAGGAAGAAGCACAGTTGGTTGAGGCCATTTGATGAAACACTGTTTCCTTAAAAAAATATTTCGTGACTATTCACGTCTGTTCTGTTTTCTATGGTACAACAACTAGTGCACTAGTTGTATCGGTGGAGATGAGCTCACTAGTCCGACATAACGTCGGGTCTTATTGTATTTAATCTTTACATAATAGAACAAGATAGGGTAGGGTCTTTTGTGTTTAATCTTTTGCATTATAGAACAAAATAGAGTAGGTGTTTTTTAGTTGAACAAGAGATCTTAGTCTCTTGTTTGTGAGATTGAACAAAGCACAGAGAATTCTATCTGACATTATTGTTCGTAGCTCGTGGGTATGACTTCGGATTTTCCAACCCGTCTAGATCGAACTTTGCACCTCTCTACGCGCGGTATAAATGGAGAAAACCCAAGTAGTTTACCAAGCATCTTGATTTCTGATAAACTTCTTCAAGTTTTTTTCACCCACTTATGTGGGAGAACTTTTACTTCAAATACACTACTTCGAACATCGATGCATTAGCTCGTTTTAAAACTCTTGACATAGAGAAGGCAACCTCATAAATTATTATTAAATATCTCATTTGTAAAACTAATTATTAATGTCTATAGTTAAGATATATTATTTTCAACTAATATTCAAACATTTGAAACCCAATTGAATGCTTTAGTAGCATGATATGGTGCTTGTTTTTCTTTAATTTTGTGAGGGAAAATGATATGTTTTTATTTTATTCTTGACTGGTATGCTGATTAACAATCTTAATAGTAATTGTAACAAACATTGAAATCTAACATGTCATATGTGACGTGTTATAAGGATGACTTATCTTATACTTTAGTTGTTTTTAAACCATGTAGTTGTTTTGGCTACAATATTTTGATGGTTTTTACCATCAATTATTTCAACATGACATGCATGTATGCATGAGTTTTATATGAAGCTATGTACTTTTATATAATAATTCTTTGTTCAACTTATAAATAAAGTTTTGAAGAATTGATCATAGATTTCATAGTGCTAATTGATGGACATTTGTATGTAATAACTTATTTTTTCTTATTTGTTTTTTTTATAAAGTAAGCTATTTCAACATAAAAATTAGTGGTGAAAAAACTTAAACTGCTCAATAGATGCTTGGAATTGGTTTGTTAAAAACCCGAATCAAAGAGAGATAAAACAAGTTACCCGATCTAAATTAGAATTCCTTTAATAAACAAGTTACCTGATCTAATTTAGAATTAATTTAGTAAAAGGATTTGATAGCTTGTTTATTAAATGAATTGTAATTAGTTTAACCAAGTATAGATGATCTAATTAGTTTTTTTTTATAGGTATCACACATGAGTTTTGGTTGTTATCATATTACTTTTACCAAGTGGATGTTCATATATTTATTGTGATCCTTGAGTCCATCCTTAGGTCCATGTCTTGCTTCATCATCTAGATGAGACCTCTTACTCGGAATCCATCCTTAGTGGTGTATATGCAAACAGAAAATGCAACCTTAATCTGTCACATAGTTTTATATTATAATTTTGTGTTATAATTCTCATTTAAGAACTAGAAATTAGCATAAATTCAAGATTGTTGGTTGTGAAGTTGGTTTTAAAAATATCATCTATTAAATTCTTTTTATATGAACATTTCAAAAAGATTAAGGTTCAACCATAACTAACCTAATTATTATAGGGTTTGCTATTACTAAGTATTAGGGTAACCTAAAAAACCAAATCGCAACTAATAACCAATGTTAAAGTTAAACATTTTCTAAAACAAAATTTTATGGTTTAGGTTTGGTTATGGTTTATGTCATAACCGAATAATCCAACCGAGATGTTATGTTTTTGTATGAATGTTTGATTTTAATGTTATTATGACATCTTTAACTAATAGTAAATTAAAAAAAATTAGGCTTAAATATATTTTTTAAAGAACGGCGGCAATTTACTAGCAAAGTTACTAAACGGCGAATAACATTACAAAAGTAAAATCGGGTTGTCAAAAACACCGTAAAATGAACAAACAAAGACAAAAAACCTCTGAATCTAGTTCAAGAACAACACACAATCTCACTAGAGCAACGTATCCATATCTATAATACAGAGATCTTACAAACCCTTACACTATCTACGACCTATTAGGTTCAATAAATTGATGAATCATAGAAACAACTGAATCATTCAGAATATAATGAAGGAATGACACGATGAAGACAGAAAAACGAAGGGTTTTGATTTGAAAACGTTATTCCATATATAAACCAATATACAAAAAATAAATAATAATTAAAATTGGATATTGATTTGAAAAAGTTATCCCAATATTAATTTCAACAAGGGTTTTGGAGCGAAAATCCATTTGATATTACATTTTCTATTCCTACCACCATACTAAAATACAAAAAATGATGACGTCATCAAATAAAGTGTGTTTCGAATGCCGTTTCTCAGAGAACACCGTATTATTCCTCAATCTCCAAGTAATCCACCAAACAACAAAGATGATCGTCCCTACCAACTCCTTTTTGACCAAGGACATTTCACCTCTTCAAGCCAATCTAAAACATCTACAGGTGGGCATTTTATGGGGATTACGACCCCCAATCAATCCGAAACCAACACCATCATTCGAATCGAAACAAAACACTCACCAAGCACATGCTAATAAGATTCCAACTCATCACTACCCACAAGAAAAAGAATAATTGGAACATGTATAAATGCTTTTTCATGAGAGCATCTAACCGAGCTTGCTCAGCGCTACCCGGTACACCTTTCAGATACCTTACAATGTTTATCATTCTCCAATTCAAATAACATAGGAAAATGTTCAACAAACACTAGGTTATCCCACCAACAATCCTTCCAAAATAACATGTTATCCCCACACCCCCACCCTTCTTGCAATCGAATTAATAGGGATTTGGCCCGAGTCATGAAGCGTACTGAACAACTTCATCATATGTTGTAAAACATTGTTTCCCTTAACTATACATACCCTCCTGACACACGAACCATGCAGAGTAGAAATACTATTCACCCAAATACTATCATACTTATTTACAAATATCCATCTCCATTTTATTAACATAATTGTATTGAATGCTTCTAAAGAACCAACACCAATACCACCATTTTGTTTTGACGCCAAAACCTGGTTCCACGCCACCCAGTGCATCTTAATCTCTTGCCCCATATCCCCCCCCAAAATAATCTTGACAGGATTCTTTCAAGGATTGTAAGAACAGAAGAAGGAACAAGAAAAATAGACATATAATACACCCCAATAGAGACAAGAATAAAATTCATCAACTTGGACCTCGCCACAATAGATAATAATGACGCTTTCCAAGATGACAATCTGGCCTCAAATCTATTAATAATTGCCTTCCAATCATTTGGATTCACCATATTGTGTCCAACATGTAAACCTAAATAAAAAATGGCAACATACTCGGGTTACATTCGATATGGGAAGCAAGAGTAGCTACCTCTTCAAAATCAACCCCCACTTCCCTAGGATTATCTTCAATCTAGATGCCAAAAAGAACGATTCCAAGATACTAACAACTAAGCCAACATTGTTTTCCGACCATTCACCCCAAAAAATAACATCATCTGCATAAAAGAGATGAGAAAGAATAGTACCTTTTTTACCAATCTGAATCGACTTGAAAATACAAGCCTAAATCGCATCCTCCGTCATATTATGTAACCGTTCCATCGCCATAATAAAAAGGAAAGGAGAAAGTAGATCCCCTTGGTGTAAACCATGATACATCTGAAAGTCTTTAGACGGGCTATCATTAAGCAATGTTGATATCCAAGATGAAGTAAGTCATTGATCGCGGTGTCAAGGTCAATCAAAAATATTTATAAAATTCACTACTTAGCTACCTAGACTGTAGGTATGGAAGTAGGGTTGTCAAATCCACAGGGAACACGTGGAGAATGCTATTCAAATTAAAACTATTCAATTACTACTAAAGTTCTAAACTTTATTAATTAGAAGACTCGGAATTAACAAAAAACAATTAACTTGATTTGTAAAACAATTAGAGAAAAACGGACCACTTCGGGATTCAGATTTAGCAAAGCTTACACACAATTTCAGTTTCAAACAAGATCAGAGATTACATAGACATAACCTTATTTAAATTGTTTAACCCAATCACACAATAATCAATTCAATCACAAAATCGGATTATTCCCGATGCAAGAAAACCAAGAAACGACGATAGATGTGATAAATAAAAAACACGCAATTGTTAATAAGTCAAACACACAATTGAATTCAAAGAACTTAATAGGTTCACAAAACTTCAATCCAAACTGATCATCAACTAAAATCGTACGCATACAAGCAGAAATCGTTCACCCGGAGAGATCACAAAAGCGTTTAGCCGCTTATGATTGTCGAAAACGTTAAAATAATTAAACTAGAACTTACAAGCATTAGAAAACAAGAACAATCGACCAAACTATGCTCAAAATCGCCTAAGAACTCCTCTGGAACGGCTGGAAAGAATTATTTTTGACCATGGGATCATAATGGGTTTATAATTACAACTAGGTTTAATTTTGCCGTAACTCCTTTCTTCGCGTGTCGCGAAAGAATCTAGCCGGTCCTTCGCGTGGCGCGAAAGAGAAAATAGTCGGGTGGGCTTTTTCAAGCCCTCGCGTGTCGCGAACATCTCCACCACAAGCGAAGATCCAACTTTTTTGGGATTTTGACTTTTGATCTTGACTTTGAATTTCTTTGACCTCTTAGGCTTTGTGCCTTCTTATCAATCACTTGTAAAGTTCCGCTTGTTAGCACATTTAACCTGTATCACACCAAACTCCAAGACACACATAAAACTAACTCGATAAACACAGTTTAACTATTAAAACGTACAAAACTCGACTTTTATACACGGGATATTTAACCCTACATCACATCCGCACACTTGACCTTTTTCGTCTCGAAAAAGAATCTGCAATGGAATCATAACCGGGAAACTTGCAATTTTACTTTCATTTTACACCGCACAGATTTTCATAACACGTTAACTGTAACAGTCAGTATTTTTGTCCGATTAAACCCAGCCACTGACTCTCGATCCCCCAATTATGTGATCTATTGTATTATACATTACCAAGCAAGCAGTCAATCTATGGGTCTCACACTCAGAAAGCTACGACTCAGCCTAATCCCATCTCAAGGTCATGTTTAGGCCCGGGTTAAACCTTATAGATTTTCCACCTTTATAAACACTAATTTATAAGTTTTAAACATCAGATGAATTATGGATCGATGAATAAATGATACGAGCTTTTATTAATGTTATATGAATAAACCTAACCCAGTGGTGTTTCAATCACGCTGGAACACGATATATGACACGTAGGCTGCAGTTTTTAGGCAATGATGTACATAAGCTTCCGAACATGGGTGTATCCTTCAAGTCACCATCCCGAAGGGAAACACATTAGAGGTGGGAAAAAAAACCGGTTTCAAACCGGGTCACCGGAACCCGACCCGAACCGGTTTCACGACCAAACCGGTTTCACCCAACCCGATTCGAGACCCGATCCAAACCCGTAGGTGTGTAACCAGTTTTTAAAAAACTTTTGGAGGCCGGTTCTTAACCCGACCCGAACCGGTTTCACCCTCAAACCGGTTTCGGGCCCGACCCGGTTCTCAAACCGGTTCGGAACCGGTTCGAACCGTTGGGATTTTTGATTTTAACGGCTTTATAGCCGTTGGAACGGCTATATGACCTTTTTTTTGTTTTTTTTGTATTTTGGAGCCCCTATAACTTGTATAAATAGGTGTGGGTTTTATTGGTTCAACCACACAATTCCAAAACGCTCTCATTTCTCAAAAACGCTCTTATTTCTCAAAAACGCTCACGCTCGAAAGTCGAAACTCTCAAAATGGCAAACGAATCTCAACAATCTAATATTGTTGGTGCTTCTCAAAGTGTTAGTGCTCCCACGGTTGTGCGGGTTATTCCTACAACAAGGAATCCCAATGTTTGGCAACATTTCGATTTATGTGAAATGTCGAATGGTGGTCATAAGGCTCGATGCAAGTTGTGCGGGCATTTTTTTGGAAAAGACGCAAACACAACTTTGAAGAATCACATTGAAAAAAACTATTGTTCGGTTATAAAGGCTCAAGCTTCGCAAGGTCAAACAAGTATGACAAACGAAGGTAATATTTTTGCGTATAATGTTGACTTGGTTCGGGAGAGGATGGCGCATTTTGTGATTCAAGAGAGACTACCTTTCAAACACTTTGACAACGAGCGTTTGACTCGGCTTATTCAACAAACGCTCCAACCTCGCTACACTCATGTAAGTCGTGCTACTCTTAGACGAGATTGTATAAATATGTGGAAAAAAGCTAAAGTAGAAATAATAAATGAATTTGAAAATTTAAAAACCGGTATTAGTTTAACTTGTGATGTTTGGTCGGCTCCCCACAATTTGCCGGATTCTTACATTTGCGTTACCGCTCATTGGATAAATCCGGAAAGTTGGCAAATGATGAAACGTACTATTGCGTTCGATATTTTTGCATACCCTCACACCGGTGACAATTTATTTTATATTTTAGACAAAGTTATAAGAACTTTTAAAATAGAAACAAAAGTTTTTTCAATATCGTTTGATAACGCCTCGAATAATACCGTCGCGGTAAACCAACTTATTTTAAAATATAACCCGATTTGTAATGGTATTTTTTTCCATAGCCGATGTGTTACACATATTATTAATTTAGTTGTGCAAGATGGTCTTAAACACATTGACGATGTTAGAAATCAATTTAAACAAATGTTGCGTGACATTTTTCATACAAGTCAAAGAAGATATTATCGATATATAAAATTTTATAAAGACGGGCAAACCGAATGTTTAGGTCCAAATTGGGACGTTTCAACACGTTGGAACTCAACGTGTAACATGTTCGAAAAAGCCATTCAACAAAAACGAAGTTTGCAAATGTTTCATACCCAACTAGCAAGGCACCAAAAAGTAACAAAATTTCCGACAACGGGTTGGGGTATCATTGAAGGTGTAGCCGATATGCTCCATATTTTTAAAACCGCTACAACCTATTTATCGGGAGTTTACTATCCCACAAGTCCTTTGGTTTTAAATCAACTTTTTTTAATGGTCGAAAAATTAAACGAATATTCCATGCGAGGCGGCGTATTTAAAGAAATGATACCGCCAATGAAAGAGAAATTTAAAAAATATTTTAAAGAAATGCCTTCGATTATTACTTGCGCCGCCGCCTTAAACCCGTGCTTAAATGTTTCGGGTGTTGAAACTTTAATTGAAAAAATAATTTACGGTTTGGATTTATACCAAGAAGACGTATTTTTAACGGATAGAGCAAAAACTATTTTTACACAAAATTTGTCTACTTTATTTACTGTTTATGTTGAAAAATATGGACAACATCTACCGTTCATGAGCAATTTAGAAACGCTCCATCAAGTGCAAGTAGTAGTCGGAGTTCAATGTTAAACTTATTTAATACTATACTTAATGAAAATAGTAAACGTCAACAGGGTAATACCCCAAGTAGCGAATTAGGTAGATATATCGGTTCGGATTTTTTAACCGGTATGAATGCTCATGATTTTGAGACATTTGATATCTTGGCTTGGTGGAAAGGGAAGGAAAACCAATTTCCCGTCCTATCCGCTATGGCCCGTGATCTACTAACCGTCCAAGCTTCTACGGTAGCTTCGGAATCTGCTTTTTCTGTTAGTGGCAGGGTTGTTTCTTTACGAAGAACAAGACTAACTCCGCCATCGGTGGAAACGTGCATTTGCTTAAAAGATTACTTGGACGCGGCGGAAAGAATACAACATATATCTTCCCTTGAAGGCGAACTCGAAGTCGAGGGAGAGATATACGAGGACGAGGTGGAAGGAGGATTGATTGAAGCAATCGGCGAAGACCTCCAACGAGGGAGTTCGGGATCCGACTAGTACCGATTACCCGGATTTTCAATATATCCACGAAGAAGACTTTTATATTTAATGTATTTTTAATTTGTAAACTTTTAATTATTTGTTTTGTAATTTCTAAACTTTATCTTGTATGTTTTGTAATTTTTAAGTTAGGTTAATATCTTTAACGGTTAATTTTTTAAAAAAGTAACGGTTTTTTTTTTTTTTTTAAATCCGGGTAAACCGGTTTGGGACCCGAACCGGTTTAGTAGCCAACCCGGTCCTCAACCCGGTCCGATCCGGTTTGGTAGGGTTGGGTTCGATTATCCTTGAACCCGGTTTGTGACCCGAACCGGTTCGGACGTCGACCCGGTCCAAGCGGGTTTTGCCCAACCCGAACCGGTTTCGTTTGAAACCCGATTTGTACACCTCTAAAACACATGAACCTAACTTAGTTATCCAATATTGATCACTTATGTCCCGCCCATGGGTGTATCAACCAAGTCACTATCCCGGAGGGAAACACGTAGGCAGAACCTAAGATCTCAATTTTAATTAATTAAAGCTCATTAAATGATGGATTATGGAATGCAGGCGCCACCAACTTTCGGATTTATTCTCATAAAAAGAAAGCAGTGTGCTAAAAATTTAAAAACTTACAAATTTTTGTTTATAAAGGTACCTATCACCCTATATTGACAGTTTTGACCTTACCGACACCCCTAAGATGAGAACCCACGAGATATCCTGAATTAATTATTCCATTTAATTAGATTCACTATCAGGATGTTTAAGCTCTTAAGTCGGTTGGGCCTACCAAAACGTTACAAATTATACGTGTTTGATTATCTTTATTATTCAACTACATTCCACACGCAACTTCCCGATTGTACTATCATTTTCCATTTATTTGCAAACATTCTAATCCAAAGACATTTTTCAAAAAATAAATTTTAAATTTTTTTATGCCTTTTTATGACTCAAAACTCACTCAAAATAAAAGACTCAACTAGACCTGGACAAGGTCTCCCCTCCCCACACTTGAACTCTGGATTGTCCTCAATGTAGGAAGAGCGACTCAAAAACGAAACAAAATACAAAAATATTAAAACTTAGCTGGAAAGACGATGGTATAGCATTTCATTCGCGATCGTGCTCCACAGATACAAGTGGGTTGCCTTGTACAAAAGAATCAAGCAAAGGTCGAATTATCGTCCCCTGAATGGAGATTGAGTACGGAAAATTTAAATCCAAACTGCAAAATAAACTCGAAACAAACCCACAAGGATAATATCGACTCAATAGAATGACTCAAATAAAAATAAAAGACCCGACGGACTTGAACGACTCAAAGAATAAAAAATAATAAAAAAATCAAAAATTAGGGTTTCATGGTGTTCTCGCGTGTCGCGAAAACCACGGATAACTTCTTCGCGTGGCGCGAAGGACAAACAATTGTCCGGCCCTTCTATTTGTTCTTCACGTGTCGCGAAAACCCAAGGACAACTCTTCGCATGGCGCGAAGAGGCCTCCATCAAAGAAAGTTAAGAAATTTTTCCAATTTTTGCCTTAGAAAATTTTTGGACCTCTAAAACTCAAATTTTTCAAACTCTTCAAAAACTCATTCCAACACTTAGATTAGATACCCACATACCTGGAATGTCTTTCCTGATGGTTTTAATCACCCAAATTGCCACGAAATCCTGCAAAAACTTAGAAAACCGCAAAAATATACCGAAAAACATAAAATTTTTGTACAAACTCTACAACGTCATCTTACCCCCCACAGGTTTCTGTATTGCCCTCAATCATACTCTATCCAACCATAATATCCCCATAGACATCCCCACACTTGGCTAATTGCATACAATTAACTAGAATAAAGAAATGACAACCCAACTCACTTTCGTAGGAATCACGAAGGCATTTAGCATATGCAACAAGCCTTTTAAACCGCTCGGTAGCCCGAGTGGACGAGTTTAGTCTCGTGAGGGTTTCTAGGGAACACACCCACAACGTTCTTTTAACTAGACATGAAATTAAAGTAAACTAACCTTAGGTTGCCTCCTAGTAGCGCTAAGTTTAACGTCAGCCGGACGTGGTGTACCTCATTTTGGTTATGGTGGTTGGTACACGAACTCCTTACCAAATGCTTTTGCACATGCCCTTTGGTAGGCATCACCATTCAGGTTCAAGTTCTGCATTACTTCTTCATCCTTCAGCTACCAAGGATCACCGGTTTCATATGAGTTCTTGAAGAATTTAGGAGGTTTCTTTAACCCCCTTGGTCACCTTGATGATCCTGCTCCACATCTGGTGTGATTATTTCCACTTTCCACTTTCCACCTGGGTTCCCATGGTGGCTTTTCTACTTGACTTCCAGCCTCCCCACACTTGGGGTTTGCTGCCTTTACTTCCTCACTTATCACATTCTTCACTTCTGACCTGTAAAGCACAACACTTTTATCCTTGCCACCCTCATCCACTTTGGGCCGAGGGGGAAATTTGTTAGTAACACCTGTTTAACTTTGTAAAAATATGTGAAAGTAAGAGAACAAATGTCTATGTTAAACTCCTTGTTACCGAATGACATGCTAACCTTGTTGTCTCTGCAGTTGATCAAAGCATTAGTAGTTGCCAAGAATGATCTGCCCAGGATTACCCTATGTTGCTTCTCCTTTACTGCCTGTTCATAATCAACCACCAGAAAATCTTCGGGATAATAGAATTCCCCTACCTTCACTGCAACACCTCTAATCATTCCTCGAGCCCTTTTTCTTGTAAAGTCAGCTAACACCACCGTTGTGCCAACTTGTTCTAATGGGCCAAGGTCACTTTGATCATATAATTTTCCTGGTAAGATGCTAACACTAGACTCATAATCTAACAGAGCCTGCTCAACCTGCAACCCTCCTACTTCAATGGGGATAATGGGCTCTCCCTGCTCATCTTCATCCTCCAACTCACTGTCTTCATTGACTTCTTGGTTACTCACTGCACTAAAAAATGCATTCTTTATCCCCGAGGAGCTTGCTCCTTGATGTTGTGGGTTTAATTTAGTATCACTTGGGAGTTGCCCCGGAGCTTGCCCCACTACTTTTGACAATTTCTCAGCTAGTTGACCCAGTTGTCGTTCAAACGACTCATTGGTTTTGATCTGGATTTCTTTATCTTGCTCAATCCTTTTCAAGGACTCCAGTATGGCTGTGAGCTGTGGGTCACCGCCAGCTACAGGTTTGTTCTGCTGGTTCGGTTGGTAGTTTCTCTGTTGATATCCCCCATGTTGGTACCCCTGATTACCTGAGTTTCTTTGGTACCCGCCTGGATTGTAGCTTTGTTGGCGGTTTTGGTACTGCTGCTGACTCTCAACCTGCACATCAGGAACCTGAAAGTTAGGATTCATTTGATTATTTGCATTACCGTACCTGAAGTTATGATGATTTCTGAGTCCCAGATAGTAGTGTGTTGCATTCATGTCTGGCTTCTTATCACCTCTAATCTGGTTCACTTCTTCCGGCTTGCCCTGCTCTCTTGGACAGCTCTCCACAGTATGGCCTAAATCACCACAACCATCACATATTGGTATCCCTGTGACACATTGGATACCTCCTTTCCACCTGATCTGCCAAGTCTTTCCATTTGAAGTTCCATGGCATCTAGACGCTTCTAAGTATCATAATCCACTACCTTGACCGATGCTCCATTCTTAGCTCTCCTACTGGCATGTGCCCGACTCTTTGATGTTACCGCCATTCTTTCTAGAATATCCCAGTTGTCATCCACATGGTTTGAAAAGAAGGACCCGTTACTGGTTGAGTTTACATCCCTCACATCCTCAGGTAACAACCCGTCATAGAAAGCCTGAATGAGCTCCCACTTTTCTATCCCATGATGTGGGCAATTCCTAAGAAACTCCTTGAATCTTTTGAATGCCTCATAAAAAGGCTCCCTTGTTTGTTGCTTGAAATCCCATATTGCAGCTCGGGCCTCATTGGTTTTATGAGGTGGGAAGTACTCATCAAGAAATTGCTGTTGTAACTCTTCCCAGGTGGCAATACTAGCAGATGGCAAAGACAAAAACCATTGCTTAGCCCTGTCCTTAAGTGAGAATTGGAAGAGTACCAGTTTCACCTCATCGATTGTGAACCCTTGACCACCAATGGTCCCATAAGTAGCCTCATATTCTGACAGATGAGTGTAAGGCTCTTCAGTAGCTCTCCAAAAGAAGTGTGGGAGGATCCCAAGACAACCCGGACGAATCTCGAATGCATTCCCCCTACGAACTGGTGGAATGACAGGGGAAGCATTTAAAGCCAAAGCGGGTCGGAAGTGGTGGTTTAAGTCATACCACTCTTCTTCTTCGTTCCAATTCTTGTGCTGAGAACCATGTTGTGGAAAGTGGCTATCTTCATAGTTATAGTAGCTCGGTAAGCTATCATGTGGTTGGTATGGTTGATTTCAGAATACAGGTTTGGGGGTTGTTGGAATCTGGGTGGTGGTGGTTGGTTTTGGTTTTGTGGAGGTGGTGGTTGGTTTGGATTTGGTGGAATAGGTGGTTGTTGATTTTGAGGTTGGTTGGGTAATAGAAGATCTAGTAGGGGTGGAATGGGTTTTGTTCCCCACCATTATTTGGATATTGGTTCATGTTTTGATTCTGTGACATCCTTACCGAAGGACTGTCGAGTTTTTCTAGGATTGTTTGGACTGTTCCTTGAAGTTTTCTGTTTTATTTTGCTGTTTTCTCTATCTCTGGATCAAACAATAATGGAGAATTTCTGCCTGAGTGCCTAGTATGCATAAAACTGTCCCTGCACACGTAAGCACGCAATTAGTAGCACTGAACAAAATAAATCAAAAATAGCACTTTGCGCACAAGTTCCCCGGCAACGACACCATTTTGATCGCGGTGTCAAGGTCAATCAAAAATATTTATAAAATTCACTACTTAGCTACCTAGACTATAGGTATGGAAGTAGGGTTGTCGAATCCACATGGAACACGTGGAGAATGCTATTCAAATTAAAACTATTCAATTACTACTAAAGTTCTAAACTTTATTAATTAGAAGACTCGGAATTAACAAAAAACAATTAACTTGATTTGTAAAACAATTAGAGAAAAACGGACCACTCCGGGATTCAGATTTAGCAAAGGATACACACAATTTCAGTTTCAAACCAGATCAGAGATTACATAGACATAACCTTGTTTAAATTGTTTAACCCAATCACACAATAATCAATTCAATCACAAAATCGGATTATTCCCGATACAAGAAAACCAAGAAACCACGATAGATGTGATAAATCAAAAACACGCAATTGTTAATAAGTCAAACACACAATTGAATTCAAAGAACTTAATAGGTTCACAAAACTTCAATCCAAACTGATCATCAACTAAAATCGTACACAAACAAGCAGAAATCGTTCACCCGGAGGGATCACAAAAGCGTTTAGCCGCTCATGATTGTCGAAAATGTTAAAATAATTAAACTAGAACTTACAAGCATTAGAAAACAAGAACAATCGACCAAACTATGCTCAAAATCGCCTAAGAACTCCTCTGGAACGGCTGGAAAGAATTATTTTCGACCATGGGATCATAATGGGTTTATAATTACAATTAGGTTTAATTTTGCCGTAACTCCTTTCTTCGTGTGTCGCGAAAGAATCTAGCCGGTCCTTTGCTTGTCGCAAAGGGCCATAAATGTTTCCAAATAAGACCACGCAATGTTGATATCCAGGATGAAGTAAGTCTTGCTTCCCATAATCCAGTTGTTGATCCATTCTTTTTTTACCAGAACACGTAAACACCATAAATGTTTCAAAATAAGACCAAGAAAGAGAGTCATAAGCTTTCTAAATATTAATCCTAAACATCATAATATTCGTTTTCAACTTGATTAACCTCTCCACCACTTCATTCATTATTAAAACCCCATCTAGAATTTGACGCCCCTTCAAGAGAGCAGATTGTTCAATACTAATGACCGAGCCAATCACCATTGCTAGTTTATTTGCAGTAACTTTATAGATCTACCCAGTTAGGCTAATTGGTCTAAAATCTTTAAATAAGGTCGGACTATGTACCTACGGATTTAAAATAACAAAAGAGGAGTTGCATCCTTTAGGGATTTGTGCATCATTTAAAAAACATCTGACCGCCTTAAACAAATCAAGACTAATAATATCACAAAAGGATTTAATGAATTTAAAAGAGAACCCATCCAGTCCTGGAGCTTTATCTTTTCCCTCCCCACAAGACCAGACTGCTGCTTAGAGCTCATATATTGACACGTTAAGTCTTTCTTTAGACATTGTGGATATAAGTAGGACTTCATCAAATTTAGTTTTGAAAAACTTCTTTCTAAAGATGCCACAGTACTAGAATAGTCAACAAGACTATATATGTTTCAGATACTTTAAAACATTAGTAGGGTAGATAATTTCTAATATTTTATTGGATTACGAAATCTTCTGTTTGTTCAATTATTCGATCGTTTTTTTCTGTTTGATTAATTCATGCATGATTGTCTATTGTAGATTCAAGCCTAATTTTCAATCCTTGATTGAAGTCCCTAACGACGTCTCCTCAAATTCTATTTTCTTGCCGCTAGTTTTTTCTAACTAGGTTTAAAAATGTTTAATTTTTTTAATTATGTTTATAATTTTAGGGGTTAACTAGGTTTAGATGTGCTAAAACTAAAAAAAGTGTTGGGGTAGTTTTTAAACAATATAATATATAAAAAATATTTAAAAATTTGGGTCCCGAAAAACCGGACTGGTGCGGTTGCCTACCCGGCACCACAAGGGCCGTCCATGGTTATGAGGTAGAATTGAATCGAACCTAAGTGAGTACACACCTAATCAATATATACGCTTAACGGTCTATATAACATTGCATTCTAACATCTAATAATTTCTTGAAACCTATGTCATGCAAAAATGGTGAGCATGCCACAAAATGGGCCTTTGATTTTCCCAATAATTAGTTGAATCATGTGTTTATCAAACTTCTGTTCTCATATGTAACTAATCAAATCACATTCAAAACTCACTTCCACCATTTTAATCCCAACTAGAATCAACAATTTAGGTTTGTAATTAGTTTAAACTATTGTTTAACCAATAATCCACCAAATATAAACCTATTTCAAGACTCTTTTATCCATTTAATTTTTGAATCCATTATAGTTTTTGAAGTAGATGTCATTTTATCATGATTTTTTTGTTAATTAGAGCATGCTTTGTCCATTAAACCTTCTTTTAAGTTCATCGTCTTTGAGCATTTCTATTATTAGAATGCATAACCCATAATGGAATCTTCTTTCCTAATGGGGCGACTTTTGATCTAACATACAATCGCGATCATGGTAAGGCCTCCGTGTTGTGAGAAGATCAATATGAGAAAAGGATCATGGAATGAAGAGGACGCCAATATGCTCGCTTTTGTGAACAAACAACCAACAAGTAGTTTCGAGGGCGGGGCTCCAAGAAAACCAGGTTATTTGTTTCTACTTTTACTATGAACTAATACCATGTATCTATACACAAATCGGTTCTCAGGTTCTAATGTTTGTGTGTTTTTGTATAATTAAAAGGTTTACGAAGATGTGGGAAGAGTTGTAGGTTAAGGAAAACAAGTGTTACGAGGAATGACAACGTTAGGCATGAAAACTTTACACCTCAAGAGGAGGAGTTGATCATCAAGCTTCATTCCGCTATAGGGAGCAGGTTTTTCTTTTTTCTTCAACAATTTGTTCTTTCTTACTTCTATTAGAAAGATGGTTACTTTGATATTAGATTTAGATGTTCAGAAACATATAGCATGAATGATAATCAAGTGAAGAATCATAAAAAATGGCCCATATTTAGGGACATTTTGATAAACAAAAAAAAAAGTAAAAACTACAAGGTGAGGAATCAATTAATTGCACTAGACCCCCCTGTTAACCCTTTCAAGACCACTTGTCAAACGCAAGCTATTTTAACTCATCCTTGATTAATAGGGTACTGTTGGGTGGGGTTCGTGAGTTTTCTGGTAACAGGTGTTATGTTTTCAAAAGGAAATGATGTTTTTTATATGTTATATGTTTCTTTGCTAGGTGGCCAATTATAGCCCAACAACTTCCAGGAAGGACAGAAAATGACGTCAAGAACTACTGGAACACTAAACTAAAGAAGAAATTATCATCAATGGGAATTGATCCTGTCACTCATAGGCCATTCTCTCAAATGCTCGCCGACTATGGCAATATAAGTGGACTCACACGAACCCAAACTAGAAGGGGTTCGCTCGGTAGGGACAACAAGAACACGCTCTTCATGTCGAATCAAGAAATCCAACAAGTCCCTATGGAAACATTGTTTCCTAGCACTTTCAACAACAATGTTGTCAAACTAGAACCACCAGAAGTCATCAAAACCGATTCACTTGATCTCCTAACTCAACTCCAAGCCATCACACATGTCAAAGACTCATCAACCAACCAAGATATCTCTTTCCCATTCCATGTTTCTGTAGCACCATCTTCATCCTCTTCTTCAAGCACTTGTTCAACCTTGAATGAAACGACTCCACAACAAACGTTTAATTGGCGCGAGTTTCTAATCGAGAATGCTCAATATGGAAATGTGAGTGATGACAAACCCGACTCAGAAGTAGTCGAAGGGATCGAGCTGGTTAAAGGTAACAACACCATGTCGATGAATGGTGTTAAAGAAACTATGGACGAGGCTTGTGACAGGTCGTTTGTGGAGGCGATGTTAGACGGAGATCACGACATGCTCTTGGATTTCCCTGGGCTTATGGGTGAACCGTCTTATTACTAATATTCGGTTCGGTTCGACTTTTGGAGGGTTAGAATAATGGTTTGTTTTGTTAAGGTATATGAGCCTTTTACAAAACCCTTTTGGAAAGCAATAGTGATTTAGTTGGTTTACTGACGTATTTAAGTGGAGTGATTTTTCGAAGTAATTGTTTTTATCCAGAGTAAGAATGACATAGCAAAATGTACTTGATATATATAGTTATGCATATTACTTTGGAAGCAACTTCAAATTTGGAAAAATTAAAAAAGAAAACCATTATTATCATCATGTTAATCATAAATATAAACGATAACGTTTTATTTATTGAAAAAGCTTTGAGTAAATTATGTCTTTGTCTATGGTTTGGTCTATTTAACATTTTCAGTAAAAAAAATCAACTTTGAAAAAACCCGGGGAAGGGGCTTCGATATGTATGTCACTACAAGATTCCCACGTCGTTTGGCCATGTGGTATAAACGTTATAGTTTAATTCATAATCAACCTTATAGGTTTTTAGGAAATAGAAATCCGCCTACGTACCAGAGACGGGAGGAGAGGGGTGGCCGGAGTCGGTTTTGGGCTGCCGGAGTAAGTAGAGAGAAGCCAGAGACGGGGGAAGCCGGAGATAGTGGTCATAGCCGAGGAAGCCGGAGATAGTGGTCGTAGCCGAGGAAGCCGGAGAGGGTGGCCGTAGACGGGGTGCTCGGAAACGTCGAGTTCGTCTTGGGAGCTAAAAGTGAGAGATTAGGGTGAGAATGGAGGGAAAAAAAGGCTGAAAGGATTTATTCCCGCTTCAGGGCAATAGCGGCGACTGGCGCCGCTAAAGGTGTCGTCGTTATTGCTCAAAAAATCCTAGCCGTCTGATTAAATTTCCATCAACGGTCAGATCTTGGATTGAAAACAGAATGCGGATCACAAGACAATAGCGGCGACATTCCTATTTGCGCCGCTAATACTGTCACCCCTGTTACCCCTTTTTCTTGTAGACTACAAGTTTGTAGTGTGTGTATGCATGATTTTATCTGTGATGACATCATCACCAAATCTATCAACGAAACCATTTGATTCACATACACATTCATCTATGATTTTATTCTTTGACCACAAATCACCCGTCTCTATCCAAATTTACATTTAAGAGTCATATTAGAAAGTTCTTGTCGATCCAGATCAGATCTAATGCTTATCATATCCTTACAACACTGTTAGCCTTTCACGAGTCGAGTTAGAGCTCAACTTTTCAGCAAACCCATCCTGACTCAACTCAACTCAGCTGATTTACAATCCTATTATTATTAATCTTAAGAAAATAAACTACAATAGTTTTTATCACTATAATTTCTTAATCATTTTTATATCACGATCGTAAATTTAGAATAAAAACCTTATTTTATAAATAAAATCTTAAATTTATAGAAAGTTTCTATATGTATATATTCATTATTATTTTCTTGATCATAAAAGAATATATATATATATAGAGAGAGAGAAAGAGAGAGGAAGGTTATGCTACAAAGGGACAAAACCATAGAAAGTGTAGGTAGAATTCTAAGCATGACACGTATCCAAAAAGTAAAAAGAGGGAAAGGGCAATTTAGTCAAAACACATCACTTGAATCAGCAATGCATATGCAAGTCACATGCCATTTCCCCATCATTTTTTAAACGTCCATAACTTTTTTATGCGTCATTATCTTTTTAAAAAAATTTCACCATAAAATTGAGTTTTTTTTATCTTTCCAACGAGTATGGTATTGCTATATTTCAAAAAAAAAAAAAATACCAACCGGGTTTTGTTTGAAATTGAGAGTTTTTATAGTGTTTTATGGAGTTTTATGTTTATGGTGTTGAAAATTTAAACTAAAGTGTAAAACACCATGATAGAAGCAAAACGCCATAAACATAAACACGTCAAAAGAACATAACTAATAAAGCCAAAACAAGACCATGTTGAAATTTGTCATTGTGAAAACGACATGACAAAAAAAAACTAAAATGTCATATTCAAATTGGCACCTAAATGTAAAACACCATGACCCAAAAAAACTCCATGTTTAAAATCATATTGATTAGAAAAACTCAATGATGAAAAACACCCAGTTGAAAACACCATAGATGTAAAACACCATGTTAAAAACTTACTTTAATTCGAACACAACCTTAACCAAGTTTATGTTTATGGTATTGAAATTTTTAGCTAAAAGTGTAAAACACCATGACAGAAGCAAAAACACCATAAACATAAACACGTCAAAACACCACGACCAAAAAAGTAAAAAAAAAAGACCATGTTAAAATTTGTCTTTGTGAAAACGCCATGACCAAAAAAGCTAAAATATCATGTTCAAATTGGCCCCCAGGTGAAAAATACCATGACTAGAAAAACTTAATATTGAAAAACATCATTACTACAAAAACTCCATATTGAAAAACACCCAGTTAAAAACACCATAGATGTAAAACACAATGCTGAAAAAAACTCACTTTAATTCGAACACAGCCTTAACCAAGTTTATATTTATAGTGTTGAAATTTTAAGCTAATAGTGTAAAACACCATGACTGAAGCAAAACACCATAAACATAAAACACGTCAAAACACCATATACATGTATTTTATGATATTTATGTTTATGACGTTTTTGTTTTGTCATGGTGTTATACGCCATTATTTTACACATGGTGTTTTATATTTTAACATCCATATTCTTGTATTTTATGATATTTATGTTTATGGCGTTTTTGTTTTGTCATGGTGTTTTACATTTTTGGCGTAAAATTTCAATCAACGATTAGTTTTTCATTGTGTTTTATACTTTAACTTCCATATACATGGTGTTTTTCCATGTTTGTGTTTATGGTGTGTAAGGCCCCAAACCCGGGAGGCCTCACTTGTTGGATTTACTCATTCACAAACAGTTCTTAAACATGAATATCAAATAACGCAGCGGAAAATTTCATTCAAACATAACGTCATCATTGCTCATACATGCGGAAGCGTAAACATTGTTTAAAACATAAATACATCATAACTAAACATAACGGGATGCCAGTCTTCATAGTCAGTCGGGTAACTCCTCTCGCTAGCCAAGCATCACCGTCCATCCTCATAACCTGCCTTAACCTGAATGTGCACACTAACATAAAACCTTAACTTCAAATAATTTGCCAAAAACATAACTTCATACTTCATTTAATAAAAAGCGTACGTAAAATAATGCAATAACAAAACATAACACTTCATAAACATAAGTCAACGAACATATCGAATCTGCGCCTTCTTGTAACCGTCAAATCCAAACGTTACATACTGGCTGAATAACCTAAAGATCACCACCACTATGCCCATCAATCACCGTACTGTCCTTCGGGTGAAGAACTCCTAGGGCCCGATACTTAGGTTATTCAACACTACTTCAAGCACGGCATCACAAGGATGACACGTACCAAACTTCAAGCACTGCGTCCCGTAGGGCAAAAGTACCAAACTTCAAGCACGACTACCCCGTAAGGTAAATCGTACTAAACTTCAAGGATCACGATAATCCCCTTAACGACCGTCATCGCCCCAGTTGTACAACAGTTGGCCAGCCACAAAGGCCCCTAAAAGGTAAAGGCCCATAACATACTTCCCATCCCTTAACCTTCATTCCCTAAGGAATATTGGCAGATTCGTTCGTTTGTGACTTTCATAAACCTTCGCTTCTTTTACTTCTAAAACTTTAGTTAAAGCATTCGTACGTTTTATTAAAAACATTCATTCATTCATTAAAACACTTCATAAACTTCTTTTGGCAAAATATTTCATAAACACTTCCTTCATAACCTTTCCTTATAAAACATCATTCATAAACATCATTTTATAAAACGTTACATACAACCTTCATAAACATCGTTTTATAAAATCGTTACATCGTTACGTATGCACATCAACCCAAAAACATTATTAAAACATTTAAAAGAGGGCTTCTAGAACTCACCTGTTAAGCTAATTTGGGTTATCCTAAACAAGGTCCAACAACGTCACTTCCGATCTGAATTGATTAGTTAAATACACATCAGACCAATACCGACTCTAACGGTTTAACCATTCTAAACATACTAACTTTACTTAACCAGTCTGATGCCTGCGCACTTAGCAAGTGCGCAGAACCTGCTGCCTGCGTACTTGATAAGTACACAGTGCCCCTCTTCCTGCATACTTGATAAGTACGCAGGACCTGCTCCGTGCGCACTTGGTAAGTGCGCACGATCTGTTTCTTCGCAAAACCCTAACTTTCGCATTCAGGTCTGATCACGTCAAGATCTCGAACCTGTTTGCATCCAAAACGTTTGTTTTCCATTAAGGAACTCAAATCTATGTTTATCTTTCAGTTTCATCCGTAAAAACGTTGCCTTTTCACCCAAAACCCGAAAAACCCAAAAATGAACTAAAACTCAGATTTAGGTCGGATCGTTACCTGAATCGAGCTTCTGATCCAGAGGTTCTTCTCACGAGTTATGGAGTAACACTTTGCTAAAATCTCGGGTCGATCCGCCAACTTTCTCTCTCTACAGTTTCTCTTTCTAGAACTTGCAAATGAGAGAAATGGTGATGACCTTGGCTATTTATAGGGGATGCTCCCCTTCTAGCCCATCCGGCCCGGCCCGTCATGCCTCGTTCGTTTATTCCGTTATTATAACTGTCGTTTTATTTTTAGGATGTTACAAGTCTACCCCCCTTACAATAGGTTTCGTCCTCGAAACCTATTATAAGTCAAATAATTGAGGGTATGACTCCCTCATTTCCGTCTCCGTTTCCCAAGTGGCTTCCAATCCCTTTCGATGCTTCCATTAGACTTTAACCAATGGAATAACTTTATTACGCAAACGCTTCTCCTTTCTGTCTAAGATGGCCACGGGTTCTTCGATGTAGTTGAGGCTGTTGTCGACTTCGATGTCAGTAAGTGGTACGTGAGCCGATTCATCCGCCAAACACTTTCGTAAGTGTGATACATGGAAGGTAGAATGAATCCCACTTAACTCATCAGGCAACTCTAACCGATAAGCGACTTCACCAACCCGTGCCATTATTCTGAATGGTCCGACAAACCTCAGACTTAACTTTCCTCTCTTCCTGAATCGTATGATTCCCTTCCAGTGTGACACTTTCAACATTACCCTGTCCCCAACATCAAACTCGATAGGCCTTCGTCGTTTGTCCGCATAGAATTTCTGACGATCTTGTGCGGCCTTCATTCGTGCTTTGATTTGATCAAACCTTTCTGACGTTTCTCTTACTACTTCAAGACTCCCTAATTCCTTTTGTCCAATCTCACCCCAACAAACCGGGGTCCTGCATCTCCTCCCATACAACATTTCGTAAGGCGGCATGCCTATAATCGTGTGATGACTATTGTTGTATGATAATTCGGCTAACGGCAGATGACTGTCCCAACTGCCGCCAAAATCGATAATACAAGTGCGAAGCATATCCTCCAATGTCTGAATGGTCCTTTCGGACTGACCATCCGTTTGTGGGTGGTATGCCGTGCTGATATTAAGCCTCGTGCCCATCGCCTCGTGAAATCTTTTTCCAGAACCTCGATGTGAATCGTGTGTCCCGGTCAGATACGATCGTCAAAGACATCCCATGCCGTGCTACTATTTCATTAATAAATACTTCCGCTAACCTCCCCGACGAGAACGTCTCACGAATAGGTAGGAAATGAGCACTCTTCGTTAAACGGTCCACAATCACCCAAATGGTATCATGACCTTTAGCTGTGCGAGGTAGCTTGGTTATGAAGTCCATGGTAATGTGTTCCCACTTCCATTCCGGTATATCAAGTGGTTGAATTTTTCCATACGGTTTCTGGTGTTCGGCCTTTACTTGTGAGCAAGTCAAGCACTTGCTTACATACTTTGTCACCTCATGTTTCATCCCAGGCCACCAGTATTCCTTCATCAGATCTTGGTACATTTTATTGGTACTAGGATGGATAGAGTACTGAGACTTATGAGCCTCATCCAAGATTTTGGTTCTAAGCTCGCCACCCATAGGTATCCATACCCGTCCAAAACGTGTCCTAACACCAAGGGTGTTATATTCCAACTTGTCCTGTTGGCCAACCATCATTTCCTTCTTTATGTTTTTTTTCTTTAAGTGCCTCATCTTGAGCCTTTTCTATTTCTCTCATCACATCCGATGTTACCACCAACTGGCAAGCTTTCACTCTAGTAGGAGTAGGCACATCCTTTCGGCTTAGAGCGTCAGCCACTACGTTTGCCTTTCCAGGATGGTATATGATTTCACAGTCATAATCTTTCAGGAGTTCCAACCATCGTCTCTGCCTCATATTAAGCTCTCTTTGTTCGAAGAAGTATTTCAAACTTTTGTGGTCAGAATAAATAGTAAACTTCACCCCATAAAGGTAGTGCCTCCATATTTTCAACGCAAATACGACAGCAGCAAGTTCCAAATCATGAGTCGGAAAGTTGACTTCGTGAACTTTCAACTGCCGCGGCGCATATGCAATCACTCTCCCGTTGATAGATTCTTGTGTAGTCTTGACTATACCTCTCTTGTTCTTGATAGACGCTATCTTTTTCAGCATCGTACATCCGTAGTCGGTCTTTCACATCTAACCGTTAGGGTTCTTATATCGTCATTCTATGTGAAATGTCTTATCAAACTCGGAGTCATCCACAGAAGACTCCATGGCCATAATTTCAACTCCTCGTTAAGGTTATCCACCTTGCCATCTGGACGGTTACTATCGATCGTCTCTCGACTATTTGGATCATTGTGTATACCTCATAAGCTGTCCATGGTGCATTCGTCCTTGAAGGACCATACCATGTCGTTCTCGAATGAATTATAATATCCCGTTCCCGAATGATTCCTACTATCAAGTTTCCGAAGGTACCGTACCATCTCATTCCCGAAGGAACCACATCGTCTCGTTCCCTAAGGAACCATATCGCTTCATTCCAGAAGGAGCCGTATTGCTTCGTTCCAGAAGGAACCGTATCGCTTCGTTCCCGTAGGAACCGTATCGCTTCGTTCCCGTAGGAACCGTATCGCTTCATTCCAGAAGGAACCGTATCGCCTCGTTCTCGTAGGAATCGTATCAGGTATCTCCCAAACATATGAGGAATCCCTTATCACACTCAACTTGTCGGGAATGTATTCATTCAGATGGCACACTAGTCATTCGAACTTTTCATTCATATTTTCATACACAATCTCCTTCTAGTCTTTCTTTCAAACGAACTAAAACTCAGATTTAAGTCGGATCGTTACCTGAATCGAGCTTCTGATCCGGAGGTTCTTCTCACGAGTTATGGAGTAACACTTTGCTAAAATCTCGGGTCGATCCGCCAACTTTCTCTCTCTACGGTTTCTCTCTCTAGAACTTGCAAATGGGAGAAATGGTGATGACCTTGGCTATTTATAGGGGAGGCTCCCCTTCTAGCCCATCCGCCCCGGCCCGTCATGCCTCGTTAGTTTATTCCGTTATTATAACTGTCGTTTTATTTTTTGGATGTTACATGGTGTTTTACCTTTTTTTTAAAACGTCTAGTTCAACATAAATTATACGTCACAATTGTAAAACACAATGACAAAAAAAAGAAACTAAAACACCATGACCACAAACACCATATTGAAATTTGTTATTATGAAAACACCATGACCAAAAAAGCTAAAACGACATGTTGAAATTGGCCCCAGGTGTAAAACACTATGACCAGAAAAACACCATGTTGAAAAACACTCCGTTAAAAACACCATAGCTCTAAAACACCATAAATCTAAAACACCATGTTAAAAAACCCTATTTTAATGTTATTTAAATAAAAAAAATTAAAAGTATATGTATATATATATATATTAAAAACACTAATCGTAATGTTGAAAACACCATGACCTAAAAAGCTAAAACGTCATGTTCAAAATGGCCTCATGTGTAAAACACCATGATGAGAAACACTTTATGTTGAAAAACGATTTAAAATATAAAACACCATGCTAAAAAACCACAATAAATCTAAAACACCATGATAAAAACACCATAAAACAAGGTAAAAAACCATAAACCACCATAAATCTAAAATATAAAACATTATGTTGAAAAACGCCATAAATCTAAAACATCATGTTAAAAAAACCCACTTTAATTTTATTTAAATAAAAACGATTTAAAATGGACCATAACCAAAAAGTTTAAAACGCTATGTTGAAAGTTGACGCTCAAGTTGAAAACACCATTACCAAAAAAACTAAAACGCTATGTTAAAATGGACCCCGCATGTGTAAAACACCATATCCAGAAAAATACTATGTTGAAAAACACCATGACAAATAAAACTAAAACACCATTTTCAATTTAGTGTTTCACTTTTTAAATGAATTTATATAGACAAGTATGATTACTGTTTTAGTATTTATAAAGTGGCTCATAAAGTATGGTGTTTTACATGAATATCATGAGTTTAAAGTATGGTGTTTTACTTGAACATAATGTGTTTAAAGTTATGGTGTTTTACTTGAACACAATGTGTTTAAAGGTATGATGTTTTACCTGAATACCATGAGTTTAAAGTTATGGAGTAAAACATCATTATCAAAAATCTTAAACGCTATGTTGAAAGTTGACGCTCAAGTTGAAAACACTATGACAAAAAAAAACTAAAACTTCATGTTAAAATGGACCCCAAATGTGTAAAACACCATATCTAGAAAAAACACTATTTTGAAAAACACTTACTTGAAAACACTATGACAATAAAACTAAAACCCCATGTGGAAACACCATAACCAAAAAAACACCATACTTTATGGTGTTCAAGTAAAACACCATAGTTTTAAAAAAAGACGTTTTTTTTTCTAAACGAAACATAACAATATCATACTCATATTAAAGATAAAAAAAAACGCTCGATTTTATGGTGAATTTAAAAAAAATAATAATAACGTATAAAAAAGTTATGGACGCTTAAAAATTAGGGGGGAAGTTGCATGTGAGACTTTTTGGTTGAATCTTACCATTCTACCCTCCTGATCCCTTCCGTATTGATTCTAAGTTTCATTTATTTACCAAAATACCATCGTGTGAAACTCAGCCACAAAACACAAATATCTTGATTCCTTCCTACACTATCTACACTTTTTCCCCTTTCTAGTCTAACCTCATACTATATATATATATATATATATATATATATATATATATATATATATATATATTAAAATTGATTAGAAAAACTTAACGAGGGTCATTGGCGCGGGGGACGTTGGAATTTTTAGTGAACATTTGCTTTTTCACTAACTTTAGACATAAATAATTATATTTATATATTAGTTAGATTACTAGTTATTTGTGGGTTTGTTTTTTATTATGTGAGAGCTTCACAACGAAACACACTATGTCTAAAACAAAGCTAAAATGAATGAGATATCGATGTTCGAAGATGGTTATTCGTAAACCAAAAGTTGTGAAAAAGTGGAAGAAATGGATTGAAACTTGTCCCACGTGATTGGTGGGGGAACAAAACTTTGAGTGATATTGTACCATTTGGTCAAAGAAACTAGCCGGGAACCTAAAGGTGTGAAGCACCCTAACTCGCACTTGCACACGCACGTGGGGTAGGCGATGGACGCAATGTGACGTTTTGATGACAAGTTCCACTGCTCTGGATCTAATGAAAGGATCCACAGATCATTTGACCTTTTCCACTGCTCTGGCTCTATTGAAGGGATCTACTGATGTAGAGCAGTGGATTCTTGTTGGTTACATTATATAGAAATTAAAATGATTCGACTCGTGTCATGAATGAAAATGCCAGTTTTAATTTTCCACTTTAATCCATTTCAGTTGCATTTAATCTTACTGATTACAATATTAATGGGTTGTTTTTTGTTTCTATTTGATGAGAGCCTAAAATTGGACTTTATAGAGTTCATTTTTAGGAGAGAAAAATACGATCACAACTCTCACTACTGAAATGTCACTTGGAAAATTAGACATGGGTACTCTCTAATTATTCCATTATCACAGCTTTACACCTTCTTCTTTTTCCATAACAAGAAGCATATTTTACCGGTGATACCTCGGGCGCGCGAGCATTTTCCGGAGGTACTTGCTGCTTGTACTCTGGGAGACAGAAGGATTATTTTAGGGAGACTCAAAATCTGTTTTAAGGGACCCGTGTTGAACACGAAGCCTCAGTCAAAACCGTCAACATTTCGTTTGCTCATTGTTGCAGTCAAGGAGCATAGTTGAAAACTCAAAATGGTGAAGACTAAAGTCAAGGATACTACACGAATACTTGTTGAAGTACCCGCTAAAGACCCCAGTTCGAATCAAAGTTGGTATATAAATTCGTACTTTATATTTATTTTATTCGGTTTTGTATACAGTATTGTACTAATATATTTTCCACGATTACTGTATCGTTACTGTTATTTTATTATTATTTTTATAATAAAAAGTGACACAAGTTTCTACAATAACCACGTAACTAGGAAAGTACCGACCAACTAGTATCACTTACTAGACAAATGAGAAATATCATTAACCGCATGGATAAACCAACTATACTACAGGCGTTCCACTTTTCCTTTTGTGTATGTGTGCATGGAGCAAAGAACGTGTGTATGGATGCTCATAAATGACCTAGTGAGTTTAAATTATGACATAAAACACACTTTTTACAAAAGTTTATAAAAAGAAACTTGTTAAACGGGTCGATCCGTGAACCCGCACGGTCATCCCGAACACGACCCTTTTAGCAAAACATGCTCGCTGGTACAACCCATTCTGTTTAGACAAAACCCAAACCAACAAATTTCGTGTTAAGTTTGTGTCGTATTTTCGTTTTGTGTCGGTATATAAGAAAAGAAGTTCAAAATTTGACGTGTCGATAATTGAAAGCGAACGCTAAAAAGGGATGAGAAGCATCATAAGAGTGATGGCACATAATCTAAAAGCATAAAATGTAAGAACACTAGTATAGCTTTATATATACCAAATGAATCAAACTCAAGACCTTTCTTATCATGTAACCATCTTTTCCATTTACTTGCTATTCAATTAAGTTCGAATAATATTTCACTGTATCTAGATATACAAAGATACATATATGCACAACACATATACAAAGATACATAGGGAATGTATAGGATGAAAACCTCCCCTAGTTGTGAAAACATTGAAAAGAAAACTGTCCAAAAATCGGATTTTTACAAGGTTTTTTTTTTTGGAAAACCTTTTATATGTAATTTCAAAACTTTTTATAAAAAAAATCATGTGTTACTTAAGTAACACGATTTGTAACATGTTGTGTTATTTAAGTAACACGATTTTTTTACACAAAAAACGGGGATTTTTGTCCATTTAAAAAAAACCGCTCGGCATTTTTTGTATTTTTTTGACGAAAATGTTATAAAAGTTGCTTAGAATGATTTTCAATTTTTATTTTTTTTAAAACATGTTTTTTTTGAAAGTTTTCAATGTTTTCACAACTCAAGTGAGTTTTCAAAATATCACTTCCGAAGATACATATATACACAACACATGCAAAGATACATATACACACACATATACATAAACATAGTTGCAATGAACAACAAAAGTGGTAGCAACAAATCCATTTGTGAGAAATCAATGAAGCTTATGACAAACATAATGAAAGTATCTTACATATCTATAGCCAAGTTTGGGTTCAGAACAAGTGCACCACAGCAGCAACTGGCTCGAGCCACACAAAACCTTACACGATCTTTGGTTCGATACCCGAGAAACCTTAGAACACAAGAGCCAACTGTTTCTTATCTGTTACATGCAGGTGACACCAACAGGTCTTCTATGAGCATGATTCAAGATGATGAAAGTGTTGATAGGGAAGCATGGGATTTCATCAAGAAAGTTCGCGAGAAGAACATGAAGGATGCGAGCGAGATGATGAATCTTTCGGAACTCATACTGCCACCGCCTCCTCGTATCATGCTGCAATCATCAGTCGCTTACTAGGTAGTTGTTATTGCTGGATCCGGTTAGCAGTGGCGGATCCAGGAATTTTTTTCAGGGGGTTCACTGTTTTTAGATGCTCCAATTTCATAGGGCCGGACATAAAAATTTTCGGTTCGGTTAGATTGTTCGGGTCGGGTCGGGCAGGGGCGGCTCAACCATTTTGTAGGCCTAAAGCGAAGAAAAAATTTCAAACGTAAATTAAAACTTTCTACAACATTTCCTATTGGGCCCAATTACTTCAACATTTCCTATAGGGCGGTTGAGTAGTCGACGGCACTTGCAGCAGGGGGAAGGGACGCAGCCGCCGGTGCAGCAGGCGAAAGGGACGCAAACGCTATGTGCGTGTGTGCGTAGGCTTCTGAATTGTTTTGTTTTGTTTCCCTAATTTGTATTGCTTGTAGCCCAATTAATTAAGCCAAGTAAAAAAATGAAAACAAATAACTCCATAATTTGTAGGCTGGTAGCCCAATTGTTATTCTGGTAGGCTGGTAGCCCAGTTGTTTTTCCCTAATTTGTATTCCAGATCAGTTTAAAAAAAAGTTCTAAAAAATGTCGGTAAAAGGATTCGAACCCATAATCTCCATGTTATAATGCAAAGCCTAAACCACTAAACCACTTGTTATACTTTGTAAGGGGGTTCACCCTACAATTTTTTAAGGGGTTCACCCCAGTTTTTTACCTAGCGTTACACTACAATTTCGAAACTCGGGGGGTTCCTGTGCACCCCCTCACACTAGTAAATCCGCCCCTGCCGGTTAGCTTTAAGGTGGAATAATAAGTGGATGAATATGTTGCTCATTATAATCGTTATACGAACTGGGCTTTTTACTTTACTTTGTGTTTTTAGTTATTGGGTGAAAACTTTAGACTTCGATTTGGGTTTGTTTATTTCCATTTGGGTCGGAGGCCACAAACACTTGCGTAGAGATTAGAACCTCCAATTTCTAAAAAAATCCGAATTGTTTCCATTTTTTGGAATGGGATATTTATGGAATCTCCATGAATAGGATCAAACCTTATGTGAAAAACAGTTTGGTAGTTAAGAATGATAATAGCCGATGGCAGTTATCTGTAACGATGTGTTCCCAAGTCTCATTTACGGATGGAAAAGAAGAGAAAAGAAAGAAAGGGGAAGAAAACTTTTCTTCCAGAGTTTTTTTTTAAGATGGGAAAAGAAAGAAAATGAGAGGAAGAGTTTCCAGTGTTTTTTTTAAGAAGAGAAATGAAGGGAAATTGAGAGAAATGAAGGGAAAACAAGTCTTATCTTCATCCTCCCAAATTAGAGAGATTTTGAGAGAAAGAAAAAGAAGGGGAATGAATCCTTTTTATTTTCTTTTCTTACGTTTAGTAAACTCGGGAACACAACGTAAGGACGAATGTTACCTCTATGTTGGTGACGGTTCACTCCTTTTAAATAGGGGTTCAACACTTTGAAATCCTCTAACCCTATTCTACTTCAATCAAAGCATTGTGTTTAGTACTATCTAATTATTCAATCTTGTTTCTATTGATCACTACACATAATCTCACATGGATCACAAGAAAGTCACGGTGAAACTCAAACCATGGAGTCACGAAGAAAACGACTGGGTAATTAGTGGTATCGGAGCCAATATTTACTCTGATGAGTTCCGTTGGAAGTAGGGAACAAGAAGTCTTGTTCGACGATGTTCAGTCAGCAAAAACGACTTATCTGACGACCGGCATGCACGATCCACACAAACTGCCAGCTGGGTTAATGTTCATAGAAGGACAAGTCCATGGAAAGGCAGACGACCAAGTCTTGCAATGCACGGGTGCGTACCAGGAATGCCACAGTAAGTCGGGTGACATCCGCGTACGTAGGACATAAGGATGGAACGTCTGGATTAAAAGTTGTTCAGAAAATGATTAGCAAACCTGCACGCAGTTGGGTATGGATGACAGATGATAAGGGAAAAAGGCGTGTGGGAACGCCACGAAAGATTGGCATCCGTTTTTTAATGAATATGGTCATATCGTCTCGTTTTGTCCAAGTAAGTACATCGATCTAAAGAATTCCCCTGTTGAAAATGATTACATAGTACATGGCACGGATGATGGAAATTGGAACGAATTTAGGGTTGTGGACAACTCAAACAAAACATGACGGGAAACCGAGATGTGTTCAAAACATTCAAAAGAAATTCTAGAATTAAGACAAACAAGAGATCTAAAGATTTAGTGTTACAGATACGTAAAATACGTATACAGAAAAAAAAAAATACAGTTACGTACACGTAAAATACAATACGTAAAATGATTTTTTGTAAAGTGTATAATATTACATTAATACCCATAGAAATAAATTTGAAAAAAAAATCTATAAACTATGCTATTGGTGTTTTCGTGATTTTCGCATAACTATCTAGTTTTCTCTTGATCCATCCGTTACACACACACACATTTTTTTTATCCTACCTATATATATAGAGAGAGAGAGAGGATCGAATAAAAATGGGATTCTGTCTAGTAGCCTAAGAATAATTTTTTTTTAAAACTCAATATTCGGCTCAAACGAACTTCAATTGAACTCATTCAAACGAATTTGAAATCGGACCGTCGAGCTTGGTTATCTTAGCTTTTAGGGTTTAACTTTTAGATTTTAGCATTTAGGTTTTTGTTTTAAGTTTACCTTTTAGGGTTTAGTTTTAGGGTTCCAAGATTTGGGTGTAGGGTTCCAACGGCGCGCGCAATAATGAGTTCAGTCGGGATCCGTATGATCTGTATATTAAGTTTTTAGAACTCCCTTTTAGACTACTTAGGCAAAATCCCCTTTTTAAAGGATCCTATATACTCACTCTATTTTTAGATGAAATTCATTCTTGATACAAAGTGTTTAATAAATGTTTTGCAATCAAATGCTTCTAATAGGTTTATAAATTGTCATCTCATATTTACTCTAACACAATTTACACCGACCACCCCTCAACTTTCTCTGTATTAGGGCTCAAAGAGTTACTTCTCCAGATGCACGGTGTAGTAATCCTTCAACGCAATTTATAAAGGCTCTGATTATATAACTAAAGATGTAATGGCCCTCGCGGAACCCGTTGGGGTCCGCGCGTAAATGTAACTTGCGGCGGAAGGAAACATAGGACAACCCACTAAATAACAAATCCCTGTGTGCACAAAAGAAAGGTACATAGAGTGCAGAAAATGTCGCCACGAAGGAAATCTTAGCAGACATCTCAGTGGTCCTGGCAAATAAGACAAGACCCCATTAGCGGTTGACAGTTAGGAGACAAAAAGGATATTCTTGACAATGACCCCTGCGCCAATTAGGCAAGGACAAGTCAGCAAATGAAAGGGACGTCAACAATACACTTTCTCGACTATAAATAAGAGAGGGCATCTCAGGTATAATACATACAAAATACATAGACCTTACAATTAATTCCAATACTGATTCTCACGCCGGAGGGCCGATACAGGGATTATCCCCTCCCTGTAACGCCTTAACGCGTTGTTACGTTGTGTAGAGTCTTAAGAAGTAATACCCATTAGGCTATATATAGGAGCTTGTGTGACCAGTCCATCGGGGTAACTCTAAGTGACCGGAACTAGATTTACATTGGCGCCATCCAATTCATTACAATTTCTTGTTTCACTCCTTTGTTTAGCCAATGGTTTCTTCAACTTCAGCTATCACACCACCCGTTCCTATAAGCACAGTGGGGGGGGGGGGGTTCTAGGCCAGTACCGATGTTACTCCGTCACCAGCACAGTATACTCTGCCACCCATTCTCGATGCGGGAGAAGAGGAAGAGATAATGAGCCCGGTTAGCCAGGCTGCGGCAATGACGGCGACGACACTAATATCCACACCCTTTCCACTCCACAGAGACAACTACCATTCCCATAATTTACTCCAAGCACCGCGAGCACACCTATTATAACCCCCCCCCCCCCCCACAGTACGCAGTCAACAGCAACTTGCCAAGCTCCACCACCATCACAACTCACCCCCTGCCCCCACCCAACTTCATGCATAACCCCATGATCTCCTCACACCAGGCGTGGTGGATGGAACAACACAGCAGATGCAACAATATGAGCAATGGATGCGCGAGTCTCAGTTAGCAAGCGTACGCGCGCGATTGTTTAGCGGAGACGGAATGTCAGGAGCAACTAATCCCATGTTTTACCCAACAACGCAGATCCTACTTAATAACACTGCGCGATTGGATGGAAGCTCCACTGATTTTCCCACCACAGGTGGGGGATTACCATGTTGGCCCTTTGATGATAACAGCTTTAGTCGGCTCCTACAGGATGCGTCGCATTTTCATTGATACATCAAGCTCCTCTAATATCTTCTAAGAACAATGCTTTAGGCAAATAGACAGACAAGATCAAGCGAGACTGAAAGAAGTGCATGCACCCATAATGGGATTTTCGGGGGAAACAATCAGACCCTTAGGGCAGTTAACCCTCCCGGTAACAATAGGAGAGGGGGACAGAGTACGCACAATACTGCACAATTTTTGGTGGTATCGGCGCACTCACAGCATAACGCTATTCTCGGGAGAACCTCGCTGGGAGTCCTGGCAGCGGCGGTATCCACGTCACTAGGCTCTGTCATGTTTCCCACCCCTAGAGGAGTAGCTAAGGTGTGGGCAAACGAGGAATGCGCAACCACAACCCCCAAGCCAGCACCCCTTCCGCCCCTCACAGAACCAGAAAAATGGGTAATTAACCATGTTTTCTCCGAGCAAACAATCACCACAGGCCGCACCATATCGCCACATGTGAGGCAATGCTTGAAGGAATTGTTACGGACAAATCTAGATGTGTTTGCCTTCTAGCCGGCTGACATGACAGGGGTTCCGTGAGACATGGCGGAACATGCCCTACGCACGTATCGATCAATTGAACCCGTAGCGCAGAAGACAAGAAGTATGGCCCCAGAAAGGCGCGAAGCAGTGATGAAGTAAGTACGCATGTTGGTGGCGACGGGAATCTTGAGGGAGGTGCGGTACCAAACATGGATTGCCTACCCGGTCATGGTGAAAAAATCAGATGGTTCATGGAGAATTTGTGTAGATTTCAAAGACTTGAACAAGGCTTGCCCAAAGGACGCATATCCCCTTCCAGAGATCGAGTCAAAAGTTGATTCATTGGCTTCCTTCCCTTACAAGTGCTTCCTTGATGCCTATAAAGGGTACCACCAGGTACAAATGGCCCCGGAAGATGAAGACAAGACAGCTTTCCATACGGATGTTGGTATATTCTGCTACACAAAGATGCCATTTGGATTAAAGAACGCGGGTGCCACGTACCAACGCCTGATGGACAAAGTATTCAAGGATCAAATCGACAAAAATTTGGAAGTATATGTGGACGATCCGGTGATTAAGAGCAACGAGGAAAAGAGCATACTGACAGATGTCTTGGAAATCATGACATGTTTAAAGAAGGCGGGTATCAAGTTGAATACAGCAAAGTGTTCTTTTGGAATGGAGGAGGGGAAGTTCCTAGGAGTGGTTGTAACTCGAGAGGGCATAGGAGTAAACCCGGAAAAGGTGACCGCGATAACAAGCATGGCGTCGCCGGCATCGCTGAAGGAAGTGCAGACTCTAAGTAGTCGACCGGTAGCCATGAACAGATTCCTCGCCAAACACTCGGAGAAATACTTACCTTTCATAGCCACATTAAAGAATTGTATAAAAAAGTCTGACTTCAAGTGGTCGGATGATACGGAGAGGGCATTCCAAGAATTGAAGAGTTATTTAACCGCCTTACCCACAATGGCCATACCTATCAAGGGTGAGAAACTGCAAATATACTTGTCCGCGGCGACCCAAGAAATTAGAGCAGTTCTCATGGTCGAGCACAGGAGTGCAAACACCTATTTACTATATCTGCAGGGTCTTGACCATATCAGAAGTAAATTACTCGATGACTGAAAAGTTGGTTTTAGCCCTAGTACACGCTTCCAGACGGCTGTGCAGGTACTTTCAAGGGCATGACAAAGTGGTTTTGACGAACTTTCCACTACAGCAGATCATGCGAAGGCCAGAATTGCCAGGTCGGATGACCAGGTGGGCTATCGAGCTTGGAGTTTTTGACCTAACCTACAAGCCACGCTCCGCGATTAAAGGACTACATTGCGGATTTTATAACGGAAGTCCCCGAAGGAACCATACTCAACGCGCAGCAGGCAACACATGCAGAACCTATATGCATGGCAACATTATGGGAACTATTCAGCGATGGGGCAGCCTGCATGGAAGGTTCAGGGTCAGGGCTACTCCTAGTCGATCCGGCGGGGGTTGAGCACACGAGAGCTGTGAAAATGTTGTTTAAAACGTCAAATAACGAAACAGAATACGAGGGATTGATCACAGGGCTCCGCTGGGTAATAGAAAAGGAGGTAAGGGAAGTTCGAGCACATGTCGACTCCCTTTTAGTAGCAAACCAGATCAACGAAGTGTACGAAGCCAAGGGTCCGATCATGATAAGATATCTCAACATTTGCAGAAACCTACTGAAAAGCTTCGCCTCATGGGAAGTGATCCACATACCCAGGAGCCAAAACAAGAAGGCAGATGCGTTGAGCAAGATAGGCTCCAATTTCAGTGATCCAACGAAATCCATTCATCTGGAAATAATTAAAAGCCCTTCTAGCGAGGTGACAGAGGTGTTACGATGATCTTTCCTGGTGCCGTTGTTACGATGCGTATATCAGGAGGAGGCTAATTACCTGATCAGGGAAATACACTTCGGGATCTGTGGAATCCATGCACGCCCACGCGCAGTGGTGGATAAACTGATGAACGCAGGTTATTATTGGCCGAGAATGCACGTCGATGCTGTAGCAAAGCTAAGGAAGTGTCAAAGCTGCCAGAAACATGCGCCAATGACACACAGACCAAAAAATAACCTCATCCCAGTCTCAGCAGCTTAGCCATTCCAAAAGTAGGGAATTGATATAGTAGGTCCTTTCCCGGAAGTGGCAAGGAAGGTGAAACTCTTGGTTATGGCAGTTGATTACTTCACTAAATGGGTAGAAGCGAAGTCTTTGGCAACCATCACAGCGACCAATGTCAAAAAGTTCATTTGGGAGCACATAATTTGTCGTTTTGGCCTTTCGCTCTACATTGTCAGTGATAACGAAAAACAGTTCGCGGATAAGAATTTGCAAGCATGGTGCGCAGAGTTACAAATAGTGCAAATCTTTACCTCTGTGGCACATCCGCATGGGAACGAACAGATAGAACGGGTTAATAGAAGCATAGTTGAAGGAATCAAAACCCGGATTGAAGAAGAAGGCACATCATGGCTAGAAGAACTCCCGCATGTGCTATGGGCACACCGGACTATGCAAAAAAGCAGTAATGGGGAGACCCCTTTTAGTTTGACATATGGTACGGAAGCTATGATACTGACGGAGGTATCTATTCCTACCACGCGTAAAGGGGGGATAAGTGAAAAAGAGAATGATGCAGAGCTCAGGTTAAATTTAGACATCTTGGAAATCAGAAGGGAAGCGGCAGCCGCTAGCGAAGAAAGATATAAGCGCAAGATGGAAGAAGCCTACAACAAGAAAGTGCACGAGTACGTCTTCAAGAAGGGCGAGTATATTTTAAGAAGCAATCAAGAAAGCCGCGCGGATAACGTTGGAAAGCTAGGCCCAACATGGGAGGGTCCTTATGTGGTCGACGAAGTGCTAGGAAAAGGCGCTTACAAGCTCAAGCAGCTAGACAAAAAGGAGGTACCAAGAACTTGGAATGTCGCGCAGCTGAGAAAGTGCTATATGTAGGCAAGAGGTTGTCGTAACAATCCCAGTTGTAGCAATCACATTCATATTTTTAATGAAAGTTGCATTTATGAGTTACAAATTGCACAAAACGTTGACATAAATTAAACGCCGCCTCACAGGCGCGCGCATATGACCTAAAGTTTTTGCCAACATTGGCAAAGCTATGAGACACAGGCGCGCGCATAAGACCTAAAGTCTTTACCAACATTGGCAAAGCTACGGCATTAAACGCCGCCTGAGACACAGGCGCGCGCATAAGACCTAAAGTCTTTGCCAACATTGGCAAAGCTACGGCATTAAACGCCGCCTGAGACATAGGCGCGCGCATAAGACCTAAAGTCTTTGTCAACATTGGCAAAGCTACGACATTAAACGCCGCCTGAGACACAGACGCGCGTATAAGACCTAAATTCTTTGCCAACATTGGCAAAGCTACGACATTAAACGCCGCCTGAGACACAGGCGCGCGCATAAGACCTAAAGTCTTTGCCAACATTGGCAAAGCTACGGCATTAAACGCCGCCTTTGCCAAGATTGACAAAGCTACGGCATTAAACGCCGCCTGAGACACAGGCGCGCGCATAAGACCTAAAGTCTTTGCCAACATTAGCAAATCTACGGCATCAAACGCCGCCTGAGACCCAGGTGCGCGCGTATGACCCAAGGTCCGCCAACATTGGCGAAATTATGGCATTAAAACGCCAAAACATGGGCGCGTACATACTAAGCGCATGACAATAATAACATAAAAGGCAAGAGTATGGACAGTGAAAACAAAAACCAATTAATAAGGAAAGTTAAGGTAACATACAAGGCACAAAAGCCCAAAGTAGAAAGGTACGCAAGCCCCAAAAATAAAAAGTCAAGCATTAACCACCGGTCTCGGTGTTATCTTCACCACTATCTTCACCATCTCTTCATGAGGTCCCCGCATCATCCTTAGTAAACATAGCCCCAAGCGAAGATAAGTCATCCTCGTTGGCAAAACCGGCGATTTCTTTGACGAAAGGAAATGACATCTTTTCAAATTCGATGGACTTCTCTTTGAGCGCCGCCTGGCAGTTGACATCAAATAAGGCGAAGGAAGTCTTGGGAAGATTTTCCTGGGCAAAGCGATACCCTTCATCAAAGCCCTCTTGCCGACCCAAGAATTTATTAGCAGTAAGCAGTTCCGAAATCACCAGTTGGAACTCAGGGCACCCCTTGACCAACTCAACCGTTTGAGGAATGCATTCAGCCAATAGCCAGCGCTGATCGGAATAAAGTCTTTTAAGGTCCCCTTCGGCGAAAACTAAGCGCGCGGTCTCACCATCCCGGCTTTCTTGGGCATTTTTTTCAGTTGGGAGCGCAGGTTAGATATCTTGGCGTCCCGAGAGCCAATCTCATAATCTTTTACGGCCAACGCGTCCAAATGCTCTTGGTTGGCCGTCTCCAGTACATTAACGCGAGCCATTGCTTGGCGCCCGGATTCCACTTCCTGGGAGAGTTTGAGGTTAGAGTTGTCGCAGGAGACTTTCCAGTCCACCACGACCTTCAAGTGAAGCTCCCGAGCACGCACCACTTCCTTTCGAACAGAGAATAATTCCCATTCCAATTTCTTAATGACCTCGGCGCTATGCCTGCTCTCCTCCACCTCACGCTTCATGTCGTCATAACTAGCACGCTCAGCATGAAGAACTTCCTAGTCCCTGCGTAATTCTGACACGGAGGCCACAGTGCCAGCAACATATTTAGACACCTGATTCTTCAGTTGCGATTTCTTTGAAAGAGATGCTCAGCGGGAGGAAGGGACAGGCGGATGAAGTTCTTGCAAAAGTGGGATCTATTAGGCGGGTACTTTGAGTTAGGCGCCAGTTGGGAGCATGAATGGCTTCCGACGAAGGGGTACTTCCCTTCGAAACCTGACTGGTAGAAACATTCGCACCAGAGGGAGGAGCAGTAGGTTTGGAGGGAGGTGACTTCTCAACATCCACAATGATCGGATCAGTAGGAGTCATAGAAGCTTGAGGGGCGGAAGGGTCAGAAACTTCAATTCGTGCTGGCGATGGACGCGAGGTTTCCTAATGCGCCTCACCCAGAGTGATAGCAGGTGGACGTTGTGCCAGGCTCACTACAAAAAGATAGAAAGCATAATAAGCACAATAAGGTCGCGTAAGGTGAGGGAAGGCATAACAAAAACGCATACCAAGGGCGGCGTTCTCCGCGGACTTCATTGAATCAGACAGATTTTGCTTTTTCCTTCGCGGGGAATGTAGAGTCTATTCAGCAGGAGAGGAAGAACGCTTCGACATCCTCTTAAGTTTCTTCCTGGCACTGGAACCTTCAGTGGAAAAACAACCAATAACCTCTTTCTCAGGACCTACACATGCGCGGCGTGTACGACGAATTTAGTGGGAGTTCCTCGCTAGATGAACCTGAAGGTTCATCACTAGACAATATCACAAAGACCTCGCCAGTAGAATTAACAGTATTTAGAGGGCGGGGGTTAAGAACATGAATCGCACCTGAGGTCCCTTGATGACTGGCATCACTATCCAAGGAGCGGGGGAACAAAAAGTTATCCGCCCATCTGTCCAAAATGCTGGGCTCCCCAGGCGCCAAGTCCCGCCAGAGTAACTTACCTTGCGGATTGTCAAAAAGGGTACCATAAACACTATCCACAGCTGCAAAAGGAAAAAAAAGTAAGAAAGGGCACAAGATAAAAAGCAGTGGCAAGCAATGGTAAAAACAATACCTTGACGATCGATAGCATAATAAGGGATTTTGCCAGAATGCTTCACAATACAGCTCATACCCACAACCACCATGGCACTCTCACGAAGAGATTGAATCTCTGCGGGGCTGGAAATCAGGGTAGTATACCGGTCCTTACCCTTAAAGTCCTCTATATCTGGCTCCATGATGGAATCAGAGGCAGAGCGAAAGTTCATAACCAAAGGAACCACTTCTTTCTTAATAAAGAAGAAGCGAGTGCGCCAATCATGAAAACTGGAAGGCACCTTGGTGATGCATTGGATGCATCTGAGAGATATGGACTTGATAAAAGGTAAGGAGTTTCCCGATAAAGGCTGTTATGGGCAGACGGAAGTTGCAATGAATAAAAAAGGTTGTGTATAGGGTAATCTTGCCATCAGGAACATCAATGGCAGAGCTACCAGGAGCAGGGTACTAGGGCTCCCACTCTTTGTCCAGCCGGTAAGTATCGCAAACCTTCGTAAATTCCTCTCGGTTCCATTTGAGCAGGGTATTCTCAATCAGGGATACGTTAGAACCTTTGCCTCTATGAGCACCGGACGCCATTAATCGATAAAAGAGAAGGAAATCAGAAGGTGGAAAAGCAGGATAAAGAAAGGAGAAGATGAAGGCGGTTGGAAAAGAAGAGGAATAACTAGGACTTATATAGGGTTTGCATTTAATGCGATGGAAGGGGGAACAGGAAAAGCGTGTGTCGGGTGGTCCCAGGGGGAATTACAAGGTAACACATCGCCAACAGAAGAAGAAACGCCGAATAGAAAGGACAGGTGGGGCCCACAAGCCTGCAAAGCAAAAAGTAATGATGACGTCTGGATAAACCTGTCATCCGGGAAAGTCAAAGGTCACGTCAGACGAGGAAACGTCCATATCAGCGGAAACACTCAAATTCAAATTCAAATTCATAAATTCAGAAAATCAAGCGCCAAAGGGATCTCCTAATATTGAAAATAAGCGCGGAAGATATTCTGCAAGTCCAAAGCCTTGCTCAATACGCTTACGCATAACTTTGGACTGGGGGACTTGAAGATGTAATGGCCCTCGCGGAAACCGTTGGGGTCCGCGCATAAACATAACTTGCGGCGGAAGGAAACATAGGACAACCCACTAAAAGACAAATCCATGTGTGCACGAAAGAAAGGTACACAGGGTGCAGAAAATGTTGCCACAAAGGAAATCTCAGAAGACATCTCAGTGGTCCCGGCAAATAAGACAAGACCCCATTAGCGGTTGACAGTTAGGAGACAAAAATGATATTCTTGACAATGACCCCTGCGCCAATCAGGCAGGGACAAGTCAGCAAATGAAAGGGACGTCAACAGTACACTTTCTCGACTATAAATAAGAGAGCGCATAATACATACAAAATACATAGACCTTACAATTAATTTCAATACTGATTCTCACGCCGGAGAGCCGATACAGGGATTATCCCCTCCCTGTAACGCCTTAACGCGTTGTTACCTTGTGTAGAGTTTGAAGAAGTAATACCCATTAGGCTATATATTGGAGCTTGTGTAACCAGTCCATCGGGATAACTCTAAGTGACCGGTAACTGGATTTACAATAACAAAAGCGTGAAACACGAGACGAGATCTAAACAGATTCAAGCTTCAACGGATGATCGGCGGTAGAGCTTACCGAACACATGCAGCTGGTCATGACGAGGACAACAGTCGTACTACCGGTTCCACCGCTGTAACCAGAGGAAGATCCGAACGGAAGACGACGGGGTTGCAAGCCAACAGTTGCAGCAGGGGAGCCGCGAGGTGCGACACCGACGGGGCCAGGCCGAGAATTGGTAGAAGAGGATGTGGTCTCAGATTAAGACGAACCTCTTGCTATTGATGTAGCAGATTGCTGAGACGAGGATTTACCGTTGCCGGAAGCGGCGGAGATGGAAGAATCATACAGACCCATGTCTAATCGAACTATTAGATTTTGAATTGGGGTTTGAGATTAGAGGAATGGTGGCTAAGGCTCTCTTTCTTTGGTTTCTTGGTAGAAAATGGAGGGATTGAGAGAGGTGAAGGAAGAAAAAGAAATAGCAGGGTTAAAATTACTCTTCTGTCCTAGAGTTGGAAATGAAATACCACATTACCACCTCCCCTATGCTTGCAAATCTACTTTTTTTAAAAAAAATTTGGTTTCTTAATTAAATAGTATTAAAAATGGTGAAATCTAAAACCAAACTTTAAAATATAATAACAGTTATTATTTTTACATTATGTTCTATTTTAAACTATAACAAGGTCTAAAGACTGATGATATTCTAACACTTAAACACAAGTATCTGACCGCTTCCTCTAATAATATTAATCTTTAACTTTGTAAACTTAAACTTTGACCCACTTAAGTTTATAAAGTTTCGTATTTACCCCATATAATATGACTTTTCCTTAATAACTTTTGTTCGTTAATTAATTTTTTCTTGACGTCCGAGTACAAATTTTGTTATAAACATAGTGGTATTCAATGTAGGGTATTTTTTAGGTGGCATGGGTTATATCGATTAACGGTAACATGCTGGTGCAGTGAAAAATGAGACAGACACCGACTGAAAAAATATCGATTCTGTTATATAACTGTCTTTTATCTATGTTTCGATCTCCACAACCGAGTCGCCCTGACTTGATACGGACCTTCTGTGTACTTAACCACGATTCTTTTTGTATTTAGTCATGTTAATATCATCGCATCAACCGTTTAGACGCCTTTCGTCACTGCGGAGCGCGGGGCTAATTTTCTAGTTATTGATGAAAAGGGGAAAAACGTATATTTCAAAAAACAAATTTAAAAACCTTTAAGGAAGAAAACGGTGTAAAAGAAAATATCAATAATCTCGTCGAATATTTCTTAGGAAAAAAAGTGGTGTCAAAGAAAGTGATTATAAAGGAGACGCCCCCATCCCAAATTCCGTTTAAAAAACACTAGTTTAATTTTTTTTTAATTTTTGTAAGATCTTTCAAATGTAATAGCATAAAGCCGCTTTCTAAACTGCTGTAAACTCCTCTCAAGTTCTAGTGATCTACTTAAGATGCTGCTGGTAATTTGATCAGGAACTAAAAAGCATGGAATATATTAGGCCCGGCAAACTGGACGGGTCGGGTGGGTTCGGATCACGGGTCATAAAGGGTTCGGGTCAATACGGGTTAGGATCAAAATGACTTCGGGTCAAAACGGGTTTGTAGCAAAATTAGTTTGGGTCAAACGGGGGTTCGAGTCAAAACGGGCTCGACCAATACAGTGGGAGGTGGCAGGGGTGGGGTGGGGTGGGGTGGGGGCGGGTGGCGGGTGGGGTGGGGGTGGGTGAGGTAGGCGGCAGCGGTAGCGGCGATCGGGCGGTGGCGCCGATCGGGCTGAGGCGGCGATCGGGTTGTGGCGGTGTGATGGGGTATGGCAGGTGGGTGGGGTAGGTGGGTGGGTGGGGGTGGGTGGGGGTGGGTGCGGTTGGGGCGGGTGGCGGTGGCGGACTGGCCGTCGGGGGCGCGGTGGGGTTGGTGGCGGAGCGGCGAGGTGAGCTGGTGACGGCGGCAGGCGGTGGCAGGTGGTTGGCGGCGAATGCAGGTGTCGGCGGCGGGGTTGGTGGCGGTGGCGGGTGGGGTGGGGGCGGCGGGGGCGGGGCGTCGACATGTGGGGTGTTGGGTGGGGTGACAATGTTGGGAGACTCATATGCACTATTTTTAAGTTAACAGAATTTTATAATATTTGATCATTTTGACGTATTGACATATTTCTCATGACCCAAATTGACTCGTTGACTAATTTAAGGTGACCCAAATTAACCCGTTGACTAATTTGAGATCACCCAAATTGACTCATATTCAATTAATTTTTACCTAAATAAATCTATTTTTTAATAAATGAGTCAAAATTATCACCCTCAAAATATATAAGAATAATCTAGTTATTTATGTATGTCAACCATGGCCACTTTAAAGTGGTTATCAATTATATATAAGGGCATCTTTTTTTGTAAGTCAAAAGATTTCATTGGTGGGAATCGATTTATGATATCCACTCTTATCACAACTGGATTCTTCTCAACAACTTATTACATATATCCTAATGGTATTAAAATGGTAGTAAACGTGTTCATCTTTAAATAATTGAGGCGTTGATGGTTTAGTCCTATTGAGGCGTTGATGGTTTAGTCCTATGATAAACGATAGGTGTAGATTTATGAGTATATTTATAGTTTGTGTAAATTTGAAATTAAGAAAGAATCCGAGAGGGTGAAAGTCAAGGCCAGAGCTGACCATTGGCAGGGGGGACTGCTCAGGGACTGCTCTCCGAGAGGGACCCAAAATTTTAGAACTTTTTTATATTATATATATATATAATTTTTTTAAATCCGTTTGGATAAAATTGGTTTTGAAATGAGCCGACGAGAAGAAAAAAAGGATGTCCCACACGGAAAATTATGGCAAGGTATTCGGTATTCGATAGAGGCAAGCAGAACTGCAAGTTTATCTTTAAATATTCATCGACATATTATCTTTATATATTCATTGCTATTTTGATGACATATCTGCTGCTTCCACTCTCTTGGAAACGAATATTGGAGAAAAGAGGACTCGAGAATTGTAAGTTTATTAGGGATATTGCAACTATTGAGGTATGTGTTTCTTTGCTAAAACGTATAGGTTTTTTTACATTATTAGTGTTATGCTTAATTAGAATATTCGGTGTTTAAATTTAGATATGATTATAAGAAATTATGCCTTATAAAGGGTCATCCGGTAGTCAAAAACGTAAAAAGGAGAAAACTACATGAAGAAATGAGAAAGTCTCAAACGGGAGCTCTCTCCAACAGGAGCTCTAGAATAAGTTTATCCACAAACAACATATTGAAAAGCAAAAGCATGTTGAGCCTAATTTAAATAATGAACATGTATAAAAGGAGATTGCTATTGAAATGCGTATTGATCCAATATTTCCACAAAGGCGTCTAGTTCTAAGGAAAAAAAAAACAATTTGATGAAAGGTCAAGTGACAAACAAATTTCATTTTCAGCTAAAGACAATTTAAAGCCAATTATTTCTTATATATTGTTGATCAAGCTAGTGTTTCTTTTGAAACAAGAATTGACCAATTCAAAGAGTATGAAAAATTATTTGGTTTCTTGTTTCTTAACAAGTTGAGGGAGTTAGAATATAAATATCTTAAGTTGAATTGTCGTGTTCTTGAAGATGCACTCAAGTTTTATAAAAGATCTGATATTGATGAGAGATGACCATTAAACGGAATCAGGGTTATAGAAGTCGTTAGGCGCTGCAAAGTCGGTCGACTAGAAAGTTGCAAGTACTCGACCTAGGAGGGGAGTACTCGGGGACTACTAGGACATGGTAAATTCTAGAGAAATTATTTTTTGGAAAATTTTAAAAATGTCAAGTATTATAAGTTTACTAATATTTATAACAAAATACTTGAATATCAATATAAATCAAAATGATACATGTTCAAATACTAAAGTATTTCAAAAATGGACATTCATTCTTTAATATTACATACATAGTAATCATTTAACTCCCGTCTTCCAATGTTATCTCTGTGAAAAAACATCAAAAATTTAACAAGAATCGATGAAAAATACCGAAAATCGGCGAAAAAAAGCGAAAATCCGACTTGATCGAGTTGGACCGATTTGCCCTGAGTTAACCGATTTCAAGTAATGTTGACTAAGTTGAAGAAAATCGTCTCTGCACACATCCGAGTACTCTGTCGCCTAGACCGTGTTTTACAACATTGTATAGAATTGAAGTTATTTGACACATTACAAACCAGTGAACAACCCTACAAATGTTTTGAAACATCTTGACAACTCGGCTATTTCCAAAATGCAAGCATTCCATATAGAATATAATTGACTGACGGTGACATCTGTAGAAAGGAGTTTCTCAAAGTGAAAGTTATTAAAATCTTACTTATGATCAACAATGTTATAAGAAAGACTTAACAAATTCGAAATTTTAGCTATCGAGGTTATATCAGACGATATAGACTATGAAGACTTGATCAATCAATTTGCTATAAAAATGATAAGAGATCCGCACGATTCGTCGGTTAACTACTAAAGTATGCCATTCTAAAATTATAGTTTTGTTATATTTATTGCTATAAAAATGTTTGCCTTAATAATAATTTTTTATTTAATATTTTTATCGTTTGAAGCCCATTTTTCTAGTTTTCTCTGGACTTCTAATTCTCAGTTTTAACCCAGACGAAAGTATAGTGAAAAGTTTGATCTCTGGGTGCTCTTTTTATACATGTGCATCTAAAAGGTTCAACTTATCGTACAAAAGGTTCAAGCGTTGTCCACTTTTATTCACATCCGTAGATGGTACCAAATACCAACGGATAACCAAGAACCCATTATAAACATGCATCTCACCTAGTTTTCATGTCTCACACCCAAATTCATCTATAAATACAATTTTTCCCCTATTACAATTTTTCCCCTATTATTTGGTTACCATTACCAACAACATCTTGTGAAGTAGGATTATCCATGTGACTCAAGAGAATGAGGTTTTGGACCTAACCTTAGCATTAAAAGCTTAGAATAGCAAGATAGCATGAGTGGAATATGACCAAACACCCCTCATAATGGGGGTCCTCAATGGATAGCTAGATAACGTTATCCGCTTACCTTTACCCCCACCATGTTTTTATACCACCACATAATCATTATTTAATACCAACCCCACATGTACCCTAAGGGGGTGTTTGGGAATACTTATTAACCTCAAAAGTTATTTTTGTTAAAAGTCTTATTACTTTTTAAAAAGAAGTTTTTTAAAAAAAATGTTTAAATTAACTTATGTAATGGGGAAAGTCAATAAGTTATTTTTTAAAAAGTGTTTGGCTTGACTTATTAATGGAAAATGACTTATTAATGGGAAATGACTTCCTAAAAGTAATAAAAAGAAATGAAAAGTTAAAAATTATAACTTCTCCAAAACAACTTATTATCCCTTTTTCTAAAAGTTATTTTAAAAAGTTCTTTTATCATACCCAAACATACTTATAACTTATTGACTTATTACAAAAAGTAATAAGTCAATAAGTAGGTTTAATAAGTAATCTCAAACACCCCCTAATAAAATATATAGATTTAGCTCATCAATAAATATAAGAGATCACGTTTGTAAAAAATATCTCATGCTTTTTTGTATAATACTAGAAAATTTGCCTCGCGCTTCACGGCGTGAAGTTGACCTTATTATGTTTAGGCGGTATCATTAACGTGGCTATGCATAAAAAGAATCGTAGTTAAATACATAAAAAAACGCATTAACTTACTGCGAGTTGGTTGTGGATATCGAAACATAGATAAAAGACAGTTAAATAACGGTACCGATGTTTTTTAGTCGTTGTCGGTCTCATTCTTCATGGTGTCAGCACGTCACCGTTAGTCGATATAACCGACGATACTATAGTGGATAAATCTGAAACTTTAGAAACCTGGAGGTTGTAAATGAACAAATAAGAAATACATTTTTTTACAAACAAATATAAAAAAAGTAAAAGTAAAAAAACAAAAAAAAACCTGGTCAGTCATACCCTACACTCGAATACGCGTCGACGGGTTTAGCTGGGTTATTGTAGAAGAATAAAATTAGTAAAACAATAATGAGTTAAAAACACATATTACATATTATAAGTGTAAAGTTGAGAATTTAGAAATTTGAATAATGAGTTAAAAAGCGTATCTTATATATAGTATATGTGTAAACTTGAAAGTATAGAAAGTTGAGTGATACTTTATAAACTCGAGAGGTATAACTGAATTTTTTAAAAGTTAAGGTGTATTAATTAAAAAATATAGAAAGTTAAGGGGTTTTAACAAAAAAAATTTGTTATTGGACGCCGTCCATCTATTTTAAGGTATTAGTAATTTAATTAATTCGGTAGAACTGTTGTGTGGGATTATTAAGATGTAAGTGAGATGACCAAACGCGAGCTACTCAAGATCGGTTCATCATAACTTAAATTAAGTTGAATTTAAACAAGCTCGAGGTCGAGTTTTAAATATCAACCTTGAACACGCTTGTAAGCCCCAAGCCTTTTATTTTTGTAAATTTTGTTTTATTACTATTTTATATTTATAGTAATAATTATTACTATATACAAAATATTATAGAAAAATCATTATTCTAATAAATGATTTCAAAAAATGACACGTGTCATTAACATATTTTTTCTTATTAAAATATTCTAATTTTTTCTATTTTAAGTAAGTTTGAGTTATGAAATTTAATTATCTTATTGTATTTATGTTTTAGAAAAAATATTATAAAACTTGAATTCTGATTATTACTCAATTAAGGAAATAAAAAACTTTATTTTTTTTGTTTTACACATTATTTTAATTTTTTTACACATTATTGTACTTCATTTTTATATTAAACAACCACATGTAATACATGGGTAAATAACCTAGTTAAATTATATATATGATGTTATATATAAAATTATAATAATAAAATAGATATAAAACAATTCTAAAATATATTAATTTTAATTAATAAATAATAAACAAGTCGAGTCTGACCTTAGTTTGAAAAAATACTCATTAGCCAAGCTTGAGCTCGGTCTCTCTTAAGTTAAAGGAGTTTGTGCTCGTCTTGCTAGTGCCCCTAAGATTATAAAGGGTATCCCACACCTAAGGTGACACTCCTATTTGAATAATGCGTTAGGGGGTTCACAGGTTGAATTTGAAAATCTCAAATACAACTCATATTTTTATTCGTGTCAAAAGCATAAACCCTAATCAAACACACTTAAAAATCATATACAATGAACACAACCTTTGTGATTTGCTCATCAAAACAGGTTGATATGATAATCAAGTTGTAAATGTGTAATGTTGTAGATTATAATAAACGGATTGTAATAAAGTCGTAAATAGGTTGACAAATTAAACTTATAAATTACATATTTTTTTATCTTTTATGTTATTTTTAAACAAGGCTAGCCCGTTTAATTTAAATACAACCCAAACACGGCCCATTTATTAAATAACATGTTATACTATACAACCCAAAACCTAATTAGTTATCTAACCTAATCATTTTTATGTCATGTTTGAAATCGCCATCCTAACATTTTCATGTCATGTTTGAAATCGCCAACCGTAACACGCCGCAATAACAATAAATCCATATTATTGCTTATCTATGTTAGAAGTAATAAAAGGGTTGCAACAATTGACTTGTGTAGATATTTAATCTCATGTCCTATAAACCATCCATCACATGAATACCACTCATCCAACCCCACCTCCCAAAATGGGACATTTAGTTCCCCTTTTTTTCCAAGTTACAAAACATGTACCAAAGACATGAGGGTAGACACAGAACATAATAAAAAAGGTTTACATAGATACTTAACAGATTAACATATGATTAACTTTTAAGTCAATAACTAATTACCTGACAGAGTTACCCTGTGCTTATTACTACTACTTTCATGATGCTTAATTAACACTAATCATGCTATCACCATTGTTGAATCCTGAGATCACTTGATATGAAGAAGAAGAAGATCGGTCGGGGTTGAATGATAGAGAAAGATTCAGAGATACTGGCAACGGTTCGGTTTCGTATTTCCGGTTTAAGTTAAGCTCCATCCTTGTTGATGGATTAGGTGTTGGAAAGATGGGAATTGGAGATATCAGCTGTGTAGATACCATTGATGGTGGCAAAACAACTTGAACCTTGTTATCTTCCTTCACTTGTTCTTCTGTTGGTATAGCAGCAACCTAATCATCATATACAAAGTGTAAGATTCATAATTTGAATTTGCAAACAATTTATGGAAATCAATGTGGTTTACTCATGACATGCATCAAAGAATGCTAATTTTCTCTCTTTAGTTTAAAACAAGGGTTAAATGGTTTTATTTAGACTATTGATTTAGATATTTGAGGAGCGAGGGTCTCACTCCTTGACCCTACAAATAGCTCTGCGTTACCCTTCCTCCAGACCTTCCACTAACTCTGCTATGACCCTCCCTCCAGACCTTCCAGTAGCTCTACATTACCCTCCCTTTGGACCTTCCAATAGCTCTGCTATGACCCTCCCTCCGGACCTTCAAATAGCTATGTTATGACCATAGGCGGACCTATGGGATTGAACGCGGGGGGGGGGGGGGGGGGGCAGCCGCTCTCCAGTAAATATTTTTTACTATTTTATACGCTAAATTTTGCGATATCGCCCCGATTTCCCCCATGAAAAAATATTAGTCTTATATACGCGTTATGTATCGCTAGTCGGCCCCCCAAAAATTTCCGACTCCCAAGAAAAAGATTTCAGGGTCAGTCCTCTGCTATGACCCTCCCTCCGGTCCTTCTTATAGCTCTGCTATGACCCTCCCTCTACCTTCCCAATAACTCTTTTATAACCCTCCCTCACAGACCCTATCAATAGCGATGATATGACACTCCCTCCAAACCTACCAATAGCTAATAGCCATGCTATGATCCTCCTCTAATCAGTACTAATAGCTCTACCCTTTCACAAGGCCCTACCAATAGCTCTCCTATGACCCCTTCACAGGGCTCTACCAATAGCTCTCCTATGACCCTTCACATGGGCAGACCTTACCAATAGCTATGCAACGATGTGATTTTTCTAAGTATGTTTGTTTGTTTGAAGACTAACCGAATCAGTAGTGATGTCAAATAAGCTAGATCTACGCCTGCGGCGATTGAGGTTGCTCCGACGAAGGAAATACTTCTGAGCATGACTTGCAACTTGTGTAGGCGTACGCGTCTTCACAAAGTTTCTCGAAATTCCTCTCCAATCTCCTTTGCCTACTTTCTGCAACCCTAACAGAAACAACTTGTGTTCATCCTCACTCCAAGGAATTCCTGCACATCATCAAAATCAATATCATCATCACTTTAACCTTACAACTTTCACAATTAACAAACCCTAGATCATCAATTAATCCAATTGACAATCCGATCATTCTTCTCATAACATCAGGAATTAGATCTAACCTCGTTTGCGCTCCCTGCTACCACTGGATTGACCGCGGAAGGCATCGTCGGCGGTGGCGTAGCCGTTGTCCGCGGCGGCGACGGTAGCAGATGCATCGAGATTGTGATTAGACGATTCACGCTTCGCCGGCTGTTCATACTGCGACAGATTGTTCATACTCACACTCTTCCTCATCGGATCAACCTTCACTCTCACGCCGAACAACATGATTTCATCGGCACCGGACGACGAATCATCCCCCGCCGATGAACATGCGCAAAAGCTGTGTTCATCGGTGCCACACTGCGAGCACCGATTTGACTTTCTCTGTAATTCCGATTGTGACATGATTTGTCGTCGCTGCAATTTCATCAACAGATCAACGGATTTGCAATTGCAGGTGGAGTAATTATGAAATCAAATCGATTAATGAAAATTCGTTACCTGCAAATTCTGTTGAAATTGAGGTGCTGGAATATCTTGTTGTCTGGTATGAATGTTAATGGCGGACATGTGTTAAGAGACGGATGGAGAAGGAGATAGAGATAGAGATAGTGGTGGTGTATGTATAGGTGGTATATATATAAAAAAGATAGGTGACAGGTGGATCCCATGTGGTGCTTGGTCTTGGGGTTCGTAACCGATGGACGTGGATCCTCCGAATAATTTTTAAGTAAATTGTGATTTTATTTCCTATAATGCTTTTTTTATAATTGATATGAAATATTAATTTCATAGCAATTCAAAGTTTTTAGGAAATAAAATCATTAATAACAATAATTATTATTCATATCATATCAAATTATATCTTATCAGATAGTATCGTATATTAAAATATTATAATATATCATATCCTTTTATATTTTTATATCGTATCGTATTCTTTTTATCGTATAATGTCATATTATAACATAGGGGTATAACTACTTTTGAATTGAATAAAGTGATTTTTAATATAAAAGTATGTTTAAATATTTAATTAAAACTAGCGAGTAATTACATGGGCTATGCGGCGGGTCGGTTTTAAAAATTTTTACTTGAAAACGTAGATTAATAATAAATAAATGTAACATTATGTGGGTTTTGATTTTTAGATAATTCTTGTGACAACAAGTTACACATAAATGTTTTATTTATAAAACTAGATGGATAAATTCTTTGCATTTATTTCGATTATATAATTCATAAAAAATATATTTACTTATCTCTCTTATAATATAAACCTAAATGGTTTTGACAAATGTCATCATCACAATTCACCTCATAAATTTTTCCTTCAAAAAACATATTTACATACACTATTCAATCTTTTCATATTTAGCTTAATTATTTTTTGAAAAACTACATAAATAAACATTTAACCAAATCAATTCATAATTATTACCATTGACTCAAATTATGTTTTTTTAATCATCATCAAAAGTGAATATTTTAAAAAATCAAGAATTAAAAAATAGAATATTAAAAAAATACGTTTTATAGTTTTATTATTAAAAATCAAATTTTTAAAGTTTTATTGTTAAAAAACAATATTTTTTTTAATTTTACATATAAAATTCAAAAATACTACTTTTGTATTTAAAATAAATATGTGTTAGAATAAAGTTTACTAATATTTAATTAATAATATTTTAATTAAGTTTGACATTTATAAATAAAGTTTTATTTTGATTTTGAAATTTTAATAGTTACTTTTTAATTAAAATTAAGAAATTTATAAACATTTATTTTTAAAAGTGTATTATATTGTAAAATTTAATTTTTTTAAATGACGAGTTTCAAAAAAAATATATTTGGTTTCAATTATAATTTATTAGTTTTAATTTTTTTCACATTTAATTTTAGAATTTTAAATTTAAATTGTGTCTATATATGCGCTTTTTAAATTTTGGAGTTTTAAATTTTGAAGTTAAAACCATATATTGTTGAAACTAAAGTTTTATTTTAATTTTATTTTAAATGAGAGATTAAATATTAAAAGTTTAGCGAGGTTTTTCATATAAAAGACGAGATTTAAAAATAATAATAATTTAATTTTGATAAATAAATTTAATTACAACTTAAATATTTGTAAATATGTTACAACATCAAGATTAAAGTTTCTACGAAAAGGCTGATAGAGTTTCAAGAAGTTAATAAAATGGAGAAATAACGTATGCAAGGAGATCGTTGACCAATTTGATTATCTTAGATTTCTTTGACTCCCTACCATCTTCAATCTGGTTCGCACCGTTTGTGATATTTTTTTAACAGGTTTTGGCTATTTTGTGTTTTCAGTTATTGAGGAAAGAAACTATATTCTTTGTTGCATTTAGTGGATGTTAAAAATGAAAAAGTTACCAATACCACGTCAAATATTGTATACAATGAAGTATTTGCAAATTTGTAAATTATTGTTATAAGGTTTCGTTTTATATGTAATTTAATGTATTGCAAAAATTACACCAATTATGAAATGTATTTTCATTTATTTTTTTGATGTTTTGATTACTCTAACCGATATAATCATAACATTTAACAAAATGAAAAAAAAGTTACCATTTTACTTTTAACGTTGCTCCTCATGTAAAGCTAGTAGGTTATATTGTTCTTTTGAAAGTTTATATTTACTTAAAATATGAAAGTTCAATTTTTTAACAACTAATTGATGTGAATAAGTATTTAATTGCTATTTATTCATTATATTTTAGTTATTGTTAAAAAAAATTATAATCAATATTTTACTTATATATTAAATGTATTAGCTTCAGGTAAAAAGGATTATAATTGTAAGAAATATGAGAATGATTTAGGGCTATTAGATCAAATTGTAGAAAAGATTTAATGGTTGAGATTAAATTATAGAAGAAAAAGTTGTTGGAAGGGTATTTTAGTTTTGGCCACTTTTGTTGACATTTTATCAAGTTCTCCCCCTCATTTTTAAAGGTTCATAACTTTTGCATACTACATTACTTTTTCAAAAAAAATTACACCATAAAAATGGGCGTTTTTTTATCTTTAAAACTAGTATAGTGTCGTTATAAACAAAAACGATTGTGTAATTAGTCGGGTCATTGTGTAATACAAGTTCATTGTGCTATATGTATTTATCATTGTGTTTTACGTTTTCCAACTTATTGTGTAATTAGTTAGGTCATTGTGTAATACAAGTTCATTGTGTAGTAGAAGTTCATTGTGTAGTAGAAGTTCATTGTGTCATACCACGTCTGGTCATTGGGTAATATCTGGCCATTGTGTAATTAGTCAGGTCATTGTGTAATGAAAGTTCATTGTGTAATTAGTCAGTTCATTGTGTAATTAGTTATGTCATTGTGTAATACAAGTTCATTGTGTAATTAATCAGGTCGTTGTGTAATACAAGTTCATTGTGTAATACCACGTCTGATCATTGTGTAATACCACGTCTAGTCATTATGTAATATCTGGTCATTGTGTAATTAGTCAGGTCATTGCGTAATACAAGTTCATTGTGTAATACAAGTTCTTTGTGTAATTAGTTAGGTCATTGTGTAAAACAAGTTCATTGTGTAATTAATCAGGTCATTGCGTAATTAGTCAGGTCATTGTGTAATACAAGTTCAATGTGTAATACAAGTTCATTGTGTAATACCATGTCGGGTCATTGTGGAATATCTGGTCATTGTGTAATTAGTCAGGTCATTGTGTAATACAAGTTCGTTGTGTAATTAATCGGTACATTGTGTAATTAGTTTGGTCATTGTGTAATACGAGTTCATTGTGTAAGTAGTCAGCTCATTGTGTAATTAGTCAGGTCATTGTGTAATACAAGTTCATTGTGTAATATCACGTCTGGTCATTGTGTAATATCTTGTCATTGTGTAATTAGTCAGTTCATTGTGTAATACCACGTCTGGTCATTGTGTAATATCTGATCATTGTGTAATTAGTCAGGTTATTGTGTAATACAAGTTCATTGTGTAATTAGTCAGGTCATTGAGTAATATCTGGTCATTGTGTAATTAGTCAGGTCATTGTGTGATACAAGTTCATTGTGTAATACAAGTTCATTGTGTAATATCACGTCTGGTCATTGTGTAATTAGTCAGGTCATTGTGTAGTACAAGTTCATTGTGTAATATCACGTCTGGTCATTGTGTAATATATGGTAATTGTGTAATTAGTCAGGTCATTGTGCAATACAAGAATCCTTCTTACCCTTCTTATTTTTAAAACCATTTTTACTATAACCTAACCCTATATTACATAACATATCATAAATAGGCGGTCAAACAACCATAAAATTTTAGTACAATCATTTATTTCGTTACTAAGTTATATATCCATGTATTACATCGGATTGTTTGATAGAAAAATAAAAATACAATAATGTGTAAAAATTTAAAATAATGTGTAAAACAAAAAAATAAAATTATTTGTTTCCTTAATTAAGTAATAATTAGAATTTAAATTTTATATTATCTTTTTTGAAAAATAAAAACATTAACATAATTAAATTTTAAAATTCAAACTTATTTAAAATATGAAAAATTAGAAGATTTTGATGAGAAAAAATATGGTAATGACACGTGATATTTTTTGAAATCATTTATTAAAATAAAGATTTGTATCAAACAATAGTGGTTATTAAGTTATGAAAAATAAAGTATAAATCTTAATATTTTTAAAACTTTACTAAATTAATACATTTTATACATTGTTTTACGAAGCCTCGTATATTTTCAGAAAAACATTGTGAGGTTCATAGCGTATGAAAAGAAACCATTCTCCTATTTGGGGACTTTTTCTTTACATAAACATATATTCTTATTTTCTAACTTTATTGAAATACTTTAATCTTAACATAAATAACGCTTAAAGAGATAAGTCACTAAAATAATTAGTAATACTATTAACTTATTAGGAAACAACTTTTATGAATAATGAAGCAGTCTACTTTTTTTTTTGAAAGACAAATTTCTTTATTCCTATGAAAGTGGGACTTGAACCCATTACCTCCTTAATTCTTAGTATTTTTTAGAAGATTTTCCTCTATCAATAGACCACCAACCCCATTGGCATGAAGCAGTCTACTTGATGATTTTTGTTTTTCATTTTCATCCTTATTTTATATATAATTTACTTTTTTACCCGTATAATTATGTATCAATTTCTTTTTTCTATAATAACTTTTTTTTGTTAACTTTTTTTTTACCCGTTGTTATATTTTTTATTTTGTCAATGTTCCGATATAGTTTTTTTTAAACAAAGTTGTATCTAGAATCGAGTATTTTTTTCGTATCGTAGACCACAACGAGTGTCGTTGCCGTTATGGGCCGTGACGACCCGAATCTATTATGAGTGAACATTATTGTCTTGATTGGTATTATCGGAACCGGTGTCGGTATTCGATTTTATGGTTTTCCACGGCCCGAACCGATAACAAACCAAACTCATACCACGGGGCATTGGCGAAAAACAACCACACCTCCGACGAGGCGCGGGTGTTCGTTTATACAAGCTTATTCAACTATTTTTCTCGTTCTACATGAATACATCCCGTCGTGAACCGCGAGGTCGGGAACCAACTAGTCTATACTAATAAATAAAGATCTTTGGTGACACGTGTCACTCTCTGGTTACTTATCACCCTTATTTTCCCGTCTCTCTCTCTCTCTTATATTAAATATTATTTTTTTCGTTTCTCCCTATTATTAAATAATAATATTTGTATTAATAAATAAAAAAATATATGAAGACGTGTCACTTTATAGTTCATTTTATTATTTTTTCCTGGCTCTATCTACTATTGAATAATGATATTAAAATAATTTAACTTTATATTTTTAATATAAATCTAATTACGAATACTTATTATTTAATTATAAATAGTTAGTATATATCATCAATAAAACGGATTTAATATAAATTAATATTTATCAATAAATAAAAAAGTTAATTCTCAGTTAAAAAAATGTTTTAAAAACTAACTTAATAGAGTTTATAGCCGCCATGACAATAACATTTTTTAAAGACATAGTTTGACGAGTATGTTTTAAAAAATTTAAATTATATTTTATTCAACCGTTATAATACATCGGTTTATTCAACCCGTGTATTACACAAGTTTTTAAAAATTTAATTTTTTATTATTAAATATATAATATTTTATTTATGTAACCGTATAACACTAATAATTTTAATCTAGTTTCAAATAAAAACAAAACTGAAAGTCAAACCCTACCTAATTTTTTTTTCTGACGTAAGAAGAATAAACTAAACCGGATGATGCCTAAAAGATAAGTTAAACAATTATTTGTCCTTCGTTTCTTTATTATTTTGTTAATTTGGTTTTATAACCCCAATTTGCTAGCAATCAACGTACTTAAAGGATTTTATAATTCCAACTTGTGATATTTTTTGTTCATCACTTATCTATACTGGAATATTCTTTTTAAATCTTAAAATAAACATCAAAACTAATTAAATTAGAAAAGATAAATACATAAATCAGCCATCGTATGGTGTAATTTCTTTAGTAATATACTTTGATAATACAAAATATATATCAAGTGTACTATTTTCATCCAATTTTTGAATAAATTATTTAACATAAATAATAAACTCTAGTTAATCTTACAAACCGAAAAAGTTGTGACGAAGAGTATACAAACTAATAATCAATAATTGATTATTATAATAAATAAAAATTATATATTCAATGTTTAGTTAACATGAAGAAATGATACGTCATGCGGATTGTTATAAAAGCTAAAGTTTGTCATAACGAATAATCATGTGATCTTTAAAACTGAAAATCATTATTATATTACGTGTCGATTTCTAGTAAAATTTGTATTTTTAGTAAAATTTGTATTTTTTTTCTCGTCTCTTTTTTCAGTTAAATAATTGTATCCCATATTAAATAATAATGATTTTAAATATTTAAATATCTAAAATTTATTATAATATTTTATTAAAACTTATTAAAGCATAAGAAAATTTCAATTATATTTTATTTTAAAATATAATTTTAGAATTATTAAATTTTTATTATTTGTAATTTACAATTCCTAAATACTCATTATTTGTTATTTATAATTTATAAATCTTAACTATTTTTTGTTTCACCAACGGCTAATAAATTTTCAAATAAACTGATGATGTTAAGAGACTTTGCTCTTACCTTGATATTAAAAGTTGAATTTATTTAACACAAGTAATACATGAGTTTCTTACCTAATATAAAGTAATTATTTTTTGATTTAATATAAATTTAAGTAAATTATTAAATCAAACAATTACTAATTACTTGAATAATAAGGTACAAGTTCCATGACATAATGTACAACTTGCTAACGTGTTCAGTAGATCCACGTGTAGTGTTTTACCGGTGATGTGGCTGTTGTGCTGTCCAGAGATCCCCACCTTTACCCATTGAAATCTTTTGGATCTCTCTCTCTTCAAAATTCCCACGCTACAATTCCCGATCTCCTTTTTAACGCTGTGTTTTCGAGTTTAATAGGGTTTTTTTTTTCTTTTTTTTTCATTTCATTTATCTCAAAATCTCTCTATTATAGAAGGATTCAAATAAGTCTTATTTTTCTTTCATTTCTCTCCTTAAAAAATCTCTGGAACACACATCTCTTAATTTTCTTTCTTTTCCGTTTTTAAAAAAACTCTGGAACAAGGTTTTCTTACCCCTTATTTTCTTTTCCCGTCTTTTCTCTCCTTTAATGAGACTCGGGAACATAGCGTAAGAGATCAAGAGCGGTCCGGCTCCGCCTCCGTCACCGGCGTTCGCCTTCCCTTCCACTTGCAGGTATGATTTCGTATGTATCCTATTCGTTTTTACCTGTTCTTTACTGTTAGGTCACACAAGCTTTCCGATTATTTTGCGATTTGATTGTGAAATTGGTTATCAGGCCGGCAACTGAAGGCCCTGATGCATCGTTGCCACCGATTTGATTACTTTTCCTTTAAAAATTGTTAAACCCTGGTATTTACATGTTTAAGATACTATATTCATCATTCAAAACATGAACACTTGTAGGTTGAAGGACCTTATCTTGAAGATGATAAATCCTTAAGCAACTCGGATGTATTTTGTCATTACACGGGTTATTATTGTATTGTCATGGATCTTCTAATTGTTGTCCTTAATAGCGAGAATCAAATTTCATTGCTTATTTAGACAAAGCAGAGTTGAATTTAATTGCTGCTTCTGTAACTTACGGTTTCTATTATTTCTTGAAACTATTTATGAATTTCGTTAATTTCACTTTTGTTTGTATTATAGTAGGTTAAAATCTTGTGTATTACACGGGTTGATAAAATATAATATTTTATACCTAGTAATAAAAAAATTATATTTTAAAAAACCCATGTGTCATACGGGTTGATAAAATGTAATGTTATATACTTAGTAAAATAAAAAGTTTATATCTTTAAAAACATGTATATTCTACGGTTTGAATACATTAATTTTTATTTAATATAATTTGATTTACATCACTATTTAGTTAAAAACAAAAGTTACATAATTAAATTTTAAAGTTTCTAAAAATAAAAGATAATTTAAAATAAATGCGTTTTATTAGTATAATTAATATTTTTTTTAAATATAAATCATTATTAAAAAAAGAGAAATGTATTTAATAAGAGAGAGAGACGGGAAAAAAATGATGAGAAGATATGTGAACGCGATCATTTATTATATAGTATAGGCTAGGTTAAAATCACGTGTATTATACGGGTTAAATAAAAAAAATTTATTTTTAAAAACCCGTGTAATACACGGGTTGAATAAACCAATATATTACATCGGTTGAATAAAATATAATGTAATTTGTTAACAAACACATTTGTTAAAATATGTTTTTAAAAAATATAATTTGTCGTGACAGTTATAAGGTCTGTTAAGTTAGTTTTTAAAAATATTTTTTTTCAACTGAGTATTAATTTTTTAATTTAATTAATAAATGTTAGTTCATATTAATTTATTTGATTGATTATATAATAACTATTTATAATTAAATAATAAGTATTTGTAATTATATATGTACTATATAATAAATAAAGGTTTTTCATGTCACATGTCACCTTCACATTCATTCTAATCAATTTTTTCCCGTCTCTCTCTCTTATTAAATGCACTTCTATTTTTAATAATAATATATTTTTAAAGAAATATTAATCTATATACTATATTATTAAGAAAAAATCTCCTGATATATTTTGACGACTGTATGTGTTAACATATTATATTGTATTCCACGAGTTTGTTCAACCCGTGTAAAACATGAGTTTAAAAAAAATTTGTATTACTTAATATATAATATTATATTTATTCAACCCGTGTAATATACGGGATTTTAATCTAGTTTATTAATATAAAGATTGTTATTTAATATAAGAGAGAAATAGAAAATCTAATATTTAATAAAAGAGAGAGACAGAAAAATAAAGATGAAGAGTAACCAGATAATGACACGTATCCTGAAAAGATTTTTATTTATTAGAGTAGTAAGATTAGTCTTCGTTTGTTATACTTTCATTCATGATACTTTTAACTATTATCCGTTGAAATAAAATAAAATATAATGTTTTATTGTTCCTTGGGAAAATATTATTGAGATGTGTTATTGTCTACATAAATTACTTTTAAGTAGTTATAATGTTTTTTAATATAATCAGTCATTTAAATATTATTAAATTGTAATGTAGTTTTTAAAAATAAACAAAAAGATGATCGTTGTAACATCCGACCTCTCGTACCAATAATATTATTTATTTTGCCCCCTAAGAGCTTACGGAATTGTTTTTTATAACCCGGGTGAAAACTTTCCAGGGGTCACCCATCCCTTGATTACTCTCACACGAGCACGCTTAACTTTGGAGTTATCCTCACATCCACTACATTAAGCCGCAAAACGAGTTGTGGTATTTGAGGCAGTGCATTCTTTATGAACTCAACATCTCTCCTGTGGATTGAACAGACCAGAACGATATGGGATTAAATTGTGTTATGAGAAGGACCGAATTTCGGGGATGGAATTTTTATAAGGAGTGTAGATTTGTAACATCAGACCTCTCGTACCAACAATATTGTCCGCTTTGCCCTCTAAGAGCTCACATATTTGTTTTTGGTTGTCCGAGTGAAAACTACATAGGTGGTCACTCATCCCTGGATTATCCCACTCGAGCACGTTTAATTGTAGAGTTCTCCTCTCATTCACTACATTAAGCTCAAAAACGCGTTGTGACATTCGAGGAGGGACATTCCTTATGAACCTAGCATATCGCCCTTACACAGAACAGAACTGAGCGATATGGGATTTGCCTAAGGTGTTACAATCGTCTCCTAGTGTTCGACCATCGTCTTGACTCTTGACCACCGTTGATCCACAACGCTTCTCCTCCTTCTCATCACTAATCTAAAAAACCTAGTAAATACATTTATATTCTTGTTCTTGAAGAACTTTAACCGAAGATATAAAACAACACTTTTTCAATACCACTATTTCCTTCTAACACAACAAAAAGGCACACCGCCACTACATCGTTACTATGATATACTATCCACCCCATCACCATTGTCATCTCCTCCATCCATCATCGCAACTACCGGCCTCCAAGAAGGCTAAAATGAAACCCTAAATCCAATACAAACATATCAACAACACATATGAATTTGACAATGTAGATCACATAAAGTTCTTAATAGTAAGTGGTACAAACAAAAAACCGACAAATTAGTAACCTTTTGTGTTGGGATTTCCCATTAGGTTTTACTCATAAAACGCAGCGGAAGTCTTGATAATAATCAAAACAAGAAACTCGTTGTAGTGATCCAATTGAAAAACAGAAAGAAACTCGAAAAACAACCATTAGATGTTTCAGAAAACATACATTGATTGTAGATTGTAAATAAATACTAAAAACTCACACATCGTCATAACGTGTGATCTTGAAACAATAACATAAAAAAAAACTGATCTCAATCGGTTTCTCTCTCTTTCCTTTTCGCAAAACATAAGATCCAGAAAGAATTGTCGACGACAATGCAACAATGGCAACGATCGATACTGAGACGGCGACCCTAACATCGACAGCATTGGAGGAGAGGGGTGGGCGGCAATAGGAAGTGTGGAATTAGGGTTTGTGATTTTGATCTCAATCGAATCACTTGAATTATCTTGAGTGACTGAAATTCCACCCTTAAACCTCTACTAATATTTTTTTTTCAAAACCCTAGGATCCTTTTAATGGGGTTAAGATTTACTTAATTTGTCTACTAATTAATTCTAGCCCACTAAGATTAAACACATATATGTAAAACTGATTTATGTGTGTATATATATACACATTCGAAAATAAATATATATATATATATATTATTTTCGTAAAAATAATAATAATTTGTTATTTATATAATCTCAGTTATACAAATAATATATAAACCATTTAATTAAATGAGCAAACGTTTATTCTAAATAAACATCTATATTTTCATTTAGTTTTCGAATAAAATAATCATTATTAATCCAAATAACGACGGTTATAATTCTTAAGATTATAAACGCCAATCCATGATTCACAATGTTGTTTAAATTAATTTAAATGTGATTAATTTACATTATTCGTTGTGTGACCCTTTAGGATCAACTTCATCTAGTAGTATTTACTTATGTTGTTACTTGATCATACTTGGTCCAACAATCTCGCACTTGCATAAGTCTCGATCATATGTCAGTACACATAGTGTTGGGCATCTAGCAACACCATCTTACCCCAGCGAAGGCGGATACTTTTATGTAATCCTCAATCACCAATTCTCCAACTTTACTGTTGTGTGAAAGTCACGGTTTATTCTATTAATCATCATTCTGTTAACGACATCCCATTGAACATGAATCATGGATTAAAATTCATTCTCATATATCGTTCAACTACTCTATTTCTTAATCCAGATTCAAAGTGGTATATTCAAACTCTCAGCATTAGCACAACCCTGCATTTACACCAGTGTTACTCAAAGATGGGCCCACAAATGTCTTCCGGTTGCGTAGTAACATATCTCATATCGTCTATATAGAACTCTCACTATATTTCATATTACTCCCAAGTATGGCCGTCATAAATGCCTGATCAAAGAATAGCGTTAGACTATTGCCAAAGAATAACACCCGTAAAATCAAGTTCTAGTATGTATCTCAGGTCTGAGAATACTATTCACAAAACCATTTCAGTGTCTACTTACGACAACGGTCCATGAAGTAGCTTTGAATCTGCCCGGTCCAATACTTACCTTTAGAAGTATCCTTGAGCTTGGCTACAACTTTTACCTATTTCAACTCTACGAAATTAACCAACTGTTCACAATAGTCTTATTTCAGATCAACTCCCACTGACCCGATCGAATACATACATTTAGAATAAATAGTTTTATTCTTGGATCTTAAACGTGCTAATATTGAACACAATATATATTAATGAGTGAGAACATAACCATTATTTCTTATTGAAATAAAATATAACCATTATATGTTCATATTATATAAACTAGGTTAGAATCTCGTGTATTACACGGGCTGAATAAATGTAATGTTATATATTTAGTAATAAAAAAATTTATGTTTTTAAAAACACATGTATTACACGAGTTGAATAAATTTTTACGTGACAGTTAAAAATTATGTTAAGTTAATTTTTAAAATATTTTTTAGCTGGGTATTAACTTTTTTTTATGTAACTGATAAATGTTAATTCATATTAAACTTTAGAAACCCGGTATATTACACGTGTTAAATAAATGCAATGTTATATATATATATATATATATACTTAATAATAAAAATTTACATATTACATATTTATGAAAAAAGGTTTTATAAAAAAATTATATAAATCATTATTATTTAATAGGAGAGAAAAAACTAATTAAATAAATTTGTGTAATTAATAGGATAGAGATGCGAGAAAAAAAACTTAAGGATAAATAAAAGAGTAACAAGTGGCACATCAAAACCTTTATTTATAATAGAGTATGCTGTTTAAAAAACCTTTATATACTATAGATACTAAGATAGACCAAAACCACTCTCTAGCTTTACTTTTGTCCTATAGCATGCTCCTCTAGTCTGACTTGAGGCATGAACACTAATAATTGGGTATGCTGTTTAATCTATGTGTATATTTTGCTAATAGAGATATCTCAATAGATGTTGATGGCCATTATCGTCTTGAGGCTTGCAATGAACTATTCATTTAAACATCTCTTTTGTATGTACCTAATGATTTATGATGAACTTTTCATGCAAATTAGATACGTCTTCAATGTAGTGTTATATACTGCTAGGTGGGTTGTGATATTATGCTCTACTTGAAACTCTTCCAAACAATTAAGCTATGTGTTAAAATTTCATCCCATTTATAATCAAGAATGATCTTGATTATTTTGGAAGTTACCATCAATGTAACATTTTACAATAACCTTCCTTTTTCACTCTAACACATTTTTAGTGCTTCTTAAGTATTGTGGCATATTCCCTTAATGGCAATTACAAGTGTAACTTCGGCTGATTATGTACAAAGATATGATACTTCATATTTCGTGCATAACTTTGATCTTCAAATAGAACCATATGGAGATATTTCCATTTTCTTCTTTCATTTATCTATTTTCGGACATTTGGGTTTGTTAAGGATCGTCCATGTGTTAGGAAACCTATTCTTGGGTTCTTATATTGAAAACACATCTAATGACTTTATTAATATGGACACTTTGACTTTAGCCGATAAGCCGGTTCCATCTATCTCAATAGATCTTTGTTCCCAGAACATGTCGGTTTTGCTTGTATTAAAGAAATATTTTCTAAACAATGATTTGTCTTTGTTGCTATTCTGGTTTGATCAGACTATATCAATAGCTCCGGACCAGTGGGTTCAAGAATTCATTAATCTGGAGTTATGGTATGCGTCTCTTGCTTAAACAACACCATTGACAATGCTATAGAAATGTTTTATCGAGGTCTAATCTAAATATTTTGGTGATTAGTTGTAAATTAGAATCAATGTGAAATAGTTTATATTCTATTCATAAATGACATTTAGGCACAACCTCAAAACAAATATGATATTCATATAAACCAAATAAATTGTTTTCATCGTTATCTTCTTCATCGCCTTGCATACCACCAGGTTTTGTAAGCATTTGGCCACTACAAGAAATCTTAGCAGTTTCGTCGAGGCAATCTCGACGACATGTGTCGGCGATGGTCCCAGTCAATTTTTTTTGACTATTTTCACATTTTCTCGACGACATGTCGTCGGCGATGGTCCAGCGGGAAAAGGTAAAAAGTTTTGGCGCTCATCGGCGATATCTCAGGGCAGTCTCGACGACATGTCGTCGTAATTGCCGATTTTAATTTTTTTCTTTTTTTTTGTCAGGTAGAATTTTAATTGTTTTTTTATTTAAAGGAAATACCTAGTCTCGACGACATGTCGTCGAGATATGTGTGTATTAAAAAATTATTTTTATTTAATAATTAAGTTAAATTAAATAATTAAAAAAAGACCAAATCTCGACGACATGCCGTCGAAACTGGTCTTAGTTGATCTTATCTACGCAGGAAACTCTTTTTCCTCCTAATTTCACCCCCTTTTTCTCTCTACTCTTTCTCTCGGCTTTCACCATCAAATCCGACCATTTTACTTGAAAATCCACCATGCTCCACCTCAACCACCACCATTACTCATCTTCTTGAAGTGGTAAAACTCTATTTTGACTTTTTTTTAGTAATTTTTCGTTATAATTGAAAGTTTTTAATATAAATCTTGTGTAGGTGAGGATTTTGGTTAAGTGAACGGATTGGAAGCTAGATTGAGGCTTATAGGTATATTTTTGTTAAATTTAGTTTCGCATAGTTGTTTTGATTGTTATTTATTTGAATAATATAGATGAATATATAAATGTATGTATTATTTGTGAAATTAATGGTTAATTTGTATAGATGTATATATTATATTTGTGTAATACTTTGCTAATAGGTATATATTTGTGACATTTAGTTTTGTATAGTTGTTTTAATTGTTATTTATTTGAATAATATAGATGAATATATAAATGTATGTGTTATTTGTGAAATTGATTGTCAATTTACATAGATGTATGTATTATTTGTGAAATTGGTGGTTAATTTGTATAGGTGTATGTATTATTTGTGAAATTGTAGGTTTGTATAGATGTATAGATATATAGATGTATGCATTATTTGTGAAATTGGTGAATTGTAGGTTTGTGTAGGTGTATTAATTGTGGTGTTATGTATGTATTATTTGTATGAATTATATATTGTTATTTATTTTTTGTTATGTATGAATATAGATGAATGTATGCATGTATATATGTTAGTAATTCAAACACGAACCGTTTCACTTGTTTTGACCCGAGTATTTGTATGTATTATTTATTTGGGTATTTGTATGAATGTAGATGAATATATTGTTGTTATTTATTTTTTGTGAAATGTATAATTTGTATGAATATAGATGAATGTATGTATGTATATATATATATATGTAGATGAATATATTGTTGAGGGTTGGAGACGTATGAACACTTCTCACGTCATATGGGTTAACGATCGGGCACAAAACTATTGGGTAAGTAAATATATTTTGTTACTATGTTGCGAATCAAAGTATAAATGAGTCAAAATGACACGTAACTATTATAAATGGGTCAAAATTACTCGTTTAACCCAAGTCCACTAATACATGTATTTTGATACCTTTATTGTAGGGTTATTGATGTTTGAGAAATTATTTGCATATTATGTTTGTATATGATTTGCAATAACTTACACATTTTGTTTATTTGCAATACTAATACATGTATATATTGTGTTTTTATACCTTTACTGTAGGGTTATTGTTTCGATCCGGCAACCAAGATGATGACAATGAAGATGATTAAATTGTTTTGTAGCATTTTATTTGAACGATTTGCAATAACTTACACATTTTGTTTATTTTTGTTGAATGTTTTTTGTATTATTTTGTGTAATGTTTTAGTTTATATAACAGGTTTGACAGGTTTTGAATTTTTGTTTTGTACAAAAATCTAAAAAAATTTTAAAATTAAAAAAAAATATAATTTATACCAATCTCGACAACATATCGTCGAGATTGGGTCGTCGAGAAAGGGTATTTTCAATTTTATTTTATATTTATTTTTTAAAAGTAAAAACCTTTTCCGACGACCCAATATCGACGACATGTCGTCGAGAAAAGGGTTACCTATCTCGACGACTAATTCTCGACGACATTTTAAGCAGTCTCGACTAAGCTTTGTCGACGGAAGCAATATCGACACCATGTCGTCGAGATAAGCTTTCTCGACTACAGGTCGTTGAAACTGCCTAAAATTCTTGTAGTGGGCCATCATCGGCCTTTTGTTCAAGGGTTTGATTTCTGGAACTTAATTGTTGTTCTGATTTGGATTTTAATTTCTGATTTTGATTTGTACTTGGTAATCTTTAAAGGATGCTATTAACTTGGTAAATATATAATTTATTGATGAAAGTATACAACTATTAATTAATAAAATATTTAAAATAATGTCGATAAATACAAAGTAAATAATAGAACATTTTGTATTCTTTTAACAAGATTTTATATACACGTCACCGTCTGGTTGCTCAAATTATTGTGGGGACAGAGATATCTTCAGATCTCAATCCAAAAGACCAAACAAAATGATGCCATACAAGATTCCTATCCTCCTCTTGTTGACTATTTAATTCCTCCTAGTTTTGACTTTTATTTTCAAAATTATATTTCATATTTTAATACAAATAATGATACACATCTAATGAGCTATCAGTATCGATATTTGATTATTATAAAAGATATTTAATAGAACTAATGGGTGCTCGTACGATGCGGTAGGAAACACAACACTTAGGTTGGTATTTTAATGGTGTGCACGGGGTGGTTCGGTTTTGAGTCATAACAAGGTATTTCAACAACCGACCGGTTTCGATTATTTCAGTTTTGATTAATCGGTTATAAACATTGGGTCAGTTCGATTTTCAATTAATAACCGAAAATTTAACCTGAGCTAAAAGTGTTGACTTGAGTTGAAGTACTCAAGAAGAACTCATTGTTATTGATTTAGTTTTTTTTATTGTCTACTCCTTTATAAGCAAGACTCCGAGCAATGTTTTCTCAACCTTCCGATGTCGGATCAATTTTTATATAAAAATTCTCAACGAACACTTTTCTCAACCTATGATGTGGGAGAAACCTGCTCATGGATAGAACTTCTTAGTGACGTGTTGTTGGCCACGTATTATTTATTTGACACGTGAGGATGGTGATTTTGATCGAACCGCCACATATATTTATATTTTGAGCAAATTACAATTTACGTTCTTTAAATATTACATAAACTAGGTTAGAAATCTCTTGTATTACACGGTTTGAATAAATGTAATGTTATATACTTAATAATAAATATGTACATATTATATAGTTTTTTTAATACAAATTTATAGTTACTTTTTAAAAATGTTTTATAAAAATAATGAAATAAATGTTCAATTTCTAAAAATCTATACTATATAATAAATGAAAATCATTTATGCCACGTGTCGCGTACACATCTCTTCTCATCATTATATTCACGAGTCCCTCTCTTATTAAATGCACCTCCCTCTTTTTAATAATAATTTATATTTAAAGAAAAATATTAATTATACTAATAATACACATTTATTTTAAATTATCTTTTATTTTAAGAAACTTTGAAATTTAACTATATGATTTTTGTTTTTAACTAAATAATGATATAAGTCAAATTATATTAAATAGAAATTAATATATTTAAACCGTGTAATATACAAGTTGTTAAAGATGTAAAATTTTTAATACTAAGTATATAACATTAAATTTTATCAACTCGTGTAACACACGGGTTTTTAAAACACAAATGTTTTATTACTAAGTATATAATATTACATTGAGTTTATTTCATAGAATAGTAACAAAGTTTCACAAGTGTTCCACTAAAGTCATCCAAAGTTTTTTTGTCCCTATAAAGTCACTCAACTTTCATTAAGTGTTCCAATCCTATGTAATATTTTTCAAATGTTCAATTTTTATAAAATTAAGTTAGGCAAATGAAACCTATATAAATCTTGGTTACTAATAAGTGAAATGTTTTTCCCAATTAACTTGAATTAGGAGATAACCGTGAAGAAAAAAAATTCACAACTTAATAAAGAAGTTCAAAAATGTTGAATTTAAGTCAAATTGGAAAATAATAATCACTAAATAGTAACTAAAATATACACATATTTCATTTGCCTAAGTCAATTTTATAAAATTTTAACATTTATAAAAATATTACATAGAAGTGGAACACCTAGTGAAAGTTGAGTGACTTTAGAGAGACAAAAAAACTTTGAGTGACTTTAGTGGAACACTTGGGAAACTTGGTTACTATTTTACAAAGTTACCCCTATTACATTTTATCAATCCCGTGTAATACACGATATTTTAACCTAGTGTTTTATGAACAAACATATATTTTTTTAAATAAAAATAATTATAGAAAGCAATTATTATTTAATAAGAGAGAGACGAAAAAAAAAATTATTAAAAAACTTCTGCAATTAATAGAAGAGAGGGGCGGAAAAATTTGTCTCGTCAAAACCTTTATTTATTATAGAGTATATAATACTTAATTGTCACTCATGATCTCATCTTTAGCCAGTCAGCGGCTAGGCCGGGTTGGCCTGAACGATGGTTGGGTCAAATCAATGTTTACTAGTGTTTCAATTTATAGATAAGGAACTGGTTCAAAGTTTGAAGTTGCAACGGATGTGGGACAAGGAATACTAAATATATATTGCATTGAGTATTATCAATCAGTGTAATAATTTATGTATATTATCAACAAAAGTACAAATTATTTTAATTTTTATATTAATAAATAAAAATATTATAAGGGGACACGTATTACTTTCTGATGTATATATAATCAGCATATTTTTATCGTCTCTCTCCTAATAAATAGTAATATTAAAAGAATATATGTTTTTAAAGATTTAATATAAATCTATATACTTATTATTTAATCATGGATGTGTATTATATTATCAACCAATTAAATTTTATATAAATTAACATTTATTAATTATATAAAAAAGTTAATACTTGATTGAAACAAAAATTAAAATTAACTTAACATAATTTATAATTGTCACATCAAAATCCATTTTATTAAAAGACATATTTTGACCAGTATATTTTATATTTTATCAGTGTAATACACAAGTTTATTTAACCCGTGTAATACATGAACTTTTAAAGACGTATTTTTTATTTATTTATAAGTATATAACATTACATTTATTTAAACCGTGTAATATGCGAGATTATAACATATTATAATATACATAAAAAAAAGAATGCTTAATCACAATTTCCTTTTTTTTTTCTTCTCAAATTCATATAAAACACTCCAAATAAAAAACTTCACAACCCTATCTTGATCTGTTTATTAAGAAAGGAGTTTTTATAGGATCATTTGAATCTATTTAAATATATAATTAGTTAAAAGTGTATCACCCTTATAAAATTTGACAACTTATAACGGGTTTAAATGGCCAGCCTCATCCATCGACACCTTTTGTCATGGATGAAACCGTCACCAACAACACCTCAATAGCCTCCACCACCACCGTTGTTGCTACCACTGCCACCCCGGTACGTCGTCCCCACTAGCCATAAAAAGCTAGATATAGCTAGTGAATCTATTTTAATATTTTGTTTTTCTACAACGAGTAATCATTTCAATCCTAAACCATTTTGTTCAAACTCTACCAAGTATTACCGACTCGTACCTCCAAGTAGTAGGGTGGTTCATTTTTTTAGGGGGTTTGGACCGATTCGATTCGGTTTAAACCAGTTTCAGTCTATAGATTTACAAACTAGTTTTAAACCGATGGTTTGAACCAGTTTCAAACTGGTTTGGAACAGTTTGAACTTTGAAAACCAGTTTGAGATTTCAAATAAGTTTTTTTACACCTCTACTCTACTCTACTTCAACCTCGACCAAAATAATACTTTAAAGAATGACTCGTTCTCGAATCCAGTTTAAACTTATTACCGACCCGTACCGCCAGTTTTAACATGCTTAAAAGAATCAGAAAAGTAGGTCGAAGAAAGTTATTTTCCATAATAAAGGTTGTTTATAATAAATAAAGAGTTACTTTTGGAAGATGGCCATTGATGGTGGGATGCATTTGGGTGAAGGATAAGTAGAGATAAGGTGTTATTGCGCCTCCACCACTTTTAAGTAGTTATATACCAATCATGCTCATTTATTTTTTTTCTATATTTTTAAAATTATTTTGAATGATTTTTTTTCAACTATTTGTAAAAAGATTTGTTTTGATGAATCAAAATCTCTTTAAGCTAGTATTAAATAATATGTTCCCATCTAGATAAAGTAAGTTCGGTCATCTGTAAGGCCCCAAACCCGGGAGGCCTCACTTGTTGGATTTACTCATTCACAAACAGTTCTTAAACATGAATATCAAATAACGCAGCGGAAAATTTCATTTAAACATAACTTAATCGTTGTTCATACATAAGGAAGCGTAAACATTGATTAAAACATATTTACATCATAACTAAACATAACGGGATGCCAGTCTTCAAAGCAGTCGGGTAACTCTTCATCTCTAGCCAAGCATCACCGTCCAACCTCATAACCTGCCTTAACCTGAATGTGTACACTTAAAAACGTCAGCTACGCTGGTGAGTTCTAGTTTTCGTTCGATTTAAGAAATGGTTCATCATTCAAACATTCATTAGGGTTTAGCATTCGTATAAGAAAACAGGGCCTTTCATTCGTAAACCTTCACACATTTAAACACATTGAACGGATCATTTGTTTAAAACATTAACATTCATTTAAGTCATACATTACTATCTAAAATCTGTATCGTTACGCGTCTCTATGTCCCCGTAGGAACCTTTAATGTTGTGGGCAACCGCTACGTATCGCCGTCATTGCCACAACCATTCATTACGTGGGGTCAACCGTTACGTATCGCCGTCATTGCCCAACACGCATCTTTCCTTTGGGAATCAACCGTTACGTATCGCCGTCATTGATTTCCCATTACCCTTTCCCTTAGGATGATCGTCATCACCCGAGTAACCGTCGTTACTCCCTTACCAGTTGTACAACATCAAAACCATTGGCAGGCCACTAAGACACTACCCCTGTTGTTCTTATGGTAACTATGGCTCGCTGTCCATAATCTACCATAAGGCTGGGAATCTCGTTCCCAGACTTCATTCGTCAATTCCATTCATTCGACAGATTAGATTTGTAATGACTTCTTTAAAACCTTTGCCCCTTTTTGTTTTCTTTTCATAAAACCTTTCCTTCACTTTCAAAACCCTTTACCTTTTCATTAAACCATTTCTTTATAACATTCGTTCGTAAACATTCCGTTCATAAACTTTCTTTCCATAAACCCTTCGTTCCAAATCATTTCCTTTCGTAAACGTAGTTTCATAAACATCATTTTATAAAACAACATTTCATACGTGTACACACCAGCCAGAAAACATTATATAAAAACATTTAAAAGAGGGCTTCTAGAACTCACCTGATACGCTAATATGGGTTGTCCTAAACGAAGGTCCAACAACGTCACTTCAGATCTGAATTGATTAGTTAAATACACATCAGACCAATCCCGACTCTAACGGTTTAACCATTCTATCATACTGACTTCACTTAATCAGTTCTGATGTCTGCGCACTTAGCAAGTGCGTAGACTCTGCTTCCTGCGCACTTAGCAAGTGCGCAGACCATGCTTCCTGCGCACTTAGCAAGTGCGCAGGTCCTTCCTCCTGCGCACTTAGCAAGTACGCAGGTTCCTCTTCCTGCGCACTTAGCAAGTGCGCAGGACCTGCTCCGTGCGCACTTAGCAAGTGCGCACGACCTGTTCTTCGTGAAAACCCTAACTTTCGCATTCGGGTCTGATCATGTCAAGATCCCGAACCTGTTGCATTCAAAACGTTCGTTTTCCATTAAGGAACTCAAATCCGTGATTATCTTTCAGTTCCATCCGTAAAAACGTTGCCTTTTCACCCAAAACCCGAAAAACCCAAAAACGAACAAAAACTCAGATTTAGGTCGGATCGTTACCTGAATCGAGCTTCTGATCCGGAGGTTCTTCTCACGAGTTATGGAGCAACACACTTCTCAAATCTCGGGTCGATCCGACAACTTTCTCTCTCTACGGTTTCTCTCTCTAGAAGTTGCAAATGAGAGAAATGGGTTGTGACCTTGGCTATTTATAGGGGAGACTCCCCTTCTAGCCCATCCGACCCGACCCGACATGCCTCGTTCGTTTATTCCGTTATTATATCTGTCGTTTTATTTTTGGGATGTTACAAGTCTACCCCCCTTACAATAGGTTTCGTCCCCGAAACCTATCATAAGTCAAATAGATGAGGGTACGACTCCCTCATTTCCTTCTCCGTTTCCCAAGTGGCTTCCGATCCCTTTCGATGCTTCCATTGGACTTTAACCAATTGGATAACTTTATTACGTAAATGTTTCTCCTTCCGATCAAGGATGGCCACGGGTTCTTCAATGTAATTAAGGCTGTTGTCGACCTCGATGTCAGTAAGTGGTACGTGAGCCGATTCATCCGCCAAACACTTTCGCAAGTGTGATACATGGAAGGTAGGATGAATCCCACTTAACTCATCAGGCAACTCCAACCGATAAGCGACTTCCCCAACCCGTGCCATTATCTTGAATGGTCCGACAAACCTCGGACTTAACTTTCCTCTCTTCCTGAATCGTATGATTCCCTTCCAGGGCGACACTTTCAACATTACTCTGTCCCCAACATCAAACTCGATAGGCCTTCGTCGTCTATCCGCATAGGACTTCTGACGATCTTGTGCGGCCTTCATTCGCGCTTTGATCTGATCAAACCTTTCCAACATCTCTCTTACGGCTTCGAGACTTCCTAATTCTTTCTGTCCAATCTCACCCCAACAAACCGGGGTCCTACATCTTCTCCCATACAACATTTCGTAAGGCGGCATGCCTATCGTCGTGTGATGACTATTGTTGTAGGAGAATTCAGCTAACGGCAGATGGCTGTCCCAACTACCACCGAAGTCGATAATACAAGCACGGAGCATATCCTCCAACGTCTGAATACTGAAATTGCGTATAAGTAACGACTTTAAGTAATAAATCAATAATATTAAAAATGAAAAAAAAATAATTACAATTCATAAATTTCCATAATTTTAAAGTTAAGGGTTCAAAATGATGTTTTCATAATATTGAAATTTATAGAAACGTTATATAGTTATTTTTTTAAAATAATGAAAGAAATTTTCAATTTATAAAAATGTTTTATGAACAAACCTATTTTTTTTTAAATAAAAAACATTTTATAAAAATTTATATAAGTCATTATTATTTAATAGGAGAGAGAGATGCGGGAAAAAAAAATATAAAAAGACAATTAAAAAAATTTGTAAAATTAATAAGAGAGAGAGACGGAAAAAAAGACGAGGTTGCATAAGAGACTGACAAGTGTATTACCAAAACTTTTATTTATTATATAGTATAGACTAAGTTAAAATCTCGTGTATTAAACGGGTTAAATAAATAAAATGTTATATATTTAGTAATATAAATTTTATATTTTTAAAAACCCGTGTAATACACGGGTTGAATAAACCAGTGTATTACATCGGTTGAATAAAATATAATTTGTTAACACACACTCGTCAAAATATGTCTTTAAAAATTATAATTTGTCGTAACAGCTTAAACTCCGTTAAATTAGTTTTTAAAACATTTTTTTCAACTAAATATTAATTTTTTATTTAATTGATAAATGTTAATTAACATTAAATTCATTTGATTGATAATATAATAACTATTTATAATTAAATAATAAGTATCCGTATTTAGATTTATATTAAAAATCTAAAAAAAAGTAATTTTAATATTATTATTCAATAGGAGAGAGAAACGGGAAGAAATGGTCTAAATAAATCAGAAAGTGACACGTGTACATATGATTTTTATATATTAATACAAAGATTTTTATTTAATAGGAGAGAGAAACGGAAAAATTAGTATTTAATAGGAGAGAGAGACGAGAAAATAAATGTGAGGAGTAACCAGAGACTAACACGTGTCTCACAAAGATTTTTATTTATTAGAGTACTAAGATTTATTTGGTTAATGATATAATAACTATCAATGATTAGATACTAAGTTTCCATAATTAGGTTTTTGTTGAATAGTTAAAAAAATATTATTTTAATATAATAATTTAATAGGAGAGAGAAGCGAAAAAAAATATGATGAGGATACACCAGAAAGCGACACGTGTCACCTAGTATTTTTATTTATTAGTATAGATAGATTATACCTGAAATTAATATATTATCCGTATTTTTAAATAACAAGAAATATTAAACAAATCAAGAAAAACACACATCACGGTATATACTAACTTAACATTTTCACATGTTTAATTTGTCTGATTTTACGGTTACATGTTAAGAAACAAATGATCAATCAGGAAAACAAAAATTACAGGCATAAAAATTTGTAAATTGTCTTATTCTGAGCGAATAATTGTAAACATGTTATTATAGTTTAGCTATATGGTTTTTATAGTGGCCTCTTAAGTATGAGCCGAATTAGCAATATCACTAGCTTAATAATGAAAGTGTTTTCTTAATAGAAAAGAGGGTTTATATGTATATAGAAATCATAAAATTAAATCACACTCTCTCTATATTGAACGAACTATTCCTTACGTTTTAGATGGACAACATGATTTTCATTCACTAGGTGAGCAAGTATGAAACAACTCAAGCTCATAAAAGTACATTACACCCAACGAACCACTCCATTGTTAGATTCAGTTTCGTGTATGTATGGGCTCTCTTACAATCACGTTAGATTGTTTTCGATTAAATTATTTATATAGTATACACTAATATTCAATCGGATAAGAATCAAATATTCAAGAACGAATATGCGAAATTGTTAAGATTTTCTCGTGTGTATAAAACTGACCAAATACTAGTACGTACATATAGGGGTGATCCTAGCACCAGAAATCGAGCCATTACATCGTCTTCTGTTACTTTATCAAATGTTTCTTTTTCGATCGCACAAACTAGATATTGTAGAAATTGCAGAAAATGAATTGAAACTTGGACTCTCTAAAAGGTGTGAAACACTTTCAGATCAAATCTATTTTGTGGTTCACCCAAATGAATTGATCAGATACAATTCAGAGATTAATAAAAACACAATATGCAGAATTTTGTGTTGAAGGATATGAACCAGTAAAAACAAACGTATGATCAATCTTGACTTAATCTGGGAAACCAGATAACTGCCAAAGGCAGTTTTCATTGAATTTTGAATTCGAATTTCGAATTTAATTAAAAATCCGCCCATTATTTTGACAAAAATCTTATACATTAAATTATATAAATTTTCTAATGCATTTTTTATAAAGCAATAAGTGTCCAATAAGCGTGCACTTCGCACCTCCTAACTTATTTGATATTTATGATAATATGTATTGATCAAACAAATTAATCCAATTACACTAAAATATCCAACAATCCTCCCTTATTTTAGTGCAATCCTTGATTAACTAAATTACACCATCACAAAACAGACAAACTAATGCATAAATGAAATATCGTGACGATTGAATTTCATCTTAGTATACTATACATCCATATATTCAAATATCAGGGTGTCACTATGGATTGAACCCTTTCTATTCAAAGTGAATACATGAAAATAATACACACAAAAGTTTACATATTTATATGTTCTATCTTGACACTATCTTATACTAGCCTGTGCTCGTATCCTTCATAAGCATATCAAAGCCACATCCCAGCTTCTTGAAGCGGCTAAACTAGGTAGCTCTTTTACTCTTGCACTTGCATATGCAAATTTTCAAAAGAACTATTAAGAATTTAAAATTCAACCTCCTTAACTTGCAAGTCTAAACACATACCTTGGGATGATGCTTCAAATGTGTTCAAATCTCTAGATGTTAAGCTTTCCACATTGAATTCAATACCTAATGTTATACTACGTGGGAATTGGGTATCTTAACATAAGAGATTTTAAGTATACTTTAGTCCCATCCCTATAGTCGACTTGTGCACAAGATCTCTACTTAACCCTTTGGTTAAATGATCGGCTAAGTTTTGCTGAGTTTTTACAAACTCCACGGATATCACACCATTCATGATAAGCTCACGTATCATACTATGTCTAACACCTAAGTGTCTAGACTTCCCATTATACACTTGACTATATGCCTTAGCCAAGGTAGCTTCACTATCACATCTAATAGATATATGTGATATCGGTTTAGGCCACAATGGAATCTCATATATTAAATTTCTTAGCCATTCAGCTTCCTTACCAGATACTGCTAATCCCACAAACTCAGACTCCATTGTTGAATTGGTGATACAAGTTTGTTTCTTTGATGCCCAAGATATTGCACCACCTCCAAGAAGGGAAACCCATCCACTTGTGGAAGAATGATCTTCCATGTTAGTAATCCAACTTGCATCTGAATATCCTTCAAGAGCAGAAGGAAATCCAGTATAAGTCAAACCATAATCCATGGTTCCTTTCAAGTATTTAAATACTCGGCTAATTGCTTGTCAATGATGTGAACCTGGATTATGAGTATGTCTACTCAATTTTCCAACAGCAAAGGCTATATCAAGCCTAGTACTTGAAGTTAAACTTATTCAATAGCTCTTGAGTATTCAAGTTGAGATATTGCAATACCTTTATTAGGTAAGAGTTTAACATTAGGATCTATAGGAGTACTCACAGGAGAACAATCTTTTGAGTTAAACTTATTCAACATCTTCTCAATATAGTGAGATTGAGAAATAGAAATACCATGTTCTCCATGTGTGATTTTTATACCAAGAATCACTTCAGCCTCCCCCATGTCTTTCATAGCTAACTTAGATGACAAAAATTCTTTAGTTTTATCAACTTGATCTTGGTTAGTGCCAAAGATCAGCATGTCATCTACATATAAACAAATGATTACTCCTTTACCTGAAGCATCAAATTTGCTATATACACACTTGTCTGCTTGGTTTAACACAAAACCATTAGACAACACCACATCATCAAACTTTTGATGCCACTGTTTTGGTGCTTGCTTAAGACCATATAATGATTTTATAAACTTACAAACTTTGTTTTCATTTCCATGAAAATAAAACCCTCGGGTTGTTTCATATAGATCTCCTCATCCAATTCACCATTCAAAAATGTTGTTTTCACATCTATTTGGTGAATCACAAGGTTATGTATGGCAGCAACTACCAATAACAACCTAATAGTGGATATCCTTGCAACTGGAGCATATGATCCCAGCCACGGGCTCTGCCCCTTGGACCCCGCCAAGGGCTGCCGCCCTTCGCACCCCGCATCTAAGGACGCTGCCCCCGGACCCCGTTATATTATGATAAACTCAAATAAGCGTGCACTTCGCACCTCCTAACTTATTTGATATTTATGATAATATGTATTGATCAAACAAGTTCATCCAATTACACTAAAATATCCAACACGAGAGCATTGTTCAAATACTCTTCACCCATTCGATTGCTTAAATCCGTCTTGTAAAGCTTCAATTTAGAAAAACATCTTTCAACGGTTGCGGTTGCAACCGATAAAACCAATGCTAGCTTCAATATCCGATAAACCAAAGGAAAAGAACGATCTTTTCCGGTTTCCACCATTAGCCGAGCAAAGTCACATATTCCATCCACTTTTGCAAATTTATCATCTTCCTTTACAGTGTGATAAAAAAAATTTCAGATCACCTGAAAGTAGGGGTGTTCATCGGTTCGGTTAACGGTTTGTTCGATATATTCGATTCGGTTTGTTCGGTTTTGATTTTTTTAACTGAACCGAATTGGAAACTTTTCTAACTGAACCGAATTCAAAAAGAAAGTATATCCGAATAAACCAAATAAATCGAATAAATCGAATAAACCTAACCGAATTGGAAATATGTCTAACCAAACAAACCGAATAAACCAAATTAAAAAAAAAGGTATATCCGTTAACCGAACCGAAAACCGAATTCGCAATTTGGATACGGTTAATAACCGAACTGAAAACCGAATTCACAATTCGGTTCGGTTTTTTCGGTTACGGATACGATTCGGATTTCAGTTTTCTTCGGTTTTCGGTTTTTTTGCACACCCCTACCTGAAAGACACCCTTTTTCATTCGTACTAAAATTATTCGGACTTTGGTGGGTCGCTGGTAGCGCTGGGTGAGTAGGTGGGGTTGTTCGTGCGCTGTGGAGTAAATTGGAAGTCCTGATTTTTTTTTATTTCTTAATTGTCAGATAGGTTTATTTTAGGATTGGGCTTTAGGTTTAAATTAATTTGGGTTTTTGGGTTTTAAATCTTTTAATTAACTTGGGCTTTAGAGTTTTAATCAATAATTAGTTTTGACATTTAAAAAAAATATTGAGGGGTAGCCAAATATGTTTTCAGGTGTAACGTAATACATAAAACATAAAAAAAAGTTTGACTTTGTCAAAGAAGTTGAGAGATAAAGGATGCTACCCCTCCCTTCCTCCTTAATAGAACCACCCCTGATCTGAGTAGTATCTTTTGTTTTGTGAAAAAAAAAATGCGCATATGAATGTAGAAAAATCGTCAACAATAAAGAAGCAAAAAAATTCTTTCATAGGCTCATTAATGAACCCAAACAAGTCCATATGAAGTAAATGCAAGGGGTTAGTAATTTATTTCTCTTCCTTGGACCTATACGACTCATGATGTTGTTTTCCCTTCATGCAATAAACAGAAATAATTGAAAAATAAAATATTAAATAAAGACTATATTATTAAAAGAAATATTAAGGAAAAATAAACGTAAAAAAAAAATCTTTGATTCACAAATTTTGATAGGTGACACAACCGGTTACTTATTTATTAGGTATAGACAATAATATTATTCTGAGTATTCATTCTATGTGAAATTTTTTATACTTGAACTTTAATATTAATCGGTTTATTTAACTATTCTTTATACCCTATTAAATAATATAAAACATAAAAAAAAAAGATTTGGGACACATGGGCTCCAAATGATTCTTGAACATTGTAGGCCCAAGTACTGCAAGGTCACTATTGGGATAGTGTGTATGGGCTTTTATTATTTGAATTAAAGTGAGGATTTGAATGGAATTTGGAATCAATCCAAGTTTTGACATTTGAAATTTGAATATGGTTTTTAGGTTGATTTTGTTATTAACTGAATTTTATTGTTTTGATGAAAATCATATCATAATAGGTATCAATTACCATAGTCATTATTATCCAGTCACTACTGAGTTTAAACCATAATTCAAATACAACAAAACGTAGTCGATGCGCTGTCTAACCACACAGACCGACCTTGCTACCCTTTGCGGATATGATTTTAAAGATTCAAGAGTTGATCAAAGTCTTAAGAACGAAGCTACAAATGATGCAAACCCGATGATGTTGTCCCTTAAACGAAATTTTAAGGAGTCAAATCATGTTTTTCAAAGTCATCTTCAAGCATTCTCACCCATGAACACTCAAGACATACTTAAACATCGAGTTAATGGCTTATTGAAAAGTTGACAAATCAAATGGTCACTTAAGTACAGATTTATAAAAAAAATTTATACATTTCTAAAAGTTTTTAAAATTCTACATGTTTTATAAAAATAGCCTTTTTGATAAAACCTCTAGAAAGAAGGGGTGAGCAAAAGACCAATTAACCCAGCTAAAGCAACAAAAAAAACTACACAGAAATAACCGATCCAAACTAATAGCCACGATTCGGTGTTGTGTCTTTTTTTTAAACAAAAATCATGGCTTGGTTTCGATTTTACCTCGTTCTCCCTCAACCTGTTGTGAACGGATATTACATAACGAGATAAATAATTTGAATGGTATTGAATATGCTAAGTTTCTACTGATTATGGAATAATTACAAGATGAGAAGTCAAAAGTAATTCCGAACTACGAATAATGGATGGGAGAATACAAAATCAGAGTATGGCATGGAAAAGAACTCACACCATTCACTTTTTCAATCCTAAGAAGTTTTAAAATATAAGAAAATGATATAAATGTAATTTTATTTGTTTTTTATTAAATTTCAAACAAAAAATATGAACAAATTTCGTTTATATACATGTGTAATTTATATGTAGATTTTTTTCCCTACACATGTATAGCAAACTTTTAAATATATAAAAACTTGTGAAAAAACTAGTTTAGCGGTTTTTTATGTACATAAACATATATATTTGTATATTAGATGTGTAAAATTTTGATTTTTTTTTACCATGGATAAAAAATTAAGCCATTTAAGTTTATTTTTTATGATCTCACATAATTTACTTGGTTTGAAAAGAACTTCCTCTACAAAGATATACCTATCATTCATTATATATTTTGCACTTTTATTGATACATGGTCACATGGGGAACATCAACCAGGAGAGGGCATTCATCGATGGAGAAGAATATAAATATAATGAATATCACCCTTTTGCTAAGAAGGAATGATGAACTACAAAATTATACGTAGTAAATCTAGATACTAAGTTAGAATCTTATATTCTCGTGTATTATACGAGTTGAATAAATGTAATGTCATATATTTAATAATAAAAAAATTATATCTTTAAAAACCCGTGTATTACACGGGTTAAGTAAAATATAATATAATTTGTTAACAAATAGCCTCTTCAAATATGTCAAAATACTTTGACTTGACAATTATAAATTCTACTAAAGTTTATTCTTAAAACATTTTTTTAACAGGGTATTAATTTTTTTATATCATTAATAAATTTTAATTCATATTAAATTCATTTAGTTAATGATATAATAACTATACATAATCAATTTTATATTAATTATTTAAAAAATATATTCTTTTAACATCATTATTTAATATGAAAGAGATGTGAAAACTGAAAATCATGTTTAGAGTGTACCAGAAAGACGTATCTCGTTAAGATTTTTATTTATTAGTGCAATGATTATCATCCGAAAACATGGATTTTCAATGTATATATAGTCATTATGAATAGACTTTTTATGCGTTTTTTTTAAATATGTTGTGTAACAACCTATTAGCATCTAATATGTAATGAAATTAAATATATGAACACATATTATAGAGATTATAGAAAGTAAAAGACAATAAAGAATGGAAGAACTCATTCTTATTGATATCTTATATCATGTACAAAAGCCACTATTTCTAGGGCCATAATATTAATACAAACATAATAAAGAAATGAATAACCATTAGGAGTTTTAACCCACACTTAATTATAATAATAACAATATTGATAACCATACTTAATTGTATTTATAACACTCCCCCTTGGTTATCAATTTAATACGTTTGGAGACGTTGCCTCATTAAAAAAACCTTGCTAGGAAAACCCAGTGGGACAAAACCATAGCTAAGGAAAAAAGAGTGCAACGCGTAATACTCCACCTGATTTATATAACCTTCAAGTGATAGGTTTAGATCTTCTGTGAAAGTTGCTTGAAAATTTTTGTAGTCAATGATTTGCCGTTTGATCTTTTAATATGGAACTTTTTATGTCGAACAATGATGTATTATCATCATATAAGATTTCTAGAGTCTCTTCGCGTAAACAAATACCACAAGATCCATGATTATATTGTGTTACATTCACTGCATGTACAAAACTAACCAAACTTGTTTCGATGGGTTAGTAAAATATAATCTCATACCTTTTGCACCTTAATTGTATCCAAATATTTTATTTGTCCATTCCAACGTCTCATTGCCGAACATGAGCTAGTATGAAACAAAATGTACCACTTGTACTTAACTATGGTACTTATGGACCACACATTTCTCATTTGGCACATCAATTTCTATATCATATGCAAAGATTGCATTAACAAGTGTTTCATTTCCAAACTCGGTATTGCACCATTTCATAGTTTATGGAGATATCATACTCATCGAGTATAGTTTTTTCTATATGTATTCATTGGTGCACAAGAATTACACCCTTAAGATGTTTCAAGTTACCTTTTAAGCACTTAACAGCTTTAGAAACCTCATGAGGAGTTCCAATTATATTCAAGCTATGAATGTATACAAATAATAATAATAATAATAACGTATTTGGATCACAATGTTCTCGAGAATTTACTTTACATGATTTTAGTAGTTTAAATCCTTCAGGGATTTACATGTAAAGTTCGATATCATGTGAGTCACAATATCATAAGACGCGATCAATTCTCTTTTTATATTACCAGACTAATGAGATATTAAAGTTGTTCCATCCACCACTGGATATATATATCCTCATAATCAATACTAGGTCTTTGAAAAATCCATGTGCCACCAATTTCGCCTTATATCGATTAATTTCATCTTCATATCATAATTTCGTACAAAATAGATCTGTTCATATTCAACATGTTTTACAACTTCAGTTGTATGGACTACTGGTCCATTAACTTTTCTTTTAGTGAGAGAATTTAATTCTGCCTCATTTGCGTCTTAAAATTTTGGTCAATCATTTCTATATTTTCACATAGGCAGATACATTCTTGATCCTCACCATTTCGATTATTTAAAGCGCTACAAAAGTATTATCGGCGTCGATCTTGTTTCGATTCCATATTATTTCTAGACATGATGCAATTTATTGAAATCTCAGTATTTTCAGGTGCCTAAGGTTCTTCTGGAACCATCATGTCTAATGTCACACCCCAAACGACGGCGGATTATACGTCGGGGCGGACGCGGTTGTTCAATAGCACAAGGTTGACTATTAAAGTTTTAATATTTCATTAATAATAGATTCAAAGGTTCAATACAAAGGAAATAACAAGTATATAACATTTATTTAATAAGTAGTCTAGGTCCAAAGCGTCCTATGTGATCACAAACAAGTCTCATGATGTAGAACCTGAAACATGTGAAAGAACCTGTCAACTACAAAATAGTTGGTGAGATACATAGGTTTTGACACAGTTTAACAAGTATTTGGAAAGATTTACAATTCACTATGATATATGCATTCTATAATGTAAGTATGAGAACAAGTATCTTAAACATTGTGCGCTTCAACCCTCCGACCAAGTTTAGGCATAACCCGCAGGTTACCCTTATAAGTCTCAAGTTTAAAGTTTAATTCAGTAACAATCACCAAGGGCTCCCCCCCGAAGGGGTCAATCAATCAAGGTGGATTGGTCAAATGCAATAGATCTATCATTGTTACCATAGGCTTGATCAAAGTTAATGAATGTGCAAGTTTTAAGTTTAATCTAAGCATACAAGTCTCAAGTTTAACATAAGAATAAGCATCTAGTCATAGTTGTACAAGAATTGTATAAGTTTAAAGTTTTTGAACATGTTTCACCCCAAAAGTATAGAAAGGAAAAAGGGGCTAAGTATACTCACTTGGATTGATGAAGAGTATCCGACAAGAGTAAAGGGTTGCAAGATTTTGAGGGAGAATGTCCTCACAATACGCCTAAGAATATAAGTCTAAAGTTTCAAGTACGATCCTATAAGTCTATAGCAACGATCTAGGATTTCAAGATTGACTAGGGTTCTAATGGGAGACGGGAACGATTGTGTTTATAAAGTTTAGATTAAAGTTTCAAATATAAATTTTGAATGAATGACATAAGACTTATATATCAAAATGTAATAAGTTTATTAGTTTAGAATAATCATTAATTAAAATAATTATTTAAACATCTTACAATTACACAAAATAGGTAATAATAATTAAATAAAGACTTCTAAGTATTTTATAAATAAGGTTCTACCAAAAGAATCAAGATTAGTAATATTTATTTAAAGGATAAATAATTATTAGAAATTTATGATAATCATTTTTAATAAATAGTTAATGACTAAGAATAAATAAATAATTATCAAGTGTTTTAATAATTATTTAAGAATAATTAATTAAAGAATAACAATTATTTGATAAGGATAAATAATTATTTAAAAAGGTATATATAATTGTTAGGGATAAACAATTATTTACAAGAAGAATTTGTTTATCTTAGCAATATAAATCATTAAGGATTTGTTAAAGAATTCAAGTATTAAACATTTTCTTTACACACTAAAGTGAAATGTTTATAAGTTTAAATAAATAATAAGTATTTATAAGTGTGTAAAATGTTTAAATAGAATTTCTCATAAAGTTTATATTTTTAAATATAAGTTTATAAATGATTAAGAAATAAATAAAGTATAATTATTTCTCTCTTTCAAATTTGTATAAACATTTTAATTTATGTTTATAAAATATAAGTTGTATAAGTATTTCCAAGTTTATAAGATTTACATAGGTTTTCTGAATTTATTAAAAGTTTATAAATTAAAGATTATGAAAATTCCTTTAATTTTAGAAAGGACTTCATAAATTAAGTTTTATTATTTTTATAAAATAGTTTATATGGTAATACGAGTTTTATAGAAGTTTGGAATATCTTTTTATAGTTTTTAAGGATTTAAAACCAAAATTAAGGATTAAATTGTTTTTAGGTTTTAATGAAGTTTTATTTGACTAAAAATATTCCCGAAAGTAAAAGTGTAAATAAAAATTATTTTTGAGTTTATATAAGTTTATTATAATTTATAAGATTTATTGGAAGCTTAAAATTGTTTTAAAAACAAACAAAAAAAATAAAATGTAAAACCTGGGGCTGGCCGGATTCGAACTCGGCTCTGCCCCGGGTCACCAACATGCACACACGATTAACCACTCCGGCTACGGGCTCGCTAATGTTAATACTGGAAAAATAAAAAGATAAACAAAATCCCGAATCACCCCCAAATCCGATATGAACCCTAGAATCTGATCGCCCAAATACGATGTGATTAACCCTCTGTTTATGCAATTTGGTAGAGGGTTATCGATCTAAGAGTAAAGACGAAGGGTTTGATCATACGAATTACCTGTTTCGATATCGAGATGACGGAGATTGGATTCGGGGTTCAGAAACGGCAGTCGTGGTTCCAATCGAGCAATGTAGTGGGCGAATGATCAAATTGATTGTTTAGGTGGTTTGGGGATGATGTCACTGAGGTTTTACGACTGATATTTATAGTCAATCCCAACATTAAATGCCAAAACAGTTAAGGAGTTCTCGGTTGATGAAACGAGTTAAAGTTCGAATCACGCAGCCGTTTAATTTGAAATTAGACATTGAATGTCATTGGGTTTCGGTCGCACGCTCGAGGCGAAGCTCGAGGTTCGTTGAATCTGGCCTGGAACGCGATTTGGAACGAAAAGGGACGAAAACCGGAGGTTGCGGGATTCGAACCTGTGACTGGTTTGGGTTCCGGGTGTTTGAGTTAATAACACAATCGGTCCCTGTAGTTTAAAGGTTTTATTATTTTCTGTTTAAAACATAAGTTGGAGTTTAAAACAAGTTCCAAAAATGGCAGATTAGTCCCCGGACTTTTACAAAAATAATTATATGTTTTATAAAACTTGATAAGTTTTCTCAAATGAAAAAAAAATGATTTATGATGTTTATTACAAGTTTAAGTATTAAGTTTATATAAACTTATAAAGTTTTAAGAATATATTTATATTTTTTTTAATAACCCTCACACATACACATATATGTTTTAAGTATAAATTATTTTTCCTTAACTATATATATTAATTTAAAATTAATATTCATTTTGAAGGAAATAGTTTTAATACGAATTCGAGTTTTAAATTTACTAACACGGGCAAGGGTTTAAGAAAAGATATGTCGAAAAATCCTGGATATTACAGTCTCCCCTACTTTAGGAAATTTCATCCCGAAATTAAAGTAGAATGGTTTAGTTAAGTTTACGATACGCATAAGGATAATGAGAAGGATACTTCACGTTCCCTAGTAAACTCTGGGTTACGTTTAGAGTTCTAAATGAGATAGAATGACAGGAATAAGATTACGCTCGAGTTTCTAAGTTTTCAAAGTATATGGTTGCCAAGAGTTTCCCTAAGAAGCATATAGTTTCATTGAAATATATGAAGATTTGTTTTCAGAAATGTATTTGAGAGAATAACTGATAAATTTCCATTCAAGGTTTAAAGTGAGATGCATCTCTCAGAATGGGTTCGGTGATAGTTCAAGGATTTGAGTTTGTAGACTAATACGTCTAAGGATTGCTACGGTACCTAAGTTCCGTGGCTACCTTTTTACGATAAGTCTTGGATCATAGCACACGACAGAGTTTACTATGTCTTTCCATACGCTGATTTTCATACTTACGTGTGCACCCGCAAGCATTCAAATCGTCGCATAGTCCGCATAGGTCCTTCTGTTTGTGTGTGGATCAAGAAAGAGTACAAGAATTTATTTAACACACGACTAAAGTTTACACATAAGAGTGATCATTGATTAACGAGCCCCTTAGAGCGAAACGTCATTCAATGATTAAAGAGAAAAGAATGTGACAAGATTTAAAGTTTCAAAGTTTCCTCGTGTTTGAATAAGAATACCTCAATCATCGAGTAGTTTAAAGTCTTTACACTTTCCTCGTGTTTGATCAAGAATACATCAAACCTTGAGTAGTTTAAAAGTCTCATACGTTCATCATGTTTGAACAAGCATACGTCAAACATGGATTAGTTAAAGTCTTATACGTTCATCATGTTTAAACAAGAATACGTCAAACATGGAGTAGTTTAAAGTCTTTCCTCGTGTTTGATCAAGAATACATCAAACCTTGAGTAGTTTAAAAGTCTCATACGTTCATCATGTTTGAACAAGCATACGTCAAACATGGAGTAGTTAAAGTCTTATACGTTCATCATGTTTGAACAAAAATACGTCAAACATGGAGTAGCTCAAATTGTGTTTGAACAAGAATACGTCAAACGTAGAATAGTTTAAATTGTGTTTGAACAAGAATACGTCAAACGTAGAATAGTTTAAATTGTGTTTGAACAAGAATACGTCAAACATAGAATAGCTTAAAGTCTCTTAGTTTAGCTTCAGTGTGTAGGAGTATACGATTACGTTTTGAGTATAAAGCGGTTATCTAAATACTCTAGTTTTTAAGAGATGTATGGGACAGCGTTTGGAACAGGATTAACCGTTATACGCTTTCTCACGGAAGATTCGAGTTGTCCAGAAAATTAGGTGGATCCTGATGTTTGGTTTAGATAGGAGTCAGGGGATGTACTCTGCTAAAGAGAGTAATGTCCTCCTTCCTGCTAGCGTCTAGTATCAAGAGTGAAGTTTTCTCGTGTATATGAAAATGAACGTTTTATCAAGTCTTACAAGGTTTAGTTAGGATGAACACAAAAAGTTTTCAAGACTAAGAATCCAAGTATGAATTTGAAAGTAGGATAAGTCAGTTGATCTCAAGTTTCAATATTAAGCCTCACATGATGCTTTATTGGACATGCTTCCTTTGGTGGTTTAGAAGGTGTTTAGTTTCAGGATACGGGATTGAGTATTTGTACAAGTTTTACATGACTCAAAAGTCTCCGACCTTATAGTTGTGTATACGAAGTTTGGTGTTTTAGCAACGTGCATTTAAGCCTTTAGTTCCCGTTGTGACTTATAGCAAATCTTTTACGTGGCAAGAGTTTGATGGGGAAAGTCTTCTAGTATAGGGTAACAGGAAATTTTTTGGAAATGATAGTGTGTTTACAAATGATTTGTCTTGTTTCATAAAAGAATACGTAGTTTTCTTTTATATAGTGTATAATTAAGATGTTCAAGAATAGTGAGTTAAACAACGATGAGTAGTATAAGTAGGACTTACAAGGAGGTATGTATGGTTGTCTAATGAAAAGTTGGTCAAGTTTAGAAGTGTTAAGTCTATATAAGGGGTAAGGATCATAGTTGATTACGGCAATGGTTCGTAAGTCGTGTTGTTTTAAAAGAGTGCTTACCAATTAGAAGGTTTGTTTCAGTTACATGTGTCACTTAGGATTTTTTATAGTTTAATGCAACGTTGTAAATTATCTCAAGTACTAACGTAAGTTGATTTTGGGCGAAAGTGTTTGGGTAGAAGTGTTAAGTTTGTAATGTTGAAAGAAAAGTCAAACTAGTAAATGATGACAAAATGAAATTTAAAAAGTACTTTATTTAGACGTTTCAAAATTGGGGCTTCTAGCCCTTACATAAGAAAAAAATTGTAATTTAATAATAATAGAGGCTTCATGCACGCCTTAGGTAGCTCTCCACTAAAAAGCAGACAAGTACTACCACAAGAACTGCTAGGGTTACCCGGATGGCAAACCTAGCCTCTGCCCTAGTGGTCTCGGTATGGTGCTCGAGGATTTCCCTGTCTTCCTCCAAGGTAGTGATCTTTTCTTCCTGGATCCAGATTTGATTTGCCAGGTCGTCGATCCTTTGGTTCAACAGGTCTTGTCGAGCCCTATGCTCCATCTCCCGCCTCATTAATTCCGCAGTTTCCACAAACCTAGGAATGTTAGGCATCGGGATTCCCATTGCCACGAAAGGTACTCCGGCATGCCTAGCCCTTAGGGTAGGGGTAGGTGCTAGATACGGGTCTCTTGGTGGTGATGAGAACCGGTGGTGAAGAGGAGGTGCTTGGTAAGGATTCCTCGGTGGTGATGTCCTAGGGTTTCTGATCCAATTGGTGTTGAGCTCAGCTCTCGCCCTAGCATTAGGGTAGGGACTTGGCTGGTACACCGGCGACTCGCTACTCTCTTCTCGGTCGGACTCTCCTCCCGGACGATACACTGGTGAGGAGTGTGAGTGTGAGTCCATTACCTAGCAAGAGAGAGGGTGGAAAGAAAGGTTGTAAGTGAGTTGATTAAATATATTCAAAAGTTTTTATACATAATACTGAGTTATCATAGTAATATTGTCAAAAATAGTTTTTAATTGGAAGTTGATGGGCTAACAAGGAGAATTCCCGGAAGAAGGGGTGGTCACAAGGACTTAGTTAAGTACCTTATTTCCCTAGCCAGAACTTCCTCATGGGCCTACAACTTCTCTCAGTTGTTGTCACCGATGTTTGGGTTTATGGTACTATGTCGAGGTTCATTATGGGTTTAGGGTCTTAAACGTGGAGCTTGTTTATTCTATAGTAGGATTCTTCTCTTGCGGGAAAACGATCAGGTTACTAATCCCTTTGTTAATGTACTTTAGGTTTAAAAGACGTTAAGTTTTGTTTACAAGAAACAGTGATGTGTAAGTTTTAAGGACGTATGAAGGTTTTGAGATATATAAAAGTGTAACAAAGCTTTGAGTTAGTCATAAAATGAAGTTTGCTTGAGTGACGAAAAATGAAATGAGACACAAGGGTTTCCCTTTATGTGCCAAGCTTATAAAATAATGAAGTTTGTAAAAAGACTTGTATGTCAATACATAGTATAAATGAGCTGTTAGTTCAAGGATCATGAAGTTTAAGGATGTATGAAAACTTTGAGATGTATAAAAGTGTAACAAAAGTTTTTGAGTTAGTTATCAAATGAAACTTGGTTAAGTGCTAAGGAGGTAAGGTAAAAATACAAGGGTTACCTCTTAGGTGTCATATTTATAAAATAATGAAGCTTTATAGGAGAATTTGTAGGGTAATACATAGTTTTAAGGGTTATATTACAACGATCACGAAGTTTATTGGGTAGTATCTATAAATATAAGTTTATGTACGTGGTTTTTAAGTATAATCTCGTAAGAATTTCTCCTTGAAGGTAACTCCTTCAGGTCATGACGAGTAAGCATGCTGTCATGTGACCATTCTTGAAAAGACGGAACATAAGAATCATAGAGTAAAGGTTACAAAGGAAAGTTTTTGAATCATGAATTTATGAAGTGTATAGTATTTGAGATAGTACTCATTTAGTGCATATCACTAAGTAAGTACTTTGACATATCAAGAGGGACCTAAGCTCACTAATGTTTAGAGAAGTCAAGCATTCCTATAAGTGGATACTCATCCCAAGAATTCCCAGGAAAGCATACGGGTCCAACGGTTGATTTGGATTTATACGAAATGCTTTCCTTGACAGAATTTTTAGAATACAGGTATCCACCCTTCCGGTCCGCACAAGTTCTCACACATTATCTAGAACTTAAATATTCTTGACGAGAGTTTAGTGGTGGCTTAGACTTAAAGTCTAAGAACGTGTCCTCGATGTAGTAGCCTCTTGTAGTACGTAGGTAAGTAGAATCGTAGAATTTCCAAGCGTTCACGTATAAGAATTAAGGATAGAATGAGGAGAGAAGTTCCTAGTAAAGGACATGAGATAACTCATGTTTGGGTCTCCTAAGTTATAGTCTAGGTCATGTGTCTAATAACCTAATTCCCTATAACCAAGGCTCTGATACCAATCTGTCACACCCCAACCGACGGCGGATTATACGTCGGGGCGGACGCGGTTGTTCAATAGCACAAGGTTGACTATTAAAGTTTTAATATTTCATTAATAATAGATTCAAAGGTTCAATACAAAGGAAATAACAAGTATACAAAATTTATTTAATAAGTAGTCTAGGTCCAAAGCGTCCTATGTGATCACAAACAAGTCTCATGATGTAGAACCTGAAACATGTGAAAGAACCTGTCAACTACAAAATAGTTGGTGAGATACATAGGTTTTGACACAGTTTAACAAGTATTTGGAAAGAATTACAATTCACTATGATATATGCATTCTATAATGTAAGTATGAGAACAAGTATCTTAAACATTGTGCGCTTCAACCCTCCAACCAAGTTTAGGCATAACCCGCAGGTTACCCTTATAAGTCTCAAGTTTAAAGTTTAATTCAGTAACAATCACCAAGGGCTCCCCCCCGAAGGGGTCAATCAATCAAGGTGGATTGGTCAAATGCAACAGATCTATCATTGTTACCATAGGCTTGATCAAAGTTAATGAATGTGCAAGTTTTAAGTTTAATCTAAGCATACAAGTCTCAAGTTTAACATAAGAATAAGCATCTAGTCATAGTTGTACAAGAATTGTATAAGTTTAAAGTTTTTGAACATGTTTCACCCCAAAAGTATAGAAAGGAAAAAGGGGCTAAGTATACTCACTTGGATTGATGAAGAGTATCCGACAAGAGTAAAGGGTTGCAAGATTTTGAGGGAGAATGTCCTCACAATACGCCTAAGAATATAAGTCTAAAGTTTCAAGTACGATCCTATAAGTCTATAGCAACGATCTAGGATTTCAAGATTGACTAGGGTTCTAATGGGAGACGGGAACGATTGTGTTTATAAAGTTTAGATTAAAGTTTCAAATATAAATTTTGAATGAATGACATAAGACTTATATATCAAAATGTAATAAGTTTATTAGTTTAGAATAATCATTAATTAAAATAATTATTTAAACGTCTTACAATTACACAAAATAGGTAATAATAATTAAATAAAGACTTCTAAGTATTTTATAAATAAGGTTGTACCAAAAGAATCAAGATTAGTAATATTTATTTAAAGGATAAATAATTATTAGAAATTTATGATAATCATTTTTAATAAATAGTTAATGACTAAGAATAAATAAATAATTATCAAGTGTTTTAATAATTATTTAAGAATAATTAATTAAAGAATAACAATTATTTGATAAGTATAAATAATTATTTAAAAAGGTATATATAATTGTTAGGGATAAACAATTATTTACAAGAAGAATTTGTTTATCTTAGCAATATAAATCATTAAGGATTTGTTAAAGAATTCAAGTATTAAACATTTTCTTTACACACTAAAGTGAAATGTTTATAAGTTTAAATAAATAATAAGTATTTATAAGTGTGTAAAATGTTTAAATAGAATTTCTCATAAAGTTTATATTTTTAAATATAAGTTTATAAATGATTAAGAAATAAATAAAGTATAATTATTTCTCTCTTTCAAATTTGTATAAACATTTTAATTTATGTTTATAAAATATAAGTTGTATAAGTATTTCCAAGTTTATAAGATTTACATAGGTTTTCTGAATTTATTAAAAGTTTATAAATTAAAGATTATGAAAATTCCTTTAATTTTAGAAAGGACTTCATAAATTAAGTTTTATTATTTTTATAAAATAGTTTATATGGTAATACGAGTTTTATAGAAGTTTGGAATATCTTTTTATAGTTTTTAAGGATTTAAAACCAAAATTAAGGATTAAATTGTTTTTAGGTTTTAATGAAGTTTTATTTGACTAAAAATATTCCCGAAAGTAAAAGTGTAAATAAAAATTATTTTTGAGTTTATATAAGTTTATTATAATTTATAAGATTTATTGGAAGCTTAAAATTGTTTTAAAAACAAACAAAAAAAATAAAATGTAAAACCTGGGGCTGGCCGGATTCGAACTCGGCTCTGCCCCGGGTCACCAACATGCACACACGATTAACCACTCCGGCTACGGGCTCGCTAATGTTAATACTGGAAAAATAAAAAGATAAACATAATCCCGAATCACCCCCAAATCCGATATGAACCCTAGAATCTGATCGCCCAAATACGATGTGATTAACCCTCTGTTTATGCAATTTGGTAGAGGGTTATCGATCTAAGAGTAAAGACGAAGGGTTTGATCATACGAATTACCTGTTTCGATATCGAGATGACGGAGATTGGATTCGGGGTTCAGAAACGGCAGTCGTGGTTCCAATCGAGCAATGTAGTGGGCGAATGATCAAATTGATTGTTTAGGTGGTTTGGGGATGATGTCACTGAGGTTTTACGACTGATATTTATAGTCAATCCCAACATTAAATGCCAAAACAGTTAAGGAGTTCTCGGTTGATGAAACGAGTTAAAGTTCGAATCACGCAGCCGTTTAATTTGAAATTAGACATTGAATGTCATTGGGTTTCGGTCGCACGCTCGAGGTTCGTTGAGTCTACGAAAAGGGACGAAAACCGGAGGTTGCGGGATTCGAACCTGTGACTGGTTTGGGTTCCGGGTGTTTGAGTTAATGACACAATCGGTCCCTGTAGTTTAAAGGTTTTATTATTTTCTGTTTAAAACATAATTTTGAGTTTAAAACAAGTTCCAAAAATGGCAGATTAGTCCCCGGACTTTTACAAAAATAATTATATGTTTTATAAAACTTGATAAGTTTTCTCAAATGAAAAAAAATGATTTATGATGTTTATTACAAGTTTAAGTATTAAGTTTATATAAATTTATAAAGTTTTAAGAATATATTTATATTTTTTTTAATAACCCTCACACATATATACACATATATGTTTTAAGTATAAATTATTTTTCCTTAACTATATATATTAATTTAAAATTAATATTCATTTTGAAGGAAATAGTTTTAATACGAATTCGAGTTTTAAATTTACTAACACGGGCAAGGGTTTAAGAAAAGATATGTCAGAAAATCATGGATATTACATCTAATGTCTCTTTAATGGACCATTTTACTTTTACCTCGACTTGACCGTATTCATTATAACTTGCTCCATTTTTAGAGGATTTTTTTCTTTGGAATCGAATGGTCTATCACGTTTCAAACGTGCCTTATACTTACTACCGATATGTAGTCGTCCTTCTAGAACATTAATCTTAATTGGAGCACTAGCAGTTGGTATATGTGACTTAGTCACTCTTTTAAGGTCAGTGAATATGTCTGATAATTTATTTGCTAATCATATGAATTATCTTTTGAACATCTGGTTCATACTTAGTTTGAGGATCAAGATAATATAGAGATAACTCATTCTAAATTATTTAACTTTCCAACTGCTTTTAATCTCCCCCTCGTGTTGGGAATGTTGATTCCATAAATTTAGTCGTAATGTTAATAGCTCTAATAACTTAATTATAGATTCATTTCCAACATGTACTCACTACCTCCTTTGGGGTCCCATATTTGTGTGTTGTGGTGGAGAAATTACAACACAAGTCGCACGACCTAAAAAACTTAGATGGGAAATACTTGGTTTCTGACCAAAAACCAATTGTAATTGGGAGAAAATACAATAACTTGTAGGCTTGATGTGATTTACCATTGCAACATGTACATAACATGGTCCCAAACAAATAAAATGAATTGTTGCTCTCAAAATTATTGGACATGTAGTGCTCATCTCAACAAAAGCAATTTATGTATGAATATATGATATTCACCACTTATTCTAACAATCCTTAGAAACTTGGAATTAATATCACTGTTATTACCAAAATAAATGTGATTCTGGAATAATATGCTTGCTATCTTATTAGCTAAGCCACATATTACGCAAACTTCAAGTTGCAAATTTGATAACCATTTAGACGATGCATCGATTTAAAACGCTAAATGGTATACTCATTATGATAAAATCTTTTATCATTTTCCAGAATATTTTGGGATTCAAACCTTACTTTAGTTGGTAATAATTGAAATCCCTTGGAGCAAACTAATTATCAGTTTGAAGAATCTTCTGGTTCTTCAATATATTTCACATCATTAGTGACTCGGGCTGATCTAACCGGTCATGCCAATTTGTTCAATAATCTCGATCAATAAACTCCTGGTTTATGATCATAGATGTTTTAGTTGCACTCGTGCTTATTTAATACACGATATAAAATAGAAGATAAGTAATGTATTATTATTTCAAACATTCATGTTGTAACACTTTTCCATATTTAATTCCCGTGTAATTACTCCCTTAGTGTGCCACTTCTTGTGGCCGATTCCACTATTAACATGGTTGATCTTATTATTAGCATGGTTATCACTACAATTTCCTTAGTTGTATACATGATTATCACATTCAATTCAGGGAATGGATTAAAACCATACACTATCCGGTGGTCGTTTTAAACCTTGTATATATTCTTTAATAATATTGCTACTTTAGGAGCATATTTGAGATTTAAAAAAGGATATTGTTTTATTCAACATTTGCTCATAAATAACATTCTTATCACTTAATACAAAATTGTAATCGAATTATACTCATTTATCTTTCTAAAACCTTACAACCTTCTATAGATTTGTAATGAGTTTTAGGGAGTATGACACTTCGGGTGTCATATCTTTACCTTAAACGCTTCAAATAAATAAGTCTTTTAAAAATGATTATAATAATACATAACTTTGGTATTTAAGTTGCTTTATCTCATACCGATTATATAAATACTTTTTAGCCTCTAGAAGACATATATCAAAGTTAAATCATGTAATTACCAAAGTTATAACATATAACATACAATCATATACACAAGTCATTTATTATTATAATGTCCTTAATAAAATTGTAAAATCATTAAAGATTATTTTCTATATTTAAATTATTGAAATGAAATTCATATTCCTCAACATATTTAATGCATGTCATATTATATGAAATATATATTGATAACGCAAAGACATACCAATTTTTTTTTTCAAATTTCATAGGCGCCCCATGGTTCTACCATGATGTAGCCATGATTTTATAATTCAATTGAACACTTTTTATTTGTTGTTCTTATGATATTTAACAAAATGATATAAAGAACCCCAAAAATAAATGATGGCCATTGACTTTATATTGGTTATTTCAAACCATAAAATTCCAAATGAACTTAAATATCATGAAGTATATGTTCTTATTACAAGCTATTAAAATACCATGAATGAGGTTTAAAAACTCATTTTATATATATATATATATATATATATATATATAGGGTTAGGTTATAGTAAAAAGGGTTTTAAAAATAAGAAGGCTAAGAAGGATTCTAAGCTTAACATGTGTCATTTTATTGTTTTTAAAGGGAAGGCATAATGGTCAATGTGTAATATACCAGGTCAATGTGTAATACACCAGGTCAATGTGTAATACAAGGTTTGATATTACACAGTGATCAGACCTGATATTACACAATGAAGTGATATTACACAATGAGCATATTACACAATGACCTGACATATTTGAGCGAATTACACAATAATGAGCGAATTACACAATGTGCTGGAAAACGTAAAACACAATGATGAAAACATATAACACAATGATGAAAAATATTTGACACAATGAACTTGTATTACACAATGAACTTGTATTACACAATGACCTGACTAATTACATAATGAACTTGTATTACACAATGACTTGACTAATTACACAATGAACTTGTATTACACAATGAGCTAAAAAATGTAAAACACAATGATAAATACATGTAACACAATGAACTTGTATTACACAATGACCAGACGTGGTATTACACAATGAACTTGTATTACACAATGAACTTGTATTACACATTGAACTTGTATTACACAATGAACTTGTATTACACATTGACCTGACTAATTACACAATGAGCTGAAAAACGTAAAAAAAAAATTCGTTTTTGTTTATAACGACACTATACTCCTTTTAAAGATAAAAAACGCTCGTTTTTATGGTGTAATTTTTTTGAAAAAATAATGTCGTATGTAAAAGTTATGAACATTTAAAAATGAGGGGGGAACTTAATAAAAAGTCAACAAAAGTGGTCAAGACTAAAATACCCTTCCAACAACTTTTTCTCCTACAATTTAATCTCAACCATTAATTTTTTTTTATAATTTAATCTAATGGCCATAAATCCTTCTCACCCTTTTTACAATTAAAATATTTTTTAGCTGAACCTAATCATATATATATATATATATATATATATATATGTTACAATTGTTTATATGGAATATCTAATTAAATAAAAGTAACATCATAATTTTTTTTTAATTAGATATTAACAAATCAAATTATAATATTTTCATATACTTAGTAATTGAAGCAATGTCATAACAACATAATGAGATATTACATATAATAAATAATATAACAATTATGATGTAAATAATCTTAATACTCGTCTTTTAATGACATCATAAAATAAGGTTATAAATAATTATTTCAATGCTAGAAATCAATCAATTTGAATAATACATGTTTAAAATATTAATTATCATATTTGAAACTATCATGCATTATGTAGTATTGAATTACTATAAATACGAAATATCAATGTCATTATGTAGATGTTAAAATGTTATTGAATAACTAATAAAGTGACGTTAATGGTTATGAATATGAAACAGAAAACTTTCAATGTTATGATATGTAGTAATGAAAAATTATAAAAATCAAAATCCATTAGCAACTAACAAAATCTATATGGAAAGGCATAAACATAAAATTGTAATGTTCAACATATAAGTTTTAAATTCAACTTCTAATCCCATAGTATGTTATATGTCTAAATTATTTTTAATATTAATATTAAGTTTAAGAAAGACCAAAGATAATATGATTCAAAATAAAGTTTTTACTATCATAAAAATTAAGGTGATTAGTTAATCATATTTCTTAATCTTTATTTGCTTAACAATTTTAAAATGAACATATGTGTATAAGTGATATGTCATATACATATTCATGATCATCTAAGCATTATAAATTAAAATAAACTTACTTGTAGGATGATTTGATTGAACATACTTTGATGAAGCAATTGCAAAATCAATTTTGAGAACCTTGATCATTACGCCTTCATAGGAATGAACCGTCAAAAGCCTCATGTTGATAACGTGTTGTGTAACAACAACCTATTAGCATCTAATATGTAAGGAAATCAAAGATATGAATACATATTATAGAGATTATAGAAAGTAAGAGATAATAGAGAATGAAAGAACTCATTCTTATTGATATCCTATATCATATACAAAAGCCACTATTTATAGGGTCATAATATTAATGTAAACATCATAAATAAATGAATAACCATTAGAAGTTTTAACCCACACTTAATTATAATAATAAAAATATTGATAACCATACTTAATTGTATTTATAACAAAATGGTGTTTTTGAAAAAAAGTATTTATCAATATAGTGTTTTTGAAAAATATTTATTATAATAGTGTTGTTTCATATAAAATGATATGTTTACCCTTACTATTAAAAAAATAAAAAATAACTTAAAACATAAATAATTAAAAATAATCCAAATTAAATTACAATCCTTTTGATTTGGCAATCTGGGAAATGATTTGGTGGAGATTAGCATTGCCTCGGCAGATTCAACGAAAAGAAGGGATTGGAAAAAATAATTTCTCATATTCTTTTAATTTTAATAATAAAAACTATTTTAATAAATATTTTTAAAACAGCACTCTTTTATAAATAACTTTTCTAGTAATACTCTTTTAGAAAAAAAAAAATATATGCACGGTCTGACCGCAAACTGATTGTGTCAGGAGCAAATAAAACTTGGGGAATCGATAACATTTTTTAAATGTAACATTAAAGTCTTCTGATGAAATGGTAACTCATGACTTTATAAATGTAAAGTTATGGGTTCGAGTCTCGTTTGAAACAAATTGTTTTAGGTTGAGCCAGAGGGTTTTCCCAGTTGTGTGTTTCCTCCTAGGTGGGTCTCAGGTTCGAGTTCGCTGCGGTTACAACCCATTAGGAAAGACATGCATGACTCATAAAACGCCCGTGGATAAAAAAAACTATGATCATAGGGGTTTAAGAAAGTAACCAATAAAAAAACTATGGTCGTAGGACGGCCGTGGATGAAGCGTTTCAAGTGAACAAATCAAACAAGTTGAACTTTTTCTTAAATCAACATCTAGCTTTCACCTCTACGTTCCTAAGTATATAAGACATCAATTTAATTTTTAACCTATCATTTGTATTAACTTTTCTTTTTTACAAAATGCCGGATTAATACAAATATCGTAGAGGTGGTTACGTCAATTTATATATAAAAACTGCGAAGATCAAAGAGGCAATAAAATAATTTATAGATTTTTTTTAATTTATTTCTAAAGGTTTCAATTTAATATTACATACTTTACCAAAAAAATATTACGTATTGTGTTTTACGTATACATAAATGCATCTTTTTTTCTGTTTACATATATGTAACACTTTCATTGTGTTAAGAGAGAAAAGAAAGTAAGAGGAAGAGAAATATATAATATAACTAGGTTAAAGCTCATGTGTTACATGAGTTGAATAAATACAACTTGTTATAAAACAGTATTTTTCATCAAGATTTATATGTTTGATGTTATTAGTTATCTGTGAAATAAGAAATAATTGAAATGTTCTTATGATTTAGTAATTATTAATAAAATATTAGAATATATGTTAGATATTTCATTATTTAACATCATCATTATTTAATTGGAGAGAAAAACGAAAAACAAAAATCTAGATTTCATCAGAAGTCGACATGTAGCAAGTATGGTTATTCATTTATCATAATATAAGTTAGAAACCCTGTATATTATACAGGGTGAATAAATGCAGTGTTATATATACTTAGTAATAAAAATCTAATATTACATATTTTTTACATATTACATAGTTTTTTATTAAAAATTTTAGAAACGTTATATAGTTATTTTTTAAAAATGTTTTATAAAAAGAATGAAAGAAATGTTCAAACTATAAAATGTTTTATGAATAAAACTATTTTTTTAATTAAAAAATGTTTTATAAAAATCATTACTATTTAATAGGAGAGAGAGGCGGGAAACACAAATTATATTTTTTTTATATAAACTTGTATTATTAAATAGGAGAGAGAGGCGAGAAAAAAAATGTTTAGGATGAATATGGCAATGACATGTGACACCCAAAACCTTTATTTATTAGTATGTATAGATTTCGTGTTACAAAGTTCGAACTAAAAAAAGAAATTAGTGATTTTATGTTTCTTTTTATTTTTTTTAATTTCCTTCCAATTTGGAAGGATAGTTAGGAGGGAAGATATTCATTTCTTTTCTTTCCACTTCATTACACAAAAAAACTATGGAATGAGTTTCTTTTTACTTCCTTTCATTAAAAAATTCAGAAACACAAACTTTTTTCAGCTTCCTTCCATTTCATTTCACTTCTCTCTTTAATACGTAACTTAATACTTAAAATGACTTTTTATTATATTGTGTAATACTACATTGATACTTTTATAAATAAAATAAAAAATAACTATTATTATATGATTGGTTGTAATTAGTTTTTTAATGATTTTCACAGTTTTATCATAACTATGTGATTTTTTTATAAACTCTTACTCTTATATAGTAGGAGATTAACTTTTGTTATTTTATCTCATCTCAAACAATTTAATAGTAACAATTAAGTGTATCGTATTAAAAAATTAAATTACACAAATAGTCCATGCAACATGTTTTAGATTTCGATCTTTTACAATAAAAATTACGAATTATAACTCTTAAAATGAAGTGTCAGTCCACTCCACCCCTTTACTTTCAAGAAATGGCAATATTTATCATTAACTTTGTAAACTGAAACTTTGAACCCTGTAGTATATATAATCTGATTTTTCCTCAATAACTTTCGTTCGTTAGTTAATTTTTTTTCTTGACATCCAAGTATAACTTTCGTTAAAAGCAGAATCGTATTCAATGTAGGGTATTTTATAGGTGTCGTGGGTTATATCGACTAATAACGTGCTAGTACCGTAAAAAATGAGAACGACACGAACTGAAAAACATCGGTTCCATTATATAATTGTTTTTTTATCTATGTTTCAATATCCACAACCGAGACGTCGTAACTTCATACGTTTCTTCTATGTAGTTAACCACGTTTATTTTTGTGTTTAGCTATGTTAATATCACCGCCTCAACCGTTTAAGGTTCGCATCTCGCCGCCGCGGAGCGCGGGGCTAATTTTCTACTTTAATCTTAACAGCGTTTAGTGGCACTTACATTTTTATAACACGATTATGATACTTATATAGCGTGTTGCGTTTAGTCTATGACACTAAACATATTTATGACATTTGGCGCACCTCAGACGACGCATTTATCCTCTGACGCTAACATTTTTATAACGTGTTTAGTTAACACTAACAGTAACATTTTGATATTCATCAAGGATGCACTGCATATAATTCAATTTTTAAATTACTAATCATCACCAGTAAGCAAAGTTGAAGAGAGCCACAAAACACAAGGGATTGACACATTTTCTTCTTCTATACACAAATTCTGATCTTAAAAACACAAATAGCAACCAACTCTTCTTGAATTTAAAATCAAACCGTCACATTTGGCGCACCTCGGCCAAAGGGTTCTTGATTAACCCGCTACCACCGCCATGGAGGTGAAATCCAGTCGTTTGAACGTTATATGGTTCAAGATTCTTCTTCTTGACAGATGATGATGATGAAGCATATCGCGTGTTTGAAGATTGGATTTCTGATTTCTTCCACAGTTTAGAGGTCAAAAGATCTGCACCTGGTAACTTGCAGCACAAGGTTGGCTCAGGATTAGACCCCTGCCCAGTTGAATTTGCTAAATCAAATGATATCTCATCGAGACTCGACTCTAGACCGCGCACACGAGACTCCAGTGATCGCATCCCGTCCTGTGAGCTCCTGATATATTTCTGTAATTTAGGATAAAAGTAATAGTTATATGGAGAGTAGGGGTGTTCATAAACCTTTGAAACCAACCAAACAGCCCAAATCGAAGCAGGTCAGCCAGTTTGACTAGTTTGAGATCGAGATCCAAACAGTTCGGTTTTGACGGTTTAACGGTGTTCAGTCAGGACCCAGACCGTGTAAACGGAACCGCTATTTAACCTTAATATATATATATATATATATATATATATATATATATATATATATATATATATATATATATATATATATATATATATATATGTAGGATATATATTATTTTCATTTTTGGGACATTCTTATTATAAAAAACCATTAATGATTTTGGAAAAAAGAAAAATAAGAAACCAGTTCAAAACGCCAATCAGCCAAAACTGAACGTTAAACAATAAAAGCGGTAAAACCCACCAATTTGCCCGACCCAAGTCGGTTCGGTTTGTCGTTCACCTAAACTTTAGTTAGCGGTTTGGCCCAGCATTTTGGTCAAAACCGGAAGAACCGGAATGTGAACATCCCTAGTGGAGAGGGTAGATATTCTGGTAGGATTAGTTGGGTGAACCAGTTGGTGAGAAGGTACACCTATTATCTATGTCCCACATCATGTTATTGGTTACCAAATTACATGGTGTTGACCATACTTTATTGTGTTAGAGATACCCGGGCCATAATGTCTGCCAAAAGACGAATAAAACTAAATTTTTGCTAATAGTATTTTCAAATTAAAACTAAACTTAACTACAGCAATTTACTTTTGAATAATCGTTAAGCATCATTCAGAAATTACCTCGAGGAGATCAAACAAATTGGACTGTTGTGTTTCGATTTGAACAAGCTGATTGCGGATCAAAGATAAGTCCTCAGAATCTTGATGAACTGGATCAACATCCAAATTGGGTTTGCTCCCTGCAACTCTGGGATATGACATATCTTCATGATACTCTGATTCGTGTGTCTTTTCATCAGATATTTCACTGAAAAGGGCCCGTATTGTTTCTTGTTTCAAAGATCTTTGTTTGATATGTTGACCCTCGGTTGTGTCATGTTTCTGATCATTGGGCTTCTTGCGATCCAGCTTACGGAACATTGCTGGACCAGTTGTCCTACTGGTATATTCAATTGAGTTTCTTCTTGTGGCAGTGCTGGTGGAAGAACCAGAGGACACAGTTCGCTTGCTTATTATTTGAGGTGTTCGCAGTGGATTTTGTGCATTAGCTTCTTCTGCCACATCAGAAATCATATTATTCTGGGAATAAAGATTACCATCTAGAAAGCCTAAAGCAGACACATTAAAAAGTGAACATTTTGGGATTGAAGAATCAAAAATTGTTCAAATCATTCCACACAAATGCATAAGAACTATAATGAAGTTTCTAGTGGGGGATTTGAGTTCCTTTACTAATTCTATATGCCATAAGAAAATCTAACCTAAGGGGAAAAGAAAGATTTTTTTGGCAAAATGGTGGAGATTTTGGTTTCCGAGTGTTTTTCGGAGTGGAAATGGTGTATAGGTAGTCCACTGTCCCGCAAGCGGACTTGGACTTTCAGAGATTGAATCCGCTGCACTGGCAAACGGACCTCAACATTTTTTTGAATTTGCGGCCTAGCTAGCAACCATGAACTCAAAAAAGGAAACTTGGCTGAGTCTGCTTCCACCACCGGCGGACTACCCATAAACCATTTCCACTCTGAAAGACACCTAGAAACCAAATCAATTTGCAAATCTCCACCATTTTGCCAAAAAAAATCGGAAAAGAAAGGATCTGTGATTTAAAATAATATCAACAAACATATGAATATTAGGTATGAGGATCTGAGCATGTAATCAAACATCATATGTTCTGCAATATCAACTTCTAGCTTGAAATTACTAATGTGAGAAATCTGCATACCTTTAGAAGAATGTGATTCTGGCGGTGGCGATACCTCCTCCGGCGCATCTAGAACCGCATTCCAAGCTTCAATCATCTGATTCATTGTCTCCCTTACACCTTTCACCTGCACAATAATCAACCTAATTCATGTAAATCACATAACTACAACTAAAACCTAATTCATCAATTAGGTTTTCAATTTTCCATACCTTATCGAATTTCTTCGCCTCGAATGTCTTCAAGCACGAAGCCTTGTATTCCGGCAACAAATCCGTCTCAACAACAGCCAATTTCTCCAGCACCTCAGCTGCCCCCTTTCTAACAGACCAATCCTCACTTTTAGCCACAAATTCAGTCATTAACTTCACTAAATTCCTCACAATTACCGGACTCGAAGCAGCACCGACTCGGATCACACTCGTTACAACCGTAAGCAACGCCGCCTTCGCCTTAAAGCTACCGCTCTTCAACAGCTTCTCCATCCTTGGTAACAACCTCCTCAAGTAAGCCGTGTCTGGATCTGGCGCGCCGTTGATAACCGAAGCCAGACACAAAGCCGCGCCGATCTGAGAGTTCAAATCCTGTTCCGTCACCAACGCATCGACGAACGGTTTAGCTACCGACATAAACGGAGGTTTGGTGATGTGAGAGGCGATGGAACCGGTGGCGGCAACGCAGGCGGTACGGACCACGGTATCGGGATCTCGGAGACGGCGGACGACGGCGGAGAGGAGTTTTGACAAATAAGGAGATAACACGTCGCCGTGAGTTTCGGATAAGGTAGAAATTAAACGAACGCATTGTTTACGTACCGGAGACTTGTCGGAGGAGTCGGTAGCTGAGATCGATGAGAGAAACGGAGGAATTGAGTCGTGATTTAGGGCTTTGGCGATAGATTCGAGCTCTGTGGCGGCGGCGGAGTGCGTGTCGCGGTCCGATAGTTTATTGAGGCAGACAAGGACTCGGTGCCTGAAGTCCCGTGCAGACGACTGGTTGCTCGGAGTGTGTTTAGGTAGTGGCATTGTGGAAGTGTAGAGAAGAATGCAGGTCTTTTACAGTGGCAGTGGCGGTGGTAGTGGTTTATAGGTAAATTCCGGCAGCATGGCCGGAGATGTAAGATGGAGCTCCGGTGGTGGTTTATCCTGTGAATGAAGATATCAGATATATATGTTTGTCCGTTGTTCAGGAGGAGACTTTAACCCTGAAAAACGTCGGTTGTACTTTACTTTTTGTTCTTGTAATAATTAATTTATACCTTTTTTTTGTTTAAAGTAGAAAAATAGTATTATAAGGATAAAGGTATTTTATTTTGTGATTATTTATTTTTGTATTTATAAGGAATGAATCAATGAGATGTGATATATATAGTAAATAAATATTATTGTAATGATTGAAAAAATTTAACAATCAAAGATTCTGTATATTTCATATTAGGTTAAAATAAATACTTCTTATAAAACATCAGTTTTTATGTAGATTTATAAATTATAAAAATCTTATATAATTTTTTTTTTTTTTTAAAATTATAAAAAAATAAAGAAATGTTCAAATTAAAAACAATGTTTTATGAAAAACCTATTTTTTTTAATAAAAAAAACGTTTTATAAAAATAATTATGCAAATCATTATTATTTAATAGGAAAGAGAGGCTGGAAACAAAAATTATACAAAAATTATGTAATTAATATGAGAGAGAGAGACGGGAAAAAAATGTTACGCATGCATGTGTGAATGACAAGTGTCGTCTTAAAACCTTTATTTATTACTAGTGTTAGAACCTGTGTATTACACGGGTTATAAATAAAATAAATTTAAAACAAAATACAATTTGAGACTAAAAAAATAATGAATACAATTTATAAATCAATAAATATTTCTTTGTGTACAATGTTGGATGTTTTGTTTGAAATTTTTTCATCCTTGTCTAAGGCTAAAATTTTTAACCCGTCTCTGCTTTTAACTCTTGAAAGTGCAACATATAATTGACAATGAGTGAAAACCGATTGCCTCAAGAACAATCTAACCCTTGATAGTGACTGGCCCTGACTCTTATTTATTGTCATGGCGAAATAAACCGAGAGTGAAAACTGTCTTCTTTGTAACTTGAAATGGATTTTTTTGTCTCAAGGGGTCAAATTTATTCTTGGAATAAATGTGCAAGTTCCAATATTGCTTTCAGAAATGATCTCCGTCTCGATAACACGATTACCAAGAGATTTGACTTGTAATCTAGTTCCATTACATAACCCAGTTTTATGATCAATATTTCTCAACAACATTACATGCACACTTACCTTCAAAACTAAACTATGATTTGACAAGCCTGAAAGTTTAAGACCATTAAGAACATCGGGCGAGTATAAACTTTGTTATAAATTATCGTTCAAATGTTCTTACTGACATATGTTATCTGAACTTAGATATTATTTTTGTTCACAGGGGAACACGTAATCTAGGTTAGAGACCCATGTAATATACTGGATTAAGTACTAAAAGTGATGAAATTCAGAAATTTGTAAATACCTCGTATAATAATTCGTAAAAGGTAAATAATTCATAATACACTTTTTGATACCTCTAGTTTGTACTCTCTATATACCTATTTAATTAGTGATAAATCTAATACTGTATAAAAGCAGTTCACTTGAAGTCAAGCTTGACTACAAACACACAGATAGAAGTCAAATTCAGTTGGGTGACAGATCTTTGTATCAACAGCAGTTCCTTACAAATTTAATCCAAATGAAAGTAAGAATAATTTACAAACCAAAAAATATAGAATTTATCAAAAACAGAAATTACAAACCAGGAAGAATATTGCCACTCCTGTCTATGGTACCTATCAGGGAAGAAGGGCGTATGATGCCTATTTTGCACCACAATAAATGTAACAGGTGGGCATATAGTAAATAAAATATTCGCCTGAAAAAGCCACCACCACATTTTAATACCATGAAATCAAAATATTTTTAAACAATAAACATGAATAAAAAAAACCATATCTTACGGATGTTGTCTATTTCATTCAGCAAAACTTCATTTTAACTGTCCCTTTCTATCTCCGACTCTGTAAAATAACAAAATACAAAAATTAAAGAGTACGTTGTAGGGAAAAAGATAGAATTGAGTTGTCAAACATGTATAATATAATACAGTGAGATTGATATCTAGTTGACCTCCGGTGACGGACGCAGGAATTTTTTCATCGGGGTCGGAGAATTTTTTGGGTCGATTGTCAATAACTAAATATTAGTTTTTTTCGGGTCGAGTCGAATCAGGTCGGGTCACACAATAAAACGATAAAAACAAACAAAATTATAAATAAATAATAATAATACGATTTTATCATTAGAAATGCATAATAAAAAAATAATATATCCCTATAATTTGGATAAGTTTTAAACCAATCACTATTAAAACGTCCTGCCTCGCGACCAATCATTTTTTTTGGAAAATTATGACATTTTGGTTGACATGGTCCTTTAATTAGGTAAGTCCTTCTAATTTCGTCTCGTTGATTAGGGTGATAAGATGAAATTGGTGGACGTTCAGCGGAATCCCATGGAAGATTATTCAAATCTATGAAAGCGGGAGTGTTAGAAGATGAAGACCCAACTTTTATTTTAAAAACCTTTCAATATTCATATTTCTAAAATTGAAAAATTAAACCCAAACCAACAAACAAGTTTCACATTTTGACTAATCACTAATCAAATACACATAACATATAAATTCAATTAACCTATAAATTAAACTAAAACACATAAATTAAACTAAAACACAAATAGATAGTGGAATAAAAGTTGAGACTAAATCACTAACCTGCTATTCAAGTACTTAACTTTCTTTCAAGTTTCAATTTCAATTGCTTTTGCTTCCAAGACAGCAAGACTCCAAGTTAATATTCTTTCAAATGCTTCTTGAATTTTGACTCCCGGATGATGAAAGAAATCATTAAATTTCAGCTTTTAATTTTCAATTTAAAATTCTTTCAACAGCTTCAAATCTTCGATCGTCGCTTCGTAAAAAGCTCGAGCCAGCTCGTGGCTCGTCGAGCTAGCTCGTTTTTTCTTTTTGTTTTACACATTAATATATATAAACAAAAAAAAGTTTTTTATTCTCGGTTTGAAGTTTATTATTTTTAAAAAACTAAATAGATGGAAGAGACAATATATAAAAGACAAAAAAAACATACATAACCTAAAACTTATAAAGTTGAGAGTAAATACAACGGTAAATAAAGTAAAATTTTAGTTCAAAACTTAAAGTCCTTGAAAACAAATGAACTTAAAAAATCAAAACAACATACTTTAAATATAACACATATATAACACACACACATATTAGTTATTTAGACAAGCCAACGAGCCGAGCCAACGAGCTGAGCCACAAGCTGAGCCCGAGCCGAGCCAACCCTAGCTCGAGCTCGGCTCGATTACAATTCGAGCCGGCTCGGCTCGGGTCGTTTACAACCGAGCTTTTTTCGAGCGATTTTTGAGCGAGCCGCGAGCTTTTTGAACAGCCCTTGCCAAATAACTCAAATTTATGCAAAGCATCTTCAAATCAAAACCAATATAATGCTATTAAGTAGTAAGTCAAAAGTTATGTGCCAAATCACAGATTATAAACAGAAAGCATTCACATAAAGCTGACAATCAACATAATCTAGTAACCTTACCACCATAAACCTAATTTTTATCCATTGGATTTTCGCATATAAGTGAACACCAAACATAACATAATCTTAAAAAACATATTTTAAAAAAAAAATTGATTTATGAGTTGGGTAAGGTTAAGATACGTACCTACTGCGCACACGAAGATGTCCAACATGATCCAAACCAAGATAATGAATAATCTGAAATGAAATTGCAGAGAATTCTAGTGTTGATGCAATGTAAAGTTGTATGGTTGTAATAAATAGTTCAAATAAGTTTTAGCAGCGTGTCAAGATACTTACCACCCTCTAGCAGGTGTCCTAGTTTTAAACCGATCAGATTCAAATCTGTAAATTTCTGTAAGATCATGAGAAGCTGATTTTGATATGCCAGTCATTCAATTAACTGATGAAATTATAATCATGCTAAATTTGCAACATAATCAAGTTATCAATATAAAAAAATGCTTACCACCCTCTAGCAGCAAATTTAGATCCACCGGTTCTAAAGGTTAGGCAGTTTTGTGGTCCAACATCTTCGAAAGGTTTTAGGTCTTTAGTAATCAACACTTAATGTTATTCTCTTGGCCATATAACTTGAGCAGCCTGCACATAAATAATAAAGGTAATCATCTATCTAAAATTACCAAGTGAATATTTAGACCATGCTGTAAAATAAGATGTCAAATAGAACATAATTTAAACATAAAATAAAAAAAAATCTGCTTAGGAGAGAAAACGTTCAACAATGCAAGTCGATTATGCTTGCGAGCAGATTGTATGTAAAAAATAATCAAATGGTCGTCTTTTGGACATGATAATAATAAGATGTCACATATTTCCGACCTTCTAACTCTTAGTGTTTGATTTCAACTGTCAACGGCTATGCAGTCGATAACATCGATATCTCGGATATCGGCCCATCTGTAGAATATCGGTCCCTAATATCGGTATAAATATTGGTGCCTAGAATATCGGCGATATTTACCGATATATCGCCGATATTCTAACTTCAAAATACCGGTGTTTTGACCGAGTTTATCGGTTTGACTAAGTTGGGCCTTTTTGAGTGACCTGACAAGCTGCTGAGATGCAATCGAAGGTTCCCACGCTGCTCGGCTACTGAGTGACCTGCAACCTTCGATTTTCCATCCAAATGAAGAAGATGATGCATGTTAAAATGAAGAAGAAGATCTGACTCTTGATGTTAGGAAGATGAAGATGAACATGAAAAAGGCTGTTCGAGAAGAAAGAAGAAATGTAGTGATGAAGAAGAAAGAGAAAACTTTATTGCCTTTTTTATGTTTTTTTTACTCTTGGAAAGTGAAATCCGACATTATTTAAACAAAATGGATGATATGATTTGTCTTGAAAAATGGAAAATTTTAACTCTTGTAAATTTAAACTAAATATTAATGATTTGTTAAACTAAATATTTAAACTATTTATCAATGGATGACATGATTTATTATTTAAACTTTTTAAAAAAATGGATGACATGATTTTTATATTTAAACTGAGTATTAATGATATATATATATATATATATATAAAATTTTATGCATGATATAAAAATTACCGATATCTCATTGATATCCCACCGCGAGAACCGATATCTCAAATATCGGTCCTTGACCGATAACCGATATTTTTTCGCATTAAAAAGTTTACTGCCATATGAGCAGTTTGTGTGTGTTGATTTTGTCAAACTTCTTCTATAAATAAAAATCCTTATCCAACCTTCAAATGCATACCTTTTACTCTAAACACTTTCAAATATATATCTAATAGATCTATCTCTAATTCCCTTCATATTCTTACATTATTTGAAGAGAGATTCAAGATCAAAGATCACAAACAAAAATGGAGAGTTGTGCTACAACTTCCACCATTATCATTCTTGTGTTGTAATTTTGTAGTGATCATTACCTTCTAATTAGTGAGATGTGTAAGGTGATCACTACCTTGAATTATGAAATGAATAAGGTGATCACTACCTTTAAATTAGTGAGACGTTTGACGCACTGGTGATCTTTACAGTTTTAGATAGACGTTCTAGTGAAACAATTCTTGACTGGAAAATCGAGAAAAAGACGTAGGACGGATTAGTTAACATCAATTTGAACCTCTACAAATTTGTTTTATCTTTATATCCCTTAAAACTCTTTACTTATTTTTTATTTCATAAATCCAACAAGTGTTATTCCATTAATAAACCTATTTAAATACCCACCCCTGTTTTCTATACTTTCTTCATATAACATTAACCCATGAAATTATGAAATAAGCGAAAACATTAAAGTTTGTCGGTGCATGCACTCTAACCCACTAAAACTCTAAGGTTTGAGTTTACCATGACTAGGAAAGGGGTTTCATCTTTCCACTAGTAAATGTGTTATATATTGTTGTAGTAAATGTGTTATATATTGTTGAAATCGATCCAACCGTTCAAATTGAAATAAATTGATTGATTTAGCCGTTTTGGGATTTATACGACGTGTCCCACTGTTTATGGTTTGAAAAAACAGGCTTACCTGTTTGACCGATAGTTATGTCTGGGAACTAGTCGAGTTCAACTTCTCTTACATATACTGTTTTCAAGTTTTAAATCTAATGTTCAAGAAGCATATAATCAAATTAAAATTAATTTGATATACAGTAATGACTTTAAGAAAAGGAAAAAATAAAAACACCGACAGAGAAGGGTTGTCTTTTTAAAACCATACTCATGACCTTAGATTTCATCAAAAGCAATTAATACGAACTACGAACACCCTAGATCAAGGGGTGCTTTCATCACCGAGTATTCGATTCGTGTCTTAGATATGGTAGAAGGGAGGTGGGGCAAATGGTTGTTAAGGAGATGGTAGAGGCAAAGAGGGAAAGGTGGTTGTTAAGTAGGGACATATCTAGATTTATTGTAAGTGGGGTAAACTAGGTCGGGCAAACAAGTGGTCTCAAAATGAATCTTTTGATTTAGTAAGATATAGCATTTAATGTTGCCATTATATTATCATTATCAATTAACTTAAAAGGTAACTAGGGTTGTTCAAAAAACTCGCGGCTCGTTCGAAAATCGCTCGAAAAAAGCTCGGCTCGAAAAAAGCTCGGTTGTAAACGAGCCGAGCCGAGCTGGCTCGAATTGTAATCGAGTCGAGCTCGAGCTAGGGTTGGCTCGGCTCGGGGTCGGCTCGTGGCTCAGCTCGGGGTCGGCTCGTGGCTCAGCTCGGGGTCGGCTCGTGGCTCAGCTCGTTGGTTCGGCTCGTTGGCTCGTCTAAATAACTAATATATATGTGTGTGTGTTATATATGTGTTATATTTGAAGTATGCTGTTTTGATTTTTTAAGTTCATTTGTTTTCAAGAACTCTAAGTTTTGAACTAAAATTTTATTTTATTTACCGTTATATTTACTCTCAACTTTATAAGTTTTGAGTTATGTATATTTTTCTTGTCTTTTATATATTGTCCCTTCCATGGTTAGTTTTTTGAAGACAATAAATTTCAAAGCGAGAATAAAAAACTTTTTTTTGTTTATAAATATATTTATATTTATAAAAAACTTTACTTATTAATTTTATTTATATTTTTATCTTTTTCTTTCCCATGGAGCCGGGGGTCTAAACGGGAGCAGCCACTCTATCCCTTGGGATAGGGGTAAGGTTTGCCCTCATCACACCCTCCCCAGACCCTACTAATAGCGTTAGCTATGTGTGGGATTATACTGGGTACGTTTGGTTTGGTTTGGAATGTGTAAAAAAAAGAAAAAACGAGCTAGCTCGGCGAGCTGGCTCGAGCTTTTTACGAGCCGAGCTCGAGCTCAACTTTTCAGCTCGAAAACAAAATCGAGCCGAGCCGAGCTGTCTCGTTTAATTTCGAGCCCGATCTCGAGCCAAGCCTGGCTCGGTTCGACTCGGCTCATTTACAGCCCTAAAGGTAACGTCTGTGCTAAATAATAAATGATGAAGTCTCTCCTCCAACTTTGGTAAATGGCAAATTCTCCTCACAACTTTGACAAATGGTTAAATGACTCCTAAACTTTATAAAATGTTATTTTAACCCTCTCAAGTTTCTAATATTTAGAGTTTACTCCTATGGATATATATAATCTGATATTTTCCTCAATAACTTTCGTTTGTTAGTTCTTTTTTTTCTTAGCGTCCCGGTATAAATTTTGTGAAAAACGGAGTTGTATTTAAAATAGGGTATTTTTTTAGGTATCGTGAGTTATCTCGACTAACGGTAACGCACTGTTACCATGAAAAATGAGATCAACACTGACTGGAAAACATCGATAGCATTATATACCTGTATTTTATCTATGTTTCGATCTCCACAACCGAATCGCCGTAACTTCATACGTTACTTTATGTATTTAACCACATTTTTCTTTCTTAGCCATGTTAATGTCACCGTCTCAACCGTTTAAGCTCCGCCTCCAGCCGCGGAGCGCGGAGCAAAATTTCTCTTTATATAGTAAATCTTAAACGAAAGTGTCGGTGGTTTTTGCCACCGACAACTTTTGTGACATCCGGCATTTTCAGGTTAACTCCGTTAACTCAAACCTCGTTAGTTCAAACATTTTTCGTTACAAACTCAGTTATCTCAGTTAGTCACACATACATTGCATTTAATTGGGATTAATTAAATGCGTCAGTCAGTTCGCACACATCGGATCGCACTCGAGTCTAACCCGGAACGTTGGTGATTAATCGGAATTAACATTACGAACATTTAATAATTTATATGTAATATAAATTATGAAATTTATGTGATTTTGTGTGATTACGTGAATTATGTGAATATTATCGTTTTTGTACGTGTTTATCGTGTGTAAATCGTATTTGGTATTTTTATAAAAGTTAGTGTTTTTATAAAAATAAAAATTGAATGTTTTAATTATTAAATAAGTGTTAGTTAATTAATTAGAGCTTATGAGCTTTAATTAAACTTGAAGCCCAACTTAAAAACCCATAAACACAATTAAGGATATATATATAAATTTAAAAAAAAAAGATAAACCCTAATCTTTTTTTTTGTTGGAGCCGTCGACCCCCCCTCTCTTCTTCTTCGACCGAGAACCCCAAGGCACCCAAACACCCTCGTTTGAACTTCGATCGTGAATCCGAAAGTGGATACGTGCTAGTCTAGGCGTTTCTAACGTCTCTACGTAAGTCGTTTCGTTCAATTTCATCACTTTTTGATTCCTAAATTTTAGATCAAAACCTTAGTTCATCCAAACATGGATTTTTATAATAAAAATGTTAACTTTATTATTGTTTTGCATGTATTTGTTGATTATATGGTTATTTGCAAAACCCTAGATCCATGTGATTAGTAACGTGTTAAATATTGGAACTTGTTGATTATATGATGTTTAGAAATCGCATGTTAGACGTGGAATATGATTAATATAGTTGTAGTTATATTAGTTGAAAGATTTAGAATTGATTTGACGTGTTAATTGAGAGAATAAAGCATGTAATGGACGAGTTACTAAAAGAGGAAACTTTTTATGAATTCTATCTTGCATATTAGAAGTGATTTGAATGATACGTGGATGTTTATATCTTACTTGATACATGTTTAGATGATTTCTGAAATCAGATTTTGAATACATAACCCGGTTTTACCAACTTTCCAAATAAGGAAACTTTAATTGTTAGAAGTGGTTATAACTTACTATTTAGACATGCATGATATGGTTTGATAATAGATCTATGTTAGATAGGACACAATAACTTGTTGTAACGTGTTAGGTGTTTGAAATCACGCATGCTAGTCATAGGTTATTAAAGTTGGAAACTTTTTCTTGAATTATTATTTGCATGTTTAGGTTCTAGACAATTGTTATGTGATGTGATGATCTAGAACATGTTAGAGTGATCCTATGAATATATCAATGATGATAGTTTCCAGGAAACACGAGTCCCGAACAAACTTACTATTTATGGAAACTTTCTATTTTAGGAAACTTTCTATTTTTGGAAACTTTCTATTTTTGGAAACCATACCTGTTTGTTAGAACAATAAGGAACTGTTGCTAAGTGTTACCTGCATGATCGTATGTGTGTAATATGGAAGTATTTTATTAATCAAACATTATTTCATACATCGTGTCACCAACGGGTCGTCGGGTCAAACTTGGTCAAACAAGAGTCAAACTTGTAAACTATTTTCAAACACTTAAACAATGGGATTGTTTGGATACTTAGGGTTCGTATCATCTTGCACAAACACACACTTATAAACCGGTGTTTATAAGTGGCAGTTAGTCGTCAAGCATTTTAAGTTCGCTTTCTTTCGCACATACTCTAAGGTGAGTTTCACGGCCCCTTTTCTTACGTTTTAAACTTGGGGGAGAAAACATGGGTACGGACATTTAGATCTTACGTTTCTTTTATATCACTTGTGTACTAAGCGCAAACATATCATGAAAGTCCTTACTTATCAAACCGTTAGTATATGGGTTAGCCAGGTAATCTTGAGTAGTACTACTGGGCATTGACAAGCCCCACCCGCGTTAGTCGCGCTAACATGACAGGTAGTCGAACGGGTGTAACATTGACCTAAACATTCACCATTGATTATGATAGTCATGGTGGGAGGCAGTACAAACATAAACAGTCAGCTTCGGTGTCGAAACGCTTTAGTAACATGTACTAGGTTAGCTACCTATGATATAAATTGTAAATGGTATTATCTAGTAAACTTTACAAACATTGAAACCTGTGAACTCACCAACCTAGTGTTGACACGTTTTAGCATGTTTTCTCTTTGGTAATTAAGGTACAAGCACGAGCTAAGGCATGCATGCATTCGAAGTCTATCATTTGCAAACTCAAGAATTATTTATTTTAATTATCGTTGAATTGTTTATTTTGGCGCAACTGTTTTGGCGCATGTTTTTCATTTAACTTTTTGCTTCTGCAAGTCTTACATTTAATCAGTGTTTTCATTACTAGTGTTGCATCGTGACTATGAGCAATACTAGTGGTTTTCTTAAACTCATATAGAGTCGTTCAACGTAACTAATTACTGAGATCCTAATATGTCACGCCCCTAACGGTAAAACTCCGTTGGTGGATTTTGGGGGTGTGACAACTTTCACCCCTCAACTTTGAGAAAATGACAAATTTGTCTATTAACTTTGTAAATTAGCACTTTAACTTCCTCAAGTTTCTAAACTTTCGTGTTTACCTCTTGTATTATATACAATCTAATTTTCCTTTGTAACTTCCGTTCATTAATTTTTTTTACGTCTCAGTATAAATTTTGTTAAAAACGGAGTCGTATTCAATGTAGGGTATTTTTTAGCCGTCGTGGGTTATATCGACTAACGGTAACGTGTTGGTACCGTGAAGAATGAGACCGACACCAACTGAAAAACATTGGTTTCGTTATATAACTATCTTTTATCTATGTTTCGATCTCGATAACAAAGTCGTTGTAACTTCATACGTTTTTCTATGTACTTAACCACGTTTTCTTTTTGTGTTTAGCAATGTTAATGGTACCGCCTCAACCGTTTAAGATGCGCCTCTTTCCGTCGCGAAACGCGGGGCTAATTTTCTAGTTTGCACTTCAATTGCAAGTAATTCTAACTTACAATTGATTCAGTTGTTATGTAAGATTGGTTTATTGTTTTTAGTTGATTAAGCACTAAATTATTTAATCAAATTGGAAAATACAACAAAAATGGAAACACGAAACAGTTCAAACAAATAAATAAGTATTTTATGTCTCAACTCAAACAAAAAAAAACCAATAAGAGACGAAACTACAATACACACAATGACATCTTGGTGGCGACAGCTGCAGTGGTGGTCCAGACCGTCACTATCTCACTCATTTTAGTTTTGATGAAAACCAAGAAATAAAATTAAATAAACAAATAATACAAGTAACAAAATTAAACAAAAAATATGCATAGAAAAGCAAATTAAACTAAACAAAATCGGATCATGTAAATTGTATAAAAAAAGAAAAAAACTTACAATTTTTGTAGGGGCGGGTCATCGGGTCCAGATCGAATCGATTTGGACCGGTATATTTTGGTCTAGTTTTTGGTTTAGGAACGTATGGCTAATTGGTTTCGATCATGTCCTATCAGATGCCAGTATTAATGGATATTGATTTAAAACCAACTTTAAGTTTAACCAGCCTAATTGAATTGCTCACTTAAAATATTAATTATAGTTATTACTATTTAATCATAACTTGTAAGTAAATAATTATATAATATCGTTTCAAACAAATTTATCATAACACATAATATGAAATTGTTAAAACTATTATACATAAAATTTTATTGATAATACATATTCAGTTTGTTATTAAGAAGAATAAATAAAGGAAAAATTAATAAAATAGACATGAACTTTTATATTTGTTCAAATAGCATTGTCTTTATAAATGATGACATAAATCATTTAGGCTTGGATAGCTTGTGTGCTTAGATGATATTAGTATATTGGACATGTATTAGGTTCTGGTAATCAACAAGGCAATTCCACACATAACATGAACTTATAAATTTTAATTATACATATTGTTTTAATTTTATTTATAGTTATATAATTATATTATTTTTCATATGTACGTAAAACATGAACTTCAAAAATCAGAAACATGTTAAGAATTAAATTCAAATGAAATTCAAATAATTATGTTCGTATAATTATAGGTGATAAAGTGAATTGTGGCAAGGAGTGTCATGATTTAATCTTCAATTAGTTAATAATAAAAGTTAAAGGGTCTGTTTTGAAAGTTTTATAAATTAGGTTTTATTTCTTGGAGAACAAGTTAGAATAGTATTATAAATAGGGGTCTAGGTTATTATATTATTTGTCCCTTTTCCTTGATTGTTTGTTCGTTTTGTAAGTTCGTTTGGTAATAAGAAAAGAGTCGCGGGTTTGTCCCCCTAATATCTCGTGTTCGTGTTTGCTTGATATGATTGTTTGAACTATCCGGGCCAACAATTGGTATCAGAGCGGTTTAAGCTATTGACCTTTTATCGCCGGATCTGGTTTACAAAATTACAAGACGGTTAATTTTGGGTATTGGTTCGGCGGCTTTGGCGATAAAAGCAAACAGGAAATCTCTTGATCTTGAAGCCGTGGTATTGAAGTCGGCCGGATAAAATATTGTTGCCCTCAATTTTTGTTTGGTCTTGGAGCTCGTGCAGTTCAAAAGAAAAAAGTTTTTTTTTCTTGTGTTGTACGTGGACAGAAGAAAAAAAAACATAATTAAGATTTTTTTCATGGCTGGTGAAAAAGAAGGGAACTTAACCTCACGAACATTGAAAGCGTCGATGGGTAGTTTTGCTTTACAGGCACCGAAGTTAACCTCGACCAACTACGCAGCATGGTCGGTTATGGTGAAGATCGTCTTGGGTGCGAACGGTTTGACATATGCGATTGATAAAGAAAAAGGGACCGGAATTGAAGAAAGAAAGAAGTTTATGGCCTTGGGTGTCATCTTCCAAACTCTACCGGAAGATGTAACGCTACATATGGCCAAATATTAAGAACCGAAAGATGTTTGGGAAGCGCTAAGAGTTCGTTATCTTGGTGCAGAAAGAACTCAAAAAGCTCGTCTTCAAATGCTAAGAAGCGAGTTAGATGGATTGAAGATGGGTGAGACTGAAAGCATTGATGAATATGCATCAAAGATGGGTGGAGTACAGTCCAAGTACAAGAGTTTGGGAGAAACACTTGAAGAAGAGGTTGTGGTAAGAAAATTCTTGAACTCTATGCCTGATAAATATTTACCTATTGTTTCTTCGATCGAGCAATTCGCCGAAATCGAAACAATGACTTTCGAAGATGTAGTTGGATGTTTGAAGGCATATGAAGAAAGAAATAAGTTCAAGAATGTGACTGAAATTTCATCCCAAAGTCAACTCTTGTTCACCCAAATTAGAAAGAAAGTTGAAAACTACCGAGGACGTGGTAGTAGTCGTGGAAGATTTAATGGACGAGGAAGAAGGTATCCAAGATGGAATAATGAACGTGAGAGTGATGAAGACGAACAGGGTCAAGATCAAAGGAGAAAGAACTAAAGAATGGCAAGATAGAAGGAAGAATCTGAGGTGCTACAATTGTGATAAGATTGGACACTATTCAAGTGAATGCAAAACTCCTAGTAAATATACAGAAGGTAAAGATAATGTAGAAGTGAATTTAACAAAGACAGAAGAGGAAGGTGCTCGTGATCCTGCTTTGTTCATGGCAGTTTGTTCGACAAAGAAAGTAAGTTTGAATAAAGAACGGGTTATCTTGGGGATGTTTTAAAAGGATGAAAAAGATGAAGGAATGTGGCACTTAGACAATGGTGAAAGTAACCACATGTCAGGAAAGAAAGAATTCTTCACTACCTTGGATGAACAAATTCCGGGTCATGTAACGTTTGGTGATGGATCCGTGATTGAAATAAAAGGTAAATGAAGTGTAACTGTGATAAGTAAGAATGGCGAAAAGAAAACGTTTTGTGATGTTTTCTACATGCCTAAGTTGAAGGTCAATCTTCTGAGCTTAGGACAGTTGGATGAAGAAGGACATAAGATAGAAATATTCAATGGGATATTGAAGCTACATGATTAGAAAGGAAGATTGTTGATGAAGGTTTAGAGAAATATGAATAGAATGTACAAAATCAAGATTAAGGTATGTTTTAATCCTAAAAGCTTTGAAGATAAAAAGAAAGGAAGTCCTGATATGAAGAAGAAATCGATTGTGAAAGTGAAAGAAAGTCTGTTTCAGTTTGGAAAGATTCCAAAAGATTTATTTGGAAATCTCGAACATGAAAAAGAAAAGGAGCAAGTCAAGAATGGAATGGTTGATGCAACTTCAAAGTTAAATACAAAAGGAGAGAATGCTAAGTTTAAAGAACCAGTTAAGCAAGTATGTTATAGTCAGTTGAAGAGGAGGAACATAAACAAAAAGAAGAATAATTCAAGATTAAGGGGGTGAATGAGGGATAAGATTAAGGGGGTGAATGAGGGATTTAATCTTGAATTAGTTAATAATAAAAGTTAAAGAGTCTGTTTTGAAAGTTTTATAAATTAGGTTTTATTTCTTGGAGAACAAGTTAGAATAGTATTATAAATAGGGGTCTAAGTTATTATGTTATTTGTCCCTTTTCCTTGATTGTTTGTTCGTTTTGTAAGTTCGTTTGGTAATAAGAAAAGAGTCGCGGGTTTGTCCCCCAAATATCTCATGTTCGTGTTTGCTTGATATGATTGTTTGAACCATCTGGGCCAACACCATAAAGCTATTTGTGCAAATTGGGCAAATTATAGCCCTTATGGGCTATGAAATAAATAAATAAATAAATAATATGGCTATGTTTTTAAGTTTGAGTATTTGTATTGAGTTTATTAATTCTATATATTGTATGCTAGAGGTACTTTGCTAGAAAGAGAATTTGGCAAGTTATATGCCTAATACACACTATAGAACTTACATTGGAATGCATGCTAGGAATACTACCCTAGCTAATAGTTCATTGTGTTCATATGTGTAGTTTAAAAACTAATGGAAATGCCATAGGTTCATAACTATACTAATTGAATTGTATGTATTGTGAAACATGTTTCTAAGGGCATCTAGTATACCAATGAATTAGTGGCCGTGAGTGGTGATGTGGCTCACGCTCACGGGGAACACCGCTCCTCTCATTCATGAGGTGACTATGAGTGGGTCACGCGTGAGTGCGCCTACGCTCATGAGTCGGTGTGTGTCGTTGCTCTTGTGACCGTTGGGAGACTTTTTGTGACCATTGAACGGTCAATTGGTTTAATAAAAAAATATTTTTTTGTTTAAACAATTAATATAAATACTATACAAAATCACATTTTTATAGACAGCCAAAACACAATTCTACATACAACTCTCACATATCAGTAAAAATTTAAAAACTTTTTAATTGTAATCATCATCATTCGATGAGCCCAATTGGATTTTCTTCACAACTGTCGTAGCTGCAGCCTAAGCATTAGTACAACAATATGAAAGTTCACGTTCAAGAACATGAAAAATTCTTCTCAACTGGGATCATAGAGTTGCTCAAGATCTTTTGGTACGTGACTATTTCATTGAAAGACCCCCATATGTCAATGAAACGCTTAGGCGCTGTTTTTTAATGCGTCGAGAACCGTTCCTACGAATAGTTCAAGTTTTGGAGAGAGAGAGAGAGAGATGTCATGCTTCCAACAAAAGTATGATGCGAGAGGGAGAATTGGTTTTACCGTTTGTGTAATTTTACGTAATATAATTTTAGAAGGCGAGTAACAAGCGATTTGTTGATACAATGAAGATGATATCGAATCGATTCTTGTAATAGTTGACGACGAACAAAAATGAGCTAACTGTCTTCAAATGCACAACCAAGAAAAGCATAACCAGCTTTGTGCGGATTTGATTGACCATATTTACGAGTTTCACAAAAGTAGTTTGTCTATGTTTTTTTTAGTGATTTTATTATGTTTTATTTTTATTAAATAAATTCTTGTTTGATTTATATTTTATTTTTATTAATGAATTAATTAAATTAATTTATGAATATTAATATTTTTTATGTTTTATTTTTTTATATAAAAAACAACTAATCATTTGAACTTAATTAATAAACTAGTGGGAAACCCGCGCGGTGCGGCGGAGTGTACAATTTACATGTTTGTACTTGTATTTTGTTAAAATGGGTAAGGTATGCGGTTTGGATCACCGGTAAAAAAATTATTTTTTTATAAGTATTTAGTTTTTCAAACATTATAAGTAATTAGTGTAAAGAGTTAATCAACCAAGTATTTAAGTACTGATAAGGAGAGCGAAACTTACTATTTGTTCATAAGTCACGCGGTTATCCTCACTTTTTGGCAAACCATCAATTAAAAATCTATCAATTCACCAGATTTAACGACACTTTTGAGCAATTTGATTGTCTCTTCTGAAGAAACGATTTTTCCTTTTGTAATGGTCTCCAGTATCATGTCACCGGAAGCCCAGACTATCATCATCAGATGATTTCAGTAGAGGTATCTAACAAATAAAATTAGACGACTTCTTGTGTGACCCTTACGACCAAATCTAAGCAATCAAAACTTCATCCGGTCACAATTAACAAAAACTATCTAAATATATCTAACAAATAAAAATGTTTTCAATGATGAATTAAGAACAAACACTTTCTTCGATGTAGTTCAAGCATCCATCATTGGGAACACAAGAAGCAAGGCACACTTTCTAATCGCATAGTTAGGCTGTTTATCTTCAATATCACCGCAGATAGAACAAACCGACTTGTCAAAAATTTATGAAAGTTGTAATTGTAGATATGATATAATTTGAAGTAAGCTAGTAAAAAATAGCATAAAATATTGATGAATTTTACTGAAATTGACAACAAACATATGTTCTAATAACTTAACGAAACAAATACAGAAATGTAATCCAACAACAAATTAACGAAACCCCGATAAAAAAATTTTACCTGCAAGCATCCACGGTTTAGATTTATAGACATTGATTTCCATCATGGCCTGTAATTGGAATAGCTTCCCATAGGTCTTTCGTCTCAAATAGTACCTGTTTAATCAATTACTTCCTTCAAAACCAGAATCCATGAACTATTAATCGTCATTTAAAATGAAAAAAATAAAATCAGCACTTGTAGTAGACAAAATAAGGTTGAGTTTGACTTTTGAAGTCAAATGGATTAGCTTTCAAATTTTGTATATCGTCTTTTTTTTTTCAAAAATTAAGATTACTATGGTAATAATACTGTTTTTCTAGTCTTTCATTATTTATAAAAAAAAAATTAAATGGAAAAGAAAATGTTAGCGGGCCAACCCATTTCAACACAAACTTGTTTTGACCCGTTACCCAACATCCATACCCACTCTTCTTGCCACCTCTAGTTTTTAAGAATCAATGGTTTTATATAAGCAAGTTCAGTCTTTTAGTATATGCCCTAAGATGATGATCCAATGCCAATTAAAACTTACCTGATGGAAATGCATCTTGGTATTCCTGCCTCTTCCTCACATTCCTTCACAACATTCTCTACACGTCACATCCCATGTGGCTGTATTATCATGAAAATATCAGCATATAGAAGTAAAAAATGCAACCAAATAATCAATCTAAAGAAACATCATGATAGTATGCGAAACAAATGTTTTGAGGACAGATAAACAAAGATTAATATGGATGAGACTTGAATGAAGAAAATAAGCAATTTTGAAATCATTTAACAGGTCTACTGAGATCAAAATAACCAAAACGGAAAATCCCACCAACCCGCCTGCAACAAGAGGTCAAGCATGCCCGGGTAGATTAAAAACCGTATCTGTAACTGAAAAAAAAAATCAAAACGAATCATGAATTCGGATTTAGGTTTGGTTCCTAACTGTATTCGAATTGTGGATTCAGTTAACAAATATTCAATTTCTTTGCAAAACCACCAACTCTTTTAGGTATTTCAGTTGGTCTCTGCTAATAGTTACATCTTTTAAATATTCCCTTGCCAAAATAATCTGTAAAAAACAGCAAGCAGAATGATCTTATGAGTAACGTGTTTAACTATCATTTAACACACTATTTAGCCAAATGTATTATTATGACAGTTATTTATGCTAGCTACTCTGCTTTGATAAGAACATCTTATTATGTCTTGTCAAGTTAACTAATTGAACATGATTTACACATTGTGCCACACATCATACCTGGATAAAGGTGGTCACATGAATCAGCAAAGAAAGAAATCATGAAACATCAAACAAAAAGAAGTGAGCAAAAAGTGTGCAGTATGCATATATGTTCTGTCTCTGTTGGCTAACATTGCGGAACAATTTGCAGCCATGGCCCTAAACGGTCCTACAAAACCAATCAAGTTCAAAACAAGAACAAAATGGAATATTTCAGCCATTTTAGTGAACCCACATGAACAGAAATCTATATGATATGATATCAAAATTAAACATTTCAGCCATCAACAGATGACGGCGGTGAAGAAGAATGGTGGTCAGATGACGACGATGGAGGATGGCAAGGAGGTGGAGAAAGAGGCGCATCTCCAAACCCTAAATGGGAACTCAAAGTCTGCCTGCGTGTTTGAAGTGGGTGAGGGGTCGGTTTGAGGAGGGAGGGGTAGACGGGAGAGTGGTGAGCGGGTTTGATGTTTGAGAGTGGAGGTGTGATATCTGGGCAGGGACTTCTGGGGTTTGAGGGTTTGGGTTAAATGGTAATTCAATATTATTTTATACATTTTAAGTTGTATCTTATGTAGAATAATTTGTAATAAGTGTCTTAAAATTTTTAGAAAATTATAATTATATCCGTTCAATATGTATTATATAGTAGTATATATATATATAGATTTTCTATCTATGACTAATAAATTCCTCTTAATCCAAAGATGAAAACAACTCATGTCCATTTAATCAATTCATACATTAAAACATATTTTATATATATGATTAATAATTCCTACAGGTCATACGCATGAACTTTTTGATGATGTGGTAAACCATTAAAATACAAAACCGTGTAGAAGTTCTGTTCATGGAACTTTTGAGAAATTTAGAAAGTGCAAATTGATAGCTTCTTACCTTTACAATGCAAGATTGTGCAGGATAGCGCAAACTTCTCCATTGAAATGCCTTAGCTGCACGAAACGGAATGGAGGAAAATAACCTGTTTTTTTTAATCCAAACATAAGATCACTATAACCTGAAGTTGTAATATCTAAAAAATAAATATATTTTAGTTAAATAAAACAGAAACTGCAAATATCATTTAAAAATACAGTAACTTGAAAATAGAATTTACCAAAATATTAAACACAAACATAGTAGGAGAATTGAGAATCCCAAACATAATGATTTTTTTATTATATCAAATAACTATACTGTTTATATTAAATAATGGTGATTGATTGATTTAAAATGTTTAAAAAAAAGTTTAAAATAAAACAACAGATTCTATAATACTCTTGAAGAAACATAAGAAAAAGTTTATGCATCTAACAAACAGTGTTAAGATGGAAAAAAATATACTATGATCATTAATTAGAATATTTTGTTATTCATATGTATAATATCTTTGAACCATCTTTATCACTTTTTTAAGTTTGATACAAACTATCGAGTTTGATATAAAAAATACGTTTTAACCGTCAAATCGAACCATTTTAGCTAGTCCGGCTGACCTAACAGACCTGGCCAGTTTGATATGCTGTTTTTGAAACTGTAGTTAGTGGTTCGACCCAATACTTTCGTCAAAACCAGTTGAACCATACTGTAATTTTATATCATAAACACTTTTTAATTTGTCATATTTTCGTCAATATGTAATTCTCTTCACCAACATTGGTAATTGCAATAGTAGTATCCAGCCTTTTGGCGAAAAGATTCCCCTGCGTACACTTAGTGCAGTCAGAAAACCATCAATTTTCTGCACATAAATGTGCTAAGTGTATAAGAGATAAACCCTAACTCTATCCAATACAAATGCAAATTTCCTAACTTTGTATAGATTTAAGTGTTGATGAATCAAATATATTTTTTGAACCAATCTTTAACTCCTGATGGTGAATATCTCACAATATCCCACCTTGACATCAGTTGACTTGCTAACAACAAAATTTGGAAAAGAGGACTTACCACCATAATTACCAAATGAAGAATCAAATGAATGCCCAAGCCTTTCACTTGCAATATCTGCTTTCATATCGGTCAAATTACAAGAACCCTCGTCAATTAGAGACAAATTGTAACATGGCTAAGTAACATGAAGGGTAAAAATGGAATTTACAGCATAGGTATCACAGGAAAAGGCTTAGTCGGAGCTTCAATTGATGTAGAAGAGGCTGCAGAGGATATTGCAAGGCGGTGAAACTCTAACAGAAAGCATTCAAGCTCTTATATGTAGCATGAAATCATAAGGTTATGTATGTAATTTATTTAAAATCCTAGAAGTGCCCTTCATAAGGTTATGTCTGACATGATTTTTGGTTCGTGTCGTGTTCAGATTCGTTTAAATTTTTCAGATTCTTGTTGGGTTGGACTCGCTAACCCATGAACAAGACCAGCCTCACAAGTCTAAAAAAATAAGGAAATCGATTAATCCTATGAGTTACCTAAACCGCTTTTCTGTTCCACAGTCCACAAGTGATAATTGCAGATCTGACATGCCATTTAGATTAGCGCCGATCAGATTCTTCCATGCAAACAGTTCCACCTGCAAAACTTAAAATGCCAGCCACTAATCAGCAAAAGAAATTCAATAAGAAGCCATCTTTTTATGAAACACAAATAACATTTGTTATTATACAAAAGATCTGACCTTACATCTACTTGAATTATTGGATATTTACATTTGTTTTTTGATATTACAAACACGTTGTCCTGAAATTTGCAAAACAGATAATTAGGTACCAAAAGGTAGAAAGTAAAGCAAAGACATCAATATCATGTTCTATTGACCTGTAATGTTTGCAAGATGTCTCGATCTAAACTACAATTTGAAACAACAAGATGAAAACCTGAAATAAACACTAAAGTACATGTTGAAACAGCAAGAATGAAACAATCTACGGTACCTGGTTCTAGGACCGTGGAGATTAAGGCAACCAGTGTGGGAGACGAAGGAGGAGAGTGACGCGGTGACGACGAAGGCGGAGGCGGAGGTGGAGACGGAGCGGCGATGGCTAGGGTTACGGGAGACGGAGGATGGGGGTGATGGTGGAGAGAGAGAGAGGCGAAGACAGAGCGGCGATGGCTAGCTGCGACTTGTTTTGATTTAGGGTTTTTGTACCGCGTGTTTTGAGTTTTGATGGTGTGATGGGTAAAATGGTAATTACACACTTTTTATGCATCTTTAATGTGTACACTTAGCAAAGAAATTTAGATTAGGTGTCTTAATTTTTTTATTAAATTAGAATTTGATCCTTCTAATATGTATTATATAGTAGTATAGATATAGATAAGCAAGAAAAAATAAAATACTCAATAGGTATATATCCATGAGTGAGTGACATAATGATTTGGTGCCTACATGGCAAAAAGTATGTAGTCCATGGATTTCTAACTTATGCAGTGTAGATTTACACTGTTTTACCATAACTCTGCAGTCCATGTATAAGTTTAATTTGTGCTATGGTCACCATATATATCGTAGTGATGACTGGTGCGATTACCTAAGCTATGTTGGTTGTAATTGGTGGTGTGGATGTGCTGACGGTGAAACTTGGGCTAGTGGTAGGAGCGGTACTGCCGGTAGGCATTTTGAGAAAACCCAAACCAACAGTAGTGACTGCGGGACAAATTAGGTGGTTGAATTGTTTCCCATGATACTCAAGTGTGTGATTGGGAAGCTATACCGTTCGGCAAAGTGATGGCACCAATGAAGAAACACGGTCCCGAACTTATCTATTTGGGTCCGAGCTTCTGCTTGGAATCCGTCAGAGAACTCCAATGGAATAACCGGCTAGGTTCACTGCAAAAAAGAGAAAATGTCGTTAGCCTCGCCTCAGGGAAGGGTTGTTACTTGTGACCATCCTTCGGCGTGAGAGTAAGTATTGATTCGTCAGAGTTTTTATATGATAGAGAGACTTCTTAAGGTTTTTGTGCGTACCTAACTCTGTGAAGTCACACGTATTTATACTAACATTCCACCTGTCACTATCACGAGTGGGGTGGGGCCCTCTGTGTGGTGGTGATCGAATTGATGTTGTCGTCTTGTATCACATTATCATGCTTTTTGGTGAGGTACGTCACCTCAACAATCAGCATAGTTAGTTATTTTACTCTTTGGGGCCTTTATGGATTTCCCTTTCTTGCCATGTGATAGAGGCATCCGGCCCGGGTTTTCTCGAGTTCGATACTAGATCTCTTCAGAGTGTAACCGTTGAATCATTCTCTTCGGTACTCAAACCGCTTTCGGTACTTCCTCAACTTTCACATCTTTCTTCTATATTATAACACTAGGTTAAAATCTCGTGTATTACACGGGTTAAATAAATAAAATGTTATATATTTAGTAATAAAAAATTTATATTTTTTAAAAACCCGTGTAATACACGGGTTGAATAAATCAGTATATTACATCGGTTGAATAAAATATAATGTAATTTGTTAACAAACACATTTGTCAAAATATGTTTTTAAAAAATGTAATTTGTCGTGACAGTTATAAGGCTATCACTGACCACTACGTTGTCTGAACTGGGCCCGCGTGTTCAGTACGAGGGGCATATGCTATCACTGGGAAACCATGGAGCCTGCTGCCACTTGACAACAGTTGCGCTGCTACACAGGGCGAACCCCGCTAGCGAAACGCACTCCGGACTAAAACCCGGGGTGGCTCGGACTCGAACCTGCGTGGGCAGGTTGAGTCTTCATTGCCATAACCACTAGGCCAAAGCCCAGTAGTTAACAACTCACTTTAAGTTGATTATCATTCTACATACATGATATATGCTTTTTTTTTTCTTAAATAACAACATATTTTGATTTTGGTTCACGTTAGACAAAATAGTAAGCTTTAGATTCCTTCCACTAATGTTGGTTATATTTTAGACTAAATAACAACATATATATTCTACTCATCATAGTGTAGATAATGGTATTTTATACTAAACAACAACATATATATAATTGTTTGGTTTTAACATTTGCTTAGATAAATTTAGTTTTGGAATGAACGAAAACTAAAATATGTTTTTAAGTTGAAAAAAATTATTTTCTAAAATAAAAGTTGATATAAAATACAAATATTAACCTAACCCGTATTGGCAACTTTCTTTTCCATTGTAATCATTTAAAAGTAACCACGTCAAGTCGTTGAAAAGGGGAGGAAAAATAATAGTAATCATGAAAAGGTTCAATCTTCTAATAATGTGACACACATGCTTAAGGCAAGACTCTTCTTTGCATCATAGACACATACACAAAGACCAATTTAGTTGAACCCACTTAACCAGTTGCTCACCTACCTCCACATTGCCAAAAGAAATTCTTGTCAAATACTTTCACAAATATTCTTTTTTGAACGGTAGATTAATTATATAAAAACACCCACTAACAAAACGTTATAAAGCAAAAAAACATAAATATTAAATAAAGTTTAAAAGGTTTGATAACAACTTTATCTAAGAAATACTTTCCTAAATATAATATATACTAGATATTTATGATATATTTGTTTTATATTTAGTTAATTATATATAGAAAGAATAATATAAAAAGTGGGAATTCTCGAATACATTTCAAAAAATCATTCCATAAAACATAAAAAAATAATACAAAATGTAAATCTTATATTCATGAGGAATTCATTATATATCTTTTTACTGATTTTGTTGTTCAAAAGAAATAAGCTTTATTTTTATTTAAAAAAGATAAATGATAGAAATTGGGTTATATGTTGTAACGGAAGGATTCAAATAATAACTAATTTTTTATGTTATAATCGTGATAACCACTCTCAAACAATCACATAACTTATAAATTATTATTTTTTAATCGTTAAAAGAATATTTAAGTATCTTGAACATACATCTTGAACATAAATACGGAAATGATGAGTCTTACATATACGTACCAAATAATGTTACATATACGTGACACATAGTGTTTACGTATATGTAATATTAACAAAATGATAATTGTTACGTATATGTAACACTATGTTTGAGTGTGGTTTTCATGGTTATCACATAAATATTGGTTATCATAAAAGAGTAAGTTTTAAAATTTTCATTTAAATCCACAATATATTTGTCTCGTAAATGACATCAAAATTACAAAATTTCATAAATGTTTTTAGCTTATCAACCTTTTACAACTATCTTCTACACATTGATGGTTTAAACCCACAAAACTATAATATTATTTGCCTTTACACAAAAGATAGTTTCATTTGGATCAAGCCGAGACTTGTCCAAAGTCATCCTCAAAATGGAGTTTTTCCTCTGAATATACACGTTTTAAAGCTTTTAGCATTAGTCAAGTAAGTACATCCCAACATATGTTAACACAAATCTAAAACCCAAAGTCACACGTACCCTTCAAAACGGACAGTCTCTCTCTGTATATGATCGTATACTCTTATACGGACGTATAGCTTTTCTTATGCATTGTTTAACGCACAAACGAGCATATGGTCACCATACCATAGAAAAAGTGGCATAGTTCACTGAGTGGCGTACTTCACTGAGTGGCGTACAATACATATGGGTGACATAGGATACGTTGTCAAAACTTATACAAGTGTTTAGCCTTTTTATATGGTTGTATGGCCTCCTGCACTACTATGTGTAGTCCTAAATGACAATAGAATTCTAGCTAGAGTCTTAAAACTTATACCACATTTCATAACTTGTTATATGCACCATTAAAATCATCATACATTACACAAATCACCCATTGTTTCACAATCTTTATCTCAATCATTAATGCGGGTAAATTTATCCTCCAAGATTAAAAGAGCTCACTTTTAATTCACACTTTGTCCTGTAAGACTATTGATATCATTAATCAACATGTAATCATGAGACTCATAGTTTTATACCATGTTTTTTTACCATTTTCCCTCTGTGACACTTCTGATTTTCCCTACTTGTACTCGTTCTAGACTTATCAATGAAAATCCGCATGACATTTTATTTTACTTGAAATCCTATTCATACATTGTTACAATACTAGTTCACATGTCAAACATTACGTTTATGCTTGATTTCAAAGACTTATATTTATCTATGAGTGATTCATGGATCGCACGTACACTTAATTGATCTTTACGACACATTAAATACACATGAACCACCCCCATACACCTCAAATATGTTTTTATAACTCATTCAAAGTGATTTGATGCTTAAAAGTACTAGTTAGTACTTTCGTCCGATCGTTCGTCTTTTAAAACGTCGTTAATTACGTACCGTCCACAACTGACAAATTCGTCTAACATGACATTAATTTATGTTTTAAATGTTTAACATATTCATTTCTTTAATTAAAACAAAGTTTGTTTGCAAAACTTTCCTTAAATAAATCCTGAAATTCAAAAACGATCAAAAAATCCGTTTTCTCGCCCACCGATGGCCAACTACCATACGCGAATAACGTAACTTTAACTTAAATGTTTTTAGCTAAACATACTCTTTTTGTTATGACAATCAACTTTCATGTTGAAAACATTTGCCAATTTTGCTTAGAAATGCTTAAAATCGTAATTTTCGAATGCGCGCACTCAACCGGGTCAAGCTAGGACCCAACCCACCTACTCTTGGACCTAGCCCAAGCAAGAAATCATAAAAAACCCAGCCCCATTGAGGAAAATTTCACAGATTTGAGGCCCCTTAAACCCTAAATTGCTTTCCAAGACTTCCATATTTACACCCCTTCAATCTTAGTATAAATAGAAGGCTTAGGATCTTGTTTTCTTTGCTAATTCTCTCTCAAACACTCCCAAACCCTCCTAAGTTGTGAAATCCCGTCCCAAACTTGAATATTTCGAAAATACCTTAGAGGATTCCAAGAGTTTGAAGATCAAACAAGTAAGTAACCCTCCGACAAGTAAGTAAGCCTCCGAAGTTTAATACCGTCTTTTTATTTCATTCTTTCTTCATCTCCTCAATCTTTTTTTATTTTCTATCCATGATCACTTGATCATATGAAACCTCAGCCCTAAAAACCCTTTAATAATCTTAATCAAACTAATAAATCAAGCTAACATCACCAACTAACAAACAAAGGATCCCGTTTGCAATGGCGGCTATGCCGTCGCATTCTGCGAATCCTCAAGACAACTATTGCAAAAGTGGCTCTGCCGATGCTTTAGTATGTTCTTGCTAACTTAAAACATGTTATTTTATCAATATTATCACTAATATGAACTCACACGCTAATTAAATATAGAATCCGCTTACTCGTGTCGGCTATGCCGATTGCATTCTGTGATTCTTCAAAACGCTTCTGTGAATATCATGGCTAGACCGGTGACACGGGACGTTTTGGATAACTTAATATGATTATATTATGTATTATAATAACATAATAACATTCGTCTAATTTTTACTTGCGCGTTCGGTAATCTTAAAACCCTAAACGGACCATTTAAGTGCAACCGTTGATCTTGGGCAGAAACTGTGCCGACTTTAACTGGGCATAACTTGATCATAATTAAACAAAACTGAGAAAAATCAAATTCCACGACGTAGTTCGTCGAATTTTCTTTCCACTCATAATTGAATCATTTTCTAATTCAAAAGTATGACTCCGTTGTAGCCATACCGTTACAGAAACCGTTTTCAGTACCTTCTGTTTTGTTTGACTGTTTTGGCTATGATCCAAGTCTCAAACATAAAAACTTTCTAAACGAAACTTATTCGAGACGACTTAAACTAATTCCCTGTAAAATTTCATAATTTTTGGACGTCGTTTGATATTTTTAACAAGCCCGTTTCTGTTCAGCTACTTTGTTGTCAAAATCTGAAAATATACTAAAACTCTATTTTTACAACTAATTCTTAACCTTATGACCCGAACCGCCTATCTAACACTCGTAACCATCGAACCTACCCTAAAAATAGTTTATTTATTTGTTTAGGTTCTGGTCCATGATTCACCTCGTCTATTTATTCAAGTCTCCTATCTCGCCTAGCTTTCAATGTGAGATTTCATAGCCCCACATTATTCAAATCGTTTTGGGGGAAACATGTACGCGTTGACACGCATTAAAACACGTTTTCAAACAATTCTAAAACAAGCGAATCATATATGTATGTGAGTAAATGAACATAACATGATAAACGTTAAACTTGAAAATCCTTAACTTGAAACTTTCAAGCCAACGGTAGTACATATATGGGCCATAGGATGGAAACCGCATATACTTTATGGACAAGTTTTGGTTGGACATCTTATTCGTTATTAGTGCAACTTGCGAGTTGTACCACTTATTCGTTATTCATCATTTTAGGTTGGATTTGCTAATCATGTGTTTGTTTTATTACGTGCTATATGATAACTTGGAATATGAATTGTCACCTTTGCCAAACTTATACTTTTATTAAACTTGTGATTTCTCACCAACTATTTTTAGTTGACACTTGTTTTTCGTACATGTTTCAGGTGATTAAGCTCGTGATAGGTCAAGTCAAGATCACATAGGATTTGTCTAGATATCAATTAAAGAATCTTATTTTAAGTTGATTGTCTTTTGAACATGTTATATGTTTGGTTTAATTCGAAACTTATGTAATTGAGTTTTTAATATTATGAAACTTTAATAGTAAATGTCTTTATTCCATTGTGCTCTTTTATCAATTAAGTCACACCCGTGGTTAAGATGCACGATTACCCTCATCCTTAATTGGATATATAGAACTCAAAACCCTTAATTTGTTTAGTTTAGGTTAATCATTCTTCAAAACCAAATAAGAGAACTTCTCTCATTTGATTAGAACTTGGTACCCTTTGAAACTCGATAATTTCTAATTATCAAAAGGGTTGTGTCACACCCCGATATTAAAGGGAGTCGGGTGAGACGAGTGGACCAAACACACTGATTAAGTAGCGGAATTTTAAAAGCGTGATAATTTAGTAAAATTATTTCCTTTTATATAATAAGGAAATTATAAAACTATTAAATCCAAAAGATCATTGTTTCTTCCTACATATCCACCTAGAACATAGTACATAAACGAAACATCAACATTGTTCACTCCACATTGCACATAAACGGTGACTTCACGCAGATAAAAGCCATCATAGAACGAAAAACTGAGGTGTACAGAAGTCAACATATCCCTAACATGAAACAAAAGCATACTTAAAAGAGTCAACAAATATGTTGATGAGTTCATAGGTTTAAATTTTGGTAAAAACATGTTCATTTTTAGTGTACTAAAACAATGCGCCAAATTTTGCATAGTAAGCAAGCCCATAACCAATCCTGTACTTAGTGCTCATTGAATCCCTAGATATAAATAGTTAAAAGCCACGCATGCTAAATGTACAAAAAATTATAAATATGAACGCACGAAGCAAATAATGTCACATAACTAACAAGTCACTCGAGAACTTATAAATAACAGTGGGGTCTACAAATTGTGCGTGGGATATTCCGAAGTAGTTATGCCCATACATATGTCGGCTCACGAGAGCTAATGGTTATGTAAACAAGTGGACAAATGCATCTATCATGTCTTACTTATAAATATACAAAAATGTTCATTTTATGTTCATGTATAAAAACGTACGAAGTTCACAAAGTGTTTAAAAGTTTTCATGTAAAAATAAAATATGATCTGGGTTCATAAAATTGTTCAAAAGTATGCTTTTCCCAAAAATGTTAAAATAAAAGCGGTGCTATGAGATTCACCTAGGTTTCCGGCTAATTTTCATAAAATTCAATAAAATTAAGTTATCTGCTAAACGTGATACTCTAAATTCTTCTAATATTTTATCAATATATAAGATATTTATTTATTGTATCATTTTCATGATTTAGCTCGTGTAATACACGAGAATCTAAGCTAATTTTATTAATTATCTATATTTTTTGAATTGTGTAATTTTGTTGACTGCACAACTCTTTTAGGCCTATTTAGGTAAAAACATGTTTTTTATTTCATTATACTTCTATGTATAATTGTTTGTGTGCATCATGGACCATAATATATATAAGATATAGTTGTACATCACCCATCCTCTCCATGTGCGATCTCATTGAATATGGCAAAACATATGCCACAAATTGAAACAGACGAGTTTTGTGTATTCTTGCTTACATTGACTTGCTATCCATATTTTTCTAAGTAGTGAGAAAAAAAAAAAATAAACGTCCTATAAGAAAAAACAAAGTTGGGTAATGATAAGTTTATTATTTATTCAAATAGTATAAATAAATATGATAAAAAAAGGTTATATATTAAAACATTTCACTTAATGCGTTGATATAAGTTTATTTTTTTGAACAGCAACACCTAGATATTATAGGATAATTGAGTTTCCCTGGTAGGAACCCCCCAACTGGGTAAACCCCCTGACCTGACCACAGACTCCCTTTTTTGCTGTTGCTAGGATTCGAACCCAAGACCTCCACTATGTAAAGTCTTGTGCTTACCATTGCACCAAATGTCCAACAGTTATTGATAAAAGTTTATGATCGATTATAAATTAGCATTCAATTTGTCCCTCAATTTACATGGTTTATCTCAATACTGCATATTTGTTGATAGAACATTGCATATGAAATCATTTAGTTGAGTTCGTAGTTCGCGTTCTCTCTTCATGTATCTTGTTCGGTTATTCTATGGTTAAGTAGAATTTAAAAACTACTTTTTGAATTTTTCATAATCTATACTATCTAATAAACAAGTAAAATAAGAGGACACTTGTCACATTTTTAGGCCTCCTGATTATTATTTTTCCGCCTCTATCTCCTATTAATAATCAACTCCACTATTTTAGGTAACTAAATAAACTATTTGTTTTAATTTTTATCTACAGATTTTTGAATTTAAAATTATGTTTATCATGAATTAAATTGTTTAATCATATTTTTATGAATTCTACAAATTAAAACAGTTTTATAGTCAAGTAGGATCCAAATAAAAAAATATTTAATCATATATTTACATATTCATATTGTTTTATTTTGACGAGTTTATATCTTAACAGATTATATTATATTTTATTCAACTCATGTAATACACGGGTTTTTATATTTTTTTTATCACTAAGTACATAATATTACATTTATTTAACCCGTGTAATACACGAGATTCTAATCTAGTATAATATAAACTGATACAAATGGAAAATTTGAAGCATTTAATTTTATTTTAAACTAGTTTTTATCCCCCCGCGCTTCGCGGCGGGTTGGTTTGACTCGTTAATAAAACTTACATCAAAACTCAAACTCGTTATAGCGTACGATACAAAAAAATACTCAAAATTGAATTGAACTTAGTCTTCAATAAAATTTAAACCAAAACGTTGACAAAAAAAGTTTAAGAAAACGGTGAATTCCGTTATTTAAAAAAACTTAACGAACGATAGTTATCATAGAAAATGGTGTCGGACCCATCGTCAAAAAAAATTAAACGAAAATTTAGGTGCAACGGTAAAAATAATGTTAATAGAAAGGGAAAAAATGAATTAAAAAAATACTGCTTCGGGTGGTCGAAAATCATAAGGCGAATACCGATACGGATCCGATAATACCAATACCGACAATGATGTTGTTCGCTTATAATAAGTTCGGTTCGTCACGGTACCACAACGGTAACGACACTCGCTAAATGCAAAAATAAAAGAAAATTAAACGTAAGTGTTGTTCGCTCATAACAGTTTCGGCTCGTCACGGTACGACAACGGTAACGGCTCTCGCTATAGGTAACGATAAAAAAAACCTTTAGATTTTGAATACAACTCCGTTTAAAAAAATATATATCGGAACGTTGACAAAAAAAACTAAAAACAGGCACGCCCCTTCGTATTTTGAAAAATATTAACGAACGAAAGTTATTAAAGTAAAACGAAATTAATAGAAAATGAAACGGGCTAAAAGCGTCTATTATATAGTATAAGGGTTGAAAATGAAAATGTTAAAAAGGTAAAAAAAAAAGTTTGGTGGTAGAGATTAAAAGAATGAAAAGTTAACTATTACTTTTTACTTCTTTCAAAGTATGAAAAAAAAACTTTAGTGATTAAATTTGAAAAGATGAAAACTAAACTATTCTACTTCTTACTTCTTTCAAACTATGAAAAATAAACTTTAGTGATTAAAGTTGAAAATATGGAAAGTAAACTATTCCATCCCGTTTCATTTTATTCTTATTTGTAATGTTAAAAACACACTTAGACAAGCAAAGATAAGAATTATAAATCGAGTGGTATATTACAAGAAATTATAAAGACTTGATTTAATAGAATAGAGAGACGAGAAACAAAAATCTTTAACTTGTCAATCGATATGTGACATATAAAATTCTTTATTTATTATGATAAGGATTAGTAGAGTTTGATAAAATATTATATACCAGAGTAATTTTCCACTTCTTAATAACTACATTATACAAAACCCAAAAACATTCCTTGGACGTGAGTTAATTGGTGCCTATATCAAGTGGTCCAAAAAGTTTGAATATCCCAAAGTAGAGGCAACTTGGGGGCGTATGAGATGCCAATTAATGTGACAATTGCATGTGATATAAAACTATATCATCTTCGAATCTTGTTTTTATTTGCTTGATTTTTTTAACGACTAATTTGGATCACTAACGGACTACTGGAGTATCATCGTCTCATCAGTTGTACCATTTGATCATATTCTAACACCAAGTCATCAATTCAGGAGAAAACCTAATTTTTCTGAGAAATCCTCCTTGTGAAATTCGAACCCAGGACCTTATGATCACTGATCCTTATCCCACCACCAAGATGTCGCTAAACTATTATGCCTTTGGCTATATTTTTTTTGCTTGATTTTAATTGTTTTTAATGAATATGGTATATCAAGAATCATATCTACGTTCGCCAAGATTCATTTATAAACACGTATAAATGTAATAAATGAAATTTTAAAATTTAAAAAAAAATTAAATAATATGAAATTAAAACAAAAGAATAATATTAGTATTTCTTGCATTTTCATAACAAAATAGTAGAATTCTCCTGCACGGTACAGCCGGAAAAACATAAAATATTGTTAACAATTGTATCAGACTTATTAACATATAAGTTGTGCACGTACAAATATAAAGTTGTGAGTTATAAAATAACTTTGTTGTGAATATGAGCGATGAACTTCACCCGATTCTGATCACACCCCCACCCGATTCACACTTCAATCGCCTGTAACTTCACCACCAACATGTTTGCGGGACCTTTAGTGTCATTTGCGTTTGCGAAGATGTGAAAATCCACACACACACACACACATATATATATAAACCTAGATCTGATAATCTTCCTCATCAAATTGACACCATCGCAACGACACCACCCTAGATCCGGCCATCAACGCCAACCCTAAATCCGGCTCACCACAATCACCGCCAACCCTCCGCCTGCCGCCACGTCAACCGTCTCTCTTGTTTTTTTTTCCTACAGATCTGAGCAAAGTATGCCGAATTCGTTTTTCCGACGATTACATTGGTGTCAATTTTTGGCAGAACTGAACACCCACCTCCATCGTCGAGATATGAACAGAGCACGATCACCACTTAAATCATCTTCAGGTTGCGTTGTCCACACCTTACCCACAGTATGTATGTTTTGAGCTTTTGAGATGAGAGTCCATATGGGTCTTGGAAATTCTGCTTTACACAAATTGAGAGATAAAAGTTTGATTTATCAATGTTTGTAGTAACTAGTAAGCGATGGGTATTGGATTGGCTTTGCACATATTGAAAAACGAAGGCGTCGGAGTGTGAAGTTGAAGTGTCACTAGAGAAGAAGCTTTCGTTTATGTGGTATGTTTGTTCATTTATGATGTGATCGAAGGGGAGGTTAGCTTTTTCGTTTTCGTGTTCTGGATTCACGAAGAAGTGTGAGGGGATCTCCATCAGAAGTTGCAGGTCACCGGAGAAGATGACCTAAAAATACGGTCGTAATAAGTTGGGGAGATGAAGTCTGAAATCGACATGTGGTAGGAAGGGACTGGGTAGGTTTGTTATGGGTCTCATCATTTTAATTTTTAAATACTTTAGAATTTTTTATTTTTAATATTAAGGGTATTTTAGTCATTTAACCCGGGGCCAATTTTGTTACGTTCGTGCAAACTATTGGGCTAAAACTGTAGTTTCCTAATCCTAGGTGCTATAAGTGAAATCCGTGTAAACCACAAGGGTCGTCCATGTAATTAATTCTTTTTTCTTTGTTCAACTTCTTTTTATTACCACACATAAACACTCTAAGAATTAAATAATTTAACATTCATTGAGGAACGTCCGCATGGTTAAGTGTTGTACTCCACAACTAAATGTTAGGGGTCCAAATCATACAGGGTGCTTGGGATGTTCAAAAAGCTCACGGCTCGTGGCTCGCTCGGAGAAAGCTCGACTCAAAAAAAGCTTGGTTGTAAACGAGTCGTGCCGAGCTGGCTCGAATTGTAATCGAGCCGAGCTCGAGCTAGGGTTGGCTAGGCTCAGGCTCGACTCGTTGGCTCGTCTAAATAACACACACACACACACACACATATATATAGAGAGATGATGGATCATTTGATAACTCCTAAATATTTTGAGAACTCGTGAAACTCGTCAAAAAATCAATCAAAACCATTTTTTTTTTGTTTTTACTAACTTTATTACTAGAATACAACACAAAAAAATAAATTTATATATTTAAATTTACATGTATTCATATATTAAAAAATATATACACATGTGTATGTTTACCACTTACACATGTGTAAGTGTTTGCCATATACACATGTGTATAAATTTTTTTAAGAATAATTTAGAGAGAAGAGATGTATTAATTGGAGAGATAAATCATGTTTTATGTTGTATTTTAATAATAAAGATAGTGAAAACCAAAAAAATTGGTTTTCGTTAGTTTTTTGACGAGTTTTTACGAGTTCTCAAAATATTAAGAGTTCCCATTTGAACCTAACCATATATACATATATATATATATACATATATATATATATATATGGGAAGGTTCAATTCAGAACACTAAATATTGCGAGAACATAGTGAACAAAATGAATCCTTCATTTTTTCAATCTTAAAAACTTTTGAAATATAAAAAAATGATAGAAATGCAATGTTTATTTATCTTTAGAGAAATTTATAAAAAAAAATATGAACAAAATTCGTTTATTTGAATAACCTACACATGTGTAATTCATGTGTAGGATGTATAGGTTATTTTACCTACACATAATATACACATGTGTAGATAAACTTTTAAATGTATGAAAACATATTAAAAAAATTATTTAATGGGTTTTTATGTATATAAACATGCATATTTATATGTATGAATTACAATTTTTAAAAATATAAATAATAGATCAAGAAATTAAACTATTTAAGTTTGTTCTTTTTGTTCTCGCGATAATTTAGTGTTCTGTAATGAACTTTCCCCTATATATATATATATATAGTTTATAGTAAAAAAAGTTTTAAAAATAAGAACGGTAAGAAAGATTCTAGGCTTGACATGTGTCATATTATTGTTTTTAAAAGGAGGGCATAATGGTTATTGTGTAATATACCAGGTCATTGTGTAATATAAGGTCTTATATTACACAATGACCAGACCTGATATTACACAATGAGCAAATTACACATTTACCAGACCTTACATTATAAAATGACATGACATATTTGAGCGAATTACACAATAATGAACAAATTACACAATGACCAAACCTTATATTACACAATGACCTGATATTACACAATGACCATACCTGATATTACACAATGAACTGATATTGCATAATGACCAGACCTGATATTACATAATGAACTAATATTACACATTAAGCAAATTACACAATGATGAGCAAATTACACAATGACCAGACCTGATATTATACAATGACCGGAGCGGATATGACACAATGAACTAATATTACACAACAACCTGATATTACACAATAACCAGACCTGTTATTACACAATGAACTAATATTATACAATGAGTTGATATTACACAATGAGCAAATTACACAATGACCGGACCTTAAATTACACAATGACTTGACATATCTGAATTACACAATAATGAGCAAATTACACAATGACTAGACCTAACATTACACAATGACCAGATCTGATATTACACAATAACCAGATGTGATATTATACGATGAACTGATATTACACAATGACATGATATTACACAATGAGCAAATTACACAATGAGCAAATTACACAATGACATGATATTACACAGTGGCCTGATATTAAACAATGAACTGATATTACACAATGACCAGACCTTACATTACACAATGACCTGACATGTTACACAATGACCAGACCTGATATTACACAATGAACTGATATTACACAGTGACCTAATATTACACAATGACCTGATATTACACAATGACCTGATATTACACAGCGAACTGATATTACACAATCACCTGATATTACATAATGAACTGATATTACACAATGAGCAAATTATAAACGACCAGACCTATTACACAGTGACCTGACATATTACACAATGACTTGACAAATTACACAATGACTAGACCTATTACACAATGACTTGACGCATTACACAATGAGTAAATTACACAATGATCTGATATTACACAATGACCTGATATTAAACAATAAACTGGTATTACATAATAACCAGACCTTACATTACACAATGACCTGACATATTACACAATGACTAGACCTGATATTACACAATGAACTGGTATTACACAATGAGCAAATTATAAATGACTAGACATATTACACAATGACCTGACATATTACACAATGACCAGACCTATTACACAATGACCTGACGTATTACACAATGACCTGACGTATTACACAATAAGCTGTAAACGTAATTTTTTTTGTTTTTTTTATATAACGATAGTATACTCGTTTTAAAGATAAAAAACGCTCGTTTTTATGGTGTAATTTTTTTTTAAAATAATGTCGTATGTAAAAGTTATGAACGTTTAAAAGAGGGGGGGGAGGGAATTTGATAAAAAGTCAACAAAAGTGGCCAAGACTAAAAAACCATTCCAACAACTTTTTTCTACAATTTAATCTCAACCATTAAATTTTTCTACAATTTGATCTAATGACCCTAAATCCTTCTCACCCTTCTTAGATTTAGAATAATTTTTACCTAAACCTTTTCTTACATATATATAGGGAAATGTTTAAATAAGAACAAAGATTTTTACAAGAACAGGGGAAACCAATCTTGACCATCCATTATATGCAATCAATGGTGAAAATTTGAGATGGAAAAATTGTAATTATTTGAGTCAATTATCTCCTAATTTTTGCTTGCTAGGGTATTTTCGTCATTTGCTTATGTAGGTAATTAAAGTTGATAGAAAGGTTTATGGCAGGGGAATCATTTATGCGTGAATATTTCTTTCTTAATCAAATCTCTTACACAAAAAAACTATATCAATCAAACTCCTTTATCCAGTAAACATTTAGTATACAGAAATTTGGTACAAGATTTTTATTTGAAATGGAAAATGGCGAAGAATGATTAGGGTTTCCACGGTAGTTAACAAGAGTTGGCGAACGGACCTCCAAATAGTATCGTCCATCAAATTTCTATGAAATCGAAGATACATGGGTTTTCTAAAGGTTAGTATCAGTATTTTTAGTAGTATTAGATAAGAATTTGTGTGTAAAATCGATATGAATTGTGATTTTTTGTTTGGTTTAGTAATGTTTCAAGAATTTCTATAATATGTTAGGGAAATGTCATATAAATACCGATTTGACATCATTCGTTGGTATTATGGGAGATTATCAAAATTTTTTGCCGTAATTGTTGGTTTTGCTATGTATATTGGTAAAAAATTTGGTAACAATGGTTGTGTAGGTTTACAATTGGGTTGTGTAGGGGCCACATTCGTGTGTGTAACGAATAGGGAATATTTGTTAGTGTTATGTGATAACAGAACCATGTTTTTTTAAATTGTTGGTTATGTGATGTGTGATGTTATAAAAGTTTACAAAAGTGGTTGTGTAGGTGAAATGAACATAATTAATTTTCAATATGGGTGTGTAGGGGAAAAGGCATGTAGGTACTGATTATGTAGCATTTGTTGGTGTTCTCTGATAATAGCATTTTTTTTGTCTTATTGAAAATCTTATATTCTCTAATTTTGTAGTAGCAAAATGATTTATGTAAATGTTGATTTTAATTTGTGTGTAGGTACAAAATTTCACCTACTCAACTTTATTGTAATATGTTATTTGGAATCATGTGTATGAATGAAGTTATTTCTATTTATTTAAATATGGTTAATGTTTTAGTTTTACATATTTTTTTTCACTAGGTCTATACTTAAACCTATTATAACGTTTTACATATTTTTGTAGGTGTGTGCTAAAGGGTTTAGCAAATATGTCTCATTGTATCATAGTTGCTTTCCAAGTTAAATGTAATTCTTGTATTTGTTATAGGATCTACACATGCTCAATTTTTTGTGTAGGGTATAGTGCCTACACATTATAGACACTTTGTGTAGCTAAATTATTTTTATGTGTATGTTTAACTTACGTAAAATTTTAGGAACTCATTTATGTTAAGGAGGTTAATTTATGTGAAAACGGAATGAAACAAGTATGGGATTCAAAGGCATACTAGATGAAAATTATATAAGAAATCTAAGAAATAATATTGTTCACAAGATGGGAGGAGATGAGAATATGATGAGACTAACAACCATTGATTTAATATTCTTTCCAGTCAAACTCATCCATCATTTTTATTTAGTTTGATTTGATATGAGAAATATCCATTGTTATTATCGACAATGTCAATATGAAGAAGAAAAGATATATCAAAAGAATTTTGGTAGCTTCAAAAAATGGTAAACAAGTTCCATACTTTATAAACATATGCTTATTCGTTTATCACAGTTTAGTAACGTTTTGTATTTATTTATGTACAAAGAAAACCTTGTTGGTTATCTGAGATTGGTAGGACATGTAAAGGCTGATGTGATTGATTCTCAGACGCCGAACTGGTTAAATATGAAATGGGTCATGATTGGAAATTATGAAGACTCTTATATTTTTTTATGAGGCATATGGAGACATATATGGGCATAAGGTCAAAGAATTGGGACTGTGGATTTGCAGTAGAGGAGCATAAGCAGAGGCAACATATATTGACACTAAGGAAAAAGTAAGCAACGAAGATGCTATTATCTTCAATTAATCAATACAAGAAAGCTATTATGGATGCTATTGGATTGAAAGTTAAGAAGAAATAGAAAGGTTTTGTTGGAGTTTATGAGAAAATACAATTTAGTATGTAGTTGATTATCCTAAAAGAACATAACAACTTGTTTTTATTTTTGATTTGCTGACATTTGGGAATTTGATAATTTATGAAAGTGTTTTCTGGTTGAATTCAAAATGGTCTTGTAGTTTAATTAAAAGTTGGATGTAGTATGCATGCTTATGTACTCTTTGGTTCTAGTGCGTCTTCCATACGTTCGGTAATTTTTCTATTTTTTATAACGTTGGAAGACAACACAGCAGAATAATAAAACATATTATTAGATATCACAATACCATACATTCAGGTTTGAATTTGTAAGTTACCGTGGTATATTCATGCGGCCGGTGTTTTGTTATGTGTATTATTATTTTTATTTAAATGACTAAAAGTTTTATAACGTAAAAAAGATTATCCAATAACATCTTTCACCTGGGCATACACAAACACCAATTCACGAAACGAGATCGTACCTACAAATGCACTAATCTAGTGTGCGGTGTAGGTTATTTTTAATGGACCTACACTTGTGCACGTGGAAGTTTTTTTTTCGTAGAACCCTCACATGCGTTAGTTTTGTATAGTGTAGAATTCCTACACATTATATACAATTGTGTAGGTAAATTGTTTTGTGTGTAGGGAGGTTCGATGATCCACTTAAATTGATCCTGAAATCGTAATTTTGTTTGATTTAGGATGAGGATTTTTTTGTGTTCTCATTTGAATATAACCTTTTGAAAAAATTAAAAATAAAATGAATAGAAGAATTGAAACTGATTGTTTAATTACAAAAAAAACCGGAAACATACCAAAAATACTAACATTAAATTAGTTGTACAAATTACCATTACACCCTTATACTAAAGTTAAATAAAAAACAAAAAGAAAAATTATGATTGGTGGATTTGTGTTCCCTTTGTTCTCGTAAAAAATCATTGTTCTGAAATAAACCTCCCTATATATATATATATAGGGGAGAGATTAAGAGAAAACCGCAAAGTTAGACGAAAACCAAGAAAACCATATCATTTCAGGTAATTTTTTTATTTACGTATACATATCTAAAAACATTTTTTTTTATTTACGTATACGTAACCACAATTTTTTTGTTTTATGTTTACGTATACGTAATACTATGTATAAAAATGTTTTTTGGTAAAAATGTTTAATATTACATTGATACTCTTATAAATAAATAAAAACAAAATAAAACAAAAAATAAATATTATTATATGATTAGGTAAAATTGGTGTTTTGAGTGGTTTCTCGGTTTTCGCCTAACTTGTGGTTTTCTCTGAACCCTCCCCTATATATATATATATATTTGAAGTCTGATCTGATTTTTCATTTTTAACTTCATTTGTTTTCAAGAACTCTAAGTTTTGGACTAAAATGTTACTTTATTTACAGTTGTATTTACTCTCTACTTTATAAGTTTTCAGTTTTGGTTTTTTTGTCTTTTATATATTGTCCTTTACATCTATTTAGTTTTTTGAAGAGCACAAAACTTCAAACTGGGAATAAAATATATTTTTTGTTTATATATATATATATATATATATATTAATGTGTAACAAAACAAAAAAAACGAGCTAGCTCGACGAGCCACGAGCTGGCTTGAGCTCAACTTTTCAACTCGAAAAAAAATCTAGCTCGAGCCAAGCCTGGCACGGCTCGTTTACAGCCGGGTGCAGGCCGTGGTCTATTTATCATAAAAAATGTTAAAAAAAAATTGTCGTTAAAAAAATAATTTAACATTCATTTGTTTAGGTACTAGCATAGATACCGTGTACTACACACAAGGTGTAAAATATCAATAGATAAAATTTTTTAAATCTTTATGTATATATTTTAAAGGTGTAAAAATATATTACATATATCAAGAATAGAAAAGAAAAATTAAAATATGTAAAATAAATATACAATTGGGTTTCGAAAAGTACGTTAATTACTATTTAATGTAATTTGAATTTCATTTGCTTTTTGATTGAAACAAAAGTTCCATAATTAAATTTTAAAAAATTCTTATAATAATAGATAATTTAAAATAAATGTCTTTTAGTAATATAATTAGTCATACCTTTAAAAATATCTATTATTATTAAAAAGATGAAGATATATTTAATAAGAGAGAGGTGCAAGAAAAAAAGTAATAACAATGAATATGAAGGTAATAAGTGGAATAATTTTTTATTTATTTATTAGATAGTATAGATAGATTATACAAGCTAATAAAAAATTTCATTGTTATCATATAAAAACTTGCAAATAAATAATTAAAACTCAATTTAATTATACATTATTAAATAAGAAAAATAAAAGTTCATAGATAGAATGTAAACCCTCGTGGATTTAAATACCACTTATCAAGAAACCCTAGGCCATTATCGGCCTAGGAGTGTTTACAACAGAAGGAAAAAGCTAAGAAGGGGAGACCACCAAGAAGGGATGAGGAGCTCGGTGGTGGGTGTGCGGCAACGTCAAGCGAGAAAAGAACGCACTTGCGCGTAAGTTAATCTTAATTTCATACTTGTATTCGCTTGTGGAGGGTTTCGCAAGTAAGGTTGGTTTGTTTCTGTGTTAAAATTGCTAGAAAATTGGAGACGATTAGTGAAGAAATCATGCGAGAATGGGAACTCCGGCGAGAAATCTGGCCACTGTTTGCATCACCAGCGGCGTCAGGCGGCGGCGATGGGTGGAGGTGGAAGAGTTTGGCGACACGGTCGCGTGGATATATTATTTGTCCAATTCAGAGTCCGTTTGATAGGGTTTCGAGCAGCGCGCAGACAGATGCGTGGAAATGGACGAATCCGACCAATGTTTCGTTTTCCGACGACGTAGCCGACGGTTTCCGGCGACGGAGACTGGTTCGTCTGAAAGGGTTCGGCGATACGGACGCGTGGATATATAATTCACCTAAAACGGAGTTCATTTGGGTCGGTTTTAAGCTACTCAAATATTGATGCACAAAACCAAGCGTGCTGAAAGACGAATCCGCGTTCTGGCAGCAGCGGTGGCGGCGGCGACTGACACCAATTTTTTTTCTGAAGCCGGGCATGTAGAGACGAACGCGTGGATAGGTGGATTGCGCGAAACGGAACCTGTATGGTCAAGATATGAGGAAAACAAGTTTTCCTCTCGAGTGGTGATCAGCAGTTTCGTACAAAACCACTTAGAACGGCTTGTACGCAAAGGTATGACCCCATTGAACTTTATATTCATTGTTGGGGACCATTTTGGGATGTGAGAAAAATTCTAGGAACGACTTTCGGGAACGTTTTTCGATAACATTAATTTAAGGGTTTGTGTGCGCGTATGAGCGCGCCGGTTGTACGGTTAGAGACGATTTAGACCGAGCTTGTAGCTTGATGGTCCTGAGTAAGTGGGGTAGTGTTATAAAGGTCAGAGTGTTAATCTGAATGATTATTTTGACGACAGGATCGCGTTGGACTTCGCGTTTGTGGGTATGCGACTTACGGAAGGAAAGCTTCGCAACTGGTGAGTTTCTAATTCCCCTTTTAAACGTTTTACTATTTTTGGGGCTATCGTACATACTTACAAGTCATGTTTTATTACGTTAAATATGTAACGAACTTTGGGGTTAACCCAATGAGTTTATGAACTTAAGTATCTAAATATGGGGTAAGGGACTAGGTGTTGTCCTTGGGATGTGTAGCTTACAGGTGGGTATGTGGTTAGATAACGGGACGTAGCATTTGTATGTGTGCCACTATAATAGTGGTGTATTGTGTTAAGGGTTAGTCGGGGAGAGTTGGGACATAAGCTAAACGCTTATGACTATGAGTAGGATACATGTATTGTTCTAATGCTAGGTGTGAGGTGCATGTGTAGCTAACCAATCATATACGTGTAGTGTGGTATTATATGTTTATAATTGAGTTGTGTGTTTTTATGTCGTTGTCCTTATGGCACGGCGGGTGATGTGTTTGCATAGTAATGTTTATGACACGACAAACGGGAATTGTAAAAGACGAGGTCCTAAGGTGACAATATTTAGCAGGCTAATGATGAGCTCGGGGTATGTCGAATTCCTTGACGAGGGTGCAGTGATAAGGTATGTGTTTGCATGCTTATATATGTGTTAATTTACATGCTAGTGATGAGATATATTTAGTGTGTGCATGATAGTGTTAATGTGATGTGTTGATGATAGTAATATGACAGTGTCAGGATTGCGAATCAGTGTTGTTAACCGTTGTGTCAGATGATTGGTAAGAGTCTTAGTTAAGGCCGGGTAAGTCAAGATCTAGGGTTTGGTTGTGGTTAACCAAATGTCGAGTTAATACGTGTGCTAGAGTACGAGTTATTAGTGTAGTGAGTTCGACCTATGTCAATGAAACTACAGAACTATTATTATGGGATGAGTCTCGGGTGGCGAATGGTTATCGGATGTTGAGTGATAACATGGGTTATCCATGGTTAATGAATTGTGAAATTATTTTATAAGGACTGAGGGTCCTGAGTAAAGTTTAAATAACGTTTGTGACGAGTTGGTTTTTATTTAAATTAAACTATTAGAACTCATTCAGCATAGCTGCCTTTTAACATGTATTTCAGGTAAAGAGAAAGTGTGAGCTAGCGACTTCTGGATGGCGATTGGTTACTGTGATTATTGTGATGACATTTATTTTCCGTTGTGATGTTGAATTATTTAGATATTAGTACTTGATTAAATTATGTTGAGATTTGGGTCATGGACCACTGTTGACTGTTTGTTTTCCGCTGCATTTATTGAGTTTATTTGATGTCATTTACTACTGTACTTACATGTATGCCAACGAGTCGGGTCTCCGGTTTTGGGGCCTTACATGAGCTAGCCCCACATTAACACGATTGTCACCTAATTACGATAACAATCTAAACCACATTTTGTTTCAATTTTAGAGGAAAAACTTGAATCAATATAGAAAGAAAATTTTAAATACGAGTAAACTTCGTTTTTGGCATTTGTGGTTTGGTCAAAATAACGGTTTTGCTACACTAGTTTCAATTTGACCTTTTTGCTCTCTGTGGTTACCTAATTGTCTCAATTAAGACCAACCCACTAACTCTGTTAGTTTTTTCTGTTAAAAATAAGGGTATTTTAGTCTTTTTACTAATAAATACTAATTGTGTCATTTTCTTATATAAATACAGGGACTATTTATGTAAATTAATAAATAGTTGTGGACCCCACTCCTTTTTATAATAATAATAAAACACAAAAATCACTCAAACACCATCGTCTCTTTTGTTCATCACCCACCCACCATCAAAAACCTTCAAACGGATCCCACCGCCATCACCGACGAACACGAAAACCATCGGTGACCACCTCATCACCACCACCACCACCGATGAACACGAAAACCACCGAGTCCCTACAAATTTCCATATGTATTGGTCCACCCTACTTGACCTCAAACTCTCCACCTCTGATATTAGTTCATCCACCTTCGGTATGGGTATTTTGCTAGCGATTTTGTGGTGTGGTGTTGTAGATCTGGTTTTTGGCTTATGGCATCGATTTCAGTCCATCGATTGTGACCATCTCCATTGTAAAACAAATTTAAGGGCAAGGACACCCTCACAAAACAAAATGAAATATCAAGGCCTTGTTTTGACTTCATTTACTGGAAATAAGTAAAACTGCTATATTTTTCTATTATTTTGATTTTTTTTAAATTAAACGGTGATTAAATATTTAGTTAAGAAATTGATTTTTTTATTTAGTTCATTTCTCAATGTTAACTTTATTACTTTTTTAGTTAACTAATTTAAAATGATTATTAAAGTTAAATGAAATTTGTTAATCATGCGGTTAGAACACTTGTATAGTTTGTTATTTTGTTTGATCCGACCCATTTGCAACCCGATCCATTTTCGACTAACCCAGTTGTTGCCACCCCTAGGCCCCTAGTGGAAATTCTTAGAATCGCCACATCTAAATTCTCAAATGTGTGTAGTGGTTTAACTAAAAACAAAATATTTAAAAAAAATTATATAAAAATGTGAGTAATGGTTTGATTGGTTTCATTTTGAGTTGGCCCCACACCCTAAACCTTCACGCCGGTTAAAGCCACGCCGTCCCTCCTCCTTAGCGCTCCCTAAGAAGGGTTGCGTAGTGATGAAGGGTTGTGTAGTGATGTTTAACGCCATATTTAAATGACATGTAACATCCGGCCTCTCGTACCAACAATATTGTCCGCTTTGCCCCCTAAGAGCTCACGAATTTGTTTTTGATTGCCCGGGTGAAAACTTTCCAGGGGTCACCCATCCCTAGAATACCCTCATCCAAGCACGCTTAACTTTGGAGTTCTCCTCTCATCCACTACATTAAGCCCCAAAATGCGTTGTTGTATCTGAGACGGGGCATTCCTTATGAACCCATCATCACTCCCGTGGACAGAACAGAACATAACGATATGAGATTTGCCTAAGGTGTTACAAAAATTGTGACGCACTTAATTACCGAATTACTGATATTGACACCCTAGGCAAATCCCACATCGGCCGTGGACAGGGGAGATCCTTGTTTCAAGGTCCTGCCTCAAAAATCAACAACGCGTTTTGGTGCTTAATGTAGTAGATGAGAGGAGAACTCCACAGTTAAGCGTGCTCGGATGGGAGTAATTCAGGGATGGGTGACTCCATGGGAAGTTTTCACTCAGGCAACCAAAAACAAATCCGTGAGCTCTTAGGCGGCAAAGCGGACAATATTGTTGGTACGAGAAGCCGGATGTTACAAATGGTATCAGAGTCACTCATGTGCCGTTCGGGATGGTGGGGCAAACCTAATCGAGGACGATGAGTACCTATGGGGGTGAATTGTGACACACTGAATTACCGAATTGCTGATATTGACACCCTAGGCAAATCCCACATCGGCCGTGGACAGGAGAGATCCTTGTTTCATAAGTAAAGGTCCTGCCTCAAAAATCAACGTGTTTTGGTGCTTAATGTAGTGGATGAAAGGAGAACTGCACAGTTAAGCGTGCTCGAGTGAGAGTAATCCAGGGATGGGTGATCCCCTGAGAAGTTTTCAGCCGGGCAACTAAAAACAAATCCGTGAGCTCTTAGAGGGCAAAATAAAAAATATTGTTGGTACGAGAGACCAGATATTACATGAGATGTAAGTGGGTAACGCCTGATAGGCATGGTCTTATTGTGAAAATGTATGGAACATTTTAAAAAGGGGAAATCTCAACCTCTTGATTATTTCACTCCACCCTACTCTTTGGGAACTTTACATTGTCCATGACATAGTATATTGAAATGGTTTGTCGGCAGAGTAGTAAGCCATTGTTTTGGGAAATCAATGCGTCGGCAATATTTTATGTAGGGACAACTTAATTAATTTCTTTAAGCTCTTCCACAATTATCTAAACAATATCAAATATAAAAATTGAATTAAAAGAAAATGTATTTGACAAGATAAAAGGTTTGTTTATTATGAATCAAAAATAGGATGAAAAACAATAATATAAATTGGTCGTGTAATTTTAATTTTATCATTATCATGTAAGTTATGTTTAGGTATTTGTTTAGGAGCTAGCTTCTTGTTGGTTCTTTTTTTAATAAATCCCGCGGCTAAAAAAAATGAATTCGTATTTTTGCCCAAAAATGTGCACTCTATTGAGAATAATCATTTTGTATTTTACAAAATCTCATCATATACTTTTAAATAAAGTTTTTTTTTACATATTTCTCCCTAATAAACTTCTAAATTACATATATCCTCAACTCTTAACTTTAATTACATATTTCCCTAATTAACTTAAAAGTATCCAATTGCCCCAGACAAATATTTAAGAAGAGGATATATGTAAATAGTATTTTAATTGGTTTATTAACGATAAAATGATAATAAAATAAGTTATATTAAATGAATTTTATAAATATGTAAAATCAGTTCAAAACAACATATGAAGTTTTACGAGGACGTATTACAACATATGAAGTTTTACGAGGACTATGAATGAGCTACCAAACATAAGACTACCTTTCGTCAATAAAGTTTTACGAGGACGTATTACATATGTCCCATATGAAGGTTTCAATATTATTTAGACAAAAGATATATAGTCATTTTTTTAAGGGGGTATATATATACTAGTCGGAAATCGACTGAACCTGTCCAGAAACACTTCTAAACATGAAAAGTCAGTTCAAAACAACACATAAGTGAAAACTTTGATACCTCACAAGCCAATAATACGTTGTAAGCTTCACCGAATGAGCGCTAAGGCTTTCATACCAATTGTAAGGTACGGATTACTTAGAACTTTCAATAAACGAATTCAACGACGTGTTAAAACTGATGGAAAAAGAAACGACATGTGACTAGTAGGTAAACAAAGAATCAAAAACCCTTGTTTAATAGTTTGATAGTTTGATAAAGGTTTGATAGTTTGATAAATATAAATCAACGACGTCTTCTTTTCTTATATAATGCATTTTTTTTATAGTTTGATATATAAAAAAAGTGACAGAATTTGTTGTTTTGTTATATGAATTTTCATATGAGAAAATAGTACAAAAATTACTTGGTTATGTAAATTAATTCGTATAAATATTTAATTAGAAGTTAAATGTATTTTCATCTAGAGTAATAAAATCGGATAAACCATATATTTAGTAACTTTAAACAATAAATAAGATAAAATAATTTATATAAAGTAACAATTTATTAAAAAAAAACTATCACCTCAAATTTGAGACACCATATAACAAATTAAAAATGTTACATTTTCATGAATTGATTTATCTCGTAACGTATTTCACTTTTTAAATAAATTGGGTATGGATATGTGGTAGAAGAAGAATGTTTCAAAAATAATGGAAGTAGTTGAATAAGGAAAGATATCATTAATTTTAATAAAATTTAATCAAAATATTATGGTTTTGATGGGTAACGGATTTATGCGGAAAAATGAATATGGTGTTTAACCAGAAATCGAGTTAAAATTTGTTATTTTATGAGACAGGGTAGAGGTGCACAAATCGGTTTTTTAACCCAAATCGGTTCAACCCGACCCGAACCGGTTTGGACCCAAACTGGTTCGGGTTAAACCGGTTTTAGTAATGGGAAATGTCAAACCGGTTAGGGTTGGTTTTAAACCGGTTTGCCCTTTAAACCGGTTTTTATTAAAAAAAAAATTCAAATAAATTTTAAATTTTTAATATTAAATCCAAAAAAAAATATAGCAACATTAATACTTAAAGTTCAACGTTCATTAATACTTAAAGTTCAACTTCGTTTGAGGAACCACCAACACCAAAACTTGCCATGCTTTTTTTTTAGAGTTTAGAGAGCGTTTTTGACGGGTTTAAAGAGCGGTTTTAGAGATTAGAGAGTGTAAAGAGAGGTGTGATCAACCCTAAACACCCCCCACCTATTTATAGTGTTTTAAGGGTGCAAATGGAGCCAAAAAACGGCTAAAATCGACCCCAACGGCTCTTTTTTTGCCCAGCTCGAAAACCGGTTTGTTTGAACCGGTCCCTAACCCGATCTCATCCAGAAAGCATCAAACCGGCGGTTTTTGGGTAACCCGAACCGGTTTGCCGGTTTGGACCGGGTTAAAAAAAAAACCGGTTTTTTTGTGCACCACTAACAGGGGATTCACAGTTAAATTATCCTTCCCAAAAATGGTGTTTTATCAATTCAAGCCCAAATCTGGCTAAGATTGTCTCAAGACAAAACCCGGCCCACGAAAACTGAATTAAAGACCATACTTATCCTATTGAGCTATGGTCAATTGGGCCGTTTCTAGCTTAATCGTTTCGTTCCATTTTACCTATAAAAACTGTTTTTAAAGAAAAAAACTGTTATATCCGTATAGAGGTGCACAAAAGAACCGGAACCGGAACCGATCCGATGGATTATCCGAAACCGGATCCGGCTAGAACCGGTTTTTTTAGAACCGGTCCGGATATTTTGAGAACCGCCGGTTCCGGGACCGGTTCTGGGTTTTTTGACGGAACGGATAAAAATCGGATATTTTGGAACCGGTTTTTTTCGGACATTTTGGAACCGGTTCTAGCCGTTGGGGTTAAAAAAAACGGCTATATAGCCGTTTTATGCCCCTTTTTTTTGTTTTTTTTTGTTTTTAAGGATTGAAATTTAGTATAAATAGGTATTGGGTGTATGAGTTAGTTCACCACAACATTCTAGCTCTCAAAACTCAAAAACGCTCTCAAAACGCAAAAAAATGCTCACTTTAAGCAAAAAAAAAAACGCTCTCATGGCTTCCGCAAGCACTCAAAATTCGGTTGGTGGTTCTACTAGCGATGTTACAGTTGTGTCAATACTTTCTTGCTCCCGAAACCAAGAAATATGAGCTTATTTCGATTTATGCGAAATGTCGAACGGTTCGCAAAAGGCTCGTTGCAAACGTTGTGGTAGACTTTTGGGTGCGGCGGGAAATAGCAGTTTGAGGAAACATATTGCTAGTCACGCAAGACACACTCAAGAAGGTGAAGATCAAACTCAAATTGGTAGGGATGGAGGAGTTTGGCAATACAATGTCAAGAGGGTTCGTGAGAGAATGACACATTTCGTCATTCAAGAAGGCTTGCCTTTTGATCATTTTGATAATCCGCGCTTGACGAGGATGATACAAGAGACGCTTCAACCGAGTTACACAAATGTAGGTCGTTTTACTTTGAGAAGAGATTGTTTAAAAATGTGGAAAAGAGCTAAAAAAGAATTAATTTTAGGTTTTGAAAATTTAAATACCGGCATTAACTTAACAACGGACGTTTGGTCAGCTCCACATGGTTTACCCGAATCGTACCTTTGCGTTACCGCACATTGGGTTCAACCGGAGTCGTGGCAAATGATGAAGCGTACGGTTGCGTTTGATTATTTTGGATATCCACATACCGGTGAAAACTTATTTTATATTTTAGACTCGGTAATTCAAACTTATAAAATTCAACCAAAAATATTTTCAATATCTTTTGATAACGCTTCAAATAACACAAACGCGGTCGAAAAATTAAAAATAAAATATGAACCAGCTTGTAACGGTGTTTTTTTTCATAGTCGATGTGTTGCACACATTATTAACTTGGTTGTGCAAGAAGGTCTAAACGTCCAAGAAATAAGAGACGTAAAAGAAAATTTTAAAGTGATGTTACGTGAAGTTTTTAGCACAAGCAAAAAACGATATATAAACTATAGAAACTTGTGCCAACAAACGGATTCCATCTTTTTAGGTCCGAATTGGGACGTACCTACTAGATAGAACTCGACTTGGAAAATGTTTGAATCAGCCTTAAGGCAAAGAATTACTTTAAAACATTTACATGATGAACTTGTACAAAAGAAACGTTGTTTACAAAAATTTGATAATATAAGTTGGGATATGATCGAGAAACTAACTAATTTGCTTGAGGTTTTTAAAAATGCAACTACATGTTTATCAGGAGTTTATTATCCCACGTCTTCGCTAATACTTCAACAATTATACTTAATATGTAATAAATTAAAAGAGTTTGAATATCACGGCCCTATTTTTGAAAAAATTGTAAAACCTATGAAAGTTAAATTTAAAAAATATTTTTCAGAAATGTCGGCCGTTGTTACATGTTCGGCCGCCTTAAACCCAACGATTAATGTAACCGATGTTGAAACATTAATTGGATCAATATCGGATGATTTAAATATGTTCGAGGAAGACCCAAATTTTGAATCAAATGCAATAAGGGGTTTTAATTCGGCTTTTAATAATATGTTTGATTATTATTTACGCAAATATGGTGGAAGTGGTGATCCATCAAACATACGTGAATCAATGGGTTCGGGTTCAACTTCTAGTAGTTCAAGGAACCCAATGCTAAATTTATTTAACACTTTAAGAAACGAAAATACTAAACGAGCTCGTGGAACCACACCAAGTAGCGAGCTTGGGAGATATCAAGCAACCGACTTTATTTCTACTCTAAGATCCGAAGAGTTTGAAAACTTTGATATCTTGAGTTGGTGGCAAGGAAGGGAATCCCAATATCCCGTTCTAACCGCAATGGCCCGTGACCTAATAACCGTCCAAGCTTCCACGGTAGCTTCGGAATCCGTTTTTTCTCTTAGTGGCAGGGTTTTATCTATTCGAAGAACGAGGCTTACACCGGAATCTATGGAGATGTGTATTTGCTTGAAGGACCATTTAGATGCCGCCGAACGTGTACAACATGTTGCAAAACTAGAAGGCGAGCTTGACGTTGAACAAGAAATACATGAATTCGAAGTAGAACATGGGGCGGCGACTCCACTTTCGGACGAAGAACAAGCTTACGATGAAGCCCAACGTATCTCAAGCGAAGAAGAATGAAAACCGATGTTACAAAGACTACGACGAAGAATATTGAAAACATAATAAATAATTAATGCTTTGTGATTCAATTATGTTTTTTGTATTTTTTTTGTATGAACTATTGTTAAATAACTTTATAAAATCTACAAAATAAATAAAACATGTATTTTATAATGTATCTTTGTTAATTTTTAAATTTTTTTTTCCGGAACCGGTGGAACCTGTTTTTTTTATCCGGTCCGGTTCTAAATATCCGATCCGGTCCCAAAAGGTTCCAAGTCTCCACACCCGGAACCGGATCCGATCCGGAACCGGTTCTAATGGATCCGGTTCTTGACCAACGTTGACGGAACCGGTCCGGATCCGAACCGGATCCGGTTCCGGAAAAAAAACCGGTTTGTGCACCTCTATATCCGTATACTTGCTTAATTACCTTTAATCGATGTCAAAATATATAAGATACAGGGGCGTACCTATCATATAGGTATGGGAGGCAGCCGCCCTCCATAACAAAAAAAAAATCGTGTTATATACGCGATAAAATCCCGATCGTCTCTCGTGAAATTTTACAAATGCCCCCATGAACTTGCGAAACTGACCCCATGAATTTTGAAACCGACCTCTAAGAAAAACCAAATTAGAAATTTATAAGTTTTCAAATATATTAATCTCAATTAAACACTAATATAATAGTTTATATAAAATAACAACTACCTAATTAATTACATGTTTATGGTTTTAATCTTAAGCCCAATCCTAATCTTAAATTTCAATTCAAGTATTAGCTCTTAAGCCCATACTCAATCCCAACCTAATTTCAAAATTCAAGTCTTAAGCCCACCCTAATTCTAATGATCAAAGATTGATTTAGTCATTGAAAATTTAAACGGCGATTATCTAAAAAAAGGGAGCGGTTGAAAGTGGAACAGAGGTCTGGAAGCAATCAATTGAAGGCTTGATAAAAGAAGACTTCCGGTTCAACTCGTGAAGTACATTGATAATTTAAAAGGGGATACACGATTGGCCAACTTGAATGGTTTATCAAGTCTTGTAAAATTAATGGTTGAAACAAAGAAAAACCTTTCATTTAAATTGGTGTATCGTTTATTGAAACTAGCTCTCGTATTACTCATAGTAACCGCAACCGTTGAAAGATGTTTTTCGGCAATGAAGTATGTGAAGTCCGATTTGCTAATCGGATTGGTGATGAGAATTCAAATGATAGTTGTATTTTTTATATTGAAAAAAACTTGCTTAAGAATCTCTCTCTAGATTAGTGGCGGAGTTTGAAGAAAAAACACAAGGGAGGTGGGGGCGGGATTTTTTTTCTATCAGGGAGGGCCGGAACTATAAAATTTTTGGCCAAATACGTATAAATTAACACTTCTGAGCAAAAAAATGGGGGGGGGGGGCTCAAAAACCTTCGCCCCTGCTCTAGATGATGTTATGGCTACATTTCGAAAAATAAATACCCGTATAAAACAACTTTAGATATATTGTATTTTCATTATGCATTTTCTAATGACGTTTGACGTACTTTTTGTTGATTATATGAAATTTAGTTTCATTATCTTTTTTTATGTCACATCCTCAAATTTATTTACTTAATAAATAAATATATCAAGGTTGCAACGATTGGTAACATTATGTAATAGCGGAAGCTGTAATAGTGATTTCTAAATTAATAAGTACTTTTACAATTACTAATATTAAGTAATACAATGATGTAATCCTCCTAGATCAATGACATACTTGAGTCTTGACAATCTATGCTCCTTCGGCTACTAGGGTTTAATCCAAATAGCTAGCGTATTCCAACCGAGCCATGACTAAGTAAACCTGAAAAATATACTTGAAACTGTCAACACAAAACTTGGTGAGTTCACAAGTTTAGTTGTTTTAGTGTAACGTGGTTTTCCTTGAAAGAATTATTATCGTGTATATGGTCATATTAATAAACCGTTTTACTCCGAAAACATTTAGTGACCATAATATAAAACCGTTTCCCAAAACCTTGAAACCGTGTTCGTGGGCTTATTATAAAATTGTTTTCTTTGGAAACATTTGACAATCTCGTAATCATGAATTGAGTCATTTTCCCAATAAAAATATGGTGATGACTTAACAGTCATAAAATGAGTTTAAACTTGTGATAAGCCATTTATAATTGTTAATCAAATAAAGTAATGAATTCATGTGCTTTAATCAATTAGTTCTTACATATCCAAGTGTTTGTAAGTTGTTCCAAATATATATGTTTAAATAAAGCAATCAATTCCATTGTATATAATAACAAAATGATTAATGGAAATTTGATCGACCTATTTGTAAACTAGCTAATTTTACTACGTCATGTTCATACATAAGCCTTTTAACCAAACCTAACATAGTGAAAGCTCCCCCTCCTCGCTCCTCATGAGCATGTGTTAAGAAAATATGAGGTCAATTGGCCATGTGGACCCCAGGTTAGCACGATTAACCATGACCGGGGGTGTCAAACCCAAATAGTACTATCCATAGAATCTTTGGCAATTACCGCTAATGGTTAAAAACAAAATTATATAAGGGATGTGCATTGTTCCGGGGGGACTTTGTTGAGCTCTTATAGTACTTATGCAAACATAATTTTCGGTCTTATTTAATTGCTGTTATACAAAAACAATTGTAATGTGTTTCGTGTTTTCTTAGTTGTATCAAACATTGATTTATCATGCTTTTCAAAACTGTATGTAAATACGTTGTATAAGTGTATCAAACCAAAATGTTTATGTTGTCAAACGTGTAAGCAAATATATTTCATATTTTCAAATATGTTATATAAGTATATTTCTTCCCCGATTTTTATAAAACATTAAAAAAACAAAAAGAGGGGCCGTGAACTCACCTAATGGTCCTTCAATGTGATAGTGCTAGCAATTAACAATTTGTACTAAGGAGATTCGACGATCGGACGTCTCATATGCAAGTTCACTCAATATGTTAGATTTAATTAAAAAAAGGTTTTTGTTTAAAAAGATGTCGTATGCTACGACCCGTTGGTATTAATATCCATTTGTTCGTATGACTATTCACACACGTATTATACTGACACAATATTGTACAAGGATGTAAGTCGTGATCATCAAGTACATATAACTTTTCAAGATACATATATATATATATATATATATATATATATATATATATATATATATATATATATATATATATATATATATATATGGTGAAGTTCATAAGAAAATTAACATTTAAGGAGAGAACTAGAGAACTCCTCTTTAAAGGTTAAAAAAAATAATAAAAAAATCATAACTGAAAATATAAATCAAAAACTAAAAAAGTGGTTCGGAGACCGTGTTTCCCACGTCGTCCTCGTTAAAAAAAAAGAACTCAAAAAATAGTCGGTTTAGCTTTAGGGTTTGGTTTTTGGGTTTAGTTTAGCTTTATGTTAGGTTTTTGAAGGGGGAGGGGGTTTAGGTTTTTTAGGGGTGGGTGGGGGGTTTAGGTTTTAGGGGTGGGTGGGTGGGTGGGGTGGGTTTAGGTTTTTAGGTGGGGGTGGGGTGAGGGGTTTAGTTTTTTAGGGTAGTACTACACATATGCAGTATTACGTTTAGGGTTAGGTTTTTGATGGAAGGGGGTGGGTGCAGTGGGTTTAGGTTTTTGGGTGGGGGTGGTGGGTTTAGGTTTTTGGGTGGGCGTAGGTAGGGGGTTTAGGTTTTTGGGTGGGTGTGGGTAGGGGGTTTAGGTTTTTGGGTGGTGGGTGTGGTGGGGGGTTTAAGACTTTGCGGGTGGGTGTGGGGGGTTTAGGTTTTTGGGTAGGGTAGGGTGGGGGTGGGGGTTTAGGTTTTTGGGGTGTGTTAGGTTTATGGGGTGATATTACAGATATGCAATATTAAAAATAATAAGAAAAAAAACGACGAGTTAATTCTTATTTTTTGTAACGTTATTTATACTCAAATGAAAGATAAAGAAATTCTTGATTTAATGGTGCAATTTAAAAAAAAATAATAACGTATGCAAAAGATATAAATGTTTAAAAATTTATATATTTTAAGTTCCAATTTTATTCTCTCTTTAAAATTCCACCCATTCTTTTCCTAGTGGTTTTCTAGTTCTCTTATTAAAGTGAACTCAACCCTATATATATATATATATATAGACACACACATATGCAGCGGCAGATCCAGCCCATAACGGGGGGGGGGGGGGGGGAGCCACCCGTAGTGGGCTTTATGTAATGGAAAAAAAATATTTTGTATGCATTTTAGCCCATATTTTATCAAGGGGGCACTGCAGTTTTTTAGTTGGGGGCCACTAATAGCACTAATTTATTTAACAACTTAAATTCACTTATTCAAGTTTCAATTTCTCCTACGGCAGACGCCTCTTGCACTCCCCACCCCACGACCCCATCTGCAACTCTGAATATTCGATTTCATCTACTTCCTAAATCCTCAATTCCTCATAAAATTTGTAAGTTCTTTTTATAAGTTTATACAATAAAGCATTTTAACTCCTTTTAGTTTTTGTATTTGTTAAATATTTGCTTTTATTATATTTGTTTGATTGTTTATGTTTATTTATTTGTATATATTAGGAGCTTTGGAAAAATTTATGAAAAACTTTTAAAAAGAAAAGTGTCATCTTCAAGTGAAAATGCAACTAGTAGTATTTCCTCACATATCTCTACTCCTTCTATACCTAAATTAGTTGATTTTGATAATCTTACTTGGGATCCCATTGATAGAATAAGAATTTTAGATTATCACCCAAATCAAAGAGATGAAATAAGAAGAAAATATTGGTTAAAAGGATCATGCCAACCGCGTGGACATGACTTCCCAAAAAAAATGATAGGGAGTAAAGAACGAAGTTTCGTACCTGCTTGGTTTGATCAATATGGAAATTGGTTAGAGTATAGTGTAAAAGCAGACAAAGCCTTTTGTTTATGTTGTTATTTATGTAGAGATTATGTTGGGATTGGGATTGCTAATGAAGGTGAACGTGATGCATTTATGACAGTAGACTTTAATGGTTGGAACAAATCTTTAGAGAGATTTGATAGACATGTTGGTGATGTTAATAGTTTCCACGATAGAGCACTTAAAAAATGTGAAGATCTAGTAAATCAAATTTAGTCTGTTGATGTCGTCCTTCTTAAACAAGATGATATTATGAGAAAATAAAATCGAATTCGATTGAATGCCACAATTAAAGCTTGTAGGTTTTGTTTGAAATGTGCATTACCATTTCGTGGTCATGGTGAAAAGGAAACTTCTAATTTTAAAGGCATCTTTTTAGAACTAATGGATTTAATCATAAGTGAAAACGAAGAACTAAAAAAGTTACCAAAAGCTCCGAGGAATAATAAATATTTGTGTCCAACTAACTCAAAAGGATGTTGCTCATTGTTTTCAAGAAGAAGTGCTAAAAAATATCTTTAATGAAATTGGCGATGACGTGTTCACATTATTAGTTGATGAATCTAGTGATGTATCTCGAAAAGAGCAAATGGCTATTGTTTTGAGATATGTTGATGCACATGGAGTTATAAAGGAGAGATTTGTGGGACTTGTTCATGTGATGGAAACATCTTCTTCGGTTCTTAAGTCTTCGATTGACACTTTTTTGCAAAATATAACTTGAGTTTGAAATGGTTACGAGGTCAAGGTTATGATGGAGCAAGCAATATGCGTGGTGAGTTTAATGGTTTGAAAGCAAAGATTCTGGAAGAAACCAAATCTGCATATTATATACATTGTTTTGCTCATCAGCTTCAGTTAGTTGTTGTGGCGGTTGCAAGAAAACATGTGGGTGTTGAGAAGTTTTTTGACAAGGTAACCACTTTGATGAACGTGGTATGTGCTTCTTGTAAAAGAAAAGATATTATTCGATAAATTGAGAGAGAAAAGGTAGAAAAACAGATTGGTTGTGGGTTAACTAAATCTGGAAGTGGGTTAAATCAAGAGCTTTCTCTTACACGACCGGGAGACACACAATGGAATTCTCACTATAAAACACTTGCACGCTTGGTTGATTTGTTTTCAACTATTGTTAAGGTGCTTGAATACATTGCAAGCGAAAGCCCAAATGATTCTAGCAAATGTCAAGCAAATGGTATTTTAGAATATTTCAAATCATTTGACTTTGTGTTTTATTTGCATTTGATGTTACACATTTTAGGGCTCACGAATATGTTATCAAGAGCACTTCAAAGGAAAGATCAAGACATATTAGAAACGGTTTCATTGGTGGAATTAACCAAAGAAATGTTGCAAGATTTTAGAGAATGTGGATTTGATCCACTTTTGAAAAAAATATTTTCTTTTTGTGGAAAGCATAATATACAAATCTTGGACATGGCAGAAGATTATATTAACTCAAGACCTCGAGCACAAAGGAACGAAATCACTAATCAACATTATTTCAAGTTTGATTGCTTTAACACGGTTATGGATAGGTTGATTCAAGAGTTTGGTGACCGTTTTAATGAAGTTAACACGAAATTACTTAAAAATATGGCGCCTTTAAGCCCGTGTAACTCTTTCTCCAACTTTGATGCATCAAAGTTACTCTAGTTGAGTGATTTTTATCCCTGTGATTTTAATGATGGGGAAAAGGTTATGCTTGAGCATCAACTTGGAGCATATCATCGTAATGTGCTAAAGGATACAAATTTTGCTAACTTGAATGGTATTACAGACCTTGCTAAAGTGATGGTTAAAACAAGGAAACATGTTACTTATTATTTGGTTTATCGATTATTAAAGCTAGCATTGTTTGCCCGTTGCAACCGCAAGCGTTGAAATATGTTTTCCGGAAATGAAGCGTGTAAAGTCAAGTTTGCGCAATTGTATTGGTGATGATTTCTTAAGTGCTTGAGTAATTTGCGCCGTAGAAAAAGTTGAACTTGCAAATGTTACTAACGAAGATGTAATTGAGCGTTTCCAGAAGAAGAAAACACGTAGAGGACAACTGTAAAATGTGCGTTTTCTTATTATATTTAATGAACTAAGATGTACGTTTTCTTTTATATTTAATGAACTATGTTTTTTGAGTTATATTTAGCGGTTTAATATTCTTTTTTATCATTATTTGTTGTTTATTTACCCTCGACCCATTTTTTGACCAACCTATTTTTTGACCGACCTGTTTTTATCGATTCGTATTTTGCCACCCCCTACCAAAAAATCTTGTATCCGCCACTGCATATATATAACCTTTTTTAAAGAGATTATCCCATTTCTCGTCGTATGAATGCAAATAATATAACTCATATTATTTATATTTCTTAGTATAAGTTTTTATTCAAGTATCGTGTTTATTACGAATATAGTTATATATATAAGTTCTTGTTTCGACATATGACATCAATTATTCATTAAGGTTTGTAATTAATTTATAACAAAGCGTATGTTTACTAATAATTTGGATATATTTATATATCGTGTCTTCAAAATCCATAATGTTTCGTATGTATAATTATTTAAAATAGCTATTTGATACCGTTTAACAATTTTATTCATAAAAATACATATGTGAGTTTTATGCCTTAAAGGTATTATTATCCTAAGACACCATTATATAAGTTACAAGTTTGACTAAAATATATTTATTGTAAACACGTTCCATATTTTATAAAGACTCATGTTTATTCAAGACGACTAAAATATATATATTTTCAAAGTACCATGCATTCTTGTAAAACTACATTGTTCTGCAACTAAAGTTCCATATGATGTACTTTTGTTTGGACGGTATGTAAAACTATTTCCTTGTTAGTGAACAACATGCATATCTTTACTATAAATCAAGAAAAAAAATGAAGGTGTAGAGTATCTTCTTACTACTGGCCAAGCTATGGTAGATTTTACAAGTAGAAGGTGATTTTGAGTAGAAAAAGTGATGGTTCTTTAGATCTCTAGTAAATCTTCTTGAAAAACTCATTGGATCTTCAAAGGACAACTTAGAATGAAAGATTTTTTTTCCATGAACTTGGTGTTGGGATTCAGTGGTGATTAGTTTGACTTTTGTAAAAAAACGGGTTTTGATAGAGAAATTAATTAATTCAGTTAATTAATAAATACGCAGCGGAAAATAAAATCATAAACTATTTAACAGTACTGACAAACCAAACAGGATCTGGTTATGAACACGCAAACACAAAAAAATAATTAATCTACTGATGAGATTAATTATACCTTAGTGGTTAATAAATAACCGCTCGAGACACCGAAGTACAACGACCCGATACTAGATCACGAACCGAATGTGAGAGAACGGGTAGCGCTAGGGATGACCGGAACTTGCAAAGACTGGAGGAACCCGTTGCTAGCTGCTTCGGAATTTGCAAAAGAAAAAGAAATTGAATTATGTTTTCTTTCTTGTTTTGCGTCGACTGAACAAAAAACCAAAAAAAGGAAAACAAAAAATGTTCTTCCACTTTTTTTTTGCGGCTCCTTTGCTGCTCCCATTCCTTGTAGGTTTTATTAGGTTATTATTATTATAATAATAGTAAACCCTACTAATTGTTTCCGGGCTCATAGTCCAAAACGAGATGCAAAAGCCTGAAGCCATTTAATTGTTTTAATGAAAGATTAAAACAATATATATACAATTATTATTTATAAACTAGTATAAATAATAATTCCCGTCTAACAAATATATATAAAATATATCGTTTCGCTAACAATTCGTAATTACCAGTTAAACAGGTTAAGTGGATTTAATGTTCGTTGCCCTAAGTGTAACTCTTACGGGTCATAGCTCAGTCAGCCGCGTTGTCCATCGGGTCGGTCCATAAAATCTAACAATCTCCCACTTGGACGATCCACGATAAATCAACGCAAACAGTCAGCGGCGCTCTAGCTGCACATGGCTGTCCCTAACAAGGTATGACGCTTTAAAGTCATTAACCAAATATCTCGGTGTTAGTAACAGCTAACTAAAGCAAAACAATAGACTTATGACAATAGTTGTCATTCATCCTTTCCTTATGAAACATCAATTGAATCAATGAGACATAGATTTAGTTCATTCTCATATGGCGTTCAATTATTATTGTTCTCGATCAAGAATCAAAGTGGTCCAATCAAACACACAGTAAGTTTGGGTAAGGCCTTACACTTCACCAGTTTGAATCAACGAGGGCGCCACGATGCTTATCTGTTACATATAATGCAAGAGTACATAATCCCTTATTGACTACATACAACTCCCACTGAACTTCAGAACTATTCCTAATCAAAGCCTTTATGACTGGCAGTTACGCGACAACGTTTGACAGTGATTAAAGAACGGTTCTTTGTAAACGGCAGTTCTAGTACGTATCTCAGGTCAGAGGATACTAATGAGTATACCAATAGCAAAACATCTTATGACAAAGATCCATGAAGATGATTTGATGCGAGTTACATCCAACGTCATTCAAAATGAGGCCTGTGAAGTTCGGAGTCAACTCCTTGAGCCGAAGTTCAGAAAAGTCTTAATTCAGAGACGTTCCCACGAGTTTGACCGACTACGGATAATTAAGAATACAAAATTCATGGATTAAACGTATTAAAATCGAACACAGTTATAAGAATTCAGAATTGCATTTAAATCAGTAAACCAAAAGAATTCAAAAGTACAACTGTTTAAATGTTCGCACATTCAAAATACTGAATCAAAACATATCACTAGCAAATCTAAGACCAATAGCATCTCTGTGAAGATCATGCTTGTCCTAAGTCATGGGCTTAGTAAACGGGTCCGCTAGGTTTTGATCTGTGTCTACTTTGCTTATCACGACGTCTCCACGTTCCATAATTTCCCATATATAGTGGAACTTCCTTTGAATGTGCTTGGCTTTGTGATGAGATCTGGGCTCTTTGGCTTGAGCTATAGCACCTGTGTTATCACAAAGTATCTCGATTGGTTGGCGAATACTCGGAACCACATCGAGGTCAGTAATGAATTTCTTCATCCAAGCAGCTTCCTTAGCAGCATCTGATGCGGCTATATACTCAGATTCGGTGGTTGAATCCGCCACTACATTCTGCTTGGAGCTTTTTCATGAGACATCTCCTCCATTAAGAGTGAATACGAAACCCGACTGTGAGCAAGAGTCATCTCTGTCAGTTTGAAAGCTAGCATCAGTGTAACACCGTACAGTGAGCTCATCTTTCACTCCTCCAAATATTAAGAACATGTCTTTGGTCCTTCTCAAGTACCTCGGGATGTTCTTGACTGCAGTCCAATGGGTAATGCCAGGACTTTCCTGGAAACGGCTGGTCATGCTTAAAGCATACGAGATGTCAGGTCTAGTGCATAACATAACATACATGATAGAACCAATCGCTGAGGCATATGGAATTGCTTCCATTTCCTTAATTTCAATGTCCGTGGAAGGAGATTGTGATTTGTTCAACACAGTGCATTTAGTCATCGGAACACCTCCTTTCTTGGAGTTTTCCATCCTAAAGCGTGTCATCATTTTGTCTATGCAAGTACTCTGACTTAGCCCTAGAAGCCGCTTAGATCTATCCCTGTAGATCTTGATTCCTAGAATGTAAGCAGCTTCTCCAAGATCCTTCATTGCAAAACAAGATCCTAACCATTGTTTGACTTTGTCATGCACAGGGATGTTGTTTCCAATGATTAGTATATCATCCACATACAAGATGAGAAATGATATAGTGCTCCCACTAGCCTTTCTGTAAACACAAGGCTCATCTTCATTCTTGACAAAACCAAATTCTTTGATTTTCTTATCAAAATAAAGATTCCAGCTTCGAGATGCCTGTTTAAGTCCATAAATGGACTTATTCAGTTTGCAGACCCTACTAGGATACTTTGGATCAACAAAACCGTCAGGCTAAACCATATAGACATCTTCAGAGAGATGTCCATTAAGAAAAGCGGGTTTGACATCCATTTGCCATATCTCGTAATTATGGTACGCGGCTATGGCAAGCAGTATCCTGATCAATTTGATCATAGCAACGGGTGAGAAAGTTTCATCATAGTCAATACCTTGAGTTTGAGTGAAACCCTTTGCAACTAGCCGTGCTTTATAGGTTTGTATATTACCATGCATGTCGGTTTTTCTTTTGAAAATCCATTTGCTCCCTATTGCCCGAGAACTGGGGGGTAGTTCAATCAAGTCCCAGACCTGATTATCACGCATAGATTGCATCTCGGCGTTCATGGCTTCAAGCCATTTCTCGGATTCAGGATCTGAGATAGCAGATTTGTAGTTTGTAGGTTCGTCATTTGACTCAGCTACTAACAGGACTTTATAAGCTTCAAGATGCCATAGGTATCTATTAGGTTCTTTACGAGACCTGCTACTTCTGCGAACGCTTGTGTTTATGTCTGATTCATCAGCAACAACTTCTTGTTGATCAGACGCTCCGACTTTCTCAGCGGTTGTTTGTGTTTCTCGAATTTCTTCAAGATCCATAATATTATTTCTGGTTCCTCGATTTAGAAGATCTTCCTCGAGAAAGCGTCCTTTACTTTCGATGGAAACAATGTTTGCATCAGGATGATAAAAATAATATCCGCTTTTGTTGTAGTAACCGACGAAAACAACTTTTTCGCCTATGGGATCGAGCTTGTCATCATAATCGCTGGTGACATATGCATCACATCCCCATACTCTAAGGTAAGACAAATTGGGTTTAGCCCCGTGCCATATCTCATATTGGGTTTTGTCCACCTTCTTAGTCGGTGCCAGATTTACAAGGTGGGCGGCGGTCATAAGAGCATAACTCAAGAAGGAGTGAGGCAAGTTAGTTCTACACATCATCGATCGAACCATATTAAGTAGGGTTCGATTTCTCCTCTCGCTCACGCCATTAAGTTGGGGTGTGCCAGGAGGAGTGGGCAAAGAAATAATTCCGTGCTCCTTCAGATGATTAAGAAATTCTAAGCTGAGATACTCGCCACCTTGATCTGATCGAAGTGTCTTAATAGATTTATTGAGTTGTTTCTCTACTTCGTTTTGAAACTCTTTGAACTTTTCAAATGTTTCATGCTTATGTTTCATAAGATAGACATAAGCATATCGATTATAATCGTCAATAAATGAAACGAAGTATCTTTCATGATTTCTAGACATGGTTCTGAAAGGGCCACACACATCAGTGTGTATAAGGCCTAGCAGATCCTTGGCTCGTTCACCAACATGAGTGAAGGGGTCATTTGTGAGTTTGCCAGCTAAATAAGACTCGCAATTATCAAATGAGTCCTGTCCGGTAGGTTCAAGAATTCCCTCAGATTGGAGTCTTTTAATGCGTGTCTTGCTTATGTGGCCAAGTCGACAATGCCATAGAAAAGTATCATTAATGTCAGATTTGATACGTTTAGAAAGATTATATATGTTATTGTCAGTTTGAACGTCAATCTCATAAATACCGTTATGATGTTTAGCCTCAAAATAAAAGATATCATTTAAGTAGGCAGAAATAGCAATACCATTAAAAAACGTACTTAAATCCTTGTTCAAACAATAAAGAAACTGAAATAATGTTTCTGGTTAAACTAGGTGCAAACAAACAATTGTTCAAAACAACCACAAGGCCAGAAGGACATGAGAGATGATATGTTCCAGTTGCAAGAACAGGTACTCTTTTCCCATCACCAACGATGAGCTCCATGTCGCCTTGTTTCAGCTTCCTCCAACTTTTAGGCTCCTGCAAGACATTAATGATGTGGTATCCACATCCGGTATCAAATACCCATGTGTTTCTAGAAACAGTAAAAATTTTAATAACATAAATGAGAATACCTGAAGAGGTGCCCTCACCACTAGCCCTCTGCAACTTCAGCTTGGCTAGATATTCAGGACAGTTACGTTTCAAGTGCCCCATTTTGTTGCATTCAAAGCATTGGCGCTCCTCAGGAGGGGGTTCTTTTGAAGCTTTCTTGTTATTGTTGGTGGCAGGCTTGGCAGCAACATTAACCTTCTTCTTGCCTTTGCTATTAAAACCTCTTTTCTTGGGGTTAGGCTTTTTAACACCAGTAGATCTGTCCATCAGAACTTGATTTTTCTTTCCTTGGATATTCATCTCGGCCGTTTTGAGCATACCATGTAGCTCGGCCACTGTCTTCTCCAAGCCATTCATGTTGAAATTCATTACGAATTGAGCATAGGGGCTTAGGAGAGAGTTTAAGATGAAATCAGTAGCCATGTCATCCTTCATAGGATATCCAAGTTTGTTCATCTGGTCGATGTACCCTTTCATCTTAAGTATATGAGTACTAACAGGCGTGCCCTCTTGTATCGTGCAGCGAATGAGCTGAGACATGGTTTCATAGCGTTCTTGTTTGGCTTGTTTCAGGAACATGCCCTTAAGTTGCTCAATCATGTCAAAGGCATCCAGGTCCTCCATGCTCTTTTGGAGCTCACGGGACATGCAGGCTAGCATAAGGCATGTCACCTCAGTGGCATCATCTCTTTGTTTTTCCCAGGCCTTACGAGCGGCAGTCGTGTTACCATCGGGTGCCTCAGGGACTGGTGCATCGAGAACATAGAGCTTCTTGGCCATCTTGAGAACTATTCTCAGATTGCACTGCCGTGAGAGAAAGTTGGTGTTATCCAGCTTTTCATTCTCAAGGATAGACTTGAGAGCGAAGGAGTTATTAGTATTATTATTTTCAGTAGACATCTGTCAAGATAAGCAAAGAAAATAAATTAGTATAAAGAAAGTGAAAAATTCTTATTAATTTATGACCCAATTACAGAAATTAAAATAAGGAGTGAGAATCTGGCCACTAATGGTAGCTGTGACATACAACATTAGTAAGTGGGTAACTAGACTGACAATTAGTGTCAATTGTGGAAAGATGCACAACTCTCGTGTATGAGGCCGCTAAGACAAGACATGTCTATGCATTGATACGTTTAGCCTCATCTATGCCCACTTTTAATCTCTTGACAGCTGGGGCATGTAACAAGAGAGAAAAGTAATAGTCGTCCTAAAACAGGTACTTGCGGAAGGGCCGGATGTGTCAACGAAACCCTTGCGCCTTGGAAGGATAAACTACGCATCCAGTGCGGTGTTGTGGCTCCAAACACCGATGTTTCGTTTTATGCTCCAAGTGTTCCTTATAATAGGATGGCATAGACCATTGGTTTAAATATGGGTTCCAATTTTAGTGTTTTCCGAATAGGGTCAAACACAACGAATGATTAAATCATACGTGTGATGTAAAAACCAGTTTTACTATTAAAAGTCATGACAAATTTGATGAACCCTTTCATCTCTCAGGACACTTAATTTTAAATAACCTATTAAAACTAAGTTTGTCGCGACTTGAATAACCGGTTAAAGTTAATAGTTGAAAACTATTAAGTTATAAGTTTTGAAATTAAATTTAGTTTAAATTGCAAAACTTTAGCGGTTATTTATTTTATAAAAACAAGCCAGTTGTTATTTTTATAAAATTCTACAAGTTGTAAAATTAGAACTTGTGGTGACAGATTGTGACATTTTAAAACTCCTTTTAAAATGTTTGGTGTTTGGTTGGTTTATTATAAATTTAAGTTATAAAAAATCAAAAGCAACCATAAAGCAAATAAATATGTAAATCTATTAGGGCCAAGATTGTTTGATCTTGCTAGAGCCAGTTAGCAAGACCAAATGGGTCACGGGGTCCACAAAATTAAAAACAACCACAAGGATGGACTTCCGTGCATCTAGTCGTCTCGGATGACTCCCACTGAATCCATGATTCCTGTTGCGTCTTCAGATTTGTCTTCGGGTTTTTATTACATTACATAAAAATAAAAATAAAAACTTATTCTATTACAACTTTGAGCCATCAAAAGTGGGCCAAAACCATAAAACCAAAAACTGAATAATAAACACAAACAACTCAATCACATGGGTCGGGCTAGATTTACATATTCAACACAATCACATACGGGCAGTATATTTGGTCAAATAAAATAAAAAATCGACCAAATTAATAAATAAAAAAATTACCCAAAAATAGATCAGATCAGAAACTTCAAGATAGTTAAAGTTTGTGATTAATCTAACCGGTGAAACCAGACCGGTTCCGATTTGCGTGTTATAACCCAGGCTCTGATACCACTGTTGGGATTCAGTGGTGATCAGTTTGACTTTTGTAAAAAAACGGGTTTTGACAGAGAAATTAATTAATTCAGTTAATTAATAAATACGCAGCGGAAAATAAAATCATAAACTATTTAACAGCACTGACAAACCAAACAGGATCCGGTTATGAACACGCAAACATAAAAAAACAATTAATCTACTGATGAGATTAATTATACCTTAGTGGTTAATAAATAACCGCTCGAGATACCGAGGTACAACGAACCGATGCTAGATCACGAACCGAACGTGAGAGAATGGGTAGCGCTAGGGATGACCGAAACTTGCAAAGACAGGAGCAACCCGTTGCTAGCTGCTTCGGAATTTACAAAAGAAAAAGAAATTGAATTATGTTTTCTTTCTTGTTTTGCGTCGACTGAACAAAAGACCAAAAAACAGGAAAACAAAAAATGTTCTTCCACTTTTTTTTGCGGCTCCTTTGCTGCTCCAATTCCTTGTAGGTTTTATTAGGTTATTATTATTATAATAATAGTAAACCCTACTAATTGTTTCTGGGCCCATAGTCCAAAACGAGATGCAAAAGCCCGAAACCATTTAATTGTTTTAATGAAAGATTAAAATAATATATATACAATTATTATTTATAAACTAGTATAAATAATTATTCCCGTCTAACAAATATATATAAAATATATCGTCTCGCTAACAGTTCGTAATTACCAGTTAAACAGGTTAAGTGGATTTAACGTTCGTTGCCCTAGGTGTAACTCTTACGGGTCATAGCTCAGTCAGTCGCGTTATCCATCGGGTCGGTCCATAAAATCCAACACTTGGATGCTCTTGAAATTAGAAAGAGTTAAGTGTGTGTTATATGTGTTGCCGTAAAAAGGAAGAGGGGAGAGAGAAGTGAGCTAGCTTGTCTCTTGAATTGATATAGTTGGTGTATATACTGAGAAGTGAAGGTTGAGTGTTGGAAGAGTTGATGGGGGTATGGTTGTTGTCATAAAAGTTTGAGTGTAAGCAAAGCGAGTAGGTGTGTGTATGTGTGTCATCGTGACATATAGAAGGAAAGGATGTAGTTGTGTGTTAGGTTGAGCATAAGGAAAGGTGGATATTGACTGAATAAGGGTTGAATGATGATGGGATCTAGACATATGAATCTAAAAACTAGAAATGAGAGTTGGTATGGGGTGGTCCCCTTGGAGACTTACGGCCGTAAAAGGCCAAAGGTGGGTGGGTTGGGTTTGATGAATGGTTAAGTGTATTAGTGTATGAGATGTTTAGGTCATTAAATGGTTTAAATCTCATTTAGTGTACTAATGGTACTATAGTTCGGTTTAGAGCATTTGTGACACGTGGTTTAGTAATTAACAAGATAGTAGCTAGTCTTGGTAAAACACTTCCAACTCATGTGTTGTCTAAGGTATAAATATAGTTATTGACATATTAGTGTGTTTAAAGATGATTACAAGTGGTACAATCTTTGAAAAAGCCATCATGTGTTTAATTCATAAATATATATATATATAGAGAGAGAGAAAGAGGATCCCCTACAACACCAACATTTAACACAATACGTAAATCCAGTACATTAAATAAAACACAATCCAACACATTATAAAATATCCAGTATTTTTTTTTAAAAACAATGACAAATATATTTATATTCAAAGAAAGCTAGCATGTAACTAGCATGGATACAAACACAAAACAAAAAATACAAGAGAACCCACACTAACCTTTAATTATACAAACAAAATTGTCATTTTTTTCCCAGTGAAGTGCTTCTGAATTTGGTTTAAACGTACCTGAATTATCGCCATGCCAAATCCATTTTGTAGGGCATGTCGAGAATATATAGCTTCTGATCATGTCTTCGAGGTCGAGAATTTCTTGAAACGTATCTGAATCCACTTTTACTTTCTTCCAACCCCATTTAAATTCCAATAAACCATCTTCTTTTTTTGTGAATTCTTTGAGAAATAATACTATTTGATTGATTCGAGATGATAAAGCTTTGGAAAGACTTCTTTTAAGGCAACTAGACCAAACCAAGGATGTTTCCAAAATAATGTGATTGAATCTATACCCACCTGTTTCCGTAGCATCAAAAGAATAAGGAAGTAAAAGTCCAGTACAGTATAAAAAATCCAGTACAAAATACCAAAATCAGTACATAACTTGCATTCATCCCTCTGGACCTCACTAAGTAAACCTAAATAAAAATATGAGCAACAAATCAAATAATCATCTGATATCCCGGCGATGATTCCGTTCTCATTCAACGACGTCGGCACCTGAAGCATCATCTTCGATTTTTGAATTAATTTAGCGCATTCTGATTCAGTTGTATCCTCTACGTTCTGAATCCCCCAATACAAGTTCGAGAGGACCGATTGCTCCGAGAAACCAAACGAATACTGTGTGCTAATGGTGAGATTTGATGTGCATTTAACGTGTAGGATTCTGTGAGATTTTGAATTGGATGTACAGTAGTCGTAAGAGGTTAGGGTCTATGGATTCGTGGCGGTGGCGGTGGTGGTGGAGTGATGAGGAGGATGATGATGAAGAAGAGGTGGACGTCACTGATGTGTTAGAAAATAGATAAGAGGAGTGTGTAATGGGCGGGATTGCATCTAGGGCAGTGGGGGTTTAGCCGGAATTCAATTGTAGAGAGCGATTAGGGTGATGAGGGCCATTAACTCAACTACTCATTTACTTATCAAAACTGTCCAATAAAATTATGTCACCTCAAAACTACACATTTACTCAGATTTCATTGGAAACACCCTACTCATTTACTCACAAACTTTTTTTTATAAAAAAATAAACATTTAAATAAAAAACATACTTTTTTATTAATCAAAAATACACAAGACAACTAAAAATAACAAAATACAATTACAAGTTACAAATAAAAAAATGAAAAATTAAACATAATCGTCTTCCGAATCGCTGCTGTCTCACTCCGGTAGTGTAGCAAAATGTTTAACAATATCATATCGTAGTCTAAAATGTGTCTCTTAATCCCACATAATACAATTAAAAACCTAGAAATATAAAAAGAAAAACCTACAAATAAAAATTAAAAATACTAGAAAATTAAAAAAAAACTAGATCATTTATTCAAGCTATGTATTATATTTATATATAATTAATAAAATCATTTATTTTTCTAGATAAAGTGAAAGACAAAAATGTTTTGGTCAATGGCTAAGTAAAAAAAACGGTTCTTTTGTTTCTAAACAATAAAGTAAATATACTAGCTTCTTCTACCCGATTACACTACTCGGTTACTCGCTTCTTCTACTCGGGGTAATGGGGGCGGTGTACCCTTTTTACCCGGTCTTCATCTCTCCTACTCGGCCCAAGCCGAGTAGGGTGCCCCCATCACCCTTAGAGGGAGAGGGTTTAGGATGTGTGTGTTTTATCAATTTGAGAAGGTGAGAATCAGTGTTTTATTTTGTGCTAATTTGTGTTTTAAAGGGAATGAGAAGATTTAATTATATGTTCCAAAAATACCCTTCTTTTTAAAAACCTTTAAATGCCACATGTCAACTTCATATTTCTTCTTAGCCTACTTAGGGAAAACTTTCTTCTTATTTGATCCTCCATATATATATAGGAGGATGTTCAAATAACAAGTAGGTTTTCGCTAAAAAATCTAACAAATGACCAAAACGCTTAGAAATGATATCAAACGAACTCCGATTGATCTCATTTCAGCGTTGGAACCGTCTCGTCGAACTATACCATCTTAGCTTTTAGGGTTTAGCTTTTAAGGTTTAGATTGTACATTTGAATTTTATGGTTTTAGCCTTATGGTTTAGCCTTATGGTTTAGCCTTAGGGTTTAGCTTTTAGGGTTTAGATTTTATGGTTTAGGTTTTTTTGGGGGGTGGGGGGTTTAGGTTTTTAGGGGTGGGTGGGGGTGGGTTTAGGTTTTTTTTTTTTTTTTTTTTTTGGGGGGGGGGGGGGGGGTTAGGTTTTTGGGGTGGGGTTGGAGGGGGGGTTTAGGTTTTGGGGGGTGCGGGTGGAGGGGGTTTAGGTTTTTGAGTCCGGATTAGAGTTCGATGATACGATTCCAATGTCGCTGTAATAAGCTCAATCGGAGTTCGTTTAACCCATTTCTTAGTGTTTCTTAGCGAAAAAAACACTTTTTTAGTGGAACCTTCTCCCATATATATGTATATATATAGGAGGGTTAGGCTACAAAGGGTTAAAACCCTACAAAGTGTAAAAAGGAACTAAAGCACGACACGTGTACAATGGGGGAAAGAAGGGAAAGGACAATTGCGTCAAAAGACTTAAAACAAAGGAAGGAATCCGCACATACAAGTCACATGTCATTTCCCCCATTTTTTTAAAACGTCCATAACTTTTTTATACGTAATTATTTTTTAAAAAAAAATTCACCATAAAATCGAGCGTTTTTTTATTTTTTCCAACGAGTATGGTATTGCTATATTTAAAAAAAAAGAGTAAATTACAGAAATCGTCCTTTATGTTTGTACAATTTTTCAGTTTATGTCCTTTAGCCTAAAAAATGTCAGAGAACATCCTTTACGTTTAAATATGTTGTGGTTAACGTCCTTTAGCATAACGGAGGTTAATTTTTTCAGTTAACTCCAGTCATGTGCCTTGCACATGAGGGTGTTTTAGTCTTTTTACTTACAAAAATAATTTTCTAAACACAAACCCTCTCTCTACTATCATCTTTCTCTTGCTCTCTACCTTTTCTCCACCACCAGCATCCGATCACCACCCAACCTCACCAGGAACCACCTGAACCTCGCAGGAAAACCGATTTCACCAGGAAAACATTTTTGTTTGCCGGATTTGAACAGATCTGCTTTGAAATCACCATGAGAGTCGTCTGATATCTCATTGAATTATAATATTTTCCTAAATTTATTTATAATAATTAAGTTCCAGATTTGGAATGACAATAAAAACAATTGGGTTCCATTTAGAGAGGAAGGTTCACCATTAATAACGTTAGCTTTTTTTTTATTTTTTTTATTTTTGTTTCAACTTGGAGCAAGATCTGATTTAGGAAATGATCCCTGAAAAGATCCTTTGACGCCCAAACCAGCCATCACAATGGCCGGATTACGAAGATGGGGAGGTGTTTGTTGCTGTCGCCGTTTAGACGTAGAGCCACCCAGTTATCGCCGCATGTAGCGGCTTCTATCCGCTTCCTTCTACCTCACCTGACACCATCACTACCTCCCCCACCCCTCGTCTTCGTCGTTCTCCGGCTCAAAATTGCCACCGACCGTCGGAGGAAACAACACCACCGGCAGAGATGCTCTGCCGCCCTTCTGTTGCCATTCCTCACCCCCGTCGTTCCGAGAAGCACCTAGCCGCCATGAATCAGCCGGACGCCGTGGCTACCACCGGAAAGAGCCGCCTGCTCATACCTCTCTCTCTCTAGCTACCAGCTTTTTTTGTGTGTTTTTTAGGGTTTGAAAGAAATATGAAAATGAGAGGGTAGAGAGGAAGGTAGAGAGATAATGAGTAAAAATACTAAAAAGACTCTCATGTGCATATGACTGTAGTTAACTGAAAAAATTAACCTTCGTTAGGCTAAAGGACGTTAACCGCAACATATTTAAATGTAAAGAATGATCTTTGACATTTTTAGGCTAAAGGACATAAACTGAAAAATGATATAAACATAAATGACAATTTCTATAATTTACTCAAAAAAAAAAAACCAACTGGGTTTTGTTTAAAATTGAGAGTTTTTATGGTGTTAAAATTTTAAGCTAACGTGTAAAACACTATAACATAAGCAAAACGCCATAAACATAAACACGTCAAAACAACATGACTAAAAAAGACAAAAAGTACCATGTTAAGATTTATCATTGTGAAAACGCCATGACAAAAAAAAAACTAAAATGCCATATTCAAATTGGCATCTAGGTGTAAAATACCATGACCCAAAAAACTCAATGTTGAAAAACACCATGACTAGAAAAACTCAATGTTGAAAAACACTCAGTTGAAAACACCATAGATGTAAAACATCATGTTGAAAACTCACTTTAATTTGAACACATGCTTAACCAAGTTTATGTTTATGGTATTGAAATTTTAAGATAAAAGTGTAAAACACCATGAAAGAAGCAAAAACGCCATAAACATAAACACGTCAAAACATGTTGGATCGGGATCTACCTTGATCCAATGATTCAACACATTAACCGAACCAAATCGTGCGGAATCCGATTTGATTGGCAATCCAATCTATGACACGGATCGGGTCTTAAGAAACGAGCGGATTAGATGTCGAAACGAAGGTTTCTATCGACCCTTTGGTGTAGAGAAGTTGGATACAAGACCTGGAAACTCTAAACGGACAGAGATTCGACAATACAGATGAAAAGAGTTTGTGTTCTGTTGGTTCTGTGTGTATGTGTGTTGTATATCTGTGTTATATGTGCTCATGAAGTGAAAGTTATATATATAGTGCAGAGGCCATTCGTACGAATGAGCCATGTGAATGGACTCATTCGTGCGAATGAATCAGCAGAATGGTTCATTCTTAAGAATGAATCATCAGAATGGTTCATTCGTACGAATGAATCATTCTCATGACTTATTCTAGCGAATGAATCATTCTCATGAGCTATTCGCGCGAATGGATCATTCTCATGATCCATTCGTGCGAATGGGCCTTTCATTAGCACGATTGATCAACGTTATCGCTATTTATCAGATCGTTTAATACATAGTCATTATATATGAGTAAACATTAAGGATAAACATGTAATTTCATTAATACATCAAATAATTACATTAAACATAGATGAAATACATATTAAAAGGGATTAGGGACATATTATGCATCTACATACTCCCCCTTGGACCTAGATCCCTTCAAAATGACCTAACTAACATTAGTTGGTCTTCAACATCTCTTTTGTACGAGTTTTCCAGTTAACTCCGGCGTGTATGTCAAAAGCAAAGCATATACGTATTACTTTCACATACTGCAACGCCTGGTCTATATCTGCAACTTCAAAAAACGGTTGACACTTGTATAGAGTTGTAACATCTTGTTTAGACAAGTTGGTCAGCCACAAGGGATCAAAGACCCTGATGGTCTCCCATGACCCTTCTTTACAAAGCACTATAACAGATTCACCAGTACGCCCATCATAGTACCACCATTTGAACTGATCTGAGAAGTCCTGGATCATTTTCCTTAAAGGAATCTTCTTCATGATCGTTGGAGGCTTCCACTTTAAGACAATTAGGTGCTTCTTGGTGACTGGATGAACCTTTTCCTTATGAATGTAACGTGTAGGCATTTGTGGCTTGAAGTTCACCCACTTCTTCCAGTATTCGTATTGTAATTGACGTTCAAACCATTCGAATAGACCGGAAGATTCGCTGTATAGAAGCTTTAGACGCGCCAATTGATTTACTTCAAATGCGGGCAGCGTCTTGAAATCATGAGGGTACCTGAAATATTGTATGCCCTTCTCTCTTTTTATAGCATAGCAGCTTAAGTCGTTGAAGTATGCCCAACTGATTATACGACCATCAGACTTGTGTCCTTTGAGTCGATAAACTTTAGTGTACTTGGTTGGAGGAGAGGGCTTTGAGTTCTTCTTTAATTCGGCCATGTATTCCATCCACTGACTTTTACGTTCATTCAGCTCGTCAATGTCAATAGTGGAGGGACCGGCTTCATCCTGTTTGTTGTCGATAATGCGGTTGACCTCCTCGTCGGACTGCTGAGTGAATAAGTCCACGAAGGAGGGAAGATCATCACCATCTACTGATGTGTACTTTGGATATTCTTGATCAGTGATGTCTTCGACTTCAACCTCATCAACGTCTTCTAGTTCGTCAGAAGAGGGATAATCAGTTGTAGGAACATATGCCTCTTCAGTAATGACTTCGTCGGGATTCATTTGAAATAGCTCGGCAATCTGTTCTTTTGACAAGCAATGTACGATTTCCCCTTCCTCTTTGTCATAAATAACTGAATGTTGGATGATCCCTTGCATGTCAAGCACATAAGTTAACTTTGAAGGTTGTTGCTTGAGAGGCATCACATCCAAAACTATTTTCATAAACAAACAAAAAATAAACATGTGAGAATTTTAAATTTCATTGATTTAATCAAAATAAAACTGAAATTATTTACATAATAATCTAATATTTACAAAAAGACAACTTAAAATACTTAAAACAAAAACTATCAACCTTCAGTGCCCTTTTGTGTATCTGATGATGGGCCTTCTGATTTGTCTGATTTTTGCTTAGTGCGTGCCTCTGCTTCTGCTGTCTTTGAAGCACTTGATGCAGCACCAGCATTGACACCATCATCCTTATCTTTGTCATTATTATCATCATCATCATCGTCGTCACCATCATCATCCTCGTCATCATCATCATCATCATCATCATCATCATCATCATCGTTGTCACCATCATCACCATCATCACCATCTTTGCGAGCACCCTCAATTCTGGGTGTCGGGTCTCTTCTGCTTTCTAAGTCTTCCACCAGTCTCTTATTTTCCTCCTCAAGTCTTTGTATCCTCTGAGCATGTGTATTAACAGTTGTAGACAACTGTTGATTCTGGTTTGTAGCAGTGAGAAGGAGGGCTTGTTGATCATTGCATCTAGTGGAAAGACTTGTGATGGCTTGGGCTTGTTCAGTATTTTGCAGAGTCAACTGACTGATCTGCGAGCCCTGTTGGTCAATACGTTTTGATTGCTCTTCATTCTGAGCCAGTAAACGAAGTACCAAACTGTTTAAAGTACTGATCTGGTCGTGTAGAGAGACAGTCGGCAGTGACATTGACGATTCAGCTCTAATAGTTGATGGCTGTGATGTAGGAGTAGTCGTGTAGATGGGAGGAGGCACAGTTTGTGTCTGAGGCATAGATGTTGACATTGGAGCCTCAGACCTGGTGGCAGTTGCTGTAGTAGCAGAGGTGCTCTCCGTCCTTCTGACAAGTTTAAACTTTTGGCGTTTGGCCATTCTCTTTCCTCTTCCTTTCTTGACTGGGGTAGATTGGGAAGAAGGAGCAGCAGATACTTGTGGACAGTCAGGGACAAAGTCAGCATCCCTGACGTCATCATCAACCCTTGAGCTTCCTTGATCTGCTCCCCTTTTTCGTTTTGTTGCGACCAATCTTGCCCCTTGTTGACTGATTACAAATTCGTCTTCAGTGTCCTCAGAATCAGTAAACAGGACGGTGTCCAGGTTAACGTCTTCTGGGTTAGTTGGAAGGGAAGAATCTATAGCAGCAACAGTGTGGGTGGTGGCAGCGGTAGATGGAACATTAGGAGCATTGCCACCATCTCCCTGACCATCTTGGTCGTCATCATCTTGGTCGTCAGCTGGAGGTACAACAATATCCTCCCCGTCAGAATCACTGTTATCATGACGCCATTTTCTGTTTGTTGGTGCCACATAATCTGGATTTTCCAGATGTCCAATAAGTCTTTTGTGAGGTGGCTTTGTTGGTCTTCCCCTGTAGGTCTGTACCCTGTTGAGAGTGACATCCGTCATGTGTTCTAGCTTGATCATGTCGATGTCTGACCTTGGCAGAAGAGGAAGTTGGTCATCTATTATCATCTGTAAGAATCTGGGGTACATAAGATACGCATTGTCCCCTTTTAGATAGATGTTTTCCTTAAGATGTGTGAAACACCATCTCGGAAAAGTTGAACGGAATGTTCAATACCAATGCAACGAATGCGCTCTGAATTGTTTCACGCATGTCGTCGAAACCGCCACGACGGGAACCGAGGCAATGCAGAAGAACATGTCCAAGATACTTGTACTGCGGACAGAGGTTTGCTTTGTTTAAAACTCCCTCGGCGACATTCCCGTCGTACTTTATCCTCATGAAGCATCCGCGAACCAGATATTTATCCAGTGTCACTGGATCTTCAGGATGATCACCGAATTGACACAATCGACGAATGTGAGCTGCCGATACAACCACATCTTGACCTGCGATCTTCCCGCGTATGACCGGTGGAGATACCTCGCAGTCAATCTCGGCAGAGGCCCAGAACTCCCTTTGGTGCGTCATATATGGAGTGCAGTGATAGGATATAGCATGAGCAATCCTTGATCTTGAAAGAAACTCGATCATGCCTACAAACGGACGAGCATTCTTAGAAGTTGGAATCATGTATGCACATATGTTGCTTTTTATTGAAGCCTGAAGAACAACTGGAGCTCTTTGCGCCATAACGATCAGTCTGCAAACACAAAAACATTAAGCACATCAGATCAGTACATGCAGGATTTTGGAAATATGAACTTTTGGACCATTTTCCCTTTGTACGAATGAACACTAAAAGTTGGTTCATTCGTGCGAATGGATCATTCTGCCTATTCATTCGTGCGAATGAGTTTCATTCATATGAATGAGCATTCATTCGTGTGAATGAGTTCTCATTCGCGTGAATGAGTTCTCATTCGTACGACTGAGCGTTCATTCATGTGAAAGAGTTCTCATTCATGTGAATGAGTTCTCATTCGTACGAATGAACATGAAGAATGTGTCCATTCGTATGACAGACGGGTCGCGATCCAAATTGTCCAAAAATCAACCAACACTTGAAAAGATTTGTCGAAAAAGACACCAACACACTCGACTATGGTTTTCAACCAAGACTCGACATTTTAACTTGTTTATTATTGCAGATTTTAAGATTTTAGGTTCGGTTTTCGGTTTTGAGCCCTAAATCTAGTCGAACATCCTCGAATCGGTATACACTCGATGAATACTTGTGGGGTTATACCTGTAAAAAGAAATCGAATGATTAGATCGGTGATTTGACGGAGTTTTGTTCAAAATCAGAATTTAATCAAACAGACGTGCGAATGCAGATTTCTGAATTGTGCGAATGAGACTGAGAATGCGAATGAATGGCCTTTTTATAGGATGGCCTGGTTCATTCGTGCGAATGGACCATTCTGGTCAGTCCATTCGTGCGAATGAGATATTCTCCTCATCCATTCGTACGAGTGAGCCATTTTGCTCATCCATTCGTACGAATGGGACAATCCCCTTATGCAAATTAAACTTTTCAAGTTAAATGGGGTATCCGATCACATTGGTTTTAACAAAAATTTAATTATGAAGTAATGGATCAATTATGAAGTTTTGGAATAGTTTATGAAGTAAAGGAACGATTTGATCAATCAAGAAGTCAAGCGGTTTTCAAATTTTGATTTTCTGACAGTCGTTCGAGTCTTATCAGATAATAAAAAATTCAGGAAAAGTAAAATCTTTTTGGATTTTTGAATATGTAGTGCTGAAAATAATATCAACAAGATATATACACGCATGTCTTAGTAAGAATGATCCTTATGAGAAATCATACAGACTTAATGACTAATGATCTGAGACATTTTGAATTTTGTAGATACAACTATACAATGGTATTTACACATCTTTTTGTGAGAAAGATCCGAACATAGGATCAGTACTAAACTCATAGCAATCAGCAACATTGCAAATTATCTGAGCTTTAAGTACACTTAGTCAAAATGCGATCATTGATATGTTTGTCCATCTTAAACTTATGCAGACCTTTTCTCAACACTTACAAGATGATCTTGAAGGATTAAGTCCATTATCTGTGTGTCCCACACTAGTTAAGAATTGACTTGAATTACTTTTCAAAACATGTTAATGTTTCAAATCAGCACAACTTACTTAACCAGTTATCATAAGTTCATGAGATCTCAGTTATTCCCTGTTACTTCTTTACTAGACCAATTTTTTTTTTTTACAGTGACAGCCATCAGCTCATGGACGGCTTCAGCCAGGTATTTACAAGGCAATATGGCACGTATACAGCTAACGGTGTTTGTGTTCATCTTATCCCATGGATGGCTTCAACCAGGCTGCAACCCGGTAATATGGCACATATACGGATTCGGATTCATACTTTTATTTTATTCTTAATCGCATGGACGGCTTCAGCCAGGTATTTACAAGGCAATATGGCACGTATACGACTTCAGAATCTAATTTTTAATTTTATAACTACTTTCTGATATCTCATTAAACCGATGATAACTGGTGTGCACAGAATGAGAAACACCTTCAGTTTCTATTGTTGATTTTCGTCAATCCTTTCACCATTATGTGACTCACAAGACAATATCTAATATGGTATAGATTGATCATCAATGGTCGAGATTCAGTAAGATAAGCCTATCAATGCATCACATGTCGACTTAGTGTGACTATTCACTATGACATTAAATGCAATGTGCTTCATACATATGGTTAGTGTGCCATCACTTCCCAAAGGTTGGATACGATTTCTCATTTTTGAGTTTTTCAGATGTTTTTGGGTTTTAGACTGTGCAAAAATGGAAAATCTTTTTTTTTTAACAAACTGTACACAAATAACTGTACACAATATAGAAATCTTTTTGGAGTCTCAGATAACTAGCGTCTGTGTACTATCATTTTTCTCAGCGAGAGATCATTTTCTTACTGACATTTTCTCCCCCTAAAATCTTAAAATGAAAAATCTTTTTGAGTTTTTGAGATTTTTAATAAACGCAAGAAAGAAAATATATATACAGGAACGTAATTGATAAAAATGATTATTGACTCGACTCTTGGTCCGGAACAACGTCATCCTTCTTTTTCATGCCGTTTACCTCTAACAAGAATAAAAATCTTGGTTTGTCAAAGGCTTTTGTATAGAGGTCGGCCTTTTGGAAATCAGTGTTAATTTGAACCACATCAATCAGTTTCTTTTCAAAACAATCACGAATGAAGTGATATTTTATGCCGATGTGTTTGGTTTTTGAATGCTGAACCGGATTCTTAGTGATAGCTATGGCAGCAGAATTATCTACATAAATAGGAGTGTTAGAGAATTGCAAACCGTAGTCCCGAAGTTGCTGTTGAATCCAGATAATCTGTGAACAGCAACTGGCAGCAGCGATGTATTCAGCTTCACATGTAGATGTAGCCACTGAAGTCTGCTTTTTGCATTGCCATGTCACAAGACGGTTTCCAAAGAACTGACACCCTGCAGATGTAGACTTGAAGTCTGTTTTGCAACCACCATAATCAGAATCACTATATGCAGTAAGCTCAAAGTTATCATCATTAGAGTACCATAATCCAAGATCAGGAGTACCCTTCAGATAACGAAAAATCCTTTTGACAGTAATTAAGTGGGAGACTTTTGGTTTTGACTGATATCGGGCACAGAGACACGTGGCGAACATGATGTCTGGTCGAGATGCCGTGAGATACATGAGAGATCCGATCATGGCTCGATAGAGAGTAGCATCAATATACTGCCCCTTGTCATCAGGCGAAATCCCGTGATTGATCGCCAATGGAGTACCAGCAGGTTTGGCATCAGTCATACTGAATCTGCTCAGTATGTCTCCAACATAATTTGTTTGATGAAGGAAAATCCCTGTCTCAGATTGATCTACTTGTAGCCCTAGAAAGAACTTCATCTCTCCCATGGAACTCATCTCGAATTTGTCCTGCATAACTCTTTCAAATTCTTTGCACAGAACATCATTCGTCGATCCGAAAATAATGTCATCCACGTATACCTGTACCATCAAAAGTTCTCCACCCTTTTCTCGAATAAACAACGTGCAGTCGATGACACCTCTTCTAAAACCATTGTTCAGAAGATGAGTGGAAAGTGTCTCGTACCACGCTCGCGGAGCTTGGTGCAATCCGTACAGTGCCTTGTCCAATTTGTAGACACGGTCACGATGCATAGGATCTTCAAACCCGGGGGGTTGACTGACGTATACGACTTCACTGATTTCTCCATGAAGGAAAGCACTCTTTACATCCATTTGATAGACTTTGAACCTTTTGTAGGATGCATAAGCAAGAAAAATTCGAATTGCTTCCAGACGAGCAACCGGTGCAAACACTTCATTGTAATCTATACCTTCAATTTGCCTAAATCCCTGAACGACCAAACGAGCCTTATTTCTTATGACTATTCCTTGATCATCCCTTTTGCAACGAAGAACCCATCGAGTACCAATCTTCTTAGCTCCTTTTGGTAAATCAACTAACTTCCAAACTCCGAGCTTTTGAAATTGGAGTAGTTCTTCCTGCATTGCATTTACCCAAGATTCTTCTTTTAAAGCATCTGTTATAGACCGTGGTTCGATTTGCGAGACGAAACATGAATGCGCACAATCGTTGACCACACCAGATTCCATGATTTCTGAGTAGACTCCAGAGTTGATCTGACCCCTAGTTTTAACACCAGATGTGGGATCACCAATAATGTTCTGTTGAGGATGAATTCTATCAATCCTACCCACAGGATGAGCAGGAACCTCAACAGTTTGATCAAGGTTTGTGATACTCTGTTCAATTGCCACAGAATGTGAAACATCATCACTCAATTGTACAACATCATGGGAAGTATCTTCAATTTCCTGGTCTATTTCTTGTCGAGAACCTTCATACTCTGAAGAAGAAGAAGAGTCATCATCCTGTGTGACTTGTGTGTTATTGGAGGACTCAGGAATGTCAGATGATGAGGGAGTAGATTGCACATGTTCATCAGGTGCGTTTTGAGCATCATACATCATTTGAACAGCAACCTCCTCATCTGAACATTCTGGAGGAAGATTAAACGAGGCAAAAAGTTCTTCATAATCAAACATCCAAGGAAGACCTTTTCCAGCAGCAGGAGAGGTATACTTTTGAACATCAACATGGTACCATTCTTCTACATTCCCAGAGACTTTGTTGTAAACTCTTTTATTGGGAGTGCTGTACCCTAAGAAGTAACCTTCCTCTACTTTCTCGTTAAACTTGCCATGAGCATCCTTTTTCAACATGGTACATGGAGCGCCGAACGGTTCAAGATACTGTAAGTTCGGTTTCCGTCGATGCAACAATTCAAAGCAAGTTTTATCGTGACGCTTGATAACTAGAACCCGGTTGAGCGTGTAACACGCATTAGCAATAGCTTCATTCCAGAACTGCACGGGTAAGTTTGAGTCAGTGAGCATAGTCCTTGCAGCTTCTATCAAGGTCCGATTCTTCCTCTCAACAACACCGTTCATTTGTGGAACATATGGCGCACTGAATTCATGGTGAATACCAAGTTTTTGCAGAAAGTTTCCATAAGATGATTTTTAAATTCAGTACCATTGTCCGAACGGATCCTCCTAACCTTTAACTTATACAAAGACTCCAATTTGGTAATCAGAATCTCCACATATTCAAAAGTTTCAGATTTTTCTTTTAAGAACATCACCCAAGAATATCTTGAATACTCATCCGTCACAACCAAACAATATAAGTCTCCAGCAATACTCTTCCGGTTGATAGGACCAAACAAGTCCATGTGTAAGAGCTCTAGTGGTACAGTGATGGAATGTTGAGATTTGGGTTTATGAGATTTCTTGGTTTGTTTTCCTTTCTTGCAAGAAACACACACGTCAGGAAGATGAAAACTTTTCACAGTGACTCCTTCAACAAGATTTTTGTGCACCAAATGATTCATTTTTCTGAGACTGAGATGTCCCATTCTTTTGTGCCATAAAATAGAATCCTTCTCAGTGGCTTTTGAAACAAAACATGATGCTGTGGACACTGAGGATGATGCTTGTGACATGTCAAGAATATAAAGATCATTCATTCTTGGAGCAGACATAACCACCATGTCTTCTGGAATCATAAACTCCTTTTTCAAGATATAACAATGCTTGTCATCAAAAAGAACCTTGAACTCCTTATCACAGATTTAAGAAACAGAAAGTAAGTTGTTATCCAACTGTTTGACAAAGTTGACCTTCTCAAAGCTGACAGCTCCATTAGACAGTGTTCCCTGAGCTGAGATAAAACCACCTTTATCGCCTGCAAATGAAACATAGCCCCCTTTGATATTTCTGACGTCGAAAAGGAGAGCTAAGTCCTAGTCATGTGCCTGGATGCCCCACTATCAATAATCCAATTATTGCTAATAGGATTATAAAGGACAACCTGCACAATAAGGAAAATAATTAGTTTAGGTTAGGAACCCAAGCCTTTACGGTCTTGGGTTTCCCAGTCTCATCTACAACAGTACAATCCATCCACTGTCCTTGTGGATTTTTGGAACAACCATTTGACTTTGAAGTACAGTCGTCAGAAGCATCATCTGATTTTGCTTTCCACACATGTTGTTTGTGCAACGACTGTTTGTGGTAAACAATGGATTGCTTAACGATTTGTACAGGTGTGGAACTCGAATCAGAGACCAACAAGTCATGCATCTTTTGTTTAACTTTCTTTTGATGCACTTGTTGTTGGGTAAAAGAGTTAGATTTTGACTTTAAAAACTCTTGTTTATTTTCTGGAAAATGGTTAACTCTTTTACTTGGCTTCTGAAGATAAGGACAGTTGACAACAACGTGTCCTTTTGTACCGCACTCAAAACAGTATCTCCGCTCAACCATCCTCGGAGATCTGTATTGATTTTCCTTTTGGTGAGTTTTTGAACCACCAGCCTTAGCTTCTTTTTGTTCAGCTGAAGAGAGTGACTTGTTTGATTGAACAGACTCTCCAGCTTTAACAAAATTAACCTTTTTGATTGAGGCTTTGGTTACTTGACTCTTCTGATCAGAAGTAGTGGGATAAGATGGACGGCAATTGGTTTGTTTAATTTTAAAAACAGTTTTAGAAGCAGATTTTGAAATACCAATGCTGTCATTCTGTGGAGCAGACGAGCTTTTGTGTCCCAAACCACGAGTAGGGCACTCATCGTCGTCTTCATCCCACTCTTCTACCATTCCATCAACACACTGGGACTTCGAGGTCGAAGCACCATTATCGTTAACCTTTGGTTGAGGAATTTTGTTTTCGGTTGGATCAACGACAAGTGGCGTTTTGACCTTAAAGTCAATGATTGGGTTATCATCCGGTGTGTTTACCATAGTATTCAACACCGGTGGAGGACAATTTTTATACCCAAACCCAGCATTTTTCTTTCCTGGACGCCGTGAAATCATGTAATCAAGAATGTAAGCAGAATTTGAATAACTTTTCAGCTTTTGATTTAAAGTTTCATAATCACACTCGACAAGCGCCAGTTTTTTCTTTGTTTCATCAATCGTGTTTAAATAAAAAGTGATGGCATTTTGTTTGTTGATAACACAGATTTCTAATTCATGAACTTGCCTGTTTAAAAGATCAATTTTGTTTTTGAAGGCAAGTTCGTTTCCCTTTAAAACACGGTTTGCTTCAAGACAATTAGTTAAATCAGCAATTAAGTCTGTGTTGTGACTTTTAAGTGTCTCAACTTTCTTCTCAAGTTCATCACAAATTAAACACGGTTGAGATTCAGACTCACTTTCAAAACTGTCAGAATTTACCTGAATGCCTGTGGATGTTTTTACCATAAAAGCACAGCTACAGGTAGATTCAGAAGAGGAATTGTTATCATCCACATCAGCTGTCGATTGACTTGAAGAGACAACAGATGATTTATCTTCATTCTCAGCTGTGAATCCAGAACTGTTTGAAGATGTGTCGTCTGCAGCTGATGAACTTTCTGAAGCAATATCTCTCTCAGCATCAGAATCTGATTCTTCATTGACTTCTACAGCCTTTGCCATGTAAGCTCTATCCCCTGAACTACCATCAGCTCCAAATTTAAAAGACCAATCAACAGTCTCATCTGTTTGAACAACCATAGCTTTTGTTCCACTTGAAGTGTCCTTATCTTGTGCAAGAGTAACTGGAACAAGGTTTGTTTCTGTATTTTGATTTTGTGGCTTCGGTTGGCTTTGACGGTTGTTGAAAGGGTTGCGGTTTCCAGTCTGTTTAGGCTTTTCACATTGCCTAGCAAAATGCCCTTTCTCACCACAGTTAAAACAAACAACAGCAGACAGATCAAAACCATAAGTAGTGTCTTTGTTCCCTTCGAGAGTTTTTCCTGTCCTTTTTACATAATCTCTCGCTCTTCTGACTGCACTTGCAAGAGCCCACATTATATCAATTCGATCCATTTCATCCTTATCAATCTGAGCATAGTCTTCTGCTGTCAGATGACTGTTTCCAACCTGTCCAGCAACAAGACTGTCATATGAATTGACAACGGTAGACAACAGTGCCATGTGTTCCTTGGCCACTTCGATAGTAACCTTGTCGAAGTTGTCTGTTTGCAATTTAATGGGGCTTGGTGTAGGAGTACTAGCAGTATTTCCCTGCTGTGGAACCGAGCTTGATGAAACTGAAGCATGAGCTGTTGAAGACTGGCTGGCTGAAACATTTGACATGTTTGATACAAACGCAGTCTGCAAATGAGCATTTTGTTGAGTTGATGTGGAATAGTACAATGAAGGATCCTGAGCTTGTACACCTATCTTTAACTTCCACTTATTCATCACCTCTTGTTCTCTCAATTTCTGAAGAAATTCATTGATATCAATGGTTTCAAGAGTCTTGTTCTGTTTGAGAACCATCAAGAATGAATCCCATTTTGGTGGTAGAGCATCTGCCATGCATTGAACCTTTTCTTCTTTCGTTGTTTTGATCTCATGGGCATGCAATTCACTCATCAAGTGATAGAATCTCTCAAATAGATCATCTAAGGACTCATTCCCAATATACATGAAATTATCAAATTCCTTCTTAATGGCCTTAGCATTGATAGCTTTCAACGAAGCATTTCCTTCGTGACGTTGTTCTAAGGCAACCCACCGAGATTTTGAAGATGTAAACTGCCTGAATTGATGAAATATTTCTCTTGATATGGCCTGAGATAAGATAGCATATGCCTTCTTTTCTAAGTCATAATCTTTTCTTTGTTGTTCGCTTAAAAGGGAAGCCAAAACAGGAGTTCCATCCTCACTCAACACTTTTTGATATCCATTCTCTATCATCATCCATAAGTTTGTATCAACTCCATTAATGTGTATCTCAAACATGTTTTTCCAGTGATGATATTCGTCCATTGTCATGAGTTTTGGAGCCTTGTTAGCATTTCCAGCTTCATTATCGATTAATAACAAGTTTTGGATTTTACTGTTCTGACTGGCAACAAAAGCTAAGTCCGACATGGTAAAAAACGAAGTTTTTCGACACAAGAAAAAAAAATTTAGAAGAGATTTATGCGAATGGGTCTATTCGTGCGAATGGAATGTTCTATTCGTGCAAATGGAATTTTCTATTTGTGCGAATGGAATTTTCTATTTGTGCGAATGGAATTTTCTATTCGTGCAAATGGAATTTTCTATTCGTGCGAATGGAATGTTCTATTCGTGCGATTGGAAGTTTGAACAAATGAGCGGGAGACTTGATCTATTCGTGCGAATGGTAGGAGCCATTCGTGCGAATGAAGTTCATCATGGTAGCCATTCGTACGACAGAGGGCAGTTTGACTTTTTTGCACCAAAAAGCACCAATGATTGAGCCTTTTATCAGATCTGGAAACTGAGACGATCAGATCACTCAGAAGCAATAATCACAAGTTTTAAACGTGACTAAACAACGATCAAGTGATCTTTATAACATTCAAGAAGCTAGAAAAAGCAAGATTAAAGCAAGATTAGATTTTCTATGTTGAATCTGGAGCACAATGGCTCTGATACCACTTTGTTGGATCGGGATCTACCTTGATCCAATGATTCAACACATTAACCGAACCAAATCGTGCGGAATCCGATTTGATTGGCAATCCAATCTATGACACGGATCGGGTCTTAAGAAACGAGCGGATTAGATGTCGAAACGAAGGTTTCTATCGACCCTTTGGTGTAGAGAAGTTGGATACAAGACCTGGAAACTCTAAACGGACAGAGATTCGACAATACAGATGAAAAGAGTTTGTGTTCTGTTGGTTCTGTGTGTATGTGTGTTGTATATCTGTGTTATATGTGCTCATGAAGTGAAAGTTATATATATAGTGCAGAGGCCATTCGTACGAATGAGCCATGTGAATGGACTCATTCGTGCGAATGAATCAGCAGAATGGTTCATTCTTAAGAATGAATCATCAGAATGGTTCATTCGTACGAATGAATCATTCTCATGACTTATTCTAGCGAATGAATCATTCTCATGAGCTATTCGCGCGAATGGATCATTCTCATGATCCATTCGTGCGAATGGGCCTTTCATTAGCACGATTGATCAACGTTATCGCTATTTATCAGATCGTTTAATACACAGTCATTATATATGAGTAAACATTAAGGATAAACATGTAATTTCATTAATACATCAAATAATTACATTAAACATAGATGAAATACATATTACAAGGGATTAGGGACATATTATGCATCTACAAAACACCTGACCAAAAAAGCAAAAAAAAAAACATGTTGAAATTTGTCTTTGTGAAAACATCTTTACCAAAAAAGCTAAAATGACATGTTCAAATTGGCCCCAAGGTGAAAAATAACATGACTAGAAAAACTCAATGTTGAAAAACACCATTACTACAAAAACTCAATGTTAAAAAACACTCGTTTAAAAACACCATAGATGTAAAATACCATGTTAAAAAAACTCACTTTAATTCGAACACAGTCTTAACCAAGTTTATGTTTATGGTGTTGAAATTTTAAGTTAAAAGTGTAAAAGACCATGACTGAAGCAAAACGCAATAAACATAAACACGCCAAAACACCATGACCAAAAAAGCCAAAAAATACCATGTTGAAATTTTCCAATTTGAAAACACCATGACCTTTAAAACTCCATGACCTTTAAAACTCAATGTTGAAAAACACCATGACTAGAAAAAACTCAATGTTAAAAAATACACAGTTGAAAACACCATAGATGTAAAATAGTATGTTGAAAAAACCCACTTTAATGTAATTTCAACAAAAAACGATTTAAAAGAATATATACATACATATATATATATAGATATATATATATATATATAGGGGAAGGTTCCACTAAGAAGTGGTTTTTTGCTAAAAAACGCTAAAAAGTGGGTCAAACGAACTCCGATTGAGTTCATTCCAGCGGCGTTGGGACCGTCTAATCAAACTATAACCCGGATCCAAAAAGCTAAACCCCCTCCACCCGCACCCCCAAAAACCTAAACCCCCCTTCCAACCCCACCCCAAAAAGCCTAAAACCACCACCCCACCCTCCCAAAAACTTAAACCTCCCCCCCCCAACCCCCCCCCAAAAAAAAAACTAAATCCCCACCCTTCAAGAAACCTAAACCATAAAATCTAAACCCTAAAAGCTAAACCCTAAGGCTAAAACCTTAAAATTCAAACGTAAAATCTAATCCTTAAAAGCTAAACCCTAAAAGCTAAGATGGTAGAGTTCGATGAGACGGTTCCAACGCCGCCGAAATGAGCTCAATCGTAGTTCGTTTGATATCGTTTCTAAGCGTTTTGGTCATTTATTAAATTTATTAGCGAAAACCTACTTCTTATTTGATCCTCTCCCTATATATATATATAGCAATACCATACTCGTTGTAAAGATAAAAAAAAATGCTCGATTTCATGGTGAAATTTTTTTAAAAAAATAATGACGTATTAAAAAGTTATGGATGTTTTAAAAAAAGTAGAGGAAATGGCATGTGACTTGCATGTACAAGCTTTGGGGTTTAATCTTCTTATTCTACCCCTCCTAGTGGTTTTCAAGTTCCAGTTATTTACCAAAATACCACCGTGCTAATCTCCACCACAAATGACCGTGATCTAATAGCCCACATTCCTTCCTAGATTTTGTAGGGTTTTATCCCTTTCTAACTTAACCTCTCTCTATATATATATATATATATATATATATATATATATATACTCATAAAGTTCCTACTTCATGGGTTCATAACGTCATCCGTGTTATTATTAGTCGATCATCAATGTTCGTATCATACGGTTCATATATATCACACGTTGACCTGACTAATTACACAATGAGCTGGAAAACGTAAAAAAAATTTCGTTTTTATTTATAACGACACTATACTCGTTTTAAAGATAAAAAACGCTCGTTTTTATGATGTAATTTTTTTGAAAAAATAATGTCGTATGTAAAAGTTATGAACGTTTAAAATGAGGGGGGAACTTGATAAAAGTCAACAAAAGTGGCCAAGACTAAAATACACTTACAACAACTTTTTCTTTTACAGTTTAGTATCAACCATTAAATATTTTCTACAATTTGATATAATAGCCCTAAATCATTCTCACACTTTTTATAATTAAAATTCTTTTTACCTGCACCTAATCCTAATAATCTATATCATGTAACTAATATATATATATATATATATATATATATATATATATATATATATATATATATAATTATTATATTTATACAAATAATAGGCTCGTATAGGATCGTGAGTCTAGTCAGTGGCAGTATATGAAACCCGCACTCGAGCTCCTTTATTAAATAATTACAAATTAGACTCGAGTGTTCGATTCAGTCATTAACGAACTGATTTCAAGTAGCTCACGAGTAAATCGACACGTTTACACCTCAACAATAAGAACAATAAGTAATGGCTAAAAGTTCCGTTGTCATACGTATTACGTAAAGGACACATTGACTTTCATCGCATTTAACTAAAATTTTTATAAAGGTAAACTACTCTCGACTAAGCAAAATTATGTATTTGTTTCTCAATCTACAAAAAGGGCTTTATGATAACATATATAGAACATAACTAATTATAAACTACCTACTAGTAAAGTACCTATCCTAAATGTAATGGTATCGTGAAGTAGGGGCGTGATCCAAATCAGCCCTTTCACGCCCAGGAACACCGACCCCTAGGCGTGAAACGTGCATGAATGAGGAGGGGCGTGGGTGCAATCACAGGCAAAGGGGCATACCAACAACAACCAATTAGTTATATCCAACTCATCATTTCTTTTTTTTTTCTTTTTAGTTGAATAAACAGTTAATTATTAAAAAATAAATACAAGGGCATGAAACCACTATACACCTTATTGATTATGTCTAGTGATTGCTCATATGCTAATGTGACGCTGAAGTGACGGAGCGTGAAATCACTGATGGCCTAAACATGTTATGTTGGTATCGACATTTAAAAAAAACCCAACTATGGGAACGGGGGAATGAAGCCATCCCATGCTTTTTTCTTATCTTTGGTTTCATCAAGGTTAAACCCTTTTATAGTTGCAAAAACCAATTTCTTCCCCTCGAATACTTTAAATGAGTTTTTAGGGTTATGTTTAAGAGTTTTACTTAAATATAACCATCTTAAGATTCAGGATAAGCATTCGACATTTAGTACTGGTACCGTATCGATACAGTACCGTACTGATATATTCGGTACTCATTTTTCTAGAAATCCGGTATCGGTATTTTCGATACCGGTATCGATCAAGAGATAAGCATTTTTAACGAGTACCGGTACCGTACCAATAGATTCGGTACGGTATTAGGTACTCACTTCTCCAGAAATTCGGTACCGGTCCGGTACCAATCTAGATATGATAAATGGTTCAATCTGTTTTTATATCTTAAACCCAAAACTAATAGATTTATGTAGGATGGTGGATGGTCATGTTTGAAAAAGAAAACATATAAAAGTTATAAAAATAAAGAAGATTATTAGATTCTTTGGAAACTTTACTTTCCTTAAGGCATAATATATTGAAATGGTGTGTCGGCAGTGTAGTAAGCCATTGTTTTGGGAAATCAATTCGGTCAGCTTAAATAATTTCTTTAAGCTCTCCCACAATTAATCTTACTACTCTAATAAATAAAAATCTATTCATAACATGTGTCATTCTCTCGTTACTTCTCATTTTTATTTTCTCGCCACTCTCTCCTATTAAATATTATATTTTATATTTCTCTCTCCTACTAAATAATAATCTTTATATTAATAAATTTAATTACGAATACTTATTATTTAATTATAAATAGTTATTATATCATCAATCAAAAGAACTTAATATGAACTAACATTTATCAATTAAATTAAAAAAGTAATACTCAGTTGAAAAAAATGTTTTAAAAACTAACTTAACAGACCTTATAACTGTCACGACAAAATACATTTTCTAAAAACATATTTTGACAAATGTATTCGTTAACAAATTACATTATATTTTATTCAACCGATGTAATATGCTGGTTTATTCAAACCCGTGTATTACACGGTTTTTTAAAAATATAAAATTTTATTACTAAATATATAATATTTTATTTTTTTAACCCGTGTAATACATGGGATTTTAACCTAGTATAAATAATATATAATCTCTCTTCTAATAAAAAACTAAATGATTTTACCATTTGGCATCACCATATTCAATCTCATAATTTTTTCCCCTCAAAACCACATTTATATCCTCCATTTAATACTTTCATATTTAAATTTTTTTAATTATATAAATAAACATTTCATCATTATTACCACTTGCTAACAATTTTCTTTTGAAATTATCATTAAAAGTTAATATTTTAAAAAATAAATCAAGAATTAAAAAGAAGAGATTTTAAAAGAGCGAGTTTTAAATTTTTATTATAAAAATTGATTTTTTAAAATTTTAGTATAAAAACAAGATTTTTTTAGTTTTACATATAAAATTTGAAAATACTACGTTTGTATTTTAAACAAATATGTGTTACAATAAAGTTTACTAATATATAATTAGTAGTTTTTTAATTAATTTTGATATTTATAAACAATTTTTTATTTTGATTTATAAATTTTAATACTTAGTATTTAATAAAATTAAAAAAACTTGCAAATGTTTATTTTTAAAAGTGTATTTTGTTTTAAACTTTAAGTTTTTTTAAATGATGATATGTTTTTTTTTCTCTAAAAACATGTTTAGAAGTTTCAATTTTAATTTATTAGTTTTAAAATTTTCATATTTAATTTTGGAATTTTAAATTTAATTGTGTTGAAATATTAAGGAGTGAAATTTTTAAAATTTGGAGTTCTAAATTTTGAATTGAAAAGACGATATATCAATGAAATTTAAATTTTATTTGTATCCTTTTATTATTATTTTTAATGGGATATTTAGTATTAAAAGTTTAGCAAGATTTTTCCGCATACAAGTACAAATAGTATTCGTCAATCAAAACATCTTGATGATGATTTTAATGAAAGTTTATAATCTTCTGATTTTCTAAATGGAATTACATTATCAAGTTTATCAAACCATAAATTAGTTTTAAATGTCGGTGTTCGAGTTATGCTATTAATTGATGAGAAATAGTTTAGGTAATGTAACAAGTATTTAGGTTAAATCACAAGGTAATTGCGTTATAGAAGCGAAGATTATATGTTGAAACAATATTGATAATCACAGTTTTATCCCTATAATTGGGTTAACATATTCGGACAACATTTTTTTATTAAAACTTCAAAGAAAAAATATACAATTGTTGTATTTTTGCAATGACCATGAATAAAGTTTAGGGCAATTACTTTTAAATGTTAGTTTGTATTGAAAGATCCAGTGTTTATTCATGATCAGTGATATGTTTCATTATCAAGAGTTAAAAGTAGAGATAGACTCAAGCTATTAATCTTTGGTAAACATGAAAAAATTACCATTACCACGTCAAATGTTACATACATTGAAGTATTTTCAAATTTGTAAATAATAATTGTAAGGTTTCATTTGACATGTAATTTAATGCATTATAAAAAGTGCATAACTTATTAAATGAATTTTCATGTATATTTTTGATGTTTTAATTACTCGCATCTATATAATCTTAACATGTAACATAATGAAAAAGTTACAAATACAATATCAAATTTGTATAAAAAGAGTTGTTAAGATAATTATCAATATAATTTTAACGTTTCACCACGTATAACACACGAGGTTAAAGCTAGTGTTCAAATAATAAACTGAATTAGAAGAAAATGTATTTGTGATTTTATTTGTTTGAGTTTTCATTTAAATTATGCAATTATTAAGTTTTTACCTTAAATAACATAGTTAACAAACTAAAGTTTGACATGATAAATTTGGGTTTTGTTTTTTATTATTCGAAACTATTTAAAAAAAATAGCCGTCAACACTTTATACGATTCTTTTTACGTATCATCATCTGTCACGAAACGTGGGTCTTTTTACTAGTTATTTATTTATTTAACATCAATATCCCATTTGGGGTCTTTCTAAAATACTCCTTTAAATTTAGAACTAATTACACAGATGGCCCTTATGGTTTACTCATATTTCACTTTTAACTCCTAGAAATGCTAAACTACAACTTTGGCCCAATAGTTTCCACGAACGTAATAAGTTTGGCCCCTGAGTTGGATGTCAGTTAACTTTTTTAGTTAAGTGCATGTGAAATGATTAAAAGACCCCTAATAATAAAAATATAATATTAAAAACATAAATTTAAAATTTAAAAACAATATCTTAAACCGATGGGCCTAAGTGACCCCAAAATTAACACACCCCCCCCACACACAGTGTTCAGACCACCACCGGCAAGGAAACATTGCAACGCTACAAATTCCGGCAACGATCCCTCCCTACAAAATTAAACGACCCTCAAAACTAAACCACCTAATCATACCACCGACATCACTCAATCTCTCTCTCTCTCTCTACCGTCGACCATCCCTATCTTGTACAAACTTATTCATCGGGAAGTCTATCTCACTTCTCTGATTCAATGGGATCCCAATGAAGATTATCTTAATCAACTAAACTAGGTCCGGAAGATGATGTTGTTCATTTATAAAACTATTCCATAGCACCTATTAGACAACAAAATTCAAGCCATTATGGTTTATACAATAAAACAATTTTGACTAGTAAAACAGGTTTGACTACTAAAATTATGAAACTTCAGACTAAATTTTGACTACTAAAAATTGGAACTGCAATACTGATTTTGAAACTTCGATTGGAGTTAGCAAATCATACTAAAACCTCAAAATCAAACTAGATTCACAAAAATCGATTTTGAACTTCTATTGCAACTGTAATATCAAACCTGTACGATCGACTTGATTCAAACTTCGATTGCGATTGTGTCGTTGCTATTTGATTGGAACTTCGATCGGTTGATTTTGGATTATTGGAACTTCGATTTTTGATTTTGAAACCTGTACGATCGAATAGAAGCGACTACCATGCGACCTCTATTGGAACTTCGATTTTTTGATTTTGAATTTGTTTGGAATTTGGATAGACGCTTACGTAGGGTTTTACTTTCAGTAGGTTTTTACTTTTCATCTTTTTTTTTCACTTAGAAAGTGGATGGGCTATAAATTGGGTTGGAGAAACATGGGAGAAACACCAGTCAAAAAATGCATGGGTGCCTAAATTTTTTAAATTGAATTCTACACTAATTTTTTTATAAATGTCCAAGCCCATAACAGTTTCAATGGATGCCTACACCCCCTGGGCCCAACTTAAATTCGCTCATGGTTAGGCTACACTCGAGATAAGTGTATCTCTTCATTTCGAAAATTCGCCAGACACTCATGGGTTTCATGTAGGAGTTGATGCGTCAGTAAAAACATGGCTGGGAGAGGCTACGAGGTGGAGATACAAGTCGGTAAACTTTTTATTAGTTTCGAGCGATGATTTGTGTGGTTGGGTCTTGCCAGAAAAGTTGAACACATGTGGTATACCGGAGAAGACGACCCCACGACTCAAACAATTGGTATTTCAGACGAAAATCGTCATCATCATCAAGTTCGTTCTTCCGACACATAGTGTGATATACCTTTTTAGTAGGCAAACACTCGAAGAATTATAGAAAGAAAACAACAGAGCTGGGGTAATTTTCTCGTATATTCCCAAATGCAAAACAAGTATTTAAACATGCAAGAGACTAAGTTTCATCACCCATGTCTCTTATTTCATGGAGAACATGCACCACTACCCTAAATGCAGTAAACAAAATATCTTAAATAATAGGTAAACATGGAAATTAAAAATAGGAAACATGCAGTAGTGGAACGTGTAGCTCAATCTGCCCAGCGAATGGGCTTCTTGATCTCTCTCTTGGGCCTGCTGTTGACATTGTAGTCTTCCTGGGCTTGGTTGCCTGGTGGGCTGGTCTGGTCCGTATCAACACTCTCCCCTAGAGAAAAGACATTGTCCTTAATGTCTAGAAAACATGGGTATTGTTCATGAATGAATTGTTTGTTCAACCATGTATCTTCCTCAAGGGGTTGTTTGTCCCATTTAATGAGTAATTGTTGCTGATCAGCCGATCCCTTACAACAGTCGAGCACGGTTTCCGGCAGTAGGTCAATAGTTTCTTCACTGTTAACATGGTTAAGCATACCTTTGGACGCCGACATGGTACCAAGGCTCTCTTTAAGTAACGAGACATAGAATATAGGGTGAATCTTTGAGGAGTCTGGTAACTCAAGCTTGTAAGCCACCTTGTTAATTCGCTCCAATATTTTATATGGCCTGAAAAACCGTCGTGAGAGCTTTTGACTTTTGCGATCCTAAACCGATTTTTGGCGGTAGTGTTGCAGTTTTAAGTAAACCCAGTCGCCTACTTTGAACTCTTTTTCCATTCTCTTTTTGTTAGCTTGCTTTGTCATTCCCGCCCTTGCTTGCCCAAGAGATGCTTTCAGACAATCCAGAATTTGTTGATGGTCGGTTAGGGACATGTCGATGGAAGCATTGTTGTCGGACCCTGGTACATGTTAAATGTTAGTCACGTATGCCACATAATTATATTTATTATTAATATAGCTAACTATACGATAGTGTAATCACATACACTAATGGTTAACTGAAGTTGTTCGGCAACGGATAGAATTTCTATACTCAGGTCTTGGGTGTTCGTATTGCGATGCAATTCTTAGAAATCTTGGTCCCTACATAAGTCTGGTTAGAGCCTAGGAATCACTACGGAGACCTAGTTCGCTAAAACTATTGGCTCTGATACCAATCTGTCACACCCCCAAATTTATTCACTTAATAAATAAATAAACCAAGGTTGCAACGATTGGTAGCATTACACAACAGCGGAAGCTAAAGTAAAGACTTCTATACACTTAACACCATTACAAATACTAAAATAAGCTAGTACATTATCCTAGAACAATATAGGTCAAAACCGTCTTGAGGTTTGACGATCACGCTTCTTCGGCTTCTAGGGTTTAGTCCAAATGGCTAACTTATTCCAACCGTGCCATAGCTATGAATTACCTAAAAACATACTTAAAGTATCAACACAAAGGTTGGTGAGTTCACAGGTTTTATAGTCTTAATGTAAAGTAGTTTTCCTTGAAAACACTAATAATGTATAAGTGGTCATGATATAAAACTGTTTTCCTTGAAAACGTTGACAAAAGCATTTGCACGTAAACGAATGGTAAAACCATTTGTATGTAAACGATTGACAAAACCAATTTGCACGAAAACGATTGGCAGATCCATCTGCACAAAAACGATTTAATGTATATATGATTAACAAAACAAGGCAATTATATCAAGTTTGACCCATCGTAACTAGCTAGGTATACGAAGTTTATTCTACATGAGTTTTAACCAAACCAAACACAAGTGTTTTGCCCCTCGCCCATTCCCCGCGGGCGCATGAGTTAAGACAATGTGCAGTCATTGGGCCATACGGACCCTTGGTTAGCGCGACTAACCATGACTGGGAGTGTCAATCCCAATAGTACTATTCACAATATCCCGGCTATACGAGTTAATGGTTAATAAATTGTTCACGTAGGGGACTTTACGAGCTCTTCCACAATTGTCTCATATAAACATAAATGGTCGGTCATGATTCCTTGTTTCTAACGTATAAAGCAAATATGTTTCATGTTTTCTAAAATATATCAAGTAATGTTGTTTCCAAATGTACGAAACGATGATGTTTCCAATTGTATCAAACGATAATGTTTCATGCTTTCAAACGTGTTATGCAAATATGTTTCTCCCCCGATGTTTCTAAAACATTTAAAGGTTAAAAGGGGCAGTGAAATCACCTGGTAGTGCGTTAGGAATGATGATGTCATCCAACTAGTAATGGAAACCAAAGTCCACATAATGTAATAGTCATAGTGTATGTCCTACTTGAGTCCTACGACACCTGTAGGTACTTTAGGAGATTTATGAACTAACCCTAATGTTATAAATCAAATCTAAAATCACGTTGAGTTATCACGTGTGCGGTTGAGCTCTATTGATTCTTAAAAGTTGTACTGATTTAGTATACAATGTCGGTTTAAAGACGGTTAATATTAGGTATTTAGATGGAGTCAGGATTCTCAACTCACACCTATACCCATAATCATGCTCAAAATATTAGTTCGTCACGCACCCAGATGTGCTTAATTGTATGTGTTTATAATCAGTAATAATGATTCGTGTTCATTTGACATTTAACAGAACGTGTGCAACTCTATGTATTAATAAGACCGTCCCAAGACTTAGTAATGTATCCATGTGTGTATTCATAAACATATTTATATGTTTTCAAAATCTAGAAATGTATTTGTACTAATAATGTATTCCGCAATTAAACATTCCTTAATAATATTTTGTTGTTTTTTTGTAAACATATGCGCATAATGCACCTACCTTAGTGTGTGTGTGTGTATATATATATATATATATATATACACTACTTATTCAAGATATTATAATGTGTTATGTTTCGAAACCGTTTATATCAATATATATACACACACACACTCAAAAGCGCCAAAGTCGTATTTATTTATACCCACATTTGAATATTATGTTTAACAAATAATCGTCCGATTTTGTATGATAAATACACGTATATATCTTGAATATCTGCATATATATATATATATATATGCATATATATGTGTATATATATATATATAAGTGTGTTCGGATCCAATTACCGTATTATAAATAATTGTTCGGATCCAAATACTTGTAAATGTCTATATGATGAAAGTTATAATTACTATTCGTGTATATATATATATATATATATATAAGGATTCTTATTCGTATTAAAGATCCATTTTGCCGATTACTTGTTCATGTTCGCGTTTATCCCGATCTAGCCACCATTGTCGGGTTACCACCATTTTCAACAACACAATTGTCCAACAATATCACCAAAGTCTCTAGATCTAAAAATATATAACGAGTCTAGTGTTAGGGATGTTAATTTAACAAGAAAACGGTTGGGGTTCGGGTTTATACCTAGGATTGTCGGGTAAACGAGGTTAGCTTGAACGGAATCTTTGTTGGAAAGACGGATATAGTCGCTTGGGGTGTGCCGGAGACCCATTAGTAGCACAATTTAGCCGAAAATACCTTTATTTGGCCGGATTGGACCAGATCTGAGACACCCAACTTTAGAGCTGTCGTGCTTATCGTTATTGGAGTCGCCGGCCATCGATTTCTGTCGGAGAAGAACAAGTTAGCCGCCACCACGGTCACTCTCTCTTTCTTGCAGATCGGAATCACCAGAACGAGCTTCTAACATCGGATCTGAACATGTTTCTCTTGAAGTAACTGCCTGCCACCTCAGCAGCCGCCGCCAGTGATCCTTCTGAACCGTCGCCGGATACTGATTTTTTTCTCCCTGTTGCCGCCGCCGTTAACCTCCCTTCATCGATCTCTATTTCCACCACACCCAACGCCATTCGTATAGACCACCCTACTTACCCGAGCCTTCGACAGATAGTCGTGGTCTGCCGGAACCCTAGCCAGTAACCACCAGAAAAACAAGTTTGGAACCCTAACCGGGTGGCTGGAGAAACTTCATGTCGCTTTAACACCATTGCCGGAGGGTTTAGCCCGTCACCATTGCTGACTGACGCGACGGTTTCACTCGCCGCCAGCACTACCGTGATGCCGTCGTGCTGTCACCGGGAGGAGACGGTGGTCGGCCTCCCCCTCCTTCCGTTCTCGGTCTCTCTCTCATCTACATATTTGTGTGTGTTGTGTGTATGCTAGGGTTTCTAGAAGGGTAAACTATCAACCAGTATCACGTATTAAACCGTTAGTTAACTATGTAATGTCGTAGAATTTCGTTCCCAGTTATTTATTCTCGTTTAAAATAATTAATGTTAAAATAACAAGTCGGTACAGGTTAACAATGCGTATCTAAACCCGTCTTGTCCGAATTAACGCTTCGCACTCCGAGTATAACTGTCATTACTTTACCAATAATATTAAGATAAATATTACAATATTTTTCGTATCAAAATACGTATCAGTATCAACCGTACCGCTATCGTTAATCTTACGAGTACTCTGACGCGGTTTAATGTTCGCATAAACGCACTATGCGTCTTTATCTGATCAATCTTTTCGAACAAATATTAAGACCTAATATTAATAATTCATGATCTTACTTCATCGTTTTGTAGAATATCCGTTTATTAACTGATGTCTGACGCACTTAACGTTTAAAGTTACTGAATCGCGTACGTTCTTGTATCTTTTCTAAAATTTCATAGAATCATGTAATAAGTCATTAGACGAAACCAAGTAACTAGTTTGATGTTCCGATTATGAAACATGAACCTCTAATGGGCTTGGATTCCTTATTAGGCCTCGAATGGACATGGATTTCTATTAGGCCTAGTTGGGGCTTAGTCCAACAATTAGGTTTTAGATTATGATATTTTGTAGGTGTCACATTCTCCCCTTCTTAAAGAAATTTCATCCTCGAAATTTGTTAAACTTACATGGATTAGGATTTCGTATCCTTACTCCATTATTAGATTCCTAGGGAAAATTTTAGCTTATTCCTCACAAAAATCGGTGTACGCAAAAAGAGCGGATATCTCACTAGCTAATGATATTGGATGTGTAAAGTTTCGAGATGTCAACGTACCAAGTAATAATGTAATGTTACCTTTGAGCATATATCATATCAAATGAGTAGATTAGGAAATCCTTTTATTAGGTTGCCATGTGAATGACACTAGCTATACCACGTGGTGATAATGTCATTACTAGAGTGTGATAAAAAAAAATAGATTACAATCAGTGTGTCCTTTTCGTATAATGAGTAAGTCATTAAAACATTGATTACTCGGTGTGAATTAAAATAGTGAGTCTTCACAAATTGAGTGAACAACTCTCATACCAAAGTACATAATCAAAGATAGATGGCAAACATTTCATTATGTTGTCCTTCTCATTCGAGTAGAACTGTATGATCATCATCATTGGTAATGAAAAGGAAAAAAGTGCATGCATGAACATGGATTTCTGAAAGTGCATGGGCACATACTCTTTACTCATATCCAGGATTTTCTCTCCTGAAAACCAAATCATGACATAATCTAAAAGAAAATTGGCGCAAGTCCAGTAAGATAAGTCAGATGGTTTAAAGAAATGTCCATGTGTCAGTTCGTAATCTAATAATTAATCGTTCATCATAACGTATCAATGTCTTTGTGAATTCAATCTTTCTAGGATAAAGGTTCTTACATTTCATCCGACTAGTCAGTGCGTAGGTTGAACTGATTTAGTTAAGTTCTAAGAAATAGTATCAACGCATACCATTTCTAACAGAGGAGTTGGAATGGTCTAGATAGAAATATTAACGAAATTGATATCGAACAATGAACCTTAAGACAATAGAATCTCGTAGTATTATTGAATCATCCAGATTTTTATGATTCATCTGAAGATGAGAGTGATTCTAGATGAAGAAGGAAGGAATGTTATTGTATTTGAGAATCACCGAGTTGAGTTGGCTCAACGGTTACCAAAGGTAAATGAATCTTTATGGGGTTTAAAGAAAAGTGTTTGAGAATAGTCTAGCTTTTGTTGATGAAGAATGAGTTCTATACTCCATTAACCACTGTTTGCATCGTACCCTCTATCGCAGTCTAGCATTTAGTTTGTGATATCATGATTTGTGAATTTGGGACTTGACTATCATGTCCACGGCGTATGTGTTAGACCTAGATTGTTTATTATGATTAAGGTTAGTTTTAGTGTTGTGTATGGTGTAACCGTGAACCAAGGGATCACAGGTTGGGTGTAGTTGGGCTGGCCTTTAGGCCGAGTAGAGTTACTTAGGCCTATTAATGCTTATATAGGTATAAGTATCTCTAAACCCTAATCGTGTGAGGTCAGCGGTTTTGTTTATACTTTTATCTGTAACTCATTTGATCAATACGAGTGTTTTACATTGAATCTCTGTGTTCTTGAATCACCATACTTGATAGTTTCCGCCTATCAAGTGTGAGAATTGATATCGTGTGTGTGTTTATACGAAGATCCTAGAAGTTTTGGGACTTACAATTAGTATCAGAGCCATTGAAGTCATTCAAGGATCGGTTTCAGATATCAACGATTCAAGAAGAAGGATTTAAGGTATCTTAAAGTGTTTTTGGTTAGTTATACTTCTGATAGATTGTTATTGCTATAGTTCTTTTGTGAAATCGCTGAGAATCAAGAAATTATTGCTTCTTTTCAAAATCACTGTTGATTTGGTGTTGTTTCGAGAGAGAGATTGCTGAAAATCAAGATTAAAGAGGTTGAAGATCATTGCTGTGTTCTTCGTGTTCTTAGGAATTGATTGAGTTTCGAATTTGAAATTCCTAAATTCTAGGAGTTTATTTTGGAAACAAAATCAGTCAAAGGATTTATTCACGGGGGTATATCATGGGAAGATTCACGGGTTACTACTTCTAGGCCAGGTTCACGGGAACAATTATCGGGTACAAGGATTCACGGTCTTAGTTCACGGGTTGTGGTTCTCGGCTAGAGTTAACGGGAGATCACGGGTGTTTGAGGGTTCATGACTTGATCACGGGATAAGGATCTCAGGAGTTGCTCACGGCTCAAGGTTCACGGGTCCGTTTCATTAGTCAGTTCACAGGCTGGTACTGGTCTTGAATCACCATACTTGATAGCTGCACAGATTTCCTTCACTGGTTTAGGAGTTCACGAGTTAATAGTAGCTCACGGGTCAACTTCTGTTCCCGGGTTAAGAGTGGTTCACGATTTACATTTGTTTACGGGTTTTCTATAGTTCAAGGTTACAAGTTCACGGGTCTACTTATATTAAATCCTCAGGTTTGATCAAGGACCTCATACTTTGATAGAATGAACTCTCAACAACTTACCGTGAACTTAAACAGTCTGCTCGACCTACAAATTGGTACCAGTACCAAACCTCCAAGACTGACTTGTGCAGAAGACTATGTGGACTGGAAATTTAGGTTTATGAATCATCTTATGTTGTTTGAAGCCAAGACGTGGAGAAGTATACTCAAGGGACCTCAAATTCCTATGCTTGATAAGGATGATGGCACTAAGGCACCAAAGCAGATAGAGAAATATACTGATGAAGATTTTGATCTTGTTAAAAGAGACTTAAAAGTTTAGCATCTTTGACTATGACATGATCACCTGATATAACCCATAACTTTAAATAATGTACTTCTGCTAAGCAACTTTGGGAGTCTTTGGCTCAGGCTTTTGAAGGGAATGATGATATGAAGGCAAGTAGGAAGGAAATGATTCTCTAGTAGTTTAACATTTTTAATCATGTTTTGGGTGAAACACTTGAAGCGCAATTGCAGAGGTTTACAAAGTTGGTATCACAGATGAGGGGTGCTCAGATTGTGATGAGTGATGGTGATCTGAATAGGAAGCTGTTAAATGGTTTGTCACAAAGTTGGGATTGGAATGTCTCTTTGTTGAAACGAACTAAAGATCTGAATAGAATCACTCTAAATGATTTGATTTCTATTATCAAGTCATATGATCTTCATGACTATCAGAGAAAGGTTAATCATGTGAACACAATAAACTCTGCAGGTGCACAAAGCAACAACAGTAAATGTCTCACAGGGAGGTTCTGGATCTGGAGATGTGACCCATGGGCTGCTACTACAGCTAAGACATCTGCTTCTGAACAGCAAGCTTATTCTGCTCAACAAGCTAAGCTAATTGAAGTAAACACTTCTCTATGCACCGGCATCATGAACTGTTATGCAACATTTTTCTCTGGAAATTTATCGCCTTCAGAGGTTCTCACTGCTAAACTGAATCAAATTCATCTAGAGGATGTGGAGGAGCTTCATCAACAAGACTGGAAAATTCAGATGGAGTGAAGATACAGGGAAAAAGATTGGTTTCAATAAGTCAAATCTTCGCTGCTACAACTGTCATGAACATGGTCACTTTGCCAGGGAATGTACTAAACTAAAGGAGCAAAAAGGAAGTGAAGCTGGATCATCTTCTGGAGGAAACAATGCTGCCAACTCCAAAGCTTTAATCAGCCAGCAAACAGGTGGATATGACTGGGGAGATTAGCTAAAGAACTTAATCTGAATCATGCGTTCATGGCAGATATTACTGGAGTGTCTTTTGTCACCTCATCTTCTGCTACTCCACCTGAGGTAACAGCTAATTTATGTTCTCAATCATGCATTGACAAAGTATAACTTTACAGAAAACATAATGTTGATCTGGGTTTTTAGATGGAAAATTTAAAATATCATAAAAAGAAATTTATTAAATCTGAAAAAGATTATAAAGAGGCTATAGATGCTGGTAAAAAGGACATTTCATTACTAAAGTCTCAACTCAGCAACAAATGTTGTTTGCTTACAGATGCTAAGCAAGAAATTGCTAGATTGACCACTGAATTGGAAAAGGCAAAATCAAACTTTGCCAAGGCCAAATTTAAAGTAGATTTTTTTTTGTCAATCAAGTAAAGTAGTTGATATACTTGAAACTCAACTACACAAGCCGAGTAATAGGAGCAAGGGTCTTGGGTATAATAACATGCCTCCTCCATTTAACGAAAATTGCACCATTGTTCATTCCTCTATTGAGGAACAAGTTAAGGAGTTCTTCATGTTTACTCCCGGTAACAAGTTATGTACTGATGAATCACAATCATCATCCCCAACTTCTAAATGTTTGAACAATTCTAACTCTTCTACCTCATGTGCAAAACAAATAGAAATACAAGATTGGTCAAGTGAGGATGACAAAGATGATAAGTCACAAGTTTGCAGTCTTAAGTAAAATAAAAAAAAATTGAAAACAATGTTTCTGTTACTTCTGTTTTGAAAAACTCTAAGTCTTATGTGCGTGATTTGATTGGTTTGAATGTTTCGAGTTCTAAATCTACTGGTTCTAAAAATGCTCATGTTCACAAAAATACTATGTTTGTTAAACATTTAGCAAACAGAAACACTGAGAAGCATGTTTTCCAGAAACTCAAACTTGTGACTAAGCAAAAAGTCAATGGTCAAACCTCAAATGCTTCACCTAAGCATTTCACAAAGGATCAATTTTATGCAAAATATGATCATCACCATTTAAGGTTTGAGCAGAGACAAGCTCATCAGCAACAAAAAGCCAAACAGGTTTACAAGCACGATGACTCACATTAATAACAGATCTGACAAATTTGGACTTGCATCTTACTTCAAGAAACAGTCTTGTTATACCTATGGAAAGCCAGGACATCAAGCAAAACACTGTGTCCATCGTCCATATGTTCCATATTATGCTCAAAATCAGAAGGTGTCACATAGGCAGATAGATTCTAAGCCAGTGAAGTCTGCCAAGACTGAGGCAATGAAGAATCACTCATACTATAACAAACCTTCTAATGGAGATTGGAATGTAGCCAAGAGAAACAGACAGGCTTATTTCGAAAGGCAAAAGAAAAATAATTCTAAACATAAATATAATAGTAAATCTAAGCCAAGTAAAGAAAATAAAATATCTGTTCCATTTAAGCCTGTTTGGAAAGCTAAAAACGTTGTTGTCATAAATATCAAAGTTGAGTCAAATAATGACATGTGCTTGCAAGAAGTGTCATATATTGATGCTAACGGAATACCCAGATCTACTATGCCCTGGGTACCAATGACTAATTGATCTCGCTCATTGTGTAGGAAAACCCAAGGAGGACCGTCAATAATCTATGGTTTGTTGATAGTGGATGTTCCAGGCACATGACAGGGGACATGTCTCTATTGCATGATGTGCAAAACTTTAATGGAGGCTATGTCTCATTTACGGCAGGTAAAAGTGGTAAAATCAACATGAAAGGTACTGTGATTAATGGGTCTTTAAGTTTTCATGGCGTAAGTTACGCCAGTGAGCTAAATCTTAGCTTACTAAGTGTTTCCCAAATTTGTGATAAGGAATTTTCAGCACATTTCACAAATAAAGAATGTTTAATTTTAAAACCAGGATTTGTGGTTCCTGAGGAATGGATTTTATTAAGGACATCCCGTAAGGGAAACTCTTATGTTATTGAGACCACTGAAATCCCTCTCTTCTCCCTCTTGGCGATTTACAAACTTTGTGTTCTTTCCTCCTCTAAATTGATCGTGGTTGCAGGTTCTTTTGTTTTTCCAGGAATGTTCTGAATCCCTGAGCTTTAGATTAACATGTTGCATACAATCGTTACCCGTGAAATCTTACATGTGGGGATTCTTAATCAATTCAGTCAAGTCAAATGATGAATCCTGAAATTTACGATGTGTTTAAGGTCGTTTTTCATGGACAACAGTGTGTATGTGAGAAAGAACCTAAACGATTTATGTTTTAGGGTGAATTTTGAAGGGTATGGATGGTCTCGGTGTTGCCCTTAAAAAAATTGGGTTCACGGCTATATTCATAATACCGTGAACCTGTTGAACTTCCCGTATACGGTATAGTATGTACCGTGAACTCCCAGCAAACCATAAACCTCATCTACCATGTGTATCTAAGCCGTAAACCTTTCTAGTCGAGAACCCTGATCTGACCGTGAACCTCATAAAAGGGCCGTAAACCCCTGGTATGTCGAGAAGTCTAAAATCTTGTTACTTAGTTAAATTAATTATTTGTTTGAGTATTAACTTGATAAGTTTTTTTTGCATATATGGCTGAAATGAATTTTGTTGCTGATCATAACGTTTGTGCATTCACTCTGGACCCACCTGAAGAATTTGAATATTTCAGATCAATGGTTGTGGGGTTGACACTTTCCCCTATTAACTTTGTAGGTCCTGATTTCACTCGGAAATCACTCAGATGGTCGATTACACACACACTCGGGCGAAAACTCTGTGTATGGTGGTGAAACAGAAGATAGAATCAGAATCGGTGAAGCTAACAGGCTAACCACGCACAGAAATCAACACAAACAGATATGAATTTGTAAGAACAACAGCGTAAAACAAATGCAAATGTGTATTGATTAAGAAACTTGTAAAAGAGAAAGGTTCAGGGTTACAGCCGCTACTCACACCCTAAATATTCTCAAACTAGGCTATTTATAGTAATTGACAGGTATCGAAACTATGTCAACCGAAACTACTAGTTTCGGTTGAACATTTACAAATGAACACCCCATCGAAACTACTATCTATCGAAACTACTAGTTTCGATTGAACATAACTCAATCGAAACTAAGTAGTTTCGATGGCCCAGACTTAACTACAATAAAGCAGTAAATTACAGAAACTGAAATTACAATTAAAGTAGGCTAAACTACGATTGTTCAAAATACAATAATGACAACAGCTTAATAATAAAATTACATGACTCTACAAACTTTGCTGTTATGGAGAATCCAATTATCTACAGAACCCATATTCAAGAGTTTTGGTCCACTGCAACAATACATCCAAATGAAAATGAAGAAGCATGCATTATTGGTACAGTTCATGCAAAGAGAGTTCCAATTTCAAAAGCCGTAATAAGAACTGCTCTACAGTTTGGAGATCTACCGGCTCATCCAACTAAATTGAATCCAGAGGTTGTTACTCCAATTCTTATAAGGATGGGTTATGAGGGTCCATATCCACCTCTATACAAGAAGCTTCTACATCCTTACTGGAGATATCTAGCACACGTGTGCATGAATTGCCTATCTAGGAGAAAAAGAGGTTTTGATGAAATCAACACTACCATTACTTCAGCTATGGTTGCACTAACCATGAGCCTAGACTACAACTTCTCAAAGATGGTGTTTGAAGAGCTCAAAAGCAATCTGAGAGGAGGGAAAAATGATATCTTTCTTATGTATCCTAGGTTTTTACCAATCATTCTCAACAGGAATCATGTTGATTTGGAACCTACTGTTGAAACTTTGGACCTGAAAGCTATGGGTCCAATGATTTTCAAGTTCATGAATGTTAACAAGCAGGGAAAGAGAGTATATCAAGGGCTATGTCCTCTTGAAAAGTTTTGTAGATTGCTGCTCTACCTGGTGAAGAACTTGAAGAACTGGCTATGCAAGTACAAGCCGAGGTTGCTGAAGAACAACTGCTACCTGTTCAACCACAAATTGAACAACAAATTGAACCGGAACCACATGATCTAATTATGCCTGAATTAGAAGATTCTGAATTTATATCTTCTTATGAAGATGAAGGCACCCCTGAAAGACCACCAGTACCAATAAATCGTTATGTCAAAGAGATGGAGAGCAAAAGGCGTAGAATTGATAATCCTCCTCTCACTTCCTCGTCTAATCAAGATGACACCGACGCTGATTATTCACCGGATCAGGATCTACTTTCCAGACCATGGAAATGAAGAGATTCGAGGCATGTGAGAATGCCACCACCAACACCAACACAAATACCCATACCTACACCTACACAAATTCCCACTTCAACAACTTCCATACCCACTCAAGTACCCCAATCATCATCTCAGGTTAATCCAACTCTAGAGGCTTTTGATACAAATCAGTTCTTAGTCTCCTCAACTGAAGCGTATAAAGCTGAGAAAGCCAAAGGGAAGAGTCCTATAGATTCTTTTACACCTGCTCCTATGGATCGACATGTTCTGCAGGAAAGGGTGTTTGAATTGGAACAACAGGTGGCTACTCAAAACTCAAAGATTATGACTTTGGAAGCTAATCAGGGTTACCTTATTACCTTGGTATATGAGCTTAAGAAGCAAGTTGATGACCTTAAGGGAAAGCAGGCTAAACAGTCCACAGCTGGTACAAACAATGATGACAATGATCAAGGAGGTGGAGATGCTGGAAGTAAAGATCAAGGAGATTATCAAGATGACACTCAAGGGAGTGATCCATTCAACTTTGATTTTGAAGGAGACCTTACAGATCCAAAAGACAATGACTCTCCTAGTCACTTGGATTCAAATCCAGCCAAAGACATACAAGAGGAAGGAGTTGAGAGTTCATCAGATTCAGAGATGGAAAGACTGAATCAAGACATAGATGATGAAGTAAATGTTACAGGCTAAACTGCAGATTTGTTTGAGAATGCTAATGCAAGAAATAAGAAAGAGCTACCTCCATGGAGATTGCCACCTGGTCTGCCATCTGAAACTCATGTTACTGTCAACATAGAGAGTTACTACTCAAAGAGAGGGGACAGGTCAGGCATTGCCTCTTGGGTTTTGACTCAGAGAAAAATATGCATGTGATAAAGAGAAAGAGTGGACGCTTGGAGTACTACAAGAGTGCTAATGATTTTAGCTCACTAACTAAACTAGATCTTCACCAGCTGAATGAATCATATTTTGAGAATAAAGGGAGAAATTGACCAACTGATATGTTTCACGCGTTTCTTAATGAACAATGCTTGATAAACTTTGCTAAAATGAAAACAGCTGAGTCCACTTTGAAGAAAGGCAAAGGAGTCGAAGATCCTCACACTGGGAAGGATTGGTATAATGTAACTTGGCCAGCTCCGAAGACAGTCAAGATAGTCCCCGTTCACAAGAAGATGCCAGTAAATACTTTCAAAGACTTTCAATACTAGGCATACGATCCAATTACCGTTGAAGCGCTAATAGTTACTAATCAAGCAGAATTAAGAATACTGGATCCTTCTGATCTGTCAAAGTTCAGTGAACAAAACATCAAAGTGTTAGCAAGAAGCCAGATTCGACATGAGAAACTATGGGAAGAACAAACAAAGATTTTTACCGTTGCTGCTGCTGATATCTTGAGGAAGAAGTTGTATGCAGGGAATGGAGATCATGGTGAAGGCATCAATTTTTGAAGTCAGGAAAGCTTAATCCTGGGGGAGATTGTTAGAATTACATTGTTTACTATAATTAAGCTTAGTTTTAGTGTTGTGTATGGTGTAACCGTGAACCAAGGGATCACGGGTTGGGTGTAGTTGGGCCAGCCTTTAGGCTGAGTAGAGTTACTTAAGCCTATTAATGCTTGTATAGGTATAAGTATCTCTAAACCCTAATCGTGTGAGGCCAGCGGTTGTGTTTATGTTTTTCTCTGTAATTTTTTTGATCAATACGAGTGTTTTACATTGAATCTCTATGTTCTTGAATCACCATACTTGATAGTTTCTGCCTATCAAGTGTGAGAATTGATATCGTGTGTGTGTTTATACGAAGATCCTAGAAGTTTTGGGACTTACAGTATGTAAGCCTTAAGAAGTTATATGTTTGTTTGGAGAAGTCACGATCTATCTAGGTGGGGAAGTAAACAGTGGGACTGTGAAAATAATCTCATAGAACTAGTGTCCCTTGAAATTGACTATGAGTTTGGCAACCCATTAAGTTGGTAAACTGAAATATGATATCATTTTTAATCTAGTTTGAGGCTTGACTCCTTGAATTAGATATGAGGAAATAAAACTAGAATCATGTATAATCTTCAGATATTTATCAGTTATGAGGACATTATGTCCTTAGGTTCCTTAAGGGTAACACATCTTTCGAATGATGAAGTTGTAAATTTTCAACTTAGTCCTTATCTTCCTATTAAGGTTGGTTGGAAAAGACCGGGAGTTTTCATAATTCGTCAGCAATTGTTATTACAGTATGTCTGCAACTTTCTTGACATCCGAATGGTATTTTAGTAACTTACCATTACGTATTTCACCCATATCGGTCATAGCCTTACAGTCCATAACGCAAGGGTTTAAATCATGAAAGTGAGGAAATGAGTGTTATGTCAAAGTTTTGTATATTTCTTGAGCATGTGTTAAGAAGTCGCCTCCTAACAGCCGGCGCTCTAGAGCTTTCTAACTATAGAAGGCTGGGAGTAAAATATGTGAACATGTCTCTTCTTCCGGCTGAAATCAGAGTTTCGGTCAATGAGATGATCCTTGGGGAAGTGCGAGTACAAAATGATGTAAGATTATCCACTTGTCTCAGGTCGAGTTTTCGAGATAACCAGTAGGTGTCATGCATAGGAGGATCAGAATAAATTCCCATCCCACTTTAGGAGTTAGTGCATAGCACTTCTAATGTAACCTCAAGTAAGTATGATACCGAATCGTAAGATATACCCTGAGATTATGTCGTGTTTTCTAATAATAGTTGTGCAATCACTGCAAGTGTTAGTCGCTGTAAAGCTCAATTTGAAGTTTTCTTAACAAGTAGAATCTCAAAGGATATGAGTCAGGTTGAAATGGGTGAGCGAAAACCTTTGTCGGTCAGGATCCACCACATGCTGGTTAAATCCAATTTGATTTTTTTTTTTGTTCCTCCCGAACTGGGAGAATGTTTTGTGAATATCTAATTGAGGAGTCCAAATTTTTAAGATCTGATCATTATTCGTGCGACTGGGAATTTAGAGATATTGATTAATCACGAACATTAGCTTGGACAGTAAGACTCACAAACTTCTCATGCGCTACAAATTATGATTATGTGTGCACCCGTAATGACAATTTACTTCGCATGTTCCCTCTAGTGTTTTCCCTGTCTCGAGCCCTCATCTAAAGGGAGCTAAAATGTTCATAAGGTCGTGTCATCGTGTATACTCTTGCGTACAATGTATATGTTTTATCGAATTACTCTTAGTCATGAGTACCAATACTTATAGATATGCTTACTAAGGCTGATTCTGGATGGAGTTAACGGTAGTGTAACACAACCGGTGTCTTTTATTAATAAGACGTGTGTGGTGAGAGTCAGCAACTAGATCCTCAAATCAGTGGAGCAACTCATGCTCCAAGTTTGTATATACGTGTGCATCCACGTGATCCCAATGAGTTTATTGGTCTCCTGGCAGTTAGAGTTCACTCCCGTTTAGTCCTATTTATCCACCTTGGGGTTCCCTTTTACTTGAGCAGTCATGCCTGTCTTATTTCATGGCGAAGGTTTTTGTCATCCAATCCAGCAAAACATAAAAGAGAGTATAGATATACCACACCAATTGAAGACAACATATGTCAGAAAAGAAAAATGACTCCATGGCTTGAGTAGATGTAGGTGTGGCGTAGGTACGGGCATAGGTTTAAGTAATGGTTCAGCCTATTGTGATACAGAGATCGGTAATTGGCGATTTCTATCGTCGTCACCCGAGCTAGGCTCGTAACTTGGTCTTCTAGGGTCACAGTATGCTGAGTGTCTGTCATCCTTGATTTGTAATCCGAACAGTGATACTTGGCTGGGTCATGTTGTAATTGTTTATTGTTTCCACATTGTTGTACATGTTAAATGTTAATCACGTATGCCACGTAATTATATTATTATTAATATAGCTAACTATACGATAGTGTAATCACATACTCTAATGGTTAACTCAAGTTGTTCGGCAATGGTTAGATTTTCTATACTCAGGTCTTGGGTGTTCGTATTGCGATGCAATTCTTAGAAATCTTGGGCCATACATAAGCCTGGTTAGAGCCCAGGCGTCACTACGGAGATCTAATACACTAAAACCATTGGCTATGATACTAATCTGTCACACCCCCAAATTTATTCACTTAATAAATAAATCAAGTTTGCAATGATTGTTAACATTATAAAACAGCGAAAGCTAAATTAAAGACTTCTATACATTGAACACCATTACAAATACTAAAATAAGCTAGTACATTATCCTAGAACCATATAGGTCAAAATCGTCTTGAGGTTTGACGATCACGCTTCTTTGGCTTTTATAGTTTAGTCCAAATGGCTAACCTATTCCAACCATGTCATAGCTATGAATTACCTGAAAAACATACTTAAAGTATCAACACAAAAGTTGATGAGTTCACAGGTTTGATAGTCTCAATGTAAAGTAGTTTTCCTTGAAAACACTGATAATGTATAAGTGTTTTTCACGTAAACGAATGGTAAAACCATTTGTATGTAAACGATTGACAAAACTAATTTGCACGAAAACGATTGGCAGATCAATCAGCACAAAAACGATTCAATGTATATCTGATTAACAAAACAAGGCAATCATATCAAGTTTGACCCATCAAGTTTGACCCATCGTAACTAGCTAGGTATACGAAGTTTATTCTACATGAGTTTTAACCAAAGCAAACACAGGTGTTTTGCCCCTCGCCCATTCCCCATGGGCTCACGAGTTAAGACAATGTGCAATCATTGGGCCATACAGACCCTTGGTTAGCGAGACTAACCATGACTGGGAGTGTCAAACCCAATAGTACTATTCATAATATCCCGGCTATACGAGTTAATGGTTAATAAATTGTTCACGTAGGGGACTTTACGAGCTCTTCCACGATTGTCTCATGTAAACATAAATGGTCGGTCATGATTCCTTGTTTCTAACGTATAAAGGAAATATGTTTCATGTTTTCTCAAATGTATAAAGTAATCTTGTTTCCAAATGTACGAAACGAAGATGTTTCCAATTGTATCAAACGTGTTATGCAAGTATGTTTCTCCCCCGATGTTTCTAAAACATTTAAAAGTTAAAAGGGGCAGTGAACTCACCTGGTAGTGCGTTAGGAACGATGATGTCGTCCAACTAGTAATGGAAACCAAAGTCCACATAATGTAATAATCACAGTGTATGTCCTACTTGAGTCCTACGACATCTATAGGTACTTTAGGAGCTTTATGAACTAACCCTAATGTTATAAATCAAATCTAAAATCGTGTCGAGTTATCACGTGTGCGGTTGAGCTCTATTGATTCTTAAAAGTGTTATTGATTTAGTATACAATTTCGGTTTAAAGACGGTTAATATCAGGTATTTAGATGGAGTCAGGATTCTCAACTCACCTATACCCATAATCATGCTCAAAATATTAGTTCGTCACGCACCCAGATGTGCTTAATTGTATGTGTTTATAATCAGTAATAATGTTTCATGTTCATATGACATTTAACAGAATGTGTGCAACTCTATGTATTAATAAAACCGTCCCATGACTTAGTAATGTATCCATGTGTGTATTCATAAACATATTTATATGTTTTCAAAATCTAGAAATGTATTTGTACTCATAATGTATTCCGTAATTAAACATTCCCTAATAATATTTGTTCGTCTTTTTGTAAACATATACGCATAATGCACACCTTAGTGTGTGTGTGTATATATATATGTATATATACTTATACTACTTCTTCAAGATATTATTATGTGTTATGTTTCGAAACCGTTTATATCAATATATATACACACAGACACACACTCAAAAGCGCCAAAGTCGTATTTATTTATACCCGCATTCGAATATTATTTTTAACAAATAATCGTCCTATTTTGTATGATAAATACACGTGTATATCTTGAATATATGCATATATATATATATATATATATATATATATATATACATATACATACATATAAGTGTGTTCGGATCCAATTACCGTATTATAAATAATTGTTCGGATCCAAATACTTGTAAATGTTTATATGATGAAAGTTATAATTGATATATACATATATATAAGGATTCTTATTCGTATTAAAGAACCATTTACCAATTACATGTTCATGATTGCGTTTATCGTTTAATTAATATACATAATTTGAAGGAAACCTCTCGCTAATAACTCGTTAACTCAAATTGTTAATTTTTGTCGTTAAATAAAATTTATTTTTGTTGTTAACGACTTGTTTCCGCTCAACGCGACTTAATCGCACTCGTGTTTATTTTCGCGTAAATAAATATAATTGTTTTAGTGCATGTTTTATACCTTTCCACTCACCCGGTTCGCCTAAGAGAACCCGTCAACCCGCTTTGACCAAGTTTGACTTCCGTTGACTGAGTTTGATGGAGACCCGGGTGTGTTCCAAACGAACCTAACAATCCCGATCTAGCTACCATTGTTGGGTTACCACCATTTTCAACAACACAATTGTCCAAAAATATCACCAAAGTCTCTAGATCTAGAAATATATAACGAGTCTAGTGTTAGGGATGTTAATTTAATTTGAAAAAGGTTGGGGTTGGGGTTCGGGTTTATACCTCGGAGTGTCGGGTAAACAGGGTTAGCTTGAACGGAATCTTTGTCGGAAAGACGGATATAGTCGCTTGGGGTGTACCGGAGACCCGTTAGCAGCACAATTTAGCCGGAAATACCTATATTTGGCCGGATCGGACCGGATCTGAGACACACAACTTTAGATCTGTCGTGCTTATCATTATTGGAGTCGCCGGTCATCGATTTCCGTCGAAGAAGAACAGGTTAGCCGCCACCACGGTCACCCTCTCTTTCTTGGAATCACCGGAACGAGCTTCTAACATCGGATCTGAACACGTTTCTCTTGAAGTAACTGCCTGGAGTTCAACCCACCTCAGCCGCCGCCGCCACTGATCCTTCTGATCCGTCGCCGAAGACTAATTTTTTTCTCTCTGTTGCCGTCTCCGTTAACCTCCCTTCATCGATCTCTATTTCCACCACACCCAACGCCATTCGTACAGACCACCCTACTTACCCGAGCCTTCGACAGATAGCCGTGGTCCGCCGGAACCCTAGACGACACCCAACGAGTTTGGAACCCTAACTGGGTAGCTGGAGAAACTTCAGGTCGCCTTTACGCCATCGCCGGAGGGTTTAGCCCGTCACCATTGCCGACTGACGCGATAGTTTCACTCGCCGCCAGCACCACCGTGATGCCGACGTGCTGCCTTCAGGTCAGCCTCTTCCCTTCATTGTCTCTCTCTCATCTACATATTTGTGTGTATGCTGTGTGTATGCTAGGGTGTGGGAAATGAGTTTGAAAGAGGAGGATAAGTTTTTTTATAGCTAGGGTTTCTAGAGAGGTAAACTAAACCGTTAGCTAACTATGTAATGTCGCGGAATTTCGTTCCCCATTATTTATTTTTATTTAAAATAATTAATGTTAAAATAACAAGTCGGTACAGCTTAACAATGTGTATCTAAACCCGTCTTGTCCAATTAAACGCTTCGTACTTCGAGTATAACTGTCATTACTTAAACAATAATATTAAGATAAATATAACAATATTTTTCGTATCAAAATATACGTATCAGTATCAACCGTACCGCTATCGTTAATCTTACGAGTATTCTGACGCGGTTTAATGTTCGTATAAACGCACTATGTGTCTTTATTTGATCAATCTTTTCGAACAAATATTAAGACTTAATATTAATAATTCATGATCTTACTTCATCGTTTTGTAGAATATCCGTTTATTAACTGATGTCTGACGCACTTAACGTTTAAAGTTACTGGATCGCGTACATTCTTGTATCGTTTCTAAAATTTCATATAATCATGTAATAAGTCATTAGACGAAACCTGATGTTCCGATTATGAAACATGGACCTCTAACAAGCTTGGATTCCTTATTGGGCATGGATTTCTATTGGGCCTAGTTGGTCTTAGTCCAACAATTAGGTTTTAGATTATGTTATTTTGCAGGTGTCACACTTTCCCACGTAGATGGCTTATCGAATACAAATGCATGAAGGTAATTCTCTAGACAACGATTCACCACTTCGGTTTGACCATCGGTCTGCGGGTGGTAGGCACCGGAATGAAGCAGTTTTGTACCCATCTGTTTGAAAAGTTCCTGTCAAAAACGGCTCAGAAATGTCAGGTCGCGGTACGACACAATTTTTTTTGGAAGACCATGCAGCCGATATATTTCACGCATAAATATTGTGGCCAATGATACTGCTGTGTAGTGAGGTGGAAGGGAGATGAAGTGAGCAAACTTGTATAGGTGATCCACAATCAGCCAAACTGTTGTTTTTCCTTTCGACGATGGCAGATTTGTAATAAAATCCATTGAGAGATCTTGTCATGTTGACTCTCGTATGGGAAGCGGCTGTAACAATCCATAAGGTCGATAAGTGGGTACTTTAGTGGCTTGACAAACTGCACACTCTTTTACAAAGGTGGTGACATCTTTTTTAACCCCTACTAAGAGAATGATGCAGAGATCCGTTTAAATGTGGCGTTGATACCGGCATGGCCTCCTAAAAACGATGAGTGGAACTCCTGGAGCAATTGCTTTCGTAAAGTGGGTATCAGGGGCACCATAATCTTACCATGCAAATAAACTAATCCATCTCTATAAAGGTTGTGTGGAAAAGCAGTGGGTTTGGTGGTTATTTGGGTCACCAATTGTTTACCTATGGGATTCTCAGTGAAATATAGCTTAATTTCATTGAGCCACAGAGCCGTTAGGTGGGATAAGGCTTGCATTGAAGGAAAATTAACATGGCTTAAGGCATCTGCAACTGTGTTTTCTTTATCGGGTTTAAAGTGAATTTCAAAGTCATACCTGATAAGTTTTGTAACCCATTTTTGTTGCTTGGGAGTTTGGATGGTTCGGGTCAATAGGTATTTGAGACTGTGGTGGTCGGTGTAAATACGGAAACGTCGACCCAGAAGGTATTGACGCCATTTTCGGACGACTTCGGTGATGGCGTACAATTCTTTGGTGTAGGTCGATTGGGCTTGCATGGTAGGGCATAGTTTCTTGGAGAAGAAGGCAATGGGTCGGTTGTTTTGGGAGAGTACTGCACCAATGGCCTGACTGGATGCATCTGTTGTAAGGTCGTTGTTGGCTTGGGGAAATTGGGTAAGGCTAAGGTGATAAGGTCTTGCATGTGTGATTTGAGGGTTGTGAAGGCTTTGTTGGCTTCTTCAGTCCAGGAGAACTCTTTTTGTTTGAGGATATCTGTTAAGGACATGAATTGTGGGGGATGGAGATTCTCAACTGGTTCAGGTGGTGTGGGATCTTGGTCGGCCGGATATTCGTCGTTGTCAACGATGAGAAGAAATTATGGTGGAGAGCATTTGTGACCTGGGAAGTATTTTTCCGGGCACCGGAAACAAAGGGCCTTTTTTCTGCGTTGTTGAATAGCTTCTGGAGACAGTTTGGTGAATGGAAGTGGTTTAGGTGGTGTAGGTAACAGTGGAGGTATGGAAGGATTGTGTGGTTTATCGATTGGAGAAGGTTTAGGAGAAGGCTGAAAGGTCGGTGATGGAGTTAGAGGTGGGGAAAAGTTTGTGGGTGTGTAGGGTTTGTAGGGATAAGAAGCCTTGGGTTTAGTGGACTGGTTGACTTTATCCTCTAAAAGTCTTGCAAGGCCACACGCATCATGTAACGATGTGGGCCTAAGGACGGCCATCTCGGTTTTTATTTCAGTTTTAAGCCTAGAGATAAAACTGTTTCTTATGGTTTGTTGGGAGAGACCGGTGACGCGGTTGCTGATCCTTTCAAATTTTGTTTGGTACTCGGTGGTCGACGAAGTTTAGTGCAGTTTAAAGAGTGTGGCTTCGCGGTTTTCGTATGTTGAAGGACCGAACGGAGCATCGCCAAGTAGGTCGTTGTTGGCTTGGTGTTGATACCACGACAGAGCATCGCCAATAAAGTGGAATGCGGTGGTGGAGACACGTTCCCCTGGCGGAATGTTGTAATACGTAAAGAAATTGTAGGCTTGGAAGATCCACCCGAGAGGGTTGGAACCGTCGAACAGGCGAAGGGTGATTTTTGAAATGGCGTGGAGTGTGGTTGGGGTTGTTCCCCGGTGGTGTTTGGCGATTGGGAGGGGTTTTAGGGCCGGATGTGGAGGATTCGGTGTGGAGGTGGTCAAGTTTGGTGTTGAGGTTTTCTGTGACTTCGATGAGGGCTGCTAGTTGGTTGTGGATATTGGCTTGCGAAGTGGTGGCTGCTTTGTTGATGGTAATGAGTTGGTTAAGCTGGTCGGTGATGGAGGGGGGAAGGTCATCGGAGGTGTTGGAGTCCTTCCTGGGTGGCATGGCGAAGGAATGAGACGTGAATGAAAGTACCAAGATGATATAGCCTTTTTTAGTAGGCAAACATTCCAAGAATTATAGAAAGAAAAACAAGATAGCTGGGGTAATTTTCTCATATATTTCCAAATGCAAAACAAGCATTTAAACATGTAGGAGACTAAGGTTCATCACCCATGTCTCCTATATTTCATAGAGAACATGCACCACTACCCTAAATGCAGTAAACAAAAGATCCTAAAGAATAGGTAAACATGGAAATTAAAAATAGGAAACATGCAGTAGTGGAACGTGCATCTCAATCTGCGCAGCGAATGGCTTCTTGATCTCTCTCTTGGGCCTGTTGTTGACATTGTAGTCTTCCTGGGCTTGGTTGCCTGGTGGGCTGGTCTGGTCCGTATCAAAGTGTTGCTCGTTTCTTCGGCGAGGGGTTGGACCTGTTGCAACTATAGGTGGTGGTTTAATCGACCGGATGGAGGGGAAGAAGAGGGGGGTGGGTTTGGGGTTTTTATTTGCTGGGTCCCACTGAATTATGATATTATTTTAAAAAAATTATGTTTTTAATATTATAATTTTATTATTAGGGGTGTTTTAGTCATTTCACATGCACTTAACTGAAAAAGTTAACTGACATCCAACTCAGGGGCCAAACTTGTTACGTTCGTGCAAACTATTGGACCAAAGTTGTAGTTTAGCATTCCTAGGGGCCAAAAGTGAAATCTGAGTAAACCACAGGGCCATCCGTGTAATTAGTTTTTAAATTTACATCAATCTGTCATAGATGAGGCTCAAATCCTTGAACTCAAGAGAAGCTTCCCCACTCTAACTCCAAATGGCTTTGTCGTAGTGATAAAGACCGATTCAATATGGTCAATCTTTTTAAATAATTAGCCTTTTCTAGTAGGAAAACACTTCCAAGTAACTTAGAGAGGATTAGACTTTAGAGACACTAAACTTGAATCAATTTTCTGCTTAACATTCATCAATACAGTGATGTCTTTTTAAAGGCTTACGGACATGAAAAACTAACAAAGAAATAACTGAATAAAACATGGGTAAACTAAACCCACTAAGCACTACTTTAACATAAACTTAATAACTAATAGAGTTAATTACTTTTTTCGTCCCTTTGATTTGATCAAAATAACCATTTCAGTCCAATAGTTTAAATCTTTCCAAAACCATACCTGGTTTTTCATTAACGTTTCAATCAACTCCACCACCTTGTTAGATCCATCAGCGTGCCCCTAACGTGAGGGGCTAATTTGTCATTTCTATTTTACAATACACCCCTTAAAAATCAAAAACCCTGGTATCATCAAGTGAGTCTGTGGTGACTTCGTCAACCAGGAGAGGAATTTGATCCCGATGAAGTCTACGGTGAGTTTTTTGCACAACCCTTTTTTTTATTTTTTCTTCAATTGTTGTTTGATAAAAACCAAATAATCATATTATACAATTTTATTGAATTTTTAGGGGGTCACCCAGGAATTTTCTCTGTGAAGTTTAACCATCGGGTTCTGTTCACAAAACCTCGAGGCAGAAGGTATGTTAATGGTCAGGTTAGCTTTATAGATATGATTGACTCGTTCGAATTTTCACTCAATGAGGTGGATACCATGATACAAACCTTAGGTTATCCAGAAGATGAAGTTATTTATTACCATTATAAGATACCTGATCAAGATCTTGATTATGGTTTAAGGGCTTTAAGAAATGAGAATGATATCTTGGGTTTGTTAAAGTATGTTGAGGAGTTTAAGGTTATTGAACTATTCACTGAGCATGGACACAAAACAATAGATAGTGGTTTAGTTGTGATTGAGGAACTAAATGAAACTGAAACTTTTGGTATTAGAAGGCAACTATGTAACAAACTATTTCTCGGGTTTATTATATTTAGTTGTGGTTAATAATAGAGGGGTGTAAATAAATAAGTAGAAGTTGAGGGTTAATTACAATTAAAAGGCTTTTAACTAAAATTGAGGGAAAAGGAGTCAAAGCTAAAAGTGGAAGGGCGGTTTTGTAACTTTTGCAAAATCTGGCCATATGTGGCAATGGGGATGGTGACACACACACATTCAAGGCGTGTGTCATGATTTTCAAAGGGAGAAAGAGGAGAGGAAGAAACCTAGCTCAAAATCTGCAAGTGGAAGCTTAAAATTGGAGGATTTTGTGTGCACATCTCCTTCCAATCAACAAGTAAGTGTTCTATCTTCTCCCAATTGAGGGAAAAGGAGTCAAAGCTAAAAGTGGAAGGGCGGTTTTGTAACTTTTGCAAAATCTGGCCATATGTGGCAATGGGGATGGTGACACACACACATTCAAGGCGTGTGTCGTGATTTTCAAAGGGAGAAAGAGGAGAGGAAGAAACCTAGCTCAAAATCTGCAAGTGGAAGCTTAAAATTGGAGGATTTTATGTGCACATCTCCTTCCAATCAACAAGTAAGTGTTCTATCTTCTCCTACATCCACCATTGATGGTGTTCTTGAGGTTTTTGGGTAAAAACGGGTTTGAGGCTGTTTTGGGTGTTAAAGTTGAAACATAACTTGATATTACTAGTTATCTAGCTTGATTAATAGTAATCGGTGGTAGATAACATCATCTAAACATCTAGTTTGGTGTTTCAAGAATTAGGGTTCTTGAAGGTGAATTTGAGGGTTTTTTATTTAGATGTTGAATATGTCAAATTGAAGTGTTGTTAGTATCTAGGAGGTTAATATACACAACATTGAGTGAAATACCCAAATTAAATTGATGATTTCTGCAATTGTTGAAATGGGGTGAAAACCCAAAATGAATAATTGTTATCCAAGGAGGTTTAAAATTGTTGAAGTGGCAAATTAATCAAGTTAGATTAAGTGTATTATATATGAAGTCTAAGGGAGGGTGTTAGACCACAAATTGGTGAATGATTTGAGGTTAATTAGATTACTAAACGAGTGGAAATGTTTAGGTGATCGAAAGGTGAAAGTTGCTAGCTTGGAAGACAAACCGGAATCCTCACTAGCAAAAGGTAAGTGCTTTGCACTTACTTAGTAATTGATAGATTAAAAGCTGTTTGCATAAGTAGATATTATGTGGATTGAATACATGTTTATGTGATGTTGATTTTATGCATATAACTATATGTATGATTGTAAGTAAGAATGAAGATAAACATATAATAGTATGTAAACGTAAAATGGTGAATCTTGAAGTCAAATACTTCTTGGGTGTAAAAGTGGGTGGCCTTGGAGTCAAAGAACTCCACTTGTATAAAACGGTGTAACTAGAATTCTAATACTTCTTGGGTGAAACATGAAGTTAAATACTTCACGGGTGGACTTGGAGTCAAATACTCCACGTATAAAACGAGTGTGATACTCGGGGTATTTAACTTGGAGTCAAATACTCTAAGCGTATAAATAAGATGTATATTATTAAATTGGTATGGGTGTAACAAGTTTTAAAAGTCGATTACATGCACAAAAGTGCAAACGGGTCAAAAAGGTCGAAAACTGAAAATTTGTGTGTGCAGGCCTGAGACCGGAGTATGGGACGCCGGTGGGGGTCTGTCATACGCCAACCCATACGCTAGTTGGTGGGTTTGGGAATTTTTGGAGATTTGGGGAGTTTAGCACTTGGGGCGTTATTGTGCTATGATATATCATTACTAATGGATTGTTTGTGGTGTTTTGATTATAGGGAAAGCTCCGGTGTGAATCTCGGGTCTCACATCTTACGAATTGGATTCTCATGGATCGTGTTGAACTAGCTTTTGTCTTAACTTCTCGTGGGGAATGTTTACAAACTTAACAAATGTTAAATGCTGTTGATAAATTGTGGTCATAAAGTATGTCAAAACTATTTTCATGGGTACTCTAATCCTCTTGAAAACTTAAAAAGTGTTAATACGTTAATGATGTTTTGGGACCTATCTTTCGCGTGTATTAAAAATGTTTGAATTGGGTCGGTTTGAATATTTGGGTGTTTCAAACTAGCCATAGATTGGCATGAACAAAGTCAGGTAGATAATGACATTGATGAGTGTAATCTCCAGAAAATTTCCCGCTTTTATTTTAACTTTTCTGGCAATGTAAGTTCATTATTTTGGTGAATCGCATTTATGAAGAACCTTAATTACCTACTTCAAATTCATAAGTAATAAATATTTATGTTATATGCCTTGTAAATAATTGTCACCATCCTATTCCATAAATATATAGGTACATACTAAGTCATTTCTAAAACTATATATATACACACATGATATAAACAATTTGTTATGAAAATATAACATTGCTAGTATTTTTAAATTACTAAAGGTAAATAAAACAAATAAATATATAATATATCTATAAACATATTAAATATGAATTGTGATGAAATGAAGTCATGAACATAAAATTTATGGGCACTTAAGTTGAAATATGTTATGAAATTAAAAACTATTTTTCATATTTTGCAATCTTAATCCATATAACAAATTAAATTTTGTAAATAAGCCCATGATACTACCCTATAAGTAGACCCTCATTCTTCCCTCATTCTCACACCATATCAAGTTCTAATCCCTCTCTCAAGATTCAAAGTCGTTTCCATATTCATAAGTAAGTTCTTCTTATATTCTTGCTTGTTCATACTTTTCCTTTAAAAATCTCTCATAACTAGCTAGATCTATGATCCCTAACATGTTTATGTTATAATCATAGACCTATCCAAGACCAAAAGCCCTATTTTAATTAAAATTGTGTCAAACTTTTATTTAAAAGCTTGGTTGATCATTCTTACTCCTTTCAATTTCAAAATTTATGTTTTTACTAAAAATCCTTATTTTCAAGTTAAATTATTTAATATTCAATTTCTATCTTTACATAAACTTATATTTTCACTTTAGCCCATATATTTTCCAAACACAAACTAAACTTGGTTAAGTATGTAAATAGAGTAAATTTCAAACCAGTATGTAGTTATCTGGAAAACATTAAAGTTCTGGCTAGGAAAAGACGGGATTCTGATCCGACCAACTCTTTCATGGGAACTTTTCTGTTGGAGGTACTATTCTGGAATAATAACCATTCTAGTGTACAACAACCACTTTCAACTAATTATGATTATGATTATAAACTCATTTCTTTATAAATATTTATACAAACTTTTATATAATTTATTTTTATTATATGAGAACATTTAAAACTCAATTCTATACTTTTAATTAATAATTAACTATGGTTAAATTATTAATTAATTAAAACATTATTATACTTTAAATTTTGGTTTAATTACCAACTAATTAAATCATTATTTTTAACACTTGTTTTTCATAAATCAAATGAAAGGTTTCATTCATTTATTTATGTAGGAAATTATTTAATTACTCAACTAATTATTACTCATTTATTTATTCATCTATCTATCTATTAATTTATGCAATTACAAATAAAAGAAAACTAGTCATTTATTTATTTGTGTATTTATTTACAAACAAAAGAAACCTAATTATTTATTCATACGTTTATATAATTATTACAAACAAACAACATCGTTATTAATTCTTTCACTTATTACAATACAAATATTTATCAAAGATTTACATAAAATATTATTTGCAACTCAAATAATTATTTTATTATTATAATGAGGACACTCACATCAATCTCCTCGCACAATAGGATTCTCTATTTCAGTTGTACAAATTATTGATATATATGTTCCATCAAACATAGGTTAACCTTGTGATTAGCTAGAACATTTGTGCAATATACTTGTGTGACATCCAAGCTACTCATTGCAAGGTGGGTTTACATAGCCCCTTTTTACTATTTTTGCTTTTGGGGTGAAACATGTTATCAACTTTATCTATTTAAACAATTCAATATCTATGTTCTTGTGCTTAATCTTTATGCTTTATATTTGAACTACTTGGTGACCATTGCATGTGTTTCATGCCAGCACATTCATTAACTTGCAGCCCAAGCCTAAGGTAGTACCTAACATGATCATTTATATGGGAAACTGAAACTATAACTTACCACAAGACCTTGGCGGGTTTTGTTGGGTATCAACTATAACTTGGAGTATCTGCTTGCTCCCTTTTCAAAATGGCAATCAGTGGGCTTGCGTATCTAGTTTTCTATTATCAGGCTTGAATTGTACGCTTGGAACCTTGTATGTTTTCACATATATGCTTTGGACATATTGAATTGTAAACCTATACTTAACTTTTGTTTGGTGTCAAAACCTATGTTACTCACCAACTACTTGTAGTTGACATTTTCTCACATGTTTCAGGTGCACCAGTTTGAGGACACTACTTGATCACTTAGGACATTGGACCTAGCTCTATTAAAGATTAAATTCAACTTATGTCATGTTTGAACGCTTTATTATCCATTTCTACTTGTAACGGATGCGTTTAATTTTGATGAATAAATATTGTCACATTTAATAGATGATCGTGTGCTTATGAACAACCGCGTTAGCCCCGGCGTATAATCCGCCGCTGGCCGGGGTGTGACATATTGGTATCAGAGCCATGGTTATAGGGAATTAGGTTATTAGATACACATGACCTAGACTATAACCTAGGAGTCCCCAAACATGAGTTTAACTCATGTCTTTTATTAGGAACTCCACTTTATACTCATTTATACACATACTTATCTACATCTATCTATTTCTGTTTACATAATACAATTACATGAACTACAACATTCCAAGGACTACATGGATTTATTTAAAACCATATGGATTACTTGAAACATATTTCTAGACTATATCCTATAACCTTAGGATACCCTTATGCAAGTATCTTACATATTATCTGGTGTATTACATTGCATGATACAATACAAATTTTCTTATGTACTATATTACTTGATAACCTACATGTTCACAAAAACTGCTACTCCTGTAATACCTCATTTGTTACACTATTTGAATTGTCTACGCAATACCTATTTGATATTACTAAATGCTATCCTAAGTTTTGACATATACACCTCCATCTTTACACATCATCACTGATCACTCATGGAAAGATTTATAACTCCTAGATCCAATACCTATTAAAATTTTAAAGTCCCATTAAAGTTTTGAGTTCTGAAAATTAGTAGAGAACATGTGCAATCTGGAAGGGTGAATGCTTGTACTTTGGGTCTTCTGTCTAGGAAAGCATTTCATATAAATCCAAATCAACCGAAGGATCCGTATGCTTTTCTGGGAATTCCCGAAGTGAGTGTTCACCTATAGGCTAAAGCATGTCTTCTTGAAAGTATAAGGACTTGAATCACTTTGATTTATCGTAACATCCATTCGACTATACACCAGATGAATGCAATCTAAACATCATCCGCTTAATTATTATAATTTGGTATACAAGTCTAAACCCTCTATTTTATCCTTACACTTAATCATATTTAAGTCAACTATACATCTTCATCCTTATGCCTTGGAAATTTTATCACCCTTATTATCATTTACAAAGGATTTAAACTCTTAGCCCTTACCATCTGAGGAAAAGAAGCTGCTTCAATAGGTGAAGCACACCCTTGAGCCACAAGACACAATCCCTAACGATCCTCACCATAACCATGAGTTCAAATAATAATGTCACTTGTACATGATGGCTGGAAGAGTGGGTGTAAGTCCATGAAAGATTCTGACTAAGGAAAGACTGAGTACTTCAGTGTGTCTTTTGTGACCCACCTCTCTTTCCTGGGAATCCTTCTCGTGGGTACACTACTTATAGGTCAAGTGTTACTCCTAATATATTATTATAAGAGCTCGATGTTATGATTAGTCAAAATTTTAAACTCATGAATACCTTTGTACTTAACAACTTACCATTACACTTACGACCTTTTCGTGCTAGACATGGTCTCTTACCCTCTTCATTCCCCTAAGAATCACCCCAAATCAGAGTCAACATAAGAGGAATACTTTGGGTCCCCATCACCAGACAACCAGTCGCCGGAATGACTAGTTGCTAGATCCATGTTTGACTGCATAGCAGATTGGCTTAGGAGCAGACTTGAGACTCCGAGAAGCTGAATCACCTTCGAGAAACCTTATTTAACACCTAACCTATACCATCCAGATCCAGGAGCAGGACAAGACAAGGAACCTACCAGTGCGTTAGGAGTTCCACCTAATGCCGCTCACCTATATGTAAGGACCACAGAGTTTCTAAGGCAAGGAGTGGAGACCAGGGAATACTTGATGCACATACGAAAATAACTAGGGCTGACGCCCGGTTTGCAATACGAATAACTACAACGATGTTCGTCTTGGTACTCGTCTGCTTCCTGGTGGAAAACTACCTGAGATGTTAGCCGGATACCCTATTTCGCGTCTTCTTAAAAACTTAAATTGAAACCCATATTCTGTACCTAAATATAAATGTTAATTTTTTTTTAACTTTCCTTAATGATTGATATCTAAACCTTCTTTGTAAACTAGTTATCTTGTTATTTCCCCGATTTAACTAATATAGTTATTTTGTTCAAACAAAACATTTATCAAACTCTTAGTTTATAGATTTTATCTAGAGTATAAACAATTTACAAACCCCCTTTACCTCGCAAAGAAGCTTAATACCAGTCTTGTACAAATGATTTTATAAAAGTAATAACAAGTATTTCATCCTTTTTATGATGACTTGATTAACTATTTTATTATGACTTGTTATTTCGTTAAACTAATTATTATTTAAATTTTGGCTTATTTATTAAATAATAAGGTCATTATTATCTTTTGAAACATTTGCTTTATGATAATCAAATTAAAAGGTTTTTATTTATCCAATTATTCATCCGCCCAAATTATTATTCCATTTATTAATTTACAAACAAGAGTACAAATTTCAAATTACCCGTTTATTTATAAACAAAAAGCATAAATTAGATATTCATGTACACATTATGCTGAATACCTGCAAAACCTTCCCATCACCTTGCACCTTCCGGAATGTATGAGCTTACTAGTCATTTCAAGGTGATGAATCATTTCGCGTAGGCGTTAACCACTCATATAAACCTCAATGAAAATGGAAAACTTAAAACCCAACTACCTGCATGATAGATGAATGTCAAGCAACATGCCTGGCTGCAAAACTCGATCACCTATGAAATTTGATAGCTTACGTTACTCATGAGAGTTGATTACTTACATATGAACGTTCACATTATACGTGAACACCAATTTGTTTACTTCATAGACGAAACTTAATTAGTCACATTATACACGAAACTTGGTTGTTTGCAATATGCATGATACTAGATTGATCACATCACACTTGAAACTTACTCGTTTGCAATATACATGATACTAGCTTGTTCACATGATACAGATACTTGGTTGTTTACAATATATATGATACTAGATTGATCACATTATAGACGAAACTTGATTACTTGCAACATGCACGACACTAGATTGTTCACACGATACGTGATACTTGGTTAATTACAATATGCATAGTACTATATTATTCACGCTATACATGAAACTTGAGTGCCTACATTACACACGAAACTAGACTGTTTACATTGTTTACAATAAATTGCCCACTATATACATGAAGCATGATCGTTCACTTTATCCATGAAACTTGATAGCTATAAACTTTAAGCTACTCGGGGTTTGACGTATTCTTGTTCAAACACGAGAAAGCTATAAACTTTGAGTTACTCGGGGTTTGACGTATTCTTGTTCAAACACGAGAGAGCTATAAACTTTATGGATAACCTGGAGGGTGTGCCATCTACTTAGGGCACCCATGTATGGGGTTGTGCCAGTCTTTACTCCCTGATTGACTTTACCATCTAGACACACAATTACTCACTAGCAACTCATGTATGAAAACAATAATAAAGTAAATGTTTTTGATATTTCCCCCACCTCTGTACCCACACGTAATAGAACGATCTATACGGACCATACGACGATTTGAGTAATTATGGGTGCACACGTAATTATAAAAATCAGCGCATGGAAAAAACATAGTAAATTATGTCGTGTGCGATGACATAAAACCTATGGTGAAATACACTAACGAAACTAATGGATATGATAAGGGCATAGTAGATATACCGCTGGTACATCCTATATATATATGTGCTCCTGTCATATTGTAAGAAGTAACGTTGTCCGTATTCATGTAGGGATTTCCTATTACTCTGACCTTGACTAGTAGTTTTGAAATCCTTATCCAGTGACATCACTCGAACATCTTAGACTATATCTTAAACAAGTTTAGATCTAAAAGTTTCCATCATCCTCATTACAAGTGATGCATTCCATCATTTGAATCCAAAAAAAAATCATTCTCGGGCAATCTTTTCCTTATTTCCACTCAAACAAAATCCACTACCACCATCCATACCTCACACGATGACCTAACCTAAAGCTTGTCATCAACTATACTCCTCAAACCGAAAAGAAAAGCTAGTTGAGAATCCAAACACATGTCTCTTCCTTAGACCCTTCTCCTAAATAATTTCGGGACGAAATTTTCTAAAGTAGGGGAGACTTTAATCTCCAGGAAATTTCCCACTTTTATTTTAACTTTTCCGGCAATGTAAGTTCATTATTTTGGTGAATCGCATTTATGAAGAACCTTAATTACCTACTTCAAATTCATAAGTAATAAATATTTATGTTATATGCCTTGTAAATAATTGTCACCATCCTATTCCATAAATATATAGGTACATACTAAGTCATTTCTATAACTATATATATACACACATGATATAAACAATTTATTATGAAAATATAACACTGCTAGTATTTTTAAATTACTAAAGGTAAATAAAATAAATAAATATATAATTATATCTATAAACATATTAAATATGAATTATAATGAAATGAAGTCATGAACATAAAATTTATGGGCACTTAAGTTGAAATATGTTATGAAATTAAAAACTATTTTTCATATTTTGCAATCTTAATCCCTATAACAAATTAAATTTTGTAAATAAACCCATGATACTACCCTATAAATAGACCCTCATTCTTCCATCATTCTCACACCATATCAAGTTCTAATTCCTCTCTCATGATTCAAAGTCGTTTCCATATTCATAAGTAAGTTCTTCTTATATTCTTGCTTGTTCATACTTTTCCTTTAAAAATCTCTCATAACTAGCTAGATCTATGATCCCTAACATGTTTATGTTATAATCATAGACCTATCCAAGACCAAAAGCCCTATTTTAATTAAAATTGTGTCAAACTTTTATTTAAAAGCTTGGTTGATCATTCTTACTTCTTTTAATTTCAAAAATTATGTTTTTACTAAAAATCCTTATTTTCAAGTTAAATTATTTAATATTCAATTTCTATCTTTACATAAACTTTTATTTTCACTTTAGCCCATATACTTTCCAAACACAAACTAAACTTGGTTAAGTATGCAAATAAAGTAAATTTCAAACCAGTATGTAGTTATCTGGCAAACATTAAAGTTCTGGCTAGGAAAAGACGGGGTTCTGATCCGACCAACTCTTTCCTGGGAACTTTTCTGTTGGAGTTACTACTCTGGAATGATAACCATTCTAGTGTACAACAACCACTTTCAACTAATTATGATTATGATTATAAACTCATTTCTTTATAAATATTTATACAAACTTTTATATAATTTATTTTTATTATATGAGAACATTTAAAACTCAATTCTATACTTTTAATTAATAATTAATTATGGTTTAATTATTAATTAATTAAAACATTATTATACTTTAAATTTTGGTTTAATTACCAACTAATTAAATCATTATTTTTAACACTTGTTTTTCATAAATCAAATGAAAGGTTTCATTCATTTATTTATGTAGGAAATTATTTAATTACTCAACTAATTATTACTCATTTATTTATTCATCTATCTATCTATTAATTTATGCAATTACAAATAAAAGAAAACTAGTCATTTATTTATTTGTGTATTTATTTACAAACAAAAGAAACCTAATTATTTATTCATTCGTTTATATAATTATTACAAACAAACAACATCGTTATTAATTTTTTCACTTATTACAATACAAATATTTATCAAAGATTTACATAAAATATTATTTGCAACTCAAATAATTATTTTATTATTATAATGAGGACACTCACATCAATCTTCTCGCACAATAGGATTCTCTATTTAAGTTGTACAAATCATTGATATATATGTTCCATCAAACATAGGTTAACCTTGTGATTAGCTAGAACATTTGTGCAATATACTTGTGTAACATCCAAGCTACTCATTGCAAGGTGAGTTTACATAGCCCCTTTTTACTGTTTTTACTTTTGGGGTGAAACATGTTATCAACTTTATCTATTTAAACAATTCAATATCTATGTTCTTGTGCTTGATCTTTATGCTTTATATTTGAACTACTTGGTGACCATTGCATGTGTTTAATGCCAGTACATTCATTAACTTGCAGCCCAAGCCTAAGGTAGTACCTAACATGATCATTTATATGGGAAACTGAAACTATAACTTACCACAAGACCTTGGCGGATTTTGTTGGGTATCAACTATAACTTGGAGTATCCGCTTGCTCCCTTTTTCAAAATGGTAATCAGTGGGGTTGCGTATCTAGTTTTCTATTATCAGGCTTGAATTGTACGCTTGGAACCTTGTATGTTTTCACATATATGCTTTAGACATGCCCTGAACATATTGAATTGTAAACCTATACTTAACTTTTGTTTGGTGTCAAAACCTATGTTACTCACCAACTACTTGTAGTTGACATTTACTCACATGTTTCAGGTGCACCAGTTTGAGGACACTACTTGATCACTTAGGACATTGGACCTAGCTCTATTAAAGATTAAATTCAACTTATGTCATGTTTGAACGCTTTATTATCAATTTCTACTTGTAACGGATGCGTTTAATTTTGATGAATAAATATTGTCACATTTAATAGATGATCGTGTGCTTATGAACAACCGCGTTAGCCCCGGCGTATAATCCGCCGCCGGCCGGGGTGTGACAATGAGCAACCTTATGAGGATGCACATGGAAATGATGATGATGATGATGAACACAATGGTACCGAGTTTGAGGATTATGATTTCATTGTTGATGCTGACAATATGATTGATGAGGATGAAGTAGACATGGAAGATTTTAGACCTACAGTGGACAAGGATGTTGATGAGGAACATCTTGAGAATAATAGTGAAGATGATGAGCATGAATCATAATTTGAGCTTGATGATTTTGAAAGCTTGAGTGATTCTGATGATGACCTACCTCTAAAAAAAGCAGTGAAAAATTTAGGAAGAAGAAAAGACATGCCAAAGTCATTACAACAAAACCACAGTTTGTTCCCTGTATAGAAAAAATTAGACCAAAGTCATTACAAAAAATTAGTTGCAAATACTTACACTTCTGGTGCAACAGTAAAATCTCCTTCCATGATTTGAAGATGTCCATGAGGTGCGAATCCCTGTAATTGAGCCACAAGAACAGATCAACCTTTCGTTGTTTCGTATGTGATGAACTCGTTCGAAATGCTTCATCGTCTTTGATTTTAACTCAAGGTCTTGATTCTTGAGTTTGTTATGAATCCCTGTAGTTAAGCCACTTAGGGTTTTTGATTTTGGTAAAGTGATTTGGGTGAGAAGGATTAAACCAGGGTTTTTGATTTATAAGGGGTGTATTGTAAAATAGAAATGACAAAATTGCCCCTCACGTGAGGGGCACATTGATGAATCTAACAAGGTGGTGGAGTTGATTGAAACATTAATGAAAGACCAGGTATGGTTTTGACAAGATTTAAACTATTGGACTGAAATGATTATTTTGACCAAACTACATGGACGAAAAAAGCAAACCACGGGTACAAAACAAGGTAGTTTGCAGCAGCCTACACATTCTTGTGTGTGCACGCATGCATGGTATGGGCAACGTGTCTGTAGCATGTTGGCCATGGATGACGTGGCAGTGCGTATCACATAATCATTGGACCCAACCCCCACTCATTTTTTTTGAACGACCTCCACCCATTTATTTATTTACTAGTTAATATCAACTAGTTAATATGAATTTCTGAGTGCTAATATTATAATAAAGATCAACGTTATGATATAATATTTTTTTTCATTTTCACACCTCATTCTATATATAATATACGCTTTTATCCCATTTAATTTTATAACAATTTCGTATTTCTTTGATAATTTTTGTTCGTTCACTTTTTTTAAACAGAATGTGTAGCTGTTTTTAGGTTTTTTTGTCATCGTTCTGATGTAATTTTTTTTTAAACATAGTTGTATTCAAAATCGACTATTTTTTTGTATTGTATGCTATAGCGAGTGTCATTGCTGTTGTGCTACCGTAACGAACCGAACCTATTATGGGCGAACATCATTCTCGATGTTGGTAATATTAGAATCGGTATTCGCTTTTATGGTTTTCAACGGTCCGAACTGATAACGAGCAAACTCCTGCCGCGTGGTGTTAGCGAAAAACGACCATATTTCCGTGATGAAACGCGGGTATTCGTTTATACAAGCTTATTCAAGTCTTTCTTTTTTATTTTACGTGGATACATCCTATCGCAAAACATGAAGAGACAAACTATTTAATAATTAAATTATCCACCGTTGGCCATCTGGTGTAATGGTAGACCCAAGACTTCCCATTGTGGAGGTCTTGGTTTCGAATCCTGGCCACAGCAAAAAAGGGGGTCTTTGGCCAACCAGGTTAGGGGGTTTACCCAGTTTGGGGGTTCCTCCTGCGGTGGGCTGCCCTGGATGTTCTAGGTGTTGCTCCGGGAAAACCCAATTATTCTAAAATATCTAGGTGTTGTCGTTCAAAAAAAATAAATAATAAATAAAATAAATTATCCTTTTTCTTGTGTTTAAATCAATTAAAGCCCAAATCTGGCCCATATTCTCTTTGGACAAAAGACCAAAACGGATTAATGACAGTATTGATTATTTGGGGCTATGGGCCATTGGGCCGTTTCCAGCTTATTTGATCATCCCATTTACCTATAAAAGAAATATTATTATAGGGGACATATAAAAAAAACCCACAAATACAGGCGAAAATCATTAAAACTATGTGTAATACTATAGGTTACGCATACGTAACCGTAATTTTTTTGTTTTCTGCTAACGTATACGTAACACTATGGGTTACGTATACGTAAGCCAATATTTAAATGATTTTTTGGTAAAAATGTGTAATCTTACATTAAACTCTTATAAAAAAATAAAAATAAAATAAAATAAATAATAAATATTATTATATTGTTGATTAATATTGGTTTTCTCGGTTTTCGCCTAACTATGTGGTTTTCTCTGGAACCATCCCCTATTATTATATCCTTGGAACCTTAATCCCTCTTCTAATAAAAGACTAAATATATTGTCACTTGTTATCACCTCGTTCAATCTTACAAAGTTTTTCCCTCCAAAACCATATATACATCCTCCATTTTAATCTTTGGAAAAAAAAATACCAAAATGAACATTTAGAGGGAACTAAGCCGGCTAAGCTTTTGAATTCAGCCGGCTTAGCCCGCGACTTTTTAATTTAGATGGACAAAATGTCCAATTTGGTATTTTTTTCCCATAATCTTTTCATATATTTAGTCCATTTTTTTTTGAAAATCACATAGATAAACATTTTACCAAATCAATTCATTATTATTACCATTGACTAATATTTTTTTTATTATCATCAAAAAATAAAATTTAAAAAAAACCTAGCATTAAAAAGTAGGAAATGTTTTTAAAAATACGAGTTTTTAAAGTTTTTGTTATGAAAAAACGAGTTTTAAATTTTTTATTAATAAAAAAAAGATTTTTTAATTTTTACATATAAAATTTAAAAATACTATTGTTTTATTTTAAATATAATTTTTAAAAATACTACTTGTTTATTTTAAATAAATATGTGTTAGAATAAAGTTTATTAATATTTAATTAGTAGCTTTTTAATTAAGTTTGATACTTATAAATAAAATTTTTATTTTGATTTATAAATTTTAATAGTTATTTTTTAACTAAAAATAAGAAACTTGTAAATATTTATTTTTATAAAGTGTGTTATATTTTAAACTTTAATTATTTTTTAAATAATGACATTTTTTTCTTTAAAATAAATATGTTTGGCTTCAATTCTAATTTATTAGTTTTAATTTTGGAATTTTAAATTTAAATTGTGTCGATATATTAAGGAGTGAAATTTTTATATTTTGAAGTTTTAAATTTTGAATTTAAAAGAAGATATATTGTTGATTTTATTTGTGACTTTTTATTTTTTTTTTAATGAGAGATTTAGTATTAAAAGTTTAGAAAAAAATTTCATATACAAGTGCTACTAAGAAATATAGATAAAAAATTGGTTTATGTAATGGAACAAGAAGTCAGGTCAACTCACTAGGTAATTGCGTTATAGAAGCAGAGATTATATCTAGAAGAAACATTGGTAATCACAATTTTATCTCTAAAATCCAGTTATCTCAATGCTAAACATATGTTAAATTAAAAATACTTAATTTAAATTATTTCTTATACCAAACAAATATCAAAGTTCTTATATTAATAATATTAAAAAGATAGAGCGGAAGAGAGAGCTCTAAAGACCTGTACCTTAGGTATAAATCCTTTGCTAGATTTTTTTTAACGGCAATGAATACCGTAAGCGTGGTTATCCGGATAAATTCACTGGCGAAAGCCCACTCACGTTCGCGAACATAGAGAGCGCTGGTGACCTGACCCGCCCACCATTCAAGGGGAAACCCATCACCCAAAGGCCCACTGTGGTAAAACCGCTGGCCCACCTGAGCATATTACAGCAAGTGAGTATCGAACCCGTGACCTCCACATTGAAAAGCCAAGAGGATGCCTCCTCCCAAACCTTTGCTAGCTTTTTTAGTGTTATAAATCTGTAAAATGTATAAGCATATCAAACGAAACTACATGATAGAACAATATGTTTATTTCAAGACGGGTCCGTGCCTAAATATTAGCACGACCTTTGTTTTATCCACATTTATTGAAAGGCCGAAGGCAGATGGTAACAAACTAAAATGATTAATGCCTAACATTCGTATGTTTAATGTTTATGAACTTTAACATAATGATATATAGGCTTCGAGAATGCTTATATAAAAGCATATGACTGTCAATACGTCGTTAAAAAAATTAACCCTAATTACATTTTAATGACAACTAGTACTGAAACTCGTACGTTATGACACGTTAAACCGTGAAAAAATTAATGTTTTTGAAACTTTATATTAAAAAACAAAACAAAAAACTTTTTTTTAGGTTAAGCTGACGTTAACCGTGAAATTGACCGACCGGAGGGGTTGCTGGGTTTCAAACTCGCATTAGATATTGTTTCAAATGAACAATAAATTCAACTCAAAGACCGACATTCCTATATATATAATCTCACGTTTATGCTACTTTTTTTCCTTCTAAAATTAGCTTATATTCGTAAGCAAGCAAGGGTGTAACTAAGTAGAGTTGAACTTGAATTCGTTTAAGCTTGAGTTCGACTCTAAAGTAATTTTTTAATCTTAAGCTTGGTTTGGTCTTGGCTTATTTAATATTTATTAGTTTTTAATATATTATTTATATATGTAACTATTTATACATATTTATTTATAATTATACTTATATATAGTATAACATATTTTATTTAGTTCTTTTATCATAATTATATATAATAATATTTACTATGTGATTTTATAAATATTATGTTTATATATAATCAAATAGGTTCGTTTAGTATCGCAAGCCTATTCAACAGTAGTATGTGAAACTCGAATCGAGCTAACTTATTAAAAATAAAAAAAATAAGAAGGTCGTCTTATAAAAAAAAACTCTAGTTTAGACTCGAGATTGATTTAATTCAAGCTTTTAACAAACTGATGTCAAATAGCTCATAAATGGTTCGACTTGTTTACAATTAGTTATGTAGAACATAACTAAAATAAACTATCTACTACATAATAAACTACAACTACTAGAATAATTGAATACTTTTGACATGCCTTTCAAGCAAAATCTCGTCATTGACATTACTAACTTATCTAAAATTCCATGAATTTAATATTCTTTTTGCGTCCAATACAATCCTGCTTTATTACTTCTAGAGTTATAGGGCCATCTAGGGTGCTTATTTAGCTTGAAACAACTACCAGAAAGCAAAAAAAAATTGATTATGGGAAGAGAGAACAAAGTCCATATTGTGGAGAGTCCATAAAAATGTTACTAGCTAGTCCATCATTGTGACACATGAAAACGTATGTGATGTATGAAGAGTAAATGTTTCTAGATCCAACCCGTAAGAAAAAAAATCAAATCAAAAGACCCCAAGTTTAGTTAGAGATCTTAAAGTTTTCGCGAAAAACTAGGGTTGTCAAACTTACATCATGATCTGATGCTTTTGCTTTTCATCTTAAGTGTCATCAGCTTTAACTCCTTAGGTGCACAAATCAACATCTTGCTGACTTCTAAGCATGTCTTTTGAAACTCCTTTTCAATGGACAACCAACCAAGGATCCAAACGTTAGTAACTTGGACTTGCATAAAACCATATACAGGGTATTTAACATAACAACCTTTGGAGGAGGGTAGTTCGTTGGTGAAGATGATGAACAAAGATACAAGCGTATCTTCTCTAGATAGATCCCAACCAAGTAGCAAGCTCTAGGTGATGCTAGTCAACAACCACCTAGAATGTCAAGAACAAGAAACCACAAGACATGTTATTTGGTAACAATATGGAACATTGTCTTATACCTTTAACAGCTACATAAGCTCCATTGCCAACATGGAGCACGCAATCGCCTTTAGCTGCCTACCATTTTTAGACCCTACAAATCGTTGCAAATGTGAATAACAAACTTAGTGTCAACTCTACGATATATATACCACGAAGTGCAAGTAACATTGGCCTTGCTCTTCTTCTACACTACCAAGTATTTTAGGTAATCCTTCTTCCAATTATCGGCTTTTCTACACTACCAAGTATTTTAGGTAATCCTTCTTCCAATTATTGGCTTCCCTACAGTGAAAGCAGTGTGGGTCCTTTAGAGGATTTGTTATAGTCTTGGTAGCTTGTTTCGGGGCAAATGTATTAGCCTTGACAACCACCTTTCGCTTACTTTATGGCCTTGCCTTTAAAGCTTGGTTTCTTTACTTGCCTGGTCATCAACACTTATCGAGGTTACTTGGAGATGTTCCTTTTGACAGCTCTTAGCATCCCATGCAACTCCACAATTGACTTATCCCAACCATTCATATTATAATTCATGACAAATTAATTGAATACTTAGGTAGTGAAATAAGTATCATGATGATAGGAATATCACTTTTAAGTGGTGAGCCAAGCATCTCAATTCATTCAATGTTGCACTTCATTTTCATTACACGAAGGCTAACGGGAGTCCCTCCTTGTATCCGACAATTTACAAGAGAAATCATGGTGTCCAAAATCTCTAGTTAAGCTTGTTGCTGGAACATAGCCTTTAGCCGCTCAATCATCTTATATGCCTTACGGTACTCCAAATGATGTTGTAGATTTGGACCATAGCTATAAGCATGAAAAAAGAATATACATGATGAATTATCCACATGTTTCACCCACCCATCCTTGGATATGTTGGTTTTTGGTGCCTCGGGAATGGGTCGTGTAAGGACGTATCAATCCAAGGATTGTAGTACCATTCCATGAAGTCAAAGCCATGATTCTATCTTTACCCAAAATGGGTCGGGGAGCATAGGAATTGTTAACGGGAACAACTGCGTTTGTTGTCATCTACAAAAGAAAAGTTTCAAGATTTTAGTATATTTAAATCCTATAACAATTCATTACCCATGTTTTATTATAAAAAAACCTTAATTACTTAAAGACTAAGATCCGCATCTCTCTTAACTTCTAGTAAGTGGTCAAACTCTGCTTATGAAGAATTAAGTTGACTGGTAGGTTTGATAATCAATTGCGTGTTGTAGTTTTTATACTTTTGGGATTCATTAACAATTCGATTGTTAAATTTGGCACGTTTAATCCCAATTATGCCAACCCATCCTTTTTTATTAGTCGGGTGTGCTTCTCAGAAGTTGAGTTATAAGTCGTTCTGATTTAAAATGTGTGATGTTCGACCCAAGACTCTTGAGTATTGCGACACGTCACCTTACCCCCTTACAAGAACATCCAAGTGAATGGCCCAATATAACCCTCCACAAGAAAATCCTGGCAACGTGTAAGTGCTTTAAATTGTTATAATAATGCTTAATAAAGTCAAATAAAGTCAATGAAGAAGGTCAGTTGCAGTCAAAGTTTCTTTTGGTCATAAATGGCTTAATGCATAATTTGGAGGGTTAAATCTGTTAACATTGGAACTTTGAGATATGTAGTGTTAATCTTGGTTTTCAGGTTGTTACTAATGGTTAACTAACCATTCGGATTAGGGTTCTTAAGCTTGTGAGATTTTCTGTTCAGTTGATGTCTAAATTGCACTTTTCATTCTTGTAATAATTCATTTTCAATTCGTTTGTAATCGTTGAGTGTTGAATAAAGTGGAAATTGTTTGGTGTTGAATCTCTTGGTGTGATACTCGCAATTGGTATCCGAGCTGCGTTAAACTCGATTGGGGAAGAGGTGTCAAATTGAAACGATTCAGAATTCAATCATGGTTTCAACGAAGTTTGATCTCGAGAAGTTTGATGGCAAGAATGATTTCAGTCTTTGGCGTCTAAAGATGAAGGCTCTTCTGGTTCATCAAGGGGTCAGCAATGCTCTGCTGGGCGAAGCAAATATGTCGGCATGCATGACAGATAAGGAGAAGAAGGAAACTCTTGAGAGGGCACACAGTGCGATCATCTTGAGTTTGGGTGATAGGGTGTTGAGGGAGGTATCAAAGGAGGCTTTCGCTGCCGGTATCTGGTCAAAATTGGAGTCATTATATATGACTAAATCTTTGTCTAATTGATTGTATCTCAAGAAACGATTATACACCTTCCAGATGACCTCAGGGAAATCCATTGAAGACCACACAGATGAATTCAACAAATTGGTACTGGATCTTGAAAACATAGAAGTTGAATTGGAAGATAAAGATTAGGCCATAATATTTCTGACTTCCCTACCACATATCTATGAGCACTTCGTTGATACCTTAATGTATGGAAGGGAAACCCTAACGATGGATGAGGTATTAGCAGCTTTGAATTCTAAAGAATTGAAGAAAAGATCTGATTCTAAAGATGAAGGTGGAGAGGAATTAGTTGTAAGAGGAAGGCCAGATCAAAGAGGTCAAAAGTTCAGGAATACATCTAGGTCAAAATCAAAATTCAAGAAAAAGTGTTTTGTGTGTGGATCAGAGAAGCATTTAAAAAGTGAATGCCCTGAATAGAAGAGGAAGAATGGAGGTGACTCTAATGTGCAAAAGAAACATCATGCAGGCAATAATCAAGATGATAGCTCTGAAGGCTATGAAAGCTCAGATGTACTCATGGTTTCAAGTGGTGATGTCAAGGCTAAATGGATGATGGACAGTGGATGTTCATTCCATATGACACCAGTAAAAGAATTTTTTTAAAGAACTTAAAGAGGAAGAACTTGGATCTGTAAAACTGGGTGATGACAGACCATGTAGTATCTTGGGAAGTGGCACCATAACATTCAGACTTGAAAGTGGGACGGTATTAGACATCAAGAATGTAAGAAATGGTAAAGCTAAAATAGTCAAGGGAACTTTAAAAGGGAGGGAATCATGTAGTACCAAAAAATGGTAAAGCTAAAATAGTCAAGGGATCTATGGTTCTATTGTCAGGAACCAGAAAAGATAACAACACATATCTTTTGGACGGAAATGTGATGTGTGGGTCATTTTCTGTGGCTGCAGAAAATAAATGTAGCAATGCTCTAGCACAAAAGGCTTGGCCACATAAGTAATCAGGGTCTTGTTGAATTGCAAAAACAGCAGGTCTTTGGTGATCTTAAAACATATGATTTTGGGTTTTGTGAAGAATGCATCTTAGGCATGCATAAGAGAGTAAAATTCAGTAGAAGTAAGCATTTGACTTTGGGTATTGATATGTTATCATTTATACATATTTTACATACATAATAATCCCACATTATGGTACTACTTGAATAATAACCTTGCAATTTATGCTTAAAACACTCATATTTTGTAATTGCAGGTTATTCGGTGTTGAAAATACAAATCAAGCTAAAATCTATCAAAAACACCAAGAATTCAAGCTTCTATAAGGTTCATTCCCGGAGCATTGACCCCTAAGAAGTCAAAATTGGTCAACAATAGTCAACAAGCAGCTAAAAGACAAAACTGGGGAAAAGCAGGGGGATGCACGGTCGTGCATCCTATTGTACGGCCGTGCATTGGCCCTCCTGCTCCCCCACGGCCCAGTACCGTGTCCTCTGTACCCTTCTTGATTCCCTGGGCCTTTGCACGATCGTGCAACCCATTGCACGGTCATGCATTGAACATTTTAAGGCCTATAAATAGGAGGCTTGAGTTCTTCATTCCACACACCAATCCAGACCTAAAGAACACTCAAGAAGAGAGCATTCTCGTATTTAGAGTAGAGAGTAGAGGGGCTCTTCCTCCTTGTTCCACAATAGGGGAGCCTACGAAACTCATCATTACGCTAATCGTTATGGCCATTCGTGGCTAAAACTTCTTTGTATTGCTAGGGTGAAGATGATGTTTGGTGCATGTTAATGTTTAACCTATTAATGAATTGGAATGTTTATGTCTTTAACTAATTCGTCCTCAAAATCCATCTTTTGATGGGCTTTTATTATTGTCTAAATCCGGCTTTACATTTGTGAGTGTCTTGATTTCAAAGAGCAAGATCGTAATACCATTTTTAATCAAACTTTCTTTGAAACTCATACGTCTTTATACGAGCAGAGATTGATAAGCCAAGGCTTGGTCTATACTTCTAATATCGTACGTCTTTATACGAGATTATTATGCGACCAAGAATTGGTGAACTCATGTTGGGAACGGTACGTCTTTATACTTGGTCCCATTGTTACACCGCCTCCCGGTGAGCAAAATATAATCACCTATTTAACTTTAATATAAAGTATTTTGAGTCCGATGTCTTAAACCAATCCGGAGATGACCATTCGATGAGTTGAGGGAAAATGTTGTCCCTAACGGGAGGCACTACCACTTTTTAAAGAATATAATTTGCAAATCAAATGTAGTGAGGATGAGGCTCTAGCGGTGACCCGGGTCACAAGTTTGTAGTAGTCATACCACTGAATTAGTTAACTTAACATTATCACGTACCAAGCTGATTCGAATCCCGAAGCAATACATTTCGTAATCTGATAATTTTCGCCTTTTTTACTTTTCTGCTATTTACTATTTTGTTATTTACATTCCTCCTACACACTTCACGCACATTTTTACTTTTATGTTATTTACTTTACCGTCATTTACTTTTCTGCTTCACAAGCACACAAAACCCACTCACTAATTAATCCGGCTAAATGATAACAAAACTTGAGTATTGGAACTCGACCGTGTCCATTGGTTTGATACTTGGTTCTTACCTAACTATATTACGCTGCGATAGGTACACTTGTCATTGTGTGTGTTTTAAGTTAACGTAATTATCATTTTAATTTATAAATTTAAAACCTGATTTTGTGAAATCAATCTAAAAAATATTTATTTATATTTTTATATACTTAATTCACAAACACATCAAGTTTTTGGCGCCGTTGCCGGGGACACGGTGATTTCAAGAAAAAATCGAGTTAACCGATTAGCCTTTTATTTTCCTTCTATTTTTCTTTCACGCTTTGTTGTAGGTAGTGTGTGATCTAAAGTTCTACTACTGGTTTATATCAACGTTTAGTAAAACCTAAAAGATTTCTTTCACCGCCGAGTTCGAGAAAACCGTGCTAGAAAAATGGTCGTAGAAAACCGCACTATCGCCGAATTTGCAAGACCATCACTGGACGCGTTGGGGTCTAGTATCACAAGACCAACCGTCGACGCTAACAACTTTGAGATCAAATCTCATGTCATCCATATGATCCGGTCATCATGCACTTTTAACGGATTACCCGATGAGGATCCACATGCACATATCGCAAATTTCCTCGAGATTTTTGATACCTTTAAACTAAATGGGGTGTCGAATGATGTTATTCGCCTCTGTATGTTCCCTTTTTCCTTAAGGGAACGAGCTAAGGCATGGTTGAATTATCTTCCTACCGGGTCAATCACCACGTGGTACGATCTTGGCCAGAAATTCTTATCGAAGTATTTCCCACCGGCCAAGACTGCTAAGTTAATAAATTATATCACCACGTTCACTCAAGATGATGGTGAATCACTATATGAGGCGTGGGAACGCTTCAAGGACATGCTAAGGAAATTTCCTCACCATGGGTTAGAGGTTTGGCTGTAAGTATCATCTTTCTACAATGGGTTACATAATCAAGTCCGTCAGACACTTGACGCTACTGCGGGTGGCATCTTTGGGAACAAAAGGCCACAGGAGGCTTATAAACTAATTGAATAGATAGCTATGAACAGTTATCAATGGTACAACCCACGGACTAGTAGGGGAACAAGGCATGGAGTTCGCGACGTCGATGCTGTCACATCATTATCTGCTCAAGTAGACGCCCTTACCACAAGACTAAACCAAATTAGTAAGGGCAAAGCAACACCGGAAACAATTGAAGAGGTGAAGAGCATCACAGCCGACGTCGAACAAGTTGACTTTGTTGGAACAAATCGGCCTCAAAACAACCCCTATAGCAACACCTACAACCCTGGATGGAGGAATCATCCAAACTTTAGCTTGAAAGACAACAACCAAGGACAATCTGGTTTTGGACAACAACAACAGTTTCAGCAAAGACAGCCTCAGAACTTTCAACCTCGTCAACAATTTCAAGGAACAAACAAGATGGGTAATGGGATGAGCCTAGAGGACGCGGTGACTAAGCTAATTTCCACTACTGAAAGTCAAGCCCTCCTAGCAGATTCTCATCACAAGCAATACGAGGAAAGGTTTAGTCTACATGAAGTTGAATTCAAGACGCAGAAAGCTACCCTTCAATCCTTTGAGACATAATTAGGACAAATAGCAAAACTATTGTCCGAAAGGCAACCAGGATGCCTCCCGAGTAACACTGAGACTAATCCAAAGGCCAACGTAAGTGCTATTACTTTAAGGAATAGCAAAGTCTACCCAGAGCCACCAATGCCAGGAGAAGAAGTTCAATCACCTAGGAGAGAGATATTCACCGGAGTGCCACTCCATCCACAGCCCGCAAGTTCATCTACTCAGAAAGCACAGCCTAGTGTAATCCAACCTCCTACGGCAGACCTTCCTCCAAAAATTCCACCAAAAATAACATTCAACTCTCACATACCATATCCAGGAAGGCCAGTTAAGCAAAAAAACTAATGAGCAATATGACAAGTTCATAGAGCTCTTGAGCCAAATCCATGTCAACATTCCCTTCTTGGATATTATATAAAAAATGCCAAAATATGGACGCTTCTTGAAGAATTTCCTTACAAACAAGAGAAACATGGAAGAAGCGATAAAAAGAACAAATTATTGTGTCGCTCTCATCGAAAGGAATCTCCCGAATAAACTTTCAGATCCTCAGAAATTTTCTTTACCATGTTCTATAGGGCCGCTACCAGTTACATAGCGCTCGCTAATCTAGGGGCAAGCGTAAATGTTATGCCCTCCACTATGTTTCAAAAGCTCGACATTGGACAACCGCGACCGGTTAATGCAACTATTGAACTCACGGATGGATCGGTTAAAACACCTATAGGAGTCATCGAGAACTTATTGGTGAAAGTTGGCAAGTTTGTCTTCCCTGTCGACTTTATGGTTTTAGAAATGGGACAAGACTTCTCCGTACCATTAATCTTGGGTCGTCCATTCTTAGCCACCACAAGAGACGTCATTGACATGAATAAAGGAATTTTAACGCACCGTATCGGTAAACAATCAGTAACATACAATATCGGAGGATATGAATGCATGTCAAGCGATCCTCTTGAAATCTCTCACTTTATCGACTCTAATCTGGACTATCAGCTACAGAAAGCAAGGGACTTGAAAAGGAGAAAAGCACCTGATCTTACCAAGCCAAAGACATCAGATAGCAATAGACCTTACCAAGGATCTTGAAAACACTAATTGGATCGATGAGTAGTTTGATAAATTACCAAAGATGAGATAGGAGACACGGGAGAGCTTGTTTACTCCCACCTGAAGACAGACTGATGAAGCACGTACGGGTCGGGCTAAAGACCCATAAATAAACATAGCGCTTCCGGGAGGCAACCCGATGATCATGAATAAATTGAGAAGTTGGTGCATACGGCAGAAAGCATGGACCTCAGGTTTGGTTTCTCCAAATTTAAGTTTCTAATTACTTCAGCCCTAAGGTATGCCTTCTCGATACTAGGATCTTAGTAGCTTAACTACCATCTTTTATTTTCCTTGTTCGTTTTTATGTTTTTTTTTATGTTTCAGGTAGAATAACATCACCAGATCATCTCTCTACTTTGAGGATTTACACTCTAACTCTACGAGCATGGAGCCGGAAGCCACATCAAATTTCTGAGAAATTCAATGAAGTCTTTGAAGCAATATGTTGACAAGCAGCTGATAGGCATAGCCTGACAACAACAATAACTTTTGGCCTTAGGTTATACATTGAATTGATCGGGGGAGTACCGGTTTCTTTTCCTTTAAAACTCCATACATTTTAATTCATGCATAGCATTTCATTACATGTATTTGTACATTGATGGCAATACACAGTTTTAAGTGTGGGGTGGGGAATTAGAGATTCAGTACTGTTAACCTCAAAGCAGTAAAATTTAACTTGTGATTTTCTACCCATTTGACTAAAACATTACAAAAACGTATCTTTTATAAAACCCGAAAAATTTTCAAAAAAAAATATTTAAACCCTTTTTAAACTAAACCTCTTGGAGTTGCACCTATTAAATAAAATGAAGACATGATAAGTAGAAACAAACGGAAATTATGCATAACAAATCACTAAACCCTATTCCATCCGTTTCCATGTGAGAATAATCTGAGCTTTTCACGAGCATTATTATCATTATTTTTTGCATGCTTTTTCGTTTAGTATATTGAGTGTTTATTCGATTGAATTCTATGCATAATTAGAACTTGTATAACTTATACATATCAAGACCATGAACTAGTGGAAGTGTGAAAATGATTGAGGCACCTAGGACTTTATTACCCTTATTATCCAAAAATCACAAAAATATTATCCGCCTAGATAGCCCTCTGACCCTTAGCCTTTTTTTCTATTACCCATACTTATCACCCAACCAGCTTTTCGCAAACACCGGTTATTCGCTAACTGTCTTCAAAATGGGAAAATTATCTTATGTTTTCATTTCAAGTTCATTATCATCGGGATGACTTTGGAAAGAATCTGTCCTACTCAGAAGAATTGGAATATACAAATGGTGGATGCATAAAGAAATTATCCGAACTATCTGCAGGAAAATTCAAGAAAATATTATTTCAAGGAAATTGAGGAAAGATGAGTATTGAAAAAGTTGTCTTGTTAAAAAAAAGGTTGGTCTTTTACGGGAGACCTTAAAGAACTAGACATGCATTCTTTTGATTTCAATTTGCTTTCCTGCCTTCATTTTGCAAAGCCTGAATTACCAACCGAACTCCGAGAAAATATTTTTCAAGCAACCAGTGATGTAAGAAAATGGTGGCGCAAGCAAGAACAATTGCTATCATTCTGCGGCTTGTCAAAAAGTGCCGCCAAAAGATATGGTAGATGTAGAAAATATGGTAATTGGAGCCACGATGGAAAGTGTAGCAAGAATCAAACTCGAGCCCAAAGTGAATACACATACCTGATCGAAGTAGGTGCTATTAGTCGGCTAGCCGAAGGGACCGTACGGAAAGGTAGCAATTTGCATTACGCAATAAGGAACGAGTTAGCATTGATGAGAGATATTGGTCTTGGCAATCTGACCATAAACGAGCCATTAGATTAGTTATACCCTCATGATCGGAGTACTGTAAATGGACCTTTTAGTACTTTCCATTTTAAGCCATCAGGCCGTAGCTGAGTGTTTCGCGATAGCTGCAGCCCTTCGAACCCCTTTAAAACTCCTAAAAATCCAAAAAGATTTCCATTTTCACCTTTAGTTTTACTTTAGCTACATTACAACCCTTAAAAGTCCTCTTGATTCATGCATACTACTTAGTTAGTTGGTGGAGACTTTATTTGCATAATTCGATTCAAAATCGAGTGTTCCCACTTAGCTTACATTATCCATATATATATAGTTGAGTGAATATTGTGAGTAGTGAGGAGTTTTTGCATAATTAACGTTCTAGTACGCTTGTCATGGATTCCATCATCTTGAAACAAGAAAAACACAAAAATAGAATAAGCAGCTCAAGAGTTATCCCGGTGTATCAACACTAGTTGAAATTCCATTACCCTTGTAAAGTTTTTAGTTATGGGTGTGATCATGCATGAGTTTGCTTGATGACAAGCAAAGTTTAAGTGTGGGGTGTTATGATATGTCATCATTTATACATATTTTACATACATAATAATCCCACATTATGGTACTAATTGAATAATAACCTTGCAATTTATGCTTAAAACACTTATATTTTATAATTGCAGGTTATCCGGTGTTAAAAATACAAATCAAGCTAAAATATATCAAAAACACCAAGAATTCAAACTTCTAGAAGGTTCATTCCCGGAGCATTGACCCCCAATAAGTCAAAATTGGTCAACAATAGGCAACAAGCAGCTAAAAGACAAAACTGGGGAAAAGCAGGGGGATGCACAGTCGTGCATCCCATTGCACGGCCGTGCATTGGCCCTCCTGCTCCCCCACGGCCCAGTACCGTGTCCTTTGTACCCTTCTTGATTCCCTGGGCCTTTCCACGACGTGCATTGCACATTTTGAGGCCTATAAATAGGAGGCTTGAGTTCTTCATTCCACACACCAATCCAGACCTAAAGAACACTGAAGAAGAGAGCATTCTCGTAGTTAGAGTAGAGGGGCTGTTCCTCCTTGTTCTACAATAGGGGAGCCTACGAAACTCATCATTACGCTAGTCGTTATGGTCATTCGTTACTAAAACTTCTTTGTATTGCTAAGGTGAAGATGATGTTTGGTGCATGTTAATGTTTAACCTATTAATGAAGTGGTATGTTTATGTTTTTAACTAATTCTTCCTCAAAAACCATCTTTTGATAGGCTTTTTATTATTGTCTAAATCCGTCCTTATATTTGTGAGTGTCTTAACTTTAAAGAGCAATATCGTACAACCCTTTTTAATCAAACTTCCTTTGAAACTCGTACATCTTTATACGAGCAGATATTGATAAACCAAGGCTTGGTCTATACTTCTAAGATCGTACGTCTTTATACGAGATTATTATGTGACCAGGAATTGGTGAACTCAAGTTGGGAACGGTACGTCTTTAAACTTGGTCCCATTGTTACACCGCCTCTCGGTGAGCAAAATATAATCACCTATTTAACCTTAATATAAAGCATTTTGAGTCCGATGTCTTAAACCAACCCGGAGATGACCATTCGATGGATTAAGGGTAAATGTTGTCCCTAACGGGAGGCACTACCACTTTTTAAAGAATATAATTTGCAAATCAAATATAGTGAGGACAAGGCTCTAGCGGTGACCTGGGTCAAAAGTTTGTAGTAGTCATACCACTGAATTAGTTAACTTAACATTATCACGTACCAAGCTGATTCGAATCCCGAAGCAATACATTTCGTAATCTGATAATTTTTGCCTTTTTTACTTTTCTGCTATTTACTATTTTGTTATTTACATTCCTCCTACACACTTCACGCACATTTTTACTTTTATGTTATTTACTTTACCGTCATTTACTTTTCTGCTTCACAAGCACACAAAACACACTCACTAATTAATCCGGCTAAACGATAACAAAAGTTGAGTATTGGAACTCGGTCGTGTCCATTGGTTCGATACTTGGTTCTTACCCAACTATATTACATTGCGATAGGTACACTTGCCTATTGTGTGTGTTTTAAGTTAATGTAATTATCATTTTAATTTATAAATTTAAAACCTGATTTTGTGAAATCAATCTAAAAATATATTTATTTATATTTTTATATACTTAATTCACAAACACATCAAGTTTTTGGCTCCGTTACCGAGGACACGGTGATTTTAAGAAAAATTCGAGTTAACGGATTAGCCTTTTATTTTCCTTCTAGTGGGTTAGAGTTTTGTAATGGGGAGTTTAATCAGTTTTGCAAGAGTTATGGAACAGCAAGACATTTGACAATTCCAGGAACCCCACAACAGAATGGTCTTGTAGAAAGGATGAATAGAACATTGCTAGAAAGGGTTAGGGCATGCTATTGAGTTCAGGACTGCCCCAAAGTTTATGGGCTGAGGTAGTGACCACTATAGCCTATTTGATAAATAGGTCTCCTTCCTCAGCTCTAAATATGAAGACTCTGATGGAATTTTGGACTAGAGAAAAACAAAGTTATGCTGGTCTCAAGGTGTTTGGGTCAGTGGTGTGTGCACATAATACAAGGTAAACTTGAACCCAGAGCCTTGAAGTGTATCTTTATTGGTTATCCAAATGGTGTAAAAGGGTACAAACTGTGAAGGTTGGATGGCAAAGTACAAGAGTATTGGCGCGCAGGAATGTGGAATTTAAGTAGGATATTTTATATAAACATGTAATGTGTGAAAGGGTACCTCAAGAGTCTAAACAAATTAAAGGTGATCAGGGAATTCAAATTGAAGTGGAGCAGTCTGAAAAGGGCATTGATGATGGCATGACTGCTGAATCTAGGTCTGGGGTGAACTCTAATTAGTACAACATAGGCAGAGACAGACCTAGAAGACAAATTGTACCTCCTTCGAGGTATAGAGAACATGATGATATCTCAGCTATTGCTTTTCTAGCTGCTGAATAAGAGAGTATATTAGAACCATTATCATTTAATGAAGTGGTAAATTCCATGGATAATGAGAAGTGGTTTAAAGCTATGGAGGAAGAAATGAGTTCTTTATATGAAAATGGCACATGGGAATTGGTTGACAAACCTGCAAATCAAAAGTTAGTATCTAGCAAATGGATATACAAATTGAAGGTAGGCTTGTCTGTTAATGATCCTTCCAGATACAAGGCAAGACTTGTAGCCAAGGGTTTCACACAAAGGGCTGGTATAGACTATAATGAGATATTCTCTCTTGTGGTTAAACATTCATCGATTAGAGTCATACTTTCTTTAAAAGTTGCATTGGATCTAGAGTTAGAGCAGTTAGATGTAAAAACTGCCTTTCTTCATGGAAATCTAGAAGAAATGATAACCATGAAACAACCTATGGGTTTTGAGGTAAAGGGACAGGAAGATAAGGCATGTCTACTCAAAAATTCCTTATATGGGTTAAAGCAATCTCCTAGACAGTGGTATAGGAGGTTTGATGATCATATGACATCCAATGGGTTCTCAAGGAGTTTGTATGACAGCTGTGTTTATCATAGAGAATATAGCAAAGGGAAATTTATGTATTTGCTATTGTATGTTGATGACATGTTGTTAGCATATAAGGACTAGTGTGTGATAGAAGATACCAAAAGGTTATTGATGACAGAATTTGATATGAAGGTTTTGGGTGAGGCTAAGAAAATTCTGGGAATGGAAATTCAGAGAGAAAGAGGTCGTAGAAAGTTAAAACTCTCTCAACATTCTTATATTGCAAAAATTCTGAGCAAGTATGGTATGGATGGGTGTAAAGTTGTCAAGACACCTATTGCAGCACATTTCAAGTTGTCAAATAGAGATTGTCCAGTTACTGATTTTGGAAGTGAATTATATGAGCAATATACCTTATGCAAATGTAGTTGGTAGTATGATGTATTTTATGGTGTGTTCCAGGCCGGATATTGGATATGTTGTTAGTGTTGTTAGCAGATAATTATCAAATCTAGGAAAGCATCATTGACAAGCAGTAAAATGGTTGCTAAGATATCTAAATGGTACTAAACATGTGGGGTTGGAATTCTGCTGCAAACTGGACCAATCTGGACCTATGGTATAGGTTATGTTGATTCTGATTAAGCAAAGGACCTAGACAGGAGTAAGTCAGTGACTGGCTATGTATTTCAGGTATTGGGCAATGCAGTTAGCTTGAAGTCACAGTTGAAGCATGTGGTTGCTTTGTCATCAACAGAGGCAGAGTATATTGCATTGACAGAGGCGGTTAAAGAAGCTTTGTGGATGAAGGGCTTTGTAACTGAGTTGGGCATGAATGTGCAGAATACAACAGTTTATTGTGATAACCAAGGGGATGTATCATTTTCAAACAACATTTTGTTTCATGAGCGTACTAAGCACATAAATGTGAGGTTGCATTTCATTCGAGATTTAATCAATTCCAATGACTTCAATGTGGAAGAAATTGAAACAAGTGTTAATTCTGCTGATGTGTTTACCAAGGCTCTACCAGGTCTAAAGTTTGATTGGTGATTGAAATCATTAGGGGTTGTTTGATTTTGACATGATTCAAGATTATTGGTGGAGATTGTTATAATAATGCTTAATAAAGTCAATGAAGAAGGTCAACTGCAGTCAAAGTTTCTTTTGGTCATAAATGGCTTAATGCATAAGTTGGAGGGTTAAATCTGTTAACATTGGAACTTTGAGGTCTGTAGTGTTAATCTTGGTTTTCAAGTTGTTACTAATGGTTAACTAACCATTCGGATTAGGGTTCTTAAGCTTGTGAGATTAATAGTTCAGATGATGTTCCAAATTGCAGTTTTCATTCTTGTAATTCATTTTCAATTCGTCTGTAATCATTGAGTGTTGAATAAAGTGGAAATCATTTGGTGTTGAATCTCTTGGTGTGATACTCACATAAATAGGGTGGCATAGGCTTACATTTTTTAAAATGAATTTTAAAGGTTCTTTAGAAGGTTAGATTCTTATAGGTGAACTTGTGATGTATCAAAATCGGTTGGGCCTCTAAGGTAACATTTTGGTAAAGCACATATACGGACTCAGTGAAACTGCCTAAGCTGACATATAGTCATTGTTCATTGTTCCTTTAACCTAGTACTTGACATATAGTCACTCCTCTTTAATATTATAATTTTTCTAAGTGTATAATGTTTTATCACCACGGAAACATTTAAACTATCGTCACACGGTATTTCCAGGAGACCCAACTAGCAATCTCCTTTATATGATGGTAATAAAGCATACTTATCTTTGTTTACACTAAAATACAAGTAATAAGCTTCTTTTCAAGTGCTCTAGTAGTAAATGTTCTACATAATCAAGTCAATTATGAATGTGTTCCAACAGCTCACACATTTATTCCTTTGTTGATTGTTTCATGTATTTGATGATGGCTGTGTTAGCAAATAATTAGATCGTACACACGAGATTTTTGTGATCAACTCAATCACAACTCTTTTGTGTTTATGTTAATGGAAAACGATCGAACAATAACATATCCCTAACAACTTATTTTTATTAAACAAATAACTTGGAAAAGAAAGAAACATGATTGGACTCAAATACGAAAACTAGAAAAACTTGGAGATAACTTTAACTTTATCTGATATACGGTTTCCTTATTCGCCTTTGATCGGAATCACCCCAACAATTTTCCCCTAAATTTTGATCCACTTTCCACTAGATTTTCAACACCAAGTAATTCTCTCATTTCAATGAACTTGATACTCGGTAATGTTTTGGATAAGAATATCTGCACATTGTTCCTCTCCAATAACGTGTTCTATTACCACCAGGTTCTTCTCAACACACTCACGGATAAAGTGATGTCGTGTATCAATGTTAACATCGCCCGTGAAATATCGGGTTCATCAACAACACTATTGCCGACTTATTGTCTACTTGAAGCTTCACCATTTCACGTTCCATCCGATTAACTCTTCAAGCAAGGTTTCTAACAATATAGTTTGGCATGCGATTGTGGTAGCCGCCATGAATTCAGCTTCACAAGATGATAGTGCTACCATGTTTTGTTTTTTTACTACACCATTGTTTTAGGATTGCATAACTCAAATCGGGTTATGTGTGTGTCAAGTATCAAAGGCAACCTATTAGCTTTCGGTATTGGGTTGTGTCGACCAGATCGCCATCTTTATCCTTATTTAATCTCAAACCTGGATCCATGGGAAACTTGGTTGGATTTGATTCCCACATATTTGCTTCCTTTAACACTTTATCGCATGCCAATTGTTGGCCCCTTGATCGATTACAAACAACAATTGCAATAACACAAACTAATCTTTTATTGAATAAGAATTCTTGATTGTTACAAGACTTTGGCTTTGCAACCTATTTATAGTTAACACTTGTAACCGCCATGATGAAGAGTTGTGAGAACTCTATGACATCTATTCCTCTTCCAAGATTTCATGCCATGTGGATATGGTGGTTATCAAGTTTGGTTTCTAACAATCTAGCCTCTACACTTTACATGTATAATAAATATTACTTCAACATAGTTTCTAGTAGTTACAATATGACTCCCTAGACTTGACCCACCTAGATTAAGGAATTATAATTCAATATCAAATACTCAAACTCAAAAACTAAGTGATAACTTAAAACAACTTTAACTTTATCTAATATTCGGTTTCCATGTTTGCCTTGGATCCAAATCATCCCAACAAGCTATGCATGTTTTCTTTAGATATAGTTGATAAATAAACCTATATCAAAGTCATGACATATGAACTCATAACTAGAATGACCGGTTCTTTATGTTCTTTTTCCTTCACCTTGTATTTAGTTTTCCAAAATAATAATAAAATTTGAAAATTATACATATATATTCTAACCTAAAACCGTATAGAAACTAAATACATCAATTCTAAAAAAAATGTAAAATTATGCAAATCAACGCAGCCTATAAAAAAGAAAGAATCACATTAAAAGAGAGGTGACAACGGATTTCAACTTGTAGATTTTATATATATTTATTTTGCCATATATATAAAAGGTCGACATCAAAACAACGATACATGAGTAAGGGTTAACTATCAAAACCAAATTCTTACTTTTTTTTTCTTGACGACATCGTTTTCAATCATGTTAAATGTTGGAAAACCTATATGTGCTTTACCTAACATGCAAAATGAATGAACTAACGTGTCTACATATTAAGAAATCTTTCCCTCGTGCTTGAAAGAAATTCCTATCATTTTGGTCGGGTTGTCAACAAAGACAAACTTGTTTTAATTATGTAGCGGAGTTAAAGTATTATTGTCAATCCCAGATCATACAACGTTCATACATAAACGTAACATGTTTGGTCCCGAAAGTGAATGACAGTTAACTTTTCTGTTAAATATTTTGAAATTATCAAAATACTCTTAGATTAAAACAAAAAAAAACTAAAAAATAGTATTTTATATAAAAGTGGTGGTGGTGCCGCCTGAGAACTAATGGTATATGTATAAGTTTTTAAAATTTCTATTTTTAGTTTTTTTATTCTCGAGGTATCTTGGTCATTTCAAATTATTTTATTGGGAAATTAACCTTCATTCACTATAAGAACCAAACATGTTACATTTATATATAATTTGAGACTGTTAGTATAATTTTCCAACTTAGAGACAAAATCCAAAATTTAATAATACCAATGACCTAATTTTTCAAATTTATAGACAAAATTCAAAATTTAATCATACCACAGGGAGCATGTATGTACTTAACTCTTATTTACCAACAATAAAAGTGAAATGAAACATAAAATTTGGTAAATCAATTTTCAATGAGCAACCAAATTACCATTTGACAATAAAACCAAGATAAGTTGTTGGTATCGTTTCAACCAAGACATGTAGTTTATAGATTAATAATATTTTATACTTAACTTTGGGTTTTTATATTTGAATATGCAACAATTATATTAAGAAAGTGGAGAAGTTTTTCATGTTTATGTGGCATGAACGATTTGCATGAACTTTGTAGTTTGCGAGAATCAAACGTCAACATCATAGAGTTCCAAATAAATATATAAAAAAAGAGTTTTTTCGTTTTGCTCATGTTCATAAATATTTTCTTTTTTCTATTACATTTTCTATCCTTTTTGTTATTAAGCCTGTGATTGTAAGACTCAAAGCTTTGTTTTTAATAGGATTGGTTTTGCTATTCAAAAGGAGGTTGCAGCGTAACTTGTTGCCCGTTTGCCTGCCACTTTATTATAATCGTCCTTCTTTTCAAATGGAATAACTACTTGTTAAAAAAAATTGTAAGAAAGTCGATCCTTAATATAGCATAGAACATAGAAGATACCTTCGATAACAAAACTTATTTTTTATATACAACAACCAACCCAAGTAATATCCCATCATTAGCAGAGCTATTGGGTAGGGTTAGAGAAAGGTGGTATGTAGACAAATCATATATTTATTCTGAAAGATACAGGCAGCTTACAGAGAGACCATTAGCTTCGCAAACCATTAGCTTCGCAAATAGTATATACATATAGATATTTAATTACATGGATAGTCTATCTTATATGTTTTACGATTTTGGTTGTTTCTTTTTATAAATAACGGGTTTGGTCTTCACAGTGTAACTAACGTTAAAAGTCTGTTAAGACATGATACTTACATTTTATATGTCAAATTAATAACAAATTTCAACAAAGAATAGTTTATTCATGAAAACATTACTAGATTTTTTCAATTTATAAGAGTATCATAACATCAATAAACCTTGTGTTGAATGCATTTAACTATTGTTATATTAAAACATAATAATTTGAAGAAATCCTTAAACTTCAATCACATCTAATTCTTGACCCATTTGTTTTTTGTTGAAATTCTATGATTTCAAACTCTTAAAGACTTGCTTGTAATTTTTCCTTCCCAATTCAATATGTGTGTAAAGGTATTTTATACTTACACATTTCAAACAAAACATGTGAAGTTCTAGAACTTCAATTTCACACTTTAGCCTTGATTTGTTCAGAAAATTAGTGAGATTCTAAGATCTCATCCTAACTAGGTCAACTGACTAACTCATTTAGTGAGCTCGTTGTCTCATTCAAACAATCGTATCTTTTTAAAACCAAATTAAAAATGTGTTTATAAGCACATAATCACCAAGTATTGTCTATCAATTCTAAGTATATCATTGCATTATCACATAATAGGAATAACAATTCAAAGTTTTCATACTCTAAGCATATAGAATTCTTAAAATATGCATGCTCATTAAAAATGCATTCATTTGAAGAGTAAGATGAACTCACATAATATCGTTATGATTCATTCCTTACTGTGATACCCACGCCTAGGCACGGATTAGACGTGACCGATTGAATCAAAACACACACAACGTAATCGAATAATGATAGCTTAAACAACACAGATACTAGGTGCATTAAAAGTAAAATTAATACAAAAGTTTAAACATTGTCTAACAACCGTTGAACCAGCTATCAACAACCACAAACCTGCGCTTATTGAGGATCTAGTATGTGTGCCCAAAAATGAAAACATGGTCAATTTAATGTTTGTGAGTTCATAAAAACACACAATACAAAACTCAATTAAAAAACCTTCTTGAATAGATTATTTCAAAGCTAGAGAACAAGCATATCAAGTACGCAATATCACAAAAAACATATCCTACTTGAAATGGGTGATAAACCATACTACAAAAGACGAATAGTAAACAAACAAATAATATTGTCGAAGATGAATTGTAAACAACAAGACAATACTATCAAAGATGAACATTTAAACAACCAGACTATACCGCTGAAGATGAACAATAGATATCCCCTAACTGAAGGCATGTCACGCGTACACAACAAAAGGAATTGCTAAGGATACACTTTTATCTAATGCATTGATAATAATTCAAGATAATCTCACGTGCACAAACAGTTACTAATTAAACCGACACACATCATGTTTTATAAATGTTTAGAGGAACTCACCTGAAGCAAAGCGTTACAACCAAACACGAACGTAACTAGCTATATCCTCACGTACACATGAACCTAATTAAATGAGAAATCTTACTTCAGGTTCTATATTGAGCCTAAACACGATTCTCAGTGAATTAAACTAATCTTAGTGATTGGAGTGTATACTTATGTATTAATGAATGTTTTATGTTAAATGTTTTAAAGTATGAATTGATTAATGACAATGTGTGTATAGTGATGAATGATAGTTAATACGACTAATTCGATAAACGAACGGTTAATACAAATTGAATGACAATGTGTGTATAGTGATGAATAATAGTTAATGCGGTTACTTCGGAAGACGGAAGGTTAATACGACTACATCGGTAGACGGACGGTTAATACGGCTACTTCGGTAGACGAACGGTTAATACGGCTACTTCGGTAGACAGATGATGATAATTAATACGGCTACTTCGGTAGACGGACGGTGATAGTAATATGGCTACTTCGGTAGACGTTCGTGACAAACGTACGACAAAGTAATTGGATGATCATCTGTATATGATTGACAATTGAATGAAAGTAGAGTATGAATGAATTATTGTGAAAGTATGTGTGAATGTTAATAGTAAAGATGAAAGCTTTAAATGTTTTTAATGTAAAGAAACAATGTGTTATGTGAAAGATGTAACTTTTACCTGAATGTATAAAATCAGAATTCACCCGCGTTAACTGACTTTTTAGTATGCACTTCATGTTGCTAGTAGTTTGTCAAGGGATGTATGAAGATTTGACTGAATGGATCATGAAGGCTACTCGGCGCAAGACTGACATCCCGCCCCTATGTTTATCGTTTAAAGACTATGCTTGAATGTTTAGTTTTTAATTGACTAGTTAATGTAATGAATGATGCTTCCGCTATCAAGTTTTATGTTACTCTAGTTTTTTAACTATATTGCAAATGAGTAAATCCAACAAGTGAGGCCTCTTGGGTTTGGGGCCTTACAAAAATTGTTGATTTTGAGTTTTCTAGTGATCGTGCACGACCGTGCATAGGCATCGCACGCCCATGCCGATCTCGGTCATTGGCTAGCATGACTTTAAGTCTCGGCAATCAGTAATCACACGACATCAGTGATCCACACGGTTGTGCGCTTTGGACACACCATTGTGCGTCGCGAAGAACAACTCTCTGACCGACTGTTTTTACGCGTTCCCATCACCAAACCAAAATTAACCAAATATAGATCTTAATTTTTTTTGCTTCTCTAATTAAACTCATTTAGAACTTCCAAAACCCATTAATTTGTCTGCATGTCAGGGATTCATGATTAAATCCCCGATTCTTATAAAGTTTTCATGTTTCTAAACCTAAACAAAAATATTGTTTCAGTTTTTCATTTACGTGAACAAGGTTTTTGTAATGACTTTTCTGGTGATAACATTTTATATGAATGACATTCTTTATATTTCTGGTGAAATATTGTTTAAGTTTCTCATTTCGTTATGGATTTCTCGTTTATTTGTAACCGGATCCTAGTGGAGTGCTATGAATTTTTTTGATAGATCTATTACATGTCATGACTTTTGCTACCTAAATATTTTTTTCAAATGGCACATAAATTCAGCAACTTTAAATCGCGCATCCTACTTTATCCATCAAAATGCAGATAAAACTCACATCGCATGCAGAAACCTCTAGTTATCACCTTTTGCATATTATCAATAAAAATACGTTATGTTGATAAAATTCAATACATACGCGAACCAAACTGATCACGTGACCGTTTTATTAGTGGATTTGACTGCTAATATTCTTGTTTAATGATTAAAGTTTAGACACATCTAAAAACCAAATTCATAACTTATGTAAACACATACAAATAGATAGATCAATATGAACCAGCGGTATTTTATTGATCATTCGTATCCAAGCATATCAAATATCTTTAAAATCACAAGATTAAACGATGCTTCTTGTTAGCACGTAAGGTTAAACATGCGGGTGGTGTTGTCTAACACTATCAACTTATTAAAAGTCATAGCACAAACCGAACCGTTAATCAATGACAGACCATACCCAACGAAACAAAACCAAAATTAAACTAAAATTAACATAACCGATCGGTTGCAGTCATAACCGACCTCCATCAAACCGAACCGAAACTACCACTTGAACTGCATATGTCTAGGTTTTCAACTTGTTTTCATGATTTCCACCTTGTTTATTGATTTCCAACTTGTGTTTAACGATTTGCGGTTTGTCTTTCATGATTCTAGCTTCGTTTTCATGATTTCTAGCTTGGAACTTGAACCTGCAAAACAGTTTATAAACACATGCAAACCAGCTTGAAGACTTGCAAACTACAGTTAACCGATTCATATGCGAAACCGACGGTTAACCGATTTTGCTCGCCTCTACTTCATAGCCACATGTTTTCATGATACATGATTGAAAACGGTAGGGAAACATTTAGTTTGTTTCTCATTTAAAAAGGTTTGAATTTTTTTGCCATTTTTAATTTAATGTTGTATTTATGAGTTTTACATGTTTCTTAATGCCTTTACCATTGCATTATACAAAGATAGCAAAGAAGATGAGGAATTTTATCTAAACGTTGTCTTGAATTTCCTAATAATTCATTCTAATCAGCATGCACCATCGTTTGTACATTTCAACATTTTATGTTGTCAATGGTGGTTATACCTTTTCAACATTTTATACTATCAATGATAGTCATACCTTTTCACCTTTTGTTAGATTTACAACGTCTAGAATTTGTTTCCATGTTAGTAATTTATCAACTAATATTAGCAGGGGTTTGTACTTTGTGAAAAATAAGCCGATACAAACACCTACTAAAATGTTTACCTCTACTCTTTTACCAAAAAAACCTTTTTTAAATAAAGCCTTTTTTTAATAAAACTTGCGATAAATCCGAGCCCTATTGTGCAACCAAGGTGTCACGTAAAAGTGGTTGCTCAGTAGTTTTTTTTTCCTCTCAAATGTAAGGTCATAAGATGGATACACGAGTTAAAGTTGATACATGATACATAAGGTGGATACACGAATGCGCCACCTCAGTCACTTAACGGTAATGGGTAGGTCATAAAAATTGGTGGCAGGATCTGAAAATGTAACCGACATTGAAGGGCATAATGGTCCTATAAAATGACGAGTTCAGGGCAAAGTCTGTTTCAAAAGGGCGAACGAAGCAGAGCAAATTCCGTTATCTATCCACACCAAAATTCAATCTTTTCTCGATCTCTCAATTCTTCAAATCCTCCATCTCTTCTCTCAATCCATATCTTCGATTCTCCAGATTTATTCGATCTTACTACTTTTTCCCCAAATCTGATTTTCTAGGGGTTTTTTTAAACAGCCATGGTTTACGATTCGATCGCCAATGCTTTGATCCCGACCGCGGCTTCCAATCCCAAGGAATTCGGCAAGAAAAAGCGGGTATATTTTTCTAACAGTTTTTTTCGTTTCAAAATTTGTTGATGGATTGTTTTCATTTCAAAATTTGGGGAAAATTGGATGTTTTTGCTTTTCGGTTCAATTTTTCTAACAGTTTTTTTGATCTTGAAGGTGAATAGGACTGCCAAATTGAAGCAGTGCAAGCTTGATGTTCGCCGTGAACAGTGGCTTTCTCAAGGTGAATTTTCTTAAATTTTTGAGTATTTTCAATCGTTTCAATTCGCTTTTTTGAGTATTTTTGTGTAATGTTTCTTAATTCGTTTAAGTAGTTATTTTTAAATTTTTGGTAATTTTTCTTAATTTATTGAGTATTTTTGTGTAATTTTTCTTCATTTATTGAGTATTTTTGTGTATTTTTCCTTTGTATGTGTATATTATAACTCCTATGATAAGTCAGTTGTTTGGTTTTTTTATTTTCAGTGAAGAACAAGGGGTTTAAGGAGGAAAACAAAGGTTCCGATCGTCCGAAAACACCTGCTTTGGACATGCAAGCCTCAACCGAGGGAGAAACACGATCTATGGTGAAATTGGTGATCAATCCTGGCGGTGAAGAGAATCATTACAGCGATTGGGAGTCACCGTCCAACAGCCCTACCAGTCACACCAGTAGTTTGGCTAGTAACCTATCAGTTACTAATTTCACGGGTAGTAGTAGCAGGAGTAGCAGCAGTAGCAGTGGCGGTTGTTATTCGGAAAGCATGACAGAAGAAGATGATGGTGATGATGGGTGCTTGGATGATTGGGAGGCCATTGCTGATGCTTTGGCAGCCGATGAGATTAAAAGTGATCATAACCATAACCATAACTATAATCTGGAGCATGAAGTGCATGACCATGCCCCACAGTTGGAGCCCGTGGAGGCAAAAAGTGAGCATAACCTCAACCCTAATCATCGGGCGTGGAGACCAGATGACGCGTTTCGTCCTCAGGGTCTTCCAAATTTGCTTAAACAGAACAGTTTCCCCATGAATTCGGAGAGAAACTATGGATGTGCTGCGTGGGGTTTCAAGAATGTTGAGTTTGCTCCAACAACATGTCCTATATGCTGCGAAGATCTTGATTTAACAGACACGAGCTTTCTTCCCTGCCCGTGTGGGTACAGGCTCTGTCTTTTCTGCTACAAAAGGATTCTTGAAGATAACGGTCGGTGTCCAGGGTGCAGGAAGCAGTATGAACAGTCGGAACAGGGGACTGCAACTTCCAAACTGGCCCGTTCTTACAGCATGATCCCCAGGCATTAGGTTGAAATTTGAGTACGTATGTGGGTCTCTTTTCGTGTGTCTTTGTTCCTTACATGTTAGAAACTGATATTAGTTCTAGGTATGTCGATAGACATGATCTTTTAGTGTTTGGGAAATATGTTCTTGTGAGTTTGGCCTATAGGACTAGTTGGCTGTTGGTATATGAATACATAAGGGCATACATCATTTCAACTGCATTGCAAGCGGTCTTGTAGGCAATTCTATAAACCTTCTTGAGTTGATCCGTTCGTTACTGTTTACTAGTATAATGAATGTTTATGCTTGTGATTTGATAAGTCTCGGAGTATTTTCCATGCTATTTATGTATCTACTATGTATTAATAAGTTCATTAGCATATGAAATAAATGAACAATGCCCTTTTTAAGTTTACTATATTTGGGATCTTTTATTTCCATTTAATTTATCGTCTACGGCTTACGGAATGCATATTAGCCTCTTATTTGGCTATTCTAGCCATTGTTACCTAGAAATGTTCTTATTCATGTGGTGGATAAAGGGTAACTCCTTACCTTGAAAATTGTGAAGGACATATATTCTTTATGCTGGTACCCCACTGGGAGCTGCCTCTCTTTATCATTCTGTGATAAGAGGAAAGGTCTGCCCTCATCTCACCCTCCCTAGATCCTACGTCCGTACCAATTGCTTGCTATGGGTGGGCTTTTACCAAGTATGTTTGTTACATATTGTTTATACTCACATTGTTGTATACTCTGGCTCTCAGTTTTTATTTATATCGACAGTTGGAATCCTGATGAATGGGAGCAGCCTCTCTATACCCTGGGATAGAGGTAAGGCTTGCTCTCACCCTACCACTCCCAGACCCTACCAATAGCTTTGCTATGAATGAGATTTATTTATTGGGTACGCTTGTTTGTTAGTTAGTTGGAATCCTGATGAATGATTACCATACTGGTATCGGATCAAATCGTATTATGCAGTAGTACTATATGATGTGCATTGGATCTTTTATCTTATGTTGTTTTTGTGCATTTGCATATAGAGTATATAGATCCCGAACTTGTTGCAACATGAATAGAAAGACTCATAGCAAAGCTATTGGTAGGGTCTGGGAGGGGTAGGGTGAGAGCAGAATTAGGACAAAAGATCATGTTTTTTTATGTGATTTATGCAAGGGATCTCCTGTAAACCAGTGGTGTTTCACTTTGCACATCACTAGGATGCTTAATCATTGTGTTTATTTTATTAAAGAATCTATGATTCAGTTTGATTTTCTTATAACACCAACTGGGATGTTTTCTTGGCGTCCTTTTATTACATAAACTCGGTTTTAAGTTTCTAAATAGGGATGCTTTCTGGCCACTGGATCTTCTTACATTTACTCCAGGTGCACAGCATTGCAAGGATGCATGCTGGACTCCATGAAGAATGACCATTTGACACTATCAACCATCTGCAATTCTTGAGGTAAGAATATTAAACTATTTTTTCCCTTAGAATTTATAGCATGTGAGGTAGACTTGAATTTTTCTAAAATACACTAATAATGCATCATGTATCATAACGGGTCTAAACGGGTTGGGGTCTAAACAACTAATTCGTTTGTGTATGAAATGGGTCAGGTTGTGTTGACCTAAAGGTGTGCGCGCCTTAGGTGCCCTGTGCTGCAAAACTGCCTTGCATCCATCCAAACGCGAAGGCGCAAAAAAATTGAAAAATCCTGGGCATCTGGGCTCCTGGCCAAAATCTACAGAAGATTTGCCTGGACCGGCCTAAACTAGTCTAAACAAGTAAAAAATACCGACTAAACTAGTCTAAAACAACCTAAACCCGCCTAAAACATGTTTAAAACAGCTAAAACAGTCTGAAATGCATGTGCGCCTTGCATGTCCTGTAGCGCTTAGTGCTCATCTATTTAATTTAGTTTTAAGGTTAAATATGTCTGACCCATGCTTAAAAAAAGACCCAAATTTATTATGATATCGTATTTCATTATGTTGTTTGAGCTGACCCGACATGGACCTAAAATTTCTAACGTCTGGTTGTGAGAAATCTGATCATCAATAAAATGTGAACCCCTAAGAAAAAATCTTGGATCCGTCACTGGTTCCAGTGAACCCCTATCTAGTAACCTAGATCCGCCCATGTTTGTTACAATAAACATCTCACTCTTTGAATTAAAAAATTTATTAAACATATAAACAAAACTTGTGTTTTATTTACCTTATTTATTATAATCTCTATTCTGCTTGATTTGGAAACCATTCAAGCACCAACTTTTCATTTAGTTTGGACGTAGAGGTCGCAAGATAACATGGGTTCGGGTTTGGGTTATTTTCAATGTCTTGAAATGAGATTAATAAATGGTAACAATATAATTGGTGTTATCTTCTAAATTTTATCAATAATTTAAATCAAAGTTTAAAATTTTATTATTATTTTTGTTTCGACCTTGTTAAAAATAGATTCTTTAACCATTATTATTAGCCGATTCATCACTATTTTACTGTCATTAATCAACCCTAAAAATATACTAACAGGGCCTTTTTAATTTTTTGGGTTATTATATAACTTGCTAACTTAAATAGGTTCAAATTAATTGGCACGGTGTACAAACCTGAGTTTTTTTTTACCAAACTGCACTGGGTTGTAACCAGAGTTGGTTTGACTGGTTTGGTCAAACCGGGTTGAAACCCAAACCGGTTTGAGGTTAGAATGAGGCCAACCCTATCCGATGCGGAGTTGGTCGGGCTTGGACCGACTCGTGTCGGGTTGAAACCGGTTTTTCAAACAAAAAATCTTTTAAAAAAAATTAATAAAATACATATTTAAGAAATAAACTTCAAAAAAAAATGTATCTAATATTTTAAAAATTACAAAAACATAAATTGTAATACGTTACAACAAAAAATACATAGTCATCAATATTCGTAATAAAAAAATAAACTTTTGAACGTTTTTTTGAATATTGAGCGTTACTTAGATTGGAGAGTATAGAATTGTGTGATTCACCAATACAACAAATACCTATTTATATTAAAATGGGGGAGGGGCATGATGGTAAAAAAATGAAAAAAAAAACTTTTGAACAGTTATGTTAATGGCTAGTTAACGGTCGAAACCGGTTTGATTTTGGTGAACCGACTTGGGTTGGTCCGGGTTCCCGACCAGTTTGAGTCAAACCTGTCAGGCCGCGTTTAAAACCGGTTCACTTGGCCCAAACCTGTTTTTTTCCATCTCTAGCACCACCCGTTGACGTTGCGTGTCGCCACGATCTCCTAATCGGCAATCGCCAACACCACCGTCGTCACATCGCCATCGCACCCTTCCCCACTGCCACCCCACAACCGCCCCCGACACATCGCCCTGCTGTCAGCCTGCCATCTGTCTTCAAAAAACAAATATAACTGGTGAATCCATTTCGACACTATTTTTAAAAATAATTCTTTTTTAGGTGAACCTATTTTGACTCAGCCAAATTGATACCTTTTTATAATGGACTGTTTTGACCTAAACATATTCTGGTCAGAATTTGTTTTAATCCAAACCCTTGGACCCTATCTGAGGTGACATTCCTCCCCATTTTGCAAGACTTACAAGCAATATGTATGAATTGCTTATGCTAGCATTCAATGTGCACAAATCGGTTTTTCTAACCGAAACCGGTTTGATCAACAAAAGTCAAAACTGGTTTAATCGGCCTAAAATTGGTTTATGATGGAGGGTTTGACCGGATTTGACCAGTTCCAAGAACTAGAAAATGATAATACACTTCTTTTCCCTCGTTCAACAACCCAATTCTTGCATAATGAAATAAAGTTCGTGTACAAAGAACTCATATATATCTACTAAATCAAAATAGTTCACTCTACCAAAAGCATTCCTACCTCCTAGGAAGTTCCTTAAACCCTTCTATGATGAATATTCCTTGAAAACAGGTTTGAATAACCATATGTGAAAAACTAAGAAGAAATTACAAAGAAGTTTGGACTTCTATTTTCAATATTCGGGTTAATCGATTTCAGGTTAATTCGGGTTAGGTTGATTGGTATTCGAGATTCTAAGTACAAGTTATATACATATTTTTCAATGTAACTTAACATGTTATTCATTATAAGCACAAAATGTCAAAAAAAAAAAGAACACATTTCAATATAATCTTTCGTTCATCATTGATTTAATTTAATCGAATTCAATCCTAATCTCTACCTGCAAAAACAATTATTGTTTATCATTAATATTTGTGGAAGTGTTTGTATAACATAATCCTACTTCAATATACATTTTTTTTAACGGCAAAAGAAATGCCATGGACCGGAATCGAACTCTTGACCTTTGCTATGGAGGGTCTTGAGTTTAACCGGTTGATCTAGGGCTAATGCCATTGTTTTATAAAAGAAATGCCATTGTTTTATAAAACAACAATTATGTATATTGAATCTCACTCGGGTAGCATGTCGGCGGCGGTGTACCCGCTTACCTGCACCCCTTACCCGCGTACGCCCCCTTCACCCTTATTGTTTATCATCTGTTTGAAACTTGCATAAACAACTTGTACTTGTACTTGTACGTAACAAAGCGGAGAGAAGCTACAAATTTAATCTTGGTTTCCTAATTCGTATTTTTAATTTGGCATTTTTTAATGTAAACTCGGGTTAATCGGGTTCGGATAAAAATGACACCCTTGAAGTAGGGACCATGAGTGAAAAGGAGCTAATTTCATTTAAGGGTGTTGGTAAAAACACTAAACTGCTCTCACATTTCACGTAAGTGGGGTGACTTAACGTTTGATTTTTACGGTCGTCCAAGAACTATATGTGTAATTATTTTATACCTAATAACAAAATATGAAACTTTGTTAAAAGCAAGTTTACTACCGGTGTAATTTACTTAAAAGTTTTTGACGGAGAAAGAAGGAACACTGTTTATATAATATTATTTTTTTTAGAACGGTAGCGAAATTTTATATAAACAAAAACCAACTAGCAAGACAGTAAAAAGTATACAACAACCAATATTACATGAAATTTAGAGGGTTTTATAACCACTCTATCCAAAATATCTTATATTTACTTTTCTTATTATCAAACTAAAGAAAAAAAAAATGTCACCATTGTTTATATATTATTGATTTAAATTATCAATCATTCGCACTTTTCATATAAAATTTGATGATCATAACAGAATTAAATTAACATGACCAATATAAAGTTTTCTACTGTCTAGATTTGAAAAATCTTAACCCAAAATTTCTTAGGTTTTAACGTACATGCTTATTATTTCATTTGATTAAAAAAAATTAATACATAATAAAAAATATAAAATCTCAAACATATATTCTAATATTTTTAGAAAATCGTCATTTTTCCGAGTGTGTTATATCATCATGGTATTGATTTTTACATGTGTATCAACATTTAGTCATTTACATCCGTCATAAATAAATAACATAGGACTGCTGCTTTCATGAATTTCTAGTATTTTTTAATACATTGCCAAAAACCTAAGTTGTGATCAAAGCTCATGTTACACTAAGCCTATGTGGAATGATACCGTGATTGGGCGTGGTACACATATATGGATAGTGAAACTATTACACACCTTAGTGATTGTGTTTAGTGATTCTCCTCCTGCTGACGAAAAAGCAACGTGACATTTTTAACTTTTTAGTAAAACTATTACACATAAGCTAATCTTTTGGTAAGGGCCCAACTAGATTTGATAAATCCCATGGAGACGCATTTGATGGTAAGGAGTAGGGGCCTCGTTAGATTTATTTATTTTTAACGTTACAATTTACAAAGATTCTTACAATTTACTCATAAATTATACCAAATAATTCACATCATGTCTAGTATTAAACCCAGGACATCTAATAATCTAATTGCCTCTAAAAAACACCACAATTTCAACCACTTTTTTCCCCTTATCTCTATGTTGTTCAAAATTAAAACCGCACTTAAGTCTCTAAAAAAATATAATAATGTGTTATATTTAATTTGCTTTCTAATGTAAAATCCCTTAAAAACTATGTTTATATCGTACGCTGAGTTTTATAATTTTGGCTCAAAATAAATGAACCTTGTTTGTCAAAAATATTGACAAAAGAATTGGTACAACACGACTTGTTTTCTACTACTACTACTCCAATCTAGCTCGCTTTGTTTGGGCTTGTTGAGGTGAGGAGGGTGGAGACAATATTCGGTCATGGTATTTGGGGTTTGGTGACTCGTCGGTTTTGTGTACTTTTTTACATGTTCGTGTTTAGCCCGTATGTTCTTATCCGGTTTTGGTAGATAGTCCTTGGCTCCTTCTTCTGAACATCTGTTTTTACCACAATGAAAATGTAAGCATTCGTTTATATACTTATCTTGATCGTGTTAAGAGGGGCGGGCCCACATAGTAACATCAGTGTCACATGACAACTAGTAAATTTTGTTTCATATATAGTATTTAATTCCTTTTTTATGTGTTAGTAACATCGTCGAACGAAAACCATAAAAACGAACACCAATGTCAGTTCTGATAATATCAATATCGGCAACGATGTTGTTCGCTCGTTATCGGTTTGGCTCGTCACGGTACCGTAAAGGTAACGGTACTCACTATAGCATATGATAAAAGAAAAAACTTAATTTTTAATAGAACTCCTTTTTCAAAAAATATATATATCGGAATGTCGACAAAAGAAACTAAAGAAATCTGCATAAAAAAAGTTGACGAACGGAAGTTTTTACAGGAAAATGAAATTAATACAAAATTAAACGGGTTGAAAGCATAATATATATAGTATAAGGGGTAAAAATGAAAAACAAAATCAACAACCTATTAACTAGGTACACTATTCATTAGCGTTGATGTTTAATATAGCTATATATAATACCCAATAAGACAATAAGTCATGATATTTGAGCTAGGTTCTCTAGAATTATGGGATTGCATGAAGGCAAAATCCTAAGCAGCGGTAGTCGCCCTAATCGCCCCCAACTAGTTTTATTTAACGGCCAACACCTAGACCTATAGAGGATACTGGCAAATTTCTCCTTTTCAGGACCTCTTGTTAGGATCTAAACCTATGACCACCACAGGAGAAAATCCTTTACAGGAAAAACTCCTAACCATCAGACCAAAAGCCAAAAGGCAACAATTTCACAAATTAAAGGATGAAACCCTTTAAGCATAAGAAATTATGTTCAATTATCTAGGCTGACAATTTTAGACACGTACACGAATACACGACATGAACCTACACGATCTTAACAGGTATCGTGTATGGCCTTATCGTGTTTCGTGTCCTAAACATGTAGACATGAATCTACCTGTTAATTTTCATGTCTAAACAGGTAAAATACATGTATACCTGTTAAGTACCTGTTAAGATTTTTTTTTAATAAAAAATATTAAAATATGATATTATATGTAGGCCTGATTTAATAATTTAATATTTAATCAATTAAATCCCTAAACATGTATTTCTAAACAGGTTTTATCATGTCTTGTCATGTCTTATCGTGTTAAGCAGGTATAAACAGGTTCGTGTTTTGGAAAAAGTACATGGTAAGTTATCGTGTCGTGTTCGTGTATACATATTTGGTGTTCATGTCTTTTCGTATCCGTGTCTTATCGTGTACGTGTATACACGATATGTTAGCCCTACAATTATCTATGTTTTGTATTTACACATCCCTAAAATTTGGCATTTCATCTCCCATAATATACTATACTTCACGAACCAATTTCACATATTAACTTTTTACACTCCCGTAACTCATAATTTATATACTACTTTCAAACTAAAAAATGATGCATGACTAAAGTTAGAGACGTGTTTCATAACTATAGATAAAAGTTTCTATAACATATTAATACAAATTTGTTCTGACATAATTATAAACCTATAACATACATTGACAAAAACACAAGTTGTGATCAATGCTCATGTTACACTAATATGTTAGTAAGGGCCCCAACTAGATTTGATAAATCCCATGGAAAGAAATCTGTTGGTAAGGGGTAGGGGCCTCGTTAGATTTATTTATTTCTAACGTTACAATTTACAAACATTCTTAATAACTTCGACACCACACTTTCAACTACTTTTTTTTCCCTTTTCTCTATGTTGTCCAAAATCAAAACCGCACTTGCCTAAATATATATAATAATGTTTTATATTTAATTTATTTTATATTTTAAAAACACTTAAAACTATGTTTATATCGTACGATGAGTTTTATAATTTTGGTTCAAAATGAAATGACCCGCGTTTGTTAAAAATATTGGCAAAAAGAATTGATAAAACACAACCTGTTTTCTACTACTACTACTACAATCTAGCTCGCTTTGTTTGGGCTTGTTGAGGTGAAGAGGGTGGAGACAGGGTTCGGTCATGGTAATCGGGGTTTGATGACTCGTCGGTTTTATGTTTTCTTTTACGGGTTCGTGTTTGGCCTGTATGTTCGGATCCGGTTTTGAGAATGGAGTCTTTCAAGCGTCGCAGATCCGAGAGCTTCACTGGTTTTAGCAGATACTCCTCGGCTCCTTCTTCTAAACATCTGTTTTTATCACAATGAAAATGTAAGTGTACGTTTATATACTTATCTTGATCGTGTTAAGAGGGGCGAGCCCACATAGTAACATTAGTGTCACATGACGACTAGTAAACAATTTATTCATATACAATATTTAATTCCTTTTTTATGTTATTTACATATATGACAATGACTCAGTTTTACTAGCCGTCTCCTCCGTCTACCACCATCAGTTTTACTAGCCGTCTCCTCCGTCTATAAACCCCTTCCTCGCCTCTCTCTATGATACCACATCATTCTACCGCCACCTGCCACCTTCACCTCCCTTATCGTAGACACAACTCTCAACCTCCAACCATCATCCCAACACGTTACACCACTAATCAAAACCATTTCACCATCCCAACACCACGTTACACCAACAATCACAACCGTTTCACCATCCCAACACTTAACACCATCGCCTCACCATCCCAAACCCTAACTATAAATCGACCCACAATCAAAACCCAGCATATCAAACCACCGCCTCCACCTATTTATGTCACTTCGACAAGGGTGGCTTAACATATTCTAAGACATAAAGCCAACTTTGAGATTGATATTTTTTATGAAAGTTCTTAAATATATGAAAATTCATAAAATATTTTATAGAGCATCAAAACTGATTGTATTAATATCTAGGCCGAATGTTATTTCTTTTTCAGTGTTTTATTTGTTATATTATTTAAAAATAATCACGAACGATAACAATTAATACTGTAATCAGATGACAATTAGATCTTAAGAATCATACCGATCGATTCGAGATAGACTGTTTTCAGATGACATAATCACAACTGGTATCTCTCTCATCGTTGAAGAATTCTGTAAAACAATTAAAACATAAACTTAACCTCCATCTTCAAATCAAACAAAACCCTAAAAAAATCATCAAACCTTGATCTTCTTCAGCAGCTCAAATCCTGTCATTCCTGGCATAGAATAGTCCGTCATGATCAAATTCACCTTCAACTCCTGCACAAAAGGTTCCGATTGCTCAAAATTGAAACGAAAACGGATCAAATTAGGGCTCAATCAACTCAAATTTTCGAAATGAATCAAATTAGTGCTTACATTGAACCGAATCGAGCTCTTCTCTTCGTCTAAACCTAGATACTGTAAAGCTCTGCTTCCGCTCTCCACAACTGTGACTGCAAAACCGTTATGAAAATCAAAATCAATCATCCGATCAAATGAAAACTGAAGTTTTCTTTTATCAGATTTATTTTTAGAATCTGAACGACATAGGGCTGAATCTCAATGGATCATGACAGCAAGACCATTCTACCACTTACAATCACATATTTACAACACATGGCTGAATCTTAGTGGAACGCTACTTTGCCGCTTATAATACCATGTCACGTATATAATTCGTTTGCAAAGATTTTGATAGGAATTGTACGCGTGTGAGCATAAAATTGAAGTTTAAAAGTGAAATTAAGAAGGTTGTGAATAGTGCCTTTGAAGGAGGAGATCTGGAGGAGCTTCTGGATGAGTTTCCGGTCGACGTTGCTGTCGTCGACGGCGAGAACATGCAGCTCCGGCGGCGGGTGAGGGCGGAGGTTGATGGCGTCCATTTGACGATATGAATGGTGGATGAAAAAAGAGAGATTTATAGAATCTAGTGGGACAGGGGACGAGACACAGAAATGGAAAATGGTGGTTTGATGGGGGGAAATTGTATTTATAGGTGGGGGCAAAATCTACTTTAAAGAAGCAAAAAGATTAAAAGCAGAGATCTTGGGATCTTTGCACATCTATAAGTCATGATCCACTTGTACCTTTTCAACCAATTTTATTTTTTTAATCTTTTTTATTTAATTATTTATATACTTTTGAGATTCTAGTTATCTAATTTGGTTTTAGTATTTTCTGATACCAACCGAAAAACCACATAATAATAATTAAGTTTAATTTGTTATATCTAAAATGTTTAATCAACCCGTTTAGATAAATAAGTTATGAATAGAGTTAATGATTTAACACGAGTAAATATTGGGTTATGTGTGGTTTTAACGATTCAACTTGTCAATCTAATAAGATTGTGTAAGGCCCCAAACCCGGGAGGCCTCACTTATTGGATTTACTCATTCACAAGCAGTTCTTAAACATGAATATCAGATAACGCAGCGGAAAATTTCATTTAAACACAACTTAATCGTTGTTCATACATGCGGAAGCGTAAACATTGCTTGTAACATAATTACATCATAGACAAAACATAACGGGATGTCAGTCTTCAAAAGCAGTCGGATAACTCTTCATCTCTAGCCAAGCATCACCGTCCATCCTCATAACCTGCCTTAACCTGAATGTGTACACTTAAAAACGTCAGCTACGCTGGTGAGTTCTAGTTTTCGTTCGTTTTAAGAAATGGTTCATCATTCAAACATTCATTAGGGTTTAACATTCGTATAAGAAAACAGGGCCTTTCATTCGTAAACCTTCGCACATTTAAACACAATCATTTGTTTAAATCATTAACATTCATTTAAGTCATACATTATTATCTAAAATCTGTATCGTTACGCGTCTCAATGTCCCCGTAGGAACTTTTAATGTTGTGGGCAACCGTTACGTATCGCCGTCATTGCCACAACCATACACTACGTGGGTCAACCGTTACGTATCGCCGTCATTGCCCAACCCTTCAATGCGTGGGGTCAACCGTTACGTATCGCCGTCATTGCCCAACACGCATCTTTCCTTTGGAAATCAACCGTTACGTATCGCCGTCATTGATTTCCCATTACCTCGTTCACTTAGGATGATCGTCATCACCCGAGTAACCGTCATTACTCCCTTACCAGTTGTACAACATCAAAACCATTGACATGCCACAGAGACATTGCCCATGTTGTTCTTGTGGTAACTATGGCTCGCTGTCCATAATCTACCACAAGGCTGGGAATCACATTCCCAGACTTCATTCGTCAATTCCATTCATTCGACAGATTAGATTTGTAATGACTTCTTTAAAACCTTTGCCCCTTTTTGTTTTCTTTTCATAAAACCTTTCCTTCACTTTCAAAACCCTTTACTTTTTCATTAAACCATTTCTTTATAACATTCGTTCGTAAACATTCCGTTCATAAACTTTCTTTCCATAAACCCTTCGTTCCAAATCATTTCCTTTCGTAAACGTAGTTTCATAAACATCATTTTATAAAACAACATTTCATACGTGTACACACCAGCCCGAAAACATTATATAAAAACATTTAAAAGAGGGCTTCTAGAACTCACCTGATAAGCTAGTCTCGGTTGTCCTAAACGAAGGTCCAACGACTTCACGTACGATCTGAATTGAGTAGTTACATACACATCAGACCATTACCGACTCTAACGGTTTAACCCTTCTAAACATACTAACTTTACTTAACCAGTCTGATGTCTGCGCACTTGCAGACCCTGCTACCTGCGCACTTAGCAAGTGCGCAGACCCTGCCTCCTGCGCACTTAGCAAGTGCGCAGGTCCTTCCTCCTGCGCACTTAGCAAGTGCGCAGACACCTCTCCCTGCGCACTTAGCAAGTACGCAGGACCTGCTCCGTGCGCACTTAGCAAGTGCGCACGACCTGTTCTTCGCGAAAAACCCTAACTTTCGCATTCGGTCTGATCATGTCAAGATCCCGAACCCCTTTGCATTCAAAACGTTCGTTTTCCCTTAGGGATCTCAAATCTATGATTATTTATCAGATTCATCCGTTCAAACCTTGCCTTTTCACCCAAAACCCGAAAAACCCAAAAACGAACTAAAAACTCAGATTTAGGTCGGATCGTTACCTGAATCAAGCTTCTGATCCGGAGGTTCTTCTCACGAGTGCAAGAGACACGAGCGGGTGCAATCTTGTGCGATTCCGACACTTTCTCTCTCTACGGTTTTCTCTCTCTAGAATTGCAAATGAGAGAAACAAGTGGTGACCCTGGCTATTTATAGGGGAGACCTCCCCAAGCCCGGTTCGCGACTGACCCGGCCCGACTTCGGCCCGCTTGAACTCGTTAACTTTATTTCTTGACATTTTGGGATGTTACAAGTCTACCTCCCTTATAATAGGTTTCGTCCCCGAAACCTATCATAAGTCAAATAATTGAGGGTACGACTCCCTCATCTCCGCCTCTGTTTCCCATGTAGCCTCCGATCCCTTTCGGTGCCTCCATTGGACTTTAACCAATGGAATAACTTTATTACGCAAACGCTTTTCCTTTCGGTCTAAGATAGCCACGGGTTCTTCGATGTAATTAAGGCTGTTGTCGACCTCGATGTCAGTAAGTGGTACGTGAGCTGATTCATCCGCCAAACACTTTCGCAAGTGTGATACATGGAAGGTAGGATGAATCCCACTTAACTCATCAGGCAACTCCAACCGATAAGCGACTTCCCCAACCCGTGCCATTATCCTGAACGGTCCGACAAACCTCGGACTTAACTTTCCTCTCTTCCTGAATCGTATGATTCCCTTCCAGGGCGACACTTTCAACATTACTCTGTCCCCAACATCAAACTCGATAGGCCTTCGTCGTCTATCCGCATAGGATTTCTGACGATCTTGTGCGGCCTTCATTCGTGCTTTGATCTGATCAAACCTTTCCGACGTCTCTCTTACGACTTCGAGACTTCCCAATTCCTTCTGTCCAATCTCACCCCAACAAACCGGGGTCCTGCATCTTCTACCATACAACATTTCGTAAGGCGGCATACCTATCGTCGTGTGATGACTATTGTTGTAGGAGAATTCAGCTAACGGCAGATGGCTGTCCCAACTGCCACCGAAGTCGATAATACAAGCACGGAGTATATCCTCCAAAGTCTGAATGGTTCTTTCGGACTGACCATCCGTTTGCGGGTGGTATGCCGTGCTGATATTCAGCCTCGTACCCATCGCCTCGTGAAATCTTTTCCAGAACCTCGATGTGAATCGTGTGTCCCGGTCAGATACAATCGTCAGAGGCATCCCATGCCGCGCTACTACTTCGTTAATAAACACTTCCGCTAACCTTTCCGACAAGAACGTCTCGCGAATAGGTAGGAAATGAGCACTCTTCGTCAATCGGTCCACAATTACCCAAATGGCGTCATGACCTTTAGCTGTGCGAGGTAGCTTAGTTATGAAGTCCATGGTAATGTGTTCCCACTTCCATTCTGGTATATCAAGTGGTTGAATCTTTCCATACGGTTTCTGGTGCTCGGCCTTTACTTGCGAGCAAGTCAAACACTTGCTTACATACTTCGTCACGTCACGTTTCATTCCAGGCCACCAGTATTCCCTCCTCAGATCTTGGTACATTTTATTGGTACCGGGATGGATAGAGTAACGAGACTTATGAGCCTCATCCAAGATTTTGCTCCTAATTTCGCCACCCATAGGTATCCATATCCGTCCAAAACGTGTCCTAACACCTAGGGTGTTATATTCCAATTTGTCCTGTTGGCCAACCATCCTTTCTTTCTTTATATTTTCTTCTTTAAGTGCCTCATCTTGAGCTCTTTCGATTTCGCTCATCACATCCGATGTTACCACCAACTGGCAAGCTTTCACTCTAATAGGAGTAGGCACATCCTTTCGGCTTAGAGCGTCAGCCACCACGTTTGCCTTTCCAGGATGGTACAAGATCTCACAGTCATAATCCTTCTGGAGTTCCAACCATCGTCTTTGCCTCATATTAAGCTCCTTTTGTTCGAAGAAGTACTTCAAACTTTTGTGGTCGGAGTAAATAGTAAACTTTACTCCGTACAGGTAGTGCCTCCATATTTTCAATGCAAATACGACAGCAGCAAGTTCCAAATCGTGAGTCGGATAGTTGACTTCGTGAACTTTCAACTGCCGCGACGCATATGCAATCACTCTACCGCGTTGCATCAACACACACCCTAATCCCTGACCCGACGCGTCAGAGTATACCACCAGGTCTTCGCTGCCCTCGGGAAGGGCCAAGACTGGAGCTTGTGTTAACTTCTTCTTCAATTCCTTAAACGCCTCATCTTGGGTCGAACCCCATTCATACTTAATCTCTTTCCGAGTCAACTTTGTCAACGGCGAAGCTATTTTCGAGAAATCCTGGATGAATCTCCAATAGTAGCCTGCCAATCCCAAGAAACTGCGGATTTCAGTTGGCGTCTTAGGAGTGTCCCATTCACTTACCGTTACTATCTTTGCTGGGTCAACCATAATGCCGTTCGGGCCAATGACGTGACCTAGGAATTGGACTTCCCTAAGCCAGAACGCACATTTGGAGAACTTAGCATACAACTCCTCCTTCTTCAGAGCTTCCAATACTTCCTTCAAGTGACACGCGTGATCACCCTCATTCTTGGAGTAGATAAGGATATCATCGATGAACACGATTACCGATCGATCCAGCATCGGTCGACACACCTTATTCATTAAATCCATGAACGCTGCGGGGGCGTTCGTCAATCCGAAAGACATTACGCGGAACTCGAAATGTCCATAACGCGTGCGAAATGCAGTTTTCGGTATGTCTTCTTCCCTCACCTTCAACTGATGGTACCCGGACCGAAGGTCGATTTTTGAAAACCAACTTGCGCCTTGCAACTGGTCGAACAGGTCATCGATCCTTGGTAAAGGGTACTTGTTCTTCACCGTTCGTTTATTCAACTCGCGATAATCGATACACATTCTCATCGAACCATCTTTCTTCTTTACAAACAACACCGGAGCACCCCACGGCGAGATGCTCGGTTGGATAAATCCTTTCTCAAGTAACTCGTCTAGTTGGACCATAAGTTCCTTCATTTCCACTGGTGCTAGTCGATATGGAGCCTTAGCCACGGGCTGGGCATCTGGTACTAAGTCAATTCGGAACTCAATTTCTCTATCGCGTGGTATCCCAGGCAAATCCTCTGGAAACACCTCCGGGTACTCGCGTACCACGGGTACATCGTCTAGTTCCTTCACTTCCTTACACTTGTCAATCACATATACCAGATAAGCCTCGCATCCGCGCCTCAAGTAATTCGTTGCCTTAATCATTGAGATGACGTTTGGCATCGGGGCGTCACGATCTCCAAAGACTTCGACTTTGCTACCATCCGGAGCCTTGAGTTGGATTATCTTTCGTTTACATATAATTTGTGCTTCATTGGCAGTTAGCCAATCCATACCCAACACCACATCAAACCCTCCCAAAACCATAACAAACAATCTGACAGGGAACCTATGTCCTTCTATTTTTATTGTGGAGTTGTCAACTACATCGGTCACTCTCGCAGTTCTACCCTCTGCGGTTTCTACGCTAAAGGCCCTTTCTAACTTACTGGCAGCGTACTTCATTCTCTTACAAAAAGACGCAGATATAAAACTCTTACCGGCACCCGAATCAAATAACACAGAAACAAGAGTGTTGTCAAGGATGAATGTACCTGACGCCACATCGGGATCCGCTCTGGCTTGTTCTTGCGTCAGTGTGTACGCACGAGTCTTTGCACGAGATCCTTCTCCCTTCTTTTCCGGGCCCTTTCCTTTCCCGGTTTCCCCCATCCTGGGCTTCGGGCAGTCCCTACTCATATGACCATTTTCCCCACAATTGTAGCATTTGTAACCTTGCGGGCATTCTCGAGAGTAGTGCCCGGTCTTGCCACACTTATAGCACAAGCTAGATCCCAGTCTGCATTCACCTACATGCTCCCTTCCACACTTCTTACAAACAGTCGGCTCACCCACCCGAGCCCTCTTATCACGAGACCCAAACATCTTTCCCCCAGTTCGCTTGTTTGAGAAGCTCGGTCTCTTCTTTTGCTCTTCAACGGCAACAACATTCAGTGCCAGATCGTCAAACACCACGCCGCTTAGCTCTACTGCCGAATCATAGGTAGTAGGGGCGTTTGCCTTAACATAGGTGCAGACCTGGTCCGGCAACCCTTGAATATAACAGGCAATCTTTCTCTCTTCAGTAGTGACAAGGTGTGGCACCAGACGTGCCAGTTCATTAAATCGGGTTGTGTATTGCCGGTGCGTCATGTTCCCGGCCTTCAAACCCAGAAATTCCCTCTTTACCTTTTCAATCTCGTTCCTTTGGCAGAAATTCTTGATTACCAAAGTTTTCAAGTCAGCCCACATCATCGCATCCATAATCTCGCTCCCTTTAGCTTGGCGTACACCTTCTCACCAGTGGGATGCTTCCTCCCTCAAGGAGTTAGCAGCAAACTTCACTACTTGATTAGCTCGACACTCGCTCAGACGGATGGCGGCTTCCATACGTATTACCCAATCAAAAGTAGCTACCGCGTCCTTCTTCCCAGTCAGGATCGGCGGATCACATGCCTTAAAGGACTTATAATCACATCCGCGAGCAGGCGGTGCATTGTCAGTCTCATTATTTTGGGCACCAATTGCCGCGCTAGACCCACCTTCCCCACTAACTTTCTTCAATGCTTCAGCCAACAGACCTGGCAGAGAATTCTTCATCAATTCTGTGAATTCTCGAGCTATAGCTGCTCTCACTTCTGGTTCAAAAGTGAAAGGTTGTTCTTCAACCTGTGTCTGCTCAGCTTCATGCACACTAACCGCCGGTTCAGTGTGAACACTTCCTTCTTCACTGTGTTCTTGGCGCGCAGGAATCCTGCCACGCCCACCATTTCGACCGCCGGTACGACCACCGGTACGGCCACCACGCCTTCCGTTCCCTCTTCTCGCCATTTCGTTCTATAGGACAAGAAATCTAATGTCATCACGCTAGTTAACAAATAAAATTCAATAAGTATTGTAAGATGTTAATATACACTGGCCATCTGTAATTAACCATTACACTACCTTTCGATTTCTATTTGACCACCTTTGTGATTCCATCAGAACACAAGTCCTTACTTAACCCTTTCTAAGGCATACTATATACGTAAATACATACTACCTTCATACCTGATGCTGTGGCTCGAGTTACCCGTACTGGCATCCGCTTTCGGTCCCATTCAAAGTTTAAGTTCAGACACTGGGAGTGTCCGAATCTCTCAAACTATTGCTCTGATACCAACTTGTAAGGCCCCAAACCCGGGAGGCCTCACTTATTGGATTTACTCATTCACAAGCAGTTCTTAAACATGAATATCAGATAACGCAGCGGAAAATTTCATTTAAACACAACTTAATCGTTGTTCATACATGCGGAAGCGTAAACATTGCTTGTAACATAATTACATCATAGACAAAACATAACGGGATGCCAGTCTTCAAAAGCAGTCTGACAACTCTTCATCTCTAGCCAAGCATCACCGTCCATCCTCATAACCTGCCTTAACCTGAATGTGTACACTTAAAAACGTCAGCTACGCTGGTGAGTTCTAGTTTTCGTTCGTTTTAAGAAATGGTTCATCATTCAAACATTCATTAGGGTTTAACATTCGTATAAGAAAACAGGGCCTTTCATTCGTAAACCTTCGCACATTTAAACACAATCATTTGTTTAAATCATTAACATTCATTTAAGTCATACATTATTATCTAAAATCTGTATCGTTACGCGTCTCAATGTCCCCGCAGGAACTTTTAATGTTGTGGGCAACCGTTACGTATCGCCGTCATTGCCACAACCATACACTACGTGGGTCAACCGTTACGTATCGCCGTCATTGCCCAACCCTTCAATGCGTGGGGTCAACCGTTACGTATCGCCGTCATTGCCCAACACGCATCTTTCCTTTGGAAATCAACCGTTACGTATCGCCGTCATTGATTTCCCATTACCTCGTTCACTTAGGATGATCGTCATCACCCGAGTAACCGTCGTTACTTGATGTCGTCCAGACGGTCTATAAAAACTATCAAATAAAACCTAATCTAGACTCTCTAGCTTTAAATTTATAAAACCTAGACTCGACCTAAAACTAGACCACACAACCGGCAAGTGTACCGATCAATGCAATATAGCCTAACGAAGTCCGGATATCGAACCCAAAAGACACTGAATAACTAAATTAGACTCTAACTAGGACTTAATATGATTAATTGATTGGGGGGTTTACTACACTAAAGATTAACTAAGAATGCAATAAACTAAGGACAATTCAAGCTATCAAGAGTAAACTAAAGATGAAATCAAGAATGGAGAAGTCACTACCTAGGTCGGAATCCTATGTGTAAAGCTCAACTTCTATCGGTTTTGGAACTAGGTTGGATCTGGGTTTCTAAAGATATAACACCTAAAAGATATCTAGTGGATTCCCGATCACTCTCGGTCTCGGGATGTGACCAGAAGACAACCTAAGGATATTAACTCACCAGATGATCGGATCACCTCTCGGGTATTTCCTACTATGACAAGTACCCTAATAAACGGATTACCTCTCAGTCTCACCGCTTACCATACACTCAAGGAATGCATGGGGTAGTTCTAGAATGGATACTATGATTCGGATAGCAACTATCACTAGACACCTAATACCAACTTCCTCTCAGACAGCTGACACTCGGATTCCTAATGACGAAGACTAAACGACTAATTCTCACTTCTCGGGTATTGAACTAGGACACACATTCACTTCTAATCAGTAATTAACTAGGTTTTCTATGGCTACTACGTCTAGACACCACTCTAACTCACAAACCCTAAAGTCTATGAACCAGAAACGAAGATCAAACTGGCAGACAACCACAATCAACGCAGAAAAGCATAATCAACCACATAATCAGAATTAAACATGCACTAACATCACACATAAACAAACTCAAACCTTTACTAAATCATAAATCCAACATTCAAATCCAAAAACCGAATAAAAATCGAAACTTTAACACATAATCATCATATTGACCTAGGTAGATCAAGGATCTAGCCTAGAATCATACTAAGAACATCTACACAGAAGCAAATAGCAAGATCCATAGGTTCAAAACACAAAATCAAAGATAAAGTTTGAATCTTTAAACCCTAGAATGCAACTACACAAACCCGGAATCCAAAAGCTTCAATCTTCAGCTTCAATTGACTTCCAAGCTCAAAATCGCCTCTTTTTCTTCCCTGGAACGGCTTAGAATCGAACTCCTTCATAATGGCCGTTTAAATCTTTTTAATTTAGAAAATTAGGGTTTTGCGGAAAACGGCCCTCTCGCGTACCGCGAGAGAATGTTGACTGGATCCTCGCGTACCGCGAGGACCAAAATAGTCGGGCGCGTTTCTTGAATCCTCGCGTACCGCGAGAATTATTACACTCGTCTCTCGCGTACCGCGGGAGACCTAAATTTCAGAAAATTGTCTTTTGATCTTTGGACTTTTCCGGGCTTCGTTTCTTCGCTCGTTTTCTTCACATATTCTTCATTAATATTCCCGAGCTCCTACAAATAAGACCAACGACTCAATTGTACATAAAATTGACTCAAAACTAATATAAAACTACTTAGAACACATTAAAACAAAGGAATAAAGACGTGTGCTTTCGCACAATATCAAATATCCCCACACTTAACCTTTTTTCGTCCTCGAAAAATCTGCAAATGGAATCATAACTGGCATCTAACTCAACAAACATAAATTTCAATTTTCAAAACATACTCACGTGTTAAAAAGCAACAATTAGTATTTCTGTCCGATTAAACCCAAGCACTAACTTTCAAGCCCCCGTTACGTGTTCTAAATCCATTTTATACAACATATCAATCAATCTATGTGACTCACACTTAGAAGTTACAGCTCTACCTAATCCCGTCTCAAGGTCATGTTTAGGCACGGATTAAACCATATAGATTTACCCTACCACGTTAAACTACTATTTACAGGTTTTTAGAAATCAGATGAAATCATGAATGAATGGATGATAATGAGCATAATAAGCAAAAGAACTTTCGTCTAGAGGCGTTTCAACCAAGTCACTATCCCGGAGGGTAACACATAGACTACATTCTATCAATGAAGCACATAAATCTTACTTAGGGGTGTATCCTCCAAGTCGCTATCCCAAAGGGTAACACATAAGCAAAACTCAGTATAGCTCATAAATTATGGAATAACATGGATTATGGAATGCGGGCGCCACCGAAACTCGGATTTATTCTCATAAAAAGAGAATGGTGTGCCATAAAAAATTTCAAAAACCTTTAAATTTTAACTTAACGTGGTACCTATCACCCTATATTGACAGTTTCAGTATTACCATTACTCTAAGATGAATACCCACAAGATATCATGATTTTATTCCGTGATTAATCCTAAATAACACAAACAGGATATTTAAGCTCTACTAGTTAGCTGGGTCTACCAAAACATCACTAATTAGACACGTTTTTAATTATTTAATCTTTTAAACTCATAAATAGATCCAGTTCTACTATCATTTTCCAAATATATGCAATTATTTTCAAGAACCTTTTTCAAATTTTTCAATTTTTTTTTTTTTTTTTTTTTTTTTTATAAACAAGACAAACTAGCTAAACACTCACATCCCCACACTTGAAAGACACATTGTCCTCAATGTGAAGCAAAACAAAACTAAAAATAAAAATGCAAAAATAAAACAAGAAAAAAAAAAAACAGGAATCGACTTAGCTGGTAATGTAGATGCAAACTAATATGCAGCTTCGTTCTTCCTTGTGTGTGCACCGTATAGCATTTTGGTCGCGGTTACACATCAGCTGTCGGGTTGCCTTTACAAGATAGTAATGGTAATCATCAAACCCGCCCGAATGGAGATTGAGTACGGACAGAATGATAAAACCTGCAAAATAAACCTCATACAAACCCACAGCATTAAACTGACTCAAATAAAATATAGAGACTAGACAGACTCAAGAAAACTAAAAGACTCAAGATAGATAGATGCAGAGAAAACATACTCGACATGTGGCAAACACAAAGACATGAATACCACAGCAAGTTCGAACATCGGTCATAAACGGTTTCTAGTTTCCCATGGTCACGGTGGTCGGATGGTGGTAGGTGGGTGAATTAATGTGATGGATGATGGTGGTTAAAGGTGATGCTTCATGGTAGTGGTGGTACGAAGGTAGGTGATGAATAGTGGTGGTGAGTGAAAACGGGGACAGAAACGGGTACGGGAAACCATGGGAAACAAAGGAAATAGGGTGACACCAGCAGTCCCTCGCGTACCGCGTAAGTCGAAGGGGATATTCTTCGCGTACCGCGAAGGCCAAAAAGTTAGGCCGGCCGAGACTTTTGTCTCTCGCGTACCGCGAGAGATCTTCCTCTCGTTCTTCGCGTACCGCGGGAGGATGTCTTTAACAGAAAGTTTTTAAGTTTTTCCAATTTTTGTACTTAGAAAAAATTTTGCCATTTAAGAAAAAATTTTCACCCAACTTCCTTAAAACCTTGTCCCAAGGATAAAAACACATGTAACCATACCTGGGGCTTCATTCCCGACGATTTTCCTTACCGAATCGAGCATGGATTCCTGCAAAACTTGACACAACCAAAACACAAACCGAAAAACAAAGAAAAAGACATGGACTCATACCAATGAACGCACACAAACTTTACATCCCGGGTACTTGCCCAGGACTCAAGCAAACCTATCAGGAGGCTTCTCCTTGATCCTAACCGGTACCGCCTTCATCCTTCGCGGCCTACCGGTTCTCCACAGCCTCAGCAAACAACTACTCCTACCGCACCATGGATTTCTATCCTTCATCTCCTTCCACCACAACTTAAATCTACCCGGTCCGAAGATAATACGCATTAAATAACCAAGTAGTTTGTCACTCCTCGATATCCCCACACTTGGGGTTAGCACTCTATCTACGTTGCCTAAGTCAATTAACTCTCGAGTCCTCTTACGAGGCGGCCTAGACCTAGGGGGTGACTCGATCTTTCTCCCCAAAGCACAAACAGTGGTGAAGATATGTAGGGGTTTAGGAATGGGCACTTCTAAAGGAATGACCTCCACAATCTCACCAGGATCCTCGGGATCCTCAACAACCTCCACCAACTTCCCCACACTTGGGGTTTTGCCTATGACCTCTTCAAACTCTGCCATCATCTCCAGCAAATCATCAGGCACCTCATCTCCATAATCGTCTGGCTCATCTAGCAATCCTTCTAACTCCAACGCCCAATCATATGGTTCTTCTATATTCGGGGCGGGTTCACCTACTTCTATCACCGGATCGGGGTCCCAATGGTGGTCCATGAAAGAATCGAGCATGCACACGGAGTGGCTGTGCTCGCCAACATCCTTCCCGGACTCTACAGCATTGAATGTAAGGACCTCATCCCCCACACGAAGTGTGAGCTTCCCGTCAAAGACATCAATCATCGCCTTTGCGGTTCGTAGGAACGGGCGTCCTAAGATGAGTGGGACCTTGTCATCCACCTCCATATCTAGAATCACAAAATCCACGGGGAAAACAAAATTGCCCACTTTCACTAATAGATTTTCCACTATTCCCCGTGGATACTTGACTGAGCGGTCAGCCAAGGAAATGCTCATGCGCGTTGGTTGTGGTTCACCTAGGTCCAGCTGCTTGTACAATGAATAGGGCATCAAATTGATGCTAGCGCCTAGGTCGGCCAACGCGTGGTGTAATGGTAGGTTGCCCAACAAGCAAGGGATCGTGAACCGACCCGAATCAGACAACTTTTCTGGCAAATGATTTTGCACCACAGCCGAGCACTGCTCACCAAGTGAGACTCCAGAGACCTCCTCAAGTTTCTTCTTGTTGGAAAGAAGGCCTTTTAAGAACTTGGCATATTTGGGCATATGCTGGAGGACCTCTACAAACGGGAGATTGACCTTGAGTTGTTTGAACATATCAAGGAAGTGACCGTATTCCTTAGCGGGTTTATGCGGCATGACACGTGTTGGATAAGGGATACGACTCAAGTCGATCTCGGGGGACTTCATCTCCACCCCCTTCTTCTTCTCCTGTGCCTTCTTGGTAGGCACCTCAACCACTATCTCCTCCTCCACCGGCTCTTCTTCTACTACTACCGGTGGGCTCTCATCATCCTTCTCTATCATGCTCCTCGTCGAAACAGCATTCGACTCGGTCTCTTTTAGCATCCTAGCATCGATCTCAGCAAATCGAGCTTCCCAGTCAATCTTATTCACCTCCTCCACTGAGGGAATATTATGCTCCTTAGAGTGGGGGTCAACCTCTTCAACCACTTTACTCTCCACACTCTCTATAGACACGGCCATCACTGAAGCGTTCGGGCCCGTAGAAGGGCTTCCTTGTCTATCATATATGCTCCTAGCAATGTCTCCTACCGTGCGTTGCAAATCCTGGAACGCCGATTGCTGATTCTTCATCAAAGTGTCATGGCTATCCAGTCTTAGCCGAGCATCCTTGTTATTCTGCACCAGCTGGGCAAGCAACTGTGTCTGAGTCTCCATCATCTCCTCAATCCTTCGTGACCCAACAGTGCTCCCAGAACTCGCTCCTTCTTCTGCTCCTCCATACTGTTGCTGACGACCAGTGAATCCAGATCTCCATCCCGAACCAAAAGTATTAGAATTGTTGTAATTTCGGTTCTGGTATTGGTTGCCAGCATAGCTCACATGCTCTTGATTATTTACCGGGCAATCTCGGGTGTCGTGTCCTCCCCTGCACACCTGACACCTCAAAGCACTGAGCTTGAGCTCCTTTATCTCATTCGCCATCGAGGCGAGGGCAGCAGCCACGCTAGTATCAGGAGTGACCTGATGCACACCTCTAGGAGAAGAGGCGTGTGACCTAGCAGTAGGGATGGAATCCCTAACAGAACGTGGGTGCTGCTGTTCGGCTTGAGCGAAGCTCTCGAACATATCCTCGCACTCCTCAGGCTCGAGTCTATCCATGATATGGCCTCCTGCAGCTGTGTTGAACATTTGCTGCGTCTCGAAGGTGAGGCCATTATAGAACTTCTCCACTAGTGCCCAGTCGGGGAGACCGTGCTGGGGACATCGGCTCAACAGCGCGTTGAACCGCTCCCAGGCCATGTGGTAAGGCTCGTCGGGATCCATCCGAAACGAATGGATCTGGTCCCGAAGGCGAGCGGCCCTGGAAGGTGGAAAGTATTTCTTGAAGAACTTGGCTTCGAGATCCTCCCATGTGGTGATAGAATTGTCGGGAAGAGTGTCGAGCCAAGTAGATGCACGCCCAGAAAGAGAGAATGGAAAGAGACGCAAGTAGATTGCGTCCTTAGATACACCCGTGATATTAAATGTATCACATATCCGCGCGAAGCGGGACAAATGTCCGGGTGCATCCTCATCCTCGAGGCCATGGAATTGAGTGGCATGAGTGATCGTACTCATGACATGTGATGGGATCTGCCAAGAATTGGTGTTCGGTATAGTGGGGCGTGTGATCGAAGATCTCGCGCCCGTGACCCCCTCACTGGCCCTCTGGTGTACTGTACGCCTCGCTGGAGGATCAGCGTCGCCCATGATAGAAAATGGAACTGGGCTAGTAGGACGTACCTTTGGTTTAACCAGCTCCTCTAAACGCTCCCGAAAGTCGCGGGTGCGCTCGTGAAGCTCTCGTTCGGGCTCTTGAAAAGCTGCGAAAGATGATGATCCTTGCGAACGAGTATTGGGCATAAACAGAAAGACTCTAAGAAGGAAACAGAATAAAGACTCACAAGTAGCACACAAGACTCAAAAGAAAACAAAAGACTCAAATAAACCAAAAATCAAACAAAGAACTAGTCAAAGCTAATATTGCTATTGCCAAGTGTCCCCGGCAACGGCGCCAAAAACTTGATGTCGTCCAGACGGTCTATAAAAACTATCAAATAAAACCTAATCTAGACTCTCTAGCTTTAAATTTATAAAACCTAGACTCGACCTAAAACTAGACCACACAACCGGCAAGTGTACCGATCAATGCAATATAGCCTAACGAAGTCCGGATATCGAACCCAAAAGACACTGAATAACTAAATTAGACTCTAACTAGGACTTAATATGATTAATTGATTGGGGGGTTTACTACACTAAAGATTAACTAAGAATGCAATAAACTAAGGACAATTCAAGCTATCAAGAGTAAACTAAAGATGAAATCAAGAATGGAGAAGTCACTACCTAGGTCGGAATCCTATGTGTAAAGCTCAACTTCTATCGGTTTTGGAACTAGGTTGGATCTGGGTTTCTAAAGATATAACACCTAAAAGATATCTAGTGGATTCCCGATCACTCTCGGTCTCGGGATGTGACCAGAAGACAACCTAAGGATATTAACTCACCAGATGATCGGATCACCTCTCGGGTATTTCCTACTATGACAAGTACCCTAATAAACGGATTACCTCTCAGTCTCACCGCTTACCATACACTCAAGGAATGCATGGGGTAGTTCTAGAATGGATACTATGATTCGGATAGCAACTATCACTAGACACCTAATACCAACTTCCTCTCAGACAGCTGACACTCGGATTCCTAATGACGAAGACTAAACGACTAATTCTCACTTCTCGGGTATTGAACTAGGACACACATTCACTTCTAATCAGTAATTAACTAGGTTTTCTATGGCTACTACGTCTAGACACCACTCTAACTCACAAACCCTAAAGTCTATGAACCAGAAACGAAGATCAAACTGGCAGACAACCACAATCAACGCAGAAAAGCATAATCAACCACATAATCAGAATTAAACATGCACTAACATCACACATAAACAAACTCAAACCTTTACTAAATCATAAATCCAACATTCAAATCCAAAAACCGAATAAAAATCGAAACTTTAACACATAATCATCATATTGACCTAGGTAGATCAAGGATCTAGCCTAGAATCATACTAAGAACATCTACACAGAAGCAAATAGCAAGATCCATAGGTTCAAAACACAAAATCAAAGATAAAGTTTGAATCTTTAAACCCTAGAATGCAACTACACAAACCCGGAATCCAAAAGCTTCAATCTTCAGCTTCAATTGACTTCCAAGCTCAAAATCGCCTCTTTTTCTTCCCTGGAACGGCTTAGAATCGAACTCCTTCATAATGGCCGTTTAAATCTTTTTAATTTAGAAAATTAGGGTTTTGCGGAAAACGGCCCTCTCGCGTACCGCGAGAGAATGTTGACTGGATCCTCGCGTACCGCGAGGACCAAAATAGTCGGGCGCGTTTCTTGAATCCTCGCGTACCGCGAGAATTATTACACTCGTCTCTCGCGTACCGCGGGAGACCTAAATTTCAGAAAATTGTCTTTTGATCTTTGGACTTTTCCGGGCTTCGTTTCTTCGCTCGTTTTCTTCACGTATTCTTCATTAATATTCCCGAGCTCCTACAAATAAGACCAACGACTCAATTGTACATAAAATTGACTCAAAACTAATATAAAACTACTTAGAACACATTAAAACAAAGGAATAAAGACGTGTGCTTTCGCACAATATCATTACTCCCTTACCAGTTGTACAACATCAAAACCATTGACATGCCACAGAGACATTGCCCATGTTGTTCTTGTGGTAACTATGGCTCGCTGTCCATAATCTACCACAAGGCTGGGAATCACATTCCCAGACTTCATTCGTCAATTCCATTCATTCGACAGATTAGATTTGTAATGACTTCTTTAAAACCTTTGCCCCTTTTTGTTTTCTTTTCATAAAACCTTTCCTTCACTTTCAAAACCCTTTACTTTTTCATTAAACCATTTCTTTATAACATTCGTTCGTAAACATTCCGTTCATAAACTTTCTTTCCATAAACCCTTCGTTCCAAATCATTTCCTTTCGTAAACGTAGTTTCATAAACATCATTTTATAAAACAACATTTCATACGTGTACACACCAGCCCGAAAACATTATATAAAAACATTTAAAAGAGGGCTTCTAGAACTCACCTGATAAGCTAGTCTCGGTTGTCCTAAACGAAGGTCCAACGACTTCACGTACGATCTGAATTGAGTAGTTACATACACATCAGACCATTACCGACTCTAACGGTTTAACCCTTCTAAACATACTAACTTTACTTAACCAGTCTGATGTCTGCGCACTTGCAGACCCTGCTACCTGCGCACTTAGCAAGTGCGCAGACCCTGCCTCCTGCGCACTTAGCAAGTGCGCAGGTCCTTCCTCCTGCGCACTTAGCAAGTGCGCAGACACCTCTCCCTGCGCACTTAGCAAGTACGCAGGACCTGCTCCGTGCGCACTTAGCAAGTGCGCACGACCTGTTCTTCGCGAAAAACCCTAACTTTCGCATTCGGTCTGATCATGTCAAGATCCCGAACCCCCTTGCATTCAAAATGTTCGTTTTCCCTTAGGGATCTCAAATCTATGATTATTTATCAGATTCATCCGTTCAAACCTTGCCTTTTCACCCAAAACCCGAAAAACCCAAAAACGAACTAAAAACTCAGATTTAGGTCTGATCGTTACCTGAATCGAGCTTCTGATCCGGAGGTTCTTCTCACGAGTGCAAGAGACACGAGCGGGTGCAATCTTGTGCAATTCCGACACTTTCTCGCTCTACGGTTTTCTCTCTCTAGAATTGCAAATGAGAGAAACATGTGGTGACCCTGGCTATTTATAGGGGAGACCTCCCCAAGCCCGGTTCGCGACTGACCCGGCCCGACTTCGGCCCGCTTGAACTCGTTAACTTTATTTCTCGACATTTTGGGATGTTACAGATTGACACTTTTAGATGTAAAATTTATATTATGTTATATACCCATCTATTACATAGGGTTGTTATGGATTGTAAATTTTATATACTCTACAATTATAAAACTTTATACGCTTGTAAAATTTTGTATTATGTTAATGTTTCCTTAATTATGTAACAATTAAAATTTAAATTTTATATTATTTTTGTGAATGATAGGATTTCATGGAGACGTCGTATTAGGGTTTTAGGATGAGTGACCCGTTGTGTGGGAGAGTAGAGTTGTTTAGCAAAGATTTTGCGTATGTCTTGTTTCTTGTAGGTGTGTTGTGTTTCTTGTGACTAATATACTCTAGTCATACACTGCTAATTGTTAGATTACTGTTAGATTTATTTTACTTTATTACTCATTAATTTTATTTATATTTTTATCTTTTTCTTTCCCATGGAGCCGGGGGTCTAAACGGGAGCAACCTCTCTATCCCTTGGGATAGGGGTAAGGTTTGCCCTCATCACACCCTCCCCAGACCCTACTAATAGCGTTAGCTATGTGTGAGATTATGCTGGGTACGTTTGGTTTGGTTTGGTTTATTATTTTTGTGAAAAAAAAAAATTTAACATAATTAGATTTCAAAATTCAAATTTACTTAAAATAGAAACAAAAAATTAGAAGATTTTGATGAGAAATATAATAATAACACCTGATATTTTTGGAATCATGTATTAGAATAAAGATACGATATAATCTTATGATCCATACCGAAAAAATAAGATGTTAATCTTAGCTATTGAAAATATACTTGGCATTATCGTAATTTAGAAGAGATTTATTTATCTAATATTTTTATAGAAAATTATAATCCGTTTAAATTTAGTTCGTTTTGTTCATCCATTTTTTGTTATTTTTCTGAATATAATGTAATTATATAATTATAAATTATAAACTAAGATTAAAAACAAACGTGAGGGAATAGTTATCTTTTTGTCTTTTGAAATTTGGCCACTATCACTTTTTTTGATACTTTTTTTTCATTATATGTCACGTTTGTTTTTTTCTATATTTTCATTTTTTAACTCTTATATTATATATAATATATGTTTTTAGCCCGTTTCATTTTCTATTAATTTTGTTTTACTTTAATAACTTTCATTCGTAAACTTTTTTTAAATACGGACTACACAGTTGTTTGTAGTTTTTTTGTCAACGTTACGATATTTTTTTTTAAATGGAGTTGTATTCAAAAGCGAGTTTTTTTATCGTTGCCTATAACGAGTGCCGTTACCGTTGTGGTACCGTGACGAGCTGAAACTATTATGAGCGAACAACATTATCACCGATATTGGTATTAATAATTAAGTTTAATTTGTTATATCTAACATGTTTAATCAACCCGTTTAGATAAATAAGTTATGAATAGAGTTAATGATTTAACACGAGTAAATATGTGGGTTATGTGTGGTTTTAACGATTCAACTTGTCAATCTAATAAGATTGACACTTTTAGATGTAATATTTATATTATGTTATTAGGTTATATACCCATCTATTACATAGGGTTGTTAAGGATTGTAAATTTTATATACTCTACAATTATAAAACTTTATATGCTTGTAAAATTTTGTATTATGTTAATGTTTCCTTAATTATGAAATAATTAAAATTCAAATTTTATATTATTTTTGTGAAAAAAAACTTTAACATAATTAGATTTCAAAATTCAAATTTACTTAAAATATAAACAAAAAATTAGAAGATTTTGATGAGAAATATGATAATAACATGTGACAATTTTTTGAATCATTTATTAGAATAGAGATACGATATAATCTTATGATCCATACCGAAAAAATAAGATGTTAATCTTAGCTATTGAAAATATACTTGGCATTATCGTAATTTAGAAGAGATTTATTTATCTAATATTTTTATAGAAAATTATAATCCGTTTAAATTTAGTTCGTTTTGTTCATCCAATTTTTGTTATTTTTCTGAATATAATGTAATTATATAATTATAAATTATAAACTAAGATTAAAAACAAACGTGAGAGAATAGTTATCTTTTTGTCTTTTGAAATCTGGCCACTATCACTTTTTTTCATACTTTTTTTTCACTATATGTCACGTTTGTTTTTTTTTCATATTTTCATTTTTAACCCTTATATTATATATAATATACGTTTTTAGTCTGTTTCATTTTCTATTAATTTCGTTTTTCTTTAATAACTTTCATTCGTAAATTTTTTTTTTAAATACGGACTACACAGTTATTTGTAGTTTTTTTTTGTCAACGTTACAATTTTTTTTTTTAAAATGCAGTTGTATTCAAAAGCAAGTTTTTTTATCGTTGCCTATAACGAGTGTCGTTACCGTTGTGGTACCGTGACGAGCTGAAACTATTATGGGCGAACAACATCATCACCGATATTGGTATTACCAATTCGCCTTATGGTTTTCGACGACCCTAATCGGTAATTTTTTTTTGTTTTTTTTTCCTTTTTTTATTGTTTAGTTTTATGTTTCTTTTCTATTAACATTATTTTTACCGTTGCGTCTACGTTTTAGTTTAAATTTTATTAACGATTGGTTCGACACCGTTTTCTATGATAACTTTTGTTTGTTAGGTTTTATTAAATAACGTTTTGTCAACGTTCTGATTTAAATTTTATTGAAGACGGCGTTGTATTCAAATTCGAGTGTTTTTTTGGTATCGTACAATGTAACGAGCCTGCGATTCGATGTAAGTTTTATCCACGCAAACGAGTCAAACCAATAACGACCAGACTACCGTCACGAAGCACGGGAGGTAACCTTTGTTTAATTATCAAAGTATGGCACAATACGGTAATCGAATATAAAATTCATAGTCAAATGACGAAAGGTATAAATCGGTTGCTATTATATATCTCACATTTTGCAATGTTGGTCAAACTTAATTCATAAAATTATATCTCATTCAAGGACTGAAACTTGCTAGCTTTCCAATCTTCTTTTTTAACGACAACGAGAAGATAAAATTAAAAAAGAACAAGCAATTCTAGCAACTAGCTAGAATAACCCGACAATATTACACTATTGGGGTTGGTGACCCAATGGTTGAGGAAAATCCTCTAGGAACACCAAAGATAAAGGAGGTCATGGGTTCAAGTCTAACTTCTAACAGAAATTAAGAAATTTGTCTTTCAAAAAAAAAAACCCCGACAATATTACAACGGAAAGTTTGAAAAATTAAAGTTACACATTGAGCTCAATCTAATGAATAATACTTCCACCTATACTTCACCCAAACAAACGAATTTGACATAATTTATCCCATGATTCTCGATTTTGAACCAAAGATAAAATTTGACATAATTTCTCAGCCTGTGTTTTCCAAAGTAACTGTATTGTGGCTATAAAAATGCTTTGAATAGCCACTTTTGAGGAAAACAACATAGTGAGTGAGGTCAGAAACTTCAAAAGATTAGCTACCGTATTACCACTGAACGAAAATATCTCACACCATTTGTAAATCCGCACCCAAATTCGCCTTGAGAATATGCACGTCACGAAAAAATGATCCGTGGTCGGTTTATTCCCAAAAAGCAAGAGGGTGATGAAGTAATGCCAAACCTGTCACACCCCAACCGACGGCGGAAACGTCGGGGCGGGACATGTAGACTATTCATAAGCTCATGGTTTGCTAAAGTTGTAATAATTAAACAGTAAATTTCATTTCGTAACTCAAGAAATCATTTACATCATTTACAAAAATTTAAGAATACATGCATCCCCATATTAAAATTTAAGACTAGGTCCTCAACCCTAAGTGAAGTAGCTTGAATCTTAACTCAAACAATTGTACCTGAAACATGATAAAATGAGAGGGTCAACTATAAATAGTTGGTGAGCATACATAGGTTTTGACACCACAAGTAAAGTTCAAATGTTTTGTGTATAATTCATATAATGCATGGTCTATAAAGCATTTATGGAGAATCTAAGTTAAGCTAAATGCACAAATGAGACTTTGTAATTGAAGGGCATAACAACACATGTTATCCTAATGTAGGGCATAACAACACATGTTATCCTGATGTAAATGTAGGGCATAACAACACATGTTATCCTAATGTAGGGCATAACAACACATGTTAGCCTGAAGTTATGTATTTGTATTTGCACGTGTACATCATGTATACGTAGCCTTAACAATTAGAATTCAATCATAAAGCACAAATAAACGCATATGATCATATTGTAGAATTGTACGTGTGTAATTACAAATAGTGTTTGAATGTAATCATGTTCCACCCCAAATGTGTAAATAAGAAAAATGGGCTATGTAAACTCACCTTAATATTGTGACTTAAACTTCAATTAGTTCGAGAGGACAAGTGAACCAGATCAATAATGCCCTAAATAAATATTTAGGCATTTTTAACAATTTGAAATGATCAAAAGAAATAGAAGCCAGATGATTTGGGGTTGAGGTATGGGAGCGAACGAGCGAGAGAATATTAAAGTTTTGAATTTTAACGAATAACTAAGGTGATGTTATATATTTGTAATTTCATAAAATAACGTTTTATAGATCTCTATTTTATATAAAAGAGGTTGTATGTGTCAACGATAAATATTACTTGTAAAAATATTGATATAACAACTATGATATTACCAAAATAATTGTTATTTTGAGATTTTAGTATTCTTAATGATATAATTTTAAATAACCAATTTAATTAAAAACGGATTGTAATTTTTTTATTTATGAAGATTTAAACAGTAATTTTATTTAAGAACCACTAACGTTATAATTAAGATAATAAAACAATTATTTTGATAATGCAAATAAAAATCATATTATTAATAATAAGTTGTTTTTAAAGTTTTAAATGGAATATATATATAGCCTCTTAATAATTGATATGACGTTACCACTTTGATTTTTATAGTTTTAAAAGTTACATATATAAAATAATAGGGTTTATGTTAAAATAACAATATTTGTCACGTTTTTGAAATATATAATGGTAACGAATTAACACATAAAAAGATTGGTTTGTAATAGTAATTGTTTATAAAAGAATGTATATGTTTACGCATCCTAAAACAATAAGATGATGCATTTTGGTCAAATATTATTTGTATATGTTTTGTTATACAAGAAATATATGTATTTTTACCACCTTAATCCTATAAACATGCTTGTATTACAAAAATAATTATATGCATATATCTATGTGTAAGAGTGTGTATGAGAGTGTAATTAACAACAAAATAATAAAAGAATTGGGGAAGGTCGGGTCGAACCCGTGACCTGTCCCATGGGGCGCCTGTATCCAACCATTAGACCAGGTCTCCGATTTGTTTAAACGTTACAAAATGAATGTTTTAAATTATAGCACTGTTGTGCCTTCTTCCCCAAATAAACCCAAGAAAGCTCCCAGACTTTTAACTCCCAAATCGAGCCCCAAGAGTACGGTTTTGCAAATCAAAATCTTTGGGTTTTTGTTCAGCATTTAGAAACGAGTTGATTGACGTATTACATACCTCAAATCGGTGCCCGAAGCGATGAGGGTGGAGTTCGCCGGAGCTTGAACACGACAGTGGCGGCGATTGGGATTAAACAATGATTGCGTGTGAAAGATAGAGAGATGTGAGCGAGGTGTGATAAAAATGAGCGATTTCATAAGCATTTATAGGGGTAAAAACGTGTTTCTTAATTTTGGAAATTCCGAGATTTGGGACTGGAATTTGGGCGTCCATTGATTGGGTTTTGACAATTCATAACGCATATAAGTGATCCCGTGATTCTCGGTTCGATTGGAGACGAGTAAACGGGTCATTTGACTAGCGAATTTGGGGTTTTAACACTTCGCCGGAAAGTCGTGGGGTGGCCGGAACTTGGTTGCCGGAAAAACGGGGGGGGGAGAAGGGAAAGAGATGGGTTTTTTTTAAGTAAGTTTTACTTTCTACCCCTGAACTTTGATTAATTAACATTTAGACCCTATACTATTTTCAAATACCCAAAATATATATATACATATATATATATATATATATATATATATATATATATATATATATATATAAAAAGAATAATCAAATGTTTAATTACAAATATTTAAAATGAAAAGTTCCATTTTTATAAACTCACGAATTGTATAGATGAGTTGTTTAATATACTCAAATATATATATGTTTATATTTATGCATTTATATATTTAACAAAAGATGTAACTGCATAGTTAAAACTTATATGTTTTATTTTGATATATTATATATATATATATATTGTTTTTATAACTAAGTGTATATATCTATAATTATGGATACATGTGTTATATATAGTAGAGAAATAAATGACGAGTTAAAAATTTAAGTTGATACAAAGAAAAGTTATAAATGGGGTTGGCATGAAAATGTCATTATTAAAATAAAATAATACCGAAAAAAATCACGGATGTTACAAAACCCCATGTTCGTCAAAGCTTTCTAAGTTGGTATTTTATGCATAGCAGCACTCCAACAAAAAATGTTACGTTTTAAGACTTTGTATTTTGGTATTGTTTTTTCAAATGTCTTAACATTTGCTTTTACAATGATTTAACATTTTAGTGTTTTTCGAATACATCATCGCGACGTGTTTTTCATCTACGCTTCATACAACGCCGCAACGCACGCCATTTCGTTTTTTTATTTTAAGTTTCAAATATCAACATTTGGACATTAACTATTTTTAACGGTTTTGTTTTTTATGTAAGGTTTTAAGCATTATCAACGTTGTCACTAACTTTCGAAGACATTAATTGTTTTTACGATTTTTCACATATGTTGCAATGCACGCAATTTTAATACCTACTTTTATGTAAATCTAACGACACTACATTGTCTACAATTAAATATTTCCATTTGTTTTAAGAAATAATTTATTTTAAAAAACTACCATATTTATTTAAAATTAAATATTTCCATATATTTTAAGAAATATTTTATTTTAAACAAATATGGTATTTTTTTAACTATTCTCAAAAGTACTCAATACCTCCTAAATCTTATGTTAGTCTCTGTTTTCCATCTCCCTTCTTAAAAAAATCCATCATATTTCGTTCTTTACATATATATTTGATCATAACACTGTCGTTCACACACATAAAAATGAACAAATATTTATGAAGTATATATAGGGATGTTTAATATTGAGCTAAGTTTAAATATTATATTGTAAAAACCGTAAAATCATTTTAAATGTGATACTTAAAGCTGTTATGTACATAACCGTCTAATCGTCTACTTCTCTCTCCCACTACGTGTAATTAGCATTGCATACTGTTTATTGTGATTTTTATGGTTCTCTACTTACAACTGGTTATAAAAATGGGTCTCTATATAATATTTATTTGCATCAAAAGAAGCATAACATCTAACTTAATGAGTAATTATTGTCACTTAAAAGAAGTCATTTTCTTCTCCAACTATAAACATTACCACCATTAACATCGAGACCTTATATTAACAATGGTTTATCAAAAAATAAAAAATAGAAGCAACTTAGGTGGTTATATTTCATAGAAACTTAATTAGAAACCATTGTATATGAAACTAAGGAAAATATTAAGGTAAAAAAGATTCTAAATCTAAGAAGGGTGAGAAGGATTTAGGATCATTAGATCAAATTATAGAAAAATTTAATGGTTGAGATTAAAATGTAGAAGAAAAAGTTGTCGGAATGGTATTTTAGTCTTGGCCACTTTTGTTGACTTTTTATCAACTCCCCCCCCCCCCCCCGTCCGCCTTTTTAAACGTTCATAACTTTTACATACAACATTATTTTTTTACCAAAAATTACACCATAAAAACGAGCGTTTTTTATCTTTAAAACGAGTATAGTGTCGTTATATAAAAAAAATTACGTTTTCCAGCTCATTGTGTAATATGTCAGGTTATTGTGTAATACGTCAGGTCATTATGTAATAGGTCTGGTCATTGTGTAATATCAATTCATTGTGTAATATCAGGTCTGGTCATTGTGTAATATGTCAGGTCATTGTGTAATGTAAGGTCTAGTCATTGTGTAATATCAGTTCATTGTATAATATCAGGTCTGGTCATTGTGTAGTGTAAGGTTTAGTCATTGTGTAATATCATGTCATTGTGTAATATCATGTCATTGTGTAATATAAGGTCATTGTGTAATACGTCAGGTCATTGTGTAATACATCAGGTCATTGTGTAATACGTCAGGTCATTGTGTAATACGTCAGGTCATTGTGTAATAGGTCTGGTCATTGTGTAATAGGTCTGGTCATTGTGTAATAGGTCAGGTCATTATGTAATAGGTCTGGTCATTTATACATTGCTCATTGTGTAATATCAGGTCATTGTGTAACATCAGTTCATTATGTAATATCAGGTCTGGTCATTGTGTAATATGTCGGGTCGTTGTGTAATGTAAGGTCTGGTCATTGTGTAATATCAGTTCATTGTTTAATATCAGGTCATCGTGTAATTTGCTCATTGTGTAATATCAGTTCATTGTGTAATATCAGGTCATTGTGTAATATCAATTCATTGTGTAATATCAGTTCATTGTGTAATATCAGGTCTGGTCATTGTGTAATGTTAGTTCTGATCATTGTGTAATTTGCTCATTATTGTGTAATTCGCTCCAATATGTCATGTCATTGTGTAATGCAAGGTCTGGTCATTGTGTAATTTGCTCATTGTGTAATATCAGTTCATTGTGTAATATCAGGTCATTGTGTAATATCAGTTCATTGTGTAATATCAGGTCATTGTATAATATCAAGTCTGGTCATTGTGTAATGTCAGGTCTGGTCATTGTGTAATTTGCTCATTATTGTGTAATTCGCTCAAATATGTCAGGTCATTGTGTAATGTAAGGTCTGGTCATTGTGTAATTTGCTCAATGTGTAATACCAGGTCTGGTCATTGTGTAATATCAGGTCATTGTGTAATATCAGTTCATTGTGTAATATCAGGTCATTGTATAATATCAAGTCTAGTCATTGTGTAATGTCAGGTCTGGTCATTGTGTAATTTGCTCATTATTGTGTAATTCGCTCAAATATGTCAAGTCATTGTGTAATGTAAGATATGTTCATTGTGTAATATGCTCATTTTGTCAAATATTTTTCATTATTGTGTTATATGTATTCATCATTGTGTTTTACGTTTTCCAGCTCATTGTGTAATTTGCTAATCATTGTGTGATTCGCTCAAATATATCAGGTCATTCTGTAATGTCAGGTCTGGTTATTGTGTAATTTGCTCATTGTGTAATATGCTCATTTTATCAAATATTTTTTTATCATTGTGTTATATGTATTCATCATTGTGTTTTACGTTTTCCAGCTCATTGTGTAATGTGCTCATTTTGTCAAATATTTTTCATCATTGTGTTTTACGTTTTCCAGCTCATTGTGTAATTCGCTCAAATATGTCAGGTCATTGTGTAATGAAAGGTCTGGTCACTGTGTAATTTGCTCATTGTGTAATATGCTAATTTTGTCAAATATTTTTCATCATTGTGTTATATGTATTCATCATTGTGTTTTACGTTTTCCAACTCATTGTGTAATTCGCTCAAATATGTCAGGTCGATCTGGTCATTGTGTAATATGCTCATTTTGTCAAATATTTTTCATTATTGTGTTATATGTATTAATCATTGTGTTTTACATTTACAGCTCATTGTGTAATTCGCTCATTATTGTATAATTCGCTCAAATATGTCAGGTTATTGTGTAATATTAGTTCATTGTGTAATATCAGGTCTAGTCATTGTGTAATATCAAACCTTGTATTACACATTGACATGGTATATTACGCATTGACCATTATGCCCTCCCTTTAAAAACAATAAAATGACACATGTCAAGCTTAGAATCATTTTTACCATTCTTATTTTTAAAACCCTTTTTACTAACCTAACCCATGAAACTATAATATTAACAGAAATATAAATTTTCTATTGTTGAAAAAGATTGATATTAAAATAAATATATTTTTTTTAAATTGAAAAATGATATGGGGTATTTATAAAGTGTAACATCCCAAAAATAAAACGACAGTTATAATAACGGAATAAACGAACGAGGCATGTCTGGTCGGGCCGGATTGGCCGGCGGGCTAGAAGGGGAGCCTCCCCTATACATAGCCAAGGTCACCACTCATTTCTCTCATTTGCAACTTCTAGAGAGAGAAACCGTAGAGAGAGAAATTTTTTGGATCGACCCGATATTTGAGAAGTGTGTTGCTCCAGAGCTCGTGAGAAAAACCTCCGGATCAGAAACTCGATTCAGGTAACGATCGGGCCTAAATCTGATTTTTTGTTCGTTTTTGGGTTTTGGGTGAAAAGGTAACGTTTTCACGGATAAAACTGAAAGATAAACATATATTTGAGTTCCTTAATGGAAAGCAAACGTTTTGAAGTAAACAAGTTCGGGATCTTGACGTGATCAGACCCGAACGATGTTTTGGAAGGAAGGGTTATGAAAGAAGTGTTTATGAAATATTTTGCCAAAAGAAGTTTATGAAGTGTTTATGAATGAAGGAATGATTTTTAATAAAACGTACGAATGCTTTAACTGAAGTTTTGAAGTAAAAGAAGTGAATGTTTACGAAAGTCATAAACGAACGAATCTGCCAATATTCATTAGGGAATGAAGGTTATGGGATTGGGAAGTATGTTATGGGCCTTTACCTTTTAGGGGCCTTTGTGGCTGGCCAACTGTTGTACAACTGGGGTAATGACGGTCACCAAGGGGATTATCGTGATCCTTGAAGTTTGGTACGATTTACCTTACGGGGTAGTCGTGCTTGAAGTTTGGTACTTGCGCCTTACGGGGCGCAGTGCTTGAAGTTTGGTACGTGTCATCCTTGTGATGCCGTGCTTGAAGTAGTGTTGAATTACCTAAGTATCGGGCCTTAGGAGTTCTTCACCCGAAGGACAGTACGGTGATTGATGGGCTTAGTGGTGGTGATCTTTTAGGTTATTCAGCCAGTATGTGACGTTTGGATTTGACGGTTACGAGAAGGCGCATATTCGATATGTTCGTTGACTTATGTTTATGAAGTGTTATGTTTTGTTATTGCATTATTTTACGTACGCTTTTTATTAAATGACGTGTGAAGTTATGTTTTTGGTAAATTATTTGAAGTTAAAGTTTTATGTTAAAACTAGAACTCACCAGCGTAGCTGACTTTTTAGTATGCACATTCAGGTTAAGACAGGTATGGATGATGGACGGTGATGCTTGGCAAGCGAGAAGAGTTACTCGGTTGATCATGAAGACTCGCATCCCGTTATGATTAGCTTATGTTATGTTTATGTAATAGACTATGTTACGCTTCCGCATGTTGAACAATGTAATGGTTATGTTTAATGAAGTATTTTTCCGCTACGTTATTTTGATATTCAAGTTTAAGAACTGTTTGTAAATGAGTAAATCCAACAAGTGAGGCCTCCCGGGTTTGGGGCCTTACATAAAGTGTTTTTCTGATACAATTATTTTTAAAGTAAATTACATAAAACAATCTTTGTGTTTATACCAAACTAGGTTAAAATCCCATGTGTTATACGGATTGAATAAATATAATTATAATATTATATATTAAGTAATAAAAATTTTATTTTTAAAAAACTCGTGTTTTATACGGGTTGAATAAACTCATGAAATACAATATAATCTGTTAACACATATACTTATCAAAATATGTCAAGAGATTATTAATACAAAGATTAATATTTTTTTTTTAAAATGTGTATTTAATAAGAGAGAGTGGTGTATTTAATAAAACATAGAGATGTATTTAATAAAAGAGACGAGTAGGAAAAAATGATGAAAATAGGAAAAAATGATGAAAATGAATATAAAAGTGACATGTGACATTGAAAAACTTTTATTTATTATATAGTATAGATATAGATTTCAGTTATAGTTCTTAATCTTTATTAATTACGTTGGACACCATTTATGTATCGTAACAAATTTGGTAATTTAATCTAACTTTCGTTTAATATTTCCGTTAAATCCATTCACGTGAGGGTATATGTGTAATTTCACCTCCCCTTTTGTTACCTCGCACTGTTAAACACTGAATTCATGTTACCACTTGGATTGATTTAAGCCATGGAAGTCTTCTAATACCCTGTAATCAATATAGAAGTGTGCAAATGCTATCTTCCATCGGCTCACCATCAATAGATTTGCAGATTGCCATCAACGGAGGGTAAGCAAGGGGAAAGTTTGCAATGGGTTGACGCTCCCGAACCACCGTTGATGACTGCCCCCAACTAAATTGAAAATAAGGGATCGTTTGGTTGGATGGAATTCGATGGAATTGGAATTTACAGTTCCAATCGAGTCTGATAAGAAATACGAGGTGAAACTACAGTATAACCTCACGTTTGTATCATGTGACTAGATTTAACGAAAATATTAAACGGAAATCAGACTAATGGTCCAAATTTTTTACAACTTTTATACATAAAAGGGTGTCAATAGTAATTAATGAAATCTAGCTTGAAATTAGTTGTTTTCTAGTAAAATAACTGTTAAATAGTAAGTTTCACTAAGCGCGTTGCGGCGAGCATGTCTTATGGAAGTATGTTAGCCATATATTGTTTGTTTGCTCGGTTTCGAACATAAAACCCGTTAAACAACAAAGCATCCAACAAAGATATTATGACTAATGACGAAGAAAGGCACGGTGTAGAAATAGAAAGAAAAAATGAAAAAAATGGTTTAACAAAAGGATAGAACTGTGTGTAAAGGCCGAGAATAAAAAACCATGAAAATAAAACCCAAATAAAAAACTAAAATTTAGAAACTATATGTGTTTTACATTGATCGAAAAAAATAAAAAACAAATAGCAATCTGGGTTTGAAGAACACCGATAACGACACCGATTTTGTCCGTTTGTTACCGGTTTAGTTTGTGAATGCACCGGAACTAGGTATAGTTTATGATAGAAAAAAATTGCGTTGGCTTTTGTTACACAAATTATGTTGCACGATGTAGCCCAGAAAATAAATACGTGGTTTACGTCGAACGAAAATCATAAAAACGAACACCAATACCGGTTGCATCGATGTTGTTCGCTCATTATCGGTTTGGCTCGTCACAGTATGGTAAAGGTAACGGTAACTGCACTCGTTATAGCATACGATAAAAAGAAAAACTTGATTTTTAATACAACTCCGTTTTAAAAAAAAATTATATCGGAATATAAAAAAAACTAAAGAAATCCCTATTTTGTTTTTTTCTAAGGAATTGAATTTATTATAGGAAAACATAATTAATGTAAAATTAAACCCGTTAAAAACCTAAATTATATAAAGTAAGATATATGATGATGATGGTTCATGCATGCACATCATCATATCATATTTGTTTGAATCGGGACAAGACATCTTTTGGTGGTCCATAATATTGACAAGTCAACAAAAACGTATAAGAAATTCTTATTTAGACACAATCATTTATTCTCACACTATTCAAGAATTTGACTGACCCTTCTTTGAGTAATATTTTGAAATAAATATCTTCTTTCACGAGTTAACTTAAAAGTTAAAAGTAAAAACTTTAAAATGTGAATCCATATGGCAGATTAATGCAAAATATTATTTGGGTGGCGAATCACCGGTCAAGGAGTGGTGATTCAATTGCCAATATAGATGAAAAGGTTTTGTAAAATCTATATATGTACATGTATGATGAGTTGGTGTAAAAATGATTTTTCATATGCGAAGCGTACGAAAGATTTAGGAACATGTACATTCGGTGAGTCTTAGGGTGAAGGTGTTCATATTCGTTTAATTGCAAGTGATTCGAACAGGGACGTCTTAGGTTTTTTAAGACATAAAGCGAAATGAAAATTTTAGGGTTTTTTGTCGAAATTCATTGTTATAAGGCTAAGGGGGTATAGTCCACGAAATATTGAGTGTGGGAAAAGCCACGTAGGTGCCACATCATTCCATACGGTTTCCACATATGGAGGTGTGGTTTTCCACTTTTCACTCACGTGAAAAATACCAAGTGTCTACACGTCATTACTCCACACCTCACCTTGGTCCCACCTATCTTACCCCTACCATTTTCCACGGATGTGGAAAATTCCATGGAAAACACCCACACCCGTGGACCACACTAGTGGGCGTAGTGTTCCACGGGCCACGATAAGCCAACTCAACTCCACGAGCCTCTCCACGTCAGTACACCCCTCGACCTAATATGTAACATATACTTAAATTTTGAGGTAACAAATAAGGTTTTGAGTTATAAAGGTACTACATCCCATTCTTAAAATCATTGCCTTATCTTTAAAATTATATGAAAAACAATAACGAAAACTTAAATATACTAACTCAAGTTCATCTCATATACTTATTTCCTTAAAAAAAATATAGAGATAAGGATAAAGAATATAATGTGTGAGGTCTTTTGAAAATGAGATTTAAATATATGATTTTTAATTAAATTATAAGGATATGAATAATAACTAGGGTTTGAATGCTCTAAGAGCTTTCACATCATTGTCTCTTATTCTCATCCATATCTTTAAACTTAAGGAGAATATAATAAATTATTGTTTTTTACTTCACATAAGGATCCCCATCTCCATACCCCCGTCCCTAAAACTTAAAGAAAAACTTTATAAGCCCCTTAAATATAGGGAAATACTATTTAACCCTATATTATTTTTTATTTAATTTTTGTGAGTGAATGAAAGAGAAAAAGTAGTAAAAGTAATTAAAAAAATTATTTAATTAAATAATGATATATATAGGGAACCTGATGGGATAGGTTTTAAAAAAGTCTTTAAATTTTAAAGGTAAATGTGTTTTTTAGTTAAATTATAGGGATAAAGATGAGGAAACTGTTGAGAATGCTCCAACATAAAAGATATTATTAGGATTTATCATTACTAGATGTCTGACAACACAAGAAATAATAAAGTAGATAGAAGGCACCATCGAACCTTATGGTTGACTGATAGCCTCATGACTTTCCAAAAATTGTTCCAGGTTGAGCCAAGGGGTTTTCCGAGTTGCGGGTTTCCTCCTGGTGTGTGGAGTGAGGTTCGAACCAGGGTGGAGACTCTGAGTTTGATTAAGATAATAAAGTTACTCAACCGTTAGACCATCTTATGTCAAAAAAAAATTGAAAAAAAATGATAGAAGGCACAACTAAATTTAACTTCAACCCTTTTCAATTGAAGCTTTATCGACGTTGATGTTTATGGTTCCTAATCACTGAAATTTTAAAAAAGTCGCTTTTTCATTGATCACTTACCGATGTCTTATCTTCTAAGTAATAAAGATAATGAAGGAAGCTCTTCGTTCATGTGAACTTAATACTTACCTATCACACACACTCTAAAGCTTCTTTAGGTGAATCGAGTATTTGTGACTTTTAACTTAAAAAAAACAAAATTTTTGGTAGGTATCGATTAGAAGTAGATGATAAACGAACCTTAAGAAAACTGTCATCATGCGGGAGTTTGAAGTTGCAGGATGACGGTTAGCTCACTTTGCATTTGTGGTTTAGTGCAACGAGTTTTTGGATCGGTTCACGAGAATTTGTTATCGTCTCGCTCCCTTTCGTCATTCCTTTTATGTTCTATTTCACGTGATTAGTTTTTGTGTATTTCTTTTTTCTAGTCCTTTACTTTCATTTGGGGGTCGGTTTATAATTATGTATCGTCATGTTTAGTTGCTTACTAGCAAGGTTCTTATTAATTAAAATTTTGTCGTAAAAAAAAAAGAAATAAAAAAATCCTCCACTAATCCTATGATGCTTGATATTATTAACATGAACATTAATAACTTTAACGACTATAATCAAAATTCAAGTTGATTATTATTTAAAAAACGTTGATGTTTCACCATTAAACTCTCTACACTTCCTTGAAAGAAGATAGTTTGAAAATACAAGTTAACACTTCCTTGAAAGAAAGATAGTTTGAAAATAAACTCACTTGGTTGTGCTTTAAAACTTGAAAAAGCTGATTATTTTTACAAAACTAGAAAATTTAGCCCCGCGCTCCACGGCGATGAGAAACAAACATAGAATAAATGTATGAAGGTGTCATTAATATGACTAAACGAAAAGAAATGTGGTTAAGCACATATAATAAACGTATGAAGTTACAACGACTCTATTATGGAGAAAGAAACGTAGATAAAAGATAGTTATATAACGGAACCAATGTTTTTCAATTGGTGTCGGTCTCATTCTTCATTGTACCAACACGTTACCATTTTTCGATATAACTCATGACACCTAAAAAATACCCTAAATTGAATACGTATACTGGGACGTCAAGAAAAAAATTAATTAACACACGAAAGTTATAGAGGAAAATTAGATTATATATATATATTACAAGGGGTAAAAGCGAAGTTTTTGAAATTTGAGGGGGTAAAGTGCCAATTTACAAAGTTGAGGGTCAAACTTGTCATTTTCTTAAAGTTAAGGTTAGAAGTAGCCCGTGGCAAAAGCCACCGACACTTCCATTTAAGTTTAATCTAATATATGAATTTATTAATTTGGTTACTATAAGACCCTTCGTAGTGGGGATGTGAAAGTGATGGCGTAAGCCACCTGGCTAATTCACTGTCGTGAAACACCGACCCTGTAGGCATGATCCGGTGCGTAAGCCCTTGTTGCGTGAAAAGTTTCACGGCAAAGGGGCAAATCCAACAACCATTGAGACTAATACATATCATAATTTCTTTTTTTTTAATTAGATATTTAGTTTAGGATTTCATTTGGTTTTTCTTAAATATTGTATTCTCGGTAATTATTTTAGAAAAACAAAATACACGAGCTTGTTTATTTTATTTTTCTGAACATCTAGGTATAAATTTTAACGAAAACAGAGTTGTTTTAAAAAAACATATATTTGATCTCGTAGATGGTTTTGTAACATGTTTGGATCGACATTTCGGATGAAAACTAATTGTTTTAAAAAACTGATATCAATTGTTTAAAAAAACCTAATAAAATGAATTAAAAATAACAAAAAGGTTTACTCATTAATGCTATGGGTGACGTGGCAGTGAAATCATTACAGAGGTTAGTGATACTGGGGTAGTGATTGTCCTTGTGTTGATGTGGCAGTGACGTGAGGGGGGTGAAAGAGAGGGGGGCGTGAAACCACTACGGATGGCCTAATAGTGAAGCATTATGACGACGATCTCTACCAACTTATGGATATATTGATAGTGAATAACTATCGCTTAAAGATCAATTTTTTTTAACGGCAAATTTCTTTACTTAGTGGACTTGAACCCATGACCTTTATGTCTGGTTTACTCATTAATGCTATGGGTGACGTGGCAGTGAAATCATTACAGAGGTTAGTGATACTGGGGTAGTGATTGTCCTTGTGTTGATGTGGCAGTGACGTGACAGGGGGTGAAAGAGAGGGGGGCGTGAAACCACTACGGATGACCTAATAGTGAAGCGTTATGACGACGATCTCTACCAACTTATGGATATATTGATAGTGAATAACTATCGCTTAAAGATCAATTTTTTTTAACGGCAAATTTCTTTACTTAGTGGACTTGAACCCATGACCTTTATGTCTTTTAGGTGTTTAATAGGCTTTGTCTCTAACTATACTGTTGCAACATACCTATTTTTATCTACGTGTTTAAGTGTAAGTTTTGTTTAAAACAGAGTTGTGCGTGATAATGTACAAACTTGCGAAGCGTAGATGAACAAGTTGTACAAGCTTTCATTTTTTACATTTGTTTTTTCTGGTACGACTTTTATAAAATTCCAAATTTGCTGATGCGGCGTGCATATTTTTAGTTTTTTTTTTAATTTTAACCACTATATTTTTATCTAAGTTTTAATATTTTTTGTTCAAAACTAATCCTGGTTAATTGTAATATGTTTTTATTTTTTTCCCACAACATAATGCTCCTTAAAATTCTCAATATACCGTTGCGACATTTTTATTTCTATATACGTTTCAATAACGTGATATATTTAGTTAACATTCATACGTGAACTTTTTTCACGGTTTCGTTTTTTTTAGTATAAAGTTGCAAATATTATCAACACATATTGCTATAACGTGCGAGTTTACGTCATGATTTTAGTTTTTGTTTTATCTAAAGTTTCGAATATTATAAACTCCGCAAACTCTCTGACAATATCGTGCATAGTTACATTACCCCGTTGTTAGCCATTATTAAACTTATTATCTCACGGTATCTTTAATAAGTAACGCTTGTGTGATGTTATACTCAAAGAGCATAAAAGTCTTCTTGGGGTCAATTTGGTATTAAGTGAAACTACAAGGATCATAAAAGTACAACTGAAACTTGTTTTCATGTTTCACACTTTACAGTTTACCCCCTCCAACCTTCACAATCGCCATTGAAGCAACTCAAATCAATGGAGGAAGAGAAAGCGGCAGCGTACTACGACGAACTCACTCGCAAAGGCGGTGGCGCCGCTCGATTCAAACAAGGCCTCGGATTTTCTTCCGCCCTCACCGGCGACAGCAACCGCAGCGACGACGTACCGGCCAGAGGCTCGGCCGTTCCGTCTTCTTCCTCGTTCCTCAGCAGCTTCGTCAGAGCTTCGAGTCCTTCCAAATCATCCGATGTTCAGAAACAAGCGCAAATCGAATCGATCCAAAACAAACTCAAGAGAAAACCTAATTCATCTTCGTCGCCTAGGGTTTCGGATGATCGGTCTTCGAGGCGTAGGAGTAGAAGCAGAGATGATGATGAGCGTTCGAGGAATCGGCACAGGCGTAGATCGAGTAGCAGAGATAGAGATAAGGATAGAGATAGGGATAGGGATAGGGACAGGGGTAGGGATAGAGATAGAGATAGAGGAAGATGGAAGAGGAGTAGAAGCGTGTCTCCGCGGCACCGGAGATCGGAGAAGAGAAGAGATGATGATAGGAGGACTGGAAAGGAGAAAACTGGTAGAGTTGATCATGCAAAATTGATTGAAGGCTATGACAAGATGGTATACTTCTTAAACCTTTTTGATGTAATTAGATTATAATAAATGTCAAATTTGATGAAAAACTAGATTAGAATGTGTAGATTACTATTCGAATTTAATAAATTTATGCAAAGATCAAACTAAATCCCTAAGCAATACATGTATTGTAATTGTTTAGTTGTGTTTCACAATGTGCTTATCATCTTGGCATTTGATGTTTTGGGACATGTGTGGATAAACACTAGTGATTGACATTTTTGATCTTTCATGGTTGGATTTTCATTGTACATTAACCAATCTTCTGGTAATTGTGTTGGGAAAGATATTAGTGATTGACATTTTGATACGGCATGCCTGTACGTTTGTCATACATTAATCATCTTTTTTGTGAATATGTCAGAAACTACTCAAAGAACACTAGAATTTTTCAAGAATAAGCAACTATAGACATATTGTGAAGTGCTCGACACTTTTTGTCTAAAATCACTTGATCATGTGAAGTGTAATGTTCTTTTTAGTTATATATATAAATTTTCACTAGAAGAATTGTTTGCTTGCAACAAAAAGCTAAGTAGATTACAATTGATTGGATGATGTTATAGTACCAATCATATATCTTGTCTTTTTTTTTTGTTCTTTTTCTAGTTTTCTACTTAGGAAGTTAATATATGTTATGTTTTGTGTTGTGTTATATACAGTCACCAGCTGAAAGGGTCAAAGCAAAGATGAAACTTCAGCTTTCTGCAACTGGTAAGTTAATGTTATATGATAGTTATTATTCTCTAATTGCTTTGGTTTATGGTTTATAGCATAGTTACCGAAATCGCTCCAGGAGCCACGAATTTCGTATTGGTACGAAACGTATCCAATCGCAACACGCCGGCGTTCCGATCGCTATTCAATTCGCGTTTTCAAATTGATGGTACGGCGATCGGAATTGATATTCCGATTGTGCCGATAGGTCGGCAATCTAATGGGAACGCGATTTAGGGCGATATTTAGGTCGGGAATTTTTCAGGGGGGAGTAATTTGGAACGCGCTTTAGGATACCAAAGGTCTGGAACGTCTCCTCGGTTTCTTACGTACCATTAACAGCAATCATTCTTGAATCTTGACAAAATTTTGAATTAAATTGCTTGGTAACATCATCATTCTTGAATATTGACTTCTTCTGTCTTTTTTTTTTATAATTTATTACACATTTTGATTGTTTCATATAATATTGGTCTGCGATCAGGTCAATATTCAGGTAATTTGGATTTGAAATTTGGTAATTTCTTTATTGAATTGTGTACACCGAACCGGACTCCGGTACACCGTACCGGTTCGTACCGAATACGTTAACTCTAGCGAATTGCGTACCCGTACCGGAGCGAACCGCGTATTAGGTAACTATGGTTTATAGTTATAAGTTATAACCATGTATTTACATGTTAAATAAGCTACTGGTATGAACATATATTTATGACTCGTCGTTTGATTTATTTTCCAAATCAAATCCTACGGCTTTAGTTACAATTGTTAAGATGGTCATATAGGACATCTTTATATTATGAACTTGTAGATAGGATGGATTTTAGGAGAGGATAGTTGGGCTGAGAAATAGAAAGGATAATACTCTTACTTCCATCAAGTTGACGATAATTCACTATTTATTGTAATAATAATAACTAATGAAGATACCTTTGCATTGTTGTTCACCTATGAGAAAGTTACATGCAAAAGATTTCTTAATCATAATAACGGGCCTGTAGAAAACTTCATATGGTTTTACATTTTTACTACATATGTTTGGTTGGACTGCAACAAGCAAGATCAACAGCATTTTATACCTTTGTCTATGTTTTTACTGAATTGACTGCAGAACAAATGGATATGACCTGTTTTCTTATAATTATATGAATGCATTTCAAAATTCAGCTAGCATTTGTCATTTGCAGCTAAACAGGATGAAGCAAATGGCATGGGCTCAGGATGGGAGAGGTTTAACTTTGACAAAGATGCCCCTCTTGATGATGAAGAGATTGAAGGTTAGATTTAATGAATGCTCCCCTAAATATTTGACGCGTTAACTTTGGTAGTCACCTTGTTAATTATTAGAGGTAGAAAAATGCGGCCGTGCAGGGGAAGTATTATATTATATTTATATACTCATATCAGTACTATGCATTTTTCAGCTGCGGAAGATGATGGAGCTTTGGTGAAGCATATTGGTCAAACTTTTCGCTTTTCTGCCGTGGAGGTATTTTGCATTTTAAATCTTTTTGTTCATTTTTTTTTATAATTTTCATTCGTGTTGAACATTGGATTATTGAGAGGGTATTTTGGGCATTTTGAAGGCAAGACGGGAGGAGAAGATTAAGGCGACTCATGATGAGGCTATTTTTGGAACGTCATCACTTGCACCGCCTGTTGATACAGATAGTGAAGCAGATGGAAACGATTGCACAAGAGAAAGTCCCGAAACTGCCCCTATTGCAAGTCTCATAAGCGATCAGGTATGTCATCCTTAGCACATTGTCATAGGTGGTAATTTCGACAAGTAAACTTATAAATAAGTCAATCTGGGCTGTGTTTTGTACTTTTATCTCAAACGGGTCAATTGAAAAATAAATTTCTTAAAGGGGAACGAGTCAAACGGGTTGGTAGTGTACTCATACTTCTTAAATCAATTAATTCAAAATTTTAAATTGTTATTGTAATAAACTTATTTTTTGATATTTCAAAAAATTTAAAAGTGGACAAAGTGTTGAATACAACTTGATCTGGTCTATTTTGATCCATCATCCATACATAAAATTAACCGGTTTCAACCCCGTTACAACCTTGTCTATATCGTAGCCATCGACCATAAAGTTCTCGCGTGAGCATATTTGTGGTGATGATGCGGATTTTTCTTGCCACAGGTTCGTTCATTGCAACAAGGCTCGTGGCGTGATCGTATACACAAAGCTTGATCTAGGATTAATTACATGGTTTTATGTAAGTTTGTTTGAAAATCCTTTTATCATGTTTTATAGGATAACCTTTGTTTAAAACTTCTGTTCTATTTTATGAATTATGTTACATACATAACACATGCTTGAAGTTGGGGATGACAAGAGAACGGGTATTGATAATCTAGACCCATACCTGATTGTAAACCCGTGTTCAATACCCAATGAAATTATAAATATAAAAACTAAAAAGGTCACTAGAGTTAGGTAGCGTGTAGTGGGTGTGGTCATGCTTGCGTGGCACCACTATCACGCTGGAACACGGACCCCCTAGGCGTGGTGAAGATGAAGATGACGGTAAAGGCAACGGACGTGAGATTGTTTGTCACACAAATCCAATAATCCAACTACCCGCTAGAATTAATTTAAAAAAATTAAAATCCAAAAAATACATATACATACCAACATATTTTTACATTTTTTGCCATCTAAATCTTACACCTAAATTTTGATTTACCCAACATTCCAATTTTAATCCATGAATCCTTTCAACGACGACTTTAACCGTGTATACAACTTGAACTAAGCGATGTTTAACGCAAACGGCCCGAACCATGCGTCAATGAGAAGATTAACTTAATGAAAGAATACAAAAACACATGGACTTGAAACTTCTTTGGGAGAATATTGATCACTTACTGGGCAAGGAGCGTGAAAACACGGATAAAGAGAAACAAGAGATTAGGGTGAATATGCATATTAATGTTCTAATTATAATTTTGTAATGTTTTTTTTTAAAGTAATATTAATATTAATGTTTTATTTACATTTTTTTTAAATGTTAAAATTTAAAAATGTTTGTCTTAAAAAAATATGTACATATAAATAATTAATAAAAGTAATTATTATAAACTACACCACTATCACTAACTCATTACATAGTTTTACGGTGAGCGCTTGACTTGTGACGCACAAAGAACTTTTTTTCATCGTTATCAGTAACCCTACCCTTAAATTTAACAATCTTTTAGTCTTAAAACGTGTGGTAGGCTACTAGGCGACTTAGCTGTGCATACCTGATTTTGACTTATTCCATATTACTGTAATATAATTTATATAATAAAATTTAACGGACTAATGATTTGTTAAAAAATTAACCATGGACAGTCAAATAGTTGAATTTGGTGATTAAATATCTATTGATGTCTGACTTCACCCCAATAAAACCATAGCATGAGAATATGAAGTGGTGGCCAAGTCTTTCTAGTCATTTCATGCAACTAGAAGTTGACATCGTCAAGTTATTCATTTTTGACTCGTGATCACACCAACTCACTTATTATAATTAACCTCCTTCTATAAATATATAATCACATTCATTTCATATAAAAACACACATTAATTATACAAGAAATTAGGCAATGGGTGACTTAAGAAAGAACATGACGGACACCGGAGCCGACGGACCTTCCTTTGACAACCTTCCGGCGAACAGATGGCGGATTAAGAAAAGAATTCTCAAAGAATTGATATTTGGAAACGGGAAACGAGCGGCAGGAGGTGGAGGCACCGAACTTCCGGCGAATAGGTGGCAGGTCAAGAAGCGACTACTTAAAGAACTCTTTTCAGTTTAGCATATAAGCAAATAATTTTTTCTTTTGAAATATGTATTTGTTAATATTATTTATTACTTATATCTAATTTATCATACATTAATTTTGTACATAGATAGAATAATAAAAAACTATACTGGTAAGAAAAAAGAAATGAAATTAAAAATCTTAATGGGAATTTAAAAAAAAAAAGTTATAATTGCCCCTGATTGGCTATTGATTTAATGTTCTTGATAAACTTAACCACACGATGTCATCTTAATTTGATTCTAAAAGTATCGATGATCGCTATGAAAACGCATATCCAATTCACAACAAATCTAACCTAAATTAAACTAAAAATACACATACAGAAGCTTCAACTCCAACATTTTAATTCATCACAGATTACTGATCCAAATGTAATTAATAAACATAAAGGTGGAAATTTTGAACACAATTATATATGAATCAGTCAAACAAATATAAAGAAAAAGTCATTCTTGAAAAGGGTTTCATTTTTTTACCTCCATTCAACCAAAGAACAAATGGCTTTGAACCTGGATTAACTTCAGCTTCCACAATATGCCAAACAAACACATCTACAAATCGAAAAAATTGGATATCGAGCCAGTTCAATTATAAAACCAACATTATTGTTATTATTATAAATTTAATATTTAACCTTTTTTTTCCATACTATACTCTATTTTTAGATGTGAAGGACTGATGATGGTGATGATGATATGAGACCCTCATGATGTTCATCTCAGATCAGTGTTCTGGATCTCCGACACCACCAATGTTGCTTCTTGTACAACTCATATCGATCTACATGTGGTGATTTTTGTTTGCAACAAAACCACCAAAAACCAAAATATATGATCGATAATCAAGCTTCAATCTAACCAGAACCTTGGACCATAGCACTTGGTGTAGGTTTCGTGGCTTCGTCGGGAAAATTGGAACGAAGCAATTATCACCAGATTCCAAATTCTACAACGCTCACTTAAAAACTACCATAACAAAACTAACCAATGAGGTTGTGTCACCTCACTTTTACCATTTACTACCCTAAAGTGAAGGGGGCACAACTGTAGGGAGATACCCCCATATAGGACAAAAAAGAAGGAAAGATGCCGATATTGAGAAAGGAACAAAAGCATTAAATGAAGACGGAAGCAAGGACAACATGGGGAAAAATAATTCACCAAATCCCCCTTACGTGCGGGATAAAAGCAGTAGCAAGGACAAGAGGTCAAGTCAGACATCCCTCGCATTAAATGCAAGGGGAGATTTCGAATTGGCTATATCAACCCGAGAAGAAAAGGAAAAGGTAAGTGATAATAACTAAGAACACACACACACACACACACAAAAAGCAAGGAGCTCTCTTCATTTGCTCCGGATCGCTCTTGATAGAACGAACCTATTCTCACCTCAAAGACCCGATACTTATTCTCACGCCGGAGGTTGGTCGTAGAGACACCCCTCGGGGTTCCCTACGACGAGTCTAACGGTGTTCTGTTTTGCAGGAACTCTTCCGGAGATACTAGGCAGGGAGCAACTCTAGTCCACCACCTCCTGGTGTGGATTACAGCTGTTACATTGGCGCCCACCGTGGGGCACTTGTGTCCAACAAAGAACATGGAGTACTCCTGTAAAGACGGAAAAGAGTAAGGAAGAACATATGACGGACTCAGGGAAGGATAGACTGTCTAGAGAAGGAGGATACCTTCCGCTGCTGGGGGGAGGGGGAAAGCAGATACCTTCACCCCAGACCCCAATGCCAACAAAGTCAAAGAGACACCCGAACCTTGCCAGACCGGAATCGAGGACCCGGAAACTCCTTTCATCGAAAATCTGGAAGATAAGGAAGAGGAAGAAATGGACGGAGCGAACGAAATGTTCCCGTCCATCACGCCAGAGTTCGTCAGAAGAAATCGGGAGAAATTGAAGGCCCAACTGGAGGACCTGGAAAGAAGAGAGAAGCCGAGCGAAGTCCATACCAAGTTAAGTTTCGAATCACCTTTAGAGGAGGACCTCATTAAAAGCCAGGGAGAGAGAGACAAGCAGGAAAAGGTGACTGACAAGGAGAAAGAACCGAAAGAAGGCAAAGAATCGGAGATCGCCGGACTGTTAGAATCTTTGCTAGTGGCTCTAGGAACACAGAAGAAAGGATCCTCCCGCATAGAAGGTACGTCAAATGAAAACTCCGATATGCTAATGAAACCGCATGTGCCCCTCAACTTATCGAGCACCTCTAAGTTTACCAAAAGGATAGCAGAAGCCAACCTTCCTGCCGGACTAAAAATGTCGGCTAGTGTAGGAAAATATGACGGAACACGTGATCCTGAAGATCACTTGCACGTGTTCCAGGGGGCGGGTCAAGTGGGACAATGGTCCATCCCCACGTGGTGCCACATGTTTGCACAAACCATGACGGGGGCTGCCCGAATCTGGTTTGACAGTCTCCCGCAGGGTAGCATAGATGGTTTCGAAGAACTAAAGGAGCGGTTCTTGCGGAACTTTAGCCAAAACAAGAAAGTAGTCAGAAATCCAAATGAGATACAACACATCAGAAGGAAGGACGAGGAAAACGTAGAAACATTTATGGAAAGGCTTGTGAGGGAAAGCATGCAGATACAGGACGTGCTAGAAGTCATGAAAATAAGTAGTTTTATGAATGGAGTAAGAAATACATCCTTATGCGAAAAATTGGTGGAGGAGTTCCCGGAAATGTTCGACCAACTCATGGACAAAGTTAGAGCCTGGGTAAGAGGAAAAGATGCAGGATCGAAATCTAGGGAATGTGAAGTTAAGAGGACGACCACAGACGCCAAACCTAGACATAAACCCCTCGGGGGGACTCCGTCCAGATTAAGGACCACGTATGAAAGGCCAAGAGCAGGATTCTCACCCTACAAACGAAGCGAATCCTCAAATCCTTCTCCAACCTCAAACCACCAATGTCACCCGTATAGCCTACCATACAGTTTCACACCCCTCATTAAAACTCCCAGCGAAGTGCTTGCAACAGAAAAGGCTAAACTCCCTTTCGGTAAGCCCCTCCCACACCAGAAAGGAAGTAACAACCAACCCAATGACTTTTGTGAATACCACATGACACGGGGACATAGAACAGACGATTGCATATTGCTTAAGAAAGAAATTGAGATGGCCGTGAGATCAGGGAAGTTATCTCACCTGATAAGAGACATTAAACAACAAGGCTCGTCCAGAGGAGAAGGGAAAGAAAAAATGAAAGGAGAGGAGGAAAACATGAGAAGGCATGTGGATGTTATACGGAAAAGGGAAGATGAAGGTGAGCAAAAACACAAAAGGGAAAGAACAGAAACGAGCAAGTCAGAGAAATGGATGGAAATCCCCATCACCTTCCATGCCTTGAAGGACGACGAAGCACAAGATGCTCCGTTAAATGTGTCGGCTATTTTGGGGGGATACCGAGTGGCGAGGATACATGTAGATGGTGTAAGTGGATCAGAGGTCATGTATGAACATTGCTTCGCTCGACTTGGTAGGGAGATACAAATCCTGTTGAAAAAGGATAGTACCCCACTAGTGGGTTTCTCAGGGGAGATGGTATATCCCATCGGAAAGGTAACACTGCTTTTCACGTTGGAGGAAGGAGAAAAAGAGAGAACGGTACGTTTGAATTTTGTAGTAATCAAAGGAGAGTCGAGATACAATCCTATTCTAGGGAGGCCAGGCATAAGAGCATTAAGGGCCCTAACATCGACAGAGCATGGGATGATGAAATTCCCAACTCCCAAAGGAATAGCAACAGTAAGATCCTCAGCAGAAATAATAGCCACTATCCGCAAACCAGAAATGGATGAAGGCAGGCAAAACAACAAAACAGAGGAATGGATACTGAATGACCGGTGCCCAGAACAGACAATCAAGATAGGAATGGATACTGAATGACCGGTGGAAGACAAGTCTGAAAGAAATACTCATCAGAAACATGGACGTCTTTGCTTGGGAACATAGAGACATGGTGGGGATCCCAAGAGACCAAGCATAACATCGCTTAAACATTTCCCATTGGTTGGAGCCGGTGAGACAAAAGAAACGAAGCATGGGCCCAGAAAGGATTCAAGCAGCATGCGAAGAAATATGGAAATTACTCAAAGCCGGTATAGTAAAGGAGGTTAATACCCGACCTGGATATCTAACCCGGTAATGGTAAAGAAGGGGGATGGAAGTTGGCGAATGTGCATAGATTTCAAGGATCTAAACCGAGCGTGTCCCAAAGACTGCTATCCTCTTCCGGAGATAGACTCCAAAATAGACTCGCTAACTCCATATCCACTGAAGTGCTTTTTAGATGCTTACAAGGGGTACCACCAAATCAGAATGGCAAGAGAGGATCAAGAGAAAACAACATTTTACACCGATGAGGGAATCTTCTGCTACACCAAGATGCCTTTTGGATTAAAAAACGCAGGAGCCACATACTAGCGATTCATGGACACCTTGTTCCAAAAACAGGTTGGAAGAAACCTAGAGGTATATGTCGATGACCTCGTCATCAAAAGCAGGACAGAGCCAGACATGATCAAAGACATTGAAGAGACATTCGACAGATTGCGGGGGGCACACATAAAGTTAAATCCAGGGAAATGTTCCTTCACAGTAGAGGAAGGTAAATTCCTAGGAGTAGTAGTGGCCAAGGAAGGCATACAAGCCAACCCCGACAAGATACGTGCAATCATGGAAACTAAGTCCCCCCGAACAATCAAAGAGGTTCCGAAACTGAATGGGAGATTAGTAGCCTTGAATAGATTCTTGTCTCGCCTAGCAGACAAGACACTTACCTTCATGGAGATGTTGAAAAAGGCAATAAAGAGGAACAAGTTCGGGTGGACAGAAGAAGCAAAGCAGGCATTACAGTCGATGAAAGAACACATCTGCCAGCTCCCTACACTAGCCACCTCATGACGGGTGAAACGTTAACCATATATCTATCGACGTCGTTGTCAGCAATAAGTGAAGTGCTAATGGTAAACAGGCACAAGAAGCATGTACCAATATATTTCCTAAGTAGAACACTCAAGGTGCCGGAAGAAAGATACTTACCAATTGAAAAGTTAGCATTAGCCTTGCTATATGCATCAAGGAGACTAAGGAGATACTTCCAGGCACACCCCGTACGGATGATTACCGAAAGCCTCATTCAGAAGATACTGGAGAAACCAGAGATATCAGGACGGATGGCCAAGTAGGCCATAGAATTGGGAGACCACACAATAGAATACGTACCCAAAACAACGATTAAAGGTCAAGTGTTAGCCGATTTCATGACGGAAACGTACGAGAAAATAGATAGCGAGGATGAAAGGAGGGAAGAAGAGGAAGATGATGGAAAAGGGAAAACCTGGAAGCTGTTCACCAACGGGGCAGTCAAAGACGAAGGGTGTGGAGCAGTCTTGATGTTAAGAAGTCTGGAGGGGGTGGAGCTCACATATGCACTTAGGCTAGAGTTCCAGACCACAAATAACGAGGCAGAGTATGAAGCGCTCCTGGCAGGCCTGAGGTTGGCCAAAAAGATGAGAGCTAAACATCTAGAAGCCCACGTGGACTCGTTGTTGGTCGCCAATCAGGTAAATGGGATATACGAAGCAAAGGAAGAATCGATGATCAAATATTTGGAAAAGGCGCAGGAGTTGTTGAAAACCTTCAAGTAAAAAATTGTGATACATATCCCCAGAGGGCAAAACAGGCAAGCAGATATATTAAGCAAATTAGCGTCCACTACTTTCCAACACCTAGCAAAAGAGGTCAAAGTGGAAACATTAAATGCCTCATCCATCTCAGCCAAAGAAGTCATGACAACATAGACCAATGAGGGAGGATCATGGATGTCCCCCCTCGTGAACTATATGGTAAGGGGAATCCTCCCAGGGGAAAAGCAAGAGGCACGAAGGGTCAAGATAAAGGCCTTACAGTATGAGATAATAGACTGAGCGCTATACCAGAAATCGTATCTTGGTCCGTCACTGAAGTGTGTAGACGAGGACAAAGATGACTATGTAACGAGGGAACTACATGAAGGAATCTACATGATTCACACAAAACCAAAAATGATGGTGGCAAAAGCAATGAAAGCCGGGTATTATTGGCCAGGGATGTACAGAAACATGGTGGAACTCCTACGAAAATGCGACAGCTGTCAGATCCATGCCCCCATAACCAAACAGCCCAAATTCGACATGGTGGCAGTGAACTCTGCTTGGCCCTTTCAGAGATGGGGGATATATCTGATGGGTCCATTCCCAGAAGGACCGGGAAAGGTAAAATTTTTGGTAGTGGCTATCGACTACTTCACTAAATGGATTGAAGCCAAACCTCTGGCAACCATCACAGGTAAACAGATGGTCAACTTCGTCTGGAATAACATTGTGTGCAGGTACGGGATCCCCCATGAGATAATAAGCGATAACGGATCTCAATTCACCGAAGGAGCATTCCAGGAATGGTGCAACAGCAGGCACATCAATCAAATATTCGCATCTGTGGCACATCCGCAAGAAAACGGAAGAATGGAAAGAGCAAACAGGTCGATAGTGGAAGGAATCAGAAGCAGACTAGGAAGAGAAAGAAATGGCTGGATAGAGGCACTCCCAAACGTGTGCTGTGGGCATACCGAACAACACCACATTCTAGGAGCGGGGAAACGCCATTCAGTCTTACTTACGGGACAGAAGCAATGATCCCCGTAGAGATAGGGGCACCAACAAGAAAGACCACCAAGGAAACCGAGGAAAACGAAGAAGAACTGAGGTTAAACTTGAACCTATTGGAAGAACGAAGGGAAATCTCCCTAATCAAAGAAGCGACGTTTAAAAAATAGATGGAGAAATACTACAACGCCAGGGTCAGAAAAACGGACCTACAGGTAGGGGATTGGGCACTACGAGACAATGAGGCCAGTGGAAAAGAAGACAAGGGGAAACTAGGCCCAAGGTGGGAAGGGTCGTACAAAGTGACATGGACCAATGGGAAAGGAACTTATAAATTGGTTCAGGCAGACGGGAAGGAAGTCCCACGGACTTGGAATGCCATGCAACTCAAGAAATATTATATGTAAAAGAAGACGACAACAACTTTTGGGGAAGGTAGAGACCACCCTCGATAAGAGGGAGTATGTTATTATCTTTTGTAATCCACCCTATGGGGTGGAGGAACTATTGTTACCTTCTACGACTACAAATGAAAATAAGAAGATGACTCCCATCCACTAGGATGGTGGAGACAACTCCCATCCAATGAGATGGTGGAGATAACTCCCATCCACTAAGATGGTGGAGACAATTCCCATCCAATGAGATGGTGGAGATAGCTCCCATCCGAGTAGATGGTGGAGACAGCTCCCATCCGCTAGGATGGTGGAGACAACTCTAATCCAATGAGATGGTGGAGATAGCTCCCATCCGAGTAGATGGTGGAGACAGCTCCCATCCGCTAGGATGGTGGAGACAACTCTCATCCAATGAGATGGTGGAGATAGCTCCCATCCGAATAGATGGTGGAGACAGCTCCCATCCGCTAGGATGGTGGAGACAACTCCCATCCAATGAGATGGTGGAGATAGCTCCCATCCGAGTAGATGGTGGAGATAATTCCCATCCAATGAGATGGTGGAGATAGCTCTCATCCGAGTAGATGGTGGAGACAACTCCCATCCAATAAGATGGTGGAAATAGCTCCCATCTACTAGGAAGGTGGAGACAACTCCCATCCAGTGAGATGGTGGAAATAGCTCTCATCCACTAGGATGGTAAACAACTCCCTCCCACTCGATGGTGGAAACGACTACCATCCACGAAGGCAGTAGAAATAACTCCTTACATGTTAAGATGACGGAAATAATCCCTAGTTAATGACAAGACAGAAATACTGTCTATTCTGTGAAACGACGGAGCTAGCTCTCATCTACGAAAATGCTAGAAAAAAAAACTGCAAAAAAAGAAGAGGGGAGGCATAATTACAACCTCCATGAATTAAAATGGCGAAGCCAATTTCCTTTCTCAAACTCCCATTGGTAACATTGAGAAAGTAAAGAACAACGCTAACACATCCAAATGACAAACAACAGCAGTTTCTATTCAGTTAACATAGACAAAGACACCCAGCAAACACACAATCTGAGAGTTAACGAAAGGTAACCAGGAATAACAACAATACATCAGCATAAACCAACAGAAAGTAAAGATGTCCAACAAACAAACAACCCAAAAGAAAACCCTCGCAGGGGCGTAGCAAAGTCCACACAAACGAAAGAAACATAAAGGTCAAGGAATAGGAGTCAAAGGGGCAGCATCAACGACGAACACCAAGGACTTTATCTCAGAAATAGCAAAGCGTGGAGAAGCAGATAGGCGAGTAATCAACGAATGGCCAGAGGAAGCCAGCACAACGTCTGTATCCTGCATATATTGTTCAGCATGCGGTGCATAGTTAGGAACCTCTTCCATCGGAACCCCATCAGCAGCATACTGGTAGCCAGCCACTAGACCATTATGATACCCAGCTGCCATGCAGGCCTTGCTGAATTCTCCTAGCAAAAACATGTGCTCGTTGCTAATCCTCACACGCTCATATACAAGTTTGAAGCCCTGAGTGATCAACCATTCTCGCTTATCCCATAACTGGCCATTGCTGGAAAGGACACTTTCAAATTCCTTCTGGAGAATACGGCGGTCATCAGCAACCCGTGCTACTTCAGAACGGGCTTGACAAAAGTCATGTTCCAAAATTTCCTTGGCCTCAGCCCAATCACGGGCTTCACCAGCGACCTTCTCTCTCAAGCACCTAACTTCCTCCTGTCAACAGAACATACAAAAAAAGAAAGGGGAAAACAATTAGAGGCACGGACAATAGTAACAAACAAAGCGAGCCATTGCCAAACATAGGCACATACCTCCAGCTCTCCTCCATAAGCCTACCAGGCATCGACAGAAGTGTTAGCATCCAAAAGCTCCTCACGACAGGAGGAAAGTCTCGACTCAGAAGATTTGAGCTTAGCTTCCAAGGACACGACCTTCTGATCCAGGAAGTCCAATTCACGGGCAACACGCCCCGCTTCCTCAACCGCATCACTATGGGCCTTAATCAGAACCAACTTGCTTTGTTTCTCCTCGGCTAATTCATCCCGAAGACGAGCAGACGACAAACGAGACTCAGAAAGAGCAGCATGCAACGAGGAAAACTTATGTTGCATACCCACACCCCAGAGATAAGACCCAACATGGTCTACACAGAACAAGTCAGAAAATGAACCAGCATCTAAACTATCGAAATAACCAGCCAGGGGACCTGTCAAGGAACGGGACATGTACTCCCGAGCGCGTGTAGGAGTATCAGGGAGGCAATCAGGACCAAGTTCGTAAAAGTAAAAGAGGGAAAACCTTCCCCCTTATGAGAGGAAGCATAGGGTGCATCAACCCCAGCACTGGTCGAAACGAGAGAAGGCGGACATGACATAACAGGGAGGGAACAGGCAGAGAGGAGGACAACCCAGAAGAACTAAGGGGAGGAAACACGAAGGAAGAAACAGGCATGGTTGTACCAGACAAAGAAAGATCAAGGGACAACCCATCAGAAAACCCAAACTCCAGACGAGGCAGAGTATCAAGAGCAACACTAGCAACATGATACTTCGAAACAACGGGAGATGAGGAATCAGTAACATGGCCCCGAGTGCGCTTGGAAGCACTTCGCAGGCGGCTCTTCAAACCAGTTCGCTCAGGAGACGAACTAGTCGACCGAGGTAATTTGCGTTTACGAATAGAAGCAAGGGGACGAGAATCATCAGATTCAGATTCGCTTACCACCTCAATAGCATCACCTTGAGAGGAAAGATCATTAGCATCAGAAACAAATGGGACGACAGCCCTAGAGACTCCCGAGGAAGAAACACCAGAAGAGGTCACTTGCTTCACCGGAAGAGCCACATACTTCAGTTTCTGTCCGGCTTTATCCAAATCTTAGAAAGCAACATTTCTGCAAACAAAACAAATCAAACGAACATCAGTATATGTAGGAACAACAACAGACAAAGACAAAACTATCACAAAAAGAGAGATATATGTATAAAAAGAGGGGGAAAATCGTTGAAAGGGACCCACCTTTACCCCCCCCTCCAATACCGCAAGACGGGTAAGGGGTCATCCCAGATAGAATTCATTCCCAACATGACCAAGAACTCTTCAGGCAAAGGACCGGCAGGGGTAGGATCATCGACAAGACGTTTATATTGAAGCTTCTGGACAGAAGGACCAGGGTCCTTGTCATCAGTTGGTTCCGAAAGGTCCCGATAGGGCAAAGGCTCAGAAAGAAAGTCATTAGAAACGAACAAAAAATGATCCTTCCCCTCGTGAATGCAAGTGTGGAACCGAGAAAAACAATAACCCGAGCCACGACGCTTCTCAAAGGTCAACCAACTACCATCAACACGCAAACGATAGAAGCGTCGAAACAAAGATACATTGGGCTTATTACCATTCGCACGACATGAAGCTTCAAAATGGGTCATTTTCAGCAACCCTAGAGGATGGAATTGTGAAAAATGTGCGCGATGAAATTTGAACACAAACATTTGAAAATCAGTAAGGGGATACCGTATGTTCGAATAACTAAAGGACCAGGTATAAATGGTCACAAAACCCTTCACCCCCTAAGCAGTCTCGTCAGGAGAAGGAACCCTAGGGCGAAGCGTCAGGGGCAAGAGATAGTGTCCACAAAAGGCCGCCACATCCTCGACGGTTAAGACAGAACGAACGTAATCGAGATCATCTCTAACCATGATGAAAGCCTTTAAGAAAACCAGAAGCGAAGCACTAATCCGAGGAAGGAGTCGCAGCAGTAGGAGCAATCGAAGGCAGGGATGGGGTCGTGAAGGGACAGAAGAAAGAAAATCAAATACAGGTAGAGTGAAGACGGAAAGCCATCACGTATCCCTATAAGACGGCACGGATATACCACGCGTGGAGGGCCAGGAGCTTAGAGCAGGAAGTGGAGGGGCCCACAGTCAAATCAAAATAAAAATTCCTACCAACCAAAACTTTAAGGAATCCTTGGAGAAAAAATGTGTGTATATCTTTTATGATAACAAACATAACATGGAAATAAGTGAATATCAAATAAATGGGAGAATAGAGAAAAGATGACAGTTGCAATACAAAGCAGAGTAAGTCGTTAACCCTTATTATAAATAAGAAGGGTCAACGACTTGGGGGACTTGTAGGGGGATACCCCCATATAGGACAAAAAAGAAGGAAAGATGCCGATATTGAGAAAGGAACAAAAGCATTAAATGAAGACGGAAGGAAGGACAACATGGGGAAGAAGAATTCACCAAATCCCCCTTACCTGCGGGATAAAAGCCGTAGCAAGGACAAGAGGTCAAGTCAGACATCCCTCGCATTAAATGCAAGGGCAGATTTCGAATTGGCTATATCAACCTGAGAAGAAAAGGAAAAGGTAAGTGATAATAACTAAGAACACACACACACACACAAAGCAAGGACCTCTCTTCATTTGCTTCGAGCCGCTTTTGATAGAACGACCCTATTCTCACCTCAAAGACCCGATACTTATTCTCACGCCGGAGGTTGGTCGTAGAGACACCCCTCGAGGTTCCATACGGAGAGTCTAACGGTGTTCTGTTTTGCAGGAACTCTCCCGGAGATACTAGGCAGTGAGCAACTCTAGTCCACCACCTCCTGGTGTGGATTACGGCTGTTACAACAACCCTAATTCATTTTTTTATTTTTTTTATTTTTTCAAATTAAAACTAATAAATAAAACACATTTTATTTATTCAATAAAATAAAAATAACAAGAAATACAAAAAATTACATAGAATAAAAATAAAATAACATAAAGTCAATCTAATCTTCGTCTATAACTGGATCATCCAAATACATCGTGCTATCAACATGTTCCACAAGATCAAATCGTAGCCTAAAATGTGTACTCACATCGTGCAACTCCGGAAGGATATTATCGTCTATAATTGGATTGATCGGAGGATCCCTAATGTAGACCGGTGATATTGCATTTCCGTTATCTTTTATGATCATATTGTGGAGTAACATGCACGCATAAACCACATTCCTAATCTTTTCCGGCTTACGAGAGCGAGCGGGTCGCCTAAGTATACCCCATTTAGCTTTTAAAACACCGAAAGCTCGTTCGATGTCTTTTCTTGCCAACTCTTGAATCTTTTTAAACTTCTTTTCTTTTGGATCGGCTGGATAGGCGAACGATTTCACAAACGTAGACCAAGTTGGGTATATACCATCGGTAAGATAGTATCCACGTTTGTATTCTCGCCCGTTAACATGAAATGAACATTTAGGCGCGGTTCCAAGTTGCTTGTCGGTAAATAATGGAGATTGTAGTAGAACATTGATGTCATTGTTTGAGCCCGGCGGACCACAAAACACATGCCAAACACACAAATCTTTAGAAGCCACCGCTTCGAGCATGATCGTCAGGTATTGGTGATCACCTCTCATATATTGTCCACGTAGCCTTGTCGGACACATTCTCCAAACGAAATGTGTACAATCGATGCTACCGAGCATACCCGGAATGCCATTTTTATATTCATACGCGTTGTACAAAAGTGCAACGTTGTGGCTTGTTGGTCTGCGTAAGGACTCTTTGCCATATAGTATAACTACAACATTAGAAAAATATTCTAGGCATTCAAGTGAGGTTCTACAAGCTATACTTAAATACGCATCGTATTCGTCGGGAGGATTACCGGTTGCGAGTTGTTTGACCGCATATGTGCATTTTTGTAACGCCACGAAACTCTTTTTCATCCTCCCGTCTACGCCCTCTTGGAACCATTCAAATTTTGATTCTATATCCGCAACAATTTTTAAAAATAAACATTTTGACATCCGAAATCTTTCACGAAACGTACCTTCATCAAATTTTGGATTTTCATTGACGAAATAATCGTTCATTAGAGTTTCAAGGGCTTGTTCACGATCACGTGTCACATATCTTTTTTTTAGAGGTTGTCGTGTCTTCTTGTTCGGCTTGGGCGACAATATTCGTAAAAAATAGAGACTAGACCCGCTATCGTGAGGAAATAGCAACTTGTAGTCACCGGATGATTAAAGAGTAATCAACAATTCGCGATCCATTATAGTGTATATTGAGTAGAAAAAGAGATGAAAGAAATTTTTTGGTATGAAAAATATTGTATAGTTGTATGGTATTTATAATGGTAAAAAAAAGTTTTTTATATTTAATGCCCAACAGCATTATAGCCTTTTTTGTCTTGAATTCCATTCCGGTACATATACCCGCAAAAGTCCCCAAATAGGCTCGGGTACTAGGTCGGCGACGGTGTACCCGCATACCCGCATCAGTTAACCGAGAACACCCCCTTCACCCTTAGAGTATTGAAGAAAAGACGATGGTTTACATGGATATTAGGGTTTTGGGTTCTAACTGAAGCCGGAATTTAGGGTAGATTCGGCCGGATTGAAGGCGCTGAGGAGGAGAATGTAGATGCGGCTCTTAGGATTTTAGGGTTAGGAATGAACAAACAGGTTCGGGTAATCAGCATTTTATTAGATCCAATTATAGCCTGACGAGTCGGGTCAATTGACCCGCGCTTTTTTAACGGGTTAAGAGGGTGTTTGGGCGGGAAAATGAGGGGCGCACAACGCAGGTTCGAAACAGGTAGGTCCGCCCCTCAATCGTTTTGTTGTTTTTTTTCCTTCTTAACCTTTTTTTCCACATATTTTGATTTATGTTACGGTTTAGCTTCTCTTTTCTTTATATAAAATTTCAAGAACGTTAAATTTTTTCGACCTTTAACACGCCGGTTTTAACATTACGAATTAAAACGCCACAAGGAAAAAAAATTATAATCTGTTTAAGGTAAAAAAAATAAATAAACTCAATGACGCCGCAACGCCCTGGTCGGCGTGCAACCTATATTTCAGTACGAACGTAACTGAATCGCCACAACGCGCCACCCGCCGCAACGCGCGGGGTATTATGCTAGTTTATTTTTAAAACTCAATTATACATTAACTTTTACATATTTTTGGATTTTGTATTCTGTTGTTAGTATATGTAATTACATTTTTTTCACTTATAAGATGTATATAAAGATATAAAATTTTTATCTATTAATATTTTTTTCACCCTGTGTAGTACACAGGTTATAAGTTAGTTTAGTTTATATATCCATTTTGTATACATCAAAGTTTTCTTAGTGTAATTAGAAAAACATTGCAATAAAATGTAAATGTCAAAGATTTAAGTATTTGTAACAACACTATTTATTTTTCATGTGTCTTATTTCTTTTTTTTCTCTCTTTAAAAGGTTGTCCATAAAACCATAATTGTTTAAACTATTAAACCAAAACAAAAAAAGACACAAAAATGTATATATTTAAACCCATTACATATAATTTTTTTTTATTGAGACCCACTTTTTATTACTTTTCTCGAGCCCAAAACGTTTCGAGCATTCTCGGGGCCGGCCCTGTGTACATCTAAACTTTAATTGATAGAACATAAAACTGTAGATTACATATTCATGGTAGAGGAGAATGAAAAATATCAATCGTAGATCCGCATAGGGGAATGACGAGATTGTGTCATAGAGATGTTGAATATGAAGCGGGCTTGATACAAGCATGAGGAGAAGAAAAAAGTTGTGTGAATTTTCATATATCAACCCTATAAAAAAATCTAAAAAGTAAATTAAAATGATGTGAAACGTATTATATTATTCACCTTCTAGATAATTATATTTTTAGCCGTCAAGTCTTTGATATGGTGGTTAGGGGGTTTTGTCATAAGGCTTTTCTTCTATGGAGGTCTCATGTTCAATCCTCATAATGTGCACTTTATAATTTCAGGAACACCCTCTGTGACAGGACTTGAACTCTGGACTAGGAGGGGTTAGCGTCATCTTAACCAACATGTCGTTCTAAAAAAAGATAATTATATTTTAACCTTTCTAGAAATTATTATTATAATATTATTTATGTAATAAAATTTAATGGACTAATGATTTGATAACTCAAATCGTTGAATTTGGTGTTTAAATATTGTTTGTGCTCTTTGACTTCCCTCCAATAATTTTTTTTTAACGCCAACAAAATCCATTATATTAACCACCAAGGTCAGTTAGAAGCTAATCATGAAACACCAAAGTACAAAACAGGAAAAAACAAGCAACAAAATCAAACTGTAAAACAAAACCACTCCTTAATCAAAATCACCAGCCCATACCAAATAACAGTGACTAATGGAACTCTTCACCCCAGTGCAACTGAGTCAAACTGCTTCCATTGTTCCCATGTTATAGACATCATACGAGCCCTTTTGCATACCCATAGGAACCCCATCACTTTAATCTCCTCAATTGTATTGCTTAGCGATACCTCCCCTACCCCGAATCTTATCAAGTTTCGTAGTTTTCAAATACTCCAAATGGTTATAAGGGTTAAAGCGTGAACCACTTTCTTGATCCGGTTCGAGCCCCGAACAAATTTCCATGACTCCAGGAGATCTCTAACATCAGCAGCAAAAAAAGGAAGTGTCTTACTCCACGACGCAATGATTTGCCAAACATCTTGCGCGAAAGCACACGATACAATAACATGCTCAGCCGTCTCTAAATGGTCCCCACAAAAGACGCACCATGGGTCCTGAGTCAGGATATTCTTTTTGCTAATGAATCGGTCGTCGGTAGCCGATCCATTTCAGCCCTCCAAGCTACCATCCTACCTTCTTAGGTACCCAAGAGTTCCATTCAAAAACAAAGGTATGTTCGTTTCTATGGGAGGTAACCAACAAGAATTTGAGACTAGACACTGAGAAATTACCCGACGCCTCTAAGTCCCACTTCCATGTGTCCGACTCAAAGGAACCTGGAGCAATGTCAATCGAGGCCAGCAGCGATCGGAGTTCTCCCGCCTCAGAGTCAACATAAAGAGGACGCTTCCAGTCCCAGGAGAACGCAACCACCCCATCCATATATCGAATACGGTCAGCCACCCTGCACCCTTTATTTTTTTCCAGCGCAAATAGCATAGGGTATGTGACGGATAGTGGATCCCGACCCAACCAACAGTCTCTCCAAAATTGAATGTCCCTGCCACTTCCCTTCAATAATTACATGCCTACATTCCTTCTTGAAAATTACTAAACTGAAATGCATTACATGTGTTTAATCCCAACTAAAAAAATACTAAAAATATAGTGTTTCTAATTGAAAGAAATAAAAATTGACCTAGTTGATATGGGCATGTGATTTAAAATTCAGAAAAAAAAACTAAAATAGACATTTTTTCAGCTAATTTCAAAGGCTTAGACGGCTTAATACCGGCTAAATGTCCATTTTGATATTTTTTTAAAGAACTATGTCCATTTTGATATTTTTTAGAAAACTATCTCCATTTTGATATTTTTCCTTTTAAAATCTGTATAAATAAGAGTTGAAAATAAGTAATTCATCACGTTTATTCATTATAACACAAACTATTGATATATGTCCTTACTTAAAAGTAAGAGTGAAGCAATTAGCAATTTTTTTGTGAAGAAACAACTCAATAACATTTGTTAAATTATGTGCACAATAATGAATCACACCACTTTCTATTTACCTTAACAAAATAATATTGTTAAAAGAAAAAAAAAAGCACACATGAAGGAAATATTGAATGTCATGACAAATTACGTAAAGGGAGATGATGTTGTCGGCTAATTATCTTATAGATAAGAAACTCCATAAGGTAAGCCCCGTATGACTTATGGATTGAAAGAAAACTATCAGGTAAGCCTCTCTAGATCATACAAGTGGACGTCGACCAGTGGTGGTCTTTGAGTAAAGAAACTAAAGCTCTACCTTTGTGCCATCATATTTATAGGGCCTTCGGTTTTTAATCTTTTTATATATACATATGTTATTTGGACTTGCCTGTTGCTTACTGGGCCATGTAAGGAAACAGATCGCTAAGCTGAAATGAAATCACAAAAAGGTTTCGTACTAAAATTTAAAACAACTCTAAAAGATTATGCATCTCTAAATATAGACGAACCTATAAATATAGATGAACCTCAAAATGTAGAAGAACCTAAAAACATAGATGAAATTAGTTATAATAATGAACCTCGCCAATATAAACTTTTTAGTTTATTACTGTCAATAAAGGAGGAGGGTTTATGACATGAACTTTGTAGAAAGGGGCCTCATATTTTTGGTTCGTTTTAGGCCACCAAAACAATTGAGCTGCTCCTGACGTCGAGTTGTCGAGCCTGTGTGAAGGGTTTGGTTGATGAGTTTAAGGGGTTGTTTGACAAGTGTTAAACTATTAAGAAGTCTGAATGGTTGAACATGGTTTTTCAGCTGAACCATTAAGAGGTGAGCTTTTAGTAAAACAAATACCCCTTACCTTTGAATGATTCAGAGGTATCCTTTTAATGAAAACGTTAAAAGACTACCAAACCACCCTTAAGTGTATTTACTTACATCTAAACCTTAAATGATAAAACATAATATTGTAGATTACACATATTCATCGTAGAGGATGGAAATTATCAATCGAAGATCCGCATAGGGAATAACGAGATTGTGTCATAGTGAAGTCTAGTTTGAAGAGGCCTTGATACAAACATGAAGAGTAGAAAAAAGTTGTGTGAACTTCCATATATCAACCGTATAAAAAAATCTAAAAAACAAATTAAAATTACACGTACTTATTATATTCAATTATTTATAAATATCAAAATGCAAACTACTTATGCATAACTTACAATCACTTCCTGCATTCACTTGCCTCATTGGCTTATGCATAACTTACAATCACTTCTTGCATTCACTTTGACTCATTGACGCCGTTATTTATTTTTTTTATAATTAATTATTTTATTATTATAATTAATTTTCAAGTTATTTTGTTTTTCCCTTATAACTTTTAAAATATGATGTTTTATAAAATTTTGAATATGTCGTTGCGACGTGCTTATTTTTATCTACGTTTCGGTGTAAATTTCATTCGAAACAGAGTTGGTCGTAATGATGTATAAGTCATCAAATCACAAACGTTAAACGTATGAGTTATCAAAGCTGCTTCAAGGTTTTAATTTTTTCATAGTTTTTTTTCTTATTTTCCACTTACAACTTTTAAAATATGATGTTTTATAAAATTTTGAATTTGATGTTGCGACGTGCATACTTTTATCAACGTGAATTTTGGTAACGTCATTTTTAAACCAAACATTTGTCTTAGCCGGTTTTTTAAACCATTCAATATTCATTTCCAAATATATCGTTGCGGGGTTTGTATTTTTTATTTTATCTACGTTATCCGCCGTAACATGCTCCGTATGAACAATAACTTGATTTTTTTTCTACTTTTTAGTTTAGTTAGCAACAATTTCTTTCATAAAAATAAACAAATACTATCCCTAACCCAGTGATTCACGTACGTACACGTACTACAACCCCATCCGTATCTACATTTCAAACCCGCCGTGGAATGCGTCATTTTAATTAAAAAAATTGAAATGATTTACTTTTACAACTTTTAAACTCTGATGTTTTCTAAAATTTCTAAAATTTCTAAATTGATATTGCGACGTGCCTATTTTTATTTACGTTTCGACATGAATTTTCGTAATATTATTTTCAAACCAACCGTTTGTTTTAAACATTTTTTAAACCGTCTGACGCCCTTCTCAAAATACACCATTGCGATGTTTTTTATCTACGTTTAAACCGACCCGCCGTAATGTGCTGTCGGCGTACTTATTTTTATCTACGTTCCGATGTAAAATTTTTTCGAATAACTTCACTATTGTATATAACGAGGTAAATTTTTTGTTACTATTGAATATAGCGTTGCAACGTGTTTTTTTAACGTCGCATAGAATGTACCGTCGCGGTTTGCTTATTTTTATCACGTTTAGAACCCGTCGCGAAGCGCGGGTAGTGACCCGCTAGTTATTATATATTATTACATATAACCTTCTAAATAATTTTATTTAAGCCTTTCTAGAAGTTATTAAGATAATATAATTTATATAATAAAATTTAATAGATTAATGATTTTTTAAATTCAAATCCTTGAATTTGGTGTTTAAATATTGTTTGTGCTTATTTACTTCCCTCCAATAAAACCAAAGCATGAGAATATGAAGTGGTGGCCAAGTCTTTCTAGTCCTTTCAAGCAACTAGAAGGTGACACTTACCAAAGACGTCGTCAAGTTATTCATTTCAACACACGCACTTATAAATAACCTTCTTCCATAAATAGTTAAATATATATGATTACTAGGTTAAAACTCATTTATTACATGGATTGAATAAATACAAATTGTTATAAAATATCAGTTTCAATGAAGATTTGTAAATTCTAAAAATGTTATATAAATATTTTTTTAAATGTTTTATAGAAAGAATGAAGAAGTTTTCAAATTAAAAAACAATGTTTACAAAAAAACCTATTTTAAAAAATAAAAAAACGTTTTACAAAAGTAATTATAGAAAATCATTATCATTTAATAGGAGAGAAGTAGGAAAAAAATGTTAAGAATGAATGTGTGAGTGACAAGTGTCATCCTAAAACCTTTATTTATTATATAGTATAGATATAGATATAATCACATTCATTTCAAATCAAAAACACCATTATAAAAGAAATTAGGAAATGAGCGACTTAAGAAAGCAACCGATGGACACTAGAGGAGGTGGCCATTAACGTTGTACTATTTGATATAAAGGAGCAGACATGTAAACTATGCAAAATAACATGTATATCACTGTATTTGCTATTCCTACACATGTTTTTTAAAAAGAGTGTATAATAGTAGTTAAATAATACAATCAATGCCTCTAACCAGTGATATCAAAGACCAGTTTGTGATTTTAGAGACATGTATTTTAAAGTGATAATTGCTAATTCAAAATTAAATTAACGGATAATCATGAGACCGGCTCCGGATGTCAACATGGAGATGGATTATGCGATGGTTAGGGGTGTCAGCTCCGGATGTCATGAGACCGGATGGCATTTTAGCCTTGTTCAACGAGATGGTCATGCAAAAGAACAAAAAAACAGCTGATTGAAGCGATAGTGTTTACATCATGATGGGTAATTTGGATGCACAGAAATGAAACAGTCGTTCAAGATAATGACTTGAAGTCGGATCTTATATACGATTTTGTCCTTTTCTTTTGATTTGATACTTGGTCGAAATAGCAAATGTAAGATAGGATGAATCAAGTGGTTGCAAAACCCCTTGTTATTTTGTAATGGTTTGTCTTTGAAGTTCGTTTAGCCTTTTCTAACAATCATCAGTTTTAATAATAATATTTGTAATTAAAAAAAATGAATAAACTAATAATCACTTGATTAAAGTTACTTGAAGAGTAAGAGTGGTGAGACTACTCAAATAGTCGTTGAACAAAGAGGATGGTAGAGTTTGGGGTGGGTCATAAAAGGTTCGACACAGTTAATGATATTTAGAAACAAAATGAGTTTAACATGCTTAATCCGTTTATACCACACATAACACATTTAACTTATCATGTTAAATATATTAGTAGGTATACACAAAACGTTTATTAAAACCATATATTTTTATAAATAATTAAATATAAATTGTAAATTTTTAATAACAAAATTTTTATCACGTTAACGGTGTCTTATTAAGCTCTTAACCATGTTTAGTAAACCATGCTAATCACCATGTCACATGTATCATTCGTGTTATTAAACTTATATTTGATTATGTTGAACAAGTGGTGTTGTGTCATTCTTGTTATTGAACTGATTACATTTGATGTGCCATGTAGTCTAACCAACTTATTATACACGTCTTTAATAAATTGACACGTTATGTCAAACACTAATTGTACACATTTTACCAGCAGCATATAAGTTGTCAAACCATCAATGACGGAGCATATTGTAAACCATAGTTAAGTGAAACAAGATTTTTTACTGATAAGGTTAAACTGGCAGCTCGATCGATTTACATGACCGGTTCCAAATTCCAAACCGTCAATTAAACTGTTAACCCAGTTCACCGAAACCAAACCATATAAATCTAGAACCGGCCGATTTACTTTGATTTAGACGCTCTGATCGGTATCAGTGATTTATGAACACCTCTATTGTCCACCAGTGAGCAAGCCGAGCCAAACATGACCCTATTGTGTACAGAGTTATAGGTACCATGTGGGAAAAGTTTTAATTCACAATATTAAATGTTCAGTTTCATTAAGAAAAAATTAACAAAAAATATCAAAATAAAAACAGAAATACAAGACGTAATGTTGATCAAGCTATCAACTAGATAAATCAAACTACTAAACTACTAAACTACTTAAAATATGAATCTAGCGAAGGAGAGTAATGCTTACCTCACAGTAAGCCCGCAAGAACATTTTTCGAATATTATGAAGAGAACTGTTCAACATCCATTCAAGGGAAACCAGATTGTGCAAGTTTAATATCTTGAAGAAGACTTTTTGCGGTTTCCTTCTCCTGCAATCACCATTAAAATGCAAAAACTAAGTTCATAAAGTTTTCAAACTTTTCAGGTTTCTCTATTTCCAAAAGAAAATTCAAGACAAGATCCGGGTCGTGCAGGTTGGGAGTAACCATGTTTGGTTGACCCACAAACACAGTATTTGTCCATTTTTACCTTTTCTTTTTTGGAAAAATTCACCCAATAGAAACCAAGTTTCACAAAAGTCACTCAGTTTTTGTTGTCACTCTAAAGTCTCGACTTTCATTAGGTGTTCCGATGAAAAACTAGGTTACTTTAGTGGAACACTTACGAAACTTGGTTACTATTGGGTGAATTTAACCCATTTTTTTTATAAATAATTCATATGTTACAACAAATATGATTACAAAAAACAGTATTATTACAGTGTAAAAATAATAATCTAAATCTTTTAATCAAAGAAATTAGGAGGTCTTATGCACTAGACTCCATAAAACTCTAAAACCCAATTGACCCGTTTCAGCTAAAAGAATTTATTTGGCTCATTTGACCCGTTTGAGATCAAACACTGCCCCCAAACAAACATATTCACTACTAAATAAATTAAAAATGGTTAAAAACCAAAGCAAAAGAATTTGCAGCTTACCGGGCCATTATAATCAAGAAGACGAGTGCAATACACTTCAGCTTCTTCAAATCTTTTCTGAGCCCGACAATATTTTGCAAGAAACATTAAAGCTTCTACCATATTGGGCCCTTCTCGTTCTTCATCTTCCATTCGTTCCAAATCTTTCTTATAATAGAAAGCAGCCTCTTGAGATTGACCCAATTCACTATGCAGTTTAGCCAACTTATGAAGAGCAATAGCTTCTCTATCATTACAATTAGCCGCCCGCCTGTAACACTTAATTGCCTCCTCAAGCATACGAAGCTGGTCCGTTTCATAACAATGAGCCATTGCTATCCACAACCGAGAATCACCAGGCTGTAAAAACACCGATTTCTTGAAATAATGAAGGGCGTAATAGGGCATTCCCATCATTTCATAAGCTTGCCCGAGCCCATACCATGCCCGATAGTCACACGGGTTTATATCCACAGCCCGCCTGTAAGCATCAACAGCAGCCGGTGTGTTCTTCATCTCAACATACTCGTGCCCCATCAACGTCCAAGCAGATAAATACTTTTTATCTAACTTTAACGCCCGTCTAAAATACATAACTGACTTCTCGTGAAGACCTTTTAAACTATAGTAATTCCCGATAATACAACAAGATTCGGGTCGGTACTTATCTGTCATGAAAACTTGGTGGGCAAGGTAACTTAGGCCCGAAAAGCATTCTTTTGCATACAACACGTTAGAATACATGTCCATGTCATCAATACGGTACGGGTCGATCCTAAGAAGCTCTTCAAAAATGGCCTCCACTAACTCAAACTCACGTAAACTGTATTGGGCTTTAGCAATTTGGGCTTTGATGTAATTGCTACAACCAAAAGTTGCTTGCAAATAGTCGTATTTAGCTAAAGATTCATTGTGCATACGTAATTCATGATAAGTGCAGGCAAGAAAGAAGTCTTTCATCCAATGATTATTGAGTTTGAGACTGTTTAGTGTGTCGATTGTGGTGCATAAGGATTGTAGCTCTAACCATGCGCTCCAGTTCCATGGGTAGGTGTTAACAGACTCAACAAGTACAGTCCGGGCTAGATTTTCATTACCTTTTGCTTTGAGAACAAGACCGTATAAGTAAAGCCCAAATGGGTCGATTGAACCGTTCTTACGTACAGCGGCTAAGTCTCGTTCTATGGACACCAATTCGCTATTTACAGCATCGCTTTTACCCAAAGGTCCCTCAAGTTCAATTGTTTCTTCTTCTTTTCGCTTTTCGCCAGCCTGGAATAACCAAGTGAGAGTTACTAATGAACAACGAAGTTCAAAAAATATGCTAGCTTTAGATGTGGCAAAATGCGTATGTTGGACATGTGTTATGGGTCAGAACATGTAATTTTGGGTAGGGTTGGGACAGGTTAGGTTTGCCTAAGACACTTGTCCAAATTTAAAAAAAAAATATCGAAAAATGTGTGCGTCAAATATGATTACAAAAAATATGTTTTTAGTAAACAATCTAATTTTTAAATAAAATGATTTAACAGGTTTAATGCATTATAAATACAATTAGTGTGCGACTTTCAACACGTTTGATCTGTTATTTTAAAGCAATTTTTTTTTGTTTCACCCATTTGACCCGTTAGATATACAACAGGCCTAAACCAACACGTCCAAAAGTAAATGAACTGAGATTTCCATCTGTGGCTAGCTTGATCGAACATCAGAATAGTTTCACATTCATCAAATACAGGCAGCGCAGATGGTTCTTTCACCTTAAAAGAGTTAAAGTTCGATTAGGTACAAGAAAGTAGAAACAAATACAAAGAGTATTATTTTTTATATACAAGCTGGTAAGATCTTATGTTGAATTTATAGCAAAGAAGAAAAGGAAAATAAATTAACAGTCAAGCAATTTACGTAGCGAAGGAAGAAAAGGAAAATAATTTACACATTGTAACATATTTGTAGTCATGAAGTGGTTATTTAACAAATTGTAACGGTATGACCCATTGACCCTTTAATAGTAGTCGAAGGCACAAAAGGTGCTTGCCTAGGCACAGCCATACCGCCTTTCGTCCATCAAGGCGCTCGGGTGAGGATTCAGGCCAAAACTGGTCTAAAACATCTAAAACCGGTCTGAAAAATCTAAAAATGGCTGGGGAGTCGAAAACATGTCTAAAATCCTAAAAATGGCATGTTTATATATGCGCCTTGCTTAAAAACGCCCTCGCTTTTTTAGCACTCGGTGCGTAGGCGACAGCCAACAGGCTAACCCTTGGTGCCTTAAGCCTTTACTTTTACATAATTTTGATGATTCTTTAAAGTTGTGTCCATGGAGCTAACTAATACAGTCAAAACTACATCTCCCAAACTAAACCATAACAGCTATCATGCACCTAAAAATACACACAAACGGACATAACAACCGTTTCGGTCAAAAAATCATGTCAATTTATGCCATTGACATTTCATCAAACACCTGGCAGACATAAAAGAACATCAACACCAAACAATTCAGCAAACAACTTGTATGCATCAAAACCAAATCAACACAATTTGACACATATACAAAACAAAAGGGACCAGAAAACTAACCAAATAAAGAGCATAACACCTCAAGAACAAAGCTTTCATTCCAGTCTGATCAGACAAAACATGAGCAGCCCTCCTATACTCTCTGCAATTAAAATACATCTTCGCAAGAAGATAAAAATCAGAATCCACATCCTCACTCTCCTCCTCCGGCACCGGAGTTGACACGTACGACGTGCCGGCGACAGGTGTGGCGGTTATCTCGTCAGTAGAACGAAATCGGCGGCGAATGCTGGAACAGTCGCGCTGTAATCGAGTGTGCGACGGCGGATACTTCGCCGGATCTTGTTCAATTCCGACCAATTGTTCTGCAGCCCTGTTTAGGTTTAAAATTAGACCAACCTTGATTCAAAAGAATTTTTAGGGTTTTTGTAGGGTTTGCTAACCATTTGGATGCAGCGAATAGGCAACGATCGGTGAGGTGACGGATTGCAGTTCGGAGCTCATTCCGGCAAGTTTCCTTGGAGACGCCCATCGGAATTGATGAATGAATTTTTTTGAAATTAGATCGACGGTGAGTGTGGTGGCGGTTTTGGTGAGTTTTGGGGTTTTGAATTGTGTTTTTATTTATTTGTAAACATTGTGTACCAAAGAAAAGAAATAGTACCGTTTTGGTACCTCAACTATTGTTTTTTTATTTGTTGGGACACTAAAGTTGTGAAAGTATAAGTTTAGCCACAAAACAATGATGAACTTTTTGTTGAGGACCGTCTCTTTCGTTATGTGTGTAAGCATTTCTACGATCGGTTATCGTACATTTGATGGCGGTTATTGTACATTTGATGGCGGTTTATAGTAGTTGTGGAATTACTGATTTTGGTGGGTGGTATGATGTTTGAAGAAGAAAGGGGGAGGAACCCAAATCTGCCAGTTTATTTTATATTAGTATTAGTTATAGTGTTTAGGCCTCTCCTAAACTAGAATAGAAACCCAAATCTGTTCTACAAATCCACAAAAAATTGGTTTTTTAATGTGTAATATTTTCGACCCCCAACTTAATCGTTCAAGTTCCGCCACTGATGACTCACCCATATTTTTACCTCTAACTTACACGCACCAGAAGACGAGATTCATACTTGACCATTTGGCCACTGGCCAGTAGAATCAACCAAGGAGTCTGATAGAACCTCAAAAGTAGGTTGTTTTATTAATAGAAAAACATGGATAGATTACCCAATTCGAGAATGGTTGCTCTCCAATTACAAGATAAACTTATAATTTAGATAATAAAAAATAACAAGATTAGGAAAACTAGAACATGAAATGGAATACTTAAATGAAAAATAGAGCAGTTACTGATCCTAAACTTCAGCCCCTAACATTTAGCCCCACTAATTCAGCCCTAAACCTTTGCTCCTTATTGACTGGGTCAAGGTAACTAAACCAAGACCTGTTGGACCTATATGGGTCGACCCGCTGATAAGGTGGAGTCGTATCAATACTTCCCACGAGAAAACGAAGATGATGTGTCATTGATGTGTCGATATGGAGGACCGGGTGGATATGTGCATCGGGAGGAACTCCAGTTCATAAGTAACTTGACCCACTTTGTTAATCCCATGTAGCGTTACTAAGAGGAGGTGTCTTCGATCTATCACATCTGCCCCGTTGTCCATTTTCCCGGACTTACGTTTCCTTGTGAATTTGAAGACTTGGAGAAACAGGGTGTATGGCTTGAAAAGAGACTGTGACATGCATGGCAACTGTGGTATATAGCACGTAGTTGGAACTGATTTTTTGACTGCATGGAGGCAGATAAAACGCATGTCATGAGAAACAAAATCAAATATCATAGGTTCTTTTTTTGACAGAATACTTAGATTCTGCACAACGTAGTCTTTTGAAGTTTCATCTTGGACATCTTTATATTTCTGTTCGTTTGTTTGTTCTTCTTCAAATGGTGTCTCTTTTATGTCCTTCTCCACCGTGTTCTTCCACTCCGCATATGCTTTTTCACGATTACAACCATTTCCAAACATCTGGGTCTTGAGTGTTGCAATATCATCCCTTAGGGGTGCTAAAATGGCGTCTAATCGTGCTACAATGGCAGCCAACTGAGCAGCGATTTAATCGGAGGAAGGACTGCTACCATCGCCACCTGGGTCCACACCATCGTTCCTTTAGTTTCCCGGTAATGGAACCAAATGATATAACCTCAAAAGTAGGTTGTTTTATTAATAGAAAAACATGGATAGATTACCCAATTCGAGAATGGTTGCTCTCCAATTACAAGATAAACTTATAATTTAGATAATAAAAAATAACAAGATTAGAAAAACTAGAACATGAAATGGAATACTTAAATGAAAAATAGAGCAGTTACTGATCCTAAACTTCAGCCCCTAACATTTAGCCCCACTAATTCAGCCCTAAACCTTTGCTCCTTATTGATTGGGTCAAGGTAACTAAACCAAGACCTGTTGGACCTATATGGGTCGACCCGCTGATAAGGTGGAGTCGTATCAATACTTCCCACCCAAAGAAACGACTTGTCCTCAAGTCGGGTATGAGAAAACGAAGATGTTGTGTCATTGATGCGTTGATATGGAGGACCGGGTGGATATGTGCATCGGGAGGAACTCCAGTTCATATGTAACTTGACCCACTTTGTTAATCCCATGTAGCGTTACTAAGAGGAGGTGTCTTCGATCTATCACATCTGCCCCGTTGTCCATTTTCCCGGACTTACGTTTCCTTGTGAATTTGAAGACTTGGAGAAACAGGGTGTATGGCTTGACAAGAGACTGTGACATGCATGGCAACTGTGGTATATAGCACGTAGTTGGAACTGATTTTTTGACTGCATGGAGGCATATAAAACGCATGTCATGAGAAACAAAATCAAATATCATAGGTTCTTTTTTTGACAGAATACTTAGATTCTGCACAACGTAGTCTTTTGAAGTTTCTTTTGAAGTTTCATCTTGGACATCTTTATCTTTCTGTTCGTTTGTTTGTTCTTCATCAAATGGTGTCTCTTTTATTTATAGATTCAATGGTTCCCAGCTATAATAACATCATCCACATAGATAAGTGCTGCAACAAAAATGTCACTTTGTTTGAAGATAAAAAGAGAGTGATCTGCTTTGGTTTGCTTGAAACCAAGACCGAGGAGAAAAGTTGTGAACTTGTGGTACCAATTGCGAGAGGCTTGTTTCAAACCGTAGAGAGACTTCCTCAGCCTACATAATTTTGTCTCACCTTCTTTGGAGAAGCCTTGTGGAACCTTCATATACACTTCTTCATGCAGGTCTCCGTGAAGAAATGCGTTATTGACATCGAGTTGGTGAATCATCCAATCCCTTTTTACGGCAATAGCAAGGAGTGTCCTTACTGTGACAATCTTGGCAACCGGTGCAAAAGTGTCATGGTAGTCTACTCCTTCCATTTGCGTATAGCCTTTAGCAACGAGGCGTGCCTTGTATCGCTCGACTTCTCCATTTGGCTTATATTTGATTTTGTAAACCCACTTCGAGTCAATGGCGCGTTTTCCCTCGGGTAGATTTTCAAGGGTCCACGTCCCATTTTCTTCGAGGGCTCGAATTTCTTTCACCATGGCCTCCTTCCATTTGTCATCCTGCACAGCTTGGTTGAAATTTCTTGGCTCATCATTAGAACTGATGGCGGTTAAAAAGGCCTTATGATTTTTAGAAAATTTGTTATAAGAAACAAAATTAGAGAGAGGATGTACCGTCGAGGAGCCTTGAGGTGGTGCGGGATTGGCGTAACCGATGGAGGGAGATTAATATCATAATCGGTCAGGCGGGCTGGTTGTACCTTGTTTCGTTTCGGCCTAGTCGAGATTGGATCTGGGCCTTTATCATTCTGGTTAGTGGGCTCATTTTCAAGAATGTTTTCATTTTGGGCCTCTGTCACATTTTCATTAGTCAACCCATGGTCTTCTAGTGAGTGATCTAGAACATGGATGTCACCATGGGCCGCCACTTCTTCTTCTGGCCCAATTCTATTTTCAGTTATCCCATTCTCGACTTCATTATCACAGAAAGGTGGTACAAGAGCATCTGGTTCACCTTTTTCTTGTTCAAGATTATTGAAAGGGAATTTTTCTTCATGGAATTTCACATCTCTAGAAACTATAATTTTTCCTGTTTCAATATCTAGGATTTTATAACCCTTGGTTCCTTGTAAATATCCCAAAAACACACCGGGTTTGCCCCTCATTTCCAACTTGTCGCCTTTTGTGTCGGTGTTCCAATGATACGTTAGACAACCAAAAACCTTCATAAATTCATAATCAGGCCTTCGATTATTTAGTAACTCAAAAGGCGTTTTGTGATTAGTGACTTTGGACGGAAGTCGGTTAATGATGTAGGCCGCCGTTAACACACACTCACCCCAAAATCTCTTGGGTAAGTTGGCTTCAAAACGAAGAGCTCGAGCGACTTCGAGTAGGTGTCGATGCTTTCGTTCCACAACCCCGTTTTGTTGGGGTGTGTGTGGACAAGTGGTTTCAAGCAAAATACCATTTTCTTTGTAAAAATGTAACATGTCGTTGGAAATAAACTCTCCTCCATTGTCACACCGTATCTTCTTAATATCTTTACCAAATTGTGTTTTAACCATTTTATGAAAGAATTTTAATGAGTTGCTTGCTTCATGTTTAAACTTCAACAAAATTAGCCAAACACTTCTACTAAAATCGTCCACAATAGTCAAAAAATATCTCGCCCCAGAAGAAGAAGGCACACGATATCTTCCCCAAATGTCACAATGAACTAAATCAAAACATTCACTTGATTTTGTGGTACTGATTGGAAATGGTTTTCTAGTGAGTTTTGCCTTGGAACAAGAGTCACAAACCTTATTAAAAGAGACATTTCTAAGTAAATCGATCTTATTGAGTTTCTCATCAGAAGCATGACCTAACCTTTTGTGCCATGTATTACTAGTTGTCAACATAGCTTTTCTCCCACCATTCATCATCTCCATTCGGTATAGACCGCCTCTCCGTTTACCCGCACCAATCAAGCTCCTCGAGTGAAGTTTCTGCATGATACAAAATTGAGGGAAAAAGGTTACGGAGCATTGGAGATTCTCAGTTAAACGACCAACCGACAAAAGATTACAGTTAAAATTAGGGACATATAGAACATCTTTTAATTCGAGGCCTTCCCTTAGAGTGCAATTGCCTCTCCCCTTTACGGGGATGGCGTCACCGTTAGGAATAGTGACGGGTTCTTCGCCTTCACTTCCTGTTTTAATTTTTAGAGTTTTGATGTCATGGGTAATATGCTCGGTGGCTCCCGAGTCAATTATCCAATCATCATTGTGGTTGTTTTTACCTGCCATGTTGGCCGTACGTGGTGTGCTATCCATGGTGCTATTTTCATCATCAGTAAGGTGTTTTACAAGAACTTGGTATTGGTCTTTAGTCAAACCTGGTATAGGACATGAATCTGTCCCAACACACGCTGCCTTCGGTTTAGTCTCCGCACGCTTCCCTTTGTTTCCCGGCCACCAATCCGGGTACCCGATCCTTTTGAAGCAACCGTTTCTGTTGTGTCCATCCCTACCACAAAAATCACAATGTTCGACCGCCTCCCCACGTTCCTTTGGTCCTGTTTTATCGCGCCAGTGGCCTGCATCACGCCTGCCTGGAACATAAGCCTTGAGAGCAATAGTTTCAGCCCCGGATCTCCTTTATGTGGTTATAAGTCTTTGCCGCTCGTCCTCAGCCACGAGATGGTATGCACTGCCCAAGTTTGGTGTTGGTTTTAAGGCTAGAATTTGCGTTTTAATCACCGAGAATTCATAGTCCAACCCCATAAGGAATTGATACAAATTTTCTTTTTCCATGTGCTCACTCAGCCTTTTCCCTACCTCGCACGTACATCCATTACAAGTGCATCGTGGCGTCGGTTGCACGGAATGGATTTCATCCCAAAGGCTACGAAGTTTCGTGTAATAGGAAGAGACCGAAGTTCCGTCCTGTTTCACTGAGGTAAGAGTCTGCCTCAATTCATACGCCCTCGGGGCGCTTTCTTTTCCAAATCTCTCGTGTAGATCGGACCATATTTCGGAACTGGTATGAGCGTATTTCACGCTGCTTCGGATGTCCTTTTCCATTGCGGTCGTCAACCACCCTTTCACCATAGCATCTGCACGCATCCATGCCATGTAGGTAGGTGATTCTTTGTCGGGTTTCTTTATAGTACCGTCAATGAGTCCGACTTTGTTCTTGGCGAACAGGAAGTTAAGCATTTCCTGTGACCAATCAACATAATTGTTGTCGGTAAGATTATCATTGACGTGCATCTGCTTCGGATAGTCGGACGGATGGATGTAGAGAGGTGAACTTGCATCCACAACGCCATCGTTCTTCGTGCTGTTTTCTGTTTCTTTATCACCGGCCATTTTGGTGAGGGTAGCTATGATAAGGTTAGGGTTTTTGTTATAACCGCTCTGATACCATTATAGATTCAATGGTTCGAGCCATTCATTGATTGTGAATATTTCTGAATGATTACAAAGGAAAAGGAACGAGAATAAATACTAAAAGGCAGGAACTATTATAGGGAAGTAAATAAACAAATGGCTAGTCAAAAGGCAAAAATAAGGAATGATTGAGAGGAAATAAAGGGGAAATTTTGGATCCAATATTTATGTCCTTCTCCACCGTGTTCTTCCACTCCGCATATGCTTTTTCACAATTACAGCCATCTCCAAACATCTGGGTCTTGAGTGTTGCAATATCATCCCTTAGGGGTGCTAAAATGTCGTCTAATCGTGCTACAATGGCAGCCAACTGAGCAGCAATTTGATCGGACGAAGGACTGCTACCATCGCCACCTGGGTCCGCACCATCGTTCCTTTAGTTTCCCGGCAATGGAACCAAATGATATAACCTCAAAAGTAGGTTGTTTTATTAATAGAAAAACATGGATAGATTACCCAATTCGAGAATGGTTGCTCTCCAATTACAAGATAAACTTATAATTTAGATAATAAAAAATAACAAGATTAGGAAAACTAGAACATGAAATGGAATACTTAAATGAAAAATAGAGCAGTTACTGATCCTAAACTTCAGCCCGTAACATTTAGCCCCACTAATTTAACCCTAAACCTTTGCTCCTTATTGATTGGGTCAAGGTAACTAAACCAAGACCTGCTGGACCCAGATGGTCGACCCGCTGGACCCAGATGGTCGACCCGCTGATAAGGTGGAGTTGTATCAAAGTCCAAGTTTAACCAAATTATGTCAGTTAAAAATTGAAATGTAAGGTAGTGTTTGGTATGCAGGAATGAGAGGTGGAATGGAATGGACGATTACAAGGGAATGGAAAAAATGGTGTTCGGTTGGACGATGGAATGGAATCACCCATTCCGCAAGGAATGCTATTCTCTCTAAATCTCTCAAATTCATTCCATCCACCCCCTTGTTTTTTTATTCCATCCCCACTTTCACTGTTCATCACTATCACACCCTCCTACCACCACACCACCACCACCGCCTCCACCACCCGCCACCACCGCCTCCACCACCCACCAACACCATCGTCGCCGCCGCCTCCTCCACCCACCGCCATCTCTCGCCGCCACCACCCACCGCCATCTCTCGCCGCCACCACCCACAACCACACCACCGCCACCACCCACCCCCACCTCCCATCGCCGCAACCACCGCCGCCACAACCCACCACCACCAACACTGTCGCCTCCTCCACCACCCACCACCACCACCTCCTTCCACGGCTACCCCCACCCACACCCACAACCACCCACCACCGCTGCCATCACCCACCGTCACCCACCACCTCCCAGTACCGCCACCCACCATTGCCACTCACTACCGATTTTATTCCTTCATCTTTTTTAGCTTACCAAACAACATAAAGTAATGATTTATTTCATTCCCTCATGGTAACCAAACAAGACAATGGAATGGAATGGTCCATTTCATTTCTTTGTTCATTCCATTACCTCGTCCATTCCATTACCCTATACCAAACAGACCCTAAGAGTAGTTGTATGTCATTGAATGATGCCTTAACATCCTCTCTCTTTTTTATTTTTCCGGAAAATAGAATACCTTAACATCCTTAGGTGCAACAATCATAGCTTTGCTTCCTGTGATATATTGCTTACAGTAAATGTAAATGCAATCAATAGAAGAAAAAGAACATTGTGAACAACATTATAATTTATTAGAATAGAAAATGTTATAAGTGGAAATTTTAACCCATTTTCGTCCAGCACCTTGCTATTTTTAATGATATTGCTGACGTTCAAAAAAAAAAAACTTATGCATGGGTCGATCTGGGTATGTTTTATTTCTAGCGTATCAACCAAGAAAAATAAAAAAAACATAACTGAAAAGGAAACAAGTAAAATGGGTTAAAACTTTATACGTAAATCTCCTAAATCATGTAATACAAAAAGCCAAATTACATAAAAAGATAACTTACTATGCTAACAGTTTCTAATGTGGGAATCAAATATTTCCTCTCTTAGGTTTGGAATTTCAGTTTTATAAAATTAAAAGTAAAACTTTGAGTTGGTAAGTGCAAGCAGAAGTCTTAGTTTCGAATCCTGTTTTCGTTGCATAATTTCTTGAAAGCGTAAGCTGCGATTTATGTGATTTGTTATGGACTAAAACCATCGCAAGGTATGAGACTTGTCCCACATCGGTTGTATAGGCAACAAATGTGGGGTTTATAACTCAAATTAGGGGTGAGCAAATAATTGAATTAACCAAACTGTAACCAAATTAACCGACTTAACCGAACCGAACAATTAACCGATGGTTCGGTTAAGCCACAAACGATTAACCAAAAATTGTGGTTCGGTTTCGGTTTTGTTGTGTGGCATAACCGATTTTAACCGAACCGATTATCCACATAACTATTTGAATATGTGATGTTTTTAGACATAATTGTGTATTTTTAAGTTTAAGAAATATTTGATGTTCTTCATACTAAATTATTCATAAGTACATGACTTTGACCATCAAACCCTTAACTTTAAGTTTCAAAGAATCTTGTTATCTGTTGGTGCCATAATTGCACGTTCACTTGAAGTAATTTGATGAGTACCTACAGTTGAAATAAGTAGTTTAAAGTTTCGATTACTTTCATTAATTGGGTTAGTTAGAAGCCCATTTGGTTAGAATATTTATTTGGGTTTTATTTCTACTTAAATGCTTAGCAAAAGTTTTAAATTTTTAGCTCATCCAAAAGTTTGATTTTAACGGTTAACCGACCGAAACTGAACCGAACAACCATCAATAACCGATTAACCGACCAGTTTTGAAAATCCACTAACCGAAAGTATCGGTTTCGGTTTCGGTGGAGGCTCAAAACCGAACCGAACCGACCCGTGCACACCCCTAACTCAAATGGCTCCCTCTCCTATTAGACTAGTCTTTTGGGATAAGTTCTACCATTTAGGTTGTAAAATGATCTAGTTGGTAAAGAGGTTATTGACGGGTTTTCTAAAAATAAACAAATGTAGTTTGATAGTGTTTCGAAGATTAATATGTCCAGTATATTTAAGTGCATTAATTTTGAAAAGTGGATCCTGGGAATGTTTTTAAGGGTCAAATAACGAATATGAAAGTCATAACTTCTTCTGCTTTGCAAGCCCTAGCCCTGAAAATGAATAAAAACGAATATTCAAAAAAGATGGAGGTGCGGGGAATCGAACCCCGTGCCTCTCGCATGCGAAGCGAGCGCTCTACCATATGAGCTACACCCCCAATGTTTGTTTGTTGTTTTGATACCTTCTATTTGTTATAAATATATACGAGTAATTTTGTTTCGTTACTACACTATTCAATCTAATTATTTAGTTACACTAAATCTAAATATATTCTATTATTATTTTTTGTAACTTATATGTTATTTTTATCTCTATAATTGTTTTTATTCATGATAATAAGTTATGATTTTGATATTATGTAGAAGAAATATTTAACGAGTGACTTATTTGCTCTGTTATCATGATTTAATCTTTATCTTATTACTTCGATCGGAATAACCGTAAGTTCTTTTTCGAAAATCTGATCACACCTCTCACAAGTTGTGATTGGATTTGAGTCGAATGATCATACTAGACTTGTTGATCCGTTGTTCTTCGACTATGAACTCTTCCTTGTCGGATTTGGTCTCCCCATGATTGAATTACAAGACCCCACAGGGGAATCTTCTGATTATAAACGGATCAAAATCCTTCAATGAGGCACGCCATCTTGCAATTTTTTTCTGAATCTCGCCGTAAGCTTTGCATGCGGCATATAATGAAGAAAATTCCATTAAAGGTATGATTTTTTACATCTATATATCATTTTAATTATATCTTCATTTTTTTGTGTTTTTTTGTTCTTCAGGTCCTCAGGTTTCTGGTGATTTGCTAAGAAATATAAACATTAAGTCATGTATTCACCATTTAGTCTGGAATCTTTACATTATACCTGAAAAGTTTGAAACTAAATGACAATAACTCATTGTCAAATTTTCATTGGCGGATAATCTTTTTTGGGTCTAAACTTCGTTCGCATACTAATCTGATCAGTCTTAGATCACTACTATCATGATTGAATTGATTGTGATCTCTCATGGGTTCTTGAGTTCGACTAGCACTTCAATCCTTGGATGGAACCTTGATTGATATGGTGGTTTGGGACAAATTCTTGTGTATCAAGGCTTTGATACCAATTGTTTGTAATAAGAGAATCAAATAACACACAAATAAAACATATTTTGTGACAAAACTAGATCACAACGCTTCTGAATTTTTATTGATCAAACCACCACTAAATATAATGATATTAACCCCATTTATACTAAAATAAACCTTGTTAAACAAGACTTTTAATCCTACTCAAATACTACTTTTTTATTTTATACTAACTCTAACAAAAAAAACCAACCGATAATTAATAATAACTTAAATGGCAATGTCGGTGGGGTTTCCCCACTGACTCCCCCAACCCTCGACTTTAGAATAATGTCAAAACTAGCCCTTAACTTTGTAAATGTTCACTTTAATCCTCTCAAGCTTCTAAAATTTTAACTTTACCGCCTATATATAGTCTGATGATTTTTCCTTAATAATTTTCTTTCGTTATTAAAAATAAATAAAATAATTTGTAGCTGTGTATAAAATTGTTAAAAACATAGTTGTATTCAAAATAAGGTATTTTTAGGTATTATGCGTTATATCGACTGACGGTAACGTGCTGATACTGTGAAGAATTAGACCGGCATCGACTGAAGAATATTAGTACCGTTATAATTGTCTTTTATCTATGTTTCAATCTCCACAACCGAGTCGTTAACTTCACACGTTTCTTTTACGTCTTTAACGACGTTTCTTTTCGTGCTTAGCCACGTTAATGTAACCGCCTCAACCGTTTAAGGTCCGTCTACTGTCGTGGATATAACTGACTTTTATCTATGTTTCAATTTCCACAACTGAGTCGCCTCAACCGTTTAAGGTCCGCCTCCCACCGCGAAACGCTGTTACAAGTTTCTCGTTCTAAACTAATCTTTAGCTTCTTTTTTTCATTCTGATTATCTCGATCCAAGACCTAAACTTGATCCTCATAATTCAACTTTAACTCTCAACCAAACTTGCATTTCAAACGTGAACCCAAAATTTGGATTGATCCATCAATAGTTTCCATAATTGATTAAAGATTGAAAGTATTTTGCTATTCCAACTTTAAAGAGTACATTGCTATTATAGTATTATTAATGAAAGTGTAAAAGTATGTTGCTAGGTATCCCTCACTTTGCGATTTTTAACCCGTTTAACTAATAGACACCTCAAATAAACACGAATTGGTCCATCTATATTACATAAATGGTCAAAACTACGAATTCTTAAACTTTATACATCATATGCAACATTTAATAAGTCTTTTTACAAATAAAACAAAATACAACTCCATATCTGAGGACGTTTACCTTCAAACCGGTTCTTGAAATCGGATCAGCTAAAATAAACAGAAGGTACAGTAGAACCTCTATAAATTAATAATGTTGGGACCGGGATATTTTATTAATTTAGCGAGATATTATTATATCGATAAATTAATAAATTATTAATTTAAAAAGTAGGCCTATATTTGTGAGCAACTCTCAAATTAATGCATCGACACTGTAAAATTCGTTCGGCTAATCCAACCGGCTCAAATGATTTAAACGATGTAAATTTTGGAGAAGAAATTCGTGAGCTTGAGAACTTGATTACAGTAATGCATTATCGGCACAAAATGGATGTGAATGAGTTGTTGGATTATTCAGGTGAAAATAATGAATGTTACAAGGTTCAAAGCATTGAAGAAATTATGGCGGATGCCGTTCAAAATCCGGTTGATGATGATTCAGTACCCTTGGAACCGATCACTCGGAAAGAAGCATTGCAAGCGGCAACAACTCTTCACAACTTTTTGTTGCAATACGAGAATACAGTGCCTCAACGCTTAAGTGCAATGGGGAGATTTAAAGATGAACTCAATATAGATTTGAAGTTTACAAAAAAACAAGTGACTATAGATTCATTTTTTACTAGAAAATCCTAGAATTTTGGAATATTTTAGTAATTATTAATTTATAGTTTTGCTAGGACCAATATATTTACATTGGGATTTCAAAAAAATTATTATCTTATTATTTTATCGATTGGGGTCCAATTTTATACTGGTCCCAAGTTGGGACCGGACAAATTATTAATTTTATCAAGTATTAAATTATAGAGGTTCTACTGTATCTTGTTTAACCATTACTGTTTGATTTATTATAGATTAGAATGATTAGAATATATAAGAATCCAAATACATATGAGCCTATAATACATAGGGACGGCACAAAGACCCGAGACTAACGGGTATTCCGGAAACCCGAAACATTCGGGACATGTATGTGATAGAATGTATGTCACACCCCACCAAGGCGGAAGTACGGGATGTAACCGATATATCGCATTGAACACAAGTACAAGAGAAACTAAAAGGAAAGTTGTGCATTACACTGAACCATACTACATGCTTCTAACGAATGTACGAATACATGAAAATCCTAATCAATACAAAGGGTCTAAAATGTCCAACTACAACCAAAAGTACATAATAATAACTCTTCCCAAAAGCAAGCCGTTTAAAGCTCGTTATCCCCATAACTGTTTACCTGAAAAGCATGTTTCAAAAACGGGTCAACTATAAAAATAGTTGGTGAGCACGCAGGTTTTGCGACTCTATTAAAAAAGTAAGTAAATAAATTTCAAAATGTAATAGTAACCATCCGCAGATGATCAAGTACACGTGTTAAGATATAATTACCCTGAGCCACAATCAAAACCGTCAGACTAGTTGTTGCCCCTGTATCCAGGTGTCGAATGTGAACACCTACTATGGCTAATTATGCGCCCAAATGACCCTACAAGTCTGGTTGGCGCGACCAACCGTGGGCGGGGGTGTCAACCCAAATAGTACTATTCATAATTCCCACCGGCTATCCAAGCTAATTGATTGCGTTAAAGTGGGGACTTAATACATCCATAAGTAAACCCAGGTAACCCTAATCCCATGTAACAACGTGTAGAGTGAAACAGCTTTTCCCCCGTAAAACAGTAAAAATTGAAAAGTGGGGCCGCGAAACTCACCTCGAAATCCAGCTAATAAAGTCTCAAGCTCAACTGACATCAAGTAGGCTCAACGATCCTAAACAGTTCCTATAAACCAGTGTATTAACATCAACAACAATATAACTAGGATCGTGCCTTAACCACCTAGGTACTAATCTAACCCAGGTCACCATCTAAGGTTCTAGATATGCAAATTGCAATTGATGCAATTGATGGTGACAATGATTAGGTTTAAAGTATTATGTTCACAAACAAAGTTCTATCAATAATTATCATATTGCACACATTCTTGTTCAAAAATCAGCTAAGTTTTATAAACTTGACAGATTTAGTCCCTCGAGTTTCCACTCTAATAAAAAAAAGATAGATGGATTCCTATATAACAGAGACGTGTTAACAAAACAGTACAATTAAGTCCATAATCAAGTAATCGAGTTTTAATCTAAAAATTCGGTTATTAAACGTACTGGTGACAAAGTTTGGCTTCCCTAATAATTAATAATTACTAATTAATCATAAATAATAATTAATTATATTAATAATATTATTTTAATCTTAAATGATTAAATAAATAATAATTAAATAAAACTTTAATAATAAATGATTAAAGTTTAATATTTTAAAACATTAATCTTTTATAAATAAGATATACTATTTAAAATTATAATATTATATTAATAATATTAGTGGAATTCATTAAATATTCACTATATTATTATAATATAAAACTTTATTAATTTTAAAGTTTTATAAAAATCTTTTTAATAAAATATTTAATAGTTAAAACTTATTTTAATAAACTGGAAATAAGATTCCATAACTTAATTTATTAGTTTAACTCAATTTTTATAAACTTTTTACAAAATAAATCACTAAAATAAGCTTTAAATTGAAAATCTTATAAACTCTTTAGATTTATAAAATTCTACTTCCAAAAGTTAATATCACTGTTAAGGTGACAAAAAGTATTTTTCCCGATTTTTCCAATATATAGATTATTTTTAATAAATAAATTACGCAGTTTTAGAATTATATTCATAAATAATTATAGAATATTAAAAATTTCACAAGATTATAATCTTATAACCTTTACACACTATATCCAGGTTTCAATATCAATTACAAGCAGATTTGACAAGTAAAAACCTATTTTCTAATTTATATCTTATTTAACTATTTAATTATAAAAAAAAACATATCAATTAAATTCCAAAATCTACAAAATCTCGTTTTTAATAGTTTTACATCATATGCAAACCAAACAGTAACTTTTTTTTATAATTTTTCTGTGTCCGGAATATTTATTTTAATATTTACCTATTAAATTCAATATTTAATTATAATAAATCACAGAATTATTTTTATGAACATCCAAATCAGTTTTATAAATTTCAGAGCAATATACTACTGTTTTACATACTTTCATACGAACTTTATACCAATTAATACAACTTTTTATAATTAAACATTCTAATGATCATAAAAATGCTAGTTTTAGGGTTTTGATCCATACCTTGGTTTAAGACTAAGATTTTGGATATAACACTTGATGATTTCCAGCAACTATATGTCCACAAAATCCTTCAATCATATATACATATACCATATATAGCAAAAAGAGTCTCAAAAATCAAGAATACCACAAGTGTGTTTTTTTTTAAAACTAGTTTGTGTTTGAGTATGATTTTAGGTGCTTTCAATTACTCAAATAATTTGGGGCTTTCTACCAAAGTTAAGAGTTTTAAATACCAATAGATAAGAAAAAAAATCATAAAAATTAGAGTTGTTTTGGTACCTCAATCGAAAGAAAAGAATTAAGACATCACAGGAGACGTTCGTCCAGCGCAGTCGTCTTGTGGAGGCTATTTGAAGGTCGAAATCTCCACGAAATTGAGTAAGACGAATTGGGTTCTTTAAATAACTCATAGAACTAAATTCCAGAAACAGAATCAGCTCATTTGGTTAAGAAATGAGGGAGTTCTAACAGAATGTTACGAAATTTGGTGTAGGAATAAGGAAACTAATTTGGATGATGATATTTTGTTGATAATCGGCCTTCAAACTTTCAAAGGTAGTTAAAAGACTTCTAAGAACATAAGAACTCCATGACTTTTGCTTTGTATGTGTAAGAGGTTAGAGAAAGAGATCAGAGATATGTGAAATGAATTGTTTGAGTGAGTGTGGGTTGTTTGTGGTTTACGGCCAAGCAAAACAGGAGGAAAGCAAGAGTGGTTTTTGAGATTGTAATGATTACAATCAGCTGATTAATGGGTTGAGGTGTAGCAATAATAAAAAGAGTAGGATTTAGTTAGGCTAGGTGTCAACAATCTAGATAATTAGGATTATTAATTTAAGTAGATGATTAAGACTAGATTGTGCTTAAGTAAAACTAGTTAGATAACCAAACTTAGTTAGTGTTTAAGTTAATACAAATCATGTCTAAGTTAGTTAAGATGATATATAATCCATAGAAATAAGTTTTTGCAAATGATTATGGTGTAACACCATAATTTACGAGTTTATAAAACACGAAAGTTTTCGTAAACTTTATGAACTAAAAATGAGTTTTTTTTCATGTGAACCAATTTTCAATGAGTGAACTTGTGGCTTGACTCTTGCTATAAAATGGCAATATATATGATCATACATATACTACTAAGGTTCTACTAACGCACAAATACAAAGATCACATAAAATCATGAAATCCAATCACATAGACAATTAAGCAAAACAAGGTTTTTATGCTAAATAATGCATGATATCCACTATAAATATGTTCTAAGGTACTATGTAACCTTAACTTTGTCTACTTAAACAACTCCAAATAATAATTCAAGTAAGGGCTAATAAAAATTGACCTTGATTTTGAGGGTTGTCACATTATCCCCCGTTAAACAAGTTTCGTCCTCGAAACTTAATTTATGTTATCTTTTATTTTAGCTTCAACTTACTATATAAGAGGGTTATATATCCTCACTTCATTTCAAGTTCAAGGAGGAAATTCTATTTTTTTGTTCAATCGGTATTATAAGATATCTAATACTTGAAATTAGTAAGTATTACTAAGACATAAATCCAAAAGGATTAAATGCCCTCTAACTAGGGTTACTAACAAATAATGACAAGTATGTCTTTAGGAATTTATCAATAAGATACATTCAAAAATTCCTGGATCTCAAGCTAAGAGATAATATCGAGCAATAATTGCCAAGGACTAAGCATTTGTCTTAAGACATGTATCAGAATGCTAAGAAAATCCATCACAAGATAGATATATACCAGTATACAATTCTAATACTAATTCAGAATAGTATTATATTGTAGAATCCAAGTGATTCAGTGTTCTTTTACAAATAAAGGAAGTACTATATAATATATAGTAATCCAGAACAAATCATTAGAAGAAATACGATATTAAGTTCAAAGAGTTAATAGACTAAGCTACTATAACTCATTAAGATTATAACAAATCATAGTAATAACGAATACAAAGGATCATGTACAAGACGATCGACAAGAGTCCAAAGGGATATCATACTAATGGCAACCTTGTTCGCAAGAATTAAGCATTACAAGATGTTTGAGAATACGATAAAGAATAGTTTCAATCAATAGTGTGATTAAAACTACATAATCCATAATAAGTATATACATGCGAACGCACCATGTACCTTAGTTCATAAAATGTGTATTATTACCTTGATTTTCCCCATCACAGGTGAGAAGGTAGTGGGTAGTCTAAGAAAAATGCAGATAGAAGGCAAACTTAGATTTGAGCCAAAGTCTAAGTGTTACTTGAATACACTAGACATCAATAGCTACAGAGTATAAGAAAGAAAGAACATTGTAACTATATATTGTCAATAACAAAAGTTACTCACAAAAGTTGGAACATCATTGCGTCATATAATAGTATGACATGACTGATGTACATACAATATATCAAGAAGAATGGCTAAACGATACTTCATAAAGATGAAGTCTACATTCCTCAGGATGGAGTAGAATGAGCGAGTAATTTAAATATCAACTTCACAAAATCGATATGTCGTACATATACTACGATATATAAGTACATATTTACATGACCAATGTCATAAAGGGAAGGATTGACAAGGAAGTTTGTACTAGGATTCTGTTGAGATAATTTGTTAAATAACAATGTACTCAATCCTATCAAAGATCACAAATAATGTGAGTTCAAAAAAAAATTGAATCAATTCAGCAAAATGGAATGCCAGTAATGGTTCAAAGATTCGTGATCTCATCATAGATCACTAAAAAAATCAGAACTGGTACTAAACAACGAGTTAGTCACCAATGGAGAGAAGTGAAAGAATAGATTCACATGTAGGATTTATTTTCTTTGTCTATCTCTGTGAATCGCTCTGACAAGGACTAGATTACGGTTTAGTTTCTAAAGATAAATATATATGATTATCTAAGAAAAATAAAGGCTTATAATGGAGGGGTCCATTATCCTTCATTCACCTGAATAGAATAAAAGGCTTCTTAGAGTTCTACAAAAAAATTCTTGATTATACAAGAATTCGCTCGTTGCAACTAAGAATTGTCCTTATATGTTCATCCTTGAGGAATAAGGATACTACTATTTTGAACAAGATATTCTCACCGAAATTGTGTCAATCAAAATAAATTATAAGTTCAATCAGACTGACCTTCACTAAGATTATACCATTGACCTACACAACTTCCTTTACTTGACTCGGAATGGTTCAGAGTAAGCTGATAGCATTTGTCTAGGTAATGAAGTAGACAACTATGTCATGGAAGGAAGTTTCATGCAAACAGGGTTCCTGAGATTGATTTTAGGTATTTGGAGCTTAACATTTGTCTTTACTATTGATCTTTGGTTTGTATTTCTCATGGAATCGGTATTGAACAATGATCTCGGAGCAAGGGATTCCGAAATAATATACGTTTTCTTAATTCTAGTCTTAAATAAATAAGGAAAGCTAATTAAGAGTTCAGATAGAGAGGGAAGAAAAGTGAAAATGAAACTGAAATGACTCAGTTATTTTAGTTTCACGGAATATGAAAAGAAGATGAACCAACATGGGGTTCCAAGAAAAGTGAAATTGATCTTCAAGTTAAGTTTTGTATATTTATTATTTTGCTATAATCGAATAGTAATGATAGGTTAAAGAAACAAATTTTATGGAAATTTCAAGTAGGTGTAAAACTGAATTATTAAAAATATTTATCAAGAGTATAGTGAAAATGACAAACTCTAAATGAGGATTTATACGAACGATCATATAGAAAGGTTGTATTGCCCAAGAAAAAGAAGCTTAAATTGCTTTAAGGAATTTCTCCATCATATTGTTATTCTATCGATGTTAGAGTGCGTTTCGATTATAAGATAAAATCCAAGATTATGCCGGGACCTCCGATGATAGTCGTACACTTACTACAAGTGTCGAGCGTTGTAAAAAAAACCCATATTGAATTTACGTGGCTAGTAATATCTCAAGGGATATGATTTAGCAAGTTAAATAGATGAGAGAAAATCTTCGTTGCTCAAGATCCACTAAGGATTTGATTAGATCAAATTCGAATTTCTCTTGTTTCTTCAGAATTACGAGAACGTTACATAAAAGTCTAATAGGGAAGTTAGAAATGTTGAAATCTAATTCATGCTGGACCGAGGATCAGTCACATGAGTTTATAGATAAATAACGAAATCGAAAAGATAGAATTTGTAGCTGAATCTCAAAAGGTGACGCAATACTTTACAAGTAATTTCCAAATTTGGTCAAATACCGAGATCAAATCTACTGAGAACATATCTCTTCATAATTTTGGTCAAAATTCTCGTGCCAATGAAGTGTCGATAAGAGTTTTGGTTCCATTAGGATTCAAAGATGAAAGAGATGATTGTTATTTCCACATCTCCTGAGGTAGCCCATCGCATCATTTGATGTCTTTGGCGTAACCCACGATTACGTTAGATTCAATCAATATTCGAATAACTGGGGATCAGAATTAGGAATAGAGATTAATCATGAACATTAACCCGGACAGTAAGACTCACCAGAGTTCTCATACACTGCAAATTATGATTACGTGTGCACCCGTAATGATAATTTACTTTGCATGGTCCTTACAATGTTTCCTCTATCCCGAGCTCTCAGCTAAAAAAAAAGGAACTGAAATGTTCATTGGATCACGTCTTCGTGTTGCACTTTCGCGTAAAAGTGTGGATGTTCTATCTGATTACTTTTAATTATTTGTACCAATACTCATGGATCTGCAGACTAAGGCTGTTGTTGGATGGAGGTAATGATAGAGGGGAACAACCAGCGTACTCTAATAAAAGAAAAAAGTGTGCGGTGGAAGTCAGGAAGTAATAATAGGGTAGAGATCCCTAAATCAGAGTCGAGCAATTCATGCTACAAATTTGTACATATACGTGGATCCGATGATCCAACATAACAAAAAGTCAATGGGTCTCCTGACCCGTAGAGTTCTCTCCCGTTTAGTCCTGCTTCTCCACCTCGGGTTCCCTTTAGATCGAGCAATTATGGCTGCCATATCTCATGGCGAAAGTTCTAGCCATCCAATCCAGCAGATCACCAAAGCAAGTATATACCGCACAAAGTGAAAACAATAGATGTTAAAAAAGAAAGTCAACTCCAGAACTGGAGTGGATGCAGGTGCGGTGTAGGTACAGGTACAACTCGAGGTAACACCAAGACATATAGAGACAGATATAGAATACCGCAAACGTAACCGAAATCATCAAAGAGTACACGTAGTGCCGTGACAACGACATGATTATGACGAAGCAATGTGTCGTAGATAAGAAAGAGGTAGTATGCAATGCGCATATAATTCCTACGGTTCAACGCAATAAACTTAGAGTTATAGTCTAGGTCTAGTCTCGGGTAAACCTAATTCTCTATAACCAGTGCTCTGATACCAAGTCTGTCACACCCCACCAAGGCGGAAGTACGGGATGTAACCGATATATCGCATTGAACACAAGTACAAGAGAAACTAAAAGGAAAGTTGTGCATTACACTGAACCATACTACATGCTTCTAACGAATGTACGAATACATGAAAATCCTAATCAATACAAAGGGTCTAAAATGCCCAACTACAACCAAAAGTACATAATAATAACTCTTCCCAAAAGCAAGCCGTTTAAAGCTCGTTATCCCCATAACTGTTTACCTGAAAAGCATGTTTCAAAAACGGGTCAACTATAAAAATAGTTGGTGAGCACGCAGGTTTTGCGACTCTATAAAAAAAGTAAGTAAATAAATTTCAAAATGTAATAGTAACCATCCGCAGATGATCAAGTACACGTGTTAAGATATAATTACCCTGAGCCACAATCAAAACCGTCAGACTAGTTGTTGCCCCTGTATCCAGGTGTCGAATGTGAACACCTACTATGGCTAATTATGCGCCCAAATGACCCTACAAGTCTGGTTGGCGCGACCAATCGTGGGCGGGGGTGTCAACCCAAATAGTACTATTCATAATTCCCACCGGCTATCCAAGCTAATTGATTGCGTTAAAGTGGGGACTTAATACATCCATAAGTAAACCCAGGTAACCCTAATCCCATGTAACAACGTGTAGAGTGAAACAGCTTTTCCCCCGTAAAACAGTAAAAATTGAAAAGTGGGGCCGCGAAACTCACCTCGAAATCCAGCTAATAAAGTCTCAAGCTCAACTGACATCAAGTAGGCTCAACGATCCTAAACAGTTCCTATAAACCAGTGTATTAACATCAACAACAATATAACTAGGATCGTGCCTTAACCACCTAGGTACTAATCTAACCCAGGTCACCATCTAAGGTTCTAGATATGCAAATTGCAATTGATGCAATTGATGGTGACAATGATTAGGTTTAAAGTATTATGTTCACAAACAAAGTTCTATCAATAATTATCATATTGCACACATTCTTGTTCAAAAATCAGCTAAGTTTTATAAACTTGACAGATTTAGTCCCTCGAGTTTCCACTCTAATAAAAAAAAGATAGATGGATTCCTATATAACAGAGACGTGTTAACAAAACAGTACAATTAAGTCCATAATCAAGTAATCGAGTTTTAATCTAAAAATTCGGTTATTAAACGTACTGGTGACAAAGTTTGGCTTCCCTAATAATTAATAATTACTAATTAATCATAAATAATAATTAATTATATTAATAATATTATTTTAATCTTAAATGATTAAATAAATAATAATTAAATAAAACTTTAATAATAAATGATTAAAGTTTAATATTTTAAAACATTAATCTTTTATAAATAAGATATACTATTTAAAATTATAATATTATATTAATAATATTAGTGGAATTCATTAAATATTCACTATATTATTATAATATAAAACTTTATTAATTTTAAAGTTTTATAAAAATCTTTTTAATAAAATATTTAATAGTTAAAACTTATTTTAATAAACTGGAAATAAGATTCCATAACTTAATTTATTAGTTTAACTCAATTTTTATAAACTTTTTACAAAATAAATCACTAAAATAAGCTTTAAATTGAAAATCTTATAAACTCTTTAGATTTATAAAATTCTACTTCCAAAAGTTAATATATACTGTTAAGGTGACAAAAAGTATTTTTCCCGATTTTTCCAATATATAGATTATTTTTAATAAATAAATTACGCAGTTTTAGAATTATATTCATAAATAATTATAGAATATTAAAAATTTCACAAGATTATAATCTTATAACCTTTACACACTATATCCAGGTTTCAATATCAATTACAAGCAGATTTGACAAGTAAAAACCTATTTTCTAATTTATATCTTATTTAACTATTTAATTATAAAAAAAAACATATCAATTAAATTCCAAAATCTACAAAATCTCGTTTTTAATAGTTTTACATCATATGCAAACCAAACAGTAACTTTTTTTTATAATTTTTCTGTGTCCGGAATATTTATTTTAATATTTACCTATTAAATTCAATATTTAATTATAATAAATCACAGAATTATTTTTATGAACATCCAAATCAGTTTTATAAATTTCAGAGCAATATACTACTGTTTTACATACTTTCATACGAACTTTATACCAATTAATACAACTTTTTATAATTAAACATTCTAATGATCATAAAAATGCTAGTTTTAGGGTTTTGATCCATACCTTGGTTTAAGACTAAGATTTTGGATATAACACTTGATGATTTCCAGCAACTATATGTCCACAAAATCCTTCAATCATATATACATATACCATATATAGCAAAAAGAGTCTCAAAAATCAAGAATACCACAAGTGTGTTTTTTTTTAAAACTAGTTTGTGTTTGAGTATGATTTTAGGTGCTTTCAATTACTCAAATAATTTGGGGCTTTCTACCAAAGTTAAGAGTTTTAAATACCAATAGATAAGAAAAAAAATCATAAAAATTAGAGTTGTTTTGGTACCTCAATCGAAAGAAAAGAATTAAGACATCACAGGAGACGTTCGTCCAGCGCAGTCGTCTTGTGGAGGCTATTTGAAGGTCGAAATCTCCACGAAATTGAGTAAGACGAATTGGGTTCTTTAAATAACTCATAGAACTAAATTCCAGAAACAGAATCAGCTCATTTGGTTAAGAAATGAGGGAGTTCTAACAGAATGTTACGAAATTTGGTGTAGGAATAAGGAAACTAATTTGGATGATGATATTTTGTTGATAATCGGCCTTCAAACTTTCAAAGGTAGTTAAAAGACTTCTAAGAACATAAGAACTCCATGACTTTTGCTTTGTATGTGTAAGAGGTTAGAGAAAGAGATCAGAGATATGTGAAATGAATTGTTTGAGTGAGTGTGGGTTGTTTGTGGTTTACGGCCAAGCAAAACAGGAGGAAAGCAAGAGTGGTTTTTGAGATTGTAATGATTACAATCAGCTGATTAATGGGTTGAGGTGTAGCAATAATAAAAAGAGTAGGATTTAGTTAGGCTAGGTGTCAACAATCTAGATAATTAGGATTATTAATTTAAGTAGATGATTAAGACTAGATTGTGCTTAAGTAAAACTAGTTAGATAACCAAACTTAGTTAGTGTTTAAGTTAATACAAATCATGTCTAAGTTAGTTAAGATGATATATAATCCATAGAAATAAGTTTTTGCAAATGATTATGGTGTAACACCATAATTTACGAGTTTATAAAACACGAAAGTTTTCGTAAACTTTATGAACTAAAAATGAGTTTTTTTCATGTGAACCAATTTTCAATGAGTGAACTTGTGGCTTGACTCTTGCTATAAAATGGCAATATATATGATCATACATATACTACTAAGGTTCTACTAACGCACAAATACAAAGATCACATAAAATCATGAAATCAAATCACATAGACAATTAAGCAAAACAAGGTTTTTATGCTAAATAATGCATGATATCCACTATAAATATGTTCTAAGGTACTATGTAACCTTAACTTTGTCTACTTAAACAACTTCAAATAATAATTAAGTAAGGGCTAATAAAAATTGACCTTGATTTTGAGGGTTGTCACAATGTAGGATTAGTTTTAAAATATTTTTCGGGTGTGGGACGGGTATAGGATTAGGTGATACCCAACCCAATTATCCTAGATCACATACCCATTTACCCGAACCCTATACCCAAAAAGTTTTAATTTTTATTTTTATTTTTTCTTAACCTCTAGTTTTTAATGCCTTATTTTAGTAAGTTAATTATATGAAAAATTAAATTTTCTTTTAAAATATGTATTTGATAATATTAACGTATGTAATTTATTCAAATTTTAATATGCTATGAACAATATAAAAATAGAGTTATAGAAATGTACACGACACATACTCGATACCCGCAGGTATGCCAGATACCCGATACAAACCTGATTGGTAATGGGCCTGGTATAGGACACGATTTTATAACCGGGTATAGAACTTAGATTACAGATACAGATACCCGTTCCATTATCATCCCTAATAATACATTCTCCTCATATTTTTATTGTATTTAGAGGGTGTTTGGGATTACTTATTAACCACAAAAGTTCTTTTTGTCAAAAGAACTTATTAACTTATCACTTTTTGAAAATAAGTTTTAAAAAAAGTGTTTTGATTAACTTATGTGATGGGGAAAGTCAATAAGTCAATAAACTATTTTTTAAAAAGTGTTTGACTTGACTTATTAATGGAAAATGATTAGGGGAGGGTTATATCAGGAAAATTACTCCCTAAAAGTAATAAAGATAAATGAAAAGTTAAAAATTATAACTTCTCAAAAACAACTTATTATCTTTTTTCTAAAAGTTATTTTGAAAATTTCTTTTATCATATTCAAACACACTTATAACTTATTGACTTATTACAAAAAGTAATAAGTCAATAAATAGGTTTAATAAGTAATCTCAAACACCCCTTTAGTGAGTTTAGTTCTAATATTGATATCATAAATCTTGAAAAGGTAAATTAGATAATGATTTGATTTCACAAAACTGATTTTAATAAAATAGATTTATGTAATTATTAACGAGATTCATTCGTTGTATTATATTTAATTATATATTTCTAATCTTAAATACATATACAACAACTAATTGAGTCCAAGGGGGAACACCTTTGGCGGGGGATCAAGGGTCGGAGCCCTTGATAACTTGAAAAATGATAATAAGTTTTAATTAGTATTAACTAATCTTTACTAGAAACATACTGAGATTAGTAGTATATGACCAACAACTCAACTATCATTGGTATTTACTACTAATGTAACTATATAACCGAAAACGGTTATAAACACGATATGTTGCATTTGTTCATGAAAAATTGCAATGTTTCACCTCAATCAATGTGATGGTTCAACCCCTATGTAAACAATATGTTATGACTTATGAACATGAGCTTAAAAATATGATGGAATAGGAACTAGAAAAGATTTTAAATAAATTTCATTATGAATATAAATATAACTGGATCTTAAAAGTTAAAACACACGACATTATAACAAAGTAACAAACTATAAAACACATTAACTAAATAAAATTAAGCTATTGTTTTGCTACACATAAGGTTGGCCAATGATTCACAAAGCCCACAAAACTCTTGGGTGATATTGTTACGAGCAGTTATAAACGAATCATGAGCCCCGTTTGAATCCGCAATCGCTTGACAACTCTTAACTTCGTCTCCAGCAGAATGAATGTCGTAACCGGTCAAAGAGCACTCTCCTTCATTTAGACTAATCTTGAAATTTACGATCACATTATTATACGAAGTGATGCAATCTTTTAGAGATTTCAACACAGCCGGAGGACCAGTTTTCACTCCAAGGAAGTAATCTCTGGTTGCGGTCGAGTTCTTTTTTGCAGCATCAACTGCGATCTTTGTAAGAGTAGTTATGTCTTTTGCAAACTTACTCCTTGCATCAGATTTTAAAACCTTCAAGCAGAACTGCTTGTTTCCTTGTTTCTGACAAACGTTGTCAACCAACTTGTACGGAACGTGTTCGGCATTTAACATCGCAATAACCGAAACAACCGAGAAAGCATAAACCAAAACGATTTTTGAAAGTGACACAGAAGGCATGATTGTAAGAAGAATGTTTTGTTGTAGGAAGAAGGGTTGGAATGTCTATGAATGAAGAAGAAAGTGTGCATTTATAGTTGTAAAAATATTGGTATTTATGAAAATTAGTTTATTGATATATATTAAATTGATAATTTCAATGATTGTTAATTAAACATATCCCAATTTTTTATGCTTATCAATTAACTAGGTGGTTATGAAGTGGCAGGTCACTGTTTGAATAAAACTTATCTTAAAATGTAGATAAAAATATGCAACTGTATATTCAGAATAGGAAAACATTATATTTTTGAATTTATATAAAAAACTATGTCTAAAATTAATTTATACGTCTTTAATGTGTCAAAATAAAAAATGGTAATTATTATCAAAATTAAAATGGCTATTATTATTTAGCATTATATGTTAAAATTGGTAACGATATTTTAATAATAAATTCTATCCGAAAACTAAGTATTTAAATTTTCGATAAGATTATAGAAAGAGATATAGATTAGGTGGAGATTATTTGAGAGAAAGAAAAAGATAATTTAGATATGATTGAAAATTAATTAAGTTAAAATTTATATATATATATCTTTAATTTTGATTTATATGATTTTTGAAAGTTTTGGAATTTCTCACAACGAATTCAACTAATCGGTTTGTTAGTGGGAGAGCATAAAGCTGATTTAATCGAACGATCAGAAAGGAAACCGGAATAATATGATTTAGATTATTTATTTAATTGATTTAAACCGAAATGACGTCGTTTTGATGGGTTTCACGTCTAAGTTAGATGTTTAACAGCCTCATATTCACTTTCCCCTATATATCTATATCTATACTATATAATAAATAAAAGTTTTTGTATGCCACGTGTTGCCACCATATTCAATCTCATCATCCTTTTCCCGCCCCTCTTATTAAATGCACCCCGTATTTTTTAATAAATTACTAATTATACTAATAAAATATAATTATTTTAAATTATCCTTTATTATAAAAAAATTTGAAATCTAATTATATAACTTTTATTGTCAATCAAATAGTACATGAAAGTCAAATTACATTAAATAGTAACTGGCGTATTTTCGAAACCCAATTATATATTATTTTTACATGTTTTGAATTTTGTTTTATATCCTTAGCATATTTATAGTAATACATTTTTACACCTGTAAAATACATAAATAAAATTTGAGAAATTTATGTATAGATATTTTTCACCCGTGTGAATTACACGGGATCTAAGCTAGTATGTATATATATATATATATATATATGATTAGTTCAGGTAAAAAAGATTCTAATTCTAAGAAGTGTGAGAAGGATTTAGAGAATTTCATGGTTGATATTAAATTGTAGGAGAAAAAGTTGTTGGACGGGTATTTTAGTCTTAACCACTTTTGTTGATTTTTTATCAAGTTCCCCCCTCATTTTTAAACGTTCATAACTTTTACATACGACATTATTTTAAAAAAAAAATTACACCATAAAAACGAACGTTTTTTTATCTTTAAAATGAGTATAGTGTCGTTATAAACAAAAAAGAAAAAAAATTACGTTTTCCAGCTCATTGTGTAATACAAGTTCATTGTGTAATACAAGTTCAATGTGTAATACAAGTTCATTGTGTTATATGTATTTATCATTGTGTTTTACATTTTTCAACTCATTGTGTAATTAGTCAGGTCATTGTGTAATACAAGTTTATCGTGTAATACAACTTCATCGTGTAATACAAGTTCATTGTGTAATACAAGTTCAATGTATAATAGAAGTTCATTGTGTTATATGTATTTATCATTGTGTTTTATGTTTTTCAGCTCATTGTGTAATTAGTCAGGTCATTGTGTAATACAAGTTCTTTGTGTAATACAAGTTCATTGTGTAATACAAGTTCAATATGTAATACAAGTTCAATATGTAATACAAGTTCATTGTGTTATATGTATTTATCATTGTGTTTTACGTTTTTCAGCTCATTGTGTAATACAAGTTCATCGTGTAATACAAGTTCATTGTGTAATACCACGTCTGGTCATTGTGTAATATCTGGTCATTGTGTAATTAGGCAGATCATTGTGTAATACAAGTTCATTGTGTTATATGTATTTATCATTGTGTTTTACGTTTTCCAGCTCATTGTGTAGTTAGTAAGGTCATTGTGTAATACAAGTTCATCGTGTAATACAAGTTCATTGTGTAATACAAGTTCATTGTGTAATACCACGTCTGTTCATTGTGTAATTAGTCAAGTCATTATGTAATACAAGTTCATTATGTCAAATATTTTTCATTATTATGTTATATGTTTTCATCATTGTGTTTTACGTTTTCTAGCTCATTGTGTAATTCGCTCAAATATGTCAGGTCATTGTGTAATATGATCATTGTGTAATATCAGTTCATTGTGTAATATCAGGTCTGATCATTGTGTAATATCAGACCGTGTATTACACATTGAACTGATGTATTACACATTGACCTGGTATATTACACATTGACCATTATGCCCTCCCTTTAAAAACAATAAAATGACACATGTCAAGATTATAATCCTTCTTACCCTTCTTATTTTTAAAACTCTTTTTACTATAACCTAACCCTATATATATAGGTGATGGTTCCCTTAAGAAGTACAATTTGGCTAAAAAGCCTAAGAAGCAATCTCATCCATTCAATTGGATGATCAATGGTAAAGATTTAAATGTAGGAAACATAAGGGATGTAGGGGCATTTTGGAAAACCCACAATTGTTGATTTTTTTTTCAAATTCCTTCACTTTTTTTAAACGTACATAACATTTTCATACGACCTTATTTTTTTTAAAAAATGACGCCATAAAATCGAGCATTTTTACCTTTAATTCGAGTATAGTATTGTTATATTTTTTTTAAAAACAAAATCAACACTTAATGAAATTGTGCTAAATTTACGTAAATGTGCTAGTTTCTAGTAAAACAGCACAATTAACTGTGTGCTACATTATCATAAAACAACACCAAACCTAACAATTAATTGTGATGTTTTACTATAAAGCAACACTAAAACAACACGGTTAATTATGTAACTTGCTTTTCTTACCTAACCCAGCACAAACAAAACCAGCACAACAAAAAGCAGTATATCAAACCAGCACAAAATAACATTTTGACGCATAAGTTTTTTGTTGTCTACCACTGAACCGTTTTGTTGGTGTATAGATGTTTTGATTTTTTTTATTTTTAAAGAATGCTACCAAATTAGTCACATAATAATTGACTAAAAGTAGCACAAATTAAAGAAGCCAACACATTTACGTAAATTGTGTTGTTTTACCAGAAACCAACAAATTTTAAATGTGTTAAATTCTGCTGTTTTCCTATAAACCAGCACATTTACGTAAAAGTAGCATAATTTCATTAAGTGTTGATTTTGTTTTTACAATAAAATGTAGCAATACTATACTCAAATTAAAGATTAAAAAACGCTCGATTTTATGGTATAATATTTTTTTTAAAAATTATGTCCTGTGAAAAAATAATGAACATTTAAAAAAAGTGGGGGAGTTGAATAAAGTCAACAAAAGTGACTATTACTTAAATACCCTTTCACCACTTAATTTTCATACACTTAAATTTCTACCTTGATCTTCCAATTGAATGAATGCGATTGTTTCTTATACTTCTTAGACAAATCGCACTTCTTATTTGAACCTTTCTATATATATATATATATAGGGGAAGGTTCCTCTAAGAAGTGGGTCAAACGAACTCTCATTCCAGCAACGTTGGAACCGTCTCATCGAACTCTAATCCGGACCCAAAAACCTAAACCCCCCTCCACCTGCACCCCCAAAAACCTAAACCCCCTCCACCCGCACCCCCAAAAACCTACCCCCCTCCAACCCCACCCCAAAAAGCCTAAAACCACCACCACCACCCCCAAAAACCTAAACCCCCACCCCACCCCCCCAAAAACCTAAACCCACCCCCACCCAACCCCAAAAACCTAAACCCCCCACCCCCCCAAAAAAAACCTAACCCATAAAATCTAAACCCTAAAAGCTAAACCTAAGGCTAAACCATAAGGCTAAAACCCTAAAATTCAAATGTAAAATCTAAACCCTAAAATCTAAGATGATAGAGTTCCACGAGACGGTTCAAAAGCCGTTAAAATGAGCTCAATCGGAGTTCGTTTGATACCGTTTCTAAGCGTTTTGATTATTTCTTAGAGTTTTTAGCGAAAACCTACTTCTTATTTGAACCTCCCCCTATATATATATAGGGGGAGGTTCAAATAAGAAGTTCAATTTGACTAAGAAGCCTAAGAAGCAATCTCATCCATTCAATTGGATGATCAAGAGTAGAGATTTAAGTGTAGGAAAAATAAGGATGTAAGGTTATTTAAGTAATAGCCACTTTTGTTGACTTTTTTCAACTTCCCCCACTTTTTTTAAACGTTTATAACTTTTTCATAGAACATTATTTTAAAAAAAAATTATACCATAAAATCGAGCTTTTTTTATCTTTAATTTGAGTATAGTATTGCTATATTTTTTTATAAAAAAAAAATTGACACTTAATGAAATTGTGCTAATTTACGTAAATGTGCTGGTTTCTAGTAAAACAGCACAATTTAGCACATTAAAAATTTGTTGGTTTCTGTTAAAACAGCACACTTTACGTAAATGTGATGGTTTCTTTAACTTGTGCTACTTTTTGTAAATTATTATACGCCTAATTTGGTATCATTCTTTAAAAATAAATTTTTAAAGCATCCATACACCAACAAAATGGTTCAGTGGTAGGAAACTAAAAGCTTATGCATCAAAATTTTGTTTTGTGCTGGTTTGTTTTATGCTCGTTTGATGGACTAGTTTTGTTGTGCTGGTTTTGTTTGTGATTGGTTAGCTAAGAAGTGCAAGTTACACAATTAATCGTGTTATTTTGGTGTTGTTTTATAGTAAAGCAACACAATTAATTGTTATGTTTGGTGTTATTTTATGATAAACCAGCACAATTAATTATGTTGTTTTAAAATACATCACAGTTAATTGTGTTGTTTTACAAGAAACCAGCACATTTACGTAAAGTAGCACATTTTCATTAAGTGTCGATTTTGTTTTTACAAAAAATATAGCAATACTATATTCGAATTAAAGATAAAAAAACACTCGATTTTATGGTGTAATTTTTTTAAAAAAAATAAGGGTCGTATGAAAAAGTTATGTACGTTTAAAAAAAGTGGGGAAGTTAAAAAAGTCAACAATTGTGGGTTTTTCAAGAATGCTCCTCCACCCTTTATTTTCCCTACACTTAAATCTCTACCATTGATCATCCAATTGGATGGATGAGATTGCTTCTTAGTTTTCTTAGTCAAATTAGACTTCATTAGGGAAACCATCCCATATATATATATATATATATATATATATTATCTCTTTTATTTAATCATATTGTTATTCTTATATTCTCTGTATATGTTTGTATAAAAATATCATTATGTTTTTAAGTTCTTCACTAAGTCATAGAATAATCTAGATTGACTCTTCACTACTCTAAAATTGATGATTCTTATCTCCACACACATATATAAATTTAGGATAGACTACAAAACGTAATTATTATATAAAATACATATAAAGTGTAAATGTAGACTATTCATCTCACTTTTTCAAAATGGCTTAGTATGATACACTCACAAAATCATAAATAATAAGAAGTTATAAACGACATAAAAGGTAGCTAAGTAATAAGCCTTCATTTTTGATTTTTTGGTTTAAATATTATTTTATATTTTTTTAAACTCAAACAACTTTTATAAACCAAGAGATAAAATCGCTCATTTGAAACTGAATTTCCTAGATGCTGCTCCATTGAATTACTTCCTGTAACCAGTCAAAGTAAACCTATCAACAAAAACTAGCTTTTTTACCCCCGCGCTTCACGGCGGGAGATTGGTCGTTTTTCCTCACGTAATGTAGACCGTCAAAAACCGTAGAAGCGCACACTGATACTCGTTCCGATAATACCAATACAAGCAATGATGTTATTTTCGGTTCGTCGAAAGCATAAAAACGAATACCAATACCGGCTCCGATAATACCAATACCGGTAACGATGTATTCGCTCATAATCTATTTGATTACTAACGGTACCTCAATGGTAACTCCGCTTTCAAAAAAAGTTATATATAAACGTTGACAAAAAAAATATAAAGACAGCCGCACATTCCGTTTTAAAAGAAATTAATAAGCGAAAGTTATTACAGAAAAACGAACTCATTAGAAAATTAAACGGGAAACAGGTTAAAAACGTATATTATATATAGTATAGGGGGCAAAATAAAAATTAAAAAAATGAATGTTACTATTCAATAGCTAAGGTCTTTCAACAAAGAGGATAATAATATTTCAAATATTTTGAGTGGAATCAATCATATTTCACTAATCTAAACTATATAATAAATAAATGTTTTTTCATATTACGTGTCGCCTCCATATTAATTTTCATCATTTTTTTCCCGTCTCTCTCTTATAAAATACACATATATCTTTAAATAATAATATATTTTAAAGAAAATACTAATCTCTCTTCTAATAAAAAACTAAATTTTTTTGTCACTTGGCATCACCATATTCTATCTCACAATTCCCCCTCCCCCCAAATCACATTTATATCCTCCATTTAATACCTCCATATTTAGCCTTCTTTTTAAATTATATAAATAAACATTTTTATCATTATTACCACTTGCTCATACTTTTTTAAAATTATTATAAAAAGTTAATATTTAAAAAAATGTCAAGAATTAAAAAAAAGAGATTTTAATAAAGCGAGTTTTTAAAGTATTACTATTAAAAAATGATTTTTTAAAATTTTATTATAAAAAAAGATTTTTTTAAATTTACATATAAAATTTGAAAATACTAAGTTCGTATTTTAAATAAATATGTGTTAGAATAAAGTTTATTAATACTTAATTAGCAGTTTTTTTTAATTAAATTTGATATTTATAAAAAAAAAATTTATTTTGATTTATAAATTTTAATACTTAGTTTTTAATAAAATTAAGAAACTTGCAAATATTTATTTTTAAAAGTGTATTATATATTTTTTTAAACGACGAGATTTTTTTGTTAAAAAATATGTTTACAAGTTTCAATTATAATTTATTAGTTTTAAATTTTTCATATTTAATTTTGGAAATTTAAATTTAATTGCGTCGAAATATTAAGGGGTGAAATTTTTAAAATTTTGAATTTAAAAGACGATATATTATTGAAATTTAAATTTTATTTGTATCTTTTTCTTTTTTTAATGAGAGATTTAGTATTAAAAGTTTAGCGAGATTTTCCTCATACAAGTACAAATAGTATCCGTCAATCAGAGCATCTTGATGATGATTTTGATGAAAGTTTATAATCTCCTGATTTTGTAAATAGACTTACATTATCAAGTTTGTCAAAACATAAATTAGTTTTAAATGTCGGTGTTCCAGTAATGTTATTAATAAATATTGATGAAAAAATGATTTAGGTAATGTAACAAGTTTTTAGGTCAAATCACAAGGTAATCGCGTTATAGAAGCGAAAATTATATTTTGAAGGAACATTGATTATCATAATTTTATCACTATAATTGGGTTAACATATTCAGACAAAAGAATTTCATCAAAACTTTAAAAAAAATATACAATTGTTATATTTTTGCAATGACTATGAATAAAAGTTTTAGGCAATCATTTTCAAATGTTGGTTTGTATTGAAAGATCCAATGTTTATTAATGATTATCTGTATGTTGTATTATCAAGAGTTAAAAATAGAGATGGACTCAAGCTATTAATCTTTGATAAACATGAAAAAATTACCAATACCATATCAAATGTTACATACAACAAAGTATTTTCAATTTTATAAATAATCATTGTAAGGTTTCATGTGACATGTAATTTAATGTATTGTAAAAAGTGCATAACTTATTAAATGAATTTCCATGTATTTTTTATGTTTTAATTATTGTCATTCATATAATCTTAACACAAAATGAAAAATTTACAAATACAATATCAAATTTGCACAAAAAGAATTATTAAGATATTTATCAATATAATCTTAACGTTTGATCTCGTGTAACACACGGGGTTAAAGCAAGTTATTATACTAATAAAACACATTTATTTTAAAGTATCCCTTATTATAAAAAACCTTGAAATCTAATTATATAACTTTTATTTTCAATCAAATAGTAAAATGAAAGTCAAATTAAATTAAATAGTAATTAACGTATTTTCTAAACCCAATCATATATTAATTTTTACATATTTTTGAATTTTGTTTTCTATACTTATAAGATTTTGTTTGGCCAGTTCCCGCGGTTTAAAAGGAGATGAAAAGACGTCGATTAAGAAACGCGTCGTTTCATTCATAATTTTATGTAACCACCCTAAACGGACACTGTTCATGATACATAGATAAAACTTATGACACATTTGTATTCGGCCTTGGGTGAGGCCTGCTAACCCACACCATAAGTTGTTCCAGATGATCAGCCCAAACACAAAATTACAAATAAACTTAAATATGTTCTTGATCTAATAAACAAATGTTTGACCCAAATGACTAGACTCACATAGATTCAACAAAATTAGAGTTCAATAAACCCAAGGGAGGCCAGAGTTGATTGACTCTGGTTTTGATCAAGGAGTGTTTAAATTGACCTGAATTACATAGTTTAACTATAACTAAGATTTTATCCTAGTATGAAATTTGAACACAAACAAATTATACATTATTGTTTTCAATCTCCAAAACCTAGCCTTTTTAGAATTGGATCGGACCGGACCAGACCAGACCAGACCGGATTGGACGGTCGGACGGGAACCGGGTTAGAAGCGGTCCAATTATACCGTTTTAAACCTTTTTCGCTTGAACCGGGTGGTCGTACCAGATTTCCAATTTTTTTTTCTTTTTCCTTTCAAAATATCATTTTTTTAATTAATTTAGTATTTCAAGTTACATATTTTCTTTATTTAAGTATTCATATGTCATTAAAACCATTTGTAATCTGTCGACTAATATAAATAATATAAATATTAGTAAATAAAATTTATTTTTAATTAATTTAGTATTTGAAGTTATATTTCTTTGAAATGCTATTGTTTTACTATTGAGAGCAGTAAACCTAGACAAAATGAATGATTGTCATGTTAAAGGCTTTTATAAAAAAAGATTCAATACCATGATTGTGTTTGAGCCTCAAAATAGACTAGTCGACAGATTACAAATGATATGGCCCATAAGTATATAAATCGTATAGAAAGAAAGGAATGTTGGCCAACAAAAACAAAAGATGAAAAGAGTTTGATTTGAATAGTTATGATTATTTTTTGAGAAAATTATCAAAATAGATATTTGATCAGTCAAACTTATAAAAATGGACAAAGTTTTTCAGCCTACTTTAATATGATCATTTAGGCAAAAACCTGGCTGACGTAGGCTAGTTTAGCCGGCTTCAAATTCCATGCAAAACCAGCTTTTTTCAGATTTTCAGCCAACTAGAAAGTGACATGTGGAAGTGCTGATTCCCAAGGCGGCTAAAGCTCACTTCCAAGCAGGCTTAGCCGACGTGTTTTTTTTAGCCTCCCATAACTTTACTTAGCCCACTTGATTTTAGCCCGCAATATGACTTTCCTTAGCCGGCTATTTGCCTTTGTTTAGCCCACTTGTATACATAAAAAATAGTATGACTTTACTATATTACTTTCTTCAGCCCACTTGATTTTAGCCTCCTATATAACTTTCCTTAGCCGACTATTTGACTTTGTTTAGCCCACTTGAATACATAAAAAATAGTATAACTTTGCTATATGACTTTCCTTAGCCCACTTGATTTTAGCTTTGATATATGACTTTGCTAAGGAAAGTCATATAGCAAAGCTAAAATCAAGTGGGCTAAGGAAAGTCATATAGCAAAGTCATATTATTTTTTATGTATTCAAGTGGGCTAAACAAAGTCAAATAGTCGGCTAAGAAAAGTTATATAGCAGACTAAAATCAAGTGAGCTAAGGAAAGTCATATAGCAGGCTAAAAAACCCGCCTGCTAAGCCTGCTTGGAAGTGGGCTTTAGCCGCCTTGGGAATCAGCACCTCCACGTGTCAGTTTCTGGTTGGCTGAAAATCTAGAAAAAACTGGTTTGGCACTGAATTTGAAGCCGACTGAACTAGCCTACTTCATCCGGGTTTTTGCCTGAATCACTATATCAAAGTAGTCTGAAAAACTTTATCCATTTTTATAAGTTTGACCGGTCAAATATCCATTTTGATAAATTTCCCTTATTTTTTTCACTTTTGCTTTTTGTCTAGGCAAAGTATGTGGTGGGGATAGCTAGGGCCTTGTCAACCAACTTTCTTTGATGTAATCATTACATGCATTCATGGATCACATGGGTATCAATGACCCAAAATCAAATCACCACAACATGTATTTGTTTTTTATTTCTATCAATTGATATATCAAGAATTCAAGGTCGACAAGAATGTGTTTACATGAATCAGGTATCTTTCATATAGGATGTTTTTACTTTTTATAGGTGCATAAAACACCTAGAAAGATTCGAAATTCAGACTAACGAGTGTAATATGAGATAAATGTATTACTTTAGTTTATTATATTTATTTTTATTATAACTTTGAGATAAATTTTAGTCTCTCTTATTTCTATATATAGTTGGTTGATAGTATATATATGCAACACCCCCAAAGAGGTGTACACGATTCTAAATGTTATAGAACTAGAAATTGTATCTCACGCTTCGCGGCGGCAATCAGATTTTAAATGGTTGAGTCGGTGACATAAATGTGGTTAAATAAATTTTTCTCCGCGCTCCACAGGGGAGCTAGACGAACTTTAAACGTTTGATGTTCACATTAACGTGACTAAACACAAAAAAAAACATATGAAATTACGATGACTCGGCTGTGGAGGTCGAAACATAGATAAAAGATAGTTATATAACAATATTGATGTTTTTCAGTTGGTCTTGGTCTCATTATTCACGATTGTAAGTCGATATAACCCACGATACCTAAAAAGTACTTTATTTTAAATACGACTCTGTTTTTAACAAAATTTACGGAAACTAAAAAAGTTGAGGCAGTGACATTAACGTGGCTAAGCACCAAAAGAAACGTTGTTAAGTACGTAAAAGAAACATATGAAGTTACAAAGACTCGGTTGTGAAGATCAAAACATAGATAAAATCAAACAATATAACCCACAATACACCAAGTTAACATTTTATAGGGGTAAACTTAAAACTTTAAATACTTGAGGGGTTAAAGTGACATTAACCCCCAACAATTTTGTTAAATGACAATTTTTGTAACATTATTGCCATTTCACAAAAATAACATCATGTTCTATTTTGTATTTTTGTAAACTCGTAAGGGTAAGGGGAATTTGTTGAAAACATAAAAAATATATTTTTCCGGAAAATATTACACTGGTGTAAATTACTTTACACTTGTGAATTTATAAAAAAATGCAAAAAATAACATGTCGTTGTATTGATATAATAATGTTATTCAATAAAAAAAATAATGATTTAGATTGATTTTGACAAAGTTAATTAGGTTAACACAATAACATATGTTTATTAAAAGACCCCTTCCATGTATCCTGAGAAAACTCATCGTAGAGAGTAAATTTAAGAAAACTTATCAAAATCAATTAAAATAATTATTTTTATTTTTAGAATATCATTATTACAAACATACAATGTTATGGTCTTTTATGTATTATGTATAAATTCACATGCGTTAAAAAAATTACACATATGTAATTTATTTTTACACACAGTACATGGTTACAATGTATAGTTATAAAATACACATGTGTATTTTTTTTGTAACACAGGTGAATTTGTTTATATTTAAGTTGTTTTGAAAAAAATGACGAAAAGTTTAATTACTAAAGTAAAACAAAACTCACTCGTAAATCTGACTTTTAGCATGTACTTCAGGTTAGAAAATGAGAAGAATGAAAGGAGCCCGGAATGAATGGACTCAAAATTGCTAATACCGCGAAGGCTGACATTTCCGACTTTTGATTAATGAACTATTTAATGTTTTAATTTGCATGAATATTTGTAATGTTTAAGACTTTCGATGTGATGTTACATTATGGTTGAACGATACAAAGCTTAAAAACTATGTTTTCAATGTTTTGTGCCAATTATTAGATTAGCCGGTTTTAGGACCGGTCCTGAAAATCGTCAAAACATTTTGGGCCCGGGACATGTAAAGAAAAGCGGGACCTATAATATAAACTCAATAATCATATATAAAAAAAACACAATATAGGCTTATATATATAGATTTTTTTTTAAAATAGGCTTATACATATATATATATATATGTATATATTATTGATTTTAGGTTTAGATTTATAAACAACTGAGCTTATATATATATAGTTTTTTTTAAAACATATATATATATATAATATAAAAAAATTTAAAACTTCTAGCCATAGTATAACCATCATTAAAAATTTTCATTGCTAATAGTAGTAGCAAAACTAAATGTTCTATAATGAAATTGGTATGTGTTATACTAGGTCGCCTTAGAGGTTCACTAGTCGGACCGGATTAAGAACCGGATGACGTTATATTTAATTTAAGAATTAATTACACGGATGGCCCCTGTGGTTTGGTCAAATTATGGTTTTGGCCCATAGGATTCAGAAACTACAACTTTGACCCAATAGTTTGCACGATTGTAACACCCATGGCCCCAGACACTAACAGACGTCAAAAACTCAGTTAAGTTTTTATAAAATGACTAAACTGCCCTTTCTTTTAATAACAAAAATTAATAACCACAAAAATTAAAACCAAAATACAAGGATGGCCCCTGTCTGTCATCTTCACCGTCATTACCACCACCGCTCCGGCAAACACCTCCGCTCCCAATGCCCTCTCCGGCAAACACGTCCACACCGCCAATGTCCTCTCCGGCAAACACCTCAGCTCCCAGATCTGCGACGGCTGCCGATCCGCCCCCGTATCCGTCGGCTGCTTCACCGACAACCTCGTCCTCTGCCGCGACTGCTACTGGGACGCTCACGGCGTCTGCTCCATCTCCTTCGCACACGATCGGACCCCAATCGCCGGGATTTGGTTCGTAAGGTGGTTGCTAGGTAGCGAGAGCTCTTTGAGCTCCGAGGGCTTTCCGATCGCCGGAGAGATGGAGCCTCTCAGGTTCTTCTTCTTCTTCCTAAGAGATGCGGGTTTTCTGGCGGCTTCACAGATCTGGGTTTGGGTAGGCAATTTTGGTATGCTTTTTTTTGCAGAGACTCCCTCATTCATATCCAGGTAGGCAGTTTTGGTATGCTTTCAAATTAATTTTGTTGATGAACATTCTATTTTGGTTTTGGGTTTCAGTGTTCTTGAATGTTATGTGTTCTAGTAAAGATTAAATCTTTAGGTTTCTTTGTGTTGTAATTCAATTGAAGGTCAAACAATCTAGTCCATGAAAAAAAGGATTGCTAAAGAACAGTGGAAACAAAATTCATTGGCTCATGGTTACATAAGTTTGACGGAGACGGGGGAGATGCTGGTGGGGAAGAGTTTGTCGGAGATGGGTAGTCCGGCGGTAGATGCCGGTGGTCAAGATCTGGTGATCTAAACGATCGGAGCAAGGGGAAGAGGGGGTGGATGGTTTAATTTTAAGGTTAGGTGGGTCCTACTTTTTGGTATTTAATTTAAATTTGTTTTTATTATTATTTGGATATTAAAAGGGCATTTTAGACATTTTACATCCATTTAACGGCCAAAGTTAACGGCCATCCAACTGAGGGGCCAAATGTGTTACAATCGTGCAAACTATTGGGTCAAAGTTGTAGTTTCTGAATCCTAGGGGCCAAAACCATAATTTGACCAAACCACAGAGGCCATCTGTGTAATTAATTCTTAATTTAATATCTTAAAATTATAAAACAACTTAAAAAAAAACAGTTGGCCATCAGTTAACTAAAATCAAATAAGCAAAAGTATTTGTTGTAACTTCTTATGGGTAAATTATCATATTAGTATGAGTTCTAATAATAAAGATAAAACATCAAATACGTTTCTAGATCAGACGGTAGTTGGTATTTCCTTCCATAACTAGTAGTTTTATCGGCCACGTGATGCGGCGGCTTTGAAACGTACCTTAACTTAAATTCCCTCGTCACGCGGATCTTAAATGTTTGAGCCGGTTAAAAAATAAATATACTTAGGTACATAAAAAATATATGAGGTTATGGCTACTCGTTTAACCATGAAAGAAAATAAAAAAAAACCAAAGGAATTTGTTTTTGGTAACGAAAAAAATACCTAAACGTGCGTTTGAGAAATCTAATACATAAAGTTTAACCATGAAAGAAAATGTAAAAAAACAAAAGAAAAAAACCAAAGGTATTTTTTTTGGTAACGAAAAAAAATGTGCGTTTGAGAAATCCAAGGGATAAAATATCAATTGCGAGGTTGGAAAACATAAAAAAGTAGAAAATAAAGTAAATCCACATCGATCTTAATTAAACGTAAATCAGTGAAAAAATATTAACTAAAGTAGGTAAATAAATGAAAAAAAACATAACCCGAAGACTCAAACCGGGTTAATTGAATGAAAGCAAGCTTCAGGGGACCGTGTGTAAATCAAGCCAACCACCTAGGCAAATGTGTTTGAATTACGCCAAATCATTATTTAACACTAAAATATTTCTGTTTTTTCTAAAAAAAAGTGGTCAATCATATCGCCTGAAAACGTTGTCTTTTAAATAGTTAGATAATTTCCCACTAAATCTTTTTAAAGTTAGTTAATAAGAAGTAAATCCATTTTTTTTATCTTCTTGGAAGTCCACATTTTGGCTAAATCTTCTTCCCCGCAAACGTACTCACTCCGCAAAAAAAGATCACATCGAAACGCTTATAAAAATCGAAATTTATAACAAAACGTAGATAAAAATAGGCCGGTTTGAATTATACATTCGTACTCACCCCACAAAAAAAGATCACATGGAAACGCTTATAAAAATCGAAATTTATATCGAAACGTAGATAAAAGTAGGTCGTATCGAAACGTAGATAAAAATAGGCCGGTTTGAATTATACATTCGTACTCACCCCGCAAAAAAAAAGATCACATTGAAACGCTTATAAAAATCAAAATTTATATCGAAACGCAGATAAAAAAATGTCATATCGAAACGTAGATAAAAATAGGCCGGTCATAACTTCACACTCGAAAATTTATAAAACATTATATTTTAACATTTATAAGAGAAAAAACAAAATACGTTCAAAACTAATTTATATATCAAAACGTAGATAAAAATAGGTCGTATCGAAACGTAGATAAAAATAGGCCGGTCGTAACGACACATTCAGAAATCTGTAAAACATTATATTTTAACATTTATAAGAAAAAAATTAAATACGATCAAAACTAATTATATAAATAAAAATATTATAAAAGTTAAAATAACAAAAACAAAAAATCATGTTAAAAAAATAATAAAAAAAAATCTTTCATGTATACATACATCATCTATATGTATATGTTTTGTGTGTGGAAACTATTCATCAAGTTGGTTTTTGTAATATCTAATAATTAATAATGTGGTCTTGTGTTCGAATCATGTATTACGAATGGTTTTTAATTCTCCTTTCCCAGTTTCCTTTCCTTCAACACTTGAGATTGTCCCACATCGATAGACTAGATGATTTCACAAGCCTTTCCTCTCTATAAAATACAGCATGCACCTTCAGAACTTAGAGACCGGTCTAACCGTCGGGTTTCTGGTTTGACCACCGGTTCTCGGCCAAACTGGGCGGGTCGATGCAGGGGTTTAAAAACACTGGTGACAGGGCCCCTTAGGAGACCAGGCACTGGACGGTCGCCTTCCCCACCCCCTTTAAGGGCCGCCCCTGCCCGGTTTGGGCGTTTCATTTTTTATAAAAAACAATTTAAAAAAATCGTTTTGTTGTGTGTAATATGTGGCTTAATTACGTAGCGTGATAATATATTTACATAACTAGGTTAAAATCCCGTGTATTACATGGGTTAAATAAATAAAATGTTATATATTTAGTAATAAAAAATTTATATTTTAAAAAACCCGTGTAATACACGGGTTGAATAAACCAGTATATTAAATCGGTTGAATAAAATATAATTTAAGTTGTTAACAAGCACATTTGTCAAAATATGTTTTTAAAAAATGTAATTTGTCATGACAGTTATAAGGTCTGTTAAGTTAGTTTTTAAAACATTTTTTTTCAACCGAGTATTAATTTTTTAATTTAATTGATAAATGTTAGTTCATATTAACTTCATTTGACTGATAATATAATAACTATTTATAATTAAATAATAAGTATTCATAATTAGATTTATTAATATAAATATTATTATTTAATAGGAGAGAGAAATAGAAAATCTAATATTTAATAGGAGAGAGAGGCGAGAAAATCAAGATGAGGAGTAAACAGAGAATGACACGTGTCATGAAGAGATTTTCATTTATTAGAGTAGTAAGATATGTAGCGTAAATAAGTAGTTTGATTATAAACAAATTAACAAGGTATGTGATTATAGTTTAAATTTGTATTTGACGGAAATATCCCCTCGCCCAATATGCGTGTCGTACAGTTGCATTCCTGTATCTTGTTAGGCTTTACAAGGAAAAAACACTATAGATTAAACCCACTTCATTCTTATTTATATATGGGGACTACTAATGACACACGGGAATTACTATTTAGACTTGGCCATATACGCATCGTATAGGTCAATACGATGCGTATAGCCGACATCCTTGTACAACCTGGTCATTCCAACCCTATACGAATCGTATAGTGCAATACGATGCAGTTTAGGGTACGATATACCTTCTGCTACTAGTCATCCATCACCTCGATATACGCCTCGTATAGGTCTATACGCAGCGTATAATGATGTGATAGATGACTAGTTGCAGAAAATACCTCGTACCCTAAATGCATCGTATTGTCCTATATGATGCGTATACGAGGTTTGACTAGGTTTGACCAGAATCCTATACGCACCGTATTGACTTATACGATGCGTATATGGCCTAAATTTTGTGTATTTAATCATTCAGAATTCTCATTCGAACGTATCCTTTCAAAAAATTTTTTTTCAAACAATCTCCCAAAAATTATAAACATGTCTTGGTGGTGGGATGGTAACTATGGTTTTCAGGTATATTCTAACGAGTTGGTGGAAAACAACCCGCAAAGTTCTGGCGTTCAAGAGGTGAACCGGGAGGAGGTCTTGTCCAACGTTTATTTTCATCAACAGGTAAGGCTTCCAGATTTGAACGAGCCACTAAGCAATCCCGAGTTCGTTTACGGTGAACCGTCTTACATTACACAACCCACGAACGACTATGTATACGGTGAAGTCTCTTACCCGATACAACAAACCAACGACTCCGAAGACGAGGAACAAACCATCAAAACGTGTCGTATAAAACTAACCAGAATTTTCAGTCTCGTGAACAGTTGGTGGATTGGGCTGTCCGGAGAGGATGTGAGAATGGTTACGTCCTTGTCACCAGACGATGGAGGAGAAAAGGCGACGATCCGATGTAACCGTTTATCAAGGTGTGGCTTGTGTGTGACCGTCATGACGAACGTGCGTCTACTGACATGGTTAGACGTGCCGGTAGCAAGAAAATAGGTTGTCCCTTTAAATTGGAAGGAGAGTACCAAGAAAATACTGGTGATTGAAAATTAACGGTGAAGGATGACAGTCATAACCACGATCCTAGTCAACATCTTGAGGCGCACTCGTTTGCGAGGAGACTGTCTCAGTCGGAACAAATTTTCGTGGCGAAGTTGTATTCGCAAAACATGTTGCCACGAAACATTCTAGAAACTATAAGAGAACAAAACCCAGAGAGTAGTTGCATTAAAAAGGACATTTATAATGCGATACAAAAGATAAAAAAACGAAACGAGAGTCGATGAAACTCCAATGCAGATTCTGGAAAACCTGCTTTCTTCTAAAAAATACGTGTACTATACTCGGGAAGATCCTGCCACAAATATTGTGGAGGAGATATTCTTTGTTCATCCGAAATCATACGAGATGTGACGTGCGTTCCCACACGTGTTGATGATCGACGCGACGTACAAAACAAACATGTATAGACTTCCATTTGTCCAAGTGGTCGGTGTGACCTTCATACACCAGTCGTTTTGCGCCGCTCATGCATTTATATCAAAAGAACAGGAGGAAAACTTCGTCTGGGTGCTACTGCAAATAAAAGAAATGTTGAAAAAGTGTATGGAGCCGCGTGTGATAGTAACAGACAGGGACAAAGCTCTTATGAACGCGTGTGATAAAATATTTCCGGACTGTTCCAAGAACCTATGTCGGTGGCACATACACAAGAATATCGCAAAACATTGCAGGGCATTATTTACAGACGAAGACTGGACAAATTTCAATTATTTATGGTCGGTATTGTGTGAGTCTCCCACGCCAGATATATACCAGTACAATTTCAACCGGCTTTACGAACGACTGTATGTAGCCAAACGAGGAAGTAAGTTTTGAATATTTAATATTTTCAGTATTGAATATTTATTAAATATTTAAATATTTATTCAATATTAAATATTTTTCCAGGAGTTATAAATTATGTGACTAAAAATTGGTTGGACCCGTATAAAGAAAAGTTTGTATCCGCCTGATCCAACAGAAACCTCAATTTTGGTCAACATACAACGAACCGAGTCGAGAGCCAGCATTCGCTTTAAAGAGCTATCTTAGAAATGCTAACAGCTCGCTAGATAGATTTGTTGAGTTTGTTGATGAAATTGTAACAGATTAATATTATCAATTACAGTTTGGGTTTGGAACAAGCCTCATAAGGAAAATGGACAGTCACATAGCTATTGAATTGTTTGATAACCTGCATGGTAAAGTTTCACATAAAGCTCTAAATTTGTTAGAAAACGAGTGGTAGAAGTTATCACATATACGAAAACAAAATGCAACGTGTGGTTTCCAACTTTTCAGTAGTTGTGGGTTGTCGTGTGATTGTCGTCTGGAAAATATCGAAGCTACAAGTAAACTGTTTTGACTATTTATCTTGTTTTTTTATTTTCAAACTATTTCGTTGGATGTCGATGACATACACAGGACTCCTAATTGCTCAAAGATTTGGGTGATTGTTCATCTTTTAAGCATCACCGGTAATCAAACATTTTTTCCATTGTGGTTTGGTCCTAACTTCACGCTCAACATCAAATCGTATCGTTAGTTCACGTAAAAAATGCTCATTTCATCCACGTCAAGTTAGACGGAGATTTTTCGATTCCCACGCCGAATGCAATTTGGAATTTGCAATTTAAAATAAAAAAAATAAAAAATTTATTATTATTATTTAAAATAAAAAAAATTTATTATTATTTATTAATTTTTAAAAAACAATATTTTATTATTTTTAAAATAAAAAAAATAAAAACAATTTATTATTATTATTATTACAATTTATTATTATTATTTAAAATAAAAAAATTTATTATTATTATTTATTATTTTTAAAAAACAATATTTTATTATTTTTAAAATAAAAACAATTTATTATTATTATTTAAAATAAAAACAATTTATTATTAATATTATTTATTTTTTAAAAAACAATATTTATTATTTTTAAAATAAAAAAATAAAAACAATTTATTATTATTATTTATTATTTTCAGATATGGCGGATCATGAGGATGATATTGATATGCAGCAGCTAGATGATCTTGCGCACTACCCATTTATAGATTTTCCGCCCGATTCAGAGTTTTTTAGCCGGTGCCAGAAGCTTCGGGAGGCGAGGTTGGGCCCAGGGACGTCGGTGGATTGGCAGCTTCTCAAGGAGGTCCAGGAGGCGGAGAGTGCGAGGGCCATCATAGGTCAAAACACTCCCTGGGATCGTCTTTTTGCATTTTCATTCGCCGAGACCTACCGAGAGGTGGTCGTCGAGTTCCTGTCCACGTTCGTCTACAGGCCGGAGGGGTTCGCCTCTTCCCGGGGGGCAGTAGGAGATGACCCGGATCAGGTGGCTTTCTGTGTTTTTGGATACCTTTACCGTATGACCCTCCGTCAGTGGGCCGTCACGACGGGCTTGTACTTCGAGCCCGAGACGGTCACGCCGCTTTATACTGAGGCGGGCAAGGAGGAACTCCTTGTTTTTTGGGGATTGATTTCTGATAGTCCTTGGTTGGGTACCAAGGGAGGGTCTGGGGGATTAGAGACCCTTTGTATAGATATCTCCACCGGCTTATTTCGACGTCGATCGCACCGCGTCTAAAAAGCCGTGAGTGGTGCACCGATCGAGACCTCTTTTTTTTTTGTACTGCCTCCTTACAGGCAGGCGGTGCGCCCTATCCACATGTCTTGCTATTTATTTTGCGTCTGCCTATTTGCGGCAGAAGCGCGAGCTTTTGTATGGCGGCGCGTTCATCACTCATATCATGCGTGCGGTTACACCATTTCATGTGCATGATCCTCAGATGTTACCGGCCATTCCCCCTGTCCAATTATACCGTCGTACGGCGAGCGGCATGCGCATCACGCATCGATTCCCACAGGGCCTTCGGTTCGTAAGGGCCGTCCAGGAGCAGGTTTGGGTCCCGGTGCCGCAGATGCCGGGACAAGGGGACCCGCCTATGCCTGATCTGCTACAGGGTGTGGCGATGGAGGACGCGCCCCCGCACGTCGAGCCCATCCACGACCATCCGCCATAGCATTCCCGACACGTACGTCGGGGTGTTAGGCTAGAGAGGGCTACCCAGGCATTGCTTGATGGACTTGTTGCCGACTCACGGCGACAGGGTCGTCAAGTCGATCGCTTGGCGGCCTTGATGATGTGGGCGGTTGGTCGCCTCGTGGATCTGTCACGAGCCACCGGCATAGAGCCACCCCCACTTCCACCGTCACGTCATTATCTGGACGACCCCATTTAGGATGAGGATGACGTCGGAGCGGATCAGGCTGACGGCGGAGCCGGTCAGGTTTAGTTGTTTTATTTGTATTTTGTATATTTCGTTGTTATGTATGTAAAATATTTTGATATATATATTTAATTTTTTGATGTAATGCATATAATGTTTAGTTTATTTGTTTGGTTGTAATGTTTAATATTTTGTGTGGTTGTAATGTTTAATATTTTGTTTAGTTGTAATGTAAAAATATAATAAATGTTTAAAAATAATAATAAAATATGTAAATTTGAAAAACAGATCACAAACTTGTATTAACTAAATTATATAAATTAAATTAAAAAACAAAATATAAATTAAATTAAATAAAATAATTAAATAAAAAAAACTACACGTGGCGTATTGCCCTATACGCCACGTATAGGATTCATAAATCCCAAATCTTTCAACCTTTTGAAGCAAAAATATAACCCGTGCTTCATACGTTGCGTATAGCTCAATACGTCACGTATTGGACCAGCCGACTGACACAGAATGACACGTGACATTCTGTTGTCAGTGACTGAACCCTATACGCTATCATATTTCCCTATATGAGTGCGTATAGGCCGACGACGTGTACAATTAGCAATATTACGTGTGTGGTTAGACTTTCCCTTTTATACACACACAAACAAGCACCTAGATATCTTAGCATAATCTCTGTGAATATGATACCTGAACTCTAGGTATTATATAGACATACAGTACGAAAGCATATATTCTCAGGGTGAGGGCCATATCAAACTACCAGTATTTACTATGTATGTCGCATATTGCACGGAAAAGTGTTTTGTGCAGGAAAAATTAAATTTAACATTAACAAACTATTTTATATGTTTATAACATTTAGTTTGTTAATTTGTGTTTAAGAATATATATTAAACTATATATTATAAAAATCCGGGAATCACTTCCAAGTTTTACAAGGTTAGTATACTATTATCCAACTCCGTGGTTAACATAATATCATATTTATTAAAAGAGTGTTTGGAAATGTGATGGTAAGTATTTATTTACTTATTATTAACTAAAAACAAACACCATTTTGGTGAATAGTAATATAACCTTTTTGTGATTTTGTTCAACTCTAGGGTTTTCTTTTTGTTAACATTTAAAAAATAAGGTGTAAGAGGTTATGCTATATTCGTAATTTTTTAATTAAATATTTTAGTAAAGCGAAGAGATGGTGAATGTATAGGTGAACGAGTGAATATGCTTTGTAAGGCGTGCTGTATTATTTTATCATCGAGTACCTATGCACTAACCGATGTTCCAAGATTCCTTTTTGTTTTTATGATCGGTAATTTGGATCACTGATCGGTCGACTGGCCCACTTGATCATCTTCATCCTCATAGGAGTAAACCCACTATAGGTGAGAAAACCTTCTGACCTAACTTGGACCCCCTTTTATTTTTGTCACAAGTGAAACTTGAACCCAATACCTCCTCATTTTATTAAAGTCTCGGGTATACAACTTTACCACTAGACTAATCTAGTGGTGGTTGTGATCTAGACCTATCCAAGATTCCTTTTGTGATCTTGTTTTTCTCCACGATAAATTTATATTTGAGTACACTTTAGTTTTCGTCAAAGACATTTGATCGTCTTAACAAGTTCAGTGCACCCTAACACTCTGAATCCCTGATGTTATATTTCTTAACGCTTTTACTCCAATTCACTAACTTCGTTATTCTTTTTCAGTTAATTTCTTGTTAAATGATCAAATTACCCATCTTCTTCCCCACTCCACCACCATCACCGGTTGACCACCACCTGCCACCACCCCAAATACCCCTCTCAAACTATTTCTTCTGCTTCTCCACCACTACCGTTGCCGCCGCCACCTAAGGAGTCACTCAGGGAGAGAGAGAGTGTGAGAACACGAGAGGGAAAGAGGGGAGCCGACCCTATCGCCCCTCTCCGGCGACGCTACCCAGATCCGGAGCTGCTCAACCTAGAGAGAGAGACTTTTACTATTTTAGGTGTGATGGAGCTGCTCAACCCTGATCCGACGATTGCTAGGTGTGACTCAGCCACACCAAGTGAAGACCCACTTTTTCGGCCTCGGATCAGGTTAGGAAGATGCCGGCAGCGTTTTTGGAGGTGACAATGACGAGACAAGCATTTTCGAAGGAACCGTTTTTCCGTCGAACCTTCGTTTTTCCGGTGGTAGTGACGCGGCTGGTAGTGGTGGAGTGAGAAAGAAGAGGGGTAATTTGGCCATTTAACAAGAAATTAACGGAAAAAACTTAACAAAGTTAGTGAATTAAAGCTAAAAGCGTTAAGAAATATAACGTCAGAGACTCAGAGTGTTAGGGGTGCTCTAAAACTGTTAAAATCATTGAACCTCATAAACGAAAATTGCAGTTTGATCTTATATTTTAGTTATTTTACTTTAAATTTATATAAAGAATGTTATATTAGAAACTAGCTTTAACCAGTGTGTTACACGGGTGAAATGTTAAGATTACATTGATAAATATCTTAATAACTCTTTGTATATACAAATTTGATATTGTATTTGTAACTTTTTCATTTTGTTACATATTAAGATTATATGGATGAGAGTAATTAAATCATAAAAAAAATACATGAAAATTCATTTAATACGTTGTGCACTTTTTACAATACATTAAATTACATGTCAAATGAAACCTTACAATGATTATTTACAAATTTGAAAATATTTCTTTGTATATAACATTTGACGTGGTATTGGTAATTTTTTGTAACATCCCGAAACTCCGTAAGCAAATGGTTCGGGTGGGTGGATTATCTGAATCTTTATTAGTTGTCCTTGTTAGCATTTATCGCCATGTAAATCATGATTAGACGAGAATAATAAGACCGGAGAGCCGTTTAATGACTAGTTCGGGATCGAAGTGCACAAAGACGAAATTTGAGGGACCCGAACTGAAGTTTAATGCTAGTGGTGTTGTGTTCATGGGCGACGGCTACAGTGGGTGTGAAGGCCGACTGAGATGGAGGCCGAAGGCGGTGGAGTGGTGGCGTGCGACGACGGTTACGGTGGTTGTAGGTGGCGCGTGTAGTAGGGCAGCAGCCGAGAAGAAGGAAAGGTGAGAGAGAGGAGAAGGGGGTGCCGAGTGAAGGTTGTGGCTGCGGGGGACAGCCGAGGACGATGAGGGCAGCACGTGGTGGTGCTCGACGACAGCGGGCAGCGGACAACCGCGATGGAGTTGTTTCGAGAGTTAGGATGGCTTGATAGGAAAAACGGTGGTGGTTCACGGTGGTGAGGTGCTGTGGTGGTGACGTACGATGGTGGAGGTTCACGGGAAAGAACACCGGGCAGGGATACACCCGATTAGGGTTCGGTAATCACGAGGTTTGCATGTTGTGTTAGATGTGCATGGGGTGGGGGTCTCGGCTCGGGTGCATAGAACCTACGAGACTAACGCATTGCATGGCACATAGGCGTGCATGCATGCGGAAATCCAAACGACATCAGGATAGCCCGGATCAAGCAGGGACGTGGTTTAGAGTTTTGCATGGATGAAGGGACGAATGGGCGAGACAAGCACCGAGATCACTTATATTTAAATATAATCGACACGTGGTTAGGATGTATACTAACGTTGTGATCATACGTTAACAGGTTCAAGTTTATACGAGGCGACGTTGCAGTGCTTATGAGGGATCATCAAACCAGTGAGTTTCTAGTCCCCTTCTTTTAAACGTTTTACTGTTTTGGGGCTATCGTATATACTTCCAAGAGGTATTAATATAATTAATCAGGTTAAGGGTTTCGGGTTCTAACCCAGTGTGCTTTTGAAATAAAATGAGTATTAAGAAATTGTAGGGTCTATAGTGTGTTTATGTGAATGTGGTAACTAGGGTTACTAGCGATGAATGAGTGGTGTGTTAAGGGTTGGTCACGGTGAGACGGGCTTAAAGTTAAATGGTTATGACTGCATGTGGGATATGTTGTTCTAGTGTCGTGTGTAAGGTGGAGGTGTAGTTAATGAGTCATGTAAATGATGTGTGATATTATGTGTTTATATTTATGTGTCGGGTTTGCTTCGTTGTCATTATAGCACGACAAACGAGATTGGGAAGGATGAGGTCCTTCAGGAAGTTACCAAAGGTGACATTTATTTAACAGGTTAATGATGAGCTCGGGGTGTGTTGAACGCCCTGACGAGGGTGCAGTGTCGAGGTCTGTGTTTACGAGTATATTTGTGTGGTATTGAATTGCATGCAAACGTAGAGTTATTGTAACGAACCAACTTTTGGCTTTTTGTCTTACAATGTGCCAATTTATTTGTAGGGGTGTAAATAGATGGGGATGAAAGTTGGAGGGGTTTTATTTATAGTATAAAACATTATATTTGGTGAAAGGAGTCAATTTTGAAAGATGAGGGGCTGTTGGGTAATTAAAACAATTCTAATTGTGTGTTATGATTTCTTCACAAGGAACAGGGGGGGGGGGGGTTAAATCTTGAAGACTTGAAGTTTGCATGTTTGTTTGGAGGGTTTTGGCCTGCACAATCCTTTCCAAGCATCAAGTAAGTGCCATCTTCTCCATTTTATCCTCCATGATTCTTGTTCTTGGTGGGTATGGTTTAGTGAACCCTAGAAAGTCGAAATTAGGGATGTTGATATGCTATTAGTTGTATGGGAATGTTATTCTAGCTTATCTAAAGCTAGAGGATAAACCAATTCATGTTAATTTCACTCAATTTGGAGTTTTAAAAATTAGGGTTCATAAGAACCAAAATTGGGGGTTTTCAATTTGGGGCTTGGTATGATGTTTAATAGGTGTAAGAGTGTTGTGGTAAGACCATAGAAACTAAACCTTGTTCAAACCACAATCAATTGGGTGATTTAGGGAGTTTGGATAATTGGGTGAAACTTGGTTGAGCCCTTAACGGGTCAAATGGAGTGCGGAGTCTAATATAGGGAATTGGAGGTTTGGTTAAGGTTTTTCTAATCATATTTAGTAAGGATGATGATTTTGGGGTCATTAGATTACTAAACAAGGTGTACATGTTTAGGTAATCAAGTTATTAAAGGTGAAGGTCAAGCCGGATCATTCAAGACTAAAGGTAAGTGTCTATACACTTACTTAGTAATGATAAGGGTGTGTGTATGTTATGTTACATTTTATGCTAGTAATATCATTATTTACGTAATTGATGTCTAGTCTTGTGTTGGTGTACTATGTTCGGTGTTAGTTTTAGTATTGAACGAATGGTGTAGTACTTGGTATGATTATTTGGTGTTCATTGTTATATGACGTACTATGTGGTGGTAATGTGTTTAGAATTTGCAAATTGGTGTTTGAAATCATGAGTCTCACAATGGTGGATTGAGACCTAGCATTTCCTAATTGGTGTTAGAAATCATGAGTCTCACAATGGTGTTATTAAGACCTAGCATTTCCTAATTGGTGTTAGAAATCACGAGTCTCACAATGGTGTGATTGAGACCTAGCATTTCTTAATTGGAGATTAGAAATCATGAGTCTCACAATGGTGTATTGATACCTAGTATTTCTTAGTTGGTGTATGAGTCATGAGCCTTACATCGTTGTCTTGTGGCCTAGAACCTTGTTGCTTGATTAATTCTTTGGAATATTGATTAAATGACATGATAGATTGTTGTTTGTAGTACTTAATGTTCTTGAGTTGTGATTTGCGGGTCGGACACGTCAAAAAAATTGATATTTTGACCTTTGGTGTTTAAAACATTCACATAACGTTATTAGTGGTTTAAAACGACTAAGGTTCAAGTCGGGATGGTCAAAAATGCCAAAAATGCAAAAATTGGGTTTGCTGAACTGGGCTGGAGTCTAAGACGCTGAAAGTGGAGTCTTAGACACTGGTCATACGCCAACCTCGGCTGTTGGACGCCAGTTGGCTGATTTTGGGGTTTCTTCCTATAACACTTTTAGGGTGGTATTAGGACTTGATGTATTATTACTAATGGTTATTTGTGATGTTTTGAATGTAGGGAAAGCTCTGGAATGATCTCGGGTCTCGCCAAAAGTCGAATATTGGATTCTTAATGTTTGCTTTGATTGTTTTGCTTCTTTAAAACAAAACCCATGGATGGGATTTCAATGTGTTTAAGTCTTTTGAATTTGTAGTAGTCTAAACCTATTAAATACTTTTCCTTTTGAAAATTGTGACAGTTTAAATGTCTTTGTAAATGGTTGAACCATGTTTTAGATATAAATGTTTGTCTGAGACCTAAAATTTCGCGTTATTTCAAAAGTTTAAATGTTTTGAAAATCCGGGTGTTACATCTTGGTATCAGAGCACTGGTTTGAGGGATTTGGTGTGTGAGACATCAAACTCAAACTTAAAATGCTCTTGATATGATAAAGGAAATGAGAATCCAACGAAGGCATGATCGAGATACGGTGCGTATGTGGAAGGTTAGTAATGATTAATATTGGTGTCCAAGGTGAATCTATGTGTGCTGAAAGTTGTCATGGGATTCATTATATGGAGATGGTGAACGTAATTGGGCATATTACATTATAAATTATGCATGGCCGATATAAATAGTAATGTAACATGTGCGAAGGCTTCCATGATAACCATATAACGATGAACATTGATAAGGAGTAAGTAAAGGTGATTTTGTGCATGTATGTAGAATATATTAGTCTTTCTTATATGCCTTATAGGGATATTACAACGAAATGGGTGACTCTATCCTTAATTACATGTATGATAAGACTTTTTTTTTTAATCTCAGTCGAGGAATGGCTGAAGAAGGAGACATGAATATGATTAGGAATGTTGGTGATGGTGATGGTCATCACAGTGGGTCAGATTCGAATCGATCTGTGCATATCCCTCATTGTGATGACGGGGGGAATGTTTTGAATGAGGAAATTAGGAAGAAAATTACTGAACAAATAGCAATGGCATTCGAGCAGACAATGCCTATCTTTCTAGCATAAATTCAAAATGCTGTAAAGGCTGCTTTTACAGAAAAAGGAGGAAAAAAAAAGAATGTGGATGACACGACGACGAATTCAGGTGATAAAGGTAAGGGTAAGGAGAGGAAACCTTGTACTTATAAGGATTACATGGTGTGCAAGCCTAGAGACTTTAATGGGGAGATCAACCCATTGGTTAGTCAACGGTGGTTAACAGACATTGAGTCGATATTCGACACATGCCACTGTGATCCCGAAGATCGAGTGACATTCGCAATAAATCAACTCAAGGGGCGAGCTAAAGATTGGTTGCAAAGTCTTCAAAGGGAAAAAGGACCGATCGGTTTGGGGGCTATGACTTGGGAGGAATTCAAAGAAGTATTCCATAAATACTTTTGCCCACAAGCGGTAGTGGATCACATAGCTGAAGAATTCCTCCGAATGAGACAAGTAAACGAATCAATTGACGAATTGACGGGTAAGTTCTATGACAAAAGTCAATTTTGTCCGGAATTGGTAAGCACTGAAAAAGATGAAGATTGATAGGTTCTACTCCATGCTGTCGGTGGACTTTAGGGAATTTGTTTCCCCTTCGCAATGCTCAACACTTATTGATTGATAAACAAGTGTAGGGAAAGAGAGGTGGAAATCAAAAGACAAATCGAACGTGGAGAGAAGCGAAAGAAAGAAGAGAGCGAAGTAGCTTCAAAGAAAGCAAAAGTGGCTAGCCCGAGCAAGAAATCGTTTGGGAAACCGAACCCACGACATTATCGTATATGTGGAAGGGAGCATTTAGGGGATTGTAGGATGAAAACTTCATCATGCTATAGATGTGGAAAGTGTGGTGTACTTATTTGTTGGTATCTCGAGGCAAAGAAGTATATGGTCCACAGATGCAAGGCATTCATGGTTCATGTTACCGACTCGAATCCTGAGGCGGTGGAGATTAGTGATGTCCCCTTCGTGAATCAATTTGCTAACATATTTCCAAACGAACTACCGGGGATTCCTCCCAAGAGGGAAGTGGAATTTGGTATTGACTTAATTCCAGGGGCAAAGCCGATTGCTAAAGCGCCCTATCGGTTAGCTCCACCGGAGATGAAAGAATTAATGGAGCAACTTCAAGAATTACTCGACAAGGGATTTATACGCCCAAGTGTCTCTCCTTGGGGTGCTCCTGTCTTGTTCGTAAAGAAAAAGGATGGTAGTATGCGTATGTGCATAGACTACCGGGAGTTGAATAAACTAACCATCAAGAACCGTTATCCTTTACCTAGGATTGACGATCTCTTTGATCAATTGCAAGGAGCTTCGTGGTTCTCAAAGATCGACTTGAGGTCCGGGTATCATCAGTTGAAGGTGAAGGATGATGATATCTCTAAAACGGCTTTCTGTACTCGTTATGGTCATTACGAGTTCACGGTAATGCCCTTCAGCTTAACCAACGCGCCCGCGGCTTTCATGGATCTTATGAACCGGGTGTGTAGACCATTCCTTGATCGTTCTGTCATCGTTTTCATTGATGACATCCTTAACTACTCGCGTAACGAGGGTGACCATGCTTGTCATCTTCGTGAAATCCTTGAGGTCCTCCGAAAGAAGAAGCTATTCGCTAAATTCTCCAAGTGTGCCTTCTGGCTCCAGGAGATTCAATTCTTGGGTCACGTGGTAAACGCAGAAGGAATTTCCGTAGACCCTTCCAAAATCGAAGCAGTGAAAGGTTGGATATCGTCGAAAAATCCCATGGAAATTAAAAGCTTTTTGGGCTTAGCGGGTTACTATCGATGATTCATTGAAAACTTCTCTCGTATTGCCTTGCCAATGACAATGTTGACTCGCAAGGATACGAAAGTTGTATGGGTTCCCGATCAGGAGTCGGCGTTTCAACTCTTGAAAGAAAAGTTGACTAAGGCACCAATTCTTTCTTTACCTGAAGGGACCGAGGATTTTGTAGTGTTTTTGGATGCCTCACATTCTGGACTTGGTTGTGTCCTTATGCAAAGGGGCAAGGTGATTGCTATGCTTCTAGACAACTGAAAGTTCATGAGGCGAATTATCCTACCCACGACTTGGAGTTGGCAGCGGTGGTGTTTGCGCTCAAAATATGGAGGCATTATCTTTATGGAGTGCATTGTACTATCTACACGGACCACAACAGTCTCAAGTACTTCCTTGACCAAAAAGATCTCAACATGAGGCAAAGGAGGTGGCTCAAATTGGTCAAAGATTATGACTGTGAGATACTTTATCATCCGGGTAAACCCAACGTGGTGGCGGATGCACTCAGTCGGAAGGTTAGTGATACACCTATTAAGGTGAAGTCATTTAAAATGACTATCTCTTCATCTCTTGTCGATCAAATTCAGGAGGCTCAAACTTTAGCACTCGAAGGAGATTTGAAAAAAGGAACGAATGGTTCCATATATGGGAAAGCTTGAGGAAAATAGCTTGGGGCTGAAAACATGTTTTGGTAGAATTTGGATTCGAAGGTCGTCAAACGTCTTGACTACCATTCTAGAGGAGGCGCATAAATCCAAATATTCTATTCATCCGGGGGCGACTAAAATGTTTTATGACTTGAGGTTTAATTTTTGGTGGCCAGGTATGAGGAGAGATATTGTGAAATATGTTGAGAAATGTCTCACATGCTTGAGGGTAAAGGCCGAACGGGAAACTTCAATCTCTTGAAGTACCTCAATGTAAGTGGGAGAATCTTGCTATGGATTTACTCACTAAAATTCCTAAGACCCGGAAAGGCTATGATGCGATATGGGTGGTGGTCGATCGGTTAACTAAAAGTGCACACTTCCTTCCTATTAAGGAAACTTATTCTTCGGAGAAAATGGCGGTTGTTTATATAAAGGAAGTCGTGTCACGTCATGCTGTACCCGTTTCTATTGTGTCGGATCGAGACACACGGTTTACTTCTAGATTCTGGAGAAAATTCCATGAATAATTGGGGACAAGACTAAATCTTAGCACCGCTTATCATTCCCAAACAAATGGACAAAGCGAGAGGACAATTCAAACGCTTAAGGATATGCTACGGTCGTGCGTGCTAGATTTTGGGGGTAGTTGGGACGACCATTTACCGTTTGCAGAGTTTTCATATAACAATAGCTACCATTCTAGTATTGGTCTGCCTCCATTTGAAATGTTGTATGGAGGGCGGTGTAGAACCCCGGTTAGTTGGGGGGAAATTGGTCAACGTGAACTTGGTAGTAAAGAAGTTGTGGCGGAAAAGAATGATCAAATTAGGGCGCGCTTAAAAGCCGCTAAAGACCGTCAAAAGTCCTATGCGGATAAAAGAAGGAGGCCGATTGAATTCCAAGGGGGGGACTTTGTACTTTTGAAAGTCTCCCCATGGAAAGGAGTGATTCGGTTCTGAAAACGTGGGAAGTTAACTCCTCGTTTTATCGGGCCATTCAAAATTGTTGGCCGAGTCGGAAAGGTGGCGTATCGTTTGGAGTTATCGGGGGAACTAGGTAAACTCCATAACACATTTCATGTGTCTCACCAATGAAAGTGTTTGGCGGATGAATCCACTTTCTTGCCAATTGACGACATTGAGATAGATGAAGGGTTAAATTTCATAGAAACACCGGTGGCTATCTTGGATAGGAAGGTGAAAAGCTTGCGGTATAAGCAAATTAACCAAGTATTGATTCGTCGAAAACATAGGAAAGGGGCGGAAACTACGTGGAAATCCGAGGAAGAGATGCTTAAGTATTATCACAATCTATTTGGTGGATCAAGTTTCGGGGACGAAACCCAAAATTAGTGGGAGTGATTTGTAACGAACCAACTTTTGGGTTTTTGTCTTACAATGTGCCAATTTATTTGTAAGGGTGTAAATAGACGGGGATGAAAGTTGGAGGGGTTTTATTTATAGTATAAAACATTATATTTGGTGAAAGGAGTCAATTTTGAAAGATGAGGGGCTGTTGTGTAATTAAAACAATTCCAATTGTGTAAATTAGATTAATCAGGCAAAACACACACACACACACACTTGTGTGTGTGTTACGATTTCTTCCCAAAGAACAAGGGGGGGGGGGGAGGGTTAAATCATGAAGACTTGAAGTTTACATGTTTGTTTGGAGGGTTTTGGCCTGCACAATCCTTTCCAAGCACCAAGTAAGTGCCATCTTCTCCATTTTATCCTCCATGATTCTTGTTCTTGGTGGGTTTGGGTTAGTGAACCCTAGAAAGTCAAAATTAGGGATGTTGGTGTGTTATTAGTTGTATGGGAATGTTATTCTAGCTTATCTAAAGCTAGAGGATAAACCAATTTATGTTAATTTCACTCAATTTGGAGTTTTAAAAATTAGGGTTCTTAAGAACCAAAATTAGGGGTTTTCAATTTGGGGCTTGGTATGATGTTTAATAGGTGTTAGAGTGTTGTGGTAAGACCATAGAAACTAAACCTAGTTCAAACCACAATCAATTGGGTGATTTAGGGAGTTTGGATAATTGGGTGAAACTTGGTTGAGCCCTTAACGGGTCAAATGGATTTGGAGTCTAATATAGGGAATTGGAGGTTTGGTTAAGGTTGTTCTAATCATATTTAGTAAGGATGATGATTTTGGGGTCATTAGATTACTAAACAAGGTGTACATGTTTAGGTAATCAAGTTATTAAAGGTGAAGGTCAAGCCGGATCATTCAAGACTAAGGGTAAGTGTCTATACACTTACTTAGTAATGATAAGGGTGTGTGTATGTTATGTTACATTTTATGCTAGTAATATCATTATTTACGTAATTGATGTCTAGTCTTGTGTTGGTGTACTATGTTCGGTGTTAGTTTTAGTATTGAACGAATTGTGTAGTACTTGGTATGATTATTTGGTGTTCATTGTTATATGACGTACTATGTGGTGGTAATGTGTTTAGAATTTGCAAATTGGTGTTTGAAATCATGAGTCTCACAATGGTGGATTGAGACCTAGCATTTCCTAATTGGTGTTAGAAATCATGAGTCTCACAATGGTGTTATGGAGACCTAGCATTTCCTAATTGGTGTTAGAAATCATGAGTCTCACAATGGTGTGATTGAGACCTAGCACTTAATTGGTGATTAGAAATCATGAGTCTCACAACGTTGTATTGAGACATAGTATTTCTTAGTTGGTGTATGAGTCATGAGCCTCACATCGTTGTCTTGAGGCCTAGAACCTTGTTGCTTGATTAATTCTTTGGAATATTGATTAAATGACATGATAGATTGTTGTTTGTAATACTTAATGTTCTTGAGTTGTGATTCGTGGGTCGGACGCGTCAAACAAATTGATATTTTGATCTTTGGTGTTTAAAACATTCACATAATGTTATTGGTGGTTTAAAACGACTCAGGGTCGAGTCAGGAGGGTCAAAAATGCCAAAACTGCAAAAATTAGGTTTGCTGAACTGGGCTGGAGTCTAAGACGCTGAATGTGGGGTCTTAGACGCTGGTCAGAAGCCAACCTCGGCTGTTGGACGCCAAGTCGGACGCCAGTTGGCTGATTTTGGGGTTTCTTCCTATAACACTTTTGGGGTGGTATTAGGACTTGATGTATTATTACTAATGGTTATTTGTGATGTTTTGAATGTAGGGAAAGCTCCGGAATGATCTCGGGTCTCGCCAAAAGTCGGATATTGGATTCTCAATGTTTGCTTTGATTGTTTTGCTTCTTTAAAACAAAACCCGTGGATGGGAATTCAATGTGTTTAAGTCTTTTGAATTTGTAGTAGTCTAAACCTATTAAATACTTTTCCTTTTGAAATCTGTGACGGTTTAAATGTCGTTGTAAATGGTTGAACCATGTTTTAAATATAAATGTTTGTCTAGGACCTAAAATTCCGCGTTATTTCAAAACTTTAAATTGTTTTGAAAATCCGGGTGTTACCGTTATATTTATTATGCATGTGATGATATTAATGTGGTAATGTTAGTGTGACGTGTAGATGATATTATTGTGGTATGTAGAGTAGGTTGGCCGTTGTGTCAGGATTGTGACTTGACGTGTGTGACTGTTGTGTCATTTAATTGTGAGAGCCTGGGTTAGGGCCGAGTGTGTTAATGTCTATGGTATGTTGTGTTAACCAAGAGTCGAGTTAATACTTGTTCTCGGGTATGAGTTACTAGTATAATATGTTGGGTCCATGTCGACTTGATGGCAAGGTCATCACTATTATTATTGGTGGTACGGGCTGAGTCTCGGGTGACAAATGGGTATTGGATGTCATGGGATAACAGAGGGTTAACTATTCGTTAATAAATCGTAATATTATTTTATAAAGACCGGAGGGTCCTGAGTGGATTAAGCTAATGAATAAGACATGATGGTGTTTATTCAAATTAAACTATTAGAACTCACTCAGCGTAGCTGACTTTGTGTGTACATTAGATTGTTTTGCAGGTAAGCGTAGGGCTGACGTATCTTGGCTTGGGAGCGGTGCTACTCGGATTGGTGTGCATGCATTCGTAAGGTAAACTTAATAACATTAAAGAGTTATAAATGGTTTTAGAAAGACTTAAACTGTAAATTGAGTTAATAATAAATGCGTTTTAAATGCGAACGACCCATTATGAAAACCAACTGTAGGATGCCCGGGTTGGGGTCTTACATTTTTTCATGTTTACTAAAAATTAATAGCTTGAGTCAATCTCTACTATTAATTCTTGATAATACCACATACAACTGATCATGAATAAACATTAGATCTTTTAATACAAACAAACATTTGAAAGTGATTGCCCTAAACTTCTATTCTGGTCATTGCAAAAATACAACAATTGTATATTTTTTCTTTGAAGTTTTAATGAAATTCTTTTATCTGAATATGTTAACTCAATTATAAGGATAAATTTGTGATAATCAATGTTGCTTCAAAATATAATATTCACTTCTATAACGCGATTACCTTGTGATTTAACTTAAAGACTTGTTAAATTATCTAAACCATTTTTTCATTAATATTTATTAATAGCATAACTGAAACACCGACATTTAAAACTAATTTATGGTTTGACAAACCTGATAATGTAAGTCCATTTAGATAATCATATGCTCTAAATGACGGATAAATCTCGCTAAACTTTTAAGAGGAAATCTCTCATTAAAAAATAATAATAAAAAGATACAAATAAAGTTTAAACTTCAAAAATATATCGCCTTTGAAGTTCAAAATTTAAAACTCTAAATTTTTAAAATTTAACTCATTAATATTTCGATAGAATTAAATTTAAAATTTCAAAATTAAATATGAAAACTTTAGAACTAATAAATTAGAATTGAAACTTGTAAACATGTTTTTTGAAACAAAATCTCGTCATTTAAAAAAATTAAAGTTTAAAATATAATACACTTTTAAAAATAAATATTTGCAAGTTTCTTAGTTTTATTAAAAACTAAGTATTAAAATTTATAAATCAAATTAAAAAAAATTGTTTATAAATATCAAATTTAATTAAAAAACTAGTAATTTAATATTAGTAAACTTTATTTTAACACATATTTGTTTAAAATACAAACGTAGTATTTTCAAATTTTATACGTTAAATTAAAAAAATCTTGTTTTATAATAAAATTTTAAAAATATCATTTTTTATTAATAAAACTTTAAAAACTCGTCTTTTTAAAATCTTTTGTTTTTTTTAAGTATTAACTTTTAATGATAATTTTAAAAAAATGTGAGCCAATGGTAATAATGATGAAAATATTTATTTATGTAATTAAAAAAAAGGCTAAAAATGAAAATATTAAATGGAGGATATAAATGCGGTTTTGGGGGAAAAAGTTGTGAGATAAAATATGGTGATACCAAGTGACAAAACCATTTAGTTTTTTTTATTAGAAGAAAGATTATTTCAAAAAATCTTTCTTATATTTTATTTACTAGCTTAAAATCTGTGTACTACAAAGTGTGAAAAAATATTAATAAATAAAATTATTATATATATATATATATATATATCGATATCTTATATTTAGAAAAATGTATTACATATATACTAACAATAGAAAATAAAATAAAAAAATACGTAAAAATTAATATATAATTGAATTTCAAAAATACATTAAATTCTATTTAATTTAATTTGACTTTTAATTACTATTTGATTGAAAACATAGGTTAAGTAATTATATTTCAAAATTTTCTTATAATATGAGATAATTTAAAATAAATATATTTTATTAGTATAATTAATAATTTGTTTAAAAATATATTATTATTGAAAATATGAAAATGTATTTATTAAGAGAGAGAGACGGGAAATTTTTTATAAGAATAAATATGGAGACGACATGTGTCATTGAGAAACTTTTATTTATTATATAGTATAGATATAGATATTACTACAAAACAAATGAATATTGCAGGCGACCATCGTTGGTGAATGTCGCTAGAATATAGCCAGGGTAATATATTTTCTAACGGTTCACCTACGGAACTTATCGGGGATCATTGATTACACAACACTGATCTAAACGTACTATGTAATTATATGCTCATTAGTGATAATAAAAGTTATTTGATATAACTGGTTAATTATTGTTTCTGTTAAGATTATTCCGTTACAAGTGTGCTATTCGATGCACATGTGCTGTTCGAAACAAATGATTAAACCTTTTCTAATGAGTTAGTAATATCTTTTATACTTAAGGAGTCAATTTTTTTTTAAATTTACCGGTGCTTCCCCATGGAACCCAAGACTAGTAAGAAAAAGATCTCTAAGTAAAAGTAGATTACAATTACTAGGCTAAGCCTAGTGGCAAAACTGTATATTCAAGACTTCATTAAAATAAGAAAATCTTGGGTTCAAGTTCCACTTGTGATAAAAAAGGGTCTTGGTTGGGCCAGGGGGTTTTCTCACCTATGGTGAGTTTCCTCCTGAGAAAGATGAATATGATCGGGTGAGTTAGTGGCCCGTCAGCAATCCAAATTGTCGTTAAAAAAAGTAAAAGTCAATTAAAGCAGTTCACAACCGCTCTAGGAGAAAACCCCACCAAAAAAAAAAAATTCACGGGCAACCAAATACATCGGTTCCTTACAATATTGACGCTTTAAGAGCATTCACAGTAACATATCTATCTTCATCCCCATAATTACACTAAAATCACTAGCTTTTCTCTCTCGTTTTCAATTAAATAATTTTTTTATACATTTATCATTACATTTTCTTTCTCTCCTTCACTCACAACCACTTTAAAAAAATATTAAAAAAATTATACAGGTGAACAATGTTTCTTCCAAATATACAGAAAATTTATACTTTCTCTAAACTTTACTCACAACCACCTTCTAAAATATAGAAGACTCACTCACATAAATATGCGGAACCGGCTGCGAATGCTCTATACTGTCATATCAACTTTCTTAATAAAAATATAATTAAATTAGTATAATTAAGCAAATACAGAGGTCTTTAATTTAGAACTGTTTTAAATTATATTTATCAAATACAGCAGTCCATAAAATCGCTTTAAATTATTTTTAATAACAAAATAAAATATATATAGACACATAACAAACCACATATATATACAGCAGAAACCATCAAATATTTACGATAAATAAGGTTTAAGCTCTAACAATCGTTCATTATCTAAAATAGATAAAACCTATATTATAATAATTTAGTATTTATTCTAGTTCAACGTATAAAAATATAAGTATATAAAATATATGTACAATATGTTTTCTGCAAGTAATCACAAAATCATACATGACCTTCATTACATAATATCCGTATTCTCAGGTTTCAACGTTATTAATGATTAAAGTTTGAAGCTTTACGCATGTTACATAGCATATCTGTCATGCAAAAGTTAGGGCTTCCAGAGAAAAAGGACGAACATAGTATTCACATGAATATGTCATGCGAATACTGAGGATATGCGCACGAATACTTCGAAGCGTCCCCAGGAGTATCCGCAAGAATAGTCAATGCGAGTACTCCAAGTATTCGGGCCAACAGGTAAACACATACCTAATGCAAGTACTCCGAGTATTCTTGCGAATACTCGTGAGCGACTATTTAGGATGCATTAGCAAATACTCATGTGAGTACTTGGGTATTCCATTGAATACTTATTGCATGTACTTGTTCTTGAACTTAAGTTTTATTTAATGAACTTGTACATATTTGACATAGTCGATAGAGCCTACAACAAAATCACAACCCCTGATAGTCAAGTTACCACATGTGAGTCTTTGTTGCCCGTTTTATAAGTTTTTGGGCTGATAAGCATACTTAGAAAGAAACACATTTGTTAAATGAAAGATAAAGAAAGACAATGACAATATTTAATAACAAATGTTTTGTGAGAATGATAATAGAAAGATAAAGAAAAACTTATAATGAAAGGAGTATAATAATAATGAATGATAGGGAAGATCCCATGTTATGTACTTTTACGATAATATGAGCTAAATGAATTGTTTACTTATGTGTAATGTTTGAATGTTATGTATGGTTGATAGTGGTAAAGTTACTGATAGATGTAAGAAGATAGGAGTCTGGTGTTATACAATCATTAATAGGAGCCTTGCAAGCACTGACATGAGTCTTGGTTTGCACCCAAACATTGACAGGAGCCTTGGATTTTGTCTAAACATTATGAGTCTTGGACTCGTCCAAGCATTGAATTGACAGGTGTCATGGATACGTCCAAGCATTGGTAGGATTCTTGGCTTCGCCCAAACATTGACAGGATACTTGGATTTGTCCAAACAGGATAGAAGTCTTGCTTAATGCAAGCACTGCACTGATATTATAAATGAGTCTTGCTACGTGAAAGAACAAAAGGCTTTGGCATGAAGATAAAGGCTTAGACATGTTACGATAGTATTAATGAAAGAACCTTATATTTTATAAAGTTACATTAATATAGAAAGTAAAGTGACAGTAAAGTAAAGAGATAGTTTTGAAAGCAAATGAAAAAGCCTTTGAATGTGTACATAATATGTATAATGAAAGAAAGTTGATGCAAAGTAAAGTTTATAAGTAAACATATAATTCACTTAGTATATTTGACGTTTAGTATGCACATGAGGTTAGAGATTTAAAGAACAAAGAATGTTGGAAAATATTTTGTGAAAATAAAATTATATAAACTTGTATTATTTTTTTATTCAAGTTTGCTAGTTGAAACACCATTTTGAATGAGTCAAAATTCATGTAACATGTCTTTTAAGTTTTAGTCAAATACTTAAAGGTTTTGATTAATGGTAAATGAAGTATTTCAACTTATGAGTTGATGATGAATGTGATGTTTCAACTCTTTTTTCAAGTATAAATACCAAGGTGAGCCTTGGTTGAAAATGCACCAAACAACACAATCTCTCTAGTGTTTTCTCCTTCTTTCTCTCTAAAGAATTCCAACAGTTCTTTGATTAACTTCATCCATTTTTTTAAGGTTCAATTCGGGTGCTAGAGCCCTCCCGGCAGTACATACTGCTTAGGCCGTTATACATTGGGAAACAAAATGGGGAGAGACCCGGAATTTGTTTTAAGGGTCCCATGTCAAACACGATCCTCGGTCAAAATCGGAATTTCATTCTTGTATTTTATGATTTTTCAATTGTATTCGTATTTGTAATTTACTTGCTTTCCTAGATAGGTTTGATTCTTTGTATTGTAATCGTAATATTAAAAGTGTTTTATTTTTATACGTGAACGGATTCTTGAAATGGTTATAAATAGATTTTTACTTGGAAAATTTTCGTTATAGTTTTTCAAATAAAATTTGGGAATTCATGTATGTAATACAAACGAGTCGGATTAATTATTGGAGAACAATATAGAATCCGAAAACGAATGTTTTGATTCAACACTTTCGAGTTCATGGGTTTTGGTCATGTTTCGTTAAATCGAATCATATATAATAGTATAAGTGTTTCAAAATGCGTTTTGAATTATTTGTTTTTTTCTAATGAGTGTGTTAGAAAAAATGTTTTTTGTAAAACCCATAAAATAAAACGTTTGTCAACGTTTTATATTTTCTTTCTAACGAGTGTGTTAGAAACTATTATCTGGTTAAAAAAAAATATTGGTTTCAAATGTTTTGGAACATGTAGTTTCTAATGTGCGTATTAGAAAAGATGTTTTCTAAACCATAAAAACGTTTGCGTACGTTTAGTTTTAACAAGCGTTTAGAAAATATTATAAAATAATAAAGGCTTATACACTTTTACTTTCTAATGGCGTGTTAGAAGTGGTATATTTTATTAACCCATATCGTTTAAAATGTTTTGTAAATATTTAACATTCTAACGTGCGAGTTGGAATCGGGTTAATTTTTTAAAATAAATAAACGTTTTGTGTAAATGTCAACGGTTTTAACATGCGTGTTAAATTCATATTATTTTATAAATCAAAGCTTTAAAACATTTGTCTAAATGTTTACTTTTTTAACGAGCGTGTTAGAAACGCTTTATTATGAATAAACCAAAGTTATTAAAACGTTTATGTCTAAACATTAATTTTCTGATAAGCATATTAGAAACGGTAATTTTGTATTATCCAATGTATGGAAACGTTTTGTCTAAACGTTTATTTTCTAACGAGCGTGTTAGAAACGATTTATTTTATAAACCAAAGGCCTTAGAAATGGTTTTGTCTAAGCATTTATATTTTCTAACGAGCTTGTTAGAAATAATTATATTTGTATAAGATATCGGTTATTTTCTAACGAGCGTGTTAGAAGAGATTTCTTTGCGAAGGTTTAAAATTTTTTAAAGAGCATGTTAAAATGGTTTAATTTTATGAAACTAAAATTATTAAAACGTTTTATCTAAACGTTTATTTTTTTTTCTCTAACGAGCTTGTTAGAAAACGATTTAAATGCTTCAATACATTTTGTCTAAACGTTTAATTTTCTAACGAGCATGTTAGAAGCGGTGTAATGTATAAACCAAAAGGTCTTTAAAAAAATGGTTTTGTCAAATCAGTTAATATTCTAACGAGCGGGTTAGAAGTGGCTGGAATATTATAACGAGCGTGTTACATAATATATTTTTTAAAACTAGAGGCGTAAAAGTGATTTTAAATAACTTGGTGTTGTTGTGAACAAGTTAATTGTTAAAATGTAACTAATGTGCGTGTAGTTTACTTTATAAACATCTTGTTGTTGAATAAAGTAACAATTGTTCAAGGTGGGAGAACCACTGAGGGAGAACCTCAAACGAGTGATGTTGTGATTGCATCGAGTTTCTGTGCGGGGGAGCCTAACTGTATCAATTGAAGACGTCGTGGGAACGATTTTAGAGATGTACAAAATCACGCGGACATTTGTTGTTCATGGATATTTCTTACTGTTTGAAGCATATGTTCATGTTATGACAAACGATTCAACATTAACAACTATCCCATCGATGAGAGAAGCATGCCACTTATTGATGATCGTTGGACGTCAACACGGAAATGTAGAACTAAGGTTATCTACATTTAGTACCTTGTTTTGAGAGTTACTTTATATGTTCCCAAACATCTCAAACAGGTATAATATCTTCTAGTAAGCCTACTAGTATTGGATACTCAATCTCACTATGAGATGAGTTTGGGATTTTAATCTTAAGAAAGCCTTTCTCATTGAATGCTATCAAAGCATTATGGGGGAGTTGTGTTGATTCGATGTCTCAGATGAGTCTAAAGATATTATTAACATATTGGATAATAGTAGTGTTCAAGATAAGATCAATAACAGATTTGATGTCTACAAATCATCCAATTACTCGTTGAACTTTTATTGATTTGCTTTCAAATATTGTTTGGTTTCAATATCTTCGGATAACCCATACATAGAAATTAATCAAATGTTTATAGTATAACGGATAATACAATGATATATTTGCTGAAAGACAATTTATGAGTTTTCACCATGACTAAATATCAAGGATGAGACATCACACACCATGTGATGAGTGTATTAACATGGATACAAGATATGTTGAGAGTATCAACATTGTGAAGATTCACATTTGTGAATTATAACATATGAAAGAAATATATGTTATTATTGTAGATGACTTTAATAAATCATGCAAGATTTACTATAGGAGACTTACAATAACGATGGATTTGTAGTTGCGTCTACCACCATCAATGTTGCTTGAACTATGTGGAGGATTTATCCTTTATTTTGGGAGAGTATCCCAATACATGGTTTCAAGGAAACAACAATGGAAATGTATACATCACTTTAGGAAAATGTGATTGTCTTGTTTGAGTGTCAATCTACTTGACTATATTTCAAACATTCATCGTGTTGAATGTGTTCACTAAACTAACTCTTTTTAAGACTCATGTTTGAAGTTCTTATGAGTAAATGGTGAAGCTTTTGGAGAACAAAGGCACATATGCTAATTTTACTGAGGAAGTTAAGTATGTCTGAGTAACATACTTTAACTTTTGAGACTTTCCTAAATACCGAGGTGTTGGGATGATGAATAAAGTCCCATTAATTTGTCTAAACAAATGGATGAATGTTGGCAAGAGATAGTGAGGTATCTCTTAAGGCTGTGAAGAATCAGAATGATGCATCTTCTGTTCACATGCTATAGTATTGTAGTCTAAAGCATGCTAGACTAGTACTTGTTAATGCTCCGAGGAGATTAAATTAACTTGAAACATTCATAATATGTGTAAACACAAGAACGAAGTTGTGTATAGACAAAACATTTAGTCATAAGAGGATAACTTATGAAAGACGATTAACTAGATCATGAGGATAACTCATACACTAGTAAGTGTGGAAAGGTCACACTAAGGCATATGTTGCCTAGACTTGATCAAACTGCAAGCAATGTTTGGGGGAGGAGCCATTTAAGAAACTACCCATTAGGGTATGTTGAAATGGTATTTGAGAATGCTTTCTCAAACCCTGCGTGAAAGGGAGAACCTTTCATTACCCATTTTAGTGATTGGATAAGTTTATCCAATAAGACTTAAATATGGGGGTAACTTGCATTTGATAAGAATGTGGAAGTTTTGGCAATAAGAATTTTGGTAATCCAATTAAAGATTGCAAACATGTGACCAAGTGAAGTACACAAGGTCATAATAAGTCTATCTAGAATATTAGACTTAGATGCTAATCGGTAACATTCAGAATCTTGGTAGTTTATGATATAGCTTACCAAAGGCATGATGGAAACGTGTTGATCCTTGAAGAGCGTTTCACGTAATTCTAAAGACTAAAAGATGTAACTAGATCCAGGTAGATATCATGGGTTATAGTCTTAGGAATTGACAAAGGGCAAGAATGACTTGTGAGTCAAGAACACGTTAAAACAACTTATCTCAATTGCAAATTATCTTTGTTGACTTTACAAAGTCAAAGATAATGTCTACGGATCCAACAACCAGAGGGTTGATGAGAGATAAAGTTGTGGAATGAGACTAAAGCCTATGGAAAAAGATATATGGAGGTAACCTAACCTAGTTGACTGGAGATCCCAAGATCTAGGTTCAATAGGACAACTAATCTATTTATCTAAGGGTGGTCACTGTGGGGGAAAGCTGGTATATATGTTTATATAAAAGCTAGTATATTTGGTAATATATCCCCCTAAAATATAAGGGTATTTAAATACGCCCTAATCCATTCCTATGACAAGCAGTGACAATGTTGTGAGGCTAAGTATGACAAGGTTAATGATTTGTGGAAATCAAGATAACCTATTGCTTTTAATGATTCACGCGGGAATCACCTATGTGAGAGAGAAGTAGGGTCGCTTCGAATGGATTTGGGGCAAAAATTCTAGAGCTCTCGCAGAACCAGGCTAGTGTTCCATGACCATAATAGGACACGACAGTGAGGGGTTGGCCAGACCAGGGTGAGTGTTGTGTGAAGTGTATTGTCGTCTAAATAAATGGGGGTAGGTTCAAAGACATCGTGTCTACACACCACTAGGAGACTAAGTATGCTTCACAAAGGAAGGTTCAAAGGGTAACACCTACCTATCATTCAATGCTCAACTGTTGAATTGAATCTAAGAAACATGTATGTATGGATTGATCTCAATGTGAAATGAATGAGTTTTGTTTTCACATGTGGGGGATTGTTGGAAAATATGTGGAAATGAATGAGTTTTGTTTTCACATGTGGGGGATTGTTAGAAAATATTTTGTGAAAATAAAATTATATAAACTTGTATTATTTTTTTATTCAAGTTTGCTAGTTGAAACACCATTTTGAATGAGTCAAAATTCATTTAACATGTCTTTTAATTTTTAGTCAAATACCTAAAGGTTTTGGTTAATGGTAAATGGTGTGTTTCAACTTATGAGTTGATGGTGAATGTGATGTTTCAACTCTTTTTTCAAGTATAAATACCAAGGTGAGCCTTAGTTGAAAATGCACGAAACAACACAATCTCTCTAGTGTTTTCTCCTTCTTTCTCTCTAAAGAATTCCAACAATTCTTTGATTAACTTCATCCATTTTTTTAAGGTTCAATTCGGGTGCTAGAGCCCTCCCCGACAGTACATACTGCTTAGGCCGTTGTACCCTGGGAAACAAAACAGGGAGAGACCCAAAATTTTTTTTAAGGGCCCCGTGTCAAACACGATCCTCGGTCAAAATCGTAATTTCATTCTTGTATTTTGTGATTTTTCAATTGTATTCGTATTTGTAATTTACTTGCTTTCCTAGATAGGTTTGATTCTTTGTATTGTAATCGTAATATTAAAAGTGTTTTATTTTTATACGCGAACGGATTCCTACAAAGAAGTTGTGCGGGCGTGGATAGCATGGACCGATGGGCTGCTCTACTATGATGACTGACATTTCCTTATTATTATAGCTTTTTGAACAATGATGTTAAAGTTTTATGTCCTTGTGAATTTGCGTGGTTTACCAAAGACTTCCGCTGTATTTGTAACACATCGCCAATGCGGAAGTACAAGATGTAACTGGTATATCTAATTGAACACAAGTACAAGAGAAACTAAAAATAAAACTGTGCATTACATTGAACCATTCTACATGCTTCTAAAGAAAGTACAAATACAAAAAACACAAATCAGTACAAAAGTATCTAAAATGTCCAACTACAATCAAATGTCTTGAGATACCAAACTAGCACAAAGTATATAAACTTAAAAGTACATAATATTCTAAACAAAAGCAAGCCCCCACAAAGTCCTTTCCTCAATTATGTTTACCTGAAAAACGTGTTTAAAAAAAGGTCAACTATAAATAGTTGGTGAGTTCACAGGTTTTAGGAGTCTATAAAAAGTTTATTATAAAATCCAATAGTTAGGTACACATGTAGTAGAAAACATATTAACATGAGCCACAATCAAAACCTATACATAACCAAATGAGTGACCCATATGGAAGTCTAATGCAAACAATTGTCTAAAACAATTTGCAAACTTTGCGCCCATGTGACCCTACAAGTCCGGTTGGCGCGATCAACCGTTAGTGGGAGTGTCAACCCAAGTAGTACTACCCAGAATTCCCAAGACTACACTAAGATAATTGATTGCTAAAAAAATGAGTACTCAGTCATGCATCTATGTATCATATAACATGTGATCAAAAGTAAATAAAGAAACAACTTTTACAAAAAAAATTGGAAAACAGTAAAGTAAAGTGGGGCGGAGAAACTCACTTGAACAGCGTCGGTGAATAGTGTGACTTAGTCAACAAAAACCGCAAAGTACGGTTAACAATCAAATTCAACCAAAGTACGACTAAATCCATAGAACCGCAAAACAGGTGACCTAACCGAGTTCTACTAATCAAGTAGACACAAACAATGCATTTATGACTCCAAAAATGTGTCCAAGTCAACAAAACAGAGTGGCTATGCAATCTATTGCATACCGAAAACCCGTGCATGCACGTATGACTCGCTTAAAGTTATAATACTGACTTTTATATAAATTTGTGGCTTCAAAATTTAAAGTTTAATATTTAATAAAGTATAACAGAAGTTATATAAATATATTTGTTAAAATATTAAGTCACGTGTTCGTTTGTCCGAAAATGTCGTTACGCGTGTAAAGTCCTATTTACGGGTTAAAAGTCCGATTCGTCCAAAATTAAGGTTTTAGTGTGATCTTAGCTACCAAATATAAAGTCCAAAATTAAGGTTTAATAAGACTTAATAATCTGTCCAAAACTTTACAAAACTTTTATAACTTAATTTTTATAAAGAGTCCTTTAAAAAATAATTTTATAATCTTTTAAAGATCCAAAATTTCAAAACCATATCTGTACAAAAATAGGTGTTTGAAACGTTTACCCTAGGTTGATAATGATGAAAAATAATTACTGAATAAGTTTCATAATTTTTAAATATTCAGATTATTTATTATAAATATAATAATCTTCATAATAAAAAAGTTGATAAAAAATTAGTAAACCATGTTAAAAAATCACAAAATGTTTACCAAGTAAGTTGTATGTCCAAATAAAGTTCCATTAAAAATTGCAAGTTCAAAAAATATCCAGAAGTATTTATTCTAATTTTCTTTTATTAAATCCTAAAAAAATTAAAAGAAATACTTAAACTACTCCAAAAATCATGAAACTTGAATAGTAGTAGTTTTATACTAAAAATTAGCTACTGACCATTTTTGAGATTTTTTCAAAATCTGTAAAAGTAATTTACCTAATTTTCATCCATTAAATCCTATTAAAATTGTACAAAATCTAGTAAATAATCCATTCGGATTTAGATTGCCAAAATTTCAAAATCCTACTTTCAATACATATGCTTTGGTTAAAATATAAATTCGAATGCTAGATCACAAGTTTATAAAATTCCATCAAGAACATGGATGTTCTTGATTATTTAAACAACAAAGAAGTTTTAATCTAAATATACCTCCAAATGAACGATGATGCTATGGCCTGTGATACCTTGTTGTTACAACCTACAATCACGATGATGGTTCAATTACAACACAAAATCTCAAAATCTACAAAAAATCACGATGAACACTTTGATGAACACCTAGTGTTCATACACTTGTCCATCCTCTTTTTTGAAAGATAAACTCATAAAAACCGATCATGAATGTTTTATAAACAAAAATACACAATAAATCTTTGTTAAAAATGAAAGATTTCGAGTTTAAAACACTTTAGAACATCAAAACCCAAGATTAAAGTGTGTTCTTGGTGTTCATGGATCTTCCATGCAACTTTGAAAACATAAAAATTAAGATAAAACAACACTCAGGGTTTTCTTTAAGTTTTCTCTCGCCGTTTATTGACCGAGCTCATCTCCATCCACCTCTGTCACGATGAAAGTGGCTTGACCGTCTTGGGCTGCTGATACAAGTCGGTCGATATCGCCCACTGACGGAGCGTCATACTATACTCATGGCCGAAGATACGAAACGAAATCTGCAACTCATACTCATCCCTCTCATCATCATCACCATCCTCCGCTTGCGATGCGTAAGTGAAGGTCGAAAGAAAGTCGACAACCACCTCTCTATATGTCTCCGCAAACACAATCTCAAACAAATGATCCCAAGGCGTATCGTGACCAATAATGGCCCTCTCTCACCCCTCTCTCACCGACCTCCTGAAGAAGACCCAGTCAACGACAGTCCCAGGCCCACCATCATTTGGCGTAACTTCTGGCACTGAGTAAACGCGTCTATGTCGGTCTGGAACTGTAAAAAATGGTAATGAGCAATATCGTCCTCGTCCATCTCCATATCAATCTCCACCTCGACGTCCGAATCCGACATACCCGAAAAAAATCAACATCGATATACGTGCCAAAAACATAAACGATCTTAGCTCAAGAAACTTGCAAAACATTATTTAATTAAAAAAATTGATAATAAGGGCTATACGCCACGTATATAACATGACCCATACACGGGTGACCTGATCATATGCGGCCATGTTACCGAGTAACATGACCTATACGCGGCAAGACATGGTCATACATGGCCATGACGTTACCAAGTAACATAACCCATACGCGGCCCATAACAACTGATACAATACCCAACCCTATAGCCAATATTATCCTCATCAATATAACTATACGCTATGTATAGGACTATACGTGGTGTATAGTTCGTCCGCTTTTCTGTAAAAAATACAAAAATACAACCCATTTTCACCCACATTCAACCGTTAGCAACCAAAACAAATTAAATATTATTGACCGGGAGTCCAAAATACGTACCTATACGAGTAAAGACAATGATTTACGACACGAGTATCTGCTTATATGAGCGTTAGTGTGTGTGTCTTTGAATGGTTTTGTTTGCGTTTTGGACTGTACGATGCCCTAGATTTGGGGTATACCAGAGACCTATACGCCACGTATAGACCAATACGTGGCGTATAGCCTTTTAAAATTTAAAATATCTGAAAGTTCAAAATATTCAAGTGTCCCCCATTTCCTACGTATAGGAAAATTCAAATTTTTTAAAATTTTATTTAATTTTTTTGGTTTTGTTATTAAGCTTTTAAAATAATAAAAATATATTTTAAACAAACCATTAAAAAATAAAATAAAGTACAAATACAAACAAACACTATCTAACATTAGTTATATATATTGTGAAACTCTATGTTCAATACTATCAATTATCTCCTTAAACCGTTTGATACTATCTTTGTATATATTTTTCTATTCTACTACAACATCATTTCAATTCATAATCCAAAGAGCATTCGGTAAAGGCATTGGATAATCTTCGTTTAACTTGAAGTGGATGAAATGATTATGTTGACGTGATTGAATGACACGACTTGATGGTGAACGTTAACATTCAGACCAAACCATAAGGGGAAAAAAGGTTTGGTTGCTGGCCATGTTTAAAAGTTGAACAATTACGCCAAATCTTTGAGCATTTAGGAATCTTGTGTAGGGCATCGACATCCAATGACTAATGGGTGCGGTTTGCACCTTCTACCAATCTATCTTGCGATGTAGGTCATCATACTCTTGAAAGGAGGTTGTATCGAAAACAGTTCTCCACCATTCTTCGTGATCGTCCATATCATGTAGAAGCCGTTGTCGAATAAAAAGCCATTTGTTTTCATCAAACCCTAAGCCCATAACTACCGATCAAAAAACACCGTTACCGTCGGACATTACATTTTATATGTGTGAAATGTAGCGATGAAACAACGATGGAATGAAATCTTTAAAACGATGAATATTGTTAACTACTTCATCCCCCACCATCAATGGAAACCCGTTAACATCGCGTGGTTGTTTTACATTACAAGTCGTTGAATGATGGTGTTGCATGAAGGGTTTATTCGACTTTACGACTTAACTCGCTCGTCGAGAATCCTGTGACGCAATATACGAGCTGTGTCTCGTAGCGTCCATGGATTATACAAACGAGCTGTTTCTCGCGACGTCCTTTTTGCTTTTCTGTTGCTTTTTAAAGTTGGACGACTACGAGTACCTTCTTGTACCACATGTGCTTTCTTGTCAGGTTTACTTGGTAAGACCACCACTGCGATTCTTGATAATAGATTTCTTTTCACCTACTCGGCTTACGATATTATTTTGTTTCTCAAACGACCAAGTACTTTATCCATGTCTACATTTTCAGCCGCAACAAACGACGGTTTTAAATCAAGCTTCTTCTAGAAGATGTCGACCGCATATAGCGGAATTCCGCCACTGGTATTAAAATGAGATAGTTAGAGGAGTTTGGAATTATAAGAAATGTGGTAAATCGTAAAAGGCTATATTTATGGCATGTATCTTCAATCATTGCCAGCAAACAAGCACACGGAAACCCACAACCACTAAAAAGCTGACAACCGCACGATGCATTTTTTTTCCGTATAATAGATAACTTCCACCACTTGTTTTCTAACAAGTCTAGAGCTTTATGTGAAACATTACCGTGTAGGTTGTCAAACAATTAAATAGCTTTGTGGTTGTCTATTTTCCTTATAAGGTTTGTTCCAAACCCATGCTTTAATTCTATGTACTAAGATGTTATAATTTCATCGACAAACCCCACAAGTCTATCCAGCGAGCTGTTTGCATTTCTAAGATAGGTATTTAGGAGCGCATTCTTTCTCTCGACTATGTTCGTTATACGTTGACTAAAGTTGAGGTTTCTGTTAAACTGGGAGGATACAAACTTTTCTTTATATGGGTCCAACCAATTTTTATACTCATAGTCTATAACTCCTGGAAAAATAATATAAACCCAAGTAAATATTATATATAAAAAAATAAAAACGTATTTCCTCGTCTGGCTACATACAGGCATTCATAAAGTCGGTTGAAGTTGTACTGGTGATGAATGGGTGTTTTTTTGTGTTTATACATGTTTAATATTGCATTATTAGTGAGTTATGTGTGTTGAATGCGATTACTTTGAGTATATTATGGTCTACAAGTGTTTGGAACTTAAACGCATGTTTTGAAGGCACCTGGGAGAAAGTAGGAGGAGCTAAAGGTGAAACTATGCAAAAGATGGAGCCTAAATAGGAAGTTCCAGAATCCAAAACATGGAAATGGCATATCTTGAGCTAGACAATGAGTTAAAGGGGCCCATAATATATGGATTTGGGGTGCCTTGACGAACCGGATGTGAAAATGAAGATTAAATATGGATTTGGGCGTACCATACGGTCATTTCGGCCTACGGTACGGTCGGGCGTACAAGTCAGCGTACAAATGAGCTCGTTAACACAAGGTTGAGCGTACTGGGAGCAGATCAGCGTACCGTACGGTGGTCCCACCGTGGCCACCGTACGGTCAGGAGTCGGTCACATGCATATTTTTAGGGATTTGGCCCTATTTGAAGTATACCTTTAGGGTTACGGAAATAATCAGATCCCAACCATTTTTGGGTGTTTTGAGGACGATTTTTGAAGGCAAGAGTGCTCTAGAATCATAAAGCGAATGCACTCCATCAATTCGTGTGATCGTATGACAAGCATGCGTGGCTAAGATGTGTGTGGCTCTCTCCAGGCGAATGGTTCATAGAGGTTATGTGTTTTATTAAGTTGTTTATGTATTTGGATCTTCTTAGTTTTCGACACGAACTTGATAGATTGATGTATTAATTGATTTAAACAATTTATGTTAATCTTGTTCGGTTGATGACAAAACTTAGTAGCAGGGTTAGGATACTAAAGTGGGTAACTTGGTATTCACAAATTAGCTGATTGAATTATACTGGTTTGTGACGAAACTAGTTGTATAGGTTTTCTGACAAAGAATATGTCTTCAATTACTGTTTTAACTAATTTTCAACTATGTGTATGTGATATCCATTGAACAACTGGTTTTTACCTAAACCTAGAACCTAGAACATGAAGTTTGAAGGGAGTTACATCTTTATTTGATCTGTGTGTTTTAATTCTAATTTACTGAACTAAGCAATTAATGTTTCCATAAATTCGCTGTGGATTCGACAACCATACTTCCTTGTCTACAATCTAAGGTAGCTAAGGAGTAGTTTTTATAAATATTTTTGATTGACTTTGACAACGCGATCAAAATAGCGCCATTGATGGGGAATTGGTGCGCTTAGTTTTGTTACTTTAGTTTAGTTGATTAAAAAAAAAAAAAAATCCAAAAATTTTTTGTTTTAATTTTTTATTATTCAATTTTATTTCTTAGTTCAGAATTACTTGGGTGTGTTACTTGTGTAGGTTTCCATATTACTGTGAGCCATGCATGAACTGTGGCATCATTGGCCGCTGGGCATAAGATTTCCCAAGATACAATCAACATGATGGTGGTCCTGAGTATCAAATTTTTCACGAAGATTACAACCAAGGCTACCACTCGAGTGGTCCACCTGATCAAGGCAACTATCAATCTGAGTTGGATTACATCCGGTCAGATATGAAGGAGCTGGCAAAAGTGGTACAAGCAGTGGTGTAGTAACAGGAGAGTCAGGCAAAAGTTCATCAAGCTTTGATTAATCAAGTTGCTCACTTAACTGAGATTGTTGCAAGCATCATCAAAGACTTAGGTAAGCTTTGCAGTGCACATCAGTATTCAAATGCTGAAACCATAAACAATGCACAATTCAATGTTGTAAGTTTTCAGTCCTCATTTGAATTTTCTGCTCATGAACAGACTCCACCACCGGTTGTAGAGAAAGTGGTGGAGCACAGTGAATCTAAGTTTGACCCTAATAAGTATTTTATGTAACAAATTAACTTGAAAATTGAAAATGTGAATAAACATGTAAAAATCCGGTTTCCAAGATCTAGGGGCACCTATTATTTCAATACAAATAGGTGAAATTAATCTGGATAGAGCGTTGCTGGATTTTGGAGCATTTGTGAGCATAATGCAAGGGAGTCTGTATGATCAGTATGAATTTGGTTCATTATAGAGAGTAAACACCACTGTGGCTAATCAGACTCCCGCACATCCTCGGGGGATTGTAAAGGATGTGATTGTGAAGGCAGGGAGTTTTACTACCCAGTGGATTTCTTGGTGTTATTGTGTCAAGAACACAAAACCTACTATTATTTTTGGTAGACCATTCTTGGCCACTGCTTAGGCAAATATTAACTGTGCTGAGGGAACAGTAAGGATGAGGTTTGGGGCTCAGAAGATGAGTCTTAAAATATTTTCAAACCCGAAGGCTAACAAGTGTGGATCACCTGAAAAGGTGAATCACACAGTCAAGAATCCTTGTCTTGTGAGTGATCGGTTAGCTTAGCAGAAGGATGGTGAGACTCTGAACAATGGGAAGAAGAGGGTCAGAAAGGAAAGAAACCGATGGTTCAAGATGTAGAGCGGGAGTTGTTTGCCTTGTTTTTAAAGGCTTGGAGGAAGTTTGATGATGAACGGAACTTAAGTGTGGGGAAGGAGGACTGCAAGCACCCCACTCGACCTCCATGACATCATTCAGGTACAATGCGTCTGGCTGAAGACGTTAAACTTAACGCTCTTAGGAGGCAGCCTAAGGAATGTTTGGTTTTTTTTATATATTTTTTAGTTAAATGAACGTTTTGTGTGTGTTCTTTAGAAACCCTCACGAGACTCAACTCGTTCACTCGGGCTACCGTGGGGTTTAAAAGACTTGTTGCATATGCTAAATGCAATCGTGATTCCCACGAAAGTGAGTTAGACTTTGTTATATTTATTTATTTATTGTGTTTTTGTGTGCGTGCTGACCAAGTGTGGGGAGGTTTCATGGGTTTTCAAGCGAGTGTGCGTGTTTTCAAATGAATGGTTGCCCGTTTGTAGATTTTGTATAGGTGTGTGTTTTTATCGAGTCAGTTTTATGTTGTTGTTATATATTGAGTCAGCTTGATGCTTTTGGGTTTGTTTTGACTTTAACTTTGCAGGGTTAGATTGATCCACCCGTACTCAATCTCCATTCGAGTGGTGATAGTTCGAGTTTGATTTTCATGTAAAAGGCAACCCGGTAGCATATTTTGAAGACGATCGCGAAGGAAATGCTATATGATCGATTGAATTTGGATTGAAGACAGTTACAACTCGAAAGCAGCTAAGTTATTTCTAATTTTCAGTATATTTTTTTTTGTATTTTTTATATTTGCATAGTCTCTTATCCTACATTGGGGAAAATATAAAGTTCAAGTGTGATGAGGGGAGACCTTAGTCTAGGTTTGTAATTTGAGTATGTAATGGAGTAAAAAACAATCCATAAAAAATTAAAAAATTTCAAAAAAAAATGTTCTCCGATTAGAATTGTTGCAACAAAAATGGAAAATGATAGTAGAATTGGAAACTTTGTTGAATTGAAATGAATAATAAAAATAAAAAGTGCGTTTAATTTGTAACGTTTTGGTAGGCCCAACCGACTTAAGAGCTTAAAAATCCTGATAGTGAATCTAGTATAATTAAATAATTAATTCAGGATATCTTGTGCGTTCTCATCCTAGGGGTGTCGGTAAGGTCGAAACTGTCAAAATAGGGTGATAGGTACCATTATAAACAAAAATTTATAGGTTTTTAAAATTTTATGGCACATCACTTTCTCTTTATGAATATAATTCCAAAAGTTGGTGGCGTATTCCATCATCCGCATCATTAATGAGCTTAATTAGTTAATTTGAGAACTTAGGTTTCGCCTACGTGTTACCCTCCGGGATAGCGTTACCCTCCGGGATAGCGACTTGGTTGATACACCCATGGGCGGGACTTAAGTGATCAATAATGGATATCTAAGTTAAGTTTATGTGTTACCCTTTGGGATGGTGACTTGAAGGATACACCACTATTCCGAACCTTATGAACATCATTGTTTAAAAACAGAAACCTATGTGTTACCCTTTGGGATAGTGACCTGGGGGATACGCCACTTGGTGAAGTTTATATATCGTATCATATTAATCAAAGCTCAACATTCATTCATCAATCCATTGTCCATCATTAATTTTGAAAACATATAAATTCGTGTTTATAGCGGTGGAAAATCTATATGGTTTAACCCGGGTCTAAACATGACCTTGAGACGGGATTAGGCTGAGCTGTAGCTTTATGAGTGTGAGACCCATAGATAGACTGTTGATTTGGTAATAATAGGATATTAGATCACAGAACCGGTGGCTCGATAAGTCGGTGGTTGGTTTATTCGGATCGAAATACTGATTGTTACAGTTAAAGTGTAAGTATATTAAAGATGTGAGTGAACGAAAGTACGAAAGCATGTTCCAATTATGATTCCATTGCAGATTCTTTTTCGGGACGAAAAAAGATAAGTGTGGGGATGTGATGAATAGGTGTTTGTTTGTGTTTATACGCGTTTAATATTGCATTATTAGTAAGTTATGTGTGTTGAATGCGATTACTTTAAGTATATTATGGTCTACAGGTGTTTGGAACTTAAATGCATAGTTTGAAGGCATATGAGAGAAACTAGGAGGAGCTAAAGGTGAAACTATGCAAAAGATGGAGCCTAAATAGGAAGTTCTAGAGTCCAAAATTTGGAAAGAGCATATCTTAAGCTAAAATGAGTTACGAGGCCCATAATATATGGATTTGGGGTGCCTTGACAAGCCGGATGTGTAATTGAAAGATTAAATCTGGATTTGGGCATTCCATACGGTTATTTAGGCGTACGGTACGGTCGGGCGTACGGTACGGTCGGGCGTACAAGTCAGCGTACAGAGGAGCTCGTTAACAGAAGGTTGAGCGTACTGGGAGCAGATTACCGTACCGTACGGTGGGCCCACCGTACCGTACGGTCGGGAGTTGGTCACATGCAGATTTTTAAGGATTTTGGCCATATTTGAAGTATACCTTTAGGGTTACGGAAATAATCAATTCCCAGCCGTTTTTGGGTGTTTTGAGGACGATTTTTGAAGGCTAGAGTGCTCTAGAATCATAAAACAAATGAACTCCATCAATTTGTGTGATCGTATGACAAGCATGCGTTGCTAAGATATGTGTGGCTTCTTCCCGGCGAATGGTTCATAGAGGTTTTGTGTTTTATTTAGTTGTTTATGTATTTGGATCTTGTTAGTTTTTGACACGAACTTGATAGATTGATGTATTAGTTTATTTAAACAATTTATGTTAATGCTTTGAGTTTTCTGCTTTACATTCTTGTTCGGTTGATGACAAAACCTAGTAGCAAGGTTGGGTGACTAAAGTGGGTAACTTGGTATTCATAAATTGGGTAATTGAATTATACTGGTTTGTTCCGAAATTAGTTGTATAGGTTTTCTGACCAAGAATCTGTGTAACGCCTAAGGCAAATCTTATATCGTTCTGTTCTGTTCTGTCCACGGGAGAGATGCTGGGTTCATAAGGAATGTCCCGCCTCAAATACCACAACGCGTTTTGGGGCTTAATGTAGTGGATGAGAGTAGAACTCCTTAGTTAAGCGTGCTCGGTGGGAGTTATCTAGGGATGGGTGACCCCTGGGAAGTTTTCACCCGGGCAACCAAAAAGAAATCTGTGATCTCTTAGGGGGTAAAACGGACAATATTGTTGGTACGAGAGGCCGGATGTTACCATCTGTCTTCAATTACTGTTTTAACTGATTTTCTAACACTATGTCTATGTGGTGTCTATTGAACAACTGAGTTTTACCTAAACTTAAAACCTGAAGTTTGGAGGGAGTTACATCTTTATTTGATCTGTGTGTTTTAACTATAACTTACTGAACTAAGAAATTAATCTTTCCACTAATTCCATGTGGATTCGACAACCCTACTTCCCTGTCTACAGTATAAGGTAGCTAAGGAGTAGTTTTTATAAATGTTTTTGATTAACCTTGACAACGCGATCAACTGGTATATATCTAGCGTGGGAAACTCACACAATACCGCCCATGAATACTTGAATTTTGTCCAGTCTTCATCTTTAAACGATACCTTTCAATGTTTTGTGATATTCTCGGGGATGTGCTACCTGCATAGGTACTTGAAAGTGTTCGGGAATATTTTATTACACGCATTCATAAGAGCATGATCCTATTTGTTATTATCACACGTGACTCCATACACTTTTGCAACATACCTTTGATATTCAGTAGCACCCATCTGAAGTTTCCTTCCCATTCTTTGGATATAAATGCATGAGAGACGCAAAACGACTGGTGTGTTGAGGTTATACCGACAACTTGAACAAATGAAAGTCTGTACATGTTCGTTTTGTACGTCACGTCGATCATCAACACGTATGGGAACGCACACCACATCTCGTACTTTTTCAGATGAACAAAGAAAACCACCTTAACGAAATTTGTGGCAGGATCCTCTCGAGTATAATAGACGTACTTTTTAAAAACCTGAATTGGAGATTCATCGACTCTCGTTTCGTTTTTTTTATCTTATGTATCGCATTGTAAATATCTATTCTAATACATCTGATATCTGAGTTTTGTTCCCTTATGGCTGTTATAATGTTACGTGGCAACATGTTTTTCGAATACAGCTTCGCCACCAAAAGGTTTTCCGACTAAGACAGTCTCTTGAAAAACGAGTGCGCATCAAGATGTTGAGTAGAATAGTGCTTATGACTTTCATCCGTCACCGTTAACTTCTAAGCATGACCATCTTCTTCGTACTATCCTTCCAACTTAAGGTACAATCGATTTTCTTGCTAACGGCACGTCTATTGGATGTAGTCTTGCGCTCGCCGTGACGGTCACACACAAGCTGTAACACCCCCAATTTATTCACTTACTAAATTAATAAATTAGGGTTGCAATGATTGGTAACATTACACAACAACTGAAGCAATATGAAGACTTCTAAAGTGTCGAACACCATTACATGAACTATACGAGTACATAGACCTAAAGTCGTATAAGTCTAAATGGACTTGTCGTTAAACAACCAGACGTCATCATCTTGTAAGGTCTTAATCCAAAAGCTTAATCCATTCCAACCGTGCCGTAGCTATGTATTACCTAAAAAACATGCTCAAAAATGTCAACGTAATGTTGGTGAGTTCACAGGTTTTAAATTGATACAACTGGTAAAACCATTTGTACGAAATCGTGTGGCAAAATCATTTGTACGGAATCCTTCGGCAAAAGCCATTTGCACGAAATTGATTGATAAATCTGTTTGTACGGGTACTATTGCCAAAATCCATTGCTCGGAACCTTTGCTCGAAATTGACTGGCGAAATCACCGATACGTAATACCATTGGCACAACTCTTTGCTCGAAATTTACTTTATGCATATGATAAACAAAACAAGTTAGCGGTTGATTCATCGATGTCTAGCTAGCTCAAACGAATTATGTGATGCACAAGCCAATAACCAAACCTTTAACGAATTCTAGAGTTTTCCCCAACCCATTGTCCCTTTAAACACTGAGAAAAACAAGACCTAATATGCAATCATTTGACCCTGTTGGTCGTGGTTAGCGCGACTAACCATGATTGGGGGTGTCAACCCGAATAGTACTATTCATATCGATCTACGGCTAAGTCCATAGCTAATGATTATAATTCAGAATACCGAAGACTTTTAGGTGTAACTCGTGCACACAAAGGAATCAGATGCTTGTTTCTTGTTTTTAGTTATCATACCATTTGAAATTAACATATTTTCCCCCCCAAAATAGAAAACAGTAAATAGGGTCCGTGAAACTCACCTGCTAACGTTGCGGTAGAAACCGTATTCCTCAAATACGTGACAGTGTTAGGTATACATCCTACTTGAGTCCCACGATACACGTAGGCACTATAGAATTTATGGACTACCCTATGTTCCATATAAATTGGTCAATATGTTTATCAATGCACAAATAGAAATATATCCTAATTCTATATGCTCTATGTTTAGCTCCATGTTACCGCCGCGTCTCTCAAGTTCTAATTATTAACGCTCGTGTCTATAATAAATACTTGTCCGGTTCTTCGATCCTTAATAATAGGTTCATATATAGAAAGGTATCTCTTTACTTTGAATCATATCATATAGGTGAATATATATATATATATATATATATATATATATATATATATATAGGGGTGGGTTCCAGAGAAAACCAATAATTAGGCGAAAACCATTAAAAAAACCAATTTTAACCAATAATATAATAATATTTATTTTTTATTTTATGTATATTTTTTATAAGAGTATCAATGTAATATTACAAATTTTTACTAAAAAATCATTTAAATATTGACTTATGTATACGTAACCCATAGTGTTACGTATACGTAAACAGAAAACAAAAAAAATCAAAAAAATTGCGATTACGTATACGTAACCCATAGTATTACACATTGTTTTAATGGTTTTCTCGGTTTTCACCTAACTTTGTGGTTTTCTCGTGTTCCCTCCCCTATATATATATATATGTATATATATAAGACTAATCAGGTACAAAATACTGAGTTTCATATCCAAATATTATTTTCAAGTTATACGTATTTTTAAATATTTATGAAATTGTGTATTAATTGAGGTCTTTTAACCAAATCCTAAGAATAATATTATTTTTCCAACAGTATTAGTAATAAACCCGTTTACAAAAGTTTCCCCAATATTCATTATGCTAAAAGGTTTGATATTTGTATAAAAAAATGATATTTATAATTTCTCTCTAATAAGATTATTATAGTTTATAATATTTATTTGAAAATCAGTTCTTATATGTATATCACTAATGTCGATACGGAAAATGTTACTATTGATAATAATGATTATGTTACTCGACTTACACATGAAAACATTGTTTATTAGACTAATGATAATATTATTAGCATTTTACAACAAAGATAGGAATATTGGATTACTGGTTTCTAATGTATTATCGTAGGCTAATAATCTCATAATATTTCTAAATTCACAAGTGATTGCTCGATATTGCGATTAGTCATTTATAACAAACTAGTTGCGTACGTATATGTATCATAGTTTTGCAAACTCATTTCGAGAAATATATATACTATCAAAACATAATTGTTATCCCGTGTAAACAACATTTTATAATTTTATGTAAGATAAGTAAATATAAATAAATATTTTATAAGAAAATACGACCGTTGGCCAAGGTCGATATACACATACATATGTGTTATAATGAAATATTAAATGCTATTTAATCTAAACAATAATATATTTTATATATATGAATAACCTGCTGATAAAATTATTTGTTATCTCGTGATAATAACAATTTGTTCGTAATATGTTAAGACATCACATTTTTAAACCAATTCACCAACTAATGTTAACGACAATACTTAAAATTTATGAGCAGTCCCAGTTTGTACATTTGGTATTTATACCCATAAAAATCATATATATAAATGTAACTGATATCTCACATGTCAAATTATTAATAATGGCGCATTATTCTATCTTAATCAATCGTGCACTTTTAATAGGGTACAAATCTTGATAAATACGTTTTAAACTTCCCGCTCACATTAACACCTCGTTGTTGCTCTCGATTCGCTTTCATCCCACACGTGTTAGTATTAATATATTAATGATGATGCAAATATGATTATACATATAAACAAGTATTTAGCGCGCGTTAATACCTTTTGTAGGCCTCGTTTACGAACCGACACGTTCTAAACCTTTCAGCTCACGGATTGATCACGTATGACCGTCGTTGAACCGAGTTTGACTAGGTTTGACCACGGTTGACCGAGGCTCGTGATATCATTATCTATCCAAAAACACATATTTTATACTTAGGATTGAAACCCGACCACCGATTCAATAGATCTAGACGGAAAAATTAATCAAATTTAAAGGTTATCCTAAAACTTCAAAACAAACCTTATAAGTTGTAGATCGAGATGGTGGAACAACACACAACATGGATTTGGTCATTTAGGGTTCGCCGGAAAGTGGGTTGCCGCCGGAACCCTAGAAATCTAACCGGAAAAACAAGTCTACCCGTCGGAGACCCTTGACGCGTCTAGGAACTTCCTCTTCCGCCACTAGAACACCCCTGATGGACGCATTCCCCCGTCGGAGGCGGTGTTTCGCCGTCGCCGATGTCGTCTTTACTCGAACCCCGGCCAGAAAAACGGCCACCGCCATCAACTAAACTCGTAAACACTCGCCTAACCACGTCGCCGATCGTCTCCACGTAAGCCACCACCGTCGTGTAGCAAAACAAGCATCACTGCCGCTGTGTGTTGTCGGAAACCCGTTTTTGTTGCTCGGATCTGCAGGAGCTCGTCGAAAGGCATCCTTCCCCCTCCGCCCCGTTTTCGCTGTGTCACCACTACAGGAACCGCTAGAGGGGGTCGACTCCCCCTCCCTCTCGTGGTTCTCTCCCTTCCTCTACACCATATGTGTGCGTGTGGGTTGTTCAAATGAGGAAAAGAAGGAGGAAAAGAAGGAGGTAAAGTCATTTTATACCTAGGGTTTTTGAGTGGTTAAGAGACAAGGTGGACATCGCGTATCGAACTCGAAACGCTAAACTCAAAAGTCACGTTTGTAAGATCGTGGCAAATTTTTTTTACTCTGTATAATATTACTAATAATTAATGTTATTTAAACATTTAATTTACGTGGTTTCCGCCCTTACTCTCGTCTAGGTCGGTACGCGTCTGTACCGCATGTCTAACGCGTTTGTTCGTTTAGATGTTTCGTGCTACAAATAATACTAGTATTTCTTAAATGATAATAATATTAAATCAATTATGATAAAAATAATATATATATATATATTTATAATAATAATTATTTACATTATTTAATTGTATCAGACACTTATTAATCAAAAGACATGCATATCAGTATTTATCACTATCTGGTGTGCGTGTTAATTCATTTGAGGATTACACTGCAATGGTATGTATATATATATACGGGAGGGTTCTAGAGAAAACACATAGTTAGGCGAAAACCACTAAAAAACTAATTTTAACCAATCATATGATAATATTTATTTTTTGTTTTCTTTTATTTTTATTTATTTATAAGAGTATCAATGTAATATTACAAATTTTTACCAAAGAATCATTTAAATATTAGCTTACATATACGTAACCCATAGTGTTACGTCTACGTAAACAGAAAACAAAATAATTGTGATTACGTAATAGTATTACACATTGTTTTAGTAGTTTTCTTGGTTTTCGTATAAGTTTGTGGTTTTCTCATGATCTTTCCCCTATATATATACATAAATATATATTATATATTTGTTATATGTGATATCGAATCAGAAAGTGGTTCGTCGCACAAAACAACATATCCAGTTCACCTATTGGGTCTGTAATTAGGACGTTTATGGGCCGAGACCGATTATGATGAATTAACTATCGAGGATTATTGACCTTAATTTGAGGTTGTCACACAAGCCATATCTTGATAACCGGTGCTGACGGGTCGTCGCCTTTTTTTCTCGATCGAACCATTCTCACATCCTCTATGGACATCCCAAGCCATCGACTATTCACGAGACTGAAAGTTCTACAACAATTGTACGATTAAAGTTCTACAACAACAAACAATATGTAAGTATATATTAAGAAATATCACACATGGTCAGTTTCATACGACACAGTTGTATTGATTTGATCCTCGTACGAATGTTCATCGTATACAGACTCGTTAGTGGGTTGTGTTGAGTAAGTGGTTCACCGTATAAGAAATCGTTAGTGGGTTGTGTCGGCTAAGAGGGTTCAATGTATACGAAATCGTTAGTGGGTTGTGTCGGGTAAGAAGTTTCACCGTATACAGACTCGTTAGTAGGTTGTGTCGGGTAAGAGGGTTCACCGTATATGAATTCGGGATTGCTTAGTGGCTCGTTCAAATCTGGAAGCCTTACCCGGTGATGAGAATGAATGCCAAACGAGATCTCCCCCTGATTCACACCTACCGTCCATGTTAGTACCCAAAATGAACGCTATAACTTTTCAGGTTGTTTTCCAATGATTCGTTAGAATATACGTGAATATCTTAGTTACCGTCCCAACATGCGATGGCTATACCTGAGTTTTTTGAGCTGTCATGAGAATTTTTTTGATCACATCGTTCAAATGAGAATGCAGAAGCTTAAATAGAATATTTTGGAACTATACGTGTCGTATAAGCCAATACGATAAAGCTTAGGGTACGATGTACCTTTTGCAAAAGGTCAACCATCACATTACTATACGTCATGTTTAGCACTATACGTAACGCATAGTAATGTGAAGGTTGATGTTAATTCGTACCCTAAACTGCATTGTATTGTCATATACGAGACGTATAACTACGTGTCTCGTTAGTCACACCCTTAAATAAAAGATACTTTATTTTCATAAGAAACAAGAAAATATCAAAGTTTACTTCATTTGCATCATTTTTAGCTAAACCCAATAAAGTCGATAGATAGATTAGATAAGCATATATTATATTATCTTCTTCCCATACACAGTCCATAAACAGCCTTTTTCATATAATGTAAATAAGTAATATTTGTTGTAACTAATTATTTACCCACATAGGCATGCATGCTCTTGAATTTGTGTAAACGAATCCATTAAATTAATTAGTCTCTTAGTTTAATTAAAACACTCATTTAATTACTTTTCCTACTTATAATGATAAATTAAAACACTTGAATTAATTTCACCAATCTACTTAAAAATAAAGTTGTATTTTTCACATGCAAAAAAAAAAGATATATAATTCGCTTTGATTCTTTAAAGACTTGTTAAATAACTGTAATAATGAGGCGAAATTCTTATTCGTTTATTATACATCTAAATTTGTTTATATGGACAAATTAAAGTAAGATGATTTTGAGATCTGAACCGTAAAACTACAAGTTATCACAACTAAATCTTGAATATTTAAAAAATCTAGTTATCAAAAACACCCAAAACGTAAAAAAAACTTGTAAATTAATAAATTAAAGTGTTGATAAAATATAAGAATAGAAAACATATATCATTAGCTTTTAACTTATTGTAGCCCCTATATAAAAGAAAAAAATGGAGAGAGAGACGTTGGGTTTTTGTGGTCATGCTTACAAACAACAATCACGATGACTTCCTCTTGTCCACCACCATGTACCTCCGCCGTCTACGCCACATCTCCACCGTCTTCCACTGCCATAGACACCCTCCACCACCACAATCATTTCTCCCTCACTCTCACCTTTTTTTATCATTCATCAACCCAAACAAAAACCCCATCATCAAAACACATTAAGATGATAAATGGATTTGAACATTATGAAGATGAGATGAAGAAATCCTAAAATCTTTCAAGGTGTATCTCTCTGGGGAATTAAGCGACTCGGTCCGATTAATGTTTGCTAGATCAAACATCACATGGTTCATGCTTTCCTAGTAGTTCAATTTTTGCCCATGGTTAAACATGGGTGTTTCTTTTCTTATTTTTTTTCTTCAACTGAAACCCTAATTTCTAGGGTTTGAAGCATTGAGCTTAAAAAATTGAAATCAATGTGAAAAGAAATGTTTGTATTATTCTTTTTTATGTTAAGAAAGTTGGTATTTCCTGAAAATAAGCTTGAAGTTTTGGGTTCCAAATCTCATGCTTCAGTGAATGATTAAGAGAGCGTCAAGATCTTATCTTTTGCTACATGTATTGTGAGGATTGTTTGTTTTGTAATCTAAGATTCTTTTGGTTGGATTTCAATTAAGTAGTTGATTTTCTTTGCTATAATTGCTCTGGAAATTTAACACTTTTAGTTTAAATGGTTGATCGATCAGGAATTGCTTGCGTCTTCTCCACGATACACTCACATCTCTATTTGGTTCAATCTGAAAAGTGTTTAATGGTATTATTATTGATGATTGAGAAGGAGATTACAAGGCCCTATGTATAAGAACACTAGGTTAAAGCCCATGTTTTACATGGGTTGAAAAAATGCAACTTGTTATAAAACAGTATTTTTTATGAAAATTTATATTTTTGATATTATTAGTCATCTGTGAAATAAGAAATAACTGAAAATTTCTTATGATTTAATAAAATATTACAATATATGTTAGATATTTAATTATTTAACATCATCGTTATTTAATAGAAGAGAAAGGCGAAAAACAAAAAAGCTAGATTTAATCAAAAGTCAACACGTAGCAATTATAGTAATTCATTTATTATAATAGATGTTGAAAATTCTGTATATTATACATGGTGAATAAATGCAGTGTTATAAATACTTAGTAATAAAGATCTAATATTACATATTTTTGACATATTACATAATTTTTTAATACAACTTTTAGAAACGTTATATAGTTATTTTTTAAAAATGCTTTATAAAAAGAATGAAAGAAATGTTCAAATTCTAAAAATGTTTTATGAACAAATCTATTTTTTAATTAAAAAATGTTTTATAAAAATAGTTATAAAAATCAGTATTATTTAATAGGAGAGAGATGTGGGAAACAAAAATTATAATTTTTTATAGAAACTTATATCATTAAACAGGAGAGAGAGACGGGAAAAAAATTATTAAGGATGAACATGGGAATGACATGTGACACCCAAAAACCTTTATTTATTAGTATGTATAGATTACCTAAACCGAGATGGACTAATTATGCTAATACAATCAATTATAATGCAATCAATATCTTCTACTAATATTCACCCTCAGTTTGAACGTGAATGGGAAGAAACGTTCAAGCTGGTACGAAACATTTTGAATAGATATCAAGGAAGGCCTTTGGTGAAGATATCATCATATTGAAGAGAGGACGGAACATGGAAAACACGAACATGCCTAATCTATACTTTTTCTCAAATAAAATGAATATCCATTTTCGCATGCTTTGTTCGTTGCTGCTGAACTGGGTTGCCCGAGAGATAAATTGCAGAAATGTTATCATAGTAAACAACGTGGTAGTCCGCACGGGAACACGAAGTTCTAACAACAAGTTCCGAATCCAAGTTGCCTCTGCAACGGCGTTGGCAACACCCCTATATTCGGCCTCGACACTCGACCTGGAAATCGTAGGCTGACGTTTATAGGACCATGAGATAAGATTGTCCCCGAGGAATATACAATACCCCGAGGTGGAACGTCATGTGTCAGGGCACCCACCGCAATCGGCGTCGGAATAGGCAACAAGGGACTGGCCTTGAGAATTAGAAATGGGAAGACCAAGGTCTAAGGTGCCGTGTATGTATCTTAACACTCGTTTCATGAATGCAAAGTGAGAGTAACGAGGTGCATGCATGAATAAGCAGAGTTGTTGCACCGCATAGGAGATGTCCGGTCTAGTATAAGTGAGGTATTGAAGGGCCCTGGCGAGGCTACGGTACAGTGTGCCATCGGGTAAAAGTTCCCCGTTAGAGGCACTGAGTTCGGAGTTTGTGTCCACCGGAGGCTTACATGCCTCCATGTTAGCCCGATGAAGAATGTCACGGGCATATTGAGCCTGAGAGAGGAATAAATCTCGATTATATCTGGTAACGGTGATACCCAGAAAATGATTCACAGGGACGAGGTCCGACATAGCAAATTCAGCATAATGTCATCTACGTAAAGTAACAAATACGCAGTCTCTCCTCCGTGTTGGTATATAAAAAGTGACGTGTCACTTAAACTCTTACGAAACCCCATGGATAAGATGAAAGAGGAAAATTGATTGTACCATGCTCTTGGAGCATGTTTCAAGCAATAGAGGGACTTGTTAAGGCGACATATGTGGTTCGGGTGAGCCGGATCAACAAATTTGGGAGGTTGTTGCATGAAAATGGTTTCATGTAATGTGTCGTGAAGGAACGCATTTTTGATGTCTAGCTGATGTATAGCCCATGAGCGGGAGACTTCCAATGCGAGAACAATGTGAATAGTAGCCGATTTTGTAAGACCCTAACTCGAGCTTCCTACAGTTGGTTCTCATAACAGTTCATTCTCTTTAAAAACGCATTTATTACTAATCAAACAACAACGGAAGTCTTTCTAGATTCTTTTATTGTTATTTAATGATATTAAATTAACTCACGAATGCCACACAAATCCGAGTAACATCGTCTCCAATCCAAGATACATCAATGCTACGCTTACCTGCAAAACAATCTAACGTACACACAAAGTCAGCTACGTTGAGTGAGTTCTAATAGTTTAATTTAAACAAAACCATCACGTCATATTCATTAGTGTATTCCACTCAGGACCCTCTGGTCGTTATAAAATAGTTTTACGATTCATTAACGAATAGTTAACCCCCATGTTATCCCACGGCATCTCATAACCGTTCATCACCTGAGACTCAGTCTGTACTACCGATAATAATAATAATCTTACCATCTCGTTGACATGGACTTAACTTACTATACTAATAACTCATACCTAAGAACAAGTATTAATTCGACACTTGGTTAACACAACAAACTCTAGACATTAACACACCCGGCCTTAACCAAGGCTCTCATAATTAACTGACAAGACAATTATACACGTCACATCACAATCCTGACACAATGGTCAATCTAACTCTACATACGACAATAGTATCGTCTCCACATCACACTAACATTACCACATTAAAATCACCACATGCATAATCAATATAACTCAACGTTTGCATGCACCACTACACACATATAACTATACACGTAAACACATACCTCGTCACTGCACCCTCGTCAGGGCGTTCAACACACCCCGAGCTCATCATTAACCTGTTAAATAAATGTCACTGTTGGTGACTTCCCGAAGGACCTAATCCTTCACAATCCCGTTTGTTGTGCCATAATGACACAATGCCAACACGACACACCAATATACACACATAATATCACATATCATTTACATGACTCCTTAACTATACTTGCACTTCACGCATAACCCTAGAACAACATATTTTTCACATGAATTCATAAGCTTTTAATGTACTACACAACTCTTCCCGTTCGGCACTTAACACAACACGCATTAATAACCCATTACTCTTAACTCACCTTTTTCCCTGAACCCGCTGTAGACCCTACGATCACTTAATAATCATTTTATATTGAAAAACGCATCGGGTTAGAACCCGAAATCCTTAACACATTTAATAGAATAAACTTATTTCGTGAGCATGTACGATAGACCCAAAACGTTAAAACATTTAAAGAGGGGGATTAGAAACTCATTAGTTACTAAGTCTGAATCCTTGCCCCACAATTCGTTCATTCACGCTCGTAGCCTAGACCTGTCAAATGAATGATCACATGATTAGTCGTGCATGTCGAATAACGTACACAAAATATGTAAACTCCTCACTCAGTCTCAACCCCTCTTCCTCCCGATTCATCCAACCGTTCGCTCTACGAGTACACGTATCGGATCCTTGACCCTTTTAGGATTTGAATACCCAAACCAAGGTTCACCACTACCACCATCGTACACTACCAACGACCTCGTAATCCTGCTTAACACTAGCCGGGTTCAACACTACCACCATCACTGCTGTCAGCCACCGTGGGGTACAACCACAACAGCCCGTCGCTACCTCCAGGCGCCACTCCCACTACCATGCTCGTCTCCGGTTATCCACGTGGTCACCACCACCTTTATTCATCGCGCACCACCCTCCTTCCTCTATCCCTCGGCAGCCGGTCTCCAAACCTACCGAGCTACCACCACCTCGTGCCACCACCTGCTACCATCCCTAGTCATCGTCGTCCCTGTCTTCGGCCATAGCCACCACCACTACTATTCCCGCACCCGTTGACTATAAGCAAAAAATGATGAAACCCTAACCGGGTTCACGCAAAAACAGAAACAGGAACATATACGTGGGATTAGAGGGTTACTGTAAGGACCAAAAATATAATAGGCTGACGCATCAAATAATCACCGAGTTGTTCAGAAGTTTGGAAGATGAAGATTGGAAGAAGCAAGACTTTATGCATCATCATATTTCATGGCCCGCAACATACTTCATGGCCAACAACATACTTCATCTAGCAGCATACTTGAAGTATGCGGTCGAGGCAGCATACTTGAAGTATGCGGTCACGTCAGCATACTTGAAGTATGCTGTCACGCCATCATACTTGAAGTATGCGGTCCTAGCAGCATACTTGAAGTATGCGGCCCAGGCCCAGGCCCAGGCCCACCGAATACTTTTGGTTATAAATAGCTTATCTTGTAACAATATTGAGGTTAGACAAGTTGGACGACTAAGATAGTGAGAGAGTTAAACGAGTTGTTGAGCGGCATTTGTATTGTTTTCAGTGGTTTATCAATATAAAATCGTTTGACAATCATTTGTGTCTCATCCTCTTTGATTACCGCTGTCGAGTCCGTTTCCGCCAGGTTCAACATGTTGTTGAATCCGTTGATTGAAGATCCTCATAATTACAAACCTTACTGTTACCTTTCGTGTACCGGAGTTTCTTTTGCCCGCCGCCGCCGTACGAACCACCGTGCGAACACCGTCCCCGGCGTCTCCCTCCTCCGTGTTTCCCTTTGCTGCTGTCGTGCACAACCCATGCCAAATGGCTTAGGGTTTGTGTAAGGATAGCATTTAAATGGACCCTATTTCCGATTTGGTCCTTGCACTTCCATCTCGCTCGTCCCGTTCCCACACTTTGTGAGAAACAGCTAACTGGGTCCTTTCTTTCTTTATTTTTTTTTATTTTTATTAAATCAAGGTTTACAGGGAGATTCCTGCTCATCCGGTTATATCATAAAGATTCGGTTAATCCGCCAACTCGAATCGTTTGCTTACGAATTTTTGGGATGTTACAGGTTTAACCACCGGGCTAAAGGTCTCAGTAAAATCAATCCCAACAGTTTGTGATCTGCCATTACACACGAGTCTAGCTTTGTACTTGTCTAAAGTGCCATCAACTATGAATTTATGTTTAAAAACCCACATTGAACGTATATCTGGATGGTCCACCGGTCTAGGAATTAACTCCCATGTGCTGTTACCCTGCAAAGCAATATATTCATCGTTCATGTCCCGTATCCAATTAGGGTCTGATAGAGCTTTAAGGTATGTGGTCGGGACGGGTGAGGTGGTAGAGGTGGCCGTAAGATTGTAACGCGGATTTGGTTTGAGGACACCAACCTTAGCACGAGTTTGCATGGGGTGATCGTTGGTGGTATGATGGGAATTAGGAGGGATGATGGGGGCTGTAGGAGATTACATAGACATAATCTTGTTTAACTGCTTAACCCAATCACACAACATCAAATTCAATCACAAAACCAAATTATTCCTGATGCTAGAAAACCAAGAAACGATGATAGATGTGAAAGAATCAAACACATGCAACTATTCATAAATCAAACACCCAAATGAATTCAAAGAACTTATCGGGTTCACAAAACTCAATCCAAACTGATCATTAACTAAAATCATACGAGTACATGCATAAATCGTTCACCCGGAGGGATCACGAAGAGCTTAGCCGCTCATGATTGTAACAAACATCAATATATTCAAATTAGAACTTACAAACATTGAAAACTAAGAACAATTGGCCAAACAAAGCTTGAAATCCCCTAAGAACTCCCTCTAGAACTGCTGGAAAGAAGGTAATTCGATAATGGGAGTCACAATGGGTTTGTAATTGGAATTAGGTTAAGTTTGCCAAACAACCAATTTTTCGCGCACTGCGATAAAATCTGGCCGGGCCTCCGCATACAACGAAGGCCAAAATAGTCGGCCGCCCTTCTCAAGCCCCTCGCGTACCGCGAGAAACTCCACCCTAGTCTTCGCGTACCGCAAAGACCCAAAAATCCAAGAATGTGACTTTTTACTTTGACTTTGACTTTCCTTTACTTCCAGGGCTTTGTACCATTGTTAATATCTTCGTACACTTATGCTCTTTAAGCACAATAACCCTGCAACACACCAAACTACAAAATACCCATAAAACTGACTCGATACACAAAACTAACCTATTAAAACGTAAAAAAAATGATTCATATACACCGGATATTTGAACCTACATCACATCCCCACACATATCTTTTTTCGTCCCGAAAAAGAACAATGCAATGGAATCATAATCGAAAAACTTGCAACTCTACTTTCATTCTACGCAACATAAATTCTCATAACACGTTAACTGTAACAATCGCTATTTCAATCCGATTAAACCCAACCACCGACTCCTGAGCCCCCAATTATGTGATCTAACATATTATACATTTCCAAGCAGGCAGTCTATCTATGGGTCTCACACTCAGAAAGCTACAGCTCAGCCTAATCCCATCTCAAGGTCATGTTTAGGCCTGGGTTAAACCATATAGATTTCCCACCATTATAAACACGAATCTATAATTTTTAAAAATTGATGATGGATAATGGATCGATGAATGAATGATTGAGCTTTGATTAATGTTATCTAAATAAACCTAACCCAGTGGTGTTTCAATCAAGCTAGAACTCGACGTGTGAACCGTAGGCTGCAGTTTTTAAGCAATTAAATACATAAGCTTAGGAATAGTGGTGTATCCTTCAAGTCGCCATCCCGAAGGGTAACACATAAACCTAACTTAGATATCCAATATTGATCACTTAAGTCCCGCCCATGGGTATATCAACCAAGTCGCTATCCCGTAGGGTAACACGTAGGCGAAATCTAAGCTTTCAATTTAAATTAATTAAGCTCATTAAATATGATGCGGATTATGGAATGCGGACGCCACCAACTTTCAAAATTTTTTTTTCATAAAAACAAAGCGATGTGCCAAGAAATTTTAAAAACTTATAAGTTCTTGTTACAGTGGTACCTATCACCCTATTTTGACAGTTTCGACCAAACCGACACCCCTAAGATGAGAACCCACAAGACATACTGAATTAATTATTTATTTGACTTTAGATACACTATCAGGATATTTAAGCTCTTAAGTCAGTTGGGCCTACCAAAACGTTACAAATTAGACACGCTTTTTATTTTTTTATTCATTTTAATTCCCCACGTAAAGTTTCTGATTGTCTTATCATTTTCCATTTAGTTGCAAAAATTATATTTCAAGGACATTTTTGAAAATTTTTATGATTTTTCTGATTTTTATGACTCAAAATACAGACTTAACTACAGACTAGGACTAAGGTCTCCTCTTCCACACACTTAAACTCGACATTGTCCTCATTGTAGGAAGAACGACGCTAAAATGAAAGACAAATGCAAAAATAAAGAAGACTTAGCTCTAAAGACGATAGTGTAGCTTTTCATTTGCGATCGTGTTCCACAGATGTAATCGGGCTGCTTTGTACAAACGAATCAATCAAAGTCGGAAATCAGCACCCGAATGGAGATTGAGTATGGGTGGATCAATCAAAACCTACAAATATAAGCTAAAATAAACCCACAAGCATCATATCTACTCAATATAATGAATCGAAAAATTTAAAAATACCCAACGGGCAGACACGACTCCAAAAATTACAAAAAATGAAAAAATGAGAAAAATAACCAAAAGGGGGTCCCTCGCGTACCGCGAAGATCCAAGGAGAATCCCTTGCGTACCGCGAGGGACAAAAAGTTGCACAACCCCCTTGTTTGTCCTTCGCGTACCGCGAAGACTGGACCATAAACTCTCGCGTACCACGAGAGGACCTCCATCACAGAAAGATTAGATGAAAAATAAACTTTTTGTCTTCAAAATTTTTTCACCTCCTAAATCTCAAAATTTTCAAACTTTTCAAAAACTCATTACAACACTTAGAATATATGCACACATACCTGGAATGTCTTTCCTGATAATTTTTGTCACCCAAATGGCCATGAATCCCTACAAAAAATTAGAAAACGCAAAACTATACCGAAAAACTCAAAAACTTCTACACACACTACAACGACATCCTACCCCCCACAGGTTTGTGTATTGCCCTCAATTACACTCTATTAAACCATAAACTCCCCAGAGACGTCACTGCACTTGTCCAATTGAATACAACTAACTAAAATAATGAAATGACAACCTAACTCACTTTTGTAGGAATCACGGAGGCATTTAGCATATGCAAAAAGCCTTTTAAACCCCTTGGTAGCCCGAGTGGACGAGTTTAGTATCTTGAGGGTTTCTAGAGAACACACTCACAACGTTCATTTAACTAGACAATAAATAAAAGCTAACTAACCTTAGGTTTCCTCCTTAGAGCGCTAAGTTTAACATCTTCAGCCAGACGCGGTGTACCTCAACAATGTTATGTGTCTTCCTCCTACTCACATATCAAGCAACTCACTGATTCTTCAGTGTTGTTAATATCCTCAGCTTCCAAATATGGCTTCAAGCGATGTCCATTTACTACCTGCCTCATTTGATCATCGAAGTCCTCAATCTCAATGTCCCCATAATTACCTACCCGTGTAATCAGATACGGGCCCTTCCACTTGCTTTTAACTTTCCTGGAAACAACTTGAGCCTTGAGTTGTATAGCCAAACTTTCTGCCCCGCTTCGAATGTCATCTTCTTCAACTATGGGTCATGCACTTTCTTCATCCTATCTTTGTAAGTAGACACACACTCATACGACTCATCCCGCAACTCCTCCAGCTCATTCAGTTGCAACTTCCTTTCCACACCTGCAACATTATAGTCAAGGTTAACCTCTCTGACTTCCCATAAAGCCCTATGTGCAATTTCAACCGGCAAATGGAATCCTTTGCCATACACCAATCTGTTCGGTGTGGTACTGATAGGAGTTTTAAAAGCGGTGCGGTAGGCCCACAAGGCATCATTGAGCTTTACTGACCAATCCTTCCTATCTGACCGTACTGTCTTCTGTAAAATCCCTTTAATATGTCTGTTTGAAACCTCTACCTGACCGCTGGTATGTGGATGATATGGTGTAGCGATTCTGGATGATATGGGGTAGCTATTAAGTGTGAGCCCCCATCCCTTATGATCACGCGAGTGATCCCAAATCGGGAAAAGATGTTGGTTTGCACAACATTTACACCACTGCATGGTCGTTTGTCTTGGTTGTTATAGCTTCGACCCACTTGTACACATAATCCACTACCACTAGAATGTATAGATACCCACACGTGTTTGGACATGACACCATGAAATCTATGCCCCATATATTAAATATGTCCACAACCAAGATTGGCTGTAGTGGCATCTCGTTTCTCTTCGAAATACTACCCATCTTCTGGAAGTCCACACAGTTCTTAGCGAACCCAAAAGCATCCCTAAAGATAGATGGCCAGAATAGCCCTGCTTCTAGTACCTTACGCCCTGTCTTTTGCCCGCTTAAATGTCATCCACAAGCAGACGCATGTACCAGTCCTAAAACACATTGAATCTCTGACTCTGGTATGCATCTTTTGATCAGTTGATCATCCCAAATATACTGGTGTGCCTGTGCAATGAACTGGTGTCTCTTCTTCTTAGACCAATACTGTGGGATTGCACCTTTAGCCAAATAGTTAACAATATTAGCAAACCAAGGAGTAGTGGAAATTGATAATAATTACTCATCAGGGAATGTTTCATTTATTTCCCCAACAACATCATCTTCTTCCTACACAATGCATGACAAATGATCAGCCACTACATTCTCACTAGCCTTCTTGTCAGGAATCTCCAAGTTAAACTCCTGCAATAATAAAGTCCATCGGATCAACCGTGGCTTGGCATCTTTCTTTGCCATGAGTTACCTGACTGCACTATGATCAGAATAAATAATAACCTTACAGCCCCAGATATATGATCTAAACTTATCCAATGCATACACCACTGCAAGTAGGTCTTTTTCAATTGTGGTGTAACCTAGCTGAGCATCATAAAGAGTCTTACTTGAATAGTATATCACCACGGGTTTCTTATCCACCCGTTGTCCCAACACTGCCCCCACGACATAGTCACTAGCATCACACATTATCTCAAAGGGTAATGACCAATCCGGTGATTTTAAAATAGGGGCCTCCACCAATTTTTGTTTTATTAGCTCGAATGATTCTAAACATTCTTTGTCAAAAATAATTGGGACATCTTTTAGTAAAAGATTACACAACGGTTTGGTTATGATACTAAAAAATTAATAAACCTTCAGTAAAACTTGGCGTGTCCAAAGAAAGAACGAACGCCCTTGACACTGTTTGTGGAGGTAGATTTGAAATTACCCAGATTTTTTGATGGTCAATGATGTGTTAGGATTTACACATCTTTTTGGCACAAAACTTTGCTTATTTCACGATCAATTCTTGGTTATTTTCAATGTTTATACACTTATTTGCTTCATTTCCAGTTTTGTAGGCTTTTGTGAAGCTTAGTAAACAAACAAGAGGATTCAAGGATAAAAGTTGAAGTTTTAGGGTTTCTGGGCTAGAGGCACGGTCGTGCCCCCTACTTAGCACGACCATGCCAAGCACAAAAATCCTAGGCACGGTGGCGCCCACATCTCGCACCATCGCGCCAAGCCAAAATCCGTGACAACCGTGCCCTGTCCCACCACGGTCGCGTGTTAACGCGTGAGTCTGAACAGTCGTACCTCCTCGACCAGTGGGACCGAATGGATGCTCCGGATTGGTCAACCCTCTGTCACACGGTCGTGCTATGACCTAGACACGACCTCGCCTTAGCACCTGGCACGGTCGTGCCTCCCCTTTTCTATATATACATAACTTAAACTATCATTCAGACATTCAGCAACTAGAGAGAAAAACCCACTGTTCCAGCTCGAATCACCCTTGTTCCAGCCACATTTCAAGCTTCTTGGAGAGGATACAACATCAAGATTATCACCATACATCAATAACAACATCTTGGCTTGGAGGAGTGGTTTGATTCTTGTTTTCATACCATGTTTCTTACTATTTTTCACTGCTTATTTGTAATTCTTGTGCTCATGATGAGCTAAAACTCTTGTTCACTTTGGTTTAGATGAAGTTTAGATACATTTGACAACATTCATGGATTATTGGCAATTATTGTGTTAATCTTATGACAACCGTATGATTATTCTTCAATGAAAGTATGTATTCAAGTATTTTGGGATGTTTACAAGACTTGTTTTTGTGTATGCCATATTATGTTGGAAAATTGTGGTTTATGCTTATATTCATGGATTGGTATATGTATTTATGCTAGTTTATGGCATTTGCTAGTTTATGGCATTCGACTAGGAATGGTGAACCAAGCTGCTGGACACTTTACGCAGTGTCCATCAGAAGAACTGAGAATCCAAAGACTCTCCAGATGACTGAGCTCTTTGGAATGCTAAAAACTTATGAGCTAGAGATGATTCAGGCAAAAGAAAGAAGCTCAAGCTACCAAACAACCTCAACATCCACCACCATCACCACCTCCTTTGCCCTCCATCTGACCACTCAGGTTCTATTTCAAGCAACTATTATCCTCCCATCATCACTCATCCTCAAACTCCAACCTCTCAAACAAACACATCTCCATTTCTCCTAGAAGCCCTCCTCAAAACTCAACCTCTGCTGTTTTTGTCTCTGAAAACTCAAGCAACATGTCCTTTATCAAGGAGGATCTGGAATGCTTCCATCCAGATGACTTAGAAGAAATGGACATACAACACTCGTATGCCGTGTTATCTATAAGAGCAAAAAGTTCTACTCTAGAACCAGAAGACCCATTCCAAGTAACAACTCCAACACCAGAGTTGGCTTGGATAAAAATAAACTAAGATGTTACAACTGTAACCAACTGGGTCATTTTGCTAGAGAATGCAAGGCACCTAGGGAAAACCCAGCAGCTCCTCAACCAAGACAAACTCACCAAGCCCAACCAAGATAACAACAGCAACAAGCTACTCCTCCAGCTCAAACTGCAGCTTGTGCAGCCGTTGGAACATCTGACTTTGACTGGAACTTCCAGTATGAAGATCTTCCAAACAACCAAGCTCTTATGGCAGACACAACTGATATACCACCTCAGGTATATGAACATCTCTGTTCCTAAGCTTGTATTGATAAGGTGTTAGGCTACAGAAAGCATAATCAAAACCTTAATGATCAAAATGAAGAGTTTCATCAAATGAAATCTGAATTCACAAAAGTAGAAAACAGTTATAAAGAAAAAAGCAAGATCAGCTGCTGACAGAGCAAAGAAAACTAGAAAACCATCTACTCAGCAATGGAAAGCCAAGATCCCAACTTCCATTCCCTCAAGAATCATCATTGGCTCTGTTGAATACACATATGCTGAATCTGATAATCCAAGAACCCTTTTCTTCAAGGATTCAAGCACTTGGATTCCTCCCACTAACTAGATCTCTCTCATGTGCAGGGGCAGCCAGGTCACAAGAACAATACTTGGGTGGTAGACAGTGGTTGTTCCAGGCACATGACACGAAACAGATCCATCCTCTCCAACTTCAGACACTTCAATGGAGGATATGTTGCCTTTGGGAGTGACTCAAAAGGAGGATCTATTACTGGACAAGGGACTGTGTCCAATGAAAGAATGAGTATTGATAAAGTAAATTATATCAAAGAATTGGACTTCAATCTCATGAGTGTTTCCCAGGTATGTGATCAAAAGCATTAGATGCTCTTCACAGACAAAGAATGCTTTGTGCTATATCTTGGTTTATCCAAACCTCCTCTAGAGAAGATTTTATTAACTGCTCAGAGAAAATAAAATCTTTATGTGCTTGACATGAATAAGGTCACTCCATCTGGCAGTGTATCCTGTTTTATGTCAAAAGCTTCAGTTGATGAATCAGCTCTCTTGCACAGGAGATTAAGCCATGTTAACATCAAAACCATCAACAAATTGGTGAAGGAAAATCTTGTCATAGGGCTTCCTGATAAAGAATTCCAGCTAGAAGATCATTGCATTGCTTGTTTGAAGGGGAAGCAACACAAGAGTTCTCACAAGCCCAAGACTTTGAATACAAATGATACTCCACTACAGCTGCTGCATATGGATATCTTTGGTCCTACAAATATTATGTCAATGGGTAAGAAGTCATACTGTCTGGTGATAACTGATGACTACACCAGATTCTCATGGGTATACTTCTTGAGAACTAAAAATGAAACTGCTGAAATTCTCAAATCCTACATTCTTAGGTAGAGAATCAAAGCAATCAGAAAGTGAAGATAATAAGGTGTGATCAGGGCACAGAGTTCAAGAACCACACATTGAACTGTTTCTGTGAGAGCAAGGGAATCGAAAGGCAATATAGTGCTCCAAGAACTCCTCAACAAAATGGTATTGCTGAAAGAAGAAACAATACTCTAATTGAGTCAGCAAGATCTATGTTGACTGACTCAAAACTGCCTCTCATATTTTGAGCAGAAGCAGTAAGCACAGCCTGCTATGTGCAAAATAGAGTTCTCATAGTCAAGCCTCTCAACAAGGCACCGTATGAACTATGGTTCCAAAGAGTTTCATACATCGGATTTCTAAAACCTTTTGGATGTCCATGCACAATTCTAATCACACATGGGGTTCTTCCTAAGTTTGGTGCCAAATCTGATAAAGTTTATTTTGTGGGCTATTCCTCTCAATCCAAGGCCTACAGAGTTTTCAACTCAAGAACAAGAATTATGGAAGAATCAGCCCATGTGGAATGCAGAGAACACATTGTCTGTGAACAAGGAAAAGGCCTAAACTGGCTTTTTGACATAGACTCCTTCACCCAAATATTTGAGCCTCTCACCTTCTCAAATATGGAGTCTTCCTCCTCTCAAGCACCTGCTTCCACCTCCTCTGACTATAGACTGGACTTTACAAAATCCTCTATCAACCTGAGAAGACCATCCATTGATCCTCCATCTGTTATGGAATCCATTGAAGCAAGTGCAGCCAGAACCACACTCTCAAATGTCACCAGCAGCAGCCTGTCTAAAAATGAAAATTTTAATGCAGACTCTTCGGTAAATGTTGTAGATGCTGCAAACACTATTGCTGATAACACTGATGGAGCTGTTGATCTTGAAGACTCTTCAACCATGAATGAAGAATTCCCTGATCAAAATCAAAGCAATCTTGAACAAGGGATACAGCTGGAGGTGGTACCAGCTCAAAGGATCAACAAGGAACATCCTCTGGATAATATAATTGGCCAAGTTCACCAAGGAGTTCTAACCAGAAGCAAATCTCATGAGGCCAATATATGTTTATTTTCATGTTTTCTATCTCAGGTGGAACCCAAGAAGATAGATGAAGCTCTGTAACACAGCATCTGGATTGAGGCAATGCAGGAAGAGTTGCTGCAATTCAAAAGACAGGAGGTCTGGAAGATTGTTGATCTTCCACCTGGTCAATCTGCTATTGGAACAAGATGGGTATTCAGGAACAAGCAAGTTGAGAGAGGCATTGTAGTCAAGAACAAAGCCAGACTTGTAGCTCAAGGCTACACTTAGGAAGAGAGAATTGACTATGATGAGGTATTTGCTCCTGTTGCCAGACTGGAGGCCATCAGAATCTTCCTAGCATATGCTGCATCCAAGAATTTCATGGTCTATCAAATGGATGTCAAGAGTGCCTTTCTCTATGGAAATATTGGTGAAGAAGTATATGTCAAGCAGCCTCCAGGCTTTGTAGATCCTGCACATCCTAACCAAGTGTTCAAACTAGACAAAGCTCTATATGGCTTACATCATGCTCCAAGAGCCTAGTATGAAACTTTATCTGGATATCTACTAAGCAACAACTTCAGAAGAGGTGCCATTGACCAGACCTTTTTTATCAAAGATGAAGGGGGGAAATCTTACTGGTTCAAATCTACGTAGATGATATCATCTTTGGATCAACAAGGAAAAAGCTGTGTAAAGACTTCGAGATCCTTATGCACTCAAAGTTTGAAATGAGCTCAATGGGTGAGCTAAATTTCTTTCTGGGTCTTCAATTCAAACAAGTCCCAAATGGAATCTTCATCAGCCAATCTAAATATGTCAAGAGCATTCTAGAAAGATTCAAGATGACTGACTGCTCTGCTGCTCGAACCCCTATGCAAGTACACCATCAGCTGACTCCAGACAAAGATGGTCAAGACACTGATCAACATCAGTACCGTGCAATGATAGGGTCTCTCATGTATCTCACTGCCTCAAGGCCAGATATCATGTTTGCAGTATGTCTCTGTGCAAGATTTCAAGCAACTCCAAAGATTTCACATCTTCAAGCCGTCAAGAGAATTTTTAGATACCTAAAGGGAGCCCCAAGACTTGGGCTATGGTACTCTAAAAATGACAAGTTTAATCTGTATGCATACACTAACAGTGATTATGGGGGATGTAACTTGGACAAAAAGTCCACTTCAGGGGGATGTCAGTTTTTGGGAGGAAGACTTATTTCATGGCAGTGCAAGAAGCAAATATGTGTTTCAACTTCTACAGCAGAGGCAGAATACATTGCAGCTTCAAGTTGCTGTGCACAAGTTATCTGGATACAAAATCAAATGCTGGACTATGGGATGACTTTCATGGCATCTCCCATTCACATCGACAACATGAGTGCTATATCAAATACAAACAATCCGGTGCAACACTCCAAGACAAAGCACATTGACATCGGGTATCATTTCATAAGAGATCAAGCTGAGAAAAAGAGAATTATTTTAACCAAAGTTTATACCAATTAGCAATATGCTGATTTGTTTACAAAACCTTTTGATGAAGCTAGATTTAGATATTTAGTTGAATCTATTGGCATGATGAACTTTGATTAAAATATGTCTCTAAAAATTGGTCTTTGTAAATATGTTTGTCTCTTGTTATAAATAAAAGTTGCAAGTTAGTAGCATCCATTTTTGCTACTGACAGGTTCAATAATCAGCAACAAAGTTTTTGCCACTAACTGCTTTTAGTTATCAGCAGGAACAAGTTTCCTGCGGATAGCTTTAAGGCAATCAGCAGCAACATCCTTGCTGCGGATCATTGCGACTTAACTATCCGCTGCAACCAAGCTTGCAGCGGATAGGCTTAATCATCCGCAGTAACCAAGTTTGCTGTTGATGGGTAAAAATAAGTCTAAATTAACTTTTACCCGCTGTAAAAATTCCTTTCAATCTTTACCTTGACTGCTATAGTGTATTACAACTGTAATAGTAAAAAGTGAATAAGGTTGTACTGTTCAAGTCATTATGCTTTTCCCTCCTCTGCCGTTATAAGAACAAATCAATTTTTTCACCACCCCTTCACATTCAATTTCGCCCTAACTCCTATCACTTTCCCTCAAGCCCCCACAACATTCAAAGCCTTCCATTCATAACCACCCTTCAAAATCCTTACTCTTTCCCTCCAAAATCCAACAAAAATGGCAGACATCAACAATCCTGATGATAAGTTCTCCCCCTATCACAATCTTATGACATACTTAACAAAAGGGAAGAAATCCGACGATTTCGATGACATGATCGACTTTCTCTGTCGATCAAAAATACACCATGCACTCACCGTCAACCCTACCATATACATTCCTCATACGGAGGATTTTTGGAATACCACTGTCTACTCTACCGAACAGGGGATTCCCCAAATTAAAGCCAAGGTAGACGGCAAGGACATCACCATCTCTGAAGCCACTCTCCGCAAACATCTTCAGCTTCAAGATGAAGGGGCAGCCATCTCATACTCAAAGAAAGAATACATGAGGACCTTTGTATCCACAGGGTACACTGGAAATCAAAATGAGTACACAATCGAGAAGGCACTGATGGGCCCTCCATGGAAGTATCTCTGCCACACTCTTCTACAATGCATATCTCAGAAGAGAAGTGGATGGCATCAAGTGAGCTCTGCACTTGCCTCTACTGTTTACGGTATGATTACTAACCAAGGATTCAACTTTGCACATCTCATCTTTGAAGGTTTGAGATATAACCTTCAAGAGGGTGCAAAGCAACAATTTTTTATGTACCCCATATTCTTGCAGGAGGTTTTCAACCAGGAACTAAAAAAATTCTCAAAACCTGCAAGAATCTACATTATGCTGGGTCATAAAAATAATATTTTTCAAAGTATGAGAACTGTTCCCAAAAAGTTCTCGGGGGTCAATGTTCCATTGTTATCTACAATGGTGAACATACAAAGTACCCAGGGTGACAGTTCAACAATCCCAGCCGATAGTGATCCCACACCCTCCACCTCACATCCTGAACAACAAGCTGCTTCCAATGCTCGAACCCCTGTGCAAACTACTAAGGATGCACAGGTACAAAAATCACTTACACCTCTTTTGGATGTTATCGTTCAGCTAGAACAAAGGGCCCCGGTTGCAACAACATACACAAGAAAGAGGAACAAGAAGACTCCTTCTCTTCTTGTTTCAAAGGCCCAATCCCAACCTTAAAGCCCTCATTTAGAATCCCAAAATTCTGGTGAGAATATCAAAAGGGATAGCCACAACATTAGAGAGATTTCCTTGGAAGCCTCTCTATTAGGATCAGGATCACATCCCGGATCCATAGAACAACTTTCTGAGCCATTCCATTTTTCTTCTCTGAACTTATGTGCAGAAGCACCTTGTCAAGATGATATACCTTCTCCAACAACTACTATCTCGGAGGTATTGATTGACCTGGCTGCTGATGCACCCAACCCAAGTTCATCACCCAAGAAAGTTCACTCTAGTGGTATCGACAGAGTGAATGTGGAAAGGGCTGTCACTACTCCTGGTACATCAACTGCCCAGGAGGACAGTGATAACATAGCTAAGACCCTAACCACGGCAACTCACAGTGAAGATGTTTCCTTTGAAACACTCTTCACTGAGAGGAATCCCAGGTGCCAAGAAAACCAGGGTGATGGGGATGCATAGGCTAGGCCTAAGGCCCCATCTAGCTCCAAGGATTCCACAACTATGGATGAGGACAGACTGAAACTTCATAATTTGGAATTGACGGCCAGGGAGGCTATGCTAGAGGCTGAAGTGTCCAAACTAAGGCACCAAGTCTCTATGCATGAAGCCCATCAATGCCCATCTATGACTACTCCCTCCCTTATATCAGTGGGCACTCAAACAGATAACACTTTATGCACTGATGCAACCAAAAAGGGGGAGGTAATTACCAAGGAAGATGATGCGGACAACCTAGAAGAATGGATACAAGAGCAGACTATGTTTCAAAGTTCGCTATACAAACCTGCTTTTGTTCAAATCCATGACTTGCCAGACACAGTTGATGAAGAGGAAGATATCACTGAGGATTAGAAGCTAGTTGTCCGAGCTGTTGATGAGGTGTTGCAAGATGAAACTCCCTATGAAGACACACATCCATCTTTCAGCATACTCCGTGAAGCTGTAGCCATAATAAGTCAAACATCTACCCCCCAATTCACATTGTCTTCAAACAAGCTAGAGTTTGACTCTATTCTAGCTTGGGGGTATGATGGCATAGCTGAGAGATTCTGGATTGGATGGGAGTTTAGTGGAGTAGAAGAGCTAAACTGGAACACTCTCAATACCCTCCAGGTTCTTAATATGTATTTGACAAGATGTGTCAACACTTCATCAGATCTCTCAGCAGAAATTACAATCAGCAGGTTCTATGACTTAATGGAGGATAATTTGCCCCGGTTTTAAAGACTACTAACAGAAGCAAATAGGGTGGCTTATCCTGAATCTTCATCAACAGCAAAACAAAGACTGGCTGCAAGAAGACTTGACTTAATCAGGAGCAGTGCTTTAACTGAAGAAGAGGTTATCTGCTGGAGAAGATTCCTGTACAAAATCATGGTCAGGGAATTGGAAGTGCTAGGATGGGTGACCACTAATTCCTCTGATTTCACCTTCTTCCATTCTCTCTTAATCAACATCAAAGAGATCCTACTCCTTCCTTCAGACTTCCTGCACAAGGTCTTTGAGCTCAGATCACTCATCTGCAACATCAACTCCTTAGAAAGTCAAGAAATGACCAAACTCATCAAGGCTTCTATTTATAAGGAGGAATCGCCTACAATGAATGACTCTGACTCAGATTCATCCCTTCCCTCCTCACCAACTGTTATACTGAGTGCAGTTGTAGAGTCAAGAAGACTGGCTGCTCAGAATGTCAAAGAGGCTTTTAAAGCTCTACATGGGGGTGAATAGGAAAAAGAAGAGAGTTAAGCAGTCTCTTCCTCTGTGCCTACTCCTCTTTCTGCCAATGAAGCTGAAGTTGAGATCCCAACAACATCTACTACATCTGTTGTTGTGGTCAATGAAGCTGAAGCAGAGGCATCCAGAAAAGACAAGGGGAAGGGACTAAAGACTAAAGAAGACGAAGAGAGGATAATGAAGAAGAAAAAAGAAAAAGAGGAAAGAAGAAGGATAAGATAAGAAGAGGAGATGACTGAAGTACGAAAAGCCCAAGACAGAAAAACAGCCATTCTCCTTAGAGAACAACAGATCTAGCTGTATGCCAAACAGCTGGATGATCTGAAAGTCAAAATTCATTCACTTTATCAAATTCAAGAAGATGAAGCTCTTGCTCTTCAACTATAGGAACAATTTAATAGAGAAGAAGAAGAAAGAGAAAAGAAGAAGAAGGAAGAGGCCAAGTTCAGAATAACTGATTCTGAACTAGCCAAAGAAATGAGAGAGGAGTGGATAAAGGCTCTGGTTTCTCAAGGTGAGGATGCAGACTACCTTGAGAAACTCTCAAATAATGAAATCTACAGAGCCTTCATGGGTCAGCAGGGTCAATTGGCAAATAAGAAAAGGGCTGAAGAAGAAGAAGAAAAAGCCAAACAAAAATTCAAGAAGACCATTGCCTTTAACAGAAAATCCCATGAAGAAAGGAAGGTCATGATTGACTTCCTAAAGGCTAGAGGAGAAAGGGGAAAGAGGTTGGGTCCCATGAACTTCATGAACCTGCAAGCCCTTTACCTAAGAGTCAAAAAGGAAGAGGAAGAAAGATTGGGGAAGACAGGCTCTAAGAAAAGGGTAATCACTCCAGCTGATGACGGAGAATCAAAGAAACCCAAGCCTACTTTCTCATCCTCCCCTTCCTCTATCCAACAACCTTCCACTTTCCCTCTTAGACCTCCCTCCTCTCCACCCAAAAAGTCCAAATCCTCATACCCAGCTCCTACTCATCAACAACCTCCTAAGAAGAAAAGTAAACCTACTACCAAATGTAGAGTCATATATTTTGTATAAGCTGTTGTCATTTATTGTATGTTTAAACAATTTTAGACTAGTTTGCTTTCTGTCATTTCATTATTGTAATTTCAGTTTTCTGTAATTAGTTAAGTCTGGGCCATCGAAACTACTTAGTTTCGATTGAGTCTGTTCAATCGAAACTAGTAGTTTCGATAGATGGTAGTTTCGACAGTCTGTGTATCATTTGTAAATGGTCAATCAAAACTAGTAGTTTTGATTGACCATAGTTTCGATACCTGTCACTACTATAAATAGCCTAGTTTGAGATTGTTTAGGGTGTGAGTAGCGGCTGTAACCCTGAATCTTCTCTTTCACATTTTGCTTGAATCAATACAATCTACAGTTGTTTATTCACTGTGTTCATACATTTTCATACCTTTTGATTGTTGATTCATAGTGTGGTTAGCTGGTTATCTTCACCAATACTGTTTCTATTATCTGTTTCATCTACATATACACAGTTTCCGCCTGCATGTGTGTTCAATCGATCATATCAGTGAGATTCGACTGAAATCTGGACCTACAATTGGTATCAGAGCTTTATGCTCTAGTGTTTTTGAGTGTTATCAGGTTATTGATCGATTCTAGGTGATTACCGAGGGTTTTCGTTGCTTATTTTGGGTTTTTGCACATTTATTCTCGAGGTACTGTTTCATCATTTTTCAAGGGTTTTTGCTCGTATTTTCGGAATCGGAGGTTGGATTCGTGATCAGGACAGTTAGACGAAGGTTTTCGCTGGATTGGTTTGTTATTTCTGCATCTTTGATTTCTGGAGCTTTTCATCAATGGAGTATTTCTGTTTTGGAGAAGAAGGCATCGAAACTACGGGGAACAATTTCTGATTTCTGTTGATCATCGAAACTTCTTGTTTACGTTTTGTCGGGAGAAGGTACTGTCGAAACTAGATTTTTGTCTCTTATAGAAACTGTGGTTATCGAAACTAGTCTGTGAAATTTTCAGTATCGAAACTAGTTGTTTCGATAAAAGTTGTTTCGATAAAATTTGTTCTATCGAAACTAGTCCTATCGATAATAGTTGGTCTATCGAAACTAGTCCTATCGAAACTATTTGTTTCGATAGAAGTTGACCTATCGAAACTAGTTACTGTTTTAGTTTCGATTCAAAACATTATGGCCACTTCAAGTTCAACAGAACATTTTGGGGGAAATAGACCACCTGTTCTTGTGTCCACAAGAGATTTTGATGACTGGACTAAAAAAATGAAGCTTTTCTTTCAATTTCACGATTATACACTGTTGAATTCTATCACCGATGGTCCCCACAAGCCCGTAACTACCACTGCTGATGTTCAACGTCCTAAGTTAGTGTCTGAGTATGATGAGAAAGATCTTGCCTTGATTGCCCGAGACAATAAGGCCTATGGGACTATTGCCATGGCTCTTCCTATGGATATTTTCAACATCTTTGCTGAGTACACAACTGCCAAAGACTTATGGGCTGAACTGTGCACAAGATATGAGGGAAGTGAGGATGTCAGAGAAAGCAAAAGAGATCTGATAAAGAAACAATATGCGATGTTCAGCAGTGTACGGGGAGAATCAATATCTGATTTGATCAACCGTTTCTCAAGCATTGTCTCAAGGTTGAAGGTAATGGGAGTTGAGTACCCTACTCTTGATCTGAACAAGAAACTCCTAGATTCTCTTCCTGAGGAATGGAATATGTATCGAATCATGATAAAAAAGACTGAGAATCTGAGCGCTCTGTCTCAACAGGAAGTCTATAGCATTCTTGAATCTTATGAAATTGAGATTAAGAAGGGAGCAGTCACCCTATCTAATCAGTCTGGAAACACAGCTCTCATTGCTGGATCAAGCTCATCCGGTAGCCCATACTTTCAGACTGATGTTCCTCCTTCAGCTGCTGCAATTAAGTCTACCAGATCCTCTGCTCCTCAAAATACTATCACCATGATTCCTGATGAATATGTCCCAATCATGACTGCTTTCATGTCGTGCTATGATGCACTGATCTCTGGAAATCTAACACCGGTTAGCTTTCAACCTGATGACTTGGAGCAGATTAATCTAGATGATTTGGAGAAAATGGACATTGATTGGTGCATGGCCATGTTGACCTTAAGAGCTAAGAGATTTATCAAAAGGACTGGTATAGACAGGTTCAAGCAAGGAAAGACGCTTGGGTTTGACATCAAGAAGGTGAGATGCTACAATTGTGACCAGCTGGGTCACTTTGCCAGAAACTGCAAGGAGCCGTCCTCCAAAGATCAGCAAGATAAGAAGATCTCCTCTGGTAAACAAGCTGCCAATCCTCCAAAGACAAACACAACTTCAAGTTCCACAGCTCTTGTGTGCCAAACTGATGGACATTATCATTGGGGAGAACAAGCTGAGGAAGCTGCTGATAAAGCCTTGATGGCTGATGTGGAGGAAAATGGCAAGTGTGTCATGATTGAACCAGCTGAGGATCTCACTGCTATGCCTGCTGAGGTTACTTCTAAACTTTGTGATTCTAGATCTTGCTTAAATGAAATTCAAAAATACAGATTCATCAATCAAGCCTTGATTGATGAACGAAATCACATTAAGGTGATGTATGACTCTGTGGCCAAAAATGAGAAACTTTACTTAAAGAAAATTCATGATATTTCTGGTGAAAATCGTTCTTTAATTGTGCAACTCAATACTCAAACCATTAATAATACAATTTTAACAGAAAGAGTCCAAAAGGTAGAAAAATCCAAATTACAGGTTGATCACATGGATATGGATCAGAAAATTCTGTTTGGAATAATTGATAAACAATTTAATAGAAAAGGCACAGAAGGTCTTGGGTATAACTCTCATCCACCTCCTTATTCTAAATCAGGGAGATTTGCTGATATGCCTACTCCACATGTTTCCACACCTTTTGTTTGCACATTATCTCCTGATGATTATATTACATCCTCTGATTCTGACAGTTTTGCTTCTTGTGCAAAGTTAAATTGTGTAAAGTCCGAAGATGATTGTGATAAGAGTGCTAATGATAGAACTATTTTAAAAGAACTTGAGTCGGATGAATGTAATAATATGTCCGTGTCAAAACCAAATATTTGTGAACACGTTAAAAACTTGTATTTTGATTCTATGCCTTCTGTGCATACGGGTTTGGGATGTGATGTTTCTAAATTTCAAAATGCCTTGCCTTTTGTTCCTAAATCTTTGAATGTTATGCCATGTGTTACAAAATTTAAAAGTGCAGGAATTATTGTGAATGATGTACCACGTGAAACCATGAGCAACATGGAATTTTTCAGATTAAAGGAAGCACATCGTCTTCAAGACAAAGTTATTGATGAGAGAACCGTCTCATGTTCAGATTCCTCAACATCACAATCATCTTCATCTTGTGATGATTATTATCAGGCTAAGATATCTTGTAAAAACGTTTGTTTTAGTTGTGGTGCCTCAAATCATGTTTCAAAAAGTTGTAAATTGACAACCGTAAATTTTAAAGAAGAATCACCTTCCCAAAGTTCATTAAATTCATATGTGTTGCCTAACTCTTCTCACAGTAGGAAATCTAGGCGTAAAAGAATTAAAAATGCTAAAAATTATTTAAAACGAACTTGGAAAATTAAAAATAATGTTCTATTTGATGACCGTGCTTCATCAAAGGATGGTTGTACTTCTGATTCCAATGAGATGTCATATCCTGACACTAAAATCTCTTGATTGAAACATTTTTGGTCAAAACGTATAAATGGTTCGTTGTGTATAGGGTCAATCAAGAAGAACCGGCGATAACATCTGGCATGTAGATAGTGGATGTTCAAGGTATATGACTGGGCACATTAACTTGCTGCAAGATTATCATCAGATTGATGGAGAGTATGTTGCTTTTGCTGGAAACCCTAGAGGAGGAAAGATTGAAGGACAAGGAACAGTGTCAAATGGAGTAAATAGTCTGGAATTTGTCAACTATGTTCCTCAGTTAAAATACAATCTGATGAGTGTTTTACAGATTTGTGACAAGGACTTTTGTGCTTTTTTCAATTCAAAAGAATGTCTTATCTTAAAGCCGGGAGTGGTGATTCAGGAAGAACTTATTCTCATGCGTGCTCCCAGAAGATACAACACATATAGCTTGGATATGAACAACCCATCGGGAATTGAATCGTGTTTTCTCTCAAAGGCTTCCGAAGACGAATCTTTCCTGTGGCATAAGAGGTTGGGACATGTCAACTTCAAAACAATCAACCGACTGGTTCAAGGCAACCTAGTCACTAGATTACCTCTCAAAGATTTCACTCCTATGGAACACTGTATTTCATGTTCCAAGGGAAAACAGCACAAATCTTCACATAAGCCTAAAACCACCAATTCCATTGACTTTCCTCTCCAATTGCTTCACATGGATCTCTTTGGTCCAGTGAGTGTCATGAGTCTTGGACGAAAGTCATACTGTCTGGTGGTAACAGATGATTTTTCTCGATTCACTTGGGTGTTTTTCTTAGCTAAGAAGGATGAGACGCCAGAGATTTTAAAGACCTACCTGCTTCAAATTGAAAACCTTTTCAGTTTAAGAGTGAAGACTATCCGCAGCGATCATGGAACATAATTTAAGAATGCAACTCTTGATTCCTTCTGTGAAAGCAAAGGAATTTCTCATCAATTTAGTGCACCTCGTACTCCTCAACAAAACGGTGTAGCTGAAAGGAGAAACCGCACTTTAATTGAAGTTGCACGGACTATGATTGTTGACTCTAAGCTTCCCGTGACTTTCTGGGCTGAGGCAGTCAACACTGCATGTTTCGTGCAAAATCGGGTTCTTATCACTAAAAGTTGCAACAAGACACCATATGAGATCATGTACAAGCGCAAGCCAGTTATTGATTTCTTCAGAAAATTTGGGTGTGTGTGCACGATGCTGAACACATCAGATCAGCTCAACAAGTTTGAAGCCAAAGCTGATGAATGTTATTTTGTTGGTTATTCCTCCAATCAACGTGCTTTTCGTGTCTATCATTAGCAGAAAAGAATAGTGCTGGAGTCCATTGATATCAATTAGCATGAAAATCACACGGACTCAGGAGATGGTCCCAATTGGCTATTTGACGTCGATTCAGTTTTTAAATCATTTAATCTTCCTGATTTCTCAATTGACTCAACTCATGCTAATCCTTATTTTTCTGTGAACAATTTAGGGAACTTAAATGATCAAGGTTCTTCCTCATCTGCTCAGGTATGGAGTTTTCCGGTTCTGGTGCAATAAGTGAAACTGTTGAAGATAACTCTATTCCAACAGTAGATGTTGCACCACAATCATCTGATGAAGATCCTATTAATGACATTACCGGTACTTCTGCTGAAAATCTTACCAATTTGGAAGAAGTCGTGGAAGAAGATGCAATTCCTCAACTGCGAATTCACAAGATTCATCCCACCAATAACATCATTGGACCACTCAATGTTGGTGTTAGTACCCGAAGTGCCTGTGAAGCATTTGAAAACAACATGTTTTCCTGCTTCATCTCTCAAACTGAACCAAAGAACATTAAAGCAGCACTACTAGAAAACAGCTGGGTGGAAGCAATGCAGGAAGAGCTATAGCAATTCCAAAGTTACATGTGTGGATTTGGTGGATCTACCCAAGAACAAAGTTCCAATCGGTACTCGTTGGGTTTTTCGCAACAAAAAGGATGAAGGCGGCACTGTGATTCGAAACAAAGCTCGTCTGGTGGTTCAAGGTTTCTATCAAGAAGAAGGGATTGACTACGAGGAAGTCTTTGCACCAGTGGCTCGCCTGGAAGCCATCCGAATGTTTCTCGCCTATGCAGCCTACATAGACTTCACCGTCCATCAAATGGATGTCAAAAGCGCATTCTTGTATGGCAAAGTTCAAGAAGATGTGTATGTCAAGCAGCCGCCGGGTTTCATTGATCCTAATTTTCCAGACCGTGTTTACAAGTTAGACAAAGCATTGTACGGTCTTCACCAAGCACCTCGTGCGTGGTATGAAACTTTATCAAAGCATCTGCTTGAGAATGGTTTCACACGAGGAGCAATTGACCAAACTTTGTTCAAACGGAAGGAGGAAAATGATACAATCATGGTGCAAATTTATGTGGATGATATCATTTTTGGTTTTACAAATCCCCGTCTCTGCAAAGAATTTGAAGAAGTGATGCGATCTAAGTTTGAGATGAGCTCCATGGGGGAAATGAAGTTCTTTTTGGGACTACAAGTTGATCAGTCTGACAGGAATCCTTATCCATCAAGAAAAATAAATAAAAGAAATCTTGACCAAGTTCAAAATGGCTGATTCCCATCCAGTAAAAACTCCTGCGGAAGTTCGACATTGTTTGACTCCTGATATGGATGGGGAAAGCGTTGATCCGCATCTATATCGCTCTATGATAGGATCTCTCATGTATCTCACGGCCAGCAGACCCGACATCATGTTTGCAGTGTGCTTATGTGCACGTTTTCAGGCTAATCCTAAACTCTCTCATTTATCTGCTATAATACGTATTTTGAGATATTTAAAATATAAGCCAAAATTGGGTCTGTGGTATCCTAAAACTGACTTGTTTGATCTTGTGGCTTATTCAGACTCAGACTACGGGGATTGCAACTTAGACCGAAAATCCACTTCTTGAGGTTGTCAATTCCTTGGCAATCGCCTTGTCTCATGGCAATGTAAGAAACAGTCCACCGTTTCCCAATCCACCGCCGAAGCCGAATACATTGCCGCAGCCCTCTGTTGTTCCCAAGTCAGATGGATACACCATCAGATGCTTGACTATGGGATCACATTCCATAAGACACCCATTCTGTGTGACAACACCGCCGTTCCTCATATCACCAAAAACCCCGTTCAGCATTCCAAAACCAAACACATTGAAATCAAACATCACTTTATCCGTGACTGTGTTGAAAAGAAGCATATTCAAATTGTTGAAGTCAAAACTCACAAACAAACCGCAGACATCTTCACAAAGGCTTTTGACTCTACCAGATTCGCCCAACTGGTGGAGATGCTTGGAATGATCAACTTTCAGTAAATAGTGTGAATAGTATTTTTTATTTTATATTTTTTTTATTTTTTATTCTGTTTACTTGACAAAAGAAAATTCTAAAAGATTTTATTTTTATGAACAGTTTTTACGCAACTCTTTTGGTGGAGAAATATTATATTGAAAAGAATTGCTGTGTATAAAATCTTACAAGTGGTTTTAAGTTGCAGGAAGAATTGAATCTGACCTTTGAGAAATGATAGTGTCTGATCTCATCTCTTGGACATAGAATGGACCAAAAGCGATGGTGTTTACTGAGGTATAGCTGGTAGGCCCGACATATGGTTAAAACTTGTAAGTAGTGTGAAAACTCTAATATATATCTCATACTTGTGTGTTTAAACCCATTATTGAAACATCTAACCCATTTTTATATCTAAGAAAAACAATTCAATCAGATACAGGCTTACGTATTGGATTCCTATTCATACGCCAAGTGACCGTCAATATAACGATATTTACCACCGATGACCCCGTATGTTTTGCTTACGCAAAAATCTCGGGTGCTCATCCTTTTCCCATCCACTTGGATGATTTGACCCCGTATGTTTTGCTTACGCAAAGATCTCGGGTGTTCAACATTTTTCTATCCGCTTGGATAATTTTACGACTTCTTCTGTTTTGCTTACGCAAAGATCTAGAATGCTCGTACCTTTTTAATATCTACTTGGATATTTTTTATTTTAAATTTTCTAAATCCACTTGGATATCTTATTTTATTTTGGTGGTACTTTGACATTACTAAGACGGTACCTTGGTTAATCAGAAAGAGATGATAGGATGAAGATGGGTACTTCTTGAGGATTGATAGGTTTTCAAAATCATTTTATTTTAATATGTGGGGTACACCTTGTATAGTGCTTAAATGGTACCTTTTAATCACATGAAATCAAAATACAAACAAATGTTCGGGTTTACTTTGCACAAATATCAGCTATCTTCAGGGACTCACAGTAGTTAATTGCAAAAGGATGTGTTTCAAGAGACTGACCAGATCTGATCTCATGTTGGATCTTTTTCAAGAAGAAAAGTGTAAATATCTTGTGTATATATGTTAGTCTTATTTCTGTCACTTTGTATATATCGAAACTACTTTGACATATCGAAACTACTATGTTCATATCGAAACTACTTTGCCCTATCGAAACTACTCTGTAAATATCGAAACTAGTTTGCCGTATCGAAACTACTCTGTAAATATCGAAACTAGTTTGCCGTATCGAAACTACTCTGTAAATATCGAAACTAGTTTGCCCTATCGAAACTACTCTGTAAATATCGAAACTAGTTTGCCCTATCGAAACTAGTTGTTTCGACAGGGGCATTTTTGTCTTTTGTTCCTCGCAATTTAAAAGCCTTCATAAATAAATCCCTCCCTTCATATCTTCTTCACTCGTCTTTTTCGCAACCCTTTCATCTTCTCCGACACACACAAAATTTCTCAAGCCTTGGTCTGAGTTGCAAATTATCAGGGTTAATCACCTGATTACCCCCGTTGTCACCTTCGTCTTCACCATCAGGTAACATCCTACTATTTCATTTGAATGTTTCTTGCGAATCAACAGACCTAGGGTTTCAAAAGTTCAAATTGTTCGACTGAATCTTCATAATAATAGTAGTTGTGTGCATATCCGTGTTTGCAAACATCTTTATCATCTTAGAACTCACGATTATTGTGTTTTATTGCAGATAAACAGTCTCGCATTTGGTAAGATGACATTCCGTCATTTACAGGCCACTCTAAACCCTTCATTAAACTGTTTATTTTAGTCTGTGTATAGTGAATCAAAAGGGGTTTGGGTTTCAAAACCAAGTAGTTTCGATAAAGAAGTTCAACTTTTTCAAAATTTCTCAAAATGTTTAATCGAAACTACTGGTTTCGACACCCAAACTTGACCTAATGTCTCTATCGAAACTACTTGTTTCGATAAGTTTTTCTCTATCGAAACTACTTGTTTCGATAAGTTTTTCTCTATCGAAACTACTTGTTTCGATAAGTTTTTCTCTATCGAAACTACTTATTTTCGATAAGTTCATCTCTATCGAAACTACTTAGTTTCGATAGTGTTGATTTCAGAAATTTTATAAGTGTTGATCAAGGCTTATTGCCTCTATCGAAACTAGTTAGTTTCGATAAGTTCATCTCTATCGAAACTACTTAGTTTCGACAGTGTTGTTTTCAAGAACTTTATAAGTGTTGATCAAAGCTTATTTCTTCTATCGAAACTAGTTAGTTTTGATAAGTTCATCTCTATCGAAACTACTTAGTTTCGACAGTAAGGATTTCTGATTTTTCCTAAGTGTTGAAATACTTAGTTTCGATTGACCATATTCAGAACCTTTACTTATTGTGCGAAACTGATGAATTTTACAGGTATGGATCTCGTATTCGTGAAAAGGCACAATGTCTGTGCATTTCTTAATAGCAATGATCCGAAAGCTGCTGAGTTCATTCCGGTCTTAAACTCTCTGGCAAACTCCAACATAAGTTTTGCCATAAGCCACAACCTACCAGTGTTTGAGGCAACTATTAGACAATTTTGGGAAACTGCAGAGATAATCACAGTTGATAATGTGCAACACATTAGAGCAACTGTACATGGCCAAGAAGTATTATTTTCTGAAGACACAGTGAGAGAGGTACTGCAGTTAAATGACAACCCAGAAGCACCCTTTGATTTTCCAATCTACTATGTGAAAGAATGCTTCAGAAGAATGGGTCATCCTGATGAGTTCAAGAGTGGTCAGATAATCAAGAACTCCTTACCAAGCCATTGGAGATATATAGTGCATGTGTTTATTCACTGTCTATCAATAAGGAAAGGGGGTTTTGATTCAGCTAACAGTACTCTGGGATCAGCTATTTTGGGATTAATAAAGGGAAGAGACTACAACTTTTCTGGTTTCATATTCACTCAGCTAAAGGATAACTTAACTGGAGCAGTGAAGGAGAAGTTTCTAGCATATCCTAGATTTCTACAAATTATCATCAATCATCTTCTTCCTGAGCTTCAACAAGGTGGAAACACCTTTGTGTTTGATAATATGATAACCAAAACACTCAGCTACATGAAAAGTACCAACAAAAGGACCAACCGGGAGATAGCCGACGTTCCCCTGTTCGGTCATATCATTGGAGAAGAAGAAGAGTTTATTCCTGACATTGATCCTGATCTTGAAGAAGAAAACTTATCATCAGATGAAGAAGAGTTGGAAGCTGAACAAAATCAAGGTAATCCACCTATTGATGAAGCTGAGATTGAGGTAGACATACCTATTGTTCAAGAAGAAGAGTAACATGTAATTGAGCCTGTGATAGAGGCTCCTTTTGTTAAAGAAATACAGATTGTTCAAGAGCCAGCAGTAAATGTTGAAGCTGGCTTACAGGAGAATGAAGAAGAAGTGGCAGAGTCAAGTGGGACTCTAGATGCAGGAATTTATGGATCAGACTATTACAAGTCTTATTCAGATGAAAGAATAGAGCAACTTGCATCTTCCTCAAAAAGACAAATTGAGTCAGGATCTGATTTTGAAGAGGAGGAGCCTAGGGCTAAAAAGATAAAGACTGGATTGGAGGATTTGTCATCCTCATCAGAGTCTTCATTCACCACTCCAGAACCATCTCCTTATCCTACTTCACAACAATCACCTATCCCTACACCTCCTACATCTCCACAACAATTACCTATCCCTACACCTCTTATATCTCCACAACAATCACCCATCCATACACCTCCTGCATCTCCACACCATGATTCAACCTCTCCTGTACCGAGAGTAAAGACTCTAAGTCTTGAAATAAAGAAACTTCAGGACAATCTTCAAAAGAAAGATACAGAGATTGACGGCTTGAAGTCTAAGCTAAAAGAAGTTAAGGAGGAAGTCAAAGACTTGAAGCTGGAGGTTGGGGGCTTACATACTCAATTAGATAGTCAGCAGACTCAGCTGAAAACTCAACAAAAACTAATCATAAGGCAACAAGAAGACTTTAAAGCCTTAGCTGAAATAGTTAAGCAGCTCAAAGACTCAGTCAACAAACCTACTCCACAACAGCCAACCACTTCAAAGGCTCAGGGGGAGACTATATCTGAACTTGAACCTGTTAGGACATAGATTTGTAATGACAAAAGCTTGTAATAGTTAGATTTTATGTCTTTATGTTTTGTCATGAAATTGTAAAGTTGCTAAGTGTTTTTAGTAGTAAGCCTAGAGGCGGGTTGGGTTCCACTTTCTAACAGTGAATGATAAACTTGATTGTAAATTACAAGAAGTAGTTTATTTTGATCAATCGGGACGACCCAAGACCACGATGGCTTGGGTTCCACTTTCTAACTGATTCTCGTTGTTTATGTAGGGACAACCAAGGAGGACTATCAACAATACATGGTATGTGGATAGTGGTTGCTCTCGACATATGACAGGGAATGTGAAATTGCTTGAGGATGTGATTAAAATTGATGGTGGTTATGTCGCTTTTGCGGGTAATAAAGGCGGGTACATAACAGGCCAGGGAACGTTAAAGAATGACAAAGTAAAATTTGAAAAGGTGAATTATGTTGAGCAGCTGGAACACAATCTTTTAAGCGTATCACAAGTCTGTGACAAGAAGTTTTCGTTCCATTTCAACGATCATGAATGTTATATTCTGAAACCGGGTTTTGTGATTCCTGATGAATGGATTCTTATGAAGGCTCCAAGGAGAAATGACACGTATGTCCTTGACATGAGTGTCGCCACTACAACGGATTCAATTCCAACATGTTTACTCTCCAAGGCGTTGGAATCTGATTCAATATTGTGGCACAGGAAGATAGCTCACATAAACTACAGGAAGATGAACTACATTGTTAGGAATGATCTTGTGCTTGGTATTCCGAAAATGAAATTCTCAGTTCCTGATGATTGTATTCCGTGCAAGAAGGGGAAGCAAAGAAAGAAATCTCACAAATCAAAATCGACAAATTCTATCGTAACTCCTTTGGAATTGCTGCATATGGATTTGTTCGGTCCAATAAGTATTAGGAGCATTGGTGGGAAATCGTACTGCTTGGTAGTAACTGATGATTACTCCAGATTTTCATGGGTGAAGTTTCTTTCATCTAAAGCTGAAACCACTGAGTTGGTTCAATACTTAATCCTGGGTTTGGAGAATTTATTAAATCTGAAAGTCAGAAGAATCAGGAGTGACAATGGCAGCGAATTTAAGAATAGCAAAATGGGCTTATTCTGTTTACAAAAAGGAATTCATCATGAATTCAGTGCGGCATATGTTCCTCAACAAAACGGTGTTGCTGAACGAAAGAACAGGACGTTGGTTGAAACAGCTCGCACGATGCTTGCAGATTCTAAGCTTCCAGTCACCTTTTGTGCTGAAGCTGTCAATACTGCGTGTCATGTTTTGAACCGGGTCTTGACCGTCAAGCGACATAACAAGACTTGCTATGAATTGTTAAATAATCGAAAGCCGAATCTGGAATACTTACTACCTTTTGGTAATCCGTGTACCCTACTGAAGGTTCGAGATGTCCCGACAAAATTCAGTGCGAAGGCTATTGAAGGGATTTTTCTGGGGTATTTGGCTAATTCGACTACCAAGAGGGTTTATAACAAAGAGACACGCCAAGTTGAAGAATGGTTCCATATTGACTGTTCAAATCGGTCTTTACCACAAATGGCGATTGGTCCGGATTGGGCATTTGATTATGAAAACTTATTCAAGTCTTTTCATTTACCTTCTGACATTTCTGATGAAGATGCTGCTGTTCTTTATGATTCTTGTCAAGATGCACAGCATAATGGATTTCTACCAAATGCAGTTCCCAATTCATCGATTCCATCTATTTTTGCTCCCGATCCTAATGTTGCTTCTTGTTCCGGTCCACAAGATTCAGAGAGTGAGGAGGATAATGCTATTTTTCAATATTCTTCTGCTGATCCGCTGTTGAGTGATGATCCATTACCTTCGACACAGGATCAGGGGGAGATTCCAACAAATTTAGACTCGGAAATTCCAATTCCTCAAGATTATTCTTATCAATCTGAATCTACTCAAGTTGAAGTGTTGCCGGTTCCTGAGGTCGCATCCATCAAGGAACTCAAAAATCACCCGATGACAAATATAATTGGAAATTTACAGGATGGAGTGAAAACTCGTTCTCTTGTTGACAATACTTGTTTGTATACTTGCATTAAAGATTCTGGTGTTCTTGATGATTGCTCACATTCTAGCTTTATTTCACAGGTTGAACCCAAGAATGTAGAGATGGCTTTAAATAACAATAACTGGATAGAAGCTATACAGGAAGAACTAGCTCAATTTGACAAACTGAAGGTTTGGAATCTGGTTGATTTACCGAAAGGTGCGTATCCGATAGGAACAAAATGGGTGTTTAAATGTAAAAAGGACGATCGAGGTGTCGTGGTACGCAACAAGGCAAGATTAGTTGTCCAGGGCTTCAATCAACAAGAAGGAATTGATTACACCGAAGTTTATGCGCCGGTTGCGAGGCTTGAAGCTATAAGGCTGTTTTTAGCTTTTGCTTCCTTTAAAGGTTTTAAGGTGTTTCAATTAGATGTCAAGAGTGCATTTTTATGTGGAAAGGTCAAGGAGGAAGTCTATGTGTGTCAGCCGCCGGGGTTTGAAGATCCACTGAATCCGAACATGGTTTTCAAGCTAGATAAGGCCCTCTATGGTCTTCATCAGGCTCCTCGTGCGTGGTATGAGACTTTATCAACACATCTTTTGGCGAATGACTTTGTTCGTGGAAAGATAGACTCGACCTTATTCATAAAGAAATCAGGGGGAGATTACCTACTGGTACAGATTTATGTGGATGATATTATATTTGGCTCGACAAATGAAGGGTTGTGCAAAGAATTTGAGGGTGTTATGAAGTCAAAATTTGAAATGTCTGCGATGGGAGAGTTATCGTTTTTCTTAGGTTTACAAGTAAATCAAAAGGAAGATGGTTTCTTTATTCATCAGTCCAAGTATGTCAAAGACATCTTGAGCCGGTTCAAGATGGAGGACTGTACTTCATACGATACTCCAATTCCGGTCAATCATAAGTTAAATTCTGACCCGGAAGGAAAAGATGTGGACTGTCGACTTTATAGAGCTATGATTGGATCCCTCTTGTACTTAACCGCTTCAAGGCCGGATATAATGTTTGCCGTGTGTATCTGTTCCAGATTTCAGGGAAAGCCAAAAGAATCTCACTTAATTGCTGTGAAAAGAATCTTTCGGTATTTAAAAGGAAAACAACGTTTAGGGCTATGGTATCCTCATGGTTCTAACTTTGATTTCAATGCTTATACTGATTCTGATTTTGGTGGTTGTTGTCTGGACAGGAAATCTACAACAGGTGGTTGCCAGTTCTTAGGTAATCGACTTGTATCCTGGCAATGCAAAAAGCAAACCACAGTCTCGATCTCAACATGCGAAGCAGAATACATCGCTGCTGCAAGTTGCTATTCTCAGATCCTGTGGATACAACAACAATTGAGAGATTACGGTTTGAATTTCACAGGAACCCCTATGTTTATTGATAATAATGCTACTATGTCCATAACGAATAATCAAGTTAAACATAGTAAAACTAAGCACATCGAAATTCGATATCATTTTATCCGTGATTGTGCAGAGAAAAGGTTGATTGAGCTGGTCAAGGTATACACTGACGATAATTTTGCTGATTTGTTCACTAAGGCATTTGATCGTACCAGGTTTGAGTTCCTAATTAAAATGATTGGTATCATAAATCCCGAATAAAAGCTTTTCAAAATCAGAATTTCATGGAAAATTTTGTTTTTAATTTCTTTTATTGCTTTATTACATTTCTGCATTTACATTTCAGTCAAAAAGTTCTTAATTTATAAAAAGTCAAAACAAATTAAAAAATATAAAATTTGACATCATTTGAAGTTAGAGAAGAAATGATAGTACAACAGTGATTAGTTCATTTCACACGACCTTAGTAGACCTTGATATATGAATGTTTCAAATAAGTTGATCTGATCTAAATTTCAAAGTCTGCATAAATAAGAAATGATATATGTGGGGTACACGTTGTTTATCATATAAATGGTACTAAATCACATGAATTTGGAGAATAAACGCTTATAGTTTCAAATAATATAATATTGACAATTTTAAGCATTCAGGCTTTATATTTCAAATTCGGTATAAATAAAAGAGCATTTCATAACCTAATCTCATTTACTTTGAAATTTATCGCGTATCATTTCAAATATCATTCAAATTGAATGAGCTTCAAAATGAAAAAGATGCAAAGTGCACAAGACTGAGTTGGAAGGCTTCATACTATAGGTTACCCTTTATTATTCATAATATGTGTGATGAATTAATTGAATACTGATATGATCTTCTTGCTCATGATGTTCAAACCAAAAATATGTCATTTCAGTTTATTCAGAGAAAAATCAAAAATATGTGATTCTGTTTGTACAGAGAAAAACCAAAAATATGTGTTTCCGTCTGTATAGATAAAATTCAAAAAGATTTTATTTTTACTTTCCATGAAAATTCCAAACTTTTATTAAAATTGTTCGGGATTGGATCGAATATTTCTGATGGAAGTTCGGGATTTGAAAGTTTGAAGTTGGTAAATTTTGTTCAAGGCAAAAAGGTTGAAAAAGCAATTAAGTTCGCCTGTGTACAGTGAAGCGAACTTAATATGTTCGCTTAAATCGGTGAAGCGAATTTAATCTTCTTTCTGAGGTGAAGCGAACATAAGGATGAAGCGAACTTATCTTGTTCGCCGAAGGATTGTTAAGCGAACTTAACAAGTTCGCTTAGTCAAGCGAACTTATTCTGTTTAAGATTTGATTCAGGCGAACTTATCATGTTCATCGTCTTCATCAGATCAAGCGAACTTATCCCAAATTTCTCAAAATTTTAAATCTGTGTTGTGAGTGCTATTTTTTGGTTGTTTCTTGATCGAAATCTCATTGCGAATCTAACAAAGGTAATTTCGTTAGATTTCATCCGCCATATTGAGCGTATTCGATGGTTTTTGATTTCGGTTTTCGTCGGACTGTTTCAAGCCTGCTTTTGACCTAATTTTTGACCGTCATATAAAATTGAACCTCATTGTTGGTTAGATAGTGATATTCGATTGATTGTATAGGATTATTTCATGATTTGATCTTGTTGTGCCAAAATTTGAATTCTCTGTGTATGAATTTGAACCGTCTCAGGTTCAAGCGAACTTGTTCCAAGCGAACTTGTTCGAAGCGAACTTGTCAGGCGAACTTAATAAGTTCGCCTCTTGCACTACTAAGAGAACTTATTAAGTTCTCCTAGGGGTCAGAAGTGAAAAAGAGTTGTGATTTTTTTTCTGTTTGAAATTTTTTTAAAAATTTTTTTGTTTGAATTTTTTTAAATTTTTGTTGTTGTTATTGTTTGTGTGTCTTATTAAAAGTGTGTTTCATATATGTGTACATGTTCTAATGTTTGTTAAGTTGTCCAATTTTTTCACAGATGGCTCGACGTGTCGAATACAAGCATAATCAAGTGGCTTTATTAGATCCTAATTTGCCGGAAGCTGTTCATTTTCAAGGCATAATCAATTTTCGAAATCGATCAAGATTGCATGTTGCATTATCTGTGGATCCTTATATCAGCTTGGTGTATATACAACAATTCTGGGATACCGTACATCAAGATATTGACGTGGAACCGCATGTCCTTCGTGCCACAGTCAATAATACCGAGATTGCAATTTCAGAAGCGACAATTCGTGCTGCTCTTGCTTTGGGTGGAAATGCTTAAGATCCAATTTCTTATCCTAATACTCTTATTATGGGTTGTTTTCAAAGGATGGGTTATCGTGGACGACAAAATGATACTCAAGCTCGGAAAGGTGGATTAGTGGGTGAATGGAGGTACTTTATGCATGTGATTATACAATGCATCTCTCCACGAAAAGCTGGTACAGATGGCTTGAAGATGGCACTTCAAACAGCAATGGTGGCTTTAACATTGAATAAACGATTCAATTTTCCACTGTATTTTTATAGGGAGATGGTCATGCAGATTAATCCAGCTGAAGGTCAAGGTTTCTTGATGTATCCCCGATTTATTCAATTGATACTCAATCATCTTATTCCGGATCTGCCACACCATGCTATCAGATTGACTTTGACACCGATGTCAAAACGTATCTTTACCGATTGTACAAAGGTGAAACAGCAAAATGCTGCGTTGATTCCAGTAAATACTCCACTGTTTGGGCACTTAATCAATCCTGATTATGTTGCACCACTGAATGACAATTGGTTTCATCCTGATGAACTTGCTCAAGTTCAAGGAGTTAATGTTCAACCACAACCACAACAGCAACAACACCAACAACAACAACCACAACAACCACTACAACAAGTTCAACCCCAACAGATTCCACAACCACAAATTCAAATTCCTATTCCTGAACAAGTTCCTATTCCACAAGCTGAAGTTAATATTCCTATTCAGGAACCAGTTCTAGAAGAGGTCGTTCATGATCCTGATCACGATCTAGGAATGAACATGGATGATTTTGTTGATGATGCTGTGAACTCGCCCATTCATGAACAAGAAGGGAATGTGGTGACTGAAGCTGAGTCAAGTTCCAGTTCAAGTGATACTTCATCATCTGATGATGACAGCACTGCTTCTGATGAATCTAGAGATTTTTCTCCAGGTCATTATGAACGGTTGGCTGCTATTCCACTGGCTAATGCTGGAAAACGCATTAAATCTCAAGCCAGACGACCACGACTCAAGTCTGTTCGGGATCCTCCTTCCGGATCAGTTCTTGGAAAAAGATCGTTGGTAGATGAAAGTTCTGACACTGATAGTGACTTTAATCCTGATCCTTCACGACAAAATTTAATGTCTGCTTCAATTGCGGCTGCACAATCTTCTCAAGGAGTTGAGGATGCAAATTTTGTTGCTTCTCTGATTGTTACTCCTCCAAGATCTAAGGATCCATCTCCAGTTCCATCTCCTATTCCTACAACGATTCCTACTACTTCAAGTCCTTCTATTCCACAATCCACAGCTGGTCCATCAAAGCCTTCTGATTCTGACAGGATTACTTTCCTTGAATCTCAAGTGCTTACTTTACAAACACAAGTTAACTCTCTTGTGTCTATTGATTCTCAACGACAGCTGGTGATTCAGACTCAAGCTCAACAGATTGCTGATATGCAAGCGTTAGTGTCCAAACTCGTTCAGCGTCTTGACGCTTAGGGGGAGTTGAGGATACCTGATACTTGTCACACTGAGTCAATACAAAGACGTGATGATGAAGACAATGATCCTGCTGGAAATATTGAGGGTGATCGTCAATACACTGACGCTAATCCTATATCTAGAGTTCAGGGGGAGTCGACATCACAATCTCTTGAAGGAAACAAAGATAAAGATACTTCGGGTAATAATGAAGAAGAAATTCTGTTATTAGAATTCTTTCAAGATTCAGAAGAAGAGGCTGAAAAGATTGAATGTCTTGATGACATTGACAATTTATTCAATAACATGGAAGATGATATGTCAGACACTGAGATAGAAGAAGGAGAAATAGTGGAGATTGAAATAGAGAAAGATAAAGATAGTGTTACATATGAAGGCTGTGACGGTCTTAAGGTGCCGTATAACTTCATCCAAGAGGATGTTGTTCCTGAATTCTCTTATGACGGAATAACTGACTTTATGGACTCTATTGAAGACGTCACATTGCCTGATGATACAGCTGAGTCAAAGATGGATACTGATGATGAGAATCTTCAATTCAATAAGAGTGCTGAAACTGAAACTACTCACACTGAGTCTCCGAAGATTAATGAAGAACCTGTGATGTTTAGAGATACAGGTATGACACGAGAACAGTGGAGAGAAGTAGTAAATAGTTGGATGAAGGTACAACCCAAGTCTCCAATACAAACTGCTCAGAAAGAAAAATATGTGAATAAAGAGCAGTGTATAGGAAGGTTCATTAGTTGGTTTTATGATGGTGAATCAAAATTGTTTGTAATCAAACGATCTGACGGTGTTCAATACTTAAAGCCGAGGATCAAATATTTCAATACCTTGCCGAGGTGTGAAATAAATGGTCTAGCTTCAAAGCCTCTCGTAAATAGATCGAAGAATGGTTTGGCTGATGTGATAGCAAACCTGATAAAGAAAGAAGGTAGTTCGGGTAAGTATGAAAGACTGAAACCACAGAAAGGAAAGAGAGTGAAGATTACAGATCCTAAGACTGGGAAAGTAACTTGGAGATACAAGTACAGACCAGTGCGTGCTATACACAAGATACCATTAAAGAATATTCCTCAAGACTTTCTTGGGAATATGAAATGGTGGTATGTTGATGTCAATACTGGTGAAGCAAGGGTTGAAGATAAAGATAATAAGGTCATTGTGTGTTTCTATGACGCAATGAATCTTATTAATTTTTCAAAGAAAGATCAGAGGATGTTGCGTAAGAATGAGATAATGTATACTGATGAATGGATAGAACAAGGTCTACAGTATAAAAGAGTTTTGGAGATATGCAGAAGATACGGTGTGCATGCTGGCAGCAGACTACCGGATAACTGGAAGACTTCAAGATAAAGACTGAAGACAGAAGATCAAGCTATTGTCAAGGGGGAGTCTGTTAGGACATAGATTTGTAATGACAAAAGCTTGTAATAGTTAGATTTTATGTCTTTATGTTTTGTCATGAAATTGTAAAGTTGCTAAGTATTTTTAGTAGTAAGCCTAGAGGCGAACTTAGTTAAGTTCGCCTGCTCTAATAGAGGCGAACTTAATAAGTTCGCTTAGGCATAGCTGAGGCGAACTTGTTAAGTTCGCTTAGTCTGTTTCAGGCGAACTTAACTAAGTTCGCTTACAGCAGTTTTGGTTCTATATATATGTGTTACAGAGTCATTAGACAGTAGTTAAACTGAAGTGAACAATTGTCTGATTGAGTCTGTAACCATTGTTATTCTGAATATAATCGAGAAGTTTATTTACGCGTGTTGTTTTGGATTGTCGGTTAGTATACAAATCGGTAACGCGAAGGATTCCGCACTTCGTGTTATATTAACGTCATATCACGAGTTTGATCAGTAGCTGAGTTACCTGGACCTACAGAACCATCGTCTCCTGCCTTTGTCACTAATCCAGAATCTGCATTAACCGTGTATACTGGCCACGGTGCCAAGACAAAGGAGTTTGTTGAAGTAAAGGTTGAAGAAACAGAGTCTGTCCTTCCCTCAGCTCATGAAAGAAGAGAAGCAAGGAAGAGAGGGAATGGAGCTATGGCTAATATTGAAACAGTGATTCTGGATGAAGAAGACATCCCATCAGATGATGAGCTGAATGCTCTTCTAGATGAGATTGACAACTTTGGATACAATAACCTTCATCCAGAAATTCTAACTACTGAAGAAAAAGAAACTGAACAAACTAGATATTTTACTGAAGAAGGAGATGAAATTCAAACCCTATCAGATGAAGAAGATGTTCAGATTAATCTCATCAAGACTATCATTCCTGAACCAACCATTCCAATCTCTGAGTCAATTCCAACTCAAGATCAACCTTCAACTGCACCTGAACCTCCTATTTCAAGGAAGTCTTGGTTTAAAAAGATCATTCCAGAAGAGACTCCTCAAACATATGAGTGGATAGCCGAGCATCAAGAACTGAAAAGGCCTCCAATTGGATGGAAATACGATGCTGAAAGGAAGCTCTTTATCATCAGACGATATAGAGGGGGAGTTCAGCACTTCAAGAACATGACTGACTTCCAAACCCTTCCTTTTTATGACCTCAGGGATTTAGCAAAACTTCCACTTCAAAACCCTGGGAAGGTCATGATGGCTTATGACTTTGAGAAGTTTCTACATTCTCAAGTCAATAATGATTTCAAAGGAATGAAACCTAGGAAAACTCAGAAGAAGATCTCAAAGACTAGGTTTCATCCTAAGACTAAAAAGCCATATGTGTTCCTAAGATACAAGCCTGCCCAAACACATAAGACTATCACTATTCCAAAATCTGTACCTGTCCAGCTACAAACTTTCAGAAAGTGGTTCTATAACCCAGTCATTGGCAGTGCAGTTATTGAATGTGAGGGCAAGGAAGACATCACCATCTTTGATCCAATGGAGCTGCTGAAATTTCAACCTGAAGATCTGGAGGTGCTATTCCAGAATCACATTCAGGCTTATAGTGATGAAGATGAAGCTAATGTTAAAGCCTATCAAAGAATTGTATCTCTCCATGTTAAACCTTTCATCCCAAAGACATCTGAAGGACCAGCTGCTTGATGAAGAGCTGAAGACAGTAATGCAACAGCTTAGGGGGAGATTGTAGAGTCATATATTTTGTATAAGCTGTTGTCATTTATTGTATGTTTAAACAATTTTAGACTAGTTTACTTTCTGTCATTTCATTATTGTAATTTCAGTTTTCTGTAATTAGTTAAGTCTGGGCCATCGAAACTACTTAGTTTCGATTGAGTCTGTTCAATCGAAACTAGTAGTTTCGATAGATGGTAGTTTCGACAGTCTGTGTATCATTTGTAAATGGTCAATCGAAACTAGTAGTTTCGATTGACCATAGTTTCGATACCTGTCACTACTATAAATAGCCTAGTTTGAGATTGTTTAGGGTGTGAGTAGCGGCTGTAACCCTGAATCTTCTCTTTCACATTTTGCTTGAATCAATACAATCTGCAGTTGTTTATTCACTGTGTTCATACATTTTCATACCTTTTGATTGTTGATTCATAGTGTGGTTAGCTGGTTATCTTCACCAATACTGTTTCTATTATCTGTTTCATCTACATATACACAGTTTCCGCCTGTGTGTGTGTTCAATCGATCATATCAGTGAGATTTGACTGAAATCTGGACCTACACCAAACCATAAAACTCAAGAGAAATTGTCAACTGGTTCTACAGCTCTAAAGATCAAAGGTTTGAAGTCTTCAGGGGAAGAACAGAAGAAAGAAGATCAATCTATACATCTGTTGATGAGGTATTACAGCTTCCAGATTCTGATCTAAGAAGAATGATGAAGCTGGGTGAAGCCAATGAGCCTGAGAATGAAGGTGGGAGACATCTAGTGCTGGTAATAAAACATTACTTCAAACCCAGTAAAGATGAAATCATTGATGTCAAACCTCTTCAATCCCACTCTCCATTCATCAGCTGGTCCTACAATGCTTAAAAGGATGAATTCACACTGACAGATGTTAAAGGATAGAAGATGAGGTGTTCAAGCAAGGCTATCTTCAAAATGGAAAGCAAAGACATGAAGACTCTATCTGAGCTTCCTCTTAACAATCCCAGCAAGGACTAGAAAGGATATGAGGTTGAAAGAATAGTCAGCAACATGCAAAAGCTTCAGCAACAAAAGCAGTAAGAGAGTTTTGGTAGCATCAGTCTAGGGGAAGTTTGTAGAAATAAAGACTGATGGCTACAAAATTCTCTAAGTACAAATGCTGCTTACCTCAGAGATTGTTGTTGATCCACAAACTGCTGCGGATAAACTTATCTGTAGCGGATACTTGTTCTTCTGCTGAAGAACAAATCTGCTACGGATAGTCCTTATCTGCAGAAGACCAAAGTTGCAGCTGATAGGCATATGCTGCTGAAGACCAAAGTTGCAGCTGATAGGCATATGTTGCTGAAGACCAAAGTTGCAGCTGATAGGCATATGCTGCTGATCTCCAAAGCTGCAGCTGATAGCCATCTCCACTGAAGATCAAATGTTGCAGCTGACTTTTCTTGATAAAGCAACCATTACCACTGACAACTTTTTGCTGCTACTCTGACACTCTCCACGCAGAAAGAATGTCATTGGTACAAGATAATAAAAGACAACAACGCTCTTCTCCAAGCATGCAAACAATGATGCCTTAGAAGACGTTTGAATAAAGTTAACTAGTGTAGTTATTATTTTTGTATTTACATGTAGAATAGCTTCAATACAAGATCAACGGTCTGTGTTGGATCTGATCCTTAGAATCAAGGGTCTGTCTTGATTCTAAGTTACTATATAAGTAGTACTTAGAGTCATTGTTATAAAAGTGCTTACTTAGAGATTTCTCTGTAATCTTGTAACAATTGAAGCTTAATACAAATTGTAGTTATCAGTACTTCTTGTGTTTACTTGTTTACTTTGATTAAGTTGTGATTGTTTCCGCTAATCTCAACTGGAATAGAACAGTCTTGTATTTAATGATCCTACATCCCTTTTAGATCTGCTATTGTCCACCCAATTGTTACCCTATGGGCAACCAACACCTTCATCAGTGCCTGCTCCTGTTATTTAGTTAAACCTATAGCAATGATAACAGGAAGAGTGTTATTATCACCCATATATGCATATTTTAAATGTTTAGGTAAATCTTTGTGTTCCAACTACGGTGGTGATTCCAAGGATGGTTTCATCTAAGTATCAATATGCTCTGGAAAACTTTCCACTTTGAGTGACCAATTCGGCACTCTCTCTCTTAGAGCATACACTTCAACCTGTGCCTCCGCTTCCTTCATCCCATGCTCATATTTTACCTGTTTCCCGTCACACACAACACATGGCTCGAGGGTTTCACCCTCATTTTCACGAGGACTAGACCCCTCAACAACGTCTGCCATAAAGCATTCGCCATTGACTGGAACAGCAATAGCACTAGAAAATATATTTAACCTTAACCGTTGGTTGCTGATATACCATCATTTATACATGTTTTACATGCACAATTATCCCCATAATTAGCACAAATTATAGAGAATATGATACAATATGATACTTAATCCACTTATTTTTGTTACAACAAGATAATTAATCCTTGCATACAAAAACATGAAAAAACTCTAAAAAACAAGGCAAAATCAGCATCCGAAAGCCAATCGGACGATCATGCACCCAATGAGTCAACCCAGAAGTTAAAATAAATCCTGAAGTCAAAATAGGACTTTGCATGGTCGTGCATTGCATTGCCCGACCGTGCAAATGGTGCCACGTGTTCCCGTCCTTTCCTGCTCTGCCATATTTCTCACGTGTAAGAAATGAGTGCTTTGCATGGCCGTGCATCCCATTGCACGGCCGTGCATTACCAAATTCTAAGTCTATAAATAGCAAGCTCATTCTAGTGTTTTAGGTATCCAAGATCAAGAGTAGGGAAAGCCTTAGTGCTCTGGTTCTCTCGGTTTTGGTCCAGTTAGCCTTTTCATTTTATTTTATTTTCTAAGTCTTGTAATATGAACTTATTCTTCTCGTTCGAGTGAAACAAGAGGCAAACTATACCAACTCTCCCTTGGTGTTGGAACCTTTCCACACATTATCTATAGGTTAGTGGAGTCACTTGTATGGTCATTCTTGGCTAGTTCTCTTGTGTTACTCGAGTTGGTTGAACTTTAATTAATTAATGAAGTATTTTTAGCAAGTTATGTTTTTAAAGTCTTTACTATAAGTTATCTAAAAAAGAAAAAAATAAGTGATCTTTAAACCAATCTAATAATCTTAAATATTGTGAGTTACCCAAGGAAGACTTCTTGTTTGGTAAACTTATTCAATGTTTGTACGGTCTACATACAAATCTTGGTACTAGTCTGAACGGTTAGTATAGATTTAATATTATGGGTTGATTGGAGGTTTGAGTATTCAGCAAGACGTTTAGGGTCATAAGGATAATAAGTCCGAATAATGAATTGTGAGATACCGACAGACTTGACTCCCCGTTTAGGGTCCGTTATATTCATTAAGGAACAGTTGGCCGACCATATCCACTGTTCCGTTACGAAATACTAACTCCCCTATCGAAAGGGTTAGTACTAGTAACTATGACCAACCTTACTTTAAATGCAACATTAATTTAACAAGTGATAGCAACTAGAGTAACACCTTAAACAGAATAATAATTCTAAAAGGGGGATGCACGGCCGTTCCAATGCACGACCGTGCATCGACCATGCGTGGGTCTAGTTATTAAAGACAACAGCGGCTTCACTTGGAGTCGGCCAAAAACATCACAAAACCCCCAATTGCTCTCGGTTTTTCTCGTTTCTTCGCTCTAATCTCTCCCCAAGGTATGTAAACTTGTCCATTATCGTTTTTGAGTCGATTCTTGCTTCATTTATGGATAATTTTGTTCAAATAAGGGCAAGGGTTTTGTTTTGAATTTTGGTATGAATATGTTTAATCTGAAATTATTGCTTAATCTAAATGCATATTTGACCATTTAAGATCATAATGCAACTCATTTTAGCCTTGTTTAGACAGATTTGTTCCACTTGTATAATTTGGGTTCTTGATTTTTGTCCAAAATTTTTTAACTTGAATGTATGAATTGAAGCATGAATCTTTTATATATATGTTTAAAATGTAGTATAGCTTGTTGGAAGATTGTTAATTAGATGAATTGACTAGTTTGACTTTCAAAAGTCAAAATGCCATTCATATTTCTTGATAAGAATTGCATTGTTTGAATTTGCGTTGTATTTAGATAAGCTGCAATTAACCAATTATGGACTCGGAATATGTAACCATGCCATGACAATGCATGGAATTAAGTTTTCTTTGTGTGGTCCTAAAATATATATGCATAATTTTTATGTCATATCAAATTTTTGGCGTCATTGCCATATGTGCAATGGTATTTCCCTATACTAACTACATTTGTTGTTGTATAGGAAATGGCCGAGTCATCCAGACAAGCGGGGCGGAAAAGAAGGAACAATAGGTCGGGATCCCAAACAGGATCCTCCTCGTTAGCCCACATGAGTGGCTCGCCACCAACTCTACCATCACCTATACCACCTTTTTATCCACAGCCCATGCCAGAGATGCCACAGGACTTACACCCGTGGCTTATTTTTGACCCTGATGATGCCATCAAGGTCCATGCCTACCAACTATTGGCTACCTTACTGGCTCAGACCTTCGGAGCACATAAAACAATCTTCTACCCGTCCCTAGAAGAGGTTAATCTCTTAGATAGTGCGGTTCCTCTAATCACGAAGTTGTGGTAGAGATTCTTTGCTATTAAGGAAGCCACATACTATGAGCTCACTCTTGAGTTCTTAGCATCTTTTCAGTTTGACAAGCCGGTGGTAAGTATGGAAAACCAAGATTGTGTGAGATTCAGAATGGCTAGACATTGGTATGTAATGTCGCTGGCAGACTTTGGGGTAAAAATGGGATTGTGTAGGCACCGGGAGAAGACGGAACGGATCTTCAATGAAAGTAAATCAGAATTTGTAGAAGTTGAAGCCTCAAAATTTTGGAACAGAATTGGGTCATGGCCCTTTGACCCACATGCTCAGAAAAGCACCAGGATCAAACATCCTCTTCATTGTTATTTGCATCGGTGTATTGTACTTTCTATTAGGGGAAGTAAAGATAACACAGGGGTGGTAACCGTAAGAGACCTCTTCCATCTCCATTGCCTGATTGATCAAGTTCCATGTAACCTAGACTACAGCTTGGCTAAGTTCTTTACCCGAGCCACAGGCTACAGTTCTAGTAGCCACATCTTTGGAGGACCATACATCACCCATATGTCTCAATACTTAGGTATTTTGTCCCCTGTGAACCTTGGAATACTCCAAGATATGGATCTGCCCATTCAACATATAGACACCCAAGTGATGATTAACATGCATATGATGAAGAAATTTAATAGGTTTACCGGTTAGTGGGGCATCGGGGGATCATTTGGACTGGTGAGGTTGAAGAGACAGAGAACGAGGAAGGACCAAGGGGGCAACTAGGATATCAAAGCTTAGGTATGTATCACACTACTACTGATCCCACTATGCTAGATTTGATGATCCGCATGGGTCAATTGGGACACATGATGGACGGTATGAGGCAAGACTTCCACGATTATACACATGATCCGTACGCCTACTAGCAGTATTAGTAGCATCCTGGCCCACACCTGTTGTGGCAGCGTCCTCCTTTTCTAGTAGCTACTTTCTTCACCTTTCATCATTGATATTTGTGGTTCTTGTCTGATGTAGCTTGTAAATTTGGAAAATGTGGGGAAGGTGTTGGATTTATATCTTGGGGTATACCCAAACAAAACTGGTGTATTTATCGATTAAAACCATATAATATTTCTATCCTGAATTACTCAATATCGGTGAACTCCACTATAACATCTTGGTTTTTCGTTTAAGAAAATGGTTTTGTAAACTTTGTTGATAAAGGTTCTTGGGTACAAGTGACTTGACGGAAGTAGCACATTATCGTTTTGTAAATAAACCTAGAAGGAGTGGTGAGTAAATAGAGAGATTTTATAGGGGGAGTTTTATAACATTATTGCGAGGCGGGCCAAGCCCGAGGGAGAAGTCGAAGATGAGCAAGGGTCGGAGCCCGGCCCGAGGGTGCTACACCCTAATAGTCCACGGTGCAAAGGGGGAGACCCCATTCGAGTTTGTTGCGGCTGTTGTGATCGAGAGAGAGGGCGAGACGAGTGTTTCAAGCGTCCAAGGCAATTCCAAGGTAAAAAGCCTCAATCTTTCGTCCCTCGTTTCGTGTATTCATTCGTTGAAAGGGTTTCACGCAAGGACTTAGATCAAAATGGAGGAGTTCGTTGGTGATTCGATCCACACGAGTCACCCGGATTTGAGGTAGAAACTTGTAAATCTAACGCGTTAATGCTATTGTCATTTTGTGGGTGTTTTCGGGTTAGGGGAGGTTCGGCTGAACCCACTGTGGGTGGCCGGCGGGTGTAGCAAACTCAGATCAGGACCGCCTTGGGTCGGGACAGCGAACGTGCAATGGTGGTGACCTTGGTTGTAGTCGGACGCGGCGAAGGTAATACTATCCGGTGGTGACAGCAGGGAAGGAAAACCCGTAGGTCGGTCACGGGGCTGCATTGGCTCGGAGGGTGGCGGTGATGGGCTGTGGTGGTTCCGGGTGGCCACGGAAACAACGGTGAGAGGTCGGATCATGGCTGGTCGGCGTGGCGGAGAAGTCATGGGCAGGTAGTGATGGTACGGTGGTGGTGTAGCGCGGCTAGCGGCTACGAAGGAGCGAACTGGAGTCCACGCCGGAGGCGGGAAATGTGGTGGACGGCTGGGCAAGGCTGGCCGAGAGTGGTGAATGCACAGGAGTGGTCCGGGGAGGGAAGTAAGGTGATGAGTTGGGTTCGGTTCGGGTGTGCATGCGTTGCATGCAACGCCATGCGTGGCGGCGTGCACATACGAATGGTCACGTACATAAATTGGCAACGCGAGTGAGCGAGAGAACGAATGTCGAGTCGTGTATTGACTAGTGTATTGTGTAATTGTTAGGTACGAGGTTGAAGGACGAGCTCGAGAAATTTGCAAGTTCTAGAGATCGAGTTGTGTCTAGCAAATGTGAGTTTCTATCGCCCACTTTTAAATGTTTTGTAGTTTTGGGCATGACTACATGCAACGTGTGATATAGCGAATGCACGTGATAAAAGGGTTTTGACGTGAATATATGTGTTGTGAAATAGTAGTTATATTTGTATGCGTGTGATCGGTGTCACGTAATTAAATATCGTGACTGTTAATTTAGAGTTATTTGATATTGTGTCGACACTAGTCGACGGGGAATTTAGTCTGACCTAAACCTGATAGTAAGTCGGTGTTGGTCAGTGAGTTGTTATGATTGACGATGATTAGTCAACGAATCATGGTCGTCCGAGTCCTTAGACTCGCCGACATGATTTCGTGTGCGTCGATAAAATATATTATTTGAATAAAAAAAGAACTATATGAGAAAACCTTTGTGACATAAATCGTTTTTAATAAAGGTTCGGGACTTAACACCCCCGAACGAATTACTATAGAACTCACTCAGCGTAGCTGACTTTTAGCATGTATTTCAGGTAATGAGAAAGAGTGAGCTGGCGGGTTCTGGATGGCGTTTGTTTACCGTGATAGTGTGATGACATTTATTTTCTGTTTTTATGTTGAATTATTTAGATATTAGTACGTGATTGACTTGTATTTGAGATTTGGGTCGTTGACTACTGTTGACTGTTTGTTTTCCGCTACATTTATTGAGATTATTTGATGTCATTTACTATTGTGCTTACGTGTATTCCAACGTGTTGGGTTCCCGGGTTTGGGGCCTTACATCCACAAATCAGAATGAATTATATCAAATTGTTTAAAAGTAATAGAACGAGAATAACTAATAGGTAAACGTTTACTGTTTGAAATTTGACAAGAAGGACAAAAGAAAGATGCAATAGTTTTATTACGAAAAATAATAAGATAACGGCTAAGATAGTCAAGCATGTTCGCTCCGGGATGTCCGAGACGATTGTGCCATGGTATGTTTGTTGAGTACGACAGCAGTGTAAAAGCAGGTGGTGTGAATGGGTAGAGATCCCCGGTGCTATTGTGACGGGAAAGGTGGTGTACATCCTTGAGGTCCTTCAAAGTAGAACCAAAAGAGTCAAATTCAATAGAAACTTGATTATCAATGGTAAATTTGTGAACGGAAAAGTAAGTCTTTGATGATTTGTGGGGAATGGATTAGATTATGAAGGTTGTAAGTTTTGTTTGGGATTTTGGGAAAGCCGTTACCGAACCCGTTAATTAGTAAACGTTGACCTTTTTCCAACAAATATATTATTTGAGGATAAAGACAGGGGAGAAGTTTTTTTATCGGCATCCGATGTAATGTGAGAGGAGGCCCCCGTGTCTATGTACCAGTTAGGGTTGGTGTAGTTGAGATTCATGCTATTGAGAGCCGATCCGTTATCATTAGAGCTTAAACCATTAAAGCTCTGTTGGCCGAAACCAGGAGGGGCCTGACCATTGGATGGGCCTGCAAAATGGGCATGTGGAGCCTGCAAAATCTACTGCTGGGCTAGACCGAATGAGGCATGGTTCCATTGGGCTTGCGTAGGAGGGGCAGATGGGTATGGGGAGGGTGGAGCCGACCACTACGGCCTAAATTGGGCTTGTGGCCCATGCTGCTGAATTTGACTAAAGGGATGGCCGCCTCTACCCCCATGACCAGAAAACCCAGAAGATCTTCCCCAATGTTGTTGCTAACCTCTCTCGTGAGTCCTACCGCCACACCACTACTGTCCGCGACCACGATTATGATTGTAGGTGGGATCATAATTGTTGCCACGATAGTTACAACCAGGATAAACTTGTGCATGTGTTTTTGGCATGGAGCCAGTTTACCGAGCGGTACTCGTTTGTTTTCATGAACTGTATAGGACAGATTCACGAGTGGAACCGTTCCTAGCCGTATCGCAGGTGGGACAAGATTGGTTGATGATTGTTTCGATGGTGTCGAGTTCCATTGGAAGACCTCGTACGAATTGTAAGACGAGACGAGATTCATCAACCGGGTGTTCGACGTCGGCAAGTTGGCGAGCGATGTATTTCAGTTTGTGGCAATAAGCATCCATTGATACACTCTCCTTGAGGGTTGTATTCATGAACTTGTGTTCGAGTGCCACTGCCCGTGCGTTTTGTTGCTAAGGAAGATGTCTTGGACTGTAATCCATGTTTCAAGGGATGTTTTATCGTTCTCAAGAACCCGAGCTAGAATATTGTCGGAGATGGTGCCGTAGATCCATTGAAGGATGAGAGCATCGATTTCTGACCATAGCCCGTAGGCTAGATCAGTTTCGGCCGGAGCCCACGTGCCGTCGATGTGGTCAAGGACTTTGTAGGCCTTGACATGTAACTTGAATAGCTTTACCCATGAGGAGTAGGTAACTTTTATGCCATCTAAAGTTCGGATCTTGTTTTGAATGTTGGTGACGGTATAGGCAGGGTGTAGTGGGTTTTGTTTTGAAGTGGTATCTTCTTTTTTGACACCGCCAGAATCATGTCTGTTATCGCCGGAATCATCATTGTTGGCCATGGTCTACTAGCGATAGGAGGCTGCTATAGAACTAGGGTTTGCCCTAGCTCTGATACATGAAAGTGTTCTATGGTATTATTATTAATGATTGAGAAGGAGATTACAAGACCCTATATATAAGAACATTACCTAAACTGAGATGGATTAATTATGCTAATACAATTAAGGGTAAATGCTATAAAAAACCAACATACTTTATGGTATTTCTTATAAAAGTCCCATAACAAATTTTTACGTATAAAAAACCAATATACTCTCTCTTTTTTTCTTATAAAAGTCTCTCAACAAATTTTTGCACATAAAAAATCAACATACTTTATTATTTTTGTCACAAAAGTCCATTAACAACTATTTATCTTAGCAAATTAATCCGCAAAAGTAAAGTAAAGAAAATCGACCGACAGAAGCAAGCGCAAGTGAATCCTTTGCCTTGCTTCTGTCGATTCATTTGATATGATAGATAGTTTTCAAGTGACTTTTGTGAGAAAAACAAGAAAGTATGTTGGTTTTTATGTGTAAAAATTTGTTAAGTGACTTTTGTAATAAAAATAAGAAAGTATGCAGGTTTTTTATGTGTAAAAATTTGTTAAGTGATTTTTGTGAGAAAAAAATAAGAAAGTATGTTGGTTTTTTATGTGTAAAAAATTGTTGAGGGACTTTTGTGAGAAAAGCAAGAAAGTATATTAGTTTTTTATGACATTTGCCCTACAATCAATTATAATGCAATCAATATCTTCCACTAATACAATCAGGGTTTGCTCTTCGTTTTCGTTTTTGAATTTTTCCTACACGGAATTAGGGTTTAATTTGAGCCTCATTGAACATGTCTTCCAAGCAATTTGATATATTCCTTTTATGAACCACGGGTTATTGTTTTCTTGGGTCCCTTGATAAATCTCCATAGTATCCCACACATTTGAATCAATGTTTTTAGAACTAAATCGGGATAACGAATCGGTCACCGTAGAGGTTCACTAGTCGGACCCGATTGTATCGGATTTAGAACTGGGCAACGTTATAAATAATATAAAAATATCTTGTGTTTTGATGTTAATTTGTAATTTTAATAGAATTAAATAAATAAAATATCTAACTTGCAATACTAAATTAATTAAAAGAAAAAGAAAAAGATTTTGAAAGAAAAAACAAAAAAAATTAAAACTCGAACTTAGATTCCCAGTTAAATCTAGAATATACCTCACATCTTATAGTTTGAATTCTGCTCCATCTTCAAGATTCAAAATGATAGTTCCATAACTCTTGATCTCACAAGGTTTATCATCCCCTAACTATACAGTTCCAATATATTCAAATTGCTATTCCTTAGAGCTTTATTTTTGATACTACTAGAACTTTAGAGCTCTCATAGCTATCAATTGATCTCTAAGGAGTTGAATTTCCTTGATTCTTAAATGAACTAGACCACCCTTCATCTTATGCCTTTTAGGGAATCATTCTTCATATGTTTCTATGAATTGCGCAAATAACGCTTGTTTTTAAAGTGAGATTTTGATCTTGATTGAGACTTAGGGGGTGTTTGGGATTACTTATTGACTTATTAACTTATATAAGTTAATAAAGTGTTTAGATGAGCTAATTTATTCACCTACTTATGTCATTTTTAATAAGTAAGAGGAACTTACTTATGACTTATAACTTATTAATAAATGTTGTAAGTCAATAAATAGAATTGAAAAGGAATCCCAAACACCCCTTAGACTTAAAACTCCTATTCTTAGATCTAACCTCTCACAAATAAACTATCACTTGATTCATCTTTAACAGCAGACCTCTTTTTAGGTTCCTTTGAATTTAAGGCTGCTAAGACCTCTTCCATGGACAACGTATATCCATGCCATAAATCAATGTATCAACAAAGTTTTCATACAGTTGATGCAGGGATGTTAAGAATTGCTAGATCTTCCTCGTCCAAATTAACATCAATGTTCTCAAGATCGATCACAAGCTTATTGAATTCATCTATGTGATCATCTAATGATTTCATAGGGATCATTTGAAAAGTGTAAAGCCTTTTTCTTAAGATATACCTATCAGCAAGTGATTTAGTCATGTATAATCCTTCAAGTTTAGACCAGATACCCGCTGCTAAGGTTTCTTTTGAGACTTTCCTCAAGAATCTATCTCCCAAACTTAAAATGATAGCACTATGGGATTTTTCAAAAATATCCTTCTGTTCTTTGTTATAAAGAGTAGCATGTAGGTTAGTTTACCCTTGAGTGCATCCACCCCTCCTTGGAATTGTTGAGAGATTTCATTCGATTTAAAATTTTGTTGATAGTTGCATGTAGATTTCTGTTTTATGTGTAAAAATTTCAGGAGATATCAATAAAGTGGAGTGAATCTTTAAGGAGCGGGTGAGCTACGCCTAAGGTATATTGTGCTATTCCAATCACTAAAAGGGTTGAAAGAGGGGCTTACCACCTTGAACTAAAAAAAGAATTAAGTGGGACTCATAATGCGTTCAACATGTCCGAGCGAGTAGACAATTTTATGGTTGATGATAAGCTCAATTGCAAAGAAAAGAGAGTTTCAAGTTATATAAAATAAACCGAACCCGACTAAAGTTTTAAATGGATATTAAAACTTTATTTTATTAGAATACTATTTAGTGAGAATGTAATGAAATCCTTATTTTATTTTCTTGGGTTAATTATTAAAATCGTTGTTTGTTGAATCATTCAACTTGAATAATTAAAATTGAAATAACCCAACTATAGTTTTAAATTGATATTAAATGTTTACAACGAGAAATTTTACCCGCGCTTCGCTGCGGAATGCGGACATTAAATTTTGTGTATTTAACCACGTTTCGTTTTTTTTGCTTACACACATTAATGTCAGTGACACAACAGTTTAAGGGTCCGCATTCCGCCGCGAAAAAGGGTAAAATTTCTCGTTTAACCTTAATAATAATTACTTTCAGGATGTTCTAGTAATTGTCCAAAACATATAATTGTCTATTTGCGTACCTTATTATATTTTATTACACTCAATTCAATATGAAAAATATGAAAATCAACTTTTTTAAAGGAATTTGAAAATCAATTAAAAGTCCTTCGTAAAATGAAAATAATTTGACTTTTAAACAAAAAGTGAAAAAATAAAAAATTTGAAAAATTGTAATCGGACACCGACTCTTCCTTTTAAGGAAGAGTAAATAGGATGTAAAATTGAAATAAAAGTTTTAAGTGGATATTAAATCGTTGTTCGATTTAGGGCTCTTCTCCTTGGGCCTTCTTGGAGGTGACAGCATACATACCCATTTACAAAGAGATCACTGCTTACAAAGAGATCACTGCGATGTTTCTTTGCAAATGGTGACCCGCTCTTTTACAGCATTCCTATCAGTTTCCTGATCCTCATATCTATAATTACATTAAAAATCACTTAATTAAATAATACTTTTTATACATTTATCATTACCTTTTCTTTCTCCTTCACTCACAACACTTTCAAAAAATATTAAAAAATTTATGCAGGTGAACATTGTTTTTCCAAATATAAAAAAAATTTATACATTTTCTCTCTCCTTCACTCATAACCACTCTTTAAAATATAGGAAACCCTACTCACAAATATATGGAGAACCTGTTGTGAATGCTCTTATGCTCCTTCCAAGATTTTCGGAACCCATAGTTCCGTTTCTTGAAAATTATAGTGAGGTTAGTGCCCACACACTATTTTTTGAATGGGGAAATGCCATAAAAAAAAACCGATGTACTTTATGTTTTTTTCTCACAAAAATAAGTCAACAAATTTTTACACATATAAAATCAAAATGCTCTCTTTTTTTTTCTCACAAATGTCACTCGACAGATTTTTGCTCATAAAAAACCAATATACTCTTTTTTTTTACACAAAAGTCTCTCGACAACTATATACCCTAGCAAATGAGTCGGTAAAAACAAGACAGAGGAAATCAACCGACAGATATCAAGAGCAAAACAAGCGATTCGATTGCAAAACGATTTGATTGCTTATGTGTTTTCAAAGATTTTAAAGGTATTTTTACAAAATGGATTTAGTTTGATTACAAATAATCTCTTTATAGAATGAATTTGTCAATCGATTTCCTTTACCTTGTTTTTGCTGATTAATTGCAAGAGTAAACAGTTGTCGAGTGATTTTTATGAGAAAAAAAAAATTATATTGGTTTTTTATGTGCAAAATTTTGTTGAGAGACTTTCGTGAATAAAAAAAAAGTATATTGATTTTTTATGTGTAAAATTTTTTTAGAGGATTTTGTAAAAAAAAAAATAGAAAGTGTGTTGATTTTTATGACATTTACTCTTTTTGAATCTTGACCTAAATTGTGTCATATATCTTATAAATACTAAATATAGTTCCTAACCTTTTAAAAAACTTAATTTGAGTTATCTTACTAAACCCAGATCATGAGATATTTGTGTTTTTTATTTATTATTATTTTTTTTCAATTTTGTGTTTCAACGACAAAAAAATTATTAATAAGAACCTGGTTAGTAAGAAATAGACAGGATGAGACAACATTACAAACCGACCCAGAAAACACAACTAGAAAACATGTATATTTTCTATAAAAGTTTCTCACAAGTTTGCGACAACTTTCAAACAAAACAAATAAGTAAGCACAGGATTTCCTTCCGACAAATTTATTAATTAAGTTAACTTATTTATTTAATATAATTGTCGGAATATTGTCAAAAATTACCGACGAAAAGCCTTTGTCGCTAATTTGTCGGGAAATTAGTCTGGACTTTGTCGGAAAATACATTTCCTACGGAGTTTTTTCCAACAAACACTTTTTGTCACAAATTTGTCGCCAACAGCCAATTCCGACAAATTTCCTACAAAACTATTGTCGCAAATTTTTTATTTTTTTTAGTAGTGAAAACGACCCCCAAATGCAAGTATAAGACTAGAAAAGAGAAACACAGAAAAACTTACCACGCGAAAGAGAATAAAAAAGAAGGTCAAAAGGGAGTGAGATGTTAACAAACTCCCGTGTGTAAGACTCCAACCCAGGTATCGTACAGTTGGTTCTCATAACGGGTCATTCTCTTTAAAACACATTTATTATTAATCAAACTACAACGGAAGTTTTTCTAAATTCATTTATATATTTAATGTAATTAAATTTACCTCATGAATGCCTATACATCAATCCAAGTAGCACCACTCCTAATCCAAGATATGTCAACGTGACGCTTAGCTGCAAAACAATCTATCGCACACACAAAGTCAGCTACAATGAGTGAGTTCTAATAGTTTATTTTAATTACAAGCCAACATGTCACAAAGGTTATTTAAAGTTTACTAAGGACCCACGGTCCTTATAAAGTAGTTTTCCAGTTCGTTAACAAATACATAGCCCATGTATCACACGGTATCCCATAATTATTCATTACCCAAGACTCGTCCTATAATAATAATAATCCCCTAGTCTCGTCGACATAGGTCGAACTTTCTACACTAATAACTCGTGCTCTAAGACACGTATTAACTCGATACTTAGTTAACCCAACAAAACCCTAAACATCACTTACCCGACCTTAATCATGGCTCTTACATTTCAACTGACACATAAATTGTATATACGACAATAATAACAATCCACACAATCCCATAATTATTCATTACCCATGACTCACAATCCTGACATCACGGTCGATCTAACTCTACATACCACAATAATAACATTCACACGTCACGTTAGCACTACCACCTTAATATCCTCTACATGTCACATTAACATTACCACATTAATATCATCACATGCACAATAAATATAGCTCAACGTTTGCATGCAATTCCACACACATGTAATTATACGCGTAAACACATACCTCGTCAGGGTTACATTCGTTAGGGCGTTCGACACATTCTGAGCTCGTCCTTAACCTGTCAAATATGGTCACCTTTGGTGACTTCCCGAAGGATCTTGTCCTTCACAAATCCCGTTTGCCATGTCATAAAGACAACGATGCAAACACGACACGCAAACATAAAACACATAATATCACATATCATTTACATGACTCGTTAACTACACCTGCACCTCACAGATAACACTAGAACAACATATATCCCACATGAAATCATAAGCATTTAGCTTTATGCCTGACTTCCCCTAATCGACCCTTAACACGTCACTCCTTCATCACTCGTAACCCTAGTTATCACATTCAAATAGACACACCATAGACCCTCCAATTTCTTAATACTCATTTTATTTCAAAAGCACATCGGGTTAGAACCCGAAACCCTTAACATGATTAAATATATTAACACCTCGTGAAAGTTTGTACGATAGACCCAAAACAGTATAACATTTAAAAGTAGGGGATTAGAAACTCATTGGATATGTCGAGCTTCAATCCTTGCTCTGCACCTCGTCTGCTCACTTGAATCCCGAACCTGCCAGATGTACGATCACCCGATCAGAATACGTTTAACACATACGTCGTCAAAAACATAAATATATAAATCCCATCGTCGCCTTGCCAGCTCCTCCTTCTTTCCACGAAAGTCTAGCCACACAGGTTTGCGTATAACGTTGCTTCAGAACCGGACATGATTCATGAATCCGAACCCGAGCTCCCATGCAAGCATATGTACATGCAAACCCTTAGTCTCCACGACCCGCACCCGGATACATTTACATATCAACACCGGTACCATCTCCTTCGTCGTACACCACCTCTGCGATCATTCGGCCGTCACCATGGTTACCACATGCCCCGTCGTCGTCCTCGTGGGCTTCTATCATCACCCTTATCCTCGTTGATCAGCACCCGTGAACTCCTTGCACCATTGTCGTGCCGCATTACCGAAACAGCTTGCAACCACTGGCCTCCGCCGTCGTGCAACCTCGGCAGACACCGGCACCGTCACACCCTCGCCACAGCCCGTTTCAGCGGCTTCCCACCATCGGCTCCGCCTTTGCCGAGTATCACCACCATCGTGCACCACCGCTGGTCTCCTTTGCCCTCGTCTTTCCCGTCGCCCACCATATAACCTGGCAACCTCCGCGCTCCATGCGTGCCGCCTGCCACCGTCGCGCACCCACACCATCCGCTCTTGGCCGGCTAACCACTACCATAGACCGTCACCTCCATCTCTATCCCTACTTCCGTTCTCGACTAAGCATCTCATACCCTATTCGGATTTTCAACTAAAAACGATAATAATAACACGTAAAAAGCACCAACGAGAGTTACCTTGCTAGATATGGATTTCTCGAATGACTCCGACGTAGAACCGTCTTCTCCGGCCCCTCTTCGCTCACCCTCTCCTCCTCGTCTCTTTCCCCTGACGTCAAGTACACACCTAGGCCGAATGGCCTACGGTTTGTGTTTAAATTGTTTATAAATGTTTACGGTTTACACTCTAGTCTCTGGTTTTCATGTTTACGCGTTTTCGATCCCAATCATCCGCATAGTGGCTATCTGGGTCCTCTTAGTTTCCATAACAGGGTTTTATGTGAAAGTTCTTACAATCCAGTCTTTTTTAAAAGAGACTAAGTTAACTCACCGTCCTGACCCGTTAGTCTATGAATTTCGGGATGCTACAAGTATACCACCCTTAAAAGAGGATTCATCCTCGAATCCTGCGTTGTTACAAGCCCATCTACATGCTTTTCTATTCTCAATCGAGCATCAGTTGCATTTGGTGACCAGCACTCTCTTATACACCTAATCCAACCGTTTCTTTGCTTAGCAATTTGACCACCACCCTTGGTGTTCAAATAAATCCTCTCTGTTGCCTGCTTTTGACTCTAGGACTCGTGATTCTCGCCTACGCGTCCCTTCATGTCTCATTCCTCGAACCCTTACTTGGACGATATGACTTCGTCAGTTTCCTGCTTACTTATCCCATACCTCCTGATTCACTCATTGTACTTATGTAGTCTTTCCTTTCATAACCCTAATGATCTCGTCATTCCGATGGTCATCCCTGATTAAAGTCCTTGTCTTACATAACCGGGTTCACTCGTCGTCCTTCTTATTTCGTACTCTAATCGTCACTTCGTGACGATTCCTTAAGTCTTAGGCACCATCTCCTTGCTCACAAATGTGATACATTTCTCATTCTCGGATAACCTCCCATAACTTGTGCTAAGCTCCACTGATCTCTCCTAATAGTTTGCCTCCACATTATATCATCTCTTCATTACCACACATTCAATTATGCCCATTAAGTATGTGTATACACCCAACCCTAGGGTCATTCTCATTAGCTCCCGATGTTCTCACAAGTTCACTTATCACCGTCAGATCTATCTCGATAGCCGAACACTTGCTTTTCTTGGATGCTCCTCGGGAGTTCTCTCTACGCTAGTCATAGCTCGCTAGTATAGGCATCTCCTTCTTAGTCGCATACATGAAATCCTGCACTTATCCACCCAGAATCCTACTTCCCTCATCGTAGCTCTCATGTCACCACGCGATCACCAGCCGCGTCTCATCTATCGGGGACGAACATGAAACCCGTCAACTCTCAAGCCTCAGTTATCCATTGTCTCATTTAGAGAGCATTATTGTTCCTCTAGTGTCTCCTATGAGCATTATTCTCCATGTTGAATGTATTCCATGGAGGTCTTTTTGTCACCTAGCTCACTCTATGATGGAATCTGCAGCATTGTCACCTCGATCACGTCGTAACTATCGCCGACCAAGCGTCCACGTAATGCTTTTGTCATCATCTCTCACCGTTGCACCCCTTGGCTCTGTGCTCCGCATTCCCGAGATATAAGTATAGGTATCTCATAAGAGCACCTCGCTGATCGCCTCTTATGACGTCAAAACTCCTCGTATCACCTTGATGTATCAACCTTTTTAAAATCGTCAGGATAGAAACACTACGCCTGAGCATCCCGCCACATGTCCTATGCACGACCAAGCGTGCACTACAAGGACTCGTAACGTCAGGTCATAACAACAAAACTTATCATGTTCAAAGTATAAATAAGTATAGCATCACAACCCTCTAACTCGCACAAAGCACCCACATAACTGACTAAGCCTGAGCAAATCTACGTATTATACATTATGACTCTGTCATTTATAGACACACACACTCCTGAACTCTACCTCCTATTCATTATAGCAGTAGCCCCTGCCACACGTCATCACATATTCTCACAGAGTTTTTCCCAGTCGTACCCCACTTGGGTCGTACCAATGTTTCAAGATGGCATGCTACTCAGTCTAAACACAAGAGAACAGTCTACACATTCATACACATAATATTCAAAATTCTAGTTTCCCACAGGACCCTGTCCTGAAGATTTACACAAGGTTTCAAACCATCACCTAGACACTAACACATAGGTGACACTATCATACGACCGTTGACACTGACAAATTCAAAATTCATGTCTATACAAGTCTACTCCCACCATCTAATCAACTATGCTCTAATATCACAACAAAATCACATTCAATGCTAACTCAAATTATTCAGAATGCAATCACACCATCGCATAATACCGCACATAGTCCACTATTGTAATCACAACCATAAATCGTCACAAACACAATTAATATATATGATATTTAATATCACCCCACAATAAGATCCACGGTCAGTATCACAATCAAATAAATCAAAACAATTATGTTATCACGAAAGTTGCAAACTACTTCTGCTCAAAACATGCTAATCCTCACGTGGCAATATGTTAACGCTCTAATCCTCGAACAAATCGAAGTTTTCGCCCACCAGATCCTCGTTGTCAGACTCCTCAAGCCATTCGTTGCCCGACCCTGAATCATGTCTCGGTGGTTGACACCTAACTACAAATGCATCCCCTCCTCTCCAACTACTCCTCCAATAGAAGGAGCTAGTGAAACCTCCTCTCGCGGCTGCCCTAGTGGCACTAGGGGCATTAGGTGCCGGAAGTGCCAAAATCACCTCCTGTGTCAGTAGCTCATGCCCTTTCCGAAGGTCGGTGGTACTACTGTCAATGGAATCGGTGCTAAGATCCTCCTCCTGCCGACGACTACCATGCGCGTTGCAGCTAAACGTCTTGCCTGACGTTTTGTCATCCTTCTGATAAGAGCTCCCGTCTGATCCACCTCGTCCTAATCGTCACCGCCATCAGTACCTACATAAGATAGAATGTTGGAGTGATTACTATGGGCACAAATCTAGAATATGAGAGTAATTATAGACTGCCAAGTCATGGTTATCAAATGCAATTTGGTGGTCCACATTACTGCTCGGAATCTGAACCTTCCCCATCATATTCACACTAGCTTTCTATCTTTCACACACCGGATGCACATACATCCCACACAACTCCCATGGAACCATGAAATAATCTGTCAATTTATCACCATAATCACGATTACACACCACACAAGGTTACACAAATTCATTCAACCATGCTAAGACAACAAATTATCCAATATAATGTAATTAATGCTACTCCACCTTACTTAACTCTCACACAACCTCAGTTATTCACACCACGCAACTCCACTTAGTATTACACAAAAAAAATTAGTACTCTAACATTTAATGCATAACTTAAAAGACGTACCTCTTGGCTTGCGGTTACTCGTGGTGGCATTCGTTTCACCCTCTTCCCATTTTCAGTTTAAGTTATGGTATTTTATTTTATAAAATCACCAATTTTGTCTTAAACCACAGCTTTGATACCAACTTGTAAGACCCCAACTCGGGCATCCTACAGTTGGTTCTCATAACGAGTCATTCTCTTTAAAACACATTTATTATTAATCAAACTACAGCGGAAGTCTTTCTAAAATCATTTATTACTATTTAATGTTATTAAATTTACCTCACAAATGCCTGCACACCAATACGAGTAACACCGCTCCCAAGCTAAGATACGTCAACGCAACGCTTAGCTGCAAAACAATCTATCGCACACACAAAGTAAGCTATGCTGAGTGAGTTCTAATAGTTTATATTAATTAAAAGCCAACTCGTCACAAAGGTTATTAATGTTTACTCAGGACCCACGGTCCTTATAAAGTATTTTACCAGTTCGTTAACAAATACATAGCCCCTGTATCACACGGTATCCCATAATTGTTCATTACCCAAGACTTCGCCCAAAATGATAATAATCCCCTAGTCTCGTCGACATAGGTCGACCTTTCTACACTAATAACTCGTGCTCTAGGACACGTATTAACTCGACACTTAGTTAACCCAACAAAACTCTACACATCACTTACCCAACCTCAATCAAGGCTCTTACATTTCGACTAACACGATAGTTGTACACGTCATGTCACAATCCTGACATCATGGTCGATCAAACTCAACATACCACAATAATAACATTCACACGTCACGTTAGCACTACCACCTTAATATCCTCTACACGTCACATTAACATTACCACATTAATATCATCACATGCACAATAAATATAGCTCAACGTTTGCATGGAATTCCACACACATGTAATTATACACGTAAACACATACCTCGTCAGAGTTACCTTTATGTGTCATTTACTTCTATACTATTAATACTAAGTTGTGGTGTTATTTTGACTTAGGTAAAGCTCATGAATGTGATGATAGTAACCTGTCAAATATGGTCACCTTTGGTGATTTCCCGAAGGATCTTGTCCTTCACAAATCCGGTTTGCCATGTCCTAAAGATAACGATGCAAACACGACACGCAAACATAAAACACATAATATCATACATCATTTACCTGACTCGTTAACTACACCTGCACCTCACAGATAACACTAGAACAACATATATCCCACATGAAATCATAAGCATTTAGCTTAAGGCCTGACTTCCCCTAATCGACCCTTAACACGTTACTCCTTCATCACTCGTAACACTAGTTATCACATTCAAATAGACACACCATAGACCCTCCAATTTCTTAATACTCATTTTATTTCAAAAGCACATCGGGTTAGAACCCGAAACCCTTAACACGATTAAGTATATTAACACCTCTTGAAAGTATGTACGATAGACCCAAAACAGTAAAACATTTTAAAGTAGGGGATTAGAAACTCACTGGATATGCCGAGCCTCAATCCCTGCTCTACACCTCGTCCAATCACTTGAATCCCGAGCCTGCCAGACGTACGATCACCCGATCAGAATACGTTTCACACATACGTCGTCTAAAACATAAATATATAAATCCCATCGTCGCCTCGCCAGCTCGTCCTTTCTTTCCACGAAACTCTAGCCACACAGGTTTGCGTATAACGTTGCTCCGGAACCGGACAGGATTGTGTATCCGGAACCGTCATAACCCTCGCCACAGCCCGTTTCAGCGGCTTCACACCATAGGCTCCGCCTTTTCCAATAATCACCACCATCGTGCACCACTGCTGGTCTCCTTTGCCCTTGTCTTTCCCTTCGGCCACCATACAACCAGGCAACCTCCGCGCTCCATGCGTGCCGCCTGCCACCGCCACACACCCACAACACCCGCTCTTGGCCGCCTAACCACTACCATAGCCCGTCACCTCCATCTCTATCCCTACTTCCGTTCTCAGCTAAGAATCTCATACCCTATTCGGCTTTTCAACTAAAAACGATAATGATAACACGTAAAAAGCACCAACGAGAGTTACCTTGCTAGATATGGAGTTCTCGAATGAATTCGACGTAGAACCGTCTTCTCCGGCCCTTCTCCGCTCACCCTCTACTCCTCGTCTCTTTCCCCTGCCGTCGAGTACATACCTAGGCCGAATGACCTACGGTTTGTGTTTAAATTGTTTATAAATGTTTGCGGTTTACACTCTAGTCCCTGGTTTTCATGTTTGCGCGTTTTCGATCCCAATCATCCTCATAGTGGCTATCCGGGTCATCTTAGTTTCCATAACAGGGTTTTATGTGAAAGTCCTTACAATCCGGTCCATTTAAAAGAGACTCAGTAAACTCACCATCCCGACCCGTTAGTCTATGAATTTCGGGATGTTACACCGTGAACCGCAATTTGTGAACAATTCCTTATTACACGTTAAATGTTTGTCAAATGACAAATCTGCCACCCAAATATGATCCCATGTACCAAAGTTTGTGCCTATTACTAGGAAGTCATTTGGTACTGCATAATTAGTAAAATAGACATATTCGATTAAGGAATTTATGCACTTACTTGTACATTTGGACGCACGATGTCCATATAGATGACATTTGAAGCATCATTTTTTCTTCATCTTTCATGATGGTTCACAACCCTTGGTCAATGCATTTTCTTTTGCAATTTGATCATCAATAAAGCACTTAGCCTTATTTGAGTTTCCAGTTGCTATAGGGTTGAACCGAATATGTATAAGAAGTGTAGTGATTTTTCCCTTTGTTCTTCTTCCTTGCTTTGATAGCACTTTAAGCACAGTGGGATTGCCCAGGGATCGAATTCTAGGGATCAATAAAGCACTTAGCCTTATTTGGGTTTCCAGTTGCTATAGGGTTGAACCCAATCAGGATAAGAAGTGTAGTGATTTTTCCCTTTGTTCTTCTGCCTCGCTTTGATAGCACTTTAAAAACAGTGGGATTGCCTAGGGATCAAATTCTTATTTGTTGGTGGAGCCATCGAATCGAAACATAAGTTCTAAACAACAATCTACAATACTATTTGAAATAGAAAAGGACTGTAGGGAAGAAATAAAAACAGAAACTTAAAACTGTAATTACATTACCAAATCAACATCTTCTACATATTATGTTTGCAAAGCTTTTATAAGGTTTGAAACAACATGATGGAAAGGGTGCTACGGTTTGTAATATCCCATCAAGCAACTGGTAAACGCCATCCATAATTTGTTGTTCAACCTTATAAAACCAAATAGACAAATGGGCTAAGATAATACAAAGGTTCTAAAGGCCCATACTTCAACACAAAAAATAATATGTTTTAACTTAAAAATAAAATCTTGTCAAAGCACAACAAGGATTAAAGTTCAACATAAAATTTCAATGCGTATTTAAGTGAACCTTTGTTTTAGTGGCTAAGCCTAACTTAGATATGGAATCTTTTGACATATAAGTTTCAACAATGGATAGAATAATTTAATACTTAAGAATCAACACTTGTATATAATATTAATGAACAAGAAGTACCAACAACTGCACACAAATATTTTATTCGGGCAGAACCAACCATCGAACAAACTTATTACCCGACTATGGTACACAAACACACCACCTAACCTTCTACGTGAAATTAAGACACCATCAAGAACCATAGTGTAGCACGCAATTTCATCCATCTTTTCTTAGCAAGACCACCTCCATTTGGCTCCATAGCCGATGCATCATTGATTCTTTCGAATTCAAGAACAACCGTATCACATATTTCAAGATCATAGATAGAAAAGTTACAATCCGCTATCATCATGTTACCAAGAACATCATTTTCACAAAACTGTGGCTTATAACAATTGTAATCGAACTTCATGTTGTCATTGTGTTCAAACGATGTTATGGTGTTCGATTGTTGAGAGGTAGATCCAACTCGTCCGTAAGCATTGCACTACAAAGAGTACACAAAGCTACATAGATACTATCCATAAACAAACTTTATTCTAAAAAAGGCAAAATATATACCTCATAATCTATGAGGCTAGTTTTGGCGTGATTGATCGTCTTCTCCCACTTTTTGCCTTTGATCCCACAAATCTACGGTTCAAAAGTTTAAAATGTAATATTTTTATTGAATACAAAAATATAAATCCATGGTTTTAAGATAATCACAATTAGTTACCTCTTTGAGTCCTTGAGGGTTTGAGTAGTTCATACTGAGAAAATCCCTCACTATATACACATTCTTTTTCTTGAGACGTTTACGAATAGGACCTTTTTTTGAGATATTCATCAATTGCCACACCATATCATTTGGGGACAATGGTTCAAAGCGCTTTGATTTGTTGCGAAAGTCCTTGACATCAAAGATATTCGTTATGGCTTCTTTAATCGCGTAGGGAAACTCATCATCAACAATTGCTCCTAACCGAAATTTGACATTTCTAAGAGGATTACTATCGTGTTTAATTCTAACTTCACATGTGGCGCTCCCATCTTTAAGAGAGAGAGAAAGATCACCCAAAAGGAGATTTTTCTTTTTCTCAAAGTTGATCACAATGTTGTTTTCGAACTCTAGAGGTGTCCAAACACCTTCATCTCCTGTTACACCATGAAAATCTCCACGAATAAGTACTATCTTCACTTTAAGAGAGGCTGCTCGTCCGTTGGTTACTTGTTGGCGCGTGTTACCATCAACCAACATAATTTTGATGGACTCATTTCCACCGTCACCACCAACTTCTCCGGTTATCCTTCTCCCGGTGTACACTGGCGACGCAACTCTAGTCGGAAAAATCAGCTCTAGGTTTCTTGGTTTTGAACTAGCGGATGCCTCTTCCTGCTAACACATGACTAAAGTTAGTATTGTAGATAACTATCTAAAACCGTAATTCAAAATTTATATACGTTATTTATAGATAATTTGATCAATGAACTTATTTAGGTTTTTTTTTACATAATTATTTCTAAACTAATATCAACTATATAATTTTAATTTCTAAAAATAACAGGCAAAGTGACAAAGTGTCACTAGAGAATGATTGTAATTTCTAAAAATAACAGTCAAAGTGACAAAGTGTCACTAGAGAATGATTTTAATTTCTAAAAATACACCAACATATATTAATTGAGATTTTTTTTTAAAATTCTCTAATTTATCCTAAATAATGTGAAGAGTGGTTGATTGGTTCAATCATCACATGGCCACTGACACTTATATCGCCGCCCCGCTGACTAAACAAGAATAAGTCAACGATGGTAACGGAAGTAGGTCGCCGGAAAGTTTCGAGGGTTGCAATCGACGGACAAGTCCGCCGGCAAATTAAGTTTATGTTTGTACGGTATAATGATTTTAAATTGAAACCTGCATCACCAGAAGACTGAAGTGATAAAGGTTGATTCTTGATGAAAAGTAAATGTTAATGAAGGAAATTAAGATGAAAATAAACTCACATATTCAAGATTCTGAACATACTTTTCCATGGTGAAAAAATCTGTTAAAATCCACCTGAAGACAACCACTTATAAATCAACAAAAGCTTACCAGAAGGGTTTATAAGGGTTTGGAGGACAAGGAAGATCAAATTGTGGGTTAATTTGATCGTTTTAAAGATCTTGATGAAGAAGAAGATGACGATGATGATGATGATGTGGATTTTGAGCTTTGATTTAAAGAACTTATGGCTTCTTGATTTAGGGTTTGAAGGAAATTTCCAAGATTTACGGGATCTGCAAGCTTTTCCGAAAAAGAAAATTTCTTGTGGTTTCATCTTTTAGGGTTTTGAATTTATTGAAAAAGATGACCAAGAACGACCGAAACCGCGTAAAAGCGGTGCAATTTCCTAGAGATATAGAGAAAACCCACACCCACATATCAAGATGTTAAAATGAGGTGGTTTGATTGTTTAGATTTTCTTCAAGAGGTGTAATAAAAATTTCGGATTAATTTCAAATTAAAGCTTTTTATCAAGTATGAAATGCAAACTGTTGTACGTCATTAAATATGATTTTATATATATTTATTTTTTTGGAAAGGCAGAAAACTTTATAAAAAAAGAGAAAAAAGTACAACCCACATAAAATATAGTGGGGGGATTGGAACAAGATTACAACATGATTATATGTTAATAAGTAATACTAAATCCGGAATTCACACATTTTTTATCATTCTAAAGACCTGATATTTGATTAATTCTTCATCCATATGAATCTAGTGCTCTTTATATCTTTAAATAACCATTTGAGAAAAATGCTCTTAGGTTTCCGAAAACTACGTTGTTCCTCATTTTTCAGATGCTCCATATTACCGTATAGATAATTGCTTGTATTTTCATTCCTTTTGGATTGGTTCGGGGATCCCTTGAGCAAATCTAGGACGTCTCTGACGGAGAAAACGAATATAGGAGGCATGTGCCACCAGTTGCTGATAAACGCCCATGTCATGGATGCGTAGAAACCTGCAGTGAAAAGATGTTGAGGTCTTTGAGCATTGAAGGCATAAGGGACATAGATCGGTCCCAAGGCTCACATTTCTTGTGCTTAAAGCTTGTCGAGTTGGAATCGTATCTGGTTCTGCACACCAAGCAAAAATGTTGATTTTCTGTTGGACCCATTTGCTCCAATTGAGGATGAAACTGCTATTTGTTGTGACGGATGGCATGAGAATCTTTCGCATGGAGCTAACCGTGAAGACTCCTTGTGTAACCCCAATCCATGTCCAAACAACATTGTTTTCCACTATCAATGTTCTGTTTGTGTAGAACAATCTCTGGTTTTTTATGTTGCTCCATACTCTGGGGTAATTTATCCGACCTAGTAAGAATGAAATGATATGGTTAGAAGCATGTAAACAATGAATAACCTCCTTCCACATTGAGAGTGACTCCGTTTTAAAACGCCACCACCACTTTGATATTAAAATTTGATTAAAGGTTTTTAAAGAACCTAACTCGAGACCCTCGACTGATTTTGGTGTGCACAAACTTTTTTCCAGTTAACCCAAATAAATATTGTAGTGTTACCCGAATTTTTCAAAAAAAAAAATCCTCCTTAATCTTTCCAACGTATCTATGACTTTTTTCGGAGCATTGAATAGAGAAAAAGAAATAAACAACAAGACTATCTAAGATCGAGCGGATGAGGGCTACTCGACCACCAATGGAGAGGTTTTTTGCCTTCCATCCAAAGAGCCTAGACTCAAATATGTCAATAACGGGCGTGCAATTTTTTAGCAAATTCATATTGGCCCCAAGGAGTTAGTCCAAGGTAAGTGAACGGGGTAGAGACGACTTTACATTGTACTTTCTTAGCCAGACTTGATACGTCAAATTCAGTTACATTTATTCCCATTATACTGCACTTGTGTGTACTTATTTCCGGTCCTAATGCTAGATACGAATTAAATTATGGAAGTTTGAATGTGACCATTCACCCAAGATGATAACGCCGTCTGCAAAAACGAAGTGTGAAAGTGTCGGCCCATTGTTTGGCAGTTGTATACCCCTAAAAATTCCCAATGCCCCTGCTTGATTGAGCATGCAATTCAGTGATTTCATTGCAACAATGAAGAGAAAAGGTGATAAGGGATCTCCTTGTCTAATCCCTCGTGAACATGTGAATTCTTTTGAAGGCGACCCATTGACCAAAACCGATGCCAACGAAGGCGACCCATTGAATTCTTTTAGATGACCTAAGGACCCCTTTTATCCAAAGCCGCCAACGACATGGGAATTTAATTTGTTGAAGTACTGAATCAATGAATTTCCACGAATTTGTATCAAAAGCCTTATTGAAATCAATCTTGAATAGTAGCCCTTGAAGTTTGGATTTTTTTTAACCAAGACATTACCTCGTTCGCCACTAGTGGCCTTTCGAGTATGTTTCTTTTGGCTCCCCCCCCCCCCGCCCAACACAATCCACTACCGCCCTTTTGATTTCATCTTGGGAAAAAGGGGAGATAATGGATTTTGCTTCCTTTTTAGATAAATTTTTTCAAAAAAGAACATATCACTTTTGGTCTTTCCTCCATAACTTCCTTGAATATTTCTCCAAAACATCGATGGTTAACTTCGCCTATGATACTAAGCGAACATAAGGGCTAAGTTCACCATCCATCCCTACCATCTTCCCCAACGAACCCTAGTTCGTGCATGACGAGCTACACAAGTCAAGCTTTAAACTTTTTACGTCCAAGTCATTCCATTAACCTTAATAAGTCTAGATCTAGTGTTTGTTTCTTTTTAAACACGTAAAAATCATGATTTTATGGTTGAAAACCCGAAAACCCACTTTTCAAACACAAATTCAGATGTGATCTTCAAATACGTAAAGCTTCTAACTTTAATCATTCAAAAAACTTGAACTCATCATATATCAATAAATAATGTGTAACTAGATGTAACACCCCGACCCGGGCATCCTACAGCTGGTTCTCATAACGGGTCGTTCTCTTTAAAACACATTTATTTTTAATCGAACTACAGCGGAAGTCTTTCAAAAATCTATAATTACTATTTAATGTCCTTAAGTTTATCTTACGAATGTCTGCACACCAATCCGAGTAGTACCGCTCCCCAAGCCAAGATACATCACCACAAAGCTCAGCTACGCTGAGTGAGTTTTAATAGTTTAATTTAATGAAAAGCAAACTCGTCATAATAGTTATTTAATATTTACTCAGAACCCTCGACCCTTATAGAATCGTTTCACAATTCATTAACCAATAGGTAACCCCTGTTATCACGTGATATCCCATAACCGTTCATCACTCGAGACTCAGCCCATACTAATAATAATAATCCCGCAGTCTCATTGACATATACCGAAGTTACTACACTAATAACTTGTACTCTAACACACGTATTAACTTGACACTTGGCTACCCACAACAAAACCCTAGACCTTGACTTACTCGGCCTTAACTAAGGCTCTTACCAATCAACTCACACAACGGTTAACAATATTGCATCAAAATCCTGACGCAACGGTCAACGTAACTCTACCTGTCACAGTAATATCATCAACACATCACATTAACACAATCTCACGCACAATAAATATAACTCATCACAGCATGCAAATTAACACATTTATAAGCATGCAAACACATACCTTATCATTGCGCCCCCGTCGGGGTTACCCTCGTCAGGGAATTCGATATACCTCGAACTTATTTATTACATTGCTAAATGTTGTCACCTTTGGTGACTTAACAAAGGACCTCGTCCTCCCGTTTACTGTGCTATAATGACAACGATGCACAACACAAATATAAACATAAAATATAACTTTACACTTATATGACTCGTTAACCACACTTGCACCTCACACATAACACTCGGATAATGTATCCCACATGTAATCGAAAGCATTTAGCTTAAAGCCCGACTTCCCCCGATTGACCCTTAAGACGTCAATCATTCATAACTCATAACTCTAGCTGTCACATTCACATAGACACACCATAGACCCTACAATTCCTTAATACTCATTTTATATCAAAAGCACATCGGATTAGAACTCGAAACACTTAACACGATTAAATATATTAACACCTCTTGAAAGTACTTATGGTAGCCCCAAAACAGTAAATCATTTAAAAAGTAGGGGATTAGCAACTCACTGGTTACGTAGTCCAAATACTTGCTCTGCAAACCCGTCCATGCTTGAACCCAACCTGTCAAACGTATGATCCAAGGATTTGGTCAAATTTTAAACGTACGTCGAAACATACTGATATAACTAAATTCAGCACTCGGCTTTATCAGCTCGTCGTTCCAATTCATCGAACCCTTAGCTTTACTAATACACGTAGGGGATCGTCCTTGATTCATTTAGAAATCGCGTACACGAGCGGGCTCTTCGCATGACCTTACACGTGCCATGCACCCTAAGCTAAACTACGTAGAAATCCTACTACGCGAAACCTATGAACTTCAAGACGGGTCCTCATGTCACACCCGTAACACAGGACAGTCATCTACCAGAGTAGTACCACCAACAGATATGTTCCTAGGTAAGAGCGACAGGTCTAGGAGAGATTTATACACCGCTCTTTCCTAGACCGAACATTTCGTTCGTCAAATAACTACATACCGGTTGAAGGTCGCCTTCTAGTTACAGTGACGTTGATACCAAAAACACACAGCGGAAGACTTATATCATAATGTTTCTTTCATTTCATAACATAAAGTTTGTACAATAAGGACTAACTGGCAAAATACAACATAACACACTCTTGACTTATAGCTCACGAAGAATTATGCCAATCACTCAGGCCTTATGGTCACCCAAGGACTTGCCTCAGTCATCCCTATTTCCAACCTCTGTAAATCTTTTGGAATGCCAACTACCAGCTAGGGTTAACTTGTGCTCAAAAACATTTGAAAACATTTTGGATCAGCTTACACTAGTGAGTTTATAAACAAAAACAAATTTACGTGTATCCCTGATTAAGGATGAACACCCCGTATAGGAATTACAATCATCCCTTCTAATCCATCACCCAGAATCGCCCTTTGATTCCGAGTCTAAAACATACATATATACAGGGACCTTCCGGCGCGCTGGTCTGCCAAGGACCAGTTCTCTAAACAAGAGGATCATTCTTGACCCTCAGTCCCACCTCAACCATGTCCATAACAAGTACTTATTATAGGATATATGCACGGATGGTATTGGGATCTCAGATACAAAATTGTTTACAAAACATTTCATAGAGCACCGTTAAGAGGAACTCACCTCAAATAAAACTTCCTTCTGTATTGAATATAACAATCAACCCTTCAACAGAAACCTAGAACATATCTGACATTATCAAAATCAACATCCCTATCTTAGGTTTACACAAAGAAACCTCAGGGTGTTCAGAAACCTTACCTTGACGCTATATATGGCAGTTTTGCGGGCAATTTGTGAGAAACCGGACTCTCGGGAGTGGACCAGGACCTCAGGAATCGAGCTAACAGCTTAGAGTGGAATTAGAGTAAAAGTGTTTGTGTGTGAAAAGTGAAGAAATCAACCCATCCTTTTATAGGGTGAAATCGGGTTTATGTCGGACCGACAACCATAAGCATAACGGTCCGACATCCCCTATGTCGGCCTATTTGACTTCGCGCACACACATCAGACCAACATACGAACCATATCGATCTGACATCTGGCTGAGTCATCAGTTGAGTCACCGGATACGTGTCACCTCCCGGTTCATTACTTCCTCAACACATATTGGACCGATATGGAAAATGATATCAGTTCGATATCCGCCTCATTTTTAGATTTTTCATTTTAGTCCCTAAACTTTGGAAAATTACAGTTTAACCCTTGAACTTTGACTTTTTGATACTTTTAGCCATTATTTTACTTGGGAATTATCCGGGCTTTACAAAACACCATCCTTAAAAGAATTTCGTCCTCGAAATTCAACATTAGTTAAACAAATGAGGGTACTTATCTTTCATTTGTTCTATTAATTCCCAAGTCTTGTCGGCACCCTTCCGACCTTGCCACTGTACCAATACCATTGGTATAGTTTTCTTTATGTGGTTTCGATCTTGTGTTCCAAAGATCTTAATGGGCTGCTCGGTAAATTGGAGTTTATCATCGATGTGAATATCATCTAACGAGATTGCCTGATCGGGGTCTGCTAAGCACTTACGTAAACATGACACGTGAAACGTGTTATGAATACCTTGCAACGCTTCAGGCAAATCAAGTTTGTATGCTACAGCTCCAATTCTTTCTATGATCTTATAAGGTCCAATATATCTTGGCCCTAATTTCCCATGTTTTCAGAAACGTACAACACCTTTCCAAGGTGATACTTTCAACATGACGTAGTTACCAACTTGGAATTCTAACGGTTGTCGGCGTTTATCTGCGTAACTTTTATGCCGATCTTGTGCAGCTTTTAATATTTGTTTTGATCTGGACTATCTTATCAGTCGTCTCTTGTAAGATTTCTAGTCCAGATAGTTAGCTATCCGGAACTTCCGTCCAACATATTGGAGTTCTGCATTTCCTACCATATAGTGCTTAAAACGGTGCAGCCTTTATACTTGAATGATAGCTGTTATTATAAGAAAATTCTATTAATGGTAAATGATTATCCCAGCTACCTCTAAATTCTATTACACAAGCCCTCAGCATATCCTCTAAGGTTTGAATTGTCCTTTCGCTTTGTCCATCGGTTTGAGGATGATATGCTGTACTCATTTTGATTCGAGTTCCCAACTCTTTTTGGAAACTAGTCCAAAATATGGAAGTAAACCAACTATCTTTCTCAGAGATAATAGATAGCGGTATACCATGGCGACTTACAATCTCATTGATGTAGAGTCGGGCAACTTTATCCATTGAATAATTCTTACTGGTAGGGATGAAATGTGTCGATTTAGTTATTCTATCAACTACAACCCAAATGGCATCATGCCCTTTCTGGGTCCTCGACAATTTTGTAACAAAGTCCATAGTAATCCTATCCTATTTCCACACAGGTATCTCCAACTGTTTTAGTTGACCTGTGGGTTTTTGATGCTCAATTTTGACTTGAAGACAAGTCAAACATTTCTCTATACACTGAGCTATAGACCTCTTCATGTTTGGCCACCAGAACTGAGCCTTTAAATCTTTATACATTTTATTAGCTCCGGGATGTATCGAATATTTGGATTTGTGAGCTTCGTCCATCACTTTTGTTTGGATATCCTCAAGTCTAGGAATCCAAATCTGTTTTCAAATCGTAAGATTTCATCATCACCTTTTGTTAGTAATTTCACTTTACCAACCATGCGTTCTTTCTTGATGTTATCTTCTTGGAGTGCTTGAGTTTGAATTTCCTTGATTTGATCCATCCAATCTACTCTGACTTCTAACCTTAAGGCTCTTATCTTGATGGGTTTGACTCTCTCCTTCCGACTTAATGCATCTGCTACCACATTGGCCTTCCCGGGATGGTATTTGATCTCACTGTCATAATCGTTAATGAGCTCCATCAATCTCCTTTGTCACATATACAAATCATTCTGATTGAATATATGCTGGAGACTTTTATGGTCCGTATATATCACACACTTAGTACCGTATAGACAGTGTCTCCAAATCTTTAGAGCAAACACTATGGCACCAAGTTTAAGATCGTGTGTGGTATAGTTCTTCTCATGAATTTTAAGTTGTCGTGATGCGTAGGCTATAACCTTTTCTCGTTGCATGAATACACAACCTAGACCAATTCGGGAAGCATCACAATAGATGACAAAGTCACCATTTCCTTCTGGTAATACTAAGATCGGTGCTGAACTAAGTTTCTGCTTAAGGGTTTTGAATGCTTCTTCTTGCTTCTGACCCCATTCAAATTTTACTGCCTTCTGAGTTAAGGTAGTTAACGGAGTAGAGATCTTTGAGAAATCTTGTATGAACCTTCGGTAGTATCAGGCTAGACCAAGAAAGCTTTGAACTTCCGTTGGAGTCTTTGGAGTTTCCCATTTCATAACGGATTCAATCTCGGATGGATCTACTTGAATTCCTTTGTGGTTTATGACATGCCCTAAGAATTGTACTTCTTATTTCCAAAACTCGCATTTGAAAAACTTAGCGTACAACTTCTCTTTTCTAAGAGTTTACAAGATTGTTCGAAGATGTTTAGCATGATCTTCCTGGGTTCGAGAGTAGATAAGGATATCGTCTATGAACATTATAACGAACTTGTCCAAGAATGGTTTACAAACGCGGTTCATTAGATCCACAAATGCTGCATGAGCATTATTTAGACCAAATGGCATAACTAAAAATTCGTAGTGTCCATATTGGGTTCGAAAGGAAGTTTTAGGTACATCTTCCTCCTTTACCTTCAACTGATGACATCCAGATCTAAGTTCTATCTTTGAAAAGTATTTAGCTCCTTGCAACTGATCCAACAAATCATCTATCCTAGGCAATGGATATTTGTTCTTTACTGTAAGCTTATTCAACTTTCGATAATCTATGCACATACTCATACTTCCGTCCTTCTTCTTTACGAACAAGACTGGTGCTCCCCAGGGTGAAATACTTGGACATATGAAACCCTTGTCCAATAAATCTTGAATCTGCTTCATTAATTCTTTCAACTCGAAAGGTGCAAGACGATAAGGTGACTTAGCCACAGGTTTGGCTCTAGGTATGAGTTCTATTCGGAATTCAATTTTTCTATCCGGTGGTAGACCAGGTAATTCTTCCGGAAATACATCCGGGTGATCGCATACTATAGGAATGTCTGCTATATGCCGTTCGGGTTTAGAGTCTAAAGCATAAACTACAAATATGCTACATCCTGTATTTACACATTTCTTAGCCTTAGCTACAGAAATCGTTTTAATATTATTTTCATCACTATCGCACTGTATCAACATAGACTTTCCGTTAGGCCTACAAATCCTAACAGTCCGTTGATCACAATTGATTTGAGCATGGCATTGGTTCATCCAATCTATTCCAATGATAACACCGTACTTGCTCATACTCATTGGCATTAACTCAATCATTGAATTTTCATTGCCCAGAGTCATCTTGCATTTCGCATACGATTCCGTTATCCTAATTTGTTCACCACTTACCGTCTCAACTACGTAAGCATGCTCAAGTGGAGTAGGTTCCATGCCTCAATGCAAACTAAAGGCATCTGAAACAAAACTTCTATTTGCTCCTGTATCAAACAAGATCTTAGCATAAATATCGTTAACTAGAAACATACCTGCTTCCACTTTGGCATTGTCATTTCTCCTTCCTTCACCTATCACAAATACCCGACCTTTTGCCCCTCCTCCGTACTTCTGTTGTGTGGGTTTGGTACAATTTCTTGCTATATGTCCTTCCTCATTACAATTAAAACACTTAAGAGTAGGACAAGAGGTTGCAATATGCCCTGTCTTCTGATATGTCATCATTTATACATATTTTACATGCATAATAATCCCACATTATGGTACTAATTGAATAATATTTTTGCAATTTGTGCTTCAAACACTTATATTTTGTAATTGTAGATTATTCGGTGTTGAAAATATAAATCAAGCTAAATCCTATCAAAAACACCAAGAATTCAAGCTTCTAGAAGATTCATTACCAAGCATCGACCCCCAAGAAGTCAAAATTGGTCAAGAAAAGTCAACAAGGAGCTAAAAGACAAAAGCTGGAAGAAATTTGAGGGTTGCACTACCGTGCATCCCAAAGCACGGTCGTGCATTGCCCTTTCTTCTCCTCTATGGCCCAGTACCGTGTACTCTGTACCTTGTTTGATTCCCTGGGCCTTTGCATGACCATGCAACCCATTGCACGGCCGTGCATTGCACATTTTGAGGCCTATAAATTGGAGGTTTGAGTTCTTCATTCTATACACCAATCCAGACCTAAAGAACACTCAAGAAGAGAGCATTCTCATAGTTAGAGTAGAGAGTAGAGGGGCTCTTCCTCCTTTTTCCACAATAGGGGAGCCTACGAAACTCATCATTACGCTAGTCGTTATGGCCATTCGTGGCTAAAACTACTTTGTATTGCTAGGGTGAAGATGATGTTTGGTGCATGTTAATGTTTAACCTATTAATGAAGTGGTATGTTTAAGTCTTTAACTAATTCGTTCTCAACAACCATCTTTTGATGGGCTTGTATTATTGTCTAAATCCATATTTATATTTGTGAGTGTCTTGATTTTAAAGAATAAGATCGTAAAACCCTTTTTAATCAAACTTACTTTAAAACTCGTACGTCTTTATACGACCAGAGATTGATAAGCCAAGGCTTGGTCTATACTTCTAAGATCGTACGTCTTTATACGAGATTATTATGCGACCAAGAATTGGTGAACTCATGTTGGGAACGGTACGTCTTTATACTTGGTCCCTTTGTTACAGCGCCTCCCAGTGAGCAAAATATAATCACCTATTTAACTTTAATATAAAGCATTTTGAGGCTGATGTATTAAACCAACCCAGAGATGACCATTCGATGGGTTGAGGGTAAGTGTTGTCCCTAACGAGAGACAATACCACTTTTAAAGATTATAATTTGCAAATCAAATGTAGTGAGGACGAGGCTCTAGCGGTGACCCGGGTAACAATTTTATAGTAGTCATACCACTGAATTAGTAAACTTAACATTATCACGTACCAAGCTGATTCGAATCCCGAAGCAATATATTCCGTAATCTGATCATTTTCGCCTTATTTACTTTTCTGCTATTTACTATTCTGCTAGTTACATTTCTGTTACACACTTCACGCACATTTTTACTTTTATGTTATTTACTTTACCGTCATTTACTTTTATGTTTCACAAGCACACAAAACCCACTCACTAATTAATCCGGCTAAACGATAACAAAAGTTGAGTATTGAAACTCGACCGTATCCATTGATTCGATACTTGGTTCTTACCTAACTATATTACGCTACGATAGGTACACTTGCCTATTGTTTGTGTTTTAAGCTAACTTAATTCTCATTTTATAAATTTAAAACCGGATCTTGTGAAATCATCCAAAAATATATTTACTTATATTTTTATATATCAAAACATTGACATCATCTTCTGACATTTGTAACATCTTATTTCCTGAGGTTTTCTGATTAGGTTATTTCCCTCTCTCCTAGGGAATTTGAAATTTCTTCGCTTAAACCGGTACATCACTTCCTCACTCTTCCTTTTGGTTTCTACGAGTTTTACCTCTAATGCTTTCTCAGCTTTATCCTTGGCCTCTTGAGCTGCCACATCATCGTAAACCTTGGCACTCAATGCTAAAGCTAAATCTATTGTTTGTGGTGCAGCGGTTTTTACCAAGTTATGCACCTTTAGAGGTAAACCTTTAATAAAATGTTTGATTCTTTGGGGTTCAAGTGTCACCAGATGTGGCACCAGTTTTGACATCTCGTCAAACTTTTTCACATACTCCTTCCAGACGCTGAAACTCCTCCTCAAGCTTATCAAGTTTGTTCCGAGGACAGAATCATTGCATAATCAGTTCCTTGAACTCGTTCCATTTCATGTTTTCCACTGCTTCCTCCCCTCTGGCTTGCTTTACTGATTCCCACCAGTCTAGTGCGGTGGTTTCCAAAGAATTAGCAGCAAACTTGACCGCCTGATCACTTCTACACTCACTCAATTTTGTGATCCATTGAGTAGTATCGATGGCTCCCTTATTGCCATCAAAAGGCTTGGGTTTGCAGCCTTCGAAGGATTTGTAACTGCATCCTTCATGATTCTCAGTTCTTGTTACTGAGATAGTATTGGCATTTCCATTTGTCGTTCTAGTGTTGATGTTATTTCCTCCTCCGGCTGCTCCTGTACCTATCCTCTTTGAAAGAACTTCATCTAACAATCCGGGTAACGTGTTTTGTAAAGCCTTAGTTGTTGGATATATGATGTCGGATCGTCAATTAAGTCAACGTTACTATTAAGGTAAGATCCAAAGAGTTACACCTTAGACAACGAACAAAATATATAATATTTAATTGTTAAATATTATCCACGAAAGACGGAAACAATAAATGGTGAGTAAATATTTAAAGAAATATTTGTCGGAGATTGGGATAATTAATTATCTGATTAATTAATTATTTGCGGGGAATGAATGTTTAATCAGTTAAACATTTAAGGATTATGTTTTTACTAATTATATGTAATTAGTAATTACAAAGGTTTAATGATTAAATTTTAATTATTACTAGGGTATTAAATGTTAATACCAGAGGGACCGGTGTGTAATTATAATGGTTATAAAAATACCATTATAATCAAAACCCTAACCTTAATCCCCTACACCTCCAAATTGGCGCCACCCCCTCCTCTCCTTGCGAAGCCGACGCCGACGCCACCACCTCCACCATCCGCTGCCGTCGACTGGCCACCGCCGTCGCTGACCATCGCTGTGGTGGGCTTCCCTCTGTGCAATCGTGTGACAATTTGCTACATTTTTTCGTGTACGAGTCAACTAGCGTGACGTTCGTTGAACTAAGGTGTTACAGATCTGGTTATCGTCAAAGGTATAAATCTAAACACCCTATGGTTGGTTATTTAATATTGTTTATGCACGTGTAATCGGATCACTGAAAGGAATCCAGATCTGATCTGGCAATGGTATTAATAAATCGCTTCTGCTAAAATATGTCTGATTTATTTAAATAGGCTTTAAATAATTAATGTTTTAAAAGTTAAAACTGGTACCATGATTCCCAAAAGTGGTATCAAAGCCACCTTTACGCGCGTTTAGACATATTTTTTTAATCGATCTATTGTTTTATTTGTCAAAACTTTTGTTTGACAAAATATTGAGCCTTTTTCGTTTCTTGTGATTGTGTTGAACGAATTAAGCACTAGAGACCTGTGGTTGTGTTGTTTGTTGATCGGTTGTTATCTTTGTATTTTTACGGGTTATTTGGATCCTCGATGTAAGAGTTAGGGTTTTATTTATTTATTTATTTTTATTGTATTTGTAAATAAATATTGTAACCATAAAGAGATGAAGACTTGAAGACCAAGGCGGACAAAGACAGGTTTAAAGATGGAGAACTTGGACTAAGTGGGAGATAGCAGATTTGTTATTTTGTTATCCCTTAGACTAGTCCGGTTGTTCGTTTGATGGCTCGAACAAAATAGGACAAATTTTTCTAGTTGCTCGATTCTGCGTTTTATTTATTTTTGTGGTTGTGATATAATTATTTAAGATAATAATTAAATCGTAAAACTTTTAATAAAACTTTTGACACAATTTAAAACGATGAGATAATTAAATTGTTTATTTTTCTCGGAAAGGTAATTAAATAAAAGTGTTTTATTTAAAAGTGAAAAAAAGTTTTAAATTTAAATATTTTTATTTAAAAAATTTTAAATTAATTAAAGAGTTGATTAGTTCGCGAAAAATGACCAGTTTAGAAAAAATAGGGTATTTAAAATTGGATCGTGTTGAGTGTTGAAAGTGTTTCATGAACTAATTAGTAAAACTGGTTTACTAACATTGTGCGACTTGTATCTTGCTACTCGTCGACCAAAATGTTTTTGACCCGATACAATTGGTAATCGTTACCTACCCGTCTAGGTATGTCAGTGAAGAGTGCTCAGCCATTCACCGAGACATGGGGAACCGGGATCTCATTCATAATTATATAAATTTTTGCAATTAGGTCATCAAAATTTTATTAGGAAATCCAAGCATGAAAATACTAAAACTTATTTTTGAATTTTGTAGATGTCTTTCGAAATGAATCCTCACTACGTCTCTGCTCTAAAACGTATGCTTTATCTGAACATGCTCTAGGGAGGAAACTTCTCTAAGTGGTACCGTATCTTGAGAAGTGTTCTTAAAGAAGAAAAAAGATTCTATGTCCTAGAGATTTCAATTCATCCAGTTCCACCTAATGATGGCTCCAAAATGCTTTGGAGACGTCACATCAATGATTCTAACGAAGCATCATTTTTGATGCTATCGACAATGAGTGATGAACTCCGTCGTGAGCTGGAATATCACTCTGCTTATGATATGGCTCACGAGCTGAAGAAAAGGTTTCATCAGAATCACAGTGAACATCCCAATATACTTAAATCATTATCAAGTGGCATGGAAAGAGGAATATGAATGAGCTCACATTTTTCTAAAATGACAAAATTCATTGATAGCCTGAAAGATCTTGGTTCTCCCGTCAGCCAGGACATGACAATAGACTTCATACTGATGTATTTGCCGGTTGAATACGAAGAGTTCGTTGATTACTACAAGCAGTATGTAGTAGGAGAAACGTTATCTGACTTGCGAGGGTCGCTAACGGCTTTTGAGATGACTTTAGGACAACTGGACCCCTTGATCTTTGATCAGAAAAAGAGTGGCAAAAAGAGAGCTGTTTTAAAAAATGATGACACCTGTCATTATTGCAGAGAGATAGGACACTGGAAATATAATTGTCCTACATACCTTGCCAAGAAGACCAAGGCTTTGGAAGCAGGGTCCTCAGGTATTGATGTGCGTGAACTATATATATTTTTAATAAGGATTTTTACACAAATATAAGTTTTAAAATTGGTTTTAACCTAAACTAGATTACACACACAAAGGTAAGTGTACCTGTCGAATGGTAATATAGAGTTGATAAGAACCGAGTATCAATCTGTAGACACGATTTCACTACTTGATCCTTGTGATTAATTAAGCTTAGTGAGTTAAAATAGATTTTTGTTTTGTTTTTGGAAATTTAACTTGGGTGACAACATTTAGCAATTGAAAACACGTAAATAAAATACTTAAAATAACAAGATATAGGAAGGCTATCATCCTAGTTTGGAATCCACTTTATTAATTACGATGAAACATATGAATGGTGATTTTATGATTATGTTAATGTTCTTTGAAACAGTTGAATTAAAATCCAATTATAGATTATAATTCCTTAATCATTAAGAATGAATTCGATGAGTAAATTACATGTCGTCCACTTAAGATTAATTTAATTAGATAAAAGTGTGTAACTTCTTGACTTATGAAATTCTAAAACAAAGTTATATAAATTTTAAGAGTGAGTCATCGTCACTTTCGATTAGTATAACTTTCATTATAGAAATAACACAACATTGTTCTTTGTTTTTCCAAATCTCGACCAAAGGGTTGCATGTTTTCATGTTTCCTTCACAAATAAGGTTTCAAAGATTATTCCAAATTCTTAGCTATAACATTTTAACAAAAGATGTTAAGGTTATAAATATATGTTAGTCTCATAGGTATTCCAACTCGATATGATTTCCCATTTATAAACCTTAATTTGTTCCACACGCATTTAGACAAGCAAGATCACCAAAAGGGTAACACAAAATCATCATTACATTAACATAATAATTTAGCCATAGTCAAGAGTTTAACATAATTAATTAAGTTTCATCAAAAATAGGATGATAAAGGAATTTAGCTCATTATGAGCTTGTTCAATACAACAAAGTAGCAAAATAGCAAGGAACTCGTGATAAAACCGAAAGATCTAACCAAAAGTCCAAGCTAGGAATGTCTAGTGATGCAAGAGCTTCTTCTTTGTGATAAATGGACCTTCCAAGACCTCCAATGCCCTTTAAAGTTTGGTTCCCGAGAGTAAACAGTGGGTAATCCCTGTCAAGAACCCGCTCCCTCTAATGAACAAGTTAAAGGCCTTTTATAGGCTTTAAAAGAAGCTGAACCTGGCCTGTGCTTAGTGGAGCACGACCCCATGCTGGGGACCAGGTTATACTCTGATTGCTTTGTCGTGAACGTACTGCAGGAATTGTCGGCACGGGGGCGTGCCTTGTGAGGCACGGGCCGTGCTTGGTGGGGCACGGCCCCGTGTTGCACCCGGTCGGGAGACAAAGGTACTGTTGTACTTTTTCGGGTTGACCACGGGGGTGTGCTTAGTGATTCACGGCCTGTGCTTCATGGGACACGGCCCCGTGCTACAATGGACACGGCCCTGACTTTGAAAAAGCTGATTTCTAAACGTTTGGAAGGAGGCACGGCCCGTGCCTAGTTAAGCACGGCCCGTGCTTCACCTTTGTTTCCATCAACATGTAGAGGACTGAAAATAGGATCTGTGGGCGAAAACGGGGCTCAATTCTGAGTTGTAACAAAGCAGGAAAGTGATAAACAAGTTTTGACAGTCGCGGGGTCGTTTCTCTTCATTCTTTGTTTATTTCTTTCACTTTTTCTTCATTTTTGTTCTTCCAGAGGGTTAATGGCCTACAGATTCAAATATGAACTAATTAAGTAATTATTCTTATAAGTTTACATAAAAAATAGCTAAAATCGGGAATCAATTGATGTGAAATATATGTATAATTTAGTGCACATCAAATCTCCCCACACTTGAACTTTGCTTGTCCTCAAGCAATATAATTGAATAAAACCCTCCAAATGGCAATACAAACAACAAAACTTAAATAAATCAAAAGATTGGTGTGATTTCCGAGAAAGACACAAGCAAATTAAATCTAACCGAGCAAACATGAGTTATAGAGTCATATCCTAATAAACAATGGTTTGTTTTAAGAAATTTTTGGCATGCAAAACTTTACACTACTCACAATGTTCACACACACTTGGCTAAATATATGTAATCATACGTTTAATGATGTATGTATAGAACACTCAATTACCAAATATGAAACGTGTGAAAATCATATGCTTGTTAAAGGAGCGAATCTCCACCATTTATAGGATTTGTTTGCATAAATCAAAAGGTCTTTGAAAGGGTTGCAACTTGGCTTAGGGTAAGGGTATGGTTTATTTTGGAAAGTGGCTAAATACTAAAGAGACCGACCCTGGCTTATTGGATTGAGTTAAAAGGAAAAGCAAAAATAAAAGGATATCCCTCTACAATACTCATTTAGAAGGGGTATACCTAACTCGAGGACTCGTTTATGGTCAGATTGTCAAGGCCGAATCTCATCTTTAGAAACCTTGCTTCCTCTTTGACTTTGAAATACACATAGCTATCTTTTCTTATGGATTGTTCGGCTTTGAACCTAATAACACCATATTTGATCAACTTTGTATACTCATACTCGGAGGTTATTTGGTTTTTAACAAAAATGATGACAGTGTAGGTTATGAATGGAAAGATATGGGATAAGGCTCAACGGGGCTAACTAGTGGTTGTATGTGGGTAAGGAAAACGAAAAGAAAAGGCTAACAAAGTGGCTATCCTAACGCCTAGATCATTTTTATGCAATCATTTCCATTTCATGGTCTTGAAACGTATACCCATAACAAGTTCTAATTTACACGAAACATATGGCACCCTCAATAATCCGATAAAAACAAAAGCATATTGCGGTAAAGCGAAGCTATAAAGGCTTAAAAATATGCTCACAGAAACGGATGGATTTGGGTAAAAGTGTAAAAACTTTGCATGCCTTTTTTATTTCTTTTTACAAACCATGCTTACAGATATTTTTGTTTCATTTTACTCGGCGGATATGTTTAAATTAAGTGCTTTATGAAAATACACGTTTTCCTTTGGCTTTATAAAAAAATGGTGAAACTTTATGATTGTTGATGCCAAATTTTTTTTTTAAAATGGAGTTTTTTACTTAAAATGATTTTCCTTGACAAGACCAAGTTCAAGTAATTGAACCCCCTCCCTACACTTGAAACTTACATTGTCCTCAATGTACAGAGAAGTAAACAATTATAAAATGTAAATGGAGGAAAGGAAACAAGAACTCCCCTGAACGTCGGTGTGTCCAAAATGTGTGACGGGTGCCCACAAATGCCTGCAATGTCGTGCGAATGCCAGTGGTAGATACCCGTAACCTACCGAAATGCCATAGTCCCAAGAGTGTCAGCAATTGCAAGACCTACAAACCACTCTACCACAAAATAAGAAAATATAAAGCCGATAGGTGATTAGTGCAGATGAGCGAACTTGTGAGGACTAAGTTAGTTCCCACAAGTGTGATTATCAAAATTTCCACCTGCCACTAAATTATAAAGCTAATAAAAAGGAAAATAGTAGGAAAACTTAAACAAACCCTCGGGTTGCCTCCCGGAGGCGCCACATTTATTTACGAGTCTTTGGCTAGACTCAAACGATCAATGGGTCATGCCACCAACACTTAAACTTTCCCGGACCAAACATTATATGGTTCATGTAGTGAAGGAGGTGGTCACCCCGACAATGTTTTGTAGTATTAAAATGTTTGATGATACATTGTCGCTCCTCTAAATTTATATGGCACGTATGGTGGTGTGCCCTCTCTCAAGGTATGTATGATTCACGTGTGGAATCTTCATCATGCTTGATTGTGGGCTGGCTATCCTTGATGCAATACCATGGGATGGATATCACCCTTTTCATTTGTTCGTTGGTGATCCCGTCTACTTGCACATCCATCTCTTGATGCAGTTCTATCTTAACTACCACAGTTGGTTTTCTAAACAACAATTCTTCCAATTCACCAAGATCTCTAGTCGGGTCAAATTGTTCTCCATTTACGTCCACCAATGGTACACCCAACAAATCATCCCCAAACTCATCCTCCCAAGAAGGAATAACATGAACGGGAGGTGGGACTTGTGCAATACTTTCTGGTGTAGTAGGAATTCCAGTCTAATCAGACCATTCTTCTTGTGCCTCCATATCAGGAACCTCCACCAACTTATCTTCGACCATGTGTTCTTTACTCACCGACTCTTCTAACCATGTTGCTAAGTTTTCTGGAATTTGCTCCTTATTAGATGAGTTAAGAAATGGTTATAAGGTAACAACCAACTTCTTTGTATCAGTAGTAATCACTTCCACTTGATCAACGTTTGTGAAGTAGGAAGACTCCTCCTTGGGTGTTGCCTCTTGAATTGGCATCTTGCTGACATAGAGGGCAAAACTCACTTCTTCTTTTTGTTTTGCTTCTTCTTCTTGCTTTCTAAACACAGCTTCTTCTGCTTCTTTCTTGAGTTTGTCATTTTCAGCAAAAGCTTCGACGAATGGTAGATTAACATGTGGTTGTTTGAAGAGTCCCAAAACTTGCCATATTGTGTTTCCATCCTATCCATCTTCAGACGACCTGGATATGGGATTCGTGGTACATATGTCATTTTTAGTTCTTTGGGTCGTGTTGCATTTGCTGGAACTCGCTTTTCGTACACCGTAGTAGGAATCTCTCCTTCCTCAACAATTGGTTGTGGTATAGGTGCTGATTCTTTCACAGTGGTTTCCCCATTCCTTAGTGTGATGGCTTTCACATGAGCAATTAGATTAGGCACAGTATTACTAGGAACACTAACATGTGGTCTTTTAGAAAACAGTTGGGCTATCTGTCCCACTTGATTCTCAATGACTTGTAAAGACGCTTTTTGACTTCTCATCTCCACCTCATGACTTTGGAAACGTTGCTCGACTAACTTATTTGCAGTTTCTGTGCTTGCCAAGAGTTGCTGCAACAGGTCCTCCATGTTGGATTCTCCACCAGCTTGACCGTTGCTACTCGAACCTTGATATTGTGGTTCTGGTTGGAAAGATTGATCTTGTTGCTGAAACGGTGGTCTTTCGTTGAACCAAGGGGGTTGTTGGTTGTTGTTTCCTTCCCCGAAGGTTGAGTAGTAATTCCAATTCGAGTTGTAATTGATTCCGTACGAATTGTTTGGACCTCCCACGTAATCAAAATCTTCCACCATCATGGTCTACTGACACTCACTTGTCTTGTGTTGTTTGCCACACGTGTCGCATCGAATTTGTGATTTCTTCATCTCGACTTGTATCTGCTCGAACTTCTTGTTAAGTGCTTCTAGCTGTGCTGCAACAAGGGTGTTAGAATCAACATGGTGAATACCCTTCTGAGATGATTTGGTTCTCGTTGGGTTGTAAGCAAAGCTCTTTGTTGCGGCTTTCTCCAATGCCTGGAATGCCTCGGTTGGGGTGACTCCCCCGAAATCTCCTGTGGCATACTGGTCGACGGCTTGTTTGTGCTCTCCAGAGATAGCATCGTAGAAGGTTTGGCATTGAAGCCAAAGATCAAGCCCGTGATGAGGGCATCTTCTCAGGAGGCCTTTGTATCTCTCCCATGCTGTGTGCAGTGATTCGTCGTCATCTTAACGAAAACCGGTAATGCTTGATCTGAATTTGGCAGTTTTATCGGGCAAAAGTATTTTAACAGAATCTGCTCGGCCATCTCGGCCCATGTTGTGATGAATCCAGCCGGCAGTGCGTCTAGCCAGTCTATGGCTCGATCGCGAAGTAAAAATGGGAAAAGCCTAAGTCTAACAGCGTCGTCTGAACAATTATGGATCTTAAAAGTCGCACAAATTCGTAAGAAACGAGCAATGTGAGCATTGGGATCCTCATCTGGTAGACCGTTGAATTGCACATAATTTTTCACCAAATGAATGATGCTAGATTTTATCTTGAAATTGTTGGCTGGAATCGCCGGTTGGGTTGCACTAGACTCATAACCGACAAGTGACGGTTTGGCGTAATACGTCATGTTCCTCTCCACGTCTGGGTCCGCCATGTTCTCCTCATGTTGCGTATCCTCCGAAGTCTTGCATGCGATCGCTTCAGCTACCGTTTGTGTCCGCTCTCGTAATCTATTAAGAAAATGTCGGTCGGGCTCCGAAAGTAGTGAAACAAGTTCAGGGCCAGATGTGGTGGACATACATCACCTAAGAAAACAAAAAGATGTTTTTTTTTGTTTTTTCTAACTTTATAAGTTTTTAAATTTTAATATAAGTTTTTAAATTTTAATTAAAAAAAAAATTAAGTTTTTTTTTTTAAAGCCATGAATAAAAATAAAAATAAAAATAAAGACAAATAAAAATATTTACAAATTTGAACAAATGGCTTAATCAAAAACTCGGATTGTTCTTGAAATAACCGTATCCCCGGCAACGGCGTAAAAAAACTTGATGTGCGTGAACTATATATATTTTTAATAAGTATTTTCACACAAATATAAGTTTTAAAAGTGGTTTTCACTTAAACGATTTCACTACTTGATCCTTGTGGTTAATTAAGCCTAGTGAGTTAAAATAGATTTTTGTTTTGTTTTTGGAAATTTAACTTGAGTGACAACAATTAGCAATTGAAAACACGTAAACAAAATACTTAAAATAACAAGATAAAGGAAGGCTACCATCCTTTTTTGGAATCCACTTTACTAATTACAATGAAACATATGAATGGCGATTTTATGATTATGTTAATGTTCTTTGAAGCGGTTGAATTAAAATCCAATTATAGATTATAATTCCCTAATCATTAAGAAGGAATTCGATGAGTAAATTACATGTCATCCACTTAAGATTAATTTAATTAGATAAAAGTGTGTAACTTCTTGACTTATGAAATTCTAAAACAAAGTTATATAAATTTTAAGAGCGAGTCATCGTCACTTTCGATTAGTATAACTTTTATTACAGAAATAACACAACATTGTTCTTCGTTTTTACAAATCTTGACTAAAGGGTTGCATGTCTTCATGTTTCCTTCACAAATAAGGTTTCAAAGATTATTCATAATTCTTAGCTATAACATTTTAACAAAAGACGTTAAGGTTATAAATAAATGTAAGTCTCATACGTTTTCCAACTCGATATGATTTTCCATTTATAAACCTTAATTTTGTTCCACAAACATTTAGACAAGCAAGATCACCAAAAGGTTAACACAAAATCATTATTACATTAATATAATAATTTAGCCATAATCAAGAGTTTAACATAATTAATTAAGTTTCATCAAAAATAGGATGATAAAGGAATTTAGCTCATGATGAGCATGTTCATTACAACAAAGTAGCAAAATAGCAAGGAACTCATGATAAAACCAAAAGATCTAACCAAAAGTCCAAGCTAGGAATGTCTAGTGACGCAAGAGCTTCTTCTTTGTGATAAATGGACCTTCTAAGACCTCCAAATGCCCTCTAAAGTCTGGTTCCTGAAAGTAAACAGTGGGTAATCCCTCTCAAGAACCCCCTCCCTCTAATGGATAAGTTAAAGGCTTTTTATAGGCCGTCTGGGAAGCTAAGCATGGCCCGTGCTTAGTGCAGCACGACCCTGTGCTGGGGACCGGGTCGTACTCTGATTTATTTTATCACGAACGTACAACTGGAATTGTCGGCACGGGGGCGTGCCTAGTGAGGCACGGGCCGTGCTTGGTGGGGCACGGCCCCGTGTTGCACCCGGTCGGGAGACAAAGGTACTGTTTTACTTTTTCGGGTTGACCATGGGTGTGTGCTTAGTGAGGCACGGCCCGTGCTTCATGGGACACGGCCCCGTGCTTCATTGGACACGACCCTGACTTCGAAAAAGTTGATTTCTGAATGTTTGGAATGAGGCACGGCCCGTGCCTAGTTAAGCACGACCCGTGCTTCACCCTTGTTTCCATCAAAATGTAGAGGACTCAAAATAGGATCCGTGGGCCAAAACGGGGTTCAATTCTGAGTTGTAACGAAGCGGGAAAGTGATAAACAAGTTTTGACGGTAGTAGTGTCGTTTCTCTTCATTCTTTGTTTATTTCTTTCACTTTTTCTTCATTTTGTTCTTTCGGAGGGTTAATGGCCTACAAATTCAAATATGAACTAATTAAGTAATTATTCATATAAGTTTACATAAAAAATGGTCAAAATCGAGAATCAATTGATGTGAAATACATGTATAATTTAGTGCACATAAGGTATGTTTATTATCAAGATCTTCTCTCTGTCTAGCAAATCTTGGGTGTTTGACACTGGATATGGTTATCACATTTGTAATGATTTGCAGGGACTAAGGAAGGTTAAGAGACTGAAGCAAGGTGACCTGGAGCTCATGTGGGAAATGGACAAAAGGTTGCTGTGAAGGCTGTAGAAGAATATACTCTTTTACTTTCTTCTGGATTAGAACTTGTTTTGAACAATGTTTATTTTATTCCTAATTTGACGAGGAATATTGTTTCAGTTTTTGCTTTGCGAGAAGAAGGATTTACTTATGCTTTTGACAATGATTTCATTTATGCATATTTGAATGGTTTGCTCTACTTTTCTGCAAAGCCTCACAATAGAATCTATGAGATAGAAGTGCACGATAATAACACCATACTTAATATCTCCTCCAAACGTACGAAATATGATTTCAATGATGCGTATTTATGGCATTGTAGGCTTGGACACATAAACAAGAATCGTATGAAGAAACTCCAGACCACTGGAATTCAGAATTCTACAGGTCAAGAGTCGTTTGATGATTGCAAATCATGTTTAAGTGGAAAGCTAACCAAAGCTCCTTTTTTCGGTATCAGTCAAAGGGCTAAGGATCTTTTGGGACTTATACATACAGACGTATGTGGTCCATTCAGAACAATGACCAGAAGTGGAGAGAGATACTTCGTGACATTTACTGATGATTTCAGTAGATATGGTTATGTTTATCTTATGAAGCATAAACATATAAACATGAAACATTTGAAATGTTCAAACAATACGAGAACGAAGTACAAAATCAACTTGGTAAGACGATTAAGATGTTTCGATCTGATCGAGGTGGTGAATATCTTAGTCAAGAGTTTGACGAACATCTAATGAATCGTGGGATCATTTCTCAGCTGACTCCACCAGGAACACCTCAACTTAACGGTGTATCTGAAAGGAGAAATCAAACTTTATTAGATATGGTTCGGTCTATGATGTGTCGTACAAACCTCCCACACTCCTTCTGGAGTTTTGCTCTTGAGACTGCCACAAGAATCATAAATCTAGCTCCTACTAAGAAGGTGGACAAGACGCCTTATGAGATTTGGTATGGGGAAAAATCCAAAGTGTCCTACCTTAGGGTTTGGGGATGTAACGCATATGTTACAAGTGAATCTACAGATAAACTAAATCACCGTGGCGATAAAGTTGTTTTCGTCGGATACCCTAAAGCAATTGGTAACTACTTCTACAATCCTGCTTAAAGTCGTGTTTTCATTAAACGCAGAGCTACTTTCTTGGAGAAAGAACTACTTGCGAGAGGTATTGGAGACAACCGTGTGGATATGGATGAGATCCAAGAACCATAATCTGAACCTGCCATTTAGCATGAGAATGCTGAAACTGAATCTAGAAATGTTCAAGATTCATATGTAACACAAACTGTTCACAGAAGTACTAGAGAACCCGACCGATATATCGGGATTCACCAGATTAACGATGTCCTGATAATTGATCAGGCAGAGCCCACTAGTTACAAATCTGCAATCTTAGATTCAGAATCCAAGAAGTGGCTTGAAGCCATGGATGCTGAAATCCAATCCATGCACGACAACCATGTGTGGGACTTGGTTGATCTTCCTCCTGAGAATCGGACAGTAGGAAGTAAGTGGATTTTCAAGAAGAAAATCGAGATGGATAGGAATGTGCAAACCTTCAAAGCAAGACTAGTAGCGAAAGGTTTTACTCAGACTCAAGGAATTGATTATGATGAAACTTTCTCGCTTGTAGCCATGCTTAAGTCTATTAGGATCTTGCTTGCCATTGCCGCGTATTATGACTACGAGATACGGCAAATGAATGTCAAAACCGCGTTCCTAAACAGACGTCTTACTGAAGATGTCTATATGGTTCAACTGGAAGGTTTTGAAGATTCAGAGAATCCTAATAAGGTATGCACGTTGAACAAATCCATTTATGGATTAAAGCAGGCATCTAGAAGCTAGAATCTTCGCTTTGACCAGAAAATCAAAGAGTTTGGTTTTGTCAAGAACGAAGATGAACCATGTGTTTACAAAAAGGCAAGTGGGAGCCATATGACTTTTCTGATTCTGTATTTAGATGACATACTGCTCATTGGAAACCATATTCCTATGCTAAAAGACGTAAAGTCTTGGTTAGGAAAATGTTTCGTGATGAAAGATCTTGGTGAAGCTGCTTATATTCTGGGAATAAAGATCTATAGGGATAGATCAAAGCGTCTTATAGGATTAAGTCAACGTACATATATTGATAAGGTTATTCGACGCTTTTTCATGCAAGACTCTAAGAGAGGATCTTTGTCTATAGCACATGCAACCATATTGAATATCAAACAGTGCCCTCAGTCTGACGAGGACAAGAAGAAAATAGAAAAGGTTCCATATGCTTCTGTGATTGGTTCGATCATGTATGCCATGCTATGTACTAGACCTGACGTATCATACACTCTAAGCATAACATGCAGATATCAACAGAATCCTGGTGAGAGTCACTGGATAATTGTGAAGAACATTCTTAAGTACTTGAGAAGGACTAAGGATATGTTCTTGATGTACGGGGGACTAGAAGAAGAACTAGCCGTTAAATGTTACACTGATGCTAGCTTCTAGATAGGTTGAGATGATTCTCGATCACAAACAGGATTTGCTCTTTTTCTGAATGGTGGTGAGATTACTTGGAAAAGTATTAAGCAAAGTGTTGTTGCACAATCCACCACCGAGTCAGAATATATTGCGGCTTCGAAAGCTGCAAAGGAGGTTGCTTGGATGAAGAAGTTCATTGCTGATCTCGGAGTAATGCCTAGCATTCAGAAACCAATCGAGATACTGTGTGACAATACTGGTGCTATTGCTCAAGCTAAAGAACAAAGGTCACACCACAACACGAAGCACATAATCAGAAGATTTCATTATATATGTGATATAATAGGACGGGGAGACATCGTGTTAAACAACGTTCACACAGATAAAAATCTAGCAGACCCGTTCACTAAGCCTATGCCTCATTCTAAACATGAGGAGCATGTTGACAAGATAGGCCTTAGATTTGCTAGACAATGGATTTGATCTATATTTAGTATTTGGTGCTTTCGAACTATTCAGTTACATTGGTGTTTTATGAATGATTTAATTGTTAAATGCATTATAATTAGATGTTACTGTGTTCGACCGTTTATACGTTTTAGAAATCCTTGAATATGTAGATTATTCTAAATGTCCATATTCGATCAGATTCATGGGAATCAATCGGAATGTAAGACTATTGTGAATTAGATGGTTGGTTGATTATGAATGAAAGACCAAGAAGTTGGTGACCATATTCATAGATAATTATTAGAGAATAATTATTGGAAGTAACTCGTTTCAAAAATATCTTCATAGATTGATATCTTGAGATATTTTGAATAAAGTAAGATCTGCTATCCTCGACCCGAGGCACTTAGTAGAACTCTTCCTGACCAAATGTTGTTCTGTGATCTTATCTAATGTTGTACCTTAACAGACAGTAATAAAGGTATTATCAGGAGTAATCTGAAGTTCAGTGGGAGTTATACGTGGCCAAAGGAATTATGTTCTTCTTTAATTAGAAGCTGGACATTCTGGCGCCCTCGATTCAAGCTGGTGTAAAACGCATGGCCATGCTCAAATTAAAAGTATAGTTTGTTTACACCACTTTGAATTGGAGAATGAGAACAAGAATGGTTGAACCACATATGAGAAGATAATGATATCCATGTCTCATGTTCAACGAATGCCCTAAACAGAAAGGATACAAATGCTTACTAGGATGGTTATACTTTGTAAAGTAAAGGTTACTTGTACAAAAGGAAATAGTTTGACATTTGTAAATACGTCATACCTTGCTAGGGGCAGTGAGATGCAGCTAGGCGTCCACCACTGTCTATGTTGAACCGATTAATTGAAGAATCAACCAAGTGGGAGATTGTTGGATATATGATGTCCGATCGTCAATTAAGTCAACGTTACTATTATGGTACGATCCAAAAAGTTACACCTTAGACAACGAACAAAATATATAATATTTAATTGTTAAATATTATTCACGAAAGACGGAAACAATAAATGGTGAGTAAATATTTAAAGAAATATTTGTCAGAGATTGGGATAATTAATTATCTGATTAATTAATTATTTGCGAGGAATGAATGTTTAATCTGTTAAACATTTAAGGATTATGTTTTTACTAATTATATGTAATTAGTAATTACAAGGGTTTAATAATTAAAGGTTAATTATTACTGGGGTATTAAATGTTAATACTAGAGGGACCAGTGTGTAATTATAATGGTTATAAATATACCATTATAATCAAAACCCTAACCCTAATCCCCTACATCTCCAAATCGGCGCCACACCATCCCCTCCTTGCGAAGCCTACGCCGACGCCACCACCTCCGTCGTCCGCCGCCGCCGACCGGCCACTGCCGTCGCTGACCATCGATGTGGTGGGCTTCCCCTTTGTGCAATCGTGTGACGTTTTGCTGGAGTTTTTCGTGTACGAGTCAACTAGCGTCAAAGGTATAAATCTAAACACCCTATGGTTGGTTATTGAATATTGTTTATGCGCGTGTAATCGGATCACTGAAAGGAATCCAGATCTGATCCGGCAATGATATTAATAAATCGCTTCCGCTAAAATATATCTGATTTATTTATTTAAAAGGTTTTAAATAATTAATGTTTTAAAAGTTAAAACTGGTTCCATGATTCCTAACGTTAGTGACTTCACTTGCCACGACATCTTCAAATTGTGCCTCAGACATAACTATCTCCTCAACATGAGGACCGGTATTATTGTCGTTCTCATTTGATTCATGATGGCCGTTAGTATCGGTGTTAATTTCAGATTGCCTATGGCTCCTAGTGACCGGAGTTTGACATGTTTCTCTACCTCTTCCTCTTCCAACCATTGTTACTTATACACACAGATGTATGACATCAGAGTTCGTATAACCGGTTATGATCTCGAAAAATCAGAAATTAAAGACATTTGGCCAAGAATGTACTTAATATCTGTTTTCTCGACATCTTCTGTTATATTCATAATGATAATCTACATCTTAACTTATATCATGTGGCATTCTAGCTATTCTCAGAGCTCTTAGTTTATGTCTAGATACCAATATTTCCTATTAGTATCTAAATCCCTTAAATTGCGGCTCTGATACCAACTTGTCACACCCGTAACACAGGACAGTAATCTACCAGAGTAGTACCTCCAACAGATATGTTCCCAGGTAAGAGTGACGGGTCTAGGAGAGATTTATACACCGCTCTTTCCTAGACAGAACATTCCGTTCATCGGATAACTACATTCCGGTTGAAGGTCGCCTTCTAGTTACAGTGACGTTGATATCAAAAACACTTAGCGAAAGACTTATATCATAACTTTTCTTTCATTTCATAACATAAAGTTTGTATAATAGGGACTGATTGGCAAAATAAAACATAACAAACTCTAGACTTATAGCTCACAAAGAATCATGCCATTCACTCAGGCCTTACGGTCACCCAAGGACCTGCCCCCAGTCATCCCTATTTCCAACCTCTGTACATCTTCTGGAATGCCAACTACCAGCTAGGGTTCACCTGTGCTCAAAACATTTGAAAACATTTTGGATCAGCTTACGTGTAACATCCCGAAACTCCGTAAGCAAATGGTTCGGGTGGGTGGATTATCTGAATCTTTATTAATTGTCCTTGTTAGCATTTATCGCCACGTAAATCATGATTAGACTAGAATAATAAGACCGGAGAGCCGTTTAATGACTAGTTTGGGATCGAAGTGCACCAAGACGAAATTTGACGGACCCGGACTAAAGTTTACAGGGGTTTTTAAGCCACCTTATAGCAAAACCCTAGGCCTTCGGCCTAGGAGGGTATACGACGGCAACATGGAGCGACGCAAGGGAGAACACCGGCACGGGGTGATTTCTTGAAAGTTCATGAGCGACGGCTACTGTGGGTGTGAAGGCCGACTGAGATGGAGGCCAAAGGCGGTGGAGTGGTGGCGTGCAGCGAAGGTTGCGGTGGTCGTAGGTGGCGCGTGTAGCACGGCGGCAGCCGAGAAGAAGGAAAGGTGAGAGAGAGGAGAAGAGGGTGCCGAGTGAAGGTTGTGGCTATGGGGGACAGTCGAGGATGATGAGGGCAGCACACGGTGGTACTCGACGGCAACGAGGATGGCTGTTGTGGTGCTTCTACGGTAGTGGGCAGCGGACAACCGCGATGGAGTTGTTCTGACAGTAGGACGGCTTGATAATAAAAACGGTGGTTCCCGGTGGCGAGGTGAGGTGGTGGTGACGTACGATGCTGGAGGTTCACGGAAAAGAACACCGTGCAGGGATACACCCGATTAGGGTTCAGTAATCACGAGGTTTGCATGTTGTGTTAGATGTGCATGGGGTGGGGGTCTCGGCTCAAGTGCATAGAACCTACGAGACTAACGCATTGCATGTCACATAGGCGTGCATGCATGCGGGAATCTAAACGGGATCAGGATAGCCCGGATCAAGCAGGGACGTGGGTTAGAGTTTTGCGTGTATGAAGGGATGAATGGGCGAGACAAGCACCGAGAACACTTATATTTAAATATAATCGATACGTGGTTAGGATGTACACTAACGTTGTCATCATACGTTAACAGGTTCAAGTTTGTACGAGGCGACGTTGTAGTGGTTGTGAGGGATCATCAAACCAGTGAGTTTCTAATCCCCCTTCTTTTAAAAGTTTTGCAGTTTTGGGCCTATCGTTCATACTTTCATGAGGAGTTAACATAATTAATCGTTTTAAGGGTTTCAGGTTCTAATCCGATATGTTTTGAGTATAAAATGCTTATTCAAGAGTCGTAGGGTTTATGGTGCGTTCGTAGAAATATAGGAGCTAAGGGTATGAGCTATTAATATGTGATGCGATAAGGGTAGATTAGAGAGAGTCGGACTTCAAGCTAAATGCTTATGATTTCATGGGGGGTATATATATATATGTATTGTTCTAGTGTCATTTGTGAGGTGCAGGTGTAGATAACGTGTCGTGTTTATGATGTGTGATATTACGCGTTTATATTTGTGTGACGTGTTTGCATCATTGTCCGTATATCATGGCAAACAGGTTTTGTGAAGGATGAGGTCCTTCGGGAAGTCACCAACGGTGATACTTATTTAGCAGGTTAAATGATGAGCTCATGGTGCGTCGATCTCCCTGATGAGGTGTTGTGATGAGGTAAATGTTTACATGGGTATTAATATATGTGTAGTATTGCATGTAAATGTTGAGTTATATTGATTATGCGTGTGGTGATATTAATGTGGTAATGTTAGTGTGACGTGTAGATGTTATTACTGCGGTACGTAGAGTTAGACTTACCGTTGAGTCAGGATTTGTGACGTGGAGTGTATAAGTGTCGTGTCAGTTAATTGTGAGAACCTTGGTTAAGGCCCGATGTAAATGCCTAGAGCATGTTGTGTTAACCAAGTGTTGAGTTAGTACTTGTTATTTGGTATGAGTGGTTTGTACAGTAAGTTAAGTCTATGTCAACGAGATGGTAATGTTATTACTATTATTTATTATTATTATTAGTAGAGCGGGTTGAGTCCCGGTGATGAATGGTTAAGGGATGCCGTGGGATGTCAGGGGGTTAACTATTTGTTAATAAATCAAAAAACTATTTTGCAAGGACTGAAGGGTCCGAAGTGGATTAAGCTAATGAATGAAACGTGATGGTTTTCATTCAAATTAAACTATTAGAATGTGTGTACTTTAAATTGTTTTGCAGGTAAGCGTAGGGTTGACGTATCTTGGCTGGGAAGCGACGTTACTCGGGTTAGTGTGTAGGCATTTGTGAGGTAATCTGAATAATGTTAACTAGTAATAAATGAGTTTTGAAAGACTTCCGCTGTAGTTTGAATTTCAATAAATGCGTTTGTAAATTAAAATGGCCGTTATGAGATCCAACTGTCGGATGCCCGGGTTGGGGTCTTACAAGTTGGTATCAGAGCTGTGGTTTAAGAGAAAACTGGTATTTTTAAACTAATAAAATACTTTAACTTAATCCAAAAATGGGATGAGGGTGAAACGAATGCTACCACGAGTAACCGCGAGCCAAGAGGTACGTATTTCAAGTTGATCAGTAATTATTATTTACCATTTGTGTAGTGTTACGATAGTTAAAAAGATTAATGTGAGTAAATGGTTTATGGTTCCGCGTGCAAACATGATGTGTGCTATGTGTTGTGGTAGTATATAGAACTATGTGAAGTGTGTGGTGTGATTTGGTGAAATCATAATTGTGAGCTAATTAATGTAGAGTAGCATTAATTACGTTATGTGACATAGCTTGGTGTGTTAGCATAGTGTAATGAATCTGTGTGTAACTACATGTAATGTGTAAGTGTGATATATATGATGGTTTGCTATATAATTGTGTGGTGTTAAGTGAGTGGTGTGGGATGCATGTGCATCCGGCGTGTGGGAAAGATAGAAAGCTAGTGTGAATATGATGGGAAATGTTTAGAGTATGAGCAATAATATGGACCACCAAATTGCATTTGATCACCATAATTTGGCAGTCTTTGATTACTCTCATATTCTGAATTTGTGCCCATAGTAATCACTCCAACGTTCTATCTTGTGCAGGTACTGATGGTTAAGACAAGGCGGACTAGATCGGTCAGGCGAGGAGCTCTGGCTAGGACAGGGGCAGACCGTAAGGACGAACCAACGGTTGCTGCGAACAAAACGGTCGGTGACATGGGGTAAATTTGGCGCTTCCTGCGTCAAGCATAACTAGGACAGAGGATAGTGGCGTTCTGCATGGTTCTATGACCAAAACTATCGGATAGAAGAGGCGAGCGGTGACAACGGTACACGATTTCCCTCCAGGATGTGGACTTGTTTGGCTGAAGGATCAACCGCGCGTGACAACTAAGAAAGCTCTATTTCAAGAGAATACGGTGATTGATCCGGGATGCGATGAGGAAGAACCAGGGGAGGATGCAGCAGATGCACCTGAGATGGTCGAGTAACAACTTTGTGAGCACGCTTTGAGATAGTTGATTTTTGAGTGATCGGTAGTAGTTACAATTGTCACGAGATATTGCGGGATGACTTAACCTTTTAAACGATTAGATGCTTATGTGGTGAAGTGTTTGACCGGAATGTTGACTATTTGGTTTTGATATTGAGTTTTGCTTTGTCGTGATGTGATTTAAACATGGTTAACAATAATTTGTGTTCATGAATGTATTGCATGGTGCTTGCGATAGGAAGATATACGCGGGGTGTTGCAATTTGATTTTTGCATGGTGTGAGTTCATACCAAATGTAAATGCTGATGTGATTGATTAGATAGTGTGAGTAGAGCAGTGGTGTAGAATAGTGAAATTACAAGATGGTTCTGTTCTTAGTTGAGATTGGCGGAAACAATATCACTTGCACAATTATAATCGAGTAAACAGAAAGAATACTGATAAGCACACTGTTGTATTAATCTTTTGTAGATAAACGATTACAAATGAAAACTCTATTTCCAAGCACACTTACAATGAAGTGTTTACACATTATTTATACTAACTTAGAATCAGGACAGACCCTTGATTCTAAGGATCACATCTAACACGGACCGTTGATCTGATGAAAATAGCTAACTATTACACGTTTGGTCTAAACCTAGTTAACTTTATTGAAGCGTCTTCTTTATGCATTAATGCTTGCATGTCTGGAGAAGAGCATTGTCTTCCGTCATTGGTTGCACCATTGAGGTTCCTTCTGCTTTGAGTGTGTTAGTCACCTTTGCAGAAAGTTGTCAGTGACGCTTGGCATGGATAGTCAGCTGCAACGATTTGTCTTCAAGGAACACTGCTATCAGCAGCAAGAATGAGAGTGATGCTGCTGATAAGCCTATCAGCAGCAACTTGTGTTGAATGCTGCTGATAAGCCTATCAGCAGCAACATGTGTTGAATGCTGCTGATAAGCCTATCAGCAGCAACATGTGTTGAATGCCACTGATAAGCCTATCAGCAACATTTGAACTTAGAATAATTTAGTAGCAATCAGTCTTTGGTTCTACAAACTCCCCCTAGACTAATGCAACCAAAATTCTTCTAATCACTTTGCTGCTGAAGCTTTTGCATGTGGCTGACTATCCTTTCAACCTCAAAGCCTCTTGGATCCTTACTGGGATTGCTGAACTGTCACCCGGGGTACTTTGTACGTTCAGCATTGTAGATAACAATGGAATGTTGACCCCTGAGAAATTTTTGGAAGCAGTTCTCATACTTTGAAAAATATTATTTTTATGTCCCAACATGATGTAGATTCTTGCAGGTTTTGAAAGTTCTTTTAGTTCTTGATTGAAAATTTCCTGCAGGAATCTTAGGTACATGAAAAATTGTTGCTTTGCACCCTCTTGAAGGTTATATCTCAAACCCTCAAAGATGAGGTGTGCAAAGTTGAATCCTTGGTTAGTGACCATACCATGGAAAGCGGAGGCAAGTGCAGAGCTCACCTGATGCCATCCACTCCTCTTCTGGGATATGCATTGGAGAAGAGTGTGGCAGAGATACTTCCATGGAGGGCCCATCAGCGCCTTCTCGATCGTATACTCGGTTTGATTTCTAGTGTATCCAATGGAGACAAAGGTCCTCATGTATTCATCCTTCGAGTATGAGATTGCTGCTCCCTCATCTTGAAGCTTAAGATGTTTTCTGAGTGTAGCTTCCAAGATGGTGATATTCTTGCCGTCTACTTTGGCTTTGATTTGGGGAATGCCCTGTTCGGTTGAGTAGACGGCGGTGCTCCAAAAATCCACCATATGAGGGATATATATGGTAGGGTTGGTGGTGAGGGCAAAGTAGATCTTTGATCGACATAAGAAATCGATCATATCGTCAAAACCTTCGGATTTCTTTCCTTTGGTAAGGTATGCTGTTAGGTTATGGTATGGGGAAAACTTGTCATCTGGGTTGTCGATATCTGCCATAGCCGTTTGATTTTGGAGGGAGGATTTGAGGATGGTTTGAGTATGGTGGAGACTTGAGAATATGGAGAGCTTTGAATGTGGTGGGGACTTAGGGTGAAAGTGATAGTTGGTTAGGGTTGAATTAAATCTGAAGAGGTGGTAAAGAAAATTTGATTTGTTCTTATAACGGCAGAGGAGAGAAAAAGCAAGATGACTTGTACAGTACAACTTTATTTACTTTTCATTGTTACAGCTGTAATACACCGAGGCAGTCATGGTACAGACTGACGTTAATTTCTTTTACAACGGGTAAAAGTTAATTTGGACTTAAGTTTACCCATCAGCAGCAAACTTGGTTGCTGTGGATGGATAAGCCTGTCCGCTGCAAGCTTGGTTGCTGCGGAAGGTTAAGTCTGTCAGCAGCAAACTCAATTGCTGCAGATAGATTCAGTGATCTGCAGCAAGGATGTTGCTGCTGACGGCCTTAAAGCTATCCGCAGGAAACTTGTTCCTGCTGATAACTAAAGGTAGTCAGTGGCAAATCTTTTGCTGCTGAAAATTAAACTTGTCAGCAGCTAAAGGACAAAAATGCTGCTGACTAATAACTTTTATTTACAACAAAGGATAGACGCACTCAACTGAATCGATGATGATGCTTGGTGGTTTCTTTACCTTCCATTGTTGAGTTGGTGGTTTTCCTGCTCTCTTTGTCTTTTTAGCAGCGGACACTCTTGCTGCTGATGTCTTCGCCTTATCAGCAGCAGACTTGGTTGCTACTAAAAGCTTCTGCTTTGTTTTCTTAGGCTTAACTGGACTAACAACCGATGTATGCTGATCCTTCTTTACCCTTTGTCTTTGAGGGGCTTGATGAAGGATCTGGTTGAAAGGGTTAAACTTACAGTTTGCAGCAAAGTGGTCTGATTCACCACAAATGATGCAAGTTTGTTGAGATTTAGGCAGCTTCACTCTTGAGGGAGATAGAGACCCTCTGAACTTAGATGCTTTGTCTTTGTAGCTTCTTACCTTCTTATTTTTGTTAGTCTTTTCAAAGGCATGCTGCTTTGAATTTCTTTGGTATTCCAGGTAATGAAAGCAGGTGCTGGCAGTGTGGTTATATCTGCCACACACAAAGCATGATTTTGCCAGTTTGTCTCTTGAAAGGTAGACATAGTTCTTTCTTTGGAACAGATCCTTGAAGTTCCATGGATGAGCTTTGTTATGTTCAAAAGTGGCTTCTTCTAGGGTCTTTTGAACATATGGAACTTTTTCTTCAGGCTTACAACATATATCAAATACCTTCCTCTTTGTGATCGGCTTTGAATGAGGCTTGGGGTCTCTGGGTCCTGATGTCTGTTTCTTTTCAATGTTTAGCTTTCTTCCATCTGGAGGATAGCTGATCTTGATCTGTTTGAATAGTACAGGGACTAGAACAGCTGGAAGAACAGCAGGAACTTCAACTCTATTCAGAACAGCTTCAGATGGGGCTGCATTGGTTTCATCATGGTCTGAGTAGGTTGACTTAGATTCCGATGAGGTAGTGCAGTCTTCAACGAAAAGTTCATCCGTTGAAGGATCAATGTTTCGGTTTGCAGTGTCAAGATTTGCAACATTGAAGCTTGGTTCGTAAATGGCAATATAGTCAGCAGGAGGAGGAATAGATTTGTACTGATCATTGTTATACCCAAGTCTAGTCTTTACCTTCTCATGGACTTGAATATCTAAAAGTCTTTGTAACGTTTTGGAGGAAAATTCATATTTTTCAACATGAACTTTCTGTTCTGCCAGTTCAACTCTGGTAGCTTTTAGTTTGACCAGTAGATCATCAATCTAAGTTTCAAGATTAGTTTGTTCGTGTTTTAGTGATGAAATCTCTTTCTTAAGGCAGTTAATCTTTTCTTTATAAGTATTTTCAACCTTTCTGAACTCAGATTTCATCTGATGAAACTCTTCATTTTGATCTATAAGGTTTTGGTTGTGCTTTCTATAACCCAAAACTTTATCAATACAGGCTTGAGAGCAAAGATGTTAAAATACCTGAGGTGGTATCTCTGTAGTGTCTGCCATTAGAGCTTGATTGTTGACGGGCAGTTCTTCATATTGAAAGCTCCAGTCGAACTCAGAAGTTCCAACAGTTGCACATGCTGCAGTTTGAATTGAACTAGGACCCGAGTGCTCACAATGTAGGGCAGAGGAGGTGGTGGTGGATGTTGAGGCTGTTTAGTAGCTTGAGCTTCTTTCTTTTGCCTGAATCATCTCTAGCTCATAGGTTTTTAGCATTCCAAAGAGCTCAGTCATCTGGAGAGTTTTCAGATTCTCCGTTCTTCTGATTGACACTGTGTAAAGTGTCCAGCAGCTTGGTAGAGACCTGATGAACTTCTTGAGAATATCTTCATTCTCTAGCTTCACCTTTGAGCACTGCAGCTCTCCTACAATATTGGTAAATCTGTTGTATAAAACAGTTAGAGACTCACCTTCCTTCTAGACGAACTTTTCATACTGCTGTTTCAGGATGTCTTCAAACCCGTTGCTTTGTGCCATTTTTGTTCTTGGTGACTTGATGAAATAGAGAGAGTTTAGAATAGAACCAGAAGTGATTAAACAAGTGTGAGTTTGTTTAATCTGAGCTAAAGCTCTAATACCCCTTGTAGGATCGTGAAATTACAAGATGGTTATGTTCTTAGTTGAGATTAGCGGAAACAATATCAACTACACAATTATAATCGAGTAAATAGAAAGAATACTGATAAGCACACTATTGTATTAATCTTTTGTAGATAAACGATTACAAATGAAAACTCTATTTCTAAGCACACTTATAATGAAGTGTTTACACATTATTTATACTAACTTAGAATCAGGACAGACCCTTGATTCTAAGGATCAGATCTAACACAGACCGTTGATCTGATGAAAATAGCTAACTATTACACGTTTGGTCTAAACCTAGTTAACTTTATTGAAGCGTCTTCTTTATGCATTAATGCTTGCATGTCTGGAGAAGAGCATTGTCGTCCGTCATTGGTTGCACCATTGAGGTTCCTTCTGCTTTGAGTGTGTCAGTCGCCTTTGCAGAAAGTTGTCAGTGACGCTTGGCATGGATAGTCAGCTGCAACGATTTGTCTTCAAGGAACACAACTATTAGCAGCAAGAATGAGAGTGATGCTGCTGATAAGCCTATCAGTAGCAACTTGTGTTGAATGCTGCTGATAAGCCTATCAGCAGCAACTTGTGTTGAATGCTGCTGATAAGCCTATCAGCAACAACATGTGTTGAATGCTGCTGATAAGCCTATCAGCAGCATTTGTACTTAGAATAATTTAGTAGCAATCAGTCTTTGGTTCTACAAGTGGTTTAAGAGAAAGTCGGTGTTTTTACAAAAATAAAATATGTTAACTTAAACTGAAAATGGGACGAGGTTGAAATGAATGCCATCACGAGTAACCGCGAGCCAAGAGGTACGTCTTTTTAGTTTGCTATAGTTTTGAGCTACTCGTATGTGTGTCAGCAAATCTTGCAAATGTAAGAACTTTGTGTAAAGCTTACATTTTTAGCTTCTAGTGTAACATCCCGGAAATTTCTAAACTAGTAGTTCGGGTTAGAGGACGACCCGAACCCATATTAAATGACAAGAGATTGAAAAGATTTTCACACTAGGTGCGTTTAACTACTCGGAATATCACATATAGCCGTTTAAATAAAGATTCAGAATCGATGCGTGCGAGAAAGAAGTAAAGGGACCCGAAACGAAATTAGGAGGAGTATATATACCATATTTGTGCAAAACCTAGGGCCCTTTGTGGCCCCAGGTGTGCGACGGCAGAAACAAGACGACGAGAGGGAGAGTCGGCCGGGTAGAAACTAGGCGGCGACGCGGCGGCTTGGACCAGGAACCGCCGAAGCACAGAAAGGTAATCTCGTTTTCTATTTGTTGTGTTATTTAAAATATTCATTGCATCTGATCATGGCTAGGGCTTCTCTTGTGTAATAGTCGGCAATGATGGCGACTATTATGTTGTGCGAAGGCAACGGTGGGGTGGTGACAGCGATCGGGAGCCGGTAGAGAGGTGGAGGAGTCGGCCAACAGTGGCTAGGTCATGTTAATTGCGTCACGGTGGTGGTGCGTGATGGTGGCTAACATCCGAGAGAGAGAAAGTATATTGCTGCAGTGGTGGACGGCTACCGGTGTTGGCAGTGGTGGTGCTTTCGACGGAGAGCAGCGGACGGCGGTGGCGTCGAGGCTGGTGACGGCTGTGGTTAGGCGATGGGTAGCCAGCAGCCGACCGCGATTGTCACAGCGGAAACAACAGTGGTGCACGACGTCGGCTAGCGGTGGCGTATGACGAGGTGTTGTGGGGTTATGGTGGGCAAGCCAAGGACGTTTCGGGGGTTCGGCCATGGCGTGGTGGCTTGACAGGGAGAATTGGGATAGCATGATCATGGTGGTGATCGGTTAAAGCCATTCCCGAGTAAGGTTCTGCATGGTGGGTTCACGTGCATGCATGAGGACCCGACTCGAAGTTTATAAGTTTCGCGGAGTAGGGTTTTTACGTTGTTTAGCTTGGGGTTCATGGCACGTGTAAGGGCATGCGAGGAGCCGGCTCGTGCATGCGATTTCTAAATGAATCAAGGACGATCCCCCACGTGTATTGGTAAAGCTGTAGGTTCTCATGACTCCACTACGGATTGATCTCGTGACGTTACGTATATAAGACACGGAGTGCGGAATCTAACAGTGTCAACGTATGTGTACACAAGATGACAGTAGAAATGATAACAATCAACATGTAAATAATCTTCTCGTTGTATTCCACAAAATCACAGAGTTTACAGAAACATTCAAACACTGAGTTGGTTATATGTTCCAAAATTGAAACTGTAAACCCCTATTTATAGACTAAGCATCTGCTATAGGCGAACTTAATAAATTCGCCTCTAAAGAGACTAGGCTAAATTGCTAAGTTCGCCTCTAGCAGAACTTATACAAAAACTTTGACAAAAACATTAACAAAACATAAAGACAATAAGATCTAAACTATTACAAGCTTTTGTCATACATCTATGTCCTAACAGATTCCCCCTTGACAATAGCTTGATCTTCTGTCTTCAGTCTCTATGATGAGCTCTTCCAATTCTCAGGTAACTTGCTGCCTGCGTGCACTCCATATGTCTGACATTTCTCAAACACCCGTTTATACTGCAATCCTTGTTCTCTCCATTCATTAGTAAACATGATCTCATTTTTCCGTAGAGTTCTTTGATCTTTCTTAGAAAAATTAATAATATTCATAGCAACGTAGAAACTGACTATGACCTTATTATTTTTATCTTCCACGGTGGCTTCACCAGTATTAACATCCACATACCACCATTTCATCTCACCTAAGAAATCCTGTGGTATTTTCCTTAAAGGTATCTTCTTCACAGCTCTTACCGGCTTGAATTTATACTTCCATGTAACTAAACCAGTATTCTGATCAACAAGCTTCACTCTCTTTCCTTTCTGTGGTTTCAGCTTCTCATACTTTCCCGATCCAACTTCTTTACTAATCAGTTTAGCTATAACATCAGCTAGCCCAAACTTTGATATATTTATCAATGGTTTAGTAGCAAGACCATTCATTTCACACCTCGACAAGGTATTGAAATACTTGATCCTGTGCTTTAAGTATTGAACACCATCAGATCTCTTGACAGCAAACAATTTAATTTCTTCGTCATAGAACCAACTAATGACTCTTCCAACACAACGCTCTTTATTTACATATCTTTCTTTTTGAGCTGGTTGTATATGAGACCTAGGTAACACTTTCTTCTAGTTGTTAACTACTTCCATCCACTGTTCTCTAGTCATACCTGTATTTCTATACGTCACAGGTTCTTCAGTAGTCTTAGGAGACACAGAACGAGTAGTATCATCATCAGTATCCATTTTGGATTGAGCAGTATCATCAGGCTTTGTAACGTCTTCAACAGAGTCCATAGAATCTGTCACTCCTTCATTTGAAAATTCAAGAATAACATCATCCTGGATAAAGTTATAAGGTGCATTCAGACCGTCACAACCTTCATAAGTAACTTCAACTTTACTCTTCTCTATTTCAATCTCCACAATTTCTCCTTCTTCAACTTCATTATCAATCATATCATCTTCAACATCATTAAACAGTTCATCAATATCATCCAAACACTCTAACTTCTCAGCATCTTATTATTCAACATCAGAATCAGTTTGAAAGAATTCTAGTAACAGAATCTCTTCATTAACACAAGAATCTTTCTTGGTTCCTTCAATATTACCTGATGTAGATGACTCCCCCTGAACTCTTGATATTGGATTCACATCAGCGTATTGACGATCACCCACAATATTGCCACTAGGATCATTGTCATCACCATCCTTTCTTCGTATTGACTCAGTATGACAAGTATCATGGATCCTTAACTCCCCCTGAGCGTCAAGATGCAACAAGTTTAGAAACCAATAACTTCATTTCATCAATCTGTTGTGCTTGAGTCTGAAGGACCAACTGTCTCTGAGCATCAGTATTCACAAGAACATCTACCTGATTTTACAATGCAATCACTTGTGATTCAAGATAAGTAATCCTTTCAGAATCAGATGTCTGTGAAGTTCCAGCAATAGATGATTGAGTTGCTTTAGGAGTAGCAGGAAACACGAGAGAAGGACGTCTTGATGAAGGAGGTGTAACAAGTAAGGATTCCAGAAAATTAGCATCCTCTACACCCTGAGACGAGTGAGCAACAACAATTGAAGCAGACATGAGCTTTTGTGCTTTAGGAACTAGAACAAACTCCCTATCAGAGTCAGAACTCTCATCAACTAATGTTCGTTTTCCAAGTACTGAACCGGAAGGAGGATCCCGAACAGACTTACGCCTCGACTTTCTGGCTTTAGATTTAACACGTTTCTCTGCATTTGCCAATGGCAAATTAGCCTGCCTCTCATAGTGACCTGAGCTAAAATCTCTAGACGCATCTGAGTCAGTAGCTTCAGAATCAAGAAGGATTGTATCACTAGAACTTGTATCCACCACATTCCCTTCAGCTTCATGAATGGGTGAGTTCATAGCTTCATCATTAAAATCATCCATATTAAGACCGAAGTCTTGTTCATCTTCATTTGCAATAGCTTCAACTTGAACTGGTTCATTAACAGGAATATCAACTTGAATTTGAACCTGTTCTTGCTGAATAGGAACTTGTACTTGTGCTTATGCTTGAGCTTGTGGTTGCTGTTGGTGTTGTTGTTGTTGTTCATGTGGAACTTGATCCTGATCCTGTTCTTGAACTAACTCCTCAGGATGAAACCAAGTATCATTAGGAGGCTCAACATAATCAAGATTGATTATGTGACCAAACAGAGGAGTCGGAACTGGAATCAAAGCTATGTTCTGTTGTTTAACCTTGGTACAATTAGTGAAGATCCTTTTGGTCATTGGAGTCAAGGTCAAATGTTGTGGATGCTGCGGTAGATTCGGAATAAGATGGTTCAAGATCATTTGTAAGAACCTAGGGTACATGAGAAACCCTTGACCTTCAAGAGGATTGATTTGCATGACCAACTCACGGTATATATACAAAGCAAAGTTGAACCGTTTGTTCAGGGCCAATGCAACCATTGCAACTTGTAATGCACTCTTTAGTTCATCAGTTCTAGCCTTTCGTGGGGATAAACAATGGATGATTACATGCATAAATTACCTCCATTCACCAACCAAACCACCTTTTCTGGCTTGCGTTTCATTAGGTCTTCCTCTGCATCCCATTCTCTAAAAACAACCCATGATCAATGTTCTAGGATAAGAAATTGGATCATCATTAGCACCACCTAAGACAAGAGCAGCACGAATGGTATCCACAGATATTGCCACCTCAGTGTTATTAACTGTAGCTCGAAGCACATGAGGTTCAACATCAGTGTCTTGATGTACTGTATCCCATAATTGTTGGATATATGGCAGACTTATATATGGATCTCCTGATAAGGACACATGTAGTCTTGAACGATTCAGGAAATTAATGATTCCTTGATAATTTGCTGCCTCAGACATATGCGGATCTAACAATGCCACTTGATTATGTTTGTACTCAACACGGCGATCCATCTGTAAATGCATTGGACATATAACAAACATTAGTAAGATAACAAACACACATAGGATATACAAAAAAAAAATTCAAACAACAAAAAAATCACAAGTCCAAAATCACAAGTCCAAGAGGCGAACATAATAACTTCGCCTGAACAAGTTCGCCTGTCGATACAAATCCTTCACAGAATTTCCAACTTGTTAAAAACGACGAATCTATGCAAAACAAACACACCACAAGCATCGACTAGCACCAACGAATCAATAATAAGCACCAATTTCAATTTTGAAACACTGATTAACCCTATTTGATCAGAGAATCGAATCGACAGTCAAACACGAAGAACACGGAGTCAAACATTCAATTTCCCGGCGATTTAACGGATGAAGATCAGTGTAAATACCTTAGAAAGGTTCGCAATTCAAAACCGATTCAGAAACAACTTCGAAAATTTCAATCCAACAATGAAATTTTAAAAATCAACCAAATTCGCTAAACTGTTGATATGTTCGCTCAAGACAAGTTTGCTCAGGAAAATGTTAAGGGTAATGAACATGTTCGCCTGAAAAAGATATTTATACTCTCAATTAAGTTCGCTTAGTTAGGCGAACTTGTTAAGTTCGCTTAGCAAGCTTCAGACGAACATAATAAGTTCTCCTCAACTCTTTTCCATGAACAATTTTGGAATTTAAAGTTCAAAAAACATCAACCGACAACATGTCACATTTTTGTGAGCTTCCATATGTAGCATGTATCCGATCCAACCGCGAATCATTTTAATAAAATTAAAAGATAGAATTTTCATGGTGACAACATTTAGCAGGTTAAAGATTAGCTCGGGGTATGCCGAATGCCCTGAAGAGGGTAACCCCGACGGGGGTGCAGTGATAAGGTATGTGTTTGCATGCTTATAAATTTGTTAACTTGCATGCTAGTGACGAATTATATTTATTGTGTGTGAGATTATGTTAATGTGATGTGTTGATGATATTAATGTGATAGGTAGAGTTAGGTTGACCGTTGCATCAGGATTTTGACGCGGTATTGTTAACCGTTGTGTCAGTTAATTGGTAAGAGCCTTAGTTAAGGCCGAGTAAGTCAAGGTCTAGGATTTTGTTATGGGTAGCCAAGTGTCGAGTTAATGCGTGTGTTAGAGTACGAGTTATTAGTGTAGTAACTTCGGTCGATGTGGATGAGACTGCGGGATTATTATTATTAGTATGGGTTGAGTCTCGGGTGATGACCGGTTATGGGATATCACGTGATAACAGGGGTTACCTATTGGTTAATGAATTGTGAAACGATTCTATAAGGGCCGAGGGTTCTAACTAATGATTAAATAACTATTATGACGAGTTGACATTTCATTAAATTAAACTCTTGGAACTCACTCAGCGTAGTTGACTTTGCGTGTACGTTAGATTGTTTTGTAGGTGAGCTTTGTGGTGACGTATCTTGCCTTGGGGTGCGGTACTACTCGGATTGGTATGCAGGCATTCGTAAGGTAAACTTAATGACATTAAATAGTAATTATATATTTTTGAAAGACTTCTGCTGTAGTTCGACTAAAAATAAATTTGTTTTAAAGATAACGACCCGTTTTGAGAACCAACTATAGGATGCCCGAGTTGGGGCCTTACAAGTTGGTATCAGAGCCATGGTTTAAGAGAAAGTTGATGTTTTTACTAAAATAAAATACCTTAACTTAAACTGAAAATGGGACGAGGGTGAAATGAATGCCAGCACGAGTAACCGCGAGCCTAGAGGTACGTCTTTTGAGTTATGCATTAAGTGTTAGAACATTAATTGTGTAGTGTAATACTACATGGAGTTGTGTGGTAGGTTTAAGTGAGATTATGTGTGAGTTAATTAATGTGGAGTAGCATTAATTGCGTTATGTGAGATAGTTGTGTGCTCTCATGGTTTAATAAATTTGTGTGTAACAATATGTGGTGTGTAATTGTGATTATTATGATAATTGGATAGATTATTGCATTGTTCTATGTGAGTTGCGTGGGATGCATGTGCATTCGGTGTGCATGAATGATAGAAAGCTAGTGTGAATATGATGGGAAAGGTTTAGAATCTGAGTAGTAATGTGGACCACCAAATTGCATTTGATCACCGTGATTTGACAGTCTATGATTACTCTCATATTTTGGATTTGTGCCCATAGTAGTCACTCAAATCTTCTATCTTTAGTAGGTTTAGGTGGTTAAGACGAAGAATACGAGATCGGTCAGGCGTGATGCTCTTGCTAGGGGGAATGCAGAACGACTACTCAAGACGACGACTGCTGCGGTTGAAACTGCTAGTGAGATGGGAGCAGTGTTGGCGCTTCTCGTGCCAAGTGTGACTAGAGCTTCAGTCGACGACATACCGCGTGGGGCTATGATTGGAAATACTGGATGGAAAAGGAGAGAAGTGACAGCAGTACGTGATTTTCCTCCAGGATGTGGACTTGCACAGTTGAGAGATCGACCACTTGAATTGGGAAAAAGAGATTTGTTTCAGGAGGAACCAGAGGAGGACATGCCAGATGCACCTGACGTGGTCAAGCAGTGAGTTGGCGGGCTATGTTTGAGATGCTCGATTACTTTATGAGTAGTTTGTGTGGTGGTTGTCATGAGAGATTTCGAGGTGATTTGACGTTGTGACTTATTATACATTTACGTTAAGTAATGCTCATATCAAGTAGTGATTATGTGATTTTGACAATTATTGTGAGTCTTACCGCATGATAATTTGAACATAATTAATGATAACTGTGTTTGTGATGGCCTATGATTGTGTTTACAATAGTAGAATATGTGCGGTATAATGTGATTGCGTGATTACATTCTGAATAATGCTAGTTAGCATTAAATGTGATTTTTGTTGTGATACTAGAGCATGGTTGATTAGATGGTGTGACTAGACTTGAATAGACATGATTTTTGAATTTATCTGCGTCAACGGTCGTATGATAGTGTCACCTATATGTTAATGTCTAGGTGATGGTTTGAAGTGTAATGGGTGCGTTGCACCTTGTGTGAGTATTCAGGATAGGTCTTGTGGGGAGTTATGATTATACATCTTTAGTAGATGTGTAGGATCGGTGATTACAAGATGGATCTGTTCTTGTTGAGATTGGCGAAAACAATCACAACTATGCAATGTAAATAGGCAAACAAAGATAATACTGATAAATGCAAAGTGTATTAATCTTCAATGTTTACAAGATTACAGAGAAAACTCTAACGAAGCACACTTGTACAAAATGAAGATACAATACATATAAAGGAACTTAGAATCAAGACAGACCCTTGATTCTAAGGATCAGATCAAACTCAAGCCATTGATCTTTGACAGTTACAAGTTACACTACTATTGGTAGACAACTAAAAGACAAACTGCTGGAAACAGTTCTGTTCAGGTCAAAAGTCTTCTTAGGAATCTTTGTAGGAGACTTCAGAAGTAGTAGCTTTGACTTTAATCATCTGCACCAATAACATTCCTTCTGCTGATAGATGTGTCAGTGTTACAGCAGGGGTGTCAGTAGCAAAGTCAAAGCTACTGATGATTTGCCTATCAGTAGCAACAAGTGTTTGATGCTGCTGCGAAGCCTATCAGCAACAACTCTAAACTTCAGCAGATAAGGCTATCCGCAACATAGTTCTTCATCAGCAGGAGAACATACTATCCACAACAATTAGCCTTATCCGCAGCAACTTGTAAGTCAGCAGCAAAATGTGGAGTCCGTAGCAATTATACTTAGAGAATTTTGTAGCCATCAGTCTTTATTTCTACAAACTCCCCCTAGACTGATGCTACCAAAACACTCTTATTGTTGTTGTTGTTGCTGAAGCTTATGTATGTGTGCAATGATCCTTGCTGTCTCATAGCCTCTTGGGTCCTTGCTTGGATTGTCAAGAGGAAGTTCAGATAGAGACTTGATGTCCTTGCTTGGCATACTGAAGATATCCTTGCTTGAACATCTCATCTTCTGTCCTCTGGCATCTATCAAAGTGTACTCATCCTGAGCAGCATTGTAGGACCAACTGATGAATGGAAAGTGGGATTGGAGAGGCTTAGCATCAATAATTACTTCTTTGCTTGGATTGAAGTGATGTTTGATCACTAGCAACAGATGCCTCCCACCCTGAGCTTAACCCAGCTCCATCATTCTTTGGATATCAGAATCTGGAAGCTGCATCACCTCATCAACAGATGTATAGATTGATCTTTTTACTTCTGCCCTTCCCCTGAAGACTTCAAACCATTGGTCTTGATTGCTGTAAAACCATACTACAATTTCTCTTGAGTCTTCTGGTGTGGTAGTAGGTTTGGTTTTCTTCTTGGGAGGCTGTTGATGAGGGGGAGCTAGATGAGAAGATTTGGACTCTTTGGGTGGAGAGGAGGGAGGTCTAGGAGGGAAAGTGGAAGGTTGTTAGACAGAGGAAGGAGTGGATGTGGGATTAGGCTTGGGTTACTTTTGTTTTCTTTCACTGCAGGAAGGGTAAGGGGGTCATCCCAGATATAACTCATTCCCAACATGACCAAGAACTCTTCAGGCAAAGGATCGGCAGGGGTAGGATCACCGACAAGACTTTTATATTGAAGCTTCTGGACAGAAGGACCAGGGTCCTTGTCATCAATTGGTTCCGAAAGGTCCTGGTAGGGCAAAGGCTCAGAAAGAAAGTCATTAGAAACGAACAAAAAATGATCCTTCCACTCATGAATGCAAGTGGGGAACCGAGAAAAACAATAACCCGAGCCACGACGCTTCTCAAAGGTCAACCAACTACCATCAACACGCAAACGATAGAAGCGCTGAAACAAAGATACATTGGGCTTATCACCATTCGCACGACACGAAGCTTTAAAATGGGTCATTTTCAGCAACCCTAGAGGATGGAATTGTGAAAAATGTGCGCGATGAAATTTGAACACAAACATTCGAAAATCAGTAATGGGATACTGTATGTTCGAATAACTGAAGGACTGGGTATAAATGGTCACAAAACCCTTCACCCCCTGAGTAGTCTCGTCAGGAGAAGGAACCCTAGGGCGAAGCGTCAGGGGCAAGCGATAGCGTCCACAAAAGGCCGCCACATCCTGGGCGGTTAAGACGGAACGAACATAATCGAGATCATCTCTAACCATGATGAAGGCCTTTATGAAAACCAGAAGCGAAGCACTAACCTGTGGAAGGAGTCGCAACAGTAGGAGCAATCGAAAGCAAGGAGGGGGTCGTGAAGGGGCAGAAGAAAGAAAATCAAATACAGGTAGAGAGAAGACGGAAAGCCATAATTACTATTTAATGTCATTAAGTTTACCTTACGAATGCCTGCATACCAATCCGAGTAGTACCGCTCCCCAAGCCAAGATACGTGTAGAAATAAAGACTGATGGCTACAAAACTTTCTAAGTACAAATGCTGCTTACCTCAGAGTTTGCTGCTGACCAACAAACTACTGCGGATAAGCTTATCTGCAGTGGATACTTGTTCTTCTGCTAAAGAACAAATCTGCTGCCGATAGCCTTATCTGCTGAAGACCAGAGTTGTTGCGGATAGGATTCTCAGCAGCATCAACACTTGATGCTGCTGATAGGTAAATCATCAGCAGCCTTGGATGATTGCATCTTGCTGCTGATCTCCAACTTTGCAGCTGATAGCCATTTTCACTGAAGATCAAACGTTGCAGCTGACTGACTTCGATAAAGCAACCATTACCATTGAAAACTTTCTGCTACACCACTGACACACTCCATGCAGAAAGAATGTCACTGGTGCAGACAATAAAGCACTACAACGCTCTTCTCCAAGCATGCAAGCAATGATGACTAAGAAGACGTTTGAATAAAGTTAACTTTTATAGTGTTTATTGTAATTATATGTAGAATAGCTTCAATACAAGATCAATGATTTGTGTTAGATCTGATCCTTAGAATCAAGGGTCTGTCTTGATTCTAAGTTACTATATAAGTAGTACTTAGAGTCATTGTACCTTAGTGCTTTTCTTAGAGTTTTTTCTGTAATCTTGTAACCATTGAAGCTTAATACAAATTGCATTTATCAGTACTTTTTGTGTTTACTTGTTTACTTTGATTAAGTTGTGATTGTTTCCGCCAATCTCAACTGGAATAGAACCATCTTGTATTTACCGATCCAATAAGTGGTATCAGATCTTTCGCTCACAGATTAAACAAACTCACACTTGTTTAATCATTCTCTGGTTCTATTCTACACTATCTCTTTGTTAAAGTCTCTCATTATCACAAATCAAAATAAAATGGCACAAAACAATGGATTTGAAGATATTGGAAGCATCTCCAGACCACCAAGACTAGTGTCTGGAGAAGACTATGATATGTGGAAGAACAGAATGGAAAGCTTCTTCTGCTATCAAGAATATGGGATGTGGAAATCCATTAAAAATGGACCGTACATACCCATGGTGGCTTCAGCTGATTCCGGAGGTACACTGGTTCCCAAAAGAACTCTCCAAGTACTCTAATGAAGACATCAAGAAAATGGAGGTAGATTTCAAAGCCTTGGGAGCCATCCAGATGTGCTTACCAAATGAAGTTTTTCATAACTTCAGAGGTCATAAAACTGCAAAGGAGCTATGGAGGCTCTTGAAAAGATGTTTGCTGGTTCAGAAGAAGTCAAAGAAAACAGAAGAGACATCCTGAAGCAGCAATATGAAAACTTCGTCTGGAAGGAAGGTGAGTCTCTAACGTTTTTATATAACAGATTTACTTATCTTGTAGGTGAGCTGCAGTGCTCAAAGGTGAAGCTGGAGAATGAAGATATTCTCAAGAAGTTCATCAGGTCTCTACCAAGTTGCTGGACACTCTACACAGTGTCCATCAGGAGAACTGAGAATCTGAAGACTCTCCAGATGACTGAGCTCTTCGGTATGCTAAAAACCTATGAGCTAGAGATGATTCAGGCAAAAGAAAGAAGCTCAAGCTACCAAACAACCTCAACATCCACCACCACCTCTTCTGCCCTCCACTCTAACCACTCAAGTCCTAGTTCAAGCAACTATTATCCTCCCATCATCACTCATCCCCAAACTCCAACCTCTCAAACAAACACATCACCATTTCTCCTAGAAGCTCCTCCTCAAACCTCAACCTCTACTGCTTTTGTTTCTGAAAACTCAAGCAACATGTCCTTTATCAAGGAGGATCTGGAATGCTTTCATCCAGATGACTTAAAAGAAATGGACATACAGCACTCGTATGCCATGCTCTCAATAAGAGCAAAAAGTTCTACTCTAGAACCGGAAGACCCATTCCAAGTAACAACTCCAACACCAGAGTTGGCTTGGATAAAAGCAAATTAAGATGTTACAACTGTAACCAACTGGGTCACTTTGCTAGAGAATGCAAGGCACCTAGGGCAAACCCAGCAGTTCCTCAATCAAGACAAGCTCACCAAGCCCAACCAAGACAACAACAGCAACAAGCTACTCCTCCAGCTCAAACTGCAGTTTGTGCAACGGTTGGAACTTCTGACTTTTACTGGAGCTTCCAGTATGAAGATCTGCCTGCCAACAACCAAGCACTTACGGCAGACATAACTGAGATACCGCCTCAGGTATATGAACATCTCTGTTCTCAAGCTTGTATTGATAAGGTATTAGGCTACAGAAAGCATAATCAAAACCTTATAGATCAAAATGAAGAGTTTCATCAAATGAAATCTGAATTCACAAAAGTCGAAAATAGTTATAAAGAAAAAATTAACTGCCTAAAGAAAGAGATTTCATTACTAAAACATGAACACAAAAATCTTGAAACTAAGATTGATGATCTACTGGCTAGATTAAAAGCTACCAGAGCAGAATTGGCAGAACAGAAAGTTCATGTTGACAAATATGAATTTGCATCCAAAAAGCTGCAAAGACTTTTGGATGCTCAAATTCATGACAAGGTAAAAACTGGTCTGGGGTATCATGCTGAACAATTCCAAGCCGTTGCACCTGCTGCTGACTACGTTGTCATCCATGAACCAAGCTTCAATCTCTCAAATCTTGAAAAGGCCAACCGAGATCTTGATCCCTCAAGACATGAACCACTGGTGCAAGAATGCACTACCTCGTCGGAGTCTGAGTCTGAGTCAACTTGCTCAGAGTCCACTAAAACTGAGGAGCCTCATCACCAGTACAAGTACCAGCACCTCCTACTCTTGAAGTCATTCAAACAAGTGTTCATGTCCCTTTACCAGCTGTTCCGATTCTTATGTCTTTCAAAAAAATCAAAATCAGCTATCCTCCAGAAGGTAGAAAGCTAACTATTGAAAAGGGACAGTCTTCAACCTCCACCAACTCAAAGCCTCAAAGAAAGGTGTTTGACATATGTCATGCGCCTGGAGAAAGAGTTTCATATGTTCAAAAGACATTGGAAGAAGCCACTTTCGCACAACAAAGCTCACCCCTGGAACTTCAAAGACTTGTTCAAAAGAAAGGACTATGTGTACTTTCAGAGGGACAAACTGGCTAAATCATGCTTTGTCTATGGCAAATACAACCACATTGTCAGTACCTGCTTCTAGTACCTTCAGCAGTAAAGAAACCTCAAACAACATGCTTTTGAGAAGACACACAAGAACAAAAAGGTAAGGAGTTCTGAAGCCAAGGCAACTCATTTCAGAAACTCTCTTTCCCCACCAAGGAAGCAGCTGCCAAAGCCTCAACAATCTTGCATCATCTGTGGTGAATCAGACCACTTTGCTGCAAATTGTGACTTTAATCCTTTCAACCAGATCCTTCATCAAGCCCCTCCTAAACAAAAGCCCATCAGCATGAGAACCTCTATAGAGAAGCCCTCCGTCAACAAGGTAAAGAAGAATAAGCATACATTGGTTGTTGAACCATCAGCAGCCAGCAAAAATGTTGGTAATCAAGCCAAGCCCAAGAAACCAAAGGACAAGCCTTCAGCAATAACCAAGTCTACTGCTGCTCAGGAAAAACCATCAGCAGCAACAAAATCTAGTACTGATAAGCTAAAGTCATCAGCAGCAAAATCCACTGCTACTGATAAGCTGAAGTCCTCAGCAGTAACAACATCAGCTGCTGATAAGACAAAGTCAACAGCAGCAAAATCTGTTGCTGATAAAGCAAATCCATCAGCAGCCAAAGCAACATCAGCTGCTGACAGAGCAAAGAGAACTGGAAAACCATCTCCTCAGCAATGGAAAGCCAATATCCCAGCTTCTATCCCTCCAAGAATCATCATTGGCTCTGTTGAATGCACACATGCTGAATCTGATATTCCAAGAACCCTTTGCTTCAAGGATACAAGCTCTTGGATTCCTCCCACTAACTAGATCTCTCTCATGTGCAGGGGCAGCCAGGTCACAAGAATAACACTTGGGTGGTAGACAGTGGTTGTTCCAGGCACATGACAGGCAACAGATCAATCCTCTCCAACTTCAGACACTTCAATGGAGGATATGTTGCCTTTAGGAGTGACTCAAAAGGAGGATCTATTACTGGACAAGGGACTATGTCTAATGAAAGAATGAGTATTCATAAAGTAAATTATGTCAAAGAATTGGACTTCAATCTCATGAGTGTTTCCTAGGTCTGTGATCAAAAGCGTTGGATGCTCTTCACAGACAAAGAATGCTTTGTACTATCTCCTGGCTTATCCAAACCTCCTCAAGAAAAGATTTTATTAACTGCTAAGAGAAAAGAAAATCTTTATATGCTTGACATGAATGAGGTCACTCCATCTGGCAATATATCTTGTTTTCTGTCAAAAGCTTCAGTTGATGAATCAGTTCTCTGGCACAGGAGATTAAGCCACGTTAACATCAAAACTATCAACAAATTAGTGAAGGACAATCTTGTCAGAGGGCTTCCTGATAAAGAATTCCAGCTAGAAGGCCACTGCATTTCTTGTTTGAAAGGGAAGCAACACAAGAGTTCTCACAAGCCCAATACTTTGAATACAAATGATACTCCACTACAGCTGCTGCATATGGATCTCTTTGGTCCTACAAATATTATGTCAATGGGCAAGAAGTCATACTGTCTGGTGATAACTGATGACTACACCAGATTCTCATTGGTATACTTCTTGAGAACTAAAGATGAAACTGTTGAGATCCTCAAATCCTACATCCTTAAGGTAGAGAATCAAAGCAATCAGAAGGTGAAGATCATAAGGTGTGATCAGGGCACATAGTTCAAGAACCACACTTTGAACTGTTTTTGTGAGAGCAAGGGAACTGAAAGGCAATACAGTGCTCCAAGAACTCCTTAACAAAATAGAGTTGCTGAAAGAAGAAACAGAACTCTAATTGAGTCAGCAAGATCTATGTTGGCTGACTCAAAACTACCTCTCACATTTTGGGCAGAAGCAGTAAGCACAGCCTGCTATGTGCAAAATAGAGTTCTCATAGTCAAGCCTCTCAACAAGACACCCTACGAACTATGGTTCCAAAGAGTTCCATACATTGGATTTCTTAAACCTTTTGGATGTCCATGCACAATTCTGATCACACATGGGGTTCTTCCTAAGTTTGTTGCCAAATCTGATGAAGGATATTTTGTGGGCTATTCCTCTCAATCCAAGGCCTACAGAGTATTCAACTTAAGAACAAGAATTGTGGAAGAATCAGCCAATGTGGAATGTAGAGAACACATTGTCTGTGAACAGGGAAAAGGCCTAAACTGGCATTTTGACATAGACTCCTTCACCAAAATATTTGAGCCTCTCATCTTCTCAAATATGGAGTCTTCCTCTTCTCAAGCACCTGCTTCCACCTCCTCTGACTACAAACTGGATTTTCCAAAATCTTCTATCAGTCTGAGAAGACCATCCATTGATCCTCCATCTGTTATGGAAGCCATTGAAGCAAGTGCAGCCAGAACCACACTCTCTAATGTCACCAACAGCATCCTGTCTGAAAATGAAAACTTGAATGAAAGCTCTTTGGTAAATGTTGTAGATACTGTAAATACCATTGCTGATAATACTGATGTAGCTGTTGATTATGAAGACTCTTAACCATGAATGAAGAAATCCATGATCAAAATCAAAGCAATATTGTGCAAGGGATACAGCTGGAGGTGGTACCAGCACAAAGGATCAACAAGAAACACCATCTGGAAAATATTATTGGCCAAGTTCACCAAGGAGTTCTAACAAGAAGCAAATCTCATGAGGCCAATATATGTTTGTTTTCATGTTTTCTATCTCAGGGGGAACTAAAGAAGATAGATGAAGCTCTACAACACAGCAGTTGGATTGAGGCAATGCAGGAAGAGTTGCTGCAATTCAAGAGACAGGATGTCTGGAAGCTTGTTGATCTTCCACCTGGTCAATCTGCCATTGGCACAAGATGGGTACTCAGGAACAAGCAAGATGAGAGAGGCAGGAAGAGGGAATTGACTATGATGAAGTCTTTGCTCCTGTTACCAGACTAGAGGCCATTAGAATCTTCCTGGCATATGCTGCATCCAAGAATTTCATGGTCTATCAAATGGATGTCAAGAGTGCCTTTCTGTATGGGAAGATTGGTGAGAAAGTATATGTCAAACAGCCTCCAGGCTTTGTAGATCCTACACATCCGAACCAAGTGTTCAAACTAGACAAAGCTCTATATGGCTTACATCAAGCCCCAAGAGCCTGGTATGAAACTTTGTCTGGATATCTACTATGCAACAACTTCAGAAGAGGTGCCATTGACCAGACATTGTTCATCAAAGATGAAGGGGGAGAAAACATACTGGTTCAAATCTGCGTAGATGATATCATCTTTGGATCAACAAGGAAGAAGCTGTGTAAAGACTTCGAGATTCTGATGCACTCAAAGTTTGAAAAGAGCTCAATGGGTGAGTTAAATTTCTTTCTGGGTCTTCAAGTCAAACAAGTCCCAAATGGAATCTTCATCAGCCAATCCAAATATGTCAAGAGCATTCTAGAAAGATTGAAGATGGCTGACTGCTCTGCTGCAAGAACCCCTATGCAAGTGCACCATCAGCTGACTCCAGACAAAGATGGTCAAGACACTGATCAACATCAGTACAGTGCAATGATAGGGTCTCTCATGTATCTCACTGCCTCAAGGCCAGATATCATGTTTGCAGTATGTCTCTGTGCAAGATTCCAAGCAGCTCCAAAGATTTCACATCTTCAAGCTGTCAAGAGAATTTTCAAATACCTAAAGGGAGCCCCAAGACTTGGGCTATGGTACTCTAAAAATGATAAGTTCAATCTGTATGCATACACTAATAGTGATTATGGGGGATGCAACTTGGATAAAAATCCCACTTCAAGGGGATGTCAGTTTCTGGGAGAGAGACTGATTTCATGGCAGTGCAAGAAGCAAACATGTGTTTCAACTTCTACAGCAGAAGCAGAATACATTGCAGCTTCAAGTTGCTGTGCACAAGTCATCTGGATACAAAATCAAATGTTGGATTATGGGATGACTTTCATGGCAACTCCCATTCACATTGACAACATGAGTGCTATATCAATCACAAACAATCTGATGCAGCACTCCAAGACAAAGCACATTGACATCAGGTATCACTTCATAAGAGATCAAGCTGAGAAAAAGAGAATTATTTTAACCAAAGTTCATACCAATGAGCAATACACTGATTTGTTTACAAAACCATTTGATGAAGCTAGATTTAGATATTTAGTTGAATCTATTGGTATGATGAACTTTGATTAAAATATGTCTCTAAAATTTTGTCTTTGTAAATATGTTTGTCTTTTGTTATAAATAAAAGTTACAACTCAGCAACATCCATTTTTGCTGCTGACAGGTTTAATAATCAGCAGCAAAGATTTTGCCACTGACTGCTTTAGTTATCAACAGGAACAAGTTTCCTGCAGATAGCTTTAAGATAGTCAGCAGCAACTCCCTTGCTGCGGATCAATGCATCCATCAGCAGCAAACTATCCGCCGCAACCAAGCTTGCTGCGGATAGGCTTAACCATCCGCAGCAACCAAGTTTGCTGCTAATGGGTAAAAATAAGTCTAAATTAACTTTTAGCTGCTGTAAAAATCCCTTTCAGTCTTTACCATGACTGCTATAGTGTATTACAGTTGTAATAGTAAAAAGTGAATAAGGTTGTACTGTACAAGTCATTTTGCTTTTCCCTCCTCTACCGTTATAAGAACAAATCAAATTTCTTCACCACCCCTTCACATTCAATTTCGCCCTAACTCCCATCACTTTCTCTCAAGCCCCCACAACATTCAAAGCCTTCCATTCCTAACCACCCTTCAAAACCTTCCTCTTTCCCTCCAAAATACAACAAAAAAGGCAGACATAAACAATCCTGATGATAAGTTCTCCCCATATCACAACCTCACGGCATACTTAACCAAAGGAAAGAAGTCCGAGGGGTTCGATGATATGATCGACTTTCTGTGCTGATCAAAGATACATTTTGCACTAACAGTCAACCCTACCATATATATTCCTCATATGGAGGATTTTTGGAATACCGCCGTCTACTCTACCAAACAGGGGATTCCCCAAATAAAAGCCAAGGTAGACGGCAAGGACATCATCATCTTTGAAGCTACTCTCTGAAAACATCTTCAGCTTCAAGATGAGGGGGCAGCCATCTCATACTCAAAGGAAGAATACATGAGGACCTTTGTATCCATAGGGTACACTGGAAATCTAAATGAGTACACAATAGAGAAGGCACTGATGGGCCCTCCATGGAAGTATCTCTGCCACACTCTTCTACAATGCATATCTCAGAAGAGAAGTGGATGGCATCAAGTGAGCTCCGCACTTGCCTCTGCTGTTCACGGTATGATTACTGGCCAATGATTCAACTTTGCACACCTCATCTTTGAGGGTTTGAGATATAACCTTCAAGAGGGTGCAAAGCAACAATTTTTTATGTACCCCTGATTCTTACAGGAGGTTTTCAACCAGGAACTAAAAGATCTCTCAAAACCTGCAAGAATCTACATCATGTTGGGTCATAAAAGTAATACTTTTCAAAGTATGAGAACTGTTTCCAAAAAGTTCTCAGGGGTCAATGTTTCATTGTTATCTACAATGCTGAACATAAAAAGTACCCAGGGTGACAGTTCAGCAATCCCAGCTGATACTGATCCCACACCCTCCACTTCAAATCCTGAACAACAAGCTGCTTCCATTACTCAAACCCCTGTGCAAACTACTAAGGATGCACAGGTACAAAAATCACTTACATCTGTTTTTGATGTTATCGTTCAACTGGAACAAAGGGCCCCAATTGCAACGACATACACTAGAAAAAGGAGCAAGAAGACTCCTTTTCTTCTTGTCTCAAAGGCCCAATCCCAACCTCAAAGCCCTCATTCAGAATCTCAACACTCTGATGAGAATATCAAAAGGGATAGCCAAAATATTAGAGAGACTTCCTTGAAAGTTTCTCTATTAGGATCAGGATCACTTCCCGGATCCATAGAACAACTTGCTGAGCCATACTGTTATTTCTCTTCTCTAAACTTAAGTGTAGAGGCTCCTTGTCAAGATGATATACCTTCTCCAACAACCACTATCTCGAAGGTATTGATTGACTTGGCTGCTGGTGCACCTAACCCAAGTTCATCACCCAAGAAGGTTCACTCTGGTGGTACTGATTGAGTGAATGTGGAAAGGGCTGTCACTACTCCTGGTACATCAACTGACCGGGAGGACAGTGATAACATAGCTAAGACCCTAACCACGGCAACTCACAGTGAGGATGTTTCCTTAGAAACACTCTTCACCTGCTAAATGTTGTCACCTTTGGTGACTTCCCCAACGACCTCGTCCTTCATAATCCCGTTTGTTGTGCCATAATGACAATGATGCAAACACAACACCCGTGGTGTCCCAAGGACAAAGAAACAAAACACACAACACAAATATAAACATATAATATCACACTACACTTACATGACTCGTTAACCACACTTGCACATCACACATAACACTAGGATAATGTATCCCACGTGTAATCGTAAGCATTTAGCTTAAAGCCCGACTTCCCCTAATCGACCCTTAACACGTCAATCATTTATAACTCATAACTCTAGTTATCACATTAAAATAGACACACCATAGACCCTACAATTCCTTAATATTTTTTTTTTCAAAAGCACATCGGATAAGAACTCGAAACCCTTAACACGATTAAATATATTAACACCTCTTGAAAGTATGTACGGTAGCCCCAAAACAGTAAATCATTTAAAAAGTAGGGATTAACAACTGACTATTTACAGAGTCCAAATCCTTGCCCTACAAACCCGTCCACGCTTGAACCCAATCTGTCAAACGTATGATCCAAGGATCAGGTCACATTCTAAATGTACGTCGAAACATAATGATATAACTAAATTCATCACTCGGATTTTTCTCCTCGTCGTTCCAATTCACCGAACCCTTAGCGTTACCAATACACGTGGGGGATCGTCCTTGATTCATTTAGAAATCGCGTACACGAGCCGGCTGCTCGTATGCCCTTACACGTGCCATGCACCCCAAGCTAAACTACGTAGAAACCCTACTCTATGAAACTTATAAACTTCGAGTCGGGTCCTCATGCATGCACATGAACCCACCATGCAGAACCTTACTCGGGAATGGCTCTAACAGAGCACCACCACGATCAAGCTATCCGAATTCTCCCTGTCGAGCAACCACGTCATGGCCGCACCCTCGAAACGTCCTTGACTTGCCAACCCTAACCCCGTAACACCTTGCCATACTCAACCGCTAGCTGTCGCCGCGCACCACTGTTCTTTCTGCCGTGAAAGTCACGGGCGGCCGCTGGCTACCCATCGCACAACCACAGTCGTCACCAGCCTCGACGCCACCGCCGTCTTCTGCTCTCCGCCGAAAGCACCACCACTGCCAACACCGGCAGCCGCCCACCACTGCAGCGGCCTCCTTTTTCTCTCTCGGTTGTTACTGTGACGCCATTAACACGACCTAGCCACTGTTGGCCGACTCATCCCCCTCTCTACCGGCTCCCGACCAGAAGTGGTTGGGTAAGCCATTTCCACATTGGTCTCTGTGGTAATCGATTAGTCCACAGATATGTTAATATTATTTTCATGTTTACAATAATGTAATTTTGTAGTGTCCATGTCAGCCGGGAAGTACTGAATGTGGATACTATATGTTAAAGTTCATGAAAGAGATAGTTGATGAAGGAGTTGAAATACTGGCCAATAACAATGTAAGTATATATATGTTTTGTGCACTTGCTAAATAGTATTAATATATGTATCTTTGATAACTATTTGTTTACAAACTTTTTCTTAGGTTGGGGGAAGCAAAGATGAATACACCGACGTTGATATCGATGGAGTTCGAGAAGAATGGTCGACTTATGTTTCAAACTTTATTTTTCGGTGAAACTTTGTAATACTTTGAATTCGTAATCGACTTTTGTTACTTTTCAAATCGTTGTTTATATTTATGAAATGGATTGTTTTGGCATATGTATTTTATTTTATATTATGAGTTGTTTATTACTATTTTATTATATTAATGTGGAAAACTGGAAACTAATAATTCTATAAATTTTTTTTAAACAGCTTTAACAATGACACACATTTATGACAAAAAATACACGTCATAAGTAGATGACACACAAAATGCGTGTCATCTTCATTCTTGACAGGGCTATCCTTGACGGGCATTGCGTGTCAAGGATGGGTGTCATAAATGCGTGTCGTAAAAGCGTGTCATAAATGCGTGTCATAAAAATATGACACATAAAATGCGTGTCATCTTCATTCTTGACATGGCTATCCTTGACACGCATCCGCGTGTCATCTACCCCCTTTTATGACACGCAATGCGTGTCATCTAAGGTGTTTTTTCTTGTAGTGCGATCCCGAATCTTTATTTAAACGGCTATATGTGATATTCCTAGTAGTTAAACGCACCTAGTATGAAAGTCTTTTCAATTTCTCCTCATTTAATACGGGTTTGGGTCATCCTCAAACGCAAACTACTAGTTTAGAAATTTTCGAGATGTACACTAGATGCTAAAAATGTAAGCTTTACACAAACATCTTACATTTGCAAGATTTGCTAACACACATACGAGTAGCTCAAAACTAGAGCAAACTCAAAAGGCGTACCTCATGGCTCGCAGTTACTCGTGATGGCACTCATTTCACCCTCGTCCCATTTTTAGTTTAAGTTAAGGTATTTAATTTTAGTAAAAACACCGACTTTCTTTTAAACCACGGCTCTGATACCAACTTGTAAGACCCCCACCCCGGCATCCTATAGTTGGTTCTCATAACCGGTCGTTCTCTTTAAAACACATTTTTTTAGTCGAACTACAACGGAAGTCTTTCAAAAATCTATAATTACTATTTAACGTCATTAAGTTTACCTTACGAATGACTGCATACCAATCCGAATAGTACCGCTCCCCAAGCCAAGATACGTCACCACAAAGCTCACCTGCAAAACAATCTAACGTACACACAAATTCAGCTACGCTGAGTGAGCTCTAATAGTTTAATTTAATGAAAAGTCAACTCGTCATAATAGTTATTTAATCTTTACTCAGAACCCTCGGCCCTTATAGAATCGTTTCACAATTCATTAACCAATAGGTAACCCCTGTTATCACGTGATATCCCATAATCGTTCATCAACTGAAACTCAACCCATACTAATAATAATAATCTCGCAGTCTCATCCACATAGACCGAAGTTACTACACTAATAACTCGTACTCTAACACACGTATTAACTCGACAATTAGCTACCCACAACAAAACCCTAGACCTTGACTTACTTGGCCTTAACTAAGGCTCTTACCAATCAACTGACACAATGGTCAACAACACCGCGTCAAAATCCTGACGCAACTGTCAACCTAACTCTACCTATCACATTAATATCATCAACACATCACATTAACACAATCTCATGCACAATAAATATAACTCATCACAAGCATGCAAATTAACACATTTATAAGCATGCAAACACATACCTTATCACTGCACCCCCGTCGGGGTTATCCTCTTTAGAGCATTCGACATACCCCGAGCTCATCTTTAACCTGCTAAATGTTGTCAACTTTGGTGACTTCCCAAAAGAACTCGTCCTTCACAATCTCGTTTGTTGTGCCATAATGACAATGATGCAAACACAACACCCGTCGTGTCCCAAGGACAAAGACACAAAACACCCAACAAAAATATAAACATATAATATCATACTACAGTTATATAACGCGTTAACCACACCTGCACCTCACACATAACAATAGGATAATGTATCCCACGTGTAATCGTAAGCATTTAGCTTAAAGCCCGACTTCCCCTAATCGACCTTTAACACGTCAATCATTTATTACTCGTAACTCTAGTTATGACAATAAAATAGACACACCATAGACCCTACAATTCCTTAATATTCATTTTTTTCAAAAGCACATCGGATTAGAACTCGAAACCCTTAACACGATTAAATATATTAACACATCTTGAAAGTATGTACGGTAACCCCAAAACAATAAATCATTTAAAAAGTAGGGGGTTAGCAACTCACTAGTTACAGAGTACAAATCGTTGTTCTGCAAACCCGTCCACGCTTGAACCCAACCTGTCAAGCGTATGATCCAAGGATCAGGTCACATTCTAAACGTACGTCGAAACATACTGATATAACTAAATTCATCACTCGGCTTTATCTGCTCGTCGTTCTAATTCACCAAACCCTTAGCTTTACCAATACACGTGGGGGATCGTATTTGATTCATTTAGAAATCGCGTACACAAGCCGGCTCCTCGCATGCCCTTGCACCTGCCATGTACCCCAAGTTAAACTACGTAGGAACCCTACTCCGTGAAACTTATAAACTTCGAGTCGGGTCCTCATGCATGCACCGGAACCCAACATGCAGCACCTTACTCGGGAATGGCTCTAACCGATCACCACCACGATCATGATCCCAATTCTCCCTGTCGAGCCACCACGCCATGGCCTCAGTCCTGAAACGTCCTTGGCTTGCCCACCCTAACCCTGAAACACGTCGTCATACTCCACCGCTAGCCGCCGCCGTGCACCACCGATGTTTCAGCCATGACAGTTGCGGGCGGCCGCTGGCTACCCATCGCACAACCACAGCCGTGACCAGCGTCGTCCGCTGTTCTCCGCCGAAAGCACCACCGCTGCCAACACCGGCAGCCGCCCACCACTGCAGCAGCCTCCTTTCTCTCTCTCAGCTGTTAGCCACCATCACGCACCACCACCGTGATGCCATTAACACGACCTAGCCACTGTTGGCCGACTCCTCCCCCTCTCTACCGGCTACCAATGGCTGTCACCACCCCGCCGTCACCGTCGCACACCATAACAGTCGCCATCATCGTCGGCTATTACTCAAGCGAAGCCCTAGCCATGATCAGATGCAATGAATATTGTAAATAACACAACAAATAGAAAACGGGATTACCTTTCTATGCTTCGGAGGTTCCTGATAAAAGCCTCCGCGTCGCCGCCAAGTTTCTACCCGTCCGACTCTCCCTCCTGTCGTCCTCTTTCTTCTGTCGCACACCTAGGGCTACAAAGGGCCCTAGGGTTTGCGCTAATATGGTATATATATACTCCTCCTAGTTTCGTTTTGGGTCCCTTTACTTCATTCTCACACGCATCGATCTTTAATTTTATTTAAACGGCTATATTTGATATTCCCGGTAGTTAAACGCAGCTAGTATGAAACTCTTTTCAGTCTCTTCTCATTTAATAAGGGTTCGGGTCGTCCACTAACCCGAACTACTACTTTAGAAATTTCCGGGATGTTACACTAGATGCTAAAAATTTAAGCTTTACACAAAGTTCTTACATTTGCAAGATTTGTTGACACACATACGAGTAGCTCAAAACTATAGAAAACTCAAAAGACGTACCTCTTGGCTCGCGGTTACTCGTGATGGTATTCAGTTCACCCTCGTCCCATTTTCAGTTTAAGTTAAGGTATTTAATTTTAGTAAAAACATCGACTTTCTTTTAAACCACGGCTCTGATACCAACTTGTAAGACCCCCACCCCGGCATCCGATAGTTGGTTCTCATAACCGGTCGTTCTCTTTAAAACACATTTTTTTTAGTCGAACTACAACGGAAGTCTTTCAAAAATCTATAATTACTATTTAACGTCATTAAGTTTACCTTACGAATGACTGCATACCAATCCGAGTAGTACCGCTCCCCAAGCTAAGATACGTCACCACAAAGCTCACCTGCAAAACAATCTAACGTACACACAAATTCAGCTACGCTAAGTGAACTCTAATAGTTTAATTTAATGAAAAGTCAACTCGTCATAATAGTTATTTAATCTTTACTCAGAACCCTCGGCCCTTATAGAATCGTTTCACAATTCATTAACCAATAGGTAACCCCTGTTATCACGTGATATCCCAAAACCGTTCATCACCTGAAACTCAACCCATATTAATTATAATAATCTCGCAGTCTCATCCACATAGACCAAAGTTACTACACTAATAACTCGTACTCTAACACACGTATTAACTCGACACTTAGCTACCCACAACAAAACCCTAGACCTTGACTTACTCGGCCTTAACTAAGGCTCTTACCAATCAACTGACACAATGGTCAACAACACCGCATCAAAATCCTGACGCAACTGTCAACCTAACTCTACCTATCACATTAATATCATCAACACATCACATTAACACAATCTCATGCACAATAAATATAACTCATCACAAGCATGCAAATTAACACATTTAAAAGCATGCAAACACATACCTTATCACTGCACCCCCGTCGGGGTTACCCTCTTTAGGGCATTCGACATACCCCGAGCTCATCTTTAACCTGCTAAATGTTGTCAACTTTGGTGACTTCCCAAAAGAACTCGTCCTTCACAATCTCGTTTGTTGTGCCATAATGACAATGATGCAAACACAACACCCGTCGTGTCCCAAGGACAAAGACACAAAACACCCAACAAAAATATAAACATATAATATCATACTACAGTTATATGACGCGTTAACCACACCTGCACCTCACACATAACACTAGGATAATGTATCCCACGTGTAATCGTAAGCATTTAGCTTAAAGCCCGACTTCCCCTAATCGACCCTTAACACGTCCATCATTTATTACTCGTAACTCTAGTTATGACAATAAAATAGACACACCATAGACCCTACAATTCCTTAATATTCATTTTTTTTCAAAAGCACATCGGATTAGAACTCGAAACCCTTAACACGATTAAATATATTAACACATCTTGAAAGTATGTACGGTAGCCCCAAAACAATAAATCATTTAAAAAGTAGGGGGTTAGCAACTCACTAGTTACAAAGTACAAATCGTTGTTCTGCAAACCCGTCCATGCTTGAACCTACCCTGTCAAGCGTATGATCCAAGGATCAGGTCACATTCTAAACGTACGTCGAAACATACTCATATAACTAAATTCATCATTCGGCTTTATCTGCTCGTCGTTCTAATTCACCAAACCCTTAGCTTTACAAATACACGTGGGGGATCGTATTTGATTCATTTAGAAATCGCGTACACGAGCCGGCTCCTCGCATGCCCTTGCACCTGCCATGTACCCCAATTTAAACTACGTAGGATCCCTACTCCGCGAAACTTATAAACTTTGAGTCGGGTCCTCATGCATGCACGGGAACCCAACATGCAGCACCTTACTCGGGAATGGCTCTAACCGATAACTACCACGATCATGATCCTAATTCTCCCTGTCGAGCCACCACGTCATGGCCTCAGTCCTGAAACGTCCTTGGCTTGCCCACCCTAACCCTGAAACACGTCGTCATACTCCACCGCTTGCCGCCGCCGTGCACCACTGATGTTTCAGGCATGACAGTTGCGGGTGGCCGCTGGCTACCCATCGCACAACAACAGCCGTGACCAGCCTCGACGCCACCGCCGTCCGCTGTTCTCCGCCGAAAGCACCACCGCTGCCAACACCGGCAGCCGCCCACCACTGCAGCAGCCTCCTTTCTCTCTCTCGGATGTTAGCCACCATCACGCACCACCACCGTGATGCCATTAACACGAACTAGCCACTGTTGGCCGACTCCTCCCCTCTCTACCGGATCCCGATGGCTGTCACCACCCCGCCGTCACCGTCGCACACCATAACAGTCGCCATCATCGTCGGCTATTACTCAAGCGAAGCCCTAGCCATGATCAGATACAATGAATATTGTAAATAACACAACAAATAGAAAACATGATTACCTTTCTATGCTTCGGTGGTTCCTGATCCAAGCCGCCGCGTCGCCGCCAAGTTTCTACCCGTCCGACTCTCCCTCCTGTCGTCCTCTTTCTTCTGTCGCACACCTAGGGCTACAAAGGGCCCTAGGGTTTGCGCTAATATAGTATATATATACTCCTCCTAGTTTCGTTTCGGGTCCCTTTACTTCTTTCTCGCACGCATCGAATCTTTATTTAAACGCACCTAGTATGAAAGTCTTTTCAATTTCTCCTCATTTAATATGGGTTCGGGTCATCCTCAAACGCAAACTACTAGTTTAGAAATTTCCGGGATGTACACTAGATGCTAAAAATGTAAGCTTTACACAAACATCTTACATTTGCAAGATTTGCTGACACACATACGAGTAGCTCAAAACTATAGCAAACTCAAAAGGCGTACCTCTTGGCTCGCGGTTACTCGTGATGGCACTCATTTCACCCTTGTCCCATTTTTAGTTTAAGTTAAGGTATTTAATTTTAGTAAAAACACTGACTTTATTTTAAACCATGGCTCTGATACCAACATGTAAGACCCCACCCCGGCATCCTACAGTTGGTTCTCATAACCGGTCATTCTCTTTAAAACACATTTTTTTTAGTCGAACTACAACGGAAGTCTTTCAAAAGTCTATAATTACTATTTAACGTCATTAAGTTTACCTTACGAATGACTGCATACCAATCCGAGTAGTACCGCTCCCTAAGCCAAGATACGTCACCACAAAGCTCACCTGCAAAACAATCTAACGTACACACAAAGCCAACTACGCAGACTGAGCTCTAATAGTTTAATTTAATGAAAAGTCAACTCGTCATAATAGTTATTTAATCTTTACTCAGAACCCTCGTCCCTTATAGAATCGTTTCACAATTCATTAACCAATAGGTAACCCCTGTTATCACGTGATATCCCATAACCGTTCATATCCCGAGACTCAACCCATACTAATAATAATAATCCCGTAGTCTCATCCACATAGACCGATGTTACTACACTAATAACTCGTACTCTAACACACGTATTAACTCGACACTTGGCTACCCACAACAAAACCCTAGATCTTGACTTACTCGGCCTTAACTAAGGCTCTTACCAATCAGCTGACACAACGGTTACCAACACTGCGTCAAAATCCTGACGTAAATGTCAACCTAACACTACCTGTCACATTAATATCATCAACACATTACATTAACACAATCTCACGCACAGTAGTGCCACGGGAAGGCTCTGACTATGAAACAGGGTCAAAAGCTAGTCCAAGAAGCCGCTGAGACGTGGTCTAACTACTTGAACTAATGCGAAAATATAACTCTTCACAAGAATGCAAATTATCACATTTATAAGCATGCAAACTCATACCTTATCACTGCACCCCCGTCGCGGTTACCCTCTTTAGGGCATTCGACATACCACGAGCTCATCTTTAACCTGCTAAATGTTGTCACCTTTGGTGACTTCCCGATGGACCTCTTCCTTCACAATCCCGTTTGTTGTGCCATAATGACAATGATGCAAACACAACACCCGTCGTGTCCCAAGGACAAAGACACAAAACACACAACACAAATATAAACATATAATATCACACTACACTTATATGACTCGTTAACCACACTTGCACCTCACACATAACACTAGGATAATGCATCCCACGTGTAATCGTAAGCATTTAGCTTAAAGTCCGACTTCCCCTAATCGACCCTTAACACTTCAATCATTTATAACTCGTAACTGTAGTTATCACATTTAAATAGACACACCATATACCCCATAATTCCTTAATATTTATTTTTTTTTAAAAGCACATCGGATTAGAACTCGAAACCCTTAACACGATTAAATATATTAACACCTCTTGAAAGTATGTACGGTAGCCCCAAAACAGTAAATCATTTAAAAAGTAGGGGATTAGCAACTCACTAGTTACAGAGTCCAAATCCTTGCCCTGCAAACCCGCCACGCTTGAACCCAACCTGTCAAACGTTTGATCCAAGGATCACGTCACATTCTAAACGTACGTCGAAACATACTAAAATAACTAAATTCATCACTCGGCTTTATCTGCTTTTCTTTCCAATTCACCGAACCCTTAGCTTTACCAACACACGTAGGGGATCGTCCTTGATTCATTTAGAGATCGCGTACACGTGCCGGCTCCTCGCATGCCCTTACACGTGCCATGCACCCCAAGCTAAACTACGTAGAAACCCTACTCCGTGAAACTTATAAACTCCGAGCCGTGAAACTTATAAACTCCAAGTCGGGTCCTCATGCATGCACGTGAACCCACCATGCAGAACCTAACTTCGGAATGGCTCTAACCGATCACCACCACGATCATGCTATCCCAATTCTCCCTGTCGAGCCACCACACCATGGCCCCACCCCCGAAACGTCCTTGGCTTGCCTACCCTAACCCCGTAACACCTCGTCATACTCCACCGCTAGCCGCCGCCGTGCACCACCGCTGTTTCCGTCGTGACAGTCGCGGGCGGCCGCCGGCTACCCATCGCATAACCACAGCCGTCACCAGCCTCGACACCACCGCCGTCCGCTGCTATCCGCCGAAAGCACCACCGCTGCCAACACCGGTAGCCGCCCACCACTGCAGCAGCCTCCTTTCTCACTCTCGTCTGTTAGCCACCATCACGCACCACCACCGTGATGCCATTAACATGACCTAGCCACTGTTGGCCGACTCCTCCCCCTCTCTACCGGCTCCCGATCGCTATCACCACCCCGTCGTCGCTGTCGCACCCCATAACAGTCGCCATCATCGCCGCCTATTACTCAAGCGAAGCCCTAGCCGTGATCAGATGCAATTAATATCGTAAATAACACAACAAATAGAAAATGGGATTAACTTTCTGTGCTTCGGCGGTTCCCGGTCCAAGCCCTAGCCGACTCTCCCTCCCGTCGTCCTCTTTGTGCCGTCGCACACCTTGGGCTACAAAGGGCCCTAGGGTTTGCGCTAATATGGTATATATACTCCTCCTAGTTTCATTTCAGTTCCTTTACTTCTTTCTTGCACGCATCGATCCCGAATCTTTATTTAAAGGGCTATATGTGATATTCCCGGTAGTTAAACGCACCTAGTATGAAAGTCTTTTTAATTTCTTCTCAATTAATATGGGTTCGGGTCGTCCTCAAACCCGAACTACTAGTTTAGAAATTTCCAGGATGTTACACAAGATGCTAAAAATGTAAGCTTTACACAAACTTCTTACATTTGCAAGATTTGCTGACACATATACGAGTAGCTCAAAACTATAGCAAACTCAAAAGACGTATCTCTTGGCTCGCGGTTACTCGTGATGGCATTCATTTCACCCTCGTCCCATTTTCAGTTTAAGTAAAGGTATTTTATTTTAGTAAAAACACCGACTTTCTCTTAAACCACGGATCTGTTACCAACATGCAAGACCCCGACCCGGGCATCCTATAGTTGGTTCTCATAAAGGGTCTTTCTCTTTAAAACACATTTATTTTTAGTCGAACTACAACGGAAGTCTTTCAAAAATCTATAATTACTATTTAACATCATTAAGTGTTGGATCGGGATCTACCTTGATCCAATGATTCAACACATTAACCGAACCAAATCGTGCGGAATCCGATTTGATTGGCAATCCAATCTATGACACGGATCGGGTCGTAAGAAACGAGCGGATTAGACGACGAATCGAAGGTTTCTATCGACCCTTTGGTGTAGAGAAGTTGGATACAAGACCTGGAAACTCTCTAGAACAGAGATTCGACAATACAGATGCAGAGAGTTTGTGTGTTCTATTATTTTTCTTGTTCTACTCTGGACAGTATATGTATATGTGTTGTATATCTTCTCTGTTTTTTGCTGATGAAGTGAAACTTCTATATATAGTGCAGAGGCCATTCGTACGAATGAGCCATGTGAATGGACTCATTCGTGCGAATGAATCAGCAGAATGGTTCATTCGTAAGAATGAATCATCAGAATGGTTCATTCGTACGAATGAATCATTCTCATGACTTATTCTAGTGAATGAATCATCCTCATGATCTATTCGTGCGAATGGATCATTCTCATGATCCATTCGTGCGAATGGGCCTTTCAATAGCACGATTGATTAACGTTATCGATATTTATCAGATCATTTAATACACAGTCGTTATATATGAGTAAACATTAAGGATAAACATGTAATTTCATTAATACATCAAATAGTTACATTAAACATAGATGAAATACATATTACAAGGGATTAGGGACATAATATGCATCTACATACTCCCCCTTGGACCTAGATCCCTTCAAAATGACCTAACTAACATTAGTTGGTCTTCAACATCTCTTTTGAACGAGTTTTCCAGTTGACCCCGGCATGTATGTTAAAAGCAAAGCATATACGTATCACCTTCACATACTGCAACGCCTGGTCTATATCTTCAACTTCAAAAAACGGCTGACACTTGTATAAAGTGGTAACATCTTGTTCAGACAAGTTGGTCAGCCACAACGGATCAAAGACCCTGATGGTCTCCCATGACCCTTCTTTACAAAGCACTATTACAGCTTCACCAGTACGCCCATCATAGTACCACCATTTGAACTGATCTGAGAAGTCCTGGATCATTTTCCTTAAAGGAATCTTCTTCTTGATCGTTGGAGGTTTCCACTTTAATACAATTAGGGGCTTCTTGGTGATTGGATGAACCTTTTCCTTGTGAATGTAACGTGTACGCATTTGTGGCTTGAAGTTCACCCAATTCTTCCGGTATTCATACTGTAATTGACGTTCAAACCATTCGGACAGACCGGAAGATTCGCTGTATAGAAGCTTTAGACGCGCCAATTGATTTACTTCAAATGCGGGCAGCGTCTTGAAGTCATGAGGGTACCTGAAATATTGTATGCACTTCTCTCTTTTTATAGCATAGCAGCTTAAGTCGTTGAAGTATGCCCAACTGATTATACGACCATCAGACTTGTGTCCTTTGAGTCGATAAACTTTAGTGTACTTGGTTGGAGGAGAGGGCTTTGAGTTCTTCTTTAGTTCAGCCATGTATTCCATCCACTGACTTTTACGTTCATTCAGCTCTTCAATGTCAAAAGTGGAGGGACCGGCTTCATCCTCTTTGTTGTCGATAATGCGGTTGACCTCCTCGTCGGACTGCTGAGTGAATAAGTCCGCGAAGGAGGGAAGATCATCACCATCTACTGATGTGTACTTTGGATATTCTTGATCAGTGATGTCTTCGACTTCAACCTCATCAACGTCTTCTAGTTCGTCAGAGGAGGGATAATCAGTTGTAGGAACAGATGCCTCTTCAGTAATGACTTCGTCGGGATTCATTTGAAATAGCTCGGCAATCTGTTCTTTTGACAAGCAGTGTACGATTTCCCCTTCCTCTTTATCATAAATCACTGAATGTTGGATGATCCCTTGCATGTCAAGCACATAAGTTAACTTTGAAGGTTGTTGCTTGAGAGGCATCACATCCAAAACTATTTTCATAAACAAACAAAGAATAAACATGTGAGAGTTTGAAATTTCATTGATTTAATCAAAATAAAACTGAAATTATTTACATAATAATCTAATATTTACAATAAGACAACTTAAAACACTTAAAACAAAAACTATCAACCTTCAGCTCCCTTTTGTGTATCTGATGATGGGCCTACTGGTTTGTCTAATTTTTGCTTCGTGCGTGCCTCTGCTTCTGCTGTCTTTGAAGCACTTGATGCAGCACCAGCATTGGCACCATCATCCTTATCTTCGTCATTCTTGTCATCATCATCATCATCACTATCATCATCATCATCGTCACCATCATCATCCTCATCATCATCATCATCATCACCATCATCTCGAGCACCCTCAATTCTAGGTGTCGTGTCCCTTCTGCTTTCTAAGTCTTCCAACAGTCTCTTATTTTCCTCCTCTATCCTTTGTATTCTCTGAGCATGTGCATCAACAGTTTTAGACAACTGTTGATTCTGGTTTGTAGCAGTGAGAAGGAGGGCTTGTTGATCATTGCATCTATTGGAAAGACTTGTGATGGCTTGGGCTTGTTCAGTATTTTGCAGAGTCAACTGACTGATCTGCGAGCCCTGAAGATCTAAACGCTTTGACTGTTCTTGATTTTGAGCCAGAAGCTGCAGTACCAAGCTGTTTAGAGTGATGATTTGATCGTTCAACGAAATAGTCAGCAATGATGTTGATGGCTCAGCTCGAGTAGTGGCTGGCTGTGATGTATGAGCAGTCGTGTAGATGGGAGGAGGAATCGGAGGCACAGTTTGTGTCTGAGGCATGGATGTTGACATTGGAGCCTCAGACCTGGTGGCAGTTGCTGTTGTAGCAGAGGTGCTCTCCGTCCTTCTGACAAGTTTGAACTTTTGGCGTTTGGCCATTCTCTTCATTCTTCCTTTCTTGACTGGGGTAGATTGGGAAGAAGGAGCAGCAGATACTTGTGGACAGTCAGGGACAAAGTCAGCATCCCTGACGTCATCATCATCAACCCTTGAGCTTCCTTGATCTGCTCCCCTCTTTCATTTTGTGGCGACCAATCTTGCCCCTTGTTGACTGATTTCGAATTCATCTTCAGTTTCCTCAGAATCAGTAAACAGGACGGTGTCCAGGTTAACGTCTTCTGGGTTAGTTGGAAGGGATGAATCGATAGCAGTAACAGTAGGAGTGGTGGCAGCGGTAGATGGAACATTAGGAGCATTGCCACCACCTCCCTGACCATCTTGGTCGTCGTCATCTTGGTCGTCAGCTGGAGGCACAACAATATCCTCCCTGTCAGAATCACTATTATCGTGACGCCAATTTCTGTTTGCAGGTGCCATATAATCAGAATTTGCCAGATGTCCAATAAGGCGTTTATGTGGAGGCTTTGTTGGTCTTCCCCTATAAGTCTGTACCCGGTTTAGTGTGACATCAGTCATATGCTCCAGCCTTATCATGTCAATATCGGATCGTGGCAGTAGAGGAAGTTGGTCATCGATTATCATCTGTAAGAATCGGGGGTACATGAGATACGCATTGTCCCCTTTTAGCGAGATGTTTTCCTTCAGGTGTGTGAACACCATCTCTGAAAAGTTGAATGGTATGTTCAACACCAGTGCCACAAATGCGCTCTGTATTGTTTCGCGCATATCATCAAATCCGCCACGACGGGAACCGAGGCAGTGAAGAAGAACGTGTCCTAGATATTTATACTGGGGACAGAGGTTCACCTTGTTGAGAACGCCTTCGGCGACATTTCCATCGTACTTTATTCTCATGAAGCATCCACGGACCAGATATTTATCCAGTGTCACTGGATCTTCAGGATGATCACCGAATTGACACAATCGGCGAATGTGAGAGGCAGATACAATAACCTCCTGTCCTGCAATCTTTCCCCGTATCACAGTTGGAGAAACTTCACAGTCTATTTCAGCTGTGGCCCAGAATTCCCGTTGATGAGAAGCATATGGAGTGCAGATATAAGATATAGCATGGGCTATCCTGGATCGAGACAAGAACTCGATCATTCCAATAAACGGTCTTGCATTCTTTGAAGTTGGGATCATGTAAGCACAAATGTTGCTTTTTGTTGAAGCTTTAAGAACAAATGGAGCTCTGTGCGCCATAACGATCAGTCTGCAAACACAAAAACATGAAGCACATCAGATCAGTACATGCAAGATTTTGGAAATATGAACTTTTGGACCATTTTCCCACTGTACGAATGAACCCTAAAAGTTGGTTCATTCGTGCGAATGGATCATTCTACCTATTCATTCGTGCGAATGAGTTTCATTCATATGAATGAGTATTCATTCGTGCGAATGAGTTTCATTCGTGTGAATGAGCGTTCATTAGTGTGAATGAGCGTTCATTCGTGTGAATGAGCGTTCATTCGTGTGAATGATTGTTGTTCTCATTCGTACGAATGAACATGAAGAGTGTGTCCATTCGTATGACAGACGGGTCGCGATCCAATTTGTCCAAAAATCAACCAACACTTGAAAAGATTTGCCGAAAAAGACACCAAAACACTCGACTATGGTTTTCAACCAGTATTTAGCATTTTAATCGGTTTATTAAGTCATTTTTTACGTTTTTAAGTTTGGTTTTCGGTTTTTAGCCCTAGATCTAGTCGAACATCCTCGAATCGGTATACATTTGATGAATACTTGTGGGGTTATACCTGTAAAATGAAATCAAATGATTAGATCGGTGATTGGACGGAGTTTTGTTCAAAATCAGAATTTCAATCAAACAGACGTGCGAATGCTTTCTGAAATGTGCGAATGAGACTGCACATGCGAATGAATGGCATATTTATAAGATGGCCTGATTCATTTATACGAATGGACCATTCTGGTCATTCCATTCGTGCGAATGAGCTAGACTTGATTCATTATGTCACTCATTCGTACGAGTGGACCATTCTGGTCAGTCCATTCGTGTGAATGAGCTAAACTTTATTCATTCTGCCACTCATTCGTACGAGTGGACCATTCTGGTCAGTCCATTCGTGTGAATGAGCTATTCTCCTCATCCATTCGTACGAGTGAGCCATTCTGCTCATCCATTCGTACGAGTGAGCCATTCTGCTCATCCATTCGTACGAGTGAGCCATTCTTCTCATCCATTCGTACGAATGGGGCAATCCCCTTATGCAAATTAAACTTTTCAGGTTAAATGGGATATCCGACCACATTGGTCTTGACAACAATTTGATTATGAAGTATTAAATTATGAAGTGAGGGATCAATTATGAAGTTTTGGAATAGGTTATGAAGTAAAGGAACGATTTGATCAATCAGGAAGTCAAGCGGTTTTCAAATTTGGTTGATAACAGTCGTTCGAGTCTTATCGAATAATCTAAAATTCAGAAAAATTAAAATCTTTTTGGATTTTTTGAATATGTAATACTGAAAATAATATCAACAAGATATATATACACATGTCTTAGTAAGAATGATCCTTATGAGAAATCATACAGAATTAATGACTAATGATCTGAGACATTTTGAATTTTGTAGATACAACTATACAATGGTATTTACACATCTTTTTGTGAGAAAGATCCGAACATGGGATCAGTACTAGACTCATAGCAATCATCAATATTGCAAATTATCTGAGCTTTAAGTACACTTAGTCAAAATCCGATCATTGATATGTCTGTCCATCTTAAACTTATGCATACCTTTTCTCAACACTTACAAGATGATCTTGAAGGATTAAGTCCATTATCTGTGTATCCCACACTAGTTAAGAATTAACTTGAATTACTTTTCAAAACATGTTAATGTTTCAAATCAGCACAACTTACTTAACCAGTCATCATAAGTTCATGAGATCTCAGTTATTCCATGTTACTTCTTTACTGCACCAAAATTTTTTTATTTTTTATTTTTTTTTTAGTATTCACAGTGACAGCCATCAGCTCATGGACGGCTTCAGCCAGGTATTTACAAGGCAATATGGCACGTATGCAGCTAACGGTGTTTGTGTTCATCTTATCCCATGGATGGCTTCAACCAGGCTGCAACCCGGTAATATGGCACATATACGGATTCGGATTCATACTTTTATTTTATTCTTAATCGCATGGACGGCTTCATCCAGGTATTTACAAGGCAATATGGCACGTATACGACTTCGGAATCTAATTTTTAATTTTATAACTACTTTCTGATATCTCATTAAACCGATGATAACTGGTGTGCACAGAATGAGAAACACCTTCAGTTTCTATTGTTGATTTTCATCAATCCTTTCACCATTATGTGACTCACAAGACAATATCTAATATGGTATAGATTGATCATCAATGGTCGAGATTCAGTAAGATAAGCCTATCAATGCATCACATGTCGACTTAGTGTGACTATTCACTATGACATTAAATGCAATGTGTTTCATACATATGGTTAGTGTGCCATCACTTCCCAAAGGTTGGATACGATTTCTCATTTTTGAGTTTTTCAGATGTTTTTGGGTTTTAGACTGTACAAAAATGGAAAATCCTTTTTTTTTACTGTACACAAATAACTGTACACAATTTAGAAATCTTTTTAGAGTCTCAGATAACTAGCGTCTGTGTACTATCATTTTTCTCAGTGAGAGATCATTTTCTTACTGACATTTTCTCCCCCTAAAATTTCAAAATGAAAAATCTTTTTGAGTTTTTGAGATTTTTAATAAACGCAAGAAAGAAAATATATACAGGAACGTAATTGATAAAAATGATTATTGACTCGACTCTTGGTCCGGAACAACGTTATCCTTCTTTTTCATGATGTTTACCTCTAACAAGAATAAAAATCTTGGTTTGTTAAAGGCTTTTGTATAGAGGTCGGCCTTTTGGAAATCAGTGTTAATTTGAACCATATCAATCAGTTTCTTTTCAAAACAATCACGAATGAAGTGATATTTTATGCCGATGTGTTTGGTTTTTGAATGTTGAACCGGATTCTTAGTGATAGCTATGGCAGCAGAATTATCTACATAAATAGGAGTGTTAGAGAATTGCAAACCGTAGTCCCGAAGTTGCTGTTGAATCCAGATAATCTGAGAACAGCAACTGGCAGCAGCGATGTATTCAGCTTCACATGTAGATGTAGCCACTGAAGTCTGCTTTTTGCATTGCCATGTCACGAGACGGTTTCCAAAGAACTGACACCCTGCAGATGTAGACTTGAAGTCTGTTTTGCAACCACCATAATCAGAATCACTATATGCAGTAAGCTCAAAGTTATCATCATTAGAGTACCATAATCCAAGATCAGGAGTACCCTTCAGATAACGAAGAATCCTTTTGACAGCAGTTAAGTGGGAGACTTTTGGTTTTGACTGATATCTGGCACAGAGACACGTGGCGAACATGATGTCTGGTCGAGATGCCGTGAGATACATGAGAGATCCGATCATGGCTCGATAGAGAGTAGCATCAATATACTCCCCCTTGTCATCAGGCGAAATCCCGTGATTGATCGCCAATGGAGTACCAGCAGGTTTGGCATCAGTCATACTGAATCGGCTCAGTATGTCTCCAACATAATTGGTTTGATGAAGGAAAATCCCTGTCTCAGATTGATCTACTTGTAGCCCTAGAAAGAACTACATCTCTCCCATAGAACTCATCTCGAACTTGTCCTGCATAACTCTTTCAAATTCTTTGCACAGAACATCATTCGTCGATCCAAAAATAATGTCATCCACGTATACCTGTACCATTAAAAGTTCTCCACCCTTTTCCCGAATAAACAACGTGCAGTCGATGACACCTCTTCTAAATCCGTTGTTCAGAAGATGAGTAGAAAGTGTCTCGTACCACGCTCGCGGAGCTTGGTGCAATCCGTACAGTGCCTTGTCCAATTTGTAGACACGGTCACGATGCATAGGATCTTCAAACCCGGGAGGTTGACTGACGTATACGACTTCACTGATTTCTCCATGAAGGAATGCACTCTTTACATCCATTTGATAGACTTTGAACCTTTTGTAGGATGCATAAGCAAGAAAAATTCGAATTGCTTCCAGACGAGCAACCGGTGCAAACACTTCATTGTAGTCTATACCTTCAATTTGTCTAAATCCCTGAACGACCAAACGAGCCTTATTTCTTATGACTATTCCTTGATCATCCCTTTTGCAACGAAGAACCCATCGAGTACCAATCTTCTTAGCTCCTTTTGGTAAATCAACTAACTTCCAAACTCCGAGCTTATGAAATTGGAGCAGTTCTTCCTGCATTGCATTTACCCAAGATTCTTCTTTTAAAGCATCTGTTATAGACCGTGGTTCGATTTGCGAGACGAAACATGAATGCACACAATCGTTGACCACACCAGATTCCATGATTTCTGAGTAGACTCCAGAGTTGATCTGACCCCTAGTTTTGACACCAGATGTGGGATCACCAATAATGTTCTGTTGAGGATGAATTCTATCAATCCTACCCACAGGATGAGCAGGAACCTCAACAGTTTGATCAAGATTTGTGATACTCTGTTCAATTGCCACAGAATGTGAAACATCATCACTAAGTTGTACAACATCATGGGAAGGATCTTCAATTTGCTGGTCTATTTCTTGTCGAGAATCCTCATACTCTGAAGAAGAAGAATCATCATCATCCTGTGTGACTTGTGTGTTACTGGAGGACTCAGGAATGTCAGATGATGAGGGAGTAGGTTGCACATGTTCATCAGGTGCATTTTGAGCATCATACATCATTTGAACAGCAACTTCCTCATCTGAACATTCTGGAGGAAGATTAAACGAGGCAAAAAGTTCTTCATAATCAAACATCCAAGGAAGACCTTTTCCAGCAGCAGGAGAGGTATACTTTTGAACATCAACATGGTACCATTCTTCTACATTCCCAGAAGCTTTGTTGTAAACTCTTTTATTGGGAGTGATGTACCCTAAGAAGTAACCTTCTTCTACTTTCTCGTTAAACTTGCCATGAGCATCTTTTTTCAACATGGTACATGGAGCGCCGAACGGTTCAAGATACTGTAAGTTCGGTTTCCGTCGATGCAACAATTCAAAACAAGTTTTATCGAGACGCTTGACAACTAGAACCCGGTTGAGCGTGTAACACGCATTAGCAATAGCTTCATTCCAGAACTGCACGGGTAAATGTGAGTCAGCGAGCATAGTCCTTGCCGCTTCTATCAAGGTCCAATTCTTCCTCTCAGCAACACCGTTCATTTGTGGAACATATGGCGCACTGAATTCATGGTGAATACCAAGTTTTTGACAGAACGTTTCCATAAGGTGATTTTTAAATTCAGTACCATTGTCAGAACGGATCCTCCTAACCTTTAGCCTATACAGAGACTCCAATTTGGTAATCAGAATCTCCACATATTCAAAAGTCTCAGATTTTTCTTTCAAGAACATCACCCAAGAATATCTCGAATACTCATCCGTCACAACCAAACAATATAAGTCTCCAGCAATGCTCTTCCGGTTGATAGGACCAAACAAGTCCATGTGTAAGAGCTCTAGTGGTATAGTGATGGAATGTTGAGATTTGGGTTTATGAGATTTCTTGGTTTGTTTGCCTTTCTTGCAAGAAACACACACGTCAGGAAGATGAAAACTTTTCACAGTGACTCCTTCAACAAGATTTTTGTGCACCAAATGATTCATTTTTCTGAGACTAAGATGTCCCATTCTTTTGTGCCATAAAATAGAATCCTTCTCAGTGGCTTTTGAAACAAAACATGATGCTGTGGACACTGAGGATGATGCTTGTGACATGTCAAGAATATAAAGGTCATTCACTCTTGGAGCAGACATAACCACCATGTCTTCTGGAATTATAAACTCCTTTTTCAAGATATAACAATGCTTGTCATCAAAAATAACCTTGAACTCCTTATCATAGATTTGAGAAACAGAAAGCAAGTTGTTATCCAACTGTTTGACAAAGTTGACCTTCTCAAAACTGACAGCTCCATTAGACAGTGTTCCCTGAGCTGAGATAAAACCACCTTTATCGCCTGCAAATGAAACATAGCCCCCTTTGATATTTCTGACGTCGAAAAGGAGAGCTAAGTTTCCAGTCATGTGCCTGGATGCCCCACTATCAATAATCCAATTATTGCTAATAGGATTGTAAAGGACAACCTGCACAAGAAAGAAGGTAATTAGTTTAGGTTAGGAACCCAAGCCTTTACGGTCTTGGGTTTCCCAGACTCATCTACAACAGTACAATCCATCCACTGTCCTTGTGGACTTTTGGAACAACCATTTGACTTTGAAGTACAGTCGTCAGAAGCATCGTCTGATTTTGCTTTCCACACATGTTGGTTGTGCAACGACTGTTTGTGGTAAACAGTGGATTGCTTAACGATTTGTATAGGTGTGGAACTCGAATCAGAGACCAACAAGTCATGCATCTTTTGTTTAACTTTCTTTTGATGCACTTGTTGTTGGGTAAAAGAGTTAGATTTTGACTTTAAAAACTTTTGTTTATTTTCTGGAAAATGGTTAACTCTTTTACTTGGTTTCTGAAGATAAGGACAGTTGACAACAACGTATCCTTTTGTACCGCACTCAAAACAGTATCTCCGCTCAACCAACCTCTGAGATCTGTAATGATTTTCACTTTGGTGAGTTTTTGAACCACCAGCCTTAGCTTCTTTTTGTTCAGCTGAAGAGAGTGACTTGTTTGATTGAACAGACTCTCCAGCTTTAACAAAATTAACCTTTTTGATTGAGGCTTTGGTTACTTGACTCTTCTGATCAGAAGTAGTGGGATAAGATGGACGGCGATTGGTTTCTTTAATTTAAAAAACATTTTTAGAAGCTGATTTTGAAATACCAATGCTGTCATTCTGTGGAGCAGACGAGATTTTATGTCCCAAACCACGAGTAGAGCATTCATCGTCGTCTTCATCCCACTCTTCTACCATTCCATCAACACACTGGGACTTCGAGGTCGAAGCACCATTATCGTTAACCTTTGGTTGACAAATTTTGTTTTCTGTTGGATCAACGACAAGAGGCGTTTTGACCTTAAAGTCAATGATTGGGTTATCATCAGGTGTGTTTACCATAGTATTCAACACCGGAGGAGGACAATTTTTATACCCCATCCCAGCATTTTTCTTTCCTGGACTCCGTGAAATCATGTAATCAAGAATGTAAGAAGAATTTGAATTACTTTTTTGCTTTTGATTTAAAGTTTCATAATCACATTCGACTAGCGCCAGCTTTCTCTTTGTTTCATCAATCGTGTTTAAATAAAAAGTGATGGCATTTTGTTTGTTGATAACACAGATTTCTAATTCATGAACTTGTCTGTTTAAAAGATCAATTTTGTTTTTGAAGGCAAGTTCGTTTCCCTTTAAAACACGGTTTGCTTCAAGACAAGCAGTTAAATCAGTAATTAAGTCTGTGTTGTGACTTTTAAGTGCCTCAACTTTCTTTTCAAGTTCATCAGAAATTAAACACGGTTGAGATTTAGACTCACTTTCAAAACTGTCAGAATTTACCTGAATGCCTGTGGATGTTTTTACCATAAAAGCACAGCTACAGGTAGATTCAGAAGAGGAATTGTTATCATCCACATCAGATGTCGATTGACTTGCAGAGACGACAGATGATTTATCCTCATTCTCAGCTGTGAAGCCAGAACTGTTTGAAGATGTGTCGTCTTCATCCGATGAACTTTCTGAAGCAATCTCTTTATCAGCATCAGAATCTGATTCTTCATTGATTTCTACAGCCTTTGCCATGCAAGCTCTATCCCCTGAACTGACATCAGCTCCAAATTTAAAAGACCAGTCAACAGTCTCATCTGTTTGAACAACCATAGCTTTTGTTCCACTTGAAGTTCCTTTATCTTGTGCAAGAGTAACTGGAACAATGTTTGTTTCTGTATTTTGAGTTTGTGGCTTCGGTTGGCTTTGACGGTTGTTGAAAGGGTTACGGTTTCCAGTCTGTTTAGGCTTTTCACATTGCCTAGCAAAATGCCCTTTCTCACCACAGTTAAAACAAACAACAGCAAACAGATCAAAACCATAAGTAGTGTCTTTGTTCCCTTCGAGAGTTTTTCCTGTCCTTTTTACATAATCTCTCGCTCTTCTGACTGCACTTGCAAGAGCCCACATTATATCAATTCGATCCATTTCATCCTTATCAATCTGAGCATAGTCTTCTGCTGTCAGATGACAGTTTCCATCCTGTCCAGCAACAAGACTGTCATATGAATTGACAACGGTAGACAACAGTGCCATGTGTTCCTTGGCCACTTCGATAGTAACCTTGTCGAAGTTGTCTGTTTGCAATTTAATGGGGCTTGGTGGAGGAGTACTAGCAGAATTTCCCTGTTGTGGAACCGAGCTTGATGAAACTGAAGCATGAGCTGTTGAAGACTGGCTGGCTGAAACATTTGACTTGTTTGATACAAACGCAGTCTGCAAAGGAGCATTTTGTTGAGTTGATGTAGAATAGTACAATGAAGGATCCTGAGCTTGTACACCTCTCTTTAACTTCCACTTATTCATCACCTCTTGTTCTCTCAATTTCTGAAGAAATTCATTGATGTCAATGGTTTCAAGAGTATTGTTCTGTTTGAGAACCATCAAGAATGAATCCCATTTTGGTGGTAGTGCATCTGCCATGCATTGAACCTTTTCTTCTTTCGTTGTTTTGACCCCATGGGCATGTAATTCACTCATCAAGTGATAGAATCTCTCAAATAGATCATCTAAGGACTCATTTCCAATATACATAAAATTATCAAATTCCTTCCGAATGGCCTTAGCATTGATAGCTTTCAACGAAGCATTTCCTTCGTGACGTTGTTCTAAGGCATCCCACAGAGATTTTGAAGATGTAAACAGCCTGAATTGATGAAATATTTCTCTTGACATGGCCTGAGATAGGATAGCATATGCCTTCTTTTCTAAGTCATAATCTTTTCTTTGTTGTTCGCTTAAAAGTGAAGCCAAAACAGGAGTTCCATCCTCACTCAACACTTTTTGATATCCATTCTCTATCATCATCCATAAGTTTGTATCAACTCCATTAATGTGTATCTCAAACCTGTTTTTCCAGTGATGATATTCGTCCATTGTCATGAGTTTTGGAGCCTTGTTAGCATTTCCAGCTTCATTATCGATTAATAACAAGTTTTGGATTTTGCTGTTCTGACTGGCAACAAAGGCTAAGTCCGACATGATAAAAAACGAAGTTTTTCGACACTTAGAAAAAATTCAGAAGAGATTTGTACGAATGGGTCTATTCGTGCGAATGGAATTTTCTATTCGTGCGACTGGAATTTTCTATTCGTGAGAATGGAATTTTCTATTCGTGCGAATGGAATTTTCTATTCGTGCGAATGGAATTTTCTATTCGTGCGACTGGAATTTCTATTCGTGCGATTGGAAGTTTGAACAAACGAGCGGGAGACTTGATCTATTCGTGCGAATGGTAGGAGCCATTCGTGCGAATGAAGTTCATCATAGTAGCCATTCGTACGACAGAGGGCAGTTTGACTTTTTTGCACCAAAAAGCACCAATGATTGAGCCTTTTATCAGATCTGGAATCTGAGATGATCAGATCACTCAGAAGCAATAATCACAAGATATGAACGTGGAAAAACAACGATCAAGTGATCTTTATAACATTCAAGAAGCTAGAAAAAGCAAGATCAAAAGCAAGATCAGATTTTCTATGTTGAATCTAGAGCACAATCAGGCTCTGATACCACTTTGTTGGATCGGGATCTACCTTGATCCAATGATTCAACACATTAACCGAACCAAATCGTGCGGAATCCGATTTGATTGGCAATCCAATCTATGACACGGATCGGGTCGTAAGAAACGAGCGGATTAGACGACGAATCGAAGGTTTCTATCGACCCTTTGGTGTAGAGAAGTTGGATACAAGGCCTGGAAACTCTCTAGAACAGAGATTCGACAATACAGATGCAGAGAGTTTGTGTGTTCTATTATTTTTCTTGTTCTACTCTGGACAGTATATGTATATGTGTTGTATATCTTCTCTGTTTTTTGCTGATGAAGTGAAACTTCTATATATAGTGCAGAGGCCATTCGTACGAATGAGCCATGTGAATGGACTCATTCGTGCGAATGAATCAGCAGAATGGTTCATTCGTAATAATGAATCATCAGAATGGTTCATTCGTACGAATGAATCATTCTCATGACTTATTCTAGTGAATGAATCATTCTCATGATCTATTCGTGCGAATGGATCATTCTCATGATCCATTCGTGCGAATGGGCCTTTCAATAGCACGATTGATTAACGTTATCGATATTTATCAGATCATTTAATACATAGTCGTTATATATGAGTAAACATTAAGGATAAACATGTAATTTCATTAATACATCAAATAGTTACATTAAACATAGATGAAATACATATTACAAGGGATTAGGGACATAATATGCATCTACATTAAGTTTACCTTACGAATGACTGCATACCAATCCGAGTAGTACCGCTCCCCAAGCCAAGATACGTCACCACAAAGCTCACCTATAAACCAATCTAACGTACACACAAAGTCAGCTACCCTGAGTGAGCTCTAATAGTTTAATTTAATGAAAAGTCAACTTGTCGTAATAGTTATTTAATCTTTATAGAATCGTTTCACAATTCATTAACCAATAGGTAACCCATGTTATCACGTGATATCCCATAACCGTTCATCACCCAGACTCAACCCATACTAATAATAATAATCCCGCAGTCTCATCCACATAGACCGAAGTTACTACACTAATAACTCGTATTCTAACACACGTATTAACTCGACACTTGGCTACCCACAACAAAACCCTAGACCTTGACTTACTCGGCCTTAACTAAGGCTCTTACCAATCAACTGACACAACGGTTACCAACACGGCGTCAAAATCCTAACACAACTGTCAACCTAACTCTATCTGTCACATTAATATCATCAACACATTACATTAACACAATCTCACGTACAATAAATATAACTCATCACAAGCATGCAAATTATCACATTTATAAGCATGCAAACACATACCTTATCACTACACCCCCGTTGGGGTTACCCTCTTTAAGGCATTCAACATACCCCGAGCTCATCTTTAACCTGCTAAATGTTGTGACCTTTGGTGACTTCCTAGTGGACCTCGTCCTTTACTTATATGACTCGTTAACCACACTTGCACCTCACACATAACACGAGGATAATGTATCCCATGTGTAATCGTAAGCATTTAACTTAAAGCCCGACTTCCTGTAAGGCCCCTTTCCCGGGTAACCTCACTTGTTGGAATTACTCATAAACATAGTTATAAAAACTGAACTTAAATTAAAAACATTCAGAAGTAGCGGAAGCAAACATCATTCGAATACATAACATAACAGCGGAAGTCTTAACAAATAATAACATAACATTGTCTTAACATATATAAAGTGGGATGTCAGTCTCGTGTCGGGTAACCATCACGCGTTCGCACGGCCCTTCCTTTCATTACCTGAAATGTATACTAAAAGTCAGCTAACGCTGGTGAGTTCTAGTTTAAAAACAATCATACATAGCGTTTATCTTATCATTAAGTATAATATATATATATATATAATATACGTGCTTTTGCATATTCTTTGCTTTACTGTTCTCACATAACATTCATACTGAGTATATACATATGTACATACTTACTTTGGGGAGAACATTCATTGGTCATACACATATGGGTGATCAACCCGTCATAATTGTCGCGTGAGTCACAAAGACACACGCCGTGAGAACTACCGTCGTAGTCCTTTTCATAAACCGTCCGGCCCTAGAAAACCATCCGTCGTAACATAAATCCGTCCGGCAACCTTTGTCCGTCCGTCTAAACCCGTCCTACCGTCGTAGTCCGTTCATTCGCCCGTCTACCAAAAGGCATCCGTTTCCCACGCGGCTATTATGTATGCAACCGTTCTACATGCAATAAGGTATTTTCTTTGACCTTCCATGAGTGCCTTTTATACGCCCTAGCTTATGGCGAAACGTTTTTGTCCCATTTGCAAAATAGTCACGTGGTCGTCCGTCTACCGAAGTAGCCGTCATTCACGAAGCGTCCATAACATATACATATATTCATGACATGCAATATATAAAATATAAAGCAAGAATTCATTCATTCATGTTATGTCCTTCTTTCATTCATTCTTTATAATCATACGTTTCATTCTTTATTCATCATTCATTTTGATACATATATGTATATATCACGTATGATCACATTGGCGTACATAACATTTATTCATTTAGCGTATACCCTTCAGCCCCAAAACATTTAATAAGGTTTGCACATAACATAGATGGGGCACATAGAACTCACCTGATGAGCTAGTCTCGTCCTGTCCTAACAGCGGTCCAATGAGTGCCACACACGATCTGGATTAGTTAATTACACGGTTAAACCATTCTGAATTAGGCGACTATACTGACTTTACTAACCGGCCTGTTGCCTGCTGCCTGCGCACTTAGCAAGTGCGCAGGGCCTTGTTCATGCGTACTTGATAAGTACGCAGGTTTTGCTTCTTGCGTACTTGATAAGTACACAGGTTTTGCTTCTTGCGTACTTAATAAGTACGCAGAACGTTCTTCTTGCGTACTTGATAAGTACGCAGGATTTGCTTCTTGCGTAAAAACCCTAACTTTCGCATGCGGATCTGATCATGTCAAGATCCCGAACTTGTTTACATTCAAAACGTTTGCTTTTCGTTTAAGAACTCAAATCTATGTTTTTCTTCCAGTTTCATCCGTAAAAACGTCACCTATTTAGCTAAAACCCGAAAAACCCTAAAACGAACAAAACTCAGTTTAAGGTTGAATCGTTACCTGGATTGTGATTCAATTCCTGAGCTCTCTAGGCCTGAGCTCCTTCAATTCCGGGTCGATCCGTCAACTTTCTCTCTCTAGGCCTGAGCTCTCCTTTCTCTCTCTAGATGTTGCAAATGAGAGAGTTGAGGCTTTCTTGGCCCTTATATAGATGGGTTTTCCCTCGGCCCGTTGGAGCCGAGCCCGAGCCCATCCATTTTCCTTTCATTTTTGACGATTAAATCTCGATCGCGTTATTTATTTATTTATTTACTATTTTTGGGAAGTTACAAGTGTAAGGCCCCAAACCCAGGAGGTCTCACTTGTTGGATTTACTTATTTACAAACAGTTCTTAAACTTGAATATCAAAATAACGCAACGGAAAATACTTCATTAAAACATAACCTTTACATTGTTCAACATGCGGAAAAGTAACATAGTCTATTACATAAACATAACATAATCTAATCATAATAGGATGCCAGTCTTCGTATCATCCGGGTAACTCATCAAGCCGCCCAGCATCACCTTCCATCATCGTAACCTGCCTTAACCTGAATGTGCATACTAAAAAGTCAGCTACGCTGGTGAGTTCTAGTTTTAACATAAAACCTTAACTTCAAATAATTTGCCAAAAACATAACTTCACACTTCATTTAATAAAAAGCGTACGTAAAATAATGCAATAACAAAACATAACACTTCATAAACATAAGTCAACGAACATATCGAATCTGCGCCTTCTCGTAACCGTCAAATCCAAACGTCATATACTGGCTGAATAACCTAAAGATCACCACCACTAGGCCCATCAATCACCGTACTGTCCTTCGGGTGAAGAACTCCTAGGGCCCGATACTTATGTTATTCAACACTACTTCAAGCACGGCATCACAAGAATGACACGTACCAAACATCAAGCACTGCACCCCGTAAGGCGCAAGTACCAAACTTCAAGCATGACTACCCCGTAAGGTAAATCGTACCAAACTTCAAGGATCACGATAATCCCCTTGGTGACCGTCATCACCCTAGTTGTACAACAGTTGGCCAGCCACAAAGGCCCCTAAAAGGTAAAGGCCCAAAACATACTTCCCATACCCATAACCTTCATTCCCTAAGGAATATTGGCAGATTCGTTCGTTTGTGACTATCGTAAACATTCACTTCTTTTACTTCAAAACTTCAGTTAAAGCATTCGTACGTTTTATTAAAAATCATTCCTTCATTCATAAACACTTCATAAACTTCATAAACTTCTTTTGGAAAAATATTTCATAAACACTTCTTTCATAACCCTTCCTTCCAAAACATCGTTCATAAACATCATTTTATAAAACGTCACATACAACATTCATAAAACATTATTTTATAAAATAGTCACATTGTTACGTATGCACACCAGCCCAAAAACATTATTCAAAACATTTAAAAGAGGGCTTCTAGAACTCACCGTATAAGCTAATCTGGGTTGTCCTAAACAAAGGTCCAACAATGTCACTTCCGATCTGAATTGAGTAGTTAAATACACATCAGACCAATACCGACTCTAACGGTTTAACCATTCTAAACATACTAACTTTACTTAACCAGCCTGATGCCTGCGCACTTAGCAAGTGCGCAGACCTTGCTTCCTGCGTACTTGATAAGTACGCAGAATCCTCTTCCTGCGTACTTGATAAGTACACAGGACCCTCTTCCTGCGTACTTGATAAGTACGCAGGACCTGCTCCATGCGTACTTGATAAGTACACACGATCTGCTTCTTCACAAAACCCTAACTTTCGTATTCGGGTCTGATCACGTCAAGATCCCGAACCTGTTTACATTCAAAATGTTTGCTTTCCATTAAGGAACTCAAATCTTTGTTTACTTTCCAGTTTCATCCGTAAAAACTTTACATTTTCACCCAAAACCCGAAAAACCCAAAAACGAACAAAAACTCAGATTTAGGTCCGATCGTTACCTGAATCGAGTTTCTGGTCCGGAGGTTCTTCTCACGAGCTCTGGAGCAACACACTTCTTCAATCTCGGGTCGATCCGCCAATTCTCTCTCTCTACGATTTCTCTCTCGAGATGTTGCAAATGAGAGAAATAGGTGGTGACCTTGGCTATTTATAGGGGAGGCTCCCCTTCCAGCCCGCCGACCCGACCCGACATGCCTCGTTCATTTATTCCGTTATTATAACTGTCGTTTTATTTTTGGGATGTTATAAGTCTACCCCCCTTACAATAGGTTTCGTCCTCGAAACCTATCATAAGTCAAATAGATGAGGGTACGACTCCCTCATTTCCTTCTCCGTTTCCCAAGTGGCTTCCGATCCCTTTCGATGTTTCCATTGGACTTTAACCAATTGGATAACCTTATTACGCAAACGCTTCTCCTTTCTGTCTAAGATGGCCATGGGTTCTTCGATGTAGTTAAGGCTGTTGTCGACCTCGATGTCAGTAAGTGGTACGTGAGCCGATTCATCAACCATACACTTTCACAAGTGTGATACATGGAAGGTAGGATGAATCCCACTTAACTCATCAGGCAACTCTAGCCGATAAGCGACTTCACCAACCCGTGCCACTATCTTGAATGGTCCGACAAACCTCAGACTTAACTTTCCTCTCTTCCTGAATCGTATGATTCCCTTCCAGGGTGACACTTTCAACATTACTCTGTCCCCAACATCAAACTCAATAGGCCTTCGTCGTTTATCCGCGTAGGATTTCTGACGATCTTGTGCGGCCTTCATTCGTGTTTTGATTTGATCAAACCTTTCCGACGTTTCTCTTACGACTTCAAGACTTCCTAATTCCTTCTGTCCAATCTCACCCCAACAAACCGGGGTCCTGCATCTTCTCCCATACAACATTTCGTAAGGCGGCATGCCTATAGTCGTGTGATGACTATTGTTGTAGGAGAATTCGGCTAACGGCAGATGACTGTCCCAACTGCCGCCAAAATCGATAATACAAGCACGAAGCATATCCTCCAATGTCTTAATGGTCCTTTCGGACTGACCATCAGTTAGTGGGTGGTATGCCGTGCTGATATTAAGCCTCGTGCCCATCGCCTCGTGAAATATTTTCCAGAATCTCGATGTGAATTGTGTGTCCCGATCAAATATGATCGTCAAAGGCATCCCATGCCGTGCTACTACTTCGTTTATAAATACTTCCGCTAACCTTTCCGACGAGAACGTCTCGCGAATAGGTAGGAAATGAGCACTCTTCGTTAAACGGTCCACAATTACCCAAATGGTGTCATGACCTTTAGCTGTGCGAGGTAGCTTGGTTATGAATTCCATGGTAATGTGTTCTCACTTCCATTCCGGTATATCAAGTGGTTGAATCTTTCCATACGGTTTCTGGTGTTCGGCCTTTACTTGCGAGCAAGTCAAGCACTTGCTTACGTACCTTGTCACCTCATGTTTCATCCTAGGCCACTAGTATTCCTTCCTCAGATCTTGGTACATTTTGTTGGTACCAGGATGGATAGAGTACCGAGACTTATGACCCTCATCCAAGATTTTGGTTCTAAGCTCGCCACTCATAGGTATCCATACTCGTCCAAAACGTGTCCTAACACCATGGGTGTTATGTTCCAACTTGTCCCGTTGGCCAACCATCCTTTCCTTCTTTATGTTTTCTTTCTTAAGTGCTTCATCTTGAGCTCTTTCAATTTCCCTCATCACATCAGATGTTACCACCAACTGGCAAGCTTTCACTCTAATAAGTGCAGGCACATCCTTTCGGCTTAGAGCGTCAGCCACCACGTTTGCCTTTCCAAGATGGTACATTATTTCACAGTCATAGTCTTTCAACAGTTCCAACCATCGCCTCTGCCTCATATTAAGTTCCTTTTGTTCGAAGAAGTACTTCAAACTTTTGTGGTCAGAGTAAATAGTAAACTTCACCCCGTAAAGGTAGTGCCTCCATATTTTCAATTCGAATACGACAGCAGCAAGTTCCAAATCGTGAGTCGGATAATTAGCTTCGTGAATCTTCAACTGCCGTGACGCATACGCGATCACCCTCCCGCGTTGCATCAATACGCATCCCAATCCCTGACCCGAAGCGACAGAGTATACCACTAAGTCTTCATTGCCCTCGGGAAGGGCCAAGACTGGAGCTTTGGTTAGCTTCTCTTTCAATTCCTTAAATGCCTCATCCTGGGTCGAACCCCATTCGTACTTTACCTCCTTCCGAGTCAACTTTGTCAACGGCGAAGCTATTTTCGAGAAATCCTGGATGAATCTCCGATAGTAGCCTGCCAATCCCAAGAAACTACGGATTTCAGTTGGCGTCTTAGGAATATCCCATTCCCTTACTGTCATTATCTTCGCTGGGTCAACCATAATGCCGTTCAGGTTAATGACGTGACCTAAGAATTGGACTTCCCTAAGCCAGAACGCGCATTTGGAGAACTTAGCATACAACTTTTCCTTCTTCAGAGCTTCCAATACCTCCTTCAAGTGACACGCGTGATCACCCTCATTCTTGGAGTAGATGAGGATATCATCGATGAACACGATTACCGATCGATCCAGCATTGGTCGATATTTCATCAAATCCATGAACGTTGCGGGGGCGTTCGTCAATCCGAAAGACATTACGCGGAACTCGAAATGTCCATGACGCATGCGAAATGCAGTTTTCGATATGTCTTCTTCCCTCACCTTCAACTGATGGTACCCTGATCGAAGGTCGATTTTTTAGAACCAACTTGCGCTTTGCAATTGATCGAACAGGTCGTCGATCCTTGGTAAAGGGTACTTGTTCTTTACCGTACGTTTATTCAACTCGCGATAATCAATACACATTCTCATAGAACCGTCTTTCTTCTTCACAAACAACACCGAAGCACCCCACGGCGAGATGCTCGGTTGGATAAATCTTTTCTCAAGTAACTCGTCTAGTTGTACCATTAACTCTTTCATCTCCACTGGTGCTAGTCGATATGGAGCCTTAGCCACGGGCTGGGCATCTGGTACTAAGTCGATTCGGAACTCAATCTCTCTGTCGGGTGGTATCCCAGGCAAATCCTCTGGAAACACCTCCGGGTACTCGCGTACCACGGGTACATCGTCTAGTTCCTTCACTTCCTTACACTCGTCAATTACGTACACCAGATAAGCCTCGCATCCGCGCCTCAAGTAATCTGCTGCCTTAATCATCGAGATGACGTTTGGCATCGGGGCGTCACGATCTCCAAAAATCTCGACTTTGCTACCATCCGGAGCCTTGAGTCGGATTATCTTTCGTTTGCATATAATCTGCGCTTCATTGGCAGTTAGCCAATCCATACCTAATACGACATCAAACCCTCCCAAAACCATAACAAACAATCTGACAGAGAACCTATGACCTTCTATCTTTATCGTGGAGTTGTCAACTACATCGGTCACTCTCGCTGTTCTACCCTCAGCGGTTTCTACGCTAAAGGCCCTTTCTAGCTTACTTGCAGCGTACTTCACTCGTTTACAAAAAGTCACAGATATAAAACTCTTACTGGCACCCGAATCAAATAACACAGAAACAAAAGTGTTGTGAAGGATGAACGTACCTGACGCCACATCGGGGTCTGCCCTGGCTTGGTCTTACGTCAGCGCGTATGCACGAGACTTTGCTCAGGGCCTCTCTTCTTTCTTCTCCGGGCCTTTCCCTTTCCCGGCTTCACCCATTCTAGGCTTGGTGCATTCCCGGCTCATATGACCACTCTCCCCACAATTGTAGCATTTGAAGCCTTGCGGGCATTCTCGGGAGTAGTGTCCGGTCTTACCGCATGACCCTAACCGACATTCACCTGCATGTCTTACCCCACATCTTCCACATACTGCCGCCTCGCCTACCCTGGCCTGTTTGTCCCGAGACCCAAACAACTTCCCAGCCGATCGCTTAGCGGGAAAACTCATCTTCTTCTTAGGCTCTTCAATGGCAACGACATTCAGCGCCAGATCATCAAACACCACGCCGCTCAGTTCTACTACCGAATCATAGGTAGTATGGGCGTTTGCCTTAACATAGGTGCGGACCTGGTCCGGCAGACCTTGAATGTAGCATGCAATCTTTCTTTCCTCAGTCGTGACAAGATGTGGCACCAGACGTGCCAGTTCATTGAATCGGGTTGTGTATTGCTTGTACGTCATGCTCCCGGCCTTCAAACCCAGAAATTCCCTCTCTACCTTCTCAATCTCGTTCCTTGGGTAGAAATTCTTGATCACCAAAGTTTTCATGTCAGCCCACATCATCGCATCCACAACCTCGCTCCCTTTTGCTTGACGTACACCTTCCCACCAATGGGATGCTTCCTCTCTCAGGGAATTAGCAGCAAATTTCATAACTTGATCCGTTCGACACTCGCTCAGACGAATGGCAGCCTCCGTACGAATCACCTAATCAAACGTAGCTACCGCGTCTTTCTTCCCAGTCAAGACCGGTGGGTCACATGCCTTAAAGGACTTATAGTCGCAACCATGGTTAAGCGATGCTTTGATTGCCTCAGTGTTCGGGGTATCAACCGCCGTGTTAGACCCACCTTTCCCATTAACCTTCTTCAATGCTTCAGCTAACAGACCTGGTAGAGAAGTCTTCATCAACTCTGTGAACTCTCGAGCTATAGCTGCCCTCACTTCTGGTTCAAAAGTGAAAGGTTGTTCTTCAACCAGTGTCTGCTCAGTTCCATGCACACTAACCGCCGGTTCAGTGTGAACACTTCCTTCTTCACTATACTCTTGGCGCGTAGGGGTCCTGCCACGCCCACCATTTCGACCGCCGGTACGACCACCGGTACGACCCCCACCACGTCTTCCGTTTCCTTTTTTTGCCATTTCGTTCTATAAGACAAGGAATCCAATGTCATCACGCTAGTTAACAAATAAAATTCAATAGGCAGTGTAAGATGTTAATATACACTGGCCATCTGCAATTAACCATTACACTACCTTTCGATTTCTATTTGACCACCTTTGTGATTTCATCAGAACACAAGTCCTTACCTAACCCTTTCTAAGGCATACTATATATGTAAATATATACTACCTTCATACCTGATGTTGTGGCTCGAGTTACGCGTACTGGCATCCGCTTTCGGTCCCATTCACAGTTTAAGTTTAGACACTAGGAATGTCCAAATCTCTCAAACTATTGCTCTGATACCAACTTGTAAGGCCCCAAACCCGGAGGCCTCACTTATTGGATTTACTCATTTACAAACAGTTCTTAAACTTGAATATCAAAATAACGCAACGGAAAATACTTCATTAAAACATAACCATTACATTGTTCAACATGCGGAAGCGTAACATAGTCCATTACATAAACATAACATAATCTAATCATAACAGGATGCCAGTCTTCGTATCATCCGGGTAACTCATCAAGCCGCCCAGCATCACCTTCCATCATCGTAACCTGCCTTAACCTGAATGTGCATACTAAAAAGCATTCGTACGTTTTATTAAAAATCATTCCTTCATTCATAAACTTCATAAACTTCTTTTGGCAAAATATTTCATAAACACTTCTTTCACAACCCTTCCTTCCAAAACATCGTTCATAAACATCATTTTATAAAACGTCACATACAACATTCATAAATATCATTTTATAAAATAGTCACATCGTTACGTATGCACACCAGCCCAAAAACATTATTCAAAACATTTAAAAGAGGGCTTCTAGAACTCACCGTATAAGCTAATCTGGGTTGTCCTAAACGAAGGTCCAACAACGTCACTTCCGATCAAAATTCATTAGTTAAATACGCATCAGACCAATACCGACTCTAAAGGTTTAAGCATTCTAAACATACTAACTTTACTTAACCAGCCTGATGCCTGCGCACTTAGCAAGTGTGCAGACCTTGCTTCCTATGTACTTGATAAGTACGCAGAATCCTCTTCCTGCGTACTTGATAAGTACGCAGGACCCTCTTCCTGCGTACTTGATAAGTACGCAGGACCTGCTCCATGCGTACTTGATAAGTACGCACGATCTGCTTCTTCGCAAAACCCTAACTTTCGCATTCGGGTCTGATCACGTCAAGATCCCGAACCTGTTTACATTCAAAACGTTTGCTTTCCATTAAGGAACTCAAATCTATGTTTACTTTCCAGATTCATCCGTAAAAACTTTACATTTTCACCCAAAACCCAAAAAACGAACAAAAACTCAGATTTAGGTCCGATCATTACCTGAATCGAGTTTCTGGTCCGGAGGTTCTTCTCACGAGCTCTGGAGCAACACACTTCTTCAATCTCGGGTCGATCCGCCAACTCTCTCTCTCTCTCTACGGTTTCTCTCTCTAGATGTTGCAAATGAGAGAAATGGGTGGTGACCTTGGCTATTTATAGGGGAGGCTCCCCTTCCAGCCCGCCGACCCATCCGACCTGACCCGACATGCCTCGTTCGTTTATTCCGTTATTATAACTGTCGTTTTGTTTTTTAGATGTTACAACAAGTCTACCCTCCTTAAAGAGGTTAAGTCCTCGAAACCAATTATACGTTGAACAGCTGAGGGTATAGTCCCCTCATCTCGTCTTCTTTCTCCCATGTCGCTTCTGACCCTTTTCTGTGCTTCCATTGTACTTTAACTAAATGAATCGACTTATTGCGTAGTCGTTTCTCAGCTCAGTCAAGAATGGCTATTGGTTCCTCCACATAATTTAGACTGTTATCCACTTCGATCTCGTCATAAGGTATGTGAGTTGTGTCGTCAGCTAGGCACTTGCGTAAGTGCGACACGTGGAACGTAGGGTGTATTCCACTAAGCTCAACCGGTAGGTCGAGTCTGTAAGCAACTTGACCCACTCTTGCTAAAATCTTGAAAGGTCCGACAAACCTTGGACTTAGTTTGCCACGTTTTCTGAATCGGACGTTTCCTTTCCATGGTGATACCTTTAACAGTACCATGTCTGCTACTTGAAATTCTAAATCCCTTCTTCTCTTATCCGCGTATGATTTCTTTCTGTCTTTTGCGGCTTTCATTCGAGCCTTGATTTGATCAAATTTCTCAAAAGTAGCTTTGACCACTTCAAGACTCGCAAAATCCTTCTGTCCAATTTCCCCCAACAAATCGGGGTCCAACATCTCCTCCCATACAACATTTCAAATGGCGACATGCCAATAGTTGAGTGATAGCTGTTGTTATATGAAAATTCTGCCAATGGTAGATGGCTGTCCCAGCTCCCACCGAAGTCAATGATACAGGCCCAAAGCATGTCCTACAAGGTCTGAATGGTCCTTTCAGATTGACCATCGGTTTGAGGGTGGTAAGAGGTGCTGATGTTCAGTCTAGTGCCCATCGCTTCATTGAATTTCTTCCAAAACCTTGACGTGAATCTCGTATCCCTGTCGGACACAATCGACAGCGGCATACCATGTCTGGTCACAATTTCCTTGATAAACATTTCTGCTAGTTTTTTTGACGAAGAAGTCTCACGTATTGGCAAGAAGTGAGCACTTTTCGTCAAGCGGTCAACGATCACCCAAATGGTATCATTGCCTTTAGCTGTTCGCGGTAGCTTGGTAATGAAGTCCATCGTGATCTCCTCCCACTTCCATTCTGGTATTGGTAAAGGTTGCATTTTACTGCATTGTTTCTGGTGCTCGGCCTTAACTAGTGAACACGTTAGGCACTTGTTCACGTACTCAGTCACATCATTCTTCATGCCAGGCCACCAATACTCTTTCTTCAAGTCTTGATACATTTTGTTTGTCCCAGGGTGGATAGAATAGCGAGACTTATGGGCCTCATCGAGTATTTTGCCTCTAAGCTCGCCAATATTAGGTATCCACATCCGGCCAAACCTAGTTCGTACACCGTATGCATTTGCATCCAAATTTCCTTGTTGTCCTACTATTATTTCCCGTTTTATATTTCTTTCTAATAGTGCTTCATCTTGTGCCCTTGATACTTCACTCATCAAATCAGGCGTTATAATCAGCTGACACGCTTTGATTCAGATAGGTTCTGATTCTTCCTTTATGCTTAAAGCGTCAGCCACTATGTTTGCCTTGCCTGGATGGTACAATATCTCACAATCATAGTCTTTCAGTAGCTCTAACCACCTCCTTTGTCTCATGTTTAATTCCTTTTGTTCGAAAAAGTACTTCAGGCTTTTGTGATCGGAGTAAATGGTGCATTTAACTCCATACAGATAGTGCCTCCATATTTTCAACGCGAAAACTACTGCCGCTAACTCTAGATCGTGAGTTGGGTAGTTAACCTCATGAATCTTTAGTTGTCGTGAGGCGTAAGCAATTACCTTTCCTCGTTGCATAAGTACGCAACCTAAACCCTGACCCGAAGGGTCAGAGTAGACTACCAAGTCTTCATTTCCCTCAGGTAGTGTCAAGACTGGAGCTTGGGTCAATCGTGTCTTAAGTTCCTCAAACGCGTTATTTTGGGTTGGCCCCCATTCATATTTTACTTCCTTCCGTATCAGTTTAGTAAGTGGCGAGGCTATTCTTGACAAATCTTGAATGAACCTTCGATAGTAGCCTGCCAATCCCAGAAAACTTCGTATCTCTGTTGGTGTCTTTGGGACGTTCCATTCCTTTACTGTCTCGATCTTTGCATGATCTACCATCATGCCATTTTGGTTTATCACATGACCTAGGAATTGGACTTCCCTAAACCAGAACACGCATTTGGAGAATTTTGCGAACACTTTTCCGGCTTTATGTCACACCCCCAGATTTATTTATTTATTAAATAAATACAGGTTGCAACGATTGGTTCATTACACGATAGCGGAAGCTGTAATAGTGATTTCTAAGACTTGATTACATATACAATTACTAAAACTAAGTAATACTATAAACTAAGTTCTTCTAGGTCAACGATAGACTTGAGACTCGATATTCTACGTCCTTCCAGCTTCTAGGAATTGATCCAACATAGCTAGCCTATTCCAACCGCGCCATGGCTAAAGGTTACCAGAGAAACATACTTGAAATTGTCAACACAAAGGTTGGTGAGTTCACAGAGTTAATTATATTAGTGCTTATAGTTTTTCCCCGAAAACCTGTTCATGACTTTACCATCATAAAATATGTTTAAACCTGATCACTTTAATTAATCAGAACCCTTTTGTATAAACATGATCACTTTAACCGGATTAAAACTCTTTTGTTTAAATTCAATTGTTCGTAAATAGTTTCAGGTGTACGTGATAAACAGAATAAGAATTGTTGACCCATTTGTAAACTAGCTAGGAATACAAATAATATGTTCATACATGAGGCGTAACCAAACCATGACAATTGTACACGCCCCTAAATTCGTTATCCGGTTCTATGCGGCCATAAATCCTCCAGATTGTGGTTAGCGCGACTAACCATGACCGGGAGACGTCACTCTCCATAGTACTATTCATAGGACCCTAGGCTGCAGTTAATGGTTACTACGTTGTTCCAGGGGACTTTTGCTCAACTCGTTGTTCTCATCTCATGTAAACATAAAAGTCGTGCCTTATTCTCTTGTTATCCCATAAAATAGTCGTAAGTATGTGTTTCCCCCAATCGTTGAGTGTTGTTCATCCGAACAATCGTTGTGTGCTGTTCATCCGAACAATCGTTGTGTGTTGTTCATCCGAATAATCGTTGTGTGTTGTTCATCCGAACAATCGTTGTGTGTACTTGTGTCCAGTTGTTTAGTTGAGCAAGTTTTCTCCCCGTTTGTTTAAAACAATTTAAAAACCAGTAGTAAAAGTGGGGCTGGGAGACTCACAAGAAGTTAAACCAAAATGTTCATATTGTCAAACGTATAAACAATGTAATTCATGTTTTCAAAACATAACAAGTAAGTATGTTTCTCCCCCGATGTTTACAAAACAGTAAAGAGTTAAAAGGGGGCCGTGAACTCACCTTGTGTCCGATGAAATCCTAGCAAACAAACTTGTGCTAGTTCTTGTATATCCGTACCCTAATTACACAAGGGTACTAATGTGTTAAAACTACCCGTCTTATACGTAAGTTGTTCATCCGACTTAACAGATCTGATTGCTTTTGTTTAAATATCTTTTTAGTTTTTCAACACTTGTTTCGTTATAAAAACAGTTCTAAGTTACTGCCCAATGTGACTGATGAACAGATGTCGAAACTTCCTAGTTTCGACTGGGCAATTGAGTATCGAAACTTCATAGTTTCGATTGAGTAGTTGGGTATCGAAACTACCTAGTTTCGATTGAGTATGACAGTTGTCGAAACTTCCTAGTTTCGATTGTGCAGATTAGATATCGAAACTTCCTAGTTTCGAATGAGCAAAAACTGGTATCGAAACTACCTAGTTTCGATTGGCAAGAAGGGTATCGAAACTACCTAGTTTCGATTGAGCAATATGTATCGAAACTACCTAGTTTCGATTGATCAACTAGTATCGAAACTCCTAGTTTCGATTGAGTAAACTTGTATCGAAACTCCTAGTTTCGATTGAATAGGTATCGAAACTCCTAGTTTCGATTGAATAACAGGTATCGAAACTCCTAGTTTCGATTGAACAGGTATCGAAACTCTTAGTTTCGATTACTAGTCTTTGATTGACAGAATTCGTCCTGTATATTTTTATGCTCAAATCTTGAATTTGACACACTTTTCTTGTTATCTTGCTTGCGATTGAACATTTTGCATGCTTAGATACGGTTTTAAAGAAAATAAAGTGGATAATATCGAATTTTTACCTTAAAACCGAGATGAAGATGATGAAAGAAAACAGAGAAGAGTCTTGAATCTTCTGTTAAACTTTCTTTAGAACACTTGAAATCTTCTTAAAATACCGAATTGTGGTAAGTTTTGCCTTAAAACTTGGCTTCGATTTTGAAGAGAAATGAAGAAGTTTACCGTATGAAAAGGAGAGATAAAGGGATTCGTGAGAGTTTTGATTGAAAGGAGTATGGTTTTGTCTGAATTTGAGTGTATTAGCAAGTGGGGGAATGGCTCCCCTGACTTTCGACCGAGAAAGTCAAGCAAGTGGGTTGGATTGTTTGATTTATCAAACAATTAGTTTTAGGTATATATTATTTAGAGTTTAAAATGGTAATTAAATTCGGTTTATACCGGTATGTAAACCGGTAATTCCCAGAATTACCAAAAATTTTAAATGAGGCTCTGTACGGTTTTTGTTAGACCTTAATGTCCTTGTTTGTGAAATTAAGTAAATCACAAAACAATTATAATGTAAACTTGTTTATAACAAGTACGGGTATTGACCCGAATTGTCGGGTGTCACATTCTCCCCATGTTAAAAGAATTTCGTCCCGAAATTCAATTTGTGTCCTCTTGAACTGTTGTATCCTTAAACAAGGATGGGTATTTTTGTTTTCATTTGATCCTCTCGTTCAAATGGTTCAATGCACTTACGGTTAAGCTTGCCACGGTTGCCAAATCTTGCAACTCCTTTCCAATGTGAGACCTTCAATGTGACTTTGTCTCCCACTTGGAATTCTAATGGTTTTCGTCTGTTGCTATCTCAACTCTCTTTCGTCTGTCTTGAGTGACTTTCAGACGATCTTTTATTTCGACGATTTTGTCAATGGTTCCCTAGTCAATATCAGGGCCAGTCAAAAGCTTTTCGCCAATCACCGCCCAACATAGCGATGAGTGACACTTACAACCATACCAAGCCTCAACGGAGCGGCTTTAATGCTGGTATGGTAGTTGTTCCCATTTCCACTGAGGTATCTCGGGTTGTTATAACAATCCCGACGGTTTCTGATGTTCTGCCTTTTCCTTTGAACATGTCAGGCATTTACCGGCTTAAATAGCAATTTCTCCTTTCATGTTCGGCCACCAGTAGAGTTCTTTCAGATCCTTATACATTTTATCCGAACCTGGGTGAATGGAGTACCTGGACTTGTGGGCTTCGTCCATGACCAACTCCCGGAAGTTATCAAAACATGGCACCCAAATTCTATTTGTAAAGTATAAAGTATCATCTGATTTTGGCTCTAATTGTCTGATTATTCCTCGTATAGCTTCACTCTGAATGTTTTCTTCTTTGATTGCCTCCTGTTGTGCCATCCGGATTTGAGTCGTGAGACTCGCATGAATTGTCAATCCTAGGGCACGAACACGGAGAGTTTTAACCCGTTCCTTACGACTCAAGGCATCTGCTACGACATTTGCCTTACCAGGGTGATACTTGATATCACAGTCGTAATCATTCAGTAGTTCTACCCAACGAAGTTGACTCATGTTGAGTTCTTTCTGATTAAAGATGTGCTGGAGACTCTTGTGGTTTGTAAAGATAGTACATTTTGTACCATATAAGAAATGTCTCCAAATCTTGAGTGCAAACACGACAGCACCCAATTTCAGATCGTGAGTCGTATAATTTTTCTCATGTACTCTTAGCTGTCTGGATGCATACGCTATGACTTTTTCTTCCTGCATCAATACACATCCCAGACCTTGGTATGATGCGTCGCAGTACACGATGAAATTGTCAGTTCCTTCGGGAAGGGATAGGATTGGTGCACTGCAAAGCTTCTGCTTCAACAATTGAAACGCTGATTCTTGTTTATCAGTCCAATCAAACTTTTTGTCCTTCTGGGTTAACGTGGTCAAAGGCAAGGCTATCTTTGAAAGATTCTCGATAAATCGCCTGTAATATCCTGCCAAACCCAGAAGTTTACGCACCTCAGTCGGAGTTCTTGGTGCTTCCCAGTTTTTGATAGCTTCAATCTTGGTTGGGACTACGTGAGTACCCTTCTTATTGATGACGTGTCCGAGAAAGTGAACCTCTCGAATCCGAAACTTACACTTAGAGAATTTGGCATAACGCTTTCCATTCCGGAGTAGTTCCAAGATTGATTTCAAATGATGTTCATGTTCCTCCTTGGTTTGTGAATATATTAATATGTCATCGATAAATACAATCACGAATTTATCCAAGTATGGCTTGCACACGCGGTTCATTAGATCCATGAAAACGGCCGGTACATTAGTCAAGCCAAATGGCATAACTAGGAACTCGTAGTGACCGTAACGAGTCCTAAAAGTCGTTTTTGGTATATCTTCTTCCTGAATTTTCAGTTGAGGATACCCTGATCGTAGATCAATTTTAGAATAGAAACTGGACCCTTGAAGTTGATCAAACAAATCGTCTACTCGAGGAAGAGGATACCGGTTTCTGATTGTCAGCTTGTTCAACTCCCGATAATTGATGCACCTTCTAAAGGTTCCATCCTTTTTCTTTACAGACAGGACCGGAAATCCCCATGGTGAGAAACTCGGTCTTATGAAAGAATTACTCGACGAGGTGTCCAAGTTTTTGTTGTATATTGGGTAGATATGAAAAAGTATGAAAATGAAACTTTATGTTTGTCCCTCTTATGCTTTTCGAAAGCATTTTCCGGGACTAAGACTTTTCTTTTACTTCAGGTTTCATGTTTTCTAAGATTTTCCTCTCCATGTGCCTTCATGGAGCTAGGAATTGATGTTCCTTCGGAGCTCTTATTTGTGAACTTCAAGTCTAATCACCACTTTACCCCTTTGCTTGCACTACCTTTTCGAGGCAGACTAGCCTTTAGGTTGTAGCGTCTTGATATGTAAACTCATGTCTCGACTACCATACCTTCAAAGTATGTAAGCCATACGAAGTTCGATGTTTGTTTGGGATATTCACATTCCGTCTAGCTGAGGGAATGAATAATAATACTGTGAGAATGGTCTCATCGAATTAGTGCTTTCCCCAAAATGGGCTATGGGTTTGTCAACTCATTAAGTTGGCAGAACGAGTTGATAGTCAACTATTAGTCATACGGTGTGTATGCACTCCCTTAGTGTTTGAATGATACTTTGGTGACTTACCATTACGTATTCCACTCATTCGGGTTATAGCCTTAAAATCCTTAGCACAAGGATAAACTTGAGGTAATGAGTGTTGAACGTCGAGACTTTTGTATTCCAACAGAGTCTACTGCAAGAGATCATTTCTTAACAATAGATGCTCTAGAGCTTCCCAGTTATAGAAAACTAGGAGTGAAAGATGCAATCACACCTCTTTTCTAGGCTAAACCTGGGATCCATCCATCAAGATGAACCTTGGGGAAGTGCGAGTACGAAAGAGTAATAAATTATTCTCCTCAACTCTTTGTGGACAGTGGCCTGTTGTGAATAGCTCGAGCGTACGTCCTTTATGCATATCATGAACTAATGAGATTAGCATGAAATTCAGCATTTGGGACTCCTTTAAGAGTTTTGCATGTCGTTTTGGTTAGTGCGACAATAGTTGTTAGTCCACACTTAGGTTTCTTTGGCATTCGCTTGAGCATCAACCCCCGGCTTATCCATTGCAGAGAGAATAGTCAGACTTAAAGGTATATTGAATGTCAATGGCTGCGAGAGCAATCCTGTTTGACCGACATTCTGAAATGTCCGATTTCCTACTTGTCTCATGTCTAGCTTCCACAATATCCATAGGTGCCATGTGTATGCGGGTCAGAATAATATCCTGCCCTATTACTGAAGTTAGTGCATAACACTCTTGGCGTAACTTTCAATCAATTGTGAGATTGAACTGTATGATGGATCCTGAGATTATGCTATAATCTCCCACAATAGTTGTGCAATTATTGTAAGTGTTAGTTGTGGTAACGCTCAATTTGAAGCATTCCTGACAAGTAGAATCTCAAAGAGTGAATGTGCGAATTTCTTCGTAGTTCATGATTTACTAAGGATTGGTTGAATTCAATTTGAATTTCTCTCGTTCCTCCAAAACTAGGAGACTGTTTTGTGAGCACCTAATTGAGAAGTTTGATTTGTTAAGATCTAATCCTTAATCAAGTGATTGAGAACATGAGTTGATCATCAGCTTAGACAGCAAGACCCACTAAAGTTTCCATGCACTGCAAATTATGATTACGTGTGCACCCGTAATGATGATTTGCCTTGCCTGGTCCCTATAGTGTTTCTTCTATCCCTAGCTTTTAATCAAAAGTGATTTGAAACGATCATTAGATTGCGTTTGCTCATTTGTACAGGAGTGTGTATTGTTTTATCGGATTACTGTTAATTATGTGTACCAATACTCATGAATCTGCCGAATATAGCAGTTGTCGGATGAGGCTAAGGGTAGAGAGGCACCACCAGTGTCTCTTAAAAAAAATGTGCATGGTGAAATTCAGGCACTACGCGTTGGGCAGAGATCCTCAAATGAGTGTCGAGCAACTCATGCTCCAAGTCTGTATATATGCATGGGTCCACATGATCCTGATGTATGTCCGGTTCTCCTGACCCTTGGAGTTCTCTCCCATTTAGTCCTACTTACTCACCTTGAATTCCCTTTTGTCTGGGCAATCATGCCTGCCATATATCATGGCGAGAGTCTAGGCATCCGATCCGACAACTTATGAAGGAGAGTATTTATACCGCAAATACGTTAGAAAGATAGTTGCCTCCATGGCTGGAGTAGTTGTGGTGCAGGTATAGGTACAGATTCTGGTACGAGTTCAACCTGTTGTGATACCAAGATCGGTAACTGACGATCGCCGCCGTCGTCGTTCAAGCTTAGCTCGTAACTCGATCTTCTAAGGTTGCAGTATGCTGAGTACCCGTTATTCTTGACTCGTAATCCGAACAGTAATATGTTATAAGTGTTTATTAGTTCCACATTATTGTATGTGTTTAAGTGTTCATTACATGTGCCATGTAATTGTATTAGTGTAGCTAACGGTACCCTAGTGTAACTCCATACACTAATAGTCTACACAAATTGTTCGGCAACGGTTGGAATTCCTATGCTCAAGTCTTAGGTGTTTTTAGTGTGATGCAAGTCTTAGAATTCTTGGTCCCTAAATGAGTCCGGTTAGAGCCTAGGTATCACTAAGGACACCTAATTCGCTAAAACCATGCTCTGATACCAATCTGTCACACCCCCAGATTTATTTATTTATTAAATAAATACAGGTTGCAACGATTGGTTCATTACACGATAGCGGAAGCTGTAATAGTGATTTCTAAGACTTGATTACATATACAATTACTAAAACTAAGTAAGTTCTTCTAGGTCAACGATAGACGTGAGACTTGATAAATCAAACAAGACCTCGTCCTTCACAATCCCGTTTGTTGTGCCATAATGACAATGATGCAAACACAACACCCGTCGTGTCCCAAGGACAAAGACACAAAACACACAATACAAATATAAACATATAATATCACACTACACTTATATGACTCGTTAACCACACTTGAACCTCACACATAACACTACGATAATGTATCCCACGTGTAATCGTAAGCATTTAGCTTAAATCCCGACTTCCCCTAATCGACCCTTAACACGTCAATCATTTATAACTCGTAACTCTAGTTATCACATTAAAATAGATACACCATAGACCCTATAATTCCTTAATATTCATTTTTTTTCAAAAGCACATCGGATTAGAACTCGAAACCCTTAACACGATTAAATATATTAACACCTCTTGAAAGTATGCACCGTAGCCCCAGAACAGTAAATCATTTAAAAAGTAGGGGTTTAGCAACTCACTAGTTACAGAGTCCAAATACTTGCTCTGCAAACCCGTCAACGCTTGAACCCAACCAGTCAAACGTATGATCCAAGGATCAGGTTACATTCTAAACGTACGTCGAAACAAACTGATATAACTAAATTCATCACTCGGCTTTATCTGCTCGTCGTTCCAATTCACCGAACCCTTAGCTTTAACAATACACGTGGGGGATCGTCCTTGATTCATTTAGAAATCGTGTACACGAGCCGGCTCCTCGCATGCCCTTACACGTGCCATGCACCCCAAGCTAAACTATGTAGAAACCCTACTCTGCGAAACTTATAAACTTTGAGTCGGGTCCTCATGCATGCACGTGAACCCACCATGCAGAACCTTACTCGGGAATGGCTCTAACCGATCACCACCACGATCATGCTATTCCAATTCTCCCTGTCGAGCCACCACGCCATGGCCGCTTCCCGGAAACGTCCTTGGCTTTCCCACCCTAACCCCATAACACCTCGTCATACTCCACCGCTAGCCGTCGCCGTGCACCACCGCTGTTTCCGGCTTGACAGTCGCGGGCGGCCGCTAGCTACCCATCGCACAACCACAGCCATCACCAGCCTCGATGCCACTGCCGTCCGCTGCTCTCCGCTGAAAGCACCACCGCTGCCAACACCGGCAGCTGCCCACCACTGTAGCAGCCTCCTTTCTCTCTCTCGGATGTTAGCCACCATCACGCACCACCATCGTGACGCCATTAACACGACCTTGCCACTGTTGGCCGACTCCTCCCCCTCTCTACCGGCTCCCGATCGCTGTCACTACCCTGCCATCGCCGTCGGACACCAAAACATCCGCCATCATCGCTGGCTATTACTCAAGCGAAGCCCTAGCCATGATCAGATGCAATGAATATCGTGAATAACATAACAAAAAGAAAACGGGATTACCTTTCTGTGCTTCGGTGGTTCCTGATCCAAGCCGCCGCGTCGCCGCCTAGTTTCTACCCGTCCGACTCTCCCTCCCGTCGTCCTCTTACTGCCGTCGCACACCTAGGGCTAGAAAGGGCCCTACGGTTTGCGCTAATATGGTATATATATACTCCTCCTTGTTTCGTTTCCGGTCCCTTTACTTCATTCTCGCACGCATCGATCCTGAATCTTTATTTAAACGGCTATATGTGATATTCCTGGTAGTTAAGCGCAACTGGTATGAAAGTCTTTTCAACTTCTTCTCATTTAATATGGGTTCGGGTCGTCCTCAAACCCGAACAACTAGTTTAGAAATTTCCATTATGTTACACTAGATACTAAAAATGTAAGCTTTACACAAAGTTCTTACATTTGCAAGATTTGCTGACACACATACGAGTAGGTCAAAACTATAGCAAACTCGAAAGATGTACCTCTTCGCTCGCCTTTATTCCTGATGGCATTCATTTCACCCTCGTCCCATTTTTAGTTTAAGTTAAGGTATTTTATTTTAGTAAAAACACCGACTTTCTCTTAAACCACGGCTCTGATACCAACTTGTAAGACCCCGACCAAGATACGTCACCACAAAGCTCACCTCCAAAACAATCTAGCATACACACAAAGTCAGCTACGTTGAGTGAGCTCTAATAGTTTAATTTAATGAAAAGTCAACTCATCATAATAGTTATTTAATCTTTACTCAGAATCCTTTGCCCTTATAGAATCGTTTCAAAATTCATTAACCAATAGGTAACCCCTGTTATCAAGTGATATCCCATAACCGTTCATCACCCGAGACTCAACCCATACTAATAATAATAATCCCGCAGTCTCATCCACATAGACCGAAGTTACTACACTAATAACTTGTACTCTAACACACGTATTAACTAGACACTTGGCTACCCACAACAAAACCTTGACTTACTCGGCCTTAACTAAGGCTCTTACCAATCAACTGACACAACGGTTAACAACACTGCGTCAAAATCTTGACGCAACTGTCAACCTAGCTCTGCCTGTCACATTAATATCATCAACATGTCACATTAACACAATCTCACGCACAATAAATATAACTCATCACAAGCATGCAAATTAACACATTTATAAGCATGCAAACACATACCTTATCACTGCACCCTTGTCGGGGTTACCCTCTTCAGGGCATTCGACATACCCCGATTTAATCTTTAACCTGCTAAATGTTGTCACCTTTGGTGACTTCCCGAAAGACCTCGTCCTTCACAATCCCGTTTGTTGTGCCATAATGACAATGATGCAAACACAACACCCGTCGTGTCCCAAGGACAAAGACACAAAACACACAATACAAATATAAACATATAATATCACACTACACTTATATGACTCGTTAACCACACTTGAACCTCACACATAACACTACGATAATGTATCCCACGTGTAATCGTAAGCATTTAGCTTAAATCCCGACTTCCCCTAATCGACCCTTAACACGTCAATCATTTATAACTCGTAACTCTAGTTATCACATTAAAATAGATACACCATAGACCCTATAATTCCTTAATATTCATTTTTTTTCAAAAGCACATCGGATTAGAACTCGAAACCCTTAACACGATTAAATATATTAACACCTCTTGAAAGTATGCACCGTAGCCCCAGAACAGTAAATCATTTAAAAAGTAGGGGTTTAGCAACTCACTAGTTACAGAGTCCAAATACTTGCTCTGCAAACCCGTCAACGCTTGAACCCAACCAGTCAAACGTATGATCCAAGGATCAGGTTACATTCTAAACGTACGTCGAAACAAACTGATATAACTAAATTCATCACTCGGCTTTATCTACTCGTCGTTCCAATTCACCGAACCCTTAGCTTTAACAATACACGTGGGGGATCGTCCTTGATTCATTTAGAAATCGTGTACACGAGCCGGCTCCTCGCATGCCCTTACACGTGCCATGCACCCCAAGCTAAACTACGTAGAAACCCTACTCTGCGAAACTTATAAACTTCGAGTCGGGTCCTCATGCATGCACGTGAACCCACCATGCAGAACCTTACTCGGGAATGGCTCTAACCGATCACCACCACGATCATGCTATTCCAATTCTCCCTGTCGAGCCACCACGCCATGGCCGCTTCCCGGAAACGTCCTTGGCTTTCCCACCCTAACCCCATAACACCTCGTCATACTCCACCGCTAGCCGTCGCCGTGCACCACCGCTGTTTCCGGCTTGACAGTCGCGGGCGGCCGCTAGCTACCCATCGCACAACCACAGCCGTCACCAGCCTCGATGCCACTGCCGTCCGCTGCTCTCCGCTGAAAGCACCACCGCTGCCAACACCGGCAGCTGCCCACCACTGCAGCAGCCTCCTTTCTCTCTCTCGGATGTTAGCCACCATCACGCACCACCATCGTGACGCCATTAACACGACCTTGCCACTGTTGGCCGACTCCTCCCCCTCTCTACCGGCTCCCGATCGCTGTCACTACCCTGCCATCGCCGTCGGACACCATAACATCCGCCATCATCGCTGGCTATTACTCAAGCGAAGCCCTAGCCATGATCAGATGCAATGAATATCGTGAATAACATAACAAAAAGAAAACGGGATTACCTTTCTGTGCTTCGGTGGTTCCTGATCCAAGCCGCCGCGTCGCCGCCTAGTTTCTACCCGTCCGACTCTCCCTCCCGTCGTCCTCTTTCTGCCGTCGCACACCTAGGGCTAGAAAGGGCCCTACGGTTTGCGCTAATATGGTATATATATACTCCTCCTTGTTTCGTTTCCGGTCCCTTTACTTCATTCTCGCACGCATCGATCCTGAATCTTTATTTAAACGGCTATATGTGATATTCCTGGTAGTTAAGCGCAACTGGTATGAAAGTCTTTTCAACTTCTTCTCATTTAATATGGGTTCGGGTCGTCCTCAAACCCGAACAACTAGTTTAGAAATTTCCATTATGTTACACTAGATACTAAAAATGTAAGCTTTACACAAAGTTCTTACATTTGCAAGATTTTCTGACACACATACGAGTAGGTCAAAACTATAGCAAACTCGAAAGATGTACCTCTTCGCTCGCCTTTATTCCTGATGGCATTCATTTCACCCTCGTCCCATTTTTAGTTTAAGTTAAGGTATTTTATTTTAGTAAAAACACCGACTTTCTCTTAAACCACGGCTCTGATACCAACTTGTAAGACCCCGACCAAGATACGTCACCACAAAGCTCACCTCCAAAACAATCTAGCATACACACAAAGTCAGCTACGTTGAGTGAGCTCTAATAGTTTAATTTAATGAAAAGTCAACTCATCATAATAGTTATTTAATCTTTACTCAGAATCCTTTGCCCTTATAGAATCGTTTCAAAATTCATTAACCAATAGGTAACCCCTGTTATCAAGTGATATCCCATAACCGTTCATCACCCGAGACTCAACCCATACTAATAATAATAATCCCGCAGTCTCATCCACATAGACCGAAGTTACTACACTAATAACTTGTACTCTAACACACGTATTAACTAGACACTTGGCTACCCACAACAAAACCTTGACTTACTCGGCCTTAACTAAGGCTCTTACCAATCAACTGACACAACGGTTAACAACACTGCGTCAAAATCTTGACGCAACTGTCAACCTAGCTCTGCCTGTCACATTAATATCATCAACATGTCACATTAACACAATCTCACGCACAATAAATATAACTCATCACAAGCATGCAAATTAACACATTTATAAGCATGCAAACACATACCTTATCACTGCACCCTTGTCGGGGTTACCCTCTTCAGGGCATTCGACATACCCCGATTTAATCTTTAACCTGCTAAATGTTGTCACCTTTGGTGACTTCCCGAAAGACCTCGTCCTTCACAATCCCGTTTGTTGTGCCATAATGACAATGATGCAAACACAACACCCGTCGTGTCCCAAGGACAAAGACACAATACAAATATAAACATATAATATCACACTACACTTATATGACTCGTTAACCACACTTGAACCTCACACATAACACTACGATAATGTATCCCACGTGTAATCGTAAGCATTTAGCTTAAATCCCGACTTCCCCTAATCGACCCTTAACACGTCAATCATTTATAACTCGTAACTCTAGTTATCACATTAAAATAGACACACCATAGACCATACAATTCCTTAATATTCATTTTTTTTCAAAAGCAAATCGGATTAGAACTCGAAACCTTTAACACGATTAAATATGTTAACACCTCTTGAAAGTATGTACGGTAGCCCCAAAACAGTAAATCATTTAAAAAGTAGGGGATTAGCAACTCACTAGTTACAGAGTCCAAATCCTTGCTCTGCAAACCCGTCCACGCTTGAACCCAACCTGTCAAACGTATGATCCAAGGATCAGGTCACATTCTAAACGTACGTCGAAACATACTGATATAACTAAATTCATCACTCGGCTTTATCTGCTCGTCGTTCCAATTCACCGATCCGTTAGCTTTACCAATACACGTGGGGGATCGTCCTTGATTCATTTAGAAATCGCGTACACGAGCCGGATCCTCGCATGCCCTTACACGTGCCATGCACCCCAAGCTAAACTACGTAGAAACCCGACTCCGTGAAACTTATAAACTTCGATTCGGGTCGTCCTCATGCATGCACGTGAACCCACCATGCAGAACCTTACTCGAGAATGGCTCTAACCGATCACCACCACTTTCATGCTATCCCAATTCTCCCTGTCGAGCCTCCACGCCATGGCCGCACCCCCGAAACGTCCTTGGCTTACCCACCCTAACCCCGTAACACCTCGTCATACTCCACCGCTAGCCGCCGCCGTGCACCACCACTGTTTCTGTAGGATCGTGAGATTACAAGGTGATTCTATTCTGGTTGATATTGGCGGAAACAATAACAACTACACAAATGTAATCGAACAGACAGAAAGAATACTAGTAAGATCACTGTTGTATTAAGCTTAGTGAATAAACGATTACAGATGAAAACTCTGAGAAGAAGCACACTTACAATGAAGTGGTTACACAGTATTTATAGTAACTCAGAATCAAGACAAACCCTTGATTCTGAGGATCAGATCGAACACAGACCGTTGATCTTGTTTATTAATCTAAATTATACGCAAAGGCTAATCTAGATAACTTTATTGAAGCGTCTTCTTAGGCATCATTGTTTGCATGCTTGGAGACGCGCAACAAGGTCCTTTATTGGTTGCACCACTGAGGTTCCTTCTGCTTGGAGTGTGGCAGTTGCTTTTGCAGAAAGTTGTCAGAGACGCTTGGCATGGATAGTCAGCTGCAACGTTTGGTCTTCAGTGAATAAAGCTATCAGCAGCAAAGTTGAGAATACTGCTGCTGATAAGCCCATCAGCAGCAACTTGTGTTGAAGGCTGCTGATAAGCCTATCAGCAGCAACAAGTGTTGAATGCTGCTGATAAGCCTATCAGCAGCAACAAGTGTTGACTGCTGCTGATAAGCCTATCAGCAGCAATTGTACTTAGAATAATTTGGTAGCAATCAGTCTTTGGTTCTACAAACTCCCCCTAGACTGATGCAACCAAAATTCTTCTAATCACTTTGCTGCTGAAGCTTTTGCATGTGTCTGACTATCCTTTCAACCTCATATCCTCTTGGATCCTTGCTGGGATTGTTCAGTGGAAGTTCAGACAGAGTCTTGATGTCTTTGGGTTGCATTTTGAAGATTGCTTTGCTTGAACATCTCATCTGCTGCTTCTTGGCATCAGTTAGTGTGAACTCATCCAAGTCAGCATTGTAGGACCAAGATACAAATGGAGAGTGGGACTTGAGTGGTTTGATATCCATGACCACATCTTTGCTAGGGTTGAAGTAATGTCTGATTGCTAGCATAAGATGTTTCCCTCTCTCATTTGCAGGCTCATGAGCTTCACCCAGCTCCAAAATTCTTCTTAGGTCTGAATCTGGTAGTTGCAGAACCTCATCAACAGACCTGTATGTAGATCTTCTTCTTTCAGTTCTCCCCCTGAAGATCTCAAACCTTTGACCCTGTGGATTGTAGACCCATTCAACAATGTCTCTTGAGTCTTCAGGTTTAGATGAGGATTTTGATTTCTTCAAGGGAGGCTGTTGATGAGTGGGAGCTGGGTGGGATGATTTGGACTTGTTGGGTGGAGGAGTGGAAGGTTTGGGGAGGAGAGTGGAAGGATGATGGACTGAGGAAGAGGTAGGTGAGGGAGAAGGCTTGGGTTTCTTTGTCTTTGGTTTTTCTTCTTCTTTGATAAGTACCCTTTTCTTGGAGCCTTTCTTCCCTAGTCTTTCTTCCTCATCCTTTTTAACCTTGAAGTAGAGGGCTTGCAGGTTCATGAAATTCATTGGACCTAGCCTCCTTCCACTGTCTCCTCTAGCCTTAAGGAAGTCAATCATGACCTTCCTTTCTTCATGGGTTCTTTTATTCAGTGCAATGGTCTTCTTGGACTGTAGCTTGGCTTTTTCTTCTTCTTCAGCCTTTTTCTTGCTAGCCAATTGACCCTGCTGACCCATGAAGGCTCTGTAAATCTCTTTGTTTGAAAGTTTCTCAAGGTAGTCTGCATCCTCACCTTGAGAGATCAGAGCTTCAGTCCACTCTTCTCTTAATTCTTTTGCTAATTTAGAATCAGTGATTCTAAACTTAGCATCTTCCTTCTTCTTCTTTTCATTCTCTTCTTCTTCTTCCTTGGCAAACTTTTCCTGCAGCTGTCTGGCAAGTTTTTCATCTTCCTCAACTTGAGACCCTGCATGGATTTTAACTTTCATCTCATCCAGCTGTTTGGCATACAGCTGGATTGTTTGTTGTCTTAGGAGTAAGGCTGTCTTTCTTTCTTGATGCTTCGTTTGATAAGCCATCTCTTCAGCCATCTCTTCTTCTTCTCTCTTTCTTCTCCTTTCTTCTTTCTCCTTCTTTTCTTTTAGCAATCTCTCTTCATCCTCTTTAGTCATAGTGCCCTTTCCTTTATCAAAATTGGATGCCTCTGCTCTGGCTTCACTGATCACAGCAACAGTTGATTGTGGAACTGTTGGAATCTCAGCCTCGGCTTCATCGGCATCTTCGGAGATTGACAAGGAAAGCACATTTGGTTGGTTGGTTTGGGACTCATGATCTGTTATCTCTCTTAGTTGATCCTTAATTGATGATCTTAACCCATAGGCTGCAGAATTAATGTCAACTCTGGGAGAAGATGAGTTGGAGTCAGTGTCAGAGTTTGACACAGACTCATACCCCTCAATCCAACCTGCATTTACAAGATGGGCTCTGACAGTTTGCATCATTCCCTGACTCTCTGATGAATTGATGTTGCAGATGTTGAATCTTAGTTGGTAGATCTTTAGTAGAAAGTCTGAGGGTAGCTGAAGAATGTCCCTGGTGTTGATGGTGAGAGAGGTGCTGTTGCTTAGAAGAAGATTATGGTCAAAGGACTTATTGCTAGACCATCCAATCACATCTAAGTCCTTGACCATTGTCTTGTACAGGAGTCTTTTCAGGCTCAGAACTTCTTCTTCATTGAGACGACTGCTCCTTGTGATTTGAAGATTGTTGGGAGACAGTCTTCTTTCTGCAGCCTGAGATGACTCAGGAGACTCTACCCGTTTTAGTTCTTTGATTAGTCTTATGAAGTTGGGTAGGTTGTCCTCCATCAAGTCATAGAACAAGTCAATGGAAAGGTCTGCTGAGAGGTCTGATGAGTTGTTGATGCAGATGAGATCATATAGGTCAAGGATTTCAAATGGATGAATTAAATCCCAGTCTAGCTCTTCTACTCCGCTAAACTCCCGACCTATCCAAAACCTCTCAGTTTTCCCATCGTACCCCCAAGCTAGTATAATATCAAACTCTAGCTGTGTGGATGTCAGTGGGAAGTGGGGGGCAGATGTATGACTTATGATGGCTGCTGCTTGTGGAAGGATGCTGAATGATGCATTTGTTTGTTCTGTGTCTTCAGCATCATTCAGCATTTCATCGACAGCCCTGACGACCAACTGCCAGTCTTCAGATATCTCTTCGTCTTCGTTATCTGGGGCTGGCAAGTCATGAACTTGGACAAAAGCTGGCTTGTATTGTGAGCTTTGAAGAACAAACTGCTCTTGAATCCAGTCGTCCAGACTGTCTGTATCTTCTTCCATAGAAGCCATCTCCCCCTTTTTGGTTGCATCAGCAGACAGGTAAGCATCCGTTTGGGTGCCTACTGATACAAGAGAGGGAGTGGCTAGAGTTGGGCATTTATGGGCTGCATGCATAGCGACTTGGTGTCTTAGTTTGGACATTTCAGCCTCTAGCATAGCCACCCTGGCCGTCAATTCCAAGTTATGAAGTTTCAGTCTGTCCTCATCCACAGTTGTGGAATCCTTGGACCTAGATGGGGCCGTAGGCCTAGCCTCAGCATCCCCATCACCCATGGTTTCTTGGCGCCTGGGATTCCTCTCAGTGAAGGGAGTTTCCAAGGAAACACCCTCACCATGAGTTGCCGTGGTTGAGGTCTTAATGATGTTGTCACTGTCCTCCTGGTCAGTTGATGGACCAGCAGTAGTGACAGCCTCGTCCACATCCACTCTTTCAATACTCCCAGAGTGGACCTCCAAGGGTGAAGAACTTGGGTTGGGTGTTTTGGAAGCAAGACCAATCAGTACCTCCTGAATAGTGGTAGTTGGAGAAGGTACATCACTTTGGTCAGGTTCCTCAACACTTAAGTTCAAGGAAGATAGGAATGGCTCAAAGGGCTGATCTATGGATCCGGGAAGTGATCCTAATCCTAATAGAGAGACTTCCGAAGGAGTCTCTCTAACAATGTGGCATTCCCTTATGATATTCTCACTAGAATGTTGTGATTCTGAGTGAGGGATGTTGGCTTGGGTTTGGGCCTTGGAGGCAAGAGAAGAAGGAGTTCTCTTGCCCCTCTTTCTTGTATACTTGGCTGCAACTGGGGCCCTGATACCAGGTGAGGGTGTTTGAATGGTGGTTAAGTATGGAGGGCTTGGAATGCTGTGGGGACGGGAGAGAAAGTGATGGAAGTTAGGTTTGAAATTGAATATGAAGAGGTTGTGGGGACGTTTGGGATTTTGATATAACGGCAGACGAGGGAAAAAGCAAATTTTCTTGTACAGTACAACCCTTTTTACTTTTCACTGTTACAGCTGTAAAACACTCGAGCAGTCATGGTAAAAACTGAGAGTAGTTTTTACCGTGGGTAAAAGTTAATGTAGACTTGTTTTACCCATCAGCAGCAAACTTGGTTGCTGCTGATGGTGAGCTATCCGCTGCAAACTTGGTTGCTGCGGATAGTTAAGTCTTTCAGCAGCAGATTTGGTAGCTGCTGATGGATGTATTCATCCGCAGCAAAGATGTTGCTGCTGACCGCCTTAAAGCTATCCGCAGGAAACTTGTTCCTGCTGATAACTTAAAGAGATCAGTGGCAAAGGCTTTGCTGCTGAAGAGTAAAACTGTCAGCAGTGAAAAAGTGCTGCTGATACTAACTTTTATTTACAACAATAGACATACATATTTACAACAGAAGACAGATGCATCCATCTTAACCGATGACAATACTTAGTGTATTCTTTACCTTCCATTGTTGAATTGGTGGTTTTCCAGCTTTCTTGGTCTTTTCAGCATCCGACGTTGTATCTGATGATTTGGCTTTCCATTGCATTATTGGTGGTTTTCCAGTTTTCGTTATTCTATCAGCAGCAGTTTTTGTTGCTGAAGATTCTGACTTATCAGCAGCAGATTTTGTTGCTGCTGATGGCTTTACTGGAGCAGCAACAGGAATTTTGGCTGCTGAAGGCTTTGCCTTTGATTTCCCTTTGTCAGCAGTGGATATTTTTGCTACTGAAGGCTTAACCTTAGATTTTCTAGCCTTTTTAGGATCAGCAGCAGTTTTGTTCACTGCTGTTGGAGTAAACCTAGATGAGCACTTTGCAAACTGGTTGAATGGATTAAACCTGCATTTGGCAGCAAAGTGGTCTGATTCACCACAAATGATACAGGTTTGTTTGGGCTTAGGAACCTTCACTCTTGGAGGAGATAGAGACTCCCTGAACTTTGTTGCCTTTGCATCATAGCTTCTCACCTGTTTATTTTTTTTGGTCTTTTCAAAGGCATGTTGCTTTGAGTTTCGTTGGTATTCCAGATAATGAAAGCAAGTGCTGGCAGTGTGATTATATCTGCCACAAACAAGGCAAGATAGAGCTGTTTTGTCCCTTTGAAAGTACACATAGTCCTTTCTTTGGAACAGATCCTTGAAGTTCCATGGATGAGCTTTGTTATGTTCAAAAGTGGCTTCTTCTAGGGTCTTTTGAACATATGGAACTTTTTCTTCAGGCTTACGACGTATATCAAATACCTTCCTTTTTGGGATCGGCTTTGACTGAGGGTTGGGGTCTGTAGGTCCTGATGTCTGTTCCTTTGCACTTTTTAGCTTTCTTCCACCTGGAGGATAGCTGATCTTGATCTGTTTGAATGGTACAGGGGCTGGAACAGCTGGAAGAACAGCAGGAACTGCCACTCTATTCAGAATAGCTTCAGATGAGGATGCCCTGGTTTCATCATGGTCTAAGTAGGTTGACTCAGATTCCGATGAGGTAGTGCATTCTTCAACGAAGGGTTCATCCGTTGAAGGATCAAGATTTTGGTTTGCAGTGTCAAGATGTTCAACATTGAAGCTTGGTTCGTATATGGCAACATAATCAGCAGGAGGTGCGACGGTTTTATACTGGTTGGCATGATATCCCAAACCAGTTTTTACATTTTCATGGATTTGAATATCCAAAAGTCTTTGCAGCTTTTTGGATGCAAATTCATATTTTTCCACATGGACCTTTTGGTCTGCCAATTCATCCCTTGCAGCTTTTAACTTAACCAGAATATCATCAATTTGAGTTTCAAGGTTTGTTTGTTCATGTTTTAATGATGAAATTTCTTTCTTTAAACAATCATTCTTTTCCTTGTAACTATTTTCAACCTTTTTAAAATCAGATTTCATTTGGTGAAATTCTTCATTTTGATCTATGAGCTTCTGGTTATGTTTCCTATATCCAAGGACTTTATCAATGCACTCTTGAGTACATAGATTTTCATATACCTTTGGTGGTACCTCTGATGTGTCTGAAGTTAGAGAGGATGCCTCTAATGTGTCTGCCATGAGAGCTTGATTGTTGGCAGAAAGATCCTCAGGCTGGAAGCTCCAGTCAAAGTCAGTAGTTCCAACTTTTGCATGGGCTGCAGTTTGTGCTGGAGGATTGACTTGTTGCTGTTGTTGGTGTCTTGGCTGAGCTTGGTGTGCTTGTCTGGTAGGATAGTAGTCGCTTGAACTAGGACCTGAGTGGTCAGAGTGAAGCGCGGGAGAGGTGCTGGAAGAGGCTGATTGATGGCTTGAGCTTCTTTCTTTGGCTTGAATTATTTCTAATTCATAGGCTTTTAGCATACAAAAGAGCTCGGTCATCTGCATAGTCTTCAGATTCTCAGTTCTTCTTATTGACACTGTGTAAAGTGTCCAGCAACTAGGAAGAGATCTGATGAACCTTTTGAGAATGTCTTCATTCTCCAGTTTCACCTTAGAGCACTGCAGCTCTCCTACCAAGTAAATGTACCTGTTATACACTCTGGTTAGTGACTCACCTTCATTGCAGACAAAGTTTTCGTATTGCTGCTTCAGGATGTCTTCAAGCCCGTTGCTTTGTGCCATTTTGTTTTGATGTGACTTGATCAAGAATAGAGTTTTGAATAGAATTAGAAAGTGATTAAACAAGTGTTAAATTGTTTAATCTTGAGCCAAAGCTCTGATACCACTTGTAGGATCGTGAGATTACAAGGTGATTCTATTCTGGTTGATATTGGCGGAAACAATAACAACTACACAAATGTAATCGAACAGACAGAAAGAATACTAGTAAGATCACTGTTGTATTAAGCTTAGTGAATAAACGATTACAGATGAAAACTCTGAGAAGAAGCACACTTACAATGAAGTGGTTACACAGTATTTATAGTAACTCAGAATCAAGACAAACCCTTGATTCTGAGGATCAGATCGAACACAGACCGTTGATCTTGTTTATTAATCTAAATTATACGCAAAGGCTAATCTAGATAACTTTATTGAAGCGTCTTCTTAGGCATCATTGTTTGCATGCTTGGAGACGCGCAACAAGGTCCTTTATTGGTTGCACCACTGAGGTTCCTTCTGCTTGGAGTGTGGCAGTTGCTTTTGCAGAAAGTTGTCAGAGACGCTTGGCATGGATAGTCAGCTGCAACGTTTGGTCTTCAGTGAATAAAGCTATCAGCAGCAAAGTTGAGAATACTGCTGCTGATAAGCCCATCAGCAGCAACTTGTGTTGAAGGCTGCTGATAAGCCTATCAGCAGCAACAAGTGTTGAATGCTGCTGATAAGCCTATCAGCAGCAACAAGTGTTGACTGCTGCTGATAAGCCTATCAGCAGCAATTGTACTTAGAATAATTTGGTAGCAATCAGTCTTTGGTTCTACAGTTTCCGTCAAGACAGTCACGGGCGGCCGCTGGCTACCCATCGCACAACCATAGTCGTCACCATCCTCGACGCCACCGTCGTCCGCTGCTCTCCGTCCAAAGCACCACCGCTGCCAACACCGGCAGCCGCCCACCACTGCAGTAGCCTCCTTTATCTCTCTCGGCTGTTAGCCACCATCACGCAACACCACCGTGACGCCATTAACACGACCTAGCCACTATTGGCCGACTCCTCCCCTCTCTACCGGCTCCCGATCACTGTCACCACCCCACCGTCGACGTCGCATACCATAACAATCGCCATCATCGCCGGCTATTACTCAAGCGAAGCCCTAGCCATGATCAGATGCAATGAATATCGTAAATAACACAACAAATAGTAAACGGGATTACCTTTCTGTGCTTAAGAGGTTCCTGGTCCAAGCCGCCGCGTCGCCGCCTAGTTTCTACCCGGCTGACTCTCCCTCCCGTCTTCATCTCTCTACCGTCGCACACCTAGGGCCACAAAGGGCCCTAGGGTTTGCGCTAATATGGTGTACATACTCCTCCTAGTTTCGTTTCGGGTCCCTTTACTTCGTTCTCGCACGCATCGATCCCGAATCTTTATTTAAACGGCTATATGTGATATTCCCGGTAGTAAACGCACCTAGTATGAAAGTCTTTTCAATTTCTTCTGATTTAATATGGGTTCGGGTCGTCCTCTAACCCGAAATACTAGTTTAGAAATTTCCGGGATGTTACACTAGATGCTAAAAATGTATGCTTTACACAAAGTTCTTGCATATGCAAGATTTACTGACACACATACGAGTAGCTCAAAACTATAGCAAACTCAAAAAACGTACCTCTTGGCTCGCGGTTACTCGTGATGGCATTCATTTCGCCATCGTCCCATTTTCAGTTTAAGTTAAGGTATTTTATTTTAGTAAAAGCATCGACTTTCTCTTATACCACGGCTCTGATACCAACTTGTAAGACCCCGACCCGGGCATCTTATAGTTGGTTCTCATAACGAGTCGTTCTCTTTAAAACACATTTATTTTTAGTCGAACTACAACGGAAGTCTTTCAAAAATCTATAATTACTATTTAATGTCATTAAGTTTACCTTACGAATTCCTGCATACCAATCCAAGTAGTACCGCTCCCCAAGCCAAGATACGTCACCACAAAGCTCACCTGCAAAACAATCTAACGTACACACAAAGTCAGCTACGCAGAGTGAGCTCTAATAGTTTAATTTAATAAAAAGTCAACTCGTCATAATAGTTATTTAATCTTTACTCAGAACCCTTGGCCCTTATAGAATCGTTTCACAATTCATTAACCAATAGGTAACCCCTGTTATAACGTGATATCCCATAACCGTTCATCATCCGACACTCAACCCATACTAATAATAATAATCCCGCAGTCTCATCCACATAGACCGAAGTTACTACACTAATAACTTGTAGTCTAACACACGTATTAACTCGACACTTGGCTACCCACAACAACACCCTAGACCTTGACTTACTCGGCCTTAACTAAGGCTCTTACCAATCAACTGACACATCGGTTAACAACACTGCGTCAAAATCCTGACGCGACTGTCAACCTAACTCTACCTGTCACATTAATATCATCAACACATCACAATAACACAATCTCACGCACAATAAATATAACTCATCACAAGCATTCAAATTAACACATTTATAAGCATGCAAACACATACCTTATCATTGCACCCCCGTCAGGGTTACCCTCTTCAGGGCATTCGACATACCCCGAGCTCATCTTTAACCTGCTAAATGTTTTCACCTTTGGTAACATCCCGAAGGACCTCGTCCTTCACAATCCTGTTTGTTGTGCCATAATGACAATGATGCAAACACAACACCTGTCGTGTCCCAAAGACAAAGACACAAAACACACAACACAAATATAAACATATAATATCACACTACACTTATATGACTCGTTAACCACACTTGCACCTCACACATAACACTAGGATAATGTATCCCACGTGTAATCGTAAGCATTTAGCTTAAAGCCCAACTTCCCCTGATCGACCCTTAACATGTCAATCATTTATAACTCGTAACTCTAGTTATCGCATTAAAATAAACACACCATAGACCCTACAATTCCTTAATATTCATTTTTTTTAAAAGCACATCGGATTAGAACTCAAAACCCTTAACACGATAACCTCTTGAAAGTATGTACGGTAGCCCCAAAACAGTAAATCAATTAAAAAGTAGGGGATTAGCAACTCACAAGTTACAGAGTCCAAATCCTTGCTCTGCAAACCCGTCCACGCTTAAACCCAACCTGTCAAACGTACGATCCAAGGATCAGGTCACATTCTAAACGTACGTCAAAACATACTGATATAACTAAATTCAGCACTCGGCTTTATCTGCTCGTCGTTCTAATTCACCGAACCCTTAGCTTTACCAATACACGTGGGGGATCGTCCTTGATTCATTTAGAAATCGTGTACACGAGTCGGCTCCTCGCATGACCTTACACGTGCCATGCACCCCAAGCTAAACAGCGTAGAAACCCTCCTCCGTGAAACTTATGAACTTCGAGTCGGGTCCTCATGCATGCACGTGAACCCACCATGCAGAACCTTACTTGGGAATGGCTCTAACGGATCACCACCATGATCATGCCATCCCAATTTGTCCTGTCGAGCCACCACGCCATGGCCGCACCCCCTAAACGTCCATGGCTTGCCCACCCTAACCCCGCAACACCTCGTCATTTTCCACCGCTAGCTGCCGCCGTGCACCACCGCTGTTTCCACCGTGACAATCATGGGCTGCCACTGGCTACCCATCGCACAACCACAGCCGTCACCAGCCTCGACGCCACCGCCGTCCGCTGCTCTCTGCCGAAAGCACCTCCACTGACAATGCCGGCAGCCGCGCACCACTGCAGCCGCCTCCTTGTCGCAGCCTACTTTCTCTCTCTAGGCTGTTTGGCCACCATCACGCACCACCACCGTGACGCCATCAACATGACCTAGCCACTGTTAGCCGACTCCTCCCCCTCTCTACCGGCTCCCGATTGTTGTCACCACCCCACCGTCGCCGTCGCACACCATAACAGTCGCCATCATCGCCGGCTATTACTCAAGAGAAGCCCTAGCCATGATCACATGCAATGAATATCGTAAATAAAACAACAAATATAAAACGGGATTACCTTTCTGTGCTTCGGATGTTCCTGGTCCAAGCCGTCGCGTCGCCGCCTAGTTTCTACCCGGCCGACTCTCCCTCCTGTCGTTCTGTTTCTGCCGTCGCACACCTAGGGTCACAAAGTAGCCCTAGGGTTTGCACTAATATGGTATATATACTTCTCCTAGTTTCGTTTCGGTTCCCTTTACTTCTTTCTCGTACGCATCGATCCCGAATCTTTATTTAAACGGCTATCCGTGATATTCCCGGTAGTTAAACGCACCTAGTATGAAAGTCTTTTAATTTTTTTCTCATTTAATATGGGTTCGGTTCGTCCTCTAACCCGAACTACTAGTTTAGAAATTTCTGGGATGTTACACTAGATGCCAAAAATGTAAGGTTTACACAAAGTTCTTATATTTGCAAGATTTGCTGACACACATACGAGTAGCTCAAAAATATTGCAAACGAACTCTGATTGAGGTGATTCGAGCGTCCATGGAAACGTCTCACCAAGATCTACCCGATCCCTACTTAGCCACCGCCGGAAACCACCTCCGCCATCGTCGGAAACAGAAACAGTCCCCGGAATTCTTTCAAACTACTGTTCCGTTCGGGATATAAAAACTATAACTTCTAGGCCTTTAAATCATGAACCTACCGTTGGATATATCCTTTTATGTATTGTGAAGCTCTAGTAAAATTTGGGGACGATTCGACGATCGGTTCTCCATAAAACACCATTTTTCCGTGGTTGTGTCACTCAAAAAGGGGATTTGTTTTCCGCGTTGTCAAGGTCAATCAAAAACAATATTAAATCTCTAATCCCTATTTACCTTAAACTATAGTATAGTGAAGTAGGGTGTCGTATCCACAGGGAATTAGTAGAAAGTGTTTATTATGAAAAACTAATTAATTCGGATTAAAAAGCAACGATCTTGTAAAAACTTTGAAAACAATAATGAGAAAAGGATTGCTTCCCGGTTCAAATTGCAAGTTCAGTGATTACTGGTTTGTACTAATTGAAAATCACATAGACATGACTTGTATATTAAGTTCGATAAATAACCAACAACCAAGATAATGACTACACTGAGCAACGAGTGTAAACCCGAATGCTTGACACATGTTAATTAGCTGATAATTAATTACCAATTAGAACATCATACATAAACACTCAATGATTCACGATATAAAACCGAAAAATTGATGAATATATTAAATCTAAAGAACCAAATCGTTTAATTAAACAAAGCAAACTATAGAAATCGAATAACCGAAAGATTAAACAACGTCTACACCAAATCAGAGTATGAACCAGTCAAAAATCACCTTACAAAGACAATCCTACACCCGGAAACAACCACCAGTGAACTAGCCGCTCATCGACATCATCGTAGATTCTTCACTGATTCGTACAACTTGATCTAGCGTCAAAAACTTATAAAGACTCGAATTTTATCTCTGGAAATCGCCTTGGGGAAGCTCTGGGAGAGTTGAATGCAAGTTAATTCGAGAATAGACTCCCCATTGGCTTATAATTGAAATTAGGTAAATTTGCTGAAATTCCTATTCTTGGAGTGTCGCGAAGCAAACCAAGACCATCCTCGCGTGGTGCGAGGGAAAAATTAGTCGGGTGGGCTTTTTAAAGCCCTCGCGTGTCGGGTGGGATTTCCAAGAATTTTGAATTTGACTCCTCTGGGCCCGTGTATGCTGCTATCCTCTTGATTTATACTTCTTATTTCCCGCTTAATTAGCATCTTAAACCTGTAAGACTCAAGAACACCAAATGCACATAAAACATACTCGATGTACAAAGCTAAACTCTTAAATGATACGAATTAGACTCTTATACGCGGGCTGTTTAGCAATACATCAATGATATATACATTATTAAGTCAAAACCGTAAACGCTTTTTGGTGGCCTCCCTCTCCCCAACTTGCGATCGTGAATCCCCCTCCCTTTTGGTTTTTCGATCAAACCACCACCTTCCGCCACCTTGTAGCTGGCTGACACACCTCACCATTGCTGTTGTTGAGGTATTGCCGTGCACCACCCTCCTCCGCTGCACCAAGATCCACCTGCGAGCCGAACCGGGAAGTCGCAGACCAGTTTATACCACTAACCAAGTGTGTTTATGTGACGAGTTCGTGAGACAGATTTGTTTGGAGTCAACTAGCATGACGTTCTTTGCACTCGAGTGTTACTACGCGGTTTTATCGTCAAACTTATTAAACTCTAACATCCTATGGTTGCGTTTTAATTATTATTGTCTAAATGTTTTTGTAATCGGATCACTATAGGATAAAGTTTAGAACTTTGTTATCATGTGCCATTATAATCGCTTCCGCTTCGAAAACCTGATTTTGTAAACTATTTGTTTTAAACGTTAAAACCGGTGCACGATTTCCAACACATAGAAGTTTGAAGTTCAAAATTAATATGAAGCATTGAAGTTTTGAAATCAAATAAAACTAAAAATTTTGAACGGTCAAGAACACGAAAAGAATTAGAACAGTTGTTTTGTATGTTTTGTTAAAAGGTATACGTTTTAGGAAAAAGAAAAATACAAAACAAGTAAGAAAAGTTTAGAACAATGGATTTTGATTTGGTAAGGCAACCGAAAAAACCCGTGTGTTGTTGTCAGTAAAAAATGGTTGGTTTTGATTCGCTTTGCGACAAAAACACATGTGTATCGTTGTCTTTAGAAACAATTGGTTTTTTTATTTGCCCTGCAACCGAAAAACCCATGTACCGTTCTCAGTAATAACGGTTGGTTTTGATACACACTGTGACCGAATAACCCGTGTACCGTTGTCATAAGAAGCAGTTGGTTTATATTCTCTCCGCGACCAAAAAACCTATGTGATGTTCTTGTAAGAATGTTGATATCGATTTGATCAGATACTAGAACAATTGAAATCAAATTCGATCTAAAACCAAAGTAGTAAAGTATCGGTTTAGATTGGGAGAAAGAAAAAGCAAAAGATATCGGAAAAATCATCAAAGAATAACGGAAAGGTAGCACTAAAGGAAGTAGGAATGCCAATGACTTTCCAATGCCCAATTCTCAATTCAACAATTTATACAATTTTGACGGTAAAGATCGAAGCAATTTTTAACGTCTATGAGATTGGGGAAGCGCCCGATCCAACATGAGAAGTTGATGCGACGAAAAATACAAAGGCCATCATTTATCTCTCAAGCCATGCCTAAAAAACTTGTCCTACAAATTTCTCATCATAAGAATGCTACAGATATTTAGGAAGATTTGAAGGCTCGATTAGTGTGGACTAACAGGGTAAAAGAAGCACGACTACAAACGCTTGAATCTAAGTTTGAATCCTTAAAGATGAAAGACTCCGATCCACTTGATAACTTCTCCGGGAAGATCAGTCAACTTGTGTCACAATCCAACAATCTTGGATCCATAGTTGATAATAACATAATAGTTTAGAAACTTCTACGATTTGTCCCAGCAAAGTTTATTCAAATGGTTGCTATAATTGAACAATTTGTTGATCTCAATACCCTGCCCTTTCAAGAAGCCACAGGGAGACTAAAGCTTATGAAGAACGCATCAAAATACATATCAAGGAGGAAGACATGCATGACAAACTTATGTTCACAAAAGAAGAAAGAAAGAAGAAAGTCAAGGAACATAAATGTCATCGTTGTGGTCCTGTGATTTCAAATCAAGAGAATAAAGGGTGTGGCTGAGGCAAAAGTTGGAAGCCGTGGAGAAATAAAGATGGGAATCGATTCAAACAAATTAAGGAACACATAAGATGCTATCGGTGTAACGAACCTGGACATTTCAAAGCACGAATGTCCTAAATGAGAAAAGAAATAGGTGGCAAACCAGATCAGGCAAGAGGATGATGAACCTACATTGTTATGAAGATAAACCGAATCTCAAAGAACAATGAGACCTTTCTTAAACTAAGTTTAATTTAAAGGGGAGTATTAGAAAACAATATAAACTAAACTTATTTAGTTTAAGTACAAGGGTCCTAAGAGACATTGTTGTAAACTAGGTTTTTAGGTCAAAGTAATATTTTATAGAGTCAAGGGTAAGTTGTCTACATACTAAAAGTTAGAAAGTAAAGATTGGTAGGGTTGTGTCGCTTCATTGAAACCACGCGTATGTTGAAGGCGTATAAATCGGCATGAACATCATAGATCAACGTTATAAATCAATAATTCAAGTTTATGTAAAATTCTTGTTATAGTCAATTCGTTTTTCTCTTGATTTACCAACAATCAGATGGTAAAAGGTTTATCACTAATCCATTTTTATCCGTCGGAGACATGGGCACAGTGATCCAATGATGATCTCCAACGAAGATGCTTCTATCACCTTCGGTAAAGTTGTCGGCAATCTGTTGGTAAAATCTCTTACCTTGTCCCATTTCTCATACATTTTTACCAACAGATTACTGACGGATCTTACCTTCATCAAAGGACTCAGATACGTTTATTATTAAAGTTGATCCGATTATTATTAAAGTTGATCCGATTTGTAGTGATATGTATAATATGTGATTTTTATTAAATTGCTGATCCGTTTATTATTACTGTTTATTATATTTATAAATTTGTTGTTATATTTCTAAAAGTATATATTAATGAGAAACAACCCAACAAAATTTGATTTAAATTGCGCTTCATTCTCTTCCCTTTCACCTATTATTTTCTTTGTCCTACTAATCAATTGCTTCAGTCTGCATGTGCCTTTCAAGCTTTCAATAGAGTTATCGTACAATGCAACCCTTTTTCAAGAAATTTTTATAAAAACAAATATTAAGAATTATGTGAATTTAAAATGATACAAATTATTATTATTAATTAATTATTAACTGTATTTAAAAAGAATGGGAGGGAATAGTGTTTTTTTTTATGTTTCCTTAACTTTATTAGATAAATGAAAGGTGAGCTTTTGTAAGCTTATCCACCTTGGCCTGGTGGTAAGACTTCATTTTTCTCTTTGGTTCTCCGGGGTTCGAGAGACTAGTTACAAAGAGTTGTGAGACACGTATTGTTATGGTATTGGGCATCGTAAGTACAAACAATTCCAGCATATTTTTTTTTGTCCTGTCACTCTTATTTAATTTATTTCTTTCCTTTTCATATCCCTTAGTTATACATGTGTACTTCTTGTAAACTCACCACCCAAGGTAAATTACCACTAAAAGTTAGTTAAATTATTGAACTGAATTTAAATATAAGATTTGCTTATCAATAGGTTTAAAAAATGAACATGATTTAAATCTTAATGATAAACCTGTAAATGCAAATTAAATAAAGGGTTGTGAATATAAAAAAAAAATAAGAACACATCCTAGAAAAAAAAATTCTAATATATATAATCTAGCATAGGAAAAATAATTATAAAATTGTTGTAAATTTTGAAGATAAATTTAGACAGGGGAAGATTCCGCTAAGAAGTGGTTTTTCGCTAAGAAACGCTAAGAAGTGGGTCAAACGAACTCCGATTGAGCTCATTCGAGCGGCGTTGGAACCGTCTCATCGAACTTTAATCCGGACCCAAAAACCTAAACCCCCCTCCACCCGCACCCCCAAAAACTTAAACCCCCCTCCAACCCCACCCCGAAAAGCCTAAAACCACCACCCCCACCCCCCAAAAACCTAAACCCCCCACCCCACCCCCCCCCCCCCCCAAAACCTAAACCCACCCCCACCCACCCCCAAAAACCTAAACCCCCACCCCAAAAAAAAACCTAAACTCTAAAATCTAAACCCTAAAAGCTAAACCCTAAGGCTAAAATCCTAAAATTCAACGCTAAGATCTAAACCCTAAAAGCTAAGATGGTAGAGTTCGACGATACGGTTCCAACGCCGCTGGAATGAGCTCAATCCGAGTTCGTTTGATATCGTTTCTTAATGTTTTTGTCAATTCTTAGAGTTCTTATCCGAAAACAACTTCTTATTTGATCATCCCCTAATTTAGACATAAGATATTTATGTTGTTTCAATCATGTTTAATTTTGTACTATATAACCCGCTGCATTGCGCGTGTCGAAGCCGTTTGTTGTCCGTTTTTTAGCTTTTTTGAAGGCTTTTATTTATTTAACATCTTAGCTTTCCTCTTTTATTTATGTAAAGTTCGAAGTTGTTTCACGTCAGTTGTTTAACGTGTCGTGACACGAGGCGGCCGCAACGCGCCGTGTTAATTACTAGTTGATACATATAAAAGGGGAATGGATGGAAGACTTAGATGTATAAAAAGAGTCGTGGTGTGTGACAGCTTTCATTTGTATTTAAGTATTACATCTTTTAAAAGAAGAAAGTTTATATAACATGAAAATGAAAATAAAAATCATTAAATTCATCTTGAGAATTCAGAAATATGATCATAAATATCACAATGAGACTAAGAAATAGTATAGTACTTATATATCATTCTTTCATTCCTTTAAATAGTATTAAGAAGCTAACATCCAACCATATTAGTATACAATGGTTGCACGCGGACAACTCACCGTCTTGTCTTCTTTCTAAAAGATCAAACATACTTCCAACAACTCTTTTTGTTTCGACCCATCTTAATTTTCAAAGTCATATGACACTAGGGTCCTACTTTCTCATGGTCTTAAAGTGATTCTAAATTCAACACGTCAAGTTCCAGAAAATATTCAAAATTTTGATGAAGAAGAAACCGATCACATGCCATCCACATCGTCTATTTGATGATAGAATTTGCTGATCTAATTCAACATCGGGTTCTGTGCAACCGTTGTGATCAACCAGCGACACTTCGTCGGGTTCTTGTGTGTTAGAGCCAACTGATCTAGAGACGTTACACTACCAAAACACAAAAACCAAAGGTTGTTAACAATTTCATAATATTTGTAAGTAAGCACATCGTTAAAATGTGAGTTTTGTAAAGTCTTCCGTTGTACTTGTGAGTAAATCTAAGTGAGTACGCGCCCTGGTTTTGGCCCATTTTTTAAACCCAATTGTGAAAGATGGATTATTGGAACTTAGTTTTCATGTTAAATGCTCGTGAAGAGCGATTAGTTATATTTCTATGTCAATCTCTGTCGCAATAGAAACTTGGTTTCGATGTCAAACTTGGTTTCTATTGCAACCGAGTTACTTTCTTTCACATTTAGAAATTCCAAGAAAAAATCAATTTTTATCATCACATTCCACAACATCTTCATTAAGCTTATTAAGATGCCCGATTATATTCAACATTGTCAAACTTTTCTTTGTATGTTCTAAACGACTCATGTTACCTATTCACAATCTCGAACACCATGCCTCAAGCCTTCTTTTCAATAAGTTATTCAGGCATAGGATTTTTCTCGGTTATACCATACATAATCTTCTTTCATAATGGAAAAAAGATCACCTAAAGGTATGTTTTTATCGTTATTAATCCGAATATATCCAACAGTCCTCTTCTATGTTTAAGATTTAAAGAAGATCACCTAGAAGAAAGTTTTTCTTGTTTTTCTACTTTGTGATAATGTTGTTTTTGAATTGTAAATATTTCTAGTGTGTAAAGTACCGTTTGTTGTTATATTTCTAAAAGTATATAATAATGAGAAACAAACAAAATTTGATTTTAATTACTCTTCAATCTATTCCCTTTACCCATATGCACCTATCCTTTTCTTTGTCCCCCTAATCAATTGCTTCACTCCATATGCCTTTCAAGCTTTCAATATCGTACACTGCAACCCTTTTCAAAAAAATGTTTTATAAAAACAAATATTAAAAAAATTAATGCGAATTTTAAATATTGATACATATAAAAGGGGAGTATATGGAAGACTTAGATGTATAAAAAAAGTTGTGGTTGTGTGCGTGACGGCTTTTCATTTGTATTTAAGTATTACATCTTTAAAAGAATAAAGTTAGAACATTTTCATTAGCTTATAATTACATCAAAAATTACTATTTTTTCTTTCTTTTTTTAATTAAATAATACTTTTTTATATTTTTATTATTACCTTTTCTCTATCATTCACTTACAAACACTTTAAAAAATATTGAAAAATTAATAGAGTTGAACAGTGTTCACAAAATATATATATATATATATATATAAACAGTAGCATTCTCTCTCATCAACTCATAGTAGTTTAAATCCCTCCCTAAAATATGCAGAACCCACTTACAAACATATGAATGCTCTTACGTGGAAATGAAAATAAAAATCCTTAAAACCATCTTGAGAATTCAGAAAAAATAATCATATATATCACAATAAGAATAAGAAATAGTATAGTAGTTATATATCATTCTTTTGATCATTCCTGTAAATAGAAACTACCTTCTTGTTTACTTTCTAAAAGATCAAACGTACTCCCAATACCTCTTTTTGTTTCTACCCATCTTTTCAAACCCATGTGACACTTTCTGATCATGTCCTTAAAGTGATTCTAAATTCAACATGTCAACTTCAAGAAGAAACGGATCATATGCCATCCACATCATGTCATTTGATGATGGACTTTGCTGATATGATTCAACTTCAATTTTCGTGCAACCGTTGTGATCAACCAGCGACACCTCGTCCGGTTCTCGTGTGTTAGAGCCAACTGATCCAGAGACGTTACACTACACAAACCACAAAAACAGAAGGTTGTTAAGAACTTCAGAATATTAGTAAGTAAGCAAACCGCTAAATGAATCATACCTTGTTATCAGAAATGGCCGTCTTCGCATGACGAACCGTCACCTCCCATCGTTTTCCGTTGCTACCATATATCTACAATCAATAATTCAATATCATCGTTAGTTTGTGAGAAACTTTTTGTCTGAAAGTCGTTGGAAAAGCGTCAGTCCATTTCTGGATAAAATTTGTTTCATCCGAAAAAAATTATTTGAATCTTTTTCCGATAAAAAAATCTAGAAAAAAACATTTTTCTGACAAATTTCTGACGAAAATTAGGGCTCGTTTTTTTTTTCTTTTAAATTCCGGAAATCTATTTTTGTCGAAAAATTATATTGGAAAACCAGGCGTTTTCTAAAAGTGTTCTTTCAACCAGAGAAGAAATCTTTACCTTTTGGAGAGCTACATGGTTCAAATAGAGCCTATCAAGAAAATCTTTCACATATATGATGTTTTCATTCTCGAGACGCTTACAAATTGAGCCTTTTTTTGCAACATTCTTCAACTTTGAGACCTTATCAGATAGTGTCACAGGTCGATTCTTACTATTTACTACACAAAATAAGCATTAACCCTTTAGTTAAATTGTGATACCAGATTGAAACTAAACGCTCACAAATTTCGAAGAAGATTAAGGGTACAAACTTTTCCCACAAAGCGTTTTTTGTTGAGAGTTTGTAGGAAACGCCGTTTTTTGAGGATTTTTGTTGGTTCAGGCCCAGATTAACACACACTTTACTTTACGTGAATGAAGAAACAATATGCAGACTACAAATGAAATGGAGTAAACTAGCTGCTATTTTTATTCAACGAACAGGAAGCTATAAATAGCCTTCAATACCAACGGAAACATACCCACGTTCTCCTAAATAAAAGCAACTCTCCAACGTTCTTTTTCACCCTACAAACTCGGTCAACCTAACTTACTTTCTACCACTATTCAGTTTCTAAATAAAACAAACTAAATACTAATTAACAAAAACCAAATAATAAAACTAAACTCAAGATTAAACCCAACAATTTTCCCACAAAATATTTGGTGGGAAAACTGTTTAATTTCTAGTAGTGAAACTTACATTCAATGCGGTAATCCTTGGCTTCAAATGGATCCGTAACAGCCTCTTTGATCTCAAAGGAAGAATCATCAATCATCGCTCCTAGTCGAAACCAAGACTTGCTAAGATGATTTTTATCGTGTTTGATCCAAATATTTCCAACACTTCCTCTCCCATGTTCAAGATTGAAAGAAAGTTCACCTTGAAGAATGTTTTTCTTGTTTTTCCAGACGGTAATGATGTTGTTTTCGAACTCTAAAGAGGTCCACACGCCATCGAAACCTCGAGGAAGAAGTACTATCTTCACTCTTGTTGCGACGTCGACTATTTCATTAGTCTGGCTATCTACCAATATGACATCAAGGGGCTCAGATCCAGCACTTGCTTCCCCTCTGATCTTTTTGCCGGTGAACACCGGAGAAGCAACCCCAGTTAAAAAAAGTAGCTTATACTTTTTGACCTGTTTAGTCGTTTATTAACATAAGTTATTTTCTCATGTATCTAGTGATCAAAACCCTAATCCTTATTATAGGGCCTAAAGATATAAATAGATCATAAAGTACATTGATTTAAAACAGCTTTTTTATAAAATAATGCAAGATTTAAATTTGTTTATAAAATGTACAAAGTATATAATAATTTAAAACGGATCATGTTCTTGTGCGTTTCATCTTAAATCATTAAAAATCATTTTTTTTCATTTCTAGGATAAAAGTAAATTATATTTAACTAGATATGATCAACTAGCTAGTTTAAAATACCCTTTATAAATAATTGAATGCTTAAAACAATTTTTAAAACTCCCCAAAATGGATGAGTGTTGTAAATGTACCCACAGTATTATAGTAATTATCAATACCCTAATTATATCAAATATTAAAGGCTAAAAGCAAAAAAATTTAACAAATATAACTGAAATAAAAGTTTTTAAAATAACTTGAATTTGTGATGAATAATTGGAATTGGAATGACAAGGCACTTGAGTTTTATGATATCGTGTTGAACCGGTCAACATTAAAGGATCTTTGGAATATTCCGGCACATCTAACGGTGATGGGTCACGTTTATGGAGGAAAGAAGAACATAAACTCACTTGATTAAAACAATCAGCCATGGCTCTTTTTCTCTCACCTGAGAAAAATGATTAATGAAAGAAGACATGAGATCAATCAAGAATTAAAAATGGGTTTAGAAAACATTTGAAGAAGATGATGAAAGACAAAGGCTAAAAGAATTAATAACTCTTAGGGTTTCAAGAACTTGAAGAAGATATATGCAAATGAAGATGACAATTTGATAGTTATATACTAAAAGACTAGCAAAATGTAATTTAAATGAAATGAAGAACTAAATTTCACAACGCGTATGAGGTAATTTCCTCGACAAAAAGATCAAGCCCTTTAGACCGGCAAACGAAAAAGGTGCCTCTTGTGTATATATTGACCATTTAAAAAATATATTGCTTTGGCATGCTTGTTACAATTTAAAAATCCCATCAACATTAATCGTCTGCAAATTTAAATATTATAATTAAAAGAACTCAACAATCTGAGTTAAATTACCCATTTATTAATGATGCTACAAAATCCAACGGACCATTGTAGTTTCACTCTCTTGAGTAAAGAGCTTTTGGACCACCAAATCACTTGAACATCAACCAAATAAAAATTGTTATCAAGTACCCAATATATAGTATATAAAAACTTTAGAAAAAGAATATCCTAATGACACCGGTGAGTGTAACTCTTCAGTGAATAGAAATCTTGACCGTTATATCAAGCCAACTTTAAATATGGGCCGTTTAAACTAGGAGGTTACCATGTTTAGTTTTCTGTTACTCTACGGTTTCATACAAGATCCCCACTATCCTTTTCTCTGTAAAAGTCACCGAGAACTCATCATCCCAGTTTAATTTATTTATGTTGATCATCGTTACCTGAACATGGAGCATAAAAGAAGCTCAAAGAAGAATTTGGTATGTCTTTAACGAGTACATTTTCGATTGCTTGACATGTATACATACAAATTCGTCAATCCTTCTATTGTACTGAATAGGAATCAAACCATGGAACTTCAAACAAAAACTGGGTTATGCTGTTTTATTTATCGAGTTAGAAATTTGAAGGTAAGAATATATAAATAAATATATATATATATATATATATATATATATATATATATATATATGGTTAGGTTAATGAGAAAACTCATTTTAATGAAAGAACTAGAAAACCGCTAAAAAGAGAAGGGGTGAGATTTTAAAGAGAAAACTCATTTTAATGCATATTTGTAGTATCACCCCCCAAAAACCTAAACCCCACACACACCCCCACCCGAGAACCGCTAAAAAGAGAAGGGTGGGATTTTAAAGAAAAAACTCATTTTAATGCATTTGGAGGTTTAGGCTTTTGGGGGGGTGGTGGTGGTGGTGTTTTTAGACGACTTTTTCGGCTTTTTTTGGGTTTTTTTGTTAGGATTTAGGTTTTGGGTTGGAGGTTTAGGCTTTTGGAGGGTGGTGGTGGTGTTTTTAGACGACTTTTTAGATTTTTTTTTAGGATTTAAGTTTTTGGAGGTGGAGGTGAGGGTGGGGGGTTTTAGGTTTTTGTGGGTGGGGTGGGGGGTTTTAAGCTTTTGAGGGGGTGGTGGTGGGGTGTTTAAAAGACTTTTTATACTTTTTAGCCTTCTTAAAATATCCTTCATTTATATATATATATATATATATATATATATATATATATATATATATATATATATATATATATATATATTGGAAGTATCAATAGAAAACCACAAGTTATGCGAAAACTAAGAAAACCACTAAAACTATGTGTAATACTATGGATTACGTATACGTAATTGTAAATTTTTTTGTTTTGTGTTTACGTATACGTTGTGGGTTACGTATACGTAAGCCAATATTTAAATGATTTTTTGGTAAAAATGTGTAATATTACATTGATACTCTTATAAAAAAATTAAAATAAAATAAAAAATAAAATTTATTATACTGTTGGTTAAAATTGGGTTTTTAGTGGTTTTCTCGGTTTTCGTCTAACTATGTGGTTTTCTCTGGAACCTTCCCCTATATATATATATATATATAATATATATATATATATATATATATATATATATATATATGATTAGGTTCAGCTAAAAATGATTCTAATTTTAAAAATGGTGAGAAGGATTTAGGGCTATTAGATCAAAATGTGAAAAAAAATTAATGGTTGAGATTAAATTGTAGGAGAAAAAGTTGTTGGAATGGTATTTTGTATTGGCCACTTTTGTTGACTTTTTTATTAAGTTCCCCCTCATTTTAAAACGTTCATAAATTTTACATACGGCGTTATTTTTTAAAAACAATTACACCATAAAAACGACCGTTTTTTATCTTTAAAACGAGTATAGTGTTGTTATAAACAAAAACGAATTTTTTTTACGTTTTCCATCTCATTGTATAATTAGTCAGGTCAATGTGTAATACAATTTTATTGTGTAATACATTTTCATTGTGTAATACAAGTTCATTGTGTAATACAAGTCCATTGTGTTATATGTATTTATCATTATGTTTTACGTTTTCCAGCTCATTGTGTGATTAGTCAGGTCATTGTGTAATACAAGTTAATTGTGTAATACCACGTCTGGTCATTGTATAATTAGTCAGGTCATTGTGTAATACAAGTTCATTGTGTAATTAGTCATGTCATTATGTAATACAAGTTCATTGTGTAATTAGTCAGGTCATTGTGTAATAAAAGTTCATTGTGTAATACAAGTTCATTATGTAATACCACGTCTGGTCATTGTGTAATATTTGGTCATCGTGTAATTAGTTAGGTCATTGTGTAATACAAGTTCATTGTGTAATTAGCTAGGTCATTGTGTAATTAGTTAGGTCATTGTGTAATACAAGTTTATTGTGTAATACAAGTTCATTGTGTAATACCACGTTTGGTCATTATGTAATACAAGTTCATTGTGTAATACCACGTCTGGTCATTGTGTAATACAAGTTTATTGTGTAATACAAGTTCATTGTGTAATACCACGTCTGGTCATTGTGTAATACAAGTTTATTGTGTAATTAGTCAGGTCATTGTGTAATACAAGTTCATTGTGTAATATTTGGTCATTGTGTAATACAAGTTCATTGTGTAATATAAGTTCAATGTGTAATACCACGTCTGGTCATTGTGTAATATAAGTTCATTGTGTAATATCTGGTCATTGTGTAATACAAGTTCATTGTGTAATTAGTCAGGTCATTGTGTAATACAAGTTCATTGTGTAATTACTTAGGTAATTGTGTAATACAAGTTCATTGTGTAATTAGTTAAGTCATTGTGTAATACAAGTTCATTGTGTAATACCACGTCTGGTCATTGTGTAATTAGTCAGGTCATTGTGTAATATAAGTTTATTGTGTAATTAGTCAGGTACTTGTGTAATACAAGTTTATTGTGTAATTAGTCAGGTTATTGTGTAATACAAATTCATTGTGTAATACACAATGATCATTATGCCCTCCATTTTAAAACAATAAAATGACACATGTCAAGCCCAGAATTCTTCTTACCCTTCTTATTTTAATACATTTTTTTACTATAACCTAACCCTATATATGTATATATATATATATATATATATGTATAGGGAAGGGTTATAATGGAAACACACTTGAGATGAATAAACTCACAAAACCCTGTTTTACATATTTAAAAAAATAAAAAAAAAATTTTAATTTTTGGAATTAATTCTAAATTCAATTTTATCACTTTTGGTCAAAAACTTATAAAAAAGCGCCGAGTTGTTTTTTATTAATTTGTTTTTTTTAAATCTAACGTTTTTTACATATGTAATTGCCGACGTAAGAAAAAAAAAAGCTGATTTTTGTTATTTTTACATGTTTTTTATTTTTATTCGGCGTTTTTTTTATTTTTTTTGCGACCGAGGTTTTTTTATATAAATAATCAATCCCAATTTTTTTTTTAAATATACAAATTTTTTTCAAAGGGTTTCGCGCTTTTCTTTATCTCAAGGGGGCTTCTTTTCTATTTTTTTCCATATATATATAAATGCATATATATTTATGAGTTTTTAAATAATTCATTCCCTATATGTGTGTGTATGTTTGTGTTTGTGTGTGTGTGTGTGAAAACTCTTTTTTTATAAGAAAACCAAAAAAACTACACATTAAAGATACTGCATATAAGTAGTACCACCCAAAAAACTAAACCCCTCACCCCCACCCAAAAACCCAATCCCACCCCACCCACCCCCTAACGAGGACGACGTGAGAAACATGGTCTCTGAACCACGTTTTTAGTTTTTGAATTATATTTTGGGTTATGATTTTTTTTATTATTTTTTTACCTTTAATGAGAAGTTTTCTTATGATCCTTCCCCTATATATATATATATATATATATATATATATGTGTGTGTGTGTGTGTGTGTGTATGGTTAGATTCATGAGAGAACTCATTTTATTGAAAAACTAGAGAACCACTAAAAAGAGAATGGGTGAAATTTTAAATAGAAAAGGTAAAATTGAAACTTAAAATATAAAGTAAACTTCGGTTTTAGTCCATTTGGTTTGGTTCAATTCCCTATTTTAGTCCAATAGTTTAAAAATCCCGATTTTCATCCAATAGTTTAACTATTTGTCTCATTTTTAACCAATCCACTAACCTTCATCCAATTCTTCTGTTAAGTTAAGATGAAAAGACGAAAATACCCTTAAACTAATTATGTAACTTGTTAACATAGACCATTTAGGTAATTAATCAAAATAAACTCTCCATCTCTCTCTCTACTCTCTCTCTCTAGCTAAAATCCACACCCACCTCACCCCTACCCCTCTCTTTCTCCTCTTCAGATCATCATCTTCATCTAGGAGAGAACTATCCCTAAGTTAGGGTTTCTTGTGGACTATTGTCACCATAACTTCCCTTTCTGCATTACAAAATGGCGTTAATTTTTCCACGCATGAGAAAGACGAAGAAATAGGAAATGAAATCTCACTGCCACCTTCAATCTTCATCAGTTACAGTCAGAATCTCACCGCCATCTTCTCCATCTCCGACGAAGAAACAGAAAGGGAAAGCGTTTGTTTTGATTTGAACTCAAATTTCTCCAGGCATGAGAAAGATGCATCGAAATCCGAGGCCAAGCGGATTTCTTCACAGGCAAAAATCTCTCAGATCCGCTTTTTCCTCGCCAAAAAATCTTGGCTTCTTCCATGGTTTCCGACAACCTCCATCAACACCACTATGGCTTTTTCCCCTTTTTTTCGGTCAACCAGCAACTCTAGCCTCACTTACTGCTTCATGTGCTTCTACAAATCTAGTCGTGGATGGAAGCCCTATTGTCAGACAGTTTGCTAAACAAGTCATGGATGGAAGCCCAATTGTCAAACTAGGGGATGCCATAATTTGGGAGTATCCAAAACAAGTCGTGATGGCGGCAAGTTTCTGGCTTGTGGCAGTGGCGGTGGCTTTCAAGCCGTGGTGATGTCAATTAAGAAAGTAGGTGGTGTTTTAGGGAAGGGCTGAGCAATCTATAGCTTTTTGATGTTTTGGTTTAGGGAAGTGAAGATCAGCCATGGCTCTTGCTGGGAAAGCTTTAGGATGGATTTTAGGGTTTTTTTATTGAAGAAAGAAGGTGTGGGGGGTTTATAATAACAGAGGTATTTTTGTCTTTTCACCTTAACTTAACAGAATAATTGGATGAAGGTTAATGTATTGGCTAAAAATGAGACAAATAGTGAAACTATCAGATGAAAATCAGGATTTTTTTATTATTTTTTTGCCTTTAATGAGGAGTTCTATATTTCTCTCTCTCTATATGAGTTTAAGAAAACCACTAGTATTGCTCATAGTCACGATGCAACACTAGTAATGAAAACACTGATTTAATGTAAGACTTGCGGAAGCGAAAAGTTAGATGAAAAGCATACGCCAAAACAGTCGCGCCAAAAATAAACAATTCAACAATAATTAAAATAAATAGTTCTTGAGTTTGAAAGATGATGGACTTCGAATGCATGCATGCCCTAGCTTGTGCTTGTACCTTAATGACCTGAGAAAACATGCTAAAACGTGTTAACACTAGGTTGGTGAGTTCACAGGTTTCAATGTTTGTAAAGATTACCAGATAATACCATTTACAATTTATATCATAGGTAGCTAACCTAGTACATGTTACTAAAGCGTTTCGACACCGAAGCTGACTGTTTATGTTTGTACTCCCTCCCACCATGACTATCATAATCAATGGTGAATGTTTAGGTCAATGTTACACCCGTTCGACTACCTGTTGTGTTAGCGCGACTAACGCGGGTGGGGCTTGTCAATGCCCAGTAGTACTACTCAAGATTACCTCGCTATCCTATATATTAAACGGTTTGATAAGTAAGGACTTGCATGATATGTTTGCGCTTAGTACACAAGTGATATAATTGAAATGTAAGATCTAAATGTCCGTACCCATGTTTTCTCCCCCAAGTTTAAATCATAAGAAAGGGGCCGTGAAACTCACCTTAGAGTGCGTGCGAAAGAAAGCGAACTTAGAATGCTTGACGACTAATTGGCCACCTATAAACACCGGTTTATAAGTGTGTGTTTGTGCGAGTTGATATGAACCCTTAGTATCCAAACAATACTATTGTTTAAGTGTTTAGAAAAGTTTTGCAAGTTTGACTCAAGTTTAACCAAGTTTGACTAAGTTTGACCAAGTTTGACTAAGTTTGACTCGACGACCCGTTGGTGACTCGTTTAGTGATTAAATGTTTGTTCAGTATAACACTTCTATATTATACACGAATGATCATGCTGTAGCACTTAGCAACAAATCCTATATGTTCTAACAAGATAGCAAGTTTCCATAACTAGCAGGTTTTCATAAATAGCAGGTTTCTATAAATAGCAGGTTTCCATAAATAGAAAGTTTGTTTGAGATTCGTGTTTCTTGAAATTATCATTGTTATTATACTTGTAAGGTTACTATAACATGTTCTTGATCATCATATCACATAACAATTGCATAGAACTTAACATGTATGTCATAATTCCAAGTAAAGTTTCCATCTTTAGTAACCTATGCGAGATATGCACGATTTCAAGAATCCAACACATTGCAACATGTTATTATATCCTAACTAACATGTACCAATCATTAACCCATATCATGTATGTCTAAATAGCAAGTTATGAACACTTTTGCAAATTAAAGTTTCCTTATTTGGAAAGTTCACAAAACCGATCTAGGTATTCAAAATCTGATTTCACAAATCATGTAAACCTGTATCAAGTAACACAAAACCATCATCACATCATCCTAATCATGTCTAGCATGCAATATAAAAATCCTGAAAAGTTTCCTCTTTTAGTAACTCATCCATTACACGCTTCATTCACGAAATTAACACGTCAAATCAATCTCAAATCTTTCCACTAATATAATTATAACTATATTAATCATAATTCACGTCTAGCATGCGATTCCTATATGTCATATAATCAACAAAATTTAATTTACACATCGTATAGCAACTAGGGTTTCATACACGTCCATAAAATCATCAAAACGATACAACAACATCAAACAATTAACTAATTTATTATCATATTTTAAAATAATCATGTTTGGATAATATAGGGTTTCGATCTCAAAAATAAAATTGAAAACGTGACAGAATCAGATGAAACGACTTATGTAGAGATGTTAGAAACGCCTAGACTAGCACGTATCTACTTCCGGATTCACGATCGGGGCTCGATCGAATGTCCTTTGGTTGCTTCTTGTTCTCGGTCGAGAGAGAGGAGTGGGAGATCGATCGCGACGGCTTGGGGGGTGGGGTTAGGGTTTATGATTTTTTTTTATAATGTTTATATATATCCTTAATTGTGTTTATGGGTTTTTAAGATGGGCTTCAGGTTTAATTAAGGCCCACAACTCTAATTAGTTAAATAACACTTAATTACTAACTAAAAATTTTTGATTTATATTTTTATAAAAACTCCAACTTTTATAAAAATGTTGCATGCGGTTAACATTCGATAAACACGTACGAGAACAATAATATTCACATAATTCACGTAAAGTCACGTAATCACACAAAGTTTACATAATTTATAATAAATATAAATTATTAAATATTCAAATTATTTATTTTAATTAATCACCAACGTTCCGGGTTTAGACTCGATGCAATGCACGTGTGACTAACTGTGATAACTGAGTTTGAAACGAATAATGTTTGAACTAACGAGGTTTGAGTTAACGGAGTTAACCTGAAATTGCCGGATGTCACATCATCCCCTTGTTGAAAGAATTTTCGTCCCGAAAATTAAATGGAGTCGGTAACGTCTGAAACAAAAAGTTTAGGTTTGTCACATCATCCCCTTGTTGAAATAAATTTCATCTCGAAATTTAGTTAGTACCTTCCGTGTTTGCCGTTGACTGTTTGAAAAGGTGAGGATACTTTTTCATCATTTGATCCTCGCGTTCCCACGTGAACTCCGGTCCACGCTTCAAGTTCCAGCAAACTCTGACAATAGGTATCTTACTACGCTTGAGAGTCTTGACCTCTCGGTCCATGATTTCAACTGGTTCCTCAATAAAACGTAGTTGTTCATCAATTTCCAACTCCTCGAGTGGAACTACAAGCGTCTCATCTGATAGGCATATCTTTAGGTTTGAGACATGAAATACGTTATGCACTCCATTGAGTGTATCTGGTAGGTTTAATTGATATGCTACTGGATCGATCCTTTTCTCTATCTCGAAGGATCCAACATAACGCGGGTTTAACTTTCTTCTTTTCCCGAAACGAATCACACCTTTCCAAGGTGAAACCTTTAATAACACTTTGTCGCCCACTTGAAATTCTAGCGGTTTTCTGCGCTTGTCTGCATAACTCTTTTGACGGTCACGAGCTGCCGCCATACGGTTTCGGATTTGCACGATTTTCTCTGAGGTTTCATGCTCAAGTTCAGGACCCGTAAGTTGACTATCTCCAACTTCAGCCCAACAAATTGGTGATCGGCATTTTCTCCCGTACAAAGCCTCGAACGGTGTTGCTTTGATGCTAGTATGATAGCTGTTATTGTAAGAGAATTCCACTAAAGGCAAGTGAGTCTCCCAACTATTACCGAAATCGATCACACAAGCTCGTAGCATGTCTTCTAGGGTTTGTATGGTACGCTCACTCTGGCCATCTGTTCGAGGATGGTACGCTGTGCTCATGTCCAGGTGCGTGCCTAGAGCTTTCTGCAATGATTTCCAGAAACGTGAGGTGAATCGGGCGTCTCTATCGGAAATGATGGAGATTGGTACTCCATGTCGGGATACTACTTCCTTAAGGTAGAGACGAGTTAACTTTTCCATTTTATCGGTCTCTTTGATAGAAAGGAAATGAGCGGATTTGGTTAGGCGATCCACTATCACCCAGATTGTGTCACATCCAGTAGGGGTCCGGGGTAATTTGGTTATGAAATCCATGGAAATCTGTTCCCATTTCCACATCGGGATTTCCGGTTGTTGAAGTAATCCGGATGGCTTTTGGTACTCCACCTTGACCTTGGAACAAGTCAGAAACTTGCTCACGTAGGTGGCTATGTCGGCTTTCATGCTCGGCCACCAATACAAAACTTTTAGATCGTGATACATCTTGTCAGATCCCGGATGGATAGAGTATCGGGATTTGTGAGCTTCATCCATGACTAGATCTCTTAAGTTTCCATATACTGGTATCCATATTCGTTCCGCAACATAACGAATACCATATGCTTTAACCTCAAGTTGTTTCTCCATACCACAAGTGGATTCTAATGATAAATTCTCCTCTTTTAAGGCTTCGAGTTAGGCATTACGGATTTTTTCGGGTAATCCTGTATGAATAGTGAGTTGTAATGCTCTAACCCGTCGGGGTTTGGTTTCTTTTCTGCTTAGGGCATCGGCTACCACATTAGCTTTGCCCGGATGGTACTTGATTGCACAATCATAATCGTTTAGTAACTCGATCCAACGACGTTGACGCATGTTCAACTCCTTCTGCTCATAAATATGCTGAAGACTCTTGTGATTGGTGTAGATGGTGCACTTGGTACCGTACAAGTAATGTCTCCATATCTTGAGTGCAAACACCACGACTCCTAATTCCAAATCATGAGTCGTGTAGTTCTTTTCGTGGATTTTTAACTGTCGAGAAGCGTATGCGATAACCTTGTCACGTTGCATCAACACACAACCGAGACCTTGGATGGAGGCATCGCAATACACCACGAAGTCATCTGTTCCCTCTGGTAGAGACAGGATAGGTGCGCTACATAGTTTCTGCTTCAGTAGCTGGAATGCTGATTCTTGAGTCTCACTCCAGTTATAGGGTTTATCTTTTTGGGTTAAGGAGGTGAGGGGTTGGGCAATCTTTGAAAATCCCTCGATAAAGCGACGATAGTATCCGGCTAATCCTAGAAATTGTCGAAATTCGGTTGGAGTGGTTGGTGCTGCCCAATTCTTAATAGCTTCCACTTTGGCTGGATCGACATGTATTCCCTTTTCATTGATCACATGTCCTATAAATTGAACCTCGCGAATCCAAAAATCGCATTTGGAAAACTTAGCGTACAACTGCTCCTGCTTCAGTAGTTCAAGGATCAAACGCAGATGCTCCTCATGCTCTTCCTGACTCTTAGAGTATATGAGGATATCGTCAATAAAAACAATGATGAATTGATCCAGATAAGGTTTACACACACGGTTCATGAGGTCCATGAATATCGCGGGTGCGTTGGTTAATCCAAATGGCATGACCAAAAATTCGAAATGGTCGTACCGGGTTCTGAATGCAGTCTTGGATATATCTTCATCTCGAACTCTCAGTTGATGATATCCAGATCTTAAGTCGATTTTCGAGTAGAAACTTGACCCTTGAAGTTGGTCGAATAAATCGTCAATACGGGGTAGTGGGTAGCGGTTCTTGACTGTTACCTTGTTTAACTCTCGGTAATCAATACACATGCGGAAAGTTCCATATTTCTTTTTGAAAAATAGGACTGGAGCTCCCCATGGCGATGAGCTCGGTCGGATGAAACCTTTATCCAACAACTTTTGCAGTTGTGTACATAGCTCCTGCAACTCGCTTGGTGCCAGTCTATAGGGTGCTCGAGCAATAGGCGCTGCTCCGGGTGTTAGGTCAATCTGAAATTCGACCTGACGATGAGGTGGAAGACCAGGTAGGTCTTCAGGAAATACTTCTGGGAATTCACGAACGATAGGGATATCTTCTAACTTTTTCTCCTCGGTGGACTTGTCAGCGACAAGGGCTAGAATTGCGGTATGACCCTTACGCAGACACTTCTGAGCCTTCATGAAAGATATGATGCCCATGACTGCACCACTTCTTTCGCCCTGAACGGATAGGATCTCCCCACTAGGAAGGGGTATACGAACGATCTTCTCACTACAAATGATCTCAGCTTGGTTTTTAGACAACCAATCCATGCCCACAATTATGTCAAAACTGCCGAGTGTAACTGGCATGAGATCGATGTCGAGTTTGTGACTAGATAGTTCTAACTTACATCCCTTGAGAATGTGGGTTGCCTCGATTACTTTACCGTCTGCTATCTCTACGGTATAATGGTGTTCTAATAAAGTTGGGTTTATTCCTAACCGACTACTAAGTTCTCTAGATATAAAACTTCTATCGGCGCCAGTATCAAAAAGTACAGAAGCATAATGATCGTTTCAGAGAAACATACCGTTCACCACGTTCTGATCATTCCGTGCTTCTCCCGATCCAATCACAAATGCTCGGCCCTTTGCACCATTTCCGTTGTTATTACCATTTCCACCCTGGTGGTTATTACAATTTCCATTACCGCCCTGATGATTGTTGCCATTTCCATTCCCGTTTCCGTTCCTCCTCAACTGCGGGCAATTTTTCTTGAAATGCCCTTCTTTACCACACTCAAAACAGCCTTTGGGTGCGTCTCCAAGTGGTGTCTGTTTGTTCTGCAGATCTACTCTACAGTCTTTGGCCAAATGACCCATCTTTCCACACCGTTGGCAACGGTACCGGTCACACGTTCCATGATGGTGAAAGTTACATTTATTGCACTTCGGGTGCTTGCCAACATAAGAGCCCTAATTCTGCTGAGAAGAGTTAGACTGATTGTTGTTCTTTGACGGTTCAAACTTACGGTGTTGCTGTTGCTGTTGCTGAGAAGCTGGGTTTGACTGGAAGGTTTTGGGGAATGAATTGTCAAACTTCCGTTTGTTGTCAGTTGTCTTTGATGATGCACCTCTAGGGGTTAGGGTGCCCTGAGCGACTGCCTGATCGGTCAGCCTGTGAGCCAACCTGATTGCTTGCTGGATCGTAGTGGGATTAGAAGATGTCACCATGCTCTGAATTTGCAGGACCAAACCATCAATGAATTTTTCGATCCTCTTATAGGGAGGTGTGACCATTTGCGGGCACAAGTTCGCCAGTTCATGCGAACGAGTAGTGTAGGCTTCAATTTCAGATCCCTCCATCTTGAGGTTCCAGAACTCGCCTTCAAGTTTCTGCACTTCATCGCGGGGACAATACTCCTCCCGCAGCATAGTCTTAAATTCATCCCATGGCAATGCATTTGCCATCTCTAGAGTTAGCATTTGCACCTGAGAGTTCCACCAAGTAAGGGCCGGACCCTCAAGTGTGCCAGATGCATACTTCACCTGATTATTTGGTGGACAATTGCACATTACAAAAGCGGATTCAGATTTCTCCATCCAGCGGAGTAAGACAACAGCCCCTTCGGCTCCACTGAATGAGTGAGGCTTACAATCCATGTACGCCTTGAAAGTACAAACCTGCTGGTGGTTGTGTTGACCTGAATTGTGAACTAGAATGCGTTTTAGGGGTACTATATTCGAATTTGAGTTAGGATGAATGATGACTCACTAGAGTCGATAATAATTTGCTTTACCTCCAGCATTAACAGCGGCTTGACTAGCTGCTACCGCTTCAGCCACACGCTCGTTTATGAGTGCCGCGAGCTCGGCTGCAGTCATGTTAATGTTTCCGCGACCACCGCGTCCTCCGGTGCGTCCACCACGTCCATTTCTTCTTCCACACATTATCTTTACATTCACAACATACAATAATGAGAAAAATACATCGCATTTTATCATCATACAAGTACCACTAAATAAAGAAATTCAAACCACAACATCTAACATTTCAATAATAGCAATACTTGATAAAATAAATTGTAACGATTACAACTAAATTCAACCAAACATCAAAATTCTAGAAACATCTGTTGGATGGGAACAACCCTGCCCATCTAGGTTCAAAAGAAAAGACGTAAATAAGTAATGAAGATAGAAGATATCAAATGCCACTGCTAGCTGATGTAACATCAGATGCTGCATCATCGTCCTCATCCTTGTCTCCTGCAGGTGCATCCTCTGGTGCAACTCCTGCTGCTTCAACCGCTGCAAGTCGTGCGTCAACTTGCTCAATCCTGGTGTGGCGTATATCTAGGTTCCACTCTGCAGTGTTCAGCCGGTCCTCCATATCCATACATCCATTTGCCAAATTTTCATGAGCTGTATCAGTTGCTGCTAAATCTGCAGTCAGTTTGGTGATCCTCTGATTCATCAACATCTCTCGCTGAAGTATGCTAGTAATCTCTCCCGCTGCGTCCCTCATGTTCCGGATCTCCCGGTCCATCCTAGCCACAAAGGCAGCTAACACCTGCTCAAAGGGGTACTGCAATGGTGGCAAAGCTCGCACAGAAGATGATGAAGAAGAAGAAGCAATGTCGGTAGTGAGTGGAGGTGGGACTTCCTCCTCGCGGATCCAGTTCCAGATCCTATCGGGATACCAATCCCAGTCCTGCGTGTTACCTCTGACACGCACATGAATAGGCTCGTCATACCCTACAGTGGTATTGATCGGGTTGAGTCGACGTCTCCTCGGCTCTAGCAAAGGTACGGTAGGAACATCGTGCTCCTGAACGACTAGGGATGCGGGTGAATTAGGCGGGGTCGACATTTCCTGTAACGGGATGAGTGAGTGCCATGTTTGAGTGTAAGTGCTGTGCAACTAATGCATGTACGTGGTTATAGTCTAGTATGCATTTCCTAGTTCTCTATAACCTGGCTCTGATACCAATCTGTCACACCCCCAAAATCCACTAACGGAGTTTTACCGTTAGGAGCGTGACATACCAAGATCTCAGTCATTAGTTACTTTGAACGACTCTATATGAGTTTAAGAAAACCACTAGTATTGCTCATATGCAACACTAGTAATGAAAACACTGATTTAATGTAAGACTTGCGGAAGCGAAAAGTTAGATGAAAAGCATACGCCAAAACAGTCGCGCCAAAAATAAACAATTCAACAATAATTAAAATAAATAGTTCTTGAGTTTGAAAGATGATGGACTTCGAATGCATGCATGCCCTAGCTTGTGCTTGTACCTTAATGACCTGAGAAAACATGCTAAAACGTGTCAACACTAGGTTGGTGAGTTTACAGGTTTCAATGTTTGTAAAGATTACCAGATAATACCATTTACAATTTATATCATAGGTAGCTAACCTAGTACATGTTACTAAAGCGTTTCGACACCGAAGCTGACTGTTTATGTTTGTACTGCCTCCCACCATGACTATCATAATCAATGGTGAATGTTTAGGTCAATGTTACACCCGTTCGACTACCTGTTGTGTTAGCGCGACTAACGCGGGTGGGGCTTGTCAATGCCCAGTAGTACTACTCAAGATTACCTCGCCATCCTATATATTAAACGGTTTGATAAGTAAGGACTTGCATGATATGTTTGCGCTTAGTACACAAGTGATATAATTGAAATGTAAGATCTAAATGTTCGTACCCATATTTTCTCCCCCAATTTTAAAGCATAAGAAAGGGGCCGTGAAACTCACCTTAGAGTGCGTGCGAAAGAAAGCGAACTTAGAATGCTTGACGACTAATTGGCCACCTATAAACACCGGTTTATAAGTGTGTGTTTGTGCGAATTGATATGAACCCTTAGTATCCAAACAATACTATTGTTTAAGTGTTTAGAAAAGTTTTGCAAGTTTGACTCAAGTTTGACCAAGTTTGACTAAGTTTGACCAAGTTTGACTAAGTTTGACTCGACGACCCGTTGGTGACTCGTTTAGTGATTAAATGTTTGTTCAGTAGAACACTTCTATATTATACACGAATGATCATGCTGTAGCACTTAGCAACAAATCCTATATGTTCTAACAAGATAGCAAGTTTCCATAACTAGCAGGTTTCCATAAATAGCAGGTTTCTATAAATAGCAGGTTTCCATAAATAGAAAGTTTGTTTGAGATTCGTGTTTCTTGAAATTATCATTGTTATTATGCTTGTAAGGTTACTATAACATGTTCTTGATCATCATATCACATAACAATTGCATAGAACTTAACATGTATGTCATAATTCCAAGTAAAGTTTCCTTCTTTAGTAACCTATGCGAGATGGCACGATTTCAAGAATCCAACACATTGCAACATGTTATTATATCCTAACTAACATGTACCAATCATTTTTTTTCAAACTCAGAGATCGATCGCGACGGCTTGGGGGGTGGGGTTAGGGTTTATGATTTTTTTTTATAAAGTTTATATATATATCCTTAATTGTGTTTATGGGTTTTTAAGATGGGCTTCAGGTTTAATTAAGGCTCACAACTCTAATTAGTTAAATAACACTTAATTACTAACTAAAAATTTTTGATTTATATTTTTATAAAAACTCCAACTTTTATAAAAATGTTGCATGCGGTTAACATTCGATAAACACGTACGAGAACAATAATATTCACATAATTCACGTAAAGTCACGTAATCACGCAAAGTTCACATAATTTATAATAAATATAAATTATTAAATATTCAAATTATTTATTTTAATTAATCACCAACGTTCCGGGTTTAGACTCGATGCAATGCTCGTGTGACTAACTGGGATAACTGAGTTTGAAACGAATACTGTTTGAACTAACGAGGTTTGAGTTAACGGAGTTAACCTGAAATTGTCGGATGTCACAAAAACCAAGAAAACCAATAAAACAATGTGTAATACTATGGATTACGTATACGTAACCACAATTTTTTTGTTTTCTGTTTACGTATACGTAACACTATGAATTACGTATATGTAAGCCAATGTTTAAATTATTTTTTGGCAAAAATGTATAATATTACATTGATACTGTTAAAAATAAAAAATAATAAAAAAGATATATTATTATTATATGATTTGTTAAAATTGATTTTTTTGGTGGTTTTCTCGGTTTTCCTCTAACTATGTGGTTTTCTCTGGAACCCTCCCCTATATATATAGTGTGAGGGGGTGAGTTCACTAGAAAACTAATTTTCATGAGAAAACCAAAAAACTACTACTTCGTATGTGTAGTACACCCAAAAACCCAACCCCCACCCAAAAACCTAAACCCACCCCACCCACCCCCCAAAAACCTAAACCCCCCACCCACCCCCCAAAAACCTAAACCCCCCACCCCTTTAAAAACCTAAACTAAACCAAAAAGCTTAACCCACCCCCAAAAACCTAACCCCCCACCCCACCCCCACCCAAAAACCTAACCCCACCCACCTACCCCCTCACCCACCCCCCAAAAACCAAAACCCCCACCCTCAAAAAACATAACCTAAAAGTTAAATTAAACCCAAAAAACTAAACCCAAAAGCTAAACCCACTACTTTTTGAGTTTTTTTTTAACGAGGACGACGTGGGAAACAAGGTCTCCGAAGCAGTTTTTTTATTTTTTATTTATTTTTTGAGTTATGGTTTTATTTTTATTTTTTTTACCTTAAATAAGCAGTTTTTTGGTTTTCTCATGAATATTGAGTTTTCTCATGATCCTTCCCCTAAGGTGAGGTTTCGCTAAAAAGTTAAAAAATATATAAAACGTGGTTTAAAACGCTCATAACCGCCTCATACGAACTCCAATTTTACTCTTTTTGGCGGCGTTGGAACCGTCTCGTCGAACTCTGCGATCTTAGCTTGTAGGGTTTAGATTTATGGTTTAGTTTTTACCTTAGGGTTTAACTTTTAATATTTAGGATTTTGGGGGGGTTGGGTTGGAGGTTTAGGCTTTTTGGGAGTGGTGGTGGTGTTTTTAGATGACTTTTTCGGCTTTTCAGGGTTTTTTTTGTTAGGATTTAGGTTTTTGGTGGTGAGGGGTTTTAGGTTTTTCGGGGTGGGGTTAGGTTTTGGGGCGGGTTGGGGTGGTTTGTTTTAGGATTTTGGGGGGTGGTGGTGGGGTTTTTAAAGGACTTTTTACACTTTTTAGCATTTTTAGAATATCCCTCTCCTATATATATATATATATATATATATATATATATATATATATATATAAGAAAACTCAGTGTTAATGAGAAAAATAAAAAACTATTTATTAAAGATAAAAAATCATAACTCAAAAAATAAATCAAAAATTAAAAAAATGCTTCGAATACCTTGTTTCTCATGTCGTCCTCGTTAAAAAAAAACTAGAAAAGTAGTGGGTTTTCTCATGAATATTGAGTTTTCTCATGATCCTTCCCCTAAGGTGAGGTTTCGCTAAAAAGTTAAAAAATATATAAAACGTGGTTTAAAACGCTCATAACCGGCTCATACGAACTCCAATTTTACTCTTTTTGGCGGCGTTGGAACCGTCTCGTCGAACTCTACGATCTTAGCTTGTAGGGTTTAGATTTATGGTTTAGTTTTTACCTTAGGGTTTAACTTTTAATATTTAGGATTTTGGGGGGGTTGGGTTGGAGGTTTAGGCTTTTTGGGAGTGGTGGTGGTGTTTTTAGATGACTTTTTCGGCTTTTCAGGGTTTTTTTTGTTAGGATTTAGGTTTTTGGTGGTGAGGGGTTTTAGGTTTTTCGGGGTGGGGTTAGGTTTTGGGGCGGGTTGGGGTGGTTTGTTTTAGGATTTTGGGGGGTGGTGGTGGGGTTTTTAAAGGACTTTTTACACTTTTTAGCATTTTTAGAATATCCCTCTCCTATATATATATATATATATATATAAGAAAACTCAGTGTTAATGAGAAAAATAAAAAACTACTTATTAAAGATAAAAAATCATAACTCAAAAAATAAATCAAAAATTAAAAAAAATGCTTCGAATACCTTGTTTCCCATGTCGTCCTCGTTAAAAAAAAACTAGAAAAGTAGTGGGTTTTGATTTTGGGTTTATTTTAGTTTTTAGATTAGGTTTTTGGAGAGGTGGGGTGGGGTGGAGGGTTTAGGTTTTTGGGGGTGGGGTGGGTTTAGGTTTTTTGGTGGGGGTGGGGTGGGGGTTTTTTTTTTAGGGGAGGGGTTTAGTTTTTTGGGTGTACTACACATATGCAGTAAGAGTATTTGATTTTCTCATAAAAATGAGTTTTCTAGTGAACTCACCCATATATATATATATATACATATATATATATATATATATATATATATGGAAACTGTTCTCTAGAATCTATAAAACCCATTATGTGGCCAATATTTTGCCACATCTACTTATATCTATATATTTGATTTAAACATGAAAGGGTAGTTTCGTAATCTTACATGTGATAACTCCCTCCCTATACTTCTACTTTTGTACCTTTCTGACATTGACATAATTTTCTATCTCTACACTTTTCCATCAAAAGTTATTTAGAATCCAAAAATCTACTTCTTCTACCTTTCTCTCACATTTTGTTTGCATCTACATTTTGTTCTTGCTAATGAGATCATATAATCGAAATATTGACTCCAAGATTGCAAGTTTTCATCCACCAATCCTTTCTATTTATTTCTATCATTTCTTATGTGATTATTTCAACGCATGTCGGTTGAAGAATCACGATTCAGTTCGTCGAAGCATTGGAGAAGCCAGTCGAAGAATCATGATTCAAATAGGCTCCACCAAAATCGCCAACAAGCCTCATCTTTAGGTATACCACTTTTTGGATCTGATGATTTGCCCTTTGATTTTTTCAAAATTTTACCTACTCCAAAAACCAATTTCTTTAATTTCTTTTCTTCTTTATTTTCCCCTTCTACCACATAATTTTAAGTCGGCAATCTTGATCAAAATGTGAATCTTGCAGGTTATTTCCTGTGATTTGGTTTGATTTTGAAAGGGTATTTAATTTTGACTTTTTGAGAAAATTAGAACCATGGATGAGGGTTTTTCTTTAACAAGAATCAAAAAGTGACAAAGTTTGACCTTTTCTTTTCATTCTTTGATCAAGATAATTATACAGAAACAAGGTAAGTTTTTTATGTTTCGAATTATTAAAACATATTTTGTTATTCTCTAAAATGTATACTACGTTATGACCTTTGCAAAATATATACTTATTACATAGTTTTTGATACATAATTTTTTTAAACAGGTTTTTATATGTGTTACATATTTGATTTTAAATTGTTTTGGTTTTATACGTGTTATATATATTGTTACATAATTTTGGTTTTTGAGTAACTTAAAATTGCAATGTCAGGTTTTGGTGATAAAAACAATGTAAGCGGTTCAGAATTCAGTTGGGAGTCTTGTCCTCAAATAATTGCACAATGTTGGTTACATATGTAACTAACAAATAATTACATATGTAAAACGAGGCGAATTGTCCTCTATGAAGCAGAAGCTTCGTAAATAACATATCTGAGTTGCAATCTCCGACAACAGAAGATTTGCAAAATTAAATGGGTTAACAGTTGGAAAAATGCAGATGGTGGTTCATGAATATAGTAAAAAACGAGATCTGAATATTAGTTTTTTGTTATGTTAGTTGAATTTTATCACATAATAACTTGTACATTGGTTTGAACCTTTTTAACATTGTTTTTTTTACAAAAATAAATTGGGTATATTTTTTGTACTCTGACTTTTATGAGGGAATTGATGATCTAATGCGATATTACATATGTTACATTTTACTAACTTGCATATGTAACATTTGCTATCTACATAGTTAACAATGAAATATTCATGTAATGACATATGCAAGAATGATTTTGAATAACAAGTTTGACTACTTTCAAAAAGAGTAAAACGAGCCCTCTTTTATCTACATTTCCCATAAATGACATGTAATGACATATGCAAGAATGATTTTGAGTAACATTTATTTCAAGCATCTTGTTACATTTATGTAACATTTATTTCTAGCATTTGGTTACACTTGTAATGGATTTATGGTGACAGTTAAACTCATTTGTTAATTAGCGTTTGTAACATATGTAACTACAAAAATTTATGTAAGTAACTAACAAATGTTACGTATGTAACATTTGTTAGCTACATATTTTAACATTTTCTAGTTACTTAATTCTCTTATGCCAAAGAAGAAAAGGCGAGAGTCTGGCATTAGAAGAGAGCAACACGTGGTAAAAGAAAAGGAAAATAACTCTATTATGAGCAAAGTGCAGCAGGGCATATATTTTAGATTAAACCACATATTGGTGATGATAAACGAATTTAATAGTTTTATGTTGTTGGATAGTTTTAATTATATGAATGGATGTCAATATTTAGTAGTTTTATTTATACGAATTTAGTAGCTTTAATTATACGAATTTAGTAATTTTTGGTGTTGTTGAATGATTCTTTTAATTATACGAATTTAGTAGTTTTGGTGTTGTTGAATTATTGAACCGAATTATAGTTACAGATGCTAATTACATATGTCACAAGATGGTTACAGATGTAACATCCATTGTCTCATATATAGTTACATATGTAACATGAAATTTTACTACCATCTTTACAAGGATATTATAAAAAGTTTGCTATCATCCTCCTCATGATCATGTCTTTAACCCTTTTTTATAAAAATATTTTTCTTTTAAGTCTAGTTTAAAAAAAGTCTTTTTTTTTATTTCTTATAAGCTTCTAGAAATCCATATGCATCATTGCTAGTTACATATATATAACATAACTTGTTACATACTAATATACTGGTTTATATATATAATGTCATGTTAATAACACGGTAGTTACATATGTAACATTCCTAGTTGCATATATATATATATATATATATATATATATATATATATATATATATATAATGTCATGTTCATATCACGCTAGTTACATATGTAACATTACTATTACTCATATATAAATACCATGTCATAAAGTAGTTCCAGCGATCCAAGAAATAAAAAATAACAAAGAAAAATCTCAACCCTTTGTTTGTGAATTAATTACAAACGCATGTAGAATGTTTATTTATTATTAAGTTACATATGCATAACAATCCAGTTACATATATGTAACATGCTATTTACGTATGTGTAATATGCTAGTTACATATGTGTTACCAATATGGTTTTTGCATATATGTTACTATGTTAGTTACATATAAGCATCCACATGTTACATATATATGGTAACGGCATGTTTAAATAATATAGAGATGTGACGTGTATGTAACACTTAGATAACATAAACTTTACACATTTATAACATGTAGTTTAAGGTATGTTACATATTTATTTTTCATTTAGCATATATGTAACCTATCTGCCAAATCCAAATTACACAATTTATCAAAACTAACTTACATTTCAATTTTTGTTTCATAAGTTAGTCATTACACCAGTCATTAAAGCATTACATATGCAAATTGGAAAATTGAAACATAAGTTCTATACATTAAAACTTAGTACATACAAAAGCAATTACAGTTACATGCAAAAAAATCCAACTCATAATCAGTTGATTATTCAATTTCTTTGATTCTGCTACACTGATTTGGAGTTTAATCTCCAATTCATTCTTTGCCTTTAACAGTCCATGAGTGAAGTCGATTGATCTTTGGCACATCTTAGGATAAAATTAACAAATAAAGCCACATTTTGATCCCTGTTTCACCATTGAAATGATTTAGGTATAGAAGATAATGAATTGAAAAAAATCACTATCCTTATCTAGACAATTGTAAAACCTACGCCCTGTATTTCTGGTAGTCCACGAAGTTTACCCGTTCCCAGCAACTCATTAGCTACTGTTTCTAACAAATATGTAATAAATTAAAAACATGTTTATATATAACATAGATATAAATCCAACAATTAACACATATGTAACTCAATTTATATTACTTACATGTTCCTTTAACATTTTTTTCATCAATCATCAGATTCTCACAATTTGCTGCCTCCAATTAATCACCCATTGTATATAACATATATGTAAAGTTTATGTAACATATTTTTCATCAAGCATCAAATTCTCACAATTTGTCGCCTCCAGTTGATCACCAACTATATCTAACATATATGTAAAATTTATTTAACATATGTAACTAATTTGTCAACAAGCATCAGATTCTGACAATTTGCCGTCTCTAATTGATTACCCAATGTTTGTAACATATATGTAAAGTTTATGCAACATATGTAACAAATTTTATCATGCTCCTGCTTTCCCTTTGATTAAACATTTATTGGATCTGCTGAGATGTTCTTAATCTTTATTAATGATTAAACATTTATTGGATATGCTGGGTATTTTATAATAATTTAAGCTAAAATCATGTTATCAAAATACTTACTAGTTTTCATCTTGAAGGTATAAACGCACAATCGTGTGTCGTCATTTTGCGTGATCCTTGATCGTAAACCCTATCTTCTTCACGAACTAGATCGTAAACAATAACTCTCATAACTGGATCATGAACAATAACTCTCATAACTGGATCTAGAGAACATATTTTTCTTCAACAACTAGATCGTAAACACTAACTCGTTGTTGTCGGAATGCGTTGGCCAGAAAAGCAAAAAGACCTATCAATCGCCTGCTCTAGAGGAACCTATCCAGAAGCTGTAACATCCCACAATATAAAGGAAATAAAAGTCCAAGGGCTAAAGTGTAAATAGCCCAAAGTTAAGGGACTTAAAATAAAGAAATTGGAAAGTTGAGTTGGTAGCGGACCGCTACCAAGCTAGTAACGGTCCGCTAGCCGCAATTGAGTCGGACAACGAGGATGCAACACGTGTATGGTGACTCATGAAGAAGGATTGGGTTGCGGACCGCTACCTAAAGCATAAAGGTCCGCTACGTTTGTAACAAGCGGAACAGCTGGCAATGAGGCGGTAGCAGACCGCTACTGCCAAGCTTAACGGTCCGCTACGGGTCGTGTTTCAGCCCTATAAATAGATGGCCTTTGCCATTCAATTACAAATATCACCAACAATATCACCATCACACACACACTAGCACGACTCCTGAGGAGCCCCGAACGACGGTTACGAGTGCGGTACGCTTAGAGTACGGTTCGAGTTTGGAGAAACGAGGAACGAACTTAGGAACTACCGAGGATAAAGTAAGTACACTAGACCCGTATCCTAGACACGGTTATGTGAAATACGTGCTTATATGATGTGATTAGGTGATGTAACATCCATGACTTTCCGGTCATATATTTTACTTATCTATCTATCCACTTATTCCTTTTTAACGACACTCAGTTTGAACCCCGTACTTACCCCACTCAATGAGTAACATTTCTTATTATTTCAAGTCGAAGTTTAAACTTTGCATTTACATAAAATTTTCTATATATATATATATGTATAACACATGAATGTATATTCATAGAATTATATATATATATATATACACACACATATAATATATATATATATATATATATGCCTTTTATAAAAGTATGTATGCAAATACAGTTATACCTTTGAAATTTAATAAGCCACTTGATAATATTGGTTTAGCTTTAAACAAAAATATATATATATATCCAACATTTTTTCAATAAACCATCATAAAATTTATAATATAAATAGTTTTATAAAGTTGTGTAGTTTTGTAACAAAAATCAATTTATAGATATCTATATATATAAATATTAACAATTTTAATAAACTTGTTTTGAACCCTTAAACATTTAAACTCCCAACTTGAACCCCACCCTTGAACTTGAATCCCACCACCTCCAATTTTGACCCCATTAATGCTCATTGACCTATTTTGACTTCTGTAAAGTCAAACCTCTCCAAATTCTTGCAAATTAACATTCAAATCAATCAGATCCGAATGTTATGGACTCACCTTGTATACCTGAGAGATGTGCAATTGATTTACATACCAAATATCATACCGATTCGACCATTATAGCGGGCAAATTCAAAATTAAACGCGTTTTGACTTTCATAGTCAAAGCCAAGTCAAGATCAATTCAATGCCGCGAAATTGAAACACGTTATCACCCGTGAAATCATGCCAAGACAGTACGCGCATGTTTACAACCCAAAATCATGACTCATTTCATCGCGAATGGAACGAGTTGATTCGTACATCACCCCGACCGCCATTTCCTATCAAACCAATTCGAATCGAACAAATAAATGAAATTGATCCATTTAGACTGCTCCCTCACATGCGCAAACCCTCTCACAAACTTCCTAATCTCTCCCGTAACCAACATTCCGCCTCTGAAGCTCCGTCAAGGTCGAAGAACACCGAGCCTGATTCATTAGCCATCCATCCCCTATACACCACCATTACAGGTAATTCTTACACCTTTACCTTCGTATGGATCAGAGGAACATAAGCCCCATGTTTCCGGCTTAATCGATTCGATTTAATGGCTAGGGTTTTTCAGTTACGGATTGGGGAAGAAAAGGTTCAGGGATTGATTAATAAAAGATTAATCGATCGGATACTTGCAAGGCTTCCGCCGACACAGAACCCATACACGCGTGGTCGCCGTTCTAAACCCACAAGCCCGACTTCTTTTTTTGCGCAAGCCTCAAACCCAGATCCGGCCCCCCTTCAATTTCGTGTTAATTCAAATTCAAACTTTCCTATAACAGGAATGCCCCCCTGTTCCAGTGGTTGGCGCCTGTGACCTACACCGGACAGACCCGGGTTCAATCCGGGCAAGCCCCTTTTATTTTCTTAAAACCGTTTTTACAACCCCATACATTTTATAAAAATTATTTTATAAAACCCTATACCTTTTAAAACAGTTTTGCACAAAGGTAAACAAATTCTAAATGAAAACATTTTTTTTTACAAATTTAAAGTGTTTAAACACTTTATTTCCAAAATAAATATCATTTAGAAATTATTTTAAATAAAATAGTAAATTTAAAAAAAAAACTAAACTAAAGTATGTAATTACTCATTTTAAATGCCAATTTTGTCAAGACTTTTATAAACCTCAATTATCCATTTTATACCCTACAAAATTATACATAGTCCCATGAAAGTACTAATTAAGACTTAAAATTTATTTAAACAAATCTAAATTTTTACTAAATATATATGAGTACATTTATATTCGCATTTCATATGTTTCCTTATAAAGACACATTATTTTATAATAAATAAAAAGAATTTAATTATTTTAATTAATTATATTTTTATATTAATAGTTTCATTTAGGGTTTAAATTATACATTTAAGTTATATAAATTAAACCCTAAGACGATTATTATTTTCATTAAAATTCATATATATACTATGAAACTGCATTTTTACATTTAAACATTTATTCAAAAACAAACATCAACTTACAAACATCATTTACATGAAATTACACAAACTCTGTGGTACGAATTCCCACAATTATTCAATTAGACTTTTATTCAATCTCTTTAGAACCTTAGACTTTCTTTGCATAGCATTGACTCCAATTCATAATTCAACTATAGGTTAATATTGTGATTAGCAAATCACTTGTGCTACCTGTTGCTCGTGTTATCTACAACAACTATTACAAGTGAGCTTACATAGCCCCTTTTACACTATTTACATTTTTGGGGTGGAACATGTGTACAATTATACAATGTTTACAAACTACACAATACAATTCCACCCTACATTCATGTATGCAATTTGAGCCTTATGCTTGAGTACTAGGTGTGCAAACTACAATTTGTGTGCAATTTACATGTGCAATCATTAACTACATAAGTCGACGGTTAACAATGATAGATATGTTGAGTCTGATAAACCCACCCAGTTAGGGTGATTGTTGCCGACAACACAATTTGGTTATTTGTATGCTAGTTACAAAGGTTTGATTGTACAACTTGGTTTCATAATAGTAACTTTACATAATTTCCTTATTAACCATGATATGTATGGATTGTATACACATAACACAATGATACTATTTAGAGTCAAAACCTATCTATGCTCACCAACTTTTTAGTTGACCTTGTTTTAATCATGTTTCAGGTACGAATGTTGGAGTTGAACAAGCTTGTTTCACTTAAGTTGTGGACCTAGTTATTTAAATAAAAGAACTTGTTATGTATTTTAATTTCATGTATTTGTTGGATTTGTTTGGTTTGAAGTTTGAATTGAAATTTGATGTTTTAATATATTACAACATAGTCAACCATGTGCTCATTAACAGTCTACATGTCCCGCCCCGACGTATTCCGCCGTCGGTTGGGGTGTGACAGGTGATATGGGTTATGTGATATGAAGAGGGTACGGGGTAATGACAGATTAATCTAAACACTAAACGGGAATAATAGAGTAGTCACGACGTATCCAAGGGGTGGTGGATACGACGCTCGTACTTCCTATATATAAACCTCTTGTGTACTTCGTGCTGAAACCATTATGAATGTTTAGGGGTATCGATTAATAAAGAATAAAGAAATATAGTAAACGTACGGGAGAACATCCAACCGGTATGTAGTTATCTGACAAACAGAATGTCCAGTCTAACAAAAGAGTGGTGTATAAATCTCTACCAGACCCGTAACTCTTTTCTGGGGACATATCTGTTGGAAGTATTGTTATGAAGGAAAATCACCCTAGTTTAAAATATATGACGAATACGAATACGAGATGAAAGTATACCATGCATAACGAATGTGAACAGGTGATGAATATGAATATGTGAAATGCATGGTGAATATGTGATGAATATGAATATGTGAAATCCATGGTGAATATGTGAATGCATGATGATACGTGCAAACATGAATGAGTATGATGGAACGAGTATAAATCCCAAAATGAAATAACGGAGTACTCATGAAGTGTTAGAGGGGTGGTGGATACGCCGCTGGTACTTCCTATATATAAACCCTTCTAATACATCGTGGAGAAACCGTTACGAAGTTTTGAGGTGAGAACTGGTTGGTGAGTAAATCAAGCATATATATGAAATGAAAAAAAATGCTCGATACATTTGGGAGGCTGTGAGTCAAAGATACTCAAGGTCCCAAATGAAATGAGATACCCGGCCTGAAAGGTGGATCCCAATAAAGAAAAGAAAAGGGAAACTCTAGGCCTACGGGACTGAAAGAGTAAACTCTAGGCCTACGGGGCTGAAAGAGTAAAAGATTCCAAGCCTACGGGGCTAAGGAATAAAAGAATCTTTGTGACCATGCAAGGGGTCTATACTGACGAGTATAAGGACCTTGCCAATACTCGGACCGGAGGTACGGCATGTGATGGTTGCGAAACATACGAAAAGCGTGATCGGAGATACGTCCGGAGATGGTCACGTGGGCGCCGAGAGCCCGAGAAAACTTGAACAATAAGAACCTAAAATAAAATGAACGATGCAGTGTACTTACTTAGCGTAAGCTAATTCAAAAACGTTTTCCAAACATTGAAGGAAAGAAGCACGTGGAATGAAGCTTCTTTTGGACAGAGCTATTGGAGATGAAAAGTCCATATATATGATAATGTAATTATATTATCATTGTAAAACAATATATTATTATAATTGAACATTTACCTTAGCCGTTATGGCAAGGTTTTACTGATCTGAGACCAAGTTTTCCGCAATATACAACTCTGATAAAATAAGTAGGGTGTTTCAAGTTGGTATTAGAGCACAGTTTGAGGGATTTAAGTATCAGAAAGGGGTACTTAAACTCAAACCATAAGTGCTCATAATATAAATAGGGATTCAATTCGAGGCCGTCCAAAGAAGTAGGTATGTTAAATTCCAGTGCTTAAACAGAAATGTGTGAGTATACGTGGGCAGAACTTTATATGAGATAAGCTCCATATAATAGTTGCGAGTATCAGGATGGTAATATACATTACCTTATGCCTGGCCAGTATAAGAGTTAATGCATGGGACCATCATAATATCCCAAACATCTTGTGATAACTTATGTCAGCAGATAGTAAGTCGGGAAGGTGAATATGCATGATTATGATGTATGTATATGTACGAATACATGAGTATGAACTTTATGTGAAATCCTTGATTAGGGTTAAATTGATACGAGGCCTGTAGTATAAAACCCTAGAGTGAATCAGAAATTGATGCAGAGCATGTCATTTACAATCAACGGTTAACAATGAGTTTGCAAGGTTTTTATAAGTGAAGGGAGTTTACAATCATTCTTAGCAACTTTTATAAAATTTTCGTCAAAAAAATACAAAAAACGTCGAGCAGTTTTTTTTTTAAAATGGAAAAAAAATCCCTGTTTTTTGTGTAAAAACAAAAATTACATATGTAAAAACACATGTTACATATGTAAAACAAGTGAGCAGAATTTAAAAAAAATATCTGGTCGGAGTTTTTTTGATTTTTTTTATAAAAAGTTTTGAAATTACATATAAAAGGTTTTTCAAAAAAAAATACTTGTAAAAGTCCGATTTTTAGACAGTTTTCAAATGTTTTTACAACTAAGAGGGGTTTTCATCATATACATTCCTTATATATATATATATATAGGGAATGGATATTTTGAAAACTCACATGAGTTGAGAAAACCTTGAAAACTCTACCAAAAAAACATGTTTTAGAAAAAAAATTGGGAATCATTCTTTGCAACTTTTATAAAATTTTCGTCAAAAAAATACAAAAAACGCCGAGCAGTTTGTTTTTTAAAATGGACATGTTTTTTGTGTAAAAACAAAAATTACATATGTAAAAACACATGTTATATATGTAAAACAACTTTGCAGAATTTTTAAATAAGACAATTTTATAAAAATATATGGTCGGTGCTTTTTTGATTTTTTTTATAAAAAGGTTTGAAATTACATATAAAAGGTTTTCCCCAAAAAAAAAAAAAAAAAAAAAAAAAGACCAATTTTTGGACAGTTTTCACAACTAAGAGAGGTTTTCATCCTATACATTCCCTATATATATATATATATATACACACACTTATGTTATTAATTTGTTAAGTGCTCTTTGTTTGCTTAGTCAAGCACGTAGGTTAAACTCAACTTTCTTTCACCAAAAAGTCTTGGAGAATGTATCCAAGTTGAAAATCTAGTATTAATAGATTCTAAACCAAAGGATGATGATGTGTCTGATAACAATATTACTCATTTAAAAATCACTTGCATAGACGAATGCATTGGTTTATTAAATGAATTACAAGATTATGAAAAATAGTGAGAAGTTTCAAAAGAAGACGGGTATTGGAAGGTGTCAAGAAACAATATTTTGGACTGTCATTGCAAAAGATGGTGATTGAAAACTTTTTTTAATGTGAGGATTTTATATACAACATATCTTGACATTTTTTTAGTGGTATCTGAAACATCCGTTCTTTTTTATTTCAATTAAAGTTTTGGCGCAAGTTGTCAAGAATTTGGCCACAACAATGACAAAGATTTTTTTATTATAAAAACATAGTAGTGTTTTACAACATTATCAAATGATCATATTACAAAAGATATAAGGATTCATGTCTTCGCCACGTCCTTGGTAGTTCATACATCTCGAAGGCTGTTTCTTGAAATTAATTGAAAATGTTTTACATTAGCTCACTAACACCGTTTCGTTTATTCAAAAACCATTTCAATTAATATTTTTTGGGACACCTTGGGTCCTTTAATCCCATATCTCTGAACAAGGCTTGAGTTCAAACGGGATTTTAGGGCAAGCCTTGCAGTCCTCACACTATCATTTGCACTCCTAGGGTCCTTACAAGATACTTGGAATATGTAGTCCATGATTCTTGTTTCAAGATCACTTGGACACCTTGAGTCCATACAAGATCGTCAGACCACGTAGCTCCACGGCCTCTTGTTTCAACATCAATTGGACACCTTATGTCCGTACATGATTCTTGGACCACGTAGGTCCACAGTCTCTTGTTTCATTTCATTGAGATCCTTAGACAAGCTTCGCGTCTTCGTTATCTCAATTAATCCATACCATAGGGATCCTTGGACTATGTAAGTCCATGGCGTCTCGATTATTTACTTTTATTATTCAAACCATGTGTTGGTATTATAACTACTAGTAACGTATCTTTCTTTACATTACGCGTAAACATAACCCGTATAAAGCATTTCCTAGAATCACATAATCATGTTAAGGCTAAGTACTGCTACCACCGCATAGGCCAGCCACGCGTCACCTTATCACTATTTTCTTGGTGGCTACGTAGCGGACCGTTAAATCCTTGGTAGCGTTTCGCTACTCCCCAACTTTCATATTTCTTTAAATTTTAACCCCTGGTGTTTGGTGTATTTACTGTTCTAGTCCTTATGTTTCTTTTCTCTAGGATTTTGGGGTGTTACAAATCTAACCCCTTTAAAAAGGTTTTATTTTTAAACGCGAACGCAAATATTGATGCAACAATTTAAAAAAACAAAAGTAAAAAACTCGAACGTTGTACCCCGTCATAAAAGTGAACGTCAATTCACCGTAAAACCTAAAAAATCGTGAACACAAATATAGACAGAATAACCACGTTGATTCCATTTTACAAAATCGCAACAATTTTTTTAAATGTTTCATTCTTGAACTCAATAATTTAAAAAACAAAATGAAAAAAAAAACTCAAACGTTGTACCCCGTCGTAAAAGTGTAAATCACTTCACTGTAAAATCTCAAAAAACGCGAAAAAAAATATAGACGGAACAATTTAAAAAAACAAAAAAAAATCACTACAAGACAAAAGAGTAACTATTCATTTTATTCACAAATAAATATAGATATAATATTAAAAAATTAATGCGAACTTTTAAATATTGATATACTAACTTAAAACCCCGTCTTTACACACGGGTTGAAAAATATTAATACATAAAATTATTAAGTTATTATGTATATATATATATATATATATTACATATGTAAAAATATATTACATATACGAATTATAGAAAAAAAAATTCAAAATACGTAAATTAATATATAATTAGGTTTCGAAAATACGTTAATTACTATTTAATGAAATTTGACTTCCATTACTATTTGACTCAAAATAAAAGTTACATAATTTCAAAGTTTCTTACAATAAGAGATAATTTAAAATAAATGTGTTTTATTAGTATAACTAGCATAGACCCCGTGTAATACACACGGGATGAAAAATATCAATATATAAATTTCTTAAATTTTATTTATGTATTTTATAGGTGTAAAAATGTATTACTATACATGTACTAAGGATAGAAAACAAAATTCAAAATATTAAAAAACAATATATAATTGGGTTTCGAAAATACGTCAATTACTGTTTAATGTAATTTGACTTTCATTTACTATTTGATTGAAAATAAAAGTTACATAATTATATTTCAAAGTTTTTATAATAAATGATAATTTAAAATAAATGTGTTTTATTAGTATAATTAGTAATTTATTAAAAGTCTAGGTTAAAATCCCGTGTATTACACGGGTTAAATAAATAAAATGTTATATTTTTAGTAATAAAAATCTATATTTTTAAAAACTAGTGTAATACACGGGTTGAATAAACCAGTATATTACATCGGTTGAATAAAATATAATGTAATTTGTTAACAAACACATTTGTCAAAATATGATTTAAAAAATATAATTTGTCGTAACAGTTATAAAGTCAGTTAAGTTAGTTTTTAAAACATATTTTTAACTGAGTATTAATTTTTTAATTTAATTGATAAATATTAGTTCATATAAAGTTCATTTGATTGATGATATAACAACTATTTATAATTAAATAATAAGTACTCGTAATTAAATTTATTAATATAAAGATTATTATAACTACACGTAACGTATCTTTCTTTACATTACGCGTAAACATAACCCGTATAAAGCATTTCCTAGTATCACATAATCATAATAAGTTTAAGTACTCCTACCGCCGCATAGGCAAGCTACGCGTCACCTTATCACTATTTGCTTGGTGGCTACATAGCGGACCGTTAAACCCTTGGTAACATTTCGCTAGTCCCTAACTTTCATATTTTGTTTCAATTTTAATCCCTAATGTTTGGTGTACTTACTGATCTAGTCCTTTATGTTTCTTTTCTCTAGGATTTTGGGGTGTTACAAATCTAACCCCTTTAAAAACGTTTTATTTTTAAACGAGAACGCAAATATTGACGCAACAATTTAAAAAAGCAAAAGCAAAAAACTCGAATGTTGTACCCCGTCATAAAAGTGATAGTCAATTCACCGTAAAACTTAAAAAAACGCGAATACAAATATATAAGGAATAACCACGTTGATTCCATTTTACAAAATCACAACAATCTTTTTAAATGTTTAATTCGTTGAACTCAATATTTTAAAAAACAAAAGAAAAAAAACTCAAACGTTGTACCCCGTCGTAAAAGTGAAAATCACTTCACCGTAAAATCTAAAAAAAACGCGAAAACTAATACAGAGGGAACAAGTTCAAAAAACAAAACAAAAAAAATCACTACAAGACAAAAGACTTACTATTCATTTTATTCACAAAAATATATATATATATATATATATAATATTAAAAAAATTAATTGCTTACTTTTAATTATTGATATACTAGCTTAAAACCTCGTACGTTATTATGTATATATATTTTACACGTGTAAAAATATATTACATACTAGGTTATAATCCAACGTATTACACAGTTTGAATAAATGTAATATTAAATACGTAATAATAAATAGTTTATGTTTTTAAAACCCGTGTACGGGTTGAATAAACCTGTGTATTATGCGAGTTGAACAAAATATTGTAACATCCCAAATTTTAAGAAATAAAAGTCCAGGGACTAGAAGTATAAGAGTCCTAAGTTTAAAGGACCTGAAATGTCAAAAAAGGGAAAAAGGAGGCGGTATCAGACCGCTACCAAGCTTGTAACGGTCCGCTAGCCGTAATTAGTTCGGACAAGGAGGAGGTGACACGTGTAAGCTGACTCGCGAGAAAAGGTTGGGTAGCGTACCGCTACCCTGGACCTTAGCGGTCCGCTACGTGGTGAACACGCGGGACACCTATCAAGAGGCAGTAGCGGACTGCTACCACCTACCTTAGCAGTCCGCCACCAGTGGCATGACAACCCTATAAATAGATGGTTATTGCCGTTCAAAATGAAACAACAAACACACCAACATCAACACCACTTCACACACACACGAATCCGAAGGAGCCTCGTATGACAGTTACGACGCAGAGGTTACGAGTGCGGTTCGAGTTCGGAAAAGCGTGTAAAAGCAAGGAACGAATTAGGAACTACCTGAGGATAATGTAAGTACACTGGACCCATACCCTAGACACAAATACGTGAATTATGTGTTTAAAATGATACGTGATATGTGATGTGTTATGTGATATGATGAGGGTACGGGGTAGTGACAGATTAGTCTAAACACTAAATGGGAATAATGGAGTAGTCACGACGTATCCAAGGGGTGGTGGATACGCCGCTGGTACTTCCAATATATAAACCTCTTGGTACTTCAACCATTATGAATGTTTAGGGGTATAGACTAGTAAATAATAATGAAATATAGTAAACGTACGGGAGAACATCCAACCGGTATTAGTTATCTGACAAACGGAATGTTCTGTGTAAGGAAATAGTGGTGTATAAAAATCTCCTAGACCCATCACTCTTTCTTGGGAACATCTCTGTTGGAGGTACTGCTCTCGAAGGAAAATCACCCTAGTTTATAATATATGACGAATATGAATACGAGATGAAAGTATACCATGCATAATGAATATGAATATGTGATGAATATGAATACGTGAAATGCATGATGATACGTGCAAATATGAATGAGTATGATGGAACGAGTCTAAACCCTAAAATGGAATAACGGAGTACTCACGAAGTGTTAGAGGGTGGTGGATACGTCTGGTACTTCCTATATATAAACCCTTCTAATGCATCATGGAGTGTAACATCCCAAAATTTAGATTTTTACAAAGCTTATTTCGTAGCGGTAAACCAAAGAAATTCCGCGAGAAAGATAACGAGATTTTTACATGACCGAATGATGTCGCGTATCCGACTTGCATTGTACGTTGTCGGACGAGAATAATAAATCCACCGACACACGAACGGATATTAAAAAGGAGAATTAATATTAACCTCATGCCGGTTTTATTTAAGAATAATATTTCATTGCCCAGGATATTCTAAACTCGGGTTTAATAATTAAAACAGACCTTCACGAGAGTTTTCGAACGCGAACAAGGCACTACATAGTCGAAACGAACCCACCTATATAAATGAAATATTTTGTGGGACTCCTCATTTGTTACAAAACAAAACACACACATGTGTGTGTTCTAGAGAGAAATCCGGCCAAGAGCCGTTTTCCGGCGATCGGATTCCGACGAGAAGAGAGGTGGAAGAGGTTGATGGTTCGTGGTGGTAGGTGGAGGTGAAGGGAGGAGCTGTAGGGTGGCGATCGGCGGTAGGAGGTGGTGGTAATCGCGATTCCCGGTGAGTTAGGTTGCAAATTCCGACGAAGGCTTTAAACACCCGATTTCCTTACATCTGGTATGTACTCTTTCCAACAAGGACTTATTAAGGTGTTATAAAAATGGATCTAAAGTTTAGAAGTGATTTTAGGGTAGATCCGGCGAGAAACACAAGGTTTCTGGCGAAAACCCGTTTTTCCGATGACCTTATAATTTGGGGCTTTTGTTCTAAAAGAGTTCCTAAAGGTCAGATCTAAGGCTACAAGAAAGCTTGGTTCAAAAAGATGAAGTTTCGGGCCAAAACAAGGAAATCCGACCACTGCCCGTATTTCCGGCTGCGGCGGATTCTGGCGGCGGAAACTGGCGGCGCTGGTTGGGCTCAGCGAGACGAGTTCATGGCCGCTTGAATCACCTCAATCGGAGTCCGTATGACCAAGTTATGGGCAAAACAAGTTTCTTCTCGCGTGGTGCTCAATAGTTTCGTACAAAAACGTATAGTACGTTCCGTACACAAAGGTATAGCTCGTAAAACTTATATATCTAGTGTTGGTTAGTGACAAGGGACTCGGGAAAATTATCGAGGACATCTTTCGAGAACATTTTTGGGACATGTTAAAAATGGGTTATAATTATACTATCTTTATTATAATTATCAAGTAATGGATGAATGGAAGTATGATTTTGGTACTTGAATATAAAGTGCGATTTATTGGATTATTGGTGTAGTTTTATGTTGGAATTGGACAATTGGATATTTTCGGGTTTAGCCAAAAACAAACGAGACTCTGCCCGATTTTCGTTAAAAAATAACGAAACATGATTTTACAACTTAGACGTCCTCAGTATGGTTTGGGCACAATCTTGATAGACAGAATTATAAGAAATAGGGTTTTTGGAGTTGTACGCAGCCCGCACGCGAACCTGTTATGTTCGCCTGGACTGTTTGGGCGAACCTATTATGTTCGCCAAGGGATCGCTAGGGCGAACTTAACCTTAAGTTCGCTTGGTATAGTGGACGAACGTAGCATTATGTTCGCTGGATTATTGTCGGTGAACTTAGCAAGTTCGCTGGGGTTATAAAGGGCGAACTTGACATCAAGTTCGCTGGATCGGATATAGAGTAAACTGACTAGTGTCGTATAGACCTGATAATTATCCATTTATCCAGATTGTACATGACAGAGTTTTGGCGGTAGATAACGTATTGAGGCTAGCTTACCAGGTGAGTTCTAGAATCCCTCTTTTAAATATTTTAAATAATATTTTTGGGCTGGTGCGCATATGTGACGATGTGACTGTTTTATAAAACAATGTTTACAAATGATATATGTGACGTTTTATGAAACGAGGTTTTGGAAGGAAAGGTTATGAAAGAAGTGTTTATGAAATATTTTGCCAAAAGAAGTTTACGAACGAATGAATGATTCTTAATAAAATGTATGAATACTTTAACTGAAGTTTTGAAGTAAAAGAAGTGAATGTTTACGAAAGTCACAAACGAACGAATCTTCCATTATTTCTTAGGGAATGAAGGTTATGGGTATGGGATGTATGTTATGGGCCTTTACCTTTTAGGGGCCTTTGTGGCTGGCCAACTGTTGTACAACTGGGGTGATGACGGTCACCAAGGGGATTATCGTGATCGTTGAAGTTGGTATGATTTACCTTACGGGGTAATCGTGCTTGAAGTTTGGTACTTCTGCCTTACGGGGAACAGTGCTTGAAGTTTGGTACGTGTCATCCTGGTGATGCTGTGCTTGAAGTTCGGTGTTAAATAGCCTAAGTGTCGGGCCCTAAGATTTCTCCGCCTGAAGGACAGTACGACGGTGATGGGCCTAGTGGTGGTGATCCTTAGGTTATTCCGCCAGTATGTGACGTTTGCGATTTGACGGTTACGAGAAGGCGCATATTCGATATGTTCGTTGACTTGTGGTTTATGTAATGTTATGTTATTGCATGATTTTCGTACGCTTTTATTAATGAATTTAAATGATATGTTTTTGGCAAATAATTGTAGATAATGTTTTATGATTAAAAACTAGAACTCACTAGCGTAGCTGACTTTTTAGTATGCACATTCAGGTTAAGGAAGGTTATGAGGATGGACGGTCATGCTTGGCTAGCGATGAAGAGTTACCCGACTGCTTATGAAGACTGGCATCCCGTTATATTTTGATTACGCTTATGTTATGTTTAGACAATGTTTACGCTTCCGCATGTTGAAACAATGTTACGCTATGTTTTAATGAAGTATTTCCGTTGCGTTATTTGATATTCAAGTTTAAGAACTGTTTGTGAATGAGAAAATCCAACAAGTGAGGCCTCCCATGTATGGGACCTTACATGGAGAAACCGTTACGAAGTTTTTAGGCGAGGACTGGTTAGTGAGTAAATCAAACATATGCATGAAATAAAAACGAATGCTTGATACATTTTGGAGGCTATGAGTCAAAGATACTCAATGTCCCAAATGAAATGAGATACCCAGCCTATAAGGTGGATCTTAATAAAGAAAGGAAAAGGAAACTCTAGGCCTACGGGGCTGAAAGAGAAAGATTCCAAGCATACGGGGCTGAGGAATGAATGAGTCTTTGTGACAAATGTAAGGGGTCTATACTTACGAGTATAAGAACCTTTCCAATACTCGGACCGGAGGTACGGTCTAAGATGGTTGAGAGGGGGTTAGCACACCCATAAAATATACGAATGACATGACCAGAGGTACGTCCAGAGATGGTCACGGGGGCGCGAGAGCCTCGAAAATTTGAATAATAAGAACCTAAAGGGTTCATAATAAAATGAACGATGCAGTGTACTTACTTAGCGTAAGCTAATTTCGAAAATGTTTTCCAAACACTACAGGAAAGAAGCACGTGGAATGAAGCTTCCTGTGGACAGAGTTATCGGAGTTAGAAAATCCCTATATAGGATGATGTAATTATATTATCCTTTTGAAAAACAATATTATTATAAATAAAAAGTTACCTTAGCCGTTATGACAAGGTTTTGATAATCTGGGAACACTCTGATAAAATAAGTAAAATAAGTATGGTGTTTCAAGTTGGCATCAGAGCCAGGATTGAGGGATTTAAGTATCAAAAAGGGTACTTAAACTCAAACCATAAGTGCTCGTCCAAGGAAGCAAGTATGTTAAATTCAAGTGCTTAAACAAAATGTGTGAGTATACGTGGGCAAAGCTTTGTATGAGATAATATCCATATGGTAGTTGGGAGTATCAGGATGGTAATATATACATTACCTTTTGCCCGGCCAGTATAAGAATTAATGCATGGGACCATCATGATATCGCAAACATCATATGATAACTTATGTAAGCATGATTATGATGTATGTATATGTACGAATACATGAGTATGAACTTTATGTGAAATCCTTGATTAGGGTTAAATTGATACGAGTCCTGTAGTATAAAACCCTAGACCATGATTAGGGTAAACAAATGAGAGATTAAAGCGATATCATGTTTCAGCAATTGGCTGAACATCACGACGACGTATGTGACGAAGGAAGCCACAGGAGAATTGAATCTCCACAGCATGATGAGAATGAAATCGAACAAGTCCCGAAGAATATCCGAAGACAAATAGCAATTGAAGTAGGAAAGGCGTTCGATGCGAACTTCCCAATCTTACAAGCTGATTTACAGAATTCCTTAGAAAGCTGGTTTGAAAGCCACAAAGACATTACTCATAATAGAGAAGGAGGAAATCCCAAAGTTGATGCGAAGTCAACTCATTGTATGTATAAGGATTTCGTGACGTGTAAACCTTTAGAGTTTAAGGGAGAAGTTAATCCGTTAGAAAGTCAGAGGTAGATTGCCTCAATAGAAAGGGCATTCGATACATGCCATTGTGAGAAAGAGGACGAGGTTACCTTCTCCACCATCCAGCTAAAAGAACGAGCTGGCGATTGGTGGGGAGTAGTGCAGAGAGAAAAAGGTAGAGAGAAAATCAAAGAAATGAGGTGGGAAGAGTTCAAGGATATCTTCTTAAAACATTATTGCCCTCGAGCAGCAATCGAAAGAATTACTAAGGAATTTCTTCAACTCAGTCAGACAACGAAGACAGTTGGATGAGATCACGGGGATCTTCTTTGACAAGGCCAGATTCTGTCCAGCTTTGTTAACAATCCTGAGATGTGGATGACAAGATACCATCTCGTTTTGAAAACAGAGATCAGAGAGTTTATCCATCCATCCAAGTGCACGAACTTGGAGGAGATTATTGATTGGGCTCGGGAACAAGAAACAGAGCTCAAGAGACAGACGGAAAGAGATGGGAAGAGGAAAAGAGAAAGAACGGAGGAGGGCTTATCCTTCTCCTGTGCCTCTTAAGAGGTTCAAGTTCAACAAACCGGGAGGCGGTTCCTCCCCAAGGAAAAGTATTCAAAGTTGTAGGACTTGTGGAAAGAAGCACCCTGGAGAGTGTCGATTCAAGTCTACACCTTGTCACAAGTGTGGAAAGATAGGGCACACTGCATTGTAGTGTATGAGTGGCACCAGATTATGCTACAACCGTTACAAGCCATGACATTTTAGCAGGGAATGTCTTGAGCTGAAATCTCAGATGGAAAAGAACGGAGGAGGGTCAAGAGTAGTAAAAAATGAAGTTAAGAGAATCGAGGCTCCGAAGCCAAGTGGTAGGGCTTTTCAAATCACTACAGAGGAAGCGAAAGATGTTTTTGACGTTATATTAGGTACATTCCACTTGAATTCCCTGCCTGCTTGTGTTTTATTCGATACAGGAACTAGTCGATCATTTATTTCTCTAAAGTATGCAAATGCCAGAAACTTTAATAGAAGTAAGTTGGCTAAGGCATTAGAAATTGAAATCGCCAGTGATCAACACTGCGTAGTAACTAAAATATTCCGATTTTCCGACTACTGATAGAAGAAGAAGAAGAATATCTTGTAGACCTAATTCCAATGTCAATGCAATAATTTGACGTAATCATTGGAATAGACTGGTTATCTTCCCATGCTGCAGCGATTATATGCAATCAGAAGATTGTACAATTCAAGACGCCTACAGGAAAGGAAGTTAGTGTCATTGGTGAACGACGGAACCAGATCACGCTGTGTACGATGGCCAAGATAAGTAGCTACGTGAGAAATGGTCATCAAGCCTTCTTAGCCTACGTAGCTGATGTAAAGATGAAAGGGAAGGAGTTGATGTCACAACTACAAGAATTGTTGGACAAAGGATTTATACGTCCTAGTGTATCCCCTTGGGGTGCACCAATTCTGTTTGTGAAGAAGAAAGACGGTAGTATGAGGATGTGTATAGACTACCGCGAATTGAACAAATTGACTATCAAGAATAGGTATCCTTTACCTAGAATTGATGATCTGTTTGCTCAATTAGAAGGATCAAGTTGGTTTTCCAAGATTGACTTAAGATCCGGGTATCATCAATATAAGGTACGAGAAAAAGATATGCCTAAGACGACATTTAGAACTAGTTATGGACACTATGAATTTGTAGTAATGCCGTTCGGAGTGACGAATGCTCCGGCAGTCTTCACGGACCTCATGAATAGTGTATGCCGGCCAGTGTTAGACAAATTCGTTATTGTCTTCATTGATGACATCCTGATTTATTAAAAGAATGAAGAAGAACATGCACAACATCTACGTGAAGTACTTAGTACTTTACGAAAAGAGAAATTGTACGCTAAATTCTCAAAGTGTGCATTCTGGTTAAGAGAAGTTCAATTTCTGGGTATAAACGTAGAAGGTATCTCAGTAGACCCAGCAAAGGTAGAGGCTGTAATGAAATGGTCTCCACCTAAGAATCCATCGGAAGTTAGAAGTTTCTTGGGATTAGCTGGCTATTATAGAAGGTTCATCCAGGACTTCTCTAAGATAGCCACCCCATTAACTAAAGTAACTCGAAAGAACTCAAAATAAGAATGGAATGCGGCACAAGAGAAGGCATTCCAAATACTAAAAGAAAGATTGACACAAGCTCCAGTTCTAGCATTTGCAGAAGAAGTAGAAGACTTTCTGGTATACTCTGATGCCTCGAAGCTTGGGTTAGGATGTGTTCTGATGCAAAGAGGAAAGGTGATAGCCTATGCCTCTCGACAGCTAAAGACACATGAAGTAAACTATCCAACCCATGATCTAGAATTAGCTGCGGTAGTATTTGCGCTAAAGTTCTGGAGACATTATCTGTATGGGACGAAGTGTACGATTTACACAGACCACAAAAGTCTTAAGTATTTCTTTGACCAGAAGGACTTAAACATGAGGCAATGACGATAGTTAGAACTAGTCAAGGATTATGATTGTGAAATTTTATATCATCCTGAAAGGCTAACGTGGTAGTCGATGCTCTAAGCCGCAAGGAAAAGCATCATCCTATTCGGGTGAAAGCATATAAGTTAGTGATAACTCCTAATTTTATGAGCTAGCTTCGAGACGCACAAATCGAAGAGTTAAAAGGTGAGAATGTTGATGTGCTCTAAATTATACATATATTTCACATCATTTGCATCCCATTTATTGAAAATTTCTTTGTACATTGTGTTAATTTGTCGATCATTTAGCTTGTATTTAAGTTTCATGGAATATGCTAAAAAAGAATAAACAAGCGAAAAGACGGCAAAAATACAAGCAATTGACCAAGGCAGAAGACCAAGCATGGGCCGTGCCCCACCAGGCACGCCCCCGTGCCCTCACCCAGCAGAAAAGACAAAGTTTCCCCGCCAATCACGGGCCATGCCCCACCAGGCACGCTCCCGTGTCCGGTATATGCAGAGTACGTACGCGACCATGACAAAAAGCAGCCCGTCAGATGAATCAGCACGGGGCCGTGCCCCACCAGGCACAGGTCGTGCCTCACTTCTCAGACACTATAATTAAAGTCATTTGGCTCTTGATTCGGCTTTTGGGGGAGAAGCTCCACTAACACCCATTTCGTAGTAGCAGTTGAAGAAGACCACTTGGAAGCCCAAGAAGACCCATTCCATCGTCATAATCTCACTTGGAAGATATCATTTTTATTCTTGAGAAGCTTTGGTTACATCTTAAACTCACTATGTCTTGCATGTATCTCATTTATGTTATGTTTGTGTGTATGCTCATCATAGCTAAACATCTTTTCAACCATCTTAGTGTGATGAAACTCAATTAATTATGTTTAACTCATGATTATGGCTAAATTATTATGTTAATGTAATGATGATTTTGTGTTAACCTTTTGGTGATCTTAAATGTCTAAATTTTTGTGGAACAAATTAAGATTTATAAATGGGAAATCATATCGAGTTGGAAAACCTATGAGACTAACATTTATTTATAACCTTAACATCTTTTGTTAAAATGTTATAGCTAAGAATTAGGAATAATCTTTGAAACCTTATGTGTGAAGGAAACATGAAGACATGCAACCTTTTGGTCAAGATTTGGAAAAACGAAGAACAATGTTGTGTTATTTCTATAATAAAAGTTATACTAATCAAAAGTGACGATGACTCGCTCTTAAAATTTATATAACCTTGTTTTAGAATATCATAAGTCAAGAACTTACACTCTTTTATCTAACTAAACTAATCTTAAGCGGATGACATGTAAATTACTCATGTAATTCCGTCTTAATGGTTAGGGAATTATAATCTTTAATTGGATTTTGGTTCTACTACTTCAAAGAACATTAGCATAATAGTAAACCTTAGCCATATGAAAAGAGGTCAACATACATTAATGGGTGGATTCTAAACTAAGATGGTTGTCTTTTAAAAATTATTACTTTTGCTTAAATTACATCTTTTTCAGAAAATACAAAAGATAATCCTCATTTTACCAAGAAAACAATCTAATCACTTTTTCACTAGTCACTTAATCTAATTAAAAATCTGGGTTGAGACGTTAACTGTGTCCATGGATTGACATCCGGTTCTTATCAAAACTGTATTACCACTCAATAGGTGCACTTGCCTTTGTGTGTGTATTGTAGTCTAGGTGAAAACCATCTTTTAAAACCGACATTTGTGTGAAAATTCTTTATTAAAATTATATATAGTTCACGCACATCAAGTTTTTGGCGCCGTTGCCGGCGACACGGTTTCAACAATTAACCCAAATTTTTAATCCGTAAATACTAGTAAATATTTTTTCAAATCATAGTTGGTCTGTTCTTTTTCTACAACAATTTCACAGTTAATTGTTAGGTAATGAATGTCCACCACACCTGACCCCAATATCGTCACACCCTTTTCGTAACCCGAACGACATTTCCTTCATTGATTACGAGAACGAACACGAACTGTAGTTGAGGCGATAACAGGAGAAACTTTGGAGGACGCTCAATCAGAAGAAAACATGGCAGACGCATAAGAGAGGAATATGACGTATTACGCCAAACCATCCATTGACAGTTACGAATCCAGCGTTACCCAACCAACGGTTGCAGCCAACTACTTCGAATTAAAATCTTGTATCATTCATTTGGTAGAAAACTCTGCTCAATTCAACAGTCTACCTGATGAAGATCCTAATGCTCACATCGTTCGTTTCTTACGAATCTTCGCTACTTTCAAAATTTATAACTGTTCCGATGATGCCATTAGACTTAGGCTCTTTTCGTTTTCGCTCCGTGGCCGCGACATGTTATGGTTAGATGCATTTCCCCCTAGCACCATCACAACTTGGGCTGAAATGGCCGAACAATTCTTGTTAAAATACTTTCCGTCCGACAAAACTGCCAAGTTAAGATCAAGTATCACAGGCTTCCGTCAAGACAACAATGAATCACTGCATGCAGCATGGGAAAGATATAAGACCATTCTAAGAAGATGTCCACATCATGGTCTAGACCTGTGGCTGCAATGTCAAACATTCTACGATGCGATCAGTGGAGCGCACAAGCAAGCTATCGATCAATGCGCTGCAGGTGACTTTGGAGGAGCAACCCCAACAGAGGCATTCCAAGCATTGGAAAAGGCCGCCACAAAAAGCTTTGATTATAATCTTCTAAGAGCCAAACCCAACCAAAATGCATCATGTTGATACCGAAACCATGGTCACAGCACAATTAGAAGCGCTTACCAAAAAATTCGAACAAATGCAAACCGAGTTCAAAAAGGTCGATGCGATACATGTGGAAAGCAGCATAAAACCAGCGAGTGTCAACAAGCAATGGTGGTAGAAGAAGTCGATTATGTTGGAGGACAAAATAATTCCTACGGAAATAATTATAACTCTAACTGGAGAAACAACTCCAACGTCAGAGAAGGAGGAAACAATCAACAACCTCCAGGATTCAACCGAAGACCACCCTTCCAGCAACAAAAAGTACCTTTCCACCCAAACAACCATACCAAGGGAAAAAAAACAGCAATCAAGGCAATGGGGAAACTAATGTCAAAAACCTTTTAAAACAACTTCTAGCCAACATGTAAAGTTCTAACAAATTGATCGAAGATCGTTTCCAAACGCATGAAGTTAAGATGAGAAGTCAAAAGGCATCCATGCAGGATATTGAGAAGAAAGTAGGACAGATGGCACAGCTTCTCTCAGAGCGTCAGCAAGGAAGTCTTCCTAGAAGATGTAGAACTCTTGTATGTTGGCGAGAAGTTGGTTAGAAAGAGTTGGGCAGCAAAGAAATAGTTCAAGCTACATCAGAAAAGCTTGACTTAGTCAAAGCACGTTTGAAAGCTACATAAGATAGAAAGAAGTCATACACAGACAAGAGACGTAGACCAATAGAATTCCAAGAAGGAGATTACGTCTTGTTGAAATTATCTCCTTGGAAAGGTCTAATCCGATTCAAGAAACGTGGAAAGCTAAGTCCATGATTCACTGGTCCTTTCGAAATAATTAAACGAGTCAGAAAAGTAGCTTATCACTTAGACCTACCTGAAGAATTGAATAAGATACACAACACGTTCCATGTATCTTATTTAAGGAAATGTTTGGCGGATGAAACTGCACACGTTCCTTTAGAAGAGATAGAAGTTGATAATAAGCTAACATATGTTGAAGAGCCTATCCAGATTCTATACACAAAATAAAAGCAACTACGTCATAAAACAATCAAACAAGTGTTAGTGCAATGGAAGCACAGAAAAGGGTCGGAGATGACCTGGGAAAGTGAGGATGAAATGAGGAAGAATTATCCTCAACTCTTTAAGGATTAACACGTTTCGAAGACGAAACCTAAATTAAGGGGGGGGGGGGGAGTTTTAACATCCCAAATTTTAAGAAATAAAAGTCCAGGGACTAAAAGTATAAGAGTCCTAACGTTAAAGGACTTGAAATGTCAAAAATGGGAAAAAGGAGGCGGTAGCGGACCGCTACCAAGCTTGTAACGGTCCGCTAGCCGCAATTAGTTTGGACAAGGAGGAGGCAACACGTGTAAGCTGACTCGTGAGAAGAGGTTGGGTAGCGGACCCACCTGTCAAGAGGCGGTAGCGGACCGCTACCACCTACCTTAGCGGTCCGTCACCGGTGGCATGACAGCCCTATAAATAGATGGTTATTGCCGTTCAAAATGAAACAACAAACACAACAACATCACCACCACTTCACACACACACGAATCCTGAGGAGCCCCGAACGACGGTTACGAGCGCAGAGGTTACGAGTGTGGTTCGAGTTCGGAAAAGTGTGTAAAATCGAGGACCGAACTTAGGAACTACCTGAGGATAATGTAAGTACACTGGACACGTACCCTAGACACAAATACGTGAATTATGTGTTTAAAATGATACGTGATATGTGATATGTGATATGATGATGGTACAGGGTAATGACGGATTAGTCTAAGGACTAAACGGGAATAATGGAGTAATCACGACGTATCCAAGGGGTGGTGGATACGCCACTGGTACTTCCTATATATAAACCTCTTGGTACTTCGTGGTGAAACCATTATGAATGTTTAGGGTTATAGACTAATAAATAATAATGAAATATAGTAAACGTACGGGAGAACATCCAACCGGTATGTAGTTATCTGACAAACGGAATGTTCTGTCTAAGGAAAGAGTGGTGTATAAATCTCTCCTAGACCTGTCACTCTTTCCTGGGAACATCTCTGTTGGAGGTACTGCTCTCGAAGGAAAATCACCCTAGCTTACAATATATGACTAACACGAATACGAGATGAAAGTATACCATGCATAATGAATATGTGATGAATATGAATACGTGAAATGCATGATGAATATGTAAATGCATGATGATATGTGCAAATATGAATGAGTATGATGGAACGAGTCTAAACCCTAAAATGGAATAACGGAGTACTCACGAAGTGTTAGAGAGGTGGTGGATACGCCGCTGGTACTTCCTATATGTAAACCCTTCTAATGCATCGTGCAGAAACCGTTACGAAGTTTTGAGGTGAGGACTGGTTGGTGAGTAAATCAAGCATATGCATGAAATGAAAATGAATGCTTGATACATTTGGGAGGCTGTAAGTCAAAGATACTCAATGTCCCAAATGAAATGAGAAACCCGGCTTGTAAGGTGGATCTCAATAAAGAAAGAAAAATGAAACTCTAGGCCTACAAGGCTGAAAGAGCAAAAGATTACAAGCCTACGGGGCTGCGGAATGAATGAGTCTTTGTGACAGATGCAAGGGGTCTATACTGACGAGTATAAGAACCTTGCCAATACTCGGACCGGAAGTACGGCTTAAGATGGTTGCAAGGGGGTTAGCACACCCATAAAATATACGAATGACGTGACCGGAGGTACCTCCGGCGATGGTCACGGGGGAGCCGAGAGCCTGGGAAACTTGAAAAATAAGAACCTAAAGGGTTCATAAAAAATGAACGATGCAGTGTACTTATTTAGCGTAAGCTAATTCAAAAACGTTTTCCAAACACTGCAGGAATGAAGCACGTGGAATGAAGCTTCATGTGGACTGAGCTATGGGAGTTAGAAAATCCCTGTATAGGATGATGTAATTATATTATCCTTTTATAAAAATAATATTATTATAAATAAAAAGTTACCTTAGCCGTTATGAAAAGGTTTTGATAAACTGGGACCCGTATTCCCAATAAAATACTCTGATAAAATAAGTAAAATAAGTAGGTTGTTTCAAATATAATGTAATCTATTAACACATACACTCGTCAAAATGGAACAATGTGAATATGTAAATATATAATTAAAAGTTTTTTATTTGAATCCTAGCTGGCTATAAAATTGTTTTCAGTTTGTAAAGTTCATAAAAATATGATTGAACAAATTAATTGATGATAAACAAAATTTTAAATTAAAAAATGTGTAGATAAAAATTAAAACAAATAATTAATTTAGTTGACTAAAATAGTGAAGTTGATTATTAATAGGAGATAGAGGCGGAAAAATGAGAATAAGGAGGACTAGAATTGTGACAAGTGTTCTCCTATTTTACTTGTTTATTATGTAGTATAGATACGATTGATAGAAAACAAAATTCAAAATATGTAAAATTAATATAAAATTAGGTTTCGAAAATACGATAATTACTATTTAATGAAATTTGGCTTCCATTACTATTTGATTCAAAATAAAAGTTACATAATTATATTTCAAAGTTTCTTATCATAAAGGATAATTTAAAATAAATGTGTTTTATTAGTATAATTAGTATTTTTTTTAAATTATATGATATTATTAAAATATAGAGGTGTATTTAATACGAGAGAGAAGCGGTAAAAAATGATGAGAATTAATATGGAGACGACACGTGACGTATCTTTCTTTACATTACGCGTAAACATAACCCGTATAAAGCATTTCCTAGTATCACATAATCATATTAAGGCTAAGTACTGCTACCGCCGCATAGGCCAACCACGCGTCACCTTATCACTATTTGCTTGGTGGCTACGTAGCGGACCGTTAAACCCTTGGTAGCGTTTCGCTACTCCCCAACTTTCATATTTTTTTCAATTTTAACCCCTGATGTTTGGTGTATTTACTGTTCTAGTCCTTTATGTTTCTTTTCTATAGTATTTTAGGATGTTACAAATCTAACCCCTTTAAAAAGGTTTTATTTCTAAATGCGAACGCAAATATTGACGCAACAAATTAAAAAAACAAAAGCAAAAAACTCGAACGTTGTACCCCGTCATAAAAGTGAACCACAATTCACCGTAAAACCTAAAAAAACGCGAACACAAATATAGACGGAATAACCACGTTGATTCCATTTTACAAAATCGCAACAATTTTTTAAAATGCTTCATTCTTGAACTCAATATTTAAAAAAAAACTCAAACGTTGTACCCTGTCGTAAAAGTGAAAATCATTTCATCTCAAAATCTAAAAAAAACGCGAAAACAAATATTGAAGAAACAATTTAAAAAAACAAAACAAAAAAAAAATCACTACAAGTGTTACAAATCTAACCACATTATTCTACAAGTGTTGCACGCGGAAAACTCACCTCCTTGTCTTCTTTCTAAAAGATTCAACATATACTACCAAGAACACTATTTGTTTCGACCCATCTTTTCAACCGCATATAACACTAGTGCCTTACTTTCTCATGGTCTTAAAGTGGTTCTAAAGTCAATAGGTCAATTTGAAGACTAACTTCATGAAATTGAAAATATTCAAAACTTTGATCAAGAAGAAACAGATCATATGCCATCAACATCGTGTCATTTGGTGATGGACTATGCTGATATGATTCAATATCGACTAGCAAGACATCTTCCGTTCTTGTGTGTGAGAGCCAATTGATCTAGAGACGTTACACTACCAAAAAAAATATCAAAACACAAGGTTAACAACTTCAAAATATTAGCTAGTTGGAAACTTTTTCTGACAAAATGGCCAACCATTTTCCATCAAAAATGGTTGTGTTCGAAAAAAAGCTTGTTGGAAACTTTTTCTGACAAAATTTCCTACAAAAATTAGGGCTCGGTTTTTTCTTACCTTTTAATTTCCAACAATTTTTTAACAACTACTTTTGTCGGATATGTTTGTCAAAAAACCAACCGTTTTCTAGTAGTGTTATTTGAGGGTTCATTTTTTGTCTAGTGAAGAAATCTTTACCTTTTGGAGAGCTATTTGATTTGAAGACAGCCTATAAAAGAAATCTTTCACAGTCATGATCTTTTCATTCCCAAGACGCTTACAAAGTGAGCCTTTTTTTCCCACATTCTTGGTTGAAAGTATGAAAGGATATAGAGTAAAGAAAATACATTCAATATTGCGTTGATCTTCGGCTTCAAATGGGCCTGTAATAGCCTGTTTGATCTCAAGAACAATCGTCCAAATATTTCCAATAGTTCCTCTCCCATGTTCAAGATTGAAAAAACGATCACCTTGAAGAATGTTTTTCTTGTGCATTCTGAAGATAAATACTTTTATCAATTCTAGGAAAAAAGATAAAATGTGTAACTTGATATCAACTCGGTTAATAATATCCCTAATTTAATATTTGAACGTTTGAAACATTTTAGCAAGCTCGTCAAAATGGATGACATACCCACAATAGTAATTATCAATACCCTAAAAATCTAAAGAGTAAATTACAAAAAACAACCGGTATAAATCAAATTACACATGCGGACCTTAATCTTCTTCATTAATCTTTTCTTTTCTATATTAACAAAACACAACTCCCAAAGGGAAATTACATAGAGATAGAAGGCAAACGGGCAACAAGCTGCGTCGCCAACCCTTTTTGAATAGCAAAACCAAGTCTTTTAAAAACTATATCTACAGATCTTGGGGTCATAACATTACTATGCATGACCCGCTGTACTCGGTTAAGTAACTCCACGGCCTCTGGTGCAAGAAAACCAAAAGTGTCAAAAGCAAATAGTATAAACACGTGTTGGTTGTCAAGATACGCTTTCTCGTGTTTGGTCACTTTGCTCGAAGCAGCTTTTAGAGCAGCCTGACTCACCGTGAAAGCACTAACTATGGTTTGTATCAAATTATAACATTTAAACTAATTGATGGTAAATTTTTCAGTTAGCTTTGTTTTTTAAATAACCAAAAATATCCTTACTATCATAAAATCAAAAATAAAATAAAATAAAACCAAAGTATTATGGGCCGAACTCCATTATTTTCATCCCACCTATAATATCCTGGAATGGGTGGTAGATTCGTCAGTAAATGTCATTTAACTGAAAATCTAACGTCTATAATTTAATACATACCATATACGTAAAGAGTGTGCAACATAATTAGTGAAAATTAAGGTTTACAGGTGTAACTTGATGAATACAGAGATAATGTTTTCTATAACTTACTCAAAAACTAAAAGTAAATAAATAAATAAAGGGCGTTTATATATTTCCCTTTGCTAAGATCTTTTATTACATATTTCTTAAAGTTAAAAAGTCAATTAGATATTTAACTTTGCTAAGATCCTTTATTACATATTTTCCTTAATTAAAAAGTTAATTACATATTTTCTCCTTTCTAAAACATGTATAAAAGAAGAAATATGTAATTGATTCTAAGGGTTATATAAATATTTAATTAAAAGTTTTAGTAAGAGTATATATATAAAAATCCCATAAATAAATTAGCGGAGAAACTCCTAGTTAAATTATAGTTTTGAAGTAAAGTTCTAAAGTACATAGAGTAGCATCATTATTTTGTTAGAACTAACTTTTTTATTAATTTCTTGATAGGAACAATTACGTTGCTTGCTCTTCCTCGGCCCACACGGAAAACTTGTGTTTTGACTTTAACGCCTCTTCCTACAACTTACATACTAACTCCAAAACCCTTTTTATTTCTGTCCTACTAGAAACCTGTGTACTTTATATGATGAAAAAATATTAATATTTATATGAGAACTATTAAATATAAACTGGGTATAGCGTATGAAGCGTACGAAGCTATGTGGAAACGTCACGGGTTACTTTTTAAGTTTGGTAAAAAAGATAGTTTCGTCCTTTTACAATTCTTTATAATCTATATTTATTTTGATTTTTGCGTGATTATCTTTTGCTAGCTTTGTATGATATGATCGAGCATAATTTTCGGAAAAGATTTTGTATATCAATTTCCCTTAAATATGGGCGATTATTGTTTTTCCGTAATTGCGATTCATCTGTTTCTTATTTTTGTGTTGAAATTAAAATACACTGCAAGACGATGGAATTTGTTCAAGGTACAATGATGTTCTCCTATTGTCCGTTATTCGTTCATCATATTCACTGTAGATGCAATATCGTTATTTGTTGTTTTACGTTTTTTATACTTGGAAATATGATTGATGGTTGTATTATTCAAAAATTACGTAATATGCATTACGTAATTTCATTTATAGTAGTATGTAAATCTAATTAGTTTTTTTTTGGTTTTTGTTACGTAATTTGGATTACGTAATATGCATTACGTAATTTCAATTATAGTATTAAGTAGATCTGATTAGTTTTTTTGTTTTTGTTACGTAATTTGGATTACGTAATATGCATTACGTAATTTCCTATCCAATATGCAGATCTGATTAGTTTTTTGTTTTTATTACGTAATTGTGTTTCTTTTATTTACGTTATTTGTATAATCGTAAATAGTTATGAACGTGATTATAATAACATATTATAGCCTAATTCGCATGTCACAAATTTAGTTATAAAATCATGCGTGAATACGTAATTGTTAATATAATTCGTCATTAGGTAATACGTGTTTGCGTGTATTTGATATTTTTGCAGATATAATAGATGAAGATATAACCTGTGGTTTTCAACATGTATGTTCAAATTCTGGGAGATGCTATTATATTCCTAATTTACATGATTCATGTAGACCAATTGAAGGGATGATTTTTCCAAGCTTAAATCATGCATATTAGTTTTACTGCACTGATGCTAAACAATTTGGTTTTGTGTTCGCAAAGATTCCCAAATCAAAAATCATGGCGTTTTACAGATTAAGTATTTTACTTGTTCCAATGAGGGTAATAAGCCACAAAATTTTTTTGATTCTAGTGCTGCAATTGTAAATGATAACAAAAACAGAAAATCAAGGAAAAGACCTACTATTCGTTGTGGTTGTCGTGCAAATTTGTGTTTGTCTTTAGTCAAAGGTACTTCTTCGTATAAGGTATACAAGTTTGTTGAGAAGCATAGTCATAGATTGGTTTCGGCTGACGACATCCATTTGATTAGATCATCTAGAAAGTTGTCGTACATCCAACAAGAGATGTTATGTGAGTTGGCCAATTTAAATTTAAGTCCTGTTAAATCTTTTCATATCATGAGGACCAAGTATGACGGTTTTGAACGTGTTGGTGCAACATCAACTGAGTGTAAAAATTTTAGAAGGGATTTAAATTGTTTTATTGGTGAATATGATGTAGAAATGATAGTTAAAAGATTATCTAATAAGAAAGAGTGTCTTCCTGATTATTCTTTTGAGTTTTCTATTGACCAGAAATGTGCTTTAATTGGTCTATTTTGGGCTGATGAGGAATGTAAGCATAATTACATAGCTTTTGGGGATGTAATATCTTTTATTGCCACATTCAACACTAACAAGTATGTTATTGTTTTTTGTTCATAGCGTAAGTATTAACAATGCGTTTTTTTTTGTTTTAGATACAAAATGGTGTTTGTTCAATTTACTGCTATTGATAATCATTACCACAATGTTTCTGTTGGTGCTGATGTTTTGGGTAAAAGTTATGTAAACTAACTTTGTAACCAAATTTCGATAGTGAGGTAGAGTGCTTTGTGAAATCGATATGAAACAACGTAAAAAGGTAAAAGTTGACACGGATGATTACGAGGAAAGCCCTTGATCTTTAGGGATCGCTGACATAAAACCTCGGGAGGTGACAATCGTTCCCTGCCTCGTTTCTTGAATAAATATTAAAAAGATTACAAATGTTGAGCAGTAATGATCGATCTAAATGTGTTACATAAGTGTTTACGAATGCTGAGAGCTAAGTGTGTAATGAGTGTGTGTTCTATTCGATCAATACTTGCTGAATAAATACAGGGATAATGCTAACTAACTATCCGAGAAATGTGGTCTTGACCCTATCTTCTCATTGTGACCGTTGTAAAGCCTTCTACGCACATTCCACATGTTTCATCGAGTTCCACGTCCGAGTCTATAGGCGTTAGTGGTTGCACACGTTTTACCCGCGATTAATAAAGCAATAAACAAGTAGTCGTTAGTATTATTCCGGATACTGACCTTATCGGGATACCGGATCTTGGATCACGCATCACTCAGGATCCTGCTCTGAATTTTAACCTGTAACAGCTGGGTTGTTAGCCTCTGAAACTATTGAATCGTACAAGTGGTTATTAGATCAATTTTTGAAATCATTTGGAAGTTAGCCTAAAGTAGTAGTTAGTGATCAAGACCCTGCAATGAAGCAATCCATTGAACAAGTTTTTACAGAGAGTAGGCATAGATTATGCATGTGGCATATCATGAAAAAGTGGGTGATAACGTCTGACTATTTTTTTTGTTATATGTAGCGTGATATTTATGCATACAATAATCAATGCTTGAATTTCAATTCTTTTGGGTTGGTAGTCCTCTATGCAATGATGAGGAATTTAAAAAGAGTGTATGTAATATAGTTTGGACTGATGCGATTAGTCCAGAAGAATTTGAGACTCAATGGAAGGAGTAATGGAAGAATTCAATCTTGTAGATAACAAATGGATTAATGATATGTTTGAATTGAGATCAATGTGGATTCCTGCATTTTATTGTGACGAACCACTTTCTGGGCTAATGCGTAAGTGAGAACCATTTTTTTCGTCAAGTTTCAAAATCCTAATTGACCCTTGTTGAATTTTTTATTCATTTTGAGAGTGCAATGGAAGTTCAAAGGTATAATCGTAAAAAAAACGATCATCAGTCTAGATACACATATCCTGATTTGTGGACCGAGTCTCCATTAGAGTCTCAAGTGTCCCAAATATTCACCAGATTTATATTTCATGATGTGCAAGAAGAAATATATGAGTCCACCAAAAGTTGCATTGCATTCAAAACATTACAAGTTGAAGAGTATGCACAGGTCTTTATAAAAGACCGAAAAGCGTTTGGGAAAGGATTACTTGAGTTAATTAACTTGAAAATAAGTGATTATGTGTTTATTATGTTATTATACATTAATACGTGATTTTGCTCAAAACATGTTTATAATACCGGTTCAATGCGTGATAATGTAGGTGCTTTTTAAAAAGGATGAACTAACTTCCAACTACAGTTGTAAAAGATTTGAGCAATATGGTTTGTTATGTCGACAAATTTTTTATGTTTTCCAAATGTTTGATGTCGAACAAATTCCTGAGAAGTATATTTTGAGGAGATGGAGAAAAGAAGCAGTGCCAAAACAAAGCATATGTTCAACTGTGACTTTAGACAGTGCTCAAGAGAAAAGCCAGAAGGTCAAAAAGATTGTACGTGATATTATGTTTTCTAGTGAGTACATTGTTCATCGTTGCATTTCAGATCTTGACCAATTAACCAAATTCCAAGACGAGTTGAAATCTATGATAAAACAGGCTGATGAAGGTCATCATATTTCTACTGTTTTAAAGAAAAATGACATTATGTCTTCTCTTTTGGGTTATGAGCAACCTTCAGACGCTATTATCCGTGCTCCTACTTGAATTAGAAATAAAGGTCGGGGTTCACATAAGCGAAATAAATCTAAAAAATAACAAGCGATCAGTCGTGTTGGAAAGAGACGTAGGGAGTGCCAAAAATGTTTCAAGACTGGACACAACAGGAGGACATGTACAGCGTAGCGTGATTTTTTGTAAAGTATAGAGTGATTTCAGTATAGCGTAGCGTTATTTTATAACGTAAACATTTAGTTTACCTTAAAAAGTTTTATTTTATAGAATCCTATTATGTCACAGCGTCATTGTTTGAATACGTTATTAGTGATAATAGAGGTCGTCTTTTTTTATATATTTTTCTTTATTCATAGCGTGATTGCGTTATAAGTTATAACCGAGATTTTAAACACTAGTCGAATATTTACATCATTCAAAAGATATATATCCCTACCTAATTATTCTTTACATACATACCAAAAGAAACCATTCATTCATCCCATTAGGTCCACCTCTAATTACCATCCACAATCATCCGAAACCCCCTTCCTTTTGCCTCCATTCCTCCCAAGACCTCATCAGCTGCATTTTGAGCTGGTCGGAGATATCCAGCTCATTTGACACCTGGTCTAGGAGGTAGCACATTGTCCCGTCACGTAGTTCGGATTTTGGTTCCTTCATTAGCTGATTGTACATTGCCATATTTGCTTGAACATTCTCCAGTCCCTATTTTTTGACCTCTAGTAGACATGCGGATGAACTAATGTCGTAGTTAAATTCAACTACAGAAGACATTAATATAAGACTCTTTATTTCCAAGTTAGTCTGGTTTGTAGTCATTTTTTTTGGGTTTATGGTTATGCATGTATAATACCTTATTTATAATATTTTGTTAGATTTAGTAGCTGAAAAGTTTTTAATACCAATACATCATTATATTATATCAAATCACATTCATTACACTTGACGGCCAGATATTTTGTTGATAGCTCGTTTATAATAAGATATGTCTTTTTTAGCGTGACTTTCGAAGCGTGATGATTTTTCATCATTATATTGATTCCCCTGATATTTGACCATTTTCAAATAAAGTATTTGTTATAATTTTGATATATTATGAAGTCTATTATAGCGTGATTGAGTTATTAGACAACACGTATTTTTGTGAATAACACGTAATAATTCCAACGAGTATTAATTTCTTACGTTTGGTAGTGATTTGTCTATATTCTATGGTTTCATAGTGTTTTTTGTCTGTATTATTTGTCTTTTATTTCCTTTTTTGTTCCAAAAATGTCTTTATAAACGAACTCAAACCACAAACTTCTATGCCTTATCCTAAATATGGATGCCTCATCCTCATCATCCCCCTCCCTTAGATCTCGTTTGATAAAACTCGTTACAGATGCTTCTCGTAGAGATGCTTTGCAAGCTAATTTGAATAATGTTTCAAGTATGATCACCCGAAGAGATGAAGTAACTTAGATTTTAAAATCCATGAATTCTACCACTTTACGTGATTTTACCATTATGTTCATGCTTGACATTAAGGAGAAGGATCAGAAGTATGTTGAAGAATTGACAAAGGTTATAATGATGCTTAACTGTAATATCGATTTGAAAATCCAATTTCTTAATTCACTATGATGATTCACTATGATGTTTTGAGTTATTTTGGTTATGTTTTATGTGATTTGTGTATTATGGTCTTGTTAATCATAATAAAATACGTGATTATCCTTAACCTGGTTTATACTTGATGTAGGGTTAAATATCCCGTATATAAGTGTAGAGTTTTGTACGTTTTAATAGTTCAGTTGTGTTTATCGAGTCAGTTTTACAAGGTATTCATAGTTTGACGTGTTACAGGTTAAATGTGCTAAAGAGCGGAAGTTTACGAGTGACTGATAAAAAGGCACGAAGCCCGGGAAGTCAAAGAAAGTCAAAGTCAAGATTCTGAAAATTTGGATCTTCGCGCCACACGAAGATCTTGGTGAACAAGTTCGTGACACGCGAGGGCTTTGAAGATGGGCCACGACTATTTTGTTCTTCGCGCCACGCGAAGAACGTGGGCTGGATGTTCGCGACACGCGAAGAAAAGGATTACGGCAAAGTTGACCTAATTTCAAATATAAACCCATTGTAACTCCCATTCTCGAGAATAATTCTTTCCAGCCGTCCCAGAGGAGTTCTTAGGCGATTCCAGAGCTTGTTTGGCCAGTTGTTCTTAGTTTCTAATGCTTGTAAGTTCTAGTTTAATTACTTTAATGTTTTTGACAATCATGAGCGACTAAACGCTTTCGTGATCCCTCCGGGTGAACGATTTCTGCTTGTATGCGTAGGATTTTAATTGATGATCAGTTTGGATTGAAGTTTTTTGAATCCTTTAAGTTCTTTGAATTCAATTGTGTGTTTGACTTATTAACAATTGCATGTTTTTGATTGATCAGATCTATCGTCGTTTCTTGGTTTTCTTGCATTGGAATAATCCGATTTTGTGATTGAATTGATTATCTTGTGATTGGGTTAAACAATTTAAACAAGTGTTGATGCATGTTTTGGTAACTATAAATAAAATTCTATGTATCAGTACGCAGGAGAATGTTTATGCATACTTAGCAAGTTCACCGCTTGTTCATGCGCACTTAACAAGGGAGCAAGGCATTTGCCTTGCATACTTGTTAAGTGTGCATGACAAGTTGTTCCTGCCTCTATAAATAGAGCTATTGGGCTCATTTGTTAAGGGCAGAGAACAGAATGTGAGATTCTGAGAGAGGTCGGGTCGGGACGAGCTCTCCCGACCCCTGGACCGTGAGCTTAAACTAGAGATGTATAGTCCTTCGGTATGTAATCTGTGATGATAACGTTGTTATGGATTATCGATTCTCTTGTTTATCTGTTCCTATTGTTCATATGCTCTGGTCCATCGTTTCCTTCATCTGTTCTCCCCACGAATCAACGAGCAGGTCTTACATTGCACTAATAAGTCTTCCTATTGTTCATATGCTCTGGCCCCCGGGACCTACAGCTGGTGTCAGACCCTTGGTGTTCGTTGATTTATGTTCCAGATTCGAATTTTAGCTTCTGCGTACTTATGAAAGTTTCAACCTATTCAGAACAGAATCCTAAAATTCGTCTTCGTTATCGCTTCATTTGATGTTTGGAAGGCTACTGGTTTGTTAGAATATGTTTTCTAAGCCTTTGGAAACATCAATTTCAGAAATCCAACAGTTTCTGAAGACAAGTGCGTTGGTATACTGCTGGTTAAGTATGCAGGAGTAAACAACCCTGCGTACTTATAAGTTCGCATGAAGACAAGTACACATGACTCACTGTTGTGCGTACTAACTAAATACGCAAGAAATATCAAACATGCGTATTTGCTCGTCAGTTATCATCTGTGATAAAAAAAAATTGTATATAAAGTAGCATGGCGGGAAAACTTTTCTTAGCCAAATTTTTTAGAGATCATTTGTATACTTGTTTCGGGCTATTTTTGAAAATTTAGTGATTTTGGTTTTTCGGGACTAAAATTTATATATAAAGTAGCATGGCGAAACAAGGTCGAGATTTTTGCTGGATGATACCAGTTGTCATTTTGCTAAGTTGTTCAAACCTGAAAATGTTGGCTACGAGTATCTTGCATACTTCTATAATAGGGAATGGCTACTAAATCAATTTGAACAACTGGGTCGTCATCGGCTAAAGGTCTTGATTTGTTTGTGAAGATGTGCTGCTCTGGGTCTTTGAATCATATTGTTTGCGTATTCAAACATGAAAATGTAGGCAACGAGTATCCGGGATACTTATTTAATAGGGGATGAATACTATAACAATATGAACCCATAGTTTTGCTATTACATCTTTACAAAGAAATAAAATCCTAGTTTTGACTAGACGTGGTTTTTTGAGGAATCGGGCGAAGCGGTGATGAAACTGGTCATAGTTTACAGAGAAATGAGGGGGATAAAATTTTTAAGAGTATTTATGGGACTTTTAAAGTAACATGAATCTTAACTATGATTTCTCGTGTAAACTATATTTTATTTTTATTTTCTATGCTCATTGGTCAAGAGTGTGTTCAAGATTTGGTGTGTTTTAGTTATGACTGGATTTCTCATTTGGGATCTGGACGGAATCCGGATAGACAACCTAGTTATGGGACTTCATCGTGCTGAATGTTACCGATTAGGAGATGTTAATCAGGAATGAAGATCTAACTAAAGAATATTGGAGATTGGATACATTATGATCACTACTGAGCATGAATCTGTGTTTGATTTTATCGAGTGTTTTCATGATAAAGCTGGATATTCGTGGGATTATTAGTTGAAGACAGAACCTTTATCATTTGCTGACGGGATAGGAAACAATCCTCTATTTCTGGTCTAGTCAGATGGAGCTTACATGGAATGGGGAAATTGGATATGAACATCTTTGGGAATTTGGTTAACTCGTGAAGATACAAGATAGAGTTAACACATCTGGCTTAAAGACTAAAGTTTATCTTATAGGAATTCCTATAGGAGTTGATTAGTTTGATACAGATTAATGGAAATTCAAACTCTCTAGCATATGCCAGCTGATTTGCAGGATAGTCAGGGTGGAGCAAGCTACTGCTGAGAGGGTGAACTACAATGAGCTGTATTGGGTTAGTTGGTTCTTATTGAGCACTTGTTTTGGTCTACAAATAAAGCTACAGTCAAGAGGGAGTCGTGTTTGTCATCGCACGACAACTGAAGACTGAAGTTTGAACATTTAAAGATTTCAAGTGAATACCAGAAGATCAAGTCTTGCTAGAAGACACGTGATAGCATTATTTTAGAGGGAGTCTGTTATGACATTCTTTGTAAACTGATGAATATCAGTGTTAGTGATAGATAGAATTTGATGCTATAGTTAAGAGGGAGTCTGTTGATGCATGTTTTGGTAACTATATATAAAATTCTATGTATCGGTGTACTCAGCTAGTACGCAGGAGAATGTTTCTGCGTACTTAGCAAGTTCACCACTTATTCATGCGCACTTAACAAGTGCGCAAGGCCAAACATTTTCGCAAATGAGACACATGAAATGTGTTATGAAGTCTACTTAGTCCCTCCGGTAGCTCCAAACGGTAGGCCACCGTACCCACCCTTGCTATCACTTTAAACGGTCTGATGATAAGTACGCATAACCAAATGTCATGCGTACTTGTTAAGTGCGCATGACAAGTTGTTTCTGCCTCTATAAATAGAGCTGCTGGGATCATTTGTTAAGGGAAGAGAACCGAATGTGATATTCTGAGAGAGGTCGGGTCGGGACGAGCTCTCCCGCCCCTGGACCGTGAGCTTAAACTAGAGATGTATAGTCCTTCGCTATGTAATTTGTGATGATAACGTTGTTATGGATTATCGATTCTCTTGTTTATCTGTTCCTATTGTTCATATGCTATGGTCCATCGTTTCCTTCATCTGTTCTCCCCACGAATCAACAAGCATGTCTTACATTGCGCTAATCAGTCTTCCGCTGTGCTCGACCGAGGCCCCAGGGACCTACAACAAGGTTATGTCTATGTAATCTCTGATCTGGTTTGAAACTTAAATTGTGTGTATGCTTTGCTAAATCTGAATCCCGGAGTGATCCGTTTTTCTCCAATTGTTTTTACAACTAAAAGTTAATTGCTTTTTATAAATTCAAGTCTTTGAATTAATAAATTTTAGAACTTTAGTAGTAATTGGATCAGTTTAGTTTAAATAGCATTCTCCACGTGTTCCCTGTGGATTCAACAACCCTACTTTCCTATCTACAGTTTAAGGTAGTTAAGTAGTGAATTTTATAAATATTTTTTATTGACCTTGACAACGCGATCAATACTACGTACGTTTTCTGAAATGAGTTATGCGTAGCGTGATTATCAAAACATGCCCATTTGATAAAACTGAAATACAAGGCATACAAAAAATAAAGACATGTTTGTTGTTTCATATAATGTAAATGTGTGATTTAGCCAAATGTTTTTACTTGTCATGCCATGAGTTCGTCAAACAAATTACGTTTTGTATCTTCTTTCTTCCCCTATGTTGATTTTTTGTATTCTTTCGCAAGATCCAACAGTTCATATTTAAATATGTTTAGATCTGAGTGTAGTATCTTGGAAACGTACTTGTACCGGAGTTATGTGATTTGTCTGGTTTGTTTTTCTTGCTCTTTTTCATCATCAAAACCACATTGCCATGTAGGTTCACCTGTATATGTTTCCATGTGACGCATTGCAAAAATACCGCAGTCAACTTTGTTATTTAGCTTTCTCCATGTCATTTTAACTCTTTTAATCTCATACATCTTCATTGTTTTGCTAATACCACAGCCAATGATGTCTAGATACGGACACACTGTTTTCTTCCACAAAGTGTTATCATGCAATAAGTTAGTAATGTTTTTTTATACAAGTAGTAAAAAAGATTAAGTATTTTCCCTTACCCACAATTCTGGTACTTTGTTGTATCTTTCGTTGAATGGTTGTTTATAACTAATGTTGTCCAACAAATCAACATCTATGTCTCTCAAATTAAAGCATAAAACATAGTAATGATCACAGATGATCATTGGTATAATCAGCACGTCTATCGGTTTCAGTGATTTAATATTTAGAGCACTTAATCTTACTTCAAGATTATCACTAAACACCTTTAATATTTGAGAAGCACTTATAGTAGGCATATAGTGATCATTAGGCTGCATTTACACAATAGCGTGATTACGTGATTTTACAATATATTATAATACTTAACTATGTGATTAAGTCATTACGTGATATTTCAATATATTATAATACTTAACTACGTGATTACTAACTTAATTAAAAAGGATTTTTACCAGCATTGTGCATGTTCCAAAAAGTATGAATTTAGAGTTTGGGCTTCTTTTTTGCTCCTTGAAGTTTAGCAATTCAGTGAATGCATCTACTACATTGGCCAGTATTTGGAAATTTGGATAGAAGGATTCAAATACAACTTTGTAGAAATCGCTATCGGTAATTGATGATTGGAAGACTATACGGTTGTTTATACAGTTTGTTATATTTATAATAAATTTAATAAAACGTAATTGTACCATAGGTAAATAAAAACACATGCTTACTATCTTGAAGCAGTTGTGTCCTTGAATATATAATTTGTCACTAGACTTTCTGTTGTGGTCATCTTTTCTCCCATACCCAATTTCATGTTGACATATGGTGATTTTAAAGCATGTGACAATGTTTTTATTCTTTTTACTTGATTTATGTCTTCCTTTTTCTTTGGTTCTCCTGCTTGTAGAAATGTCACACTTTCCAACAGTGTATCAATGTCACACCCCAACCGACGGCGGAAACGTCGGGGCGGGACATGTAGACTGTTTATGAGCACAAGGTTGACTAAATTGAAATATATTAATCATTAAATTTCATTTCATAGATTCAAAACAAACCAAGTACATAAATTGAAATATATCAATCCTTTATTAAAATTAACTAGGTCCAAAACTTATATGTAGCAAGTCCTGATAAAAATCACACATTAGCACCTGAAACATGAATAAAATAAGGTCAATTAAAAAGTTGGTGAGCATACACATGTTTATACATAGATAGTGTATAGATGTAAATAATCAAATCCTTACATACATGATAAAATAAGTCATTTATGGGGAGCAACTATTGTGTAACCAAAGTACAATCAAACCTTTGTAACTAGCATGCAAATTGTGTTGTCGGTAACAATCACCCCAATCTGGGTGGGTTTGTCAGACTCAATAGATCTATCATTGTTAACGGTCAGCATGAATAGTTAATGATTACACATAAATTGCACACAAACAGTTAACACACCTAGCACTCAAACATAAAGCTCAAATTTTGCATACATGAATGTAAAGAGGATTTGTGTTTGTGGAGTTTGTGTAAATGTAAACAATTGTGTGTATAGAGTTCATGTTTCACCCCAAAAAGTGTAAAAGAGTAAAAGATACTATGTAAGACTCACTTGGATCAAGAGTGTAGCTAGCACGCGAGACTAGATAGCAGAATGATCCTTCAAATCTCACAATGTTAACCAAGTGTGTAAGGTATGTTGGATTAAAAGTGTGTACATAAGTTGTGTTGTAGTATGTATAGGAGTGTAGAAAATTGTGATTTGTACTTAAAAAGGGTGTTGTATAAAATGGAATATTGAACAAATGGTTTTAAAAATAGTTTGGTTTTGGGTTTTGGGTTTGAATAACTAAATAAGTCACATAATTGTTATTTCTTTATTTAGTTAGAAAAATAGTGTAGGTATTAGGTTTATTTAAGTATAACCTAAATACACAATTTTTGTTTAAATATAAGTTTAATAAATATTTGTTACTTTATTTATTTATTTATAAAGGTATGCAACTAATATTAGTTCATGAAAATAAATCTTAAATCTAATTAAATTCTAAGTATGTTTTGTAAAGGTAATTTATATAAATAATAAATTAATCTATTTATTTATTTACCATTTGAATTGAATATGATAATTAATTTAATTAAAATGGGTATGTATTCTTTAGGTATATAAATCTATAAATATTTTTAGGTGTTAAAATAAAATTTAAATTTAATAAAACTTTGTATAAAGTGTTTATAAATTGTCACCAAAATTTTATATATAATTTACAGAAAATAAATAACATAATTTAAATTGAGTGTTTAAGCATTAATTTATAAAAATAGTGGTTTTATGTAAAAATTGTAAAACTGGTTTCATTCTGTTCTAATAATTGTAAAGTTTATAAAAATAATTTTTTTATAATTTTTTTGGAGCCTTAAAATCAGTTTTAAAAATTAAACAGGCCACGGGGACTCGAACCCGGTCTGTGATGTGTGGGCTGGACGAACAACCCACTGGATCAGGAGGCGTTTCTTTGAAATTCCATGGGTTCTGAATTTGTTTAACAAGTGACTGACTTGGGGCCGGGTTTGGTTTAAATGGTGCGCAAAAAGGAAACAGGTCGTTGCGGGCAGTGGGTTTCGAACCCACACCACCGGGTCCGATGGAGCATAGACTTAACCATTCGCACCAGGTGGTTCGCTGATCATAACAGGAACAAAGAAAATTAAATAGGTTAACTTGAATTAATCATTTTTCCCAAATCCGACTTCGAGTAAAAACGGCTAAGAACCCTAAATCAAATTGATTTCAATGGATTATGTTTACTCGAATTGAAAGGGGGCAAATGATCAGGACTCAAATACGAACCTAATGATCTAAAACTTACTCGTTAAGGTTGTGTAACGAGTGCAAACGGCTTCGAGTTTGCTACGGCTGCTCTTGATGATCGACAGGCGTCCAAAGGTGGAATGCGGATTAAACAGACGTTGGGAGAGTTTGTGAGTATGTATATGAGAGTCGGTTAGGGATTTAATTTGATTAATTTCATTCGTATAAGCCAATTCGATTTCCAATTGAACGGAATTGTCGCGGTGACTGATTACGCGTTAATCCACCCATTGTGGAGTGAATTGGGTCTTGATGCAGGTCCAAGTACACTCGAGATTGACTGGTGCATGATTTCTGGGATTGATTACGTGTCAATTACACGAATTGATTAGAGATGGACACGGGTTTGACTATGCAAAGTCAAAACTCTTTCGAATTTGAATTGGCCGCGTAATCGGTTGAATTAATTTGATGTTTGGGTCGAGATTGGGTCGATTGCTGCTTGTGAATTCACGAGGAGTCCAAACCAACAAGTATCCGGTCGAAGGCAGCCTTGGATTATCATGAATGTTTTGACTTTTGAAAGTCTACCGGATCATAGGGAGGTCAAAATTGATGTTAAAAGTCAAAATTGAAAGTGTGGGTTCAATTGCTTAAGGGTTCAAATGGTTTAGGGTTCAATCAATTGTAAAATCACTTGTAAATTGGGTGTAACTGTATATATATTCACATGTGTCCAGTATATATATATATATATATATATATATATATATATATATATATATATATATATATATATATATAGGGATTCTAAATAAAAGCGGGGTGGAATTTGTGAATCTGCATTTGATATATTAGGGTTTAATATAACCATTTCACTAAGATTGGAATTCATACATGCTTTATTGTACCAAAATGAAGACATGAAAATCAGAAAGGTTACAGTATCCCCATTTTGAGGGGATTTCGTCCCGAAATTTAGCTAGTCGAGGTGACTGAATCAGCAAAAAGGTGCGGGTACTTGAGCTTTATTTGGTCCTCACGTTCCCAAGTAAACTCGGGCCCCTCTTAGATTCCCAACGAACTTTGATAATAAGAATACGGCTTCGCTTGAGTTGCTTGATCTCATGATCCATAATCTCTACGGGTCTCTTAACGAAGTGCATCATTTCATCAATGCGCACGTCGTCAAGAGGTATATGGAGATTCTCTTCAGCAAGGCATTTCTTTAGATTGGACACATGAAATGTAGGATGCACATTGCCAAGTGATGGAGGTAATTCGAGTTTGTAAGCCACTTTCCCTATCCTTTCAAGGATCTTGAATGGGCCTACATAGCGAGGTGCTAACTTGCCTTTCTTTCCAAAACGGGTCACACCCTTCCACGGAGACGCCTTTAGAAGAACAAGGTCACCGACTTGGAGTTTCAAGGGTTTTCGTCGTTTGTCGGCATAACTCTTTTGCCGACTCCTCGCTACTCGAATGTTGTCACGGATTTGAATGATCATGTCGGATGTTTCTTGAATTAGCTCAGGACCGGTGATTTGTGCTTCACCAATCTCGTTCCAACAGATAGGAGAACGACACTTACGACCATAGAGGGCTTCAAATGGAGCCATGTTGATGCTTGTGTGGTAGCTATTGTTGTAAGAGAACTCAATTAGGGATAGATGTGAATCCCAATTGCCACCAAAATCAATTACGCATGCTCTAAGCATGTCCTCAAGAGTTTGGATTGTACGCTCGGTCTGACCATTAGTTTGGGGATGGTAAGTCGTGCTCAAATTCAATCGTGTGCCAAGAGTAGTTTGGAGGGATTGCCATAAACGGGAGGTGAACCGAGCGTCTCTATCGGAGATTATGTTTAATGGAACACCGTGACGACTCACAATTTCTTCAATGTAGATTCGGGCCAATTTCTCAACCCGATAGTCTTCACGGATAGGCAAGAAATGAGCAGATTTGGTGAGGCGATCAATGATCACCCAGATGCTATCATAACCACTTAAGGTGCGAGGGAGTTTGGTAATGAAATCCATAGCTAAATTCTCCCATTTCCACACGGGAATTTCCGGTTGTTCAAGTAAACCGGAAGGACGTTGGTGCTCGGCTTTGACTTTGGAGCAAGTTAGACATTTAGCCACATAGAGGGCAATGTCTTTCTTCATACCGGGCCACCAATATTGTTGGCGAAGATCTTGGTACATTTTATCCGCACCAGGATGAATAGAATAACGAGTCTTGTGAGCCTCGTTCATGAGAAATGCACGGAGATCATCGTGATCGGGAACCCAAATATGGTTCAAGTAATAAAGTAAGCCATTGGGTTTAGATTCAAGCTGAAGTTCAACACCACACGACATTTCATCGTACATGTTACCCTCGGTGACCGAGACGTGTTGAGCTTCTAGGATACGATTTGAATGTCGGTTTGAATTCGGATACAATGAAGCATTACATGGTCCTTACGACTCAAAGCGTCGGCTATAACATTCGCTTTGCCTGGATGGTAACGAATCTCGCAGTCATAGTCGTTAAGGAGTTCAACCCAACGTCGTTGCCTCATATTAAGTTCTTTTTGGTTGAAGATGTGTTGGAGACTTTTGTGGTCGGTGAACACCACACATTTCGTTCCATAAAGGTAATGTCTCCAAATCTTGAATGCGAATACGACCGCACCCAACTCGAGATCGTTTGTCGTATAATTCTTCTCATGAATCTTAAGTTGTCTTGATGCATAAGTGATCACTTTGCCTCGTTGCATGAGAACACAACCAAGACCCAGGTTGGAGGCATCACAGTAGAGAACTAGATCACCATTCCCCTCAGGGAGAGTCAAAATAGGGGCATTGCACAGCTTTTGTTTGAGAGTCTGGAAGGCTTCTTTTTGCTTTTGTCCCCATTCATAAGGTTTACCCTTATGGGTCAAAGCGGTGAGGGGAACATCAATTTTAGAGAAATTTGAAATGAAACGACGGTTGTAACCCGCAAGACCAAGAAATGAACGAACTTCGGGGGGGGGGGGGTCTTAGGGGCATTCCAATTCTTAACAACTTCGATCTTAGCAGGGTCAACATGAATTCCCTTTCCATTGACAATATGTCCCAAGAATTGAACTTCCTTTAGCCAAAATTCACATTTGGCGAACTTGGAATATAGTTTTTCTTTTCTTAAGAGATTCAAAACCAACCTAAGGTGTTGCTCATGATCGGATTTAGTCTTGGAGTAGATTAAGATATCGTCAATGAAGACGATCACGAATTTATCAAGGTACAGTTTGCACACACGATTCATGAGGTCCATGAAAACCGCGAGTGCATTGGTTAGCCCGAAAGGCATGACCATGAACTCATAGTGACCATACCTTGTTCGGAAAGCTGTCTTTGGAATATCATCCTCTTGTACACGGAGTTGATGATAACCAGATCGAAGATCAATCTTCGAGAAACAAGTAGAGCCTTGAAGTTGATCAAAGAGGTCATCAATTCTAGGCAATGGATAACGGTTCTTGATGGTAAGCTTGTTGAGTTTGCGGTAGTCAATACACATGCGGAATGATCCATCCTTCTTCTTGACGAATAAGATGGGTGCACCCCACTGTGAATGACTTAGACGGATGAAGCCCTTGTCGCAGAGCTCCTGGAGTTGGCTTACAAGTTCTTGCATTTCAGAAGGTGCAAGACGATATGGAGCTCTAGCCACGGGGTTAGCTCCGGGCACAAGATCAATGCCAAATTCTACTTGTCGAACGGGTGGAAGACCAGATAGATCTTCGGGGAATACTTCGGGAAAATCCCGGATTATGGGGATGTCTTGAATACTCTTCTCTTTGACATCCTTTTGAACAACATGGGCTAAGAAGGCTACGTACTTCTTTCGTAAGTACTTTTGAGCAGTAGTGCATGACATTAACTTGAGTCCTTTGCAAGGCTTTTCACCAAAGACTATTAATGTTTCCCCCGAAGGTAGAAGTATTCGGATGCACTTCTTGAAACGGATGACTTCAGCATGGTGATTCGACAGCCAATCCATGCCTATGATGATATCAAAACTTCCTAGTGGCATTGGCACAAGGTTGATTGGAAATGTATGATCATTAAGTTCTAGAGAGCAGTCATGGATAACGGAGTCAATTGTAAGAGAGTCACCATTTGCTACTTCAACAGTGAAGGTTTTCTCTAATTTGGATCGCGTTTTTGCAAGTAAGGGTTCAAAGTTAAGTGACACAAAACTTTTATCTGCACCAGTATCAAATAAAATGGAGGCATATTGACTATTAACAAAGAACGTACCGTTGATCACGTCATTGTCCTGAGCCTCATTGGCGTTTATGTTGAAAGCACGCCCACGAGCTCCGCCTTGTTTAGAATTGATGAACCTCGGGCACTGGTCACAGAAATGATTTGGGTTGCCACTATCATAACAAGCACGCCCATTTGCAATAGCGGGAATACCTTGATTAGCCACTTGTTGGTTGGTTCGGGTTGGTGGGTTGGCTTGACCTGCAAGTGCCTTGGCTCTACAAACATTGACCGTATGGCCATATTTCCCACAGTGGGTGCAAAGGCGGCAGGGAATGTTTTGGAGATGGTGATAATTGCATGTGGCACAGAGTGGGTAGATCCCAACATATGGCTTCTTGACTGGTGCTTGAGCCATGGGAGCAACTTGGTTAACAGGGATAGCAGGAGTGACCACAGCATAAATCTTAGCCTTTCTTTTCTTATTATTGTGGTAGGGTTCAGTTTTGGCTTCTTTGATGTGTGCAGGAGGGGTTGCGGTGTTGGGAGCTTTCTTGGTGCCTTTTCTAGTCAGAGTCCCTGCATTCACGTGGTTGTCGGTCAAAGTAGCTGATAATCGGATAGCATCTTCGAGTGTTGCGGGATTTCTCCCTAAGACAGTATCTTGAATCTGCCTAGGCAATCCACCAATGTACTTCTCAATGCAGCGGGTTAAAGGTGTGACCATATGGGGCACAAGGAAACTCAACTCATGGAACCGAGTTGTATAAGCCAGACTCTCACCACTATCTTGGGCAAGATCCCAACACTCAGCTTCCAGTTTCTTCACCTCATTTCGAGGATAGAAATCTTCGGTCATTAGTCTCTTAACTTCATCCCATGGAAAGGCCATGGTTGCCTCCATGCCTCTAGTTCTCTTTTCCCCATTCCACCACGTGAGTGCCCATTTTTGAAAGACACTTGTGGCATGACGAACGCGAAGGTTATCGGGGAAGTCACTATTGAGGAAGGTTCCCTCAATACTTTCGAACCATTGAAGGAGTCCTGTGGCTCCCTCGGTACCATAGAACTTAAGAGGATTACATGAGTTGAAGTCCTTAAAGGTGCATTGTGGTGGGTTGGCACCACCACCACCATTAGCTCCATGGTTACCATTTGTGGCCCCATTAGCTTGAGTGAGTTGAGTTACAAGTTGTGCAAGGACAACGGCAATATCGGTGTTGTTGTTGGTCACGGTAGCACGACGGGGAGGCAATCTACAGATTTGCACAACACAAGAAAAGATGTAAGAACTTATGAAAGTTGCTTGGATTTTAAAAGGATGAGATATTAAATAAAATAGTTAATCATAGTTTGGATTGTATTCAAATAGTGATATAATCACTTGAATACTATGACACATTAAGGTTAATTAAACTCATATAACTTTCAAGGAGACATGTTTTAGTCTATAAGTAAACACTCATCCCAGTGATTCCCAGGAAAGCATACGGGTCCCTCGGTTGATTGGGATTTAAACGAAATGCTTTCTTAGATAGAAAGCCCGGAATACATGTGTCACCCTTCCAGATTGCACGTGTCCTCTAATAATTAACAAAGTTTTAAAACCTTAACGAGGAAATAAAGAAATTTTATAGATTTAGATCCATGAAGTTTCCACATGCTATGATGATGATGGCAAAGGAGTAGGTAAGAAGGTTATGAGGCATTAGGGCATAGGTAGGGATATTGTTATTTAATTTATTATTTAAGTATAGTCTAATAAGTCATGAATTTTAACAAGTAAGGCATCAAAATGAAATAATAACTAATCATAGTAAGCATGTAACACATAGCATGTAGCACATATCACATAATCATGAAGCATGGCATAAGTGGGTGTCCTAAAGATATAGTCTAGGTCAAGGGTGTCTAATAACCTAGTTCCCTATATCCAAGGCTCTGATACCAATCTGTCACACCCCAACCGACGACGGAAAAGTCAGGGCGGGACATGTAGACTGTTCATGAGCACAAGATTGACTAAATTGAAATATATTAATCATTAAATTTCATTGCATAGATTCAAAACAAACCAAGTACATAAAATGAAATATATCAATCCTTTATTAAAATTAACTAGGTCCAAAACTTATATGTAACAAGTGTTGATCAAAATCACACATTAGCACCTGAAACATGAATAAAATAAGGTTAACTAAAAAGTTGGTGAGCATACACATGTTTATACATAGATAGTGTATAGATGTAAATAATCAAATTCTTACATAACATGATAAAATAAGGCATTTATCGGGAGCAACTATTGTGTAACCAAAGTACAATCAAACCTTTGTAACTAGCATGCAAATTGTGTTGTCGGTAACAATCACCCCAATCTGGGTGGGTTTGTCAGACTCAATAGAACTATCATTGTTAACCGTCGTCTTGAATAGTTAATGATTGCACATAAATTGCACACAAACAGTTAACACACCTAGCACTCAAACATAAAGCTCAAATTTTGCATACATGAATGTAAAGAGGATTTGTGTTTGTGGAGTTTGTGTAAATGTAAACAATTGTGTGTATAAAGTTCATGTTTCACCCCAAAAAGTGTAAAAGAGTAAAAGGGGCTATGTAATACTCACTTGGATCAAGGGTGTAGCTAGCACACGAGACTAGATAGCAGAATGGTCCTTGAAATCTAACAATGTTAACCTAGTGTGTAAGGTATGTTGGATTAAAAGTGTGTACATAAGTTGTGTTGTAGTATGTATAGGAGTGTAGGAAATTGTGGTTTGTACTTAAAAAGGGTGTTGTATAAAATGGAATATTGAACAAATGGTTTTAAAAATAGTTTGGTTTAGGGTTTTGGGTTTGAATAACTAAATAAGTCACATAATTGTTATTCCTTTATTTAGTTAGAAAAATAGTGTAGGTATTAGGTTTATTTAAGAATAACCTAAATAAATAATTTTTGTTTAAATATAAGTTTAATAAATAATTGTTACTTTATTTATTTATTTATAAAGGTATGCAACTAATATTAGTTCATGAAAATAAATCTTAAATCTAATTAAATTCTAAGTATGTTTTGTAAAGGTAATTTATATAAATAATAAATTAATCTATTTATTTATTTACCATTTGAATTGAATATGATAATTAATTTAATTAAAATGGGTATATATTCTTTAGGTATACAAATCTATAAATATTTTTAGGTGTTAAAAATAAAATTTAAATTTTATAAAACTTTGTATAAAGTGTTTATAAATTGTCACCAAAATTTTATATATAATTTACTGAAAATAAATAACATAATTTAAATTGAGTGTTTAAGCATTAATTTATAAAAATAGAGGTTTTATGTAAAAATTTTAAAACTGGTTTCATTCTGTTCTAATAATTGTAAAGTTTATAAAAATAATTTTTTGGAGCCTTAAAATCGGTTTTAAAAATTAAACAGGCCACAGGGACTCGAACCCGGGTCTGTGATGTGTGGGCCGGACGAACAAGCCACTGGACCAGGAGACGTTTCTTTGAAATTCCATGGGTTCTGAATTTGTTTAACAAGTGACTGACTTGGGGCCGGGTTTGGTTTAAATGGTTCGTAAAAAGTAAACAGGTCGTCGCGGGCCGTGGGTTTCGAACCCACACCACCGGGTCCGATGGAGCATATACTTAACCAGTCAGACCAGGTGGTTCGCTGATCATAACAGGAACAAAGAAAATTAAATAGGTTAACTTGAATTAATCATTTTTCCCCAAATCCGATTTCGAATAAAAACGGCTAAGAATCCTAAATCAAATTGATTTCAATGGATTATGTTTACTAGAATTGAAAGGGGGCTAATGATCAAGACTCAAATACGAACCTAATGATCTAAAACTTACTCGTTAAGGTTGGGCAACGAGTGCAGACGGCTTCGAGTTTGCTACGGCTGCTCTTAATGATCGACAGGCGTCCAGAGGTGGAATGCGGATTAAACAGAGGTTGGGAGAGTTTGTGAGTACGTATAAGAGAGTCGGTGAGGGATTTAATTTGATTAATTTCATTCGTATAAGCCAATTCGATTTCCAATTGACCGGATTGGTCGCGGTGACTGATTACGCGTTAATCCACCCGCTTGGGTCTTGATACAGGTCCAGGTACACTCGAGATTGACTGGTGCATGATTTCTGGGATTGATTACACGCCAATTACACGAATTGATTAGAGATAGACATGGGTTTGACTATGCGAAGTCAAAACTCTTTCGAATTTGAATTGGCCGCGTAATCGGTTGAATTAATTTACCAACATTTTGTTTATCAACAACCTCATCATTATCAATCACTTCATCTTCAACCACTTCATCTGCAACCATTTCAAATGAGGAATCTAAATTCTAATAACTTGAAAATAACTTGATTTGTGTATAAGCTTAAATAGCGTGATATTACATAATATAAGTGATTTACATGATTAAGTTATAACAACGTGATACTGCATACAATATGTGATTACAACTTACTAACATTTTGTTTATCTCTAACCTCCTCATTATCAATCACCTCATCTTCAACCAACCTTTCTTCAACCAACCTTTCTTCAACCACTTCATCTGCAACGGCATTATGTTGCATTGTTTTGTTCTTTACATCTCCATCATCTTATATTTCTTTACATACCTCCTCTTTCCCTGGTAACATTCAAAAAATATGTTAATGTTATTTGTCATAGCATGAATTAATGATGTAAGCATTGTCTCAATTAACCATATTTGTGTTCCTTCAATTGCAATAAAACACTTTCCAATTTTGTACATACAGCTAGTATATCTTTATCAAACATGAAGTTTGTTCTCCCATATTTTATCAGTGTATCCATCCCAACAAGTATCTTTTGTAATTTCCCAGCTTTCTTATCCACCTTGTTGAACCATTTCTGAATTGGAAACATTCATGTATTAGTTGTGTAATTGAGTTATATAACATGTGTAAAAATGCTTTGAAACATCTTAAAAATGAGCTAAGCTTTTCTTCCTTTGCGATTTCTTTTGGTGGGATATAGTAGTTGATAATTTCATGTGTTGATTTTCCCACAGGCAAGTTGAGTTTCAAATTATAACCTTTGGATAAGTCTGCATAATCACTCATACATTGTTCATTATAATCATTACCATCATCTTCATTATATCCTCCCTCCTCATGTACAACATCACCATCCGTAAAATGTTTTTCTTCCTCATCATACGGTGATGCGTGATCTTCCTATTTATCTTCTGCAGAATATACTTGTAAGACCCCAACTAGGGCACCCTACAGTTGGTTCTCATAACGGGTCATCCTCGTTAAAAACGCATTTATTACTAATCAAACTACAACGGAAGTCTTTCTAAAATCATTTATCAGTATTTAATGTTATTAAACTTACCTCACAAAGGCCTGCACACCAATCCGAGTAACATCGCCTACAAGCCAAGATACGTCAACGCTACGCTTACCTGCAAAACAACCTAACGTACACACAAAGTCAGCTACGCTGAGTGAGTTCTAATAGTTTAATTTAAACAAAACTATCACGTCATATACATTAGTTTATTCCACTCAAGACCCTTTGGTCTTTAATATAATAGTTTTACGATTCGTTTAATGAATAGTTAACCCCCTGATATCCTACGACATCCCATAACCGTTTATCACCCGAGACTCAACCCGTACTTCCAATAATAATAATAGTAATCTTATCATCTGGTTGACATAGACTTAATTTACCATAATAATAACTCATACCCAAGAACAAGCATTAACCCGACACTTGGTTAACGCAATAAACTCTAGACATTGGCATACTCAGCCCTAACCCAGCCTCTCACAATTAACTGACACGACAGTTATACACGTCACGTCACAATCCTGACACAACGGTCAATCTAACTCTACATACCACAATAATATCATCTACACATCAAACTAACATTAGCAAATTAATATCATCACATGCATAATTAGTAAAACTCACCGTTTGCATGCAATACTATACATATATAAATACCCACGTAAACACACACCTCGTCACTGCACCCTCGTCAGGGCGTTCAACACACCCCGAGCTCATCATTAACATGTTAAATAAACGTCACTGTTGGTGACTTCCCGAAGGACCTCATCCTTCACAACCCCGTTTGCTGTGCCATAATGACACGATGTAAACATACAACGACGAACACATAACACAAACAAAATACTAGCAATTACATAACTCATTAACTATACTTGCACCTCACGCACAACCGTAGAACAACATATTTCTCACATGAATTCGTAAGCATATAATATCAGACATGACTCCTTCCGTTTGACCTCATTACGTCACGCATTAACAACCCAGACCCTTAACTCACACATTTCCATGAACGCACCGTAGACCCTACGAGTTATTAATAAATACTTAGTTTTTAAAACACATCGGGTTAGAAACCGAAATTCTTAACATATTTAATAGAATAAACTCATTTCATAAGTGTGTACGATAGCCCCAAAAACGTAAAAAACATTAAAAGAGGGGGATTAGAAACTCACCAGTTACTAAGTCTGAATTCTTGCTCCGTAATTCGCTCGTTCACGCTCGTAGCCCAGACCTGTCAAATGAACGATCACATGATCAGACGTGTTCCAACTGCACGTTGAATAACGTTCACAATATATAAAAACTCCACACTCAATCTCAATCCCTTGACTTTCTGATTCATCGGACCCTTCGCTCTACGAGTACACGTATCGGGTCATCCTTGACCCGTTTATGATTCGAGTACCCAAACCAAGATCCGTGCATGCGCATGCAAAACCCTAAGCCCTTATCCCTTCGCCATGCAACAATCTCGTAGGCCTAACCCGCATACGAGCTCGTCCATGTACTGTCACACCCCAAAATTCCACTAACGGAGTTTTACCGTTTGGTGCGTGACAAACCAGGATCTCAGTCATTAATTACATCAAACGACACTATATGGGACATAAATGAAATATCATAAAAGTGCAGAGTTAATGTGGAAGCGTTTAAATAATAAAATAAATGCGCAAAACAAGCGCGCCCAAGTTTAGTTTATTAAAACAAGTAAATTATTTTATATGTTTGCATAAGAATGAAATGATAGTAGGACTCCATGCATGTCCTAAGTGTGCAACCTGTGCCTTAGCGACCTGAGAAACATGTAAGAAAAAATGTCAACACGAGGTTGGTGAGTTCACAGGTTTGCAAATGAATAAACTGTTTGAGTGTTGTAGGATCCACATACGTAAGTCACACCTATTGCTAGCTAGACAATGTACAAGTTACTCTAAGCGTTCCCAACCAAAGCTGACTGTTTATGTTTGAGATGCCTTCCGCCATTGCTAACATCAACAATGGCAAGTGTTTAGGAAAATTTACACTCGTTAGACTTCCAATCAAGTTAGCGCGACTAACCCGGGTGGGATCTGTCAAACCCAATAGTACTACTCAAATTTCCTCGCCATGCTCAATATATTAACGGTCCGAGTGTGTAAAGACTTCGCATGTTATGATTGCACTTAGGTAAACAAGTGATAGTTAAATACTATGTGATCCATGTCCGTTCATATGTATGTCTCTCCCCGACTGGAAGACAAGTAAACGGATGTATATTCGTATGCATGTTTCTTCCCAACGGGAAACAAGTAAAATGATGTTTGTTTGTATGCATGATTCTCCCCAACGGGAAAATAAGTAAAATGATGTTTGTGTATACGCATGTTTCTCCCCCAATAGGAAAACAAGTCAAAAGGGGTCGTGAAACTCACCTGAGTTGCGTAGCGGGTAGATTTACACAAGAATGAGATTGGAACCACAAGTGTTAGCCTACAACGGCTTACGTATGCCCTAGAATTATACACATAACAATTAGGGATACAATTACGTATGCCCTAAAAATAATAAAATATATTTTTTTCACTCGAGAATATATTTGTGGGTAAATAACATAGATATTTATATTATTTAATAGTTTGAAGCGTTGTACACACTTTATAAATATGTGAAAATACTATATAAAATATATTACATTTTTTTTTAATTTGCGTCACGGTATGAAAATAATATAAATATATTATTTTATAAATGAGTTTTAATAATAAGTATGAGTTACAAAGTCAAACCCGAGCCTACGGGTGGTTTCCCGGGCTAGAACACATTTGTATATTAATATAATAATATAACAATTGATTTAATATTAGAATAATACTTAGAAAACTATTTTAAAAATAAAAACAGGTGGAGAGACTCGAACCCGGGTCTCTCCCACCCAAGTACACACTCTTAACCAACACAGCCGGATGGGGAATCACGACATAACCGAATCACAAATGGTTTTAACATTCAAGGCTACCATGCTCTTGCCCCCTATCGCGATCCGAGCCCAAAACCACCTCCATTTCCACAGAATTCGATCGCGATTGAAATTAAAAACATGGGGGTTTTGTTCATCAATGAATCACAAATCGGTGGGTGTTGTTAATTATAAAACCATTAAGTTTTAGGTGGTCTAATTCCTGTTTTAGAAAACGAAACCCTAGAATAAGAACACAAATTCAAATCTGTTGATTTTGATAATAGAAATAGTTGGAACCATAGGGCTTTTGAACGTCATAGGATTACAAATCGAACCCTGAGGTTTAATTTGATTTTGAAAGTTGTTAAGATCAAAACCCCTAATTCGATTTATGAACAAACCCTAATTTATAGATCTTGAATAATTCGATGTTGTATGCCTCAATTAGCATAGGGCTTTCACTCTAGGAATGAAACGAAGCTGTAGGTGCGTTTATTTACCAGAATGCGATACGAATTGAAGGTGCACGGTTAGAACGGGTTCCGACTTCGACGAGTTCGCTTCCGGCGATTCTGGTTCCTTCTCTGGCCTAATAGATGTGTGCAAAAGCTTCTGATGGATGCGAATAAGGTGTGCAGGCCTCAAATTTGTGAGAAATATGATTGAAATGGTCGAATTGATGAGTTCTTTTAATGAGGTCGACGGTTATGGTTTCTAGGGTTAAAGTCACACTCATTAATCAGCAAAAACGTATGAGAATGGTTACGACAGGGTCGAGATCATCAATGCTCCTCCTTACTATCACGAATTGAACCGATTTCAAGTTGTTGTTGCGAATTTGGATCCAATGGAGGTTGGGTTTGACTTTGGGAAGTCAACATAAACCAATTTCCATTGATTTTGACTTTGCTGAGTCAACAGCTTAAGTTTAGGGTTATTACACACCTAGTCCTTGCAGTACTACTTCAAATAGTAACAGAATTAGTCCATGTGGTTTAGAATTGGGTTAGGATTTAACCGAGATATGTTAACAGAGTCAACCTGAAAAGTCCGGGTTGTCACATCATCCCCTAGTTGAAAGAATTTTCGTCCCAAAAATTTAAATAATTTTTTTTTAGTGTCACATCATCTCCTAGTTGAAAGAATTTCCGTCTCAAAAATTTGAATAGTACCTTAAGAGTTTGACGTGGAGTGCTTGAATAGATGAGGATACTTGCGCATCATCTGATCCTCACTCTCCCATTTGAATTCCGGTCCGCGTTTCGAGTTCCAACGAACTCTGACATTAGGAATTTTACCGCGTTTAAGCGTTTTGATTTCCTTATCCATGATTTCTACCGGTTCTTTGATGAAATGCAACTATTCATCGATGTGTAGTTCCTCAAGAGGGACCGTGAGCGACTCGTCTGCTAGACATTTCTTCAAGTTTGAGATATGAAAGACGTTGTGTACACAAGTAAGTCCTTCGGGTAGGTCCAGTTGATACGCTACTGGGCCAATTCTCTTCATTATCTTGAATGATCCAACATAACGTGGATTTAGCTTACCTCGTTTCCCAAAACGAATGACACCTTTCGAAGGTGATACTTTTAAGAAGACCATGTCGCTTACTTGAAATTCTAATGGTTTACGACGCTTATTAGCATAGCTCCTATGGCAATCGCGAGCTGCTGCCATACGATTTCAAATTTGAATAATTTTCTCAGAAGTTTCGAGTACAAGTTTAGGACCCGTAAGTTGGCTATCCCCAACAAATACGAGATGGCATTTTCGTCCATAAAATGCCTCGAATGGAGCTGATTTAATGCTAGTGTGATAATTTTTGTTGTAGGAGAACTCCACCAGAGGCAGGTGGGACTCCCAGTGTTACCGAAATCAATCACACAAGCTCGTAGAGTATCCTCCAGAGTTTTAATAGTGCGCCCAATATGTCCAACTGTTAGAGGATGGTATGCCATACTCATATCTACACGCGTGCCTAAAGTTTTATGTAAAGATTGCAAGCAACCTGAGGTGAATCGTGTGTCACGATCCTACATGATAGAAATTGGCACCCCGTGTTGAGAGGCTACTTCTTTCAAATATATACGAGTAAGCTTCTCCATTTTGTCAGTTTCTTTGATTGCTAAGACGTGAGCGGATTTTGTTAAACGATTGACGATTACCCAGATGGTGTTACATCCGCTAGGAGTTTGGGGCAATTTTGTGATAAAGTCCATAGGTATTTGTTCCCATTTCCACATAGGAATCTCTGGTTGCTGAAGTAAACCAGAAGACTTTTGATATTCTACTTTGACCTATGCGCAAGTCAGGCACTTGCTCACATAGGTGACTATATCGGCCTTCATATTTGGCCACCAATACAACACCTATAGGTCATGGTACATCTTGCCGGAACCTGGATGAACGAAGTAACGAGGTTTATGAACTTCATCCATGACTAGTTCCCTTAAGTTTCCGAATACTGGAACCCATATTCGCTAGGTGAAGTAGCGAATGTCGTCAGATTCGACCTCGACTTATTCTTTCATACCGCATGTAGCTTCCAGCGGTAGGTTTTCCTCTTTCACGGCTTTGAGTTGAGCACTACGGATTTTGTCAGGTAATCCGGTGTGAATAGTAAGTTATAATGCTTGAACTCGTTTGGGCTTGGTTTCCTTTCGACTCAGGGCATCAGCTACAACATTAGCCTTACCCGGATGATACCGGATCGCACATTCATAATTCTTCAAGAGCTCGACCCAACGACGCTGTCGCATGTTCAGCTCTTTCTGCTCGAAGATATGCTGAAGACTCTTGTGATCCGTGTAGATAGTGCACTTGGTACCGTACAAGTAATGTCCCCATATCTTAAGCGCGAAAACTACATCTCCCAACTCTAGGTCATGAGTGGTGTAGTTTTTCTCGTGAATCTTTAGTTGACGTGAAGCATATGCGATCACCTTTTCTCGTTGCATTAACACACAACCCAGACCCTGAATGGATGCATCGCAGGACACCACAAAATCATTTGTTCCTACCGGAAGAGCTAGAATAGGTGCACTACAAAGTTTCTGCTTAAGGAGTTGAAATGCTGACTCCTGGTTGTCGCCCCAGTTATAGGCTTTACCCTTCTGTGTTAAGGTAGTGAGAGGCTGGGCAATTTCAGAAAATCCTTTGATGAATAGACGATAATAACCGGCCAATCCCAGAAATTTTCGCACCTCTGTCGGAGTCGTCGGTGCTGCCCAATTCTTGATGGCTTCAATCTTTGATGGATCGACATGTATTCCCTTATCATTAACCATATGTCCTAAAAATTGAACTTCCCGAATCCGGAATTCACACTTGGAAAACTTAGCATACAGCTGCTCCTGCTCTAGTAATTCCAGAATTAAATGCAGATGCTCCGCATGTTTTTCCTTGTTCTTAGCATAGATGAGGATGTCATCGAGGTAGAGGGTAACGATTCTTGATAGTTACTTTGTTCAGCTTACGGTAATCGATGCACATACGAAAAGTTCCATCTTTCTTCCTGACGAATAATACTTGAGCTCCCCATGGCGATGAGCTAGGTCGGATGAAACCTTTATCCAATAACTCTTTTAGTTGAGTGGATAGTTCTTGCAAGTCACTGGGTGCTAGTCTGTAAGGTGCCTGAGAAATTGGCGTTGCCCCGGGTGCCAGGTCGATTTGAAATTCTACTTGACGATTTGATGGCAGGCCAGGCAAATCCTCGGGAAACACTTCCGGATAGTTGCAAACAATTGAGATATCATCAATCTTCTTATCCCCAGATGGCTGCTCGGCGAAGAGAGCCAAAATAGCAGTATGGCCTTTCCGAAGACATTTATGTGCTTTCATGAAGGATATGATGCCCATGAATGCACCACTCCTTTCGTCCTGGCCAGAAAGAGTTTCTCCACCTGGAAGAGGAAGAAAAACGATTTTCTCAGGACATACAATTTCGGCTTGGTTCTTAGATAACCAATCCATGCCAACAATTACGTCGAAACCACCAAGTGTGACCGGCATAAGGTCAATGTCAAGCTTATGACCAACTGATCCTAGATTACATCCTCTAAGAATGTGGGTTGTTTCGATTATTTACCGTCCACTATTTCTATAGTGTATTAAGTTTCTAATAGTTTTGGAGTACGACCGTACCAACGTGAAGTTTGTGAAGTCATGCTGAGACTTCTAATGAGACCCGCACTTATAAGATAAGCGTTGGTCAATGCAAAGGTTAAGGGAAGAGTTTCATATGTAGTATAAGAAATTTAATGAGATGCAGATTCCTGTAATACAAGGAATAGGTCGTATGTTTAAATAATCGCGTTCAACTGATGGTTGGTTAGATTAAATCCCCGTTTTCTAATGTAATTGGAACAACTGGATATGCTGGGGTATAAATCTAATTAGATTAAGAATTAGTCATAGGATAAGGTAATAGAGTCAAATGAAATTTATTCTTGGAGTGTAAGAAATAACGTGTAGCTTAGAAAGAATATCTCGAATTCCACTTACATAGTGGGAGTCGGTGTGTTTACTATGAGGTTCTAGAAGAGTTTCAATCGATATCGTTTCCATGATCACGTTTTGATGAGCAACTTAAGTTCACTAAGACTCTTACATGAGTGGAATAAAATGATGGATCCTATTGATGATAGTTCAGTGTCCGTAAACATCTTCAACCTGATAGTCGCGTTTATCAACTGTTGAACATGTTTAATAATACCAACTAGTCATTGAGCGAGTTACGAGAATTTCTACAGATAGTGAAAACTTAAGTCTATAAATCACATATTCGGACCATTCATTCACACACTAGGTTTCACTAGTACTTACATGCGCCTCAAATTACTATTACGTGTGCACCCGTAATGATAATTTGCTTTCTATGCTCACCCTAGTTCTCCCTGTCCTGTGTCATAATGTTTTTTAGCATGTATCGTTAAGTACAGAGTGTTGTCAGTTATGATAAGTCATTGAGAAGCTTAGTCATCAACCATAAGTTGATCAACTAGGAATCCTATCAGGATGAGTAGGCACGAATTGTTTGATACAAGTATTCACTCAAGTTGAAACACAATACGAGGGTCCAATCCAACAGATTGTAGATGAATCATGCACGCGAAATGCGACTTAGAGAAGTGAAACTAATTCATGGATACGAGTTACAGGAAGCAGCAAAGTAGTCGTCCTTCCAACTGAGTCAGGATAGGGTCTGAGTATGCAATGAGCAATGTGTTCTCAACTTTTTGGTTAATCTATCTTCAACAGAATATCGACCAAAGACGCGAGCCCATGGCTCGGTAAAGTGATGACATCTACATGCCAATGGATCTTGCAATAATGCGTGCAACAGTCTGCCTTCACTCGGCGTATTGTTGATAGTGGGTACAGTAGGGACTCGCCTCTGACGATCCCAACTCCCAGAGAGATATGTGCTAGCTGAGTGTCGTCCATAACATGGACCTGAGATAGCCCACCAAACCCGATAGGTGATGGTAGTGTAAGTGACTCCTCCGAAGGCTTTGTCTCTCTGCCCTCGGACGGGAGTGGATGTTGTTCTGGTGATTCCCCGAGTGTCGCCACTAGAAATGATGAGGCAATGTAAATGATGTGTCCCTAGCCAACTGAGGGTGTTATAGATGGTATTACATGCCTGCACTGCAATGTATGTATATATGCTATGTGTACCATGTATGAGTGTTTGTGCCGTGTAACTAATGTGTGAGGTTATAGTCTAGTATACAGTCCTAGTTCTTTATAACCAATGGCGCTAAGACCAATCTGTCACACCCCCAAATTCCACTAACAGAGTTTTACTGTTTGGTGCGTGACAAACCAGGATCTCAGTCATTAGTTACATCAAACGACACTATATGGGACGTAAATGAAATATCATAAAAGTGCAGAGTTAATGCAGAATCGTTTAAATAATAAAATATATGCGCAAAACAAGCGCGCGCAAGTTTAGTTTAATAAAACAAGTAAATTGTTTTATATGTTTGCATAAGGATGAAATGATAGTAGGACTCCATGCATGTCCTAAGTGTGCAACTTGTGCCTTAGCGACCTAAGAAACATGTAAGAAAAAATGTCAACACGAGGTTGGTGAGTTCACAGGTTTGCAAATGAATAAACTGTTTGAGCGTTGCAGGATCCACATACGTAAGTCACACCTATTGCTAGCTAGACAATGTACAAGTTACTCTAAGCGTTCGCAACCAAAGCTGACTGTTTATGTTTGAGATGCCTTCCGCCATTGCTAACATCAACAATGGCAAATGTTTAGGACAATTTACACCCGTTAGACCTCCAATCAAGTTAGCGCGACTAACCCGGGTGGGGTTTGTCAAGCCCAGTAGTACTACTCAAATTTTCTCGCTATACTCCATATATTAACATTCCGAGTGTGTAAGGACTTTACATGTTATGTTTGCACTTAGGTAAACAAGTGGTAGTGAAATACTATGTGATCCATGTTCGTTCATATGTATGTCTCTCCCCGCCGGGAAGACAAGTAAACGGGTGTCTGTTCGTATGCATGTTTCTTCCCAACGGGAAACAAGTAAAACGTTGATTCGTTATTTAAAGCTCGTTATAATTATTATATTATATTAATATGTTTTAAAACCGGAAAACCAGCCGTAGACTCGGGTTTAGTCTTGTAACTCGAATTCATTTTTTAAAGCTCGTTATAAAATAATATATTATTTCCAATCCTCGAACTCAATCAAAAACGATATATATATTTTTATATTATTATGATTTGTCACTCGTCGCAAATCGTAGTATTCCTTAATTAGATAAATTAAGAATCCTGTATTTCCCGTAAACTCGTTCATTTACCCATAAATACTTAGAATGTTTAAAGACGTTCTAATCTTCCATGTGTCGTCACAAATCCCATTGAGTCCCTAACTGTTATGTTGTAATTCTAGGGAATTTGTGAGCCGTGTCAGGCTACCGCTTGAGATTTTAATCTCGTACTTGTGTGATTACTACCTACGCAATCAGGTGAGTTTTCACGGCTCCCTTTTACTGTTTTACAATTTGGAGGTGAAAACATGGCATAAACATTTTTTTTATGTAATTCATATATGTTATCACTTGTTTAACTATGCGTACACATCTATCACTAAGTCCTCACATCGGACCGTTAATATGAACATAGCGAGGTAAGTTGAGTAGTACTACTGGGTTTGACAAACCTCACCCGCGTTAGTCGCGCTAACCCGACTGGATGTCAAACGGGTGAATTCTTGACCTAAACATGCACCATGGTTGATAGGCCTGGTGGGAGGCAAAAACATAAACAGTCGGTTGTGAGCGCATTAGTTAACATGCTTATGGGTTAGTTACCTATTGATTTATGTATTGAATGTACATTAACCTATTGAACTTTGTTGCAAATTGAATCCTGCGAACTCACCAACCTCGTGTTGATATATTTTCTTACATGTTTTCTCAGGTCGCTTAAGATAAGGCACATGTGTACGCATAGGGCATGCATGGAGTCTTATGATTAAAATTATAAAATATTATTGTTGATTTGCTTTGTACTTTGTTTTGGACTGAACACTTTGGGACATTTCTTGGGCGCGTTTACTTTCGTTTTACGCTTCCGCGCTTACTTTGATCATTTATGATATATTTTCATTTTAGTCCCATATAGTGTCGTTCAATGTAACTAATAACTGAGATCCTGGTTTGTCACTTCCCAAACGGTAAAACTCCGTTAGTTCAAATTATGGGTGTGACAGATTGGTATCGGAGCTATTGCTTAAAGAGAACTAGGATTGCATACTAGACTATAACCTCACACATTAGTTACATATCATAAGCATTTTGTTTTGACACTTATGTATTACGTTATAGGATCATGTCGTCAACCACACCACCATCACCTAAGGCATCTACCTTATCATCCCCGGAGCCCAAAAGGCGCCGGACTAGTTCTAGTGATAACTCGGTAGAACAGGGTGAACCAAGTAACGCACAAGCAAGGAACACAACACTTAATTGGAATGCATATCCGAAGATGATTCAAAGGTGGATCGAGATGGTAAATGTTCCATCACCCTATTTTTGTTCAACTTCCTCATCCTCTACTTTGCCAAGCTTGCTATGCACCATGGAACAAGCTTTTGCAGCTTTTGTGTTTATCATAACTAAGGAGTTAAAAGCGATGAAGGAAGCCACTGATGAGATACCCGACATTCTGCAGCAGGGGTCACAAATAAAGGAAAATAAGGTAGGGTTAGAGCTTCTGGCCGCTGAGCTAGCAGTGACGGATCAGGTCCATAACCATTTGGTGGATCGGGTTACACATTTGGAGACGAGGGTGGACACCTCGGACCATGATATAGGAGTGATTCTGGAGAGAGTGACTCATCTAGAAACCCAACTACAAGTAGCAGACCATGCTGCTGAAGGACTTCGGGAGAGAGTGATCCACTTAGAAGCCCAACTACAAGCAACCCTATTTCCAGAGGACATTCCACTTTCGGACGACGAGGAGGAGCCCTTCGAGGATGAGCCCTTAGAGGAGGTGCCACCCGAGGAGGAACCAGTGGAAATCGATGATGCGCAATCATACGTTTCTTCCGATGACGAGGATGTTTGATGATCTTTCTATTCTATCTTTCCTTTTCATTCATGTTTCGTTTATGTTATTTCTCTTTTCAAACCTAGATGGGTAAGGTTGTTCCCATTCAATAAAAGCATGAGAAGTTTATTGTTTTGGGTTATTTATTTTGTAGCTTTACAATTTATTTAATTTTCAAAATGTTAGATGTTGTATTTCCTTACTTGTACATAAATAATGTTTAATATGCAATATATTTCTCATTGTTTTGTATTTTTGAATGTGAAGAATCATATCGGGAAGAGGTCGTGCTGGTGGCCGAGGTACCATTAACATGACAGCAGCGGAGCTGGCGGCACTAATCAACGATAGTGTGGCTGAGGCTCTGACAGCATAGAATGCTGCAGGTAAATGCTAAAACCATTGACTAGTGAGGTCAATTCATCTCTCAAATCGCTTTTTTTTCCATGCTTTATAACCTCGAACCTATATTATGTTTCTAAATCCAAGCCAGCAGAATCAGCAACCAGCATGCACATTCAAAACATATATGGACTGCAAGCCCCACACCTTTAGTGGAGCCGAAGGAGCTGTCGGACTACTCCGGTGGTTCAAAAAAGTAGAATCGGTATTCGCTATGTGCAACTGGCCATTGGCCAATCATGTCAAATTTGCTTCTGGAACTTTGGAGGGCCCGGCTCTCACGTGGTGGAACGCACAGGTTCAGGTGTTGGGTTTGGCCATGGCCAATTCACTGCCGTGGGAGGAGTTTAAGATAATGATGAAGGAGGAGTACTGTCCTCGGGATGAAATTCAAAAGTTGGAAGGAGAATTCTGGAACCTGAAGATGGAAGGTTCAGAAATTGAGCTTTATACCACTCGTTCCCAGGAGCTTGATACCAAGTGCCCACATATGGTGACTCCTGATTACAAGAGAATTGAGCTGTACATTGGAGGTTTAGTGACTCATATTCAGAGTATGATTACTTCATCAAACCCCACTACCATCCAACAGACTATCAGACTTGCCCACAAGTTAACTAACCAGGCGGTAACTCAAGGGACTCTACCCCCGAGAGGTTCAGTTTCTAAAGCTACTGATAATCATAAGCGCAAGTTTGATCACAACTCCAACTCTCACTCAAACTCCAAGGGATCCCAGTTTAATCAACCTCAGCAACAGCAGTAGTAGCGAAAGTTTGAGCCAGCTAAGAACTTTAATCAGACGACCTCTTCACGTCAAAATCATGGTGGTTATGCGGGAAGAGCCCCCAAGTGCAACAAGTGCATTTACCACCATGCCGGTGCTTGTAACCGTTCTCAACGGTGTGACAAGATGGGCCACGCTGTAAAAGATTGTAGGGTTGATCTTCAAAACAAGTAACCATTTCGACCACAGGGATTTACAAGAGGGTGTTTTCAGTGCGGCAAGGAGGGACATATTCAAAGGGATTGTCCTCGGTAAAAGAAGGGTGGAAATAGTAATGGGAATGGTAACGGTAATGGCAATAATTAGGGAAATAATGGTAACAACAACAATCAAGGCAACAACAATGGTGGCAATAATGCCAATAATGGAGGGAATGGTGCGAAAGGACGAGCCTTCGTACTAGGATCTGGAGAAGCTCAATATGATCATAATTTAGTCATCGGTAAGTTTCTATTAAACAATTACTTTGCTTATGTCCTATTTGATACCGGTGCTGATAGGAGTTTTATATCTAAGAAGCTTAGTGATATGATAAAAGGAACTCCAACTCTGTTAGAAGCAAAGTATATAATAGAGATAGCTGATGGTCAAATAATTGAAGCAACCCACATTCTTAAGGGTTGTAAGCTTGAGTTGGCTGGTCATAAACTTGATATCGACCTTATGTCGGTCACACTTGGTAGTTTTGATGTAATTGTTGGTATGGATTGGTTATCTAAAAACCAAGCTGAAATTGTCTGTCGTGTGAAAATTGTTCGCATTCCTCTCCCTAGTGGATAAATCCTTTCCGTTCAAGGCGGAAATAGTGGTGCAGTCATAGGCATCATATCATTCATGAAAGCACAGAAGTGCCTGCAAAAAGGTCACACTGCTATTCTGGCACTCGTTGCTGAACAACCATCAGAAGAGAAGAAAAATGATGATATTCCCATCGTTCGTGATTTTCTAGAAGTGTTTCCCGAAGATTTTCCTGGTCTGCCACCGCATCATCAAGTTGAATTCCAAATCGACCTAGCACCCGGAGCAGCACCGATTGCTCGGGCACCTTACATATTAGCACCTAGTGAATTGCAACAGCTATCCACTCAACTGCAGGAATTGTTGGATAAAGGTTTCATCCGACCTAGCTCATCGCCATGGGGAGCTCTAGTTCTGTCTGTCAAGAAGAAGGACGGGACTTTCCGTATGTGTATCAACTACCGTGAACTGAATAAAGTGATAATAAAAAATCGTTATCCTTTGCCTCGTATATATGATCTCTTCGATCAACTACAAGGATCAAGCTTCTATTCCAAGATAGATCTTAGATTAGGTTACCATCAATTGAGTGTCTGAGATGAGGATATCTCTAAGTCTGCTTTCAGAACAAGATACGACCACTATGAGTTTATGTTCATGCCTTTCGGATTAACCAACGCACCCGCGGTGTTCATGGACCTCATGAACCGTGTGTGTTAGCCATACCTTGAACAATTTGTCATCGTTTTCATCAACGACATTCTAATTTATTCCAAGAACAAGGAGGAACATGAGGAACATCTACGTTTAATCCTGGAATTACTTAAAAAGGAGCAGCTGTATGCTAAGTTTTCCAAGTGTGAATTCTGGATCCGGGAAGTTCAATTTTTAGGACATGTGGTTAACGAGAAGGGAATACATGTCGATCCATCAAATATAGAAGTCATCAATAATTGGGCAGCATCGACGACTCCAACAGAGGTGTGAAAATTTCTGGGATTGGCTGGTTATTATCATCGATTTATCGAGGGATTTTCTAAGATTGCACAACCTCTTACTGCCTTAACTCAGAAGGGTAAAGCCTATAACTGGGGCGATAACCAAGAGTCAGCATTCCAACATCTTCAGCAAAAACTTTGCAGTGCACCTATTCTAGCTCTTCCGGAGGGAACGGATGACTTTGTGGTGTACGGTGATGCATCCATTCAGGGTCTGGGTTGTGTATTAATGCAACGAGAAAAGGTGATCGTTTACGCTTCACGTCAACTAAAGATTCACGGGAAAAACTACACCACTCATGACCTAGAGTTAGGAGCCGTAGTTTTCGCACTTAAGATATGGAGACACTACTTGTACGGTACCAAGTGCACCATCTACACCGATCACAAGAGTCTTCAGCATATCTTCGAGCAGAAAGAGCTGAATATGAGACAACGTCGTTGGGTCGAGCTCTTGAATGATTATGACTATGCAATCAGATATCATCCGGGTAAGGCTAATGTTGTAGCTGATGCCCTAAGTCGAAAGGAAACCAAGCCCAAACGAGATATAGCATTACAACTTACTATTCACCCCGGATTACCTGAAAAAATCCAAAGTGCTCGAGGTAAAATCTGACGGTTGTCGCTACTTCGCCGAGCGAATATGGGTTCCGGTATTCAGAAACTTAAGGGAACCAGTCATGGATGAGGCTCATAAATCTCGTTAATCTATTCATCCAGGTTCCGAAAAGATGTACCATGATCTAAAGGTACTGTATTGGTGGCCAAAGATGAAGGCCGATATAGCCACCTATGTGAGCAAGTGCCTGACTTACGCGAAGGTCAAAGTTGAATATCAAAAGCCTTCTGGTCTACTCCAGCAACAGGAGATTCACATGTGGAAATGGGAGCAGATATCCATGGACTTTATCACCACGAACTCTTACCGGATGTGATACCATTTGGGTAATCGTTGATCGTTTAACAAAGTCTGCTCACTTCTTAGCAATCAAGGAAACGACAAGATGGAGAAGCTTACTCACATTTTCTTGAAAGAAGTAGTATCTCGGCACGGGGTGCCAATCTCTATCATTTCAGATCGTGATGCACGATTCACCTCCCGTTTCTGGCAAACGTTACATAAAGCTTTAGGCACGCGTCTAGATATGAGCAGAGCATACCATCCTCAAATTGATGGCCAGACAGAACGTACTATTCAAACTCTGGAGGATATGCTACGAGCTTTTGTGATTGATTTAGGCAGCAATTAGGAGTCTCACCTACCGTTGGTGGAGTTCTCCTACAACAACAGTTATTACACTAGCATCAAGGCGGCTCCATTTGAAGCATTATATGGACGGAAATGCCGTTCTCCTATTTGTTGGGCCGAGGTTGGGGATAGTCAACTTACAGGTCCTGAAATCATACTAGAAACTTCTGAGAAAATCATTCAAATTAGAAACCGTATGTCAGCAGCTCGTGATCGTCAAAAGAGCTGTGCCGATAAGCGTCGTAAGTCATTAGAATTTCAAGTAGGGGATATGGTCTTATTAAAAGTATCACCTTGGAAGGGTGTCATTCGTTTTGGGAAATGAGGTAAACTGAATCCTCGTTATGTTGGACCATTCAAGATAGTGAAGAGGATTGGTCCAGTAGCGTATCAACTGAACCTACCTGAAGGACTTAGTGGTGTACACAATGTCTTTCACGTCTCCAACTTGAAGAAATGTCTGGCAGACGAGTCACTCGCGGTTCCTCTTGAGGAACTACACATCGATGAACAATTGCGTTTCAACGCAGAACCTGTCGAAATCATGGATAAAGAAGTCAAAACGCTTAACCTGTCACACCCCGACCGATGGCGGAATCATCGGGGCGGGACATGTAGACTGTTCATAGCACATTGTTGACTAAATTGAAATATATTAAAGTCAAATTTCCATTACAAATAATCCAAGTACAAACCAAATTCAAACAAAGAAACATAAACAACTCATAGAATTCTTGATTTAAATTGCTAAGTCCAAATCCTATATTGAGCACGTCTTGAATCATTCTCACATATCAGGGCCTAAAACATGAATAAAATAAAGTCAACTAAAAAGTTGGTGAGTATAACACAGTTGTATATAGATAGCATAGGGTTGAAAATAAATCCTTTACAAAACATGATAAAATAAGGCATTTATGGGGAGCAGCTATTGTGTAATCAAGTACAACCAAACCTTTGTAACTAGTATGCAAATTGTGTTGTCGGTATCAATCACCTCCACTTGGGTGGGTTTGTCAGACTCAATAGATCTATCATTGAAAACCGTCGGCTTGTATAGTTAATGATTGCACATAAGTTTTCAAAAAGATTAGCACAACTAGCACTCGGGCACAAAGCTCAAATTTTGCACACATGTATGTAAATAGGATTTTGCACTTGTGTTGTTTGTGTAAATGTAAATGTGTAATGTGTATAAAGTTCATGTTCCACCCCAAAAGTGTAAAAGAGTAAAAAGGGGTTGTGAATACTCACTTGGTATGGAAGTGTAGCTAACAAAGAGTATAGATAAAATAAGAATCCTTGATACGCACGAGTTAACCTAGATAATAATGTATATTGAATCAAATATGTGCACAAAGTTTAAGTCTAAAAATGAAGGTTGAATTTGTATATAAAAAGTATTAAATAAAATATATAAGGTTGTAGTAAACATTTTTGGAACATTTGATTAAAGTTTGGAATTGAAAAATAGAATTTTTATAAAATTGTTGATTATGAAAATAATACATGTGATAAATGTAATTTAATAAATAAATAAAAGATTATAGTTTATGAAATAATGTAAATATTGATTGTAATTAAGTATAAATGAATAAATGATTTTTGTTTAAATATGAATTAAATAAAAAATTATTATCTTATTTATTTATAAACTTTGTAACTTAATCATTTAAAACATCATTTAAGTGTAAGATAAATATAAATTTAATTTTTATAAATTTTTAAATAAACTTTCAAATAAATAATATTTATGTCCAGATTAAACTTTAAATCTTTTCAAGTACAGAAAACAAATTTTTTATAAAATTTGAAACATTTACTGATTGAAAAATATAAAATTATAATTCTGTTAAAAGTTCTGAGTCACACACGACCGTGCCTCGGAAGGGCACGATCGTGCTCAAGCCACGGGCGCGACCGCGCTAGTCGGGGCGCGACCGGGTTGATCCACAGAGGGCAAAAACTAGACAAGTCAACAGGCACGACCATGCCTTGGCTCGGCACGGTCGTGTCTATGATTTTTAGACACAACAGAGGCTAGCCCAAAGGGCATGACTAGGTCTGGACAGGAGGACATGACCGCGCTGCTATTCGGCACGACCGCGTTTCATGAGGCACGGCCACGCTAGATGATTAGCGCGACCGTGTCTCTTCCAAGTCAGACACGAATTGAACAATTTTTGTATTTATAGCGCTGGATTTGATAGGGCTTTTGGTTACAGAGTTGTTACGAGTCACTTCATCTAATTTAATTGTATGGAAATCGTGTTTAAGTATGAATTCGATTAAGTCATTTTTGTTAAAAAGAGAAATCCGGTTCAGGATGATTTCTATGATGGAAGCCCCAATTAACAGAGGGCTTTTGTTATGAGGACTAAATCTACTGAGAAAAAAGTGATAATTACCTTGGAGAGTATCGAATTGATAGAAAGCGGTAGAAGAAAGTTCCGGCGACGGCGATAATGGCTTCCGGCGACTTCGACTGCGATTCTGTCTAGTCCAGAGAGTCCAATAATAACAGGGGAGATTGCTGAATAAAATTTCTTGATTGCTTGAGAGAAAATTGATCGAAATTGAGGATTGAGCCTTGAGGGAAAAGATCGACGGTTTTTCTTGAGAGGAAGAGAGTTTTGATAATAATAATTGTAATCAACTGAGCTATTTTCCTTGACAATGAAAATGAAACGTAATCGGATTTGAATTCGAACGATCGAGTGTTTTGAAATCTCATTTACGTTTTGATAGTTACACAGGCGCGGCCGTGCCTAGGCACCGGGCGCGATCGTTCCAAAGCAAGTCGCGCGACCGTGCTAGGACAAAGCACGACCGTGCTAGACTAGGATTTCTTGATATTTTTCAACTTTAGTCCTTGACTTTTCAGATTTGATAAGTTTGATTAACATAGTTTCTTGCATAGTGTTTAAGTGTATATAATCGAGTAAAACTTGCGAACTTGTATTGAATCATTGCATTTAATTTATGGCGAGAAAAATAATAAGACAGTGCACGAGTATTGAGTTTGAAATTGCATTACATTGAATTGAAATATGAATACTAAAATCAGAAATGTTACAGTCTCCCCATGTTGAGAGAATTTCGTCCCGAAATTTAGTTTGAGGAAGCGACGGCATCGGTAAAATGATGAGGGTACTTGAGCTTCATTTGGTCTTCTCGTTCCCAAGTGAACTCACGACCACGCTTAGATTCCCAACGAACTTTGACAATAGGAATGCGACTTCGCTTGAGTTGTTTGACTTCGCGATCCATAATTTCCACCGGCTTTTCAACGAAGTGCATTGTTTCATCAATGTGCACGTCGTCAAGCGGTATATGGAGATTTTCATCAGCGAGACACTTCTTCAGATTAGATACATGAAATGTAGGATGCGCATTTCCAAGAGATGGAGGTAACTCGAGCTTTTAGGCCACTTTCCCAATCCTTTCAAGGAACTTGAATGGACCAACATAACGAGGTGCTAACTTGGCTTTCTTTCCAAAACGGATCACGCCCTTCCACAGGGACACCTTAAGAAGAACAAGATCACCGACTTGGAATTCCACGGGTTTTCGACGTTTGTCGGCATAACTCTTTTGCCGACTCCTCGCTACTCGAATATTGTCACGGATTTGAATAATCTTGTCGGATGTTTCTTGAATTAACTCGGGACCAGTGTTTTGTGCTTCACCAATTTCGTTCCAACAGATAGGAGAACGACACTTGCGACCATAGAGAGCTTCGAATGGAGCCATGTTGATACTTGTGTGGTAGCTATTGTTGTAAGAAAACTCAATGAGGGATAGATGTGAATCCCAATTGCCACCAAAATCGATTACACAAGCTCTAAGCATGTCTTCAAGAGTTTGGATTGTTCGCTCGGTTTGACCATCAGTTTGCGGATGGTAAGCCGTGCTCAAATCCAATCGAGTACCAAGAGCCTTTTGGAGAGATTGCCAAAATCGAGAGGTGAACCGAGCGTCTCTATCGGATATTATGTTCACGGGAACACCATGACGGCTCACAATTTCATCAATGTAAATTCGGGCTAGTTTCTCCACTTTGAATTCTTCGCGGATAGGCAAGAAATGAGCGGATTTAGTGAGACGATCAATGATCACCCAAATACTATCATATCCACTCGAGGTGCGAGGGAGCTTGGTAATGAAATCCATAGCTATATTCTCCCATTTCCACATGGGAATTTCTGGTTGTTCGAGTAAACCAGATGGACGTTGATGTTCGGCTTTGACTTTGGAACAGGTTAAGCATTTGGCCACATAAAGAACTATGTATTTCTTTATACCGGGCCACCAATAAAGTTGGCGAAGATCTTGGTACATTTTATCCGCACCAGGATGAATAGAGTAACGAGTCTTATGAGCCTCGTTCATGAGAAATGTACGGAGATCATCGCGATCGGGAACCCAAATACGGTTCAAGTAATAGAGTAAGCCATTGGGTTTTGATTCAAGAAGGAGTTCAACACCACATGACATTTCTTCATACATGTTACCCTCGGTTACCGAGACGTGTTGAGCTTCTAAGATACGGGTTTGAATATCGGTTTGAATACGGGCACAATGAAGCATAACATGGTCCTTTCGACTCAAAGCATCGGCTACAACATTCGCTTTGCCGGGATGGTAACGAATCTCGCAGTCGTAGTCGTTAAGGAGTTCGACCCAACGTCGTTGCCTCATATTGAGTTCTTTTTGGTTGAAAATGTGTTGAAGACTTTTGTGGTCGGTGAACACCACACATTTCGTGCCATATAGGTAATGTCTCCAAATCTTTAACGCGAGTACGACCGCACCCAACTCGATATCGTGCGTCGTATAATTCTTCTCATGAACTTTGAGTTGCCTTGATGCATAAGCGATTACTTTGCCTCGTTGCATGAGAACACAACCAAGACCTTGGTTAGAAGCATCACAATAGACAACTAAATCATCGATTCCATCGGGGAGAGTCAATATAGGAGCATTGCACAACTTTTGCTTGAGGGTTTGGAAAGCTTCTTCTTGTTTCGGTCCCCATTCATAAGTCTTACCCTTGTGGGTCAAAGTGGTAAGAGGGACAGCAATCTTTGAGAAGTTTGAGATGAAACGACGATAATAACCCGCAAGACCAAGAAATGAACGAACTTCGGTAGGAGTCTTCGGGGCATTCCAATTCTTAACCGTTTCAATCTTAGCAGGATCAACATGAATACCCTTGTCGTTGACGATGTGACCAAGAAATTGAACTTCCTTTAGCCATAATTCACATTTGGAGAATTTAACATATAGTTGTTCTTTTCTCAAGAGGTCCAAAACCAATCTAAGGTGTTGTTCATGATCGGCTTTAGTCTTGGAATAGATTAAGATATCGTCAATGAAGACGATCATGAATTTATCAAGGTATGGTTTGCACACACTATTCATGAGATCCATGAAAACTGCGGGTGCATTGGTTAGCCCGAAAGGCATAACCATGAACTCGTAATGACCATACCATGTTCAGAAGGCAGTCTTAGGAATGTCATCTTCTTGAACACGAAGCTGATGATAACCGGATCGAAGATCAATCTTTGAGAAACAAGTAGAACCTTGAAGTTGATCAAAGAGATCATCGATTCTAGGTAAAGGATAACGGTTCTTGATAGTAAGCTTGTTGAGTTCGCGGTAGTAAATACACATGCGAAATGATCCATCCTTCTTCTTAACAAATAAGACGGGTGCACCCCACGGTGAATGACTTGGGCGAATGAAACCTTTGTCGAAGAGCTCTTAAAGTTGACTTGCAAGCTCTTGCATTTCGGAAGGTGCAAGACGATAAGGAGCTCTAGCAACGAGGTTAGCTCCAGGTATAAGATCAATACGGAACTCTACTTGACGAACGGGAGGAAGACCGGATAAATCCTTAGGAAAAACTTCGGGGAAATCCCGAATGATCGGAATGTCTTGGATACTCTTCTCCTTGACATCCTTTTGAACAATATAAGCTAAGAAAGCAATGTACTTCTTTCGTAAGTACTTTTGAACGGTAGTACACGACATCAACTTAAGTCCCTTGCAAGGCTTTTCACCAAAAACCCTTAAGGTTTCTCCCGATGGTAGCGGAATTCGGATACACTTTTCAAAGCAAATGACTTCGGCATGATGATTTGATAGCCAATCCATACCTATGATAATATCAAAGCTTCCTAGTGGCATTGGAACAAGGTTGATTGGGAATGAATGGTCATTAAGTTCTAAAGAGCAATCATAAATAATGGACTCAATGGTAAGGGAGTCACCATTTGCTATTTCAACGGTGAAGGTTTTCTCTAATTGGGATCGTGTCTTTTCAAGTAAAGGCTCAAAATTAAGTGACACAAAACTTTTATTGGCACCGGTATTGAACAAAATGGAGGCATATTGACTATTAACAAGGAACGTACCATTAACCACGTCGTTGATGGCTTGAGCTTCGTTGGCGTTTATGTTGAACGCACGCCCACGAGCTCCACCTTGTCTAGCATTTGCAAGTCTTGGACATTGATCACGAAAATGGTTCGGGTCACCACACTCATAGCAAGCATGCCCATTAGCAATGGCGGGAGCACCTTGATTAGCCACTTGAGGTACGGTTCGGTTTGGAGGGTTGATTTGGCCCGCAAGAGCTTTGGCCCTACAAACATTGATAGTATGACCATATCTCCCACAATGAGTACAAAGGCGGCATGGGATAGTTTGAGGATGATGATAATTGCAGGTGGCACAAAGAGGGTAGATCCCAACATATGGCTTTTTAGCCGGCGCTTGAACCATAGGTGTAGCTTGGTTGACGGGAACAGCAGGAGTAACCACAGCAAAATTTCTAACCTTCCTCTTTCTATTATTGCGAGAGGGCTCGGTTGTGGCTTCATTGTTGTGAGTAGGAGGGGTTACGGTTTCAGAAACTTTCTTAGAACCCTTTTTGGTAAGAGTTCCAGCTTTCACATGATTATCAGTTAAGGTAGCGGATAGACGAATAGCATCCTCCAGAGTAGCAGGATTTCTACCTAAGACAGTATCTTGGATTTGTCTTGGTAGCCCACCAATATACTTTTCGATACAGTGGGATAAAGGAGTGACCATGTGGGGCACGAGAAGACTCAACTCATGGAATCGAGTTGTATATGCTAAGCTTTCCCCACTATCTTGGGCAAGATCCCAAAATTCAGCTTCTAACTTTTTCACTTCATTTCGAGGGCAGAACTCCTCGGTCATAAGCCTTTTGACCTCATCCCAAGGTAAGGCCATAGCTACATCAACACCCCTATTCCTTTTCTCCCCATTCCACCATGTAAGTGCCCGTTTTTGTAGGACACTTGTAGCATGACGAACACGGAGGTTGTCGGGACAGTCACTATTGAGAAATGTATTCTCAATGCTTTCAAACCATTGAAGGAGTCCAGTAGCTCCTTCGGTACCAAAGAACTTGAGGGGATTGCACGAGTTTAAGTGCTTGAAGGTTCATTGAGATGGATTGTTACCACCATTTCCACCATTTCCACCATTATTACCACTATTGCTTCCATTTCCACCATTGTTGCCATTGGTGGCACCATTGGCTTGGGTGAGTTGTGTCACCATTTGGCTAAGAATAGCAGCAATGTCGGTGTTGGCGTTGGTTGCGGGAGCACGACGAGGAGGCATTCTACAGATTTTTCACAAGACAAGAAAGATTGTAAGAACTTATGAGAGTTGATAGGATTTAATAGAATGAGATAAAAAAAATAAAAATAGATATTCTTAGTTTGGATTGTACTCAAAAGTGACAAAATCACTTGAATACCATGGCACATTAAGGTTAATTAAACTTATATAATTTTCAAGAAGACATGCTTTAGCCTATAAGTAAACACTCATCTCGGGAATTCCCAGGAAAGCATACGGGTCCCTCGGTTGATTGGGATTTATGCGAAATGCTTTCCTAGACAGAAAACCCAAAATACATGTATCACCCTTCCAGATTGCACGTGTCCTCAAATAATTTAACAAGTTTAAAAACCTTAACGAAGAAATAAAAATTTTAGAGATTTTTGCTTCAAGAATTTTTTCCACATGCTAAGAAGGATAAAGATAGAAAAGAAGATAGAAATATTATGAGGTTTTAGAATATAGGAAAGGATATTATTTATTTAATTATTAAGAATATCCTAATAAGTCGGGGATTTAAAACACATAAGTCATCAAAATGAAATAATAAGTAATCATACTAAGCATGTAACATATAACATGTAGCACATAGCACATAATCATAAAGCATAGCATAAGTGGTTGTCCTAAAGTTATAGTCTAGGTCAAGGTGTCTAATAACCTAATTCCCTATAACCAAGGCTCTGATACCAATCTGTCACACCCCGACCGATGGCGGAATCATCGGGGCGGGACATGTAGACTGTTCATAGCACATGGTTGACTAAATTGAAATATATTAAAGTCAAATTTCCATTACAAATAATCCAAGTACAAACCAAATTCAAACAAAGAAACATAAACAACTCATAGAATTCTTGATTTAAATTGCTAAGTCCAAATCCTATATTGAGCACGTCTTGAATCATTCTCACATATTAGGGCCTAAAACATGAATAAAATAAAGTCAACTAAAAAGTTGGTGAGTATAACACAGTTGTATATAGATAGCATATAGTTGAAAACAAATCCTTTACAAAACATGATAAAATAAGGCATTTATGGGGAGCAGCTATTGTGTAATCAAGTACAACCAAACCTTTGCAACTAGTATGCAAATTGTGTTGTCGGTATCAATCACCTCCACTTGGGTGGGTTTGTCAGACTCAATAGATCTATCATTGAAAACCGTCGGCTTGTATAGTTAATGATTGCACATAAGTTTTCACAAAGATTAGCACAACTAGCACTCGGGTACAAAGCTCAAATTTTGCACACATGTATGTAAATAGGATTTTGCACTTGTGGTGTTTGTGTAAATGTGTAATGTGTATAAAGTTCATGTTCCACCCCAAAAGTGTAAAAGAGTAAAAAGGGGTTGTGAATACTCACTTGGTATGGAAGTGTAGCTAACAAAGAGTATAGATAAAATAAGAATCCTTGATACGCACGAGTTAACCTAGATAATAATGTATATTGAATCAAATATGTGCACAAAGTTTAAGTCTAAAAATGAAGGTTGAATTTGTATATAAAAAGTATTAAATAAAATATATAAGGTTGTAGTAAACATTTTTGGAACATTTGATTAAAGTTTGGAATTGAAAAATAGAATTTTTATAAAATTGTTGATTATGAAAATAATGCATGTGATAAATGTAATTTAATAAATAAATAAATGATTATAGTTTATGAAATAATGTAAATATTGATTGTAATTAAGTGTAAATGAATAAATGATTTTTGTTTAAATATGAATTAAATAAAAAATTATTATCTTATTTATTTATAAACTTTGTAACTTAATCATTTAAAACATCATTTAAGTGTAAGATAAATATAAATTTAATTTTTATAAATTTTTAAATAAACTTTCAAATAAATAATATTTATGTCCAGATTAAACTTTAAATCTTTTCAAGTACAGAAAACATATTTTTTATAAAATTTGAAACATTTACTGATTGAAAAATATAAAATTATAATTCTGTTAAAAGTTCTGAGTCACACACGACCGTGCCTCGGAAGGGCACGATCGTGCTCAAGCCACGGGCGCGACCGCGCTAGTCGGGGCGCGACCGGGTTGATCCACAGAGGGCAAAAACTAGACAAGTCAACAGGCACGACCATGCCTTGGCTCGGCACGGTCGTGTCTATGATTTTTAGACACAACAGAGGCTAGCCCAAAGGGCATGACTAGGTCTGGACAGGAGGACACGACCGCGCTGCTATTCGGCACGACCGCGTTTCATGAGGCACGGCCACGCTAGATGATTAGCGCGACCGTGTCTCTTCCAAGTCAGACACGAATTGAACAATTTTTGTATTTATAGCGCTGGATTTGATAGGGATTTTGGTTACAGAGTTGTTACGAGTCACTTCATCTAATTTAATTGTATGGAAATCGTGTTTAAGTATGAATTCGATTAAGTCATTTTTGTTAAAAAGAGAAATCCGGTTCAGGATGATTTCTATGATGGAAGCCCCAATTAACAGAGGGCTTTTGTTATGAGGACTAAATCTACTGAGAAAAAGGTGATAATTACCTTGGAGAGTATCGAATTGATAGAAAGCGGTAGAAGAAAGTTCCGGCGACGGCGATAACGGCTTCCGGCGACTTCGACTGCGATTCTGTCTAGTCCAGAGAGTCCAATAATAACAGGGGAGATTTCTGAATAAAATTTCTTGATTGCTTGAGAGAAAATTGATCGAAATTGAGGATTGAGCCTTGAGGGAAAAGATCGACGGTTTTTCTTGAGAGGAAGAGAGTTTTGATAATAATAATTGTAATCAACTGAGCTATTTTCCTTGACAATGAAAATGAAACGTAATCGGATTTGAATTCGAACGATCGAATCTCATTTACGTTTTGAAAGTTACACAGGCGCGACCGTGCCCAAGAGAGGCGCGACCGTGCCTAGGCACCGGGCGCCATCGTTCCAAAGCAAGTCGCGCGACCGTGCCAAAGCACTTGGCGCGACCGTGCTAGGACAAAGCACGACCGTGCTAGACTAGGATTTCTTGATATTTTTCAACTTTAGTCCTTGACTTTTCGGATTTGATAAGTTTGATTAACATAGTTTCTTGCATAGTGTTTAAGTGTATATAATCGAGTAAAACTTGCGAACTTGTATTGAATCATTGCATTTAATTTATGGCGAGAAAAATAATAAGACAGTGCACGAGTATTGAGTTTGAAATTGCATTACATTGAATTGAAATATGAATACTAAAATCAGAAATGTTACATAAACGTAGTAAAATCCCTATTGTCAGAGTCCGTTGGAACTCGAAACGCGGACCGGAATTCACGTGGGAGCGTGAGGATCAGATGATGCGCAAGTATCCTAATCTGTTCAATCACTGCACGTCAAACTCTTAAGGTACTATTTTAATTTTCAGGACGAAGATTCTTTCAACTAAGGAATGATGTGACATCCGAAAAAAAATTTATTTTATTTTTTATCTATTTTAATTTTTGGGACGAAAATTTTTTCAACTAGGGGATGATGTGACAACCCGACTTTCCAAGTTAACCACGTTAGTAATTCCGTTAAATATTCTGTTAAATTCTAACCAAGTTAACTCAATTCTAAAACCAAGGGATCATTTCTATCAAAGCTGAAGTTGCAAGGACTGGTTTTATAAATTACCAGAAACCCTAGTAGGCACGGTCGCGCCTTGTTTTGGCACGGTCGCGCCAAGTGCCTTGGCATGGTCGCGCCTCTTGTTGGCACGGTCGCGCCTCTTGTCAGTTGAAACGTAAACGCAGTCTTTAATCGCAAATTCGTTCGATTTTGTAACCGTTCTGCACGTTCCTACCTTTAACGAGCATCATTAAGACTTTAAACCTCGTTATTACTCCTAATTAAACCTAATTATGGATAATTATTGTGTAACCGTCGACTCAACGCCCATTTACTGCCAAATTCAATTAATTTGTGTGTATCTCTCTCATTTGATCATCTGCGAGTCTGGAACGAGTCCCCTTGAAGCTTTTACGCAGTCCAATTTGGCCGGAGTTGAAATCGTGGTAGCCGGAGATCAAACCCGTCGCCGTCGGATCAAGTTCTAGCCGTGCACTATCAATCCGTCATCTATTTTGGTAATTGAAACTTCCTACATCTTAGTTTTCATTCTTGGATTGAAAGCCCTATGTTAATTAGAGCGTATATCATCGAATTCGGGGTAAACCCGATTCTAGGGTTCATACATTTGGGGTTTAGTCGATTACCAACCTAGATCCAAATCTCAATCCAATTAATTGTCATGGGTAGTTTCGCAAGGTTCTGTTTTGAGCCAACGTGGCACTGGGGCCGAGAGTTCGAGGGGCATTTGACGGATGGGATCGTAACGGTTTTTGTTCGTTTTTTACCTCTCCGATAAAAATGCTCTTCCAGTTGCATATGATTTTCAACGAATTTTATGGCATGTTTGGGATTACTTTTGAAACCTACTTATTGACTTATTAACTTTTTTAAGAAGTAAATAACTTTTATGGCATGTTTCGCAAGATTCTGTTTTGTAAAACCCCCCATCTCCTTTTGGTCAATCGCAATCGAAACCAAACGGATTTGGACTTGTTGGCTTGTTCTGTCAAACTCTGTATTGTAAATCCAGGGGACATGGTCGTGCCAGGTTTTAGCACGGACGTGCCTCACACTCTTACTCGGTCGTGCCTCTTGGCTAGACATGGTCGTGCCTCAGAACCCTAGACACGATCGTGCCTGGCTCAAACACGGTCATGCCTAGTGATCAGTTTAATTGTCTTCTATTTGATCAACATTGTCGCACCCCTGACCAGCACGGTCGTGCCCGTGACCTGAACGCGGTCGTGCCTTGTCTTAGGCGCGGTCGTGCCTTGTCTTAGGCGCGGTCGTGTGTGAGAAAACCTTTTGTCAGAATGTTTGATTAATATTTATATCTTCAAAACAATAATTATTATATTATATTAATATGTTTTAAAACCGGAAAACCACCCGTAGACTCAGGTTTAGTCTTGTAACTCGTATTCGTTATTTAAAGCTCGTTATAAAATAATATATTATTTTCAATCCTCGAACTCAATTAAAAACGATATATATATTTTTATATTATTATTATTTGTCACTCGTCGCAAATCGTAGTTTTTCTTAATTAGATAAATTAAGAATCCTGTATTCTCATAAACTAGTTCATTTACCCATAAATCCTTAGAACGTTTAAAGACGTTCTAATCTTCCGTATGTCGTCACAAATCCCATTGAGTCCCTAACTGTTATGTTGTAATTCTAGGGCATTTGTGAGCCGTGCCAGGCTACCGCTTGAGATTTTAATCTCGTACTTGTGTGATTACTACCTACGCAATCAGGTGAGTTTTCACGGCCCCCTTTTACTATTTTACAATTTGGGGGAGAAAACGTGGCGTAAACATTTTTGGTTATGTAATTCATATATGTTATCACTTGTTTAACTATACGTACACATCTATCAATAAGTCCTCACATCGGACCGTTAATATGAACATAGCGAGGTAAGTTGAGAAGTACTACTGGGTTTGACAAACCTCACCCGCGTTAATCACGCTAACCCGACAAGATGTCGACCGGGTGCATTCTGACCTAAACATGCACCATGGTTGATAGGCCCGGTGGGAGGCAAAAACATAAACAGTCAGTTGTCGGTTGCGAGCGCATTAGTTAACATGCTTATGGGTTAGCTATCTATTGATTTATATATTGAATGTACATTAACCTATTGAACTTTGTTGAAAGCTGAAACCTGTGAACTCACCAACCTCGTGTTGACATCTTTTTTTACATGTTTTCTCAGGTCGCTTAAGATAAGGCACAGGTGCATGCATAGGGCATGCATGGAGTCTTATGATTAAAATTATAAAATATTATTGTTGATTTGCTTTGTACTTTGTTTGGACTGAACACTTTGGGACTTTTCTTGGGCGCGTTTGTTTTGTGCATTTACTTTCGTTTACGCTTCCACACTTACTTTGATCATTTATGATTTATTTTCATTTTAGTCTCATATAGTGTCGTTCAATGTAACTAATGACTAAGATCCTGGTTTGTCACTTCCCAAACGGTAAAACTCCGTTAGTTGAAATTGGGGTGTGACACATGTTATGTTTGCACTTAGGTAAACAAGTGGTAGTGAAATACTATGTGATCCATGTCCGTTCATATGTATGTCTCTCCCAGGCGGGAAGATAAGTAAACGGATGTCTGTTCGTATGCAAGTTTCTTCCCAACGGGAAACAAGTAAAACGCTGTTTTTTTGTATGCATGATTCTCCCCAACGGTAAAACATGTAAAATGATGTTTGTGTATACGCATGTTTCTCCCACAATAGGAAAACAAGTAAAAAGGGTATGTGAAACTCACTTGAGTTGCGTAGCAGGTAGATTTACACAAGAATGAGATTGGAACCACAAGTGTTAGCCTGCAACGGCTTACGTATGCCCTAGAATTATACACATAACAATTAGGGATACAATGAGATTTGTGACGACGATACGGAAGGTTGAACGTCCTAAGACGCTGTAATGATCAAGGAGTAGACGAACTTGTCCACGGTAACAAGGATCTCTTAATATAAACTATTAAGATAAATATGTTTCGTGACGAATGATTCTAATAATAATATATAATAAATATATTATTTTTAAGTTCGTAAGATTAATAAAATAATCATTTGTGTGGTAAAGATAATAAAATATATTATTTTCACTCGAGAATACATTTGTGGGTAAATAACATAGATATTTATATTATTTAATAGTTTGAAGCGTTGTACACACTTTATAAACATGTGGAAATACTATATAACATATATTATTTATTTTTTTTAATTTGCGTCACGGTGTGAAAATAATATAAATATATTATTTTATAAATGAGTTTTAATAATAAGTATGGGTTTCAAATCCAAACCCGAGCCTATGGGTGGTTTCCCGGGCTAAAACACATTTGTATATTAATATAATAATATAACAATTGATTTTATATTAGAATAATACTTAGAAAACTGTTTTAAAAATAAAAACAGGTGGAAAGACTCGAACCTGGGTCTCTCCCACCCAAGTACACACTCTTAACTAACTCAGCCGGATGGGGAATCACGACAGAATCGAATCACAAATGGTTTTAACATTCAAGGCTACCATGCTCTTCCCCCCTATCGCGATCCAAGCCCAAAACCACCTCCATTTTCACAGAATTCGATCGCGATTGAAATTAAAAACATGGGGGTTTTGTTCATCAATGAATCACAAATCGGTGGGTGTTGTTAATTATAAAACCATTAAGTTTTAGGTGGTCTAATTCCCGTTTTAGAAAACGAAACCCTAGAATAAGAACACAAATTCAAATCTGTTTATTTTGATAAAAGAAATAGCTGGAACCATAGGGCTTTTGAACGTCAAAGGATTACGAATCGAACCCTTGGTTTAATTTGATTTTGAAAGTTGTTAAGATCAAAACCCCCAATTCGATTTATGAACAAACCCTAATTTCTAGATCTTGAACAATTTGATCTTGTAAGACTCAATTAGCATAGGGCTTTCACTCTAGGAATGAAAATGAAGCTGTAGGTGTGATTATTTACGAGAATGCGATACGAATTGAAGGTGCACGGTTAGAACGGGTTCCGACTTCGACGAGTTCGCCTCCGGCGATTCTGGTTCCTTCTCTGGCCGAATAGATGTGTGCAAAAGCTTCTGATGGATGCGAATAAGGTGTGCAGGCCTAAAATTTGTGAGAAATATGATTGAATCCGTCGAATTGATGAGTTCTTGCAATGAGTTTGTCGGTTACGGGTTCTAGGGTTAAAGTCGCACTCATTAATCATCAAAAACGAATGGGAATGGTTATGACAGGGTCTACATCATCAATGCTCCTCATTACTGTCGCGAATTGAACTGATTTCAAGTTATTGTTGCAAATTTGGATCTAATGGAAGCTAGGATTGACTTTGGGAAGTTATAATAAACCAATTTCAATTGATTTTGACTTTGTTGAGTCAACAACTTAAGTTTAGGGTTATTACACACCTAGTCCTTGTAGTACTACTTTAAATAGTAACAGAATTAGTCCCTGTGGTTTAGAATTGGGTTAATTAGGTTAGGATTTAACCAAGATATGTTAACAGAGTTAACCTGAAAAGTCCGGGTTGTCACATGTACCACCACGTGTACCACCGATGTTGTCGTGAACCACCACCACGGCCACCATACCTCGTCGTCGTCCCGGATTTCATCATCGTCCTCGTCGGCCACCGTTAACAGCCACCGTGCACCACAACCCCGATTCCACCTTCCTCCTGGTTGCACCACCGTGAAACACCACCACTACCAGCACCCGCCCTCGGCTGCCATCCCCGCCTCCAGCTTCCCATAGTCACCACCTTCACTCGAAACCCTCCTCTCTCTCCATTTCTCTCTTTCTGCTCTCGGTAACCGGCCACCACCCCGTCACCAGGGTTCCGCCAAGCACCACCGTAGTGCCACCGTGACTGCTGTTGTGACCCCTGTCGGACCACCGTAGCTCGCCCTCCCCTTTCTCCTCGCTTTGGTCCTTCGGTTCAACTCTCACGGTTTACCACCGAGTCTCCCACCCATCGACTGTCTCCTCATGCGCCACCACCGCGCCGCCTTCGCCGCCCATTACAGCCATCGGGTACCATCGCCACAGCCGGTCACCTCCTCTCCCTTACCTCGGTGGCTAGCCGTGACCACCACCCCCACACTCTAACCATAAAGACTATGCAAGAACTGATACAAAACGTAATAAAATACAAACGAGGATTACCTTTATCGCGTGTGAATTTCTCTGCTCGATTTCGCCGTCAAAACACCACCTCCCGGCGTCCCTCTCCTTCCTGTCGTGTCTTCTGTCATCGCATGCCTAGGGTCCCAATTGGCCCTAGGGTTTGTAATTAGAGGGGTTTATAAGTCGCCGCAAGTTTCGTTTCGGTTCCCTCCATACCCGTTTGGCGCGTTTATACCTTGAATTTTTCAATAATAGGAATCGAGGTCCCACACGACTCGTCGAAGGAAAATTTATACGCTAACCAAGCTCATGTGCCCGTTTAGTATATATTCGGGTCACCACCGACCCGAATCATTAGCTTTTGAGAATTCGGGATGTTACAATACTTTTTCGTCATAATTATCATCTTCTTCCTCACCTTTTTCATCACCATGTTCCTCTTCACCTTCTTCATCACCAACCTCTTCCTCACCTTCTTGATCCCAACTTTCCTCCTCACTAGTAACATCCATATCATCTTCACCTTTATCATCCAGATCTTTAGAACCCTGACCTTTACCATACTCAATTTTCTTAATACCTTTTTTCTCTTCAGCATCTTCCTCCTCAAATTCGTTATTACCTACTTCCTCATCCCCTCCTTCTTCATCATCCAAATACTCATTTGTAATAGGTCCGTTTTCATGCAGGTATTTACCAATTCAGTCAAGGCTTCTGATGTTATGTAACCAATTGCTGGCCAACGTATGCTTTTTTTTACATGTCTTTTGTCATGTGTATATTTGTACAACATATGAATTGAAAAGAGTTATGTTAAGGTAATGAAGCGTTATAATCAAATAAATAATTTAAAACAACGAATAGGTAGAAAAGTGTTTAGTGATCATACCAACAACATAGCAGTTGGTACGTTATATTGCTAATTCATCTTCCACTTTGATATTGTGTAGTCTACACATTCAATCGCATAGCTACACCAATCCATGTTCTTGATTTCATTATAGTCCTATATTGATGCTATGATTTTTTGGCTGATGGTAGTAGACTTTGTCACAAATCCCAATATTGTATTGTATACCACGAGAAAGTTAAGTTTGAACTATGGTCCACCCCGAGCTTGTTTTTTCAGGTTTTTCAAGACTTCCCCAACACTAATGTGTGATTACCTGAATTGGTTTCTGAAAGTGTCAATGGTAGAATTTACCCCTTTTCTTGGTTTATTTCTTTCACTTACTTTTTAGGACCCATAGGGACACCGAGAACTTCATGTACCAGTGCAGGTGTTATGTGTATCTGATTTTTTCCAATGTTAGTAGTCTTGTTTTAGTGTCATAGTTCATCAACAACCACCAAGCTAGATTAGGTGGGATGATGTCTGTTCTGAAATCACGATTGATTCAAAGCCCATTTTCTTTATATCTTTAAGTTGAAAATTAGGCAAGTCTTTTACAGCTTGGACTAGGTTAGTTAGTGAGGTTGTGATGGTAATTTTGCTATTTTTGAATTCTTGGAAAGGCTTTTGTATAACGACTTCAAGTTGCATTGGTTGTTCAAAGTCGTCATCATCTTCCCTGTTTCTGGTTATGCCTTCTGTTTATGAAAATAAACTTTTTTTTGAGAAAGCAATTACGCATTACATATGTAAGTTTCATATATATCGATTAATATATATGAAATTTTGTATAATATAAATCACATAATCACGCATTACATATGTAAGTAGGAAACGTAAGTAAATATGGAATTTAAATATAACGTTTAGCTTATACAAAATGACGTAATCACGCAAACTAAATATTCTACATTAGAAACTTTGTTATACAATGTGTGAGTTTAAATCATCAATAAAAAAAATACACCAGTACTTTCACGCTAACAAGTTCCACTCAGAAAACTAGGGTTTATATCAGTACTTTCACGCTAAAAAGTTTCAATCAAAAAACTAGGGTTTATATTAGAACCTGTTTTTCGTTTCTTTGTAGGTCTGTCGTTGTTCTTCTTGCTTCGTAATTCTCTTTTATCTTTCGTGATTTCTACCTTCTTACGAGTATCTGGAGATTAATCGCGTTTTCATATGAGTTCAAAATGAGAAACGTAAAACAAAGTTTACACAAACGTAAAGGTCGTAATCTAACAGTAAAAAATAGCATCCAGACGTACCTTTCGTCTTCAGTTTCTTTGATTTCTGCATTGATGATTGATGTAGGGTTTAATAACCCGTGTTTATATTCAATTGCATTTACGTTTTAGTTGTTTTGAGTTGTATATTTGTTCGGTTTTATGCGTGTTTGTGGTTGTGTCTACCTCCCAGGTTGTGTGTACTAAATGAGTGGATAACGGATGTGAAGCAGCCGGATGCAAAGGACAAGGGTTTAAAAAGTCAAAAAGTCAAAGTTGTTGAGTTTCTGATCTTCGCTCCATGCGAAGACCTGGGCTTACAAGTTCGCGACACGCGAGGATCTCCAGAGGCACGCCCGGCTAGTTTGTTCTTCGCGCCACGCGAAGAACTTGGTTGCCATCTTCGCGACACGCGAAGATCTGTTATTACATGAACATTAACCTAGTTCGGGTTTTAATCTCTATCAGCCCCCATTCCTAATTATCTTCGACCATAGCCATTACAGAGCTTCAAGAAGGTGAATTCCATCATACTTGGGTCGATTGTTCTTAATCTTTCATGTTTGTAAGTTCTAATACATTAGATTTGATTATTGCTATGAGTATGAGTAGCTAAATCTCTTGTGGTCCTCTTTGGGTCTAGGGTTTTGTTGAACACTTGTAATCTCTTGAATGATTAGCACTGGTTTGTAATCTTGATTGGCATGGTAAGCCATATGATTTCATTTATTGATTGAATACTTTAAACTTCATTAATTGATTTCGAATTCTTGTTCAAGTCTCAATAGTCTCGTGTTTCTTTACATCGGGAACAACTTGGGGTTGGTAAATAGTTGGTTGATCATTGCTGGTTGTGTGAGAATAAGTTTTATTTACAACGAGTTCTTCCATTATCACTGAATTCAATTGAACCGTATGATTATGTCTATGTAATTTCTTTGCTATATATCTTGAAAGAACTTGTGTTTGCATACCCGAACCCCGGAGAGGATTACCCTTCTCATTATTTTTTTAAAAACATATCAGTTTTATTGCTTTCTGTCTTTGAAATATTGTAACAAAGTGACACTTTCCACATACTCCTCGTGGATACGATACTCTGCTTACCCTTACTAGTTAAGGTGTTTAAGCATTGTTTTTGATTGACTAAACGACATCGATCAAAATGGCGCCGTTGCCGGGGAGTTAGTGCGCTTAGTGCTAATTTGTTATTGTTTGCTACATCTGACAAAAATAAAAATTCTTATTTACTTTTCTTGTCTTATTTTATTTTGTTTTGTTCAGTGTTACACGGGTTTTCTTGTTTGTGTTGTGCAGGTGATTTTACAAATGTATGCATCATACAAGATATTCCAACAAATCATCCCCATTGCTTTTTGATCCAGAAATTGAGAAGACTTCCAGACAGAACATGGTTTTTCATAGAACTAACCGGGTTGTGTCTTCTCTAACCAACATGGAAAATAAACCGGATCATGGGAACAAATCTGATCTTCCTCCTACAGGTCATTTACCACCAGAGCAGCGAGCCACCTCAGGCATGTTCTCATCATCTTTTCCTCCACCTAGAAAAGATGAAAACCTCCACCAATCCCATAGTCAAATCCCACCATTACCAACCTTTGGCCACTCCCTACCACAAGTAAGCCAACCATTTGAGTTTAAACCTGAATCTCACTATTCTCCACCATACGTGAGGGTAGTGACAGATCCCCTACCACCACCAACTTCACAACCCCCAATCATAAAGCCTTCTATATTCCAGTCTACCCCACCACCAGGTTTCCATCCATACACTTTAGGCCTAAATTATAAGGATGAGACAGACGGTTTTGACGATGAGTTTGAGGGTTATGAGGAGGAGGATGTTGACAGAAGGGAAAGACAAAGGGTTAGGCCACCAGTGTATAGGAGACAGGATACAGGTGTTTGGTTTGAAAGGCCGAATGAGCATCAGTTTGATCACAGGTTGCCACAGCAACCACCTCAGCATGATATTCCTACACCAATCCCACCACAACAGCAGCCTATTAACAGGAAAAGACGACCGGGTCCTAGGAATGCCATTCCTCCTGTTGACAATCCGGGAGGCATTCCAAGGAGGCATGACAGGGGCCCTGTTAGAGGGATTGAGAGCCACTTCAGACCATCTATTACCTATAATCCCTCTCCAGTTGTTCCTCCACAACAACATGGGAGATCATTTGAGGTTCATTCTCAGGCGATTCAGAGTGTGCCTAAGTATCATGGCCGAGGGACAGAAGAGCCATACTTGCATCTGAGTTCTTATGATGCCATGTGCAACACCATTGGGGGACAGGGATTCACACCTGATGATGTGAAGTTGGTACTGTTCCAATTCACCCTAGAAGACAAGGCTCAACAGTGGTTTCATTCTTTGCTTTCTGCTTCTATCTACACTTGGGGTGATATGAAACAACAGTTCTTAGATGAGTTCTACACCAATCAAAGAACTAGTGATGCTAGGAAGAACATCAGAAATTTCCAACAACAATTTGGGGAACTGTTTCATGAAGCCTTCCTGAGGTTCAAGATGTTGATTAAGAACTGCCCACACCATGGTTTGCAAATGTGGGAGATGCTTAGTGCCTTCCATGAGGGTTTGACAGATGATGACTCCCGAGACCTAAACTCCATTTCTAATAGTACCTTTGGTACAAATTTTGGGGATGTTGACTGGGATAATTTAGAGAGGATGGCTGTGACATCTAAGAGAAAACCCTAATCTTCAAGAAGGGCAAGGCATTCTGTGGTTAGAGCAGTTGATAGCCCAAACTCTGAGGCGAACAGGTTAGAGAAGTTAGAGAAGCAGGTTGCCAACAGGGGTATTGGGGGTCAACAGTATGAGGTTTGTGAGCAGTGTGGAGAGTTGGGGCATAGTCAAAGAGCTCAACAACCATTCCCGCCCTGAAACCAAAACTACAGTTAAAACAACAACCAACGGGGGTATCAAAGGGGGAATGAGCAAGGAGGATTCCTCCAATCAGAGCAGTGAGGGTGTAGTGTTGGATCTCTTGAAGTCTATCCAACAAGACTTGCAATGATGTGCGTGATAAAGTCTTCCAAGTCATGACTACTCAAATGGGGCAATTTGCCACTAAATTAGCTGAGTTGAAGAAGAGTAGTGGGAAGCTTCCAAGTGATACTGTGACCAACCCATCTCATCACACTTCGGGGAACAGGAACATGAAGAACAGTCATGTGGGCAAGGTTAGTACTCTCCGAAGTGGTAAGGTCTATGATAACAAGGTTGCACCTCCACCACCTTTTGTTAATGGTGTGGTGGAGGACATTGATGAGCATGATGTCAGTGATGATGAACCCGAACCAATTCTGGTTACACAGGTTGCTTTTCCAAAAGAACTAACTTTTCCTAAAACATCATCTACTCTTGATAATGGGGAAGTGGTGCCTCTAAGGGTGCCATTCCCTTCTTCTTTAGTGAATGCAGGTAAACAGGTGGCGGTCAAGAAGCGAGATCCTCAACAAGAGGAAATCTGGGAACTCTTCAAACAGGTAAAAATCAATATACCGCTTCTTGATGCAATTAAACAGGTACCAATCTATGCTAAGTATTTGAAAGACTTGTGCACTCCGAAAAGGCATCACAAAATTCCTAAACAGCTTGATCTGAATGCACGAGTTAGTGCTATCTTGACTGGTTCCCTTCCACCTAAACTCCAAGATCCAGGAGAACCCATAAATTCAATATAAGTGGGTGATTTCAAAATGAGTAAGGTGTTGTTGGATCTTGGAGCAAGTGCGATCATCTGTAAGTCCCACACTTGACGGATCTTCGAATAATGAACACACACGATATCAATTCTCACACTTGATAGGCGAAAACTATCAAGTATGGTGATTCAAGAACACAAACACTCTCGTAATAACTCGTATATTGCTCCAGAGAAATTACAAAGAACACAAACAAAACCGCTAACACAATTGACGGCTTTTCCTCACGTCTAACAATCTCAGAAACATTTTTCTGGTGGCTTGCCCTAATTCTCATGAAAATATGTATTTATACTAGACAAATACCATAAAGCCCATAACACATATTTTCGGCTCACATAGCCTAGCCCAAGACCCAACCCGTGAACAAGTTTCACGGTTACAGAACCCGAATACCCATATATTCGGTAACACCAATAGTTATACTTATTTGATAAGCGTCAGCCTCACTTATTCAGACCCAACAACCTCCCCCTATGCTGATGCTATCAAATGATCTTCATAACTTGAATGATTTCTTGATATATTTATATATACACTAATGAATTCTTGATATATATATATATATATATATATATATATATATATATATATTATGAAAAATAGGTTTATATGTCTCAAAATAATTATTTTATATTTCTTTTCAAACCAATTAATTTACCCTCATGTATATATAACTAAGATTGTTATATATTAGCCATAATGAGGCATTTTTATAAAGATAATTTTATAAAAATCTCCTCTTTTTCGTACGAAATTATATATGGTTAATACTACCATTAAAATAAAATGTGTTTTTATAAGATAAATTAATCTTTTATTTAATTATGAAAATAGGGTTTTTAATCTATTATTTTATAATCGTTATTTATTTTAAAAACCCGTCTTTTATATATTAGAACCACGGTCCGTCTCCGATACGTTTAAAACTCGTCATTAATTTATAATCCGATTATAACCAATTGTATCTCCAACTTTAATAATGTTAAAAATAAACGAGTCGGAATCTCATGTGAACCGTCGGGAAAAGGGGACGGCAAATACGCGAGGTCCGGTTTCTTTTCGAAACGTCCCGAATGACTCCGCGAGTTCCCGAAACGATCTGTAGGCTTCACGTAAATGTAATGTGGTGATCTTAGGCGAGAAACGGTGACCCAAAAGAACCGGTTTTTTGTTCCGAAAGAATCCCGCAAAGGTGGCGGGGGTTGAAACGGGTCGGGTGGTGCGCTACAGTGGTTGCGGGGACTGTGTTGGGGCTGTCGGGGCGGAGACGGTGCTGAGGTGGTGGTTATCGGGTGATGGAGAGGGTGTTGGGATGGTGATCGGTGGTGGTTTGTGGCTTGCGATGAAGTCGAGAGGCAAGGGAGAAGGTGATATGGCTTGATCGTAGGTGTTTTCTTTTGCTACTGTTAGTGAAGGTGAGAGGGTAGGGAAGGTGGGAGTGGTGATGTAGAAATGAAGATGGTGATATTAGGGGTGGTGGTTTGGAGATGAAGGTGGTGGTGATGGCGTGATGAAGGTGGTGATATTAGAGATCGAGGGTGGTGCTCAACCGAGAAGGAAAGAGAGGGAGGGGAGCAGGGAGGTGAGGATGGTGGACCAGTGGTGTGGAGGTGGTGGTGTCAGGTGGTGGTGATGAACCGAGAGGGAGGAGGAGGGTGAAGGTTGGTTGAAGGTGAAGATGAGGGTGGTGTGGTGCACATATATATATAGGGGTTTCATCTCATGCCTAGATAATTATATGTATTTTTTTTAAATTATCCAAATCTTTTAAGTACGCACAACTATATTTTCTTAAGTTTCGTTTGATCTTCGCGTTCCCAAGTGAATTCTGGTCCTCGCTTAGAGTTCCATCTGACCTTCACTTTAGGAATGCGACTCCGTTTTAGTTTCTTGATCTCTCGATCCATGATTTCAACTTGTTGTTCCACAAAGTGGAGTTTGTCGTCAATTTGTATTTCCTCGAGTGGTATAACAAGGGTTTCGTCTGACAGACACTTCTTTAGGTTTGATATGTGGAATGTGTCGTGTACACTACTGAGTTCTTGAGGTAGTTTGAGTTTGTCATCCACCGGGCCTACTCTGGCTAGGATCTCAAAAGGTCCGATGTATCGGGGATTGAATTTTCCTCGTTTCCCGAATCTAACAACTCCTTTCTACGGCGAGACTTTCAATAGTACGTTGTCTCCCACTTGGAATTCTAAGTGCTTGCGTCTTATGTCAGCATAGCTCTTTTGACGATCCCTAGCCGCTTTGATTCTGTCTCTGATTTTAAAGATCTTGTCAGTAGTTTCTTAGATGATTTCAGGACCAGTGAGTTGGCTGTCACCAACCTCTGTCCAGCATAGAGGTGATCGGCAATTTCGACCATAAAGTGCTTCAAACGGTGCGGCTTGGATGCTGGTGTGATAGTTGTTGTTGTAAGAAAACTCAGCTAAGGGTAGATGAGTATCCCAATTCTTTCTGAAATCAATGACACATGCCCTAAGAATGTCCTCTAGGGTTTGGATGGTTCTCTCACTTTGTCCATCTGTTTGCGGATGATAGGCTGTGCTCATGTCTAAGCGTGTACCTAACGCTTTCTGAAGTGATTGCCAAAATCTTGAGGTGAACCGACTCTCTCTATCCGAGATAATAGAAATTTCCCGCCAAAATACTTTTTTTTATGAACACTACCAAACTAGATAAGTTCGCATGAAACTAGTTCGCCTGATACTGCCTGAGCGAACTTAGTAAGTTCGCCTGAACTTCACTGAGCGAACAAGATCCAAATCGAACTTGATAAATTCGCCTAATCAATAAGTTCGCCTGCAACAGAAATTCAAAGCTAAGTTAGCCTGGTTCAGCTGTAACAAACTCAGGAAGATGAGTCTTCAACCCAAACACGAACCAACAGTTCTAAAAATCATCATTTCTCACTGATTTGATGGAACTTGAAGAAATTGAACCGTAGGATTTAGTATTTCATGATTTAGAACACTTCTATCGGATTAATTTAACCGAAAACACCTTCAAATCCACAAATTGCCTTAAAATCAACCTCAAGAACTTGAAAACTCCATGAAAGTGAAATCTTGCAAAAAATGATCAATTTCTTGTCAAATTGTACACAAATCGTCACAAATCACTCACGAATCACACACAAATCACGAGCATAAGCTCTGATACCACTTGAAGGTCCACATGACTCCACTATGGATCGATCTCGTGACGTGACGTATAGAAGACACGGAGTGCGGAATCCAACGGTATCAATGAATGTGTACACAAGATGACAGAAACGATAACAATGTAACTAATCTTCTCGTTGTATTTCCTTATCAGACACTGGTTACAATCTTTCTCAGATTCTTAGGTCTGATCTCTTTCTGAAGTTTTCCAAGTCTTTTTTTTTCACTAAGACTTGCAAACACCTATTTATAGGAACACACATCACTTTAGGCGAACTTAATAAGTTCGCTCCTCAAGATGCTTAGGCATCTACGTACTTACACAGAATGTTTGCTACAGTTACAAATTCATGCTCTAACAGAAGCTCGGGGTCACAGCACTACGGACTTACATGCCTTGACAAGAGATCCCTTCCCAGTCACATATTCCCAAGAATAAAAATATTTACTAGTATAATAATATGTACGTCTTTAGACATATCTTTTTGTGTTTTTCCTATAGCACGACATTAACATTGCATGTCTTTTTGCTCAAGATTCTGCTTTGCATAATAGCTTTGCACTTTCATTGAGTGTCTTTTCACCTATTACATGTCAATGCATGTATTTTAACTATATAGATATATAATATTTACAGACTTATATCAAGTCAAGCTCGCAACCCCTTTGTGAAGGGTCCCGGTTAGTGCAATCCCAATAGAGCAAGAGTTATCCACAGTTCATCAACCTTTATGTTTAAGTTCTCGATTATTAAAAGGAATGGCAAATTACACTAATTTATGAGATGTTCCCCACTAAGGCCATAAGACTATTTTGTTCAAGTTTATCACATGCAGAACATATCAACATATCCAACATTGATCCTATCGTTTTCAATTTAATGCATTACATGTGTTGATCCTAGCCTTAAGAAACGAACATTCATATCACTTTCCATCTATTTGCAAACTCCCGACTCAAACACAAACAATATTTTTGTATTTTTCTTTTAACTGAAATGAAGGCAGACTGTTTTTGTATTCTCGTGACACTAATAAACTTTAAAAACACTCTTTTTGTATTTTCTTGACACTAATAATCTTTAAAAACACTCTTTTTGTATTTTTCTCATATCTCCCCCTAAATTTGTGCATTAAAATAAAAAATATATACAAATTTAAACTATAAAGAAAAATCTTTTTGTGACCATTCTCTAATTTCAAAACTCATTATTTTCAAAACATAATGTATCAAAGTAAATTGTACCTTTATTGCTGATCTTACCTCCCTTATCTCCTACAAAAGAAACATACCCTCCGTTAAAGTATTGATGTTATGTGTCACACCCCGCCTAGGGCGAAAACACGGGATGCGGCGGTTAGGTGATCGATCATAGCCTTTGATTACAACAAACGACATCTAAATGCATTCATAACCAAAGGTTTTAGTCATTACATGAAATGATAAATTATTCAAAGACAATACATGCCAAAATTCCATACGTAGCCAAGTATACAGCTTAAATAACAAGTTTGTTAGGTATGACCTAGATGTCCTAGGTTATAAGCAGAAAACTTTAAAAGTGATTCTACGTGCATTCATACCTTTCCTTCCATGATTAGTTACCTGAGAAATACATGCTAAAATGTCAACATAAAGTTGGTGAGTTCACAGGTTTAAGTAAGCCGTAAAATATATTTTATTTGGACTACGAGATTTCCTAGTGTGTAAAGCATTGTTGATCAAACAATACTTATGTATGCACATTGTTACCGTAAGCTACCATAACCGACACTTGACGTTTGAGAAATAACCCGTCATTTGACCGAGTTATTGTTGTGAGCCCCGCCCAATGTTCTGTTATGAAACATTGTATGTGTTTGTGTATGGACAGTATGCACCCGCTTTGACCTCCAGTCAAGGTTAGAGCGACTAACCACAGGTGGGGGTGTCAACCCAAATAGATCTATTCATGCGTTCCACGTCTGAACCAGCTAACGGTTATAGTATTCCGGGGACTTAGTATGACAATTGCGTACTTATGTAACAATATCATTGAGTGTTGTTCATCCGAACAATCGTTGAGTGTTGTTCATTCGAACAATCGTTGTGTGTACTCGTATCCAGATGTGAGCTATGTATTCTCCCCCGTATGTTTAAAATAAATTTAAAACAAGTAAAATTGGGGCCGTGAGACTCACCTTATCTATCGAGGTGATGGTCGATGAGATGTGCAGTAAGTCCAACAAATGTCCGAACTATCCGTGCCCTAAATTATTTAAGACACCTTAGGTCCTATGAGATTTTTTAAGTGTAGTTTGGTCACCTGACCAACACCCTGAGGTCTCGACCCTTGTCTCGTAATAACTTACAAGAGTCGACCCGATCGCCGTTGGTGATACGACTTCTGGTTCAAGTTTATTATATTTATTAAATTCCTTAATAAATATTGTGACTCGGTATTTGTTTATCCAAAAATTTGTTTATTTTGATTTTTAGGGTAAATATATGTAACATATATTTATTAAAATTATTCCCAATTAATATGTTGTCATAAAATAATATCCATATTATTTTAATCTCATTATGCCTTTATCTTTTCCTTTAATGTGTTCAAATTGTATAGTATATCAACTACCCTGTATAATATTTTGTAAATTTACCCATCTTGTTCAGTTTATTTTTTTGCTCTGATTGTTTTTAATGAATTTAACTATAGTTTCACAATCTGTTATGACTGTAAAATCTTTGTGTAAAAATAATTTAAATTTTTCTAAAGCATTGATTAATACTTGTATTTCGAAGTCTAAAATGGTCCAAGTGGTTCCAGTTTTGAAGCTTTCGCTGTAATAGGAACAAATTTTTTCTTCTTTTTTATGACTATAAACATTAGGTTTGCAAAGGAGAACTGCTCCCCATCCTTCTTTGCATCCATCAACTTCTATAATTATGTAATCTATTGTAAGTGGTAATTCTAAGGGTTTGATTTCTGTAACCCTTTCCTTTATCTTTTTAATCAAGATAATGTCTTATTGATTAAAATGTCTCTGTCCATTTTTAGTGATTTTGTTGTATAAAGGACCTACTTTTTGAAAGATTAGGAATAAAGTTTCTAGCATAATTTACCAAGCCTAAAAAAACTTGATTCTGTTTTAAACTTGTAAGTTTTTCAGGAAAATCAAGACTCTTTGTAGAAATATGTGGTTGTAATTCACCAATTTCTAATCCTAAGAAAGAAATTTTTCTTTTAAACAATTCCATCTTAGGTTAAGGCATAAGAGATTTTTGACACTTGCAATAAAACATAAAAACTTACAGTATATTTGCAGTGGATGATGAGAATATTTGCAGCAGCGGATTGCAGCAGAATGACTCTTTTTTTTAATATTTGGGATCTAGTATGAAGAGCAAGAAAAGACTTTTAGTAGAATAAGGGTTTACAAGAGAAATCAGAAAGGGAGAGTTTAGTTACTCATAACTGAGAATGATTCTATTGATTTTTTTTCGGTGTGTCATTACAAATGAAGGAGCTTGCCTTAAATAGTCAAAGAAGAGAAAGCACTAAGCTATAAAACAAGAAACATAAAAGAAAAAGAAACAGCTACAAATTAAAGAAACAAAACAACAAAAAACTTGTCTTTTTATCTACAGAGGAGTGTCGGACAAATAATTGTTGTAGACTTTGTTGACAGAGACGTCATTGCATACGTTTTTATCAATCTTCTAGAAATCTTTGTGAGTGCCCGGTATGGATGGCGGTGTGCCAGTATCATAATCAAGAATTTCATCACAAAAATCTTCTGAATTAATAATATGCTGTAGTTCAAGAGCTTCTCCTTCACCAATGAAGGGAAGAAGCATGTTCCAATTTTTGTGAGTCCATATCTGTATATAATGCCCTTCGGCAAGAAGATGATAATTTTCCCAATGAAAGCCCGATGGCAATAAGGGAGTCTTCTGATTTTGGATAATAAACTGTGTAGTATCTTTTCTTTGGCTAGTTGCTTCAGGATTTTCTTTGGCAAGGCTGGCAAGATTATCGACTCAGTAGAGATCTGAGAATTGAATCTCAGTTTGTATAGCGATTCTTTTTAAGTAGTCTTTTCCAAAAAGCTTATGACTAATAAACATTATTCTTTTCCTTGTAGGTCTGTATGTGTGGTCATTGGCAAAAGGAAAGGAGGAAAAGATTTTGCAGCCAATATATGGAGGAAATACATGTGTAGAGATATTTACAGTGGCTATTACAAACTTTTCTCCAAAGAGATTTATAATTCCTTCTGTTTTTGTATTTAATTCTAATTCACTATAATCAATCATACCATTATGGTAAAATTATAGAATTAAATCATGTGGCATATATGTCTGTTTAAGATTTATCTGAAGAAGGAGCAGGCAAGTTCCCTCTCCATTGACATCTGTTCTTTCAACGATTGTAACCCCTTTATACTTTTCTTCATTAAGGGCAATCATCATGAGTCTGAGCTGTAATTCATAGAATACTAGTGGGAATTCTGTACAAACTTTTTTGTGATACTATCTGTTCGAATTCTGGAAATTGATCAAACACTGTTTGAAGACAAGATTTCCAGGGAGTGTCTAGCATTCTAGCTCTAAAAGCTTCGTAGCTTCTGTAATTGCTTTCTTTTTTCTCAAGCCTTTGTAATAACTGTATATTTTTTGCTTCGAGAATGCCAAATTTTTGTTTTAAAATACTATTTTCAATATGACTTTGTATAGATTGTGTATTTTTTCCTTGCTGTATAAGCTGTTTTTACAGACTTGCAATAGTTTCTTCTTGTGTCTTTATAATTTGTTCATGACTCATTTTTGTAACTTGTGAAAAAGTTTGAACCTCTTCTGGTTCAATAAAAAAGCTGTCTATACCAAAGTGTTCTCTTGCTGTTTTCAGGGCTTCTGAAAAGCTGTGATAACCTTTGTAAACTGGTTCGGGACACTGTATAAACTTTACAACTGTCTCCCATTTGTTAAAAATACCAATTTTAGTACCTCTAAAAATTATATAATGTGTAAACTTTGGAGGCTGTTTTTCAGGGCATTTAACTCCTTGTTCGCTAAAATATATGCTTAGCGCATTTAAAATTTGAATTTTGAAGGAGGATGCATGAGGCATGGTCTGAATATGCCATAGGTTGTCTAGTAAACATTGTTTTTTATCTGTCAGTTTCATTCCGTTAATGGGGATTTCAATGTTTACTAGACAACCTATGGCATATTCAGACCATGCCTCATGCATCCTTCTTCAAAATTCAAATTTTAAATGCGCTAAGCATATATTTTACCGAACAAGGAGTTAAATGCCCTAAAAAACAGCCTCCAAAGTTTACACATTACATATTTTTTAGAGGTACCAAAATTGGTATTTTTAACAAATGGGAGACAGTTACAAAGTTTATACAGTGTCCCGGACCAGTTTATAAAGGTTATCACAGCTTTTCAGAAGCCCTGAAAACAGCCAGATAACACTTTGGTATAGACAGCTTTTTTATTGAACCAGAAAAGGTTCAAACGTTTTCACAAGTTACAAAAATGAGTCATGAACAAATTATAAAGACTCAAAAAGAAACTATTGCAAATCTGCAAAAACAACTTATACAGTAAGGAAAAAATACAAAGTATAAACAAAGTCATATCGAAAATAGTATTTTAAAACAAAAAGTTGGCATTCTCGAAGCAAAAAATATACAGTTATTACAAATGCTTGAGAAAAAAGAAAGCAATTACAGAAGCTACGGAGCTTTTAGAGCTAGAATGCTAGACACTCCCTGGAAATCTTGTCTTCAAACAGTGTTTGATCAATTTCCAGAATTCGAACAAATAGTATCATAAAAAGTTTGTACAGAATTCCTACTAGTATTGTATGAATTACAGCTCAGACTCATGATGATTGCCCTTAATGAAGAAAAGTATAAAGTGGCTACAATCGTTGAAAGAACAGATGACAATAGAGAGGGAACTTGCCTGCTCATTCTTCAGATAAATTTTAGACAGACAAATATGCCACATGATTTAATTCTACAATTTTACCATAATGGTATGATTGATTATATTGAATTAGAATTAAATACAAAAACAGAAGGATTATAAATCTCTTTGGAGAAAAGTTTGTAACAGCCACTGGAAATATCTCTACACATGTATTTCCTCCACATATTGGCTGCAAAATCTTTTCCTCCTTTCCTTTTGCCAATGACCACACATACAGACATACAAGGAAAAGAATAATGTTTATTAGTCATAAGCTTTTTGAAAAAGACTACTTAAAAAGACTCGCTATACAAACTGAGATTCAATTCTCAGATCTCTACTGGGTCGATAACCTTGCCAGCCTTGCTAGAGAAAATCCTGAAGCAACTAGCCAAAGAAAAGATACTACACAGTTTATTATCCAAAATCAGAAGACTCCCCTATTGCCATCAGGCTTTCATTGGGAAAATTATCATCTTCTTAACGAATGACATTATATACAGATATGGACTTACAAAAATTGGAACATGCTTCTTCCCTTCATTGGTGAAGGAGAAGCTCTTGAACTACAACATATTATTAATTTAGAAGATTTTTGTGATGAAATTCTTTATTCTGATACTAGCACACCGCCATCCATACCGGACACTCACAGAGATTTTTAGAAAATTGATAAAAACGTATGTAATGACGTCTCTGCCAAGAAAGTCTACAAATTCTACAACAATTATTTGTCTGGCACTCCTCTATAGATAAAAATGAAAGTTTTTTGTTGTTTTGTTTCTTTAATTTGTAGTCGTTTCTTTTTCTTTTATGTTTCTTGTCTTATAGCTTAGTGTTTTCTCTTCTTTGTCTATTTAAGACAAGCTCCTTCATTTGTAATGATACACAGAAAAAAGATCAATAGAATCATTCTCAGTTATGAGTAACTAAACTCTCCCTTTCTGATTTCTCTTGTAAACCCTTATTCTCCTAAGATTTTTTTCTTCCTTTTCATACTATATCCCAAATATTTTAAAAAAAGAGTCATTCCGCTGCAATCCTCCGCTGCAAATATTCTAATCATCCACTGCAAATATACTGTAAGTTTTTATGTTTTATTGCAAGTGTCAAGAATCTCTGATGCCTTAAGCTATTTTGGTATCAGAGCCAATATATATATATATATATATATATATATATATATATATGTGTGTGTGTGTGTGTGTGTGTGTGTATTTATGAAAAATAGGTTTATGTGTCTCAAAATAATTATATTATATTTTTCTTTTCAAGCCAATTAATTTACCCTCTTGTATATATATCTAAGATTGTTATATATTAGTCATAATAAGGCATTTTTATAAATATAATTTTATAAAAATCTACTCTTTTTTATACGAAATTATATATGGTTAATACTACCATTAAAATAAAATGTGTTTTTATAAGATAAATTAATATTTTTTTTATTATGAAAATAGGGTTTTTAGTCAATTATTTTATAATCGTTATTTATTTTAAAAACCCGTCTTTTATATATTAGAACCACGGTCCATCTCCGATACGTTTAAAACTCGTCCTTTAATTTATAATCCGATTATAACCTATTGTATCTCCAGCTTTAATACTGTTAAAAATAAACGAGTCGGAATCTCACGTGAACCATCGGGAAAAGGTGACGGCGAATACACGAGGTCCGGTTTCTTTCCGAAACGTCCCGAATGACTCCGCGAGTTCCCGAAACGATCCGTAGGCTTCACGTGAATGTAATGTGGTGATCTTAGGAGAGAAACAGTGAGCCGAAAGAACCGGTTTTCATTCCGAAAGAATCCCGCATAGGTGGCGGGGTTGTGACGGGTCGGGTGGTGCGCTACGGTGGTTGCGGGGACTATGTTGGGGCTGTTGGGGCAGAGATGGGGCTGAGGTGGTGGTTATCGGGTGATGGAGAGGGTGTTGGGATGGTGATCGGTGGTGGTTTGTGGCTTGCGGTGAAGTCGAGAGGCAAGAGAGAAGGTGATATGGCTTGATCGTAGGTGTTTTCTTTTGCTACTGTTAGTGAAGGTGAGAGGGTAGGGAAGGTGAGAGTGTTGAGGTAGAAATGAAGATGGTGATATTAGGGGTGGTGGTTTGGAGATGAAGGTGGTGGTGATGGCGTGATGAAGGTGGTGATGTTAGAGATCGAGGGTGGTGCTCAACCGAGAAGGAAAGGGAGGGAGGGGAGTAGGGAGGTGAAGGTGGTGGACTGGTGGTGTGGAGGTGGTGGTGATGAACCGAGAGGGAGGAGGAGGGTGAAGGTTGGTTGAAGGTGAAGATGAGGGTAGTGTGGTGAGGGTGGTGTGGTGCACATATATATATAGAATTTTTTGGCAAAGTGGTGTTATTGCATAAACTCAAATGGTTTCCGGGTGTTGCATGGGATAGATTTGAAAAATGGGGAGTCCGCTTAGGCAACCAGCGGATTCATAAAAACTATATCGACTTCGCTTTTCAAGATAGCGGACTCCGAGTCCGCTTGGGGAACCAGCGAATCGTCTTGCCGGAGAAGATGAGGTGGAGGCCGGAGATATGGAGTCCGCTTCCCGGACCAGCGGATTTGACTCCGCTTCTTTGACCAGCGGACTTGAATAGTGTCACAGCAGTCCCCCCAACCACTTCTTTTTCTCGAATACATGCATGTGAGAAATCCTGGGCGATACTATTCCTTTATGGTATTATTGATGGTGATAGTTGGAGTTTGTCTGAGGAGATAGCAAAATCAACTCCGCTTGTTGAGATAGCATACTCATAAACATAAACCCTAATTCATTTAACATTTGTTAATTAATTAATTTAATACAAAATTTGAATTGTCATTTAATTATATTTATATAATAATTTTATTTATAAAATTTTTTAATTCTATGTTTTATTATATAATTATTTCATTATTTGATTAATTTAATTAATTTTGTTTATTTATTATATTAATTCTATAATAATTTGATTAATTTTATAATAATTTGATTAATTATATAATAATTTAAATTATAAATTATTTAAATTATAATAATTTTATTTATTAATTTTTTATATTCTACGTATCTATATATATCAACTTCATTTTTCCTTTGTAAGCACAAGTCTTGACAACATTGAAACCAAACTTCAAAATCCTAACCCTGTAATTCCAAATAATGTCATCTTTTAGTCCATTTATTGTTAAACTCTATTGGGGTGGTCAAGTCTCTTTCGTAAATGGTGTAATTATCTGTGATGAATCTACTTTAACATCTTCGTTTTTTGTTCGTTATGATTCAATGTCATATGTAGAACTAGTTGATACGATATACAATCATGTTCAACTAGATAAAAATTCCTACAGTTTGAAGTTGGTCTTATACTACACGTTTCAAGGGGTTCATGCAAGCTCATATTTGTCAGATGAAGAAGGTGTAAGCATGTTGTATTTTCTAGCAGCAAATGAAGTAAATTACTTCGGTCAGATTTTTGTGAGTCAGGTGCCAAAAGTTACGATCCAACACGAAAGTTTTATGGAACTTATGTGTGGCTTTTCCGCACCCCAATCGAATGATTATGAAGTCGGTGCATCTATCTATACCAACCTCGAAAATCCAACACTTGATCAACATATTGATGATGAAGAAGATCTAAATTCCCTTAATTCTGAATCCGAAAATGGTGACACCGAAGACAGTGAGGTCCTTCCGTCAGATGACGATTCCGGAGATGAAGTTATACTCCCACAATCATCTGAAGAATACAACTCTGGAATTTATCAAGGATTTCCTACTGGACCGGTGGAAGCTTATGATGAAGTTGCAGAGTTAAGAACTGCTGAGCTTCCTGATTTTGATAATGAGGATCAAATGGATATATGGAACCCTGAATCAAATCAAATCCGTGTTGGCATGTTCTTCCATTCTAAAAAAGAGGTGGTCAATGCAGTTTTGTCATGGAACGTTGCTTGTAATCGAGAGGTGATCGTTACGGAGACGAGAAAAACCTGTTGGAGAGCCAAATGCTACACTAAGGCCCCAAAATATAACGAACCTCTCCCAAACACCCCTCCATGTCGTTGGGCTGCTAGTGCATGCTTAAAAAAGAATCAGCACATGTGGCAACTAACAAAATGGGTGGCTGCACACAACTGTTACGGAACAGTTCAACGCAACAACAATCGTTGCTTAAGGTCGAAGGATGTTGCCTTTCATATATCAAGTGCAGTTCAAGCTGATATTTCTTTTCCAGTGAAACAAGTCAAAGTTCTTATAAAGGACTTGTTGCATGTTGATATTACTTATTCAAAGGCATGGCTCGGTCGCAGAATAGCCATCGAGAATATTTTCGGCAGTTGGGATTCCAACTTTAATGAATTACCTATGTACATCAAAGCGTTAAAAGCCTCAAATAGAGGCACTGTGGTTGAGTGGTTACATCATCCACACGGGTCATCCCAATGTGCCACATTTAAATACGTCTTTTGGGCATTTAAGCCCTCCATTGATGCGTTTCATCTTTGCCAGCCTTTTATCTCTGTAGACGGCACTCATCTGAAAGGACCTTATCGTAGTAAATTGTTGATTGCAGTTTCAAAAAATGCAAACAACTATATACTTCCGGTTGCATATGCAATTGTCGACGAAGAGACAAATGAAAGTTGGGCTTGGTTTTTCATGATGTTTAGGGAACATGTTGTAAATGAAACGATGGGACCTTTGTGTGTCATCTCTGATCGACACGCAGGAATAGTTAACGCAATGACGTCTCTAGAAGGATGGATGGAGCTGAATGCGTACCATCGTTTCTGTCTCCGTCATGTTAGAAGCAACCTAATGAAAAGGTTCAAGAGTGCGAGTTTAAAGAAGCTTTGCTAGGCTATCGGAAGCACCACCCAGGCTAGAAAGTATATGGCTGCTGTAGCGCAGATGAAGATCATTAACGAGGATGCTTGGCTATACTTGAATAATATTCCCAAAACCCATTGGACTCTTCGATATGATCGCGGTCATCGTCGTTGGGGTAACCTAACCACAAACATTTCAGAGAGCTTGAATAATGCTTTACGTGATGCCAGGTTGTTGCCAATTAAAGCCTGTATCGACTATACATTTCAGAAAGATGTGTCTCAGTATGTTAAGCACACTGAAATTGCCATCAACTGCCAAACTGCTTTACCCCCTCGCATGTGGAGCGTCTTTAATAACCGTGATAGACGCGCACAAGACCACAGGGTATTCAAGTATGATCACGTAGAAGAGACGTACAGGGTCACGTCACGAATGGAAACCAACGATTACGGTGGAAACGACTACACCGTTGAGTTTAAGAGAAAAAAATGCACATGTCGTAAATGGCAAATGGAGAGATTTCCATGCTCGCATGCTATAGCCGTCTGCCGTCATAGAAACGGACTACCAAATGAAATTGTTGATTCTTGTTACTATACCTCTACCTATCGTCAACAATATTCAGGCCATTATCACCCGCTTCCTCACAAGGATCTATGGCGGGGTGCGGGTTGGTGTATCCAAGGAGACCCGTCTAAGGTTACAACGCTACGTGGTAGGAGGCGCGCACGGAGAATGCATAACGAAATGGATGTTCATTATCCGGATGAACCAAGACACTATAAGTGTGGATTATGCAAAGAAACCGGTCATAATAGGAAATCATGTCCATACAGAAATCAATGATGTTTTATTATGTATGATATGTTTTAATAACAGTAAATTGTATGATTAACAGTTTATGTTGTAGTTAAAACATAATTAAAATAAGATTAAAACGTAATTAGTATATTATTATATCTTAAATGAAGAATAACATATAACTAGTTTAAAATTAGTATACAAAATAAAAAGGTATATAATATATGATAGTACGTATGTTATTTTACTAAAAAAACATGAAATTATAATAAAAAATACATAATAAACAAATTAAATCATATGACAATTCTTCTATAAATACCATCTATCTTTCATTCACCATCCAACTCTCATTCACCATCCAACTCTCATTCACCATTAACTCTTATTTACCATAAAATGGCTGATGGTCAATACAGTTCTCAACCAGCTCGTAAACCTTCAAGTTGGATACTTGATAAATGGAGGCGTCCAAAGAACACCGAGGGATCTTCGTCATCCGGGCAACAAAACCCAGCTGAAAACCAACCGGACAACTTTCAGCGTCCACGAAATAGTGTCAGTACACGTAGATGGGCAATTCCAGACGATGAGTCTGATCATTGGTCCCAAAATGTTCTTGACTTCTACAACAACGGGGACAAGCCGTTCTGTTATTCCGCAGTTTTCTTTAGATACCCAAAGCTTGACAAACGTTTTTGGGGTAGTCTTTTAGGCTATCGTAGTAACGGTTATCTGTCACCAGAAGTAAAAAAACATATAATTTTTATTTGAACTTTTTTTTCTGAAAAATATTATTTTACTAATATGAAGATATTTTTTTTACAGCATTTAGAAGGTTGGGTTGGAAGATTGATGAAATGGAAACATAGAGAGCTCGCCAGTGGGGTATCCTCTGATATGCGGTGGACAATACTACCACCGCAATTTTATGATTTTCTGCTAGACTCACCTAACAAAAACGTCATTTCTTATGCTGATGGAAAATTAAACTTTTTTACCCCATTTTGGGAGGTAGACTATGTCTTTTTTCCTATTTGTATTCAAAATCAAGAATGGTTATTTGTCCGAGTTGATATGAGGACAATAAATATGGTATTGTATTGGAGTGAAAACGTCTCAGGTGATACATACTTACGGTTGGTTCACCCCAAATTAATGAAAATCTCGGTATATTTCACAGCGTTATTGGTGAACATCGGTTATTGGAAAAAGACTGGATACTCAGAAATGATAATGTCGTTCGAAGCTAATGACGAATTTGTTCAGTCACATGAAGACTTGGTTGGTAATGAAGGGGTGTTTGTTTGTATGCTAATGGAGCATCTAGTAACTGGTAAACCACTCGATATAAATGGAGATTTTAAACAGAAATGTATGTCATACCGGCGGTTTATGGCTGATCAGATTTATTTCTGGCGTTGTTTGCCACGTTAGATTTTTATATTTTTTTACTTTGTTTTTCTCAAGTTATGTTAAACTCTATTTCGTTGTAATTTTTTAATGAAATTGTTGTGTTCTTGTCAACCTATGTATTCTTGTTTTATTTCTATAATAGTGGCACATGAAAATCCTAAGGTTCATGCAACTCGTAAACTATTCAAATGAAGATGCTCATTGAAAGTTATTCTATGTGATCTTATTATATGTGTTTTATGCTATTATCATGTAATGTTCAACTTCCATTAAATATTATAAATAAGTTGAATTCATTTATTATGTATTTTTTTAAAAGTTGCTATCACCTTTTAAAGATATATAAAGTTTAATTAATATTTTTATATAATACCATACAAACAATACATATGTAAATAACAAAGATACTTAATAAATTATTGTATATTACAAAGTACATAGGTAAAAACATAAAATACATACGTAAATAAAAAACATACAATACATAGATAAATAAAAAAGATACTAGGGATGGTGACGGTCTAGACGATGTCCAGTTCCACATTGAGGTGCTCTTGCATTCCGTCTTGGTCGTTCGTTACGGACCTGGTTTCCCTGTTCATTTTCAGGCTGGATGTCTGGACTATTGTAGGTCATACCAAGGCTCAAGTCCAACGGTACTGGTGACACAAATGAATAAGGAGGTTGTTGATATGGAGTTTGGTTGGTTGTGATAACATTGAACGGGGAAAGGTTTTGGGATATATCTGGCATCATAAAAGGTGTCTGATGTTGAGTCGACACCCCAAAGTCAGTGTATGAACCGGATGGCGAATATTGATTCTCGAACTGTGGTATATAAGATGGGGTACCCACTTCATAGGTATTTTGGTGAGTGTTTGAAGAGGTGTCCGCTTCATAGGCATTTTGGTGTTGTTGGTGAATGTTTGAAGTTACAAAGGCTTCAAAATTTGTATCACCAAAATTTGTACCACAAGTATCTATAGCACCAAAATCGATATCAAATAAATTTTGTTGAACATTTTCAACAATTGGCTCTTCATTATTGGTTGCAGGTACACGTCTACCACGTCTCCTTTCCCGCCTACCTACTGTTTGAGGTGCATTATTGTTGACACCTAGGTTAACCGGTTCAGTTGTCAGATGCGTGGGCAATTGTAAACGATGCCCTTGATGCGCAAGTCCCATAACCTGCGTCACCGTATCATCTATGCGGCGGAAGTGAGGATCCGCTTGAGGAAAATCTCCCATGAATTGTCTACTAGATCGATATATCTGGGTCATACCTTCCATCTGAAAAAAAAATATAAACCGACCAATTATAAATTTTAAAAACATATATTTTATGAATTTATATTAAATATATAAAAATACCATTAGTTGATATCTTCCTCCATTATTTTGAAACCCAGGTGGGTCTAACTCATCATTCCCCGGATCGGTTATGTATAGGACGGTACGAGACCTATACCAATCCATGTATCCCTCACTGACGGTTGGTCTTCCGGCCAATTCTCCCGTTACAGTATTATCAAACCGGTTATTCCAAGATGAAATGTATTGTTGATGTTCAATCAACCAATTCCGGTTTGTTTTTCCACAACGATTTAAATTATGCAATTGGTGATGTAAGTCTACTGGAATTGGTACCGGGTTAGGGATTTCTTGAACCCTACCAAACTGCCTCATCACTCTCCCGGGTAAATGCAACTCAACAACCTCCCACAAAATTAAAAAACACTCGGTCATCCAGCTACGATAACCATTAGTACATGTAACCGGTAAACGATCAAGACACTCATCGTATGGGGTCCAGGTAAACTGAAAAAAAATTTAAAAATAATTATAATATTAATAAGATTTAAATACAACCAAATATAAATTAAATTACCTCGCTGTCCCGTAACGATTGTAACTGAGATCGGTATGCTCTCAGTACATGAGAAGGGGTGTCTCGATAACTCAGATTATCTCGCCATCTAAAATACAAAAATTTTAATAATATTAGTAATACAAAAAAATAGAAATATAATTTTACGTTTGCTTTAACTAATAATTTTTAAAACGTACCGAGCACCAATGGGTTGGTTATAATTGTATTGTGAAATCACCCTCGGTGCCAAATTTCTAAACCTCTCCCATGCCCACAACTGTAAGAGGTACACAGGACCAGCAATGTCTCCAGCATTTGGATGAGCCGCCTTACATAAATTTCTATATAAACAGGCGAGCACCGCACCCCCCCAACTTAACCGACCACAACGTCTTAAATCCTCCATGTTATTTAAATGATATAACGGTACAAGGTTATTTGACGTATCCGGATATAATGTGCCGCCGCATAAAATCAACATAATCAACCGTGCACGTTGCATGCACTGTAAATCATTTGCATTTTCTGGAAATTCTTTTTCAAGTTCATTTAGTAGATAAGATAATTTTATTCGCCCACCCTTTATATGACTGTTTGTTGGGTTAATACCCAATAAACGTTGACACCTCTCTATTTGCTCCGCCAACAAATACGCTTGATCATAGCCTGATAACGGTTCACCCTCTACCGGCAAACCCCATAAAACGTTGACATCTTGGAGGGTTACAGTTGCTTCACCAACAGTTAGGTGAAAAGTATGGGTCTCCGGACGCCATCTTTCGACGAGGGCGCTTATTAAAGCATGATCAATGGTCCGGTAACCACAATCAATAAGCCCACCAAAGCCGGAAACGTTTAGCATCTCCTTAACATTATTTGGAATACTATGTTCCCGGAGATGAACCCAGAATTTTTGATCACCACGTCTAATGTAAAAGGGTTCGTCGTCACCCGTACCACGTACAAACAACCGGCGAGCCCTGTGTTCATCTTCAAGAAATAAAACATCACCGACTAGTGGCCCGGGATGTAACTGATAAGTCATTTTTTAAACAATAAAAAAGAAGTTAAAAACACGATTTAGTAAAAATAAACGTTAACAAAACCGTTGGAATCTTAATAACCCACAACAAAGCAAGTTTAAAAAGAAAATTATTAAAAGGCTTTAAAAAAAAACTTTATGCAAGTTTAAAAGACATATTTTTTTTGCAAAGAAAGTATTTTTTTTGATGAAAAAGCACACAGGGGATGTTTGTAAAAGAGTTGAAGGTCCGTTTATATAGATAGCAGATTTAAAATAGGGTTTAAGTGAATCCGCTTGTGGAGATAGCGGACTCACCTAGGCTAGGTGTGTAGGCTTCACATGCAGAAAAGGCTTCACATGCATTAGACTTCACATGCATTCAAGAAAAAGACGAGGGACTGCTGTGACACTATTCAAGTCCGCTGGTCAAAGAAGCGGAGTCAAATCCGCTGGTCCGGGAAGCGGACTCCATATCTCCGGCCTCCACCTCATCTTCTCCGGCAAGACGATTCGCTGGTTCCCCAAGCGGACTCGGAGTCCGCTATCTTGAAAAGCGAAGTCGATATAGTTTTTATGAATCCGCTGGTTGCCCAAGCGGACTCCCCATTTTTCAAATCTATCCCATGCAACACCCGGAAACCATTTGAGTTTATGCAATAACACCACTTTGCCAAAAAATTCTATATATATAGGGGTTTCATCTCATGCGTACATAATTATATGTATTTTTTTTTTTTAAATTATCCAAAATCATTATCCAAATCTTTTAAGTACGCACAACTATATTTTCTTAATATTTAATTAAGGTGTGGAGTGATACCCGTTTGTTACCGGCTCGGTAAAATACCCGTGTATCGTTATTTCCGTTTGTTACTACGTGTCGGGAAGGAGTCGGGTATCCTAAATAATAATAATTTAGTAGTTCGGGTATAATATATGTTCGACATATATTAATTTCATAGTCTTGTTTGAGTGGGTATCCTCTAATATATAAATAATATATATAACGGAAATTTATAAAAGAGGATGTTTTCGAGTCGTTTAAATATTATTTTTGGTCTATCACCAACGCGATATGTGACTTGGAAATATCTAATATTTCTCATGTAATCGTGTGTAGGTTGGACTCTAGTGAACCGGGCTATACTTAATTAATTAAAATTTAGTCTAATATGCACAATTATGTTTAAATAATTTTGTGGTAATTTACCAGTTGTCACATCCTCCCCCAGTTAGAAAATTTTCGTCCCGAAATTCTGCCACTGGTGCACTGTTGAACAACTGGGGATACTTAAGTTTCGTTTGATCTTCGCGTTCCCAAGTGAATTCTGGTCCTCGATTAGAGTTCCATCTGACCTTCACTTTAGGAATGCGACTCCGTTTTAGTTTCTTGATCTCTCGATCCATGATTTCAACTTGTTGTTCCACAAAGTGGAGTTTGTCGTCAATTTGTATTTCCTCGAGTGGTATAACAAGGGTTTCGTCTGACAGACACTTCTTTAGGTTTGATATGTGGAATGTGTCGTGTACACTACTGAGTTCTTGAGGTAGTTTGAGTTTGTCATCCACCGGGCCTACTCTGGCTAGGATCTCAAAAGGTCCGATGTATCAGGGATTGAATTTTCCTCGTTTCCCGAATCTAACAAATCCTTTCTACGGCGAGACTTTCAATAGTACGTTGTCTCCCACTTGGAATTCTAAGTGCTTGCGTCTTATGTCAGCATAGCTCTTTTGACGATCCCTAGCCGCTTTGATTCTGTCTCTGATTTTAAAGATCTTGTCAGTAGTTTCTTAGATGATTTCAGGACCAGTGAGTTGGCTGTCACCAACCTCTGTCCAGCATAGAGGTGATCGGCAATTTCGACCATAAAGTGCTTCAAACGGTGCGGCTTAGATGTTGGTGTGATAGTTGTTGTTGTAAGAAAACTCAGCTAAGGGTAGATGAGTATCCCAAATCTTTCTGAAGTCTATGACACATGCCCTAAGCATGTCCTCTAGGGTTTGGATGGTTCTCTCACTTTGGCCATCTGTCTGCGGATGATAGGTTGTGCTCATGTTTAAGCGTGTACCTAACGCTTTCTGAAGTGATTGCCAAAATCTTGAGGTGAAACGACTATCTCTATCCTAGATAATAGAAATTGGCACTCCGTGCCTTGAGACGACTTCCTTTAAATAGATTCGTGTCAATTTCTACATCTTATCTGTCTCTTTGATGGGTAGGAAGTGCGCAGATTTTGTCAATCGATCAACAATTACCCAAATCGTGTCACAACCACTAGCTGTTCTAGGCAATTTTGTGATGAAATCCATCCATTGTGGTATCTCAGGTTGTTGCAGGATTCCTGATGGCTTTTGATATTCTGCCTTAACATTGGAACAAGTTAGGCACTTGCTTACATAGGTGGCAATCTCCGCTTCCATATTGGGCCACCAGTACAATTCCTTGAGATCCTTATACATTTTGTCGGATCCTAGGTGAATTGAGTACTTGGACTTGTGTGCCTCGTCAAGCACCAAATCTTGAAGGTTTCCAAAACGTGGTACCCAAATCCGGTTCATGAAATAATGGGCTCCATCGGATTTGGTTTCTAGTTGTTTATCCATACCTCGTAAGGATTCATCTTTCAGATTTTCTTCCTTGAGTGCTTCTTGTTAGGCATCGCGTAGTTGAGTAGTAAGGCTCGAATGAATCGTCATTCCCAATGCTCGCACTCGGAGGCTTTTGGTTCTTTCTTTCCTGTCGGCTACGACTTTTCTTTACCAGGATGGTAACGGATGTCACAATCGTAGTCATTCAGTAACTCTACCCATCTTCTTTGTCTCATATTCAATTCTTTCTGATTGAAGTGGTGCTGGAGACTCTTATGATCGGTAAAAATGGTGCATTTTGTACCGTAAAGGTAATGTCTCCAGATTTTAAGAGCAAAAACGATTGCTCCTAATTCTAAGTCGTGGGTAGTGTAATTCTTCTCATGTACCTTTAATTGACGGGATGCATATGAGATGACTTTTTCTTTTTGCATCAAGACACAACCAAGTCCTTGGTGTGATGCATCGCAATATACTACAAAATTATCTACTCCTTCTTGGAGGGATAAGATAGGTGCACAACATAGTTTTTGCTTCAACAGTTGGAATGTCGCTTCTTGTTTGTCGTTCCAATCGAATTTCTTATCTTTCTGAGTCAAAGTTGTCAGAGATTGGGCTATTTTGGAGAAATTTTCGATAAAACGCCTATAATAGCTAGCCAGACCTAGGAATTGTCGCACCTCGGTTGGAGTTCTTGGTGCTTCCCAATTCTTGATGGCTTCGATCTTACATGGATCCACATGTATGCCTTTTTTCATTGATCACGTGACCAAGGAAATGTACTTCTCGAATCCAAAATTCGCACTTCGATAATTTGGCATACAGTTTCTTGTTTCTAAGGAGTTCTAAGTTAAGCTTTAAGTGATGTTCATGTTACTCTTTGCTTCGTGAGTATATCAAGATGTCATCGATGCATACAATCACGAACTTATCCAAATAAGGTTTGCAGACCCTATTCATGAGGTCCATGAATACTGCTGGTGCGTTGGTTAAGCCAAAAGGCATAACTAGGAACTCGTAGTGACCGTAACGAGTCCTAAACGCAGTCTTGGGAATGTCTTCTTCTTGGATTCTCAGCTGATGGTATCCTAACCGTAAGTCGATCTTAGAATAGAAACTAGATACTTTTAACTGATCGAACAAGTCATCTATTCTTGGTAGTGGATACCTATTCTTTACCATCAATTTATTTAATTCTCGGTTGTCGATGCACATCCTAAAAGTTCCATCCTTTTTCTTTACAAACAAGACCGGAGCTCCCCATGGTGAGAAACTCGTTCGGATAAACCCTTTATCCAAAAGTTCTTGTAGTTGACTTGACAGTTCTTGCATCTCGGATGGTGCAAGTCGGTGTGGTGATCGTGCAACCGGTGCTGCTCCGGGTACCAGATCGATACGAAACTCAACTTGTCTTGGCGGTGGTAATCCAGGCAAGTCTTCGGGGAAGACTTCTGGGTAGTCTCGTATGATCGATATGTCCGCGAGTTGTTTTTCCTTTGGCTTCTTATCTGTTACATGAGCTAAGATGGCGTGATATCCCTTTCTTAAGTACTTCCAGGCCTCCATGCATGTGATAATTCTTAAGGCGGTTCCACTCTTTTCTCCCTGAATGGTCAGGGTTCCACCGTCGGGGAGTGGAATGCGAACTTTCTTCTCGTGACAAACAATTTCCGCTTGGTTCTTAGATAGCCAATCCATGCCGATAACAATGTCAAAGCTTCCAAGTCTTACCGGTATTACATCTAAACTAAACGTGTGGTCTCCCACATTTAGAGAGAATTCTTTGATTATCTCTCTTGTTTCAATTAATTTACCGTCGGCTAATTCTATCACATAAGACTCATCTAATGTCGTGGATGCTATACCAAGTAACGGACTAAACTCAATAGAAACAAAGCTTCTATCAGCACCCGTATCAAATAGAATAGAAGCATAGTGATGATTAACAAGGAACGTACCCGTGACAATGTTGGGATCCTGACGGGCGTCTCCTGCTCCAATCACAAAAGCCCTTCCACAAGCTTGTTCTGTGCCCTGGTTCTGTAACTTCGGGCAGTCCTTTTTGAAATGACATGCTTCTCCACATTTAAAACAAGCTCGATTGATACCAGGGTTTGCTGTGGTGGTGGTAATCTTGCAATACTTGGTCGTATGTCCTGGCCTTTTGCATTTGATACAGGTAAAGCTTTCACAGGTGCCTGTGTGATGGTAACCACACTTGTTACATATGGGGTTGCTCCCGGCATATGGGTTCCCTGCATTTGGCCCTGCAACATAGGCCTTCACAGTTTCTGGCTTCTTGGAAGTCTGATGCCCAGATTTCCTTCCATCCTATTTCCTTTTTCCACTGAAACTCTTCTCAATAGAAACTGAGCCTCTCTTTACCAATACCCCAGAACAAACATTCTGATCAGTCAAATTATGTGCCAACCTTATGGCACTCTCAATGGTGGTTGGTTTAGATGAAGTCACCATACTCTGAATCTGGGGTGCAAGGCCCCAAATGTACCTCTCAATCCTTTTAATTTCCGGAGTAACCATATGTGGTACTAGTTGGGCAAGTTCATGAAAACGGGTAGTGTAGGTGGCTACTTCAGCTCCGATCATGGTTAAATTCCAGAATTCATTTTCCAATTTCTGAATCTCATTTCGGGGGCAGTATTCTTCTATCACCATGTGCTTGAAGTCATCCCATGTGTCACACCCCGGCCGGCGGCGGATTATACGACGGGGCTGACACGGTTGTTCAAAAGCTCATGATCATCTATTTAATGTGAAAGTATTTATTAATCCATATTAAATTATCCGTTACAAGAACAATGAAAAGTTACAAGTTTAACATAACATCAATCCCAATTTATTAACTAGGTCCAGATCCTATGTGAGCAGTAAGGGCCTCAAGCAGGTACACCTGAAACATGCGAGTAAAAGTCAACTACAAGTTGTTGGTGAGCAACATAGGTTTTGACACAAAAACTATAGTTTAGATAAAGTTTACGATTTAGAAGATTCTAATGCAGATCTAAAGCATATCTAAGAACACATAAGGCTCCAAGCGTACAGTTCAACCCTGGTAAATGAAATCTAGCTGCCACAATCCCACGGATTGCCGTTTTGATAAAAAGGGTTAGATAACACCCGAAGTTTTATAGTTCACGTCCAACATGGGGAGATACACCCATGCTAATAGTTCACATCCATCATGTGGAGATACACCCATGACAATAGTTCACACCAACAACAACCCGCCAAGGTCGTGTGGTAAATTTAGTTTAGTTTCGGTTTCCCCTATAAATAGTCATGTTAGGTACTACCTTAGGCTTGCAACACAAGTTAATGAACGTACTGGCATGCATTCATGCAATGGTCACCAAATAGTTAAAGATATAAGCATGTAGATCATAGCATAAAATCAAGTTAATGAATCGTGTAGATAAGATAGTTAATGCATGTTTCACCCCAAAAACAAAAGCAGTAAAAAGGGGCTATGAATACTCACTCGAATTGTAGCTAAAGATGATAGAGTTTTGATGAGCTGGATGAGTATGGTGAGATATACTCACAATAAACCTACAAGATAGATTGTATTCCAGGTTTAGGATAGATCTCATAAGATAGTGAGATTTTGGGATTGTTGGGGTTGAAGGTGAGGTTACAATAGTTTTGGGTGTACAAGTTATTCATAAGTTTATCTAGGGTTTGCTAAATTTAGTTTGTATAATAATTGTGATCTCTGTGGTGATACAAATTTATACATTTAGGTTTAATTAGAAGATTCTATACATAACGTTAAAATGACTTCTTAAATAATCATGTTAAAGACTTATAAAGTAAACAGGTTTTACGTGGAATAAATGAGATTTCTATAATTGTTTATTTAGAACAAACATTTAAGTATCTAAATAATTATTCTTGTCAAAGATAAATATTTTTTTTTGTATTCAAAATGTTCTAATAATTAATATTAATAAACCTTATCAGTTCGTCTCAATGATCTATGTACTTTATTTATTTGGAAATTTATATCGTTTTATAATGAGTTTTTAAATAAAGTAACTTAAGTTTGCATTTTCTGATTTTTATAAAAGAGAGGTTTATATAAATGATCACATTTTTAATTGGGTTTTCAAATATCTAGACTACAAAAAGTTGGTTATCCAAACATTTAAAATTTTTTTAATTAAAACAAAAATAGATGGATGTTATTTCATAGATTTCAGTTTCATAAATTTATAATTATGGGATTTATATAAATGTTATTTGAAACTCTTACATATTAATAAGATGTTAAAACGAGTAAAAGTAGGTTTTTAAATAATTGGTTTTATGAAATCGAAATAAATTGTTAAGCTATTCCAATAATCCCCTTATATAAAAAAAAGATTTATAAAAAGTCGCTAAATAAACTTTAAGCATAGTTAATGGAAATAGCATGATCATTTCTCTAAAATAGCCACTTAGATTTCACTACAGGGTTACAAATTTTTATAAGTTTGGGGTAGTAAGGTTTAGGCAACTGAATTTTATAATTTGATTAATAAGCGATACTATTTTACAAATAAAACGACGTGATTATTTTATCTAAATAACCACCTCTATACCGCTTATTTAGGAACTTTAACCTTTATAATACGTTTTTTAGATAGATTACAATAGATAGAATGTTAATCCTCATTTCCGGAGTTTATAGAGGTTACAAGATATTTTTATAGAATTTGTAATAATTAAGTTGGGGTTTAAATAATTTAGTTTGTGTCATAAGATAACAAGAAAAAGGCTTAAAAAAAAAGAAAAAGGGGGTAACGGGTCTCGAACCCGTGACCTTAGTTGTGGGAGGGTAGCGCTTTAACCGGTTCCTCTGGGCATTTTGCCTTGCAAAAAACGAGCTTAAGAATCCTTTAAACAACTACCCCCAAGACCCTTCTTCCCCAATTAGCCAAACCAAACCCTAGATCCCAAATCCACCAAAGTAATCGCCCGGTTCATAGGGCTTTTGATCAAGAATGGAAATCGAGCAAGAGCAAGTACTATACATGTGATTTGGACTAAAATCCGCGAAGAATGGGAGTGTTCTTGCTCCTGTAACAGTCGCGATCGGGAAGGAGAAACGGGGACGAATTGGGTTCCATTTCAAGTGGTAATATGATAGGGAGAGGTTAGGGGTATGAACTAACGAGTGTGTACTGTCGAATCCGATTCGATTAACACGTTTTCGATCATAAATCGTGCCTTTCAAGTCCCAAAACCGAAATCTTGATTTCATCATTAATGTCCCATAAATTCGAGGTGATACTCGAATTAACTCTACATAAGAGAGGGAAAATGAATGGCAATACACGTTGGGGACGATCTGGATTCATAACCGCAAGGATCGATAGCCTTGAATGTCGATTTTGACTTCTTGGAGTCAAAGTAGAGCTCAAGGAACTTCCATGGTTCATTATTTAGATCAAGGGGGTTCAATTGAGTTGAGGTGGTTCAAGGGCATTTAGATGGGTTCAAGGCTTATTTACATTATCTAAATTTATCTTCTCTACCAAAAAAAAACCTCTTTTTATTTATATAAGTTCTATATCTAGAAGGTTTTCAATTATTATTTGTTTGATTATGAACCTACTAATAGGAAAAATTCATTTTATAAAGTTACAAATGGTGTAAATGTTAAATATGATTATGTTAAATATTTATGTATATATAGTTACATATAAGTAACGCGTATAAATATAAAATGTATCAATACATTATCAATGCTCACATGTTTTGTTTTTGGTTCACTACTATGATAAAGTATACATATTTATATACTTGTGTACATATGCATACATATATTTGATAGGTGGTAATGTGTACTAGTAAGGTTGAAAGCTTGGATTTCTACCCAACAGGGAATAGTTGTCAGTGTGACTGGTACGAGATGGAGTATCACTATTGTTTAGAATAAAAAAAAATAATAAGGTCGGAAATTTCTCGGGGATTACAGTCTCCCCTACTTTAGGAGATTTCGTCCCGAAATTCAACCGTTGGGTGTTACTGAATCAGGAAGAAGATGAGGGTATTGGATTCACAATGAGTTCTAACTACTGGTTTAAGAAGTACAATTGACAATTAGATTTAGAAGGTCAGGTATGAATGATTGTAGTGGGTCTAGTTCGAAGAGGATCGAGGGGAGAATTGTCGAAGGATGTTCTGAGTCCCAAAGATGGAATGCATCAGTTGAAGTGGGGATGATGAGGATTTGATGATTAAGATTTGTTTAGAATATAGCCTAATGTGCTCAAGGATGTCACTGGGAGATTTCATAAACCTAGGTCACGGTCAAAACAACATAAAACTTTACGTGATATGAATGACGTCACTACTGACAATATGACAAGAACACTTATATATAGGAAGTACCAGCGGCGTATCCACCATGCTCTTATCATATCACACTAGTTCCGTTATTATATATCAAGATAGGTTCTACGCACGATACACGACGGAATTCACTATATTTTCCATGCGCTGAACTTTATAATTACGTGTGCACCCGTAATTACTCAGTTCATCGTATGGTCCGTATAGATCATCCCATTGTGTGGGTAAAGAGGGGACACAAAATCACTTAGCACCTATTGTTTTCACATATGGATTGCAAATAAATAATTGCTCCTAGATAGTGAGGTCAGTTAGAAGCTAAAGAGCAGTAATGTAACACGACTTAGGGTTTCACAGTTTCCTCATGTTTGAACAAGGATACGTCAAACCCCGAGTAGTTCCAAGTTTATAATTATCAACTTTCAAAGTTAAGATGAATGACCGTACTTTATGTATACAGTCTTGTTTCGTATGTACCGTGGCATTAAATCTCCATGTATAACATCAATGATCTATTATCATGCGTATTGCAAACAATCAAGTATCGTGCATCAGGTAAATAAGCTAGTATCTTGCATATTGCAAACGATCAGGTACCATGCATTAGGTAAACAAGCTATTATCATGCATATTACAAATGGGTACGATTTGAGTATCATGTGGACAATCTGGTATCATGCGTACTGTAAACAACCAAGTTTCGTGTATAGTGTGACCAATTAAGTTTTGTGTATTAGGTCAACAAATTTGTTTCCACGTATAGTGTGAATGTAGACTATCAAATTTGATAGATGATTGAGTTTGGCAGACAAGTGTGTTGTTTGACATTCATGTATTGTGCAGGTAGTGAGTATTTTATCAATTTTGTTGATCGAAATTTGTCCTTGTTTGTAAATCTTATGATTTAAATCAAGATAGTGAATTGATTAGCCAGTTAAATGAGATAATTAAATACGAAACCTTATTTATTAGGAGGGCTTTTATTTATACAAAATCGGGTAATGGTTAAAAGGGTCTTTTTCTTATCAAAAGTTTAAATCAAGTCGAAATCAATTATTTAGCCGAGGTAACGAAATAATAATTGTGTCAGATTTCCTGACAAGATAAAAAGCGTTTATAAATATTTCATAGTCTAAATATCATTTACGACTCCTGATGAGGTTTTCGAGCCTTAAAGGGGTGATGTTTTGGGTGGTTTTGATGAAGGTATATCGAGCGTTAGATCAACAAGTGATGCTATTTAAGTAGTAGGGTCAAACTTAACCATTGAAAATCGTCAAATGCAAAAATTCAAACATAAGTTTTTAAACTGAAATTTAAAGTCAAACATATAGAGCCTGGCTAACGCCTTAGGTAACTTTCCACCAGGAAACAGACGAGCACCAAGATGAACATCGTGATGGTTACGCGAATAGCAAATCGGGACTCGGCTCGAGCTATCTCCGTACGTGCATCAAATATCTCTCGATCTTCTTTCATCATGTCGAGGCTGGTGCTCAGGTTTGCAATCAGGTCTTCCTGGTACTGCACCTGACCTAAAAGGCTGTCTATTCGCTGGCTTAACAGGTCATGCCTTATCCCCTGTTCCATCCCTTGCCTCATAAATTCTGCGGTCCTCACATACTGGTGAGTGGCATCCGCTGGAACGCCTATAGCACTGGAGGTCCCTATAGTCTGCCCGATTCTTGAGTTTAGGTGATAGGGGTCGGGTGTTAGGTAGGGGTCTCTCGGAGGGATAGATAGCAGGTTGTGTCGATGGGTGCTTGATAGGGATCTCTAGACGAGTGTGATTCAGATGCTCGTAGGCCGGTGTTTCTCATCCAATCTGCTCTTATGCCAAATATAGACCTGATAGATGGGGACATCGGTGGCTGGTGGTTTGGTGATAGAGTTCCGGTGTCTTCCTCATTTTCTGACTCTGTCTCGGGAGAGTATACTGGGGAGGGAGGAGGGTAGGAGTCCATTCCTGGCAGGGGCAAAAATAAAATATTGTGAGTGATAGTTAAACACTAATTGTTAATGAATTCAGAGTTTGACTTGACATAACGCCGAGCTTGCACAGTAGTATGTTAGGAGTAACACTTGACCTATAAGTAGTGTACCCACAAAGAGGATTCCCAGGAAAGAGGGGTGGGTCACAAGGGACACACTTAAGTACCCAGTCTTTCCTTAGTCAGAACCTCTTATGGGTCTACACCCACTCTTCCAGCCATCATGTACTAATAACGCTATTGTTTGGGCTCATGGTCATGTTGAGAATTATTATGGGGTGGGCTTTGAGGCTTAAAGGAGGGATTACTCCGGCAGGCTTTAGAGGGTGAGTGGACCCCTTTAGTTTCTTATTAATGGGCATTGGGTTCGAAGGTTAAGTTTTTTTTTTTTTTTTCACAATTGTTGATGGTGACATAATTCTTTGTGTGTAATGATGAGGGTGTATGAAGTCTTAGAATGAACTAGTGCATGGCAAGACTTAGGGTGATATTTGGTGGAAACAGTTAGGTAATGTGTGGATTAATCAAATAGCGTAGCAAATAAGGTGTCACAGGAGTAGTATGTAGGGTATCAAGTAACATAGCACATAAGGTAATTCATGTTGCATCATGCGATGTAATATGTTATATAGTATATAAGATAATCACACAATGGTACCCTAATGTCATGGACTGTAGGCTGGGAGCATGTTCCATGTAGTTTCAAATAGTTTCACGTAGTTATATCAAGCATTCAGAAATGGATAGATGTAGATAAGTATAGCATATAGTGGAGTTCCTAATGAAATACACGAGTTAAACTCATGTTGGGACTCCTAGGTTATAGTCTAGGTCATGTGTGTCTAATAACCTAATTCCCTATAACCATGGCTCTGATACCAATCTGTCACACCCCGGCCGGCGGCGGATTATACGTCGGGGCTGACACGGTTGTTCAAAAGCTCATGATCATCTATTTAATGTGTAAGTATTTATTAATCCATATTAAATTATCCGTTACAAGAACAATGAAAAGTTACAAGTTTAACATAAAATCAATCCCAATTTATTAACTAGGTCCAGATCCTATGTGAGCAGTAAGGGCCTCAAGCAGGTACACCTGAAACATGCGAGTAAAAGTCAACTACAAGTAGTTGGTGAGCAACATAGGTTTTGACACAAAAACTATAGTTTAGATAAAGTTTACGATTTAGAAGATTCTAATGCAGATCTAAAGCATATCTAAGAACACATAAGGCTCCAAGCGTACAGTTCAACCCTGGTAAATGAAATCTAGCTGCCACAATAAAAAAGGTTAGATAACACCCGAAGTTTTATAGTTCACGTCCAACATGGGGAGATACACCCATGCTAATAGTTCACATCCATCATGGGGAGATACACCCATGACAATAGTTCACACCAACAACAACCCGCCAAGGTCGTGTGGTAAGTTTAGTTTAGTTTCGGTTTCCCCTATAAATGATCATGTTAGGTACTACCTTAGGCTTGCAACACAAGTTAATGAACGTACTGGCATGCATTCATGCAATGGTCACCAAATAGTTAAAGATATAAGCATGTAGATCATAGCATAAAATCAAGTTAATGAATCGTGTAGATAAGATAGTTAATGCATGTTTCACCCCAAAAACAAAAGCAGTAAAAAGGGGCTATGAATACTCACTCGAATTGTAGCTAAAGATGATAGAGTTTTGATGAGCTGGATGAGTATGGTGAGATATACTCACAATAAACCTACAAGATAGATTGTATTCCAGGTTTAGGATAGATCTCATAAGATAGTGAGATTTTGGGATTGTTGGGGTTGAAGGTGAGGTTACAATAGTTTTTGGTGTACAAGTTATTCATAAGTTTATCTAGGGTTTGCTAAATTTAGTTTGTATAATAATTGTGATCTCTGGGGTGATACAAATTTATACATTTAGGTTTAGTTAGAAGATTCTATACATAACGTTAAAATGACTGATTAAATAATCCTGTTAAAGACTTATAAAGTAAACAGGTTTTACGTGGAATAAATGAGATTTCTATAATTGTTTATTTAGAACAAACATTTAAGTATCTAAATAATTATTCTTGTCAAAGATAAATATTTTTTTTTTGTATTCAAAAGGTTCTAATAATTAATATTAATAAACCTTATCAGTTCGTCTCAATGATCTATGTACTTTATTTATTTGGAAATTTATATCGTTTTATAATGAGTTTTTAAATAAAGTAAGTAACTTAAGTTTGCATTTTCTGATTTTTATAAAAGAGAGGTTTATATAAATGATCACATTTTTAATTGGGTTTTCAAATATCTAGACTACAAAAAGTTGGTTATCCAAACATTTAAATTTTTTTTAATTAAAACAAAAATAGATGGATGTTATTTCATAGATTTCAGTTTCATAAATTTATAATTATGGGATTTATATAAATGTTATTTGAAACTCTTATATATTAATAAGATGTTAAAACGAGTAAAAGTAGGTTTTTAAATAATTGGTTTTATGAAATCGAAATAAATTGTTAAGCTATTCCAATAATCCCCTTATATAAAAAAAGATTTATAAAAAGTCGCTAAATAAACTTTAAGCATAGTTAATGGAAATAGCATGATCATTTCTCTAAAATAGCCACTTAGATGTCACTACAGGGTTACAAATTTTTATAAGTTTGGGGTAGTAAGGTTTAGGCAACTGAATTTTATAATTTGATTAATAAGCGATACTATTTTACAAATAAAACGACGTGATTATTTTATCTAAATAACCATCTCTATACCGCTTATTTAGGAACTTTAACCTTTATAATATGTTTTTTAGATAGATTACAATAGATAGAATGTTAATCCTCATTTCCAGAGTTTATAGAGGTTACAAGATATTTTTATAGAATTTGTAATAATTAAGTTGGGGTTTAAATAATTTAGTTTGTGTCATAAGATAACAAGAAAAAGGCTTAAAAAAAAGAAAAAGGGGGTAACGGGTCTCGAACCCGTGACCTTAGTTGTGGGAGGGTAGCGCTTTAACCGGTTCCTCTGGGCATTTTGCCTTGCAAGAAACGAGCTTAAGAATCCTTTAAACAACTACCCCCAAGACCCTTCTTCCCCAATTAGCCAAACCAAACCATAGATCCCAAATCCACCAAAGTAATCGCCCGGTTCATAGGGCTTTTGATCAAGAATGGAAATCGAGCAAGAGCAAGTACTATACCTGTGATTTGGACTAAAATCCGCGAAGAATGGGAGTGTTCTTGCTCCTGTAACAGTCGCGATCGGGAAGGAGAAACGGGGACGAATTGGGTTCCATTTCAAGTGGTAATATGATAGGGAGAGGTTAGGGGTATGAACTAACGAGCGTGTACTGTCGAATCCGATTCGATTAACACGTTTTCGATCATAAATCGTGCCTTTCAAGTCCCAAAACCGAAATCTTGATTTCATCATTAATGTCCCATAAATTCGAGGTGATACTCGAATTAACTCTACATAAGAGAGGGAAAATGAATGGCAATACACGTTGGGGACGATCTGGATTCATAACCGCAAGGATCGATAGCCTTGAATGTCGATTTTGACTTCTTGGAGTCAAAGTAGAGCCCAAGGAACTTCCATGGTTCATTATTTAGATCAAGGGGGTTCAATTGAGTTGAGGTGGTTCAAGGGCATTTAGATGGGTTCAAGGCTTATTTACATTATCTAAATTTATCTTCTCTACCAAAAAAAAACCTCTTTTTATTTATATAAGTTCTATATCTAGAAGGTTTTCAATTATTATTTGTTTGATTATGAACCTACTAATAGGAAAAATTCATTTTATAAAGTTACAAATGGTGTAAATGTTAAATATGATTATGTTAAATATTTATGTATATATAGTTACATATAAGTAACGCGTATAAATATAAAATGTATCAATACATTTTCAATGCTCACATGTTTTGTTTTTGGTTCACTACTATGATAAAGTATACATATTTATATACTTGTGTACATATGCATATATATATTTGATAGGTGGTAATGTGTACTAGTAAGGTTGAAAGCTTGGATTTCTACCCAACAGGGAATAGTTGTTAGTGTGACTGGTACGAGATGGAGTATCACTATTGTTTAGAATAAAAAAATAAATAAAAAATAATAATAAGGTCGGAAATTTCTCGGGGATTACACCATGTCATCTGATATGCAACATCCATACCTAGTGTTTGAACTTGGGCGTTCCACCAAGTAAGTGCCTGGTCTTGGAAGGTGGAAGTAGCATACTTGACCTTGCAGTGATTGGCGCAGTTGCTGATGTTGATAACTGACTCCATTTTCTCAATCCAACGCATGAGACCAATTGCTCCTTCAGATCCATTAAAGTAGCGAGGTTTGCAGTTCATAAAATCCTTATAAGTGCAACCTCTATGAGCATTGTTGTTCCCCATGGCTGCTCCAGTTCTGTCTTCGTTTCAGTTAGTGCCGCTACCGGTGTTTGTATTTCCGGATCCGTTTCCATTTCCATTAGTGTTGCTGCCGATGTTCGTGTTTCCGGATCCTTTTCCATTTCCTCGGCTGGCTCCACGGTTGCCTGATCAGTTTCCGGATCTAGTGTTTCGGCTTGCCTCGCTTTGAGCGATAGCGACGGCTACTTCCTGAGCCACTAGCTGGGCTATGTCGGCATCTGTCATGGGTTGAGCTACCTCAACATTTTCGGTGTTCTGTCGGGTGTTACGTCGGTTTCCTCCACTGGGTGCCATGTTTTTCTTTCTTGTATGACGACAAGAAAGAAAAATATATATAAGTTGTGCATACAGATGTTCGTGTCCTGTCTCTATGGCTATAGTCTAGGCTCACTAATGTAACCTAGTCGCTATAACCAAGGCTCTAATACCAATCTATCACACCCCGCCTAGGGCGGAAACATGGGATGCGGCGGTTAGGTGATCGATCATAGCCTTTTATTACAACAAATGACATCTAAATGCATTCATAACCAAAGGTTTTAGTCATTACATGAAATGATAAATTATTCAAAGACAATACATGCCAAAATACCATACGTAGCCAAGTATACGGCTTAAATAACAATTTGTTAGGTATGACCTAGATGTCCTACGTTATAACCAGAAAACTTCAAAAGTGATTCTACGTGCATGCATGCCTTTCCTTCCATGAATAGTTACCTGAGAAAAACATGCTAAAATGTCAACACAAAGTTGGTGAGTTCACAGGTTTAAGTAAGCTGTAAAATATGTTTTATTTGGACTACGAGATTTCCCAGTGTGTAAAGCATTGTTGATCAAACAATACTTATCTATGCACATTGTTACCATAAGCTACCATAACCGACACTTGACGTTTGAGAAATAACCCGTCATTTGACCGAGTCATTGTTGTGAGCCCCACCCAATGTTCTGTCATGAAACATTGTATGTGTTTGTGTATGGACACTATGCACCCGCTTTAACCTCCAGTCAAGGTTAGCGCGACTAACCACAGGTGGGACTGTCAACCCAAATAGATCTATTCATGTGTTCCACGTCTGAACCAGCTAACGGTTATAGTATTCTGGGGACTTAGTATGACAGTTGCGTACTTATGTAACAATATCATTGGGTGTTGTTCATCCGAACAATCGTTGAGTGTTGTTCATCCGAACAATCTTTGTGTGTACTCGTATCCAGATGTGAGCTATGTATTCTCCCCCGTATGTTTAAAATAAATTTAAAACAAGTAAAAGTGGGGCCGTGATACTCACCTTATCTATCGAGGTGATGAGCGATGAGATGTGTAGTAAGTCCAACAAATGTCCGACCTATCCGTGGCCTAAATTATTTAAGACACCTTAGGTCCTATGAGATTGTTTAAGTGTGGTTTGGTCACCTGACCAACACCCTAAGGTCTCGACCCTTGTCTCGTAATAACTTACAAGGGTCGACCCGATCGCCGTTGGTGATACGACTTGTGGTTCAAGTTTATTATAATTATTAAATTCCTTAATAAATATTGTGACTCAGTATTTGTTTATCCAAAACTTTGTTTATTTTGATTTTTAGGGGAAATATATGTAACATATATTTATTAAAATTGTTCCCGATTAATATGTTGTCATAAAATAATATCCATATTATTTTAATCTCATTATGCATATATATATATATATATATATATATAGGGGAAGGTTCCACTAAGAAGTGGTTTTTCGCTAAGAAACGCTAAGAAGTGGGTCAAACGAACTCCGATTGAGCTCATTCCAGCGGCGTTGAAACTGTCTCATCGAACTCTAATCCGGACCCAAAAACCTAAACCCCCCTCCACCCGCACCCCCAAAAACATAAACCCCCCTCCAACCCCACCCCCAAAAAGCCTTAAACCACCACCCCCACCCCCCCCCCCCCTAAAAAAAAAACCTAAACCCCCCAACCCCACCCCCCCCCCCCAAAAAAACCTAAACCCACCCCCAAATACCTAAACCCCCACCCCCCAAAAAAACCTAAACCATAAAATCTAAACCTTAAAAGCTAAACCCTTAGGCTAAACCATAAGGCTAAAACCCTAAAATTCAAACGTAAAATCTAAACCTTAAAAGCTAAACCCTAAAATCTAATATGATAGAGTTCGACGAGACGGTTCCAACGCCGCTGAAATGAGCTCAATCGGAGTTCGTTTGATATCGTTTCTAAGCGTTTTGGTCATTTCTTAGAGTTCTTAGCGAAAACATACTTCTTATTTGATCCTCCCCCTATATATATATATATGAAAAATAGGTTTATATGTCTCAATAATAATTATTTTATATTTCTTTTCAGCCAATTAATTTACCCTCATCTATATATAACTAAGATTGTTATATTTTAGCCATAAGCAGGCATTTTTATAAATACAATTTTATAAAAATCTCCTCTTTTTTCATACGAAATTATTTATGGTTAATACTATCATTAAAATAAAAAAAAAGTATAAGATAAATTAATCTTTTATTTTATTATGAAAATAGGGTTTTTAATCTATTATTTTATAAACGTTATTTATTTTAAAAACCCGTCTTTTATATATTAGAACCACGGTCCGTCTCCGATACTTTTAAAACTCGTCATTTAATTTATAATCCGATTATAACCTATTGTATCACCAACTTTAATAATGTTAAAAATAAACGAGTCGGAATCTCACGTGAACCATCGGGAAAAGGTGACGGCGAATACGCGAGGTCCGGTTTCTTTCCGAAACGTCCCGAATGACTCCGCGAGTTTCCGAAACGATCCGTAGGCTTCACGTGAATGTAATGTGGTGATCTTAGGAGAGAAACGGTGAGCCGAAAGAACCGGTTTTCGTTCCGAAAGAATCCCGCAAAGGTGGCGGGGGTTGTGACGGGTCGGGTGGTGCGCTACGGTGGTTGCGGGGACTGTGTTGGGGCTTTCGGGGCTGAGGTGGTGGTCATCGGGTGATGGAGAGGGTGTTGGGATGGTGATCGGTGGTGGTTTGTGGCTTGCGGTGAAGTGGAGAGGCAAGGGAGAAGGTGATATGGCTTGATCATAGGTGTTTTCTTTTGCTACTGTTAGTGAAGGTGAGAGGGTAGGGAAGGTGGGAGTGGTGATGTAGAAATGAAGATGGTGATATTAGGGGTGGTGGTTTGGAGATGAAGGTGGTGGTGATGGCGTGATGAAGGTGGTGATGTTAAAGATCGAAAGTGGTGCTCAACCGAGAAGGAAAGGGAGGGGGGGAGTAGGGAGGTGAGGGTGGTGGACTGGTGGTGTGGAGGTGGTGGTGTCGGGTGGTGGTGATGAACCGAGAGGGAGGAGGAGGGTGAAGGTTGGTTGAAGGTGAAGATGAGGGTGGTGTGGTGCACATATATATATAGGGGTTTCATCTCATGCGTACATAATTATATGTATTTTTATTTATTTTTTAAATTATCCAAAATCCTTATCCAAATCTTTTAAGTACGCACAACTATATTTTCTTAATATTTAATTAAAGTGTGGAGTGATACCCGCTTGTTACTGGTTCAGTAAAATACCCTTGTGTCGTTATTTTCGTTTGTTACTACGTGTCGGGAAGGAGTCGGGTATCCTAAATAATAATAATTTAGTAGTTCGAGTATAATATATGTTCGACATATATTAATTTCATAGTCTCGTTTGAGTGGGTATCCTCTAATATATATATAATATATATAACGGAAATATATATAAAGAGGATGTTTACGAGTCGTTTAAATATTATTTTTGGTCTATCAACAACGCGATATGTGACTTGGAAATGTCTAATATTTCCCATGTAATCGTGTGTGGGTTGGACTCTAGTGGACCGGGTTAGACTTAATTAACTAAAATTTAGTCTAATATGCACAATTATGTTTAAATAATTTTGTGGTAATTTACCAGTTGTCACATTATGAAGCAGAGAGATGTCACCCGCCATGTGCCTGAATCAACCCATATCAACATATCAGGCTGGTTTTTGACAGTCCTCCTTGGCTGTCACTGCACGAATGTGAAGATTAGTTAGACATAGGTACCCAAGCCATAGTTGACTTAGGCATTCCTGAAGCATCAATGTAAGATATTTGCTGCAAACACGTATCATTTTTAGAATCAATGATAGGTGTTGCCACAACATTTTCCTTAGCCTTCTAGACAGGCTTTGATTGAACAGACGGTTTTATCTCTTTTGACACTGAGACTTTAAGTTTCAGTGTTTGCTTATTTTGTTTAACTGTTTGTCTTTCAAAATAAGCCTGTCTGTTTCTCTTTGCAGTATTTCAGTCACCATCAGAAGGCTTAACTTTGGGATACTTATTCTTCATTGCCTTAGGTTTTTCAACCTTCATGGGCTTAGAATAATACTTTTCAACCTTCATTGTCTTAGAATAATACTTTTCCTTTGGTGTAGCCCTCTGTTTTTTCATGTAATAAGACTCATAAGGACGATGCATGCAATTTCTTGCAATGTGACCGGCTTTGCCACATGTGTAACATGTCTACTTCCTAGCATAAGCAGCATATTCCGATTTGTTTGACCATGATGATGAAGATGAAGATGAATGTGAATGATAAGATTGATTACTCTTAGAATGATGTTCACATCTTCTCTTTGAGCAGCTTGTAGATTTCTTGTTTTTCTGAGCATGGTCTTGTTCAAACCTCTTATGATGATGATCATACTTGGTATAAAACTCAGCTTAGGTGAAGCACTTGAGATTTGAACACTGACCCTTAGTTTTTCAACCTACTTGCTTTTCTCCTTCAGCTTTGACAGGTCCCTGTTGGAATACTTAACAACATTGTTAGTGACGGGTTTAACAAATCTGGTTTTTCCATCACTATATGCAGGTAATTTTGAATTTTTAGAAACATTTTTCCAAGCCTGCACATAGTGTTTGTTGCTCTTAGAAGCAGTGCCCTTAGAAGTATCAGTTTTATTTCTGCAACCAGAATTAACATTAGTTTTATTCTTGTAAAAACAAGTCTCTTCATACTCCTCATTTTCACTATCACATTCCTCAATCTCTACTTTTTCTACACATGAAATAGAAGCATCAGAATTGTTCACACATTTAACATTAGACGTTGATGATGATGATGATTTGGATTCATCAGTGTATGATGTGCTACCGGGAGTAAATATGAAGAACTCCCTTACTTGTTCCTCAATAGAGGGAGGAACAGTGGTACAGTTTCCGTTGAACGGAGGAGGCACGTTATTATACGCAAGCCCTTTGCTCCCATTACCCGGCTTGTGGAGTTGATCTTCAAGAATATCAACAACCTTGCTCGACTGACCAAAGAATTCTACTTTGAATTTTGCTTCATTAAAATTTGATTTTGCCTTTTCTAATTCAGTGGTCAATCTAGCAATTTCTTGATTAGCATCGGTAAGCCAACAACATTTAGTGCTCAGTTGAGATTTAAGCAATGAGGCGTCCTTTTTATTAGCTTCAATTACTTCTTTATAATCCTTTTCAGACTTAAGAAACTTCTTATTGTGATATTTTAGATTTTCATTTTCAAACCTCAAATCATCATTTTATTTTCTATACATCTCTATCTTATCAATACACAATTGAGAACATAGATTAGATGTTACCTCAGTTGGAATTGAAGTTGAAGATGATGAAGCTTGTCCTTTTGCTCCAAATGTAGAAAACATTCTGTTACAGATTTCCTGAACTTTCCCACCAAAATTTTCACTGAAAATCCACTGTTGTCAACTTCTCAAAAATGGATCCGAATAAATGTGTAACCATTCTCTCAAAATTTTGACCAAGAAAAATTTCAAATTATTTCCTTCCAACATTTTCACAAAAAATAATCCGATGTCGTCAACTTTTCAAAAATAGCTCCGAATATAAGTATAAACGTCCTCTCAAAAGTTTGGCTAAGATCACTTTTTTTTAATCCCGTGAACTTATGGATTTCCGAGAACGTTTAACTTCCTGAGTAGTGAACCTCCATCTAGCCGTGAACACCTGTTAAACCCGTGAACTTCATAAACATCCGTTAAACCCGTGAAGTATAATGAACCCGTGAACTATCTTCAAGCCGTGAACTCCTAAAACCGAGTAGCCTGCCTGTGAACTTGACCCGAGAACCTGAACCCGTGAACCAAGAAACCCGTGAAGCTAGTTTTCTCGTGAACCTGAGCCGAATAGAATTGTCGTGTACCCTGTAGCCGTGATCAACACAAGAGACGTGGATTTTGACCTGATCTTGTTTCCAAAATTTAATCCCTGGAATTAGGGGATTCAAATTTTGAATTTTCCAAAAACTCAGCTGCGAATTTAGAAATAATCTCGTGTAACCGTGAATAATGTTTTGACTGATCTGGTTTCCAAAATTAATTCCGAGAATTAAACCTGTGATCCTCCAACCGTGAACAAAATTCCTAGAATGTTTCTTAGACCCGATGAACACGAAGAACGCAGCTGCAACAAACCCGAAAACTTTGATAAATCTCAACCCAGAATTCTCTTCACAGCAGCAACCTCACCAAAACTTCTCAATAAACTTTTTTCTTGAATCGTTGGTATCTAAAACCGAGCCTTGAATGACTTCAATGGCTCTGATAACAATTGTAAGTCCCACACTTGACGGATCTTCGAATAATGAACACACAAGATATCAATTCTCACACTTGATAGGCGGAAACTATCAAGTATAGTGATTCAAGAACACAAACACTCTCGTAATAACTCGTATATTGCTCCAGAGAAATTACAAAGAACACAAACAAAACCGCTAACACAATTGACGGCTTTTCCTCACGTCTAACACTCTCAGAAACTTTTTTTTCTGGTGGCTTGCCCTAATTCTCACGAAAATATGTATTTATACTAGACAAATACCATAAAGCCCATAACACATATTTTTCGCTCACATAGCCTAGCCTAAGACCCAACCCGTGAACTAGTTTCACGGTTACAGAACCCGAATACCGATATATTCGGTAACACCAATAGTTATACTTATTTGATAAGCGTCAGCCTCAATATTCAGACCCAACAGCATAATATGACTTTGGCCCTCTACGTCGAGCCAATACCACCGTGGTGTTGGCGGATTTGACCCATAAACTTCCAAGAGGGATGGTTCGTGATGTGATAGTGAAAGCGGATCAATTCTACTATCCGGTGAATTTCTTGGTTCTTAACTATGTGCATTCTAAAAAGGTCACTGAACCAACGGTCATCTTAGGTCGACCCTTCTTAACCACCTCCCACTCTTTGATTGACTGTCGCTTAGGCACAGTTGATATGACATTTGGCAATAGAAGGGTCCGTTTAAATGTCTTTTCAAATGAATCTAACCCCTTGCCAAGTGATGAATGCTTTATGGAAGACATCATTGAAGGATGCTATCCTCATTCTGAGGATGAATCCACAAAGGAGTGTTTTGTTTGTGACAGGGTTGAACAGGAACTGGAGCTTGATTTGAAGGAGGAAGAAAAGCTTGCAGAAGCTCTAGCTGTGGAGGATGGTAGACCTCCATGGACACATCATGTGGAGAGTCTACCAATAGAGATTGACTCGGGGCTACAACCATCACTTTTCAGCCCCCCAAAGGTAGAGTTGAAGGACCTCACCAAAAACCTCAAGTATGCATTTCTAGGGGAGGGTGAAACTTTACCTGTCATCATTGCATCCAACCTGGATGAAGAACAAGAGGAGGCACTACTGAGATGCTTCAAGACTACAAAGTTGCAATCGGTTGGACCATTGCTGATTTGAAGGGTGTTAGTCCCTCCATTGTGATGCACAAGATCATCACCGACACGGATGCAAGACCTTCACGGGATACACAAAGCCGTCTCAATCCAAACATGTGTGAAGTTTTCAAGAATGAGGTTTTGAAGTGGTTAGACGTCGGGATCATCTATCCCATTTCTGACAATACATGGGTGAGTCCAACCCAAACAGTGCCCAAGAAAGCAGGTATACAGGTAGTGACAGGTGATGATGGTGAGCAAATTGCCACTCGACCGGTAACCGGGTGGCGTGTAAGTATTGATTACAAGAAACTAAACAGGTGATGATGGTGAGCAAACCGGGTGGTGAGCAAATTTACCCGGGCTACTCCTGAATAGAGTAGGGGTTTAAGAAAGTCGTCTTTCGAAAAAAAAAATTAACATACCTTATTTAAGAATTTCATGGTGTCATTTTCTAAGTTAAACTGTCATTATTCTAATTTGGAATGTGTTCGAGACAAATTACCACCTATAAATTAAACTACATACATTAATGCATACCAAACAAGTCTCCAAATCAAACTTCACTCAATAAAAGCAAATTTAAAATCCCTAAATTCGGACTTTAAATCCCAAATTTAAATTCCAAAAACTTAACAAATTTGTGTTCTCATCTTGAACTAAATCCATAATTATCTTCTCATCATCAAAAGCTAACTCGTTTTTTTATTTTTCAAATTCATCCAGTTTTGATACTACAACTTATGGAGATCACGACGCTTGGAGGTGCCATGCGGTTTTGATGTACCAAAGGAGTCAAGGTGATGCAGTGGGGGCCGACCCAAGTGGTAGCTCAGTTCATGACCCGGTTTACAGCAGCTCCGGCCCAGTCGAAGACCCGGGTTAAGGCTAATCGGACCTAACTTGGGAAGCAAGCTAGAATCTTTATTTTTATTATTTAATTAATGTTTAGTATTTAATTTAGACTATATTTGGTTTCCTTTTTTATCTCCTACTTTGGTGGCTTAAGATTTTCTTTATATTGTTTTGTTTTCTCATTATTTAACTTAGTTTTTGATTGAATTTGAATGATAAGAACTTTGTTCTTGTAACATTTGGTTCAAATTTATTGTCTTTGATTAGCTAATTATTCTTGATTGCTTTCGAAACTACATGAGAAGGTATCCACCAAATGGTTGTTAAATACCATCTAAAAAATATGTAAAAGTATGTATATGTGTGAATAGACATAACAAGTAATCAATGATGCATTTGAGAATATAATAGTTTTCAAACTTTATTCAATGTGCATAACAAGACTGCAGGTACACATATAATTATTTAAGTGGAAATATTCTTTATTATTTTTATTATTATTTAATGACCACAACAATATTATTAGTTACTAGTGATGTTCGCGGACAAAATTCCTGGGTCTAAACGGTAATTACGGTTGTTGAATAAACGAAACCAAACCGACCGGTTTGATTGGGTCGGCCGGACCGGCCAAAATGGTTCGTTTTTTACGGTTTACCAGTTTGACCTTTTTTAACATGGAATCGTACCATTAGATCTTTGAAAGATTTGTAAAATAATAAGCTTAGAAAAGACTTTTGATAGATGGCAGCAGCAGAGAGGGAGAGAGACGAGTGGTAGCGGGTGAAGGGGACGAGCGGTGGCGGAGAGGACGAACCAGTAGCAACGACGTCTGGTAGCTGCTCCGACTGGTAGCAGGAGGAGGGGAGTCATGCGCAGGAGGATGTGAGTCGTGCGCAGCTGGAGGCTCTGACTGGTGGAGTAGCGGCATCTTTTTGAGAAGACGGGCAAAATGGGAAAAATTAGGTCATTATTCCATTCAGACTCATATTTTAGCTGAGCCATTCAGATCTGAATGGAGCTATTAAGAGGGGGCTTTTTTTTTAACCAAACGTCCTAACCTCTGACCGATTCAGATGTGAGGTCTGAATGGAGCCATTCAGATGCAAACAAGCAGCCCCTAAAGGTTCTACCATTTAAGTATTAAAGAGTTTACCAAAAAAAAAATACCATATTCGTTAAATTGATATTGCGTGTTATAGCTAAAAATGCATATACATGTTGTAATTGTTAGATTCATATACGAAAAAAATATTTTATTTTTATTTTTATTTCTTATTAAAATTACATAAAATAAAATATATATTTTTATTACATTTTAATATCACAGCCAGTTTGGTTTACCCGGCTGGTTTTAAAGCGTAAACTGAACCATAAAACCCGATTTTTTTAAAATCGTAAAACGAACCGGTTCACTCATAACCAGGCCGAACCGACTGATTTCTTTCGTTTTAAACGGTTTTTTGAACAACCATGTAAACATCCGAATCTAGCTTGCTTTCATAAAACGCGGTACTTTTTGCCTAAACAGCCCAAACACACAAACATCAAAGAGCAGTAAAGTCAAACCACATAAATTTCCACTAATAACCACCCCCAAAGTCTCACATATTTACAAAAACAATCCCCCATTTGTAAATTTCCACTAATAACCACCCCCGAAGTCTCACATATATACATAAACAACCCCCCATTTGACAGCTACAGAACACTGTTTTGACTTCCCCCTTCAATCTTGTTGTAAAACCCCAACCCTCTCATTAGACTCCACCAACTCACACACACACACACACACACACACAAAGTCTTTTGCTTTTCTTGATTTCTTGATTTGATCTTTGTTTTGGGTGTTCAATTCTGTTGAATCTTTGAAGGATTACATACAAAAAGATCCAAAAAAATGGCTTCATATGGTGGGACAACACAGAAGTGTAAGGCATGTGAGAAGACTGTTTACTTGGTGGATGAACTCACAGTTGATAATAAAGTTTACCACAGAGCTTGTTTCAGATGCCACCATTGCAAGGGCACCCTTAAGGTTTGATGATTATATCATGATCCATCTTTGATTTCATCTCTATGTGTTCAATTATGAGAATAGTCAAAAAAATAGTCAAATGATGATTTCTTGATCTGATTCTTGAAGTTTGATTGTTTTTTATGCTGTTTTTGATCTGGGGTTTGTGTGATCATTGATTTGAAGGCATCAAAGTGGTAAAGTTGATTTATTTTCCTTTTTATATTTGTTTATTGGATTATTGATGATTTGATTGTTATTTCTAGTTGTGGTAAAAAAAAAATTGCTGCTTTTGATCTGGGGTTTGTGTGATTGTTGATTTAAAGTAACTAAAGTTTATATTTTGATTCCTTTGGTGGAAATTTCTTGATATTTTAGGAGTTTTTTTAGGTTAAATAAATATTTTTTTTATGTTTTTGATCTGGGTTTGTGTTATTATGATTAGAATATATCCTTTTGTGATTATTTTATAGAAACTATAAGTCTAAATTTTGCTTCATCTGATAAGATTTTTTGACAATTTAAGGGTTCTTTCTTTGGTTTTAATGATTTTTTTTTTTTTTGACATTTATGATCTGGGTATTCTTTAATATAGATTTTTAGATAACTAAGATTGAATTTGTTGATCATCTGATGAAATTTTTTATACTTTGAAGGCTTCTTTAGTTCATGATAATTGCAGAAAATGATAAACCAAAAAGGCGAAAACAAAGTATTTATGTGTTTTTTGTGATTTTTTTAAAAACTTGTTTATTGCAGTTGAGTAATTACAGCTCTTTTGAAGGAGTGTTATATTGCCAACCTCACTTTGATCAACTCTTCAAAATGACTGGCAGTTTGGACAAGAGTTTTGAAGGTTAGTCCATACATAACTTATACTCCTTCTGGCCCATGAAAACCCTGACATTTGGTTAAACAATAAGGGTGTCAATTTTTGACACGACACGAAATTCGTGGGATTTGTTTACTCTAAACAGGTTCGGGTCATTATGTGTCGAACCAGCGAACACATTAGCTAGACTGGTTGTTTCGGGCTGACCCGTTTAATTTTATACTTATAACTTAAACTGCTTTTGTATCTTGTGCCAAAATTTAAAGATAAAGAAATGAGCAACAAGTTTATAGTTTAGATGTAATTACATTATATACAATAGTATTTTTGGTTGTAAATTTGTAATTTTAAAGTATTAATATGTACGACAAATTAATTTTTTTGGTTAAACAGGTTGTATTCGTGCCAACCTGCAAAAACCCGTGCCTTGTTTGGGTTCACGTGTCTGGCATGATTTTCGGGTTTGTGTCATGTTTGAATACGTGTCAAAGTTTCGGGTCAAACCCGCCAACCTGCGAACACGACCCATTTATCACCCCTGTTAATAAATGCCCTTCAATAATGAAGAATTTAAAAAACTTTTACATACCGAAAGATTCATATCATATATTCTTTGTAATGATGGAGTGATGGCTATGAACGAGTAAATAAACTAAAAACACACCTGAAAAAGATACCGTTGTGATTTTGAACGGGAAAGACATTTGTAACTTTGGTACTAATTATCTATTTGTCATGTAGGTACCCCGAAAACTGCTAGATCATATGATCAGGTACGCGTCGATTAAAATCATAATAAACGTAAATAATAGTTTTTTTTCATCTTTTTGTAAAATATATAGTGGTAACCATGTACATACTATATTTGGATTATTTCAGGGTCAATCTAACAGCAAAGTATCAAGTATGTTTGGTGGGACACAAGACAAGTGTGTTACTTGCAAGAAAACCGTCTACCCCCTTGAGAAGGTAAACTAAATAACGAGATTTTAGAGGGCGTTTGCCATTGCATTTTGAAAATGATTACATGATATAGAATAATCAAAGAGATGGTGTTTGGATGTGATTTGGTTGTTTGAAGTTGTGATAATCAGATGATCAGTTGCCTGAGTGTTTGGCAAATTCTGGTCCATCTAAAGATTTACATGAAAAATAACCACTAAATAATTGGATGATCACTAATCACTTTTAAAGTGCAGTGCCAAACATCCTCTCACATGAAATTGTTGAGATAAATTGATAATGTATCATTCATTCAAAGATTCAAACAATCAGACACCTCAAAATTAGGCTTGCTGAATGGGTTGTGTTCGCGGGTTGACGGGTTGGACCCGACACGAACCAAATCAGGACACCAACCAAAAATCGTGTCAGACACATGTACCTGAACACAACACATGTATTCTGGGGTTGACACAAACACAACTCGTTTAACCCGAAAAAGAACTGTATAATTTCTTTTTTCGTATTAATACTTTAACATTACAAATTTACATATATTTTTTTATTTATGCCAATTTGTATTTGAAGCATTAAATCAGAAGTACCTAAATAGTTTAATTTATTACATAAAACATATTTTAAAATATATATATAAACGAATGGGTTGACACAAAGACGACCCATTTAGCTAAACATGTTCGCAGGTTCAGCCCGAAACTGACCGGAACCCGTTTAGGCTAAACCCAAACCTCTGAGTTTCTTGTTAGGTTCATCTCGTGTCAGAAATTCACACCCCTACTCAAAATATATACATACATATGCGTTTATATACCAAAAGTTGTAAACTTTCATGATCTTGATGGTTTTTTTCAAATTTCAGGTGGGTGTTGATGGAAACGCGTACCACAAGGCCTGTTTCAAATGCAGCTATGGGGGCTGTCACATAAGTCCATCAAACTACGTGACTCACGAACACCAGCTTTACTGTAAGCACCATCATGCGCAGCTCTTCATGGCTAAGGGAGATTTCAGCCAATTTGACAAGCATCATGAACCAGAAAACGGGGTGCCCAACGAGGTGACTGGAAACACCACAGAAGCTTGATATTTTGAGGTCAGGTTCAACATGGTGTTTCTGAAAATCTTGAAGTATGCAGAGCAGAAGTTTTTGGGTCATCTTTTTGCTATGTTGTTCAAAGAAGATTATCGCAAGATTTGAACTTTTGACTGCGCGTGTCGAATGAATAACTTGTTATTTCTGAATAAGTGTGTTTTTGAGTTGTAACGTGTTATATAAAAGTTTGAGGATGTTTGGTTCTTGTGATATTTGAGGCTTTGGAATGATTTCTTTGGTTCTGGTTATTTTCCCATTCGATATCGAGATAATTTTGAAAATGTCTAGTGATGAGGAGCTGATCTCAGAGTTAGCGGACTCCTACCAGGGAAACAAAGCAGAAAAGGCTTAAACAGGACTACTACCAGGGAAACAGAGTAGAAAAGGCTTAAACTGGACTCCTACCAGGGAAACAGAGCAGAAAAGGCTTAAACTAAAAGCGGGCATAACTTTGGCTACGATTGGAGTTACGGGAGGCCTATAACCGGCGGACGGAAAGGTCTCAACGACCCGAATCATGTGACAAACCGCCAAAGACGTTTTGGCCCAACTGAAATACCGGAAACCCTTCAATAAAGCTTTGATTTCGCCAATCAATCCTTTTCCCCATTTTCGTAATTTTTTATCATTTCCTTTTTTAGCAAAAAAAAATGTGAATCATTGTTGTCTAATTTTAATTTCAACATTTAAGTTTTGATTTGTAATTTTGAAAATTTTGCAAAGCTGCCAAATTTGGCTACTTATCTTTGCATTGTTCCTGGTTTTTCGGTATTTTTCGGTCCCTATACTTTTAGTACTGTTCGTTTGTATGCTATCTATTTTGGAGCCGATGGTCTCTTTGGAAGCGGTCTCTCTCTCTCATCGGGGGTAGAGATAAGGTTTACCTACATCCCACCCTCCACAAACCCTACCAATAGCCTTGCTATGGGTGAAATTTTACCGTGTATGGTTGTTATAAAAAGGGTCCCTCATGTAATAGTTAAAATATTTATAAATTTATCAACTTTTCTACTGGGAATTATTCTGTGTTTATTTCTTACTTCCGCTGTGTTTATTTCTTACTTCCACTCTACCTCATCTCATCTAGTGAGGCTAGCGTTGGCTTTAATTATTGATTAAGTTTGGGTAAAAAGTTAACGGGTCATTTGTGTAAATATGTAGAAGTTATGTGTAGTGTTTATTATGTAAATACGTAAATGTCAAGGGTCCTAGTGTGTTGGAAATGAATATTTGAACAGTAAATGAATCAATAGTTATAGCAAATGATCAGATATTGGGAACAATATTTGAACACCAGTGCACATTCAAGGATCAAGATTTTTGTTACAAAAGTGGTAGACAATGTTCTCTTAAGAAGTTGGAAGCAACAAAATTAATCCTTTCTGCTTCAATCAATCTTCATTCTTACCCACAGCATTTACAGCAAAAACCAACTATTGGCAAATGTTCTAACAAATCACTCGTGAGATATGATCAAACTCGAACTACTTTAGCACAAGATTAGATACACAATTGAAACTAAAAACAATAACAGTTGTTGCTACTTCAAGTTCTTCACCTCAAACAGCTGGGAAATATTTGTTGAGATTAAATGGCAACGAGTAGAATTCTTCACTTCGAGTGTCAGTGTGGAACGAACGGAATTTGTCCCACCAATGTTTGCCTCTGTCTTTTCGCACTGAACTATCACTCCTGTGAAGTGTGTTATCCAGAAAATATGCCACAATCCCAGCCACAAAAGCTTCAGATGAAAATGGAACATTTACCATGTTGTTAAACTGCCAAACAGCAACATGAACTGAGGTTAATAACGTTAGCAGAAGGTCAAGATTGAAACTTCATTTTCTGGGATCTCTCAGAATCTAAATCCAATATGGTCTAAAGGCCTCACAGAGTCAAAATCCACAAGTTTAAATGTGGGGTTAAATTTTCTTGAAATCTTGAGAACTCATTTGGGTTGTGTTTTTATCTCAAAAGTGTCGAATAAAAATGTTTAGCTAAAACGGAACAGCAAATGGGCTGAAAGTGTCCACAATTCTATTTTCAAAGCATAAATCATAAGGGTTAGGTTTATTACAGAACACTAAATTATTATGAAAACAAAATGTATAAACCTAAATCATTTAATATTTTTAATAAATGGTTCATATTTTTTAAACTTTTTACTTACATACAAAATGCGTATGTTATGTACATAAAAAACAATTAAACTAAGTTGTTCATATATTTTTTAAATTTTTAACCGTTTACCTACATATGTGTAGGTAATATAACCTACAAATGACTTACACATGTGTAGGTTCTATACATAAACTAAATTTGTTCATATTTTTTTTTGGAGAGATGAATAAACATTGTATTACAACAGTTTTCATATATTTTAAAGATTTTTAAGATTGAAAAAATGAATGATTTATTTTGTTCTGTGACACAATATATAGTGTTCTAGATAGATCTCTCCCCTCCCCAAACCCTACTCTTTGAATGGGATTTTGCTAGGTAGGTTTGTTTGTATAGAGCTCTCCCCTACCTCATAGTTGTTTATATTTAATGACTTAGATTATTTACTAATAATATTGTGTTTTTTATACTCATATATCATAATTAACGCGCTATCTATTAAAAAAATTAGAAAAGGACAAAAAGGCGTTTGTCCTCCCAACCCGACGTCACTTTCTACCCATATTAAAAATGACCCATTTTGAACCAAACTGCTTTGACCCATTACCCGACCACCATATCTTGTACGTACCCATCTTCCAGATGTGTGGACTGGACCATAACCGTTGATAGCTTCATATTCATTGAAATATTGGGGAATAGACAAGCCCACAAAAAATGAAAAGCCCAGTATGAACTTTGTTCTGAAGCTGTTGAGGTTGCAGAATTGAAGGAAACTCAAACCCGAAGAACCTACAAAAAGATGAAAAGACATTATAGCCCTCTAATTCTACCAAATAAACCGAGGAAACGGTAGACAAATTGGGTAATAGTGTAAATTTAGCAACTTACCCACAAAAGCGAAGAAAAGGCAATACAAAGCAGCAACAATTGATGCAGGGATTGAAGCAAAGACTGCTCCAAATTTACCTGCATGATCATTTGGAATTATAAGTTGCAATTTTGGCCCGTTTATTAATGAACAGGTTCAATTCAGGTTATGTTATATCTCAAACGGGTCAAAGGGGTAAATCAAAATTACTAGCTAAGATTGTTGTGGTAAAGTTTACTTTTTATATTCATATTTAAAAAGAACTAGTTATAAGAAAATTTTAAAATTTTGGACAAGAAAGTGTTTCCGGTCAACCAACCTATTTTAACCCGCACAAAATATTTGACCCGTTACCAAACCCGCTCTACCCACTCGTTGATATTTTATACCTCTATTTGAACTATTTACTGATTGAGAAGGATAAATAAAACAAAAATATATTAAAAAAATACACACCAAGAACTGAAAAGAAGATCATGAATCCTGCAGCGATCTGTACAACTCTTCGACTGCCTACGCGGGTCACAGCCAAAAGACCAGCATTCTCGCTGCCAACACACAAACAAGTGACCCAATATAAAAAGAGGCTTGGTTTAAAATAAAATAAATTGTGCATTTCAAGAAAAAATGTAAAATTTTGTTACTCACATGGATACAGAAGATCCATTGACCGTTCCAAACAAACCAGACAACAAAATCCCAATTCCCTATCAACAAAAAACAAATATATACTTGATAAATGCAACAATTTCCATTTTGGGATATCTTAATTAAATTGCATACTAGCCAATTTTTGGCAAAATTTTAACCTAAATTTACCTATTATTTTATAATAACAGTATTAACTTTGGTCCACAAGAAATTTGACTACAGTCAAATGCTTTCATTAATTTATATGCTCATATTGTAATTATTTTGGATGGATTAATGATCTAGCAAGTATAGTGTTAAAATGGTAATTAACGATATTTTCAATTCACCGTTAAATACAAGTGTTAAATGTTAAATAATTGTAATTACCTGCCAACCGACACCACGGCTTAGAACAGATGGAGGCAAGGGGGTGGCACTTGCATATCGTGAGACCGCCATGAAGCCACCAGTGGACTGACATTATGATCGCAACATGTAAAAACATTTTAGAACAAACTTCTAACTAAACAACAAATAAAACCATGATCTTAATGGTTAATTATATGAATCCTATTAACTAAACTAATCGACCAATGAGAACCAAAAACGGACCTCCACAAGTGTAACAAAAGTGGTCAACATCATGGCAAAAGCTTCACCAGCATCAAATGAAGGTGCTCCCCATTGAAATGGATATGGAACTCTTATCCTAAAAAAATAAATAAATAAAAATCATGATAGAAAAGATTTTTTAATCTTTCTATTTTGCTATATTCAACAATCATTTATTATTTTATACTTGAAGTCTTTAAATTTATGTATTTCTTTTTCTTATAGAAATTTTCTTTATAAAATTTGACATTTTAGATGTAATAAAAATATAAATCAAATAAAATTAAAGGCTGGTCTACTAACCATGGTGCAGCCTCAACTAATCCAGCACGATCAGTACGACAACTTGTTTGCGTTTTTGGGGCCTTATGATCGTAGGCCCCACCGACAGTAAGCAGATGAGCATAAATCCAAACAATTGCAATCGAAATCAAAACAGAAAATTTCTCAAAAATCGACTTTCCTGAACGTATCATATGAGATACATACTGCACATAATCAAAGAAACCAAAATCTTGAAATTAATATATTTAATTTTTTATTTGTCACAAATAAAGACATGATTGCGGGTCCCATTTACATGAATCCACAAAAAAGAAGTAAATTACCTGAGACAAGATGACTACAAAGATGAGCTGAGGGAGCCCAATTTCAACACATCTGGCAACCTAAATTAACAAGTTTAAATCATATTAGCAAACAAATACCCAAGAGAATGTATGATTATTTTTGTTAATTTTCTTTAAGGATATACATTTACATAATTATGCTTACCCCGGGGAATCCAAATTCATAGAGCCCAAAACCAGCAAGCGCGACCAAAGGAGTAGCCGAAAGGGGACTCAAGAATCTATAATGATATTTGAGAAGGAAAAATAAGTTTTACCCAGAAACAGTCTCAAGAATCTATGAGAATAATCAACTGTAATTAAACGGGTTGAAATTAGGTGTGTCAATCATGTCGGGCTGGCAGGTTGAATTGTTGAACCTAAACACCATGTATTTATTCGTGTCAAAGACATCAACCCTAACCCAGATGAACTTAAATTTGGGTAACCCATACACGACCCGTTTAACCCATTTATCTACCATAATACTGATTATTAAAATAGATGTAAAAATTATCCTCATCTTTCTCTCTAGCTTTAAATCTTTAATCAACTGATTATTTTATTATCATTTTCATTTTTTTCAAATTATCATTATTTAAACTAACCTTGAAACATTTCTCCAGAGACCACTGAACCCTAAAACAATTTGAAGTGTTGAAGCAACAATCATAGCACCCTGGATTGCCCGCATCGTCTTCTTGAATTTCTGAACAATAGAAAAAGAATTAACACAAACTTAACACCTCATTTTTCAACATTTTGTTTCTTTTTCACAAATTACTCATATTAAAATCCATTTTGGTACTCAAAACACCCAAAAAAGATTCTAAAGGATCAAGTTGGCCACAACCTCAATAGGATCCGGATCATTCCATCGATTATTCAAGATAATCGAAATTGTGGGTGCAACAAAAGTATATGAACCCCCAATCACAGCAGGCAACCTAGTACCAAACAAAGTTTGTAGCAAAGTGTTCCAACCCGCCACGAAAAGTAGAGTTTGGATGACTTCTGCTTTCTCTTTCTGATAAAAATCATTAAAAAACATAATTTTACCATCAAATTAAAAGAATTCAAGAGACATTAAACATATGTTTAATCTTTAATGTCTTACATTTCCTCCACCCATTTGGGGAACAAGAGCAGTGGGAATAATAACCGTTGTGCCGAGCATTACCAAGTAATGCTGAAAACCGAGTAGAATAGCCTCAGCTGCAACAAATATGAATAATTAATGAAATCAAGAACACCTTTTTTTGTCTTACGAATTTCACTAGATTAATAAGTTAAAACATTCCCAAGATACTGTAATCGATACGGTGCTGATATAAGAATTAGTAGACTCGTATTTAGACCAGGATAGCTAGAAAATCGGCTCAACTTAAAACGGGCATACTTTCACTCTGTTTGAAGTTAAAGGGCCCATAAGATATAGTCAATAACGTCTCAACGAGCCGGACGCTTAAACAAACGCGTGAATCATGATTCTCATAAATTCACGCGTTTATTTAGTAAGTTTTTCATTATTTTTGCTTCCGCTCTGCATCAGTAACAATATCTCAAATACAATGATAAATTATGTGTAGTTTTTGGAAAAGCAACTCTTCTTTTAGGTTAAATAGAAGATTCAGAATATCAAAACAAATCAACCAGAATCTTGGACCTTTACAAAAGTAGTTACTTTTAAGTAAAGGGTTTGTTTTGGTGAGATCAAAAATCAAAAGGGAAAAAGATATGTTTGATCTTGTCAAAAACATACTGTATAAAAGTTCAGATTCAACTAAAATGATTAAATACCAACTAGATTGATTTACTTTGATTGGAATTTTCAGAACCCAAAACCAGATTCTACAACAAATCAAACAAAAAGATACCAAAATTAGCCCCCAAAAAAAAACAATATAAAAAAAAAATTAATTCCCAGAATATAAACTATATTCCATGAACACAGAGAATATTTATAGAAATTAAAGTTAATATTAACAAAAATCAAGAATCCACTGTACAAGAATCACAATGAATTGGTACCAGGTATTTTAAAGATTACCTACAATTATCCACTTTCATTTAAAGAACAAAAATTACTTTTGTCACAAAAAAAATAATAAATAAATAAAACCAGAAACTCACGCCAAGGGGGTGGACTAGTAATGCAGTAAGTAACACCAAGCAGTTGATCTTTTGGTGGGTGTGGCGCCGGCTCATCGGACTTCCCTCCGCCTCCACCTCCGGCCATCTTTTTTTTTCCGGCGAAGTTACAAATTTACAATATTACCCCTAAATCTGCAAAATAAAGAAAACCCAGATCGGAAATGCTCTGTTTAGCAGTGGAAATAGGAAGAAAATGGTATTTGACAAAGAAATTAGAAAGCTATAGAAGAAATGACAAAGGGTTTGGAGGAAAGCACCCACATGTAGCAAGAGTAATGGACACACCCACTACAGGGGTGTGATTTGTTGAAATGGGGTGAGGACAAAAGGGGTAAATAATGTGGTGGTGTATGTTTCCTCTGAATCAAATGCAGTTGTAATTGACTAATTTCAACAAAATACTGTCTCAAAACAAAAGATAATCTTTTTTATATATATTTATTATTTAAGCCATTTTGTATTGTTAAGAGTATTCGTATAATAATTATAAGAGAAAAAAAATAAAATTTAAGTTAAAATAGTTTTATATTAGATTATTTAAATCTTATTTTTATTCTTAAAATTATAAGAAAATATAACTGAAATCTTAAATATATCAATTCCTTATTAATTTTTTTAAAATTATAAGGTTAAGGAATTACATGTGAGTGGTTTTAAAAAATAAACAGTTTTTTTCATGAAATTATGGTTTTTAATTATATTATAAAGATAAAGATAAAGAAACCGATGAAATGTTCTAATGGGTATAAGTCAAAAAGTATCGCAATCGCGATGTAATCAGTGGTTCCTTTTAATATTTATTAATTAATTTTCAGACAAATAACTAAGTAACTAAAAATATTATAAACCGGTTACGAGATCAAACACGTGTCAAAAGTCGCTTGCCAGACCAAAAAAAATAAAAAAAAAATTAAAACAACTCTGTTTTCATTAAAATTTATGCCTGGATATTTAAAAAAAATAAACAAGCCTGTCTATCTTGTTTTTAGAGAAAATCTAACGAAACAGGTTATTTTAGAAAAAATAAGTTAATTATTAAATAAAATATTATACATTTAAAAAAAATAAACAAGCCTGTCTATCTTGTTTTTATAGAAAATATAACGAAATATGTTATTTTAGAAAAATTAAGTTAATTATTAAATGAAATATTATAATAAAATTTTAAATATATATATATGACCTAATGTGAGTGTTTGCTTATTGTTTTAAAGGTTTTTTACGACCGTGGCACCTCAGGGACCTCTCACGGATGAAGAGAACGGTGTTCTCATCAACCACGGTGACTTTCAGAGTCTCACTACACTCATTCTTACGAACCATACAAGATACCCTTAGTGTCACTAAAATGTAATTATTATTATTTAAAAAAACGCTCCTTTAGTCCAAAGAAAGCCACTTTTCACCGGTATATAAATTCTCTTACTCATGAATCAAAATCAAGTGGGTGGACCAGGAGGCCCGGTTCAATTTAAGAGTGATTGGATGTTTTTTTAGAAAGCGAACATTGAATGTGTGACGTCGCACCCTCCGTCACATGGGAGAGCCTGTCCAACTCCGGCCAATATGTTGTCTTAACCGGGCCCACTTGGCGTCAGAGTTGGAGAGCTTTCAAGGAAAAACCTCACTCAATACGGCCCCTTCCGGGCTTGAGGGAGAGCCGAGGCTCTAACCCTGGATCGGCGTGGGTAAAACCCTGATGCATCAGCCTAAAAGGCCTCATTTGCGATGCCGCATAAATTAATGGTGGTGGCAGGGATTGAACCCGGGTCCCTTGGGACTTCAGGCCTCACCTCAACCACTACACCACAACCTTTTTGACAGTGATTGGATGTTTAGATGTATGTTTTGGTTTGTATAATATTTTGAAATAAATAAACTCTAGTTCAAATTCTTTTAGAGGTTAAATAAACCAAAGATAATAAATGTAAAGACATTTTATTTAATAGACTTTATTTATAAAAGTATATTAATTTTTTATAAATAATCTAAGTATTACCAAGTTTTATTATATTTAAATTGAGCCGAAAATATCTTTTTAAATAAAGCACCAACTAAATGTAAAAACTTTAGTCAGATGTTGATAAAAATAAACTAGATACGTATGTTTTTATGACGTATAAAAGCATCCTTATTTTCTATATTGTAGGGATGTAAATGAACCGTACGCTCAATGAATTATTCGTGAAAAGTTTGGTGGAAAGTTCGTTTGCGTTCATTCGTTTAATAAATGAACGAACGTAAACAAGGAATATTGTTCGATTAATCAAATGAACGAACATGAACAGAGGAAATGTTCGTTCGATTGTATTCGTAAACATTAGATAATGTGTTCATGAACGTTCTTTCATTTATGTTCACTCATTTACCTCCGTTTGTTTATTGTCGTTCAATATATATATATATATATATATATATATATATATATATATATATATATATATTGTTAAATATCATCCTAAGTCACTAACCTTTAAACTTTAATTTTTAAAATTTTAATATTCCACTCTAATTGAAAAACAAACCATAATGAATAGTAACATTTTTTTATTATTTTTAAAATTTTTGTTTTGACCCTCGTACTTTTTATAATATACGTTTTTAACCCGTTTTATTTCTCTTTGTATTTTTTTCATTGTATAATATACGTTTTTAATCCGTTTCGTTTACTTTGTATAATATAAGTTTTTAACCAGTTTCATTTTCTAAATGGTATTGGTATTATCGGAGAAGCGTGTACGTTTCGACGTGGCGCCGTAACGCGGGATGGTTCGAGTTGCTATACGTTTCAACGCCGCCGCAACGCGTGACGGTTCGAGTTGCTGTACGTTTCGACGCCGCCAAAATGTGAGACGGGTAAATCCCCTAGTTTATTTTATTATCATAACTTTAAACTTGTCAACTAGGGCTTCCAATGTCCTCACTTCGCCGCTTTTGGTCATCCGTTTAAATTTAGATATATGTTTTATCTAAATTGTGTCTTTGTTTATTAATAAATTTACGATGAGAATTGTCACTTGATTTATAGTTATAATTGCTATGTCAATTATTTTCGAAAATTAATAAGAGTTAATAAGACGTGTTGGTGGCAAATGCGACCGACTTCTCACCCCTTCATTTTTATCATTTTCTAGAAATCATCCCTCCCCTTACTTTTATTAAATGATAAAATTTACCTTCAACTTTATAAAATTTCACATTGACCCCATCAGATTTCTAAAATTTCAATTTTACCCCCTGTAGTATATATATAATCTAATTTTTCCTTAATAACCTTCGTTCGTTAATTAATTTTTTTTCTGGACATCCCGGTATAAATTTCATTATAAACGTAGTCATATTCAATGTAGGGTTTTTTTTTAGGTGCCGTGGGTTATATCAACTGACGGTAACGTGTTAGTACCGTGAAGAAATAGACCGCCACCGACTTAAAGTATCGAATCCGTTATATAACTGTCATTTATCTATGACGTGTCTTCTGTGTATTCCTTCACGTTTTTTTTTATGTTTAGTCACGTTAATATCATTACCTCAATCGTTTAAGGTCCGCCTCCCACCGCGCGGCGCGGTGGTGTTCTGTCGCGGAGCGTAGAGCAAATTTTCTAGTTATTTCTAAATACTTATGTTTTGGTTGGTTATATATTATGTTTGGGATTAAGAATATTGTTTTCTATTTTCAATTTTATATATGTTATTTGTGTGTATTTATGTAGTTATGTTGGTTTGAGTTTGTTTATGAGATCAACAAACGAACACGGATAAATTTATTTTCTTAATGAACGCGCACGAACAAGAAATTTTGTTCGGTTGTGTGTTCGTGAACTATTCGTTTGTCCGGTAAATTCTTAACGAATGAACACGAACAAGGTCTCGTTTGGTCGGTTCAATTAGTTTGTTGCCCTACCTATAAAGAAACCAAACATTCAGTGAACTGTTCGACAAGAAGTTCATTTATTTAATAAATGAACAAACATGAACAAAAACTATTGTTCATTTAATAAAACGAACATAGATGAACACACGTCTCCTTTATTCATTTACGTTCTTTTTATGTTCATTTGCATAATCATTTAAATGTGTTTATTAGTTATTAGTAATACTAATTGAGTCATCATGCATTAGTCCATCACTACAATAAAATTTTAGAACCAAGCCTTGGGTAACCAACAAGCGAAAGAACAATAACATGCTTGTTTACGTTGTTTAAAATATTAACGAACGAACATGTTCATTTTCTTAACAAGCGAACATGATCAACAAAAAAATATATTCAATTAAATGACCATATTCATTCGTTTTTTTCTGTCAAAGATAATTGTGTTTCTTCATTTACAGAAGTATATAAAAACATGTTTCTTTAACATTTATAGATAATTGTCCCCTCCCCTATCACTCTCCTCATTCTTTAACATTTTAAAAAATCAACAAAAACATCACTCCACCTCATCCCTCATCCTTATACCCTCTCCCTATATTTTTAAAGGAAAGCAAATCCATCCTCCATATTTGAGGGGTCACTATTCATCCTCCATATCAATTTTTTTTTTTTTTTGAGTAAATTTGGGTGGAAGAATTATATATATTTTTTTTGAGTAAATGTGGGTGGAAGAAAGAGAAAAAATAATTTAAAAATAATAAAGAAGTATTATTTAATTGAATAGAGATAGATATGAAGAATGAGATGTAGGAGATTTTAGAAAATGAGAGATAAAAATTAGAAAATTGTGTTTTTTGTTAAATTATAGGGATGAGGATGAAGTATCCATTGTTAATATCATGTTGTAAAACAAGGTCTCCGAGGCCGAGTACTCCCCGAGTAATCGCTACAAGGCAGGTTGCCGAGTACTTCCCGAGTGCTTCTCGAGTACTCCCGAGTACTTCACGAGTACTCCCGACTCTATCTAGGGAGTGCCTAGCGACTTTTGCGACCATAATATATAAAAACACTAGATTTAATCTTCTATGTTATGAAACGTTAATATTATATAAATAAATATCTTAACACCTTTTTTATACAAATTTGATATTGTATTAGTAACTTTTCTATTTTGTTAAATGTTAAGATTATATGGATAGAAGTAACAAAAACATAAAAAAATACATGAAAATACATTTCATAAGTGTTGTATTTCTTACAATACATTAAATTATATGTCAAATGAAACCTTACATTGGTGATTACAATTTGAAAATACTTCATTGTATATAAAATATTTGACGTGGTATTGATAATTATTCCATGTTTAATATCCACTAAATGCAACAAAGAATAGAGTTACTTTTTCTCAATAACTAAAACAACAAAATAGCCAAAACCGTTTGAAAAAAAGGTCACAAACGGTGCGAACCTGATTGAAGCCGTTAGTGAGTCAAAGAAATCGAAGATAATCAAATTGGTCAACGATTTCCTTGCATACGTTGTTTCTTAATTTTATTAGCTTCTTCAAACACTATCAGTTTTTTTTGTAGAAACTTTAACCTTGATGTTGTAACATATTTACAAATATTTAAGTTGTAATTAAATTTACATATCCAAACTAAAGAATAGAGTTACTTTTCCTCAATGACTGAAACAACAAAATAGCCAAAACCGTTCGAAAAAAGGTCACAAACGGTGTGAACCTGATTGAAGCCAGTAGTGAGTCAAAGAAATCGGAGATAATCAAATTGGTCAACGATTTCCTTGCATACGTTATTTCTCCATTTTATTAGCTTCTTGAAACACTATCAGTTTTTTTTGTAGAAACTTTAACCTTCATGTTGTAACATATTTACAAATATTTAAGTTGTAATTAAATTTACGTATCAAAATTAAATTTTTTTAAATCTCGCATTTTATACGGAAAATCTCGCTAAACTATTAATATTTAATCTCTCATTTAAAATAAAATAAAAAGGTACAAATAAATTTTAAATTTCAACAATATATCGTCTTTTAGATTCAAAATTTTCAACTCCAAAATTTAAAAATCGCACACCTTACTATATCGACACAATTTAAATTTAAAACTCCAAAATTAAATATGAAAAAAACCAAAACTAATAAATTATAATTGAAACCAAACATATATTTTTTTTTAAATCTCGTCATTTTTTAAAAATTGTAGTTTAAAATATAATACACTTGTTGTGTAACTAGCCTAAAAGCAAACAATATGAGAAGTGTATAATACAATGAGATACAATATGATATATATATATAGGAGAGGAAAACTTGTTCAACAAGCCTGATCTATTTTAAGCGTTGATAACCATAATAATATATATTTATAGCACTCCCCTTTGGTTATCAACTTTATACGCTTGGATATGCTACCTCATTAAAAACCTTGCCAGAAAAACCCAGTGAGATAAAACCATAGCCAAGGTAAAAAGAATGTAGCTCACATTATACACAATTAACAACATACTTCAGGATGATGTTAAATCGGTACTTCAGGACCGTAAGATAAACTGATGTTATTGGATCAATTATGTTGTCTCATTAAAAACCTTACTAAGAAAACCCAATGGGAAAAAACTTAGTGAAGGGAAAAAGAGTGCAACGTGTATAATGCTCCCCCTCATTTATATATCCTTTAAATGATGTGTGTTGATCTTTTGTAAAATTTCCTCAAAACTTATGTAGTCAATGATTTGCTGCTTGATTCCTTGAAGTGCAATTCCTTAAGCTGCCCAACGATGTATGATCTTCATGTAAAAGTTATGTTGCCTCCTCTCGTAAGAGAATACCACAAGATCCATGACCGTGTTGCGTTAACATTACCTGCATCTGCAAGACTAACTGAACTTGTGTTCGATGGGTTAGTAAAATATAAACCCATACATTTGTACCTTAAAGGTTTTACCATACTTCATTATCTCATCGTTGTGTACGATATAAATGATATATCTAATCGTAACTAGCAAGAAAACATTAATGCATCACATGCAATTCACTATGGTACTTCTTCTTCATGAGATAGAGTGATATCATCAACATATAGTATAAACATCATATTGTTCTTTTCATAAAACATATGGACTACATCATGTTTATCTCTCTCCTATATGAGATAACCACTAAGTCGATTATACCACACTCGACTTGACTATTTTAGTCCATATATATAAACTGTTAACTTTATATGATACATTTCTTAAGGTTTTATATAAACGCTTCAGGCATTTATAATCAATCAAAGACTTCTTTCATATCTTGACCAATTACGCATGTGCGTTTACTCTTTTAAGAGTTTTGGTACATAAACTTTATCTTAGCAAATAATTGCAAAATCGATAACAATCGATTCATTTCCAATATATATTGTACCATCATTGACATACCATAATCACCATGTTCAATTTATTTCTTACATGTTTATTGGTGCACAAGGATTACGTCTTTAAGATGTTTCAATTAACTTTTAAGCATTCAACCGCTTTAGGAAACTCATAAGGAGTTCCAATCAATTCAATAACGTATACAACAAACATAATGTATACAGATCCAAATCTATATACAACAATCACAATGTTCTCGAGAACTTACTCTACATGATTTTTTAGCAGTATAAATCCTTTAGGGATTTTCAATATCATGTGAGTCACAACATTTATAAGACGCATATCAATTCTCTCTTTGTATTACCAGACTAATAAGACGTTGAAAATCATTTCATCCACCACTAGAGAATGTGTCTCCTCATAATCAATTATAGGTCTTTGCGAAAATCCTTGTGACACCAACTTTGCCTTATTATTTCACATAATTCATTAGCGCAAAAGACCTTGCTCACATCTAGCATATTTACAACTTCATGAATCTGGACTGCTAGTCCAAACCATTTCTATTTCGTGAGAGAATACAATTCTGCCTCATTTGTATCTTTCCATTTTGGCCAATCATTTATACTTTTCATGCATAGGCAAATCTTAATTATTGATGCTCATCGTTTCAAGCGCTACATTATATTCAAAAGTATAACGACATCGATTTTGTTTCGATTCCATACATTTCTAGACATGACATAAATTACCGAGATCTTTTTATTTTCAGGTACCTGAGGTTCTCTGGAACCAACATGTCTAGTATCTCTTCAGGAAACCATCCTAATGTACCTCTACTTAACCATCTTAATTACTTGCTCCTTTCCGAGGATTTTTATTCTTGGAATCGACTAGTCTATCACGCTGCAGACGTGCCATAGACTTATTATCAATATGTGATTGTCCTTCTTGGACACTAAAATTAATTGGAGCATTAGCTACTGGAATATGTGACTTAGTCACTATTTTTAAGGTCAGTTAATATGTCTGGTAACTGATTCTTATCTTGGTAATGAATTATCTTTCGAACTTCTGGTTCAGATTGTTTAGTTTGAGGATCAACGATAATTCAGTCCAACTCATTCTTTTTCCAGCTGCTTTTAATCTCCCCCTAATGTTGGGATATTAATTCATTAAGTGAAAACCAATATATTGAGTCATAAATGAATCATTCATTAGTAGCTTTATTCATACCCAACATATATTTTCAACCTCCTTTGAGGTTCATCTTTGTGCATTATGGTAGATTAATTTCAATATACATATCGCACAACCAAAAATCTTAGATGAGAAATAAGTGGTTCCTGACCAAAAATCAACTGTAATGGGGAGGAAATATTAAAACTCGTTGGCTTGATGTGAATTAATGTTACTACATGCAAGATCACATGTAACCAAATATAAACATGAACTTTTGCTCTCGTGATTATTAGCTTTGCAATCAATCAAAGACGTCTACTGATCGTCTTCAACAAAAGCAATTCGTGTATGAACATAAGTATAAAAACTTCAACACTTACCCCAATAACCATTAATAGCTTTGGGAATTAAGTCCACAATTATTATCAACATAAATATTTTATAATAATGTGCTTGCTATCTCATTAGCTAAGTCATATATCATGCAAACTTCAGGTTGCAAATTTGATAACCATTTAGACGATGTATCGATTTAAAACACTAAATGTTATCATGTTGGGATATATATACATATACATATATCATTTATCACTTCCAGAATATATCTATAGGGATTCATACCCCACTTTAGTTGGTAAATAATTAACTTTTTCCAGAGCAAACATTGCATGTTTAATTCTCAGTTTGAAGAATCTTCTCGTTCTTCAATATATTTCACATCATCATTGATTCGGTGTGGTCCAACCGGTCACGCCAATTAATTAAATAATCATGATCCATAAACTTCTGGTTATGATCATATATGCTTTAGTTGCACTCGTATTTGTTTAATACACAATGCAATATACGAGAGAATAATGTATTCTTATTTTAAACGATCTTGTCATATAAACTTTTTATACTTTTCAAACTTTATTCTCATATAATCACTCTCTTAATTTGCCACCGTAGTGGTCAATCTCATTATTTAAATAAACATCATTACAATTCCTTAGTTATGTTCATGATCACCACTTTTCAACGGTTATAATATAGTTACATTCACTTCAGGGAATGTAATAGAACCAAACAAGTTTCATGGATTTTTCATCATTTTCTCGCACATATGGATATGAAATCATTTCAGATATTTTATACCCTTTAATAATAATGCTACTTCAGGAGCATATTTAAGGTGTGATAAATGAAAATTGTTTATCCATATTTTCCATATATATAACTTTCTCTTTACATAATATAAACCAAAAAATAGTTAAATGAACGAGTCACGTAAGATTTATCAGTATAAAATCTTGTAACATTTATAAATTGATAATGAGATTTAGGAAGTGACACTTCGGGTGTCATTTAATCATAAATAAACAAGGAGATAGATCGTTTACTAAGATCTAAACATGTTTATAATCTTTCATGAGACTAATAACAAGACACAACTTTGATGTTGTATTAGATTTATTCAATATACACTCTATATAAAAAATTATACTATATAGAGTACGCATACAACAAAGTTATACAATTTCCAACGTTATAATAAACTAATTCCTAAGATATCTACTCATTTATATATGAACCAACCACTCTACTAGGAATTTTATTTAGAGAGAAATGTTTAACCAAATATATGGATTAGGTTCAGGTAAAAAAGATTTTAATTGTAAGAAGGGTGAGAAGGATTTAGGGCCATTAGATCAAATTGTAGAAAAGATTTAATGGTTGAGATTAAATTGTAGGAGAAAAGTTGTTGGAATGATATTTTAGTCTTGGCTACTTTTGTTGACTTTTTATCAAATTTTCCCCCTCATTTTTAAACGTTCATAACTTTTACATACGACATTATTTTTTCAAAAAAATTACACCATAAAAACGAGCGTTTTTTTATCTTTAAAACGAGTATAGTATCGTTATAAACAAAAACGAATTTTTTTTTTACGTTTTCCAGCTCATTGTGTAATTAGTCAGGTCAATGTGTAATACAAGTTCATTGTGTAATACAAGTGCGTAATACCACGTCTGGTCATTGCGTAATACACGTTCATTGTGTTATATGTATTTATCATTGTGTTTTACGTTTTCCAGCTCATTGTGTAGTTAGTCAGGTCATTGTGTAATACAAGTTCATCTTGTAATACAAGTTCATTGTGTAATACAAGTTCATTGTGTAATACAAGTTCATTGTATAATACAAGTTCATTATGTTATACAAGTTCAATGTGTAATACAAGTTCATTGTGTTATATGTATTTATCATTGTGTTTTACGTTTTCAAGCTCATTGTGTAGTTAGTCAGGTCATTGTGTATTACAAGTTCATCGTGTAATACAAGTTCATTGTGTAATACAAGTTCATTGTGTATACCACGTCTGGTCATTGTGTAACATCTGGTCATTTTGTAATACAAGTTCATTGTGTAATACCACGTCTGGTCATTGTGTAATACAAGTTCATTGTATAATACAAGTTCATTATGTTATACAAGTTCAATGTGTAATACAAGTTCATTGTGTTATATGTATTTATCATTGTGTTTTACGTTTTTCAGCTCATTGTGTAGTTAGTCAGGTCATTGTGTAATACAAGTTTATCGTGTAATACAAGTTCATTGTGTAATACAAGTTCATTGTGTAATACCACATCTGGTCACTGTGTAATACAAGTTTATTGTGTAATTAGTCAAGTCATTGTGTAATACAAGTTCATTGTGTAATTAGTCAGATCATTGTGTAATACAAGTTCATTGTATAATACAACTTCATTGTGTCAAATATTTTTCATCATTGTGTTATATGTTTTCATCATTGTGTTTTACGTTTTCCAGCTCATTGTGTAATTCGTTCATTATTGTGTAATTCACTCAAATATGTCAGGTCATTGTGTAATATGCTCATTGTGTAATATCAGTTCATTGTGTAATATCAGGTCTGATCATTGTGTAATATCAGACCTTGTATTACACATTGACTTGGTGTATTACACATTGACCTGATATATTACACATTGACCATTATGTCCTCTCTTTAAAACAATAAAATGACACATGTCAATATTAGAATCATTCTTACCCTTCTTATTTTTAAAACCATTTTTACTATAACCTAACCCTCAAATATATAATCTCAGAACATGAGTAAAAATGGTTTTATTTCATGTTAATATTAGTCGAATTAGATAACTGAATATCAATACCATGAAACAGTTTTCCAACGGAAGCATATTATTCAGAAAAAAGATTAATATTACATTCAACATGCAATTTAATTAACATAGTTCATGATACAATTTTATTACTATTCCCTTTTCTTTTAAAACACTTCCAACAATAACAATATCAGAGTAATAGATCAATAATATGTAAAACCTACGATGGATATTAATTAATAATTTAATATTGAGATAGTTATGTATGACAATGTAATTACCACCGTAAATTAAATGTATATCACATAAATTAAATACGTACCGGATCATAGTGAAGATGCTTCGATGTTAAACTCTCCATCAAACACCAACGTCGATAAGATGGCTTCGAAAACTATGGGTTTGAAGAGAAACTCTCGTGCTGATAACGTGTTGTGTAACTAGCCCAAAAACAAACAATAGGAGAAAGAGATATAGGAAGAAAGAGATCTTTTATTTATTGATCAAGTGTATAATACAATGAGATACAATATGATATATATAGGAGAGGAAAACTTGTTCAACAAGCCTGATCTATTTTAGGCGTTGATAACCATAATAATATATATTTATAACAACACTTTAATTTTTTTTATAGATTTCTTAATTTTAATTAACAACTAACTGTTAAAATTTCAAAATCAAAATAAAAAATTTATTTATAAATAAAAAACTTAATTAAAAATTTACAAACTAAATATTAGTAAACTTTATTCTAACACATATTTGTTTAAAATACAAAAAATAGTATTTTCTTTTAATATTCACTTTTAATGATAATTTAAAAAACAATTTGAGTCAATAGTAATAATGATGAATTGATTTGGTAAAATGTTTATTTGTGAAATTTTTAAAAAAAATTGAGCTAAATATGGAAAGATTGAATATTGGATGTAAATGTGATTTTAAGAAAAAAAAACTTATAAGGTAAAATGTGATGATGACATATGTCAACTTATTTATATTTTTATTATAATAGAGATTAGAGTCATATAATGTATATATGTACATATTTTGTAAGGATTTAAAAAAAATTGAAGAATCTTTGTCCTGACTCCTGACATAGTAAATATGTTCTATCTCTGTTGAACATATCATTTCCCAAAAAAGAGAGAAAAAAAATTAATAAATTTACACCAAAATAAATAATGACAAAGATGTATTGTATTTACTCGAATTTCTTTTTGTCTACATCGTAGTTGAAATTGTTAAAGGTTATCTCATTTTAAGTTATATATATATATATATATATATATATATATATATATATAGGGTAAGGATTAAATGTTAACTCGTAAACCAAAAAACTAAATTCTGACCACACATTTGTTTTCATCTTATTTTAATCAAGTCCTCAAAAGTCAACATCCTATTAAATTATTCTAATAAATGATTCCAAATAATGTCAGATGTCATCATCAAATTTTTTCTTACCAAAATATTTAAAATTTCCCTATTTTAAGTAAATTTAATTTTTAAAAATTTAATATGTTAATGTTTTTATTTAAAAAAAATAATATAAAATTTGAATTCTAATTATTACTTAATTAAGGAAACAAATAATTTTATTTTTTATTTTACACATTATTTTAAATTTTTTTACACATTATTGTACTTTTATTTTTTTATTAAATAACCCCATTTAATACATGGGTATATAACCTAGTATAATATATATACACATATATATACATAAAGGTTTTAAATTTGACAAAGGACTTTTTTCTAAGGTAGAATAAACTCTTTTCAAGATTAAAATAATTATTTCCAGTATGATTTAAGTCATACAAAAAAATTTTGAATATCATTTTTAAATAAGAAAATAATATACTGAATCTAGAAAGTTTTTTCTATTTTTTATTGATCACTGAACATTTGTAAAGTGGTATATTTATTAAAATAATAGAATATAAATACGAAAAAAGGATTGCTTTTCAGTTTTTGTAAGCTTATTTGTATAAATGCAAATGTATGATACGACAAAGGCATGAATATTTAAACGACATGAGGGTGAATATAACAACATTTTAATTTTGTTTTAAAAAGTAAAATCGATTTAAAAAGAGGACTGAAATCGATTAATTTGATTGACCATTAGTTTTGGTATTACGTAAGAAAATATTCCAAATGGATTTTGTCACTCGTTATTTTCTTCACTTTTGAACAACAATAGACATCTTATATTTTTACCGTTAGTTTATACATCTCTTCACTCTTACTTGTCGTACCCGTTATTTTAAAGAATAACTTTTAAACTTGTCATTTTACACTATTCAAAAAAAATTATTATTTCTAAAATCGTTTTTCAAGTTTAAAAACACTTTTTATAAAATAAAATATATACCCCCCTCTTACTTCGTACCCCCTCTTAAAATATGGAGATGACACGTGCCATAAAAAACATTTATTTATTAGATAGTTTAGATTAAAATTTATAACCGAGTTAAGAAATATAATAAAAAACTAACTTAAAAATATTTACATGTAGTGTATTAATAATGTGTACTAATCAAGTAATAATATATCTTTTCTCCCTGGCCCATTTTGGATAAGGTTTATCATTTATAACTTACTTTTAGTGACATAAAAGAAAGATTTTTCCGATGATATGCACAAGTAAATGCAAATATAAAATCATCACATGTGTGAGCGCATGTAAAAAACTATACATAATTTAAGAATAAAAAAAATTCAAACATAATGATATTGATAACGATATGTGCGTATTTTGCAAAACCAATCTACTACATAAAAATCCAAAAAATAAAAACATGTTCACAAATGTACATCATGATTAGTGCATGTAAAAAAAGAGACCTAACCAATTTTTTTCCCAAAATATATTAACATGTAAGGCTGCATAAAGTGAAGCGGTTCTCCCCCTCCCCGCACCCTACATAAATACAGGAGTTAAGTCAAGAATCAGGTACGTCATGCACATGCATTAAGTACGATTTGTGATTTTAAAGCTTATTTCAACATATTTTATAAATTAAAATTTATGAAAAATGTATTAGAAATTATGAGAAGGTATGAGTAGATTTGTAATGTATATCAAGTCGTTATTTACTGCATCCCAAAACGGATCGAGACCCTAAAAACGCGTGGCATGTTGAAAAATAAAAAAAGGAGATGCATCGGAGTCCCAATTATTAAAGCAAAGGAGCCCTAAATTCAACAAAGGGGTGCATTGGATGTACTAAATAATATATACACTTTATGCAATTTCTTAAAATTAAAAGGACACCGACAAAATCTTTTGTGGACTTTCATGATTTTTAAACATATTATATATAACTTATTCAAGATTTTACTAATATATTCTTGCTTTGATACAAATTTAAAGTAAACTTTATTAGAATATAATGATACTTAGGGGATGGTTCCTTTAAGAAGTATAATTTGGCTAAGAAACCTAAGAAACAATCTCATCCATTCAATTGGATGATCAATGGTAGAGATTTAAGTGTAGGGAAAATAAAGGGTGAAGGGACATTCTTGAAAAACCCACAATTGTTAACTTTTTTCAACTTCCCCCACTTTTTTAAACGTACATAACTTTTTCATACGACCTTATTTTTTAAAAAAATTACACCATAAAATCGAGCGTTTTTTTACCTTTAATTCGAGTATAGCATTGCTATATTTTTTTTATAAAAACAAAATCGACACTTAATGAAATTGTGTTACTTTACGTAAATGTGCTGGTTTCTTGTAAAACAACACAATTAACTGTGATGTATTTTAAAACAACATAATTAACTGTGCTGGTTTATCATAAAACAACACCAAACATAACAATTAATTGTGTTGTTTTACTATAAAACAACACCAAAATAATACGGTTAATTGTGTAACTTGCTCTTCTTAGCTAAGCAAGCACAAACAAAATCAGCACAACAAAACTAGTACATCAAACCAGCATAAAACAAACCAGCACAAAACAAAATTTTGATGCATAAGTTTTTTGTTGCCTACCATTGAACCGTTTTGTTGGTGTATGGATGTTTTAAAATTTTATTTTTAAAGAATGATACCAAATTAGACATATAATAATTGACAAAAAGTAGCACAAGTTAAAGAAAACAGCACATTTACGTAAAGTGTGCTGTTTTAACAGAAATAACAAATTTTTAATGTGCTAAATTGTGCTGTTTTACTAGAAACCAGCACATTTACGTAAATTAGCACAATTTCATTAAGTGTCGATTTTGTTTTTATAAAAAAATATCGCAATACTATACTCAAATTAAAGATAAAAAACACTTGATTTTATGGTGTAATTTTTTTTTAAAAAAATAATGTCCTATGAAAAAGTTATGAACGTTTAAAAAAAGTGGAGGAAGTTGAAAAAAATCAATAAAAGTGGCTATTACTTAAATACCCTTCCACCCTTATTTTTCTAACACTTAAATCTCTACCATTGATCATCCAATTGAATGGATAAGATTGCTTCTTAGACTTTTTAGCCAAATTAAACTTCTTATTTGAACTTCCTTCATGATACTTATGTAAATTTTAATTTAGGGTGTTTATTTATTTTTATTAAGTGTATGTATTAAACTCTTTTTTGTATTAAACTCCTCTAAGGGAGGTGAGAGTGGTACTCTTCCAAATTAAACCAATTAAAAGATGTTACCTCAATTAGCCAAAGTACCCTCTCAAAGTACACTTTATGGTGGGAGTGATGCCCTACAAGTACCCTCCAACCCTCTTATTTTTTTTTAAAATTAAAACAAACCAAATTAATAAAAAAAATTTATGATTATTTCCAACATCGGTCCGGTTAGATGGTCGTACGGATCCATAAATATTTTAATTCCCTCTCGGTTTGGACACTAGGAAGATGATACCACTCTTAGCCAAACTACCGGACCTATTAATTATTTTATAATTTCTATTTTTTTACTTTAACTTGTTGAATTAAAATGCAGATTCCTGTACAATTTGAAGGACTAAATTTACTAGTTTACTCACGAAAGAAAGGAAGGTGGGGACAATCATGTACATGCTGCATTAAATGCTTTGTGTGTGAATTTCTCTACTCTTCTCCAATGTTTCCACGGGTTCAAGTACGCGCCAACACCCTCCCATCATACACGCCCAATCCTACCTGTTGAAGTCGCTTCGCTTGCGATGGTGTACCCCCAACCCTCAATCTTACCCGTTATCCACTTTCACCCCCTTAGTAACAGGTAAATGTAACATGTCATATGTAATACCAGCAGAAGTATATCCAGATGTGTTGTAGCGTGTCATATGTACCAACATGACAACATCTTAGGGGTACCATAACATGTCATATGTACTGTCAGATCAACGTGTTAAGTCATGTTATAAAGGAAGACTGGTGATACACTCAAGATGTAAAAAAGTTCATATATAAAAGTTTGATACTTGAACATCAAAGTTTTTTGTTGCGATTACTAAAATTGTATTTGTATATTAAATTATAATTAATAAGAGAGCAAGAGGGTTATGTGCTCATGTTTGTTATGAGGAAGGGACAATGTTTAATAGTATGTTTAACTAATCATTATGATTATCTTGAGGCATGAAAACCAAAATCAATTCCACACAGAGATATGAAAACTAAAATTAATTTCAAATCCACACATCTAATAGGTAAACAAAGAGGGACAAATTTGTAACAACATATTTAAACATAAATTGGACTGAACCAACATAATTAAAATCAAATAGGGGCGGGAACATGAAACAAGCCATAGAAATAATACGAAAATAATCAGGTTTTCGTCGACAAATATAACCCGTTTTATTGAACATGTCAACTTGAACACAATTTGTTTGATAAATGAGTTAACCTTTTAACCCACTTAAGGGTTTTTTAAAACCGTTCCTACATATATTAGAAGGTTTTTAACTTTCCCTCTAAACGTTTCTATTTGATTTTTTAAACTTTTACTCTAAATAATAATTTTCAAAAGTGAAACTAATTTTATGTCTTTAAATTTTTATCAACTTTGAATTTCCAACAACTTTATTCATTAGTTTAAACTACTTATCTTTCAATCTTTTTCATTCGCTTTCTCTGGTCTTGAGCTAAATATAAAAAATCAAGTTTATTAATTAAGTATAAGGGAAAAGGAAACAAAGGCAATTAAAGAGCACCAATTACAAAAAAAAACTAATAATAATAATAAAATATTATTTAAGTTAGAATAATTAGTTGTTTTTACTTAGTAACTAGGTATTACTTATATTCACAAATGAACATTAAACAACCTGAAACATGACCCGAAGTCCCAAACATGACACAATCTTAGGTGTGTCTGGCACTATACGACATGAAGAAATATATAGGTCACGATTGGTTTAAACAATTCAATTCATGAAACCTGAAACAAACAATTTGACACGTTTGACACCTCTAAAATAAAATAATCCAAAAATATGAGAACCCTAATAAAAGTTCAAACAAATAAGAAAGTAGAAGTACCGTATTTAATAATTTTAATTTACTATTATTAACAGTTTATCTAGTATCATTAGAGTATACATCATTAATTTTCAAAGAAACATATAAAAGGTATTAATACAACTTGTGTTATTATTTATTAAGACAATAAGTTAAAACACACATGTAAGTTTTTTGCTAAATTACTTTGTATAGTCAGAAAATATCTGTTGGGCTTATTTTTAAAGAGTATAATTAAGAAAAGAATATTGGTTTTTCTTAGAATACACTAAATTCATATACAGCTGGACATGCAACTAGATGACACAGTCCACCGCCACCGTTCAGTTTCTTCATTCTTGACTCTTGAGAATGTTTGTCCGATGTGATACGAGACTTTTGTTTATTTAATTTTTTAATTAATATAATAATTAGAAACCCAGTTTAGAGAAAAACTTTGGTGAAGAGTAATTCCCTCAATCGGGAGTGCCATGCGACGAAAAAAATATATATATTTTTTATTTTTAATCCTTATAGTATATATACACGCTATGCCTGACAAACTGGGCGGGTCGCGCGAGTTCGATTCACGGGTCAAACATGTTCGGGTCAGAGTGAGTTCAGGTCAATATGGGTTATAAGCAAAATGACTTCGGGTCAAAATGAGTTTGGAGCAAAATTAATCCGGCTCAAAACGGATCGTTTTAAAAAAAACTATAAGTTTCGACCATAAATTGGATTCACGGGTCAATCCCTCGCCACCCACCCCACCCTACCCACCCCACCAACCCACCCACCACGCCGCCATCGCCCGATCGCCCCCACCACCGTCACCACCCACCCAACCCCTACCCACACCACCCTATCCCACCCACCCCCACCACAACCCCAACCCCACCCACACCACCACACCCCACCCCACCAACACCACCCCCACCCACCACACCCCACCACGTTGCCATCGCCCGATCGCCGCCACCACCGCCGCCACCCACCCCACCCCAACCCCACCCTACCCCCACCCCACCCACCACACCCCGCCACGCCGCCATCGCCCGATCGCCGCCACCACCGTCGCCACCCACCCCCACCCCACCCTACCCACTCCACCCATCATACCACACCACGCGCGCCACCGCCCGAGGAAGGGGGTGGGTGGGGTGTGATGGGTGTGGTGGGTAGGGTGGGGTGGAATGGGTTGGGGTAGCGTGGGGGGTGGCGACGGTGGTGGCGGCGATCGGGCGATGGCGGCGTGGCGGTTGTGGTGGGTGATGGTGGGGTGGGTGGGTGGGTAGGGGTGTGGTGTATGGCGAGTGGGGGAGGTTGGTGGGGTGGGTGATGTGGTGTGATGGGTGTGTAGGGTTGGGTGGGGGTGGGTGGGGGAGGAGTGGGGGTGGGGTGGGTGGTGATGGTGGTGGCGATGATCGGGCGATGGCGGCGTGCTGGGGTGGGTAGGGTGGGGTGGGGGTAGGGGTAGGGTTAGGTGGGGGTGGGTGGGTTTGAGGTGGGGGTGGGTGGGGCGACAAAGCGTCGAACGCAGCAGAACGTCGGGTGGTGGTGGTGTTAGTAGCGGGGCAGCGGTGGGGGGAGAAGTGCAGCGGGAGACGGCAGCAGCGGGGGAGGGGTGGCGAGGGGTGCCGACTCGCCGATGTGGCGGTGGGCGGCGGCGGGGGGTGGTGACGTCGATGCGGCGGTAGAGTGGGTGGCGCTGGGTGGTGGCGTGACGTTGGTGGGGTGGCTATCCCATTTGCATTATTTTTAAGTGAACAAGTTTTATAATACATTTTAACCCATTGACTAATTTGATGTGACCCAAATTGACCCGTCAACTAATCTGAGGTGACCCAAATTAACCGTTGACTAATCTAATATGACCCAAATTGATCCATATACAATTGATTTTTTACCTAAATCAACCCAATGTTTGAATAATGGGTAAAGATTGCCACCCCTAATATACGTTTTTAGCCCGTTTTATTTTCTATTAATTTTATTTTTCTTTAATAACTTTCGTTCGTTAATTTTTTTTTCAAAATAGGTAGTGCGAAGGTATTTGTAGTTCTTTTTGTCAATGTTTCGATATAATTTTTTTTTAAACGGCGTTATATTCAAAATTAATTTCCTTTTGAGGCATATAGTGAGTGTTGTTACCGTTGTGGTACCGTTACGAGACGAACCTATTATGGTCGAACAACATCATTGTCGATATTGATATTATCGGAATCCGTATCGGTATTCGCCTTATGGTTTTCGACGACCCGAAGCGGTATTTTTTTAATTCGTTTTTCACTTTTTTATTATTTAGTTTTATGTTTCATTTCTATTTACATTATTTTTACAATTGTGCCTATGTTTTCGTTTAAATTTTATTAACGATGGGCCTGTCACCGCTTTCAATGATAACTATCGTTCGTTAGGTTTTTTTAAATAACGGAATACGTCGTTTTCTTAAAAAAAATTGTCAAGGTTTTGGTTTAAATTTTATTGAAAAGTAAGTTCAATTCAAATTCGAGTTTTTTTTGGTATCGTAAGCTATAACGAGTCTAGAATTCGATATAAGTTTATTCACGCAAACGAGTCAAACCAACATGCGTGAAGCGCGGGGAGTAAAAACTAGTTTTTATTAAAAATCAACTTGTACTCATAACAAGGTATTTTTGAAGCTCGTAAACAGCTTTGTTAAATGATTCCAACCACTATATTCTATCAGCTATATTCTAATGGTTATATTTCAACGCCTATACACAAATATGAAAAATCAATAAGAATAGATACACGTATTTGGATGCTCTTAATGTAAATTTTACCTTTTTAGTTAATGAAATGCTTTTTTTTTATATTTTAGTTTGAAATCAATTTTGTATTTTTTAATATTAGTTTTATGTTAATATATAATTTTAATTATGTTTTATTTAATTTAATTAAAAAATGGTTTAGAGATCAAGTAAAATGAACACCAATGAGTTAAGAGAAAGGAAGGGATGAAAAATTTTAATGTGTTGTTGATGTGGAAGAGAGATAATACAGGATAGGGTTTGGGGGAAAGATGCATACTCCCCCTTAGGCCATCCGTTGTGCCGCGGAACACCACCCGCTGGGGTGTGATATAGGGTGCGTGATCTAGGGTGTGAGGCTCCAGGCATGGAATGTTTCTTGGGGGAAGGGTAGGGGTGCAAACGAGCCGAGCTGCTCGCGAGCTACTCGAGATCGGCTCGCTAAAAAGCTCGAAATGAGCCGAGCTTAAACGAGCACGAGCCGAGCTCGAGCCTAAGAATAAGCTTGTTTAATAAACGAGCCCGAGCCCGAGCTTCACTTATCGAGCTCGAGCCGGCTCGCGAGCCTTAACGAGCCTTTTATTTATATAATGTTTTTAATATATTTAATATATATTTATAAAATAATAATAATAATTAGTATATATAAAATTAAGATAAATATAATTAAATAATATGTATTATGTTATATATAAAAACTATAATAAAATTTATTTAAAAATAATTATAAATATATATAAATTAATTAATATATAATAAACGAGCCGAGCCCGAGCCGAGCTCGAGCTTATAAAGCTACCAACGAGCCGAGCCCGAGCTTCAAAATTAGAGCTCGAATCGAGCCGAGCTCGAGCTCAAGCTCACAGTAAGTTAAACGAGCCGAGCTCGAGCCTAGTCAAGCTCGGGCTCGGCTCGGCTCGTTTGCACCCCTAGGGAAGGGGCAGCCAACGGTTGAAAAAATAGCCGTTGGCTATTTAAAAAAAACAAAGTTTCTTTTATAAATACTTAAACATTTTAAACAATTAAAATGTATACTCTTTCAATCTCATTCATATTTCTCTAAATATCTCAATCTTACAAAATTGACTGTTTGGAACTCAAACCATCCCATTACGAGAACATTCACAACAATCCTAATAATCGGTCATTCGCTCAAAATCCTGACCCGAACAACATTTTCAACTAAAATATTCAAGATATTTATGTTCCAAGTACGTCACCAGAACCATTTCCATACCTATACAATCCCAATATTTACCCGGGAAACTTTAACTTTTTCCAAACGCCTCCAACACAACAACCACCTTAGACCCAAATCTTTCCCATACCGGATTCCATACCCCTAAACACAACAATTCACTGAATCTGTCCCTGAGACACAACCCCCGATAAAACCAAAGAAACGATCTTATAGAAAAAACAACCAAAAACATCAACCAACGACGCAACCCCGCGTATACATGAAAAGTGGACACCGGAAGAGGAATTATCTTTGAAACAAGCTTGGGTAGACGTATTAGAGGACCCGAAAATTGGTAAGACGTTTATATTTTATATAAGTTGTTAATTTTTTTATTAGGTTTTATTAAATTTTGTATATTTTTATAGGAAATAATAAAATAGTAAAGTTTTTTGGTTACGTATTCGTAAACGATTTCACGCTGCAATGGGGATGGGCGAATACCGTAACCCCGACAAGATCTCCGGTAAATAGTGGGACTTTAACACCAAGATTGCTAAATTTAACAATTTCTACAACAAACACAACAACCATAGAAGTCCACGATATTTATTTAGAAGCTTGTGAGGAGCATAAAGTCGTAGTGGTACGGCTTTTAATTACTATAAATCTTGGGAGATTGTGAGAAAATCTCCGAAGTGGGGCCAAGTCCCGTTGATTAGTCAATCGTCTGATGAGAAAAACGCCATCGTACAACAATTTTTCGTCAGGTATATCTTCATACATTAATCTAAATGATACCGATGACGAGCTTGAAACACCGGAAGGAAAAAAAAAAGGTAAACAGGCTACTTCTTTGTACGCCTTAGACGCCCGGATTGATAAAATAGACGCGAAACTTGAGAAGCTATTGGAATTTAGAAAGGAAACAAGAAGATCTCAAATTTCTTACTATGAACTTCGAACAGTTGCCCGGAAATGCTCGTATACTCGTGGGGAGGCGGAGAAAAGAAATATATGAAAGAAACAACTTAACCGAGGAGGATGACGAGTAGTTTATGTTTTTTTATGAATGTAGTTTTTTTATTTTTTTAATGTATTTTTTTATTTTATAATGTAGTTTTGTTTATTTATTTAAGAATGTAGTTTTATTTATTTATTTAATTATTAAAAAATAGACGTTGTAGCAAAAGCATTACGTAGGTTAGTGATTATCTCAAATGATTACCTCTATAATGATGTGGCAGTGACGTGACTAGACGTGAATCACTTTTCAATAAAACTAGTACAGATCCCCTTATATAAGTTATATTTGTTGGTTAAAATTCAAATTAAATAAATATTAAAAGGTAAGTTTTTGATGTGAGTGGATTTTACTTTAGAAATGGTACAAGTGAGTGTATTATGTACAAGCATGTTGATGTATGCTTCGCTACAAAAAAATTATTTCCTCATTCATAATCATATTTCCTTTAAAGTGTGTAGCAGGAAATGTAAACCAAGTGTGGGTTTGGTGTAGTGGTATTAGTGGTTTTCAATTAAACGTGTGACGCAAGATCGAAAGCAGTAGCCATCCTGTTTTTTTCTTGCGTATTTTCTGGCCGGTTTTAAAGCCTATAATTTTAAAAAAAAACTATAAGGTGATTTTATCCAGAGTTTTTGTTTTTAGTTATGTGGTTTTGAGGAACGTTCTTCTGCGGTTTACATGCCGAAATACGCGTGGGTAAAGACTACCACTTTCGCTACGAAGCCGCTGCAACGTGCGAGGCCTGCTTCTAGTTTGTATTTAATTACAAAGTGCACTAATTTCATATATTAGACGTTAAATAATTAACAAGCTACTTAAGTTCAAATTTATTTTTTTTAATAAAAACTCCTGATTAATGAATCTTAAAAAAAAGTACATCTAGCATAAATTGCACATTCAAATTTCTTTGCAACCCACACGAAAACAATATCATGTCACATCCACTACATTGATTAGGACTTTAAATGATTGCAACTAACAAAAATATGTGTTTATCACTACGAATATTCAAAGAACGAATTTTCTTATTTCGACTTGTTTGTTAAAAAAAATTAACTTTGTTGTTAATTCATTGAAGATGATAAAATAAATTATATTTGATTTAAGATATAGATAATATTTATCTCTCTATATTCATCTCACTATTATGTTGTATTGGAGCCAATTAGATTTATACTCAACAAAATACTGACATTCATAAAGTTCGCCTCCAATGAGATCCTGAGTGTACCTTTGACGTTTTCCTAAAATCATATACCTTGTTTTAACAACAATGAGGATGGTAAATGATTCTACATGGCCTCAATTTATAATAGGAAAATCTATTTAATAGATCTTGAAGATACCACCAAACATTCTCGTTGAGTGGTAGCTCCATGACTTTTCAAATAAAAGGTCATGGTTCGAGTCTTGTTTGGGACAAAATGTTCCAGTTTGTGTTGGCGAAACTTAGTGACACCCCCCGCGTTTTTCTTCAAGCTTCGTCACTGGTGGGTTTCCTCGTAGGTGGTGTGGGCCCGGGTTACCATGATCGGTTATTCGGACGGAATGGTTATCTGTTTGCCAAGATGATCCCGGTGTCCGGGCCTTTGCTGAAAAAAAAAGACCTTGAAAGACTCTTCATAGTTATCCAAAACAATAAATGTTATAAGAAATTCATGCATATTGATTTCTCGTGTTCTGATATGTCTTTTAATTATAACACCCGTGTCTTTTTTATCCACACACTTATCACATTCTATTATCGTGTTGTCAGACTTCTAATGTCACTAATTCAGACTTATCACTTTTATATCGACACACCCCATTCGTCTGACCTTGTTCTTCAGCAAAAACGCCCCAAAAAACATGGTAGAAACATCCCCTCCATGGGCCATCCGTGGAAAATACCCCCAAAACAGGGAGTTACTAATGCTATTAGCAACACCGATTTGACACGCCAACAGAATCATAGTAAAAATTACATCTATAATAAATGACTTTACCTACTGCTGGCCTATGATCACTTGTTAATCTCGATCACAGATGGTAAACACACACACAAAAACATATTGGCAGGGGTGGATCTATGAGGAGCCCAGGGGTATCGTCAAGTACCCCTCAACTTTCGACGCGTAGTGGGAATTTTCGACGCGCAACGGGAATTTTTTTTTTTTTACTGTTTTATGTATCCAGATACCCCTGAACGAAATTTTAGATACCCCTAGATTTTTTTCCTAGATCCGCCACTGCATATCGGTGATTCCAAAATTGGATATCGACTCTTTATATTAACCAAGACTCACCAAATAAACTCGACACTAAACAATTAACCAGGACTTGGTATTTAAACCTAACTAATACCAAACCTTATATAACTTTTATACTAATAAAAAACAGTAAACAAACCCAAACAAATAATAATCCAGATACTAACAATTATGTTTAACTAATTAAACCGATCTTTATAATTTTCTTCTTTCTTGATTATCTCGATTACCAACTTTCAAACCAAGTCATATTCTTTTTCTTTTCTACAACTTAGCCCCTTTCACATATTAGGATTAGCACCTTCATTCTCTCTCTTAATCTTAATATGGGCCTATTTGCATATCACAACAATGTCAGATCATCTTTTTGAACCAAATTAGCCACCTCTTTCTTTTGCTCTTGCTTAGGACACTCAACCGCATAGTGAGCATACTTGCGACACTTGGTATGTCTTTTTTTTATTTTGATACATACATTGTTATGTTCAATCTTCACTAGATTGAAAGCGGCCTTCTCGCCCTCTACCATAACCGTGACTTCTACCTCTTCCTCGGTTATTAAAGCCTTATCCTTGTTCATACTGATCTGCACCATACTTTGATCTTTCTTGTCCATCACCTTTTGAAAGCAACAAATTTCCTTGATCATCCTCTTGCTCATCATGAACCTTGATTCTCTTTTCATAAGCCTTCAATCTCCCAACGGCTTGCTCAGACGACGTAGTTTCTATTTTTGAACATTACTCATTTGAGGCTACAATTTGCAAATACTTCCTAGGAACTGAATTGAGCAACTTTCTCACCACCACATCATTTTCTAAGCTTGACCCAAGGCTCTTAAATTATATAGCAATCCCACTAAGTTTGTGTCACACCCTGAATTTTTCCTACCCGGGCGTGCGGCCATAAGTTGGTATCTGTTAGTTTATTTTTATAACACCAGAGTTATAAATCACAGTGAAAATTGGATCAAGAGTTTAAATAGCTCAAAATCATTTTATTTCATATTAACAGGAAACACCCCGATTGTTTACAAAATGTATTTACAAAACCAAGGTTTACAGAGCCATTCATTCTAGATGATGTCTAGGGTGTATGTTCCCTTTTATGACATCGAGAATGCATCTTCCTTTGTGGCTTTATTCATGCAAACATATTTACCCTTGGTTACCTGTAAAACATTTGAAAATGATTTGTTTGTATAAACCGATGAATACAAGTATGTTTTTTAATAATCTTACAAGACTGAATAAATAAAACAATTTGCCCATATTTGTGTGGTCAATTAACACATTCAACGGCGGTCTATTTCACCTGAAGGTAACCTCCAGTCACACCAGGTACTTTCTTGGATGATTTTTGTTTTACGTTAGCCACAACCTTACGCATATGCGATGTAGGTGTTTTACATGATGCTAACAACCGAGCCATGGCCCTGGCCCAGGCCCAGTTATAACGTGTCATCTGTAACACGTGCATAACTATAAGTGACTATATGGTGTGAATGCTATATAGTAAATCACCTTATGCGACCAATTATTGTATTAGTTCATTCAAGTCAGGCCATAAATCAAATCGTTGTATGGTTTTAAAAATATAAGTATTCACTTTAGCGGAGTCTTGACTTAGAGAGTCTCTAAAATAGTAGCTCTATTAGGCAGCGCCTCCACTTAGCTTCCTAGCTTTGGGTTCTTTAAAACGAATGTTTTCCTAGCTTCTCGGGACCTTTCTAGCTTAACCAGGCTGGTGCTGCAAATAAGCGAGGGTCAGATTGTAAGGCCCCAAACCTGGGAGGCCTCACGTGTTGGATTTACTCATTTACAAACAATTCTAAACTTGAATATCAAATAACGCAGCGAAAATACTTCATTAAAAACATAACCTAACATTGTTTAACAAGCGGAAGGGTAAACATTGTCTAAACATAACATAAACGTAATCAAAACAAAACGAGATGCCAGTCTTCATGATTAGCCGGGTAACTCTTCATCGCTAGTCAAACATCACCTTCCATCATCATTAACTACCCTTAACCTGAATGTGCATACTAAAAGTCCTAGTTTTAACATAAAACATTAACTTCAAATATTTGCCAAAAACATACATTCAACTTCTTTTAATAAAAGAGTAAGAAAACATGCAATAACATAACATAACATCATAACATAAGTCAACATGAACCGAATCTGCGCCTTCTCGTAACCGTCAATTCCATACATCGCATACCAACGGAGGAACCTAAGGCTCGTTATCTCTAGGTCATCTGTCTGTTGGGAATCATGGTACCAGTTTTAACTTTTAAAACAATTGTTATTAAAACCTTTTAAATAAATAAATCGGATATATTTAGCGAAGCGATTTAATAATACCATTAACAGATCATATCTGGATTCCATACAGTGAGCCGATTATATAGCGTTTAGACAATAATAAATAAATAAAACGAAACCATAAGTGTTTTGGGTTTCTACCTTTGACGATCAACCTAAACTCACACAATGAATGCAACGAGCGTCACGCTAGATGACTTGTTCACGAACCCGTAACAACAAATCCCGTCTCACGAGATCTAATGCATAAACCGGCTCACGAGGAAACGGTTCACGCAAAGACAGCAGCGCCGAGGTGGCTGCGATGGCGGCGGGCGGCGGTTTCAGCGGCGGGTGGAGTGGCCGGCGGCTCGACGGTGGCGGTGGTGTGGTTGCGATCGGCGCAAGAGAGAAGGGAAGGGGGTTCCTTCTTGTGCAGGTTTGATGGAGGCAACAACTAGGATTAGGGTTTAGTTATAATTGTATATTTATAGATACCATAATTACATGTTGCACCTAATAGATTTAACAGTTAAATCCTTGTAATTAACTGTTAATTACTTTCAATCCTTGTAGTTTACTAATGACAATTAATTAGTAAATCTTTACCCGTTTAACACTTAAACGTTCATGCCTTCATATTAATTATTTCTCTAAATAATTAGTTATCGAATTAATAATTAATTACTACTCAGAATAATTAATTTTAGAATCCACCGTTTAAATATTTCTCATAAATATTTATCATCCGTCGCATAATACCGTGTTGTGTGAACTATAATATTTAACTATTAAATATTATCAATTGCTCGTTGTCCAAAGTGTAACTCTTTGGATCGTACCTCGGTAGTAACGTTGGTATTAACGATGATCGGACATCTAATATCCAACAATATCCCAATTGGTCGATTCATCGATTAATCAGGTCAATGTAGACAGTGGTGGACGCCTAGCTGCATCTCACTGTCCCAAACAAGGTATGGCGTATTTATAATCGTCAACTTGTTCCTTGTGTTCAAGTAACTCTTACGTAACCAAGTGCAATAGCCATGGTAAACATATATATATATATATATATATATATATATATATATGTGTGTGTCCTTTCTGTTTAGGTCATTCGTTGAACATGAGACATGGATACAAGTCACTTCTCATATGTGGTTTAACTATTCTTGTTCTCGTTTTCTAATTCAAAGATGGTCTAAAGAAACTACTCTAGTTTGTGCGTGGCCACGCAATTTATAACAGTCTGAATCAACGAGGGTGCCAGAATGTCCAGATCCTAATTAAAGGATAACAGAATTCCTTTGGCCACGTACAACTCCCACTTAACTTCAGATTACTCCTGATCATATCCTTATTACTGCCTGTTAAGGTACAACGTTAGATAAGATCAAGGATTAAGCTTTAGTCAGAGTTAGTTCTAGTGCGTCCCTCGAGTCGAAGGATCAATAGATCTTACCATATTCAAATTTTCTCAAGACATTGATCCATGAAGATAGTTTTGAAGCGAGTCACGTTCAATAATCATTCTCTAATGATTATCTGTGAACATAATGAACCAATCATCCAATTACCAATAGTCTTACGTTCAGATTGATTCCCATGAATCTGATCAACTACGAACATTTAGAATATAACATAATATTCAAGGATTTCTAAAACGTACAAAATATCAAATCATAGAAACATCTATTTATAATGCACTTAACCTTTAAGCCAATATAAAATACCAATGCTTTTATATTTTTCGAAAGCACCCAATACTAACAAATCAAACTCAAGTCTAGCATTTCTATTACCTATCAACATGCTCCTCATACGAATTGAGGTATAGGTTTAGCAAATGGGTCAGCTAGATATTGATTTGTGTGAATTTTGTTTTATCGTGATGTCTCCAAGTTTCATTATCCCATTAATGAAACTTAACGATGGAAAACTTTCTTTTGGAACTTCTTTCCAAACTATTGGAAGTTATCTGAAACTCTTTCAGAATATTATATTCTAATGTTTCCCGGTCACAACATCTCATGTTTGTGTAAATGTTATTGATGAAACTTTTCTATCAGATAACGCTGATGTATCATATAATCATTATCAGATAATGTATCGTGTAATCATTCTCAATGATCACTTCATGGTGTTTGTATCTTAAACCTTTTAAGATCGTTGTGTTTGACTAATAGGTTGTCATAACTAATTATGATGTTGTTTCAAGAACCCTTCTTGACAGTCAAAGTTGGTACTTTTAGCATCTTATCCAATAAGATATCATTGTCTTATCATAACACTTTATGATCACCATTATATGCTTCTCAAGCATTATTATTTTCCTTTTTGTCGTAACTAAATTTCAAAGTTCTTTTTCATCGTATGAAAAATATTGACAATTATTGTTATCCTTTTAGATGATACTTTATGAACCATTTTATTTTTCATCTTACCCCAATCATTATGGGTTATGGATAATGTTAACAGAAATGTTAACGGTATATGTCTTTATTGATTTGTCACACAAAACGTTTAAGACATCTTTATTAATGTCAATAGATTGTTATGATTCTTACTTTAGAATCTTTCCCTCTTATATTTCATATATATATGAATACAATCAATGCTAGTTTTGAAATTTATCTTCTAAAGATACTTTATCTTTCAAAGATATGTTTTAAAATATAACTCGTAATTTCAGTAATGTATCACTATATATTCCATGATAACACTTATCATCCCCTATTTATTTTGTGTATCATTATACACTCTATGATAACACTTATCATCCTTATCCGTGGTTTTCTGTGTATCACTATACACTTCTCTTAATAATGTGTCTCTTACACATTCTTATTGTTGTAGGTATTCACTCCCACTGACCTTTGTATCTATCATATTGAATCTTATTTGAAATGATCATATTAGTTTCAATGATTCAATGTTCTTAGACATGTCCAGACTTCTATACTTTTCTTGAAGCTAATTTATTACAAGAACATACATGTTTGTATTGAATAGTTTATTCAACTGTTTAAAAACTTGTAATCTGTTTCCTTTTAAGGATACTAGGAATCCAATTCCTAATTTATCAACATTTGATAATCTGTTAGGCTTCTAGTATTAACAATCCATTTGTTGTTTCTAAAACAATTTCTACATCTGGATGAATCTCATTCATGTGTAGTCTGATCAAATCTTTATTTGTCGTAAATGGATTGTGTGTTTGGATCATCATTGGATGATTTGACTAAAGAATCTCATTCTTTCATCGTATGATCCCTAGTGTCTGTTGTAAAAAATCTCATCTTTTCTTTCATATACTTATCAATTATAAAAGATCTCATCTTTTGTTTATGATATCAAATGTCAAAGATCACATCTTTTGTTTATGATAAACATTTATATATTTCTAGGATCTGATCCTTGTCTGTATATGAAATTTTATGTCTATGCAATTGAATAATACTATTTATTCAGAACTTTAAACCACACTTGTTTCTTGTTCAAGAATCAGGTATATTACGGTTATGAACAGTTTCGATCTTATTGAAGTATTTATTAAGGCAGAAGACGAAACTATTTCGTATAGGGGTTCATAACATCCTATCCTTATTTTTCATAGGTCTCTTTTATATTCATATCTCATATGAATCTTTATACCTGTTCTGGATGAACCTTACGGCTCAAGGCTAGTCATTTGGATCTTGTGAAGCTGCTTTGTATGACTAACTACTTAGTCTTATAGTAGTGATAACTCTTATCGCTATTTTATATCTTATCTCATAAGATCCTTTCTAGAGGAATTTATTGAAACTATTTCAATCATAAAGTCATATGTAAACATTTATATCACATATATGTATTTTATAAGACTTAATATGTTTCATGGTATCTATTAGATCTGATCTAACTAATTATCTAATGGACTTGAATAACATGTCTCACGTGTCTTCATGTCAAATAGATGGTAATGAGTTCTTAATTCATTGCACTCAACAACCATAATGCATTAAAGATTTAAATAAGTTATACTTAAAATAGTCAAGAAATAAATCCGGAATTTAAATTTGTTCCAAACAAAAATAAGATAACATCATTAAATGATGTAATCAACAACTTGAAGTAATCTTCAAGCTGTGTCCGTCTTTCTTTTCCTTCTTTTCTTTTATCTTTGCAAAAAGCCAGTTTGAATACGTTAAAAGTCTAACTTTTAAGCGATAAAGAAAAAATGGAAAAGTTGCCTAGATACCAGGAATATATGCATATATCCATCCACTAGCTTCAACAGCTTTGAGCAATTTTCTAACACGACGCTTTGTTTTAGAGATATTTGCTTTAGTCTCACCAATAACTATGTCCTTATCCCCGGTCTTGACATTCATTACCTATATCCTTTTACTTGTGAAACACAAGTAAAGATCATCATCGATCATAGCTCTTAAGATGTTATTACTAGGATAAATCCCTATTCTTTCAAGCTGATCAATGAAGCATGACATCTTTGAAGCATTATCGGGCACCCACTCGGCATACTGAGAGATGAAACCTCTAACATAGTCATAACAACTAAGAGGATGCCCTTCCCAATTACAGTCGTCAAATGCGTTATCAATAGTAATGTATATGATCAAGTGATCATTTATGGGAATGCATGCTTCCTTGATGTCCGATGCTTTCTTTTCCATGACCACGACACATTTTAGATTCTTCAAGGCAACGTCTTTAATGTGTGACAATAAAGAGTGAGAAAAATCCACGTTGTAATCTTAATGGTATTTTACCTTCAAGTTACAAATCATGTCATAAGCAGACAACTTCCTAAGTGATTTTCTAATCTCTAAGTAAACAGATGCTAGCATAAGGTTTGATATAGCACGGGTATCAACCTTAAGTTTGTTCCATGCATTTATGACAAACTCGCCAGCATCCTCAGATGGCTGCTTAGGGAGGGGAAATTTAAGAACATGCATCTTCTTGTTATATCTAAGGACTTTCTTTAGATTGTAGTACCATTCCAAGAAGTTTGTTCCATCGATTTTGATTTTAAGAATATCGTTAAGACGCTCTAGGATAACAACATCAGTAGACGGAGCCATCTACAAAATTCGATTAAATTTTGGTATTTTCATGCTTTAATTATCTTAATTATACTAATGACACAAAGATAAAAATATTTATAATTAAGAATGAGATCCCGGTTTACTATGTTACAGTGAATGGCTAAGCACTTTTCACTGGTATAGCTAGACAGGTAGGTAACTATTACAGATTGTATCAGCCATACAACTCTCGGTTTGAGGGGAATGACAAGCAAGGTCAAACTCATATATGTTTCCCTCAATTACGCCCGCTTAAACGATTTTAAGTTATATTTATCCTTCAATTGTGACTGTAGTCCCGGCCTAAGTGACTTAGGAATCACGATCCTACCTTTAACCAAAACCGTGGCGTCGAATGCAGGGTAATTCGCTAACATTAACGTTTTAGTCTAGTTGAAGTGTCATAATCAAGGGTGGCGCTAAAATATCGATTTTTAATAACTGGGATTTCTTTAATATTTTAATTTACCGGTTAAGGGTCAAAAACAGTTTGGACGACGCATAGCATGAAATTAGTCGTGCAAATTTTAGTAAACCAATTTTATTGTTATATAAGCTCGTGAAATACTTTTCAACACTCGACACAGTCCAATTTTAAATACCTTATTTAATTTAAATTGGTCGTTAGTCGCGAACTTGATTTTAAACTAATTAACCTTTAACTAATTTAAATAATTTTTTAAATAAAACAATTAAATTTAAAAACTCGTTTTACTTTTAAATAAAAACTACTTTTATTTAATTACCTTTCCGAGAAATTTTAAACCTTTTAATATTCTCGTCGTTTTATAAGATTATGTTAAATGTTTTTATAAAAATATTTGTTGTTTTAATTATTATCCTAAATAATTTTATCAACCACAAACATACAAAACAACCATCGAGACACTAGTAAGTTTGTTCGGTTTTGTTCGACCCATCAAACGAGTAACCGAACCGGTCTAAGGGACAACAAATAAAAATAAACTTGTCGCCTCCCACTTAGTCCAAGATCTCTATCTTCGAACTCCCTTCTTTGTCAATCCATGTCTTCAAATCTTCGTCTTGATAGGTTTACAACTTTTATACTTTTACAATAAAAAAAATAAAAATAAAAGAAACCTATCTATTACATCGGGGTTTCAAATAACCCAAAAATAAAATACAAAGATAATAAAAACAAACATGACAAACAACCACGGGTCTCTAGGGTCGTGGTCGATGTTCCAAACACAATCACAAACAAAACGATAAATGCTCGATCTTTTTTCAAACAAAAGTTTTGACAAATAAAACAATAGATCGACTTAAAAAAACAATTATGTCTAAACGCGCGTAAAGGTGGCTCTGATACCACTGTTGGGAATCATGGTACCAGTTGTAACTTTTAAAACAATTGTTATTTAAACCTTTTAAATAAATAAATCAGATATATTTAGCGGAAGCGATTTAATAATACCATTAACATATCAGATCTGGATTCTATACAGTGATCCGATTACACAGCGTTTAGACATTAATAAATAAATAAAACGCAAACATAGGGTGTTTAGGGTTTATACCTTTGACGATCAACCTAAACTCACACGATGGATGTAACGAGCGTCACGCTAGATGACTTGTTCCCGAACCCGCAACAACAAATCCCGTCTTATGAGATCTAATGCGTAAACCGGCTCACGAGGAAACGGTTCACGCAAAGGCAGCAACGCCGAGGTGGCTGCGACGGCGCAAGACGGCGCGACGGTGGCGGCAACGGTTCCGGCAGTGGGTGGAGTGGGTGGTGGTGTGGTTGCGATTGGCGCAAGAGAGAAGGAAGGGGGGGTTCCTTCTTGCGCAAGTTTGATAGAGGCAACAACTAATTAGGGTTTAGTTATAATGATATATTTATAGGTACCATAATTACATATTGCACCCAATAGATTTAACAGTTAAATCCTTGTAATTAACTGTTAATTACTTTCAATCCTTGTAGTTTACTAATGAAAATTAATTAGTAAATCTTTACCCGTTTAACACTTAAACGTTCATGCCTCCATGTTAATTATTTCTTTAAATAATTAGTCATCGGATTAATAATTAATTACTACCCATAATAATTAATTTCCGAATCCACTGTTTAAATATTTCTCATAAATATTTATCATCCGTCGCATAATACCGTATTGTGTGAATTATAATATTTAACTATTAAATATTATCAATTGCTCGTTGTCCAAAGTGTAACTCTTTGGATCGTAGCTCGATAGTAACGTTGATATTAACGATGATCGGACATCTAAAATCCAACACTGCCACCAGGTCTCCTAAGGCTCGTTACCTCTAGGAAAACCAAACATACATACAAGTGGAGAAATCTAAGGCTCGCTACCTCTAGATCATTCCACCAAACTTCAAGCACGATTACCTCGCGAGGCAAATCGTACCAACCTCAAGTATCACGGTAATCCCTTTGGTGACCGTCATCACCCCAGTTGTACAACAGTTAGCCAGCCACTAGGCCTCTAAAAGGTAAGGCCCATAACATACATCCCATACCCATAACCTAAATTCCCAAAGGAATAATGGCAGATTCGTTCGTTTGTGACTTTTATAAATATTCACTTCTTTTACCTCAAATCTTAAGATAAAGCATTCATACGTTTTGTTAAAAATCAATCATTCATTCATAAACATTTCATAAACTTCTTTTGGCAAAATATTTCATAAACACTTCTTTTATAACTTTTCCTTCCAAAACATCGTTTTATAAAACGTCAAATACATCATTTATAAACATCGTTTTATAAAATAGTCACATAGTTATGTATGCACATTAGCCCGAAAACATTAAGTAAAACATTTAAAGAAGGGCTTCTAGAACTCACCTTATAAGCTAGTCTCAGTTATCATAATCAAGGCCCAACAATGTCACGTACGATCTGAATTGAGTAGTTAAATACACATGAGACCTAATCCCGACTCTAATGGGTTAATCATACTGAATTAGGCGTACTCATGGCTAAGTTCGCCTCTTATTAACCTAGCGAACATACAGGCGACCTTAAGGTTAAGTTCGCCCTTTGTCATTAGGCGAACATATCAAGCGAACTTACCAGGTTCGCTTCCACTTGCTATCAGGCGAACATACACTAGCAAACTTACCTAAGTTCGCTTAAATCCACATCCAACGAACATATTAAGTTCGTCGAATCCTCCCTAGGCGAAGTTCGCATGCGGGGTTGTCACCTTCCCCAAAACCCTAAGTTTGCATGTTAATGGCGGCCATATCTGATTACGTTCAAGTTATCAATTTTTGACGTTCAAAACCTGTAGTTTTCATTCCTGATTACAGATCTATAACACTTTTCTCATTTGGTTCATAAAAACCCAACCTTTTCACGAAAATACCCGAAAACCAATAGAAACCAAAAAATCATATATGGAACGAGTTGTTACCTGAATTGAGCTTCTGATTCAGAGGTCTTGCTCACAATCTAAGTAGTAACACGCTTTGTGAAATGAGTCTGCATGGCTATTTATAGGGAGGGGACTCCCCCCCTCAAGTTCGCCATTCATGTTTGCCGAGCCCGTCCCGGCCCGGCCCATCGCGCTTTGTTCGTTCCATTCCTCGCGTATCGAGATCTGTTTCCATTTATTGTCATTTATTATTTTTGGGATGTTACACAGATATATCTAGTAATAACGGCTTTGGGACTGGAAATAGGTTAAAGGATCAGAAAGTTCGAATGTGGATGTTTTGGATTGTTTTGAAATTGAATGGCAAGTGAAATCTATTTATAGGTCGGAACCCAACCCGTAGAGGGCCATGTTGGGAACTGTGCACCGGTTTTAGCTTTTAAAACAATTAATTTACTAAACAGATTTGCGTAGCGGAAGCGATTTAGGAATATAAGTAATAAAATTCCAAACTTTATTCTGACTGTGATCCGATTACACGAACGAATAGACAATGAATAATCAAAACCAACCATATCGGGTATTAGGAATTATATCTTTGACGAAAACTTGAAAGCTTCACACTTCGGAACATCAAGCGTCTCGCTACTGACTCGTTCACGAACCCGCAACAAACAAATCTATCTCAAGGATTGCGCAAATAACCAGATCCACACAACGAAAAAACCCAGTTCATCACGGTGGAGTACCACATCGGCGGCGGCAGAGCCTTTCGGCGACTGCTTTGTGCTTGTGGTGGTGGTAACCGGCTTCAGAGGCGGCCTGCAGTGGCCGGTCACGGCTCCGGTGGTATGCGGGTAGCCGATCAGCGCAATGGGATGAGGGGTCTTCTCCTTGTGTGCGTAGGTTTAGGTGTGGAGGCCAATAGTCAGGGATTAGGGTTTTAATTAAGGTTATATTTATAGATACCTTAATTACAAACTGCACCCCATGGTATTAACTGTTAATTTCCTAGCAATTAACTGTTAATTACTTTTAGTCCCTCGAATTTACTAATTACAATTAATCAATAAATATGAACTAATTAACGTTTAACTCTTAAACGTCTAAAACTATCACGCTTTAATTATTTCTCTAAATAATTAATCACCAAATTAATCGATAAATATTTCTCTAAATAATTATCCATCGAATTAAAATTTCGCATTTTTTGTGAAGTGTTTACGACTAAACATTATTAATTGATTGTTGCCCAAAATATAACTCTTTGGATTTAATCGACGATCGAACATCCTATATCCAACAGACCGCTAGGTAGGAGGATAGCGGTTCGCTTCCGCTCCAACCCTAGCGAGTCAGCAGGGACATGTGGAGGATTCTCCGAGGGCAGCTGAGATTGCGGCTAGCGGACTGCCAATCCTATGGGTTGCGGTCCGGCTATCATGATACGCGTAAAAAACCCTAACTGTCTCATCATGCCATCCATCATTCCCTCATGATTGCCGTTGGGACCATGTAGCGGACCGTTATGGCAACGGTAACGGTCTGCTACCGATGAAAATAACAAAACTTTCATTTTTAGTCCTCTAACTTTTGAGCATTTATTATTTCGGTTCTTCTGATTAAACTTTAATAACCTTTAGCCCCTCAACTTTAGTAAATGTTACACGTTGCCCGAAAATTGTTTCACTTTCTTTCTTCTTCAACATCTGTAGTTCAGCTTAAAGGGTTAGCAGTCTTGCCTTTTGAATTCAAATGGCTCCCAAATATTCACACGTAGCGCTTCCCACACATCCCTTTCATCTGTATGCCTATCCACTAGAAGCAACTCGTCTTCGGGTAGAGTTTGAAACATGAATGCTCTAGCCATTAGGTTCTTTCTTACCTTGGCCACTCCTCCCATTATCAGGTCAATAGCTACCACAAACCATATGCTTGTAGAATTGACTCCACCATGATTGATCAACTTGTGTAATTTGTTGCTACTAAGACTTTGCAAGGTGACCAATGTGTGTTTGTTTGGCGTTTAAAATGTTTAAATATATATATTTTTATGTGTGGTTTAGCATGGAACATGTTTACTTTGCGCGTGTTTATGGTTTATAGGTGATTGGATGCTAAGTATGTGTTTTAGAAGTATTTGGGTAGAACTAAAAGGACTAGATGTGAAACTATGCAAAAGATGGAGGCTGATGAGGGATTTCTAGAGGCTAAAACTTCAAATAAGCAAATCTCGGGCTAGAAATGAGTTACGAGAGCCATTATATATGAATTTGGGGTGGCTCGATGATCCGGATATGAAAAATGGGGTACCATCGTACAATATGGCGGGTGGCGTATGAATTGACGTATTGAGCCGTACAAAAAGGGGGTCACCATACAATACGGCGGGACCACCGTATTGTATGGTGGTAGTCGGTTAGAATCCGATTTTCAAGGATGTTTACCCCATCTAATCCCTAATCTTTAGGGTTACAGAAATTCATCTTTCCCAACCGTTTTTGGACGAATTTTGGGAGTTTTGGAGCAACGTTTGAAGGGTTCTTTGCAATTGTTTCATGTTTTTGAGTTTTAACGTTTGTATGTTGACTATGAGCGGCTAAGCTCCTTTGATCCCTCCCGGTGAACGACTCATGCAGGTACTCGTTTGGTTTTCATTTTTTTCTAGTGTTGGATTGAATTTTGTGAACCCGTTATATTCTTTGGATTCAATTGTCTGTTCGATATCTGCACAAAATTAATTTGTTAGGGTCGCACATCATATGGATTCCCTACTAGTAATCTTTTTAAAATCAAACAAAAACTAAAGTCTTTGTTTAGGCCTTTTAGGATGCAACGGAATTTCATGCTTGTCTAAATATGATATGTCCAGAGTTTTAGAGTTTTATTACTAGTATTGTTACTAAAATTTTATAAGTTGACGTGCTATTTTGGTCATCAAGCTTTTCACTTTTGTTGTTGTAATGTGAAAGAAGTTTGGCTGAGACAAATGGGGTTTATAGAGTTCGGCAAGTTCTTGATCTAGTTGTTCACACATCTTTGATGCGGGCTTGTAAGTGAAGGTTGTCGGCTGACTAACGATATATAACGCGTATATAACACTAAAAATTTCTCATGGGGGATATTGCAAAATTTTATGGGAGGCGATTGGGATTTTAACGCGTATATAACATAAATTTTTTTCCATGGAGGGCGACTGCCCCACATATACATAATATAGGTCCGCCTCTAGTCGTTAAGGGTATGGTTTGACGGTAATGGTGGTTGCTGGTTTGGACGGTGAAGGGGAAGGAGGGGGGGGTGGTTGAGAATAGAGGTGGACATTATAACTGGATCCGATCCGGTGGATTATCCGGAATTGGATAAATAAGGAACTGGTTTTTTTCGGACCAGACCGGATAATGGATATTTTGGGATCCGTCGGATCTAGGACCGGTCCCACTATATTTGGCTGGCCGGATAAAAAGGGTATGGTTTGACGGTAATGGTGGTTGCTGGTTTGGACGGTGAAGGGGAAGGGGGGGGGGAGTGGTTGAGAATAGAGGTGGGCATTATAACTGGATCTGATCCGGTGGATTATCCGGAATCGGATAAATAAGGAACTGGTTTTTTTCGGACCGGACCGGATAATGGATATTTTGGGATCCGTCGGATCTAGGACCGGTCCCACTATATTTGGCTGGCCGGATAAAAAGCGGACAAAAATCAGACAAAAAAACCGGATTTGGGCGGACAAAAAAAATCTGTTCTAGCCTTCGGGCTGAAAAAAAAATCTATATAGCCGTTATATGGCTTTTTTTTGGGTTTTAGAGACTTAAAACTTAGTATAAATAGTTATTGGCGTGCGGGAGGGGGGGATTAGTTAGTTCACAACAATCTTCTAGCTCTCAATTAACACAAAAACGCAAAAATAAAAACTCACTTTTTACGCTCTCAAGTCTCATCATCTCATGGCTTCCGCAAGCACTCAAAATTTCGTTGGTGGTTCTAGTAGCGACGCCACAGTGGTGAGACACGAGTTCGAAGAAGAACAAGGGGCGGCGAATCCACTTTCCGACGAAGAACAAGCTTATGATGAATCCCAACGTATATCAAGCGAAGAATATTGAAACAATGTTGCGAGGACTAAGACGACGAAAAACGAGTCACAATAAAAAAATATATTTTGTGATTTTATTATATTTTTTGTAATTTTTTTGGAACGAACTTGTGTTAAATAACTTTAAAAAAATTAAATAAATAAAACTTGTATTTTTTAGTGTTTCTTTGTTTATTTTTTAAAAAAATGTTTTTTTGTTAAATTCGAAAAAACCGGTTTTACCGGATTTCTTTTGTCCGGCCAGGTTCCAAAAATCCGATCCGGTCCCATTAGAATCCATTTCTCCGATCCGATATCCAGATCTTATCCGTAACCGATTTCCTTGGATTTAACCAATGTTGACCGACCAGGTTCGAATAAAAAAAACTAATTTGTGCACCTCTACTTGGGAAGGTCGGTAGGAGTGTGAAAAAAGATTTTTTGTTTAAATAATAATCACTTTTAACCGTATTTATAAGATAGCACGTCAACTCACGTAAGTAGTAAAAGGCATATTTTGGTGACAAAAGTCGTGTTGATAATAATTCATCACTTGAAAGTTTGATGGTTGTACTAATAATAATGTGTATATATATATATAGTTTTTAAGTTTTTTTGTAAATCGATTCTGTAAAAATAAATTATTTGATTAAACATGGTATCAAAGCCATGTGCTCTTAAAATAAAAAGTTTGTTCAAGTTCGACTGTGCAGATCAACACTTAATCATATTCATTTAATTATGAATATTCTGAAGGGCAACGATACTGTTAAAAACAGTATCGAAGAGGAATATGAAATTCCTCATAATCTTGATTTATTAAATAAATGGACTATTCCTAAAATGGAATATAAACTAATTTATAAATTAGGAACTTTTGAAAAATTAGGATTAAAACAAGTTGTAAAAACAACTGAATAAATATTTTCTTTAAATAAAGAAGACATGGTAATTAAACTATTGTCAAATAAAGATTTAAATAAATATAAAAAGGATTATAAATTCCTTCATATAGGTTTAGTACAAATTGCTTTTAAACCTTTGACCTTAGAAGGTCTTCCAGAAAGCTTTGTAGCAGCCCTAAGGGATGCTAGAAATCTTGACTGGAAACAATCTTTGATAGGGATTGTTCAAACTAGTCTGGCTCATGGACCAGTCTATTTTAATGTTTATCCAAATTTACAATTATCTTTATCAGATGTTAATATAACAGACGCTTTAACTCTAAACGTTAAAACTCATGGTTATAACTATGCTTCAGGATCAGAGGTAATATGTATCTGTTATAGAATATATTACAAACCATTATATACTTTAAATCCTTAGTGTAGAATGGTAGATAAACCATTAAATGAAACAATAGTTATAGAAACTAACTTTGGTAAGTCTAATATAACTACCAGAAGGAAGATAAAATGGGAAGAAATAAACTTTCCAGAAAATTGGATCCTTGATAAGGCCACAACATATCAACAATATGTTGATAATAACCCTTTAGAAATTATACAATCTGAAGAAGGAACTGTCCAAATCCAATTTGAACAGATTAGAAACACTTCTTTTATACCTAGATCTTTATCTTCTAGGTCTTTAACCTCTCGACAGCACATATCTCCTCTGGGATATACTGTTAGAAGCCCTTCTAGAGCTTCAACTTCAAGAGTTATGGAAACTTTTCCTGCAACTGAAACATTTATTAGATTAAATTTAAATGCTGACAATATAGTCACAGGAGTTCATGGAGTCCAAGTTGATCCGGAATTAACCGAATCAGAAGTCAATTTTGTTTAATGGATTTTAAAGAAAAAATTGATTTTAAACCGGGATCTTCGGTTAGAAAAGAAATTAATAAAGAGTTTCAATTACCCAAGTGGGAATTATTTAGAAATTGGTTTTTTAATAATTTCAAAGAAACCGAGCAAAAATATTTTAAGGAAGAATATTATAAAGAATTAATTATAAAAAATGAGATTATACCATTTATTCTTTGGTTTATAGAAAAATATATGGGAAGTATTATTTCCGTTATAGAAAGAGAATTTGTTATTCAAGGAGAGAAATCGATTTCTAATATTTTTCCTCCTACTCAATCTTTTAAAATTGGAAAGGAAAATGAAGTAAGATATTATAAAACTTTTCAAAAACTATTAGAAGGTGATACCTTACCTATCACAGTTTCTCATTTAAATGATTTGATTAAACAGCAGAATTATACAAACTTATATTTAATAATCCTAGGAGAACAAATCCAGGATTTGTCTGCTAAAATGGATAGGATAATATCTTACTTAAAAGAAAAACCCATATTAACTAAGCCAGTCTCGTTTATAGAAAAGGTTGCTACTCCTAGTATACAACTTCCTCCGGAAGTTACGGATTTTAAATTAAAATCTAAAGATAGCCTTGAAGCAACTCTTAGTGAGACAATGAATGCTCTAAAGAGTCTTAAGATAAATACTCTAACAGACTTCTCTGAGGTAAATTACCAAGAAGAAATTAAGGATGAAATTTTCAAACTTTCTAAGTGGGCAGATAAACCGACCCAAAGAAAGTATTATTATCCTAGACCAACCCCACAGGATGTCCTTATAGAAGAACAAGAGTATATTGTTAATAACTCATATAGTGGGAAAATGATCTATGAATGGAACATAGATGGTCAATCAGAAGGACAAATTTATAATACTGTTCATAGAATGCTTATGTATAGTACAATTTGTAAGAATAATAATAACTCAGTAAAAATCATAGCTAATATGATAGTTTCAGGGTTTACTGGTCAATTAAAAAGTTGGTGGGACAATTATTTATCCCAACCCGATAAGGATAAAATCCTTGATAGCGTTAAACAAGAAGAAGGCGCTAGTACCAGCAATACAGAAAGTAATGCTGTTTATACTCTAATTGTTAACATTATAGAACATTTTACTGGAAGATGGTCTGAAGATTCTGAAAATATCAGAACTCTTCTCCAGAATTTAAGATGCAGGACTTTGACATCTTTTAGATGGTATAAGGATACCTTCTTATGTAGAGTTATGGAACTTCCTGAGGCTAATAGTTCTCATTGGAAGTCAAAGTTCATAGATGGCCTTCCTCAATTATTTGCTGAGAGGATAAAAGGCAAAATAAGAGTAAATGGTGTCATAAATTATGACAGTTATACTTATGGAAAACTCATAGGCACCTGTGTTCAAGAAGGAATAAGCCTATGCAATGAAATAAAACTTAATCAACAGATTAAGAAGCATTCTTTAAATGAAAGAAAACAATTAGGAGATTTCTGTGGCCAATTTGGCATAGAAAATAAACCTGATAGGTCTATAGAAACCAAGAAAGAAAATTCTTCCCCTAAGAAGCATTACAAGAGGAAGAAATATAGAAAAGAAGAAAAACCTTATAAGAGAAAAAAATATAAGGAAATAAAAGATTTTCCAAATGATTTTAAAAAGATTATAAAATGCAGAAAATGTGGCAAATTAGGCCACAAGGCAAAAACTTGTTGGGTTCGAAAGAAACTCAATAAAATTGAAGATAGAGAATTAAGAGATAAGATTAATGAAATCTTATTACTGGATAGTTTTGAAGAAACTAATTCTGAGCAATCTTCTTCTGAAGAAGAAAAACTAAATGTTTTAAGATATGAAAGTTTTGATTCCTCTGAATCAGAGGAAGATCATTGTCCAGCAAACTGTAAAAAAGATTGCTGTAAAAAAAACTCTTCTGAAATGCCAGAAGAAGAACTTTATCAAATTATTTCTCAATTCCAAAATATGGAAATTAATGTGTTAAGCAACGAGATTTTAGAACTTTTAAAAGTTATAACTGATCCTCAAATAAAAGAAAAATTAATTTATGCATACGTAGATCAACAGAGAGATGAGGAAGCTTCTTCCTCAAATAATCCTCAACAGGATTTAAAACCTTTTTCTCTAGTTGAATTAAAAAGACAACTAGCCTATAGAAATCAAACTTCTAGACCTGTTAATATACAGGATTTAAAAATTGAAATTGACAATTTAAAATATGATATCAAAATTCTTCAAAAGGATAATAGGAGTCTAGAAGAAAGAATTCTTAAACTCGAGATTCCTCAAAATAAAACCTCCGAAGAAATCCCTCAAGGAGGATTTTTAGAAAGTATTGTAGATATTATAACTACACAAAAATGAAATATTAAAATAAAACTTCTCATAGAAGATAACTTTTTTATAACTGTCACAGCATTAGTTGATAGTGGTGCTGATTTAAACTGTATCCAGGAAGGAATTATTCCAACTCGATACTTTCATAAAACCTCCCATAACTTAAGTTCTGCAGGAGGAGAAAAACTAAAAATTGAATATAAAATACCACAGGCTCATATTTGTCATAATGAAACCTGTATTCCTACTAGTTTTATTCTAGTAAAAAATCTTACTAGTCAAGTTATACTTGGAACCCCTTTTCTTAATAAAATATTTCCTTTAAAAAACATTGATAATAAAGGAATAACTGGAGTTTTCCAAAATAAAGAAATATATTTTCCATTTATTACAAATCCTTTTTCTAGGACTTTGAATAATATAAAAGAATCTCTTTTACAAGCAAAAATAAATCAAATTGATTTTTTACAAAAAAGAGATATTTTCTTTAAAGGTCCAGGACAGGATAAATAATCCTAAACTCCAGGATAAGATCAAAATAATTAATAATCAGTTCACATTACAAATATGTAATGATCACCCAAACGCTTTTTGGGATAGAAAGAAACATATTGTTTCCCTACCCTATGAAGATAATTTTAATGATAGTAAAATTACCACTAAGGCAAGACCTTGTCAGATGAATTCCGAATATATGAAATTATGCAAACAAGAGATTAAATCTCTTCTTCACAAGAACTTAATTAGAAGATCAAAATCCCCTTGGTCTTGTACTGCTTTTTATGTTAATAAACATTCTGAGAAAGAAAGAGGTATTCCTAGATTAGTTATAAACTATAAACCTCTGAATAAAAATTTAAAATGGATTAGGTATCCTATACCTAATAAAAAAGATTTATTAGATAAATTGTATAATGCCATAATATTTTCAAAATTTGACTTAAAATCTGGATACTGGCAAATCCAAATAAATGAAAAAGATAGGTATAAAACTGCTTTTACAGTACCCACGGGCCATTATGAATGGAACGTTATGCCTTTTGGGTTGAAAAATGCCCCGTCAGAATTTCAAAATATTATGAATGATATCTTTATTCCTTTTAGCGACTTCATAATAGTCTATATAGATGATATCCTTGTATTTTCTAAAGATATTGAAACTCATTTTAAACATCTTGAGATATTCAAGAATATAATTATAAAAAATGGTTTAGTCATTTCCAGACCAAAAATGATGCTTTTCCAAACCAAAATAAGGTTTTTAGGTCATAATATTGAAACAGGAAACATAATTCCTATCAACAGAAGCATTGAGTTTGGGTCTAAATTCCCAGATGAAATATATGATAAAACTCAGCTTCAAAGATTTTTAGGAAGTTTAAATTATATTCTTCCCTATTATAAAAACCTAGCAGAAGATACTGCTATTTTATATGATAGATTAAAAAAGAATCCTCAGCCTTGGACAGAAAATCATACTAAGGCCATTAAAAAAATTAAGCAGAAGGTTAAAAATCTTCCTTGTTTAATGATAACCAACCCAGATTGGGAAAAATTTATTGAAACAGATGCCTCTGATATAGGCTATGGTGGAATCTTGAAACAAATTTCTCTAATAAATAAACAAGAAAGTCTGGTAAGATTCCATTCAGGAAAATGGAATAATAGCCAGAAGAACTATGCTACTATTGCAAAAGAAATTCTAGCAATAGTAAAATATGTTTTAAAATTTCAAGATGATTTATACAATCAAAAATTTATTATAAAAACAGATTGTCAAGCAGCAAAATTTATGTTTGCAAAAGATTTTAAACATGATGTTTCAAAACAAATGTTTGCAAGATGGCAATCTCATTTAGCCCCTTTTGATTTTGAAATTATTTATAAAAAAGGAAGTGACAATAGTCTTCCTGACTTTCTTACCAGAGAATATTTGGAATAATGTCTCATTCAAGCGGACCAGTTAAAAGGACTCTCCTTGAAATTCAGGAGATGATTGAGCATCACACTCTTCAGATAATTCAACAAAGAGTGATAAAAGAAGAAATCCAAGAAAATAATTTTCTTGACTTAAAAACAAAAATAAACATGATTAATAATATTAATCGTCGTATTAATTTTATCAAAGAAAAGATTAGTATATTACGAAATCAAAAAATAATTATATCATGTGGTTAACTTTTTCAGAAATGATTCCTTGGGAACAAGGAAGAAGAGGAGGCAGAGGAAGATCTTCCTCTCATAGAGGACGAGGTGGTTATAATCCACATCCAAGAGTCATATCCCAAATTGGTGATCAAAGGCTTATAGCCGAAAATATTGATTCATCATCCGGTACTTCACAACCAGACAACCTCCTTTATAAGGAGTTTTTGGCTTATAAAGCCTCTGTAGAAAAGTCTAAGAGAGACTCTTCTCAGACAACTCCGACATCATATGCTAGTGCTACTAATAATGAAGCAGAAGACGATATTTTCAATTGGGCAATAAACCCAGAAAAAGAAGTCATACTTCTTCTCGAAAAAAGGGATGTCAAATGGAAAGATAATCCATGGTTGCTTATACGCAAATATATGGATACATGATTCTATCCCATGGAGGCTTATAAGCCTAGATTTTTCTATGAGCAAATACTTAAAAAAGAATTTTGCGAAATAGAACATTATCACACTGGTCAACCTGATGTTTATAATTTCAGTAAGATCGTCATCAAGCAGATCATATCGGTAGAAGCTTGGGGAACTTCCCCATCAAAAGAAAGGGATTTGATACACCCTCAAACAAAATCCCCAATTAAATATAATTATTGGGATTACAAAAATGCTTTTTATAAGACATTTTTATATGAGAACCCAAAACAGAAACACTCTTGGTTTATTAAAATCTGTTCTCATGTATACGGACAGGAAATTCCAGTCTGGTTCCAAAATTGGTGGAAGACTTTTGGTCCATCAACTAATATTCTACCAGAGTTATTTAAAACTCTTTATAAACAATGGGTAGAAGTCTCTCCGGCCATTATAGAGGCCCAGCAGGATGACAATTTTGTTCAGAATATGCCTGCTTTACATTTTTATGTCTAATTTAGTATCCCATGGATATGAAAATGGACTCCTGAGGTAGACTATGATAGTCAAAATATCCTCTGTATTAAAAGAATCTTCTATACAAAATTCTGGAAGAAGATGACTCTCATTAATATAGATGGCCTTATAGAAAGCCATGATACGATCAAATTGACCGAAAAAACCATTTCTGATTATAAAGAACAGCGGGATAATACTCCCCAAAGGGAAGCTCCTAGCCCCTTCAAGCATATTGTTAGAAAAATTCAAGCCCTCAAAAGAACTGATGATATCAGCAATAAAGAAATAATGGAGTTTTATCTTTCCGAAATAAAGAAAGATATGATGAAAAACTTCAACAAACAAGAAGCATCTTCTTCAAAAACAATGTCAATCTCCTCTCAAACGGAAGATGAAGCACAAAATGATAATACAGAAACAATGGATGAAGACTACATCAATAATGTCTTGGCGGAATACAAGCAAGAATTTCAGATTGAAGAATCTTCAGCAAAGCTAAAGGACAAAAGACAATAGGCCGCTAGCAAAAGTGTAAAAAGACTCCAATAATAGATGGAGTGGCCGACAAATTCATACATGGCTGGCCTCATAATTGCCAGAATCAAAAGAAGACTCAAATTATTGATCGTTACTGTTTTCTTTTTGACAAATGTGTCATATAGGTCCCACAATCAGACGTGTATTTTGTTTGTTTACTTTTCCTCCCCGTCTATATAAGGGGATCCTTTCTCATTGTAAAAAAGACACACCGGAGAAAAACAACTCTCCAATCTCTCTCTCTCTTGTAATAATTTCTAAGTTTTAATATCAAGTTTGAAGTGTGCCGGCTATAAACGCAAGTCTGGTAATATTTTATTTACTTTTTATTTAATTCTTCTAATGATAGCCTCCTTCAGAGGCTAAGCTCATAAGTGTTGAGCTGCCATGAAAACATGAACAAGCTAATAATATTTAAAATAAAAATAAAAAAAAGTATAAAATTGAAAACTTTTTTGAAAATATTTTAAAATAGAGTTTATACAGGTTAAGGACAGAGTAGAATTATAAGATGGTGGTTGAATGCTTGGGGACCTTGTAGCCGCTAATGCCGAAGAATGGCGCAAAGGCTTTTTATGGTCTGACCTTTACTAACCTCATCTTAGAATGATACCCTGTACTTGTAAAATATCCTATGGTCTAAAATTTTAAAACATTTTTAAATGTTTTTAATCTTATACAATATTTTTTAAGTTTAAAGTAAGTTTTTAAGTTTTTTGTAAATCGATTATGTAAAAATAAATGATTTGATTAAACAATATATATATATATATATATATATATATATATATATATATTTAAGATAAAAGAGAAAACTTATTATTATTCTATAAACTTAAGTAGTAAATAGGATCTTTACCCGCCGCGCGTCGCGGCGGAGTCGAAACGTAGTATAACTTGAATTACCTCACTCTGTGACGTGAAGCAAAACTTAAACGGTTAAGGCGTTTACAAAAAAAACATAATTAGGTTAATAAGAAAACTTATAATATTATGGCTGATAAAAAAATATAAAAAAAAGTTTTCGCTTTAACACTAACGTACTTAATTACATAAAAATAACGTACGAATTTGAGGCGGATAAGTTTTGGAGATCGAACCATAGACTTAAAAATGTATTACGACTAATAATTAAAAAGAATAATAAAAAGAAAAAAAAACCTAGTAATAAAAATAATAATAATGAAAAGAAAATAAAAACAAAAGAATAAAAGAACCAAAAAAAAATCTTTGATGATAGGGTTTGAACACAGGACCTGAACAACCTAAAGGAGTTTAGGCAAATGAAAATACCACTACAACAGTAACAGCAAGTGCTTCTATTTGAGAAAAAGTATCATATAATAGTAATATAATAGTATCATCACTCATTGGCCACGGACACTCTAAATTAAGGTAGTAAGTAGTAAATATATTGTTTAAAATTTAGCATATAATTCATGAAAAGAGGATTGCTTATTCATTAAGTATCTAAATATATAAAATAAATTACATAAAACAACCTTTAGGTATATATCAAATTACACCCGTATATCTTAATCTTCATTAATTACACTGGACACCCTTTATCTATATGGTTTGTATCAAGTTATAACCTTTATACTAACCGGCGTTAGATTTTTCAGTTAAATGACTAATTTACCCTTCATTCTTATACTAGGTTAAAACCCATGTATTACATGGGTTGAATAAATACAACTTGTTATAAAACATCAGTTTCTATGTAAATTTGTAAATTCTAAAAATGCTATATAGTTATTTTTTTAAAATGTTTTATAGAAAATAATGAAGAAATGTTCAAATTATAAAAATATTTTATGAATAAACCTATTTTTTTAAAATAAAAAACGTTTTATAAAAGTAATTTTAAAAATCATTATTATTTAATAGGAAACAAAAACTATAAACAAATTAAAATTTTTGAATAGTTAATAAGAGAGAGACGCGGCATGCAAAAATTATAAAAAGGTTAAAAAACTTTTATAATTAATATGAGAGAGAAGCGGTAAAAAAAGGTTGAGGATGAATGTGTGAGTGACAAGTATCCCCTCAAAACCTTTATTTATCATATAGTATAGATTAACAAATTAATATATATATATATATATATATATATATATATATATATATATATATATATATATATATAAGGGACGATTATCGTACAAAGAGCCTAAATCGTACGAAGGGCCTCCAACCGTCCGATTAATATGATCTAAGGTTGGGGATAACGCGGTGGCATAAACGTAATTAATTTGAAAAATAACGCGTCGTCCAGATAAAAAAGGGCATAAATGTCAATTTTTTAAAAATAATCACACTTCATGCGTGCTTTTTTTTACGTAATCACGTTTTTACGGACCTTTTTTTACGTAATCACGTTTTTACGTAATTATTTTTACGTAATCACGTTTTTTCATAAAAAATTTTACCGTAATCACGTTTTGTGTGATTGCAACTAATTTTAAACATTAATAATCGGCAAAAACAAACTATCGGCAAAAACATTAATCAAAGTTTCTATCGCATGTGTGTGGATCTAGAAACGAAAACGGATAGGAACAAACAAACAAAACTAACTGAAAAATTTAACCTATGTTAGTCTAAAAGTTATAATTTGATACAAACCATTTAGATAAAGGGTGTATAGCGTAATTAGTGAAGATAAAGGTCTGCCGGTGTAATTTAGTATATACTTAAAAGTTATTTTCTGTAATTTACTCAAATATATAATTCAATAACATTGAGTTATATATATATATATATATATATATTTATCATCACATAAAAACTTGGTTTTAAGAGATGGAAGGTGGGGTGGGGTGGGGTGGGGAATAAATAGGAGTTAGATTGATGATATCACCCTAATTAAAAGTTATGAGTTTGAGTCTTGGAGGTTATAGATCTTATATTATCTAAATGTTGTTCATTATATCTTAGATAATTGAAGTGTTGCTATTAAAAAAAAAAGGATTACGAAAGAAAAAAAAAAGTTAATATGAATTTCTCTCTTATTTTTTCTTGTTTATTTTTCATTGGATTTAATGCATCATTATTTTTGTTGAAATTGAGTGGTGACTTTAGTCTTTAGGTGTCCATTTTAAATATGGAGTTTTTTTTTGTTTTTGTAAAGTTTGCCTTTTTTGCTTTATGTGTTCATTTTAAAGATAGAGTTGAGCCCCTCAATATCCCTTTCAATCTTTGATTGTCTGTTATTAATTATTTATTTATCATAATAAAAAGTTTTTTATATACATTATTTTATTCTAGAACAATGGCGGACCTACTAAGAGAATATATTGGGCAGACGTACTTCATGATTTTTTTAGTGTTATATACATGTTTAAATCCCAATCGACCCTCGTAAAATTTTGAAATAGCCCCCGATCGTCCCCATGAACAATTTTTAGTGTTATATACACATTAGATATCACTAGTCAACGACCCAAATATTTTCGATCCTCGTTAAAGAATTTATGGGTATGCCATTGTTCTAGAAGCCTTTTTATTCTAAAATTAAATATAATAAATAGAATTTACTAGCACTGTCTAAAAAAATATGATAATGGATTAGTTGATGCCTATATATGTGTTCGTAGTCTTACATGTTCATGATCTTAAAAGCAACTAATCATGCAAACTTCGGGTTGTAACATTGATGCCTATATAGACAATGGATTGGTTAAATTTCTAAATGATTCATAATGTGGTGTATAATCCCATCCCCTTGTATCATTTCCAAATATCGAAAGATTAAGGTCTTATTTTAATTGATGATGACTATATATTCAAGTTTCTTTTAGAATAAAGAATACATGTGAAGTCATGTCTCTCAATGCAGTGGCGGATCTAGAATAAAAGTTCAGTGGTAGCGAATTTTTTTTTACCGTATTTCTTGTAAATGAAACAAAAAAATTTTAAAATCGTACTTTCATGTAAACAAATTTTTTTTACGGTAATATCAGTGGTAGAGCTTGAAAAAAACGTAGGGGGACCGAGATTTTTTTCATTTCAGGGGGCCCTGCACTATAAAATTTTGGAATTTTTGGTATAAACCGTAAACCAAACCACTCACTATGGTTTGAAATTTTTGAAACCGACAGACCGAAAGTAAAGGAGAAAAACCGACCGCGAAAACAAACCAATGACCAGTTTGGGCGGTTTTACGGTTTCAAACCGCCGTGAACACCCCTAACTGGGGTTTGGCGAAGGCGGCGTCGGGCGGTGGTCTCAACTCAGGTCGAGCGGCTGGTCGAGTGGTCGGTCTCTGACTCTCAATGTCTCACATTTCCCGCTCTCTGTCTTTCTTCTTAGTCGGCCGCTTGGGTAAGTTGGGTTTGAGAATTTATACTTTGAGGTATTGGGTTTTAATAAAACATTTGGTTTGGATAAAACATAAATGTTTTATTAAAACCCAGTACCTCAAAACCTTTAATAAAATGTGGAGATTTTTTATAAAGTATTAGGTTATTTTATAAAATTTTGGATTTTTTATGAAGTGTTGAGTTTTAAAATTTTTTTAGGGGTAACGTAAACTTTGCTCAGGGGTAACGTAAAAGGTAACCAGATACATAAAACCGTAAAAACAAAATTTTTTTTCACTACACCTAAAAGTTGAGGGGTAGCGGGGGCTACCCCTACCCTCTAGGTAGGTCCGCCCCTGTCTCAATGTGAAGTCATGTCTCTCAATAAAATAAACATAATTCATACAACTTTTGAGTTATTAACAGATGCTTACATCAATTTCATTAATTGTTTTAATATAAAGGGTTAAATTATAGTAAAAAGAGTTTTAAAAATAAAAAAAAGTAAGAAAGATTCTGGGCTTGACATGTGTCCTTTTATTGTTTTTAAAAGGAGGGCATAATGGTCATTGTGTAATATACCAGGTCATTACACAATAAACAGACGTGATATTACACAATAAACTTGTATTACACAATGACCTGACTAATTAAACAATGAACTTGTATTACACAATTACCTTACTAATTACACAATGAACTTGTATTACACAATGAACTTGTATTACACAATGGCTAGATTTTACACAATGACCAGACGTGGTATTATACAATGAACTTGTATTACACAATGAACTTTTATTACACAATGACCTGACTAATTACACAATGAACTTGTATTACATAATGACTTGACTAATTACACAATGAGCTGGAAAACATAAAATTTTTTTTCGTTTTTGTTTATAACACTATACTCGTTTTAAAGATAAAAAAACGCTCGTTTTTATGGTGCAATTTTTTTGAAAAAATAATGTCGTATGTAAAAGTTATGAACGTTTAAAAATGATGGGTGAAACTTGATAAAAAGTCGACAAAAGTAGCCAAGATTAAAATAACCTTCCAACAATTTTTTCTTTTACAATTTAATTTCAACCATTAAATATTTTTTACAATTTAATGTAATGGTCCTAAATATTTCTCAGCCTTTTTAAAATTAGAATTATTTTTACCTGAACATAATCCTCATATAAAAGTACGATAATACTAAAATAATTACAACATTAGTCTTAAAATATACTCCTAGTTTCATAATAGCTCTTCTTCTAGATCATTCAATTAATTTTATACTAGAGTTTATAGTGTTATTAAGTGAGAAAATTATATTTTATAAAATATGTTCTCAGAACATTATTTATCATTAATTATTGAAATTATTATATAATTAAACCACACAAATAAATGGCAATAAAGGTGTAGACCCTCATGAAGTTCATTGGCCCATTGCCTTTTTTCTATGCATCCAATCTAAAAACCAATGGCCCAATGTAAGAACGACATTGTCTCAAAACAATACTCTCTTGCTAGTTCATTCCTTCGCAAACTGCTTGAGATTGGCTTTCTAAAAGTTACAATCGAGCTGAGCATAAACAAACTTTCATTCCTTCGTAAGTCGCTGGATATTGACTTCCTAAAAGCTACAATCAAGCTGAGTATAAACAAGCTTGAGCCTAAGATTCCATTTTGTTGGTCCACGATTAAAAGTTCTCGTCACGCCCATTAGAACCATACATTTAATAAACAAGCTGGAGTAAGAGATTTGTATACCGAGTTTGACTAGACTCCAGTACGAGATTCATTGAGCACAACCCTTATAGAAACTAAATCCAAAATCTAAACATACCACATGACTATCCTACTTAACTCTAAACTAATATAAATACTCAATAAGATAAGTGAGTAAATTTACCTATTTGAGATGATCTAAAAACCTTAGTTAAGTAACTAAACATTTAGTCAAGTTAACATAATACTTTTAAAATAAAACAAAAACTAGTTAACTCTATGATTTAATGGCAATTAGAAATGTTGATCCGCGCTTTGCAGTGGGAAGAGGACCTTAAATGGTTGAGGCGATTACATTAACTTAGCTAAACAAAAAAAACTTGGTTAAATCAATTTTGTCCCACACTCCTTAAACGGTTTTTAATTAAAAATGTTTTATGAACAAAGCTAGTTTTTAATTAAAAAATGTTTTATAAAAATAATTATTATTTAATAGGAGAGAGATGCGTGAAATAAAAGTTATAATTTTTTTTATAGAAATTTGTGTCATTAAATAAGAGAGAAAGACTGAAAAAAAATATTAAAGATAAATATGGAAATGGCATAAGACACCCCAAAACTTTTATTTGTTAGTATTAATAGATATATAATTCATCTACTGATGCGTTAACCTGCAAAAATATCAAAAAATCCTTTTCAATTTTTGTTTTTATTCTCATGACAAAGCAACCATTGTTAACCTATACTAAAATAGAATGTGTTCTACAGTGCTTTAAGGGATTTTTAGTCATTATTTTAAGAACAAGCATCTTATTGGTTTATGTCGCCGGCAAAAGTGAAGTGCAGCTTTCTGATTGCAGGAATAGTTTTTTTTTTATTAAAATGGATTCCATTCTTAGATTAAAAACATAATGTTTCAAAACAAAATAAAAAAGAGCTTTGGTTGGCTTGGTCATGAGTGCACTTCCGAAAACCCTATTTGATTATTTAGCCCTGGTTCGGTCCTTGGTTTGACATTTTTTTTTACTTTTTTGGTTGGCAACCTTTTTTTGTTCTTTTTAACTTTTTTTTTAATACCCGGTCGCGTAGCACGGGTATCACCCCTAGTTACTATTAAATTTAATTTCGTACATGTAATATTAAACTTTAAACTAATATTATCTTGAATAACTTTAATCATGTTTTACCACTAACATATTACTTTCATAACTAAACATCCTTTGATGATATATTCTCATTTTAGCTTGTTTTCATCTTTTACTTATAAAATATATAACCCATTAAAAGTAAATTGTTTCTCATATAATTAGAGTTAAAAACATATAATTATATACAATTAACACGTGTAATTCAACCACACATCACCCACCGTATTGTACTGTGGCCCCACCGTATTGTACTGTGACCCCACCGTATTGTACTGTGGGTACCACCATATTGTACTGTGACCCCAAAGTTGTACGTCCTTTCTTTCTAATCAAATTCCTTTGTACGCTGCTCAACACGGTGCTCCGCCGTATTATACGGCCCTCCCGTCGTATTGTACGGTGGGGGGTTTTCCGGCTTTGCTTCTTTGTATCTTTTCCTTAATTGCACTTATAGCCTTCCAACTTTACTTCCTTCCACTCCAAAATCTTCATTTTAGTTTTTTAGCACCTGAAATCAATAACGTACTTACAGTAACCTCGTTCATGCCAATAAACGCATAAAATTATATAATTTAACTCTTAAAAACCTCGAACTATTACCCCGTGATCACATTCCCACACATATCCTTTGTTGTCCTCAATCAAAGCTCTCTTTATTCTTTTCACATTATCATCCTTAACAATTACACTTCATTAATTCCTAACCAATTTCCAGTTAAAATCCAAAGTCATACCCCACTTGCACAGTTTTTCATTTTCAATTGCAACTCAAAACTTCTCAGTCTAACTGGACTAGCAAGCCTTCAAGCTTCCCCTATACATATTGTCACACCTTCTCACATTACACCCAAAACCACACATGAATCAAAAGGACTTTAATGGGTTTTAATTTAGGTTTGGGTTAAGGTGCGGATTAAGGAATTTGTAAGTGGCTTAGGTGATGAAATCCAATGACCAGATTATTTCCAAGACTTCTGATTAAGCACAAGTTGACAACATGAGTAGATATTATCTCATAGTCAACACCTCACTGGGGCAAACAATGGCCCTATTTTTCTCTCACCTCTCATTTGGGGTTCACTAACATCGACCCTCTTTTAGCATGGGCAACATTGGCCCTTGGACTCATTCGCCCAACTTCTCTTTCTTTGACCAATGTGACCTTTTTCAGCCTATATTTACATATATTTTGAAAACGTCTGCTTTTACTTACCGAAGCTCGAGGCATGGCCTTCGGCCGAATAATGTGTGCTTTAACGATCAACAAACAATTTCTCTCACTAATCACTAGATTCCACCACATGGGTAACAATAAAATGGTTGACAATGGTTCAGTTAAAGAGGTTTCACAAGTGACAAGAATTAGGCTCAACACTCGCATCTAATGGACATTTAGGATAGGAATAACACATAAATATGTTTAAAGCAGGCTTTGTCCTAATGCCTTTTTCACTTTCATGCACAATCTGGACAAGCAACACTAGATACCAATATAACAACATGTATAAAAGGGTCCCAATTCAGCCCACTACCCCAGCTAGACCATTTAATTAGTACTTCCCGTTTACTACATAGTATGACCATGACTAAGGATCTCTTGTAAGACGAGATTTAATATGTGGCTCTTATAATCATTTATCTTATTATTAAATAATCAAATATAATTATTTATTTATTTAATAACCTATGGCTAGTAAATAGTCGATGGGCCTAATTACTCTTAATGGGCCACTAATGGGTTTCCCCTTGGGTGTACATATAAATAGAGAGTTAATTAGAGGGAATAGACTAATCAATCATTATATTCCATCACCACTAAATCGTCCCTCTCTCTCTCAAACCGTGAGCTCTCACGAACTCACCTAATACCATCCTAATCGTACACCCTAAACGGGAACCCGATCTAGATCAGAGATCATGTCGTCTTCCCTATCATTGGTGAACTTAGCAGGTATGTTATTATTATTGTTTTCCATTATATAGTCAAAAGAACCGATCAACATGTGGTATCAGAGCAGATGTTGATAAATCAGTTCTTGTTTCTTTCCCTAAACTAGAATTAGAATCGGAGAACAAAGTTCTGCTAAAATCCATAAGAAAATCATTTTTAATTAACCTTCACGGTTTTCTGTCTTACAAATAATATCAAGTTTTTTGATCTCATAAAACCCGAGATCATTAATATTTTCAAAATCTGTTTAATATTAATGTTCAAAATTTCGATTCCGGTCCTTAATCTGATATTATTGAACAGTTCTTCATGTTCATCATTATTTTCGATGAAATCCCCTTATTTTGGGATACATTAGGATTTCGATTGTGTTTCCCTAAAAATCTTGTAACTTTATCTCCAAGTTCGAATTAAAATATTATTTATTATTTTTAAATAAAGAAACTTGGATATACTTAATAATTTAAAAGATTTTCGAAATTTGAAAATACAATCAAATCCCTTAAATTTTGCACTGCCTTAGCGGGTTCTCTTTCACGGTTTTAGATCTTCACGGTTTTGTGTTTACGGGTGTTAGCCTTCACGGTTTAAGAATTCACAAGTTGTGTTTACGGGTCTTATACTTCACGGTGTAACATTTCACGGCTATCCCAGTACACGGGTCTTACAGTTCACGACTTTACAGTTCACGGTTTATGATATTGAGCCGTGAACCTTAGAGGAGCCGTGAACCCTTACCCGGAACCATGAACCCTTACCTTAGCCGTGAACACCTACTAAACCGTGAACCCTCACCTGAGCCGTGAACCCTCACTGAACCGTGAACCCTCACCTGAGCCATGAAACTTTACAGAGCCGTGAACCCTTAAGGAACCGTGAACCTAGCCTTATATGTGCCTAAAAGAAAAAAAAAATCCCACGCTAACAGGGGGTTTGCTATTAATAAATGCTTTAATTTTAGTTTTGTTAAACCTTAAAATTAAATGTTTTTCAAAACCTTTAAAACTTACTTGAAAAACACCTAATGCTTCAAGGTGATGTGATGCATATGTATATTTATTTAAGCTTAAATAAGCATTATAACTTAGTGTCTGTCATGATATTAACTTAAAAAAACATGATAAACCTAAAAACACCTAAAGTTTCACTTATGTCTAAAGGTGATGTGTCACGCTTGTAAATTTTTTAAGTCTAATTAAGCACTACTTTGCCTAAAATAACTAAGTGTTTCTACTTCTGCCCAAAGGTGATGTGTCACATTCAGTTTTCACGAAGCTAATTATGTGCGTACTAAAGAAATGTTTCACTTCTGCTCAAAGGTGGTGTGTTACATTCTTACTGCACATACTCATAATTAAAATTGTTCCTAATACTAAACAACTGTTCACTTATGCCCAAAGGTGATGTGTTACATTGTTTAAGTAGAACCTAATAAATCTATTATTTTGGTGATTATAATAGATATTTATCACAACTTCATTAATATATAATGGTCCTTATTTCCACCTGCCTTAGTTCAAGTTACCCCATAGACACTTTAAGTTCTTCTTTAGCAATTAGTATCTTATTCTTTCTCGTATAAAATCCACTGCAACCCCTAACTTTGGAATTGAAACTTTGAATGGCACGAACTTCTCTGCTTGGAAAGATTCCCTAATGCTGTCTCTCGGCTTGATGGAATTCGATCACGCACTCGACAAGCCTACTCCTGCTGATCTTACTGAGAAAAGCACTTCTCAAGACATTATCAAGCATGAGAAGTGGTCAAGGTGTAACCGCATGGCTCTTGTCCTAATGAAGAACTCTATCAGTCCGATCATCAGAGGAGTTATACCAGATTCTAAAGATGCTAAGACTTATCTAGCTTCTGTGGATGATCAATTCAAGGGAACTTCAAAGGCGCATGCTAGTACTCTAATTCTGAAGCTGGTGATTGCAAAGTATGATGGGATCAGCGGTATTCGTGAGTATATCATGATGATGAATGACATGTCCCGTAAGCTCAAGGGATTAGACATGGAAATCAGTGATGACTTTCTAGTTCACTTTATCATGACCTCTCTTCCTAAGTATTTTGAAGCTTTCAAGATCAACTACAACACAAAAAAAGACAAGTGGACGATGAGTGAGTTGATTGCAATGCGTCCAAGAAGAAGAGCGTCTGAAGCTAGACAGACTGGATGTTGCTTATCTCATGTCCGCTGATTCAAAGAAAAAGAAGGGCAATTTTCGTAAGAAGGAATCTTATAAGGTCCAGAAACAAGATGCAAATGGTGCTTCCAGATCTAAGAACTTCAAAGGGAAGTCTCACTGCAAGTTCTGCCGCAAGGCTGTATATAGGCAGAAAGACTGCCCGAACTTTAAGGAGTGGCCGAGCAAGAGAGGTAATCATCTTTATATGATACTTGAGTCCTATAATTTAAATGTTCCAACTAATACATGGTGGTTTGATTCTGGTTGTATGGTTCATGTAACCAACTCTTTACAGGGATTCCTTATAATCCAGAAGCTGGAAAGAAACCGAGGAACACTTAAGATGGGAAATGGAGAAGAACTAGTTGTCAAAGCTGTGGGAACCTTAGATTAATTATGAAAACTGGTTTATGTATTAAACTTTATGATACCTTATATATTCCTGAGATTACTCGGAATCTAGTATCAGGACCAAAGTTAGACATTGACGGTTTTGTTTGTTCTCATCGTCATGGCAAACTTTCTATTATGTTAAATTCTCAAGTGTTTGGACGTGGTTATCTGGATGATGGTCTCTATAGATTTGAACTAGATTATGATTTTGCCAAGTCTTTGTTATCATATAATATTAATGAAAACTCAACAAAGACTAAACGAAAGCGAGACTTATAAGCTTCATCTATGTTGTGGCATCAACGCTTAGGCCACATTTCACGAGAACGCTTATCTCGTCTCGTGAAGGATGAAGTGTTACCATCTCTCGATTTCAATGATTTTGGAACATGCGTCAAATGCCTTAAAGGTAAAATGACATCAGCAAATAAGAAAGGTGCCACTAGGAGCTCTAATTTATTAGAACTCATTCACACTAATATTAGTGATCCTTACCCCGTTGCTCGTATAACATGACATACTTCATTTATTACTTTTATTGATGATTATTCTCGTTATATGTACTTGTATCTTATTAAAGAAAAATCTGAATCACTTGCTACTTTTAAAGATTATAAAACTGAAGTTAAAAAACAACTTGATCTTCAAATAAAAGTTGTGAGATCAGATAGAGGAGGTGAATATTATGGCAGACATATTGATGTGGGTCAGGCTCCTGGTCCATTTTATGAGTTTTATAAGGGCCAGGGGATCGTGAACCAATACACCATGCCCGGTACTCCTTAGCAGAACGGTGTTGGTGAGAGAAGAAACAGAACCCTAATGAACATGGTACACATTATGTTAGCCAACTCAGGTTTACCCTCATTCCTCTGGACCGAGACCTTAAAAGCAACTATTCATATACTCAATAGAGTTCCTTCAAAGTCTGTCCCTAAAACTCCTTATGACTCTGGACAGGAAGGAAATTGAGTCTTAGATATATGAAAGTATGAGGCTGTCTTGCCGAAGCTAAACTCTATAATCCTTTCTTAAAGAAACTTGACATGAAAACTGTCACTTGTTACTTCATCGGTTATCCTGATCACTCAAAGGGTTATAGATTCTACTGTCCTTCTTATGTCACTCGTATTGTAGAAACCAAGCATGCCAAATTCCATGAGGATTTTAAGGTTAGTGGGAGAAGTGAAAATCTTTATCCAGATTTAGAAGAAGTACAAGACGCGGGGGGGGGGGGGGGGAGATTCGTCGCTTACCTTAACTCCGATTACTCCTCTTGTACACCATGTTGCACCGCACGTCACTGCACCACTTCCTCCTACTTCAGATCTTAATGCTACTCCTTTTATACCAGATAATGAAGGCACATCAAACGACCGCCATGAAGATAATGCCGAACCCGATAATCAACTCAGGAGGTCGTCTATATCCAAAAGGCCTATTAACTTTGATGATTTTGTTACCTACTTGACTGAAGCTGAAATGGATGCCGAAAAGTTTACAGATCCTACTTCTTATCATGAAGCCATTAGCAGTGATCAGTCTTTTGAATGGAACAAAGCTATGATTGACGAGCTTGACTCCATGAAGAAAAATGATGTTTGGGATTTAGTCGAATTACCCAACGGTGCTAAACCCGTAGGATGTAAATAGGTATACAAAACTAAACTAGATCCGAATGGAAACATTGAACGCTATAAAGCGAGATTGGTTGCAAAGGGTTTCACTCAGAAAGAAGGAATCGACTATCAAGAGACCTTTTCTCATGTTTCTAGAAAGGATTCATTAAGGATCGTGATGGCCCTAGTTGCTCACTTTGACTTATAGCTACATCAGATGGACGTCAAAACCGCTTTCCTCAACGGCGACTTGAACGAAGACGTGTTCATGAAACAGCCTGAAGGTAAGAACATCAAGTCTGTAAGTTGAAGAAATCCATATACGGGTTGAATCAGGCATCACGTCAATAGTACCTAAAGTTTGATGAAGTCATGAAGAAACAAAGTTTCCTAAAGAATCAAGTGGATCAATGCACTTATGTCAAGATGAGTGGGAACAACTTTACTATACTTGTCCTTTACGTAGATGACATTCTATTGGTAATTAATAGTTTAGATATGTTGCATGAGTCGAAGCGTTTACTCTCGCATAACTTTGACATGAAGGATCTCAGAGAGGCTTGTTATGTTATAGGCATCGAAATACACCGAGATAGATCTAAGGGCATTTTGGGATAATCTCAGAAAGCCTACATCGAACGGGTCCTCACACGTTACAATATGCAACACTGCTCTCCTTCTGTAGCTCCAGTAGTTAAGGGAGATGTTTTCGGTTCTTTCCATTGTCCGAAAACAGAGGTTGAAAATGAGCAAATGAGAATGATACCTTATGCATCAGTAGTTGGGAGCGTCATGTATGCTCAAGTCTGTAATCGTCCGGATATCGCTTATATTGCTAGAATGCTTGGCCGTTATCAGACTAATCCTAGCCTTGAACACTGGAAAGCAGCTAAGAAAGTACTTCGATATCTGCAAGGGACGAAAGACTATAAACTGACTTATAAAAGAAGTGATAATTTAGAAGTGGTTGGTTATTCTGATTCTGACTTTGCTAAGTGCAAAGATGACAAGAAATCCACTTCAGGGTACATCTTTATGTTAGCCGGCGGACCTATCTCTTGGAAGAGTCATAAGCAACAGTTGACCACAACATCCACTATGATGGCAGAATACATAGCTGTGTATAACGCGACTTGTCATGGAATGTTGCTAAAGAATCTGGTCACTGGACTCAAAATAGTTAATTCCATTTCTAGAGCATTGAAGCTCTATTGTGATAACTCAGCTGCCGTTAGTTTCTCGAACAGTAATAGTTCGACTGGAGCTGGATTATATCTTGATACAAAGTACTTGTTCGTACGTGAGCGAGTTGAGGAAAATAATCTTTGTATTGAGTATTTAAGTACTAAAGTTATGCTTGCGGATCCGATGACTAAAGGTCTCCCACCTAAAGTTTTTGAAGAACATGTTTCGAAGATGGGCTTTTCTAAAGACCTTATTTAGTAGCATAATGTACTTACCTTATTTAGTAGCCTAACGACATATAGACACTAATTATACAAATCAACGTTAAAGGGCTTACTTATAAATTTGATCCTAAATTTACTTAAGTTTTAAATTGGGATTGTAGTATGATTAATGGGGGTCTTGAGTTGGATATCGATTCAATGACTGTATTTCTCTGCTACAGTTTTGGTTTAAAACTAAAATGAGTATTAAATCTGCAGACTTACTAATGCTCATAATAAATGATTACTCAGCCATGTGGGAGAATGTAAGACGAGATTTAATATGTGGCTCTTATAATCATTTATATTATTATTAAATGATCAAATATAATTATTTATTTATTTAATAACATATGGCTAGTAATTAGTCGATATACCTAATTACTCTTAATGGGCCACTAATGGGTTTCCCCTTGGGTGTACATATAAATAGAGAGTTAATTATAGAAAATAGACTAATCAATCATTCTATTCCATCACCACTAAATCGTCCATCTCTCTCAAACCGTGAGCTCTCACGAACTCACCTAATACCATCCTAATCGTACACCCTAAACGGGAACCCGATCCAGATCAGAGATCATGTCGTCTTCCCTATCATCGGTGAACTTAGCAGGTTTGTTATTATTATTGTTTTCCATTATATAGTTACAAGAACTGATCAACATCTCTACCAAATTTCAGTAGGTCAAAGTTAGTGATTTACCTTGAAAATTCAGGCTTTTGATGCAAAAAAATGTTTCAAAGTTTTTAAATTTCTCACTTTTTCTTCTTTCAAAATTTTCAACTTTACCTTTCTCCCCCATCCCCACACTTGGGATACATTGTCCCCGATGTAAAGACAACACAACCGACCCCAAACCATATTCATTACAAATCACGCTACAACCCATCACCCAACCCACAACAATCATAAACTTGTTCACAGTTAATAGACAAACAAAGCAAATAGAAAGAGATCAAGCACATGGACCTGATCAGTGAAGCAACAGCCAATCAGTGAGTGCGACGGTTAAACTCCGAATCGTCATAGGGGTCATCATAAGGTGGTCATGGAATCTGCGTCCCGAACCACTCTCCCATCAGCTCAGTGTAAGACCCCGACCCGTACATCTTACAGTTGGTTCTCATAACGGGTTATTTCATTTAAAAATACTCATTTTAAATATAACAAAACTATATCGGAAGTCTTTCTAGAAACATTAATTATTATTGTCATTACATTATCTCGCAAATGCATACACACCAATTCTGGGTAGCACCGCTCCCAAGCTAAGATACGTCGACCCCATCTAGTATTACTATATTTTTCCATTAACATAAAAAAGTAAGATGATACACACTAGCTAATAGTCCGCCTGGTGCTACATCATAGGCACATTGGGAGCAGATCGAATCGGTATTGCTATCCGAGCTCTCTTATTGAAACAAAACTGTCGAACATACACACAAAGTCAGCTACGCTGAGTGAGTTCTAATAGTTTAATTTAAACAAAAGCCGTCTCTTCATACTTAATATTTATTTTCACTAAGAACCCTCAGGTCCTTAATGAAATAGTTTTTGACAATTATTACCAATAAATGACCCTTACCATCTTACAATAACCCATAACGATTCACAACCCTTTCATCTTACAATAACCCATAACGATTCACAACCCTTTCATCCCATAACTATACCCAGTAGCCCTACTGTCAGGAATTTAATTTACTATGCTATTAACTCATGGCCCATTTCATATGTTAACTCGACACCTGGTTAACCCAATAAATACCTGGCTACCGACTTACTCAGCCTAAACCAAGGTTTTCACAAATCAACTGACATGACCGTTGTAAACACTACCTCCCATTCCTGACACCATGATCGATCTAACTCTACATACCCCCAATAATATCATCTACACGTCACATTAATATCATCGCATTAATATGGTCTATATATCATATTAATATCATCTCATGTACAATAATTATAACTCAACACTTTGCATACTGTTTCGGTTGTTGTACCATGTGAGACAGACGCGTTCGTCTTAGAGAAGGCGCAAAATCTGTTTTAGGGGACCCGTTTTGAACACGAATCCTTAACCAAAACCATCAACGATTTGGTGTGTTCATTGTTGTAGTCAATGAGCATTATTGAAGACTCAAAGTGGTGAAGACTCGAGTCGAGGATTCTATAACAAGGTTCGGTTGAAGTCATCTTATGAAACTACCGGTTCAAATCATTTCTTTATATAAATTTGTATTTTATATTTATTTTTTTTCGGGTTTGTAAATGATATTGTACTAAGTTGATTTCCATGTATGACACGTATTGACATTACATATTATTATTTTAATAAAAATGACCCACTATTTCTACTATTTCAAAACCATAAAATTTGTTTTGAAAGTGAATTTGAAAAATTGGTCTAAATTTGAAGTTTTTTTTTGTTTTTTTAGTGAAAATGGGTTTGGATGGGTCAACGAGTTAAAAATTATAATAGAGTAAGACCTGACTTACACAAAATAGTCTATGAGTGATCGGACCATAGGAATTTATTCCACGCGGTTTCGATTCAGAAACGCCAGTCTAGACCAGTAGTCGCATGCTTCTAATCTATAGTATATAATAAATAAAGGTTTCTTAATATCACCTGTCTTCTTCATATTCATTGTTATAATTTTTTTTCCATCTCTCTCTCTTATTAAATACACCTCTATATTTTCAATAATAATATATTTTTAAACAAATTATTAATATACTAATAAAACATTTATTTTAAATTATCTCTATTATAAGAATTTTTGAAATCTAATTACATAACTTATGTTTTCATTTAAAGAATAAATGAAAGTCAAATTATTTTGAATAGTAATTAATTTATTTTCAAAACTCGATTTTGCATTAACTTTTACATATTTTTAGATTTTGTTTCCTATTGTTAATATTATATAAATGATCTTTTGAAACGTATTAAACCTACAATTATACTAAAATTTTATATTTAGTCTCTAAAGCTTAAAAATTATAAACAAATAAATAAATCTTCACCTTATAAGTTATAATAAATAGTTACATAAGGTTATTTAAATACGAATAAACTCACGGTGGCATAGGGGGAAGAACGTACGATAATGGGATGAGTTGGATTATAAACTTTTATTTATTTATAAATGCAAATAATAGCTTTAGGAATTTCTTCAAAAAATTAACAGTAACTTACTGTTATTATTCTTTCCGTTGAAAATTCAGATTAGAAATCTTATATTGACCAAATAAGAGGCGTTACTTTCTCCACGTTACAGCACATTCTTTTCCAAACAAAATATCAACTCTTGAAGGCTTATTCATCTCTTACAAGTTTATAATTTGCAATCCCATATCATAATACAAAAGAGTTTCAATCTTACAACCAATGTCAATGGCCTCTACTTCAGCTTCATCCATTCAAACCATTCAAAGGAGCTTCAAGTATGATGTTTTTTTGAGTTTCAGGGGTGAAGACACCCGCAAGACTTTTGTTGACCATCTCTATCATGTTCTTCATCAGAAAGGCATTATAACGTACAAAGATGATGAGAGAATCGAGAGAGGAGAAAGGATCAGTGATCAGCTCAACCGATCCATTGAAGAATCAAAATTTTACATCATTGTTTTCTCCAAGGACTATGCATCTTCAGCGTGGTGCTTAGAGGAGCTCGTAAAGATTATGGAGTGCCAGAAGACGGCCGAGCAGACTGCTTACCCAGTCTTCTATGATGTGGAACCCACTGAAGTCCGCAACCAAAGTGGGGCGGTTGGAAAAGCTTTTGCAAAACATGTAGAGAAAGAGGCTGCTGGGAGATGGAGAGATGCTCTCAAAGAAGCAGCCAACCTGGCTGGGAGGGAGTTGAAGACCAGTTTTGATGGGTAATACTTCATACATAATTGAATGTTATATATTTAAAATTAATTGTTTGAGGGATTTTGAGTAAACTGATTTAGTCTTCTTTAACTCACAGACATGAAGCCAAATTCATCCAAATAATTGTTCAAGACATTTCATTACATCTACGTTCCATTAATTCGTCGAGTGTTGATGGAAAGTTAGTTGGCATGGAGACCCGTGTAAAGGATGTGCTTTCATCTTTAGAAACTGGTTTTGATGATGTTCGCATGATAGGGATTAAGGGGATGGGAGGTGGTGGAAAGACGACTTTGGCCAGAGCTGTTTTTGATCGTATATCCTTATCGTTTGAAGGTAAAAGCTTTGTTGAGAATGTCAGAGAAGCTTCAAAAGGCTCTTCGTTAGGTTTGAAGAAATTGCAAAAACAGGTCCTCAAAGATGTGTTAAATGATCAAAACATTGATGTAACCGGTGTTTCTGATGGGAAAAATATGATGAAAAAGATGATGGTTAGTAGAAAGGTTCTTGTTGTTCTAGATGATGTGGATGACCTAGAGCAACTTGATGCATTAGCAGGTGAGCTCACTTGGTTTAAGCCAGGAAGTAGAATCATCATCACAACAAGAGATGAGCATGTGTTGATTGCACACGGAGTTCATATTGACAATATTCATGACATCAATCTGTTATCACCTGAGGAAGCAATTTGCCTCTTCAGTAGGTACGCATTTAAGAAAGATATTCCAAATCAAAGGTATGAGGAGCTCTCAAGTAAAGTTGTAAATTATGCAGCTGGTCTTCCTTTAACACTCAAAGTTTTGGGTTCATTTCTTTATGATAGAACTGAGCATGAATGGCTAGATGCCATAGAAAGACTAAAAACAATTCCGTTGAAGCAAACTTTGGAAAAACTAGAATTAAGCTATAATGGTCTAGAGAATGATTACAAAGAAATATTCTTAGAAGTTGCATGCATACTGAAAGGTCAACGAAAAGATGTATCAATCATAGTACTCGAAAGCTGTGGATTTTGTGCTAAAATTGGTTTAAAAGTTCTTGAACAAAAATCTTTGATAACTCTTTCTAGTATCGATTGTTTGGGCTTGCATGAACATATAGAAGAAATGGGCAAGAATATTGATCGTCGACTGCATACTAATCAACCGCCTAATAGACATAAACGATTATGGATTAAAGAGGAAATTGAATACATATTGGTTAATGACAAGGTAAGGTCAAGTTTATTTGTAAGGTGGAAAAGCCATTTTTATTTCATATGACGTGATTCATTTCGGTTTTTATTTACAGGGTACTGACGCAATAAGAAGTGTAAAACTGCAATGTACGAGTCTCCATCCATCTGTTATTATGAAAGGTCTTAGAAAAATGAAGGAACTTAGATTTCTTCACGTGGATAACGAGTATATAAATCAAAAAATTGATGAAGATATTCTATACCTACCTGATGCTTTACGATCTTTAAATTGGTATTCTTATCCTTTTCGTGTTTACCAAAAACATTTCAAGCAAATAAGCTTGCTAGCCTTACAATGATAGCGAGCCAGATCTCTCAACTCTGGGAAAGGGGAGAAAGAAAGGTAGAATAATGGTTAATTGTTTGCTTTAAATGATTATTTTTTGTCATCACTAGGGAAGAGTTTGGGATGGGTATTGTAATCCTAGTCTGATACTCGATTGTAAAATTGTTACCGATACCCGACCCGACCAATACCCGTCGAGTATCTATCTGGTAAATACCCGCGGGATCAGATATACTTGTTAGTTTGTTTAAAAATCACATGTTGGGATTTTCAAATACATCTCTTACTGGTTTAATTTTTATATAAATTTATTACTCAAGTAAATTAAAAATATAAAAACTAAAAATTGTGCCGGTCGTTAGATTACTCTATTATCAAAAAACAAATCAAAATAAATATAAATATAAAATGTTTACGATTATAGTTCGGTTGAACGGATATGTGTTTCCACGCCGGGTATCACCTAATAGCATACCCGATCCATGCCCATGAAATTTTTTAAAACTAATCCTATACCCAAATACATGTCCCATTACCCATCTCGAAAGTTTAGGGTTTCAAGTTTACCTGTGAAGTTCGTGTTATTTTGCTAGCCCTAGTCATTACACTTATATTCATCATCTTTATTTCTTCTTATGACAGGTTCTTAGTATGCTCATTTTCCTTGATCTTAGTTATTCAAAGTTGAGAACCTTTAACCTTGAGATGACTCCAAATCTCGAGATATTAATTCTTGAAAATTGTGTTGACTTTGAAGAACTCCACATGGACTTTGAATGTCCAAAGCTCAAACTCCTCAACCTTAATGGTTCTAAGCTGAGAAAATTTAATCTTTTGATAACTTCACACATCGAGATATTATTTTTAGGAGGATGTAATGATTTTGTAAAACTCAACATGCCTGTTGAATGTCTGAAGCTCAAATTCCTAAGGCTCGATGCTTCTAAGTTGAGTAACTTCAACCTTGGGTTGACACCACATCTCGAGGGGTTAGATCTTAGTGGATGTAAAGACTTTGTAGAACTCCAGATGCCCGTTGAATGTCCAAATCTTAAATTTCTCTACCTTAGTGGTTCTAAATTGAGTAAGCTTAACCTTGGGCTGACTCCACATCTCGAGAGGTTAAATCTTGTAGGATGTAAAGACTTTGTAGAACTCCAGATGCCAGTTGAATGTCCAAAACTCAAATTTCTCAACCTTAGTGGTTCTAAGTTGAGAAAGCTTGAACTTGGGCTGATTTTACATCTTGAAGAGTTACATCTCGAAGAATGTAATGACTTTGTAGAGTTCCACATGCATGTTGAATGTCTTAAGCTCAAAGTTCTCAACCTTAGAGGTTCTAAGGTGAGTAACCTTAAACTTGAGATGATTCCACATCTCGAGCATTTATGTCTTGAAAATTGTAATGAATTTTTAGAACTTCATATGCGTGTTGAATGTCCAAAGCTCAAAATCCTCAATCTCATAGGTTCTAAGGTGAGTAACCTTACACTTGCGCTGACTCCACATCTTGAGGAGTTATATCTTGGAGAATGTAATGACTTTGTAGAACTCCACATGCCGATTGAACTTCCAAAGCTCAAAATCCTCAACCTCAGAGGTTCTAAGGTGAGTAACCTTACACTTGGGCTGACTCCACATCTTGAAGAGCTATATCTTGATAATTGTAATGAGTTTGTAGAACTCCACATGCCCGTTGAACTTCCAAAGCTCAAATTCCTCAAACTTCGAGGTTCTAAGGTGAGTAACCTTAAACTTGAGATGATTCCACATCTCGAGCGGTTATGTCTTGAAAACTGTAATAAATTTTTTGAACTCCAAATGCATGTTGATTGTCCAAACCTCGAACTCCTCGACCTCCGTCGTTCTAAGGTGAGTAAACTCCACATGTTGATTGAACTTCCAAAGCTCAAAACCCTCAACCTCATAGGTTCTAAGGTGAGTAACCTTACACTTGGGCTGACTCCACATCTTGAGCGGTTAGATCTTGGAGAATGTAATGACTTTGTAGAACTCCACATGCCGATTAAACTTCCAACACTCAAATGCCTCAACCTTAGAGGCTCTAAGGTGAGTAACCTTACACTTGGGCTGACTCCACATCTTGAGCGGTTAGATCTTGGAGAATGTAATGACTTTGTAGAACTCCACATGCCGATTGAACTTCCAAAGCTCAAATTCCTCAACCTCGGAGGTTCTAAGGTGAGTAACCTTACACTTGGGATGACTCCACATCTTGAGTGCTTAGATCTTGGAGAATGTAATGACTTTGTAGAACTCCACATGCCGATTAAACTTCCAACACTCAAATGCCTCGACCTTAAAGGCTCTAAGGTGAGTAACCTTACACTTGGGCTGACTCCACATCTTGAGTGCTTAGATCTTAGAGAATGTTATGACTTTGTAGAACTCCACATGCCGATTGAACTTCCAAAGCTCGAAATCCTCAACCTCGGAGGTTCTAAGGTGAGTAACCTTACACTTGGGATGACTCCACATCTAGAGGAGTTATATCTTAATAATTGTAATGAGTTTGTAGAACTCCACCTGCCCATTGAACTTCCAAAGCTCAAAGTACTGCACCTTAGTGGTTCTAAGTTGAGTGACGTTAAATGTGGGTTGACTCCGCATCTTGAGAACTTAAAAAGTCTAGAGAAGCTAACTTTATCGATTAGAGATATTAAGCAACTGCCAGATAGCATCTATATGTTGAAACATCTGAAATTTCTTGAACTTAAATATTGTTGGCTTCTAGAGCAGTTACCAGAGGATCTTAACAGATTAGAGTGTTTAGAGGAGTTAAACCTAACAGGTTGTATATCCTTACGAGATATTCCGAACAACATCTGTAACATAAAAAATTTAAAATATTTACATCTCCTCGGTTGCATTCGAGTTGAGAAATTACCAGACGAATTTGGAAATTTAGAATGTTTAATAGAGTTGAATATAGAAGGTACAGGCATAGATCGTCTTCCACAGAGCATTTTGAAATTGAAAGGTCTGCGTATTATTGGGTCTACGTGGCGGCTTGAGTCATTTGGTCTTACATCCTTGAAAGAAATCTCAAGCTACACGGCCTCCTTCTACATTTAGCTGTGAATAACATAGCCACTCAAATCAATCTGAAAGACCCATAGGAGCTTATTCACAAACAAATATTGTAACAGGTATTCTATTAATCGTTTTATTTTGATTTGAATCTTAAACTGGTTGTAGAGTGATACTGATGGAAAACAGGCATTAAACTGTGCATAGTCAAAGCATAAATCAACGACGTTCAAGCATGTGATTAAATGGTCTTCTTGCAATCGACGTTGAAGCACAAGGATCGGTCGATGTTCAAGCAATCTATCAAGTTCAAGTTATTTCATCAAGTGCCCTCTGCAGATCGGTCAACTTTTGGAAATTTCAAGGTATGCTTTCTTAAAAATGAATGCAGTGTATTAATTTATGTTCAAACAGTCCATGTAAAAAGTATTGAAACTATAAACCAAATAAATAGTTTGGGTCAAAGTTAGAGTCAAATATGTATCTATAGAAACGTTAAGGGGTCTATAAGTAAATCTGTGCGACCGAAGGATACCTAATCTGATTTGCTGCTCATTTGATTTGCTACAATTGAATTTGATTTGCTCAATTTCTCATTAGCCTCATTTGTAGTTTGCTAGTTTGATTTGTTGTTAAGCATTAGTAAGGTGCGTCAAAAACGGCTAAATTAATTGTCATTTGTTAAACGATCTTTAAATGTCAAACTGAACCAAAAAAAGATAGACGAGAAGCTTTAGATGAATCACTACTAAAACTTGTAACAACCATAAATAGAAATACTAAAAGGATCACTACTTTCAGAAAATGGGCTTGAATTTTTAGTTCGTTTGGCCCACCAAATACGTTGAGCCGTCACTGTGATCCTTTTAACGATTCATCTACATTTATTATTCTCCCTTTTGATGCAACATATTCTTACTTTCGGTTTGGCATTTAAATATTGGTTAACAAAGAACACTTAATTTAGCCCTTTTTGTCACACCTTATTACAAGGCAAGCAGCGCAAATCAAACTAGCAAACCACAAATAAGGCTAATGAGAAATTAAGCAAATTAAACGAGCAACAAATTATATTAAGTATTTTATATTTAGTTTCATTTTGAAATAACGAGAAGATGGTTTAAAATCATAGAGCAGCAAATCAGATTAGGTATTTAGGTTCATAAAATCATTACGTGATTGCAGATTGCAAATCAAAGAGCAACAACATCAAATTGATTGAAATTTCAAAACTAGAACCCAATTCACCCTTTGAAAGTTTCAAGCATCCGAATGGAGCAAATTGAGATTTACTCTCATGCCATGTTTTTAATTTTAGAGTCGATAATAGATGCCCAAAATAAACACCAACCCATCAAACAAGAAACCCAAATATACATATATAACCTTTTCATTTATTGGAATCCTATTTTTTGGGCCCCAACCCATAACTTTACCCAATATGTCTAATGGGCTGCCCTTGGTAACTCCTTGGAAAACCCTTTCATACTCATACAATCAATAACTAGTTTAAATATATCACATCATATATACATGGTTGTGGGTTATGTGGCATTATAGGGGTGTAAACGAGCCGAGACGAGCCTGAGCCTGACACTAATTGAGCTCGGCTAGGTTCGAGCCTATACATTTTGGATCGAGCTCGGCTCGTGGAGTGAAAATAAAGCTCGATATCGGTTCGGCAAGGCTCTGTTCATTCATGACGATTAAACGAGCCAAAGCTCGACTCGAACTCGTTTATACGAAGTCTTAAACGAGCCAAAGCTCGGCTCAAGCTCGGTTTGGGGGGTTAAATTGAATAATATAATAAATATATAAGAAAATAATATAAAATTTTACTAGGCTCGTTAAGGCTCGCGAGCCTAAACAATCTTAGAAGGCAAAGCTCGAGCTCGGGCTCGATAACTAAACGAGTCATATATTAGGCTCGATATCGGGCTCGGGCTCGTTAAGGCTTATTCGTTCGAGCTTTCTACCGATCTGATCTCGAGTAGTTCTTGAGCCGGCTTGACTCGTTTACACCCCTGTGTGCCCTGTGTGGCAATATGTGAGTGGGAAATTAGGGTTGTTTAGCATGCCAAAAAAGGGAAAGCTGCAAAAGACCCACCCATAAGCTTTTGTCTACCACTAAATCTTCTACTTTCTTCTTTTGGAAATATGCTTCAAGTTTATCTGGTAATGTTGCCATTATTGTTAACCAAAACCGTTGAAACTATTAGGGTTTCTTTATTTATCATTTATCATATCATATAACAATGGTTCTTGAAGTTTAGAAGCTGCCATAACTTTTCATGGATGAGATCACAATCAGTCCTGCTCTCCTTTGGGTGATTGTATCCATGGCTGCCATCTTCTTCGTATCCGTGATCATTCATGTTTTACTAAAACTCTACAAAGAAACTCAAACATATCCATCAATCTCTCAATCCATTCGATATGGCGAATTCTCCTGTCCCCAATCTCTTGGAAGACAACTTCAACAACTGTTTCGGTTACAAGATTCTGGCTTGGACCCCGTCTTTCATCGAGAGTTTACCCGTTTTCGAGTACAAACACATCATGGGAACAAAATATCCATTTGATTGTGCTGTATGTTTATGTGAATTTTCACCTCATGACAAGCTTAGATTGATTCCAATTTGCAGCCATGCTTTTCACACACATTGCATAGACACTTGGCTTCTATCAAACTCCACATGCCCTCTTTGCAGGGTCAATCTCAGCATCGAAAGCCCGTTAAGTGATCATAACGGGCCATTGGAAAACTTCGTGAATGCGTCGACAAATAGCATGGAGAGGGTGTTTTCTGTGAGGCTAGGGAAGCTTAAGAGCTTTAAAGGAGGAGAAAGGTATGTTGGAGGGGAGAATAGTAGATGTAACTTGGATGCAAGAAGATGCTTTTCAATGGGTTCATTTCAATATGTGGTTGATAATGTAGATATGCAAGTAACTTTGTTTGATGTTAAAGATAATGTAGATTGTGGAAAAAGTGAAGATAATATGGATTTGAGGAAGATTAAACATGAGAGTCTTTCTGTTTCTAAGGTTTGGTTGTGGTCCAAGAAAGGAAATTTACCAGTTACTACATCTGAAGTTGGAGGTGTTCATTCTCAAAATATTATACTTTCTGGTGTCTGATTTTATTTTCCAATATCTAGTGGTAGTTTTAGTTTGAAATATTTATCACTCATGTGTGTTATGTAGTTTTGGTTTGTCACTTGAGAGAGGAGGGAGACACAAGAAAATATATATGTATTCCAAACCCTCATATGTAGTTGGTAGGATAAGATGGTTTGGTTTTTGATGGTTTTTAGGTTGAATTGTGAGAAACTGTTTTTAATGGTTTCAAACTTCTGTATAAGGATAGGCAAAAAAAAAACCGAGCGAGACGAGAATACCCGAAACATGCGGAATGGGTGTATCTGGGTATGGAAATAATTTTAAATTTTTTCACGGGTATGGGACATTTGGCCGGGTTATGTGATAGCCGTCCCGATTATGCGAAACCATATACCCATTTTTGCCCGAACCACATACCCGAACAATATACCCGAAAATTTTTAGTTTTTATTTTTTCATTTTCTTAACCCATGTCTAGTAATACTTCATTCCACTTTATTATATGAAAAAATACTTTCTTTTTTCTTATGAGATGTGTATTTGTTAATATTATTTATATTTTGTATGTAATTTATCATATTTTAATTTGTTACATACCTAAAAATATATAAAAATTAGAATGGTAAGAAAAAAAGTATACTTGAAAATCTCAAATGGTACTTTATAACAAACTGGTATGTATACGGATACCTGATGCATGGATAAATATACCTGACATGTATTGGGTTGGGTACGAGTCAAAATTCACAATTAGGAATGGAACTGGGATTATCAATACCCAGCCTGAAGCCGGCTCATTGCTATCCCTACTTCTGTAGACCAAAACAAACCCATTAAATAATTGAAACTGACCCAAATTAATAGAGTGTTAGTAAGACCATCTGCAATGGGAACGTGAGAGGGGGTGGCGTGAGCCACATTTGATTTTCACGCCCAGGAACACTGCCCCCTAGGCGTTGAAAGTGTAGTGAAAAAGGGGGCGTGGGGCATTTCACGGGCGCTGAACTTGTATTTTGTTTGACTTTTCAGTCAAACTATCCGTGGAAAAGGAATATAGCCGTTTAGAAAAATTTAATTATTTTAGTATATATATATATATATATATATATATATATATATATATATATCACATTGTCTCAACTAATAATCTCACATTTTCTCAACCAATAACCACCCACACTCATTCTCACATTTTCACATTTTCATCATATTTAAAATGGAATGGTCATCTACGTCGTCGGGTTCAACGAAAGAAGATGAAGTGATTGCTGACGTGATTTGTTACGCGTACGACCTACTCGAAGAAGCCGAGAGTTCAATGAGGGTAACACAACGAGTTCAAGTAATGCGAAATTGGGAAGCAGCTAATGAACGTCTAATACGTGATTACTTTAGTGACAATCCAATGTATGCTGAAGAAAAATTTCAAATCCGTTTTCGTATGAGACAAGAACTTTTCTTGTGAATATGTGGTGATTTAGAAAGAGAGTACCAATATTTCCAACAAAGGGAAGACGCGAGACGCAAGCTTGGATTTACTGCTTTACAAAAATACACGTGTGTTGTTCGACAACTAGCGTATGGTTTTATGAAGGTATTATTATTAGTTTTTTATTATTATTATTATTAGTTTTATTATTATTATATATTTTTAGGTGTGATTAATCTCTACAGCAAGAGATATTTAAAGAGACCGACGTTTAGTGACTTTCAACAAATATATGAGGTGCATGAAGCTGTACATGGATTTCCCGGGATGCTTGGTAGCATCGACTGCACACATTGGGAATGGACAAATTGTCCGACTGCTTGGCGAGGTCAACACCAACGAGGGGACCATCCACATCCGACGTTAATGCTTGAGGCCGTTGCGACATATTTTGTTATTTTTATATTTTAAATAAATTTATTTGTATTTTAGTTAAATGATTAGTTAATGATTAAAAATTAAATGCGGGACGTGAAACCAGTACACACCTTAGTGATTAAGGGTAGTTAAACTGTTGTGCTGATATGGAGGAGCGTGAAAGAGAGGGACGTCTAATGGTTTGATTTCATGATTAAAATTAAACTTATTGGGTCTTTAAATGAGCTTTTAGCTAATACAACCCAAGTGGTTTACATTTTTCACATTTTTCAGCTAATACTACAAATGTCGAATTATAAAGATTATTAGCGATATAAATATACAATTATTACATAGGGAGCCTACCTCTTTATACACAAAAGACTCGAATCAAAACAAGGGAGCTAATCAAGGCTATAAATCAAGGAGCTTTATGGAAAGCGAATAACGTGGAAGGAAAATTAGGAGAAATATAATAGGAGGAATATACGTCATCTTTTACACCCCTTCATATGGAGTGTGTAATTAATGCCCAACCTGTCGAGTAAGATGCGGAAGTGTTGTGTGCCGAAGGGCTTAGTAAGAATGTCAGCGATATGCATATTTGTATCAATTTGCATGGTTTGTATTTCCTTTGACTCCACTTGTCCCCTAACAAAATGACAGTCCATTTCTACATGTTTGGTCCGCTCGTGAAATACCGAGTTGTTTGCTATGTGGCGAGCCGCTTGGTTGTCACAAAACAACTGTGTCGGTCCAGCAGAAGGTATTGCGAGTTCCTTTAAAAGCCGTCTCATCCACAAGGTTTCACTAACCACGACGGCCATGGCGTGATATTCGGCTTCGACCGATGATCGAGAGATGACCGAGTGTTTCTTTGATTTCCATGATATGGGGTGCCTCTTAAGAGTAGCAAATGATTCGTTCGTAATCTTCTGGTGAACGGACAAATGAGCCAATCAGAGTCACAATTTGCCATGTGATTCATTCTCCCTTCTTTCGGAAGCAAAACTCCTTGCCCCGGGGTTGCCTTGAGGTACCGTAGAATTCGGTTAGTGGCGTCCTTGTGGATTTGTCTTGGGTTGCCGACAAATTGACTCAAAGCGTTTACCGCGTAGGCAACATCGGGCCTCGTTAGTTGTAGATAAAGGAGTCTCCTAACTAATCTTTGGTATTTACTTGCATACCTATGGTTCTTTATCACATTTGTCTAACTTTAAGTTTTGTTCCACTAGGAAAGGGATTGGGCGACATCACGTCATTCCCTTGTCTTCCAAAATGTCTACTATATATTTTCTTTGACTTAGCACTAATCCTTCCTTTGTGCGAGCCACTTCAATCCCAAGAAAGAATTTTAAGGGTCCAAGATCTTCGGTGCTAAAATTCTTGTCTAGAAAGGTCTTGGTTTCTTAGATTTTAGTGTAGTCGTTACCCACGATGATGACTTCATCGACAAAGATGACCACAGCAACAAATACATCCTTTGCCTTGAAAATGAACAATGAGTGATTGACTCATGTTTGTTTAAAACCGACTTCAAGTAAGGGGTGGTAAAAATTTATACCAATTCCTTGATGCTTGTTTGTGCCCATATAGCGATTTCTTAAGCTTGCAAACTCTGTTGTTGTCTCCTTTTTCAAACCCTTGAGGTATTTTCATGTAAACGTCCCTGCGTAAGTCTCCATGTTGAAAAGATTTGTTTACCTCTAGTTGGTGGATGTGCCATCCTTTCTTCACAGCCACAGTTAATAAGCTTCGAACGTTGACGAGTTTTGCCACCAGTGAAAAAGTATCGTGGAAATCTACCCCCTCCATTTGTGTGGATCCTTTGACTACAAGGCGAGCCTTGTACCTTTCCACATCACCATTCGGGTTGTATTTTCTCTCGTATACCCATTTTGAGTCTATTACACACTTTCCCTTCGGTAATTCTTCTAGAGTCCAAGTTCTATTTTCTTCTAGCGCTTGGATTTCCTTCTTCATGGCTTCTCTCCACTTCGGGTCCTGTACGGTCTGATTATAGTATTTTGGCTCACTATTGGAAGTAGTAGCTGCCAAGAAAACTTTATTATCATTAGTAAACTTATTCTAGGAAGTAAAATGTGCTAAGGGATGTATCGTTGAGGACGTTTGATTGGAAGTGGATTGCTCATGGTCTATAGATGGGGGTAATCGAACCTCCTAATCGTTGATATATCTTGGCAAAGACCTACTTCTTTCCTCCCTTGGCAGTTCAACATTTTCTAGTCTAGGCCAAATGATTCATCTTCAATAATTGGACTAGGAGGCCCTTCTTGGCCAACATGGTCTGTTTGGTCAACAATGTGTGGGCTTTGTTCTTGGGCCGTTGGGCTTTCGGTGTGTGGGTTTACGCTGACTGCCACTTCCTCTTCGAAGATGAGACCAGATGACGAGCCCACTTGTGGTTCTGCTTAGGGTTCGTTTATCCCATCATTTTTCAGTCCAGGCCTAATCTTCTCTTTACGAGTTCCTTGTTCAATATCCCACCATTTGGGAAAAGCAAAGATGTCTTCCTCCTTTACCGTTGCATTCATTGTAGGAAAAGGAAATACCTTGTCTACAAATTTGACATCTCTAGATATTATGTTTTTATTGTGTTTGGTGCTGTATATTTTGTACCCGTTCATGCCACGTGGATAGCCAAAAAATACTCCCGGTCTTCCCTTTTCCTCGAACTTATCACCCTTTGTTTATGTGTTTCTGTAATACGTTAGACACTCGAAAATCATCATGTGTCCATATTCAGGTTTTAGGTTGTATAACACTTCATATAGAGTCTTATTCCCAATCACCTCTGATGGCAAACAGTTTATGATGTATGTGGCGGTTAGGATACACTCACCCCAAAACCTTGTGGGTAAGCTAGCTTCAAATTTCAAGGCCCGTGCAATTTCTAAAAAGTGTTGGTGCTTTCATTACACTACACCGTTTGTTGCGATGTATGTGCACACGTTGTCTCCAAGGTGATTCCTTCTTTGGGATAAAAGTTAAGCATGTGATTCAATGTGAACCCCCCCCCCCCTCATTGTCACATCGGATTCTTTTTACAATTTTCTCAAATTGAGTTTGTATCATTTTTTGTGAAAATCAACAAGGCAAATGCTAGCCTCATGCTTGTGTTTGAGGAGAAAGACCCACACGGCTCTACTGAAGTCACTTACTATTGTTAGAAAGTAGCTTGCTCGTGTAAAAGAAGGTTTTCGATATTTTCCTCACACGTCATAATGTAATAGGTCAAAACAAACATTTGTTTTAGTGGTGCTAAACGAAAAAGGTAATCTAGAAAACTTAGCTTTAACACAAGAGTCACAAAAATCATGTTTTAAACGAAACGTTCTTGAGAAAATCAAGTAAGCAATTTTAGAAATTGATGCATGACCTAAATCTATCGTGCCAAGTGTTAACCGTTGTCATCATCACCTGTCTATTTGCCCCCATAATCCCCATCTTGTATAGACCCTTTTTACATTCACCCACTCCAATCAATGTCCTCGAACGCAAGCCCTGCAGAACACATAATTTTAGAAAAAATGTTACAGCACATTGAAGATCTGATGGTAGTTTGCTAACGGATAATAAATTGCATTTGAATTCGGCAAAATGGAAAACCCCTTTATCATTGTCACATTGGGTAAGGTGTAATCTCTTCGACCCTCTACGCCTATGGAGTCACCATTCAGTATGATAACCGGTGGCTCGTAACTTATCTTGGTTTTATTTTTAAGTAGGAAATCCTTGCAAGTTATGTGCTCGGTGGCACCCGAGTCGATAACCCACTTACCTTCTTGGTTAATGTTACCTGCCATGTTGGCAATTGTGTTATGTTTTCTCCTTCAAATAAAGCAAATTGGATTTTCATAATCTAAACTATAACTTGTTGGGTGATAACAACGTGACTAGTGACACTCATAACTTTTACTTTCGTTACCAAAAACAATCCTACTCGAATGGAAAAGTAACTCTGTCTATCGCTAACTTTTATTTATATCGTTTCAAAACTATTTACCACATTCTGATTAGGATAAAATCAGTCATTGGTTCGAATGGGGCAGGCTAAGTTACCTTTTTGGTTGAAGTGGTATTGCCTTAATAGTAATGAAAGTAAAGGTTAGAGTGTCATTGGTCACATTGCTGATACGGTTTATTATTGATCAATGAGTTATAATTTGAATTATTAAAATATAATACTTCAAGAATATACACATGCCACATGGCAACATAGTTGTTCAATATTAGGTTTAAGAAATTTTGCTTGGTTAATTTGGTTAGCGGTTGGATACCCACAGATGTGTGTCCGGATCAATTCACCTTGCCTTAATTAACAAATTTAATAAGATTTTAGGCATAGGCGGACCTAGTGTGTTGGTATGAGGGCAGTCGCCTTCCATTAAAGAAAAAAATTTAGTGTTATATACTCGTTAAAATCCATATTGCCCCCTATCAAATTTTGCAATAGCCCCCTAATCGTCCCCTATATGAAAACATTTTAGTGTTATATACACATTACATCTCGCTGGCAACCCACTGAAACCCCTTGAATGTTTTTTTGGATATTTTTAATTTTGATTTAGTTGCATAAATGGTCCTTGTGGTTTGATCAAATTGCATGTTTGGCTCGTAGGTTTTAAAAATTACATATTTAGCCCAAACATTTTAAACATGTTGCGTCTTTAGCCCCTTATGTTAACAACAGTTAGATTTTTAACGAAAAGTTAACACATGTGTCATCCACGTGACTTACGATTGAAAATTTAATCTTAAATATGATTAATAATTAGTAAAAATCAATAAAAATTTGTGGTTTTTACATATTTTTTACAAACTTTTATTGATTTTTACGAACTTTTATGAACTTTTTTTCCATTTTTTAATTTTTTTACTGATTTTAAATCAATTTTAGAGTTAAGTTTTCAATCGTAAATCACGTGGATGACACATAGGTTAACTTTCCGTTAAAAAACTAACTGTTGTTAACATCATGGGCTAAAGACGCAACAAGTCTCAAATATTTGAGCTAAACAATTTTTAAAACCCAGAAACCAAACATACAATTTAACCAAACCATATAAACCATTTATGCAATTAACTCTTTTATTTTTATTTTTAATGGATAAGGGAAGATGTACTTGGCTCATTAATGGACCCAATTGTTGTGCTGAAGTTTTATATTAAGCCCAAATTTTAAATTAATTGAGCGTTTAATGGTTTCTTTTTTAATTTTAGTTTTTTGTACTATCTTTTTTTATTATTTAACTAAACTTATAAAATAAAGTTTTAATAATTACTCAAACTTTGGTTTTATGTCGTTTTATCTTTAACCGATTTTTTTTTTATTTTGCTTACATATTTCTTAGCAAACGTTTTTAAAACATATATACTTTTTCGTTATTTCTTAATATATCGTCGCGATGTTTTTTTATATACATAATGATTTTCAAAACAAACCACAGCAAATATATCAAACCGATAAAGATTGATTTCCATCCCACTAGTTAATTAATAAACGAGAATGTTTAAGGAATTTATACGTTATTTTTAAAATAGCAAAAATAAAAACAAAAAAGTCTCTCTCAATTTGGTATTGTAAAGTCTTTAAGTTTACCTATACATACTTGTGAAAAATATTTAGAATAATTAATGACTTGTTAGCCCTTAAGTTGGTTAACATAATATTATATAACTTTTAACTATACTAATTACTAAGGGGTGAAAATTCATTATATCAAATATTTTTTATAGTACATGTATTTTAGACAAGTTTATGAATTTTTAATATAACAAAATTGGGTTGAAGGGTAGACGGAGTGGAACCCGCTCTTCTGCCGAGAAGGTGCTTCCCGCCACCATCCCTAACATGTCGGAATGGTGTTCCCGCAACTCTTTCTCGCAACATCTTTTCTGCTCACACATTTCCTTCAATGAGTTCATTCCACATTCGGCATAAACAACCCAAATAACCCATTTTTCAACGGTACCCCCGTGCATTTGCGGCGGTGTTCCTGATTACTCGATTAGTACCTAGCATTGCAGGAAGTGTGCTCCGTCCCCCCTAAGCTTAGGGACATAAGGGAAGAGATTAAAAAAAATATATGATGTGACGTCGATGTGGATGAGAGGGGGGAAAGATACCCTATGTCCAAACCACATGATACCCATTAACAGAGGTGTTAGATCCAAAACTTGATTTCACTTGATAACGAATTCTCATGTGTATAAAAAAGTTAACATCCAAAGTTTTAAAATTAAGTGCAAGTTTTGAAGAAACAAAGGCGAGAAAAACTAATATTTCGTTTATTCGCTTTCATTCCATCATTAAACCAAAAATAGTTTAAAATAAAAATAATTTTTAAATAACACAAATAAAAATTGAACACATATATGTACATTCTTGTCCAAAGGGCTGAAAACAAAAAAATGTTGAGAAACTTGTATGTATATGATTTCAATTTGAAATTTAACGAAACAAGACAATAGAAAAAAAAATTCATTACGCAAGTCTTTCTTCAATTTGTTCATCATTGATATAGAACCAGCCAAATCAAGTGCTTAGATAAGTGATGCACTCGTATATATCTTTAAACATTTACCAACTTTTCTCTCTTTAAAGTTCAATTTAGACGTAATATAATTTCTTACTTTCATCGATCCAAAAGTTAGTAAACTCATATATAGATCAACTACGTAAATAAAAAAAAATATATATATCTTATTTAAAATAGAGATAACTATTGATTTATTACGAAGCGTATACACTATACAAAGTTTTAATATGTCAAGCGATTGGGAAAAATTTCATCATCTAGAGCCAAGATTTTGATATGAAAAAGATACCTTTTATGTTGGTTCAAACCCATTACATTAAAATTAGAGATAGTGTAGGTGGCATTTATCACAAAATGTTGTCTCCGAAGAAACTTCTGTTATCCCCTAAGGAACTTCTGTTGTCCCCAAAAGAACTTCTGTTCTCAATGACCGTCGTCATTAGAGTAACCGTCGTTACTCCTATTCTACCAGTTGTACAACATCACTAGTTAGAGTGCCTTGTCGAGCATTGTCCTTATTTTTCATATAGCAGTCATGAACTTGGGCCATAACGCTACCATACGCTTCGGGTAGCACTAGTCTCCAGGACTACGCTACTACCTCAAGATTTTTTTATGTGTAACCATACTCGGACAAATTAGACAATGTACTTGAATTATCTCTGTCTTTCTGTTGTTATAGAGCATATAGTTAGATTAACATGTTTTCTGTTCTTGTTTATTAGGCGTTTAGTTAAATAAATATGTTCTCTATTCTTTCTCTTGTTTATAAAACGTTTAGTTAAATAAACTCGTTCTATGTTCTTTCTATTGTTTATAAAGCGTTTAGTTAAATATACATGTTCTTTGTCTTTCTCTTGTTTATAAAACTTTTAGTTAAATAAATATGTTCTCTTTTCTTTCTCTTGTTTATAAAACGTTTACTTAAATAATCTTGTTCTCTGTTCTTTCTCTCCTTTATAAAAAGTTTAGTTAATAAACATGTTTTCTTTCTTATCAGTCACGTTTAAGTGATAGAATACATTTATTTTAAACGTTCATTTCTGAGTATGCACACCGCCCTAAAATAATAAAATAGGGATTTTTGAATTACCTGACTAGCTATGCTCTTCGTACTATCAACTCACAATCTAAATTGATGATTAATGCCACATTAATTCTACACTTTCTACTCATTCAGCGAAACTAGACACTTTCGCTTTCTGAGATCTCAGTGAAACTAGATTAATTTCGTTTTATGTGGCTCAGTGAAACTAGGTTAGTTTCGCTGTTGTGATCTTAGTGAAATTAGGTCTTAGCGAAACTTTTTCAATTTCGCTGATCGCTACTCATGAACTCAGCGAAACTAGGTCTTAACGAAACTAGGTCAGTTTCGCTACTCATTAACTCAACAAAACTAGATTTCAGCGAAACTAGGTCTCAGTGAAACTGGGTATCAGCGAAACTAGGTCGGTTTCACTTTCTTAGTAGTTTCGCCACGTCGTCTTCTTCAGTAGAAACCCTAGTTTCTGCATGAAGGTGATGGCTTACGCCGAAAATCGTCACGGTTCTAATTTTTACGTTTAAAACATGTGTTTAACTGTTGTGAGTCTAGATCTAAGGTTTATTTCTCGTTTAACACGTAAAAAAATCCGATCTTTTATGTTAAAAACCCATTGCGAAACAAAAACTCAAATTTGGATCAGATCTTACCTCGAAATACTCGTTTCTTCGGAGAAACTTCAAGCAAACAGTGGATAAATGTGTTGGAACGATCTTGAGCCCAAACCAACACTTTCTCTCTCTATATTTTCTCTCCTTTCTCTCTCTAGAACTTCAAAAGATGAAATGGTGGAATGAAGGAGAAGGGGAGGTTGCGGCTAGGGTTGAAGGACTCTTCCCCCTCCCTATTTCCTTTCTTCCGCGTATAATTACATTCGACACTCGATTTTTTTATTTCTTTTATTCCAAACCCGCTTATTTAAATGTCATTATTTTCGGGGTGTTACATTTAAATTAAGTTGCAAAAGCTTAAAATCATACAAAGGTTATTTGTTATGGTAAAATTTGGTTATATAATTGGTTTGGTTGGAATCTTGCTCAAACAACAAGTTTTGGGTTCTGCAGATGAAAGTCACGATTGTGTGTGTCGATAAACCTGTGCGATTGCATGTTACTGAGAAACCTAACCGTTTGAGCCGATAACCGAGATCAACCATGCCGATAAACCTGTGCGATTGCATTTTACCGAGAAACCTAACTGTTTGAGCCGATAACCAAGGCATGATCGCGCCTGGTGAATAGAAACTCATAAGTGTTTAGTTTTCAACCTAAAACGTTTATATTTCGGTTCAATTCAGCAGATTAGGTATAGCTTACTGAGAAATTGTTTATATATATATGTGTGTGTGTGTGTGTGTAAGCAGAATTTGACCATGATTCGGGCATGGCTTCGTGATTCGCAACTCACGTGTTCACCCGTGCGCGCACGGGTTCAAGCCATCGCGACCTCCCCGGACTTGTTCGTTGTGTTTCTAGATGTCTTTTTTATTTTCTTTTTCTTTTACAATTTAACTGAACTTAATATTTTTTTTCCTTTTATTAATTAACAAAACAAAATGATTTTTTTGAAATATTAAATTCACTAATTTGATTTTAGGTTTCTTTTGTATTTTTTTATAATTATAATATTTATAAATTTAAAAAATTTGGTTAGGTTACGGTTTTACACTGTTTTATCTTTTGGTTATACGATTTTTTTATTAAATTCACTTTCATGTTTTTATTGTTTATTTTTACAACATGATTTCCAAATATATTGTCGCATCATGTTTTTTTATGTGCGTTTTAATATTAAAAACTGAGCTGGCGTTTTTTTACGTATTTGATCACGTCAATGTCATCGCCACAACACGCAACTGTCATCACCTCCCGTTATCTTTAAAATCACTAGTTGTAGTTTGGTTTATCACGAACAGTGATGACAAATACAATAATTTTATTTACAAATTAGACATAAATTTTATTTAAAACCAAGTCAAGTTAAAATTTAATTTTATAAAATTTTAAATATATCGTTGCTACATTCTTATTTGTTTTCCATATGTTTCTATATGAACTTTATTTATATTTGAGTCGTCGAAACTCGCGGGCATAACCTGCTAATTATTTGTAATAAAAACTATATGGTTTTGCCACTTGATATCACCGTATTTCATCTCACAACTTTTTCCCCCAAACCTTATTTATATCCTCCATTTAATACTTTCATATTTAGCTTTTTTTTTAAATTACATAAATGAACATTTTCATCATTATTACCACTGCCTCATTTTTTTTTAAATTATCATCAAAAGTTAATATTTTAAAAAATCAAGAATTAAAAGACAGGAGATTTAAAAAAAACGAGTTTTTAAAGTTTTATTATTAAAAAATATTTTTTTATAAATTTATTTAAAAAAAGTTTTTTTTTTAATTTTACATATAAAATTTAAAAATACTATGTTTGTATTTTAAGTAAATATGTGTTAGAATAAAGTTACTAATATTTAATTAGTAGTTTTTTTAAATAAATTTGATATTTATAAACAAATTTTTATTTTGATTTATAAATTTTAATACGTAGTTTTTAAAAAAATTAAAAAACTTACAAATATTTATCTTTAAAAGTGTATTATATTTAAACTTTAATTTTTTTAAATGACGAGATTTATTTTTTCAAAAAAACATGTTTACAAGTTTCAATTCTAATTTATTAGTTTAAAAATTTTTATATTTAATTTTGGAATTTTAAATTTAATTATGTTGAAATATTAAGGAATGAAGTTTTTAAAATTTGGAGTTTTAAATTTTGAATTTAAAAAACGCTATATTTTTTAAATTTAAATTTTATTTGTATCTTTTTATTGTTTTTTATGAGAGATTTAGTATTAAAAGTTTAGCGAGATTTTCTGCATACGAGTACAAATACTATCCGTCACTCAGAACATCTTGATAATGATTTGATGAAAGTTTATAATCTCCTGATTTTCAAAATAGACTTACATCATCAGGTTTGTCAAACCATAAATTAATTTTAAATGTCGGTGTTCCAGTTACTATTAATAAATATTGATAAAAAATGTTTAGGTAATGTAACAAGTCTTTAGGTCAAATCACATGGTAATCGCGTTATAGAAGCGAAGATTATATCTTGAAACAACATTGATCATCATAATTTTATCCCTATAATTGAATTAACATATTCAAACAAAAGAATTTTATTAAAACTTTAAAGAAAAATATATAGAATTGTTGTATTTTTGCAATGACCATGAATAAAAGTTTAGGGCAATCACTTTCAAATGTTAGTTTGTATTGAAAGATCCGGTGTTTATTCATGATCAGTTGTATGTTGTATCATCAAGAGTTAAAAGTAGAGATGAACTCAAACTATTAATCGAAAATTTACCAATACCACGTCAAATATTACATACAATGAAGTTTTTTTTTAATTTGTAAATAATCATTGTAAGGTTTCATTTGACATGTAATTTAATATATTATAAAAAATGCACAACTTATTAAATGAATTTTCATGCATTTTTTATGTTTAATTACTATCATCCATATAATCTTAACATGTAACAAAATGAAAAAGTTACAAATACAATATCAAATTTGTACAAAAAGAATTGTTAAGAAATTTATCAATATAATCTTAACGTTTCATCTCGTGTAACACACGGGGTTAAAGTTAGTCAGTTAATAAAAAATTATCAAAAATGTTACGACGTTGAATGAATAGTTTGAGAACGTATCCGTAGTTTTTAAAACTTTAAAATAAAAAAAACAAAATACGAACGTAACATATTAGGCATCCAGATAATTCACTAAAATAAATGAAATGTAAAATTTATTTTAAAGCTTTTAAAACTATTATAATATATAATTTCCTTTATAAAATAGATACGATGTAACGTCTGAAAGTCGGCAATATCCGTGTAAGGAGTCTTTGGGATTACGTGGGTTGATTGTCGATAATCAAACTTACAAGTGTCAAATGATAAGCTTAATAACAAGCTTTACTAATCCTTAAACAACACTTATCAATTTAATTAATTATTAAAATGAATTACACGTAATCAATGTAGTCACGATTGCTTGGGGCTTGTGCCACCACTTCCCCATTCATGAAGCAACGCGTCACTATCCCATCTTCAACCCCATCAAAAGTCGGTATCCTTCGACCCCACTTCTCTTCCATCACACAACCAACTTTTAGGTGCGTTCACTAAATTTTTGGTCATCTTTAGGAGGGTTTTATAGTAACTGATAATATTATTGTTTTGTGATCTTCAGGTTAAACTTTGTGAAACAGCATTCTACATAAAGTGTAGAGTAAAATTACGTGCATTAAATCGTAAAACGATCCGATCCATACACAAATACGCCCTAATTCCTCCCACAAATAGAATAATAGTAAAAACAATGTTTAAATCATATTTAAACGTTAAGCGAGTGCGAATTATGTAAGTATCGTTACTTTTAACGTACAGACTCGGGTGAGTGGTGACCATATTTGAGAACGATGTAGTAAGCTAGCGTGATATCAGACGATAAGAACGAGGCTCGGGAATGAATTGACATTCTTGTGAAGTCATGTTTCATCCCTGACCTAACATCAGACGTATGCAAGACAACTATAAACCGACAAAACTACATGTCTTTTTAAAGTTTTCTCATGTTAGTTTATTACCGTTGCTTTATAAATATACAAGAAAATATTCATTATCCATGTGAGCGATACCATGTTTCTTTCATAATTGTTTACTAACTTGATTGTTGGAGTGTTCATAATCACTGTGAGCGATACCATGCTCCTTTGTCATCCTTTCACGAGCGGTTGTCCAAATTGTTGTTAAAAAGAAGTTTATGAAGCTTGATATCATCATTTAGTTACAAAGATTATTTTAGGTATCTTGAAAAACACATATCAAAGGGGTCAATAAACTTTCTAATTGTGTTATATTTATAAATTAATAAAATGATATTCAAAATTGATTAGAACCAGGGCCGGTCCTGAGCATGTGCGGGGTGGGCGACCGCTCAGGGCCCGGTATTCCGGGGGGCCCAAAATTATAAATTATATATATTGTATAAAAATATATTTAATATAAACTGAGTTTAAAAAATAAATTAACTGATGGGACATTTACAAATTACAATTAACAATTAACTTATGAGACATATAAATTGAGTTTTGATGTGTTACAAAGCACACATACATTTCCTTGTAATTTCATGTCGTTTTTACGTAGTTTTAGAGTCATTATGAGTAAATTATAGTTGGTATTGATTCATGCAATGTTTTGTAGGTTATCGGGTGAGTTTGGAGCTTAAACGAACAAGAAACGGGAAAGCACGAGCCCACGATAACACGATATGAGAAACGGAGAAGGTCGGAAAAGAGTCCAACCTTAAGAGAGGCATATCTCGGATTAGAAATTTAGTTACGGGGCTCATTTTATATCGATTTGCGGTAGCTCGACGAGAAGAATACAAAAAAAACATTATGCTACCCTCATTCCTCGCGCCACGCGAACATGGGAGCCAAGAACTTCGCGCCACACGAAGATTCTCAGATCCAGGAAAGTTTTGCGCGTTTGTTTGCCCGGCGGTACGCGAGAGATTTAGCCAATGGGCCTCGCGGTACGCGAGGGACCCCAGAAACACAAAAATTAACCTAATTCAAGGGTTTAATAGTCTAGGACTCTCCCATTATGAATAGAATCGATTCCCAGCCGTTTGAAGACTAAAAATGGGCGATTTTGAGAGAGGAAGAAGCAACGGGAAGCTAAAGTTCGGATCTTTATCAATCGGGTTGGTTCGTTCTTGCTCATTAGGGTTTCGATCTTTTTTTTTGTTTACTTTGGTTTGATTTGGATGATGTTTAAGATTTTTGAGATTTGTTTTCTGAGTTTGAACATGTATCTTGGCTAGACTATAGTAGCTATCTAGGTTTTCGATGATTGTTTGATTGGATTGTGGATTTCTTTCGGTTTATGTTATGTATTGATGGATTGATGATAAAGTAAAGAACTTGGTTCACTTAGTATGATGTTTTGCATGTTTAATTCTGATTTGCAATTGATTTGTGTTTCTCATGTGTCTTGTTGAATGTCTTTCAAATAATAGATGCATGTTTGTAACTAGTTTGTGGATAGTTGATTCCATCGTCCATAGAAACGCATATTGAGAGTGTCTTAGAGTTGAATGTTCTTCCTACTTTAATAGTTGAGAGGTGAGAAGTTGTCGGGTATTCCACGGTGTTAGGGTTTTTAGGTCAACTGCTCTGAAAGGAGAGTTTCCTAGGGTTTCTTAGTATTGTTGATATTTCGTGTCGTGCTGAGAGTTTTTAGGTTAGTCCGTGTGTCTTAGGGCATACAGAGATATTGAGACTGAGAGGTAATATATCTGCAAGGTACTTTAGCATCGTTGGAAATAGTTGAGAGGTGATCCAATCAACCGGTGAGTTTAAACGTTCCTTAGGGTTTTCATTAGGTCACATCCGGAGAATGATCTGGGATCCTTAGGTTATCTTACGGTTTCATATTCAAAGATCCTGGTTCCATCATAACTATCATAGCCGAGAGAAGTTCACGTTTGTCAGCAGGATTCGTTACCTAGATAGTGCTTTATCCTTTATTGATCTCATCCGTTTCGTCTGTCTGATAGTTGGTGTCGTTAGTTAATTATCTATTAGTTAAATCTCAGTTACATAAACCCCCCCAATATAATTCAGTTCAGTTAGTTGAGTCAGAGTCTAGATAGAGTTGTCACTAGTGTCTCATGGGTTCAATATCCGGACTTCATTAGACTTTACTACATTGATCGGTAAACTTTCCGGTTGTGTGGTCTAGTATTAGGTTGAGTCTAGATTTATAAATTTAAAGCTAGAGTGTCTAGGTTAGGTTTTTATATTAATTTTTATAGACCCAGCACACATCAAGTTTAAACACCCATTAACAATTACTCCATCATTGGGCCATGTCCAAATTAATAGTTTTACCTAATAAAAAAGAGTAAATTACAGATATTGTCCTTTATGTTTATACATTTTTTCACATCTCGTCCTTTAGTAAAAAATTATCAGGTATCATCCTTTTTTTTAAACCCTTGCACCCCTTGTCCTTTACCCCAAACGGCGTTAACTTTTTAACTTAAAACCTGTCACGTGGAATCCACGTGAGGGTAAAAGAGTAATTTCACCCGTCCCCTTTGATTTCCCTCTTCTTTAAAACCACCCCTTCGTTTGCCCCATACCTTTTACACGCACGATCAAATTAGGTTTCATTCATATCAAGTCCGATAGTCATGGTTTTATGTGAATGTGGGAAAGAAGCAATAATCCTCACATCTTGGACAAGTAGGAACCCAGGTCGTCGATTCTACGCTTGTCCTGACCAGGTAAATATTCCAGATTCCAATATTTTAGTCAAATTCTTAACCTTATGTATTCACGTCTTGATTAGGGATCAAAATGCCGATTCATTGGATGGTTTGATCATAAAAAGTGCTAGAGGTGTATGGACATCATCCCGGGTCTATTAAGAGCCAGGAACAATCTTGAAGAAACAAAAAAAAATCTTGAAGTTAAGGTCAAAGCAGAAGAAGATAAAGTAGCCAAACTGAAGAAGATTTTGATTTATACTTGGATATGCTTCATAATTTATGTAATTTTCTTTTAGAAGATTGTAACTTTAACTTTAACCATGTAATGTTGTTTTAGTGTTAATGCAAGTGCAAACACTGCACCTTTTGACCCACATCAGTGCAAACAATCTTTTGGGCATACACATTTGTGTCTATACTTGTGTTAATGGACATTATTAAACAATTGCACCTGTTAAAATGACATAGAAAGTGGTACAGTAAACTGGTGTTAAACTGGGCATACAAACTGCATACAAAAGAGTAAATACATTGCATTGTCAAATTACATAAACCAGTTGCATTGTCAAATAACCTAAAGACTAAATAGATTGCATTGTCAAGACTACATAAACAACCAACAGAGTAAATAGATAACAATGTCCAAAAGATATGGCCTTCATCCAAAAACTTGATCCTGCACCACTAATGTCACAACCCCGGGCTACCCCTGCCCGGGCGTCGCGAGATAATGCTGGTATCTGAATGAGGTCCCATAAATTTGGACAGCGGAAGTCTTTGTTTTTACTTGATGCCTTTTTGTAATGAAATGTAATGTAAATAACCTCAAGGGTTAATTCTGTACTTTTTGTCAAAACTTGGGATCCACGTCCCTTTTCATTTCATGATAATAGATCTTCAAAAGTCTATTATATAATGTACAGTGATTGAAATAATTTACATAATACAAGCCATTCAAAATGTCTAGGATCTACGTCCGTTCCAACATTTGGTCTTGTATTAGTCTACCACAGGGATTTTGATATGCCTAAAGATCTTGTCTTTACTGCATCACCCTGAATTTAATGATTTCTTTCATTACCTGTGAAAAACGTTTTGAAAATGAACATCAGCATAAAGCTGGTGAATCACATTTAACTGACACGAAAATGATTTCTAACATAAACCAAATTAAAGCCTTTAAGCACGTTTTTGTATGGTAAATCTACACATTCAGCAGTCTATTTCACCTGAAGTATATACCACCTACATACACTGGGTTAACTGCCATGGGGTCAACTGGCTGAGCGCTATGTCTCAGACTGATAGCCTATTCCCAGGGTGATGATGCTAAGAACCTTGTTCTTAGTCTTACATGATACTCAGGAACTCGTCCCTCGTATAATCTGCTAAGGAAACCCATCCTTAGTCTTATGATTTCCCATTACATGATCTGTACCCAGCCACGGACCGGACTTTCACCCGTCACATGTATACCATTTGATCAAATCTACGTATGCTTATGGCCTGAATGCTATCACGTAGATTACCCTTATGATTAAAGCATTTAATTTGTTTCATGCCGTTTTCGTAAATAAAATGGTTTTATCGTTTGAAAAGCGTTAAACGTGTTTACCTTGATTTTGATGGCTGGTAGGGTTGTAGGCTTCGGAATTTGAGCAGAACCTCGACACGTTTCTTCCTAGGGAAGACACGATTAACGAGAATATATATGAGAGAATATATATATAATTGCGGCTATATATATATATGAATAGTTTTAACGATACCTACTTCGCGGGATTTGGACGAAACTTCGGCTGGTGCAGGATTTCGTTTGGACTCTTGGATAGCACTTCGGGATGTCGTGGAGCTTGAAAGAACGGGGTTTGTGTGAAACGAACGTTTGGAAACTGTACAGAATTCAATCCCCTTTGAAGGCCTTTTATAGGCTGGAATTCCGGTCCCTCGCGTACCGCGAGGCCGGCCAAGGAAATCCCTCGCGTACCGCGAGGGGATGACAAGTCGCGAATCGAGGTGAGTCAGCATGACACGTGACAGCAGGTGGCAAGTGTACATGACACGTGTTTTCTGGCCCTGACGCGTGTACTATTCCCTCGCGTACCGCGAGACTTCATCGAAGATCTTCTCGCGTACCGCGAGAAGGTGATTTTCTGGCGCATAAGCAGTCCCCTCGCGTACCGCGAGGTTTTGTCAAAATCTCCCTCGCGTACCGCGAGGGAGTGAAATTTTGAATTTTTCTTTTCTTTTTATTTTTGGGTGTTACATCCTCCCCTCCTTTAGAATAATCTCGTCCTCGAGATTCATTGAAAGAGATGTGGATACTTTTTGCGCATTTCTGACTCAAGTTCCCAGGTATATTATGGGCCACGTCTGGAATCCCATCTTACTTTGACCAACACCAATTGTTTCCGTTTAAGCTTTTTGATTTGTCGGTCTTCAATTTGTAACGGTCGTTCAATGAATTTGAGCTTTTCATTTACTTCCACATCTTGTAAAGGCATAAGCAAGGATTCATCAGCTAAACACTTACGTAGGTTTGATACATGGAATATATCGTGTACCCCACCCATCTCTACTGGTAGTTCAAGCTGATAGGCAACAGATCCGATTCGTTTAATGATTTTGAAAGGTCCAACAAAACGTGGACTTAACTTTCCTTTCTTTCCGAAACGAATAACACCTTTCCAAGGTGAAACTTTTAATAACACCTTGTCACCGAATTGGAATTCTAACGGCTTTCTTCGTTTATCTGCATAACTTTTCTGTCGATCTCGAGCCGCTTTTAAACGTTCACGTATTTGTAATACTTTATCAGTGGTTTCTTGGACTATCTCTGGTCCTGATAACTGATTTTCTCCGATATCTGACCAACATACAGGCGTTCGACATTTCCGTCCGTACAATGCTTCAAATGGTGCGGCCTGAATACTTGTGTGATAACTATTGTTGTATGAGAATTCCATTAGAGGTAAATGATCATCCCAATTACCTCCAAAGTCTATCACACAGGCTCGGAGCATATCTTCTAGGGTTTGTATGGTTCTTTCGCTCTGCCCATCAGTTTGTGGATGATAAGCAGTGCTAAGATTCAATCGAGTTCCTAGAGCTGTTTGAAAACTTTGCCAGAATCGAGATGTGAAGCGACTATCTCTATCTGACACTATGGATAGAGGCACACCATGTAACGTTACAATTTCATTAACGTAAATTTGCGCCATTTTGTCCATACTCATGGTGTCCTTGATAGATAGAAAGTGAGCTGATTTGGTTAAACGGTCAATGATAACCCAGATTGCATTATTTCCACGAGTGGTTCGAGGAAGTTTTGTAATAAAGTCCATAGTTATCAGTTCCCATTTCCAAACTGGTAATTCTAACTGTTGCAATAATCCAGCTGGCTTTTGGTGTTCGGCTTTGACTTTGGAACAAGTCAAACATTTTGCTATGTAGATAGCAATGTTCTTTTTCATACCAATCCACCAGTAACTTTCTTTGAGGTTCTTGTACATTTTATCACTTCCTGGGTGCATGGTGTATTTGGACTTGTGTGCTTCTTCGAGGATTCGCTCTCGAAGATCACCTGTAACTGGTACCCAAATACGTTTATTCATGCGAAGGATATTATCTTCTCCTTTGATCAGTAAATCAAGCATTCCTTTCATTCCTTCTTTTTCAAAGTTACCTTCCTTCAAAGCTAACTCTTGTGCCTCTTTTAACTGACTTACAAGATCAATTTGTAGTTCAAGTCTGAGAGAACGTACTCTCTTTGGCTTGACATTTTCTTTTCGGCTCAAGGCATCTGCTACTACATTTGCCTTTCCTTCATGATAACAAATTTCACAATCATAATCATTCAGGATTTCCATCCATCTTCTTTGTCTCATATTTAACTCCTTCTGGCTAAATATGTACTTGAGACTTTTATGATCAGTGTAGATTGTGAACTTAACCCCATAGAGATAGTGTCGCCATAATTTCAAAGCAAAGATTATAGCGCCCAACTCTAGATCGTGGGTTGAGTAGTTTTTCTCATGAATTTTCAACTGACGAGATGCATAAGCAATGACTTTCTTGCGTTGCATTAATACGCAACCTAAACCAGTATGTGAGGCGTCGCAGTAAACTACGAAGTCTTCAATACCATCTGGTAAAGATAGAATAGGTGCGTTTGTCAGTTTTTGTTTCAAAGTTTCAAAAGATTCAGATTGTTTGGGTCCCCATTCGTATTTTACAGATTTCCGAGTTAGGGATGTGAGTGGGATTGCTATACGAGAAAAATTTTGAATGAACCGGCGGTAATATCCCGCTAATCCCAGAAAACTACGAATTTCGGTGGGTGACTTGGGAATTTCCCATTTGGATATAGCTTCAATTTTGGAAGGATCTACTTGAATTCCGTTCACGTTGATGACATGACCAAGAAATTGTACTTCCGTTAACCAAAATTCGCATTTGGAAAACTTAGCATATAATTTCTCTTTTCGAAGAAGTTCAAGTATGGTTCGAAGATGAGTTTCGTGTTCAACTTGGGTTTTGGAATAAATAAGTATGTCATCAATAAAAACTATGACAAACTTATCCAAGTAAGGTTTGCAGACACGATTCATCATGTCCATGAATGCGGCAGGAGCATTTGTAAGTCCAAATGGCATAACCGTGAACTCGAAATGTCCATACCGTGTTCGAAATGCAGTTTTCGAGATATCGTTATCATGCACTTTCAACTGATGATAACCTGAACGAAGATCGATCTTTGAAAAATGACAAGCTCCTTGGAGTTGATCGAATAAATCGTCAATCCGTGGAAGCGGGTATCGGTTTTTGATGGTAACTTTATTCAGTTCCCGATAATCAATACACATGCGCATTGATCCGTCTTTCTTCTTAACAAAGAGAATTGGAGCTCCCCAGGGTGAAGAACTTGGTTGGATAAAACCTTTCTCAAGAAGTTCATCCAATTGTTTCTTGAGTTCTGCCATTTCTGTGGGTGCCAGTCTGTACGGGGATTTGGCAATTGGAGTTGCACCAGGTACAAGGTTGATTCGAAATTCTACCTCTCGTTCTGGTGGTAATCCAGGCAGTTCTTCAGGAAAAACGTCTGGAAATTCAGATACTACATGTACTGATTCTATCTTCTTCTCCTTTTCCAAGGCAGTAATTGATACCAGACATGCCAGATATCCTTTTCTTAAGCACTTGGTTGCTTTAAGTATGGAGATTATCTGGATAGGTTTTGTGGGTTTATCACCTTGGATAGTTAGAGTTTTGTTTGTTGGTGTAACGAGTTTTACAACTTGTTGATTACAAAGGATTTCGGCTTGGTTATTGGATAACCAATCCATCCCCAAAACAATGTCAAAGCCAGTTATTGACATTGGTAACAATTGTACTGGGATAGTGAAACCAGCCAATGTAATGTAACAATTGTTTAGTGATTGGGATATTTTTATCAAATCACCGTTCGCTGTTTCTACTTCATATGTTTCAGCTAAGGGACTTAATGGTTCGTTTAATAGATTACAGAAATTATAATCTATAAAACTCCGGTTCGCACCTGAGTCAAATAAGACCTTAGCATAAACATTATTAAGAAGAAACGTACCGGTAATTACGTCCGGCGTTCTCTCAGCTTGATTAGCATTCATGACAAATGCTCGCACGATCTTTTTGGTTTCTGGAGTTATCTTAACTCCTGATCCTCCAGCTCCTCTGGTCTTTGCAAACTTAGGGCAATTCGTTCTGATGTGCCCTGGCTCTCCACAATTGAAACAAGTAATCATTCCCTTTCTCTTGAAGCAATTCTCAGTAGTGTGACCTGAGACCTTGCAATGATTACAGAATGGAGTTTCAAAAACACACTTTCCACTATGCCTGCGTCCGCACGTTTTGCATGGTGGATTGTTAAATGGAAATCCTTTTTGCCCAAAGCTTTTGCTAAATCTTTTGGCTTCGGGTTTTGTTTTTGTAGAGGATTCCATTTTCTTTCTCTCTTCTAGGTTTCTGATCAATCCAGCCGTCATGGTACCGGTCAGCTCTACGGTGGACTCAATGGTTTTTGGTGAGACAACCTTCACCAAATCACGGATCTCTGGAACTAAACCGTAAATATATCGAGTTATGAGAACCGACTCGGGTTTAGCCAGGTGAGGTGCCAAACGGGCATATTCAAAAAATTTGGTAGTATACTCTCGATCATTGGTACCCACCATCCTGTGATCCAAAAATTTCCTTTCAGCTTGTTCTTTCTCATTCTTGGGGCAAAATTTCCTTTTCACCTTTGCTCGGAATTCTTTCCAATCCATAGCATTGGTCTTTCTCCTCCCTTTGGCAGAAATGATTGAATTCCACCATTCCAACGCTTCATTTTTGAAGGAGTTTGAAGCATACAGTACTTGATCTTTCTTAGCACACTTGCTAATTGCTATTACTGACTCCATCTTCTCTAGCCAGTGAAGAGTAGCAATACCGCCTTCGGTGCCCTTAAATTCATAAGGTTTACAGTCCTGAAAGGTTTTGTAAGAACACCCCTTGTGTTTATACCTTTTTGTTTCATTTTCTTCTTCTGAGCTTTTACTGCTTAGATTTAACGATTCTTCAGATTCAGAATACTTATTACTTGATGTTCTGGATCTTTTCGAGGTTTGAGGTTTACGAGAGCTTGCTACTTGCTCTGTGTGGGTTTTCGAAGGGTTTTCCATTCTTTTTGAAGGAAGAGTTACGTGGCTTGGAGTTTTGATGTTTTCTTGTACTTCCTTTATTATGGCAGGAAGCATTTCTTTAATGCTTTGTTTGACCAGTTGTTGCAATTCTGGTTGTTGAGTAGTTATTTCAGGATTATTATTAACTTCTTTTCCTTTTTCCTTGATAATGTAGGTAGATGGACCGCTATTGTCATTGTTTTGTTGAGACATCTAAGAACACAAGCACGAATTTGGGTCAAAATTTGAAGTTTATTATCGTTAAACTTCATCTATTCATTACAAATAGAGAAATATAGATATGTATCTATATCACGTAGGGTTAGCTAATTATACAAATACTATTATCAACTTCAACCTAGAAACACATCTCCCAAATCCTGATAGAACCTCCCCAGGGTCTCGGTCATAGCACCCTTCTGGATCAACTGATCTGCCACCCATTGCTCTGCATACTTCCTGTCTTCCTGAGCTAGCTCATAATCAATTATAGTTTGTTCATTCTGGACTACAACTTGTCTGGTGAAGAACAGCTCAGCACGTAGATCGTCAGCTTCCCTAAGAGCACGATCAAGGTGTTCATCCATTGAGTTTGGCAGTTCTTCAGGGTATCCATAGCAAGGAGGTGGTTTCCTGTGTCCCATCCTAAGATCATGATATGTTGAATTAACAGACCACACGACCTTTCCGTCGGTTGCATACTGACGTCCATCGGAGGGATCTACATAGAAGAAAGGTTCCTTGAAAACGGGATGTTCTGGAATAGGGTCAAAGAAGTATTTTCCACCACTGCCTTCACAAACGGCAGCCTTGTCAGATTCAGCAAATGAACGCGAAGTTTCTTCACTTGGACTTGGTGGATGTTCTGGAATTGTTCCGGTATGATCTACCACGTCTAATGATTGAGGTGGTGGCATAGATGTCATAACAGGACGTAAAGATTCTCTTGAATCTTCCATTTCCACTGAATACTCTGATTCTTCTCTCAGAGGTTCAAGCCTTGCTTGAGTCTGCTCCACTTGTTCTGCGACCATTCTGTTCCAATTCTCCGGGGTCGGCAGGTAGTGGATATAATCGTCATATCTTGGTACTACTTGATTAGATGATTCTCCAGGGAAGTAGTTTGGGTAATTATAAGGATAATAGTATGGATCTGACATCCTGCAATTTATTGGTTATGTTAAAGGCATCTTCCTATCGTTTGTTCAGTAGGCACAACTATTGGTTAAAGCCTAGATACAATCATATAAGTATCTAGTTTTGCTCTTCCTTGAATGTGGCTCTGATACCAACTTGTCACAACCCCGGGCTACCCCTGCCCGGGCGTCGCGAGATAATGCTGGTATCTGAATGAGGTCCCATAAATTTGGACAGCGGAAGTCTTTGTTTTTACTTGATGCCTTTTTGTAATGAAATGTAATGTAAATAACCTCAAGGGTTAATTCTGTACTTTTTGTCAAAACTTGGGATCCACGTCCCTTTTCATTTCATGATAATAGATCTTCAAAAGTCTATTATATAATGTACAGTGATTGAAATAATTTACATAATACAAGCCATTCAAAATGTCTAGGATCTACGTCCGTTCCAACATTTGGTCTTGTATTAGTCTGCCACAGGGATTTTGATATGCCTAAAGATCTTGTCTTTACTGCATCACCCTGAATTTAATGATTTCTTTCATTACCTGTGAAAAACGTTTTGAAAATGAACATCAGCATAAAGCTGGTGAATCACATTTAACTGACACGAAAATGATTTCTAACATAAACCAAATTAAAGCCTTTAAGCACGTTTTTGTATGGTAAATCTACACATTCAGCAGTCTATTTCACCTGAAGTATATACCACCTACATACACTGGGTTAACTGCCATGGGGTCAACTGGCCGAGCGCTATGTCTCAGACTGATAGCCTATTCCCAGGGTGATGATGCTAAGAACCTTGTTCTTAGTCTTACATGATACTCAGGAACTCGTCCCTCGTATAATCTGCTAAGGAAACCCATCCTTAGTCTTATGATTTCCCATTACATGATCTGTACCCAGCCACGGACCGGACTTTCACCCGTCACATGTATACCATTTGATCAAATCTACGTATGCTTATGGCCTGAATGCTATCACGTAGATTACCCTTATGATTAAAGCATTTAATTTGTTTCATGCCGTTTTCGTAAATAAAATGGTTTTATCGTTTGAAAAGCGTTAAACGTGTTCACCTTGATTTTGATGGCTGGTAGGGTTGTAGGCTTCGGAATTTGAGCAGAACCTCGACACGTTTCTTCCTAGGGAAGACACGATTAACGAGAATATATATGAGAGAATATATATATAATTGCGGCTATATATATATATGAATAGTTTTAACGATACCTACTTCGCGGGATTTGGACGAAACTTCGGCTGGTGCAGGATTTCGTTTGGACTCTTGGATAGCACTTCGGGATGTCGTGGAGCTTGAAAGAACGGGGTTTGTGTGAAACGAACGTTTGGAAACTGTACAGAATTCAATCCCCTTTGAAGGCCTTTTATAGGCTGGAATTCCGGTCCCTCGCGTACCGCGAGGCCGGCCAAGGAAATCCCTCGCGTACCGCGAGGGGATGACAAGTCGCGAATCGAGGTGAGTCAGCATGACACGTGACAGCAGGTGGCAAGTGTACATGACACGTGTTTTCTGGCCCTGACGCGTGTACTATTCCCTCGCGTACCGCGAGACTTCATCGAAGATCTTCTCGCGTACCGCGAGAAGGTGATTTTCTGGCGCATAAGCAGTCCCCTCGCGTACCGCGAGGTTTTGTCAAAATCTCCCTCGCGTACCGCGAGGGAGTGAAATTTTGAATTTTTCTTTTCTTTTTATTTTTGGGTGTTACATCTAAGCCTGTCCACCCTTCCCTGTACATGTCCTAACATTATGACCTTTAATCCCACACTTTCCACAAGTACCTTTACTGTTTTTCTTTGACAACCTGCCTCCTTTTGTCATTTCATCCATTTCAAGTGCTGATCTCTTCCTTGCCTTCTTGGGTATCCCCACTTGTGTGTGATGATTTGGTGGTGTTAAGGTTGTAGGAACTTGACACCTTGGCCATAAGGACATGCCATTGAGTGGGTTAACCTTAAAAGAATAAACTTGTCTCCACCTTTCCATTGTATACACTGGGTTAACCCAACTTTCTAGTGCATCTACCCTCTGCCCATTTGTAGCTTTGAACCAAATTGTTGCCACTTCATGTCTGCATGGCATACCTGTGAACCAAATTAAAGACAATCTTAAAACGTGTATAAATTCTCAGTTGAGACCTTTTTAAGACATTTGCATACCTGTTATCTCCCACCTTCTGCAAGCACAAGTACTTTTACCCAAATCCACAACACGTGGTTCACTTGGCCGTCTAGTAACTGAATATCTATCCTCTCCATTCCACTACACATGGTAATGTGATGCATCTTTCTTAATTACCTCCAACATCTTGGTAGCATTGGGGGTAAGCAGCCCTTCACTTTTGTCTATAACCTTCTGAACAGTGACAATTCGTCTCATTAAATACTCCCTTATGTATTCAAGTGCAGATAGAACCTAGTAGATCCCTCCCTAAAGCCTTAAAGCCTTCTTTTAAAGGTCCCAAACAAACATAGATCCTTTTGAACTTTCTAGTATTTTCACTTGGATTTGGTTGTGGATACACCTCAAACCTAACACTAGTACCTGGATTTTTATCATTCAGTTCAAGAGCATAATCCCTCAGTATAGCATACTGTTTGGTGTAGTCTCCTTCAACAACTTTCTTAGCTTTTGCCCTAGCCCTGTATGCTTGCATCCTAGAAACACCAACTTCAAATTTCCTTGCAAACTGATCTTGAACAACTGTCACAGGAATTTTGGGGTTTTCTGCCACTTGCTCTACAAATTTTTCTGCTATGAAAGAGTATGTGCAAGATTTGGGATTTCTGGTTTGAAGGCAAGTGTGCTCAGTAATTAATGTCTTCACCATCCAAGATTCTGAGTCTTTGACTTTTGAAATTAACAGTACCCATGGACATTGGTACTGGTTTGGGTTTGGGTTTTTACCCCTACCACCAACATTAACTTCAGGTACTTTACCTTTACCTTTACCTTTGTCCACAACAGCCCCTTTACCTTTACCTTTGTCCACAACAGCCCCTTTACCTTTACCTTTGTCCACAACAACCCCTTTACTTTTACCTTTGTCCACAACATCCCTTTTACCTTTACCTTTGTCCACAACAGCCCCTCTAGGTTGACTAGCAATATGGACTCCATGATCATCAACTTCAAAGTCTGGTAAAGACCCATGACACACTGCCCTCACCCTTTGTAAATCATCCTTCACAATTTCAATTTCCCTTCTAGTCTCCACAGAATGTGCTCTAATCAACCTCTTTCCTTCTTCCTTACTCCCAAATTCTTGGCCTAGGTAAAAAATTGCCCTATTTTCATTAGCTCTTCTAAGATTATGCAACCCATGTCTCCTAATGCTTGTATCATTTCCATCTGATTCTGAGCCACTATTAAATTTCTCATTGTCTAAACTTCATCTTCCAAATCAACATCTTCATGATCACCCACAGTATTGTCTTCCACATCTGAGTCAACATTCATCCTATAGTCAGACATATCTACTTCATGATCAGCCATCGTATTATCCTCATCAACAATATAATCACTGTCTCCATTATCCTCATTTTGTTCACTTTGATCATTCCCATCATGTACTTCATCCCCTTCGGCATTGACATTATTATCCCCTTCAACATTGACATTATTATCCCCTTCACTATGACCATTCCCACCATCATCATCCCCATCAACATTATTCTGCCTAGCATTGAAATTACCATCCCATTCATATGAAAACAGGTCATCAAAATCCAAATCAGCCTCTTGTTGGTCTAATGCACCACCACTTGACTGTCCTACCCCACTTAACTGAACTGCTCCACTTGACTGTCCAACCCCACTAGTTGGTCCTACCCCACTTGACTGTCCAAACAGTTCATTCAAATTTCTATAAACATTTGGCCTTGCAGGCACAATAGCATAAGGTCCAGGATCATCAATTTCTTCAATTGTAAGTTGCTTAGTTGGTGAGTTGAAAAAGGCCTTAATGTTTTTTAAACCATGCTGAGTATAGACATTGATGACCTTATGCTCTGCCACATGTTTAGCTAAGTTCAAAACATCTTGGTCTGAAGATAGGTCTTCAAGGCCATTATGTAAGCCCTTTTCAGGATGTAAGAAATGGTAATACATATGGTCATTACAAGAATAACCTAGGCTAATCATCATTTCACCAATTTCGTGAACTGAGAACCTATTTATATCGATCAAGTCCACGAAATTTATCTTACCACCTACATAAGCACGGCTATAACTATTTGTTAAACAACCACCATGATGGAGCCGTATGCTGAACAGATTAGGAAAACCAACTGCAAAATTTGAAATTTTCAAGGTTACCACCATTGTTATAGCAGCTACAAAACCATAAAAAACAAAATTGTGGCAACATTACCATATAGTGGAAGCACATCAACCTCATCGAGTGATTCCCGTATGAACCAACCATCCCCATGCGCCATTTGCAAGCAATCGATCGAAGCAACAAACGCGAGTGATTCTCGTAAACCTAAAGGACCAGTTGATCGTGCGTGTAAAAGGAATGGGGCAGACAAAGGGGTGGTTTTAAAGAAGAGGGAAATCAAAGGGGACGGGTGAAATTACTCTTTTACCCTCACGTGGATTCCACGTGACAGGTTTTAAGTTAAAAAGTTAACGCCGTTTGGGGTAAAGGACAAGGGGTGTAAGGGTTTTTAAAAAAAAGGATGATACCTGATAATTTTTTTACTAAAGGACGGGACGTGAAAAAATATATAAACATAAAGGACAATATCTGTAATTTACTCAATAAAAAAATATACAACAATTACTCCATCAACAGTCGTCGATGTCTTCTGCATTCGAAATCAAATCGGATGAATTCAATCAAGAGAGGTTTTTGAATTGATTTTTTTAAGAGAAATCAAACCTAGTGTTATTACAATTTTCATCATATTAATGAACTAGCTTAGACCCCGTGTAATACACACGGGGTGAAAAATATCAATACATAAATTTTTTAAATTTTATTTATATATTTTACTGTTGTAAAAATATATTACTATACATATATTAAGGATAGGAAAAAAATTCAAAATATGTAAAAAATAATATATAATTGGGTTTCGAAAATACGTCAATTACTATTTAATGTAATTTGACTTTCATTTTACTATTTGATTGAAAATTAAAATTACATAACTAGGTTTCAAAAAATTTTATAATAAAGGATAATTTAAAATAAATGTGTTTTATTAGTATAATTACAAATGTATTAAAATATATGGGTGCATTTAATAAGAGAGAGAAGCGGGAAAAGAATGATGAGATTGAATATGGTGACGACACGTGGCATATAAAAACCTTTATTTATTATATAGTATAGATTTTTTTCCACATATTTAACTTTATATTTTAGATTTTTAGAGGTCACATCACCACTGGGGTAATCACTAGACAGAATCACTAAGGTGTGTAGTGGTTTCAAGCCTCCGTATTTATTAACTATTTATTCAATTAAAAAGAAAAAAAAATAATGAGTTTGGTGAGAATTGATTTATTCAATTTTTGCTTAGAGTTAGGTTTATATCTAATTTAACTAGGGGTGTAAACTTGCTTTATATTTATTTATATTCATCACGGTACAACCAAGTAGCCTAGAAATATTTGTTATTTACTTTTCGAATATACTATTACGACGTGTTTTTTTATCAACGTTTTGATATAAGTTTCGTTCAAAATGTAGTTGTGTGTGATAGCGTACATATTATCTAAGCACATGCATATCACGTTGTTATAAACTTTTTTTTAACTCTTTACCTTTTTAAATGGTTTTGCTTTTTTTCTAATTTTTTTTTATTTTATAAGCTTTTGAGAACATAAATTTCTTCTACGATTTAACGTGCCGCAACGCATGCGGTCCGTGCGGACACAATTCTTGTTAATATCCAAATAACTCTCCATTTGATTTAATATTTCAACTAAGCTACTTAAGCCCACGATATAACAATTAGTCAATCACAAATTATATAAATAACTTATTTTTTTTCTTTAAAACACAAGACTGATCTTTTACCAAACAATATAACAATGTATATGGTTAAATACATCTTCTCAAATTAGGCTAAATGAAGTTATAACCAAAATACAGGGGCTAAAGGTGAGCATTGTACCAACCTTTCGGTACCCCACGTACATGCTTCTTCTCCGACTAACCGTGTCGCATTTGACAACAGACCTGTTGGAATCCGACACCCAAAAACTGTGTCGGTTCCTACATTTGCTACTGCTATAGTCTATTTGCTTCGCAACGGGCCACCAATGGATCTTTATTTCTCTCTTTAGATGAGGCCTACTGGAAAATAAGATGGTGCCTGATCAAATTTTACAAAATAAATATACTTTTTTTACACTAATGGTGCATGATCCTTCGACTCTCCTAAGCTCAACATAGATCCGCCCCTGATACAACGACAAACATAGCACATTACATATTCCGTAGATTTTTTGCATAGTGGGTTGACTACGATATAAAAAATATCCACAATGACTTTCTGATTATGACTAGCAAAGTTATGTTCCAATCACTCGAACAATGTTATAAAGTTATACCATGATAAAAGAACTAGTGGTAGGATAAAGGAAAAGTTTGATCAAAGATTGAAACAAACTACTCAAATATTAGAAATAAGTAAGCAAATTTTTAACTACTGGGCTTTGGCCTAGTGGTTACAGGCAATGAAGACGCAGGTTCGAGTCCGAGCCACTCCGGGTTTTAGTCCGGAGTGCGTTACGCTAGCGGGGTTTGGCCCGTGTAGCGGCGCAACTGTTGTCAAGTGGCAGCAGGCTCCATGGTTTCCCGGTGATAGCCTATGCCCCTCGTACTGAACACGCGGGCCCGGTTCAGACAACGTAGTGGTCAGGTTGTGGGGTACGGGTCTCCGATTTGGAGATGTAACTGCCACGTAAAAAATGAAAGTTACCTATAAAAAATAAAAATAAAAAAAAAAGTAAGCAAATTTTTCATTGGTTGGTAAGAATCTAAGATCGTTGAAGATTGGGACATAGTTTTCAATATAAAAATAAATAAATAGCTATTCGTATCTATCCTATTCCCTTCACTAAAATCGGACCGTCCAATCTAATTTTCCCGCGTGACCCAGACACGTGTCTGACTCTCCAACCACGCAGCAAATCTCCAAACGCGCATAGATTACCGCCACGTGTCCTCAAAATATCTTGATCCTTCTATAAAACCCCCTAACTGAAATACCAAACCAAAAGAAATTTCCACCCTTTGTGGGAAACAAACTCAAGGTTTGTTATTTGTTTCTTCATTCATTCATTCTCATGCTTAAAAAATTTTATCAGAACACTCGCCGGATTCTCAAATTTCCGGCGGTACTTCCATCTCAAGATGTCAATCCGGCGACTCTCCTCCGCTCCCTGACCTCTCTCTCCCGTTCCATCACCGGCTACCAGTCAGAATTCTTCACCACACAACGCCGGAACGCGCGTGAATTGATCCGACAGGTGTCAATTCTCTCCATGTTGTTCACGGAAATCATGGAGCACGACGTCTCCGGTTTACCGGACTCCGCCGTGCTCTGTTTCTCCGAACTCCACCACTCGTTCCAGAAGCTTCTATACCTGCTTGAAGACTGCACACGCAGCGGAGCTAGGGTTTGGATTTTGATGAAATCGTACTTCGTCGCGACGCAGTTTTTATCGGTGATTCGCGCGATTGCGACGGCGCTGGACATCCTTCCGGTGAATTCGATCAAAGTATCGAGTGAGATTAAGGAACTGGTGGCCATGGTTGCGAAGCAAGCGAGTAAGGCGAAAATGGAGGTGGATCCGGATGACGATTACGCGATGAAACGAGTGATGATGATATTGAACCAATTTGAAAACAGGTTTGAGCCTGATCCGATTATGATTAAACGTGTTCTTTATCATCTTCGAATTGATAGCTGGAACGAGTGTCATAAAGAAATTAGGTTTTTAGATGAACAGATTTCGTTAGAATTGCTGGAAAATAATAATGAAAGAGAATTGCATATGTTTTATACTTTAGCTGGATTCATGAGGTATTGTAGGGGAGTTTTGTTTGAAAACTGTATTCTTGACTGTAACAATGAACAATCTGTCGGGCGACCGAATCTGGAAATCCTCAGTTGTTTAAATCATGAGGATTTCCGGTGCCCGATTTCTCTGGAATTGATGATGGATCCGGTGACGGTTTCCACTGGTCAGACATACGATCGCGTTTCAATCGAGAAATGGTTGAAATCGGGTAACCTAATCTGCCCAAAAACGGGTGAAAAGCTAGCAACAACGGAGCTCGTCCCGAATTTGAACCTCAGGAAAGTTATTCAACAGTATTGTATCGATCACGGAGTTCCCATTTCGAAATTTCACTCGCAGAGTCGTGACATTTCGTCAACGATTCTCCCGGGTAGTCCCGCATGTGCAGAATCAATCAAATTCCTGAGTGAATATCTGGTGAGGAGATTGCGTAACGGATCGGATAAACAGAAGAACACATCAGGTTTTGAGATTAGATTACTTGCGAAATCAAACATTTATAACCGATTCTGTTTGATTGAAGCAGGTGCGATCCCTCCTCTGTTAACCCTGCTTTCGTCACCTGATCCGACCACTCAAGAAAACGCGATTGCGGGTTTACTCAAGCTTTCGAAGCATTCAAATGGGAAGAAAGTGATTATCAACCATAGAGGAGTACATTCTGTTATCAGTGTTTTGAAAACCGGACTGAAACAGGAATCTAAACAGATAGCAGCCGCGACTATCTTTTACTTATCGTCTAGTCAAACTACGCAAACCCTCCTCAGTGAAATCCCAGATGCGATTCCAGCTTTGATCGAACAAATCAAAACAGGATCTTCATGCGGTAGAAAGAACTCATTAGCCGCTCTATTCGGGATCCTCCTCCACCCGAGAAACCACCAACCCGCCCTCTCATCCGGGATCATCCCATTACTATCCAATCTCATTTCCACTTCAGAAAAAACAGAAATTATTACAGATTCATTAGCTGTTGTAGCCACATTAGCCGAAAGCTTTGATGGGTCAGACGCGATCATGAAAGCCTCATCTTTGCCATTGATCATCAAGACTCTTCAAACATCGTCTTCACGTGCTGCTAAAGAGTACTGTGTTTCGATCTTGTTGGCTTTGTGCAACAATTTGGGGAATGAAGTGATTGCTGTTCTTGCAAACAACACTAATTTGATTGGTTTCTTGTACGCGTTATCAACCACCGGGGGTTCACAGGCAGCCAAGAAAGCGCGATCATTGATTCGAATCATGCATCGGTTCCACGAGACTAACCGTTCGGGTTTGATGGCTAATTGGGATTCATCAAGAATTGCAGCAGTTGGTTCATGTTAGATTGTTAGGTTAGATCTTCATATTATACTTTTTGTTACATTGAAGCTCGGATTTTTGAAGGAGCTATAGCATTATGTAGAATTATAGATACACTTGTATAATATATACACACAAATACTTGTTTTGTAAATATATTGAAGGATGCAATAAGAGATTGAATTTTGAGTGTTACATATTTAATTTTGCAAACGAGAACCAATTTATGGAAGTTGACCCTCGGATTCGAATTGGACTCGAATAACTGGAAATTTGAATTTCATTCGAATTTCGAATCGGACTCGAATAACTGGAAATTTGAATTTCATTTGAATTTGAATTTTGGTTTACTCGAATCGAATAACAAATTCGAATGTTAATCAAATTCAAATTCAAAATAACCTGAATAAGCATTATTTTTGTAACTTTTTTAATTCTTTTTATATAACATGAGACATACAAATTCCACCTTAATCAGCTTTAAATTACAAGATATTTTTTTTTATTTTATAAATTTCTTTCCTAAGTCGATTTATTCAAATAGACCCTGATTTAAATAAGTTTATTTGAATCCGGTTGTGCAAATTTTATTCAAATTCAAATCGAATTCAGTTTTCAAATTCGAATAAACCCTATTCAATATGATTGAACAACCCTACCTGAAACCCAATAAAAGATAATCAAATTTCGAGTTGATAGATTTAATTTCTAACAAATGGGTCGTTTTCGAGTTGTCAAGTCTAGTCTAGATAAGTGTACGTGTATATAATTCAATCGTATAAATACATTTAAAATGTTATATCTTGGTGTCTCATGTTCTATTATTTAACAAATGTGAATATTTAAAATTTGTATTTTAATTAGAATTGTGTTCACGAGCATTGCGAAGCATTTAACTGTGAAATAAATTACAAAGTTATTATTGACGAAATACATAAACGTATTCGAAACTTTATATATATATATATATATATATAAAGCAAAGTCACGCGTTGCAACAAATTGCTAGTAATATTTCAAAAAGTTTATACAAAAATGCACGTCAAAACATTAAAAAGTTTATAAAATTAAAAACTAAGAAAAAAGAAAATTAAAACATAAAAAAAAGTAAAAAAAAATACATATAAAAATAATGTTTTTAAAGTTTTGCATTAAAGTTTAAGGAGTTAATTACACAAATGAGTCATATAGTTTAGGTAAAGTAACATGTATGAGTCCTAAGTTTAAAAAGTTGTAAGTTTAGGGCCTGTGATTTCAATTTTATAACAGGTTTGGGTACTAAGACTAACTTCCATTAATTTTTCTTTTAGTTTTAAATAAAATGACTTTATTACCCTTGACTATTAAAAAATAAAAAGAATATATTTCAGGGACTAGTTTGTAATTTACTTAAACAATAATTAAAAATTTAACAATAGCAAAAAATTTAATAAATAAAAAAACCCAATCTTCCCCATATCTCCTTCAGCTTCGTGTAATAACTCCGACGAATATCCGACGTCTACTACGAACACCCGTCTCTGTCTCGTAGGGAGTATGATCGATGAAGGTGTGCGAATGACAACGAAAGGGATGAAGACTCCGTACGAGACAGAGATGGGTGTTTGTAGTGGACGTCGGATATTCGCCGGAGATATTACACGGAGCTGGTGAAGATATGGGGAAGATTGGGGTTTTATTTTTATTAAGTTTTTTGCTATTATTATATTTTTAATTATTGTTTAAGTAAATTACAAACTAGTCCCTGTAGTTTATATTGTTTTTAATAGTTAAGGGTAAAAAAGTTATTTTACTCAAAATTAATAGAAAATTTAATGGAAGTTAGTGTTAGTATCCAAACTTGTTATAAAATTGAAACCACAGACTTTAAACTTGTAATTTTTCAAACTTAGGACTCATACATATTATTTTATCAAACCTTAGGACCCATTTGTGTAATTAACCCAAATTTTAGAGGTTGTATGATAACTTAATTAAAGTTCAGGAGAATAATATAAATTAGCAAAAAAAAAAGTAAAATAATGGAAGAAACGGTTTAAATTGCACGGTCTAAAGCGTAAATTTTTAAAAGAAGACAATTTTGCTTAGGAGATGTTGATGTCACGATGACATCAGCAATGCAATTAGGTGTTGAGATTCGGTATTTGCAAGTATTATAGAATAGAATAGAATATGCAATGCTTTTAAACCCGGACCGAAACCGGGCGGTCCAAGCGATTCAGTGGTCGAACCGCGAACCGGGTAGTTTAAATTTTATTTTTTTTACTATTTTTTTATCTTTTTTATCTTATAGTCCTTCTACTTACTTCTATTTACAATTTTAACTCAATTTGGCTCTTTCCTTTTAACTTATACGCTGTCACAGGTCCTCCAAAACCCTAATCAAAATTAAAATTGAAGATTCAAAAGAATTAAAATTCCTACAGACCTATAACCCTCGTCTTTGACTCAAAATTGTTTAAATGGTTGTATATGTAGTATTTGAAAATTTTATATTTTTTTATATATTTTTATGAATATTTATATTATTTATTGCGTCATCCGGTTCTTGAATCCGGTCTGACCAGCGAACCTCCAAGACGTCCGGTTCATTGTCCGGTCCGGTTCTGAAAACATTGAGAATATGTTGAGTCGTCTAAACAAATATAAAAGTAAATACGTGGAATGTTTTGGACAAGAAACAAAGAGACGTAGATAGGTGTAGATGCTTGACGAGGACATGTAAAATAAAATCACATTTATTTTATAATTTATGAATTATATACTTTTTTAAGATTGACAACACATTTATAAATTTATGATTCAAACGTAAGCAATACTATCATGAGAAGTCCCTTGATCATGATTCATGAATGAACGAGACGTTTCTTGAAATTTAAACATTTTTATATAACAAAATTCTTTAATACAAAAGATTAAAAAAATAAGACCAACATTTCAAGGTGCATAGTATTATCTTAATAAGAAAAAAGATATTCAGAATTATATTTTATATTGAAAGAGGGTGATGTTACGCTATTTATGAAAATTTATTATGATAAGAAGGTGAAGGAAATATAAAGAGTTGACAAACAATGTTACATGGGGTAGATATTGACTTGTATAAAATTACTGTAGTATTGCCACCAATGAAGCCAGTTGTCAATTCATCGCATCTAGGTGACTCGATTACAAAAAAAAAACGACTGTTTAGAGTCTCATATTTTGGAGGGTCCAATTTTTAGGATTTTAATTTTGTTTAATTTCATGTTTTGACAACGTATAATAAAAATTCAGTATATTTGAAAGAGTTTTCTTTTTACAAAAATTTAATCCAATTTTAATACATCTGATTGTGTAACATTAAGGATTTATACACAAAATATGTGCACCAATGTATTCTCGTATGCTGGGATTCTAAAAAATGTATTTTTTACGAAAAAGTCACCGATTTATAATTCGTTTTTGGCCCAAAAATGGTTGAGTTGACACTGATCACATCTCTAGCCCCACACACTTAATGAATACTATGTTATCCTAGTGTAAACGAATTTGAGTTAGTTTAAGCTTGACCAGTTTTGAACTCTATTTTTAAAACTTAAGTTCGACTAGTAAGTAGTTTTACAAGCTTTAACTTGTCTCATGTTAGACTTATTTATTTACAACTAATTATTTAATTATATATATATATATGGTGAAGTTCAAATACTAACCAATATTTATGTGATAACTATGAAAACCACATAAAAAGTTGGTTAGCATTTAAACTCTTCCCTATATATATATATATAATTATATGTTACATAATACGTATTCTTTGATCAATCGCATCACAGTGTATCTTTGATAATCATGTGAGGCGTGTGATTCACGTGATGGCTGACGGGATGGTGGGTGGTCGACGGGTTTCAGTGGTGGTGTTGATGGAGCTTGTGGTGGGTGCGGGTATGCTCTTTTGGGTGGAGGTACAGACAGAGAAGAGGTTCTTTAATGGGTTTAATCATAGCTTCCTAAAATGTTTCTCATACATTGTAGCATAGTTGGATTAGATTTTTTTTTCTACGAACACTTTTATCACATTTGCAAGAACCTAAACCCTTTAAGAAATAGTCTATTGGTAAACTAGTTAGTAAATTTGACTAGTCTGAATCTTGAGATGATAGTGGTTTTTCAAATAATCAACCTTGTGAGAATATGGGTATGCTATGTTGATCAGTTCTTGTTACTATATAATGGAAAACAATAATAATAATATACCTGCTAAGTTCACCGATGATAGGGAAGACGACATGATCTCTGATCTGGATCGGGTTCCCGTTTAGAGTGTACGATTAGGATGGTATTAGGTGAGTTCTTGAGAGCTTACGGTTTAGCAGAGAGAGAGGGACGATTTAGGGTGATAGGATTGATTAATCGATTTTTTTTAATCCCTCTAGTAATCTCTCTATTTATATGTACACCCAAGGGGAAACCCATTAGTGGCCCATTAAGAGTAATTAGGCCCATCGACTAATTACTAGCCATAGGTTATTAAATAAATGAATAATTATATTTGATCATTTAATAATAAGATAAATGATTATAAGAGCCATATATTAAATCTCGTCTTACATTCTCTCACTTGGCTGAGTAATCATTTATTATGAGCATTAGTAAGTCTGCAGATTTAATACTCATTTTAGTTTTAAACAAAAACTGTAGCAGAGAAATACAGTCATTGAATCGATATCCAACTCAAGACCCCCATTAATCATACAATCCCAATTTAAAACTTAAGTAAATTTAGGATCAAATTTATAAATAAGCCCTTTAAACGTTGATTTGTGTAATCAGTGTCTATATGTCGTTAGGCATGTATAACATACTTAGAGACAAACAAATTCAATAACTGAGGAAAATTCATTAATAAACGTAAGTAAGTACATTATGCTACTAAATAAGGTCTTTAGAAAAGCCCATCTTGGAAACATGTTCCTCGAAAACTTTAGGTGGGAGACCTTTAGTCATCGGATCCGCAAGCATAACTTTAGTACTTATATACTCAATACAAAGATTATTTTCCTCAACTCGCTCACGTATGAACAAGTACTTTGTATCAAGATATAATCCAGCTCCAGTCGAACTGTTACTGTTCGAGAAACTAACGGCAGCTAAGTTATCACAATAGAGCTTCAATGGTTTAGAAATGGAATTAACTATTTTGAGTCCAGTGATCAAATTCTTTAGCAACATTCCATGACAGGTCGCGGTATACACAACTATGTATTCTGCCATCATAGTGGATGTTGTGGTTAACTGTTGCTTATGACTCTTCCAAGAGATAGGTCCGCCGGCTAACATATATGTCACACCCCCAAATTTCACTAACGGAGTTTTACCGTTTTGGAAGGTGACAAACCAGGATCTCAGACATCAGTTACTTCAAACGACACTATATGGGACTTGAAATGTAATAACATAAAAGATCAAGGTTCAGAGTGTATATGTGGAAGCGTTAAACGAAAGTAAATGCGCAAAACAACGCGCCCAAATCCAAATACAAACGAAACATAAAGATTGTTCAATAAATAATTATTTCAATTGAAGTCCAAGACACATGCATGACTTAACGTGATCCTGAGTGCCAACCTGAGAAAACATGTAAGAAAACAAGTCAACACTAGGTTGGTGAGTTCACAGGTTTCAATCATTTCAAATAAAGCGTTTACGGATTATGTCCATTCAATATATATATCAATAGGTTGCATGCCTATATTCATGTTTTACTAAAGCGCTCGCAACCGAAACTGACAGTATGTTTGTTTGTTTGCCTCCAGTCAGGTCTATCAACTCTGACTAATGTGTTCAGGTCAATATAACACATGTTCGACCTCCAATCGAGTTAGCGCGACCAACGCGGGTGGGGTTTGTCAAACCCAGTAGTACTACCAAAATTACTTCGCTCATACCATATTAACGGTCCGATGTGTGTGAGGAGTTTTCATGATAGTGTGTTACGCTTAGCCTCAACAATGATATCATATGAATTACAATAACCCAAAAAAGGTTGTGACATGTTTTCTCCCCCAAATAAAAACAGTAAAAGGGGCCGTGAAACTCACCTGATTGCGTAGGTGGTGATCACACAATTACGAGATTGAAATCTCAAGCGCTAGCCTGACACGGCTCACGAATGCCCTAGAATTACAACGCAATTATTAGGAATACAATGGGATTTGTGACGACGACCCGGAATAAGGAACTTCCTAAAAACAACGCTCTAACAACCATGAGTAGACGAATGTGTCCACGAGAATACAGGATTCTTAAATTATTCAAATTAAGAAATACTACGATTTGCGACGAGTGACAAGTAATAATAATATAAAAATATATCGCTTTTAATTGAGTTCAAGGATTGAAAATAATATATTATTTTATAAACGAGTTTTAAATAACGAATACGAGTTACAAGACTAAACCCGAGCCTACGGTTGGTTTTCCGATTTAGAACATATTAATATAATATAATAATTATTGTTTTGAAAACATAATATATTAATCAAACATTCTGACAAAAACATTTACTAACACACGACCGCGCCTAAGGCAAGGCATGACCATGTTAAGGACACGGGCGCGACCGTGCTGGTCGGAGGCGCGACCGTGTTGATCAAACAGAAGACACAACAAAGTTGATCACTAGGAACGACCGTGTCTGAGCCACGCACGACCGTGTCTGAGCTAGGCACGATCGGGTCTAGCCAAGAGGCACGACCGGGTCAGAGTGTTAGGCACGACCGTGCTAAAACCTGGCACGACCGTGTCTCCTGGATACTCAGACATAGAGTTTAACAGAATAATCCAATAAATCCAAATCCGCTTGGTTTCGATCGCGATTGACCAAAAGGACATGGGGTTTTTACAAAACAGAACTTTGCGAATCTATCAGTATAGGTTAATTTGATGGAGAACAAGTTTAAGATCCAAAACCCCCCAAATCATTTTCGTATGAACCCTAGGTTTATGATCTTGAACAATTCGATGCTAACAGATTAAATTAACTTAGGGCTTTCAATCTAGAAGTAAAAAACGAAAGCGTGGATGGAAACAATTACCAGAATTGTCACACCCCAACCGACGGCGGATTATATGCCGGGGCGGACACGGTTGTTCAATAGCACAAGGTTGACTATTAAAGTTTCGATATTTCATTAAATAATAATTTAAGATTCAATACAAGGAATATAACAGAAATACAACGTTTAATTTATAAGTAGACTAGGTCCAAAGCATCCTATGTGATCACAGATAAGCCTCATGATGTAGAACCTGAAACATGTGAAAGAATCTGTCAACTACAAAATAGTTGGTGAGATACAAAGGTTTTGACACAGTTTAACAAGTATTTGAAAAGTATTACAATTCACTATGATTTATGCATTCTATAATGTAAGTATGAGAACAAGTATCTTAAACATTGTGCACATTCAATCCTCCAACCATGTTTATGCATAACCCGCATGTTTGAAAGTTTGGTTTAGTAACAATCACCAAGGGCTCCCCCCGAAGGGTCAATCAATCAAGGTGGATTGGTCAAATGCAATAGATCTATCATTGTTACCATAGGCTTGATAAAAGTTAATGAATATGCTAGTTTTAAGTTTAATATAAGCATACAAGTCTCAAGTTTAACATAAGAATAAACACGTAGTCATAGTTGTACAAGAATTGTATAAGTTTGAGAATTTTGAACATGTTTCACCCCAAAAGCATAGAAAGGAAAAAGGGGCTAAGTATACTCAATCGGATGATGAAGAGTATCCGACACGGATAAGTATTTGCAAGACTTGGAGGGAGAGTATTCTCACGATAAGCCTAAGTATGCAAGTTTAAAGATTTAAGTATGATCCTATAAGTCTATGGTAAGGATCTAGGATTTCAAGATCGACTAGGGTTCCAAGTGAGAGATGGGAATGATTGTGTTTATAAAGTTTAGGTCAAGTTTTAATAAGGTTTTGAATGAGTCATACTAGACTTGGATTTCAAAGTTTAAATAAGTTAATAGTTTAAAATAATTATTGTTTAAAATAATTATTTAAGATAAGGATTAAAGATAAATAATAATTATTTCAAAAGTAAAATAATTATTAAATACAAAGTATTTAAAGACTAAATAGTGATTAAGGATAAATAATAATTATTTAAGAATAAGTAATTATTAAGGATGAATAATTATCGAAAGGTTATTTACTTGATTTGAATTTACCAATATAGATAGTTTTAAGATTAACGCATTAAGTACACAAATTAAATATTATTTAAAAATGGTTATAAGTCTAAATATCTAAAGTGAAATTTGTAAGTTTAAACAAATATGTTAAATAGCATTTTTCATAAAGTTTCAAAGTTTATAAGTCTATAATTTCAACGTTAAAGTATTCGAGTAAGGTTTATAGGTTTATAAATATTTAAAGTTATCTATTTATGATGTTTATAAATTTATAACTTTATGATTTATAAATTTCGCATGTTTATTTTATTTAAATAAATAAATCTTGAATTTTAAATGTTAAACTAAAGTTTATAAATCGATTTAATATTTAAACTAAATAATATGTTTATTTCAGAAAGTATAAAATAATTTTATAGTTTATGATTATTAACATAATTCCTGTTTAAAATATAAGTTTTATAAAGTTTTTAAAAGTATTTTTATAGTTTTAAGTGTTTAAAACTATTTTTAAAGAATTATTTATTACAAGTTTTATTTAATTAAAATAGTTCCAGATTATAAAACGTAAATAAGATTATGTTTTTAAGTGTCTAAAAATATAACAGATTTTATAAAAATAATTACAAGGTTTAAAGCTTGTTTAAAAAGGTAAAAAAAATAAAAAGGGCAAAACCGGTTACCCAGGCTCGAACCCGGGTCACTGACCGGGTCGAGGCACACACACACGCACTTAACCATCCCGCCTACGGGTCTCGGTGGTAACATATCCGAACAAGAAATTTTTAAACAGATGCTTTGATTATCCCCAAATTGATATGAACCCTAGAATTGAAATCTCTCAAATACGACCCGATAATCCCTCTGTCTTTAACAATTGACAGAGGGCAAATGGTCCTAGGATAAAAACGAAGAGTTTGGCTTTCGAATTACCTGATAAGGTGAGGAAACGAAGGAGAACAGGTCTGGCTCGAGGTCGGCTGTCGTGGGCTTTAAATCCGGCAATGCCGATGATGAACGACCAAATTGAGGATGTGTGTAGTTAGAGGGTGATGTCGTTAGTCGTTTGCAACTGGTATTTATAAGTGATTTCGACGATTAATGCTTGAACGGTTAGGAGGATTACGGTTGAGGGAATTAAATCCAAATTCGAATCCCCGGGTGATTAGAGTTAATGTCGAGCATTGAATACGGTTAGGTTGGAGTCGCACGCCGGGGGTGAGACTCAAGGTTCACTGAATCAGGCCGGAATTGCGATTTCACGTAAAAGGGACGAAAAACCGGGCCTAGCCGGGATCGAACTCGTGATTTGATTCCGGTTTGAGAGTTTGGTTGAATGGCAAAACAGGCCCTTGCAGTTTTGAGTTTTTGTCAAAGTATAAAGTTTAGTTTAAAACAAGTTTCAATAATGACCGTTTCAGTCCCTTGACTTTATAAAATAAATGGGTTTCTATAAAAATCAAATATGTAAAAATTTAATAAGTTTTCTCAAATGATTTTATAAATTTATAAAAAAATGATTTGTATGCTTTATTTATTTATAAGTCTAAAAAGACGAGTTTGAATCATTTATAAAATTTCAACTTATACGAATTTATATATATATATATTTATACTTTCAAATAACATTCACATATATCTATATACATATATATATATATATATATGTTTCAAGTATAAATTGTTTTATTTTCCTTAACTAAAACTTAAAATTCATCTTGAATGAAATAGTTTTAATATGAATTCGAGTTTTAATTTACTAACACGGGCAAGGGTTTAAGAAAAAATATGTCGAAAAATCCCGGATATTACAGTCTCCCCTACTTTAGGAAATTTCGTCCCGAAATTAAAGTAGAAGGTTTTAGGATTTAAGTCTATGGTACGTATAAGGATGATGAGAAGGATACTTTACGTCCCTTAGTAAACTACGGGTTATGTTTTAGAATCCTAACTGGAATGACAGGAATAAGATTACGCTCACGTTTCTAAGTTTTCAAAGTCTGGGGTTGCCAAAAATTTTTCTACGAAACGTGTAGTTTCATCGAAATATAGGAAGATTCATTTTTAGAAATGCATTCGAGGGAATATCTGCTAGATTTCCATTCAGGATTTCAAGTGAGATGCATCACTTAGGATGGATTCGATGATAGCTTAACGATTTGAGTTTGTAGACTATTATGTCTAAGGATTGCTACGGTACCTAAGTTCCGTGGCTACCTTTTACGATAAGTCTTAGATCATAACACACGACAAAGTTCACTATGTTTTCCCATACGCTGATTTTCATACTTACGTGTGCACCCGCAAGCATTTAAATCGTCACATAGTCCGCATAGGTCCTTCTGTTTGTGTGTGGATCGAGAAGGAGTACAATAATTCGTTTAACACATGACTAAAGTTTCTACATAGGAGTGATCATTGATTAACGAGTCCCTCAGAGAGAAACGTCGTTCAATGATTAAGGAGAAAGAATGTGACAAGATTTAGAGTTTCAAAACTAAGAATCCAAATATGAGTTTCAAGACTAAGAATCCAAGTATGAGCTTTAAGACTAAGAATCCAAGTATGAGTTTGAAAGTAGGATAAGTCAGTTGATCATAAGTTTCAATATTAAGCTTTACATGATCCTTTATTGATCATGTTTAGTTTTAAGGATACGGGTTTGAGTATTTGTACAAGTTTTACATGACTCAAAGGTTTTCTGGTCTAATAGTTTAGTACACGAAGTTTAATGTTTTAGCAACGTGTATTTAAGCTTTTAGTCCCCTTTAGGATTTATAGTAAGTCTTTTATGTGACAAGAGTTGAATGAGGAAAGTCCTTAAGCGTAGGGTAACGGGAAAAGTTTCGATAAGGTTTATGATAGTGTGTTTATAAATGATTTTATGCCGTTTCATAACAGTAGGTATAGTTTTCTTTTATACAGAGTGTAATTAAGATGTTTATAAGCGACGGGTTGGACATTAATAAATAGTATAAGTAAGACTTATGAAAAGGTATGTATGATTGTCAAACGAAAAGTTGGTCAAGTTTAGAAGTGTGAAGTCTATATAAGAGGTAAGGATCACAGTTGATTACGATAGTGGTTCGTAAGTCGTGTTGTTTTAAAAGAGTGCTTACGAATTAGAAGGTTTGTTCAACGTTTATTCTTCAAGTATGCGTGTGTCACTTAGGATTTTTTTTTTTTGCAACGTTGTTAATTATCTCAAGTACTAACGTGAGCTACTCTTGACGGAAGTGTTTGGGTAAGAAGTGTTAAGTTTGTAGTGCTAGAAGGAAAGTCAAACTAGTAAGTGATAACAAGATGAAATTTCAAAATAACTTTCATTAAACGTTTCAAAATTGGGACTTCTAGCCCTTACATAAGACATTCGTCATTAAACGGAAAATTAAAATTAAGGGAAATAGGGGTTTCATGCACGCCTTAGGTAACTTTCCACTAAGAAGCAGACAAGTACTTCCACAAGAACTACTAGGGTTACCCGGATGGCAAACCTAGCCTCTGCCCTAGTGGTCTCGGTGCGGTGCTCGAGGATTTCTTTGTCTACCTCCAAGGTTGTGATCTTGTCTTCCTGGGTCCATATCTGATTGGCCAGGTCGTCGATCCTTTGGTTTAACAGGTCGTGCCGTGCCCTATGCTCTATCTCCCTCCTCATAGATTCCTCGGTTTCCATGAACCTAGGGATGTTAGGCACCGGGATTCCCATTGTCATGGCAGGTGCTCCGGCATGCCTAGCCCTTAGGGTAGGGGTAGGTGCTAGGTATGGGTCCCTTGGTGGTGATGAGAACCGGTGGTGAAGATGAGGCGGTTGATAGGGATTCCTCGGTGGTGATGTCCTAGGGTTTCTGGTCCAGTTGGTGTTGAGTTCAGTTCTTGCCCGTGCATCAGGATAAGGACTTGGTTGATACACCGGTGACTCGCTACTCTCTTCGCGGTCGGACTCTCCTCTTGGACGATACACTGGTGAAGAGTGTGAGTAGGAGTCCATTACCTAGCAAGAGGGAGAGTAGAAAGAAAGGTTGTAAGTAAGTTGATCAAATATATTCAAAAGTTTTTATACATAATACTGAGTTATCACAGTAATATTTTCAAAAATAGTTTTAATTGGAAGTTGATGGGCTAATGATCGATGTCGTTAGGTCGGTCAAAAACAATCCTTAAACACTTAACTAGTAAGGGTAAGAAGAGTATCGTATCCACGAGGAATCAGTGGTTAGTGGAATTGCTTAGTTTGATAGTTAGAATGAAGACACAGATCAAATAAAAATGCAACCTCCTCCAAACTTCAGATTCTAGGTTTATGCAAAACTCAGTTATTTAATTGGACACCACATAGACATAGTGTTGGAAAATCAGTTAAAATAGTAATTGAAGACAGGCTGTTGTCAGCAACCTATACAACCAGTTCCGTCACAAACCAGTATAATTCAATCACCCAATTTATGAATGCCAAGTTACCCCCTTTAGTCACCCGACCCTGCTACTAGGTTTTGTCATCAACCGAACAAGATCGTAAAGCAAGCAAACTCAAAGCACTCAAATAAACTGTTTAACATAACTAATACATCAATCTACTCAGTTATTGTCAGAAACTAAATAGATCCAAAAACATAAGTAAACTGAATCAAAACATGAAACCTATATGAACCGTCTGCCTGGAGGAAGCCACAAGTGAATTACCCGCTCATGGTGATGGAGATCATATTCTATCTTCAAGTGGATGTTAGAATCCCCCAAATCTCCCCAAGAACTGATGCTAAAAGATGGATCCGAATTTTGGGGAAGAAACCCCCAATTAAACCTCAAAATCGGCTGTTTCCCGAAAATTCGCGTCCAGAAAACGTAACCAGCGTAGGCTTACGCTGGGAGGGCGTAGGCCTACGCCGGTCCCCTGATGCTTGCTGTGAAGAAATTACTTAGGCGTAGGCCTACGCTGTAAGGGTGTAAGCTTACGCTGGTGGCGTAGGCTTACGCTGGACCTGCATTTTGCCCCGTTTTCTCCGTGTCTCTTCCGACTCTTGCATCTCTCGCCTAATATCTTCCAAAATCATACTTTAAGCTTCCAACACCTGCACATGCACGGCTACACAAAACCTTTGTATTCCACATATCAAATTGCATAAATATAACATATTGTACCTCTTAATACATGAAACTTTGGTCACTTATCAGCTAACGAGGAAGATTCCCGGAAGAAAGGGGTGGTCACAAGGACTCACTTAAGTACCATATTTCCCTAGCCAGAACTTCCTCAGGGGCCTACAACTTCTCTCAGTTGTTGTCACCGATGTTTGGGTTTATGGTGCTATGTCAAGGTTCATTGTGGGCTTAGAGTCTTCAAACGTGGAGCTTGTTTGTTCTTCTTCCTCTACAAGGAAATTACTTAGGTTACAAATTTCCTTGTTAATGTGTTTTGGATTTTAAAAGACGTTAAGTTTTGTTTACAGGAACGGTGATGCGTAAGTTTTAAGGACGTATGAAGGTTTTGAGTTTTAAAAGTGTAACAAAGTTTTGAGTTAGTCATAAAATGAAGTTTGCTTGAGTGACGAAAAATGAAATGAGACACAAGAGTTTCCCCTTATGTGCCAAGTTTATAGAATAATGAAGTTTATAGGAGAATTTGTAAAGTAATACATAGTTTTTTTAAGGGTTGTATTGAAACACACCACTTTTAAAAACAAAATTTTAACGCGCGGAAGTCTTAACCCAGGAAATTTTTTTTTTTTTTTACCCTCTCGCGTACCGCGAGAGAATCCTTCCTGGACTCTCGCGACCCGCGAGGGACCCTTTTTCTCAGAATGTTTCCAGCTTTCAGCAGTTTTCACACTTAACCATTTTTCCAACCTTTTTCATTTTGCTTAACATCAAAACTTTACCAACACTTAGATTTTTGACCAAAAACATCATGACAACATATGATTACATCAAAACATAACTTTTGTGCCAAATTACACCACTTTACAAGGATTTTACGAAAATCCTCAAAATACCAAAAATGCATACGAGAACCCTCCAAGCTTGGACGTTGACCTTGACCTATTTCGGAGCTTTCCCTGAATAACCACATAAACTTATAACCATTAGTAATGAGATAAACATAACCAACAAGTATTTACAACTTGTTTTCACCCTTTTCACCCATTTGACCCGTTTGCCTCTATTTGGTCAATTATAGTTCCATACATTAGCATTTCGTCAACATATTACCATTGTAATGTGTTAAACATAACAAACAAGTGATTACAACTTGTTTTCACACCTTTCACCCATTTGACCCGTTAACACCCATTTGGCCAATTAAGGATTTCATACACTTGTATATCACCTACAAGTTACTTTCATCATTTTATTATCACTTTTCCATTTTCATTATGGCACGTAGGCCATAACTTCATATCCCAAAGGATACGAGATCATAACTCCATAACTAATCTATCCATTATGGTACTTAGACCATAACTCCGTATCCATTCTATCCATTATGGTTCATAGACCATAACTCCATATCAACATATCCATTATAGTGTAAATACTATAACTACATTCCTTCAATTATGCATACCATTTTATACTCATTCATACCACATAACAAATTATGCAACTTTACACATTATACATACAACATTGCATAAAACTCATTTATCATCAAAACTAAGTAAGTGCAAAAGCACTTACCTTTCGGGTTAGAAGATCCCGCACCGCTTTCAAGCTTTGCAATTTGATTACCTAAACACATTCGCCTAGTTTAGTAATCTAACATATACCAAAATTTCATTACAATTGAGTTCACAACTCAATTTCCCAATTCCAACCCAAATTGACCCGTTTGGGTTATCCTCATAACCAAACACCCTCTTTCACCACAAACTCACCTACTTGAGTTTCATTAACTTAATCTTAACACTAATTCTTCTTTCAAAAATTATTATTAAGTCAATTTGGTGTTTGTTCTAGTGTCTAACATCTTAAAAACACTTAATCTTCATTAATTCACCATTCTAGCATTATGACCCAAACACCCCCAATTTTTCACCATATGAACCCTAACTTCTCATAATTAAAATCAAAGGGTTCTAGGATGTTAATCATCATTCTTTAACTTTAGTTTAGCTAGATTATCAATAATCTAACACCATTTCATCACATGCATACATAATTTCGGATTTCACCCAAAACCTACCAAGAACACATGCATGGTGAAATCAAGAGGAAGAGAATCACTTACTTGATGTTAGGAAGGTGTTGTGTGAGCCAAAACCTTCACTAATCAAGCTTCAATTGCACGAAAATGGCTTCAACACACTTTTCTCCTTTTTCTCTCTTGATATGAACGACTCAAAATGTGTAAATGAAGCCAATTTTGACTTCACCAAGTCAAATGGCAGTTTTTTTGCCACTTTACACATTTAGTCCTTCAACTTCCATTTCACCCATTTCGTTCTATAGTTAGTTAAAACTAACATAATCCCATTACAAACTTGAAACCCACTTGTTTCAACTTATTTATAAAATATTATTTCCACCATAATATTAAATATAAATATTTAATTATTTGAAGACGAAACCCGGATTTTGGTTCGTTACAAATCACCTAAACTTATTTGGGTTTCGTCCCCGAAACCCGACTTCACATAAAAAGGTTCGGGTAGAATTTGAGCATTTTTTCCTCGGTTTCCCAAGTCATTTCCGCCCCCTTTCTATGCTTCCATCGAACCAACACTTGGCTAATCTCTTTATTACGCAACCGCTTCACTTTCCTATCTAAGATTGTCATCGGTTCTTACACATAGTTCAACTTTTCATCAATTTCTATATCATCCAATGGAACAAAAGTAGATTCATCCGCTAAACATTTTCGCAAATGAGACACATGGAACGTGTTATGAAGTCTACTTAGTCCCTCCGGTAACTCCAATCTATAAGCTACCGCACCCACCCTTGCCATCACTTTAAACGGTCCAATGAAATGTGGGCTTAACTTCCCCCGTTTCCTAAACCTTATCACCCCTTTCTAAGGAGAGACTTTCAATAGCACAAAGTCCCCCACTTGAAACTCAATCGCCCGCTTCCTATTATCCGCATAAGATTTTTGGCGATCTTGCGCCGCCTTTAAGCGAGCCTTTATTTGGTCAATACTATCATTCGTTTCCATGACCACTTCCTTGCTGCCAAGTTCCCGTTGACCAATTTCACCCCAACATACGGGTGTTCTACATTTCCTCCCATACAATGCCTCAAAAGGCGGCATACCAATGCTAGAATGGTAACTATTATTGTATGCAAATTCCGCCAACGGTAAATGGTCGTCCCAACTACCCCCAAAATCCAAAGCACACGCGCGTAACATATCCTCGAGCGTTTGAATCGTACGCTCGCTTTGCCCATCCGTTTGCAGATGATAAGCGGTGCTAAGGTTCAACCTTGTCCCTATATCCTCATGGAATTTCTTCCAAAAACGAGAAGTGAATCTCGTATCCCGGTCTGAAATAATTGACACCGGCACCCCATGGCGTGACACAATTTCTTTCACATAGATTTTCGCTAGTCTATCCGACGAGTACGTTTCCTTTATTGGAAGGAAATGTGCACTCTTTGTCAACAGATCCACTACTACCCATATCGCATCATAACCTTTTCGAGTCTTTGGTAGTTTAGTGATCAAATCCATGGTTACATTTTCCCACTTCCAAAGCGGTATTTCGAGCAGTTGCAGCTTTCCATACGGCTTTTGATGCTCCGCCTTAACCCTTAAGCATGTGAGACACCTCTCCACATACTTAACAATATCACGCCTCATACCCGGCCACCAAAAATGACACCTCAAATCATAAAACATCTTCGTGGCCCCCGGATGGATAGAATATTTGGATTTATGCGCCTCGTCAAGAATAGTTGTCAAGACACTTGACAACCTAGGTATCCAAATTCTATCAAAGCATGTCTTCAAACTCATGCTATTTTCACCAAGCTTATCAACATAAGAAATCATCCGTTCTTTCTTCAAGTCACCACCAAGTGCTAACACTTGGGCCTCCCGGATTTCATCAATAAGAGATGATGAAATTGTCATCTTAAATGACTTCACCTTGATAGGTGAATGACTTGACTTTCTACTAAGTGCATCCGCCACAACATTCGCTTTACCCGGATGATAAAGTATCTCACAATCATAATCCTTAACCAATTCAAGCCACCGTCTTTGCCTCATATTGAGGTCCTTTTGGTCAAAGAAATATTTGAGACTTTTGTGATCCGTGTAGATCGTACACTTAGCACCATACAAATAATGCCTCCAAATCTTGAGCGCGAAAACCACGGCTGCAAGCTCTAAATCATGGGTTGGGTAATTCACCTCGTGAGTCTTTAATTGCCTAGATGCATAGGCAATCACTTTTCCCCTTTGCATCAAAACACACCCCAACCCCGAATGCGAGGCATCCGAATAAACAACAAAATCCTCGGTCCCGTCCGGCAAGGATAAAACAGGCGCCTTAGTCAACTTTTCTTTCAAGAGTTGAAAGGCAGATTCTTGCTCGGGACTCCAAACAGACTTTGTCTCCTTACGAGTCAACTTCTTCATCGGCAAAGCAATCCGAGAGAAGTTTTCGATGAACCTCCGATAATAACCCGCTAACCCCAAGAAACTTCTAATCTCCGAAGGCGTCTTCGGTGATGACCATTCTTTAACAGCCATAATCTTGGATGGGTCAACGGTAATTCCTCTTTCTTTAATCACATGACCCAAGAATTGGATCTCGCGCAACCAAAATGCGCACTTGGAGAATTTAGCATAAAGCTTCTCCTTTTGCAAGACTTCAAGAATCTCACGCAAATGACAAGCGTGATCACCCTCGCTCCTTGAATAGATGAGAAGATCGTCAATAAACACAATGACCGAACGATCAAGGAACGGTCTACACACCCGGTTCATGAGATCCATGAAAAACGCAGGTGCGTTGGTCAAACCGAAAGGCATAACCATAAACTCATAGTGACCGTAACGAGTGCGAAAAGCTGTCTTATGAACATCCTCTTCCTTCACTTTCAACTGATGATACCCGTACTTCAAGTCAATCTTAGAAAACCATGACGCCCCTTGCAATTGGTCGAAAAGATCGTCAATCCTAGGCAATGGGTACCTATTCTTCACTGTCAACTTGTTCAACTCCCGGTAATCCATACACATTCTCATGCTCCCATCCTTCTTTTTGACGAAGAGAACGGGCGCACCCCAAGGTGAAACACTTGGGCGTATGAAACCCTTGTCAAGAAACTCTTGTAATTGCTCCATGAGTTCTTTCATTTCTGGCGGTGCCAATCTATAAGGCGCTTTAGCTACCGGCTTAGCACCCGGTATCAAATCAATTCCAAACTCTATCTCCCTATCCGGCGGAATCCCCGGTAACTCGTCAGGAAACACATCTACGAATTGGTTCACGACCGGTACATCGTGAATCTCCTTTACTCTTTCATTCACATCCGCGACACAAGCCATGTACACCTTGCACCCACGCGCCATGTACTTGGTCGCCTTCACATAAGTGCACATCCTTACTTTACCCTTTTTATCACCTTCTATGTAGATGGACTCTCCCGACGGGGAAACAAGTTGGATCGCCTTCGGTCCACATAAAATACTCGCCTTATTCTTTGACAACCAATCCATCCCCACAATAACATCAAAATCTCCCATAGCCAAAGGAATCAAATCAATAAAGAAAGTTTCGCCCCCGCTCTCAACTTACAATCTCTAAAAATGTCAAAGACAAGGAAACTCTTATCATTAGCTGCTTCGATTTCTAAGGGTTCATCTAACTTGCTACTTACAAAAGAAGAATGCTTAACAAATTTCAAAGACACAAACGAACGACTAGCCCCCGAGTCAAAAAGAACTAGTGCAGGTAAAGAGTTAATCTTGAACGTACCTGTCACTACCTCCGAGTCGTTCTTTGCTTCCTCCGCAGATATGTGGAAAGCTCTACCCTTAGGCCTGGGTATCTCAACTTTTCTCTCGCTTCCACCTTGCTTCAAATCCGGGCAATCCGCCCTAAGGTGTCCTGGCTTGTAACAATTATAGCATATACGAATCTGGCTTGGACACTGATTTGCCATATGCCCCGGCTTCCCACACTTGTAACAATTCGACGTTCCCTTCTTACAATCCCCATAGTGCTCCTTCCCACAAACTTTGCATCCTCGAGAAGAGAACTTGGTAAAAGGCTTCTTACTAGGGCTCCCGCCCTTTATCTTGCTCACCACTTGATCCACAATTTCCCTTTTCCTCTTCTCTCCTCTAGCTTCTTGCCTCCTCAACTCCACTTCCCTTTCCCGACACCTGTTTATCAAATCCACAAGCGTGGTGAAAGAAGATGGAGATATGCTATCTCTGAATTCCACAGTCAACATAGCATAAAATCTGTCAATCTTCGCCTTCTCGGTCGACACCACGTCCGGACAGAACTTGGCGCGATCAAAGAAAGCTCCAGCCAATTCACCAATAGACTCCGTCGTCTGCCTCATGAGGAGAAAATCCTCGGTCATCCTGTCAATAGCGGCCTGTGGGAAATGGTACTTTAGGAATGCCGCTTTAAACTCCTCCCATGACATGGAGGTCACCCCTCTTTCACCCCTCTCCTTTCGGAGATTTAGCAGCCACTCCTTAGCCCGCCCAGTCAATAGTGGCACGCTAAACATCACTCTATCCTCGGGCTTACATCTTGTCGTTTCAAAATTTGACTCCATGTCTACCACCCACCTGTGGCTCAGAATCGGGTCCACTTGCCCGTTATATTCCTTGGGCTTGATCACCATGAAATCCTTCAGTGTACAACCCCGAGGTTCCTTATCTTTCTCTTTCATGATTTCCTCGAGAGAGAGTTTAATAGTCCCCCTCATTACTTCCATCAACAGATTTGTGGCTTGCTCAAAGGCCTTGGCCACCTCCTCTTTTATCAACTCTTGGATCCGTGGATCCAACGGTTCCCGATTGCTCGATTCTTCTGCCATCTCTTAACTGAGAATTAGTAACAAACACCTTAACACCCTTATACTACCAATACCTTAAATACTTATCACACTTACATCCCTATATGTATTAAGTATATGTATACTTATCTACTTATATACATACATACATATATAATCACCTTCACCTAATCCTTGTAAATGTTCATTGTCATATGGTTATTATAAAGACCCTTGCACATCTCGTCATATTAATCATATTGGCCAGACATGATTAATAACGCGCTATGCCCAATTGCAATTATCATATTCATATAACAAATCACAAGACAAGTTTCGGCAAACATAACACTTTTCCAATCATTCATACATATACATAAACGCCATATGGAATTATCATTAATCATAACATTACTAACCTTTCATTTCCGAAAGCTCCGAGTCTTAGTCAAGTCCTTCTTGGATTCTCGTATCATCCCCCCCCCCCATATCAAGAGCATCCGGTTTGAGTTTGGTGCCACCCACACCAAATCCCTCAAACCATTGCTCTGATACCAAATTTTTTTTTTTTTATACCCTCTCGCGTACCGCGAGAGAATCCTTCCTGGACTCTCGCGACCCGCGAGGGACCCTTTTTCTCAGAATGTTTCCAGTTTTCAACAGTTTTCACACTTAACCATTTTTCCAACCTTTTTCATTTTGCTTAACATCAAAACTTTACCAACACTTAGATTTTTGACCAAAAACATCATGACAACATATGATTACATCAAAACATAACTTTTGTGCCAAATTACACCACTTTACAAGGATTTTACGAAAATCCTCAAAATACCAAAAATGCATACGAGAACCCTCCAAGCTTGGACGTTGACCTTGACCTATTTTGGAGCTTTCCCTGAATAACCACATAAACTTATAACCATTAGTAATGAGATAAACATAACCAACAAGTATTTACAACTTGTTTTCACCCTTTTCACCCATTTGACCCGTTTGCCTCTATTTGGTCAATTATAGTTCCATACATTAGCATTTCGTCAACATATTACCATTGTAATGTGTTAAACATAACAAACAAGTGATTACAACTTGTTTTCACACCTTTCACCCATTTGACCCGTTAACACCCATTTGGCCAATTAAGGATTTCATACACTTGTATATCACCTACAAGTTACTTTCATCATTTCATTATCACTTTTCCATTTCCATTATGGCACGTAGGCCATAACTTCATATCCCAAAGGATACGAGATCATAACTCCATAACTAATCTATCCATTATGGTACTTAGACCATAACTCCATATCCATTCTATCCATTATGGTTCATAGACCATAACTCCATATCAACATATCCATTATAGTGTAAATACTATAACTACATTCCTTCAATTATGCATACCATTTTATACTCATTCATACCACATAACACATTATGCAACTTTACACATTATACATACAACATTGCATAAAACTCATTTATCATCAAAACTAAGTAAGTGCAAAAGCACTTACCTTTCGGGTTAGAAGATCCCGCACCGCTTTCAAGCTTTGCAATTTGATTACCTAAACACATTCGCCTAGTTTAGTAATCTAACATATACCAAAATTTCATTACAATTGAGTTCACAACTCAATTTCCCAATTCCAACCCAAATTGACCCGTTTGGGTTATCCTCATAACCAAACACCCTCTTTCACCACAAACTCACCTACTTGAGTTTCATTAACTTAATCTTAACACTAATTCTTCTTTCAAAAATTATTATTAAGTCAATTTGGTGTTTGTTCTAGTGTCTAACATCTTAAAAACACTTAATCTTCATTAATTCACCATTCTAGCATTATGACCCAAACACCCCCAATTTTTCACCATATGAACCCTAACTTCTCATAATCAAAATCAAAGGGTTCTAGGATGTTAATCATCATTCTTTAACTTTAGTTTAGCTAGATTATCAATAATCTAACACCATTTCATCACATGCATACATAATTTCGGATTTCACCCAAAACCTACCAAGAACACATGCATGGTGAAATCAAGAGGAAGAGAATCACTTACTTGATGTTAGGAAGGTGTTGTGTGAGCCAAAACCTTCACTAATCAAGCTTCAATTGCACGAAAATGGCTTCAACACACTTTTCTCCTTTTTCTCTCTTGATATGAACGACTCAAAATGTGTAAATGAAGCCAATTTTGACTTCACCAAGTCAAATGGCAGTTTTTTTGCCACTTTACACATTTAGTCCTTCAACTTCCATTTCACCCATTTCGTTCTATAGTTAGTTAAAACTAACATAATCCCATTACAAACTTGAAACCCACTTGTTTCAACTTATTTATAAAATATTATTTCCACCATAATATTAAATATAAATATTTAATTATTTGAAGACGAAACCCGGATTTTGGTTCGTTACATGTATTACAACGATCATGAAGTTTATTGGGTAGTATCCATAAATATAAGTTTATGTATGTAGTTTTTAAGTATAATCTCGTAAGAATTTCTCCTTGAAGGTAACTCCTTCAGGTCATGACGAGTGAGCATGCTGTCATGTGACCATTCTTGAGAAGACGGGACATAAGAATCATAGAGTAAAGGTTACAGAGGAAAGTTTTTGAATCATTAATTTATGAAGTATATAGTATTTGAGATAGTACTCGTTTAGTGCATATCACTAAGTAAGTACTTTGACATATCAAGAGAGATCTAAGCTCACTAATGTTTTAGAGAAGTCATGCATTCCTATAAGTGGATACTCATCCCAAGAATTCCCAGGAAAGCATACGGGTCCAACGGTTGATTTGGATTTATACGAAATGCTTTCCTTGACAGAATTTCCCAGAATACAGGTATCCACCCTTCAGGTCCGCACAAGTTCTCACACATTATCTAGAGTTTTAATATTCTTGACGAGAGTTTAGTGGTGGATTAGGCTTGAAGCCTAAGAACGTGTCCTCGATGTAGTAGCCTCTTGTAGCACGTAGAAACGTAGAATCTCCAAGCGTTCACATATAAGAATTAAGAATAGAATGAGGAGAGAATTCCTAGCAAAGGACATGAGATAACTCATGTTTGGGTCTCCTAAGTTATAGTTTAGGTCATGTGTCTAATAACCTAATTCCCTATAACCAAGGCTCTGATACCAATCTGTCACACCCCAACCGACGACGGATTATACGTCGGGGCGGACGCGGTTGTTCAATAGCACAAGGTTGACTATTAAAGTTTCGATATTTCATTAAATAATAATTTAAGATTCAATACAAGGAATATAACATAAATACAACGTTTAATTTATAAGTAGACTAGGTCCAAAGTATCCTATGTGATCACAGATAAGCCTCATGATGTAGAACCTGAAACATGTGAAAGAATATGTCAACTACAAAATAGTTGGTGAGATACAAAGGTTTTGACACAGTTTAACAAGTATTTGAAAAGTATTACAATTCACTATGATTTATGCATTCTATAATGTAAGTATGAGAACAAGTATCTTAAACATTGTGCACATTCAATCCTCCAACCATGTTTATGCATAACCCGCAGGTTTGAAAGTTTGGTTTAGTAACAATCACCAAGGGCTCCCCCCAAAGGGTCAATCAATCAAGGTGGATTGGTCAAATGCAATAGATCTATCATTGTTACCATAGGCTTGATCAAAGTTAATGAATATGCTAGTTTTAAGTTTAATCTAAGCATACAAGTCTCAAGTTTAACATAAGAATAAACACGTAGTCATAGTTGTACAAGAATTGTATAAGTTTGAGAATTTTGAACATGTTTCACCCCAAAAGCATAGAAAGGAAAAAGGGGCTAAGTATACTCACTTGGATGATGAAGAGTATCCGACACGGATAAGTATTTGCAAGACTTGGAGGGAGAATATTCTCACCATAAGCCTAAGTATGCAAGTTTAAAGATTTAAGTATGATCCTATAAGTCTATGGTAAGGATATAGGATTTCAAGATCGACTAGGGTTCCAAGTGGGAGATGGGAATGATTGTGTTTATAAAGTTTAGGTCAAGTTTTAATAAGGTTTTGAATGAGTCATACTAGACTTGGATTTCAAAGTTTAAATAAGTTAATAGTTTAAAATAATTATTGTTTAAAATAATTATTTAAGATAAGGATTAAAGATAAATAATAATTATTTCAAAAGTAAAATAATTATTAAATACAAAGTATTTAAAAACTAAATAGTGATTTAGGATAAATAATAATTATTTAAGAATAAGTAATTATTAAGGATGAATAATTATCAAAAGGTTATTTACTTGATTTGAATTTACCAATATAGATAGTTTTAAGATTAACGCATTAAGTATACAAATTAAATATTATTTAAAAATGGTTATAAGTCTAAATATCTAAAGTGAAATTTGTAAGTTTAAACAAATATGTTAAATAGCATTTTTCATAAAGTTTCAAAGTTTATAAGTCTATAATTTCAACGTTAAAGTATTCGAGTAAGGTTTATAGGTTTATAAATATTTAAAGTTATCTATTTATGATGTTTATAAATTTATAACTTTATGATTTATAAATTTCGCATGTTTATTTTATTTAAATAAATAAATAAATCTTGAATTTTAAATGTTAAACTAAAGTTTATAAATCGATTTAATATTTAAACTAAATAATATGTTTATTTCAGAAAGTATAAAATAATTTTATAGTTTCTGATTATTAACATAATTCCTGTATAAAATATAAGTTTTATAAAGTTTTTAAAAGTATTTTTATAGTTTTAAGTGTTTAAAACTATTTTTAAAGAATTATTTATTACAAGTTTTATTTAATTAAAATAGTTCCAGATTATAAAACGTAAATAAGATTCTGTTTTTAAGTGTCTAAAAATATAACAGATTTTATAAAAATAATTACAAGGTTTAAAGCTTGTTTAAAAAGGTAAAAAAAAAAAATAAAAAGGGCAAAACCGGTTTACCCAGGCTCAAACCCGGGTCACTGACCGGGTCGAGGCACACACACGCACTTAACCATCCCGCCTACGGGTCTCGGTGGTAACATATCCGAACAAGAAATTTTTAAACAGATGCTTTGATTATCCCCAAATTGACATGAACCCTAGAATTGAAATCTCCCAAATACGACCCGATAATACCTCTGTCTTTAACAATTGACAGAGGGAAAATGGTCCTAGGATAAAAATGAAGAGTTTGGCTTTCGAATTACCTGATAAGGTGAGGAAACGAAGGAGAACAGGTATGGCTCGAGGTCGGCTGTCGTGGGCTTCAAATCCGGCAATGCCGATGATGAACGACCAAATTGAGGATGTGTGTAGTTAGAGGGTGATGTCGTGTGACACTTCTGATTTTCACTACTTGTACTCATTTTAGACTTATCAATGAAAATCCGCATGACATTTCATTTTACTTGAAATCCTATTCAGACGTTGTTACAATACTAGTTCACATGTGAAACATTACGTTTATGCTTGATTTCAAAGACTTATACGTATCTGTGATTGATTCATGGATCGCACGTAGACTTAATTGATCTTTAGGACACATTAAATACACATGAACCACCCCCATACATCTCAAACATGTTCTTACAACCCATTCATTGTGAATTGATGCTTAAAAGTACTAGTTAGTACTTTCGTGCGATCGTTCACCTTTTAAACCTTCGTTAACTACGTACCGTCAACGACCGACAAATCGTTTAACATGACATTAATTTATGTTTTAAATGTTTAAAATATTCATTTATTTAATTAAAACAAAGTTTGTTTGCAAAACTTTCCTTAAATAAATCCAGAAATTCGAAAAACGATCAAAAAGTCCGTTTTCTCGCCCACCAATCGCCAACTACTATACTCGAATAACGTAACTTTAACTTAAATGTTTTTATCTAAACATAATCTTTTTGTTATGACAATCAACTTTAATGTTGAAAACATTTGCCAATTTCGCTTAGAAATGCTTAAATTCGCAATTTTAGAATGCGCGCACTCAACCGGATCAAGCTAGGACCCAACCCACCTACTCTTGGACCTAGCCCAAGCAAGAAATCACAAAAAACCCAGCCCCATTGAGGAAAATTTCACAGATTTGAGGGCCTTAAAACCCTAAATTGCTTTTCAAGACATTCCATATTTACACCCCTTCAACCATTAGTATAAATAAGAGGCTTAGGATCTTGTTTTCTTTGTTAATTCTCCCTCAAACACTCCCAACCCCTCCTAAGTTGTGAAATCCCTTCCCAACCTTGAAGATTTCGAAAATCCCTTAGAGGATTCCAAGAGTTTGAAGATCAAACAAGTAAGTAACCCTCCGAAGTTGAATACCGTCTTTTTATTTTATTCTTTCTTCATCCCCTCAATCTTTTTCTATTTTCTATCCATGATCACTTGATCATGTGAAACCTCATCCCTAAAAACCCTCTAATAATCTTAATCAAACTAATAAATCAAGCTAACATCACCAACTAACAAACAAAGGATCCCGTTTGCAATGGCGGCTATGCCGTCGCATTCTACGAATCCTCAAGACAACTATTGTAAAAGTGGCTCTGCCGATGATTTAGTATGTTCTTGCTAACTTAAAACATGTTATTTATTCTATATTATCACTTATATGAACTCACACGCTAATTAAATATAGAATCCGCTTGCTCGTGTCGGCTATGCCGATTGCATTCTGTGATTCTCCAAAACGCTTCTGTGAATATCATGGCTAGACCGGTGACACGGGACGTTTTGGCTAACCTAATCTGATTATATTATGTATTATAATAACATAATAACATTCTTCTAATTTTTATTTGCGCGTTCGGTAATCTTAAAACCCTTAACGGACCACTTAAGTGCAACCATTTATTTTGGACAGAAACTGTGCTGAATTTAACTGAGCGTAACTTGACCATAATTAATCTAAACTGATCAAACTCAATTTCCACGACGTAGTTCGTCGAATTTCCTTTCCAACCATAATTGGATCGTTCTAATTCAAAAGTATGACTCCGTAGTAGCCAAAACGGGACAGAAACCTTTTTCAGTACCTTCTGTCTTGTTGGACTATTTTGGCTATGATCCGAGTCTCAAATGGAAAAACTTTCTAAACGAAACTTCTTCGGAACGACTTAAACTAATTCCCTGTAAAATTTCATAATTTTTAGACGTCTTTTGATGTTTTTAACAATCCCGTTTCTGTTCAGCTACTTTGCTGTCCAAATCTGAAAATCAACTAAAACTCTATTTTTGCAACTAATTCTTAATCTTATGACCCGAACCGCCTATCTAACACTCGTAACCATCGAACCTACCCTAAAACTGGTTTATTTATTTGTTTAGGGTCTGGTCCGTGATTCATATCGTCTATTCGTTCAAGTTTCTTATCTCGTCTAGCTTTCAAGGTGAGACTTCATAGCCCCACTTTATTCAAATCGTTTTGGGGGAAACATGTACGCGTTGGCACGCATTAAAACACGTTTTCAAACAATTCTAAAACAATCGAATCATATATGTATGTGAGTAAATGAACACAACATGATAAACGTTAAACTTGCAAATCCTTAACTTGAAACTTTCAAGCCAACGGTAGTACAGATATGGGCCATAGGATGGAAACCGCATATACTTTATGGACAACTTTTGGCTGGACATCTTATTCGTTATCAGTGCAACTTGCGAGTTGTACCACTTATTCGTTACTCATCATTTTAGGTTGGATTTGCTAATCATGTGTTTGTTTTATTACGTGCTATATGATGATCTTGGAATATGAATTGTCACCTTTGCCAAACTTATACTTTTATTAAACCTGTGATTTCTCACCAACTATTTTTAGTTGACACTTGTTTTTCGTACATGTTTCAGGTGATTAAGCTCGTGATAGGTCAAGTCAAAATCACATAGGATTTGCATAGATATCAATTGAAGAATCTTATTTTAAGTTGCTTGTCTTTTGAACATGTTATCTGTTTGGTTTAATTCGAAACTTATGTAATTGGGATTTTTTTTAATATTATGAAACTTTAATAGTAAATGTCTTTATTCCATTGTGTTCTTTTGTCAATTTAGTCGCACCCGTGGTTAAGATGCACGGTTGGGGTGTGACAGATTGGTATTAGAGTCGTGGTTATAGAGAATTAGGCAACCATTTGACCTAGACTATAACCTAAGCTCCCCTTTGAAACTTATATGCTTATGTGATTCTAATCCACTAACTCTCTTATCTTTAGTATGTCGTCGTACTCTGCTGACATCTCTAGCAATTCAAGCCTTATTTCCGATGATGGGTCCCAAAGCCTAATTAGTTGGAGTAGGCTAATCTCACCATGATCATCTTTCTCTGGAAGCCTGCTACCCTCGAAACATAATGTCAAGCCCGAGTTAATCTCCGATGCGACAAGCCGGCCTGCACCGAAGCCTGAAGTAATCAACATATCAAGTGATTCGGAATCCGAAGACCAAGAGAGCCATGTTGGAACCACTTCTGATGCCCAACTCCCGTTCAAGAAAAGAAAGCTGACTTGTGAAGCTGAATCCAACTCTTGGGCAAGGCCCAATCCATAATGTTCTCATCAAAATCGAAGGCTTGGATAGTGATACTAGAGACACGTGTAATCTGGAAGGGTGAGCGCCTGTACACTGGGGGTCTTGTCAAAGGAAAGTGAGGCATGTTCGTTACGAGTCGCACTTACCTGGGGACCTTGGAGTGAGTGCTCACTTATAGGCTAAAACACGTCTCACTAGTATCATTCATCCGAATCTTGAATTTTGACTAGTCAGTTTGGTCTTTATATTTCATTTGTAATTCAACATATCTGTTGTAAATATATGTTTTATTTATCTTGTAAGACATTAATATTAATGAATGAGTGATTTTATTTATAAATATTGTCACTTTTAATTCTTGAATGTCTATCCTAACTACCGACTTATGAGTTATTTTTCGTAGAATGCCTCCTCGTCGTGATCCTGATAACACCGTGGCTAACACCAGTGAAGCCTCCGTCGAAACCACCGCCATAGCCACCCTGCTCACTCAACAACTTGCTGCGGTCTTACCCACTATTGTCACTCAAATCAACAACTCCACCGGAGGATCTAGTGGGAGTGTTTGTACTTTCAAGCACTTCAACTTTTGTAACCCACACAAGTACCTTGGATGTGAAGGTGCGACAGGGCTATTGCAATGGTTTGAATGCATGGAGAACACATTTGAGATGAGTGACTGCCCCGATGAACTTAAGGTAAAATATGCTTCAAGTGCCTTCCAAAGGAGGGCACTGACTTGGTGGAATGCTGATAAGAAAATTCGGGGTAGGGAAGGAGCTCTTGCTATGACTTGGGATAAGCTCAAGGAAATTATGATCGAGGAGTTCTGTCCTAGCAATGAGATGAAGAAGTTGGAGATTGAGCTGTGGGACCTTACCCAGGATAGTGGGGAGAGTGAGGCGTACACCACACGCTTTCATGAACTCTGCATCCTAGTCCCTCATCTGGTTACACCCTTGACCCGAATGATTGATCGTTATATTGGAGGCCTTCCGCCTCAAATTCGGGGTACTGTCATGGGTAGTAGCCCATCAACACTTGAAGCTGCTATTCGTTTATCTGCGTCCTTAACGGACGATCTAGTTAAGTCTGGAGTTCTATTCAGGAAAGGTGACAAGAGAGTTAAGGAGGAAGTGGCGAAAAAGCCTGAGTATCGCCACAAGAAGAAAAAGACCTCTAAAAGCTTTGCCATGGTTACCCCAGCTGTTCCTGTTGCCCAAGTAGCACCTAGACCTGCACCTGGCAGGAAGTCATATAGTGGACCTCACCCGCTGTGTGCAAGGTGTCAATACCATCACCCTACTACTGTTCAATGTCGTTCGTGCACTAAATGTGGAAGGCTTGGTCATTTTGCTAACACTTGTCGCGTAGCTGAAAAGGCTGCTACTACCCAAACTGCCACTCCTGCCATCATCAATGGTAGGGACTGTTATGAATGTGGTGCTCCTGATCACTACAAAAACCAATGCCCGAAGCTCAACAACAATAACCGAGGTGCACGTGCTCGCACTTTTGCCATAGGAGCAACCGAGGCCAGAAACGACAATGCCGTGGTTACTGGTACGTTTCTCATCAATAATCGTTATGCCTCTATCTTATTTGATACCGGAGCGGATAAAAGCTTTGTCTCCTTAGAATTTGAACCTTTACTTAAAACTTGTCGTACCGCTGTTGAACCTTCTTATACTATAGAAATAGCTGATGGCAAACTAACTGTTGTGCATTCCGTTGTCCGAGGTTGTGCTCTAACTCTCAACGATCACACATTCTCTATCGACCTGATTCCCATCACTCTTGGGAGTTTTGAAATCATCGTGGGAATGGATTGGCTATCCCACAATCATGCGGAAATCAACTGTTCGGAGAAACTCATTCGTATCCCTCTACCATCCGGTGAGACCTTGAAAATATTTGGAGAGAAACCTTGCAAAGGTTTGAAATTCATCTCCTGCATGAAGGCACGTAGATATTTAAGGAAGCGATATTATGCGGCACATGTGGTCGAGAAATCTGAAGAAAAGAAATTACAAGATATACCGATCATCTGAGATTTTTCGGAAGTATTCCCTGATGACTTGCATGGACTCCCTCCAACTCGACAAGTTGTTTCGGATTGATCTTTACCGGGAGCTAACCCCATTGCCAAATCTCCGTACCGCCTAGCCCCTTCTGAGATGCAAGAACTATCTAGCCAACTGCAAGAGCTGCTGGACAAGGGATTCATTAGACCGAGCTTCTCACCTTGGGGAGCTCCGGTTCTCTTTGTCAAGAAGAAGGATGGGTCCTTCCGCATGTGCATCGACTACCGTGAACTAAACAAGCTTACCATCAAGAATCGTTACCCGCTACCTAGGATCGATGACCTTTTCGATCAACTGCAAGGAGCAACTTGTTTCTCGAAGATTGACCTCCGATCTGGGTATCATCAACTCTGAGTCCATGAAGACGACATTCCCAAAACTGCTTTTAGAACTCGTTATGGACACTACGAGTTCATGGTTATGCCTTTTGGGTTAACCAATGCGCCCGCGGTGTTCATGGACCTCATGAACCGTGTCTGCAAACCCTACCTAGATCAATTTGTCATTGTCTTCATCGATGACATCTTGATCTACTCTCGAACCAAAGAGGATCATACAACCCACCTTAAGCTGATTTTGGAACAATTGAAGAAGGAACAACTTTATGCTAAATTCTCCAAGTGTGAATTCTGGCTTAGAGAAATTCATTTCTTGGGTCACTTAATCAACAACCAGGGTATACACGTCGATCCAGCCAAAGTCACCGCTATCAAGAATTGGAGTACACCATCCACACCCTCTGAGATCCGTTCGTTTCTGGGTTTGGCGGGTTATTATCGAAGATTCATCCCGAACTTTTCAAAGATTGCCCTGCCTCTCACTACATTAACTCAGAAAAATAAGCCTTTCGTCTGGGAACAAAAGCAAGAAGATGCGTTCCAAACTCTTAAGCAGAAATTGTGTAACTCCCCTATTCTAAGTCTTCCCGATGGCAATGATGATTTCATTGTATACTGTGATGCCTCAAACCAAGGTCTTGGTTGCGTGTTGATGCAACGAGACAAGGTCATAGCCTATGCATCCAGACAACTCAAGGTTCACAAAAAGAACTACACCACTCATGACCTTGAGTTGGGTGCGGTGGTCTTTGCTTTGAAAATCTGGAGACATTATCTCTACGGCACTAAATGTGTGGTTTTTACTGATCACAAGAGCCTTCAACATATTCTGACCCAGAAAGAACTCAACATGAGGCAGCGACGTTGGGTTGAATTACTTAGTGACTACGATTGATAATTTCGTTACCACCCGGGGAAAGCTAATGTGGTGGCTGACGCCCTTAGCCGTAAGGACCGAATCAAACCCACCCGTGTGCGAGCCATGGGAATGTTGGTCCAAACCAGTCTCAAAGATAAGATCCTCCTAGCTCAAAAACAAGTTGTTGTAAATGATGAGTTGAAGAAGGATTTGGATTGTTGTGTCGAAAAGCACTTGGAACCCAAACCCGATGATCTCCTTTACTTCATGGGTCGAATTTGGATCCCCGACTCAAGTGAGCTCCGAACCCTTATCCTTGATGAAGCACATAAATCCCGTTATTCTATTCATCCCGGTGCTGATAAGATGTATCACGACTTGAAAGAGTTTTATTGGTGGCCAGGAATGAAGAAAGACATCGCCCTCTATGTAGGGAAGTGTCTTACTTGCTCTAAAGTTAAAGCTGAGCACCAGAAACCATCTGGTCTTCTCCAACAACCCGAAATCCCACAATGGAAATGGGAGCAAATTTCCATGGACTTCATCACTAAGCTTCCGCAAACCTCTAGTGGTCATGACTCCATCTGGGTCATTGTTGACCGCTTAACCAAATCCGCTCATTTTCTCCCAATCCGTGAGGACTACAAAATGGAGAAGCTTTCCAGACTCTATATCAAGGAGGTCGTGACACGTCACGGTGTCCCTCTATCCATTATCTCCGACCGTGATAGCCGTTTTACCTCCCGATTCTGGCAATCTTTACAGAAAACTTTGGTAACTCGTTTGAACCTTAGCACGGCTTACCATCCCCAGACTGATGGTCAAAGTGAAAGGACCATACAGACCTTGGAAGACATGCTCCGTTCTTGTGTGATTGACTTTGGAGGAAGTTGGGATCAACACTTGCCACTCATCGAATTCTCTTACAACAATAGTTACCATACGAGCATCAAGTGCGCCCCTTTCGAGGCTCTATATGGTAGGAAGTGTCGATCTCCGGTGTGTTGGACCGAGATCGGAGACGCTCAAATCACCGGTCCCGAACTCATTCAAGAAACCACCGACAAGATACTTCAAATTCAAGAAAGACTCAAGGCCTCTCGCGATCGTCAAAAGAGTTATGCTGACAACCGTAGGAAGCCCCTTGAATTTCAAGTCGGTGATAGAGTCTTACTCAAGGTTTCCCCCTGGAAAGGTGTTGTCCTATTTGGGAAGAAGGGAAAGCTAGCCCCTAGGTTCGTTGGGCCATTCAAAATTCTTGAAAGGATTGGCCCAGTAGCCTATAGACTCAAGCTACCAACCGAACTTTGTAACGTTCATGACGTTTTTCATGTATCAAACCTTAAAAGGTGCCTTGCTGATGACACACTTCAAGTTCCTCTGGATGATGTTCGTATCGACAACTCTATGCATTTCGTCGAAAAGCCCGTTGTAATCATGGACCGTGAAGTCAAGCAACTCAAGCGTAGCCGCATCCCTATCGTGAAAGTTCGTTGGGAAGCCAAGCATGGTCCTGAGTTCACCTGGGAACGTGAAGACCAAATGAATCATAAGTACCCTCATCTCTTTCTAGACCCTACAGCCTCTACTAGTTGAATTTCGGGGACGAAATTCTTTTAACTAGGGGAGACTGTGACACTTCTGATTTTCACTACTTGTACTCATTCTAGACTTATCAATGAAAATCCGCATGACATTTCATTTTACTTGAAATCCTATTCAGACGTTGTTACAATACTAGTTCACATGTGAAACATTACGTTTATGCTTGATTTCAAAGACTTATACTTATCTGTGATTGATTCATGGATCGCACGTAGACTTAATTGATCTTTATGACACATTAAATACACATGAACCACCCCCATACATATCAAACATTTTCTTACAACCCATTCAATGTGAATTGATGCTTAAAAGTACTAGTTAGTACTTTCGTACGATCGTTCGCCTTTTAAACCGTCGTTAACTACGTACCGTCCACGACCGACAAATCGTTTAACATGACATTAATTTATGTTTTAAATGTTTAAAATATTCATTTCTTTAATTAAAACAAAGTTTGTTTGCAAAACTTTCCTTAAATAAATCCTGAAATTCGAAAAACGATCAAAAATTCCGTTTTCTCGCCCACCGATCGCCAACTACTATACGCGAATAACGTAACTTTAAATTAAATGTTTTTAGCTAAACATACTCTTTTTGTTATGACAATCAACTTTAATGTTGAAAACATTTGCCAATTTCGCTTAGAAATGCTTAAAATCGCAATTTTCGAATGCGCGCACTCAACCGGATCAAGCTAGGACCCAACCCACCTACTCTTGGACCTAGCCCAAGCAAGAAATCACAAAAAACCCAGCCCCATTGAGGAAAAATTCACAGATTTGAGGGCCCTAAAACCCTAAATTGCTTTCCAAGACATTCCATATTTACACCCCTTCAACCATTAGTATAAATAAGAGGCTTAGGATCTTGTTTTCTTTGCTAATTCTCCCTCAAACACTCCCAACCCCTCCTAAGTTGTGAAATCCCTTCCCAACCTTGAAGATTTCGAAAATCCCTTAGAGTATTCCAAGAGTTTGAAGATCAAACAAGTAAGTAACCCTCCGAAGTTGAATACCGTCTTTTTATTTTATTCTTTCTTCATCCCCTCAATCTTTTTCTATTTTCTATCCATGATCACTTGATCATGTGAAACCTCAGCCCTAAAAACCCTCTAATAATCTTAATCAAACTAATAAATCAAGCTAACATCACCAACTAACAAACAAAGGATCCCGTTTGCAATGGCGGCTATGCCGTCGCATTCTGCGAATCCTCAAGACAACTATTGCAAAAGTGGCTCTGTCAATGATTTAGTATGTTCTTGCTAACTTAAAACATGTTATTTATTCTATATTATCACTTATATGAACTCACACGCTAATTAAATATAGAATCCGCTTGCTCGTGTCGGCTATGCCGATTGCATTCTGTGATTCTCCAAAACGCTTCTGTGAATATCATGGCTAGACCGGTGACACGGGACGTTTTGGCTAACCTAATCTGATTATATTATGTATTATAATAACATAATAACATTCTTCTGATTTTTATTTGCGCGTTCGGTAATCTTAAAACCCTAAACGGACCACTTAAGTGCAACCATTGATTTTGGACAGAAACTGTGCTGAATTTAACTGAGCGTAACTTGACCATAATTAATCTAAACTGATCAAACTCAATTTCCACGACGTAGTTCGTCGAATTTCCTTTCCAACCATAATTGGATCGTTCTAATTCAAAAGTATGACTCCGTAGTAGCCAAAACGGGACAGAAACCTTTTTCAGTACCTTCTGTCTTGTTGGACTATTTTGGCTATGATCCGAGTCTCAAATGGAAAAACTTTCTAAACGAAACTTCTTCGGAACAACTTAAACTAATTCCCTGTAAAATTTCATAATTTTTAGACGTCTTTTGATGTTTTTAACAATCCCGTTTCTGTTCAGCTACTTTGCTGTCCAAATCTGAAAATCAACTAAAACTCTATTTTTGCAACTAATTCTTAATCTTATGACCCGAACCGCCTATCTAACACTCGTAACCATCGAACCTACCCTAAAACTGGTTTATTTATTTGTTTAGGGTCTGGTCTGTGATTCATCTCGTCTATTCGTTCAAGTTTCTTATCTCGTCTAGCTTTCAAGGTGAGACTTCATAGCCCCACTTTATTCAAATCGTTTTGGGGGAAACATGTACGCGTTGGCACGCATTAAAACACGTTTTCAAACAATTCTAAAACAATCGAATCATATATGTATGTGAGTAAATGAACACAACATGATAAACGTTAAACTTGCAAATCCTTAACTTGAAACTTTCAAGCCAACGGTAGTACAGATATGGGCCATAGGATGGAAACCGCATATACTTTATGGACAACTTTTGGCTGGACATCTTATTCGTTATCAGTGCAACTTGCGAGTTGTACCACTTATTCGTTACTCATCATTTTAGGTTGGATTTGCTAATCATGTGTTTGTTTTATTACGTGCTATATGATGATCTTGGAATATGAATTGTCACCTTTGCCAAACTTATACTTTTATTAAACCTGTGATTTATCACCAACTATTTTTAGTTGACACTTGTTTTTCGTACATGTTTCAGGTGATTAAGCTCGTGATAGGTCAAGTCAATATCACATAGGATTTGCCTAGATATCAATTGAAGAATCTTATTTTAAGTTGCTTGTCTTTTGAACATGTTATCTGTTTGGTTTAATTCGAAACTTATGTAATTGGGATTTTTTTTAATATTATGAAACTTTAATAGTAAATGTCTTTATTCCATTGTGTTCTTTTGTCAATTTAGTCGCACTCGTGGTTAAGATGCACGGTTGGGGTGTGACATGTCGCTAGTCGTTTGCAACTGGTATTTATAAGTGATTTCGACGATTAATGCTTGAACGGTTAGGGGGACTATGGTTGAGGGAATTAAATCCAAATTCGAATCCCCGGTTGATTAGAGTTAATGTCGAGCATTGAATACGGTTAGGTTGGAGTCTCACGCCGGGGGTGAGACTCAAGGTTCACTGAATCAGGCCGGAATTGCGATTTCGCGTAAAAGGGACGAAAAACCGGGCCTAGCCAGGATCGAACTCGTGATTTGATTCCAGTTTGAGAGTTTGGTTGAATGGCAAAACAGGCCCTTGCAGTTTTGAGTTTTTGTCAAAGTATAAAGTTTAGTTTAAAACAAGTTTCAATAATGACTGTTTCAGTCCCTTGACTTTATAAAATAAATGGGTTTCTATAAAAATCAAATATGTAAAAATTTAATAAGTTTTCTCAAATGATTTTATAAATTTATAAAAAAATGATTTGTATGCTTTATTTATTTATAAGTCTAAAAAGACTAGTTTGCATCATTTTTAAAATTTCAACTTATACGAATTTATATATATATATATATATTTATACTTTCAAATAACATTCACATATATCTATATACATATATATATATATATGTTTCAAGTATAAATTGTTTTATTTTCCTTAACTAAAACTTAAAATTCGTCTTGAAGGAAATAGTTTTAATATGAATTCGAGTTTTAATTTACTAACACGGGCAAGGGTTTAAGAAAAAATATGTCGAAAAATTCCGGATATTACAAGAATGGAGTTCAAATTGAAGGTGAACGACTACAACGAGTGCCGATGGCGGCGGGGTTGTTCTCCGGTGACTCCCGCAGCTTCTCCAACCGAACTAGCGTATGCAAAAGCTCTTGTGAGACTCGTATAACGTATGCAGAGGATCGATTTGTGAGAGAAATAACAGGAAGTGCGATCGTGGTCGACGGTTACGGCTTTATTAGCCATAATTGAGATTAATTCGATCATTACGGGTGTTAAAGTGCCGACTTATGGCTCAATAATGATCCGTGCTTAAAGATTATATGTTACAACTTTCTATTCGAACAGATTTGCGATTAAAGACTGCGTTTACGTTTCAACTGGGCAAGAGGCGCGACCGTTCCTGTAAGAGGCGCGACCGTGCCTACTAGGGTTTCTGGTTATTTACAAAACCAGCCCTTGTAACTTCAGCTTTGACAGAAATGATCCCTTGGTTTTAGAATTGGGTTAACCTGGTTAGGATTTAATAGAATATTTAACGAAATTACTAACGGGGTTAACTTGAAAAGTAGGATTGTCACAATATAGATGTACCCCGAAGTGGATTTCTTGTCATCTTTGCACTTAGCAAAGTCAGAATCAGAATAACCAAAAGCAGATCATTTGAGAATACATTGGTGCACATATTTTGTGTATAAATCCTTAATGTCACACAATCAGAAGACACAACAAAGCTGATCACTAGGCACGACCGTGTCACACAATCAGAAGACACAACAAAGCTGATCACTAGGCACGACCGTGTCTGAGCCAGGCACGACCGTGTCTGAGCCAGGCATGACCGGGTCTAGCCAAGAGGCACGACCGGGTCAGAGTGTTAGGCACGACCGTGCTAAAACCTGGCACGACCGTCTCTCTTGGATACTCAGACATAGAGTTTAACATAATAATCCAATAAATCCAAATCCGCTTGGTTTTGATCGCGATTGACCAAAAGGACATGGGGTTTTTACAAAACAGAACTTTGCGAATCTATCAGTATAGGTTAATTTGATGGAGAACAGGTTTAAGATCCAAAACCCCCAAATCGTTTTCATATGAACCCTAGGTTTATGATCTTGAACAATTCGATGCTAACAGATTAAATTAACTTAGGGCTTTCAATCTAGAAGTAAAAACGAAAGTGTGGATGGAAACAATTACCAGAAAGGAGTTCGAATTGAAGGTGAACGACTACAACAAGTGCCGACGACGGCGGGGTTGTTCTCCGGTGACTCCCGTAGCTTCTCCAACCGAACTAGTGTATGCAAAAGCTCTTGTGAGACTCGTATAACGTATGCAGAGGATCGATTTGTGAGAGAAATAACAGGAATGGTCGGATTTGATAAAGGTGCGATCGTGGTCGACGTTTACGGCTTTATTAGCCATAATTGAGATTAATTCGATCATTACGGGTGTTAAAGTGCCGACTTATGGCTCAATAATGATCCGTGCTTAAAGATTATACGTTACAACTTGCTATTCGAACAGATTTGCGATTAAAGACTGCGTTTACGTTTCAACTGGGCAAGAGGCGCGACCGTGCCTGTAAGAGGCGCGACCGTGCCTACTAGGGTTTCTGGTTATTTACAAAACCAGCCCTTGTAACTTCAGCTTTGACAGAAATGATCCCTTGGTTTTAGAATTGGGTTAACCTGGTTAGGATTTAATAGAATATTTAACGAAATTACTAACGGGGTTAACTTGAAAAGTAGGATTGTCACAATATAGATGTACCCCGAAGTGGATTTCTTGTCATCTTTGCACTTAGCAAAGTCAGAATCAGAATAACCAACCACTTCTAAATTATCACTTCTTCTATAAGTCAGTTTATAGTCTTTCGTCCCATTGCAGATATCGTAGTACTTTCTTAGCTGCTTTCCAGTGATCAAGGCCAGGATTAGTTTGATAACGGCCTAGCATTCCAGTAATATAAACGATATCCGGACGAGTACAGACTTGAGCATACATGACGCTCCCAACTACTGATGCATAAGGTATCATTCTCATTTGCTCCTTCTCAACCTCTGTTTTCGGACATTGGAAAGAACCAAAACATCTGCCTTAACTACTAGAGCTACAGAAGGAGAGCAGTGTTGCATATTGTAACGTGTGAGGACCCGTTCGATGTAGGCTTTCTGAGATAATCCCAAAATGCCCTTAGATCTATCTCTTTGTATTTCGATGCCTATAACATAAGAAGCCTCTCCGAGATCCTTCATGTCAAAGTTATGCGAGAGTAAACGCTTCGACTCATGCAACATATCTAAACTATTACTTGCCAATAGAATGTCATCTACGTAAAGGAGAAGTATAGTAAAGTTGTACACCAAGAGAGAGAGGGGCGATTTAGGGTGATAGGATTGATTAATCGATTTTTTTAATCCCTCTAGTAATCTCTCTATTTATATGTACACGTAAGGGGAAACCCATTAGTGGCCCATTAAGAGTAATTAGGCCCATCGACTAATTACTAGCCATAGGTTATTAAATAAATGAATAATTATATTTGATCATTTAATAATAAGATAAATGATTATAAGAGCCACATATTAAATCTCGTCTTACATGCTATTTTGGGTGGAAGTATAGAGAGAGAAATGGTTCTTTAATGGGGTTTAACGAGACAAAAGGCAGGGAGAGGGAGTTATTTAAAAAAAATCATCATGACAAGACTTAACAGACAAAGTTAACGTCTGTTAGTTTAAAGGACGTAACGTGTAAAGTTTTTTATACGTAAATGACGTTTTCTGTAATTTTCTAAGTTAAATGACGTATTTTGAAATTTGGGTAATACTTAAATGACATAATTTGTAATTTTCTCTATGAAAATTATTGTGCTATTGCCAACTATGAATCCAATTGGTCACATCTTTAGCATCACACGATATGCTATATGAATACAATGCTATAGTGTTGGAATAAACGAGTGGAGTGGAGTTGAGTTTGAGCTTGTTTTTGAGCTCGACTAGTTTCAAACATTATTTTTAAAACTTAAGTCCGGTTTTTTTAATGGCAAAGATTAATATTATTGATAGGAAAAAAGAATGAGACCACCATAGCAAGATGCTATGAAGAGGTAAAATTACAATTACATGAAATGATTAAAATTACGTCAATCACCCCATTCAATCAAACTAAATCTCGCCCTATTTTTAATCTAAAGAAAAGAGCTCGACATGATCTCTTCCAAAATCTTATCCGGAGTTCTTTTGATATTAAATACCTTGTCTTTCTTGCTATCCAAAGAACCCACAGTGTGATCAAAATGATAGTTTGCCCATTTTTTTGTAAGCTTTATTTCTTTAAGATGTCTCTTTGAACTTTAATCTTTCTTGAACTGAGCTACCTGTCTCCACCCGAATTTTGCACCATTATTGGACCAATTCCCATACCTTGGCCGTCAAGATACATGAAATGAGTGGGTGATCCGTTGATTCTAGTGCCACTCCACAATTCCCACCGGTCATAAAAGGTAGATATATACTATCTTTAGCCAATGCTACCTTTAATGGAATCCTATAAAGTCCCGCCCTCCACCCAAAGAAACTTGATTTTTTTGGGGATCCATTTGACCCACTCGAACAAAACGTTATTAGATGCAAACAACTCCTTTTCAATTAGCAACCTGACTACGTGCGTATAAAATAATCCGGAGGATTCCCCCAACCATCGCCAACGATATGGAGTATTACTCAATCTACATTCTTTAACTTCTAGATCACACTTTTGTTGCTCTTCGGCTTCTATTGGAGATGTTGGGGGGTCTGATCCAAACACCAACAAACTCGCCTCCATCTTCGGTGAGTTGGGTCATGTCCGCGACCAAGCATCTTTTGTTTATTTCTAAAAGAAATAGGTTTTAGAAATCCCAATTGGGACATGGTTGAATCCAAAAAAATCCCAATTGACTGAGTCGAAGGCCTTTTTGAAATCAATTTTAAGAAACATTGCTCTTTTTGTATATTTAACTTAATTTAAGAAAGGAAAGGATCTCGTTAAGAACCCACGGTCCGTCAAGGATGTTCCTCCCATATATGAACGCAATGCGCTTTGAATGTTGCTAATTACAGATCCAATCACTTGTTTTAATCTACTGGCTAGTGTTTTTGCAATAACATTATAAATACAGTCGGTTAGGCTTATGGGGCGTTAATCATCCTAGTTGGTTGGATCTGTTATTTTGGAATTAGAGTAATGAATGACCAGTTGACACCCCTGTTTATCTGAACTGCGGTGGCGAAATTCCTTCATAATACACCAGAAGTCAAGAGAGAGGATGTCCCAGAACTGTTAAATGAACTTAAAAGTGAATCCGTCAGGGGTGGGTGATTTGTCGTCCTCGCAACACCAAACCGTCTCTTTTATTTCCTCAAGCGTGAAGTTCCCAATGAGTGAGTTAGCTTCCTCCAGATATAGTCTTTTAAACCCGTTTGAAACAAGTTTTGGTCTTAACCTGATCGGTTAAAAAAAAGTGTGTCCAATCACTTAAATCCATAAATATATTTCTTTTTATATATTTTAAAGAAATATATAAAAAGACACAAATACCCCCTATTTAACGTTAAAATATGGATGGCGTTAACCAGTAAGATAAAAATGGCAAGTTTTGTAAACCACGAGTATATAGAGGAGAAAACATAAAAATTTTGAGTGAAACTAGTAAAAAATGACCAAACCACAGAGACGAAAATGACAGTTTACTTAAGTCTATACTAATAAATAAAAATACTATATGACACGTGTTACTTTGTGATGCATCCTTATCATGTTTTTCCCGATTCTCTTTTCTATTAAATAACTAGCTTAAAACCCGTGTCTACACAAGGGGTGAAAAATATCAGTACACAAAATTCTTAAATCTTTATGTATGTATTTTACAGATGTAAAAATGTATTACATATACTAAAAAAATAAAATAAAATTCAAAATATGTAAAAATTATTATATAATTGGGTTTAGAAAATACATTAACTATTATTTAATGTAATTTGAGTTTCATTTACTATTTGATTGAAAATAAAAGTCATATAATTAGATTTTAAAGTTTCTTATAATAATAAATAATTTAAATAAATGTGTTTTATTAGTATAATTAGTATTTTATTAAAAAAATATATTATTATTAAAAGATATGGTGTATTTAAAAAAACAGAGAGACGAGAAAAAAAAATAATGAAAATAAATATAGAGACGACATGTAGAATTAAAAATCTTTATTTATTATATAGTATAGATATAGATATAGATATAGATATAGATTCGATGATATAAAAGAATATATTTTTAAATATTTAATATAAATTTATTTTGTAATATTTATTATTTAATCATTGGTTCATTCTAAAAAAACCTTAAAAAGTAAGGTCAGCCACCAATCAAATGGTGCCAACAAACTATCAATTTTATTCTATGTTATATATTTAATTTCATAGTTTCTTATCATATACTGTTGTAGATGGGTTGGTTAAGGTAAAACATACTTACTTATTAATGTCTCAAGTCCTATCAACATTTTTTTTCTTTTTTTACTTCTAACTTTTTCCTTTTGATTTTTTTTAAATATTAGGTTGTAATGTGAGAAGCGTAATACATTTTTCTATCTATGCTTCAATTTTCAAAATCGAACCGCCTCAAATTCGTACGTTTATTTTACGTAGTGAAGTACGTTAGTGTCGTTCGATCTCTAAAACTGAACCGCCTCAAATTCGTACATTTCTTTGACGCACTTAAGTATATTAGATGATACCGTGAAAAATTAGACGAACACTACCGAGTCGCAATAACTTTATACGTTTCTTTTCTGTACTTAACAACGTTTTTTTGTGTGTTTAATAATATTAATGCCACCGACTCAACCTTTTAACGTCCGTATCACGTCTGGGGCCTTCCGCGGTGAAGCGCGGGGCAAATTTGCTAGTTGATACTTATTATATCATTAACAACATTTATCGGGACTATTCTGTAAAGTTTTGCAAAATATAGGGTCTTGCTGGCACCTGGATAGAATTGAAAGTCAAACGACGTCGTATCTTAAGCTTTGTGAGTTTTCTTGCTGCTCAACCTACCTCAGATTCATCAAGTACTCTTTCATTCTTCTCGTCTTCACCTTTCGAATCAACTGCAACTATATTCTGAATCCTGTAAGTTAATCCTTCTAAAACTTCAAATTTATACGCGTTTCACGTAATCGTTCACTGAATGTTTACATATTACCGTGTGACGTAAATTAGGGTTTGAAATTCGTGGATGTTTCTGGTAAAATCTCAACCATTTTTATGCTGTTTTTGAAATTACCATCAGGTTTTGGTACGTGAAGCAGATATGGCAACAACGGAGCAACCAAAAGCAGCAGTGACCGAAGAAGCAAAAGTTGATCTGTTCGAAGATGACGACGAGTTTGAAGAATTTGAAATCGATCAAGGTGATTTATCATCTCTGCCTTTGACAGCATTTTCATCGTTTATTCAATTGTAGTTCAGCTGCTCAGCTTTAGGTCAATTAAATGATTAATTGCTCCTTGTAGAATGATTACTCAAAATTAATCGTCAAAAGAGAATTTAGTTTATAACTTAAATTTTTATTTGAATAATTACTCGAAATTAATTGTCAAAGAGGTGAATGTTCATCGAAAGTTAAGTTTGTGAACATATCGAAAGCGAGGTGAATATATGCCGTGGTTATTGAAAGTGAAATTTTTGTTTAAATTTTTATTTAAAAACTTTACAAGTTTGTGAACATTAGGACCTTTAGATTCAATACATTTGGATGCATAATCTTTATATTTTGCTGTTTTTTTAAATCAATCCGTCCTAACCCGAACCAAAATGACCATTTTCAAATGGACCGTTCTGACCCGGACCTATTCTATAAAATTTATTGCAAGTCAATTTTAGAAGAAAAAGATAATAAGACAAATAGTTATTAGTTAAGATTGTAAAATATCGGTTATCGGTCATAGGCTAGCATATCGGTTTAAAATATCGGTTAGAATATCGTTCCCGAGAATATCGGCCGAGATAACCGATATATCGCCGAAATTTGGAGTCTTAAATATTGGTTATATCACCGATATTCTCGGTTTGGACCAAATCGAGCAAATAGAACGAATTCTTACCTTATTTCGAAGCATAATCGAACCACCTGTGTCTCCATTGTGGGAAATCAACCCAGCAATCCACGATTTCGAACCCAATCGATCTGATTTTGGAGCTGGTGTGCGTGAGATTGGAGGCAGAGGAGGAATGGTGGAGTAGAGGGGAACGGCGCAATGAACGGGGTGGAGGGATTAGGGTTTATTAAGTTTGGATTTTTAACTTTTAACCCCTCTACATTTTTACTAGTTTATATCTGGTCTTCAAATTTATAAATTTATACATAAAAAGCATAAAAGTAATGTTATATTTATAAATTTAAAAATTTATACATAAATTTTATGTTTCTAGTCTATGACTATTGAATCTGATGATTAATATATAATTTTTATATAAATTTATGGTTACTGATATCTCACCGCGATAACCGATATCTCGAATATCGGTCCTTGACCGATGTCCGATATAATACCGCATTAACTGCTTAGTAAATAATACAGAGATACGGATAGGGAACGAGACGTGAGAGGTTTTTGAAAATGAGAGATAAATTTAGGAAATGATGATTTTTAGTTAAATTATAGAGATGGGTATAAGGAACTACTGTGAATGTTGAGCATTCACTTCCGAGTCCCTATATCAACCCAAACCCTATAATTTAGGGAAAAATTTAAGGTTTTAATCAAATTTGACATTATATCTCATTCCCCAAAATAGGATCGAGTTTAGGGACTTTCTTCTTATTCCTCATATACAGGGTCTCGCTGTTCACTACTTACAGCATTCACAGCAGGTTCCCTATATTTATGTGAGTGGGTTTCCTATATTTTAGGGGGTGGTTTAAAGTGGTTGTGAGTGAAGGAGAGAGAAAATGTATAAATTTTTCTGTATATTTGGGGGAAACACTGTTCATCTGCATAAATTTTTTAATATTTTTTTAAAGTGGTTGTGAGTGAATGAGTGAGAAAAGGTAATGATAAAGGTATAAAAAAGTATTATTTAATTGAAAAGAAGAGAAAAAATGTAGTGATTTTAGTGTAATTATGGGGATGGGGATAGGGATGCTACTGTGAATGCTCTTATATCTATTCCCCATATTTTTTATGAGTGACTGTGAGTTGAAGAAAGAGGAAAAAATAATAAAGAAGTATTTTTTAATTGATAAGGATACATATGGGGAATGACTAATGAGACGTGGGAGGTTTTAAAAGATGAAAAAAATTTAGAAATCAATGTGAGTTTTAGCTAAATTATATGGACGGGGATGGAGAAACGGATGACGATGCGAATACAGTCGACTCCCCATCCCTATCCCTATAGTTTAACTTAAAAAACACCATTTTCTAATTTTATCTCTCATTTTCTAAAAACCTCCTACATCCCATTCTCCATATTTATCTCTATTCAATTAAATAAAACTTCTTTATTCTTTTTTTTAATTATTTTTTTCTCTTTCTTTCACTCACATTTACTCACAAACAATATAAAAAAATGGATATAGGGGTGAATACTGAATAGTGACCCCTCAAATATGGAGGATGAGTTTGCTTTCCCCTAAAAATATAGGAAGAGGGTATAGGGATGGGGGATGGGATGGAGTGAGTTTTTACCTTATTATGTTATAATATGAGGATGGGGTTGGGGATGAAGGATGGGCTGGGATTGCTCGGTAAAATCCCTAAAATAGCTTACTCATAACTAGGGGAACCAGTGAACCACATACTTTCATAATTCATACATAGGAAGGTTCTATCTTTATGTTCATCTTATGCTAGTTGACTGTCTATGCCTTACCTGAAGGGGTTACTGGTGACATCAAGCAATTGGTCCCATGAATAGAGGGTTCTGAAGAACAAACCACTTAATCTTTCAACTTTTATATCATATTTAATGAAATTTGTTGGTTTTTGTTTTCTAATAACCGATTGATACGCGTTTTAAAGAATGGTACACGAAATTGTAGTGATTTGTTTTTATTTTCTTGAATTGAAAGATGCACAACATATTTCTTTTAAATCTTTACTAATTACCAACTCATGAATTGGTGATAGTGTGATACAAACCCAGATTCGGATCCCACCCCATGGGTCGGACCAGTTGGATCCAAGAAGTAGTTAATAAATGGACTATTGTTCTGTAGGGGAATAAATGCCAAAAAAAACTCTTTGGCTTCACCTTCACGTCTAATCAAGTTATTTTGTTCTTGTTTTAGGATTGTGTTGTTTGATTTGAATTACCTACGTACCTTGTAACTGGAGATTTGCCATCTCGAATCAGGCCGACCATTGAAATATTTCCTATTTTCTGGTTCTCAAATCCAGTATCTATCAATTGGTTTGGTAGTGTCAGTCTTGTTGGTTAGTTCATTTGAAGTCATGAATGCTAATGTTCATAAACTATAATTTGCTTTCCTATTTGTTGTTAATTTTATCTGCAAATCTTTCTGTGCAACCAAGCCCTAATAAGATTTTGCCACAAGAGATTTATGTGCTTGCATATTTGCTTTCATTAATTTTGCATTTTGAGGGTTGACACGCGTTCTACAATTTGTAAATCATTCAATGTTATATTCATGATGACAAATATTTGGCAGAGTGGGATGTCAAGGAAGAAGGGAAAGAAGTAACCCAGCAGTGGGAAGACGATTGGGATGACGATGATGTAAATGACGACTTCTCTCTGCAGCTGAGGAGAGAACTCGCGGACAATACTGAGAAAAAGTGAACGGAATCTACAACTCTAGCAATATTTTCATATCTGTAAGTTCATACTATGTTTTGAATTAACGAATGACTAGTTATATCGACTTATTTTCGTTTTTTTAACATATAATCGTTATATAGGATAAACTATAGTCCTTATGCTAGAACTTTACCATAGAACTATTATAACCTGTTCAATAAGCTTTCATTCGACATGAAACCGTTACAAGCCTATGTGGGTTTGACCCGCTTCATCTCTAAACAAACATCAACCGGAAGTCTACTTTCTGTTTCACAACTTCTCCCCAAAACAACACGAGTTATACAAATTGGACAAGCAGCAGTCTTGATTAGCCATGAATCAATACAATTAGCATGAAGACAATTATAACAACCTCACTATTTTTTCACCTTTTTCTGAACTCGCGATGTAAGATCGATAATCACTTTGATACCCTAAAGTTTCTTAGGGGCCAGATTTACAAATTGACTATAACGTGATCGAGAAATCATGAATCTAATACTTTTTTATGTATCCACGAAGACAATTATAACAACCCCGCTATTTTTTCACCTTTTTTCTAAACTCGTGATGAAAGATCGATAATCACTTTGATACCCTAAGGTTTCTATGAGGTCATATTTACAAATTGACTATAACGCGATGGACAAATCATGAATCTAGTCATTTTTATGTATCCGTGAAGATAATTATAACAACCCAACTATTTTTCACCTTTTTCTGAACTCGCGATGAAAGATCGATAATCACTTTAATACGCTAAAGTTTCTAAGGGGTCAGATTTACAAATTAACTAACGTAATCGAGAAATCGTGAATCTAATCATTTTTTAGGAACCTGTTATGCATTCGTGAAGACAATTATAACAACCCGACTATTTTTTCACCTTTTTTTGAACTCGTGATGAAAGATCGATAATCACTTTGATGCCCTAAAGTTTTACATAATATCGAACTCTATAGAGGCGGTTTTAAGTTTATTTCCATATAATATAGTGTGTGATTTGTTCTAAAGCAATTATTTTGGGATAAAATGATATGGAGACTGAAGTGTACTACAACATAGAAGGTAGGCTGATAGGTGTATAGTATCGGACTTTGATTGTGACTTCTTGCCTACTTTGTGAAATATCACCTTACATTGATTTAAAATCTAATTAAATTTGGGAAAATAACATTATATTTGACAAACTATTACAAATATTTTAAAAAGATTTAATTTGCATTATGTCTTATATACGACATGTTTATTTAGAAATTTTTGTAACCCAATCATTCTAAATGTAGACACGTTACTGAAGGGCATTCGTGGCGTTGGTATTACCAACAAATACAGAGTAATTATCGATAGGATAAAAGCCAAAAATCTTTAATTTCATCATTTGTGGAGGAAACTAATTGTCGACGGATAATCCATTAGTAATCCGTCTCTAATTTTGAAGGTTAGATTTTCAGTCGTTTGTCACTTGGGTGTGGTTTGTGAAAAGAGTTAATATGTCATATTGTTGTTAGCGGGTTTGTTGGTCATAAAATTTAAATACTGTGTCAAGTGTGCGTATTCTAGTCATGGGCTCAGTTGTTTAGCTTGGAATTGCTAGGCTCGGAATGTAGAGGCAAGAGCCTATCGGTCATGGGCAAAGCGGAACTGGATGAAAATGTAATTTAGTGGCAAGCATGTACCCGGAGTTGGTTTCTCATGTGTGCATATTATGCCATGAGCGCCTATATAGATGTGTTTTATTTGTATGTGTTACCCATGTCTAGCCATTGGGACTCGTGGGCTCACATATAAATATAATGGAATGTCTAGCCATTGGGACTCGTTTGATAATTCTATGTAACCAACGTAACCGATCACAAATGAAAACAAACGAACACAAATTCATTTGAGAATAAAATCAGCATAGTTATTATAAACGTAATAAACGAGTATTATTAATTGATAAAATATAATATATAAAATATAAAAACCTTTAACAACTGAACGAACACATTACCGAACGTTCACGAACATAAACGAATAAACGTGACATATGTTCATGTTCGTTCATTTATTAAACGAATGAAAATAAATGAACTTCTCGTTGAACGATTCACGAGTTGTTCGATGAACGTCCAGTTCGTTTGCAGCCCTAATGACAAACATTTACTTATCGCAGAGGATAGAGAAGCCAACTTTTGTTAGACCCCCAACTCCAAATGTTTTCTTTTTTGTGTTTAAAATACACTTAGTAATCCAAATAACGTAAAATGAGGCTAACTGAATATAATATATAACGATATTACTAGTATCATGTGATCTTAAAGGGTCGCACACAAAGATTAAGTTAGCTACAATTACGTATATAAATACAATTAAATATATTCAACCCAAATCTTAATTATAATAAATGAATAATTTTATATGACATTTGGTGAAATCTAAATTTTTGTTTTTTACCTCTATCTTTCTTTTATTTTATTAAATAACTCTTCTTCTATTAAATAATAATAGTTTTAAATAATTAAATATCTAAAATTTGTTATAATATTTTATTAAAACTTAGTAAATCATAAGAGATTTCAATTATATTTTATGTTAATATATAATTTTTAACTATTTATTATTTGTTATTTATAGTTTTTATTCTTTATTATTTTTATTTATAATTCTTAATTTTTCATTATTTTTTATTTCACCAATGTCTGATAACATCGAACATATAAATCTTCATACAAACTATTGGTCTATAACAAGTTGCATTTATTTAACCTGTGTAATACATTAGTTTCTAACCTAGTTGTTGTAATATATCATTCCAATTTGTAAGTAAAAATTATTATTTAAGATAAATAATAATACTTATAAAGATTAATTTGATATATGTTAATATTATGGTAAATAATAGAGTTATAATGTTTAACATAATGAGATATATATTTTTTCATTTAAGGCGTATATGTATTTATATATATGTTTGTATAAAAAATAAACAAGTATTTTATGTATGACATATAAATGGAATTCATGTATGTATGAATATGCATTCTTGTCAAAGAAGTTGTGGTGTAGTGGTTGAGGTGATACCTGAAGTCTCAAGGAACCCGGATTCAATCCCTACCACCACCATTAATTTCTGAGACATGCAAATGAGGCCTAGTTCTTAGGCTGATGCACCAGGGTTTTACCCACACCGATCCAGGGTTCGAGCCTCGGCTCTCCCTCAAGCCCGGAAGGGGCCGTATTGGGTGGGATTTTTCCTTGGATGCTCTCCAACTCTGACGCCAAGTGGGCCCGGTTAAAACAACATATTGACCAGAGTTGGACGAGGCTCTCCCATATAACGGGAGGTGCGACGTCACAACATTCAATGTTCGCCCTTCAAAAAAAATGTATATGCATTCTTAATAACCTTAAAAAGTAAGATTTGTGGCCAATAAAATTGTGCCAGATGACCTTCTACTTTAAATTAATACAAGTTGCAAACATCTTACTGTGTCAAAGTGGTTGGCAAGCTCCAAGGGTAACCAAGAATCGCACTTTACCTTTTTTTGGTATTTCATTTTTTTTTATTTTTTCAAATAACATCCTTTAATTTTCAAAATTTTCAATTATACCTTTCTAGTTTTTAACATTTTAAATTTAACCCTGGATAAATTTTCAACTATACCACTTAAATTTTTAAACTCTCAAATTTACCCTGGACAAATTTTCAACTATACCCCTTTAATTTCTAAAATTTTAAATTTACCCCTGTAATTTATATAATATACGTTTTTAACTAAAAAAAATTTCTAATTTCATTTTACAATAAATCTGTTAAACCCGCATACGCGAGTTCGATTCTAGGGTGTGACAAACCGAGTTTTTTCCATTTTGTTTCTTTTACTTTTTTTCGTAAATTCGTTGTAAAAATTACATTTTTATATTTCTATTTGTTTTTTTATTATTAACTTTTTTTACGAATTTTTCGCTTCAATGTTAACTCCTATTCGCACCGCAGCTTATATATTTTTCAATCTCCAGAACCAAGTTGTGACAACCGCATACGTTTATTTTATGTAGTTACTCACATTAATTTACCGTCGTAATACGCTTAACAAAATTAGCAAACCCGCCGCATAACGTTTTAATGAACTTTTTGCTTATTAATTTCTTGTATATAACCTTTTAATTTATGTATATGGATTTTATCTTACAAGAGGTTTGTTTTGACTTTTACAACTATGACAAACTATGTCACAATAATATTTTGTTTGTAGGTGTTTTGGAAGGGTCTTACATGGTTCATCCCTTCCCTCTCATTTGTTCACTTCTTTGGTTTTTAACTCACCATTCAACATGCATGCTTGAATTAAATATGCTCTAGGTATTGCTTTTGAATATAGTACCACCTTTGTGAAGCCATGAAAATGCCAAACAAAGTATGATTGTATTTCTTTGTGGCTTATTTAGGATAGTCCAAGTTTTTCTTCAGTAGAATTTGATAAAAATTATGGGTTGAATCATTGATTACAATTTAAAAAAAACAAAAAAATAAAAAATTAACGGCTAACACCAAGACATGTGGAGGGTACTGGCAAAATTCCTCTCGCCAGGACCACTTGTCGGAATTTGAACCCATGACTTATACAAGAGGAAACATTTTACACGACCTAGGTTAGATGGTCTATTGGATGTTTAGTACTTGTGTTACATTGGGTTAATCAACCATACTTTGTTTATCTTTTTTTTTTATACAATTTACATAACTTTTTAATTAAAGCATCTAGAAGATTAAAAACTTTTGAGTCCTTTGTCGCACATTTATTTTCATCCAAATTTTTAAATGTTAATCATGTAATCTATATCAATAAATTACTATCCACATTGTGTCCTATCATCCAAATTTTCAAATTTCAAATGTTCACCTAATCTATTATCAATAACATAGAATCCGTGTTACATCCTTTAAACATCTCAAAATATAAAACAAAACATGTTTGATTGACGCGCATCTCATATTGGTTCATGCGTAACAAAACGATGTTTAGTTGACCCATCGTATTTAACTTCCAACCGTGTTTGCTTCAAGCATGCGCTTTGTTACAAGATTCTTCTCGTGATAAGAAAGTGAGACGTCGAATATATTTTCCATAAATAAGTCCTCTAATCGTTTTATTATACAACTAGGTTAAAATCCCGTGTATTACACGGGTTAAATAAATAAAATGTTATATATTTAGTAATAATAATTTTATATTTTTAAAAACCCGTGTAATACACTGGTTGAATAAACCAGTATATTACAACGGTTGAATAAAATATAATGTAATTTGTTAACAAACACATTTGTCAAAATATGTTTTTAAAAAATGTAATTTGTCGTGACAGTTATAAGGTCTGTTAAGTTAGTTTTTAAAACATTTTTTTTCAACTGAGTATTAATTTTTTAATTTAATTGATAAATGCTAGTTCATATTAAGTTCATTTGATTGATGATGATAATAAGTATTCGTAATTAGATTTATTGATATAAAGATTATTATCTAATAAGATAGAAATAGAAAATCTAATATTTAATAGGAGAAGGAGGCGGAAAAATAAAGATGAGTAGTAACTAGAGAGTGACACGTGTGCTGAATAGATTTTCTTTTATTAGAGTAGTAAGATTATCAATGAATTTTACACATGACTGTAAGATTGTTAGTTAGAGATGAATGTGACACTTGTTAAAATATATTATTGGTTGTCTGTAGGTAAGGATGAAACCATCCCCCGACCCACATCCCGTCTATGTCATTGACAAAGCTTTGTTATATAAGTTTTATAAATAATAAGTTTATTTAAGCGCACTTAGACTCTCGAGTTTAGTCAAATACGATACGTGAAACTTAGTCTCAATCTCGTTTATTAAATTAGTCTCCATATAAACTCGAGTTATGGCTTGACTCAATTCGAGCTTTTAACGAATCGAACTCTGAATAACTTAGGGTGGAGCTCGGGTTCCATCGGGCTCACGGCAACACCGCCCTCAACCCGGTCGGGTTGTGGCTCAGGTTAGGTTTACGGTTTCGTGAAGTTGTGCGCTTTCAGGTGTGTTGCTTGTCATGGAATTGAACTGTTGGGGTAGCAGGGGTTCACGGGTTCAAGGGCTCCATCCCTTATGAAGGGGGTAGTTTAGGACAGTTTAAGGTAAAAACGACATGACAAATTTCTATTGGTAGTTCAGGGTTAAAAAGGTTCCACCCCGTCTACCCTCACCTGCGTTATCATATAAGTCATGCTTCACATTAATAACCATCAAGCAAACAATGATCCAATGAGACTAATTTCCTTTTTTCATTATTAAGCCCTTGATACATAATATATCTCATAGTTTACTGCAATTTTATATAATTGAAACATTAGAAATATTACTAAAATCACATCCAATTTGGAATCCTCGACGACAATCAAGTTCTAAAATCTCAAGACAACAACATTAATATGAATGAAAAAACACAATTCTGTCTTCAATCAGCAATGGTCCACGTCATGTCATTCTCAAATATCCAATGGCAAATTTCAATGCCACCTGGACCCGATCCAAGTGCCACGAAAGCTCCATGCCCCGGGCTCCACGATGACGTGTCTATATGGCATATGGCAACACCAGTGTTTATCTTTGCCTTGCTGAACACGTCAAGTATCTCCGCCACGTAGACCCTTACTTTCGGGACCGAATGACAATAATATAGTAGGTACGGGTAGAGGCTTTGATGGCACGACACTGACTTTGTTAGTTTCCTACCATTGATCCCTTTGACTTCCCCTATCATGACCTCCTTCTTTGACCCTCTAACATTCTCCGTGGTCCTAACCACCACATCATGACCCAAAATCGAAACTGCAAAATCGATCATGTCCTCGATCGAGCCAACACACCGCTTGGTCTCACCGGAGCTCGGTGCCCGCTCACATTCCGAGAGCGTGTTTGTCAAAACACGCTCTAGAACAGAGCGCTCTTGAGCCCCGAATAATTCCTTCACGTCGGACAGTTTGCCAGTGACAAAGGGCAGTTTCGACATGATAGCTCGGGGCAAAAAAGACCGTCTAGGATATTTGTCAACAATGTCGGGCATCATCATAACCGTTCCTTTCTTTAACATTTTCTCTCTAAAGAACTTTCCTGGTTCAATCCATTTATTTACTAAAATGCCATTGACATTCTCGGTACCTTCTTTTGACCCCGGTTTTGTATATTGACCAAAAGTAACACCAGTTTTGGTATACTCTTTGAACGAGGTGTTCAAAGCGTATATACTGAAACTGGTGCTTTGACCCGTGGATCCTTTACCGTATTCTCTAAAAGAGTCGGATCCCCGGTTGAAAGACTTCCCATAGTTGATAAAACTTGTTTTCCCTGAATTCGATTTCCTACCGTACGACAGAAACGTGTCGGTACCCGAGTTTGCACCGTCACGATAACTCACAAAAGTATCTGATCCGCCATTTCCTCCACCACCACCGTACGCTTTAAACTCGTTTCTCGGGTTATTCGCGTTCAATGCATACGATTTAAAAGTATCATTCGCCCCATTTGCCAACTCACCATAGTGCGAAAAACTAGACCCCACCACATTCGACGTGTCGCCATAGCCGGTGAACCCCACCGGAACTCCGTTCCCGTTCCTGCCGTAGTTGGCGAACTGTTCATTCCCGGAGTTCGTGTCATCGACGTAGCTCTTGAACGACATCAGGTGGTTGTTCCCGCCGGCGGAGTATGACGCAAACCGGAGATCCGGCACATTGACATGTGGCATGTATGAGGTAAACTCACCGCTTCCACCAGCGGCAGCGGTGGCGTAGCTGGTGAAGTTGGATGTAGCCACATTGGCATCAGTGGAGTAGGCAGTGAAGCCTTCACCATGTCCAGTGGATTCGCCGCTGTATTTGGTAAATCCACTGGACGCAAAATTGGTGTTTTCTGAATAGTTTTTAAAACTATCGGCGACGCCCGTATGGGCAGCGCCGTAGCTGGAGAAACTTTTGCCGTCATAGACGGCAAAGTCAGAGTCTCCAGAATGGCCGGAGGTAATGGAGGTGGGACCAGAGAAGCAGAATAAATTGGCAGAAGAGCAAAAGGAAGGAAGATGAGATGACAGGGAGTGGTTGGAGGCTAGTTTGGTAAATAAAGAGAATTCCAAGGGCAGCAGTGGAGATGCTTTGGAGAGAAGAAAATAAGGGATTGGAAGTTTGTTGGAGATTTGGGTGTTCCAGTAACGGATTAGAGAAGATTTAGGTGAAAAAGGGTTTGATCTGGTTGACAAATCATGTAAGGAAACCTGCATAGGTTTGATTAATTTGTTAGGGAAATGAGTGATAATAAGTTAAGGTAAAAGACAATGGAAGAAGATGAAGAAACTTACAGTGGAGGATGACAGGAGTAAGAACAAGAAGTAGCAGAAAGTGAGTTTGACTGTTGTGTCCATCTTTGATTTGTCTATGTGTGTGTGTGTGTGTGTGTGTGTGTGTGTGTGTGTGTGAAGTGGTGGTGAGATTTATGGAGGGGAGTGGGATCCTATCAATTAACATAATTCAACAAATGTGTGTTTTAAGTACAATTAACAAAAGCAAATTGTTAATTACAATTATAAATAGCAAAAAATACCTAACCGAAAGATATAAGTCTCAAATCGACAATCAGCTGGTTTTTGTTTTCTAATGTTACTTTTTTTTTCATTAACGTTGCTTTCTTTTACTAGCAACGTAAGAAAGAAGAACATGTTTTATAGATATTTATTTTTAATATATGTTCTTTTCTCATTAATGTGGGATGCGCATTATTCTTTAAAACTTCTTTAATGTTTTTTAATTTTTTTTCTTATTCACCGATATGGAATGCCAATTTATAGATTTATTAAAAGAAGAAATTGATTACGAAAATTTTATTTTAGATCTCGTTTGAGAACTTGAAATAAGTTGACCTGGATGTGACGAACGGTTTGACTAAGTCAAGTACAATGGTATGTTCATTACATGTACAAAATTTCCAATTAAACCAAGTATATGTTTTGGTATCTTAGGAGAATGGTTGAGTGATTTGAATAACTCATTTTCATTTGAATGTGTAGTTGGAGATGGTACAATATGGGCATAGGCATGACTACCAAGATTTTAATACAAAAGCTACAAATGAAAGGACCAATATGGGTGCCTTCTAGCTCCTAGGGGCACTTTCTTCCTCGTTTTCCCTTTTGATTTCAAGGACCATGCTTTATTTCTAAAGGCTTTGGTTATTTGAACATCCTTGCATTTTATTTGGATATCCAGGGTGTCCTATACATACAATATAGGGTTCATTAATTACCAATGATTGTCAATGATTAACTGGTAATTAATGAACTCTATACGGCCAGTATAGGGCTATACAGGCAGTATAGAGCACAAATATTATTTTTAAGTGGAAAATCAAGGCTTAGAGAAGTAGAATGATAAAATTTGTTTCATTGTTTAACTATTATTATAAAATTTTATCAAATTTTAAAAGGTCGTATATGTACTTTTTTGCTTTATGTATTAAAAATTCATAGTTAAAAGGGGGGTAAGTATATGAAGTTTAATAAATGGTAGAAGCCTGTATTTATTACCTGTATTTTCATACCACTCCGACCGACAAGCACATGGCCACCCACAACTCGAAAAAAGTTGGTGGCCACAAGTTCCTTTTGTTGACCGCAACGCAATTAACTTTTTTAACTCGACGAGCAACAAATCTAGAGCTTTATGAGAAACATTACCGCGTAGGTAATCAAACAACGGTATTTTGGGGACCCCCATTACATTTGACCGACTGGTTTGAAAACTGAGGTTTATTGCTATGCGTTGTGTCTCTACAATTTTATCTACAAGTCTATTGAGCGAGCTGTTAGGCCCCTTAAGGTATCTCTTCAAGTTCACATGTTGGCTCTCAACTCGGTTAGTTGTATGTTGACCAAAGTTACAGTTTGTGTTAGTCCATGCTGAAACAAACTTTTCTTTATACTCTCTCAGCCAGACAGAATGCAAATAGTCCATAATTCCTGAAAAATAAAATATATCGAGCGGTAATGTATGTACGTATGTATGCATGCATGTATGTAAATAAATATAATATGTACCTGATAGGTTGTCTTCACACAGTCGCACATAGAGTCGGTCCAAGTTATATTCGTATATATCCGGAGTGGGAGACGAATACAGTCGAGACCAAGAAAGCTTAAATATTTTCCAGTCTTCATCTATAAATTTTGCCTTGCATTGTTTTACAATATTCTGTGAGATGTGCCACATGCATAGCAACTTAGAAGCATATGGGAAAACTTTATCGCATACATTTATCAGAGCTTGATCTCTATCTGTAACTAACACACGCGGCTCTATACACTTTTGCAGCAAGTCTCTTAGCCTCTGTAGGACCCATAAGAAGTTATCCTGTTTTTCTTTAGAGACAAACGCATGAGCAACACAAAACGACTTGTGTGTTGATGTCACACCCACAACTTGAAAAAATGGAAGTTAAATTAAGTAGATGAATTATATGTGTGGGTAATTGATTATGTTTTACTAACACGTAATATTTTTAAATAAACATGTAGATAAATTAAGTAAATAAAATATTTTTTTAAATGACGTGTCAAAAAAATACCTACACATATTTAAAAATGTACCATATGTGTAGATATTGGATACGTATTACATAAACAAAATATGTTAATTAAAATGTGTAGATAAAAATTGAATGACGTGGAAATAAATATTTAAAACAACATTAAAATAAATTGAAAGAAATAGGAACACGATTAGGACCACTACAAAAAAGTAATCGTCCAGGACTAAAGTAATAGGGTTAGTTACGGAAATATTGATCGATGATGATAAATAATATTAAATGATGGCCAATTATGAGCAATTAGTGTCAATATTGGTTAACGATGATCAATTAGTGTTAACTTAGGTTAATAAGAGCAGTCATAGGCATCTTGGGCGATTACGATGGTCAATAGGGGTAATTAGGGTTGATAATGGTTAATAAAATTATATATGATAAATGATGGTAACATGGAGTAAGATAGTGCCATTTAGGTTAAGTAGGCTTAATAAAGGTCAACGAGGGTAAGTATTGATCAATAATGGTTCATATCGGCAATTAGGGTCACTTAGCTTAAAGTAGAGACATTTAGGACTAATAAGAGTCAATATTGGTCAATGGTCACCCATTTTAATCAATTAGGGGCAACTATGGACAATTAGGGTTAGTTAATTTCAATTAAGATTAATATCCGTCAATAATCTCCGATTACGATTATTTATGGGCAATTAGAGACAATAATAGGTAATTTATGAGAGTTATGGTTATTTAGGGACAGTTAGTGTCAATATTGGTAAATTAGGACATAAGGAGTCAACCATGGTCGGCTGGTACCTAGTAGGGTCGTTTAGGGTTAATTAGGAATAATTAAAGGCATTTAGGGTCAATATTGATCAATGATCACCAATTATGATAACGTAAGGGCAAAAATGATTAAAAAATAAATTAAAATTAAAATAACCTTATGTCGCCGGAAATGTGAAAACATAAATTAAAGAAAAAACAAAAATTCAGTCACAAATGATCACAAGTGAAAAAAATAAACTAAAAAAAATTCCGGTCGCAAACATGTGGAAAAAAATAAATACAGTGTCATTGATTGTCAATTAAAGTCGTTGATGGTCAATTATGATCAACGATGATCAGTTAATGTCAATTAGTGTCATTTAGGGGTAGTTAGGGTTAACATTGATCAATGGCTATCGATTAGAAATAATTAACGACAATTAGTGCCATCATTGGCTAATTAGGGGCACATGTAAGTAATTTGCGTTAATGTTGGTAAATGACCATCATTTAGGATTAACTAGGGTCAATATTGGTTAGTGGTCACTAGTTATAATCAATTAAGGGCAATTAGGGTTAGTTAGTGTCATTATTGGTCAATTAGATTCAGTGTTGACCAAGTAGGAGCATGTAGGGTCAATAATGGTCAATTATCATCAATTTGTGTCAATTAGCATCGATATTGGTCTATTGCCACTAATCATGATAAATTATGGGCATTAATGGATAGTTAGGGTTAATATCGGTAAATGAAGATCATTTAGAATCAATAACGGTTAATTAGTGTCAATATTTTTCAATACGTGTTAATTAGGTGCATATAAGGTCAACTAGCTTTAATAATAGTTAGTGGTCAATTTGGAAGAATTAACCTCAATATTTGCTAATTATGATCAACGTTAAATTAGAGGTAACTACATTCAGCTTGAGGCATTCAGGGTCAACTAGTGTTATTATTTGTCACGGATGCTCATATAGGGTTAATTAGGGTCCATTAGTGTCAATAAGGGGTAATCAAGTTCAATTGGTCAATGGTCACCGGTTACGATCAATTAGTGTCAATACTGATTAATTATGAGCAGTTAGAAATAATCTTTTTTTTTCAACGGCAACGCTAGATATTTTAAGATAATTGAGCTTCCCCGAGGCAACACCTAGAACATCTAGGGCAGCCCACCACAGAAGGAACCTCTAAATGGGTAAACCTCCTGACCTGGCCACATAATCAATTAGCTTAATATTAATCAATGGTCACTAATTAGAATCAATTAAGGTCAATATAAAATATTAATATATAATATGACCAATTATTTAAAAATATGTTGAAATTAGTTGTTCATTGTCCACCTGACAATCATACTTAGACATGAATGCAATTAGCCAACCCGAGTTAAATTAAGTCGATTAGAGTTAAACTTGATCGATCATGCCAAAAGTTAAAGTTGATATATATAATTTTGTACATGTATACTTTTTATGTAAAATTTATAATTCAATTTACATATATTTATTTATATAATTTATGCATATATTTTTTTTCAATACACACACTTATATTATTTAAGATTTTTTCATATTGTTATAAAACTAGGTGATAAACCCGCGCGCGTTGCGGCGCGACCCTCGCAATTCGTGGCGGGTTTAACGTTTGAAATGATTTGCTAAAACGACTAAACCGATTCAGTATACAAACGAATAAATATAAACATAACAAATTAATAATAAGCAATTTCTAAACCACATGAGTAGTCAACTTCATACTGAGTTTCTCTCATTTTTTTTAAAACACCAAATGTGTTTTTAATGATTAGAAAACCAACTGTATGCACTAAAAATAGACTTCGGGTGACCTTGAACCTATTCATACGGATTAAAAATAGACTTCGGGTGACCTTTAACAGACTTCCATCCTCATAAAACATAATCACATTCACTCAGTTACACCTTCCATTCCATCTATCCTGCAGGAACAAAGAGGGGTAAAAATAGTAACAAAAAAAAAACACATTAATGGGTTATCTTGAATTTTTTTTATTTTTGCATTAATCTCAGTTTCTTCATTGAGATATTGTAAAGGCATTGATGATATGATGGAACTAATGTGTGCATTTATGTTTTGATTTATGTATGGAGTAAAGTTGTACAATTACATTTGTTAGAAGCATCCATTTTTGTTAAAACAAAAAGGTTAAATGAAACATGTAACATACCGGGCTAGGCAGATTAGCAGGACAATCAAGAGGTGATTCCTTATCCACACAACTAAAGACATGAAAAAATTGATTAGGTGGCTAAACCGTCAAGTTTCAAGGGTTTCAATTTAAAATTTAAATGACATACCTTTAGACCAAACTCGGACTGACTTACCCTATCACCCATTCGATAAAAAAAATCAACTGAAAAGGAAAACAAATACAAATTTATTGAAACTCACTTGGGAACAACAGGGTACCTAGAAGAGTTAACCCCTAAATAAGACAATGATGGACCAGGAAACTCCTCAAATCAACACAATATGTTTTCAGTCTTATCTGTACTCACCAGCAGAATATTTACTCGTTTGTGGCTAACAGAAAGAACATACATTTCATCTGTGAACATTAAAAAAACACATAAACAACCATATCAACCACTCAAATCTACTTATTTAAACCTTAATTGTTCAAAATGTGTAACTAATCCCTCTTTTGTAGAACCGGTTCAGTAACGAATATTTAGGCTTGCAACAGCGTTGGCTCCACTGAAAAGCCTAGCAACATTTTCAAATTGAGATTGCAGGATTAAAGCAAAAATAATAAGAATGCAACAAACATATGTGTAGCTATTGTGAATGAAATATGCAAATACCTTGTTTTTGCAAGTAAGGCACCTACAAAGAGTAAAGATCAAACCAAATTAGGACTATATATGGATATTTGGGAACCAAATATTAGTACAATCAAAGCAGATTTAATATGTATCATTCAAAACATCACCTATATTGCTATATGTGTTGAAAATGTCTAATTCCAGGAACTGTTTTATACTATATTCGTTATACACAATGTCAAACCTAAACTTATAAATCAAATCAGATGTGGAGAATACATCTTAAAAGAGAATACTCTAAAATTACTCATCATAGTTTTACCCAAACTACTTCTATGGTTCACCACTGCTTAGATTAAAACCATTATGGTTGGAAGAGTTGTTTTTGGTATTCGACTTATTTAAACTATTTAGATCAAAATAGTTTAAAGTGGTTTTATGTTGGAAACAGATAGCATCTGAGGACTTCTAAGTTTGAAACGTATGTATGACAGTGATGTCCGACACCCAAAATGTATGTTCTTTCTGGATCCAGGTTTAGAATAAACTTACCATCGTTTGAAAGAGCAGGAGCTGCAGCAGGACTAAACCCTAATTCAGTCCTTTCACCTGCAAATTAAAAGCATCAATTAACTAACACACAATCAGACCTAACGCAAAAATAAAATTGAAGCTATGAAAAAAAGCAATTACACATACCAGTTACGCTAACTATTCCTAAAAACCACGAAACTGCAACAACAACTTCACAAACACCTCCCTAGGATAAAAAAAAACATAAGTAAAAAGCATGGCTATTTTTTTGGGCAAACATAAAAATCACAATCTTAACAAAACATAAAAGGTCTTAGGACAACATGATGAAAACAATAAAACATAACAAACATACAAAATAACTACTGAATTCCACATAACTATAACCCAAATATGCAGATTCATTTCATTTTTTATGCAGACATTAAAATCCCAAAAATAATTAATAGCATCTATTCAAAATAATGCTCTTGTAACATATAGGCACAACATGATGAAAAGAGTAAAACATAACAAACATATATAATAACTAATGAATTCTCAATAGCTACAACCCAACAGTTTGTGTTTACTTCAAATTAAAAATCAAACAAAAGATTTACACAACTCATGAATAAAACAACACAAACTTAGACTGTTGCAAACATAGAAAACAAAAAAGTTTTTAAGAACAACAAACAATAATAATTAGAACCAATCCACGAAGAACAGGCAAGTCAACAAAAAAACATAGCAAAAGTTAGTATCAACAAATACCACGATTAAGAACAGAGAGAAAAACCGAACATAGGCAACCTACGAGGCAATTCCTGGTAAAAAAATCGAAACAATGAGCCGAACACATAGCATCTATATCTAAGGCCATATACATTGATTCCATTTGATTATTTGTAAATCATGAAAATCCTAAACAGCACACAAAGTCAGCACCATGATCAAACCATCAATAAAACACCACAACCATGGCCATAACACTTGAAACAAAAAAAAAAAATCCTACTTTGATTCCATTAGATTACTTGCCAATCATGAAATTCCTAAACAGCACAAAAATCATCACCATTGTTGAAAAACCATCAATAGAACACTACAACAACGGCCACAACACTTCAAACCAAACAAACACATCTCAATAAAAAAAAATATGGAAAACAAAAATTGGATACACATCAACAAAATTGCAAATTACTAAATACCAACCCAAAATTTAGGGCTCAAAACTGAGCCATACATTCTGCTAAACACAACATAAAACCAAAAAGGCCTCTCGAGCTCTCAACGCGTCAAGAACTTGAATGCCACTGGCAACCCCAGTCAGAGACTACATCAACAAAATTGCACATTACTGAAATTTAGGTACTAACAGATTATTTAGGGCTGTAGTACAAAAAATAGTTAATAGGTTGTGCTAATTTAGTATGGTACAATTGAATTTGATGAACAAATTACCTTTTCAAATAATTTTGACCCTAATCAAGACAAACACACACAATACAATCTTAAAAAGATGAAAAGAGTTTAAAAATTAAAATCCAACCAAACATCTAAAAAGTTACCATTTCTCTATACATATTTTTGAGCCTACCGGTCTCTTCATCCATAGGCTGGTCAATCTTCTGCTCCAAAGCCAACATGCCAACCTTTGGCTCATCTTCCCCACCCATATCAAGAACTACAAAACCATCCCAATTCACCTGATGTCAATTCTCAATCAACCAAAATAGAATCAATCCCACTTATAAAAAACCCAATTTGAACACGACCCCAAGTGGTGTCAACAGTTTTCAATATTAGAGTTGAACAAATTCCTCCAATTTACCCAACAGTAGCTAATTGTAATTTATGTAGAACCCCTATAAAGCATAAAAACCTGATTGCGGGTGCGATTGCAGTAAAAGGGCGAGACCTGGTGTAGAGAGGATGAAGCGAAGTCTGCAGGTCCTCCGACAGGCTGTTGCGCGTCGCCGTTGAACCATCGCAACCGTCGATCACAGACGCCACTGTCCTCGCTGAGAACCAAGGACTATCTATCTCGTCGATTCCTCCTCCGCCATACCGATCACGTCTTCCGCTGATCTCTAACTATCTGTGTGGTTAGGGAAAGGACGATTGCTGGTTACATTGAAGACGGATTTGGGATTGTGGCAGATTAGGTTAAACAGGCTATTTGATGGCAGTTTGGCATAATTGTAAATAAATGGCTAAACACATTAGACCGGCTCTTAAAAGGTAAGGATAAATAATATATAATGATGTATTTTAATTAAGTTATAATTTTATTTTTTTTAATACTATTTTTAAAACTGATTATTTATTATTTCAATTTGTCAAAAACTTTAAATATAACCAAAGCTACTTTCCCACGAACCCACTTTTGCCCCAAAATTTTTGGATTTCCCTCTCAATCCAAACAAAATTCAGCCCCTTTCCCCCCAATCTACCTCTCACCTATTTCAATGATGAGAAGATCTTCGTTAAGCATTTCAAGTGCCATGAGCAGATTTCAACCGCCGGCAGTATGGCTATTCATGTCTTGCAAGTCCAGAAATAAACCATCTCCAAGTAAGCCCTAATTTTCAATTCCTCGTTCAGTGTACTGAGCCCTAATTTTCTTTCACGAATTAACTTTTATGTTAACATTGTGCAACTATTGGTAAACGTTGGCCTCTTTTAGGATCGCAGATGATAAGATCTCAATCTTCTACTAGTACTGTAACATGAATTAATTTGTATCCACCTACATGCAATCTCTTATTAAACTCTTTCAATAGTTCTGTTTGAATGCAGCAACTGAAACATGCATCCTAAGCCTGTTAATTGCAACAGATGCAGATTACATACTAGCTAGTGAACTAGTTTATATTGTTTTTGTTGTATCTTAAAGCATAACTGGGACAGTTTATATGTGATTGTATATATTACTGATATGTTGGTGGAGCTACTGCTGCTTAGGATTCAAAGCTGCAGGAATGTATGGTGGATTGAGAGCCTTAGATAGAAGCCTCATCTTGCACTCGTGACTTGTGATGTAGATGCTGTAGCTAATTTGATTAGTTTATCATGCTATAAAGAAGTGGGAATTGCATAATTTGATTAGCTTTGAGTAACAATCTTTTTATTGTTAAACTTAGTATTATTGTTGACTTATAAAATGTTTACTTTTTTGTTTTATTTTCAAAGAGCATAATAACAAGACGACGTCGGCGAGGTAAAACAGGTGGACAATGTAGAGAAGATGGATGATGTAATAGGTATGTGACTGCTTGTGTATGTAACAGTTTGCTTTTTCTTATTGGGTACATTAATTTATGCCTATGTATACTGCTACAACAGATCCAATCCCTCCACTCTCAAGCCATGAACTTGATCCAATCTCATGTATCAGTTCACTAATTTCTACATATGTATTCATACTTACTAGTTATTCTACTTTGTATTACTAATGCTTGATTATATGGTTGATTGTGGCAGAGTTGACATGTGTAGCCTTGGAGCTAGACAAGGTGGACAACATAGAGAAGATGGATGATGTACATGTATGTGTCGGTTTGCCTTTTCTTATTGGGTACACTAATTTTTGCATATGTGTACTACTGTAACAAATCTAATCCCTACACTCTCATCTCAAGCCATGAACTTGATCCAATCTCTCTAATCTCAGGTACGAGTTAACTAATTTCTGCATATGTATTCATACTTGCTAGTTATTCTACTTTGTAACTGCTTTGTAGACATACACATCTCCAACAAACCTGGTTATTAATGCAAAGCAATCTCAAGAACCAGAGCAAGAGCAACAAGCACATCATGCCTCCTGCTTTGTGAATAGACCCATCACTAATAAACCTTTTTCTTATGGAACAAACACTGATTGAGAGTAATATCATGCTTTCCTCATCAAAGACACCATGAACATCTCAAGGTGATACATTAGAGTGGTGAAAATATTGATTAGTGAAGTAGTTTTAGTATTTTTGATAAACTTGCAGTGACTTATGAATAGTTTTTGTTTTGTTACTTTGCGTATTTTAATTTTGTGGTTTGAACGATGATGTTTCAACATTTTTAATTAAGATTGGTAATTTTGGTCAAGTATGTTTCTATTTGCACCTACATATTTTATATTTGTTTGTATGTATTTGAAGACTATTACCTACATATATAGTGGTTAATATCCACACATAAATAAATTTTTACCAACACATCTATATTTCTTTCTACATATATTGAAATCAATACCAACGTATAGGGGTGATTATTGGGCTTTAACCGGACCAACCCGGACCGGGACCGGGACCATTAACAGGGTAAACTGGGGACCGAGGACCGGACCAATTGTTAATGGGCCGGTCTGGGCTTTAATGGGCCGGTCCTCGGGCTTTAGCATCGGGCCCGTTTAATTAAATTACCTTAATCATATTAGCTTCTGTGTAACTATAAATCCGGCTTATTAGACGTTTCTCGTACAATATTCTCATTTGTTTGTTAACGGAAATAGAATATTCTTGAATATTACATCGAAAGAATTGGCCGAATTGTTACAAATATCAATTCAAAGAGATCTTTGCTTTTTATTTCATTTTTTTTCTTTATATAAGATTTTAATTGTGAACTAATGTTATATGCATTTGAATATGTTTTAGTTTTTGTTTCTTTTTACCTTTTAGAATTTATTTTATTTTATATATATGTGTAAATAACATTACATTTATGAATAAATTATTATATGTAGTCTTTAATCTTTGTAGGAGATATATGCAATTGATCTGGGTTGTTAATTATGAGTAGTAAATATCAAAAAGTGATAGGTAGGGTCGTAGAGTATTGAAAAAGCTTTTGCGCAACAACAAATATTCATAATTAAAAGTATGATGGTGTAAATTGTAATTTAAAATTGTACATTCAGTTCTATTCAATTCTAGTTTTCTTGGGCGATAAATGAAAAGTATAAAGAAACATTTGGGTTTATATAACAAAATTGAATAAAGTTAAAAAAAACTATATTTATGAAAAACATTGTTTTCGTATTAAAATAGGAAGGAAACTTGAAAACGATTACTGTTTTAACTAAAAAAAGATATATAACTATAGTTAATATTTTCACAATCGTTAAATATTCAAATAATAATAATATAAAGGAAATTTTTAAATATGGTTTATGTAAAACATAAATTAAGTGCTAGACTTTTTTTTTGAAATTACTAATTGTTCTATATATACGGGTTTTATGGGCTTTTTTGAAAACCCGCGGGCTTAGCCCGGATCAGGACCATAACCGTTAAGTCATGAAAGGTAGGACCGAATACCGGACCGGTTACACACATCATGGGCCGGGCCCGGGTTTAACGGGCCGGTCCTGCAGGCTTTCACGGGCCAACCCATTTAATGCACACGCCTACCTACGTATCTACTGCTTTTACCTACACATAATATTACTTTTATCCACACATATTTATGACACATGTCATTTGCCACGTAAGATATCATGTCATCTGCCACGTAAGATGCCATGTCATTTGCCACGTCATCTCCCACCAAACAAATAGTAATACTTTTAACCACACATGTTAATTAGTTTTAGCCACACATATGTGTGTAGGTATAGCATGTTATATACCTACACATAATTAATGTGTGGGTAATGATCTATAGCAACAGTCGCGAGGCAACACATCATCACACTTAATTTATGTGTAGGTAAAGACAACTAACTACACATCCAATTTCTTATAGTGTCACCTCCTAGACAATCAACTACACAATCTTAATTGATGTATTGCTACACAAAATGTAATAACATTATATATATCAAGTAAATGTAACAATTAAAACATGTAAGTGACGGGAATGTCTTGCCTGACCGGTTTTAAAAGAAACATTCGGGTTAGGTTCTTCATGGTTGTTAGCACCTTCCTCGTCGCCAGCACCTTGCTCGAAGTCGTTATCAACTTCCTCGAAGTCGTTAGCACCTTCCTCGTACTCGTTCATTGTTGTTGTTCCACATGCGAATGGTAAGACCCGTATGTGTATTGCGGATAGATTTGGTAAGTCCCGTATGCGTATTGCGGATTGCTTTGTGTCACGTAAGATGGTTCAGCTTAGTCTATGAACTCCTGAAACAACTTAATGGTGAGACGTTGGTAACCAAAACGGCATCACATCTTATATATATTTTTTACCTGGTTCAAATCGGGCAGCACTCTCCCGTCATCACAACGAACCACGGACACAACCTCCTCACTTCGTTCAACGCCGGGTCCGAAAACGCTATCGGAGACGTATGACTAGTTCGAATATTCGCCCAAAACATAACTAATGTCCCAAGACGACATCGTGATACGAATGGTTTGATCAGATTGGTTGGTTTGTGAAATTTCGTTTATATGAAATGGTCCCCGTATGTTGAATTTTTTAAAAAAATTCTACAGACTAACTTCTTGAAAGTCAGACACATCAAGTACAAACCTCGTACATCGTACATATACTGCCTGTATAGAGCTATATTGGTCGTATAGGCGTGCATTTAATGTTGATGAAACCCTATACTAGTAGTATTGATCTATACTGCCCGTATAAGGGGTGTCCATCTAAATTTCAGGGTTGTTAAAATAACATCACCCTTTCTAAAACTAATTAACAAGTTCACAATTACTTGGGTCCTAAACAAACCAATTAATACACAGGCTTAAAAAAAATTATAACTGTTACGTCAAACGATATTATTAAAGACATATTTTGACGAGTGTATGTGTTAATATAATATATTATATTTTATTCAATCAGTGTAATACACGGGTTTTAAAGGTATAAATTTTTTATTACTAAATATATAATATTACATTTATTCAGCTCGTGTAATACACGAGATTCTAACCTAGTATATATATACACACACATATACATATACATATACATATACACACTTGTCCCCAACGGCCGTGAATTGAATCCTCTCCAATTCACGCCCCTCGGGCGGTGTTGCACGCCCATTCATGGATCATATGAATCACGCCCAAGTCGCATAGTCCATTGATGATTTTGGCAACAGTTTATGTGAACAGCAAATGATTAGCATTTATTATTATTATTTCTCACACCTTTAACCATCAACATTCATTGAATGTGCATGTATGGGCGTATGGCTGTTTCAAACCATAGGCTTTGAAGATATCAATAAACAGCAAGTATAATGAGGATGTGTAATAAATCCCACTCGGTAACAAATAACATTATATTTATTTTTTATAAACTTTATGGCATACATATCTAAAGTATACCATAAATAAAAGTTTTTCATGCCACGTATTGACTCTATATTTATTCTTATCATTTTTTTCTCGCATCTCTCTTATTAAATATACATCTCTATCTTTTAATAATAATATATTTAAAAAAAATATTAACTATACCAATAAAACACATTTATTTAAAATTATCTCTTATTTTAATACATCTCTATGTAAATTTTATTTTCAATAAAATAGTAAATGGAAATTAAATTAAATTAAATAGTAATTAACGTATTTTCAAAACACAATTATATATTAATTTGTACATATTTTGAGCTTTTTTTCTATCTTTATTATATTTGGTATATGTGATACATTTTTACACCTGTAAAATATACATATAAAGATTTAAGAAATTTTAGGTGTTGATATTTTTCACCCTGTATGTAGTACACGGGTTCTAAAATAGTTTTATAATATTTGAAAACCAAACCGGTAACTAAATTAATTGATTTGGTTTTAAAAACTGAATAACATTATATAAAAATGAAGACCAAAGTCCTTGGAAAAAGAGTATTTTGGTTTTCCACCAAACGAAAAACTGATGGTTTATGCTCCCGCTAAGGAAAGGTCTTTCGAGGGACTAAACTATCACTTGCAAGTTTGAATATACAAAAAAGAAGCTATCATGCGGGTTGACGAGATCTCGGATTTGGAAGAAATGATCAGGACTTACAAATTCAAGGATGGGGCAGACAATTGGGTTTGGGATGGTGATCTGACTGGGAATTTTTTCAACTGAATTGTGTAGAAACTGGATTGATAATAAAACTATTACGAACACGGAACTGGATATACGTTGGATCAAAAGTGTATCGCTGAATGTTAGATGTTTTATTTGAAAACTGGTACAATACCGGCTTCCGATGTCCTCTTCTCTAATGGCTCGTGGCGTTCCAATTCAGTCTTTTTTATGTCCGTTATGTCAACTAGAATCTGAAACAGAGGATCACACATTCATTCGTTGTCCTGTAGCTAAGGAAGTATGGCGCAAAATCGGACGTTGGTTAGGGGTGAGTACTCTATATCAAACTATTGTTACAAACCTTGTTGCCTAACTAAAGAGTGTGGCCGGAACGAAAGAAGGAAAAGAGATTTGGTGTCTAATTGCTTACTGCACGCTTTGGTTATTATGGAAGACTAGGAATAAATGGGTGTTTTCAAAGGCAAGAAGATAGGTGGAGGAAATCGTGTAGGGCATAAAAGTTTTGAGTTTTAAATAGAGAGAATATCGGAGCAAGAAACATCAAGTCTGTTAGAAGAAATGGACAAACAATTCGGTAATCGGAATTGGGTAAACTAAGGTTAGCCATTATTATAGGTGATTTGTATTTGTATAAAGATGCTTTGGTGTATGCCATTTAGGCCTAGTTGTAATTGAGGTATTGCTAGTTCCCCGCTAGCTCTTCTATGAGATCCCTCATTGTTGTTGGTAAAAAAATATAATTAAATATAAATCTATACTATATAATAAATAAAAGTTTTTTCATGGCACGTGTCACCTTCATATTCATTCTAATCATTTTTTCCCGTTTCTCTCTCTTATTACATTACACCTCTGTCTTTTAATAATATAATATTTTTAAAGAAAATACTAATTATACTAATAAAACATATTTTATTTTAAATTATCTCTTATTATAAGAAACTTTAAAATTTAATTATGTAACTTTTATTTTATATCAAATAGTAATGAAAATCAAATTACATTATATACTAATTAACGTATTTTCAAAATCAAATTATACATTAACTTTTACATATTTTGAATTTTATTTTCTATCCTTAATATATGTAATACATTTTTACACCTGTTAGATATATACATATTTAAAAACTTTATGTATTGATACTTTTTCACCCCGTGTGTAATACACGGGTGCTAAGCTAGTTATATATAGCTAGAAAACTAACAAGGTGTAATATAACTAACACTAGGTTAGAATCCCGTGTATTACACGGGTTAAATAAATATAATGTTATACAGTTAGCAATAAAAAATTACGTTTTTAAAAACTTGTGTATTAAACGAGTTGAATAAAATATAATTTAGTCTCTTAACACATACACTCGTCAAAATATGTCTACTTTAACGTGACAGTTTTAAATTATGTTAAGTTAATTTTAAAAACAATTTTTTAAAACTTGGTATTAATTTTTTTTATGTAATTGATAAATAAATGATAACCCATATTAAATTCATTTGTTTGTTGATATAATAATAATCCATAATTAAATAAAAAGCATCTATAATTAGATTGCTATTTAATATTTAAAAGTATATTTCTTTGAATATAGTATTTAATAAAAGAGAGAGGCGGGAAAATCATTCTAAGAATGCACCAGAATTTGACACGTGTCTCATAATTTTACTCTTTTATTAAGTAGTATAGATATGAATTATATAACTAAAATCATCTTATCTTATCTTACTACTCTAATAAATGAAAATCTTTTCAGGACACGTGTCACTCTCTGGTTACTTCTCATCTTTATTTTTTCGCCTCTCTCTCCTATTAAGTATTAGATTTTCTATTTCTCTCTCATATTAAATAATTATATTTATATTAATAAATCTAATTACGAATACTTATTATTTAATTATAAATAGTTATTATATCATCAATCAAATGAACTTAATATTAACTAACATTTATCAATTAAATTAAAAAAATTAATACTCAGTTGAAAAAAAATGTTTTAAAAACTAACTTAACAGACCTTATAACTGTCACGACAAATTACATTTTTTAAAAACATATTTTGACAAATGTGTTTGTCAACAACTTACATTATATTTTATTCAACCGATATAATATACTGGTTTATTCAACCCGTGAAAAATATAAAATTTTTATTACTAAATATATAACATTTTATTTATTTAACCCGTGTAATACACATGATTTTAACCTAGTTTATAATAAAATCAAATACCCCTACATGTCGAATCGAATATATATAATTACGTCATAGATCCGGTATTTATTTGACTGATTTCAAGAACAACCACCGATGAGTTCGGTTGCGACAATAACACTAATTTGAATGTGGTCAACAATATTTAACGATAGTATGATCAATGATGATGGTTGTAATGTTTGTTAAATAACCTGAATAATACTAAGATGTTCTTAATGAACACCAAGAACTCAAGGAACACCTTTGATTCAAGAAGTTACTTAAACTTAATACAAAAGGATTTACATAATTAGTAGTGTAAATTTTTATAGATAGAATGTATTTTCTATAAAATGATATAAAAACTTAGGTCCTTTCAAAACAATAAATGATATTTCACAAAAAAAAAATGTCAAAATAAACGATTTTTTTGTCGATGTTTGAAAAGTCATTTTTATAGGGTATCATCATAACTAACTCGTTTAGGCTTGTTAGCCTCGTAAAACTCGAATAGATTCAAGTTTTTAACGATTCGATCTCGAGCAGTGACGGATCCAGAAATTCTCGTCAGTGGGTGCCAAAGCTAAGTCACGTCAAAATGGATCGGGTAAAAAATAAACAAATAATTATAAATGTGTAAGTGATCATAATATTTTAAAGATTAGTTAGTTATAAACGGGGGTGTACTAAAATATTATAAGCTTTCAACAAAATTTATCTCATAACCAATTTATAAATAAAAGTTATTTCATATAAAATAATAATGATTTTTTCCTAAAAAAATTAATAATAGTGGTTTCAAGAATCGAGCCCTCGATTAGTAACATTACCTGATGCTTTATTTCACCCTAAATACCGAAACTACTCATTCAAGAATCAGATAAACTTGAACAAAGTAACAAAAGCATGATTCTTATTTTTTTAAAATGGTACTAACTCGAGAACATGTTGACATAGTTGACATTTATTTTTGTTTGTATCTAATACTGAGACCGTTAAGCTTTAATATTTATTTAGTTTTTTTTATAGTGGTTTCAAGAATCGAGTCCTCAATTAGTAACATTACCTGATGCTTTATTTCATCCTAAATACCAAAACTACTCGTTCAAGAATTAGATAAACTTGAACAAAGTAACAAAAACATGATTCTTATTTTTTTTAAAATGGTACTAACTCGAGAACATGTTGACATAGTTGATATTTATTTTTGTTTGTATCTAATATTGAGACCGTTAAGCTTTAAAATTTATTTAGTTTTTTTTATGTTCTTTATTTCACTTCTAAATTTCTTAAACAAAACTCTTATTCAGATAAATATTTTATATTTTCCCAACTACTAAATTTATTTTATTTTTTCTCTAGCTACACTATTTATAAAGTATTTAGGAAAAAAGTTCCGTTTATACCATTTATTAACCTATCAAATTTATTTTATTATTTAATTTTCTCATATATAATTTAGAGTTAAAAGCTGTTTTAATTCTCATATTATAGACATTATAGACCTCACACTCTACTTATAGACTACATTAATTGCTTCTTCATGTACTTCTTTTCTCTCTCCAATTCTTCGTCTTCCTCCTTATTTTTATTTTTCTCTGCAATTTTTCTTTTTCTTCTTCCTCCTTATGCTTTCACCTTTTCTCCTCCTATTCTTTTCCATAAAGGGGCCTATTAAAATATTAAAGGGGGCCTTTTATAATTTATTTAGGTTTTTATCAAATTAAATGAATTTTTAACCATAGAAAGCAAGAGTTGAGTTGGTGCCTTGCCCCCACTCAGATGTACATAAATCCGCCCCCTGATCTCGAGTATCTCTCAAACAGCTCGGTTACTCGATAACAATAAGGGTGGACGGAGTCGACGAGCGGGTTGGGCACGGGTTCCACGAGTTGGACGTGTAACACCGCCGCAAGGTATGCGGGTTCCGCACGGGTTTAAATACCCGTTACAACCCGCATGTGATCGAGACACAAATGTAGCCGTTTGAGAAATTTTTGACCGTTGGGTGGGTTGGGTAATTAAATAAAAAAAATTACCTATAAATAGTTTGTTTTAAGTAGATCATGATCGACTTAAATGAACAATCCCTACCGACTCAACCGACTCGCAAGAGCAAAGGAAAGAAAACCGTTGAGTTTTCAAGCAATAGTTTGGTGGAGGTTGTTTTCGAATTTAAGGCGGCTAAAGATGTTGAAAGAGAGAGAAAAATGGAATACCGCGAGAAAAGGGAGGAAACAAAACAAAGACGGGATGAACTTGCGTTGCAACTTTTGGAGAATCAACAAGAAATGCTTTCAAAAGAAGAATAGGACCACAACTTGGAATACTTTATAAAAAACATGACGATATCGCCGAACCTTTTCTTTCGATCGTACTCCAACGTAAACGGGAAATTGCGGCAAAATATAATTGGTCGTGTAATTTTTAGGTTATTTTAATTTTTTTATTTTGATGTTTCACTTTTTTTTCTTTTTATTGTTTTTAAATTTTAGGTTTTTAATATGTATCATTTTTATTTTTATTTAATGAAATGTGGTTTTTTATTTGTTTTAATGAAATAATTAAAAAAAATTAATGGCTTATTGGTTCCACACCCTCCTCTTATGGTTGGAGAGGGTTCAAGATGGTAAAAAAGATATGACACATTTTAATCGAGTAAAAGAAGAGTGTTCCATAAATTTTTTTATTTACCACTCCCTCCACCCTAATGTCCAACTACTCATAATTCGTATAAGAGATTACAACATTCTAAAATTTGTGAAAGGGCCAAATTCACTATCAAACCAAAGAACAGGGGTCCAAAATGCAACATTCTTAAAAACCGTTGATATTTCCACTTCATACCAAACCAATTACTCAATCCACCGTCGCCCATGCTTCATTTTCCGCCACTAAAAATGCTAACAACACCATTTTCTATCAAAACCCCGCCACCATATCCAACAACCATCGCCTCCTCCACAAACCCCCCTGACTCCCCACAAATCACCATCAAACCCATCGATCGCCGCCGCATTCTCGCCTCCCTCGCCGCCTCAATCGCCCCACTCTTTGCCCATCATCCGATCTCCTTACTGCCCGCAGCCGAGGCCCGCGGGCTCTTTCAAATGCCCCCGGTTCGTCTCTCGAATCGGTACTTTTTGGTGAGGGCAGGGGAGTCTGAATTCGAGAGTTTGGGGGTAATCAACACGAACCCGGTTGCAAAAACATCTGTCGATAACGGGTTATCGACGATCGGGAAGAAGCAGACGGTGAAAGCGGCTTTGAGGTTGAAGGAAATGGGGGCTTGTGAAAATGGATGCTGGATTTGGCCTTCGATTACTCAGAGAGCTTATCAAGCTGCTGAGATTATTGCTGCTGTCAATGGAGTTAACAGAAGGTACATGAAATTCCTGGGTGTGGGTTCGGGTCAGGCCCTCGAACCTGTTTAGCTAAATGGGTCGTGTTCATTGCAACCCAGCGCGTTCACGGTTTGTGCCATGCAACAGTTTTTTTTAAATGTGTTTTATGTCATAGTATAATTTGGTGGTAGGGTATTCTCTACCAAAGTTTATAAAGTAAAACTAGCCTATGATTTTATAATTAAAATTTAATTGTTTTATATATATTTGTATTTTTTTTTTGTTGTAACTTGTAAACTTGTTATTGTTGAAGTGTTAATATGCGGAAAAAAAAAGTTAGGTGTTCGTGTTAGCCCATGAAATCGTGAATATTCATGTCGTGTTCAAGTTCATATGTCCGACACGATTTTCGGGTTCGTGTCAGATTTTCAGGTTTGCGTCGACTGCCAACCCGCGAACACGACCTGTTTAGCACCCCTAATGAAAGGGGTGTTTTGGGATCTGGTTGAAAGTGATTTTGAGACAACTAATTGTCTCATGCTTGAATTGTAATCTTTCAGTGTTGATGATTATGATCATTCTGTAAATTTTGATCAGCAGTTTTAGGATGCAAATCACTGGCTACTTGCTATTGCTAAATCCAGTGGCGGAGCTTGAAAATTTTCGCGGGGGGCCGGGAATTTTTTTTTCATATAGGGGGGCCGGAACTATAAAATTTTCGGCCGAATACATATAAATTAACACTACTGAGCGAAAAATCGACCGAATACGTATATATTAACACTTCTGAGCGAAAAATCGGGGGGGGGGGGGGCGGGGCCCCCTCGGGCCCCTTATATCCTCCGCCCTTGGCTAAATCTATGTTCATTTGTGTTTCTGATTCTTGTTTCTTTGGAAAAATGTGTTTGAAAGTAATATAGTTCCGGAGTACAGTTTCTTGGATGCCCGCGGGTTAGGAGCATACGAAGGGAAGGCGTTACAATCGGTCTCAGAAGTAAGATTCTTGAATTCATTTTGTTAAATGATACCAAATTCCCTTAGTGTTGGACTCCTGTGAGATTGATCTGGTAGATGAAATAGATTGAAATTCAGAGGTGTCAGTAGGCGGGTTGAATCGTTCAACCCAAACAAGAGCATATATATTTGTGTCAAAGACATCATATCTAAGCTGACACGCTTAAAATTGTGTAGCCCGAACACGACCCGTTTATCTAAACGGGTCAAACAGGTTGACGCGCTGCAATCAAGTTGTAAATGTGTTAAACGGGTTGGAAGATTGTAATGAATGGGTTAAACAGGTTGGCAGGACGACTTGTTTAGTTAAATTGGTTGATGGGTCGTTTTGTTTAATTAAATAGGTCGATGGGTTAACATGTTTAATTAAACAGGTTAAACGGGTTGGAAGATTGTAATAAATGGGTTTAATATGGCGTAATTGTCGGGTCAACCTATTTAATTAAATCGGTTGACGGGTCGACTTGTTTAGTTATACAAATTAAACATGCCAGCTAGAGCATGACCCATTTGATTAAATAGGTAAATAGGTCAACCTGATCATGACCCGTTTATTAAACGGGTTATAAACTATAACCCAAAACCTACTATTTTCATGTCATGTCAGAAATTGTCATCTCTAGATATTACCAGACTTATCATTGTGTTGTAAATATTGTGACAGATATATGCATCGGATCTTGTTTCTCCTGATATCAAACCACCCCCGATCAATGATGGAACACCAAACGAGAGTGTTGCTGATGTCTTTGTTCGCGTGACACAATTAATGTCGATCCTTGAAACTCAATATTCAGAGGACACTGTTATCATTGTCTCGCCGGACTCAGATAACTTGACAATACTACAAGCGGGTTTGGTTGGACTTGATCTTAGAAGGTGAGCGGTTCGATAATCTTTGTGTTTGTATGAAACATAGGTCAAAAAACATGCTTTAGTTTTCAAATTTTAAGAAAGAATGTTATTCATTTTGGCAGGCACAGTGAGCTAGCCTTTGAACCCGGGGAAGTTCGGTTTTTTGACCCGAGTAGCATTCCAACATACAAGCTACCAGCTTCGGCTTTATATAAGTGTCTAAACCCGCCGAGTTGTAAATAACCGGGTTTACATAACGGTTTTTTTTTGTGTTCCACCCTAAAAAGGTCTAATATTTTTTATCATTATCTAGTAACATTTTTAATATATGATTGTTTAAGTTATGCTCTTAGAACACGTGTTTTTTAACGGTTTTGATGTATTTTTAAAACCAAATAGTTTGATCTTATTGGATATCAATTTATTAATGGGGTCTCGTAAGTTTTATAACATGTTCTCATAGTTACCAAAAAAATTAATTTGCAAAGAGAATTAATGGGTTGGTGTTGGGTAGAAAACCAATTAATCTCGATTTTTTTCATTTACCAAAAATCCACATAAAGAAAAAGTAAACTACACTTTTCGTCCCTAAGTTTTAAACAAAACATTAGGTTTCTTTCACTCGTAACACATTTATTCCTGACGTTTGATATGTTAACACTTTACGTACTAGTCCTTAACTCTATTAAAATTTCTGTTAATTTTTATGTAAAATTACTAATATACTCCTCCCCTTCTTCATCAACCCAACCAACCCACACACCACCTTCTATTTAACAATTGTTGTGGGCCACTTAAAAAACCCAACCCCTCTCCATCCCCTCGTCTTCTTCATCTCCCTTCTTTGTTTTTCCGGCGTGACTTTGGTTTGATTGTTCTATCATTTCTTTCTCATGAAGTTAAGGGTCCTTTTGAAGAAATATTAGCAGTCACAAATGTCAAGTTGGAAATTAGCAGTCACAAATCGAAGAAGAAGAATGCACACTTACAAAATTTTTGAATGAAATTATCGATTTATATCTCGCTGGAGAAGAAAGCCAAATGGTTTATTTAATACTTTTCTTAGTTTTTTTGAAGTTAATGGGTATTTTGATCATTTTGGTGATGAGTGGTCTGATGAAGAAGCGGAGGGGTATATCAGTAATTTTACATAAAAAACTAACATAAATTTTAACGGAGTTAAGGACCACAGACGCAAAGTGTTAAAACATCAAACGTCGGAGATTAAATGTGTTACAAGTTGACGAAAACTAATATTTGTTCAAACCTGACCGACGAAAACTGCAGTTTACTCTAAAGAAAAAGATATCGTCTACTAGAAAGTTATTTCTAGGTTTCTTGAGACTAAAAATAAGCTTGTTTCCAAGCGGTGGAACCACAGCGGGGTCCGAGGGGTCACTTGACCCTCCGGCCGATCGAGTTTTACATTAACAAAATAACAAGATCTGTAACATAATCGTTTTTCAAATGTTTGACCTTCAAAATATCATAAAGACAGTAGTTGAAGGGAAGAAAAAACAAAAAAATAGTAAGTTCAGTGGAATTTTTCAAGATGGTTCTGTTCTTAGTTGAGGTTGGCGGAAACAAAATCAACTACACAATTTATAATCAAGTAAACACAAAGAATACTGATAAACACTGTTGTATTAAGCTTTTGTGAATGCAAAGATTACAAGTGAGAAACTCAATGAATAAGTATGACAAGCACTACAAGCACACTTACAATGAAGTGGCAACTCAGTATTTATAGTAACTTAGAATCAAGACAGACCCTTAATTCTAAGGATCAGATCGAACACAAGCCGTTGATCTTGTTTATTAATTTACATTACACGTAAAGGCTAATCTAGTTAACTTTACTGAAACGTTTTCTTTATTCATGATTGTTTGCATGCTTGGAGAAGTGTATTGTTGTCCGTCATTGGTTGACCATAGCGGTTCCTTCTGCTTTGAGTCTGTCAGTTGCTTTTGCAGAAAGGTGTCAGAGACGCTTGGCCTGGATAGTCAGCTGCAGCGTTTGGTTTTCAGTGAATAGAGCTATCAGTTGCAAAGAGTGAAGGTTGCTGCTGGTAAGCCTATCAGCAGCAAACATGGATGACCGCTGCTGATAAGCCTATCAGCAGCAACTTGTGCTGAATGCTGCTGATAAGCCTATCAGCAGCAACTTGTGCTGAATGCTGCTGATAAGCCTATCAGCAGCATTTGTACTTAGAATAATTTTGTAACAATCAGTCTTTGGTTCTACAAACTCCCCCTAGACTGATGCTACCAAAATTCTTCTAGTCCCTTTGTTGCTGAAGCTTTTGCATATGGCTGACTATTCTTTCCACCTCATAGCCTCTTTGATCCTTGCTGGGATTATTCAATGGAAGTTCAGACAGAGTCTTGATGTCTTTGTGTGGCATTTTGTAGATAGCTTTGCTTGAACATCTCATCTGCTGCTTCTTTACATCAATCAAAGTGAATTCATCCAAATCAGCATTATAGGACCAAGATACAAATGGAGAGTGAGACTTGAGTGGTTTGATATTCATGACCACATCTTTGCTAGGATTGAAGTAGTGTCTGATAGCTAGCATAAGATGTTTCCCACTCTCATTTGTAGGCTTATGAGCTTCACCCAGCTCTAAAATTCTTTGAAGATCGGAATCAGGTAATTGCAGAACCTCATCAACAGACCTGTAAGTGGATCTTCTTCTCTCAGTTCTCCCCCTGAAGATCTCAAACACTTGATCTTGTGAATTGTAGAACCAGTTAACTATATTTCTTGAGTCTTCTGGTTTAGGAGTGGGTTTGGGTATCTTCAAGGGAGGCTGTTGATGAGTGGGAGCTGGGTGGGATGACTTGGACTTTTTGGGTGGAGGAGTGGAAGGCTTGGGGATGTTTGTGGATGGTGTTTGGAGAGAGGAAGTAGTTTCTGGTGCAGAGGTTCTTTGTTTCTTGACTGGTCTCTTTTCCAGTCTTTCTTCCTCTTCCTTTTTCACTGTTGTATACAGGGCTTGTAGGTTCATGAAGGACATGGGACCTAACCTTTTTCCACTTTCTCCCCTTGCCTTAAGGAAGTCAGTCATCTTCTTCCTTTCTTCATGGGTCCTTAGATTAAGGGCAATGGCTTTCTTTGACTTCTGATGAGCTTTTTCTTTCTCTTCATCTTTCTTTTTCCTTGCCAATTCCCCCTGCTGACCCATGAAGGCTCTATAGATCTCTTTGTTTGACAGTTTTTCAAGGTAGTCTGCATCCTCACCTTGAGAGATCAGAGCTTCAGTCCACTCCTCCCTTAATTCTTTTGCTAATTTAGAATCAGTGATTCTAAACTTAGCATCTTCCTTCCTTTTCTTTTTAGCTTCTTCTTCTTCTTCTTTTGCAAACTGTTCCTGCAGCTGTCTAGCAAGTTGTTCATCTCCTCAACTTGAGACCCTGAATGGACTTTTACCTTCATTTCATCCAGCTGTTTGGCGTACAGCTGGATTGTCTGTTGTCTGAGAAGAATGGCTGCCTTTCTATCTTCATGCCTTTGTTTTTGAGCCATCTCTTCAGCCAACTCTTCTTCTTCTCTTTTCCTTCTTCTTTCTTCTTTCTCTTTCTTTTCCTTTTGCAACCTCTCTTCATCCTCTTTTGTCATGATGCCCTTCCCTTTATTAACATTGGATGCCTCTGCTCTGGCTTCACTGATCACAGAAACAGCTGATTGTTGTGCTGTTGGGATCTCTGCCTCGGCTTCATTGGCATGTTGAGAGGTAGATAAGGGAAGGTCTTCAGTTTGGCACTCAGGATCTGTAAGTTCTAGCAGCCTTTCTCTCACAGAGGATCTTGCTTCATAAGCTGCAGCGCAGATGTTAACTGGAGGGGAATCTGAGTTGGAGTCAGTGTCAGAGGATGACACATCTTCTTCTTCATCAATCCTTCCTTCCTTCTCAAGGTGAGCTTTGATAATTTCTATCATCGCCTGGCTTTCAAGGGAGTTGACATTGCAGATGTTGGCTTTTAGAAGATAGATCTTGTGGAGGAAATTTGTTGGTAGCTGAAGGATGTTCCCGGTGTTGATGATGAGAGCAGAACCGTTGCTTAGGAAGAAAGCGTGGTCAAGGAGCCTAGTGCTTACCCATCCTAGCACGTCCGAGTCCTTGACCAGGAAGGCATACAGAAATCTTTGAAGGCCCAGAACTCCTTCTTCAGTGAGAAGACTGCTCCTTGTTATTGCAAGATTGTTGGGAGACAGTCTTCTTTCTGCGGCCGACGAAGATTCAGGATAAGCTAACCGTCTTGCTGTTTGTAGGAGTCTTCTGAACTTGGGTAGATTATCCTCCATCAGGTCATAGAACCTGCCAATGGCAAGTTTTGCTGAGAGATCCGTTGAAGAGTTGATGCAGTTAGATAGATATAGTTGTAGGACTTGGAGGGCATTGAGTGAGTTCCAGTTCAGCTCTTCTACTCCGCTGAACTCCCATCCAGTCCAGAACCTCTCAGCTGATCCATCATACCCCCAAGCTAGAATAGAGTCAAACTCTAGCTTCTTTGAAGATTTGAAGATTTGGGGGGTAGTGGATTGACCTATGATGGCTGCTGCTTCAGGGATGATGCTGACCAATGTAGATGTTTGATCTTTGCCTTCAACATCAGTCAGCACTTCATCCACAGCCCTGACAACCAACTTCCAGTCTTCAGAGATCTCTTCTTCTTCATCTTCTGATACTGGCAAGTCGTAGACCTGTACAAAAGCTGGCCTGTAAAGTGAGCTTTGGAAGGCAGCCTGCTCCTGTATCCAGTCTTCAAGGCTGTCTTCGTCTTCTTCCATGGAGACTTTCTCCCCCTTTTTGGTTGCATCAGTGGACATATAGGCATCTGTTTGAGTGCCCACTGAGACAAGAGAGGGAGAAGCCGTGGAGGGACATTGATGGGCTTCATGCATCAAGACTTGGTGTCGTAGTTTGGACACTTCGGCCTCAAGCATAGCCACCCTGGCCGTCAATTCCAAGTTGTGTAGTGTCAGACTGTCCTCATCCACAGTTGTGGAATCCTTGGACCCAGATGGGACCGTAGGCCTAGCCTCAGCATCCCCATCACCCGTGGTTTCTTGACGCTTGGGATTCCTCTCAGTGAAGGGAGTTTCCAAGGAAACACCCTCACCGTGAGTTGCCGTGGTTGAGGTCTTAAAGATGTTGTCACTGTCCTCCTGGTCAGTTGATGGACCAGCAGTAGTGACAGCCTCGTCCACATCCACTCTTTCAATACTCCCAGAGTGGACCTTCAAGGGTGAGGAACTTGGGTTGGGTGTTTCGGAAGCAAGACCAATCAGTACCCCCTTGATAGTGGTAGTTGGAGAAGGTACATCACTTTGGTCAGGTTCCTCTACACTTAATTTCAAAGAAGAGAGGAATGGCTCGAAGGGCTGTTCTATGGATCCGGGAAGTGATCCTAATCCTAATAGAGAGACTTCCGAAGGAGTCTCCCTAGCAATGTGGCTTTCCCTTATGATATTCTCACTAGAATGTTGTGATTCTGAGTGAGGGATGTTGGCTTGGGTTTGGGCCTTGGAGGCAAGAGAAGAAGGAGTTCTCTTGCCCCTCTTCCTTGTATAATTGGCTGCAACCGGGGCCCTGTGTTTCGGTTGAGCAATCAAACTGGGGGTGAGTAATGTATGTGCCTGTGCATCCTCAGTAAAATGCACATGGGTTCGATCAAGGGGAACAATAGTTTGAGTTTGTGGCAGTGAGGTGGAGGGTGTGGGATCAGTATCAGCTGGGTTTGCTGAACTGTCACCTTGGGCACTGTGCGTGTTCAACATTGTAGACAACAACGGAACATCGACCCCTGAGAACTTTGATGAAACTGTTCTCATGCTTTGAAAAATATTGTTCTTATGTCCCAAAATTGAGTAGATTCTTGCAGTTTTTGAAAGATCTTGGTGCTCAATGTTGAACACTTCCTGCAAGAATCTGGGGTACATGAAGAACTGTGATTTCACCCCTTCTTGAAGGTTGTATCTCAAACCTTCAAGAATGAGGTGGGAAAAATTGAAACCCTCCCCAGTTATCATACCGTGAATTGCCGACGCAAGTCCGGAGCTGAGTTAGTTCCAGCCACTCCTCTTCTGGGATATGCATTGGAGAAGAGTGTGGCAGAGATACTTCCATTTGGGACCCATGAGTGCCTTCTCTATCGTATACTCTGTTTGATTCCCAGTGTACCCTATGGATACAAAGGTCCTCATGTATACGTCTCTTGGGTAAGAGAGGGCGTCCCCTTCATCCTGAAGCTTGAGGTGTTGGCGGAGCTTTGCTTCAGTGATGATCATTTCCTTATCGTCTACTGTGCCTCTGATTTGAGGAGTGCCCTGTTCAGTAGAATACACGGCTGAGCTCCAAAAATCTACCATGTGTGAAGTATATATGGTTGGGTTGACGGTTAGGGCATGGTAAATTTTGGACCGACAGAGGAAGTCGATCAAACCGTCGAAACCTTCGGACTTCTTGCCTTTTATTAGGTATGCAGTGAGGTTGTGGTATGGAGCAAACTTGTCGTTTGGGATGTTTATGTCGGCGAATGCCATTGTTATGGATTTGGAGGGAAGAAAGAAGGGTGTTTGAATGGTAGTTATGGAGGGTTTTGACTGCTGTGGGGACGGGAGTGAAAGTGATGGGAGATAGGTTTGAAATAGAATGTGAAGAGGTTGAGGGAACGTTTGTGATTGTGATATAACGGCAGACGAAGAAAAAGCAACCTTACTTGTACAGTACAACCTGTTTCACTTTTCGTTGTTACAGCTGTAATACACCAAGACAGTCATGGAAGGGACTGACGGTAAATTTTACACGGGTAAAAGTTAATTTAGACTTATGTTTACCCATCAGCAGCAAACTTGGTTGCTGCTGAAAGATAAAAGTATCCGCAGCAAAATTGGTTGCAGCTGATGGATAAGCCTATCCGCTGCAAACTTGGTTGCTACGGAAAGATAAGTCTGTCAGCAGCAGATTTTGCTGCTGAAAGGTTTAAAGATCTGCAGCAAAGGAATTGCTGCTGAAAGCCTTAAAGCTATCCGCAGGAAACATGTACCTGCTGATAACTTAAAGCTATCAGTGGCAAAACTTTTGCTGCTGATGCTTTTACCTGTCAGCAGCTGAAGGACAAAAATGCTGCTGACCCATAACTTTTATTTACAACAAGGGACAAAAAGACACATTTTAAGGAGAAACTTGAGATGGATTTTAATCAAAGTTCATCATACCAATTGATTCAACTAAATATCTGAATCTAGCTTCATCAAAAGGTTTTGTAAACAGATCAGCATATTGCTCATTTGTATGAACTTTGGTTAAAATAATTCTCCTTTTCTCAGCTTGATATCTTATGAAATGGTATCTGATGTCGATGTGCTTTGTCTTTGAGTGCTGCACCGGATTGTTTGTGATAGAGATAGCACTCATGTTGTCAATGTGAATTGGAGTATGCATGAAGGTCATTCCATAGTCAAGCATTTGATTTTGGATCCAGATGACCTGTGCACAGCAGCTTGAAGCTGCAATGTATTCTGCTTCAGCTGTTGAAGTAGAAACACATGTTTGCTTTTTGCATTGCCATGAGATGAGCCTTCCTCCAAGAAATTGACATCCACCAGATGTGGACTTTTTGTCCAAGTTACAACCCCCATAGTCACTGTCAGTGTAGGCATAGAGATTGACATTTTCATTCTTTGGATACCATAGCCCAAGTTTTGGAGCTCCCTTTAGGTATCGAAGAACTCTTTTGACAGCTTGAAGATGAGATACTTTTGGAGCTGCTTGAAATCTTGCACAGAGACAAACTGCAAACATGATATCTGGTCTTGAGGCAGTGAGGTACATGAGAGACCCTATCATTGCTCGGTACTGATGTTGATCAGTGTCTTGTCCTTCTTTATCCGGAGATAATTGATGGTGCACTTGCATAGGAGTTCTTGCAGCAGAGCAGTCAGTCATTTTGAACCTCTCCAAGATGCTTTTGACATACTTGGATTGACTTATGAAGATTCCAGTTGGTACCTGTTTGACTTGAAATTCTAAAAAGAAATTTAGTTCACCCATTGAACTCATTTCAAATTTGGAATGCATCAGAACTTCAAAGTCTTTGCAGAGCTTCTTTCTTGTAGATCCAAAGATAATGTCATCAACATAAATCTGGACCAACAAAGTTTCGCCCCCTTCATCTTTGATGAAAAGCGTCTGATCAATGGCCCCCCTTCTGAAGTTGTTGCTAAGTAGATATCCAGATAAAGTTTCATACCAGGCTCTTGGGGCTTGGTGTAAGCCATAGAGAGCTTTGTCCAGTTTTAAGACCTTATTTGGATGTGCAGGATCTACAAAGCTTGGAGGCTGTTTGACATAGACCTCTTCATCAATCGTGCCATACAGAAAGGCACTCTTCACATCCATTTGATAGACCATAAAGTTTTTGGATGCTGCATAAGCCAGAAAAATTCTAATGGCTTCCAGACGGGCAACAGGAGCAAAAACTTCATCATAGTCAATGCCTTCTTCTTGAGTGTAACCTTGAGCTACCAGTCTGGCTTTGTTCTTGACTACGATGCCCCTCTCATCTTGCTTGTTTCTGAAGACCCATCTTGTTCCAATGGCTGTTTGACCAGGTGGAAGATCAACAAGCTTCCAAACATCTTGTCTTTTGAATTGCATCAATTCTTCCTGCATTGCTTCAATCCAGCTGTTGTGCTTAAGAGCTTCATCAATCCTTTTGGGTTCCACCTGTGATAGAAAGCAAGAGAACAAACAAATGTTGGCTTCATGAGACTTACTTCTTGTCTGGATGCCTGTGTGGACTTGGCCAATGATGTTTTCCAGAGGATGCTCTTTGTTTATTCTCTGTGCAGGTATCACATCCAGCCGTATTCCCTCTTCAAGATTACTGTGGTTTAGATCAGTATTGTCTTCAGATGTGTGGAGAGGAGCTTGGAGGATCTGATCATTGTGTTCCACATAGTCAGCAGCGATAGCATCAGAGGCCTCTTCAGCATGAATTGAGGAGGCTTCATTTAGGATTTCATTGTCAGAGAGATTGCTGCTTGTGGTGTTGGATGTACCGGCTTCACCTGCACTGGCTTCAATAGCTTCTGCCACTGATGGAGGATCAATGGATGGCCTTTTCATCCTGATGTAGGGACTGGGAAACTCCAGTCTGTAGTCAGAAGAAGAGGTTGAGGTAGAAGGTGTTGAGTTTGAAGAAGGAGGCTCCATATTTGAGAATATGAGGGGCTCAAATATCTGGGTGAAGGAGTCTATATCAAAAAGCCAGTTGGGACCTTTGCCTTGTTCACAGACAACGTGTTCCCTGCATTCCACATTAGCAGATTCTTCCATAATCCGAGTCCTAGAATTGAACACTCGGTAGGCCTTCGATTGAGAGGAGTAACCCACAAAGTAACCTTCATCAGACTTTGCACCGAATTTAGGAAGAACTCCATGTGTGATGAGGATGGTACATGGACATCCAAAGGGCTTCAGGAAGCCAATGTAGGGAACTCTTTTGAGCCAGAGTTCATAGGGAGTTTTCTGGATAGGCTTAACAATAAGGACTCTATTCTGCACATAACAAGCTGTGCTTACTGCTTCTGCCCAGAAAGTAAGGGGCAGCTTTGAGTCAGCCAACATAGATCTTGCTGATTCAATCAGAGTCCTGTTTCTTCTTTCAGCAACCCCATTTTGTTGAGGAGTTCTTGGAGCACTGTACTGCCTTTCAATGCCCTTGCTCTCACAGAAACTGTTCAAAGTGTGATTTTTGAACTCTGTTTCCTGATCACACCTTATGATCTTTACCTTCAGATTGCTTTGATTCTCTACCCTGAGAATATAGGATTTGAGAATCTCAGCAGTTTCATCTTTTGTTCTTAGGAAGAATACCCAAGAGAATCTGGAGAAGTCATCAGTTATCACGAGACAGTAGGACTTTTTGCCCATTGACATGACATTTGTAGGACCAAAGAGATCCATATGCAGTAGCTGGAGAGGAGTGTCATTTGTGTTCAATGTCTTGGGCTTATGGGAACTCTTGTGTTGTTTTCCCTTCAAGCAGGCAATGCAGTGATCGTCTAGCTGGAATTCTTTGTCAGGAAGCCCTCTGACAAGATTGTCTTTCACTAATTTATTGATTGTTTTGATGTTAACATGGCTTAACCTCCTGTGCCAGAGAGCGGATTCATCAACTGATGCCTTTGACAGAAAACATGAAACACTACCAGATGGAGTGACTTCATTAATGTCAAGCACATATAAGTTGTCCTTTCTTTGAGCAGTTAGGAGAATCTTCTCTGGCGGGGGTTTAGATAGGCCTGGAGCTAACACAAAGCATTCTTTGTCAGTGAAGAGCATCCAATGCTTTTGATCACATACTTGGGAAACACTCATGAGATTGAAGTCAAGTTCTTTAACATAGTTGACTCTTTCAATGCTCATCCTCTCATTGGACACAGTGCCTTGTCCAGTGATAGATCCACCTTTTGAGTCACTCCCAAAGGCAACATATCCTCCATTGAAATGTCTGAAGTTGGAGAGGATGGACCTGTTGCCTGTCATGTGCCTGGAACAGCCGCTATCTACCACCCATGTGTTATTCTCCCAGGTGTTATTCTTGTTACCTGACTGTCCCTGCATATGAAAGAGATTTAGTTAGTGGGAGTGGTCCAAGAGCTCTCCTTTTTGAAGAAAAGAGTTCTTGGACTTTCTGATTCATCATGCGTGCATTCAACAGCACCGATGATGATTTTGCTGACAGGAGCAGAGATTTTGGCTTTCCATTGCTTAAGTAGTGGTTTTCCAGTTCTCTTTTCTTTATCGGCTGCGGATTTGGCTTTGGCAGCTGATGAATTTGCTCTATCAGCAGCTGATTTTCCTGCTTGAGGTTTTGGCTTGTCAGCAGCGGCAGGTTTTGCTGCTGATGGCTTCAGCTTATCAGCTACAGATGTTGCTGCTGATGGCCTTGGCCTTTCAGCAGCAGATTTTGCTTTTGCTGCTGAAGGCTTAGTTGGAGCAGCAGCAGATTTAGTTTTTGCTGCTGACTGCTTTGTTTGAGCAGCAGCAGATTTGGTGGCTGCTGAATGCTTTGCCTTTTGCTGCTGCTTGTGTTTTTCTGCAGTTTCAACTCTTCTACTGGCTGCAGATGGCCTATCAACTGAAGTATGCTGATCCTTCTTTTGTTTATGCGCTGATTGAAGAAGGATCTGGTTGAAGGGGTTAAACTGACATTTTGCAGCAAAGTGGTTTGATTTCCCACATATGATGCAGGATTGCTGAACTTTGTGCTGCTGCTTCCTTGGTGGAGAAGAAGAGTTTCTGAACTGAGTTTTCTTGGTCGTAACTCTTCTAACCTGTTGCTGATTCTTCTGATTTGGCTTGAACTGAGGCTTGGAGTTTGTGGGTCCTGATGTCTGTCCCTTTTCAATGTTTAGCTTTCTTCCACCTGGAGGATAGCTGATCCTGATCTGTTTGAATGGTACAGGAGCTGGAACAGCTGGGAGAACAGTAGGGACTGGGACTCTATTCAGAACAGCTTCAGATGAGGCTGTACTGGTTTCATCATGGTCTGAGAAGGTTAACTCAGATTCTGATGAGGTAGTGCAGTCTTTAACAAGGGGTTCATCCATTGGGGGATCAAGATTTCTGTTTGCAGTGTCGAGTTTTGCAACATCGAAGCTTGGTTCATAGATGGCAACATAGTCAGCTGGATGAGGAACAGTATTGTACTGTTCCTTGCCATATCCAAGTCCTCCAAGCTTTACCTTTTCATGGACTTGAATATCTAGAAGTCTCTGTAGCTTTTTAGAAGAAAATTCATATTTTTCAACATGAACTTTCTGTTCTGCCAGATCAGCTCTGGTTGATTTAAGTTTTACTAATAGATCATCAATCTGAGTTTCAAGATTGGTTTGTTCATGTTTTAGAGATGAAATCTCTTTCTTAAAGCATTCAATTTTTTCTTTGTAAGTGATTTCAACCTTTTTGAACTCAGATTTCATTTGAAGAAACTCTTCATTTTGATCTATAAGGTTTTGGTTATGTTTTCTATAACCTAAAACTTTATCAATGCAAGCTTGAGAGCATAGATGTTCAAATACCTGAGGTGGTATCTCTGCAGTGTCTGCCATAAGTGCTTGGTTGGAGACAGGAACATCTTCATATTGAAAACTCCAGTCGAATTCTGCAGTTCCAACATTTGCACAGGCTGCAGTTTGTGCTGGGGGAGTTTGTTGCTGCTGCTGTTGTCTGGGCTGACTTTGGTAGGCTTGTCTTTGATGGCCGGCACCCTGATTGGCTTTAGGTTCCTTGCACTCCCTAGCAAAGTGACCCATTTGGTTACAGTTGTAACAGCGGATCTTGCTTTTATCAAGCCCAACTCTGCTGTTTGAGTTGTTGCTTGGAAATGATCTTCCGGTTCTAGAATAGAACCTTTTTGCTCTGAGGGAGAGCATGGCATATGAGTGCTGAATATCCATTTCTTCAAGATCATCTGGATGAAAGCATTCCAGATCCTCTTTTATGAAGTACATGCTGCTTGAGTTGTCAAAGACAAAAGCAGTAGAGGTTGGCTGTTGAGGAGGTGCCTCAAGAAGAAATGGTGATGAGTTAGATTGTGAAGCGGTTGGGGTCTGAGGGTGAGTAACAATGGGAGGATAGTAGCTGCTTGCACTAGGACCGGAATGATCAGAGTGAAGCGCTGAGGAGGTAGTGGAGGAAGTGGTAGCTGATTGATAACTGGAGCTCCTTTCTTTAGCTTGAATCATTTCTAATTCATAGGTTTTGAGCATGCCAAAGAGCTCAGTCATCTGAAGAGTCTTCAGATTCTCTGTTCTTCTGATGGACACAATGTATAATGTCCAACAACTAGGAAGAGATCTTATGAACTTCTTGAGAATGTCTTCATTCTCCAGCTTTACCTTGGAGCACTGCAGTTCACCTACAAGATAGGTAAATCTGTTATATAAAATAGTTAAGGACTCACCTTCCCTCCAGACGAAGTTCTCATACTGCTGCTTCAGTATGTCCCTTCTGTTCTCTTTGACTTCTTCAGAGCCAGCAAACATCTTCTCCAGCACCTCCCAGAGCTCCTTGGCAGTTTTGTAACTTCTGAAGTTGTGAAAAACTTCATTTGGAAGGCACATTTGGATGGCTCCTAGTGCCTTGAAGTCCACCTCCATTTTCTTGATGTCATCTTCAGAGTACTTGGAGGTTTCCTTCGGGACTTGTAGCCCTCCACCATCAGCAGAGGCCACCATGGGAATATATGGACCCTCCTTGATGGATCTCCACATTCCGTATTCCTGGTAACAGAAGAAGCTTTCCATGCGATTTTTCCACATGTCATAGTCTTCTCCAGATACCAACCTTGGTGGTCGGTTGATGCTGCCAATATCTTCAAAGCCATTGCTTTGTGCCATTTTTGTTTTGATTTTGGGTGACTTGATCAAAGAGAGAGTTTAGAATAGAACCAGAGATGATTAGACAAATGTTAGTTTGTTTAATCTGAGCCAAAGCTCTGATACCACTTGTAGGATCGTGAGAATACAAGATGGTTCTGTTCTTAGTTGAGGTTGGCGGAAACAAAATCAACTACACAATTTATAATCAAGTAAACACAAAGAATACTGATAAACACTGTTGTATTAAGCTTTTGTGAATGCAAAGATTACAAGTGAGAAACTCAATGAATACGTATGACAAGCACTACAAGCACACTTACAATGAAGTGGCAACTCAGTATTTATAGTAACTTAGAATCAAGACAGACCCTTGATTCTAAGGATCAGATCGAACACAAGCCGTTGATCTTGTTTATTAATTTACATTACACGTAAAGGCTAATCTAGTTAACTTTACTGAAACGTTTTCTTTATTCATGATTGTTTGCATGCTTGGAGAAGTGTATTGTTGTCCGTCATTGGTTGACCATAGCGGTTCCTTCTGCTTTGAGTCTGTCAGTTGCTTTTGCAGAAAGGTGTCAGAGACGCTTGGCCTGGATAGTCAGCTGCAGCGTTTGGTTTTCAGTGAATAGAGCTATCAGCTGCAAAGAGTGAAGGTTGCTGCTGGTAAGCCTATCAGCAGCAAACATGGATGACCGCTGCTGATAAGCCTATCAGCAGCAACTTGTGCTGAATGCTGCTGATAAGCCTATCAGCAACAACTTGTACTGAATGCTGCTGATAAGCCTATCAGCAGCATTTGTACTTAGAATAATTTTGTAACAATCAGTCTTTGGTTCTACAGCCACTTAAAAAACCCAGCCCCTCTCCATCCCCTCGTCTTCTTCATCTCCCCTCTTTGTTTTTCCGGCGTGACTTTGGTTTGATTGTTCTATCATTTCTTTCTCATGAAGTTAAGGGTCCTTTTGAAGAAATATTAGCAGTCACAAATCGAAGAACACAAATGTCAAGTTGGAAATTAGCAGTCACAAATCGAAGAAGAAGAATGCACACTTACAAAAATTTTGAATGAAATTATCGATTTATATCTCGCTGGAGAAGAAAGCCAAATGGTTTATTTAATACTTTTCTTAGTTTTTTGAAGTTAATGGGTATTTTGATCATTTTGGTGATGAGTGGTCTGATGAAGAAGCGGAGGGGTATATCAGTAATTTTACATAAAAAACTAACATAAATTTTAACGGAGTTAAGGACCACAGACGCAAAGTGTTAAAACATCAAACGTCGGAGATTAAATGTGTTACAAGTTGACGAAAACTAATATTTGTTCAAACCTGACCGACGAAAACTGCAGTTTACTCTAAAGAAAAAGATATCGTCTACTAGAAAGTTATTTCTAGGTTTCTTGAGACTAAAAATAAGCTTGTTTCCAAGCGGTGGAACCACAGCGGGGTCCGAGGGGTCACTTGACCCTCCGGCCGATCGAGTTTTACATTAACAAAATAACAAGATCTGTAACATAATCGTTTTTCAAATGTTTGACCTTCAAAATATCATAAAAACAGTAGTTGAAGGGAAGAAAAAACAAAAAAATAATAAGTTCAGTGGAATTTTTCAGGCTGGCGGTGGCGGATGACGGTGGCGATCGGAGGGTAGACGGCGACTATGGGTGGTGGGGCCGTAATGCAGAAAGAACAAAGAAGAAAGGAAAAGTGTTGTACTTCTACGTGTGAACCACAATAGCTTTATGGTGGTGAAAATATATTTAATTATAATATTTATTATTTGATGATGGTGACAGATCATAAATAATTAATTAGTGCGGGAAGCTGGTCATATAATTTTAAACCTAACTTAAAAGTAATTATAAATATAAATAATAACTATAGATAAAAACAAATATATAACTCTAAATTACTTAATCCATACTATATAATAAATAAATGTTTTTCATGTCATGTGTCGTCTTCATATTTATTCTTATCATTTTTTTTTCGTTTCTCTCTTATTAACTACACCTATATCATTATATTAATAAATCTCATGACATATTTTGACGAGTGTATGTGTTAACAAATTATATTGTATTCACGAGTTTATTCAACTCGTCAAAACACAAGTTTTTTTTTAAAAAAAATTATTACTTAATATATAATATTATATTTATTCCACCCATGTGACAAACGAGATTGTAAAGTATCTAATATATAACACTATAGATAGAGGCAGATCCAAGTAACAATCAAGGTGGGCCAATGCTCCCCGTCCAGTCCAAAATAATAGTGAGTTTTAATAGGCCAATGATAATAGACGATTAGCCCTTGAGATTAAGCGAAGAAGAAGAAGATCTGAAAGAACGGAAGTGGGTCAACGACAGAGGAGCCCGGATTTGAAAAGTGAAACCCTAATAACGAAGAAGAAGACGATGAAGCCTTCATGCCATTAGGGGTGTGCAAAAAAACCGAAAATCAAACAAAACCGAAATCCGTAACCGAATTGTGAATTCGGTTTTCGGTTCGGTTATTAAACGTATCTGAATTGTGAATACGGTTTTCGGTTCGGTTAACGGATATACCATTTTTTTTAATTCGATTTATTCGGTTAAATTCGATTTATTTTGTTTATTCGGATATACTTTCTTTCTGAAATCGATTTATTCCGTTGAATTCGGTTAGGTTATAAAATTTTCCAATTCGGTTCGGTTAGGTTAACGGATAAGGGTTAAAAAAATCAAAACCGATTAAACCGAATCAAATAAATCGAAAAAACTGTTAACCGAACCGATAAACTTCCCTATCTGCCATCTTTTTCCTTTTATACTCACAACATTACACTTAAGCCCTTGAGGTTCAACAACTTACAAAATATACCCTCAACTTATAAAACCTTCAATAAAGACATAAAACTTAAACATAATAACCTTTATTTTTAACACCATTTTACCCTATTTATTTTTATAATATTTACAAAGTCATCCGGTTCTTACACCCCGTCCGACCGGTCCTTTTTTACCCACTCGTATTCTGCCCGTCCTACAAATTTTTTTTGTATCCGCGCTGACTATTGAAAACATAGTATATAAATCTCTCATATATCCTTTATTGTTAGGGCGTGATACCTAAAAAACTTGTTTTTCTTCATCGCAGAGTTGTTGTATGATAAGCAAAAACATTGTAATGCTATACTGCTTCTAGTGAATTTAATAATCTCCATTATAAATTAAAAGATTATAGTTTTTAGATTTTTTTTCAATTAAAATCATTGTTGACAAATTTGATCAACCAGTTCTTCTAATTCACATATCCAGTTAATTCTAATAACAAACACCACTTAACCAAATTTTCTCACATAACTTGACTTTGATTTCACTCTAACTTGTCCAAATCTATGATTTTTACAAATTTACATTTAAACCAAATTCTCTTTGAATATCTACTCTCCATCCAACCTATCCAACATCTCCACTACCCTAACGACATTTTAACCCTTACACAAAGCCCTAAACTCTGCAGGGCGGGAAAACAAACAAGTGTGAATTAAAACATCAAAGAAAAAAATTCAAGTCAAAGAAAACGATATGAACGACGCTGGTTGTGCTTCACGATTACGATACAAAGGAAGGTGGGACACCGAGAAATGGTGGCGGTCCTGAGTGATACCATGCCAAGAGTGTGGATGAAGACCAAGATTCTCAAACAAATACCCCTTTTTCTTTTCATTTCTTAACCTTTTTATTTCAAACCTTTTACAAGTAAAAAAATTTATATATTTATAAAAAACAATAAACATATAAAAAGTTTGTGTACCATATTAAAAAGAACACATATTTACATATACATCTAGACAAACAAGAACTAAACATCAAACGTCTATAATCATTTTTGTAATTGCAATCCCCTTTCTTGAATTCTCTCTCACTCACCATTTCAGCTCACCATCCTCTCTCTACCACCCCCTTTTTTCTTTCAAATCAAATCAAATTTCTTGACTTTTTGCTACTTCACCCATTTTCACATCTCAAACACTCCCCAGATCGCACACACCAAAACCCCCAATTCAATCCATGCTCTTGTAAAATCTAGGGTTTTTTTTTTGCAACTTTTATCCCCCATATGGCTGTCAGGGGTGTTGATTTCAAGTGGTTAGTGTTCAATTTTCACCCAATTGCAACCTTATAGTTTTATTTGATGTGAAATTTAGAGTTTTGAATTCTGGGTTTTGCAGGTATGATGGGTTTTTCTTGTCAATGCTTGCCACTAGCATGTATCCTTTTAAATATTATAATTATTTGATTATTTAATTATTTGTGATCAGTTTTAGTTACCCTTCTGTTGATTCTTGACTGTTGTTGATGATAGAATAATTGTAGCCATCAATTGGAAGCATTATCATTTCTGCACACACCCATTGCACATATGGATTGTGGTGGGTAGTTAGGGAAGTTATGGATATTGGCTGTGTTATACTTGCATGATTTTTGATGGTTTTGTGTGTTTTGTTTAGGTTGATTATACAACTGTTTTTATTTTTCGGTTGTTCATGTTTGTGGATAATGGGCTTGCTGCTGGAATGGGACTGTAAGTGATTTGTAACTCTTTGTGTTTTTATTTCTTGTTGAAGATATTATAATCCTTTTATTGTGATTATTGTTATTTGAAGAATTAAAATTAAATAATTAGGTGATTATAATAAAATCGAGAATTTTATTCTCTTTAATATTACTATGATATTGCCATATGTTTCTTTTATTTTATTTTCAAAAATGACATTTTTAGAAAATTATAATGTGCTGTGCGAAATCTGTGCTGTTTTACCATTATAACCGTGTTGTTTTACAACTACGATTATGTAACCATTATAACAGCACAGTTATAAATAATAAACCATCAAGGCTGTTGGTAGTTAGATAATTTTACATCATCTTATTGCCATGAAAGCGCTGAACATTATGAGCCATAAGTATGCTCAGTTGGATTGTGGGATTTATTTTGGATGATTGTGGATGAGGATTATGCACGATTTTACGTCTGAATTTTCGTGTCTAAAATGAAATAGGGATTTTGGCCCTCAGCAGAGAGAAGCCCGTTTTTGTGGTAGAGTGGTGGTATTATCCATTCTTTCGGTGTTCCTCTATCCGTTTCTTTGGGCATGGACTATTATTGGCTCTCTGTGGTTCAGCAGTGCAAAAGACTGTGTATGCTTGCTATTTGGTTTCTTTGATTATATATTTTTCAAGCTTTGGGACGGGCAAGTTGGGTAACGGGTCCAAAAGGGTAATTTATACAGGTCCAAACAGGTCAGGTTGGGTTTACTAGAAAACTTTTTTGTTAATTTTTTTTTTCCTTTTCATAGCTAATTACCATGTTATGTATGGTGGTGAAGAATTTATTATTATTGATTACTACAATAATAATGAATGCATTAAATATGACACTTTGAAAGACTTCTGATCCATCTGACCTGTTTCCTTTTTGTTAATGTTTTTATATTTGACCCGTTAGAGATACAATAGCCCGAATTGACCCATTTATAAATAAACGGGTTGAAATTGTCACCTTTAACTACACATAATCAACATAGGATCTTATGATGAATGTCTATTTAATTTTTCCTTTCAGCTGCCCGAAGAAGGTCAGAAATGGGGTTTTCTTATATGGTTGCTTTTTAGCTACAGCGGGCTTGTATGCATTGCTGGCACGTGTATGAGAAAGGTGCAATATATAAACCACGTTTCATAATCCTGATAGAAACTGGTTTTTTTAACATTTATGTTTTTTCTAATGTCTATTGTGCAGTGGCTAACAAGAAGGCAAGCTCATTCACTACGCGCTCAACAAGGAATTCCTATTTCAGAACATGGGGTATGTTAAAAAAAGATTTTTTTACTCATTTTAAGCACAAAATGAATACTTTATTAATATATTAGTATCTTTTTTAAATAATAATGTGTTCCAGGTGCTGGTTGATATGGTTCGTGTACCAGATTGGGCTTTTGAAACAGCTGCAGGCCAAGAGATGAGAGGCATGGGCCAAGATACTGCATACCATCCCGGGCTTTACTTAACTGAACCCCAGGTATCTTTAACGTCTTCACTGATGGTGGAAAAATGGGTCATTTCTGGCACTGGCCGAATCGGGTCGGGTTGATCCCGTACACTTTTGTCCAACTTTTTTAACTTTTAAATAAAATAATTGGTGCATTAAAATTACAAGAATCATATTTAATGTCTTGAATAAAGTGATTCAGGAGGTTTTATGCCATAACAATTTTCTTTGGTCGACTTTCAACCCATTTGACTTGTTGACTCCTTCTCCTTTTAACCATCTTTTTGGATTTTTACAAATATAACATAACCTGAATTGACCCATTCATAAGTGATCCTTTCAAAGTTGTTCGCCTATAATAAAAAAGATCGAATTTTTATTACTATTGTAGTACCTATTTTTTTTCTTTTTTTTAATATTTTTGATGAATGGTGATTTCTAATTTTGACATTTAGAGAGAAGCAGTGGAGGCACTAATTCAAGAACTTCCAAAGTTCATGCTGAAAGCCGTTCCAACTGATTGCAGCGAGTGCCCAATTTGTTTGGAAGAATTCCATGTCGGGAACGAGGTACTATATACGCTTAACTTGAAAAAAAACCATCACGATCTAACGTAATCCTAGGTTACAACTGTTTCTTGGTCAAATCTTAATCACGTTTAACGGTTATTTCTTGCTAAAATAAAAATCAGGTCCGGGGTCTTCCTTGTGCTCATAACTTTCACGTGGCATGCATCGATGAATGGCTTCGGTTAAATGTTAAATGCCCTAGGTGCCGATGCTCGGTCTTCCCAAACCTTGACCTTAGTGCTCTACAAACCATCCCTGCTGATCCAGACCGGTTAACCGTTTCAACAACTCGTTACATGACAAGTCAACCATCTAGTCAAAGTTACCTATTGAGAATGCAGGGCTTCCTCCGTCCAATCCGCACTGTAAACATGGGCTCCACCTCGAGCTCTGATTCTGACCTTGCTTTGGAAATTGCAGAAAATGGAGGTCATGATCATAATCTTGATAGGAGTACAGATCCTTTACAATGATTCTTTTGACTCGTGAGATGCGTTCTTGGTGCATGATATAGGTTAACGTCACATCTAACTGTATGAACCTGCGGAAACTAAATCTTGTTATGCCTGTTTTGTTGGTTTTAAGTAGTTTTGTGAATTAAAGTTATGATGTGTTCTTAAGCAAGCAATGTAGTTAAACTTGTTTGTAAGTTTTGGGTGATGATGTTCATAATTTGATTTCAAGGAAGGTGTTTTTTTGAGTGATTACTGATTAGGGTTTATATAATCTTGTAAACCGACTTAGGACATCATTTTAGTGTATTCAACTTTTTTACTTGTGTATCATCATGAAATATACTTTGATGATGATAGTTAGCTGACAAAATTCAATACTTACACGAATTAACTTGTGTATTATTTGTTTTGTTTGCTTATCTTAGGTGGAAATGGCAATAAGGTATTTGGGTTTGTTATTTATTAATGAATGCTTAATTATAATTCATCTGTTTTGATGTTGAAATTAAATGCCACCTAAGAACATTTGTGTATTCATCAATATAGTACATGTATAATCCACTTTCATTTCTTGTCAACTTCAGTTTGATCCCAGAACAAAATGCTCCTTTGAGGTACCAGTTGCAAAATTGATCAACTATGCTACTTCATCTTCTTCACCAACATAGGTATCTCTGTATTGGGGGTTCTTTGAGGTACTTAGGAACCTCTTAAGCTGTTAGGGACGAAGCCCATAGACAACGAGGGTTTGGAGGCAGTGCCCCTGATAGTGGGGTCCAATGGGCGGCAGCCCCTAGTGGCGATCGAGCTAGCCGGTGAAAGTGAAGAAATTTTATTCTGGCATGTTGGTTATGCATCGGAAAGTTGCTTAATTTTGATACTGATAAATTAGTTGTAATTTGGTACTTATCATTGGTAGCAAGTTGGTACCTTCGTAGCAACTTTGTCATCGGTAGCAAAGTTGGGACTTCGGTAGCAACTGAAGCATTAGCAGCAACCTTGCACTTCAGTAAACATTGATGGTCAGTACTAATAGGTACTTTCTGATGATACGGTTACGAGTAGTTGCAACCGTTAACTATTACCCCTTTTTATGAAACATTGCGACGTTTAGTGACTTTATCGTCCCCTGTATAAATAAGTTGGTTGATCTGTTTTGATAATCGAATTCACAACAAATACTGCCACAATTTCACAACAGAAATTCATACTCGTTCGTGAATAATTTCTCTGTCTTATCCGATTGATCATTTCGTGAGTACAAACGAAATACTTCAATCTGATAATGTCCAATATGATTCAAAGAAAATCCAAGTTATCATGAATTCAAAAACTACAATATGCATTTATAAGTTAGGGAAGATGGGGTACTGCATTAATAATGAAATTTATACGGTCGTATTATATGTATCGTAACACCTTAAAATCTGAACATTTTCAAAGCTTACACACGCTTAATAAATAACAAGGTGATGCACGTGTTTAAAATCACTACATCTAAATGAGCTATTGTCACAGGGTCATCTCTCGAGGCCCTGTGTGACGCCCTGGGTTGCCCCAGGGCCAGCCAATCCATCCCTCTTATGATAGAGTCTACTAGTTTCGTCTTGCCTTGGACTCATTAGACAAGCGGCAATAGCTCGTGACCAGTAATGCGTTCGGTGTGCACGACACCTAGGCATGTTCACGTCGTCTATTCCACTGAGGCCGTCCCCGATGAAGTCCGAACTGGCCAGCAAACCCAAGCGTTCAAGTACAAATATAGCAAAACGATCTTCGAATATTTGATCCGTGACATATTGCTCTCATAATACCCTAACCCTAATGCCTAAACAATACACTAGCTTAATAGCTTTAGGATCAATTTAAAATAGTATTAAAAGTTATTAATAGTCCATAACTTCAAGCTTATAAACGCATACTTTTTTTATCGACTTAACACAGGCGGACCTAAATAGAATGAATGAGAGGCAACCATCCTCCATTATTATTATTATTATTTTTAATGTTATATACGTGAAAACACAAACGATGAACCCATACATAGATGATATAACACTGAAAAAAATTTCATTGTGTAATACCACGTCTGGTCATTGTGTAATTAGTCAGGTCATTGTGTAATACAAGTTCATTGTGTAATTAGTCAGATCATTGTGTATTACAAGTTCATTGTGTAATTAGTCAGGTCATTGTGTAATACAAGTTCATTGTGTATTACAAGTTTATTGTGTAATACCACGTTTGTTCATTGTGTAATGACCTGGTATATTACATGATCGCTGTGTCAAGGCTAATCAAAAATATTAATAAAAACCACTTCTTAGCTACTTAGACTATAGACAGGGAAGTGGGGTTGTCGAATCCACAGGGAACCAGTGGAGAATGCTATTTAGACGAAACCAATTCAATTACTACCAAAGTTTAAAACTTTATTACTTAAAACACTTGTAATTATAAAAAGCAACTTAAATTGAGTTTAGAAAACTATTGGAGAAAGATAACCACTCCGGGTTTCAGATTCAGCAAAGCACACATACAATTTCAATTTCAAATCAGATTAGAGATTACATAGACATAACCTTGTTTAACCGTTTAACCCAACCACACAATAGTCAATTTATTCACAAAATCAGATTATTCCCGATGCAAGAAAACCAAGAAACGATGATAGATGCGATAAATCAAAAACATGCAATTGTTAAGAAATCAAACACACAATTGAATTCAAAGAACTTAATAGGTTCACAAAACTTCAGTCCAAACTGATCATCAACTAAAATCATACTCATACAAGCAGAAATCGTTCACCCGAAGGGATCACAAAAGCGTTTAGCCGCTTATGATTGTAAAAAACATTAAAGATTCAAACTTTAAACATACAAGCATGAAAAACTAAGAACAATTGGCTTAGAAAACTCTGGAATCGCCTTAGGGAAGCTCTTGGATGGCAAGGAAGAAGGTAATTCGAGAATAGGATCATAATGACTTTATAATTGAATTTAGGTTTAAATTTTCCGTAATTAGATTTCTTCGCGTGTCCCGAACATCCAGCCTCAGTTCTTCGCGTGGCGCGAAGAACAAAATAGTCGCGCGCCCTTTTCTGGTTTCTCGCGTGTCGTGAACTTCTTCACCCCTTTTTCAGGATTTTGACTTTTCCTCTTTTGACCTCTCTTCCTTTGACCTCTCGGGCTTCGTGCCTTCATATATATGACTCGTAAATTCCCGCTCTTTAGCACATTTACCCTGTAACACACCAAACTCCAAGACACACATAAAACTTGTAACAATCCGGACTTTTCCAGTTAACTCCGTTAACAAAAATCCAGTTAAAGTTAACTAAATTAACTTAACTAAAACTTCAGGGACTAATTCTATCAATAATCCAAACTTAAAACTTCAGGGACTAGTTATGTAATATCCCTAATCTACCCTGTTGACTTTTGAAAAGTCAAAATCCAAATTCTGTTGACATTGGAAGTCAAACTAATCAAACTATAACTCCATCCAAACTTGAGGGACCTATTCTACCAAGTTTCAAACTCCAATTCTCAGGAAAACCTCTGGGACTATTCCTGCCATTACTCTAAAGCCGATTTTTGACTTTTGAAAGTCAACATCACGACTGAATCCAAATTCGACCGTTACAAACCGAAATTCGCCGAAGTCGAAACTGTTCTTGCACGATCATGATCATAACGATCATCATTAATCCATTAAACACCGACAATTAATCGAATTAACTCTAATTATTAGGATGAAACAAGTAACCGTCATTAATCCATTAAACACCGACAAACCTCTTCATCATGATCATCAAATTCGTTTAATCCCGATAGTAATCCCACGATTTGAAACACTGCGCACACTAGACGAGCTTTGCAGAGACTCTTTGTGTCACACCCCGACCGATGGCGGAATCATCGAGGCGGACATTAGAATGATTGTTCATAAGCACATGATCTACTAAGGTTGCATAATTCATTAATAAGTTTTAAATATCAAATATCCAAATACAATTCAAGTTACATCACCCTATTCTAGAATATTACACATAATTATTTTGCTAGGTCCAAAAGCCTTATGTGTAGCACCTTCAACACATAGTCACACAATCACATATCTTCACCTGAAACGTAATCCAAAACAAGTGTCAACTACGAGAGTTGGTGAGTTTACATATGTTTAAATAAAGTAAAAGTTTAGTTAAAAACGTTTATACAATTCATAGTTTGACATGGTATGATATAGCATAATGTGGAGAATTCACTATATGTATACCAATTGTAAGCATGTAATTATGTATATAAGCATAAAGGTTTAACGTGATAGGCATAGCATACCGCTACCCTAAAAGTGATAGGCATGGAATCAAGACTATGTGGGTTACACATAATTTAAACCATCCTAAAAGTATTCATAGCATAACAAGTGATCAAGCACAAAAGCACAATAATCTACACATGTAAACACAAGTTGAATTGTATGTAAGTAAGCACAGATTACGTTTCACCCCAAAATGTATAAAAATGTAAATAGGGGATATGTAACTCACCTTGCAGCGAGGGTTTTACTTCACGCGCGTTGGTGATATTTGTATTGTTGTTATACACGATGAAATCCTAGGTAAACAAATATGTATCAAATATGTATTCGCGTACGCGTACATTTGTTTAAATACATGTGGATTTGTAAATGGAATAACCTTTGCGAAAAATTATATGTTTTAAATCATTGTACAAATAAATATTAATTTTTGTAAGATTTTGTATTTTTTTAAATTCCAAATTAAATGTTTAAACTTCTCGAAACATATATATTTTTTAATAACACTTGCATTTTATAAATCATAAATTACCTATTTTAAATTTCATGAAAATGTTATATTTTAAATAACGCGTATTTTTTATTTATAAAAAAAAATATTACTTTATTATTTTTCGTGGGTTTAAATAATTAAATAACTTATGAAAACGTCGGTTTTATTATTTTATAAAATTTAATGGGTTTGAATATGTTCAAAAGTTGGGTTAAAAATAAACGGGCCGAGTTAACGGGCTCGGAATAATTTTTAGTGGGTTAAAAATATTTAAAAATAATTAAATGGGTTTTAAATTAAATTATTTTAATATATAATGAATAAAATAAGATTAAATAGTCAAACGGGTCGGACAAGGTCGGCCCAGACCCGAAACAGGAAGAGTTCGCGGGTCAAACGGGTAACCGGGTCGGGAAAAGGGGATCCAGCGGGTTCAATGACAAAAGGGAAAAGAAAAATGGTGGAACCGGTGACACAGAGAGTCGAACGCGAGACCTTAATCGTTTTCGAGTGTTTGCAGGTGTTACCGAGACCAGCCGGGCTACGGCCCATCGCTGATCAACACTCGTTTGGATTATACATAACACATACGTGCTTTGGTCGCTGGTTCTCGGCAACAAAGTTCCGGTGTTGCCGAGGACCTGGTTTGGTCAGATTCACCATGGCTATGGGCGTGCATTCAAGTCGATTAACATGTAAACGATGTGCACAACTTACTGGAATGCAAAGAAGTCAGAATTTTACCTGGAAAACGGCTGTCGAGAAGGGGGCTTAGCCCAAAAATACCAGAAACCGATTGGTGAGCTTCGAGTCGGTTGAAAGCCTAAGACAGAGGGTATAGCCTCGTTTCGAAGAGACGAATCCAACGGTATGGTTAATTGATAGTGAGAGTGTACGGAGAGGGAGTGAGGGTTCGAGTTACAGCTGGTTAGGGGTTTAAATGGTCGCACGAGGTTTCGATAATAAACGGTGAAATTGATGGCTTGGTTACACGCGTATGGACACTTCGAAACGAAAGGGACAGACCTTAGCTGTCGAGGTACGGTGTGTCGGCCGAATTTCATGGTTGGTTTTTCGAACATTAAATGAATCTCGGGTATCCTATGTTAAAAGGTGAAATTGGTCGGGGGCTTAGGTTCGCGTGGAGACGACGAGTTCAAAGAGTCCTTTTTCGGCTGTCGAGGGGCAGGGAAACAGTCGTGTCGGGGTTCGCCGGAAAAGATCTTGGACCGCCGGATAATGGGCAGGGGTGACCGGAAAATCGTTTCCTCAGTTGGCAAGTATGGTCCCTGGAGTTTGAAAGTTTTTAAAAATAAACCTTGGAAATTTTTTAAAATAAACCCCTATAGTTCTGTTTAATTCAAAATAGCCCTCCGTCTTAGTTTTAATCTAAAACCTTATAGTTTTAATAAATCCAAAATAACCCCTCGACTTTAATTTATTTACAAAATTAAATTTCTTTTTAAACTTTAATTAATTTAAATTATATTTATATATTTTATAAACTCATTTTTATTAAAACTAATTATATATATATATATATTTATTTTATTGAAATAATACATTAAATTATTTATTTAATTTATTAGGTTTATTTAACTTAAATTCTTTGAAACTAAATAAAACTTAAGTATATATAATTTCATAAAACTTATGTTTTTATTATAATTAATCATTTTGAATGGTTAATTTAATAAAACTGAAAACCATTGATTTATTTGTATAAATTATTTAATTTAATAAAATAATTTATGTAGTTTATAACTTTCAAATATTTTTAAAATTTAATTTAAAAATACATAGATTGTAATTTGTCAACACACCAATTTGTATAAATTTGATTAAATATACGTGTGTATGTTTTGAAATAAAATGTTAATATTTACACGATAAATTACACAATGAAAATTTTTGAAATGTCACAGTCTCCCCAAGTTGAAGGAATTTCGTCCCGAAATTCGATTAGCGACGGTTATAGAAGCGGAAAAGGGGATGCCAACGAACTTAGAATAGAGTTTAATCACAAAAGAGTGACCAGAGTGAAGTAGAGTAGGATAACGGATGACAGCTTAATTTGAGTCGAGTTGTCAATTGGTTGATCTAATAGTATAATGAGGTTTATGCATACAATTGTTCACACAACGCATGAATGTAAACTACTAGAAACCAGATTTTAACAATATTGGTGCCAATCACCTTGTGACATGGCACTTTCCTTTAAAAACTCCACCCCACGGGTGTTCATATTTTCAAAATTTGCAAAAACATTTTCAAAAACCGGTCCTCCTCCTAGTACTTATGCATGGTTTATACTCGTTATATCAAGTGGGTTTATGTATAGGGTGTACCAGCGGCTAACCCACCACCCCTTTGATATACCGGGGATTCCCCGTGCATAATTACTAGGATTTAGATCTTCAACAATTTAAGTAAACTTTAACAGAGCTAGCAAGTTGGATGACTAAATTTAAACATAATAGATTTGTTTCACAAAAGTATAGGAATGAGATGAATGGTGAAAGCATAGTTGTTATATGCAATCACGGATTATAGAATTTATAGCAATGGGTTTCTCATCCGCTACTTCCATGATATACGAGTTATGAAGATTGGTTTGGTTATTTAGCAAATAGTTAGTTAAAAGCAAGAGACACAATTTTTCTATTGGCATGAATATCAAATAAAACGGATGTATAAAGATAGTGAACAAAGGAACGTACCGTTGACAGTGTCGTCATTGGCCGGAGCCTCGTTAGCATTTATATTAAATGCTCATCCACGAGGACCACCTTGATTTTGAAGTTTTGGACATTGGTTTCGAAAGTGGTTTGGGTCTCCACATTCGTAACAGGCCCGTCCATAGGTGACAGTGAGAGGCACTGGATGATTGCCTTGAGTAGCTTGATTAACGATAGTGCGAGCACAGCAAGTAGTAACAACGTGTCCATAGCGTCCACATTTTGAGCATAGACGGCATGCAGCATGCGGGGCATGGTGATACTTGCAAGTAGGGCATTGGGGAAATGAACCTACATAATTTCTCAGAATTTGACCCGCAGGAGTAACTTGGGTCACAGGTACGACAGGAATGATGGCCGTAAAGTTTTGGGCCTTGCGCTTCCTATCATGATGGGAAGATTCGGGCTCTTCGCCTTTGTCGGACACGGAAGTAGCAGCTTTGTCGACCACTTTCTTGGTACCCTTCCTGGATAAGGTACCCGCTTTGACGTGATTTTCAGTCAACACAGCAGACAAACGGATAACGTCTTCGAGAGTGGAGGGATTACTTCCCAATACGGTGTCTTGGAGCGGCATAGGTAGTCCACCTATGTATTTCTCAATTCCCCGCGCTAAGGGAGTAACCATGTGAGGCACGAGCAGACTTAGTTCTTGAAAACGAGTGGTGTAAGTCAAATTCTCTCCGCTATCTTGGGTGAGATCCCAAAATTCAGCTTCGAGCTTCCTCATTTTGTTGCGAGGACAGAACTCGCCAGTCATAAGTCGTTTCATTTCGTCCCAAGACAAGGACATAGCAGATTCGTTGCCTCGAGTACGTTTCTCACCGTTCCACCAGGTGAGTGCTCGTTTTTGGAAGACGCTGGCAGCATAACGGACTTTGAGGTTGTCGGGACAATCGCTGTTTAGGAAAGTACTCTCCATACTTTCAAACCATTGAAGAAGGCCAGTAGCACCTTCTGTCCCGAAGAATTTGGTGGGGTTGCAAGAATTGAAGTGCTTGAATGTGCAGTACGGTGGGTTTGCACCATTCCCTTGCGTATTAGACCCATCACTGTTGTTGTTAGCTTGGATCATTTGGCCTATTAGTTGAGTAAGTAGTGCAGCAAGGTCAACGTTGGAGTTGCTAGAGTTAGCATTAACCGCGCGACGGGGAGGCATTCTATAAGTACCACAAGAAAGACAAGAATTTATGAGACTTCGGATAAAATAGGCATGTATGTGCCACAGTTGGTAGACTGTTCACAATAATACAAGCAGGAACGTGAGATGACACTCATCATGTCGCGTGATAATGTATGTAAGTTCTGACTAAAACTGATCACATAATTCATTCAAAATTTATAACACTAAAGGATAGGGGAAATAAGTCATGAAATCTATTCCTGGGAGGATATGATAACATAGATCATTATTCGTACAATAGGAATGGCCGGGATTCGCATGCACTACAAATCGTTATTACGTGTGCACCCATAATAATGATTTGTTTTGCATGTTCGTCTAGTTCTTCCTACCTTGCTATAATGTCCCCAAATTTTGAGTTTAAGTTCGGATTGTATTCTTGCGAATACATTGACTTATCAACGTTAAATAATTCCTCAAAACTTTCAAGGAGACATGCTTTAGCCTATAGGTAAACACTCACTTCAGGAATTCCCAGGAAAGCATACGGGTCCGTTTATTTGGATTTATACGAAATGCTTTCCTAGACAAAAAACCCAATGTACAAGTGTCACCCTTCCAGATTGCACGTGTCCTTTACTGGTTTTAAGAAATTAAGTCATTGACGAGATTTTCAAGATTTTAATAGACTTGAGAGTCTATGAGTATAAAATGTGTAGGAATGTTGCAATTAATATGGATTAGGAAAGAGTGTGGATAAGGATGGGTAGTGTATTTGTTTGCATAAGTTTGTTTGTCAAATGTGTATGTAAAGCTTGTATCATGTGTTTAAAGCCTTGTATGTATGTGTATAAGTCTCATGTACCAAACTTGGGAAATTTCAAATAATACCTAACTACAAATAATTCACATAGCAAATAATCATTTAGCATGTAACACATAAAAAGGGAGTCCTAAGGTTATAGTCTAGGTCATCGTGTCTAATAACCTAATTCCCTATAACCATGGCTCTGATACCAATCTGTCACACCCTGACCGATGGCGGAATCATAGAGGCGGACATTAGAATGATTGTTCATAAGCACATGATCTACTAAGGTTGCATAATTCATTAATAAGTTTTAAATATCAAATATCCAAATACAATTCAAGTTACATCACCCTATTCTAGAATATTACACATAATTATTTTACTAGGTCCAAAAGCCTTATGTGTAGCACCTTCAACACATAGTCACACAATCACATATCTTCACCTGAAACGTAATCCAAAACAAGTGTCAACTACGAGAGTTGGTGAGTTTACATATGTTTAAATAAAGTAAAAGTTTAGTTAAAAACATTTATACAATTCATAGTTTGACATGGTATGATATGGCATAATGTGGAGAATTCACTATATGTATACCAATTGTAAGCATGTAATTATGTATATAAGCATAAAGGTTTAACGTGATAGGCATAGCATACCACTACCCTAAAAGTGATAGGCATGGAATCAAGACTATGTGGGTTACACATAATTTAAACCATCCTAAAAGTATTCATAGCATAACAAGTGATCAAGCACAAAAGCACAATAATCTACACATGTAAACACAAGTTGAATTGTATGTAAGTAAACACAGATTACGTTTCACCCCAAAATGTATAAAAATGTAGATAGGGGATATGTAACTCACCTTGCAGCGAGAGTTTTACTTCACGCGTGTTGGTGATATTTGTATTGTTGTTATACACGATGAAATCCTAGGTAAAAAATATGTATCAAATATGTATTCGCGTACGCGTACATTTGTTTAAATACATGTGGATTTGTAAATGGAATAACCTTTGCGAAAAATTATATGTTTTAAAATCATTGTACAAATAAATATTAATTTTTGTAAGATTTTGTATTTTTTTAAATTCCAAATTAAATGTTTAAACTTCTCGAAACATATATATTTTTTAATAACACTTGCATTTTATAAATCATAAATTACCTATTTTAAATTTCATGAAAATGTTATATTTTAAATAACGCGTATTTTTTATTTATAAAAAAAAATATTACTTTATTATTTTTCGTGGGTTTAAATAATTAAATAACTTATGAAAACGTCGGTTTTATTATTTTATAAAATTTAATGGGTTTGAATATGTTCAAAAGTTGGGTTAAAAATAAACGGGCCGAGTTAACGGGCTCGGAATAATTTTTAGTGGGTTAAAAATATTTAAAAATACTTAAATGGGTTTTAAATTAAATTATTTTAATATATAATGAATAAAATAAAATTAAATAGTCAAACGGGTCGGACCAGGTCGGCCCAGACCCGAAACAGGAAGAGTTCGCAGGTCAAACGGGTAACCGGGTCGGGCAGAGGGGATCCAGCGGGTTCAATGACAAAAGGGAAAAGAAAAATGGTGGAACCGGTGACACAGAGAGTCGAACGCGAGACCTTAATCGTTTTCGAGTGTTAGCAGGTGTTACCGAGACCAGCCGGGCTACAGCCCATCGCTGATCAACACTCGTTTGGATTATACATAACACATACGTGCTTTGGTCGCTGGTTCTCGGCAACAAAGTTCCGGTGTTGCCGAGGACCTGGTTTGGTCAGATTCACCATGGCTATGGGCGTGCATTCAAGTCGATTAACTTGTAAACGATGTGCACAACTTACTGGAATGCAAAGAAGTCGGAATTTTACCTGGAAAACGGCTGTCGAGAAGGGGGCTTAGCCCAAAAATACCAGAAACCGATTGGGGAGCTTCGAGTCGGTTGAAAGCCTAAGACAGAGGGTATAGCCTCGTTTCGAAGAGACGAATCCAACGGTATGGTTAATTGATAGTGAGAGTGTACGGAGAGGGAGTGAGGGTTCGAGTTACAGCTGGTTAGGGGTTTAAATGGTCGCACGAGGTTTCGATAATAAACGGTGAAATTGATGGCTTGGTTACACGCGTATGGACACTTCGAAACGAAAGGGACAGACCTTAGCTGTCGAGGTACGGTGTGTCGGCCGAATTTCATGGTTGGTTTTTCGAACATTAAATGAATCTCGGGTATCCTATGTTAAAAGGTGAAATTGGTCGGGGGCTTAGGTTCGCGTGGAGACGACGAGTTCAAAGAGTCCTATAGTTCTGTTTAATTCAAAATAGCTCTCCGTCTTAGTTTTAATCTAAAACCTTATAGTTTTAATAAATCCAAAATAACCCTCAACTTTAATTTATTTACAAAATTAAATTTCTTTTTAAACTTTAATTAATTTAAATTATATTTATATATTTTATAAACTCATTTTTATTAAAACTAATTATATATATATATATATATATATATTTATTTTATTGAAATAATACATTAAATTATTTATTTAATTTATTAGGTTTAGTTAACTTAAATTCTTTGAAACTAAATAAAACTTAAGTATATATAATTTCATAAAACTTATGTTTTTATTATAATTAATCATTTTGAATGGTTAATTTAATAAAATTGAAAACCATTGATTTATTTGTATAAATTATTTAATTTAATAAAATAATTTATGTAGTTTATAACTTTCAAATATTTTTAAAATTTAATTTAAAAATACATAGATTGTAATTTGTCAACACACCAATTTGTATAAATTTGATTAAATATACGTGTGTATGTTTTGAAATAAAATGTTAATATTTACACGATAAATTACACAATGAAAAATTTTGAAATGTCACACTTTGATACGCCAATTCAATCGGAGAAGCAGTGGAAATCGCCGGAGGCCAGTCAGTTCACAGCCGGCACCTGCATTACTCGAACTCCATTAGTCCGAATCACATTCTGGTAATTTCTTACACCATTTGTTTCGTTTTTATCTCTGGAATGAAAGCCCTATGCCAATTAGGGCTTAAATTATCAATTCGATCAAGTTCACGACTCTAGGGTTCATCACAAACCGGTTTAATCGAACCCTAGTCTAGACTCAAACATAATTCAATTAACCTATACAGTTTGATTCGCAATTCCGTCCTCTTTGAAAACCCTCTGTCAATTCAACGTTTTATTATCGAAATTGTTGTGAACCGTAATCTAGGGTTTATATGAAACCAATTTATCGAATTCAACTCTAAACCATGTTTAAATCCAATTAAATTATACCGTTAGACTCGTAATCTTCTGTAGATCGAAAGCCCTATGAAATCTCGGGCTTCTATCATCGAATTGATCTTGATCCAATAATTAGGGTTTGTTCTTGAAAAGTTTTGGGGTTTTCGATCTTAAGCACAGTTTCAATGCAATTAAACCATATCAACAGATTCGCAATTCCTTTTTTTGTTAAAAGCCCTGTGATTCTAACAACTTTTATTATCAGAATCCTTCGAATCGATTTTGTGTTCATAAACTAGGGTTACGGCCCCTTCTCTGTAATTTAACGATCTTAAAACCGATGATTTTCAAATTAAACGAATCCGCAAATTCGCAAACCCTCGATTAACAAAACCCCTATGCTATGGATCGAAATCGAAGTCGGAATCGATGAGGAAGAGCCTGTTTTGGTTCGGCCTGCGTGGGGGAGAATAACCCTCTTGACTTGTTTGATAAAAGAATTCTGATCTGGATTAGTTCGCGATACCCTAGCGGGCGAGACTAGTTAGAGGCTGTGCGTGTGTGGGAGAGACCCGGGTTCGAGACCGGGCTCCCACAATTAATTTTTGAACATTTTTCTTATAATATATAATTAATAAAAATCAAACCCTATATTATAATAATAATATATTAATGTGTTTTAGCCCGGGAAACAACCCGTGAGCTCGGGTTTGAATTTTGTAACCAATTTTATTATTTCTTCCACTTTTAAAAATAATGTATTTATGTATTTTTCAAACCGTAATCTCGTATAAAATAATATAATTATATTATTTTCAACCCGTAACCAATATTAATAAAATAATATATAAATTATATTATTTTTGACTCATTCAATTGTCTTGTGTGACATGTGTTTAAAAACTATAAATAATATAAACGATGTTATATTATTTACCTACGTTGTTTACCCCGATTAAAAAAAATATATATATATTTATTATTTTTCCACTCCTAGGATTATTTAGTAAATCTTTCAAACTTAAAAATAATATATTAAATTATATTATTTTCCTAACCTTTGTAAACGACTCAAACGCATGAAAATAATTATTTAATTATTATCCGTTATCAACATTCGACGCGTAACGCAAATTCCTTAAAATCATTATAATAAGATATGTATATATTTATATATATATATAAAACTCCGTCGACACGTTCGTTTATTCCTAAATCCTTAGAATGCGTTAGGACATTCTAACTTTCCGTGTCGTCGTCACAATTCCCAAATTGTCCCTAATTTATGTGTTTATAATTTTAGGGCATACGTAAGCCGTGCAGGCTAACGCTTGAGATTCAAAATCTTTCATTTGTGTGATACTACCTACTACGCAACGCAGGTGAGTTTTTCACGGCCCCTTTTACTGTTTTAACTTGGGGGAGAAAGCATGATCTAAACCTTTTACTAGTTTTTGTAATTCATATAATATCGCTTGTATGACTATGCGTAACTCTATCATGAAAATCCTCACATCGAACCGTTTAAATATTGAAGAATAGCGAGGTATGTTGAGTAGTACTACTGGGTTTGACAAACCCCACCCGCGTTAGTCGCGCTAACTCGATTGGAGGTCGAACGGGTGTAATATTGACCTAAAACATGTACCATGGCTGATAGACCTGGTCGGAGGCACAAACACAAAATGTCAGTCTACTGTTGCGAGCGCATTGGTATACTTGAATATTGGTTAGCTACCTTTGATATATATATTGAATGTACAATAAACTGCAAACTCTTTACTTGAACTATTGAAATCTGTGAACTCACCAACCTAGTGTTGACCCGTTTTCCTTACATGTTTTCTCAGGTTGGCACTCAAGGACACGTTAGGTCATGCATCGTCTTGAATTGCTTACAACTCATGCATCCATCAAACAATGATTATGTCTTTCTTATACTTTGGTTTTAAGCGCGTTGTTTTGCGCATATACTTTCGTTTTATGCTTTCGCAAACTTTTACTCTGAACATTATGAATTTATGAAATTATGTTTCAAGTACAATATAGTTTCGTTTGATGTAACCAATGTGTGAGGTCCTGGTCAGTCATGCCCCAAAACGGTAAGACTCCGTTGGTGGAAATTTGGGGGTGTGACAAAACTGACTCTATAAACACAATTAACTATTAAAATACATAAAAACCGACTTATTTACATGGGATATTTAACCCCACATCACATCCCCACACTTGACCTTTTTCGTCCCGAAAAAGAATAATGCAATGGAATCATAATCGGGAAACTTGCAACTATACTTTCATTTTTCACAGCACAGACTTTGATAACACGTTAACGGTAACAATCGGTATTTATGCCCGATTATGTGATCTAAACTTATCTAATGCATATACTACTACGAGTAGCTCTGTCACACCTCCAAATTCCACTAACGGAGTTTTACCGTTTGGTGTGTGATAAACCAGGATCTCAGTCATTAGTTACATTGAACGACACTACTGTAAGGCCCTAAACCCGGGAGGCCTCACTTGTTGGATTTACTCATCCACAAACAGTTCTTAAACTTGATTATCAAATAACGCAGCGGAAAATACTTCAATAAAACATAACCATTACATTGTTTAACAACGGAAGCGTAACATAGTCTATTACATAAACATATCATAATCTAATCATAACGGGATGCCAGTCTTCATGATCAACCGGGTAACTCTTCTCGCTTGCCAAGCATCACCGTCCATCATCCATACCTGCCTTAACCTGAATGTGCATACTAAAAAGTCAGCTACGCTGGTGAGTTCTAGTTTTCGTTCGATTTAAGAAATGGTTCATCATTCAAAACATTCATTAGGGTTTAACATCACGTATAAGAAAACAGGGCCTTTCGTTCATCATTGAAAACATTCAAACATTTTTCCTCATCATAAACGCATTGAACGGATCATTTGTTTAAAACATTTAACATTCATTTAAGTCATACATTACTATCTAAATCTGTGTTACCATTCGTACCGTCATTTAGTATGGTATTGCCCCTAGGGCTTAACAGCACGAAGACCGACAATACCATACATTCCGTCAATTCCCTTTTGTATTGCCCCCAAGGCTTAACTGCACGAGGACCGACAATACCCTTTCAGTTGCCCATATGGCTCTCATGTCCATAGACCGACAACTTCCATCGACGGCTATGGCTCACGGCCATAACACCGTCGGATCATAATTTAACCTTACATAGGGTCACGTTAACCCCTGAGTAACCGTCGTTACTCCCTACCAGTTGTACAACATCAAAACCATTGGCAGGCCACCAAGACACTGCCCCTGTTGCTCTTATGGTAACTATGGCTCGTTGTCCATAATCTATCACAAGGCTGGGAATTACATTCCCAAACTTCATTCGTCAATTCCATTCATTCGACAGATTAGATTTGTAATGACTTCTTTAAAACCTTTGCCCTTTTTCTTTTCTTTTCATAAAACCTTTCATTCATTTTCGAAACCCTTTACCTTTAGTTTAAACCATTTCTTTATAAACATTTCGTTCGTAATCATTCCATTCATAAAACTTTCTTTCCATAAACCGTTCATTCCAAATCATTTCATTTCGTAAACATAGTTTCATAAGAATCATTTTATAAACATAGTTTCATAAACATCGTTTCGTAAAAACATCATTTCATATGTATGCACACCAGCCCGAAAACATTATATAAAACATTTAAAAGAGGGCTTCTAGAACTCATCTGATAAGCTAATCTGGGTTGCCCTAAACAAAGGTCCCACTACGTCACTTCCGATCTGAATTTGATAGTTAAATACACATCAAACCCAATCCTGACTCTAACGGTTTAACCATTCTAAACATACTAACTTTACTTAAACAACCTGATGTCTGCGCACTTAGCAAGTGCGCAGACCCTGCTTCTTGCGTACTTGATAAGTATGCAGGATCCTCTTCCTGCGTACTTGATAAGTACGCAGGACCTGCTCCGTGCATACTTGATAAGTACGCACGATCTGTTTCTTCGCAAAACCCTAACTTTCGCATTCAGGTCTGATCACGTCAAGATCCTGAACCTGTTTGCATTCAAAGCGTTTGTTTTCCATTAAGGAACTCAAATCTATGTTTATATTTCAGTTTTATCCGTGAAAACGTTACTTTTTCGCCCAAAACCCGAAAAACCCAAAAACGAACAAAAACTCAGATTTAGGCCCGATCGTTACCTGAATCTAGTTTCTGATCCGGAGGTTCTTCTCACGAGCTATGGAGCAACACTTTGCTGAAATCTCGGGTCGATCCGCCTACTTTCTCTCTCTACGGTTTCTCTCTCTAGAACTTGCTAATGAGAGAAATGATGGAGGTCTAAGCTATTTATAGGGGAGGCTCCCCTTCCAGCCTGCCGGCCCATCCGGCCCGACTCGACATGCCTCGTTCGTTTATTTCGTCATTTTAACTGTCGTTTTTTTTTTCTGGATGTTACAAGTCTACCTCCCTTATAATAGGTTTCGTCCCCGAAACCTATCCTAAGTCAAATAGATGAGGGTACGACTCCCTCATCTCCTTCTCCGTTTCCCAAGTGGCTTCCGATCCCTTTCGATGTTTCCATTGGACTTTAACCAATTGGATAATCTTATTACGCAAACGCTTCTCCTTCTTGTCTAAGATGGTCACGGGTTCTTCGATGTAATTAAGGCTGTTGTCGACCTCGATGTCAGTAAGTGGTACGTGAGCTGATTCATCCGCCAAACACTTTCGCAAGTGTGATACATGGAAGGTAGGATGAATCCCACTCAACTCATCAGGCAACTCTAACCGATAAGCGACCTCACCAACCCGTGCCATTATCCCGAATGATCCGACAAACCTCGGACTTAACTTTCCTCTCTTCCTGAATCGTACGATTCCCTTCCAGGGTGACACTTTCAACATTACTCTGTCCCCAACATCAAACTCAATAGGCCTTCGTCGTTTATCCGCATAGGATTTCTGACGATCTTGTGCGGCCTTCATTCGTGCTTTGATTTGGTCAAACCTTTCTGACGTTTCTCTTACTACTTCAAGACTCCCTAATTCCTTTTGTCCAATCTCACCCCAGCAAATCGGGGTCCTGCATCTCCTCCCATACAACATTTCGTAAGGCGGCATGCCTATAGTCGTGTGATGACTATTGTTGTAGGAGAATTCGGCTAACGGCAGATGACTGTCCCAACTACCGCCAAAATCGATAATACAAGCACGAAGCATATCCTCCAATGTCTGAATGGTCCTTTCGGACTGACCATCCATTTGTGGGTGGTATGCCATGCTGATATTAAGCCTCGTGCCCATCGGCTCGTGAAATCTTTTCCAGAACCTCGATGTGAATCGTGTGTCCCGGTCAGATACGATCGTCAAAGGCATCCCATGCCGTGCTATTACTTCGTTAATAAATACTTTCGCTAACCTTTCCGACGAGAACGTCTCGCGAATAGGTAGGAAATGAGCACTCTTCGTTAAACGGTCCACAATTACCCAAATGGTGTCATGACCTTTAGCTGTGCGAGGTAGCCTGGTTATGAAGTCCATGGTAATGTGTTCCCACTTCCATTCCGGTATCTCAAGTGGTTGAATCTTTCCATACGGTTTCTGGTGTTCGGCCTTTACTTGCGAGCAAGTCAAGCACTTGCTTACGTACTTTGTCACTTCATGCTTCATTCCAGGCCACCAATATTCCTTCCTTAGATCTTGGTACATTTTATTGGTACCAGGATGGATAGAGTATCGAGACTTATGAGCCTCATCCAAGATTTTGGTTCTAAGCTCGCCACTCATAGGTATCCATACCCGCCCAAAACGTGTCCTAACACCCAGGGTGTTATATTCCAACTTGTCCTGTTGGCCAACCATCCTTTCCTTCTTAATGTTTTCTTCCTTAAGTGCTTCATCTTGAGCTCTTTCAATTTCCCTCATCACATCTGACGTTACCACTAACTGGCAAGCTTTCACTCTAATAGGAGCAGGCACATCCTTTCGGCTTAGAGCGTCAGCCACCACGTTTGCCTTTCCAGGATGGTACATGATCTCACAGTCATAATCCTTCAGGAGTTCCAACCATCGTCTCTACCTCATATTAAGCTCTCTTTGTTCGAAGAAGTACTTCAAACTTTTGTGGTCAGAGTAAATAGTAAATTTCACCCCGTAAAGGTAGTGCCTCCAGATTTTTAATGCGAATACGACAGCAGCAAGTTCCAAATCGTGAGTCGGATAATTAGCTTCGTGAATCTTCAACTGCCGTGACGCATACGCGATCACTCTCCCGCGTTGCATCGACACGCATCCCAATCCATGACCCGAAGCGTCAGAGTATACCACTAAGTCTTCATTGCCCTCGGGAAGGGCCAAGACTGGGGCTTTGGTTAGCTTTTCCTTCAATTCCTTAAACGCCTCATCCTGGGTCGAACCCCATTCGTACTTTACCTCCTTTTGAGTCAACTTTGTCAATGGCAAAGCTATTTTTGAGAAATCCTGGATGAATCACCGATAGTAGCATGCCAATCCCAAGAAACTATGGATTTCAGTTGGCGTCTTAGGAATATTCCATTCCCTTACCGTCATTATCTTCGCTGGGTCAACCATAATGCCGTTCGGGTTGATGACGTGACCTAGGAATTGGACTTCCCTAAGCCAGAACGCGCATTTAGAGAACTTAGCATACAACTTTTCCTTCTTCAGAGCCTCCAACACCTCCTTTAAGTGACATGCGTGATCACCCTCATTCTTGGAGTAGATGAGGATATCATCGATGAAGACAATTACCGATCGGTCCAGCATCGGTCGACACACCCTATTCATTAAATCCATGAACGATGCGGGGGCGTTCCTCAATCCAAAAGACATTACGCGGAAATCAAAATGTCCATAACGCGCGCGAAATGCGGTTTTCGGTATGTCTTCTTCTCTCACCTTCAACTGATGGTACCCGGACCGAAGGTCGATTTTTGAGAACCAACTTGCGCCCTGTAATTGATCGAACAGGTCGTCGATCCTTGGTAAAGGGTACTTGTTCTTCACCGTTCGTTTGTTCAACTCGTGATAATCAATACACATTCTCATCGAACCGTCTTTCTTCTTCACAAACAACACCGGAGCACCCCACGGCGAGATGCTCGGTTGGATAAATCCCTTCTCAAGTAACTCGTCTAGTTGTGCCATTAACTCTTTCATCTCCACTGGTGCTAGTCGATATGGAGCCTTAGCCACGGGCTGGGCATCTGGTACTAAGTCAATTCGAAATTCAATCTCTCTGTCGGGTGGTATCCCAGGAAAATCTTCTAGAAACACCTCCGGGTACTCGCGTACCATGGGTACATCGTCCAGCTCCTTCACTTCCTTACACTCGTCAATTACGTACACCAGATAAGCCTCGCATCTGCGCCTCAAGTAATCTGTTGCCTTAATCATCGAGATGCATCGGGGCGTCACGATCTCCAAGAACCTCGACTTTGCTACCGTCCGGAGCCTTGAGTCGGATTATCTTTCGTTTACATATAATTTGTGCTTCATTGGCAGTTAGCCAATCCATTCCTAACACGACATCAAACCCACCCAAAACCATAACAAACAACCTGACGGGGAACCTATGACCTTTTATTTTTATCGTGGAGTTGTCAACTACATCGGTCACTCTCGCAGTTTTTCCCTCAGCGGTTTCTACGCTAAAGGCCCTTGCTAACTTACTGACAGTGTACTTCACTCGTTTACAAAAAGTTGCAGATATAAAACTCTTACTTGCACCCGAATCAAATAACACAGAAACAAAAGTGTTGTCAAGGATGAACGTACCTGACGCCACATCGGGGTCTGCCCTGGCTTGGTCCTGCGTCAGTGCGTATGCACGAGTCTTTGCTCGGGACCTCTCTTCTTTCCTTTCCAGGCCTTTCCCTTTCCCGGCTTCACCCATTCTCGGTTTCGGGCATTCCCTACTCAGATGACCGACATCCCCATAGTTATAGCACTTGAAGTGCTGTGGGCATTCACGGGAGTAGTGCCCGGTCTTGCCACACTTAAAGCACAAGTTAGATCCCAGTCTACACTCACTTGCATGCTCCCTTCCACACTTCTTACAAATAGTCGGCTCATTCACCTGAGCCCTCTTATCGCGAGTCCCAAACATCCTTCCACCAGTTCGCTTGTTCGAGAAGCTCGGTCTCTTCTTCGGTTCCTCAATGGCAACGACATTCAGCGCCAGATCATCGAATACCACGCCGCTCAGTTCTACTACCGAATCATAGGTCGTAGGGGCGTTTTCCTTAACATAGGTGCGGACCTGGTCTGGCAGCCCTTGAATGTAACAGGAAATCTTTCTTTCCTCAGTCGTGATAAGGTGTGGCACCAGACATGCCAGTTCATTAAATCGAGTTGTGTACTGCCGGTGCGTCATGCTCCCAGCCTTCAAACCCAGAAATTCCCTCTCTACCTTCTCAATCTCGTTCCTTGGGCAGAAATTCTTGATCACTAAAGTTTTCAAGTCAGCCCATATCATCGCATCCACAACCTCGCTCCCTTTTGCTTGACGTACACCTTCCCACCAATGGGATGCTTCCTTTCTTAAGGAGTTAGCAGCAAATTTCACAACTTGACCCGTTCGACATTCGCTCAGATGAATGGCAGCCTCCATACGAATCACCCAATCAAACGTATCTACCGCGTCTTTCTTCCCATTCAAGACTGGCGGGTCACATGCCTTGAAGGACTTATAGTCGCAACCACGGTTAAGCGGTGCGTTGATTGCCTCAGTGTTCGGGGTATCAACCGCCGTGTTAGACCCACCCATCTCATTAACCTTCTTTAATGCTTCTACCAACAGTCCTGGCAAAGAAACTTTCATCAAGTCTGTGAACTCTCGAGCTATGGCTGCTCTCACTTCTGGTTCAAAAGTGAAAGGTTGTTCTTCAACCTGTGTCTGCTCGGTTCCATGCACACCAACCGCCGGTTCAGTGTGAACACTTCCTTCTTCACTATACTCTTGGCGCGCAGGGGTGCTGCCGCGACCGCCGTTACGACCACCGGTACGGCCCCCACCACGCCTTCCGTTTCCTCTTCTTGCCATTTTGTTCTATAAGACAAGAATCCAACATCATCACGCTAGTTAACAAATAAAATTCAATAAGTACTGTAAGATGTTAATATACACTGACCATCTGCAATTAACCATTACACTACCTTTCGATTTCTATTTGACCACCTTTGTGATCCCATCAGAACACAAGTCCTTACCTAACCCTTTCTAAGGCATACTATACATGTAAATATATACTACCTTCATACCTGATGTTGTGGCTCGAGTTACCCCTACTGGCATCCGCTTTCGGTCCCATTCACAGTTTAAGTTCAGACACTGGGAGTGTCCGAATCTCTCAAACTATTGCTCTGATACCAACTTGTAAGGCCCCAAACCCGGGAGGCCTCACTTGTTGGATTTACTCATCCACAAACAGTTCTTAAACTTGATTATCAAATAACCCAGCGGAAAATACTTCAATAAAACATAACCATTACATTGTTTAACAACGGAAGCGTAACATAGTCTATTACATAAACATATCATAATCTAATCATAACGGGATGCCAGTCTTCATGATCAATCGGGTAACTCTTCTCGCTTGCCAAGCATCACAGTCCGTCATCCATACCTGCCTTAACCTGAATGTGCATACTAAAAAGTCAGCTACGCTGGTGAGTTCTAGTTTTCGTTCGATTTAAGAAATGGTTCATCATTCAAAACATTCATTAGGGTTTAACATCACGCATAAGAAAACAGGGCCTTTCTTTCATCATTGAAAACATTCAAACATTTTTCCTCATCATAAACGCATTGAACGGATCATTTGTTTAAAACATTTAACATTCATTTAAGTCATACATTACTATCTAAATCTGTGTTACCATTCGTACCGTCATTTAGTATGGTATTGCCCCTAGGGCTTAACAGCACGAATTTGATAGTTAAATACTCATCAAACCCAATCCTGACAAAGGTCCCACTACGTCACTTCCGATCTGAATTTGATAGTTAAATACTCATCAAACCCAATCCTGACTCTAACGGTTTAACCATTCTAAACATACTAACTTTACTTAAACAACCTGATGCCTGCGCACTTAGCAAGTGCGCAGACCCTTCTTCCTGCGTACTTGATAAGTACACAGGATCCTCTTCATGCGTACTTGATAAGTACGCAGTGCCCTCTTCCTGCGTACTTGATAAGTACGCAGGACCTGCTTCGTGCGTACTTGATAAGTACGCACGATCTGTTTCTTCGCAAAACCCTAACTTTCACATTCAGGTCTGATCACGTCAAGATCCCGAACCTGTTTGCATTCAAAACGTTTGTTTTCCATTAAGGAACTCAAATCTATGTTTATCTTTTAGTTTTATCCGTGAAAACGTTACTTTTTCACCCAAAACCCGAAAAACCCAAAAACGAACAAAAACTCATATTTAGGCCCGATCGTTACCTGAATCTAGTTTCTGATCCGGAGGTTCTTCTCACGAGCTATGGAGCAACACTTTGCTGAAATCTCGGGTCGATCCGCCAACTTTCTCTCTCTACGGTTTCTCTCTCTAGAACTTGCTAATGAGAGAAATGATGGAGGTCTAAGCTATTTATAGGGGAGGCTCCCCTTCCAGCCCGTCGGCCCATCCGGCCCGACCCGACATGCCTCGTTCGTTTATTTCGTCATTTTAACTGTCGTTTTATTTTTGGGATGTTACAACTACATGGAACATAAATGAAATATCATAAAAGTTTTAGAGTTAATGCGGAAGCGTTTAAACAAGAATGTAAATACGCAAAATAAATGCGCTCAAGTCTAATAAGACAAGTAAATTGTTGTAAATGTTTGCATAAGGATGAAATGATAGTAGGACTCCATGCATGTCCTAAGTGTGAAACCTGTGCCTTAGCGACCTGAGAAACATGTAAGAAAAAGTGTTAACACGAGGTTGGTGAGTTCACAGGTTTACAAGTGAATAAAATGTTTGAGTGTTTGCAGGATCCCCATACATAAGTCACACCTATTGTTAGCTAGACAATGTACAAGTTACTCTAAGCGTTCGCAACTGAAGCTGACTGTTTGTGTTTGTATGCCTCCAGCCAGGTCTATCAACTATGGCAATGTGATTAGGCCAACATTTCACCCGTTCGACCTCTAATCGAGTTAGCGTGACTAACCCGGGTGGGGTTTGTCAAACCCAGTAGTACTACTAAACATTACCTCGCTAAGATCCATATTAACGGTCCGATGTGTGTGAGGACTTTCAATGATAGTGTTTGCACTTAGGTAAACAAGTGGTAGTGAAATATTATGGGATCTGTGTTTGTCTATATACCTGCTTCTCCTCCAACAGGAAAACAAGTAAGAGATGTTTGTTTATGTACATGTTTCTCCCTCAACATGAAAACGAGTAAAAAGGGGCCGTGAAACTCACCTGAGTTGCGTATGACTAGATAGCACCACACAAGGATGCAAGTAGGAAACACAAGAGTTTGCCTGTGAACTGCCTACGTATGCCCTAAAATTATAAGCATAATCGTTAGGGATACAATGGGGTTTTGTGACGACGACACGGAATATTTGAACCTCCTAAAACATACTTAGGATTAACGAGTAGACAAACGCGTCATCGGAATCAAGAATTTTTAGTTTATCATTTAATGTGAATACGATACGTATAATACGTCACCAAAATACAAGTTAATAATATAATATATATTATTGTTTCGGGTATTTGTTTGGGTTAAAAATAATAACTTCGAATAATATAAATAATTATATTATTTTAAAACGTTGAGAATACTAGTTAAAACGAGTTATAAAATCATTCCCGAGTATAAAACCATTGTTTGAGTATCTTTATAAATTAAATAATAAGTTAGTGAAATAATATAATTAATATATTATTTTTAATATAACCAAAATGTTCGAAAATGTATCATAATAACAATCCCGACACTACGGGAGTTTTCCGGGTTCAAAACGTGTTAATATACTATTAAAATAATATAGGGAATGTTTTTGTTTAAAAAGAATATATAAAAATCTGCTGAAAAAAAGAATGGGGATACAAGGACTCGAACCCGGGTCTCCTCCTCATCACACTAACAACTTAACCACTCGTGTCCGCTAGGGAATCGCAACAGAAACCCATTCTGATACGTTTTAACAAGCAGAGTTCCTGTGTTCTTCCCCCTTTGCGAACCCGATCGAAAACCAGTCACAATCCCCTTGAATTCGATCACGATTGTTCACAATAGTTTAGGGGTTTTGATAGTCAGGATACTGCGAACTTGTGGGTGAATTTAATTGCAAAACTATCAAGTTTAAGATCGTAAATTCTTGTTTTGAAACCCGAAACCCTAGCTTATGAACACAAAATCAAATTGACCAAATTCTATAAGATTAATTATTGGAATCATAGGACTTTTGATTCTAGACTGAAATCAAAACTAAAAAGGTGTTTCATTACCAGAATGGGGATCGAATTGATGGTGCTCGGTTAGAACCGAGTTCCGACTTCGCGTGCTTGATCTCCGGTGACTCCGGCCTCGTCTCCGATCAGATTGGGATGTGCAAAAGACTCAGAGGAGTGCGACTAGAGTGTGCAGGTGTTTGATTGTGAAGATCATGATCGAATTTGGTGGGTTCACGATAAGGAGTCGACAGTTACGAGTTTAGGGCCTTAATTCGCAATCATAGACGATGATTAATGGTTAGAAACGCCTAATTAATGGTCGGAATTATCAATGTAGTAAATATCAGTTACTAATTCGAACGATTTTGTAGGTTATGGTCGCGAATTTGAATCAAGAATAAAAGGGGTTTGACTTTTAAAAGTCAACAGAACCATACACACATGATTTTGACTTTACCAAGTCAACAGAATTGAGCTTTGAGTAATTACACAACTAGTCCTTGTATTTTATGTGTATTAGGGTTTGAATAAATACAAGATTAGTCCTTTCGGTTTGAAATTATCTAACAGGATTAAGAGATAACGGAATTCAAGTTAACATGGTTAACCCGAAATAGCCGGATGTCACAAGTTCCTTCTCAATTGTTCTATAATTAAGCTGAGCATCAGAAAGAGTCTTACTTGCATAGTATATCACCACGGTTTTCTTATCTACCCATTGTCCCAATACTGCCCCCACAACATAGTCACTTGCATCACACATTATTTTAAAGGGTAACGACCAATCCGGTGATTTTAAAATAGGGGCCTCCACAAGTTTTTGTTTAATTAATTCAAATGAATCTAAACATTCTTTATCAAAAACAAAAGGGACATCTTTAAGTAGTAGATTACACAATGGTTTGGTTATGACACTAAAATCTTTAATGAACCTTCTGTAAAACCCGACGTGTCCTAAGAAGGAACGAACGCCTTTGACACTGTTTGGTGGAGGTAGAGTTGAAATGACCCGGATTTTTGCATGGTCGACCTCAATACCCTTACTAGAGATAACATGCCCCAAAACCACCCATTCTTGAACCATGAAGTGGCTTTTCTTCCAATTGAGTACAAGATTAGTTTCAACACATCTTTTTAATACCTTAGTTAATTGATTCAAACAAGTTTCAAAAGTTGTGCCAAATATTGAAAAATCATCCATGAAGACTTCCATGGACTCCCCGATCATATCTGAAAAGATACTCATCATGCACCGTTGAAGGGTGGCCGGGGCATTGCACAAACCGAAAGGCATTAGCCTAAATGCGAAGGTGCCATAAAGACAAGTGAACGTGGTCTGATGGGATGTGGATTTTGTGTGTATACAGTGTTTTAACCCCGCGATTTTATATGTTTTTCTCTTATTACATATGCATGGATAGCAATTACTACGAGCTTTTGTGTTTGTAGGTAAGAGGGGTTAAAACACAGATGTTAGAGCACGTGGAAATGCAGGTTACGGGAATCGGGACGAAGAAGAAAAAGGGATGGCCGTAACTTACGGCCATTCCACCGTAACTTACGGTGGAAAGCTTTTCGAGACCGTAAACCAGAACCTACAGGCCGTAAGATAGTTGGTTGGATAGGCTGACCGTAACTTACGTCCATTAGGGCGTAACTTACGGTGGGAAGAAAAATAAAAAAAATGTGGCCGTAAAACAGAAGCTACAAGCCGTAAGTCAGAATTTGGATTTTGATTGGCCGTAAGTTATGGCCATGCCACCGTAACTTACGGTGGTCGGGAAAGCAGAAAGACGGGAGCTTCGATTCTGTAGAGAAATAAGCCATGGAAAAGTCTTTTGAAGAGAGAGGGGGACAGAGACGAACAGGCAGAAGTGTTGAGGCGATTTTGGGGCATTTGGATCATCAAGATTGAAGCTTTTTCACCCAAAATCAGGGATTCAAGCATGGATTCTTTGAAGAACTTTGAAGAATCAATCATTATGATGTCAGGCTAATCACCCGGTACCCAACCCTAGATGTAAGACTTTGATGTTTGGATTCTTAACTAGTTTTGATTGTGTGAATGTAAACATGGGATTGAGTAGTCTTTCTTTCGTGTGTTTATAATTGTTTTCCGGATTCACAAATAGATTTGAATCAATCTAATTTGCAATTATTCGATTGTCATTCAACTTTTACAGCCGCTAGCATATCGAGTTGTTAATCAGGTTTTTGTCAAAGTGATAACTGTTAGATTAGTTCGTGATTGTGTTCCATTGTCCGATCTCAGATCGTTGGGTTAACACATTGAATGAAATCTAATTGTTATTAGTTGAATTGGTAACAAATTGTCACTCAATCAAGTTAGCTGGTTTTGAATCCATATCAAGTCTGAAGTCTAGGGTTGGTTACTATTTTTAATCAATTGTTATTCGTTTTCAAGTTTACGTTCATTTATTCTTGATTTCTTAATTTTAAATTCAGTAAGTGCATAATCGGTTTTTCTTAAAAATTAATCAACTCCAAAATTCGGTTTTACTTTTATCGCCTAGTTTAATTAGTTGCAACAATTAATCTTCCACGAGCTCCTCGAGAATCGATACCCTACTTACCCTTTTACTAAAGGTATTTAGGTTTTAATTTGATTGTATCTTCGACTGCGATCAAATTTTGGCGCCGTTGCCGGGGAGCCGGTGCGCAAGGTTTATTGTTTAGATTAATTTGTTTCAAGCAGTGCTACTTGGGTTGTTTGTTTTTGTTGTGTGCAGGTGATCACAAATCGTATGCATACAAGATATTCTGGTAGATCTTCTCCATTGAACTTCGATCCAGAAATTGAACGAACAGCTCGCCACAACAGGATTATTCATCGCACCAATCTTGCATCTTCAAGCCAACCAAATCCATCTCCAGAAATGGTGAATCCTAATGTTCCTCCACTCAACTTTGAGGATCAATTCGATCCTCCACCCTACAACAACCCACCACCCAATCAACCACCTCTGAATGACCCTCAAAATCCAAATCCACCCTCAAGCAGAGCACAAACCAATACCGATCGCCATACTGTTGACAATGATAGTGTGCATGGCACATTTGGAACGGGTGTAAGGGTACAACGATGGGATGATGGGTGGAATGGATATGATCCGCATCAAGGGCAGCCACAGAACATGTACGAGAATCCACCACCGAATTACATGAATCAAGAACACCAAATAAATTATGGTGGATATGGATTCCCGCAGCAACAACCACAAGGATACCCTCCACAGCCGCAAGGATTCTATAGGCCTCCGATGCCACAGATGCAGGGACCAAATTATGAGCCCGGTATTCCTATGCCTCCACCACATAACATGGGAGTACCGAGAAACTACAATCAAGGCATGATGCATGCCCAAGCTGCCAACAATTACTTCCAACCCGCTTTGACCACGAATGCTTCTCCGGTAGTAACACCTGTGAGAAATGGAAGATCCTTTGAAGTCCGTCCAGCAGTATTGACTTCCATGCCTACTTTTCATGGGCGTGCCACTGAAGAACCTTATCCACATCTGCAGAGTTTTGAGCAATTTTGTCAGGTAACTGGGCTACAAGGTTTTACACCAGATGAGGTTAAGTTGATTTTGTTCTCCTTCAGTTTGAAAGACCGTGCGAAGGAATGGTTTGATTCTCTACCATCTGCTAGTATTTACACATGGGCTGACTTACAACAGAAGTTTTTGGAAGAGTTTTACACTATGAAGAAAACTAATGAGGCCCGAGCAAATATCCGAAATTTCAAGCAGAAGGGTGGGGAGTTGTTTCATGAATCTTTTACTCGATTCAAGGATATGCTACGGAAGTGTCCTCATCATGGTATTAACATGTGGGAGTTATTGGTGGCGTTTTATGATGGAATGTCGTCTGAAGACATCCGGGATATCAATTCACAGAGTAATGGCACCTTCTTGTATAATCATGTACAAGTTGATTGGGATTTGCTAGAAAGAATGTGTGCCAACTCTAAACGGTTGGAGCAGTCGAACAAAAGATCTAAGCATGAGACGGTGAATGGGGCAGCCACCCAAATGACTGATGAGCAATTGGAGGCTATGGCACATAAAGTGGCAAAGATAGCCGGGTTGGGTAAGGAGAACACTTCAGCTCCAACGGGTTCGGTCTATCATGTGTGTGGGGTATGTGGTGATCTTGGGCACAAATCTAGTCAGTGTCAGCAACAACAAGGTGGACAACAAGGGGGCCCAACTGAAGAGGTTAATCAAGTGCATGGAGATATGAACTCGAACACCTACCATCCAGGGCTTCGAAACCATCCTAATTTTAGGTATGGTAATGCTTCAAATCAGATGAACCCGAATTTCCAACCTGCAAACAACAGAAGTTATCCTCAAGCTTTTGATCGTCAACAGTACCAACAAGCCAATTATCAGAAACCTTATTATGGGAATCAGCAACAAGGAGGTGGTCAGAACAACAGGCAACAAGCTCCGCCTGCAAATCAACAAGCTGGATCATCCACCAATTCTGAAGGCTCAAAAATTGATCAACTCGTTGAGATGATGAAAGAGATGAGGAAAGAAAATGACATAAGGGACAAGGCTTTTGTTGCATTGAACAAGCAAGTGGGACAGATAGCAGAGCAACTTTCACAGAGACCTCCTGGAACACTTCCCAGCGATACACAGGTAAATCCAGCTCATCAGAGTTCTAGCCAAAAGAATGCTCAGGTAAATCAGGTAATTACTCTCAGAAGTGGTAAAGAAGTGAATAATAATGTCACTCCTCCACCTCCTTTCGTCGAAGGGATTGTGGAGGATGTAAATGAGAGTGAAGAGAGTGATAGTGAGGAACCTGTTACTGCATCTAAACCGGTTTTAAATAATAACTCACCATCTGAAAATGTTGTTAACAAGGCTCCATTTCCATCAGCCTTGGTCAAACCAGACAAATCGAACAAGTCAAAAAGAGGCCCACTACAAGATGAGTTGTGGGAAGTTTTTAAACAAGTAAAAATCAATCTGCCTCTTCTAGATGCAATTAAACAGGTACCTGCTTATGCTCGGTATTTGAAGGACCTTTGCACACAAAAAAGGCAACCAAGATTGCCTAAGAAGTTAGATGTAAATGTGCAAGTCAGTGCTATTTTGTCGGGTGCACTTCCACCAAAGCTTGATGACCCAGGAACGCCTTTAATTTCAATTCAAATCGGTGATTTTAAAAGTGAACGGGCGTTACTAGATTTGGGAGCTAGCATTAGCATTCTCCCGGGAAGCTTGTATGACCAATTTGATTTTGGTCCCCTCAAGAAGGTTGACACTACTGTGGTGTTAGCTGACTTGACTCCTAAGCTTCCTAGGGGAGTGTTAACTGATGTCCTTGTTAAGGTGGGAGAATTTTATTACCCTGTGGACTTTTTGGTTTTGGATTATGTGTCGGGGATACAAGGGAGACAACCAGATGTCATATTGGGGAGGCCATTTTTGGCCACTGCACATGCCATAATTGATTGTGTTTCAGGAACAATCGACATGACATTTGGCAATTGGAAAATGAGGTTGAATATGTTCACTAACGTTACTAACCCACCTTTGTGTGATACTTGTTTTATGGCAGATATTGTTGACCGATGTGTTCCTTGCTATGAGCCTTTGGTGAGCAAGGATAACATATCAGATGATTGTTCTGTGTTTGACAGGATGGAGAGAGAACATATGCAGGTATTGATTGAGGCGGAAAGGGAAGTTGAACTTAAAGCAGCGCAAGAAAACAGGCCACCGTGGTCCTGTCATCAAGAGAAACTTCCAGATAAATGGAACAAGGAGTTAAAGCCATCCTTGGTTGAGCCACCGCAGCTGGAGCTGAAAGAATTACCATCACATTTGAAGTATGCATTTCTAGGAAAGGAGAAAACCTTACCGGTCATTGTTGCATCAGATTTGACCGAGGATCAGGAGAAAGAATTGTTGAAGGTGCTGGTTGCTCACAAATCAGCAATTGGATGGACGATAGCAGATTTGAAGGGGATTAGTCCCTCTGTTGTAATGCACAAGATCATAACCGAGCCGGACGCAAAACCCGCTCGCGACACACAGAGGCGACTCAATCCGAACATGAGAGAAGTCGTAAAGAAAGAGGTGCTTAAGTGGCTTGATGCAGGTATTGTCTACCCCATTTCAGACAGTACGTGGGTGAGCCCCACTCAGACAGTTCCAAAAAAAGCAGGTATCCAGGTAATTAAAAAGGAAAATGGTGAGGAACTTGCTACCCGCCCAGTAACCGGGTGGCGAGTGTGCATAGATTACAGGAAGCTGAACGCAGCTACCTCGAAAGACCACTTTCCATTACCTTTTATTGATCAGATAATAGAGCGACTTTCAGGTCAGAAATTCTTTTGTTTTCTTGATGGATATTCTGGGTATAATCAAATTGCCATACATCCAGACGATCAGCACAAGACTACATTCACATGCCCGTATGGTACATTCGCTTTCAGGCGAATGCCATTCGGTTTGTGCAATGCCCCCGCCACCTTCCAAAGGTGCATGATGAGTATCTTCTCAGATATGGTGGGGGAGAATCTTGAGATCTTCATGGATGATTTTTCTATTTTCGGAATGTCATTTGAAAAATGTCTAGATCAACTTACCAAAGTACTTAAACGTTGTGTTGAAAGAAATTTGGTACTAAGTTGGGAGAAGAGCCACTTCATGGTTCGAGAGGGGGTAGTGTTAGGACATGTTGTGTCTGAACGTGGGATGGAGGTTGATAGGGCAAAAGTTAATGTAATTTCAACTTTGCCTCCTCCCACGAATGTGAAAGGCGTGCGATCATTCTTAGGGCACGCTGGGTTTTATCGTCGGTTCATCAAAAGTTTTAGCGTCATTTCAAAACCATTATGTAACTTGCTTTTAAAAGACACGACATTTACCTTTGATGACGAATGCTTAAAATCCTTTGAAACATTGAAAAAGTTGTTGGTTGAAGCCCCAGTGTTACAGTCACCCGATTGGTCATCACCGTTTGAAATCATGTGTGATGCGAGTGATGTGGCATTAGGGGCAGTGTTAGGTCAAAGGATAGACAAGAAACCAGGTACATTTTGATTTGAGAATTGTGTTGGGGGCAACACAACTTTCGAGAGGGGGTGAGGATAAAAATGGGTAAATTGGTTAAAAATAAGTTAAGTGTAAACCAGGTCACAATTAAATAGTCAAAAAAAAAAAAAAAAAAAAGAAAAAGAAAAAAGGTGTTACCGTAACTTACGGTAGTTCTACTTTACGGCCCTTAGGACCTGTTTTACGGTGATTAAAATGGAGGAAAATAAAAAAACAGGGGAGCCGTAACTTACGGTTAGGCCGTCGTAACTTACGGCGGACGCAGAAAAAAAAAAAATTTGATCGTTTTTTACGAATTACCCGAGCCAAATTGATTAAAAACCCATAATTTCAGTTTTTAATGCCTCACCTACCATTTCCATCTGCACTTAAACACCCATCTCTCTCTTTTCATCTCCATCTTCTTCATCTTCCTCAAACTTTCAAACCCTAACTTTCTTAAATCTCAATCAAATCCAATGATTTGTGAGTTTATTCCGCTTGTTTCCGAGCAAGGAACATCACCCAAGTGTCAGTTTTGAAGGTATCGCAGCTAATTTGGGCATATTGGAACCGACCCGTTAACCCTAAGTTTAAAAAAAAATTTGGGGCTTTTTGAATCCTACCTTCTAATTACTATCCTTAAGCTGAAAAGGTATGTTCTTTGTGTTCATTATGCAACGTTCATGGGTTGTTAAGGTATTGTTCCTTCATGACTATGTGGATATACTTGGATGATAATTAGGAATAGCAGGTATTTGGGAACCACACTTGTTTAGGGCTGTGATATTGTTTGTTCTTAGTATGATTTGGATTTCATGTTAATATCTAATATGGATACTAAGTAAATGATGAATTATGGGTATATGCATCTATTTTTGGACCACAACAGCCGCGGTACTTCTGAGCATTCTCTGATAAACATCAGGTCCATGTGCTTGGCTCCTCTATTATTTGTGAACAATGATCTGTAACTAAGGGTGGTGGGTGGTTGGATTGGGAAGAACTACTTTTATTTTCTTTTATTTTCTGTTTTGGTGGTGTGGACATTTGTGTATGGTGTGTTTAATTTGATATTGTGTGCTTAAGTTGTTTTGTTAGTTAGTAGTAGTTAGGTTAGTGTCATCGGGTGTATAAGGGTGGATTAGCAGCCCTTATCATGAGTTCCAAGGATGAGAAATTGACAAAACCACACATTGGGGACAATGTGTCTCAAGTGTGGGGATGGGGGAAGAAACACACTTCACTTTGCTGAATTTTGCTAAAAATCGTCGAAATTGAAAAATTGAAAATTTTTTTTGCAAAGCAAACCAATTTTTAAACTCATGGAAAAGGTCCTTTCTGATTGACTAATCTAGATCTTGAATCATGGTTGTCCCTTTAAGTTTCAGGAGAGTATTTCCGATGGGTGTTTTAAGAAAAATGGGAAGGGATGCTTAATTAGGTGTAACATGCTTTGAATTGATTGCTAATGCTACATGTCGGCAACCAATTGTCCGCCATATGTGAGTTTTTGAGCCATACTTGCTATAAGATTGATAGGTCAATGAAAAATTTGTTTCAATTGCTGAGAGTGACCAATGTGATATGATATGGTAGAACTTGTATGGTTGATACATTTCGAGGCTACATATTAGACATGTGCACAAAGATGACAAGGCATTAGGATTCCCCATATTCCCCGTTAATCCATTTTGTTGCTATAATTCCTTAGAAGCCATTGTTGAGCCTGATAGAGGACATTGAATAAAATCATTATACCCGTCGTTTGTCTACCCCATAAGCCGAGTAGAAAGTGTAAATTTTCTTGAAAATTTTGATGAGAATTAAAAAAAAAAAAAAAAAAAAAAAAAAAAAAAAAAGTTGAAAAATACAAAAATAGCATGGAGTATGAGAAGTGAATCACAATGATTCAAGTTGTGAAAGAAATAAAGCAAGGCAAATGTGACTTTACAATTAAAAAAAAAATGTAGAATCTCTCATCACACTAGCTACCAAAAAGCCTAAATTCCCTACCCGAGCCTAAGCCAAAAACCCAAATTCCTTCGATTTGTGCAGTGTCTATAGCAGTAGTGGAGATTTGATTGCTTTACAAGCATATGCTTATATGGTCTCACATTCGGTTTTGGAGTGCATACTTATACTAGCACATTATTTATGCTAGTCCAGAAATTAAACCGAGAGGAGTGCATCTTGTGAGGGATATGTAGCAATTGCATAGAAATAAAAGCATGATGCGTTTGATTAAGCAAACCGCGTTTTGTTCCAACCGTTTATCACTTGCTCGTCGGTTTGTCAATCTCGACTGTGTCAGTCTATGGGACGGGTATGATTCTAGACCTTAACTTGTTGAGAAAGGGCTTTGGATGTGGGTTATTGGTGAAATAAGTGAAAAATAAAGGTTTGCTTGGGGACAAGCAAAGGTTAAGTGTGGGAATGTGATGGGATGTGGATTTTGTGTGTATACAGTGTTTTAACCCCGCGATTTTATATGTTTTTCTCTTATTACATATGCATGGATAGCAATTACTACGAGCTTTTGTGTTTGTAGGTAAGAGGGGTTAAAACACAGATGTTAGAGCACGTGGAAATGCAGGTTACGGGAATCGGGACGAAGAAGAAAAAGGGATGGCCGTAACTTACGGCCATTCCACCGTAACTTACGGTGGAAAGCTTTTCGAGACCGTAAACCAGAACCTACAGGCCGTAAGATAGTTGGTTAGATAGGCTGACCGTAACTTACGTCCATTAGGGCGTAACTTACGGTGGGAAGAAAAATAAAAAAAATGTGGCCGTAAAACAGAAGCTACAAGCCGTAAGTCAGAATTTGGATTTTGATTGGCCGTAAGTTATGGCCATGCCACCGTAACTTACGGTGGTCGGGAAAGCAGAAAGACGGGAGCTTCGATTCTGTAGAGAAATAAGCCATGGAAAAGTCTTTTGAAGAGAGAGGGGGACAGAGACGAACAGGCAGAAGTGTTGAGGCGATTTTGGGGCATTTGGATCATCAAGATTGAAGCTTTTTCACCCAAAATCAGGGATTCAAGCATGGATTCTTTGAAGAACTTTGAAGAATCAATCATTATGATGTCAGGCTAATCACCCGGTACCCAACCCTAGATGTAAGACTTTGATGTTTGGATTCTTAACTAGTTTTGATTGTGTGAATGTAAACATGGGATTGAGTAGTCTTTCTTTCGTGTGTTTATAATTGTTTTCCGGATTCACAAATAGATTTGAATCAATCTAATTTGCAATTATTCGATTGTCATTCGACTTTTACAGCCGCTAGCATATCGAGTTGTTAATCAGGTTTTTGTCAAAGTGATAACTGTTAGATTAGTTCGTGATTGTGTTCCATTGTCCGATCTCAGATCGTTGGGTTAACACATTGAATGAAATCTAATTGTTATTAGTTGAATTGGTAACAAATTGTCACTCAATCAAGTTAGCTGGTTTTGAATCCATATCAAGTCTGAAGTCTAGGGTTGGTTACTATTTTTAATCAATTGTTATTCGTTTTCAAGTTTACGTTCATTTATTCTTGATTTCTTAATTTTAAATTCAGTAAGTGCATAATCGGTTTTTCTTAAAAATTAATCAACTCCAAAATTCGGTTTTACTTTTATCGCCTAGTTTAATTAGTTGCAACAATTAATCTTCCACGAGCTCCTCGAGAATCGATACCCTACTTACCCTTTTACTAAAGGTATTTAGGTTTTAATTTGATTGTACCTTCGACTGCGATCATGGTCTTTTGTTGCTCCTCTGGATGTATTGCAATTTGATTATAACCCGAGTACCCATCTAAGAAACAATAAAACTTCTAACCTGCAAGTTTCTCGATGATTTGATCAATGAAAGGGAGAGGGAAGTGGTCTTTTGATGTTGCAGCATTTAATTTTCTGTAATCGATGTAGATTCGCCACCCGGTTATCGGCCGAGTGGCAATCTGGTCATTGTGTAATGTCAGGTCTGCTTATTGTGTCATTGTGTAATATCAGTTTATTGTGTAATATCAGTTTTGGTCATTGTGTAATATCAGGTCTGGTCATTGTGTAATGTCAAGTCTAGTCATTGTGTAATGTCAGGTCTGGTTATTGTGTCAAATGTTTTTCATCATTGGGTTATATGTATTCATCATTTTGTAAAATATTTTTCATCATTGTGTTATATGTATTCATCATTGTGTTTTACGTTTTCCAGCTCATTGTGTAATTTGCTCATTATTGTGTAATCGCTCAAATATGTCAGATCATTGTGTAATTTAAGATCTGATCATTGTGTAATATGTTCATTTTGTCAAATATTTTTCATCATTGTGTTATATGTATTCATAATTGTGGTTTACGTTTTCCAGCTCATTGTGTAATTTGTTCATCAGGGGTGTGCATGGGTCGGTTTGGGTTGGTTTTGGGGTAAACCCAAATCGAAAACCGAAAGTTCGGTTTTGGGTTTTTTAAAACCGTTCGGTTTCGGTTTTTTCGGTTCGGTTTCGGTTTTGTCGGTTTTAAAACCAATTGAGTTTGAAATTTTTGGGGGTAAAAGAAAAATAGTCCAAAATAATGAACTTGGGTTTAAAATTTGGGCCTAATTTTTTTTTATTAACTAATAATTATCACACATTTTGGCCTAAATATTTTGACATACAAAAATTATTAGTTTTCTTAAAAAATTCTCAACATAAAAAATAAACATTATAATCTATAAATTTAATAAATATAAATAATCACATACTATTAATTCAAATACGTGTAACAAAAATATATATACATTTTTAACATACAAGCAAACAACATAATATATTATATATTATGAAACGTGAATGCAAACAATATATAATTCAAGTATATGTATATGTTTAGTTTGGTTCGGTTTTTTCGGTTTTCAAAAGATACAAAACCAAAACCAAACCGTAATTTTTGGTTTTCAAAAAATACAAAACCAAAACCGTCGGTTTTAGTTTGGGTCGGTTTTTTCGGTGCGGTTTTTTCGGTTAATTCGGTTTGGGTTTGGTTATTTCGGTTTTTTGCTCACCCCTACTAATCATTGTGTAATTCGCTCAAATATGTCAGGTCATTATGTAATGTCATGTCTGGTTATTGTGTAATTTGCTCATCGTGTAATATGCTCATTTTGTCAAATATTTTTTTATTATTGTGTAATATGTATTCATCATTGTGTTTTACATTTTCCAACTCATTGTGTAATTTACTCATTTTATCAAATATTTTTTTATCATTGTGTTATATGTATTCGTCATTGTGTTTTACGTTTTCCAGCTCATTGTGTAATATGCTCATTTTATCAAATATTTTTCATCATTGTGTTTTACGTTTTTCGGCTCATTGTGTAATTCGCTCAAATATGTCAGGTCATTGTGTAATGTAAGATCTGGTCATTATGTAATTTGCTCATTGTGTAATATGCTAATTTTGTCAAATATTTTTCATCATTGTGTTATATGTTTTCATCATTGTGTTTTACGTTTTTCAGCTCATTGTGTAATTTGCTCATTATTGTGTAATTCGCTCAAATATGTCAGGTCATTATGTAAGGTCTGGTCATTGTGTAATATGCTTATTTTGTCAAATATGTTTCATCATTGTGTTATATGTATTAATCATTATGTTTTACGTTTTCTAGCTCATTGTTTAATTCACTTATTATTTTGTAATTCGCTCAAATATGTTAGGTCATTGTGTAATATGCTCATTGTGTAATATCAGGTCTGGTCATTGTGTAAAGCAGACCTTATATTACACAATAACCTGGTATATTACACATTGACCATTATGCATCCCCTTTAAAAACAATAAAATGACACATGTCAAGCATAGAATTCTTGTTACCTTTTATATATTATACTTCATATTCAAAACCATTAGTGTATGTGTAAAAATAAATGAATTAAAAAAAATATAAAACCAACCCCGACCCTCACCCACCCACCCCTGATTTTCCTCGTGAATCCCAATGGATGAATCCCACAAATGCCCCCTCCTCCTCCCCCCCCTATTCTCCAAAAGTTTTTTCCTCTAATGCGATAGGGAGAAAAACCATCGGTCGATGGAGTTCCCTGAGCTTGAACTGTAGGTACATGACCTCTAAACCACCGTATCATCAATCTACCTTGTTTAAGTCTTTCGTAAATATATATATATACAGAAACAAAAGTGTTATAAAAATTAACCACTCAACTCATGCCATGTGACAGGAGTTATTATTGAAGGAACAGTAAACGTTCTTATAAAACCAGATAAGTTCATCAACGTTTTCATTGGTTGATTACAATATTATACTAATCCTATTATCCTATTTGAAAAGGTTTTTCAAATACTAAAATTCTTTAAAAATATTAAATGTTGGGACGGTTATTTTTTTTTATTGGTGTAAGATGTCACCATAATACTCCAAGATGAGCATCTTGCCCGTCTCCTTTCACAAATATGCTTTGTTTTCTTCCTTTTATTAAAATTTTAAATACTTAAATTTGTTTAAATTAGTTTTAGGTTTAATTTCAATTTGTTTTTAGATTGATAGTTTAAAACATCAATATTTAGTTGCCCTTTCATATATTTAATAATACTATTTTATAACTTATGAATAATATTATATATATAAAATTTTAAATACAAATGACTTTTATCATAAAAATGTGTACGAAGGATTATGGACCATTGGTCTAAGAAATCAAGATTAAGGTATGTTTAGTCTTATTTTTAAGCGTGAAAATCGTCTTGATGGGTAAAATTGGAATAGCTTACATTTGTTGAATTTTTTCAAGTTCCCGCATTTTTTATAAACACAAATAATTCTTTTATACGACATTATTTTTCTTTTTAAAAACATTACACCATTAAATCGAGCATATTATTCTCTTTAATTTGAGTATAATCTTGCTATACTTTTAATATAAAAAAACCAACTTTTTCTAAGAAAATGTCGATGTGTTGTGCATAACATGTGTGATTATTTGTATAACATGCGTGATTATTGTTAAGCGTTATTATTTCATATAACATACGTGATTATTTGTATAAATGCGTTATTATCATTTTAAAACACTCATTATTATTATTTTAGAACAAACACTATTGTTATTATTCATATAACATGCGCGATCATTCGTATAAAATGCGTTATTGTAATTCATACTGTTATTATTCATATAACATGAAACAACCGTAAAAATGAGACCGAGACCGACTAAAAACATTTGTACCATTATTTAACTGTCTTTTATCTATGTTTCGACCTCCATAACCGACTCGTTGTAATTCATACACTTTTTTTTTGTGCTTACCCACGTTAATGTGACCGGCTCAACTGTTTAAAGTCCGCCTCACGCTGCTGAGCATAAACGAAAATTTATTTAACCATTTGTTTATTTTTTTTAAGTACTCATCTATACTAAAAAATAATTCTTGGACAAAGATTATAGATTATAGAAGTTAGGAGATCATTAATGTGAAATAAGATTTGTATATAAAAAATTATGTTGATTTAGAGAAACCAATATTTTTAGAAGATTCCAAATCAAGTGTAGAATAGACCCATGCCGTTCATAATGCTTAGTCCTTGTCATCTACGATCATATTAAACTATCATCCATCAAACATCTTTTAAAACAAGAGTTGTAACTTTGTTATCTAAAAAACATGTCTAGATAAATTATTTATCACACCCTATATACTTATTTATATTTGATATACGATAAATATCAACAAAGCCCTATCTAGTTTGTTTTAATTATCGGAAAAAAGAAAACATTATACGATTAAACTCTTGATGGCATTTTATCTTGTTTAAATTTTCATTTCCTGAGGTTAAGGGGAAATATATGTATAAAGATGGAGAATGAGATATGTATGGTTTTAAGAAGATATATACAATTTAGAGATAATTGTGATTTTTAGTTAAATATGATCGAGTATTCATAGTTGCATCTTTGTTTCAATCTCTATAATTTAATTAAATATTATTTTTTTTCATATTTATCTTTAAATTTAGTTTAACATCTTATATCTCATTCTTATTTTTATCTTTATCTCACTAACAAACACCTATTTTAATATATTTTTTTCTCTTTTCTATATACTTATAAAAAATATAGAGATTGATGAAAATGAATCTCTATATTTAAAGAATCATTATTTACTAAACTCTAAAGTTTAAAAATTGAGAGAGATAGAGATCCTAATGAATGTACAAAGTAAAAGAAATCACTGAATAATAGAGGGGGAGCTATAAACACTACTGTGAATACTCTTATTTGTTAAAATCTCTCTCTAGTCTAATTATACTCGAAATCTGAATACTTTGTGAGCTTGACTTGATACTTTTAAGTTCACATTGACTCAATTTAATTACACATTATGGTAATCTGATAAATTTACATATAAGTAAATGATAAAATTTATAACAACACAAGGTCAATAAGAAATCAGAATTTTAGGAGCCGGGTATTATAGTACTCAAGCTCGACTCGAATACTTAGCCATTAATGAATTTTAAATATCTTTAAAATTTATTTAAATGATCATATCCGGACTAGAATCTAGATCACCCCCTAGCCTAACAAATGTAGATATATCCAGTAAGTAGTGCTCTTTTTAACTATCTCATGTAAGTTTATTTATTTATTAATATGTTAAAATCTAAAACTATATTTTTAAAAACCCGTGTAATACACGGGTTGAATAAACCAGTGTATTACATCGGTTAAATAAAATATAATGTAATTTGTTAACACACACTCGTCAAAATATGTCTTTAAAAATTATAATTTGTCTTAACAGTTTAAGCTCCGTTAAGTTAGTTTTTAAAACATTTTTTTTCAACTAAATATTAATTTTTTTATTTAATTGATAAATATTAATTAATATTAAATTCATTTGATTGATGATATAATAACTATTTATAATTAAATAATAAGTATCCGTAATTAGATTTATATTAAAAATAGAAAAAAAGTTATTTTAATATTATTATTCAATAGGAGAGAGAGACGGGAAGAAATGATAAAAATAAATCAGAAAGTGACACGTGTCCATATGATTTTTATTTATTAATACAAAAATTATTATTTAATATCATTATTTAATATGAGAGAGAAACAAAAAAATTAATATTTAATAAGAGAGAGATGCGGAAAAATAAAGGTGATGAGTAATCAGAGAGTGACACGTGTCCCACAAATATTTTTATTTATTAGAGTAATAAGATAAGATTTATTAAGTTAGAAACTCGTCCATTTCACATGTTGAATAAATAAAAAATATTAAGTAACTATTAATAAAGATTAAAAAAATTATAAAATGATATTTTAAGATTAGATATGATTGAAATTACTATAGTTACTAACTATATATATGATTGAGGTGTACTTATAATACCGGGTTTGAGAAAAAAAATAAGTGAAAAAACGAATCTCGGGCACACAGAATCATAACATGTGGCTCAACCAGTTACTTAGGGCGGACATAGCACACTTCTTGCCACTTCCCTAACATGCCGGAATGGTGTTCCTGCATCTCCTGTTCCCGCAACATCTTTCCAACTCTCTCATTTCCTTTAATCATTTCTCTCCACATCGGCATACACAACCCGCAAAACTCATCTTTCCACCATGGCGTAGGGGTTGCGGCGGTGTTCCCACTAGGTTCCGATCGACACCTAGCTATATTTTTTTTTTTGAAAGGCAAAAAAAAAAATAATAAATAAAATAGCTAGGTGCCGATCGGAACCTAATACCTAGCTATTTGAGAAAGGCACTCCATCCACCCTTATTTATTAGGTATAGATTTTATGAAAGAGAAAATAATATATTTTTTTTTTTTAACAATAATTTTTTTCTCGTAAATAACAATCTATAAGGATTTAAACTCGTACGAGTTATATGAATTAATCATTACTACCGTTAGATAACAAGACAATTTTAAAATCATTTATTTGAGATAAACATAGCCATAAGCCCGCAAACTATACATGATTTCATTAAAATAGTCGAAATATGCGTGCTACTTGCTACAACTTTTAAATTCACAACTTTAGATTAAGATATATTATTAATACCACCAATAATATAAAAAATTACATGAATCACTTAAATTTATAAAAAAATAACTACCCAATAAAATTTATAAATAGTTTCGACGATCTTATCTAATTTTTCCACCATTGATTAACTTAATCCAAAAAAAAATGGTAATAAAAGTTATGTACATCAACCCTATATAACTAATTATTATAAATTGAAAACTTTTATTAGTTTATAGCAATGAAATTTTAATTATTTTAATTCAAAACTGAAAATTATAATATATTTTATTTAGAGTAAATTACGCTTTTGCTCCTATGGTTTAACCATTTTAACAATTTCAGTTAAAAAATGAATATTTTAACTTATAATGCCCCCAAGGTTGCATTTGTAACCATTTTAGTCTCTGGTGTTAACTACATTAATTTTTTTCGTTAACTTGTGGTGGTCGGCACAATCTAGGTAATCTAAGATGGTGGCAGTGGATGCCAATTTTGGGTTAATTTGGGGGTGGTTTTGGTACAACTTCATGCTCATATTCAAGCGAGGATGATTAAGGTGATGGATGTGGTTGGTTTCAAGCTAGGGCTGGTCAGAAAAATGATTATGGCCAAAAAAAATCGGATCGTAGCGGGGACACGACTGGACAAAGCTAGGGTTTCTTTTGGGCGGGGGTTAATTGTTCATATTAAAGTAATTTGATTAAAAATTATTCAATATTTTTTATTTGATATATGTATTATAAGCGTATATCATGCATTAATAATTTCTACCTGAAGTTAATAAATGAAATACCTTAAATTTAACAGAAAAATCAACAAAGTTAACCCAATAGACAAGAATGGTTACAATTTACAAACCTCAAGTAATGATAAGTCAAAAGATTTCTTGTCAAGACTACAATGCAATGATTAAAATTTCCAAACCTCGTGGATGAAAAACATAATTTACTTAAAATATTATTATACTAGCTTTAACCCTATGTGTTACATGGGGTGAAATGTTAATATTGTATTGGTTGCTTTTTTATTTTGTTAAATGTTAAGATTATATGAGTTAGATTAATCAAAACATCAAACAAAATACATGAAAATAAATTTCATAAATGGTGTAATTTTTACAATACATTAAATTACATATAAAATGAAACTTTACAACGATGATTTACAAATTTAAAAAACTTCATTGTATACAATATTTGACGTGACATTGGTAACTTTTTCATGTTTAACACCCACTAAATGCAACAAAAAATATATTTTCTTTCCTCAATTACTGAAAATACAAAATAGCAAAAATCGTTCGAAAAAAAATGTCACAAACGATGCGAACCTATCGACACAATTTAAATTTAAAATTCCAAAACTAAATGTCAAAAAAATTAAAACTAATAAATTATAATTGAAACCAAACATATTTTTTGGAAAAAAAAACTCGTCATTTAAAAAAAAGTAAAGTTTACAGTATAATACAAATTTAAAAATAAATGTTTATAAATTTCTTAATTTTAATTAAAAACTAACTATTAAAATTTTAAAATCAAAATAAAAAGGCTATTTATAAATATCAAACTTAATAAAAAACTACTAATTAAATATTAGTAAACTTTATTATAACACATATTTATTTCAAATACAAAAGTAGTATTTTCAAATTTTATGTGTAAAATTAAAAAAATCTTGTTTCTAATAATAAAATTTTAAAAACTCATTATTTTAATAATAAAACTTTAAAACTTGTTTTTTTTTAAATCTTCTATTTTTCAATTTTGATTTTTTAAAATATTCAATTTTGATGATAATTTAAAAAAATAATTTGAGTCAATGATAATAATGGTGAATTTAATTTGATTAAATGTTTACTTATGTAATTTTTTTTTTAAAATTAAACTAAATATAAAAATATTAAATAGTGTATATAAATGTGTTTTTGAAATAAAAAATTGAGAGGTGAATTATGTTGATTACACTTGTCAAACCTTTTAGTTTTTTTATTACAAGACAGATATTACAAAATTAAATGCACATGACTTCCAACTTTCAGGTGTTTATATGTGTCTCCCCTGTTTTCTCCTTGTATTAATCAACCCACACAATTGATCAATCTCTAACTCAATCAAGGTTTTGATTACTGAAATTCAATAAAAAAAAATGTCTTCAATTTTTCTATCTCCGACACAAATCAATTTCTCCGACACCTGCAAATCGCAAACCCACCAATTCATGTCAGGTGGGTTTTCACTTAACAGAAAAGATGCTAACTTAACAATCGGAAAACGGATTAGGTGTTCGGCGAAGCCTCCGCCACCGCCGGCGTGGCCGGGGACGGCGCTTGTTGACCCCGGGACGAAGAAGTGGGACGGCCCTAAACCTATTTCAATTGTTGGGTCTACTGGTTCGATTGGGACTCAGGTGCATTTCATCGAACACTTGGCGGGTGTTGAAAGATGCACATGAATTAAAAGTTTTTTTGGTTTGGGTGTTGATTGTTTTATGTTTTTGATTTGCAGACACTTGATATTGTTGCTGAAAACCCTGATAAATTTAGGGTTGTGGCACTTGCTGCCGGCTCAAACGTCACTCTTCTTGCTGAACAGGTAACCAAAAGGGGTTTGGGAAATTTTCAATTTTAAGATTGCGTATTTGCTGGTTATATTGTACGAATACGTGATTATCAGTGTTTTCAGGACCGGTTGGATCAGGTACCTGTCTCCGGTTATGCCTCTTAGAACCGTTTTTGTTTGAACCATTTTCGTTTGAATCGGTTTGTTACTGATCGGACAGGATTTCCATTTTTTTAAAATATTTTTTTAATTTTTTTTTCTTTTAAAATCTTATTTTCTAATTAATTTAGTATTTCAAGTTTCATATTCATTACAATTTTAAATTCACATCGAAACGTAAATTATTTTTATGCTTTGTATGTATATATATCGATTTAACTTTTATATTCCTTATGATCATCCGGTTCTTAAATCCGGTCCGACCGGTGGACCTCTAAGGCGGCCGGTTTGCTGTCCAGTACGGTTCTGAAAACATTGCCCATTTGAACCATTTCGTTTGAATAGGCCGGTTACTGGACAGGGTGGTCGGACCAGATTTCCAACTTTTATTTTTTACTTCTAAAATCTTATCTTCTAATTAATTTAGTATTCCAAGTTACATTGTTTTAATTTTTATATTATTTATGACATCATCAGTTCTTAAATCCAGTCCGATCAATGGACCGATAAAGCGGCTTGTTCGCTGTCTGATCCTGTTCGGCGATTATAAAATGGATTTATAATTATTTTGTCAAATATTCAAACAATTTCCTTGTTTGATCGCGTAGGTAAAAACATTCAAACCTCAGCTGGTTTCTATCAGGAATGAATCTTTAATCGGCGAACTCAAAGAAGCTTTGGCTGATGCTGATTACATGCCTGAAATCATTCCGGGTGAGCAAGGCGTCATCGAGGTCAGTATCATCTGTTCCTTGTGTTGCAAGTTAACCACATTTTGCAAGCATTTCAGTTTCACAACATAGCCTTTGTCTACTCCATTTTTAGGTTGCCCGCCACCCCGACTGTGTCACTGTAGTCACAGGCATTGTTGGTTGTGCGGGTTTGAAGGTATATCCTTAAGTTCTTGAATCTTGACTCTTTCATTTGAAAGTTAATTTTAGTTATTTTTTTTGTTTTTAGAATCTTTTTGGTTTTTATCTTCTTTGATAGCCTACGGTAGCTGCGATTGAAGCAGGGAAAAACATAGCCTTGGCTAATAAAGAAACCTTGATTGCTGGCGGTCCGTTTGTGCTTCCTCTTGCACATAAACATAATGTAAAGATTCTTCCGGCGGATTCAGAACATTCGGCTATATTCCAGGTACTGCAAGGATATGACAAAAACGAGCCCATCACGAAGATGATGATAACTAAAGGAAATAACAATAAACTTGTTTCGGTTTTCAGTGTATTCAAGGCTTTCCTGAAGGTGCTCTAAGGCGTATAATCTTAACCGCATCTGGAGGTGCTTTTAGGTATTTTGATCCTGTTAATTACTTTTTTTTTGTGACATAAGAACTTATGAAAAACTCGTTATGAAAAGGGAAAATCACTGGAATAGTGGTTTGACCAAGTCAAATTGGTAAAGTACCCTTTTGAATTTTACCATTTTAAAAACCAGATACCAATTATCTTGCGACATGTGGCATTTCACGCGCCCAAGTACTCCAGTGTCGCGCCACACACACGCCAAAGTAGCGTACGACCACGCGCCACTCCACCTTTATTTTTAAAAGTTAAATAAGTTTTATAGCTTTTCTAAAAAAATGTTTAATATACTTTATTAATTTTTTATAAAATTACAAATAAAATTGAGCATTTCTTTTACATTTATTTTCAGTATAGTATTGCTATATTTTTATAGAAAAGTTATAAAAATCGAAGCAAAGTTTTTAAATAGAATTATACTTTTTTTTATAAAAAGTATAACAGTATTATACTCAAATTAAAGATAAAAATGATTAATTTTAGGGTGTAACTTTATAAAAAAAATAGTGAATACGAAAGTTGTTTTAAAAATATAGGGAGATGGGCGTGTGCCTGGTACGGTCGCATGGTTCTTTAGGGCGTGTGTGGCGCAGTAGTACGGAGGGTGGCAGCATCTCATTGGTAAAGTACTCTTCTGGAGCGTGGAGTGAGAAGTCATTGGTAAAGTACCTTGAAGGGGTTAAGGCGGTTAATTGGTAGTTTAACCGCACATTGATGTCTTTTTGGTAATTATATTAAATAAATTTCGGGTTTTTCTTTTGTGATAAAAGAGATTTGCCGGTTGAAAAACTGAAAGACGTTAAAGTAGCCGATGCTTTAAAGCATCCAAACTGGAGCATGGGGAAAAAGATCACAGTGGATTCGGCTACACTTTTCAACAAGGGTCTTGAAGTTATTGAAGCTCATTATCTCTACGGTTCAGATTATGATAATATTGAAATCGTTATTCACCCTCAATCGATCATACACTCCATGGTCGAGACACAGGTCCCATTCCCGTCTCACCCTTTTGCTTACATGTCATAACCGCAGGCCCATAAAATAAATCATTTCGGTTTTCTATTTTCTTGCAGGACTCTTCAGTCCTTGCTCAGTTAGGTTGGCCCGACATGCATTTGCCAATTCTTTACACGTTATCTTGGCCCGATAGAATACCCTGCTCCGAGCTTACATGGCCTCGTCTTGATCTTTGCAAGTATGTAATCCTTGAATACTTAAAAAAACTCGCCTTTATGATAAATGAATATGTTTCTTAACAAACGTGACGTAGGCTGGGATCGTTGACATTCAAAGAACCCGACAACGTGAAATACCCGTCAATGGACTTGGCTTACGCTGCCGGGCGAGCTGGCGGCACGATGACGGGAGTTCTTAGTGCTGCTAACGAGAAAGCGGTTGAGATGTTCATCGATGAAAAGTATGTTACTTTTTTTCCATAAGGCGTAATACATTCCTTAGTAGTACTTAAAAGAATGACACACGAATCCTTAATCATCACTAACGTGTTCAATCGTTGTTAATCCAGGATTAAGTACTTGGACATATTTAAGGTCGTTGAGCTAACATGTGAGAAGCATCAAGCCGAATTGGTGGCTGCACCTTCACTTGAAGAAATTGTACATTATGACTTGTGGGCTCGGGAATATGCGGCTAGGTTGAAGCTGTCATTAGTCGTTGTATGAGTAGATACGATTAATGTTGCAATTAACACGCGTCAAGCTTGTAATGAAAGGTAAAAAAAAAAAATTAAATGTGACACCTTTTTAAATTTCGAACATATTTCGTTCAATGTTTAACATACAACGATTCAGAGTCAGATAATTAGTTGTTTGAGTGTGTAACAATTAGATTATTTAAAGATTATATATTACTTGAAAATACATTGAAGTTAAATCACTTTTTAAACCCAGTCACAAACACACCAGTAACTGTGAAGAAATGAAACTATTTGGGGACTGAAGTGGGGAGTAATTTTTGGACTAAACTAATAATGTGGCTAGTGGGCTTTTATGGTATCTTTCTTTTTAAAGAGTGTGGCAAAAGGGGCTGAGCCATTAAGTAAGGTCTGTCAGGTGTATAAATCGGGTTGACCAAACTGGTTAGGGTTAGTTTAACAAAAGTCAAAACTGGGTTTTGGTTAAACCGGTGTTTGAGGGGATTTGATCGGTTTGGATTTTATACAGGTTTCAGCCTATAGGGTTACAAGTCAGTTTACCCCAAACTCGTTCTGTTTTTGGTTTGGGTGGATTTTTAAACCGGTTTCGGTTCACAGACCGATTTTCTTTTCACCTATAGGTGTGGGTATGGGTATTCTGTGTTAAATAATGAGATATTAAGTTTGGTTACTTATGTATTTATATGTGTAATTGAAATTTTAAAGTTACGTAATTTATATGTGTGGTGATTGAAATTTCAAAAAAACGAACATTGATTGGAATCATAAACTAGTTGTGTTTGTTCATTTAATTTTGATCAGACATTAAATTATTTTGCCCGTGTTCTTTAATTAAGAAAATAATCTTTTCTTGTTTATTTATTTACTTTTTTATGTTAATTAGAATTTTTTTCACCCGTGCTTCGCTGCGAGAGTCTGGTCGTTATCGAGGTCGGTTCATTTGGGTGGATAAAACTTATATCGAAATGCAGGCTCGCTATAGTGCACGGAAAAAACCTCAAATTTTAACAGAAATCCATTTTTAAATTCACGACGACTGTCAGGGCCATCGTTAAAAAAATATAAATGAAAACGTATGCGCAACAGTAAAAATAATGCTAATTAAAGAGAAACATAAAACTAAATAATAAAAATAGAAAAAAAAAATAAAAAAAGAATTTATCGGTTCGGGTCGTCGAAAACCATAAAAGTTAATATTGATACAGGTTATGATAATACAAATACCGACACTGATATTGTTCGCTCAGAATAAGTTCGACTCGTCACGGTATCGCTATAGGCAACGATACAAAAGAGGTTCGATTTTGAATACAACCCCGTTATAAAAAAAATTATATCGGAACGTCGAAAGAAAAACAAAAAACAGCCGCACCCTACGTATTTTTGAAAAAGTTAACAAACTAAACGTATTAAAAGAAAACGAAATTAATAGAAAATGAAACGGACTAAAGTGTATATTATGTATAGTATAAGGTTGAAACTTAAAATTAAAAAAATAAAAAGAAGACTAACGTTTGTGCCATCCCACGTGGGCCAAGCTGACACGTAATCAGGTTGTACTTCAGGCAAAAACGCTTGTAAATCACTGTAGATAGGGGTTGATCATTAAATACGTTTACTAATATAGTGAACAAGGGACGTACGCAATGGCGGATCTAAAATAAAAGTTGAGGGGTAGCGGAATTTTTTTTCTAGACCGTACTTTCATGTAAATGAAACAAAAAAAACACGATAATAAAAGAAGTAAAACGATTACCTAATCGATGATCTTAGATCTCTCCTCTTCGGTTTTTGAAAGCTTGAAATCGAATCATTACATCGTCATCTATTTACTTTGTCAAATATTTCTCTTTCGATCGCACAAACTAGAGCATTGTTCAAATACTCGTCTCCCGTTCTATTGCGTACATCCGTCTTGATAAGCTTCAATTTAGAAAAAAACATCTTTCAACGGTTGCAGTTGCAACCGGTAGAACCAACGTTAGCTTCAATGCCCGATAAACCAAAGAATAATAAAATATTCGTCACTTCGAATGAGATTTTTCCGATTCGTCATGACCACGAAAGGGTAATGAATTTTCTAGCAAGAATCTAACACTACGAACAGAACCATTTATACTTAACCGATTTGCAACCTTTTCTTCTTCACTTACCGTATTTAATTTCACTTCAATGGTCTCTTTTGTTTCAAGAGACCGTCACATTTTTGCATCGCCTTATTATGATGACTGTTAACTAACCCAATATGTTTTTTTAAGGCACCCGGTTTACTCCAATTACAAAAGCCTTCAGTTGAACTTGAAAAAGTATCTCTTCAACCTTGATTACCAACGGTTTCTTTAAACAAGTAACAGCATAAGCAATATGCTTTGTCTACTTTAGTACTATACTCTAACCACGGATATGTATCAAACCATTTTACATTAAAACGTCTCTTTTCACCAAAATAGCCTTTGAATGGAAATTTATGACTTAGTGGTTGAAAGGCATTTTTGACAAGATAATGTCTTCTTATGTCATCCATTTAATTAGGGTGATAACTAGTTATAGGTGGCCTGTCAAAGGGATCCGAAGGAAGATCATTCAAATCAATTATATTTGGGATTGAAGGAATTGAAGCCGAATGAATACTTGGACCAATATCATCTATTTCATGAGTTGGTTGAGTTTCATCAATGTCATTGTTATCATCCTTATCAATATTAGAACTTTCATGAGTTGATTAAGTCCATCAATGTCATTGTTATCATCCTCTAGAAATTTTCTTTTCAAAAATTTGCCAAGAAGAGCTTGATTTTTCATCTTTCAAAACAAAACAAAACAATAGACAATCAAACCCCTAATTTTATAACAAACAAAACAAAATCAAACACCTGATTTTACAATACACAAAACAAAATCAAACTCCTAATTTTATAATCAAACAAAACAAAATCAAATCCCGTAACTTTCATATTCCAATATTATAACAAATAAAATAACAATTACTTATTTTATACAACCCTAATTCATTTTTAAAGTAACTAGTAATTTGAAATTTACCTTTCTTGTTTTATTTGTGAGATCCCGGAGCTGAGAGGGGAAGGGCAGTGGCTCACGGTGGCAGATCCGGCGGTGGCGGAGCCGCGGAGGCAGGAGGCGGAGGGAGGGGCGGTGGCCGGTGCTGGCTGGGGCGGCTGCTGCTGCTCGACTGAACTGATGCTACTGTCGCTGTGATGCTCGATCGACTGATGCTATGCTGCTGCTATTTGATATATAAAAAAAGCCCAATATAATTAGTCAAAAGCCCACACAATATAATTAGTCTAAAGCCCAAATATTAAATAGTCAAAAGCCCAAAGATTAATTAGTTTTAATTAGATGTTAGAGTCTAAAACTCAAATATTTTAAGTAGTGGGTTTTTTTATAAAATTTTGAACTTTTTAAGTGTTAAACTTTTATAAAAGTTTGAGGGGTAACGTAATTTTTGCTCAGGGGTAACGGAATACATAAAACCGTAAAATTTTGAACTTTTTTTTGCCATTTACGCCGCTATACTGCGACCACCACCACCATTTGGTTAGTCGACACAATCTAGCAGATTTTTTAGCAAATTGTTTCAAAGAATAATGTCAAACGTATACTCCATTAGATTCACAGCATTATTGATCATGGATTGCATCATGTTTTCTGGAGTAACTTATTATCATGGTTTTTCAACGCTAGATGATGGTATGGCTAGTGTTATTGCCGAAACATGTTGGCTATGGGACCAACTTCTTGAACTTCATTGTTCTTTACTATATGTTTCTATTGTCTAGTGTGACACTTCTTATCTTTCAACTAACCCGATACAACATCTAGTGGCGGATTCAGAAGTTTTTATGAGCAGGTGCATAAAGTATCAAAACGAGTTTGGCCAAAACAAATCGGTTCAAAATAGGTCGGGTGAAAACAAATACTTATTTACATAACGATATAATAAAAATATTTATACCTATTTAGTTAAAAATATTGTAAAACTATTCATACTTATTACTTAAAAGTGTACAGATAACTGATTAAACACAAGAATATGACACAATAAGAAAAACAAAACACTTGTAAATCATAAATAAGAAGAAAAAAAATGTAATTATAAACCAAAAGTAAAAAATACAAAAGAAAACTTTGAATAATCAATAATAAAACATATTATTTATCTACAAAATTTAATTTATTATGATTAATGTCTATTTTTAAATGTTTAATATTATACTATGTAAAAATCAAATGAAAGTAAAAGGTTAATGTGTAAATTTAGTTGTATTACAATGGTTAATGTGAAATTTTTATTTATTCTTTTAATTATTAACGAACATTTGGGTTCCCACTTTCTCATGTCACTTCATCATCTTCTTCTCTCTCTCTAATTTTTTTTCTCCATTAAAGTTTTAAGCTTTCATGGCTTTTTTTATAGAAAATCACTATCTTTACTTAAAATTATCATCAATCTCTTTGGTTTCTTTCTCTCTTGATTTGTTGAAAATCGGATGACAGGTGCCTCTTAGCATATTTAGGAAGGTGCCTAATAAGAGAGATCGAAAATTTGCCACTACGCAGATGAATCTCAGTGGATGTCTCGCCCCCTACTGGAGCCTACATAAATTCGCCCCTGACACCATCAACATATCAAATATACTGAGATTCATACTCACTTTGTTCGAGACAAAATGAATAAACCTATGAGAGTATTATGTAGCCAAAAACAACCACTAGCTTAGCCTGTTCGTAAAGGTGTATACCCATGATTTCACTAAAAAAATGGGGGTTCAGGTTGAGCCAGGGGATTTTCTCACCTATTTGGCTTTCCTCCTGAGAGAGGTGGAGATGATCGGGTGGGTCAGTGACCCGTCAGTAATCCAAATTACGGTTCAAAAAAAATGTAAATGACCAAAACTTTCATGTTTCATCATGTAGGCAAAATCATTCAAACCTCAATTAATTTCTATCAGGAACGAAACTTTAGTTGGTGAACTCAAAGAAGCATTGGCCGATAAAGAAACCCTAATTGCTGGCGGTCCGTTTGTACTTCCTCTTGCACATAAACATAATGTGAAGATTCTTCCTGCTGATTCAGAACATTCTGCTGTATTTCAGGTAATATGAGATTTAAAGAAACAAAGATTGCAATCATGAAGATTATATCTAAAAGAAACAAAATGAACTTGTTTTGTTTTCCAGTGTATTCAAGGCTTTTCGGAAGGTGCTTTAAGGCGTATAATCTTAACCGCGTCTGGAGGTGCTTTTAGGTACTCATGTGATCCTTTTCGTTGCTAACACTGCTAGAAAAGTGGACATTTTCAATCGCTTGCATATGCGACCAAAAATCCGGTGACAAAAAACCTACGTTCGTAATCCCATTTTGCGAGCGGGGGTTATTTTGTGACTGGCATTTTTAATTTCATTTTAACTAGTATTATTTTTATATTTTTGCGACTGAAAATAACGGATGTAAATTTTACGACTATTTAGATTTTATCGCAAAAGTTTCATTCTTAAATGCCCTGTTTCTAGTAGTGTAGTTTAATCACACGTTGATGTGATTTTGTTATTAAATATTAAACGAGTTTCATGTTTTTCTTTTGTTACACAAGAGATTTGCCGGTTGAAAAACTGAAAGATGTTAAAGTAGCTGATGCGTTAAAGCAGGGGCGAATTCACATTGTGCTCAGCGGGGGGCGAGGCACCGCTGGAATTTATCTGAGTAATAGAAAATTTTAGGTTTCTTTTAGTAGACACCTTCGCAAATACTCGAGAGGCACCCGTGACATCGACAAACAGAACAGGAAAAGAAGGGAAACCGAAGATTTTGGTGATTTTTTGCAAGAAGTTTTAATGGAGAACACAAACTCTATGGAGAAGATGAAGATGATAGAGATAAATGGGGAAGAATATCATGTTGACAAAGGAAAGGAAAACAAATTTGTCAAAAAGTTAATTTCATTTTTTAACATTAAAAGTTATAAGTTACCGGATTACGGTCAATTTTCTCTCTTTCCATTATTTGGTCCCATCTACATTTATTATGTCTTTATTTCTCTTCCATGCATATAGCTAAATTTGTGGAGTAATTGATGTAGTCTCTCGTATTTTTTTTATTGTAAATCTCTCTTGCAAGTATATAGAAAATCACGTTTGATACTAGAATTTTTTAAAATTTCACATATTCCCTGTCAATTGATTAAAACTTACAAAGTAAACCTGTAACTTTTGTTTAAATTTTTTAATAACCCTAAAGTATTAAATTAGGTATTTAGAGAAGTTATTTTAATAGTTTTATTGCGATCAGTAAGTGTTTCAATTTTCAACTGTTGGAAGTACGGAGAATTATAGGAGTTTAACATGAACTTTTTTTCTATCGATGTTGGAAATTACTAAAATCAACATTAAATCTAAGAAGTTGGAACAATATAACTCATTTTAATTGCATATCTAATGAAAAACAAGCAAAAATAATCGAGATCAACATTTTCTTTTTAGTAATTAGCCGAATATATTATCATGATTTGGCCCATCATGACCGTCCATTTTTAGTATATTTGACCCGTTTTGACCGGTTTATTTTTGACATATTTGACCTGTTTTGACCGAGCCATTTTATACACCCGCTGACAAAAAATCCTGAATCCGCCACTGCGTTAAAGCATCCCATCTAGACCTTGGGGAAAAAGGTCACTAGATTTCGCTACACTTTTCAACAAGGGTCTTGAAGTTATTGAAGCTCATTATCTCTACGGTTTAGATTATGATAATATCGGAATCATTATTCACCGCGAATCTATCATACACTCCATGGTTGAAACACAGGATTCTTCCGTCCTGGCTCAATTAGGTTTGCCCGATATGCGAATTCCACTTCTTTACACGTTATCTTGGCCTGATAGAGTACCATGCTCTGAGCTTACATGGCCTCGTCTTGATCTTTGCTAGTAAGTGATGAGTGAAAAATCCGTAAATCTCTATTTCATTTTGAAAACAACTCGGTTTTAAGTAAAATTTATATTGGAATGTCAACAAAAGAAAAATAAACAAAATGGTTTATTTAGATTTGAAAAAAAGTTAAATATTACAAGTTATAAGAGAAAAATCAAATTATATGTTAAATGAATTATTAGAATAAAAAAAGAAAAAGAAATACAATAACTTTTATCTTGAATCTGCACCCACACGTAGCGGATTACCTAAAAACAAAATCAATTTCAAAATTCATCTACAAACCAAAATGGTTTTTCTAAATCCCCTAGAAATAAAAAAACAATCTAACTTAATAGTTTCATAACAAATGTGATGAAGGTATGGATCGTTGACATTCAAAGAACCCGACAATATGAAATACCCGTCAATGGATTTGTGTTATGCTGTCGGACGAGCTGGTGGCACGATGACCGGAGTTCTTAGTGCTGCAAATGAGAAAGTTGTCGAGTTGTTCGTCGATGAAAAGTATGTTTTTCAATAATATGTATAACTTTCCTTAAAGTACTGAGGAGAACGGCACATGAATCCTTAATTACTGCTAATGTTATCCGATGTTAATCCAGGATTTCGTACTTGGACATATTTAAAGTTGTTGAGCTAACATGTGAGAAGCATCAAGCCGAATTGGTGGTAGCACATTCGCTAGAAGAAATTATACATTATGACCTGTGGGCTTGAGAATATGCTGCTAGCTTAAAGTCATCGTTAGCCGTTATATGAGTAAATATGTTAAATGTTAAGTACGTTGAATATTGTAATGAAATCCAAAGTTGAAAAAACTTAATGCGTTAAATGTTTGACATACAGTATAACCTCTATAATTTAATACTCGATAAATTAATAACCTCGATAAAATTAATAATTTGTCCGGTCCCAACTTGGGACCAGTATAAAATTGGACCCCAATCGATAAAATAATAAGATAATAATTTTTTTGAAATCTCAATGTAAATATATTGGTCTCAGCGAAACTATAAATTAATAATTACTAAAATATTCCAAAATTCTAGGATTTTCTAGTAAAAAATGAATCTATAGTCACTTGTTTTTTTGTGAACTTCAAATCTATATTGAGTTCATATTTAAATCTCCTCATTGCACTTAAGAGTTGAGGCACTGTATTCTCGTATTGCAACAAAAAGTTGTGAAGAGTTGTTGCCGCTTGTAATGCTTCTTTCCGAGTGATCGGTTCCAAGGGTACTGAATCATCATCAACTTCATCATCAACCGGATTTTGAACGGCATCCGCCATAATTTCTTCAATGCTTTGAACCTTGTAACATTCATTATTTTCACCTGGATAATCCAACAACTCATTCACATCCATTTTGTGCCGATAATGCATTCCCGTAATCAAGTTCTCAAGCTCACGAATGTCTTCTCCAAAATTTACATCGTTTAAATCATTTGAGCCGGTTGGATTAGCCGAACGAATTTTACAGTGTCGATGCATTAATTTGAGAGTTGCTTACAAATATATGCCTACTTTTTAAATTAATAATTTATTAATTTATCGATATAATAATCTCGCTAAATTAATAAAATATCCCGGTCCCAACATTATTAATTTATAGAGGTTCTACTGTATGTTGTAATGAAATATTATAACGGTATGTGTTGATGTTGCTCTTCTTGACCGGGTTTTTTCTCTCCCTGTTAAAACGGTTAAGAGCATCCCCTTTAGTTGTCGCATGGCGTTTGCCCAAGCCTTGACCACAGCTTTGGATAATGTGGTGGCTATGCCTGATTCGGTTGATGCTTGGATTAGACTTCTACTATTACCTCGGTGTATTTTACGTGTTTTTACGCCGGTCAGCCGCCAAGATAAGAGGTCGGGCAACAGGAAGAACGGTCAATGTCTCAGCATTCAGCGGGCGCTGGCTCAATGGGGCGACCGTGAGGGGTTTGACACTCTCACTCAGTCTTTGTTTGCTCAGCCTGTGAAGGAAGGTTGTGAGGGTTTTAAGAAAGGGCCTGATAAAAATAAAACAGAGGATACGAGTTCTATCAAGCAGTGTTTACGTAAGGTTGCCGATGGTCATTTTACCGCTGCAGTTAAGGTTCTATGTTCTTCGGGGGTCGCACCACTCGATGAGAAAACTTCGAAGGCTCTCGAGGATAAGCACCCGTGTATGCCCCCGCCTACCATGCCAGCTTTCTTACCGACCGACCCTCCCCTTGTCGTAGAGACTGACAGTGTGCTAGTGTGTATCAAATCTTTCCCTAAAGGTACGTCATGTGGGAGAGATGGTTTGAGGGCTCAGCACCTTTTGGACGCCCTTTGTGGGGAAGGGTCCGTGATTGTGGCTAGTCTACTCAGGGCGATTGCAGCTATGGTTAACTTATGTTTGAGGGGGGGTTGCCCAAGGAGTTTGGCGGAATTCGTTGCATCTGCTCCCCTTACGCCCCTTCTCAAGCCCGATAATGGGATCCGGCCTATTGCAGTGGGTTCAATTTGGAGGAGAGTAGTCTCCAAGGTTGCTATGAAGGGGGTGGGGAGGGATATGGCCAAATACCTTGGCGACTTCCAGTTTGGGGTCGGGGTTCCAAACGGGGCTGAGGCGGTTCTTCATAGTGCGAACAGGTTCGTGAATGCGCACCACCGAGACGGGTCGCTGGCTATGCTTACCGTCGATTTCTCGAATGCCTTTAATCTTGTGGATAGAACTGCTCTTTTAAATGAGGTGAGGAAAATGTGTCCATCTATCTCTGCTTGGGTTGATTTCTTATATGGCCAACCAGCTAGACTTTATGTAGGGAATGATTATATTTGGTCCTCCACGGGGGTTCAGCAGGGGGATCCCTTAGGGCCTCTCCTTTTTGCCCTTGTTTTACACTCTCTTGTCCTCCGGATCAGAGATCGCTGCAAGCTTCTTTTCCACGCATGGTACCTGGATGATGGGACCCTTATTGGAGATGCTACTCAGGTTGCCAAGGCTTTAGACATCATTAGAGTGGAGGGCCCATCTTTGGGCCTCCTTGTCAACATCAAAAAAACTGAAGTTTTTTGGCCTACATGCGACGGGGTGAAGACTCGAGAGAGCTTATTTCCGCGGGAAATTGGTAGGCCGGTGCATGGGGTGAAACTCTTAGGTGGTGCTGTCAGCAGAGATGGGGAGTTTATTAGTGGTTTGGCCCTCAAAAGAGCCAAACGTGCGGTTGACCTGATGGGATGCCTCAAACGCCTTCGGAACCCTCAGAGCGAACTCCTCCTGCTTCGTTCGTGCATGGGGGTTGCTAAACTGCTGTTTGGGCTCAGGACTTGTCAGCCTTCTTATGTCGGGGAAGCCGTCTCTGTTTTTGACACAGGTCTTCGGAAAACGATTGAGGACATTGTTGTTTGTGGGGGTGCCTTTTTTTGGGGACCTCCAATGGAGGTTAGCTTCCCTCCCGACCCGCTTTTGGGGTCTTGGGATTTGCTCGGCTGGGGACGCCTCTTCCTACGCTTTTGTGGCTTCAAGGGCCCAATCTTGGGTTCTTCAAGACCACATTCTTCGCGAATGTGGTGGTGGGTTGTTTGACTCTGATTACAGGAGTGCGTTGGACACTCTGCATAGTTCTCTTCCCGATCTTGATATTGACGGTTTCTATATTAAAGACACCGCCCCTCTTAAAGCCCAGAAAATTTTGGCGAATGCTTTATATAGTGAAATTGTCAAGACATTTGAAGAGAAGTTCGCTTTGTCCCCGCGGCAGCGAGCCGTGCTCGAGTGTTTGCGAGCCCCCCATGCTCAGGATTTCCTGTCAGTTGTTCCCATCGAAGGTTTAGGGCAATGTATGTCGCCAGTGGAATATCGGGCTATCCTCAAATACCGGCTGATGGTACCCCTTTTCCCGGTTGATGACCCGTGTCCCGTTTGTCGGAAGGCTTGCTTGGATTCTTTTGGGGAGCATGCTGTCCATTGCAGAGAATTACCGGGCTTCAAATACCGACACGACCTAGTTCGAGATGTGCTTTTTGATGTCCTTAAGAGGGCAGGGATCTCGGCTAAAAAGGAAGCCCCGGTGAACTTCTTGACCGACCCATTAGATGGGAGATCAACCCTTCGGCCCGCTGACATTCTTGTTTTTGGATGGGAAGGAGGGAAACACGCATGTGTTGATTTGACAGGTGTGTCCCCCCTGGTTGGGTTAAGGGACAATGGGTTTAAGGCGGGTCAGGCGATAAACAAGGCAGAGGCGGGTAAAGTAGCTAAGCACGAAAAAGCTTGCCTTGTGAATCAGCACGTGTTCGTACCGTTTGCCTTTGACACCTTTGGCGCTCTCGCCCCTGATGCGGTGCGGTTCCTTAAGCGGGTTCAGCGGGTGGTCAGCAGTAACACCGCATATATTTATGGGGGGAACTTTGTGTTTAGTAGAGTAGGATTTGCTATTCAGAAGGGGGTAGCGGCGCAGCTTGTTGCCCGTCTACCTGCCATTAGTTTGTAATTTTGGTACTTCTTGCCGTTAATCTCATTGATGACTAAAAAAAAAAAAAAAATTAGATACACTAATAAGATACACTAATAAGAAGCTAAGGCGGTTTCAAATCGCTTCACAAGATATCGTCTCAAAAAAAGGTATCATTTTTATGCAGTTTCTAAAATAATCCAATAAACCGCTCCAAAAGAGATTTTAACTAAAAAATAAATAAATATGAAGGTTCCAGTTTTTTGAGACGGTTTTGGAACCGGTTCAAATGACATTTTTTATAAAAAAGAAAAAGATGCATTAATTTTCAATAATTCCACCAAAATACTGAATTTTGCCAAAAAAAAATGTAATCCAACAATCCAGAAGTTCTATACAAAAAATCCAGAATTTTAAATATCAACTTTCATTTTCTACAAAAGTATACAACTAAAGATCTATATAGAACAACAAAAGCTAATTTATATAAATCTACTATAAGATAAATAATATTAACACGTACGAGATTTATGTCTGATTTTCAAACACTTTTACTAGAAATCATCGACATTAAGTTTATGAGTAAGTCATCGATCTCTTTTTGTGTAGCAAGTCTCGTATCTCCCCAAATCTAAAAAGAAACAAATAGAAAAGGTTGGATTTAAAATATACGTAAGATCCCGAAAATAAACGAAAAAAGAAAGTTAAAGAGGCGGTCGGGTCGAGATGCAGGGGAGAAACCTGTTGAGGATCGAAGAAGCAAATGATCCAGGTAACAAACTCTTCTAGATCTGAGTTTTCTGTTGCAAAGTGGGTTATTAGGGTTTTGGGGTTTTTAACATGAAGGTTGAATTTTTACGTGTTAAAGGTCGATTAAAGCTTATATCTGGCTTCATAGAAGCTAGATAAACTTTTTGAACGTAAAAAGTTATGATTTCGGATAAAAAAAGGGTCTGGAACATGAAGGTGTTCTTCAAGCGACACTAATTGGCGACATTGTGTCTTGGGGCGACACTAGATGGAAAGACGAAGTGTAGTCCCCAAGAAATACCAATGATTGGCGACACTTCTGGGTGACACTAAGGACGACACTAACAATGTCATCATGCACCTGAACGACAATAATGGTAACGACACTAAGTCGAGAACGAAATTTCTAGTGACACTATTATGATGACAATGACTTGGCGACATTGTCCGATGGAACTAGTGTGTTTATAGAAACTAATTTTATGGTGACACTAACCGGCGACACTAGCTAAAAGTTGACCTTTTTATGTGTTGACTTCGTACACATGTCCTTAGTGACCGTCTAGCTTGACAGTTTGATAGTGATTAGTGATATCATAACTAGTTAGTTTTTATTGCCCTTTTTCCTATGGTTTTGGATTAGCATGCATACAAACAGATAGTCTTGAAAGGCAAAGTTTTGTTTTTATGAAAATGCTATTTTTATAAAAAGAAAGAGAAAAAAGATAGTTTTTACAAAAATGACCCGTTAAAGATTTATCCAAGTTACACCAAAACTCCATATTACAATTCATCATAAAAATTGAAGCTTTATGGTTTGTTGTGTGTCTACTAACTCCATAGACACTTACCCAACCTCAATTCAACATTCAAACATCCCCAAATCAAAAACCCCCCAATTTCACCTCAAAAACCCTAATTTTTTAATCATCAAATTGGATTTTTAGATGTTGTTATCTACCTCCCATTACCTTCAATCAAGCTAAATTATCACTTTTAACAATTTATTAACCACCTAGATCACCCAATACAAAACCAAATTCGTTTTCACTCAAAACCCACCAAGAATACCAACAATGGTGATTTAGATGATGAAGAGGAAGTTGATAGGCGTCGAAGGTACCGATCAAAGATAAGTTAAGAGAGTGTACTTAGTACCTTAAACTAGTTAGGGCAAAAATGTTGTCAAACCACGAAGAGCTTATGGTCGGTGTGTAATTCAATTGGTTATTATTTTATTAAAGATTTCTAGATTCTTTGAAGTTGAGAAATTGGTGTGACACCCGACAAATTTCGATTAACAATGTTAACTCAAACTCCGTTATCTCACACGAACTCAGTTAGTCCAGTTAACCTTGTTACAAACCTCAGGGACTAAACTTGTCATATTTCAAACTCAAATACACATAAACTACAAGGACTAGTTGTGTAATTACTCAAAACTCATTATGTTGACTTTATTGAGTCAAAATTGAATGTATTTCTTCATGTTGACATTGTAAAGTCAAACTACAATTGTTCTTAATCCAAATTCACAATCCATAACATAAACCTGTCCAAATTCGTAACGGGAATACATGTTAATGACAATGTCGATCATCATTGTAGCATTTAACATCATCATTACGTGTGAATTATTCATATTAACTACCTCAAACCCGTAACCGTCGAACACCGTAAATAAACAATCGAATTCGAACATTTTGTGTGTTATTCTCGCAATCAAACGCTCCAAACACTCTAGTCGCACTCCTCTGCGTCTTTTGCACATCATAATCTGACCGGATTTGAAGCCGGAGTTGCTGGAGGCCAAGCCACGCAAGTCACGACCGACTTTTGGTCGAACACCAAAAATCCGATATCAATCGAGGTAATCAAACATACCCATAGTTTCGTATTCACTCCTAGATTAAAAGCCCTATTCTAATTCGGGTTTATAACACCGATTTGAACACGATCGAATTTTAGGGTTCATCGTTTGAACAGTTTAATCGAACTAATACCTAAACCCTGTTAAAATAAAATTAAACTACATGGATAGGGATGCAATCCCTCACCCTTTGAAAGCCCTATGGTTCCAACAAATAATCTTATCAGATTTAGTCAAATTGATTCGAGTTCATAACCTAGGTTTTCGACATTTCAAAACAGAAATAAACGACTTTAAACATAATGATTTTGCAATTAAACTCATACATAGATTAAAATACCCTAAAAAACAAAACCCCTGTGTCTTTTTGTTCAATCGAAATCGAATTTAATGGATTAAAAGGGGAGTTTTCGATCGATTCATGTGGGGAAGAACACAGAGACTATCTGTGTTAAAACCAATTGGTTCGGGTCTAGTACACGATCACCCTAGCTGGTGGACTGGTTAAGGTGTGGTGCTGGTAGGGGAGAGACCCGGGTTCGAGTCTCTCTAACCCTATTTTTTCTGAGCAACTTGTACACTATATTTTTATAGAAAAACATCCCCTATATTATCTTAATATAATAATGTGTTTTAGCCCGAAAAAAACACCCGTAGGCTCGGGTTTGGTTCTATAACCTATTCTTTATATTATTTTCCACGTTTATAATAATATATCTATATTATTATCTAACCTATAACTCCGATTTAAAAATAATATATTTATATTAATTTCGTCACGTTTATAGTAATTGTGTAATGTTACAAACCAATAGATAATATATTTATTTATATATTTACCTACGTTTATATTCTCAAATAAAAATAATATATTTATTATTTTTGCCACTTAAGTGATATCGTATATTTTCTATGAGTTCAAAAATAATATATAAATTATATTATTTTTTTAGGCCATTAGTATAAATGGTGCAAGCGCACGAATAAATATTTATATATTATTATTCGTAATTAGAAACGTTCGACACGAATAATATTTATCTTAGTTATTATATTAAGAAACCCTTATTCCCGTAGATACGTTCGTCTATTCATTGAGCCTTAGAATATTTTGAGACGTTCAAATCTTTCGTGTCATCGTCATAAATCACATTGTATCTCTAATTGTTATGTGTATAATTCTAGGGCATTTGTAGACTGTTCACAGGCAAACCATTTGTGATTAGTGTTGCATCCATGTGTGGTGCTAATTTCTACGCTTACGCAACTCAGATGAGTTTCACGACCCATTTTTACTTGTTTTCCTATTGGGGGAGAAACATGCATATACACAAACATCATTTTACTTGTTTTCCCGTTGGGGAGAATCATGCATACAAACAAACAACATTTTACTTGTTTCTCGTTGGGAAGAAACATGCATACGAACAAACATCCGTTTACTTGTCTTCCCGCTGGGGAGAGAGATACATATGAACGGACATGGATCACATAGTATTTCACTATCACTTGTAACCTAAGTGCAAACATAACATGCAAAGTCCTTACACACTCGGACCGTTAATATATGGAGTATAGCGAGGAAATTTGAGTAGTACTACTGGGTTTTACAAACCCCACCTGGGTTAGTCGCGCTAACTTAATTGAAGGTCGAACGGGTGTAAATTATCCTAAACACTTGCCATTGTTGATGTTAGCAATGGCGGAAGACACCCAAACACAAACAGTCAGCTTCAGTTGCGAACGCTTAAAGTAACTTGTACATTGTCTAGCTAGCAATAGGTGTGACTTACGTATGTGGATTCTGCAAACACTCAAACAGTTTATTTACTTGTAAACCTGTGAACTCACCAACCTTGTGTTGACACTTTTTCTTACATGTTTCTCAGGTCGCTAAGGAACAGGTTGCACACTTAGGACATGCATGGAGTCCTACTATCATTTCATCCTCATGCAAACATTCAAAACAATTTACTTGTTTTATTAAACTAAACTTGGGCGCACTTGTTTTGCGCATTTATTTTCTTATTTAAACGCTTCCGTATTAACTCTGAACTTTTATGATATTTCATTTATGTCCCATATAGTGTCGTTTGATGTAACTAAATGACTGAGATCCTGGTTTGTCACACACTAAACGGTAAAACTCCGTTAGTAGATTTTGGGTGTGTGACAATTGGTGAACCAATGATGTGGTTCAATTGATTTGCACTTAGAACAGAACAATGACTTATAACTTGAATTAATACTAAGTTAATGACTAGCAATTTAGCAAACACAATGATTATGATGAATTTGTAAACAATAATATGAGAAAAGACCACACCCGGGTTTCCGAATTTGCAAGCAACTGGGATACTTTCGCACAAATGGTTTGAATTTCAATGAAACACAATGATATCGAGGACTTGTTAATATGATTACTCAAATGTAGGCATCAACACTCATCTATCATATGTAATTGGTGCAAGAAAACCTTCACTATATGTATTTTAGACAAATGTATGCTTTATGAATCAAGAATACAAAATAACCCCTAACATGAATTGAAATCAATAGCAATCATCATCTCATAATGTCAACGATACAAGAAAATCTCAACAATCACAAGTTCATGACAATACTAAAATCAAAGCATGTAAACTCAATCGAATGATTAACCATGTTAATGTTTTAAACCAAAAGTGCAAAGTAAAACCCTAGAAAACTTACAACCATCCACCCGGGGATGATCTTGGATGAATTAGTCACTCATGATGTTGATTTGATCTTCAATTGTGTGATTCCAATGATTCCTTGCTTGTAGATGATGATAAAACTCTTAAAAAAACTCCCCCAAATATCCCAAAAATCGTCCAAAAGAAGATGATCTCGAATTGGGGATGAAACCCCTATAATAACTCACAAGATTTGATAGTTTCCTAAAATTTCGCCCATGTTGACTGACCCCGGCGTCTATGACGCCGCCTTGATTTCTTCTATCTTCGTTTAAGCTCTCTAGGACGCCACCTTATGATGCTTGACACCAAAAAGGAAGCATGTGGACGCAGACCAGCGTCCTGTACGCCCCTTATGGATTTCTTGGCGTTTTCTTTCGTCTTTATCCGTGTTTGCACATAACCTTCCACGCGATGCTCCAAATACTTTCAAAACATGTCTTTTAACGTGTTTAGACATGAAATTCATAAACATGCTTGAAGTGTCATTGTTCTTGACCAAAACCAAATAAAAGTACAAAGATAGATGTTAAAATGAACAAAATAAAACTCGCCCATCAGAAGCTTACTTGATGACTGAAAGAAGATGAACATCCCCAAATCATCCAGATTCTTCATGCAAATCATCAATTTCGATCTTGTCTTATTCCCCCTTTTGTTCCCTTTCTATTCACGATCCAAACACACATACACAAGTGTGTGTTTGTGTGAAACCATTTCTTATAAAAATCTGAATTTGCAATGTTACAAAACAACCCCCGAACTTCCAGTTTTGACCCTTTCACCCAAACTAGAAGTCCATAATTGTTTTCGTGTTTATAGTGTATTGTTTATTAGAAATAAAATATTACCAGCATACGTTTGCGATTTGTTAATGTAAAACTAAAATTCAATGCGGACCCTCCAATGTAGATAAACAAAATCTATTCATATTTTAAATTGAAATTAAGGAGAAATAAATAAATAGTATATTTCAACAAATTTTTTATATTTTTAAAATTTTAAAATTGAAAAAATAATAATTTATATATATTCTTCTAGATAGATAGATGATATACATAGATGCAATGTGTCAATGAGCTAGTGGTGGAGTGGTAAGGGAGAGACCTGATGTTTCTAGTGACTCAGGTTCAATCACTACCATCTACATTAGTTTCTGCGGCATGCAAATGAGGCCTAGCTTAGGCTGATGCACCTGGGTTTTACCCACGCTGATCCAGGGTTCGAGCCTCGGCTCTCCCTCAAGCCCGGAAGGGGCCGTATTGGGTGGGATTTTTCCTTGGATGCTCCCAACTCTTACGCCAAATGAGCCCGATTAAGACAACATATTAGACGGAGTTGGACGAAGCTCTCCCATACGACAGGTATGCGAAATCACAACATTAAAATGTTCGCCGTTAAAAAAAATACATAGATGCAGTGTAGCAACTATGGGATACTAAAATCATTCTTTGTACAAATCAGATCTATAATAGGTAAACAATGGGAAAAGAGGAACCCATAATTGTAGTGTGGATTGGAATATTACGAAGTAATTTCTTTTCTTCGTCAAAAAGTCTGTCTCAAATTTTCTGTCACAATATTATTGGTTTTGAAATATATAAACAAATAATTATATAGATATGATTGATGTGACTATAATATTAACTTTAATTATTGTCAATTAATATTGTAAAATATTCTTTTATTACAAAACGTGTCAAAAGATGGAGTTTATTCAGAAACAAGAACCAATCGGTTCGATTATAAACAGAGATAGACAAACAAAATTCTAAGACTACATTTTTATTGTTTGTAAAGAGAAAAAATAAACTACAATAAATAGGCAAAGCTCTAACGGGAAGATGCAATCACCGGAACCATGAACGGAAACAAGGAGCGTCATTCATGGAGATGGAAATCTCCAGCCGGAGATTCACGAGATAGCCTTCAAAGGAAGGTTTTGACCTTCCATCTTTGAGAGAATTTGAGGAGAGACAAGAAGTAACCCTAAATTGCAGCTGATCATGAAGGCTAAAGACACGGCTTCTTTAACTGGAGATTGGGCCTGAAGTGGGCTTCTGTGCCAGTGCAAAGATGAGAATATAAGCCCATGAAGATGGGAGCCCTCAAACAGAAACAAGACAAATAGAAAAGATCCAATCACACTCACAGGCCCAACATACAAAAAAAAGAAAATAGATACGAATTAGCAAATTGAAACATAAATTGAATAAAGACATTAATTTTAACACCCCCCTCAATTTGATATTCCAAACATGTCAAGCATAAATAATATATCAATTAAGAAACCATGTTGTAAGTCAAACAAACCTTTAGAGAAGCCCTAGAGAATGCACATCATTTAGAAGACTTGAGCCCATATAGCAACAACGAACAAACTCTCAATCCAACTCAAAACATGTCAAGAAACAGAATCCATGAAGTCATCGGCCCATACATGAGAAATAAAAAACATATTAGATAATATAAAGACGTTTTAATATAGAATCAACACCCCTTGCAATTCAAAAGCAAACATGACAAACATAATAAGAAGACAAATAGGAGCATGCAGTTCTTTCAAGACATATATCCACCATATAAATTCACGTGTTGTTTAGAAAAAAACTTATAAGACAAAAGTCACATGACTTTTAGAAAAGACGAATCACAAGATTCATATAAGACTATCAGTAACATATAAGGCTCTTGATTCATTGTGTTCTTAGCGGCTTCGTTGGTTCTGGGTAGCTCTTCGTTTCTAGGGTTTCGTATCATTTAGTTTTGTATTTTTGCATATGGTCTTAAATTACATAAATAAACATTTTATCAAATCAATTTATCATTATTACCATTGACTTCCATTTTTTTAAAATTATCATCAAAATTTAGTATTTTAAAAAAAATCAAGAATTAAAAAATAGCAAATTTTAAATAAATATGTGTTAGAATAAAGTTTACTGATATTTAATTAGTAGTTTTTTTTAAATTTGATATTTATACATAAATTTTTTATTTTGATTTATAAATTTTAATACTTCATTTTTAATAAAATTAAGAAACTTACAAATATTTATTTTTAAAAGTGTATTATATTTTAAACTTTAATTTTTTATATGACCAGATTTTTTTTTTCAAAAAATATGTTTACAAGTTTCAATTCTAATTTATTATTTTTAATTTTTTATATTATATTTTTAGAATTTTAAATTTAATTGTGTCAAAATATTAAGGAGTGACATTCTTAAAATTTGGAGTTTTAAATTTTGAATTTAAAAGACGATATATTGTTGAAATTTAAATTTTATTTGTATATTTTTATTATTATTTTTTAATGAGAGATTTAGTATTAAAAGTTTAACAAGATTTGTCGTATATAAGTACAAATAGTATCTGTCAATCAAAACATCTTGATGGTGATTTAAATAAAAGTTTATAATCACCTGATTTTCTAAATGGACTTACATTATCAGGTTTGTCAAACCATAAATTAGTTTTAAGTGTCGGTGTTCCAGTCATTCTATTAAGAAATATTGAAGAAAAAATGGTTTAGACAATGTAACGGTCATGCTATTTTGAAATGTATTTTCATATATTTTTTGATGTTTTGATTACTGTTATCCATATAATCTTAACATGTAACAAAATAAAAAAGTTACAGATACAATATCAAATTTGTATAAAAAAGTTGTTAGAATATTTATCAATATAATATTAAAGTTTCAACCCATGTAACACACGGGGTTAAAGCTAGTTTTTAATAAGAATACCACGAAAATCATTGTTTAATCATCTTTTTTTTTCATAAAGTGTTTGATTAAATTAATTCTACTCTAGTATATTTCTAACAAATAAAATTAATAAAAATGTTACATTTATATTGACGAAAAATCAACAAAAGCTACAAACCTAATATACTTTTATTACAAATAAAAAAATCAATAATTGTTACATTTATTCAAGAAAAAGAAATCCATCATGAAATTTTAGTTAACAAAAAAAACGTGCCCATTTTGCTGAAAAAAAAAATAAAATAAAATTGGTAACATCAAGATTAAAAATTGATTGAGATGGACATCTATATGAAAGGATACATGTGGTTTGTACCCATTGATATTGACATAAAATATTCATGCCAACATATATGGCCACCTCTTTCTATCCCACTTCCCTCAAGTTACCACCCACTTTCCTTGCATTTGTGGTCATGTGGTTACACCATTATAACCACAAATACTACATACACAAATACATATATCCTGGGCAGAATCAAGAGATGTTCAAAATGGTCCATTGACTCTTCACTCACCAAATTTTATTCAACTTTTATGTATAAAAGTTTATTTCTTTTTTTGAATAAAACCATGTGTTGGACCTCTTAGTAGGGAAACATTATAATTACCCTCTGACTTAAATGTTCTGGTTCTGTCGCTACATACATCTAGGAGATGAATATATACTATTATGTTTGATATAAATATATAATGGTCATGGTTATTCCACAACTAATATGGGATTGCATATTTGAGTTTTACATATATTTAATATGTTAAACTTGGTATGTATATATGTAATTCTTTTTATATTTAAGACTAATTTTTTTTGTTGGTTAAAAAGTTTGTTGCCATTTATGATACTACTAATTAATATAAAATGGTTGTCATGATTTTTTTTAGCATGGTATAAATATATTAGTTACCTGTTTGAATAACATGCATAACTATTGTAATTTTGAAGCACGAAAAAAATTGAGGGTTAGTTTGTAAGAGAAATTGAAAAAAAAAATGATGACTTAGTTTTTTTTGTTTTAAACGGCGATAGCCATCCAAGATCTTTACCTAAAATATCTAATTTAATAACGTAGGGTGCTAATTTAACTTCCTCGTTTAACTTAAAAAGAAAAAAAGATCTTACTTATTACATTTAGAACATGTTTATAAGTGGCACTCGCTAATTTAGACATGTTCTAATTTTGATAGACTGAAATGAACTCATTACACAACTTACGTGACGTATGCCTCCACAAAAGAGATTGATACGCGAGCAAAAGTGGAGTTGTGTATCTTATGAAACCTAGTTATACTTCAATTGATCATACAGAAGATGCGGACCAGAATAAAAGATGAACAAAAACACTATTTTGTGATTCCAACTAGATCGAATCTTTTTATTACGTGATCTCCATGAAATTGACTTGTTGATTAAATGACATGCGACCCTATTAAACAGACCAACAAAACTAATCCTACTGAAATACGAATTTCAATCCTAATATAATACGTACGTGACTCAAAAGCTCCTAACTAGATAGACATTCAAACAAAAAATTAAATACCAATAATTAAACTATTTTACGAATCACCCCCCATCAACTTGCAAATGTTGAAAAACTTGATTAAGGCCAACAATCACTCATCTCTTTTTTGAAATGCGAATATTGAATGTTGTGACGTCGCACCCCCCCGGTCACATGGGAGAGACTCGTTCAAATCCGGCCAATATGTTATTTTAACGGGGTCCACTTGGCGTCAGAGTTGGAGAGTTTCCAAGGAAAAATCTTACCAAATACGGCCCCTTCCGGGCTTGAGGGAGAGCTGATGCTCGAACCCTGGATCGGCGTGTGTAAAACCCAGGTGTATCAGCTTAAAATCTAGGCCTCATTTGCGATACAACGAAAATTAATGGTGATGACAGAGATCAAACTCGGGTCTCTTAGGACTTAAAACCTTATCTCAACCACTACAGCACAACCTCTTTGTTAATCACTCATCTAATCATTGTTTGTTTAATGTGCACTTTCACTTTCACCTTTTTACAGTGACAAAAAACTTAAGAGTAAATGTAGTTTAGGTGGTATTTAGAAGTAAAAAAAATGTCGTTTTAAAATTTCATATATATTTCATCTAAGTAATTTAAATTTAAAAATTTAAATGTTTATTAAAAAATTTCATAATAATGAAACAACAAATAAAACTTGAATGGTTTTTTTAGTTAAAATAAATGTAACATAGTTTATCAAAATGATATTAAAACTTAGATTATTATTTTATAATTTTATCTTATTTGTGAAATTACTAAGAAAAAAAGATCTTAAAACCCATTTAAGAAAATGAATAACCAAAAAAAAAAAGCAAAACTACAGTATCCGAAATTTCGTACGGTAAAGGACACCTCCCAAGAATCTCGCCGACTATAGGCCTAATTTAAAATTGTTGTTTCTGGTTTAGATACTTACCATTCCCTGATAAGAGAATATGGATTATGCACCTATTTTGCTTTTTTATTTTATTTTATAGTTTAGCCTCTGAATTTTATTATATTTATTCTTTAACCTCTAAACTTAAAAAAAAGTTTTTTCATTACTTTTTTTAACAAATTTATGCTATAACTCTTGAACTTCAATAAAATTATCGTTTGCATATTGAATTTGTTTTCTATTTTTATCAACCGAGTTACGAGACGTGGCATATACACAATTGTAACGGAGTTAAGCGTGATAATTTATAACTTATCTAATCACTTACGTACAACGTCGTTATGAATTTTTTTTAAAACGGTTTTGCTTTCTTTTTCTAGCTAGTTACAAAACTCAAAATGCGAATCCATTATGCACAATTTACAAATACGTAATGCATGCTTGCGCCGCCGTTTATTTTATAGTTAATTATTATAATTAATTTTGAAGTAATTTTGTTTTTCTTTTATAACTTTAAGAATATTACGTTTTATAAAATTTCGAATATGTCGTTGCAACGTCTTATTTTTATCTACGTTTCGGTGTAAATCTCATTCGAAATGGAGTTGTGCGTAATAATACACATCATCAAATTACAAACGTTAAACATACGAGTTATTAAAGTTGCTTCAAAGTTTCAATTTTTTCATAGTTTTTTTTTATTTTCCACTTACAACTTTTAAAGTATGGTGTTTTATAAAATTTCGAATTTGACTTTGCGACGTGCCTACTTTTATATACGTTTCAACGTTAATTTTTGTAACGTCATTTTTAAATTGATCATTTGTTTTAAACGTTTCTTTGAACTGTTTGGGTTTTTTTAACCATTCAATGCCCATCTCCAAATACACTGTTGTGAGGTTCCTCTTTTTATTTTATCTAAGTTATCCATCACAGCGTGTTCCGTGACTTGATTTTTTTCATTCTACCTTTTACTTTTAATTAAATACAATTTCTTTCATAAAAATAAACAAATAACGTCTCTGGCACAGTGATTTATATACATACACGTACTACAACCCCATAAAAAATGAAATGATTTACTCGTACAACTTCTAAACTATAATGTTTTCTAAAATTTTAAAATTGACATTGTGACGTGACTATTTTTATTTATGTTTCGACGTGAATTTCATAACATTATTTTTAAATCAATCGATTGTTTTAAATGTTTTGTTAAATCGTCTGGCGCCCATCTCAAAACACACTATTAAGACTTTTTTTATCTACGTTTAAACCGACCCGCCATAATGCATCACCGGCGTGCTTATTTTTATATACGTTTTGGTGTAAAAAAAATTTAGTAACTTCACTTTAATATATACGAGTCATACGCAACGTATAGCACTATACGCGACGTATAGTATGTGATGGTTGACTAGTTGCAGAAGGTACCTCGTACCCTAAACCGCATCGTATGGAATGACATGGTTGTACGATGTTGTCGGCCTTGCGAATTTGTGAAGGGCAATACGCATCGTATTGGCCTATACGATGCGCATAGACCCGGTCTTGTTAGTAATTCCAGTGTTTTGTTAGTAGTCCCCTATAAAAACTAAACTGTTTTTTTTTGTTTGTTTATTTTGAATCGTGATGAAATTCACGCCGCAACATACGTCGGGACTGAGATAATACAATATCGTCATAACAGGCAGGTATTATCAACTTTTTTTTTAACGACGAAAATTAAATGTTTTACGTCACACCCTCACGTCACATGACAGGTATTATCAACTAGTTATTATTATATACCATCTAAAGAATGTCAAGACTTGATTTAAGGTAAATAAATATGAATATAAAGTATTATAAAGTGATTTCAAATAGTATTAATTCAAAAAATAAATAAAATTAAACTTGTGCAACAAGTTTTCAAAAATGTAAAGCAATCTATATTTCAAACCCATTATCCATACACAAGAGAACATAATTACCCCCGGTGCCCACATTTCTTTCCTATCCACCACGATCCTCTAAACCCTTTAACTTTTTCGATTTTACACTTTAACCCCTTTAACTTTCCACTAAAGCCTTTCCTGCTCCAACACAAGCAACTCATCTGCACCGCCGCCGGCGAATCATCGGCGACAGATTTCACGCAATCCACCAGCAAACACTCCAAATCGGAAATTTGATTTCACAACTTTATATAGATATATATATATATATACAAATTATAATTAACAAATCCAGTCAAGCGATTCAGAACGGATGTAGATTTCTGCTCAATCCGTTCACGTTAGCAAATACACCAACCAGATCTGGTTTATACGGAAGGTATGATCGAACACGATTACCTTCTTTATTCATTTTAATTGAAGAATTAATTTTATCCGCCAACGTTTACCGGTTCACCGTCATCATCCGCACCGGCAACTTTCGCCGTCTTCTCAACCTTTTTGAGTTTTTCAGCTCTCTTCTTCGTTTCCGTACGCAAAACGATAACCGAAGCGTTCTTACCGGAACTCATATTAACATCGCTATTGCTCCGGTGGAGAAGATTCCGAAACTTCCACCGCTTCGACGTATTACCGGTCGAATTGCTCTTCTTACAACTTTCAACAGATTCGTCCTTCGGTTTCCAGATGCAGTACGTCTCCGGAGCAGCTCCGTCGAGTTCGTCAGCTTCCGACGACGAACACGACGCCGTTTCACGCTCCTCGCTGAAAAGCTTCCTCAGAGGAATCCGTACAGGCTTCGAATCACCGTCCGATTTATCAATTCCGTCTAACAATAAACTCCGATCAAACAGCGGATACCGCGGCAGGATCTCGCCGTTGAAGAAGATCTGATTTGCTGAAACAGACGTTGAATTAGACTGCTTACAAATAACATCAAACTCGAATTCTTCATCTTCTGATTTCAAATCTTCCGTACGATTACCGTCCGGTTCGTGATCTACCGGAGCATAAACCTGATTCGCATCGTCGTCGAAGTTATAGATGTCGTCGTCGTCTTCGTAACCGTTTTCGTTGCGGAATTCTTCAATAACCCTAGCGGCAATGTCGGCGAGGTTGTTAGAAGCGTAGCTGGTGAAACTTGGAGATACGGAGCTCAATGAAGTGAATTGTGTGTCTACCGCCGGTGGTGGTCCGATCATTTTGGTGAAAGAGATGGAGAAGGAGAGAATGGATGGTTTAGATGAACTGAAAACGTGTAACGGAGTTGTGTGGAAGATTATATAGAGAGGTAGGGTAGGGTGGGGTGGGGTGGTACGCGTTTGTAGTCGGAACATGACTATTTTTGGGGCCAATGATTTTGTATTAATTTTACTTTTTATATAAATATTAATTAATGGTATCCCTAAATGTCTTTTTCTTTTTTATTTCTCAATTAATCTTCTTCGCTTATCTTTTTCAAAAACATCCTTTTAACATTGTCGTCCGACGGAATTTGGTATTTAAAAAAATTCGACGGTGTTTGAAAAAAAAAATTGTCTCAACAATTTTGTAAACAATAAAATAAAATATTTAAAAAAAATATATAATTTATTATAAATACAATGAGATTCTACCTCAACTATTATTATCTTTTAATAATAGCATTTGAGGGCAAATACTCTCTACAAAAAGAACAACATAATTTTTTCCAATATTTAGCTATGTCTTTGAAAGGATAAACTATAGGACTTTCATCAACGATGAAGTGCATTGAACTCGGTATTTGTCGATACGTGGTTTTACGTTCATCTTTGAAAATTTTGTTACTGATGTCGTAAGAACTTAATATTTTGTTTACTACAGACAAGTGTAATTCAAATGTTTTATATAGTCATTAAAAACAAACCAATACTTATCTTATTTGTCTTATTTAAATTTTGATTATATAATATCAAAATACAAATTATATTATATAATACAGATTTATAGATTAAAAAACATAAAATAATTAAGGTATCATGTTGTTATTAGAACATTTATTTTATAAGAAGTGTTGTACATGCAAGAATTGGACTTTACGCAAGTAATAAACAAATGTGAAGAAAGTCTATAAATAATAGCCGGAGATGTAGAATTTTCTTGCTTTCTATCTACTTTTGGATACTCATCTTATTAAAAAATAAATTATTTCTACCAAACTTTTGGTTTACTAAACAGATTTCATTGAAGTATTTCTAGATAAAAATGTAGTTCAATATTTTGTCGGATAGCTTAATCACCGGACTAATTATAACAAGTAATTTTGTCTCTAACTAATCCATTTAATATTACGTTGGGTTTCCATTTCGGTCAAATCATATAGAGGAGCTGACTATGGGCGAGGAGGGTGAACATCCAGGGCCCGTTTTCGAGTGGGGCCCAAAAATTTTAAAATTTATACATACTAATAAATAAAGGTTTATAGAGGACACTTATCACTTCCTAATGACTCCTTACATTGATTTTTCACCTCTCTATCCTAATAAATATACTTCCATCTTATTAAATAACTAGGTTATATACCCATGTATTACATGGGGTTGTTTAATAAAAAAAGTAAAATACAATAATGTGTAAAAAACTTAAAATACTATGTAAAAAATAAAAAATAAAATTCTTTGTTTCTTAATTAAGTAATAATTAGAATTTAAATTTTATATTATTTTTTCCGAATAATAAAAACATTAAAATAAGAATTAATTACACGGATGGCCCCTGTGGTTTACTCAGATTTCACTTTTGGCCTCTGGGAATGCTAAATTACAAGTTTGAACCAATAGTTTGCACACTTATTTCACTTTTGGCCCCTAAGTTGGATGAAAGTTAAGTTTTTCAGTTAAGTGCACGTGAAATGACTAAAACACCTCTCTGAACAAAAGTGTCAACCCCCCCCCTAACCATTCACACCTCCAACCATCATCTCCACCCTCTCACACCTCCTCCACCTCCACCGCCTTCCTAAAACTCATTTTTTCGACGATTAAGTTTTTATCCCGCGAGAACTTGTTTTCTCGACGAGTTTGGCGAAAACACATCCCACCCCACCATCGTCTTCATCTCTCTATTTGTGAAACTCGATTGCAGACCATCATCTAGAAATTCTTGATTTGTGAATTATATTGAAACAATTAATAGCAGACCATTATCTAGAATCAACCGAACACCCTTAATTAATAGTCTCTAATCGAAATAAATCTTTTCCATCTCAAAACCTTACCCTCTCTAATCGAAATAAAACTTTTCCATCTCAAAACCTTACTCTCTGACATCTCCGACTTCCCTCTAAATTTCATCTCTGACGGCCTCATCCGTTCTCTATCCCAAACACTCTCTGACACGCTATCACTTTCTCTCACCTTGCCAAAGCCCTAATCTCCCGACTGGCAAGATAAAAACATAAAACGTACAAAGTTGATTCCGTGGCTTCCGTAACTCGATAATCACGTCAGAGACTTGGAGGTTGTGATCAAAAGCGGCATCCTCCACAAAGGCATCATTTCTTCCGTTTCGGTTTCAAAGAGAGATTCACGAGTTGAAGCGAGAAATATGGTAACTCGATTGCAGATCGGTTTGGTTGATTCTATAAAATCCGCGCTCGGTTCGCTCTTAACGCTAATACACGAAGAAGATAAGAACGTTCCCCTCACCGTTGCGTAGAGAGTCGTTCTGATGTTCGTCCGTCTACTAGACTCCGGATCTTCGCCGGAAATCAGAGAGAAAACCGTCACTGCAATCACATTAATTAAGATCCGAGAAATGAAGATAATTGTGGGGTGGGGTGGGGTGGGGTGGGGGTGGGACCGGTTGACTTTTAAGGAGTAAAAATTAGAAATCTTGAGTCTGATAGTGGGGAAGGGTGTTTTAGTCATTTTTTTACAAAATTAATAGAAAAGTTAACCTCCATCTAACTCAGGGCCAAAAGTGAAATAAGTGTGCAAACTATTGGTCCAAACTTGTAATTTAGCTCCCAGTGGCCAAAAGTGAAATCTAAGTAAACCATATGGGCCATCCGTGTAATTAATTCTTAAAATAATTAAATTTCAAAATTTAAACTTACTTAAAATAGGGAATATTAGAGGATTTTAATGAGAAGAAATTTGACAATAACACGTGGCATTTTTGAAATTGTTTATTAGAATAAGGATAATGATATTATAAATATATTATTAAATAAAAATACTAATTTCAATTAAATAAGAATATATAATAGGAAATCAAAATATAAGTAATTAAAGAAAAATATTAATCTATATCTATACTATATAATAAATAAAGGTTATTCGTATCACGTGTCGCCTCCATAATCATTCTCGTCATTTTTTTTCGCCCCTCTCTTATTAAATACACCTCTATATTTTCTTTTAATAGTAATATATTTTTAAAGAAAGTATTAATATTTATATTAATAAATCCCCTGACATATTTTGACGAATGTATGTGTTAACAGATTATATTGTATTCCACGGGTTTATTCAATCCGTGTAAAATATGAGTTTTTAACAAATAATTTTTTATTACTTAATATATAATTATATATTTATTCAACCGTGTAATACACGAGATTTTTATCTAGTCTATACTAATAAGTAAAGGTTTAAGTTGGACACTTGTCACTTGCTCATGCATTCTCATACTGGTTTTCCCGTCTATCTCTCCTAATAAATATGTCTCTATCTTATTAAATAATCATGATGTTATAAATATACTATTAAAGGAAAAGACTAATTATATTAAATAAAAATATAGAAAATCAAAATAAAACTAATTAAAGAAAAATACTAATTTGTTATATACACACATTTCCACTTGATATATCTTGAGACGATCATAATAATCTGACAAATTATGACATATTTACAAATTTATAAGTTTAATCGTTTTTAATATACAACACGTGTAATACACGAGATTCTAACCTAATTATATATATAATGCTAGGAGATCTGCACGATTCGTCAGTTAACTACTACAATATGTTATTCTAAAACTATAATTTTGTTATGTTTATTGCTATAAATTTTTTGCCTTAATAATGAACTTTTTAAGTTAAAATCGTTTGTGGCCCATTTTTCTAACTCGCCTCGGACCCCTAAATTCTCAGCTCCGGCCATGTATAGAGTAAATTACTATTTGAGTTTATTACGTTTGTCTATTTTAACTAGTTGTCTCTTATGTTTTAAAAAATCAGTTTGAACATCTACTTTTCTTTTTTGAGTCCAGATGACTAAACATCTTTAGATTTAAAAGTTAACTTTTTTTAAAATGATTAAAATAACCTTAGTGACCCAAATGATTAAAAAATGTTATATATTCTACTCTCTTCTTCCCACCACCACCGTAAAGACGGCACACTCTCACACACCTTTCCTTTCGCCGTCTTCTCCTCCCCTCTTATACTCTTCACATCAATTCCCAATTTCACACACCTTACGTTCTTTTCTCCCCCCAAATTCCAAATTCCAACCAAATTCTCATTATTTTCTGGCGCAAAAAAGGTCAAAATGACAGCTTCCCGATCTGATTCTCAGCTTCTCATTCCAATTTCCTACCTCTTTCCCTCAATTTCAAACCTTACGATGCATCCAACTTTCGTTCAGGATTTTCGTCGAACACCTTTCGTGCCCAATTAGATCCACATTAGTCAAAATTTTGATACTCCGGAGACGATGTCGTTTCAACTAACGAGAAAATGTGGATGAATACGACGACGTTTCTGGACGAATTTGGGTTGTTTGTAAAGGTTCCGGTAAAATGAGGTGTCACTCCCTTATTAGTGGAATCACATTTGGTACTTAAGATACTTGGAGTTATGTCCCTTATAGCTTAGTGATATATTATTGGTTAACTTTACATCTATTTTATATAATAAATAAAGGTTTTGGTATGACAATTGTCACTCTCTTATGTATCTTTATCCTTTTTTTCCGCCCCTCTCTCCTATTAATTATACAAGTTTTTTTTAATTTTTTTGTTTACCACATCTCTCCTATTAAATAATAATGATTTATATAACTCTTTTTATAAAACGTTTTTTATTAAAAAAAATAGGCTTGTTCATAAAACATTTTTATAAATTGAACATTTCTTTCAATTTTTTTATAAAATATTTTTAAAAATAGCTATATAACGTTTTTCTATAATTTTCAATACTATGAAAACATCATTTTGAATCCTAAACTTTCAAATTATGGAAATTTATGAATTATAACTATTTGGATTTATAGTCGTTACTTAAACGTAATTTCAGTCTTCAGAAATTCTTATAATTTTAGGAATTTTGTTATATTTGTTATTCAACTCGTATAATACATAGCAATCTAACCTAGTAATCATTAAACAAAGGGATGTTATGATATTCTTATTCTCCTTGATATTGTTTCTCCTTAGGAATTGAAGAGTAAATTGTATGAAATTACAAAGCTACCCTTCACTACCACTCATTTCACACCTCACCCACTCTTTTCTTCTTAATCTGTTCCTTTTCATCCATTTCAAAACACACAAATACAGAGATACAGAATGGAATCGGGTCAGAGAGCTAGCAGGTGCAGGTCGACGATGGAGTAGTGGCGGTGGTAATCGACGATAAGGGTGGCGCGTTAGAGAGGACCAGACGGACGCGGAGACGGTTGTGGCCGATGGCTGCTACCTAGATAGCTCCATTCACATACACCATCATCTATTGATCGATACCAGATTACGCTAGCTCATACGATGGTGACGTCATACATGTAACTAACAACATGTTCGGTTCAGTTACGAATAGTGTTTTGACCTGTTAACCGGTTAGACAGGTTTAAAAACTGAATTACAATAATTATAATATAAATATTAAAAAATTAAAATAATATAATACAAAAAAAAGAGACAACCAAATTATCCATTTGAGTAAATTTTTACTTTTAAAAAATATAAAGTTTTAAATAGATAAGATAAAATGTAAAGTATGAACTAACTAATAAATGAGATTTTAAAGGAAAAAAAAGTAATAAAACAAATTTGAAACTGGTCTGACACCTAGTCCGGTTCACTGCTTCAACCAGTCAGACTGGCAACCTGTCGGTTCAAATGAGCACGATCAATGTTTTCACGACCAAACTGGATTGGCCGATTAGACCACGAGCCGGCTACCTAAATGGTTCGGTTACACCTATTTTAGCCGTTCTCATGTTTACCGGTCAAACCAATGAATCGAACCGAGCATGTAGAAAAAGATTTTAACATTTATTTTTATTCCATTTTCTTTCCTTCAAAATCTCACTTAATAATTAATTTAGTTTTTCAAACTATATTTTTTATTTATGTAAGTCTTTAAAATTACGTATACATAGCAAAACATATAATATTTTCATAATTTAGCCGTTTTCATGTTTACCGGTCAAACAAATGAATCGAACCGAGCATGTAGAAAAAGATTTTAACATTTATTTTTATTCCATTTTCTTTCCTTCAAAATCTCACTTACTAATTAATTTAGTTTTTCAGACTTTATTTTTTTATTTATTTAAGTCTTTAAAATTACGTATACATAGCAAAACATATAATATTTTCATAATTTAGCCGTTTTCATGTTTACCGGTCAAACAAATGAATCGAACCGAGCATGTAGAAAAAGATTTTAACATTTATTTTTATTCCATTTTCTTTCCTTCAAAATCTCACTTACTAATTAATTTAGTTTTTCAGACTTTATTTTTTTATTTATTTAAGTCTTTAAAATTACGTATACATAGCAAAACATATAATATTTTCATAATTTGTTTTAATATATATAGCTTTAATAATATAATATTTATGATGTTAACTTGTTCTTAAATCCGGTCGAACCAGTCTAGCTAGTGGACCAATAATACGACATATTCAATGTTTGGTCCGTTTCCAAAAACAATGGATACAATTTAAATACACTCAATCAGACTGGTTATATAACCGGTTCCTGTCTAACCAGTCTGTTAGGTCCTATTCACAAAACTTTGGTTATATTATCACACATAACATCAATTTTTTGTCGCTCGAGATCAGAAATACAAGTCTAGAATCGATGACGTCACAATTTGTAACGTTATAAACAAAATAATGAAATATCAAGTGGCATAAACCATGGGGAAAAAAGAACGAAAGGGAAATAACTGGGCGGATAAGATTCTAAAAATCGAAGACCAATGAAATGAAATACATCAATTACTTGTTTTTGGTAATTTATAAAAAATTAAAAAACAACTAGTTGTTGTCACCAAGAAAAAAAAAGAATTGTTTATTTTATTTCTTGTGAAAAGAGGGTTTAATTCTTTAAGCCAATGATATATCATGACTTGCTCAATACTTTTCTTGCCGAATGTAACCATGATCTAGAAACAATATTCAAGAAACTTCTTTATGTAGAATAAACCTAATTATCTAATGACTTTCAACTCTATCATATCTCCTAATAACCAATAATTTTAGATTCGGATCAAACAACGAACAAGGCGAATAAGAGGTTTATTAGTCAGACTGGATTCAAGAACCGAATAACGTAATAAATAATATAAATATTTATAAAAACATATAAAAATAAAAATTTCAAATACAACACATACAACATTTAAACAAACATAAACCAAATTTAAGCAAAATAACCAAAATTTATACAAACATAATCCAAGTTTAAACAAAATAACCCAAGTTTGTGATTATTTATTTGTTTAGAAGTTAAAGAAACTCAAGAAGTACAAAATAAATAAATAAAATTAGAGAACCCAGTTAGATCCCAGGTTTACGGTTTGACCGCTTAATCGTACAAACCACCGGGTTTTTTTTTTGTAAAACGATCACGCAATATACAACCGAACCACAGTGTTGGTTTCAAATGAAAACTATTAATTATCTATGACCTGTTAAAAACAATTTTATTCACCGTTTAACGGATTAATATTTTAATAGTTCTCTATGCAATGAAGTCAATTATAAATACATAAATACATGTAAATACACTATAATTCAAACTGGTTTTTCCCCCAGACGCTTCGCGGCGGGAGTTTGGTCGTTTTTTCCCGCGTAATGCAGATCGTCAAAAATCGTAGAAGTGTATACCGATGCTCGTTCCGATAATACCAAAACCAGCAATGATGTTATTTTTGACTCGTCGAAAGCATAAAAGTCAATACCAATACCGGTTTCGATAATACCAATAGCGGCAACGATGTCATTCGCTCATAACATGGCGTCCGCTATAGCATACGATACAAAATAAAAACTCTCCGTTTAAAAAAAAGTCACTACCAATACCGACACAAAAAAAAAACTAAAGACAACCACAAGCGAAAGTTATTACAGAAAAACGAAATCATTAAAAAATGAAACGGGTTAAAAACGTAAATTATATAAAGTATGATGGTGGAAAAAAATTTGGACAAAAATTAAAAAATTACTATTCAATTTCTTTGATAAATCAATATAAAGGAGAATTCGTATATTTGTATAAATAATAGGATTATTTAGTTTGGTGAACCTTAGTATTATTTAGTTTGGTGAACCTTAGTATTTAGTTTTAATTTATACGTTTGTGCTTCGATTACTTGTACTTAATAACGAAAGGTCGGTTTTGATTGAAATTTATATCGAAACGTAGATAAAAATAGGTTGGTCGTATCGATACACTCGGAATTTTGTAAAACATTATATTTTTACGATTATAAGAGAAAAACAAAATACGTTTAAAATTAATTATATAAATTAAAATATTATAAAAGTTAAAATAATATATAAAAAAAATCTTACCTTCCATACATACATCACCAAAAATTATAGAATCTGTGTGTGGAAAAAATTAAAATCATATGAAAACAAAAAATCTTGCCATCAATCCATACATCATCTAAAATTGTTGAATATGTGTGTGGAAAAAGTTAAAATAATATGAAAACAAAAAATCTTGCCTATCTATACATACAACAAAAAATCTTGCCATCCATACATCATCTAAAATTGTAGAATCTGTGTGGAAAAAGTTAAAATAATATGAAAACAAAAAATCTTGCCTACCTATTGATTATTTGTAGATGATAAGTAAATAACAGGTGGGCATTAGAACCGGATTCGGAACCGATCCGATGGATTATCGGGAATCAGATTTTCAAGGAACCGGTCCGGATTTTTTGAAACCGCCGGATCTAGGACCGGATATAAGTTTTTCCGAGGCACCGGATCTAAACTGGATAATATCGTATTTTTTTGGAAACAGACAAAATCAGACAAAAATATCCGGACAAAACCGGATCCGACTGGTGGGCTGGAAAAAAACAGTTATATAGCCGTTTATAGTCGTTTTTTGGGGTCTTTTTTGGTTTTTAAGGCTTGAAACTTAGCCTAAGTAGGTATTGGGGGTATGAGTTAGTTCACAACACTACAACAGTCTTTTAGCTCTCAAAACGCAAAAAACGGCCGCGGAACGTGTACAAGATGTTGCAAAACTTGTAGGCGAGCTTGACATTGAACAAGAAATAGACGAGTTCGAAGTACAACAATGGACGGCGATTCCACTTTTGGACGAAGAACATGCTTATGATGAAGCCCAACTTATCTCAAGTGAAGAAGATTGAAAAACGATGTTACGAAGGCTAAGACGACGAAGAATGAGTCATAATTAATAAAATATATTTTGTGACTTTATTATATTTTTTGAAAGAACTTGTGTTAAGTAACTTATAAAAATTAAAAAAATAAATAAAACTTGTATTTTTTTAGTTTATATATTTAAAAAAATAAAAAACTTAAAAATACGAAAAATCCGGTTCCAGCGGTTATTTTGGATTTGATCCGGATCCGATTGTCCGATCCGGTTCCAATAGGTTCCAAATCTTATATTTCGAAGCCGGATCTGATCCGGAACCGGTTTCACTGGATCTGATCCTTTACCATCGTTGATTTATCCAATCAGATCCGGTTAAAAAAATCCGATTTATGCGCAAAAGATAAATCCAAAGAATCCAACAGTGTTATTAGAAAGTAGCCCAAAAGATAAATCTAAAGAATCCAACAAGCCAGCCCCATTTTTGAGTCCACGTCCACCCTACTTGACCCAACCTCAAGGTTAAAATTTTTTAAAGATCGGTTTTCTATAACCCAGTTATCAACCTAAATGGCAAAATTATTTCCTAAAGCCCACAGGTTTACTAGGCTTTGCATGTAGCCCATATATTACTTTATTGGTTAACTAGGTTATATACCCATGTCTTATATAGATAGACTAAATTACATTTTTGTCTTTAATTTTTATCAAAATTATGGAACGGATTCTTTAAAGATTTGACTTTCACTCATTGTTATTTATTTGCAAAAGTACTTACGAATTTTGTCCTTTCCACTAATAGCAATTAACCTTTTCAGTTAAGTCACCTCATGTGCATTACACATAATGACATTTTAGTCTTTTTACATCTAAAGGATAATTTAATTAGATTTTATATGCTTAATAAATTATTTTATTTACTAATATATATATATATATAAACCTAAATTCTTTAAAAAAAGTCCCCCACTCCCGTCATCTTCGGGGGTGTTTGGGATTACTTATTTACCCTACTTATTAACTTATATAAGTTAATAAGGTGTTTGAAAAAGCTACTTATTAACCATTTTCAAGAAGTAATAAGTTCTCCTTACTTATTACTTATAACTTATTAACTTATCTAATAAGTTAATAAGTAAAAATGAAATGGAATCCCAAACACCCCTTCATCTTCCTCGTCTTTTTACTTCCGACGCCACCACACGCGCACCGCCGCACCTGCACCACCGTACCTACACCGTCGCACCTGCACCATCGCACCTCCACCGCCTCTATTCCATCCTCTCTCTGGTTTTTTTTACAGGTTTGAAACAGATCTGCCCTAAAATCTACAACTCTTCAACAGATCTGAAACAAATCGACCCCAAATCTACTCCATCCTCCTTTCCATTTTCTTGTTCTTCTCCGGGTCGCCGGAGAACTCAATGAGTTTCAGGGTCGCCGGAATAGTTGGGTGATGAGAGAGGGGCTGACCGGAATACTCTTGTTCTTCTTCGGGTCGCTGATTTCGTGGTCACAAACCACCACCATTGGTGTCGGAAGCACCCTTTTTGGGCCGTCAGGAACCACCGGAACATCACAGACATGTCTGATCTGCATTCACTGACGCCACTATGGGAGATTGATGGTGGTGTAGGGTGAGGTGAACGGTCGTTCACCGTCGCCAGGAGTCGCTGATGGAGAGACTGGCCACCTCGCCGGGAGTCGCTGATGAACGGTGGGGGCAGTTAACTAAAATGTGATGAAGGTGCAATTGGTCTTCGGGGTGGTTTATTATAAAACCTAGATTACAGATCTTCGAGCCCACCATTTTGCTGAAGCAATTTGTGCGTATGTTTTTTAGGCTTAGTGACGTAATTTTGGAAGAAAAAAAAATTAATTTTGGAAATAAAATAACTTATTAAATTAAAAAAATTGTCCTTTAAGTGTAAAAAGACTAAAATACCCTCATGTACATTACACATGAGGTGACTTAACTGTAAAACTTAACATCAGTTAGATTAAAGGATAAAAAACGATGTAACTTCTTAAATAAATGACAATAAGTGAAAGTTAAATTTTTAAAGGATCCATTCCATAATTTAGGCAAACTTAAATGACAAAAATTGTAATTTAGTCAAAATAAAAGTAATATAATGTTTAAAAAAATTTAAAATGATGTGTAAAAAAAAATTCTTTGTTTCCTTAGTTAAGTAATAATTTAAAATTCTTTGTTTTCTTAAAAATTAAAAAATTAAATTTTAAAATTCAGATAAAAAGATTTTAATAAGAAAAAATATGGTTAACTTTACACAATAGTAACCAAGTTTTTCATCTGTTCCATTTTAGTCAATCAAACTTTTTTTGTCTCATTTTAGTCATTCAAGTTTTCTTATCTGCTTCATTTTGGTCACTCAAACTTTTTTTTTGTTTCATTTTAATCACTAAAGTTTCACATGTTGTTCCAATTTATGAAATTACCATATTATGAGTTACTTTTTTTGTATTTTATTCTATGGATCAGGGGCGGCCTTTAGGGGGGTGGGGAGGGCAACCGTCCGGGGCCCGTAATTTAAAAAAATATATATTATATATTTATATATATTTATAAAAAACCCAACTTGTATTTTCCATTTATCATGTTATTCCACTTAGAAAATTAAAAAAGACCCATTACTTATATTATTCATTTATCCAATTAACCCATTTAGAAATTAAAAAAGGCCCACTAGATTTTCAAACTTAATAAAAAAATAACAAAATAAGTGGGTTGGGGTTGGAGCGGGAAGGGAACTCAGAAGACGCAGGAGCCCGGACGCAAGAACGGAAGTCGGTTTTTTGATTATGACATTATGAGTTTATATTATGAGGCCCGGTTTTTTTTACATGTCCCGATCCCAAAACGTTTTGAGGATTCTCGGGACCGGGTCTGCTATTAATATGGTGAAAATAAAATCTAAAAAGAGAAAACCAACATTTTCTCCATATTAATAAAACAAAATTAAAAAAAAAAGTAGCATGTTAACCTCATAATTGTGAAATATTAGAACAACATGTGAAACTTAAGTGAATAAAATGAGAGAAAAAATAATTTTAAGTGACTAAAATGGAACAGATGAAAAACTTGAGTGACTAAAATGAGTTAAAAAAAGTTTGAGTGACTTAAATTAGGGGTGTGCAAACGGGTATACCCGACCCGTACGGGTATACCCGTACCCTTTTGATGACCAAATACATACCCGTGACCCGTATAATAGTTAAAATGGTCGGTTAAGGGTTCACGGGTCAGGGTTTACGGGTTTTGCGAAAATAGACCCTAGTTATATTTGGTAAATTTAAAAAATATATCACATATTTACATATTGATCTACACTAAATATTTAGAAAATTTTGAAAAATTATTACCTTTTTAAAAGGTGGTGGGTTTAACGGGTATACGAGTTGTCTTTGGTTCTAGACCCGTACTCGACCCTTACCCTTTTGAGGCTAAATTATATACCCGTTTACCGTACCCTTGTTAGCTTTTACGGTTCCTCATAGGTCGGTTCCAACGGGTTTGCGGGTTTACAGGGTAATACCCATTTACTGCTCACCCCTAACTTAAATGAAATAGATGAGAAACTTGATTAGTATTCCGTAAAGTTTTCCTAAAAATATACGGTGATAACACAAAGTTTTCTAAGTATGGTGATAACACATTCTTTAGAATAATTTATTAGAATAAGAATGCTAATTTAATATATCCAAAAAAACACGAAGGTTATAAATGTCAATAGATAAAACTACAAGGGCCAAGAGTACAATTACGAGCCAAACACATTCGTTTTTCTAATTTCTCAGGCAAGCGGCTCCTCCAAACTTCAAATCTCTGAACTATCTTCGATCCAACAGAACTTCAAGCTTCACCAAATCACAGTTTTTCGTATGATTTAATCCTCATGCTACATTTATTACTGTTTCAATTCGTTTATTTCTTGTTCTTTATCGTTTAATAACGACCTCTTGTGTTACAAGTTAAAATGTCAATTTGATTATTGATTAAGTTTGTGATTTTTGATATATTTGGTGTTTTTATTGTCTTATTGTATAGATATAAGCATGAATTTTGTGATGTGGAACTGAATCTCTGTGATTTGTGGTCTCATTTTGGACGCACTCCAGGTGTTCGATAAAATGTCTCACTTTTTTTAGGGTTAATTATTTGTGATTTTTGGTGCTGTTTTAGATGCATTCCATATGTTTGATAATGTCTCATTTGTTGGTCAATAGATTTGGTGTCATTTTTCTTTTATTTTTTTAATTTTTAAATTGAAATAGAAGGCAAACGGCTAACAAGCTGCGCCGCTAACCCTTTTTGGATAGCAAAACTAAGTATTTTAAAAGTTGCTTTCATAGATCTTTGGGTCATAACATTAACATGCATGACCCGTTGGACTCGATTAAGTAACTCCACAGCCTCAGGCGCAAGGAAACCAAAATATATTAATGAATGATCCGCCTACATGTTATGTGAAGTTTGATGCTTTTACAGAATTTTGAAGTTATAAGTTCTGTTTTTATCAAAGATAGGGTGCTTGGTTTGTAGCAAATCCTTGTCAGTTTTGTAGTTGAATTGTTATAGGTTTGATCTTATAAACGGTTGTTTAGTTTCTTCAAGCATGTATGAGCAGGTGGAGTAGTGTATTGGTAATTAAAGCATTCCTAATGTAAACTTTTCAACCTTTTCATACCTTAGAAAAGAATAAAAATTGGGGGTAATCAAATATCGTAAACCTTGTAGATGAAGATGTGCTTGTAGACTAAAACTAGGGATGCAATAAATACTATCTTTATCATGAGTAAATCATGCCACGGAAGATGATGTGTTTGTTTTCTATGATTAGTCTTTTAAGTCATTTACTTGATCTGGGTATCTTTTTCCATGTTGTGCTTTTGATCTTGAAGAAGACTATAAAAATTGTTGCTTCAAGGGATGGTGCAGTGGTAAACGTCTGATTCCTCTGTAGCAGAGGTCTCAGGTTTGAATCCTGCCTCCACTGGTTTCCTGCCATAACCTCTAGAAGGCCACCTTCACCTGATCGTGTTGGTTAGCAGGGTATTGGCGAGTCCCGTGAGTTTTCCGGCAACGGGTTCTCATGGCTACCAAAAAATGAAAAAAAAAATTGTTTCTCCTTTAGCCCTTTAAACTTGTTATGTTTGTTGTACCTCCAGATTCCAGACCGATACCCGATAAAACATGTTTGGATTTATGATTTTTTTTTCAGGTGAAAGAAGTGTCATGCAGTTCATGTTCATTTTAGGATTGGAGAAGCATTTTGCTTGATCATTGCATATTGCAATATAAATATTTTCTTTCATACTAAAACCAACCAAACCATGAAATCTTTTACACTTCTTAGATCCATTCGTATCCGGGCCACTCAACGTGAGATAACCGGGCCTCTACAATCTCGTTTTTTCCAACCCGATTTTGTTCCTGCAGATCCCAAAGCCAATCCCAAAAAGTACAAATTACCCCCATCCTATGATCCATATGGCCCGAGACCACCACCTTCTGGTAAAATCATACAACTTGCTGAAAAAATCGCAGCCCTATCCCCTGAAGAGCGTATGCAAATAGGTCCCACTCTTAGAGAGAGATTAAGTCACCCTCTGATGCAATCAGTTTCGGTTGATGGAGTAGATTTGGGTGCCCAAGGCGGGTCAGGAGCCGGTGCAGCCAAGACTGAAGAAAAGGTTGAGAAAACAGTGTTTGATATAAAGTTGGAGAAATTCGACGCAGCTGCTAAAATTAAGGTGATTAAAGAGGTACGCGCTTTTACAAGTCTTGGATTAAAGGAAGCTAAAGATATGGTGGAAAAAGTTCCTGTTTTAGTTAAACAAGGTGTCACTAAAGAAGAGGCTAATGAGATAATAGAGAAGATTAAAGCTGCTGGTGGTGTTGCTGTAATGGAGTGATGCTTTGAGAGACTGTTGGCTTTAGTTTTAAGTGTTTCTTGATGGTTGGAACTTGAAAGTATTTGAGGTCAAAAGTAGTTTTTGTGGGTCAAACCATTGTTTGCTAGATCCGTTTTTATTTGAAAAATGGGGTTAGTTAGGATTACCATGAACAGGTTGTGTTTGTTTTAATAATATTTGTAACTTCAATCTTTGATCTTTGTTTTGTGCGTTTACACGAATGGTCCCTGTGATTTGGACCAAATTTTGGATATAGTTCCCAAACTTTAAAAATTACGAATATAGTCTCCAACTATCTAGTTTTGTTTTAATAATAATTGTAACTTCAATCTTTGGTCTAGAGTTACTTTTGTGTGTTAACGCCTTCCCAAATGTTCACTCTCTCACTCTATATCTTGTACTCATCTATTTTCTCATATGCTGGATGCGTTAAAACACGAGTGCGGCACGAAACGAATTTAGTTGTACAAAAACCACCTACATTTTTTATTTTTCTTGTTTCTCAAATCACAATAATGATTTCAGAATCATGAAAAAAGTTTAAAAAACCAAAAGAAAAATGATTTCAGAATCATGAAAAAAGTTTTGCATTGATGATGACTCCCACAATCATATTGTAGAAGAAGCACTAAACATACATCACTTGTCTAACACATAATCCCCTTCAAAACACTCATGATCTCTCATTGCACTACAAAATAAAGCTTCTTGATTTTAACTTACTCCATTAACAACCACCATTCACCAATCATAGATAAGAAGAAGAAGAACCATCCATAGCACTCACTTTCTTCATCAACCCTTTAATTTCACTCTCCAATTTCCCTCTCATCTCCAGTGACAAACTATCCCCAGCTTTCAACAACATTGAATTCATCATTTCAAGATTCTTTTTCAAATCCCCAATATCTTGGCAAGGTTTCAAATTTAAAGGCGTATTTACCTGCTGCTTTTGAACCTGAATTGCAGGTTGAACATTATATAAATGATGAACCTGATAACTTAAAAGGGCCTGCCCGAAAGGCCTGTCTATTTCCAATCTCTGTGTCGCGTGTCCAGCAGTAGACGGGTTCACAAATACAACTTGACCCGTGAAGTTTTGACCCGACACCTGTGTCTCGAACTCATTCAATTCCCCGTATTTACAAAATACCAAATTTAAATCTTGAAAAGTTGGTAATGGATGATATGGGGAGAATTGTAAAAGAAGAGCTGTTCCTGTGACTTCTCCATTACCCTCATGAACTTTTGTGTAACTGAGATTATCCATAGATGGAAGTCGAAGTTCTTCAATCGTTTTACTTCTTTTCACGACTTGAATTTCAGTTGAACTTGTGTTCAAATGGGGTGCCATGGTTGAACCGGTGAGAGCTTGTGAATCCATTGGTTTGAACCCAGATGGACTCTTGAGAGGAGTCTTGAATTGAACTATAGATTCAGCACCAGAAAGATGCTGAATCTTGTAATTAACAAGAACCGGACCAAACGGTTTATCATTTTGTAAACCCCAAAATGCCCCTCCAGCACTAGAAGAGTCAAGAAACACAACTTGACCACTTAGATTTTCGTTCAATACTCGAGTTTCAGATTCAATCAATGCTCCATACTTTGAAAAAATCGAATTTAAATCTTGAACAGACGGTAAAGGATAATCTGGTGAAAACTTTAACAGAAAAGCAGTACCTTTAACTTCTTCTATATTATCTTGCTGCACTTTGGCATAACTGAGATCAATACACGGTACCCCGACTTCTTTTGTTTTTACCCCCTTTTCTCTTTTCTTCTTCTCGGTGCCATTTTCGTTCAAATTCGGGATAATGGTTGAACCCGGGTTAGCCGCCTGCAAGTCTATGTTTTTCCTCTTTCTCCCTCTATTACTGGGCACGTGACACAACCCGGCTGGAACAAGACTCACCTGGGGTTGGACATGCTGAATCTTGTAACTAACAAGAACCGGCCCAAACGGTTTATCATTTTGTAAACCCCAAAATGCCCATCCAGCACCAGAAGAATCAAGAAACACAACTTGACCACTTAGACTTTCAATCAATACTTGAGTTTCAGATTCAATTAATGCTCCATACTTTGAAAATATTGAATTTAAATCTTGAATAGACGGTAAAGGATAATCTGGTGAAAACTTTAACAGAAAAGCAGTACCTTTCACTTCCACATTATCTTGCTGCACTTTGTTATAATAGAGATCAATACACGGTACCCCGACTTCTTTTATTGTTGAACCAGGGTTAACCTGCAAGTTGATGTTTTTCCTCTTTCTCCCTCTTTTCTTGGGCACGTGAACCAACCCGGCTGGTGCAAGACCCATCTGGGGTTCACCATGGTTTCCTGTAAAACATGGTGGGTTTGACCCAAATTCATTTGTGGAGTGAAATACAGGAGCTTGATTTAATCCTTCCATGAGGCCGTTCACAGTAGGGAGTGTGCGAATGTCAGCATTCCAGTTGTGCATAGACGTAAGGTTTTCTGCATCTTTCTTTCGCCTTATAGGTATGAGTTTACAGGGAGGTTGTTGAGTCGTCGGTAGACCTCCAAAAATAAAGGTTGGGTCTTGATTTGCTGGCACTTCTGTTCTGTTGTTTGCCATTGATTGAGCTTCAAGATTAAGAGACCCAACATTCTGGAAATCTATAACCAGAGAGCCATGAGTCGGATTATTTCCGATTCTTGGTGAAATGACGGATTTGTCCTTCCTTTTCACCTTCTTGGGTAAAGTTTCTTGCAAGGTTTGGTGATTTGGCATCTCAATGGGGATTTCGTTTGTGAAATTGATGAATGCCCGTTTCCTCAATCCGTATATAAACCGTTGAACCACATCAAAATTCTTGCTTTCACATGGAAAAAGACAATCTTGAGCAGCAAATTGAAGCTGGGAAAGCACCTCATATGAGCACACGTCCGCTTGTACCCCTTTATTCTTTCTAGACCACTTCTTCCGTGGCTTCTTAACAAGTTGACTTTCACCATTTGATTTATTCAAGTCAACTCCTTCATTAACATCCACCATTGACTCTTCAATCCCACATTCTCCTGGATATGACAGAAATCTGCTCTTTCTTCTACCTCTTGTTTCAGACGGTTTTTCAGATTTTTCAAAATCATCATTAAAAGGCCTGTTTTCCTCTTCAATCTTTACCTTCGTTGGACTTCCAAAAGTCAACTTGAGCTGATTTATGGGGATCTGGAGATGCCCCAATGAGCGATAAAAAGCAGATAAACAACTCTGCTTGATAGCATAATCAATCTTGTTAGGCATAGATATACCTCGTGCATGATCTTTTACATAATCAAGAAACATTGCAGGTTCAAACCGATTCACTGAAAGATCACTAACACCACCATGTTTCTCCATTTTGATTTTAGAGAAACAAGAACAAGTGAACTCTGTTTTCACACGGTGACCAAGTTCAACCATCGCCTTATCCAACGCATCAAGAAACTTTTTCCCTTTATTTTGAGTAGGTAACCGTTCAAAATACCCGACAAACGGCTTCACTTCACACGCAGAACACCAAACATACTTCCCATTACCAAAACATCTAACCAAACAATCATCTTCTCGTGTGGGCAAGTTTGTAACTTCTTTCGGTGCACTAGAACCATCACAAACAATTCCAGGCCACCATGATGGTTGTTTCTGTTTCTTGACTATAGCCCACACAAGATCACCCACATTGACCCCAAATTCGCGTTGACCAGCATCACGCGTACCATCCCAATCCGGTTTATCCGTCACTCCACCGGTTAATTCCACAAAAAGTGAAATACCTTTTATAGAAACATCCCCATAACTACTCGAGTCAACCCGGTCAAAACCCTTCACTTCACAAGGGTTAACACATTTCTCTTTCCCTAAATCAAACAACTTTGGAACTCCTGGAACCGTTCCCCCAATTAAATTCCCAATTTCAACATGATTAGATGCCACTAAACCCCCAATTAGGGTTTCCGATGTTTCTAGGGTATCCATACGAACAACATTCAGCAAAATCAAACACTTCCTAACCCTAATTCAGTATCAAAACTAGCATCGTCGTCACTGCGGAACAATAATCACAAAATAATCAGAAATTTGAACCGTAATTGTATATCGAAACTAAAAAGCTTCAATTTTTCACGTAATCGTAAACTGAAAACATCGAATTGAAGAATGAAAACAAGTATATGTTACAATGTTCGATTTTGGAAGAATACTGAGACATGAAATTGAAGATGTACCTGAAGATGATTGCATTTGCGAAGATGAATTGAGAAATTAGGGTTTGATCGGGGGAATGATGAGAGGAGAAAGATACGGTGATGTTTTATTGAAAGTGGAGTGTTGGGAGTTGCATCCGACTTGTGGATCTATTTTGCAACTAAAATCATTTTCATTTTACAAGAGGGGTGTATATCACTCCCTTTGGTTTATGTTCGCTGACACTTTACAACTCTGTTTTAAAAAAACTATAATTTACCTTATTGTGGTTTGGTTTCTCTCTCTATTTGCACCTCTGTCGTTACAATGACCGTTAATTTTTTAACACCGTTAGGGGTATTAAAGACTTTTCACCCTAAAATCAAAACCTATTATATTTTACACCACTCTGGTTTTTTTTCTTTCACACGTTGCACCCTCACTTTAACGATTACCCTCTGCCGTCGCTCAATCGTCTCAATCAATAGCAAAAAGATGGACCGCGTGCTTGTTGATGTTCAAATCGACACACTACTCATCAAAGTTAACAATTTTCTACCTGAAATACGTAACCAAATCCACCTGAAAATCCATTTCTCCGGCGGTGGACTGTCGAATAAGAAGTCTGCTAAAACTCCGTGATCGGCAAGGAGAGAGAGGTAGCTCATCGTATTGAGTGTAAGTTTATGAACTCCGGGACCGGCTACGGCAGTTTTCGACGGTTGTTTGTTGAGTAGCGTTTCGAATTCGGTTAGATCTAGCCGTACCGATTCACCAAGTTTTATCAACGAGTTGAGCGCTTGATTGACGACGGAAGAAGTGGACTGAAATGAGAAAATAGAAACTATCTTCGGCCACCGGTCAGCTATCGCGGTGTACATATCGAGCATCCGGAAAATTCTCTCCGGTGATTTCTTACTGTTTTTGGCAACATTTTCTGGAAATCCAAACAGAATCGAAGCACCTTCTTTTGTGATTTCTGTATAACATGATTCGCGAATTGAATCAGACGATGCGAAAACGTGATCACATAGAATTCTCTCTCCGTTAAATAATGTTTTCATAGCAATCTTCACCGCATCCAACCAGTTCTGGATTTTAAGATCCAAAACCTCCCAATCCAGTTTATGAACATGAGCAGATTTCATTTTCTCGACGCTGAGTTTGTATATACCTTCGTCAACTATCGATTTGCGAATAATTTTATAAATCTGCACACATTCCTTACCATAACCGGATGAAATCACACAATCTGCTATCAATTTTGATCGGAAAACGTAAATACAACTATATTAATCGTGTTTTTAGCCAGTTCTGTTGTTGTTTCTTGAACATTTTGGCCAATGTGATAATCGAAGATGTTAATCTGACTTAGATTTCAGCGTTATTGTTCGCCGGAAAACCGGGTGTTCACCGGAGAAGTAGAGGGTAATTTTGGGGTGAGGTCAGGGGTAATATTGTCTTTTCATTAGAAAAGATAACGACAAGGGTGGAAAGAGAGAGAAACCAAACCACAGGTGGGAAAATTTCACTTCTTTTAAAACAGGGTTGCAAAGTGTCAGCGGGCATAAACCACAAGGGTGCAAATTGCAGTTTACTCTAATTTTTTTAGGTTTTTTTTACATATCTCCCTTATTAAACTTCTAAATTACATATATTTTCAACCTCTAACTTTAATTACATATTTTCCTAATTAACTTAAAATTACCCAATTGCCCCTCACAAATATTTAGAAAGGGGATATATGTAAATAGTATTTTAATTGGTTCATTAAGAGTAATCTGGTAATAAAATAAGTTATTTTAAATAAATTGGATAAATATGTAGTATATAGGTTTTAGGAAGAGGAAATATGTAATTAAATTTTAGGGTTGGATAAATATGTAATAAAGAAACTTAGGAAAGAAATATATATATCATATATCATATATGTAAATGCCCCATTTTTTTTTAAATTAATAAAAGAAAACTACAACAATATTATACTAAAATTAAAGATAATAAAATGTTCTTTTTATAATGTAATTTTTTTTGAAAAATATTAACGTATGTAAATATTACGACCGTTTAAAAGTTATAGATTAAGCTGGTTTAAAAGTCAACAATATATCTTAAAAAATTGTACCATATGTTTAAAAGTTGTGGTTATTTAAACTGTTAAAATTATATAAAATTTTTTTCCTTCTCATATGTATTATAATATAATATAAATATTTTTATTCTAATATTTTAGTATTGAAACAATAATAATAATATACTTTATTACTTTAAAATGTAATTTAATGCATGATATATACAAAAGGTCAATTTTTGTGAATGTGATGTTTCATCATACTTACCAAACTTTTTATAGTAATTTGTATTTAAACATGTAAAATATTATAACTTCTTAAAAAAATATTTAGTTTATAAGTTTGGAGAAGAATAGACAAAGTTGATTCTATTTTAAATAGACATGCATGTTTCATCATACTACCAACTTTTTATAGTAATTTTGATTAAAATGTCAAAGCATATTACCTTACCATTTTTGTGATAGGGGAAAAACCAAAGAGAGTTAATACATGCCTTATATTAAAAAAGACTTTGTGTTGTTATTTTAAATGGATTTTCTTAGGAAACGGTTTAATTTTTTTTTATTTTAACTTTTAAAAAGACAGAAATTGTTTTATTAAACTTTACTTTCTTTCCATTCGTTCTCAACTTCTCATTATGGTTGATTTTGGAGACAACTAATTTTCCTTGTATTTGAAGATATTTTAACCATTGTCATTTTTCAGAGATAAGCATCTAATTAATAATCAATTTTTTTGTTAAACTAAGATATATGAGTTGTTAAATATATTTTATGGTTTAAAATGAATTTTAATTTGGGTCATTTGTTATTAAAAAGTTAGTGTAGCAACTCTCCCCTTTATTTATTCTTCTTTAATCAAATTGTTTAATAAAATTATTACAATCATAGTCGTTCATTTAATCCAATGACATTATGAATTTTAAGTGATTTTTTATTGTTGTAATCTTGAAAAAGATTTTTCTATAGAAGAAACCTACATATCTCTTGCAAAATTTAGTTTTTTTTTAGAAATATAGCTATATCATTGGTTCTTAAAAATTTATTTAGTCTTAGCAGGCCGTGGTACATATTTATCTTAAAAAGTTTAAGAATTAGTGTTTAAAAAAGGAAAGATATATAGCTAGATCATCAGTATCTAAATTACTATTAGGCTCTTTTTAAGAATTACCGTTTGAAAAGGAAAGATATATAGCTAGATCTTCAGTATCTAAATTAATTTTAGACTATGTGTAATGTAATCACTAAAAAGTTATTCGCGTCCCACCACGTCAGAAGGAGCAATCACTAAACCGGACCACTAAAATCTGTAATGCTTTCACTATTCAAAAATAATTTAAAATTTGATTTTTTTTTAATTTAATTTAAATTCACTTAGATTAGTTGTCCGGAAGTGAGAGATTATTTGATTTTTTCTCCAACACTTGTGATCCGAATCGTGCCCCCAATCACATTCTAGGGGCCTAGGGGCAGTGTTCCACGCTACTTCACGAACCATGGTGGATCACGCCCATTACACATAGTCTTATGTCTACCGAGTTTTCAAGCTTAATACATTTTTTAACTTTTAAGATCGATCACTTTTACATTTTCATACCAAATATGAAATCAAAAATATTTTTAAATTGTTAAGTTGATCACTTTTTAACCCTATTTTAGTTTCATAAGTAGCATCGTCTTCACACCTGAACAAAAATATCAGAAATTTAAATCCTAATCATATATCAAAACTAACAGGCGTCAATCTTTCAAGCAATCACAAACTACAAACATCGGATAAAGGAAAGAAAACATGTATATGTTGCAATGATAGATTTTGGAAGAACATGAAACTAAAAGATTCTAAAGGAATTATCAAAAACATAAGATTACATTCCAGGTCCTTGTGACCTAATGACATGATAGATTGACTCCCATAAAAATGATTAAATCTTGTGAGTATAGGTTTGATAGTATTTAAAAGTACATAAAAAGTTAATGTAAAAAAAATAACATTACAAGTTAAAGGTACCTGAATATTATTGAAAGTAGTTGAGTGGAACAGGGTTTTATTTAGAGCACCTTCAACGTTGAATGCAACAAATGCGTCACATGTGACTCCTCGGGTTTCACTCATCATTTAAAACAATCATTTTTACTTCAACACTATATTCTTTTTCAAACATTCACTTTTTAAATTACCTTTTTAATTATTTTTTTTATGAATGGGTTTTTTTATACAATAAAAAATATACATATATAAATAAAAAAGATGGGTAAATGGGAGTTTTGATCTAAAATTAATCTAAAATAAATTCACTTGTAAGAAAAATGAAAGTAGAAAGTAATATATACTAATAATAAGTATTAAAAGTATTTATAATTTTACTTTTTTTTGTATTTATATTTGTTTATTTAAAGATTAAAATACGATAATAATATTAATAATAATAGTAAAAAGACAAAGACGAAAATATAAAATTAATTACACCTAAAGTTACATGCACTTATATTTGAGTGATTTAATGTTTGAAATTAAAAGTTGCACAAAAATTTAATTGAGAATGTGTTTCTAGTGTAGTCGTAGCCTTATGACTTTTTAAATGAAAGGTCATGGGTGCGAATCTCGCTTGGGACAAATTGTTTCAGGTTGAGTCAGAGGGTTTCCCAGTTGTGGGTTTCCTCCTAGTTAGGTCTCGGGTTCGAGTCCACTGCTGTTACAACCCATTGGGAAAGACATGCATGACTCACAGAATCACTCGGGCTGCTCCCGAAAGGAGTAGGGGTTTAAGAAAGTCGCTTTAAAAAAACAAATACCCGTAATTTAAAAGTAGTAGGGGTTTAAGAAAGTTGCTTTAAAAAAAAACAAATACCCGTAATTTATATTACATTATTATTTTTATAATATTAATAATCTTGATGGTAATGTGGTGTATCTTCAATCAAATGCTTATATGTTTAAATCCTGCAAAGTGTGGATGTAATCATTTTAAAAGTAGAGTACAAAGTGTGTTCACGAGTAAAAAATATATTAAATATAGATTACTTCATCATAATACTAATAGTTAGTAATAAATACTAATTTATCCCACAATTTTTTCACATAAATTTTGATAATATAATGGGAAAACTTGACAAAATAATAATCAAGTTTCTAATATGTTTCATTTAAGTCACTCAAACTTTTTTTGTCTCATTTTAGTCACTCAAGTTTCTCATATGTTTCATTTTAGTCATTCAAAAATATGAGAAACTTGAGTGACTAAAACAAGACAAAATGTTTGACGGACTAAAATGAAACATATGAGAAACTTAGTTATTATGTAAAGTTAGCCCTAATAGAACTGTTTTAAATTAATTGAGGATTTTTTATTGTTTTAATATTATAAAAGGTCATTTTTTATATATGACTATTAGTGAGGAGCATGGTTAGTGAGTGAGTGATTTTTTAATTTTTTTTAAATTTTTTATTGGTTAATTACTTAAAAATATAGTAAACCTCCTACGATATTAAACACGTGTCAAAAACAGCTTACGAGAATAAAAAATATTTTTTTAAAATAAATTTGTTTTCATTAAAATTTATGCCATGATGTTTAGGGAAAGAAAACTACATAAGACTGTGTATTTTGTTTTTCTTTTTAAGTTAACGAACACAAAATATTTGAGAAAAATCAAATTAATTATTAAAAGAAATATTATAACAAAAAATTAAAAAAATCAAGTGCATCGGTGGCATTATGTGAGTGGTTGTTTGAAATATTGAATCAATGCACAATCTCAACGCATCAAGGCTTACGGACGTGAGTACACTCACGCGTGACTGGGTCAAGGCTCACTCACGGTTGAGGGGAGCGTGTTCCTGTGAGCGTGATGGCTCACGGAACCTACGCACGGAGTATACCCACACAGGGTCGACCCAACATAAGACCAATGTGAAGTACCCAAAAAAAGGGCCCTTTATTTTCAAAATCTTTGACGAAACACCGAGACTTCTAGGGAAAAATCGGCAATCGAATTCTAGAAATTGGAAGGAAGTGGGAGTCAGGAGACCAATCAACTACTCGAGAGATCAAACGACAATTGTGTTAGCATAATAAGTTGTTATGGGCTTGGTCTTTAGCCCATTTATCTTGTAAGCTTAACCTGTCTATTTAATGCTTGTTTTCTCTTTATTTGTAACTAATCTTCATTTGTGTAATATTAGATACTTCATCTTTTCTCTGTCATGTTCATTTGTTAACATGGTATTAGAGCCTACTCGATTCATGCTTGATTGAAGATTTTTTGTTGTCGCTTCCGCTCCGGTGTTGATTCGTTGTTTGGTTTGTTCGTTGTTTGAAAAAGGAAAGATATATAGCTAGATCATAGTATCTAAATTACTATTAGACTATGTGTAATGTAATCACTAACGCGTCTCACCACTTCAGCAATCACTAAATCGGACCACTAAAGTCTGTAATGCTTTCTCTATTAAAAAATAATTTAAAAATTGATTTTTTTTAATTTAATTTAAATTCGCTTAGATTAGTTGTCCGGAAGTGAGAGATTATTTGATAGTTTGCCTAATGCTTGTGATCCGAATCGTGCCCCTAATCACACTCTAGGGGCCTAGGGGGCAGTGTTTCACGCCAATTCACGCCCTACTAATTCACGAACTATGGTGGATCACGCCCATTACACATAGTCTTATGTCTACGGAGTTTTCAAGCTTAATACATTTTTTAACTTTTAAGATCGATCACTTTTACATTTTCATACCAAATATGAAATCAAAAATATTTTTAAATTCTTAAATTGATCACTTTCTAACCCTATTTTAGTTTCATAAGTAAAATCGTCTTCACACCTGAACAAAAATATCAGAAATTTAAATCCTAATCATATATCAAAACTAATAGGCGTCAATCTTTCAAGCAATCACAAACTACAAACATCGGATAAAGGAAAGAAAACATGTATATGTTGCAATGATAGATTTTGGAAGAACATGAAACTAAAAGATTCTAAAGGAATTATCAAAAACATAAGATAACATTCTAGGTCCTTGTGGCCTAATGACATGATAGATTAACTCCCATAAAAATGATCAAATCTTATGAGTATAGGTTTGATAGTATTTAAAAGTACAGAAGAAGTTTGATGTAAAAAAAATAATATTACAAATTAAAGGTACCTGAAGATTATTGAAAGTGGTTGAGTGGAGCAGGCTTTTATCTAGAGCACCTCTAACGTTGAATGCAACAAATGCGCCACATGTGCCTCCTCGGGTTTCACTTATCATTTAAAAACACTCATTTTTACTTCAACACTATATTCTTTTTCAAACACTAACTTTTTAAATTACCTTTTTAATTATTTTTTTTATGAATGGGTTTTTTTATACAATAAAAATATACATATATAAATAAAAAAAGATGGGTAAATGGGAATTTTGATCTAAAAATAATCTAAAATAAATTCACTTGTAAGAAAAATGAAAATAGAAAGTAATATCTACTCATAATAAGTATTAAAAGTATTTATAATTTTACTTTTGTTTGTATTTATATTTGTTTATTTAAAGATTAAAATACAATAATAATATTAATAATAATAATAGTAAAAAGACAAAGACGAAAATATAAATTAATTACACCTAAAGTTAGATGCACTTATATTTGAGTGATTTAATGTTTGAAATTAAAAGTTGCACAAAATTTTAATTGAGAATGCGTTTATGGTGGAGTCGTAGCCTCATGACTTTCTAAATGAAAGGTCATGGGTGCGAATCTCGCTTGGGACAAATTGTTTCAGGTTGAGGCATGTAGTTTTCCCAGTTGTGGGTTTCCTCCTAGTTGGGTCTCGAGTCCGATGCGGTTACAACCCATTGGGAAAGACATTCATGACTCACAGGATCACTCTGGCTGCTCCCGAAAAGAGTAGGGGTTTAAGAAAGTCGCTTTAAAAAAAACAAATACCCGTAATTTAAAGAGAGTAGGGGTTTAAGAAAGTCGCTTTAAAAAAACAAATACCCGTAATTTATATTACATTATTATTTTTATAATATTAATAATCTTGATGGTAAAGTGGTGTATCTTTAATCAAATGCTTATATGTTTAAATCCTGCAAAGTGTGGATGTGATAATTTTAAAAGTAGACTTCAAAGTGTGTTCACGAGTAAAAAATATATTAAATATAGATTACCTCATCATAATACTAATAGTTAGTAATAAATACTAATTTATCCCACATTTTTTTCACATAAATTTCGATAATATAATGGGAAAACTTCACTAAATAATAATCAAGTTTCTAATATGTTTCATTTAAGTCACTCAAACTTTTTTGTCTTATTTTAGTCACTCAAGTTTCTCATATGTTTCATTTTAGTCATTCAAATTTTTTTTTATCTAATTTTAATCACTCAAGTTTCATATGTTGTTCTAATCTTCCGTAATTACGATGTTAACATTTTACTTTTTTTGTTTTATGAATATGTGAAAATGTTGGTTTACTCTTTTTGGATTTCACTTTCATCGTATCCATAAAATGAAGAAAAAAAACTCGTAACATAGTAATTTCGCAAGATTGGAACAATATATGAAACTTAAGTGACTAAAATTAGACAAAAAAAAAAATTAAGTGATTAAAATAAAACATAGGAGAAACTTGAGTGACTAAAACAAGACAAAAAAGTTTGACGGACTAAAATGAAACATATGGGAAACTTAGTTATTATGTAAAGTTACCCATAATAAAACTGTTTTTAATCAATTGAGGATTTTTTTATTGTTTTAATATTATAGAAGGTCATTCTTTGTATATGGCCATTAACGAGGGGCATGGTTAGTGAGTGAGTGATTTTTTTATTGGTTAATTACTTAAAAATATAGTAAACCTCCTACGATATCAAACACGTGTCAAAAACCGCTTACGAGAATAAAAAATATTTTTTTTTTAAATAATTTTGTTTTCATTAAAATTTATGCCATGATGTTTAGGGAAAGAAAACCACATAAGACTGTGTATTTTGTTTTTCTTTTTAAGTTAACGAACACAAAATATTTGAGAAAAATCAAATTAATTATTAAAAGAAATATTATAACAAAAAAATAAAAAAATCAAGTGCATCGGTGGCATTATGTGAGTGGTTGTTTGAAATATTGAATCAATGCACAATCTCAACGCATCAAGGCTTACGGACGTGAGTACATCACGCGTGACTGGATCAAGGCTCACTCACGGTTGAGGGGAGCGTGTTCCTGTGAGCGTGATGGCTCACAGAACCTACGCACGGAGTATACCCACACAGGGTCGACCCAACATAAGACCAATGTGAAGTGCCCAAAAAAAGGGCCCTTTATTTTCAAAATCTTTGACGAAACACCGAGACTTCTAGGGAAAAATCGGCAATCGAATTCTAGAAATTGGAAGGAAGTGGGAGTCAGGAGACCAATCAACTACTCGAGAGATCAAACGACAATTGGTCATGTTATATGGACTGATCAATGAATCACAAGGTCTAAAGAAAATAGATAGAAGCTAGAGAGGAATAAAGAGAGAATATTGAGAGTAAACTTCCTTTTCATATCCATTAGAACTCCCCTATTCTCCCTTTAAAGAAAACAATCTAAACTAATTCAAAGCTAATTCCTAACAACCTGGAGGAGAACGTTGGGCATCCCCACATTATTCCCACAGACTAATTCAAACTAATTTATTCACACAAAAAAGGGAAATAAACGTTGCAATTTGGCTGCATGCATATGACTAGTGTGTGGGCTTCTTGGGCTTATGCGGCTTGTTGGACTTCTTAGGTGGCGGCCCGTGTGTTAAGGGTCATTTTACAGCTAAGGATCATGGATCTTCAACATACTTCGGTATCCTGAAAGGTTTCGGTATCCTTAATATATGACCGTTATATATTTCTTCTATGTTGACTAAAACGCAGGTAAAACGTGTGTAGTCAAGTTAATCCCTGAAGAATCGCTCTAGAAGTCAGGAAGAACGTGTTGAAGACGCGTGGGGTGGCCTCCAACGGTCATATTAGAAGACTTGGTCGATTCCGATATTCTCGGATAGTTAGTTATGTTGATTTCTATAATCAGCAACTTGATCGAATATGAGACACACACAAACACTTAGCATTATCAAATACTCGCAAATAAGCTCTGTAACACCTAGATTTCGATCATTCATTGCTCTTACTTGTAATCATTTTCGTTATTTTATAAAATACTAGGAGGCAAGTGACTTTTAGTCACTTCCCGAGGTTTTATGCCGGCAATCCATAGGGATTAAGGGCTTTCCTCGTAAACATTCGTGTCGTTTTACTTCTTTACATACTTTGTTCATCACGAATATTACAAGCACACTACCTCACAAACTAAATTTGATTTCTTGATTATATTGTGTAATTTTTTGTCAAAACAATTTGGCGCCCACCGTGGGGCAAGTGGTGCTTTTTATCTTTAAAAATTTGCTAAAATTTGTGTTCAATCACTATCTTTCAAAACTGATTTAAAAAATGTCGTCCCAATCCAAGAATGTTTCTATTTCTGCTCCATCTTCAACCTTTGGGCTAGTCACCCCAATTCCTCCTCCTCCATTTCAGAAAAATGTTAATCAGCCGAAGAAAATTACTCCTGCGGGTTTTTCGGGATCCGGAATATCCGCTAATGCACATGTGCTTGCTTCAAACGACGAGATTCTCAAATTGTTCTCGGGAGTTAAACAACAAATGGAGAAGAAGAGGAAGACTAACCAAATGCTATTTCGAGATATTGAAAGGGTCAAAGAATAAAAGAAACCAGTGGAAGTGACGACTCCGCTACGACCAAGGAACTTAGATTTTGATTATTCAGGATCCTCAGGAGTGCATAAATGAGACTTTCTTCCCATGCACACCGGAATCACTACTGTTGGACCAACTTCGGCTGTCAAAGGAGTTGAAAAAGCTAGAAATCCTCAGGAACTTGGATTTACTCCGGGATCATCATCTGGAAATCCTGACATGGGTAACACTTTCAATGAATTTTTCAATACTAATGAATATGTGCAGGATATAGGGACCAGTCTAGTCATGGCCAAGGAGTTGAAAAAGCTGAAGGATATGATCTCCAACGTACCAGATGTGGTAGAACCAATACCGAAAGCATCCTCAGCCAGTCACAGGATCTCAAGATTCGCTCTCCCGATATGCGATGCAGAGATCCCGAAACGCTTTCAGACTCCCAACATGAAGTTATATGATGGAACTACCTATTCCGAAGAGCATGTCGCTCAATATAAAGAGAGAATGGAGATCAATCCTATCCCTCTGGATCTGAAAGAGGCATGTCTGTGCAAAGGCTTCGGATCAACCTTAACAGGATCTGCCTTGAAATGGCTATTAAATGTTCCTACCTATTCTATTACCTCATTTGCTCATTTAGTTAATTTATTTAATAATCAGTTTTCTTGTAGCAGAACCTTTGAAAGACTAACTAGTGATTTGTACAGAGTAACCCAAAATGCTAACGAATCCCTCAGTGATTATATAAGCAAGTTTGGCCGAGAATCCTTGGATATCCCGAATCTTGACATTACTACAGCAGATCAAGCCTACAAAATGGGATTGCAAAAGGACTCCTCGTTCTATGAGGATCTTGTAATGAACCCTTGCAGGAACTTGGACGAAGTCAGGAATAGGTCTCTGAAGTTCATAAGGCTCGAAGATGACAAGAAGATCCAAAAAAGGATTAATGCACCTTCCAGCTATGATCATCCCATCAGGAAATTTGTAGATCAAAGCCTTATTCGAGATCTAACAATCATAGGTTCAACGTTGGGGAGGATGATGAAGAAGAAGAAAATTATCATAAACTAACCGATTATTGCTTTTTTGTTGATATTTCAGGACTCATGTATGCTATGCAGGATCTTGGGGACAAAACCAGATGGCCCAGGAAAAATGACAAAGGATCCGCATGGAAGGACATATCCAAATGGTGTGCCTATCATGAGGATTTCGGGCATATGACTGAGGATTGCATTTCCCTTAGAAAGGAAATAAGTTATCTTCTTAGCAAGGGCCACTTGAAGGAACTCTTAGGCAGAAAGAAAGAAAAGAATCAGAATTCTGATACTACCCCAAGATGAGCGGCATCCCCACCTTAGGATGCCAAGGTAATAAATCTTAGAGTAAATTGCTATTTTCGTCCCTATGGTTTACTCAAAATAACTGAAATAGTTATTTTCGTTGCAATCAAGTCCACGCCTCTAATTTCATCCATGTTCACAGCTAGTATTTATGTAAAAAGACGAAACTACCCTTAATATTAAAAAATAAAAAAATATATATACAAACCTTCACACCTTTCTCTTACTTTTACAAAACTATCCCTGCTCTCTCTTTGTCGCGACCCTACCGGCAAGATCACAGCCGTTGCCGCCATGGCCCAACAACACCGAATCGGACTAGATGATGCTTCCGGCGATCGACAACCATCAACTAAGCTCCACCAACTGCAAATCTACGTTCTTTTTAGATCCAACACTGGTGAATATGGAACCCTAGATGAACGAATCATGTCTAGATCGATTCTCCACTACAACCAGATATTTTCTCCACCACCACCAGTTTCGACGAAGAGAACCAGGTGGGTCTACGGCGAGTAGCGGCCATGAAGGTAACCCCAGTCTCTGCTATGAAATTGTCTCTGTTGTCGAGCCACGAAGGTAACCCCAATCAAGCAATCGAAGTCCCAATCAAAATCAGAAAATCGGAACTCAAACCGTCATGGCGAAATCAGAATCAAGAAATCGATTATGAGTTCCATATTTTTGGATTTAACAAGACTCATCTTTAGAAGCTTGTTCAAGAGCTTCCCTAAGCTTCTCCTATAATTTTTTAAGAACAAATGGATTGTCCTTAATTAACTAAGCATGGCGAGATATGATGGGTTTCCATCGTGAATATGCATTGAATCCCACACAATTTGAAGAAAAAAAGTGCTTTGAACCATTAGATTCAGCCCTACAAATCTAGTTATCTCCCCTTCCCTTTCTTTGTCGGCGACCATGTTCACCGCCCCACCCCCACTGTTGATGTTGCAGCACCAGTGTTGCTTTGAACCATTGTAGTTGTTGCAGCACCATGGGCGAGAAACATAGAAGCAACTGTCACATGGACAACATCTCTGTCGAGAATAAGTCGATTGTTTTAAATTTTTGAGTATTTATTTAAAAAAACATAGGTAAAGGGTATTTTTGTCAAGTGGCAATAAGTTAATGGAAGAAACTTAACGGTGTTAATTAGCTGGGCTTGATTGCAACAAAAATAAAAGATCAGGTACCATTTTGGCAAGATTTAAACTATTGGATTGAAATAGTTATTTTGAGCAAACCACAAGGACGAAAATAGTAATTTACTCTAAATCTTATTTTTAGAGGTTTTGATATCTATGGTACTTCTTACCCCAAGAGCTAAAAGGCACGCAAAGAAAACCAACATCGGAACCTGACATAGGATCATGTAAGTTAGAATTTAAATTCTAACTAAGAATTGTATGTGTTCTATCCTTGTTTATTTTTGTTTCAATTATCTTTTGTTTCATCAATATACTGACTTAAGCATCGGAGGCTAACACCCACCTTCACTAAGATCTATGGTTTTTGCAGATGGAATCCCAGAAGATCATGATCAGGAAATTTGAGATTGGCCATCTCTCTAAGTTAAAAGTGTTACATAACCTTTCTAAGGTTTGAACGATTTTCGCCTTCCTAAGTAGATTGGGTTTCTACACCCCCCGCCAGGAGCGCACGATATCCAAGTATAGTTCGAGGTGGTGCGACCGGTCCATGTAACAGTGGCTGATAATTTCATCACTGTTGGCTATATGTTGGACCTTATGAATATTATCAATGGAGTAACACGGACATGTTATACAGCCGACCCAAGCAGTTTAACATTAACATGTTAACCAAAGGTTATTGGCATTTACATGTCACTACGGGTATAACCCACTACGTTGGCATGTCCCAAGTTAATAACTCAAGATTCTGGGCACACCCCTGAGAATCCCGAGGTACGATTACTAAGCAAACAATTTGGTTGACATGTATACACAGGAGACAACTAAAAGTTATCATACTTTGACTCTGTTTGGACTCCATATCGTTATCTGGTATGTATATCTACCCAGCCTGATTCTCGATGAAGGTATTTATTTAAAATTGCTTATTCATTTTTCAATTTTGGGTAGACTCGAAATATTTGATGACTAAGTCATGGTATGCTTATACTGATATTTTTTCAAACTATTTATCAGAAACAAGGTATGTTTTCTTAAACCGAAGTTTAAACCTAAGATATTATTTACAGATGTTCATAAAGGATCCGGTATCCCAAAAAGATACCTAAATCTATTTTTCCATGTATCCTAAGGCTTAACTACCTAAGGATTCTTATTTTCTAAAAATATGTCAAAAACATAACAATCATGGCACATAGTCATAAGTTATTTACTAATATTGAGAGTGCAGGAAAATTAGTGATTCAGGCTTCATCCAAAAGCTGGCCCATCCACCCGAATCACGGACCAACAGTCAAGAGTTGAAATTGTCTACCCCAAAATGGGATCTTAAAGCAGAAAAGTTCAGAATCGAGGATACTGAAAGTATGTTACCAGATAACTGAGGACATCAAGCTTCTTGTAGGCATCAATATAGTTCAGGCCTTCGTAGATAGCTACACCGGCAGCATCACAGAACTTTCTTTTTTTGCCAACGGTGATCTTGGGCATAGAGTAGGAGCACCAGGTTTGGGAGCTTTGGTAGCAGGCTTAGTCTTTTCCTTTTTTATGGCTTTGCTTTCAGATACCGTGTTATCTATATTGTCGAGGGAAAATCGAGAGCATTTCCTATGAGCGCCTGCTATAGGATAATGGGTTAGACTCCTAAATATATGTTTAACTAACATATAAATAAAACTTTCTTTTTTCTTACCAGACGAAGCTGATTGGGAATCATACTTCGGAATTCCTATAAAGAGTCGGGTAGTTCAGAATTATGCAGATACTTGTAAAGAAAGAGACGAAGATGGAAGTAAAAAAGTTTTACATGTTAGCTTTGAGAAGATCCAAATGAGAGAAGCGTGAAGTGTCACACCCCCAATTTCAACTGACGGAGTTTTACCGTTTGGGAAGTGAAAACCAGGATCTCAGTCATTAGTTACATTGAACGACTCTATACGGGACTCAAATGAAAATATCATAACATTCAGAGTAAATGCGGAAGCAATAAAAGAAGGTAAATGCGCAAAACAAACGCGTCCAAAAGTCTAGTCCAAACATAAATGAAAAACAGTCCAAACGTAATATTAAATCAGAAATCAAAGTAGGACTCCATGCAGTCCTAAAAGTGCACATGTGCCTTAACTTAGCGACCTGAAAAAACATGTAAGAACAGATGTTAACACGAGGTTGGTAAGTTCACAGGTTTCAATATATAAATAAACGTTTACCAGATTATTGTACATTCAATATGTATCTATAGGTAGCTAACCTACATTTCATGTTTAACTAAAGCGCTCGCAACCGAAGCTGACTATTTGTTTATTTTCCACCTGCCAGGTCTATCAACTCTGGCGATGTGAGTAGGCTAACATTTCACCCGTTCGACCTCCAATCGTGTTAGTGTTATGGGTTATTTTGCAGCTAAGGATCCTGGATCTTCGACATACTTCGGTATCCTGAAAGGTTCCGGTATCCTCAATATTTAACCGTTGTATCTTTCACTATTTTTACTGAATACGCAGGTTAAACACGTGTGGTCAAGCTCATCCCTGAAGAATCGCTCTTGAAGTCAAAGAGAATGCGTTGAAGACGCGTGGAATGAGTTTTAACGGTCATATTAGGAGAATTAGTCTATCCCGGGATTCTCGGATAGTTAGTTAGTTTTATCCTTCTATTTATTTCAGCAGTTTGATCGATAATAGACACAACAATCACTACGCACTTAGCTCTCTAGACTCGAAATCAGTTCTGTAACACATAGATATCGATCAATACTGCTCAACACTTGTAATCTTTTTATTATTTATTGAAGAAACGAAGCAGGGGACGATTGTCACCTCTTGAGGTTTTATGTCGGCGATCCCTAAAGATCAAGCGCTTTCCTCATAAACATTCGTGTCACTTTTTACGTTTTAGCATTGTTCTTCGTTGATTTTACAAGCACACTACCTCACAAACTAAGTTTGGTTACAAAATTAGTCTTGTTAATTTTTACCCAAAACAATTTGGCGCCCACCATTGGGCAAGTGGTGCTTTTTATCCTTAAATATTTACTAAAATTCGTGTTCAATCACTATCTTTCAAAGCTGATTTCAAAAATGTTGTCCCAATCCAAGAATGTTTCTGTTTCTGCTCCATCTCCAACCTCTGGGTTAGTTAACCCTATTCCTCCTCCTCCGTCATTCCAGAAAAAGAATGATATTCAGCAGAAGAAAAATACTCCTGCGGGTTTTTCGAGATCCGGAATATCCGCTAGCACACCTGTGCTTGCTTCAAACGACGAGATTCTCAAAATGTTATCAGAAGTGAAGCAGCAAATGGAGCAGCAGAAAAAGACCAACCAAGCATTTTTCAGAGAGCTTGAGAAGGTCAAAGAATCAAAGAAGCCAACGGAAGTGACGACCCCGTTGCAACGAAGGATCTTGTATTTTGATTGTTCAGGATCATCGGGGGTCCATAAGGGAGACTTTCTTCCAATGCACACCAGGATCACTACTGTTGAACCAACTCCATCTATCAGAACTACTACGAGTCAGGATCTTGGATTTACTCTAGGATCATCATTTGGAAATCCAGACATGGGTAACACTTTCAATAGATTTTTCAATACTAATGAATCTGTGTAGGATACAGGGATCACCCCGTCCATGGCTAAAGAACTGAAGAAACGGAGGGAGATGATCTCCAGTGTACCAGGCGTGGTCCAGCCTATACCCGAGATGTCCACTACCAGTCACAGGATCTCCAGATTTGCTCATCCCATATGCGATACGGAGATCCTTAAGCGCTTTCAGACTCCCAACATGAATCTTTATGACGGAACTACGGATCCTGAGGAGCATGTCGCGCAATATAGGGAAAGAATGGAGATTAACCCCATACCTCTGGACCTGAAGGAAGCTTGTCTGTGCAAGGGCTTCGACTCTACTTTAACAGGATCAGCCTTAAAATGGCTACTTAATGTTCCTCCATATTCTATTACTTCATTTGCTCATTTGATTAATCTGTTTAACAATCAATTTTCTTGCAGTAGAACTTTTGAAAGGTTAACAAGTGACTTATACAGGGTAATTCAGAATCCCGGAGAATCACTCCGAGACTATGTCAGCAAATTTGGCCGAGAATCTTGGACATCCCGAACCTGGACGTTGCCACTGCAATCCAAGCATTCAAAATGGAATTAAGAAAAGACTCTCAATTCTATGAAGACCTTGTCATGAATCCTTGCAGGAATCTTGATGAAGTCAGGAACAGGGCGTTAAGATTTATCAGACTCGAGGATGATAAGAAAATCCTGCAAAGGGCAGAAGCTCCATCCAGTTATAATCAACCTAACCGGAAGGCTGAGTCTGCATCTTTCAAGCCATATAGATCTAAACCGTATTCGAAACCTGATAATCACAGGGTGAATGCTGTGGAAGATGACGAGGAAGAGGAAGAATATCCTAAGTTGTCCGAATACTGTTTTTCACTTGACATAACTGGTTTGTTGTATGCCATGCAGGATCTCGGAGACAAGGCTAGGTGGCCTCGCAAATTTGAGAGGAATACCGGGGGAAAGGACAAGTCCAAATGGTGTGTTTTCCATGAGGACTTTGGCCATGTGACGAAAGACTGCATTGTTCTACGCAAAGAGATAAACTACCTATTGAGCAAGGGGTATCTCAAAGAATTCCTAGGCAAAGGAAAGAACAAGACTAAGGATCAAGACAGGATCCCGCAAAAAGCAAAATCCCCTCCTCTTGATGCTAAGGTAATAGGTTTTATATCTGGTGGATCTGACATTTGTGGTACTTCTTATTCTGCAGCAAAAAGAAATGCCAAAGAAGCAAAGACAGAAAAAGGAGACATGCCTATCAAAACCTCTAGCCTGACTAAAGAAAAGGTGATCTCTTTCGATGAAGAAGACAGGGATAACGTGCAGGATCCTCATCATGATGGACTGGTTATCACCTTATATATCGCCAATCACTTCATAAGAAGGATACTGATAGACGGAGGAAGCTCAACGAACATCATTCAACATGATGTCATAAAAAGAATGGGGATCCCGGATTTCGAAATTATCCCCAAGACTGCGGTACTAGTAGGATTCAGCGGAGAGGTCAAGAACACAGTCGGAGAGTTAAAGCTTTCGATATATATTGAGGGGGTAAACACTATACAAAACGTTTGTGTAATAGATTCGTTATCTTGTTATAATATTATTCTAGGGAGACCCTGGATACACGACATGAAAGCGGTACCTTCGACATATCACCAATGTGTCAAAATTCCAACCCCTTGGGGGGTTAGTGAAGATCAACAGTGATCAAAAAGATGTGAAGGACTGTTACACCTCTTCAATGAAAGCTTCCGCCAAGACCAGGCAAGCATAGCAATTAAGGAAGCAAGCCCGATATGTCCTGGAGACCAAGGAGCAGGATGTGAAAGAAGTATCCCTAAGTGCTAAGGATCTCGATGTCAAGGTGCTTATTGGAACCAATATCCCCAAGGATATTGAACAAGATCTTGTAGAATTGCTAAAGAGTAGAACTTCAACTTTTGCCTGGAAGAATGAGGATATAACAGGTATCTCTAAAAACGTTATTACACATAAACTGGGACTTGATAACAGTTTCAGGCCTATACACCAAAAGAGAAGGATGTTCGCTCCTGAAAGAAATGTAGTGATACAAGAGGAAGTTGAAAGACTACTAAAAGCAGGGATGATAAGGGAAGTAAAATTCCTAAGATGGCTAGCTAATGTGGTGGTGGTCCAGAAGAAGAATGGAAAGTGGAGAGTTTGTGTAGACTTCACAGACTTAAACAAAGCATGTCCGAAAGATCCATTTCCATTACCACACATAGACTTAATGGTTGATGCTACAACAGGCCACGAGATGCTCACGTTCATGGATGCTTCAACGGGATTTCAACAAATCCAAATGGAACCCGCAGACCAGGAGGATACTGCCTTCATGACTCCGACAAGTATATACTGCTATATCGCTATGCCTTTTGGTTTGAAAAATGCAGGTGCAACATATCAAAGGCTGGTCAACATGATGTTTAAAGACAAGCTAGGGGACACTATGGAAGTCTACATAGATGATATGGTGGTCAAGTCAAAGAGAGCTGAAGATCATCTCAGGGATCTTAGGGAAGCATTTGACATCTTGGACAAATACAATATAAAGCTGAACCCGTCCAAATGCCACTTTGGAGTGGGGGCAGGAAAATTCTTGGGATACATGGTGACCAAGAGAGGAATAGAGGCCAGTCCAAAGCAGATCAAAACAATAATTAATTTGAAATCCCCAGCAAACACCAAGGATGTCCAAAGACTGACTGGCAGAGTAGCATCACTTAACAGGTTCATTTCAAGATCCTCAGAAAGATGCAGGGAATTCTATGACATCCTGAAAAAGAACAAGAGGTTCGAATGGGAAGAGAAGCATGAGCAAGCACTCCAATCATCAAAGGAGTACTTATCAACCGCTCCTCTACTGATGAAACCAGATAATGGAGAACCATTATCCCTATATCTGGCGGTATCCGAAAACTCAGTGAGCATTGTCCTAGTTAAGGATCACGAAGGCCAGCAGCATCCGGTATATTATGTAAGTAAAATCCTACTCCCGGCAGAAACCAGGTATTCTCATCTAGAAAAATTAATATTGGCTTTAATAATGGCATCCACTAAACTTAGACATTATTTTGAAACACACGCTATACATGTAAAGACTAATTATCCTATCAAGTGTGTTTTAAGAAAGCCAGAAATGTCTGGAAGGATGGCAAAATGGTCAGTCAAGCTCAGCACATATGATCTCGTATATGAGCCCAGAACAGCGATAAAATCACAGGCACTAGCAGATTTTGTGGCTGGTTTCAGCAGTGATATACAATATGAAGCAGGCCTGGAAGTTCAACAGTTAGAAGAATCCAAGGATAAGTGGATCCTATTCACTGACGGGGCATCAAACGTTAGAGGAACGGGTCTAGGGATCATGCTGAAATCGGCACAAGGGGACATGATACCCCAATCTATAAGTTGTGAGTTCCAAACGACTAATAACGAAGCTGAGTATGAAGCTCTGATAGCTGGCTAGAGATTAGCTTAGGATATGAAAATCAGGTACCATGAGAAGACAACTCCGAAGCTGATGCCTTAGCGAACCTCGCTTCGGCTCTCAAGATACCAGAAGGAGTCAGGATACCGATCATACATATCTTGAGTCCAACAATCGAAGACCCAAACGAAGTGTCAAATGCAGAAGAAATAGATATTCAGGATCCCGAGCCCAGTCCGGAATCCTGGACTTTACCTATTAAAAATATTTGCATGATGGAGAAATCCCGAGTGATGAAAAGAACCACAAGGCTTTTCGCATGAGGGTGTCTCGCTTTGTAATTTTACATGATGTCTTGTATATGAAATCTATTGCAGGTCCATATTTGAGATGTTTGGAGGACCCTGAAGCACTTGAGGTTCTCAAAGACATACACGAAGGAGATTGTGGAAATCACACTGGGGGCAGGGCGCTATTTTCAAAGATCCTGAGGACAGGATACTACTGGGCTACAATGAGGAAAGATGTTGTAACATACTCTCAAAAGTGTGATGTCTGCCAAAGACACATCAATATACTTCACCAACCAGCATAACCATTGTATCCAGTAATCTCTCCTTGGGCGTTTATGAAATGGGGAACGGATATAGTCGACAAACTCCCTAAGGCACCAGGAGGAAAAGTGTTAATGCTAGCAATGACCGACTACTTCTCAAAATGGATCGAAGACGAGGCATTTGTCCAAGTAAGAGGAAAATAAGTTATCTCCTTCATCAAGCGCAATATCCTGACGAGATTCGGGATCCCGTACGAGATAGTATGCGACAATGGGTCTCAATTCATTGGCAAAAGGACAACCAACTTCGGTGTTAGTTGGGGGATCAAAATGATAACTTCCACCCCTGTGCATCCTCAAGCCAATGGACCGGCGGAGTCAAGTAACAAGATCACCATCAACAACCTAAAGAAAAGATTGGGAGCAAAGAAAGGACGATGGGCTGAAGAGCTACCTTTCGTACTTTGGGCAGATAGAACAACCGCAAAAAATGCTACAGGACAAACTCCATTTTCTTTGGTGTTTAGAACTGAAGCAATGATTCCTACGGAAATGGTTATCCCTACTGCCAGAACTAATCTTCAAACTCCAGAATCCAACAATGAAGCCCTCGCTCAGGATCTTGACACCGTAGATGAGCTCAGGGATCTCGCTAAGGTCCGTATAGCAGCTTACCAGCAAAGGATAACAAGGTCATACAACAAGAATATAAGGATTAGAAGATTCCAATTGGGTGACTTAGTACTGAGAAAGGCATTCCATAACACAACCAATCCCAGTGACGGAAAGCTTGCACCAACGTGGGAAGGCCCATACTTGATTGATTCGGAAGCAGGCAAAGATGTGTATTGGCTGGCAACTATGGAAGGAGAAATCCTGCCAAGATCCTGGAACGCCATCCATCTCAAAACCTACTTCATGTGAGTTAGGAATTATGTTCTAACTAAAAAGGTACGTCCTCTTCCCATAATTATTTTTATATATTTGATTATTTTTTACTGACTTGAGCACCTTCACCAAGGATTCCTGTTTTGTAGGAATCATCTCTAGGGATCCCGACAGAAGATAGAGATTGGCCATCTCTCCTAAGTTTGGGTATCCTGATATACCTCGAAGGTTTAAACGGTTTTCGCCTTTCTAAGTATTGGGTTAATACACCCCGCTAGGAGCGCACGATATCCGATTATAGTTTAAGATGGTGCGACCAGTCCATGTAACAGTGGCTGATAATTTTGCCATTGTTGGCTATAGATTGGGTGCTACGAATATAACAGACGTGTTATTACTCAAATTTCTCCGATCATTTAACACTTACGTGTTAAGGCTAAGGTTTCTAGCATTTTCATGCTAACTCAGAATTGGCCTTGCCCACATTTTTGGCTTAGCCCACGATTATTTGGCTTAGCCCACGAATATTTGGCTTACCCCACGATTATCTGGCTTGGCCCACGTTTTTGGCTTAGCCCACGATTCTAAAGTGTCACAGATTAAAACACTTGTGAACATCATGAAGTTCCACTACTAAGAATACAACGTGAGTCAACACTAGGGACAACTAATAGTTGTTACACTTTGGACTTTATGCTGCAATCCGGTATGTATATATACCCCATTTGATACTCAACTAAGGTATGAGATACTTATTTTTCATATTTGAAAGACTGAATGACTAAGTCAGGATACGTTCAGTGTTCTTACTTAACGTTTATTAGAACCGAATTATATTTTCCTAAGTATAAGTTTGATGAAAACCTACGAATTTATTATTAAGGATACAATATCCCGAAAATATGTTCAAACCCATTTTTCCTAAGTATTTCAAACTCTTGATTACTTAAGGATCCTAATTTTCTAAAAATATATCAAAACAAGCCAAGCATGTAACGATCATGGCAAATAGTCATCAACTGTTAACTAATATTATAGTGTAGGAAACAAAAGTGATTTGGGCTTCATCCAAAACCTGGACCCATCCACCCGGAATCACAACATAGCAAATTGTCTATCCCATTACAGGGATCCCAATAGCAGGAAAAGTAAATTGTTCATCAACCACAAACAGAAAAAGAAAATTGTTTCAAGACATTCAACCACAAGAGATAATCAAACATCAGGGCTCAGGTCTCAGCATTTTTACCTTGATCGCCCTGTTCAATCTGCTTTTCACCCTCAGCAGTCTTGCTGGTCTCCACTGCTTCACCTCCAAGCTTAGCTAGAGAAGAGCGCCATCCCTCAAGATCCCAGGCTGCACGATCAAAACCTTCAGCAGCAACTTGCTCAGCCATCTGGATCTTGGATTGAAGAATAGCCTTAGCCGTGGATTTTTTAGCATCATCCACAGTCTGTAGGATCCTTAGTTCGTACAGGGTTATGCAATCCTACAGCTTGTTCTTCTGGCTCTGGATCTCAATCTCCAAGTATTTGCTCTTGGAGGCAAAGATTTTCTTCAAATCCTCAACCTTCTCTATGGCTTCCTCAGCACTCTTCTCTGCCTTAGACAAGTTGGCATAGAGCTTCTCCAGACCCTACAAGATTTAGCGAGATTAATTATTTAGGATCCTGAAATAATCATGAAGAGATCAAAAGAATGCTTACCAGATTCAGCAAACCTTGAAGCTTCTTGGTGGTTTCACCAGAATCCATCCCCTCGAAGAATTCCAGGTCTAGCACCTCTGCTGATTTCCTTTTCTTGCTTCCAAAAGCTTTGGACTGGAGAACAATAGCACGAGGCTTGACACTTTCATGTGTGGGACCCTCCTTCTTGAGCACGACAGCCCTAGACAGAAGGCTATCAAGATCAGACAAAGCGAACTCGGAGTTTGACTTAGGGATTCCTACACAGAAATAAAACAATTCAGAATCATGACAAATATAGACAAAATATGATTGTTCTTTAACTGAAGACATCTCGGGTTCAGAAAACTGGGTCTCAAGGCTTGCTTGACTGGTGGCAGATTCAAGGCGAAATGATCTCTCTCCCACAGGTATTTCCAACAATGCTTCAATCCTTTTATCTATGTCACTTCTTGCAGGTACCAATTCATCGAACTTCGGAGCTGCACAAAGATAAAGCGAAAAATTATCAGCAACAGGTAAAATATAATATAAATTGCAGGAATCCTAACTATTTCCTACCCTTCTTAACCCACTCAAGTGGCAAACTCTTCCTGCCGGGAATGGAATCTCTCCTGACGAAGAAGAATTTTCCCTTCTAGTCAGTATCATTTTGGGTAGCTTTTGGGACTAAATGAGTTTGTTTAGATTTGAGCTGAAGAACGAAGCGGGAAGCACCATGGGTTCTCAAATTATAAACAGAGGCAAGTTCAGGGACGCCAATGGTCAAGAAATGTGCACGATTAAGCCTATCAAGAGTAACCAAAATCCTCCAAACCATCGGCATGATTTGAGAATAACATAGACCGGTAAGTTTAAAAAACTCGGTGACGAGTGGTGGAAAAGGATACGACAGACCCAAAGAAAAAGGATAAATGTGAAAACAAATCCATGTTTCAGAAATCAAATCCACCTTTGTTCGAGAATCGAAAGGCCTAAAAATGATTTTTTGAGGAAAAACATTGTTGGATTTCAAAAGTTTGATCTCCGAGTCAATGAAAGAACAGAGTTCAAGATCAGAATGATCAAGGATTTCTGGATCCTTGAAATCCTCTATCATTTTGGCAATGATGGAAGAGGCTGACCTAGTCATTTTCTTACCCATGGAGACGAAAGAATAGAAGAAAGAAAGTAAAAAGTTTTGGAAAAATTTTACCTGCAATGGCTTGGAGAAAACGAGGATGAAAGAGAAAGAGTAATTATGGTTTTATCTTAATAGCTGCCAACGGTTAAATCCCATGGATAGCCGTGAAAGTATTATCGCAATCTTATCATCATTTACTATTTGAATTTTGAAAATTTTACAGATGTCGATGAGATTGACAGATGTTAAATTTGGGGACAATTGTTATGGGTCATTTTGCAGCTAAGGATCCTGGATCTTTGACATACTTCGGTGTCCTGATAGGTTCCGGTATCCTTAATATTTAACTGTTGTATCTTTCATCTGTTTTTACTAAATACACAGGTTAAACACGTGTGGTCAAGCTCATCCCTGAAGAATCGCTCCTGAAGTCAAAGAGAACGTGTAGAAGACGCGTGGAATGAGTTGCAACGGTCATATTAGGAGAATTAGTCAATCTCGGGATTCTCAGATAGTTAGTTAGTTTTATCCTTCTATTTATTTTAGCAGTTTGATTGATAATAGACACAACAATCACTACACACTTAGCTCTCTAGACTCGAAATCAGTTCTATAACACATAGATATCGATCAATACTGCTCAACACTTGTAATCTTTTATATTATTTATTGAAGAAACGAGGCAGGGGACGATTGTCACCTCTCGAGATTTTATACCGGCGATCCCTAAAGATCAAGGACTTTCCTCATAAACATCCGTGTCACTTTTTACGTTTTAGCATTGTTCTTCGTTGATTTTACAAGCACACTACCTCACAAACTAAGTTTGGTTATAAAATTAGTCTTGTTAATTTTTACCCAAAACAGTTAGCGTGACTAACGCGGGTGGGATTTGTCAAACCCAGTTGTACTACTAAACATTACCTCGCTAAGATCCATATTAACGGTTCGATGTGTGTTGAGGACTTTCAGTGATAGCGTGTTACGCTTAGCTTTAACATTGATAACGTATGAATACAATATTCCAAAAATAGTTTGCGACATGTTTTCTCCCCCAAGATAAAATAGTGAATGGGGCCATGAAAACTCACCTGATTTGCGTAGGAAATAATCACACAAGTATGAGATTGAAATCTCAAGCGTTAGCCCGACACGGCTCACGAATGCCCTAGAATTACAACATAATTATTGGGGATAAAATGGGATATGTGAAGACAACACGGAATGAAGATCGTCCTAAAAGAAACGCTCTAATGACCATGAGTAGACGAACGTGTCCACGAGAATAAAAGGATCTTTAAATTAACTAATTAAGATAATTACGATTTGCGACGATTGACAAATATATATATATATATATATATAATAAATATATTCGAGCGTTTTCGTCATTAAATAATGGCCTAGGAAAATAATATAATATATAAATTATTTTTAGATTTAACAAGGTATCACAATAAACAATTGCGCGACAAAATAATAAATCTATCATTTTATTCGAGGATAAAAACGAGTGTAAATAATATAAATAATTATATTATTTATTAGTTTAAAAACGTCTCACAATGTTTATAAACGTGACAAAATAATACTTAAATATATATTATTTTTAATTTGAGATAACAGGTTGAAAATATTATATTATTTTTAAATGCAATTTAAATAATAATACGAGATACGAGGCTAAACCCGAGTCTACGGGAGGTTTTCCGGTTTAAACACATTAACATATAAATATAATAATATAGGGAATTGATTTTTCTATTAAATCAATAATCAGAAAAATAATTTAAAAATAAAACAGGTGGAGAGACTCGAACCCGGGTCTCTCCCACACAGGCACACACACTTAACCAGTCCCACCAGCTAGGGTAATCGCACACTGATCCGGACAGAAAAGGTTTGAATCGGTAATTCCAGTGTTCCCCCTTCCCATAAACACAACCGATCGATCCCCAACCCCAAAACCCTTGAAACCGGTCACGATTCGCTACAATGGCTAAGGGGTTTTGATAATCGAGTATATACGAATGTGTAGGTGTAATCAATTTGAAAAACAGCAAGTTTAATGTCGTTTAATTGAAGATACTAGAACCGAAACCCTAGATTAAAACATAGATTCAATTTGAACAAGTTCTATAATGGTTTCTGTTTAAATCATGGGGCTTTTAACAAACATGGAAAAGCGATTCTACCCATGCAAATTAATTAGATTGAGATTGAGCTTAAGATTAAAAAACCCAAATTGGTTTATGAACGAACCCTAATTTACGGGTCGGATACAATTCGGTATTATGAGATGAAATTGATAGAGGGATTTCAACGAATACATGATTGCGAAACTATTAATGTAAATTAATTTGATTGAAATTGAGTTTAGGGTCGAAACCCCCAAATCATTTGTGTGAACAAACCCTAGATCGGGATTATGACCAATTCGATATTGTAAGCCCAATTTGATAAGGGGCTTTTGATCTAGGCACATAAACGAACGTATAGATGAAAACAATTACCAAAAAAGATGATGGATTGATAGTGCTCGACCAAAAACCAAATCCGACGACGTGCGGGATAGTATCCGGCGACACCTGCTGCGACTCCGGCTAAACTCGTGTATGCAAAAGCTTCAGAGGTGTTCGTATGAGGTGTGAAAAGTTTCAATTTGTGAAAACAATACACCGATCCGTCGAATTTTGATGAATTCATGATGTGTTCGACGGTTACGACAATAATTCCCATTATTGGGATAAATTCACGATTTATGAAGCTGATAATGGTCCTAATAATAATTGTAAATGCTACGAACATTTTTCAGTTACAAAATCAAGTTACAATCGATCGTGGGTTTTGAATTTTGAATCAAAGTCGCGAGTTTGACTTTGAAAAGTCAAACATGATTCCATTTTTCCATGATTTGACTTTAAAAGTCAACAGAAATTGAAAATGAGTTAATTACAAGTTTAGACCCTCAAGTTTCATGAATTTAAGTTTGAATATAGGCAGAAATAGTCCCTGGGGTTTAATATTGGGTTAACTGGGTTAGGATTTAACAGAATATTTAACGGGATTACTAACGGAGTTAACTTGAAAAGTCGGATTGTCACATGAAGGATTATGATTATATCCTGCAGAAGCAACGATCATTTCGTATTGGAACGGGAAGAGTCCTATCGAAACCTTATCATCAATTTACCATTTGAATTTTAAAATTTTATAGATGTCGATGAAGCTGACAACTGTTAATTTGGGGACAATTGTTAGAGATCATTTTACAGCTAAGGATCCTGGATCTTCTACATACTTCGGTATCCTGAAAGGTTTCGGTATCCTTAATATATGACTGTTATATCTTTATACTATGTTGACTAAAACGCAGGTAAAACGTGCGTAGTCAAGTTAATCCGTGAAGAATCGCTCTAGAAGTCAGAAAGAACGTGTTGAAAACGTGTGGAGTGGCCTCCAACTGTCATATTAGAAGACTTGGTTGTAACATCCCAAAATAAATGAGGATTTTAAATAACGGGTTGAACCGGGACGAACGGGATAAAAGAACGAGGCGTAACGGGCCGGGCCGGTTGGGCCGGCAAACTTGAAGGAAGGGGGGGTTTCCTCCCTTTAAATAGCCAACACACACACCATTTCTCTCATTTGCAAGAATCTAGAGAGAGAAACCGTAGAGAGAGAAAGTTGGCGGATCGACCCGAGATTGAAGGAGCTTGTTGCTACTGAACTCGTGAGCAAAACCTCCGGATCAGAATCTCGAAATCAGGTAACACCCGAACCAAATCTGAGTTTTTGTTCGTTTTTGGGTTTTCGGGTATTTTTGTGAAAATGACGGGTTTTTATAAACCAAATGAGGAAAGGGTTATAAATCTGGAATCACGAAAGGAAAATACACGTTTTGAATACAAAAAGTCCGGATCTTGACAAGATCGGACCTGCATGCGAAAGTTAGGGTTTTTGGGGAAAATAGCTGAGTTCTGCAGGTATCGAAACTAGAGTTTCGAGTGGCCTGCAGGTGTCGAAACTAGAAGTTTCGAGTGACCTGCAGTTGTCGAAACTAGAAGTTTCGAGTGACCTGCAGTTGTCGAAACTAGAAGTTTCGAGTGACCTGCAGTTGTCGAAACTAGAAGTTTCGAGTGACCTGCAGTTGTCGAAACTAGAAGTTTCGAGTGACCTGCAGTTGTCGAAACTAGAAGTTTCGAGTGACCTGCAGTTGTCGAAACTAGAAGTTTCGATGGGCCTGCACCTGTCGAAACTAAGTAGTTTCGATAGGTCTGCATCAGTAAGTGAAGTCAGTGTATTCACCTGTAACAGAACGAGTAAACCGTTAGAGTCGGGATTTAGGTCTGATGTGTATTTAATTAATCAATTCAGATCGGAAGTGACGTTGTTGGACCTTTGTTTAGGACAACCCAAGAGTAGCTTATAAGGTGAGTTCTAGAAGCCCTTCTTTTAATGTTTTAATTAAATGTTTTGGGCTGGTGTGCATACATACGAAACGAGGTTTATGAAACGAGGTTTACGAAACGAGGTTTATGAACGATGCTTCCGAAGGGGGGAGACGAAACGAGTTAATGAGATGTTTACGAAACGAGGTTTACGAGATGAGGTTTATAAAATATTTTGCCAAACGAAGTTGTGAAAGGTTTACGAATGAAGTGTTATTTAATAAAACGTACGAATGCTTTAACTAAAACGAGGTAAAGGTTTTTATGAAAGTCACGAATGAACGAATCTGCCACGAGTTCCTACGGGAGCTAGAGTATGTATGTATGTATGTATGTATTGGCCTTACCTTACGGGGGGGCCTTTGTGGCTGGCTAACGGTTGTACAACTGGTTGAGGATGGGGTGACGACGGTCGCCCATGGGATTACCGGGATCCCGATGGAAGGTACTATTCCTTGCGGGGAAATATTGCCTATGGTATGTTTAGTCTTCCTAGAGGTAACGAGCCTTAGGAGACGTGTGTATGGTCTACCTAGAGGTAACGAGCCTTAGGAGACGTGTGTATGGTCTACCTAGAGGTAACGAGCCTTAGGAGACGTATGTTTGGTCCACCTAGAGGTAACGAGCCTTAGGAGACCTGGATGACGGATGACTTAGAGGTAGCGAGCCTTAAGTTCATCCGCTGGTATGCGATGTATGGATTTGACGGTTACGAGAAGGCGCAGATTCGGTTCATATTGACTATTGTTACGATGTTATGCTACGATGTTTTGATGATGTTAAGTTATTGCATGTTTTATGTACGCTTTTATTAAATGAAGTATGATGTTATGTTTTTGGCAAATATTTGATGTTAATGTTTTACGTTAAAACTAGAACTCACCAGCGTAGCTGACCTTCTTAGTATGCACATTCAGGTTAAGGGCAGGTTATGATGATGGACGGTGATGCTTGGCTAGCGATGAAGAGTTACCCGGCTGACACGAAGACTGGCATCCCGTTATGTTTTGATTACGTTATGTAATGAATGTTGTAAACAAAGTTTTACGCTTCCGCATGTAGAACAGTTATGTTATGTAATGAACGAAATTTTCCGCTGCGTATTTTGATGTATGAGTTTAAGAACTGTTTGTGAATGAGTAAATCCAACGCGTGGGGCCTCCCGGGTTTGGGGCCTCACAAGTTGGTATCAGAGCAATAGTTTGAGAGATTTGGACACTCCCTGTGTCTGAACTTAAACTGAGAATGAGACCGAAAGCGGATGCCAGTACGGGTAACTCGAGCCACAGCATCAGGTATGAAGGTAGTATATATATTACGTATATAGTATGCCTTAGAAGAGGTTAGATGAGGACTTGAGTTCTGATGAAATCACAAAGGTGGTCAAATGGAAATCGAAAAGTAGTGTAATGGTTAATTACAGATGGCCAGTGTATATTAACATCTTACAGTGCTTATTGAATTTTATTTGTTAACTAGCGTGATGACATTGGATTTCTTGTCTTATAGAACGAAATGGCGAGGAGAGGGAACGGAAGGCGTGGTGGCCGTACTGGTGGTCGTACCGGCGGTCGAAATGGTGGGCGTGGCAGGATTCCTGCGCGCCAAGAACACAGTGAAGAAGGAAGTGTTCACACTGAACCGGCGGTTAGTGTGCATGAAGCCGAGCAGACACAGGTTGAAGAGCAACCTTTCACTTTTGAACCAGAAGTGAGAGCAGCTATAGCTCGAGAATTCACAGAATTGATGAAGAATTCTCTGCCAGGTCTGTTGGCTGAAGCGTTGAAGCAGGTCAATGGGGCGGGTGGGTCTAGCGCGGCAATTGGTGCTCAGAACAATGAGACCGACAATGCACCGCCTGCTCGCGGATGTGATTATAAGTCCTTTAAGGCATGTGACCCGCCGATACTCACTGGGAAGAAGGACGCAGTGGCTACATTTGACTGGGTGATCCGTATGGAAGCTGCCATTCGTCTGAGCGAGTGTCGAGCTAATCAAGTAGTGAAGTTTGCTGCTAACTCCTTGAGGGAGGAAGCATCCCACTGGTGGGAAGGTGTACGTCAGGCTAAAGGGAGCGAGATTGTGGATGCGATGATGTGGGCTGACTTGAAAACTTTGGTAATCAAGAATTTCTGCCCAAGGAACGAGATTGAAAAGGTAGAGAGGGAATTTTTGGGTTTGAAGGCCGGGAGCATGACGCACCGGCAGTATACGACACGGTTCAATGAACTGGCACGTCTGGTGCCACACCTAGTCACTACTGAAGAAAGAAAGATCGCTTGTTATATTCAAGGGTTGCCGGACAAGGTCCGCACATATGTTAAGGCAAACGCCCCTACTACCTACGATTCGGTAGTAGAACTGAGCGGCGTGGTATTTGATGATCTGGCGCTGAATGTCGTTGCCATTGAAGAGCCTAAGAAGAAGCTGAGTTTTCCCGCTAAGCGATCGGGTGGGAAGTTGTTTGGGGCTCAGGACAAACGGGCCAGGGTAAATGAATTAGCAGTCTGTGGGAAGTGTGGGGGAAGGCATGCCGGTGAATGCCGGTTGGGATCGAATTTGTGCTACAAATGTGGCAAGACCGGGCACTACTCCCGAGAGTGCCCGAACGGTATCAAATGCTACAACTGTGGGGAGAGTGGCCACATGAGCCGGGAATGCACTAAGCCCAGGATGGGCGAGATCGGGAAAGGGAAAGGCCCAGAGAAGAGGGAGGAAAGGCCCCGAGCGAAGACTCGAGCGTATGCACTAACGCAAGAACAGGCCAGGAAGGACCCCGATGTGGCGTCAGGTACGTTCATCCTTGACAACACTTTTGTTTCAGTGTTATTCGATTCGGGTGCCAGTAAGAGTTTTATATCTGCAACTTTCTGTAAACGAGTAAAGTACACGGTTAGTAAAGTAGAACGAGCCTTTAATGTAGAAACCGCTGAGGGTAGAACCGTAATGGTAACCGAAGTAGTTGACGATTCCACGATAAAGATAGAAGGCCATAGATTTCCCGTCAGATTATTTGTTATGGTTTTGGGAGGGTTTGATGTCGTGTTAGGTATGGATTGGTTAACTGCCAACGAGGCTCAAATTATATGCAAACGAAAGATAATCCGACTCAAGGCTCCGGACGGTAGCGAAGTGGAAGTACTTGGGGATCGCGATGCCCCGATGCCCAACGTCATCTCGATGATTAAGGCAGCAGATTACTTGAGGCGCGGATGCGAGGCTTATCTGGTATACGTAATTGACAAGTGTAAGGAAGTGAAAGAACTGGATGATGTACCCGTGGTACGCGAGTACCCGGAGGTGTTTCCAGAGGAGTTGCCTGGGATACCACGCGATAGAGAAATTGAGTTCCGAATCGACTTAGTACCAGATGCCCAGCCCGTGGCTAAGGCTCCATATCGACTAGCACCAGTGGAAATGAAGGAACTTATGGTCCAACTAGACGAGTTACTTGAGAAAGGATTTATCCAACCGAGCATCTCGCCGTGGGGTGCTCCGGTGTTGTTTGTAAAGAAGAAAGATGGTTCGATGAGAATGTGTATCGATTATCGCGAGTTGAACAAACGAACGGTAAAGAACAAGTACCCTTTACCAAGGATCGATGACCTGTTTGATCAATTGCAAGGCGCAAGTTGGTTCTCGAAAATCGACCTTCGGTCCGGGTACCATCAGTTGAAGGTGAGGGAAGAAGACATACCGAAAACTGCATTTCGCACGCGTTATGGACATTTCGAGTTCCGCGTAATGTCTTTCGGATTGACGAACGCCCCCGCAGCGTTCATGGATTTGATGAATAGGGTGTGTCGACCGATGCTGGACCGATCGGTAATTGTGTTCATTGATGATATCCTCGTCTACTCCAAGAATGAGGGTGATCACGCTTGTCATTTGAAGGAAGTGTTGGAAGCTCTAAAGAAGGAGAAGTTGTATGCTAAGTTCTCCAAATGCGCGTTCTGGCTTAGGGAAGTCCAATTCCTAGGTCACGTCATTAACCCGAACGGCATTATGGTAGACCCAGCAAAGATAACGACGGTAAGGGACTGGGATATTCCTAAGACGCCAACGGAGATCCGCAGTTTCTTAGGGTTGGCAGGCTACTATCGGAGATTCATACAGGATTTCTCGAAAATAGCTTCGCCATTGACAAAGTTGACACGAAAGGAAGAAAAGTACGAATGGGGTCCGAAGCAGGATGAGGCATTTAAGGAGTTAAAAGAAAAGCTAACCCAAACTCCAGTCTTGGCCCTTCCCGAGGGCAATGAAGACCTGGTGGTATACTCTGACGCTTCGGGTCAGGGGTTGGGGTGTGTGCTGATGCAACGTGGAAGAGTGATCGCATACGCATCACGACAGCTGAAGGTTCATGAAGTCAACTATCCGACTCACGATTTGGAACTTGCTGCTGTTGTGTTTGCATTAAAAATTTGGAGGCACTACCTCTATGGGGTAAAGTTTACCATATACTCCGATCACAAAAGTCTGAAGTACTTCTTCGAGCAAAAGGAGTTAAATATGAGGCAGAGGCGATGGTTGGAACTTTTGAAAGACTATGACTGTGAAATCATGTACCATCCTGGAAAAGCAAACGTGGTGGCTGACGCTCTAAGCCGGAAGGATGTGCCTGCTCCTATTAGAGTGAAAGCTTGCCAAATGGTGGTAACGTCGGATGTGATGAGGGAAATCGAAAAGGCTCAAGATGAGGCGCTTAAAGAGGAAAACATAAAGAAGGAAAGGATGGTTGGCCAACAAGACAAGTTAGAATATAACACCCTTGGTGTTAGGACACGTTATGGTCGGGTATGGATACCTATGGGTGGCGAGCTTAGAACCAAAATCTTGGATGAGGCTCATAAGTCTCGTTACTCTATCCATCCCGGTACCAACAAAATGTACCAAGATCTGAAGAAGGAATACTGGTGGCCTGGGATGAAACACGAAGTGACGAAATACGTAAGCAAGTGCTTGACTTGCTCACAAGTGAAGGCCGAACACCAGAAACCGTATGGGAAAATTCAACCACTCGAGATACCGGAATGGAAATGGGAACACATTACAATGGACTTCATAACCAAGCTACCTCGCACAGCTAAAGGTCATGACACCATTTGGGTAATTGTGGACCGTTTAACGAAGAGTGCTCATTTTCTACCTATTCGCGAGACGTTCTCGTCGGAAAGGTTAGCGGAAGTATTTATTAACGAAGTAGTGGCGCGGCATGGGATGCCTCTGACGATTGTATCTGATCGGGACACACGATTCACATCGAGGTTCTGGAAGAGGTTTCACGAGGCAATGGGCACGAGACTCAATATTAGTACGGCATACCATCCACAAACGGATGGTCAGTCCGAAAGGACCATTCAAACATTGGAGGATATGCTTCGTGCTTGTATTATCGACTTCGGTGGCAGTTGGGACAGTCATCTGCCGTTAGCCGAATTCTCCTACAACAACAGTCATCACACGACGATAGGCATGCCGCCTTATGAAATGTTGTATGGGAGGAGATGCAGGACCCCGGTTTGTTGGGGTGAGATTGGACAGAAGGAATTGGGAAGTCTTGAAGTTGTAAAAGAAACGTCGGAAAGGTTTGATCAGATCAAAGCACGAATGAAGGCCGCCCAAGATCGTCAGAAATCCTACGCGGATAGACGACGAAGGCCTATTGAATTTAATGTTGGGGACAGAGTAATGTTGAAAGTGTCGCCCTGGAAGGGAATCATACGATTCAGGAAGAGAGGAAAGTTAAGTCCGAGGTTTATCGGACCATTCAGGATTATGGCACGGGTTGGTGAAGTCGCTTATCGGTTGGAATTGCCTGATGAGTTAAGTGGGATTCATCCTACCTTCCATGTATCACACTTGCGAAAGTGTTTGGCGGATGAATCGGCTCACGTACCACTTACTGACATCGAGGTCGACAACAGCCTTAACTACATTGAAGAACCTGTGGCCATCTTAGACAGGAAAGAGAAGCGTTTACGTAATAAGGTTATTCGATTGGTTAAAGTCCAATGGAAGCACCGGAAGGGATCGGAAGCTACATGGGAAACGGAGACGGAAATGAAGGAGTCGTACCCTCAACTGTTTGACTTATGATAGGTTTCGGGGACGAAACCTATTGTAAGGGGGGTAGACTTGTAACATCCCAAAATAAATGAGGATTTTAAATAACGGGTTGAACCGGGACGAACGGGATAAAAGAACGAGGCGTAACGGGCCGGGCCGGTTGGGCCGGCAAACTTGAAGGAAGGGGGGGTTTCCTCCCTTTAAATAGCCAACACACACACCATTTCTCTCATTTGCAAGAATCTAGAGAGAGAAACCGTAGAGAGAGAAAGTTGGCGGATCGACCCGAGATTGAAGGAGCTTGTTGCTACTGAACTCGTGAGCAAAACCTCCGGATCAGAATCTCGAAATTAGGTAACACCCGAACCAAATCTGAGTTTTTGTTCGTTTTTGGGTTTTCGGGTATTTTTGTGAAAATGACGGGTTTTTATAAACCAAATGAGGAAAGGGTTATAAATCTGGAATCACGAAAGGAAAATACACGTTTTGAATACAAAAAGTCCGGATCTTGACAAGATCGGACCTGCATGCGAAAGTTAGGGTTTTTGGGGAAAATAGCTGAGTTCTGCAGGTATCGAAACTAGAGTTTCGAGTGGCCTGCAGGTGTCGAAACTAGAAGTTTCGAGTGACCTGCAGTTGTCGAAACTAGAAGTTTCGAGTGACCTGCAGTTGTCGAAACTAGAAGTTTCGAGTGACCTGCAGTTGTCGAAACTAGAAGTTTCGAGTGACCTGCAGTTGTCGAAACTAGAAGTTTCGAGTGACCTGCAGTTGTCGAAACTAGAAGTTTCGAGTGACCTGCAGTTGTCGAAACTAGAAGTTTCGAGTGACCTGCAGTTGTCGAAACTAGAAGTTTCGATGGGCCTGCACCTGTCGAAACTAAGTAGTTTCGATAGGTCTGCATCAGTAAGTGAAGTCAGTGTATTCACCTGTAACAGAACGAGTAAACCGTTAGAGTCGGGATTTAGGTCTGATGTGTATTTAATTAATCAATTCAGATCGGAAGTGACGTTGTTGGACCTTTGTTTAGGACAACCCAAGAGTAGCTTATAAGGTGAGTTCTAGAAGCCCTTCTTTTAATGTTTTAATTAAATGTTTTGGGCTGGTGTGCATACATACGAAACGAGGTTTATGAAACGAGGTTTACGAAACGAGGTTTATGAACGATGCTTCCGAAGGGGGGAGACGAAACGAGTTAATGAGATGTTTACGAAACGAGGTTTACGAGATGAGGTTTATAAAATATTTTGCCAAACGAAGTTGTGAAAGGTTTACGAATGAAGTGTTATTTAATAAAACGTACGAATGCTTTAACTAAAACGAGGTAAAGGTTTTTATGAAAGTCACGAATGAACGAATCTGCCACGAGTTCCTACGGGAGCTAGAGTATGTATGTATGTATGTATTGGCCTTACCTTACGGGGGGGCCTTTGTGGCTGGCTAACGGTTGTACAACTGGTTGAGGATGGGGTGACGACGGTCGCCCATGGGATTACCGGGATCCCGATGGAAGGTACTATTCCTTGCGGGGAAATATTGCCTATGGTATGTTTAGTCTTCCTAGAGGTAACGAGCCTTAGGAGACGTGTGTATGGTCTACCTAGAGGTAACGAGCCTTAGGAGACGTGTGTATGGTCTACCTAGAGGTAACGAGCCTTAGGAGACGTATGTTTGGTCCACCTAGAGGTAACGAGCCTTAGGAGACCTGGATGACGGATGACTTAGAGGTAGCGAGCCTTAAGTTCATCCGCTGGTATGCGATGTATGGATTTGACGGTTACGAGAAGGCGCAGATTCGGTTCATATTGACTATTGTTACGATGTTATGCTACGATGTTTTGATGATGTTAAGTTATTGCATGTTTTATGTACGCTTTTATTAAATGAAGTATGATGTTATGTTTTTGGCAAATATTTGATGTTAATGTTTTACGTTAAAACTAGAACTCACCAGCGTAGCTGACCTTCTTAGTATGCACATTCAGGTTAAGGGCAGGTTATGATGATGGACGGTGATGCTTGGCTAGCGATGAAGAGTTACCCGGCTGACACGAAGACTGGCATCCCGTTATGTTTTGATTACGTTATGTAATGAATGTTGTAAACAAAGTTTTACGCTTCCGCATGTAGAACAGTTATGTTATGTAATGAACGAAATTTTCCGCTGCGTATTTTGATGTATGAGTTTAAGAACTGTTTGTGAATGAGTAAATCCAACGCGTGGGGCCTCCCGGGTTTGGGGCCTCACAAGTTGGTATCAGAGCAATAGTTTGAGAGATTTGGACACTCCCTGTGTCTGAACTTAAACTGAGAATGGGACCGAAAGCGGATGCCAGTACGGGTAACTCGAGCCACAGCATCAGGTATGAAGGTAGTATATATATTACGTATATAGTATGCCTTAGAAGAGGTTAGATGAGGACTTGAGTTCTGATGAAATCACAAAGGTGGTCAAATGGAAATCGAAAAGTAGTGTAATGGTTAATTACAGATGGCCAGTGTATATTAACATCTTACAGTGCTTATTGAATTTTATTTGTTAACTAGCGTGATGACATTGGATTTCTTGTCTTATAGAACGAAATGGCGAGGAGAGGGAACGGAAGGCGTGGTGGCCGTACCGGTGGTCGTACCGGCGGTCGAAATGGTGGGCGTGGCAGGATTCCTGCGCGCCAAGAACACAGTGAAGAAGGAAGTGTTCACACTGAACCGGCGGTTAGTGTGCATGAAGCCGAGCAGACACAGGTTGAAGAGCAACCTTTCACTTTTGAACCAGAAGTGAGAGCAGCTATAGCTCGAGAATTCACAGAATTGATGAAGAATTCTCTGCCAGGTCTGTTGGCTGAAGCGTTGAAGCAGGTCAATGGGGCGGGTGGGTCTAGCGCGGCAATTGGTGCTCAGAACAATGAGACCGACAATGCACCGCCTGCTCGCGGATGTGATTATAAGTCCTTTAAGGCATGTGACCCGCCGATACTCACTGGGAAGAAGGACGCAGTGGCTACATTTGACTGGGTGATCCGTATGGAAGCTGCCATTCGTCTGAGCGAGTGTCGAGCTAATCAAGTAGTGAAGTTTGCTGCTAACTCCTTGAGGGAGGAAGCATCCCACTGGTGGGAAGGTGTACGTCAGGCTAAAGGGAGCGAGATTGTGGATGCGATGATGTGGGCTGACTTGAAAACTTTGGTAATCAAGAATTTCTGCCCAAGGAACGAGATTGAAAAGGTAGAGAGGGAATTTTTGGGTTTGAAGGCCGGGAGCATGACGCACCGGCAGTATACGACACGGTTCAATGAACTGGCACGTCTGGTGCCACACCTAGTCACTACTGAAGAAAGAAAGATCGCTTGTTATATTCAAGGGTTGCCGGACAAGGTCCGCACATATGTTAAGGCAAACGCCCCTACTACCTACGATTCGGTAGTAGAACTGAGCGGCGTGGTATTTGATGATCTGGCGCTGAATGTCGTTGCCATTGAAGAGCCTAAGAAGAAGCTGAGTTTTCCCGCTAAGCGATCGGGTGGGAAGTTGTTTGGGGCTCAGGACAAACGGGCCAGGGTAAATGAATTAGCAGTCTGTGGGAAGTGTGGGGGAAGGCATGCCGGTGAATGCCGGTTGGGATCGAATTTGTGCTACAAATGTGGCAAGACCGGGCACTACTCCCGAGAGTGCCCGAACGGTATCAAATGCTACAACTGTGGGGAGAGTGGCCACATGAGCCGGGAATGCACTAAGCCCAGGATGGGCGAGATCGGGAAAGGGAAAGGCCCAGAGAAGAGGGAGGAAAGGCCCCGAGCGAAGACTCGAGCGTATGCACTAACGCAAGAACAGGCCAGGAAGGACCCCGATGTGGCGTCAGGTACGTTCATCCTTGACAACACTTTTGTTTCAGTGTTATTCGATTCGGGTGCCAGTAAGAGTTTTATATCTGCAACTTTCTGTAAACGAGTAAAGTACACGGTTAGTAAAGTAGAACGAGCCTTTAATGTAGAAACCGCTGAGGGTAGAACCGTAATGGTAACCGAAGTAGTTGACGATTCCACGATAAAGATAGAAGGCCATAGATTTCCCGTCAGATTATTTGTTATGGTTTTGGGAGGGTTTGATGTCGTGTTAGGTATGGATTGGTTAACTGCCAACGAGGCTCAAATTATATGCAAACGAAAGATAATCCGACTCAAGGCTCCGGACGGTAGCGAAGTGGAAGTACTTGGGGATCGCGATGCCCCGATGCCCAACGTCATCTCGATGATTAAGGCAGCAGATTACTTGAGGCGCGGATGCGAGGCTTATCTGGTATACGTAATTGACAAGTGTAAGGAAGTGAAAGAACTGGATGATGTACCCGTGGTACGCGAGTACCCGGAGGTGTTTCCAGAGGAGTTGCCTGGGATACCACGCGATAGAGAAATTGAGTTCCGAATCGACTTAGTACCAGATGCCCAGCCCGTGGCTAAGGCTCCATATCGACTAGCACCAGTGGAAATGAAGGAACTTATGGTCCAACTAGACGAGTTACTTGAGAAAGGATTTATCCAACCGAGCATCTCGCCGTGGGGTGCTCCGGTGTTGTTTGTAAAGAAGAAAGATGGTTCGATGAGAATGTGTATCGATTATCGCGAGTTGAACAAACGAACGGTAAAGAACAAGTACCCTTTACCAAGGATCGATGACCTGTTTGATCAATTGCAAGGCGCAAGTTGGTTCTCGAAAATCGACCTTCGGTCCGGGTACCATCAGTTGAAGGTGAGGGAAGAAGACATACCGAAAACTGCATTTCGCACGCGTTATGGACATTTCGAGTTCCGCGTAATGTCTTTCGGATTGACGAACGCCCCCGCAGCGTTCATGGATTTGATGAATAGGGTGTGTCGACCGATGCTGGACCGATCGGTAATTGTGTTCATTGATGATATCCTCGTCTACTCCAAGAATGAGGGTGATCACGCTTGTCATTTGAAGGAAGTGTTGGAAGCTCTAAAGAAGGAGAAGTTGTATGCTAAGTTCTCCAAATGCGCGTTCTGGCTTAGGGAAGTCCAATTCCTAGGTCACGTCATTAACCCGAACGGCATTATGGTAGACCCAGCAAAGATAACGACGGTAAGGGACTGGGATATTCCTAAGACGCCAACGGAGATCCGCAGTTTCTTAGGGTTGGCAGGCTACTATCGGAGATTCATACAGGATTTCTCGAAAATAGCTTCGCCATTGACAAAGTTGACACGAAAGGAAGAAAAGTACGAATGGGGTCCGAAGCAGGATGAGGCATTTAAGGAGTTAAAAGAAAAGCTAACCCAAACTCCAGTCTTGGCCCTTCCCGAGGGCAATGAAGACCTGGTGGTATACTCTGACGCTTCGGGTCAGGGGTTGGGGTGTGTGCTGATGCAACGTGGAAGAGTGATCGCATACGCATCACGACAGCTGAAGGTTCATGAAGTCAACTATCCGACTCACGATTTGGAACTTGCTGCTGTTGTGTTTGCATTAAAAATTTGGAGGCACTACCTCTATGGGGTAAAGTTTACCATATACTCCGATCACAAAAGTCTGAAGTACTTCTTCGAGCAAAAGGAGTTAAATATGAGGCAGAGGCGATGGTTGGAACTTTTGAAAGACTATGACTGTGAAATCATGTACCATCCTGGAAAAGCAAACGTGGTGGCTGACGCTCTAAGCCGGAAGGATGTGCCTGCTCCTATTAGAGTGAAAGCTTGCCAAATGGTGGTAACGTCGGATGTGATGAGGGAAATCGAAAAGGCTCAAGATGAGGCGCTTAAAGAGGAAAACATAAAGAAGGAAAGGATGGTTGGCCAACAAGACAAGTTAGAATATAACACCCTTGGTGTTAGGACACGTTATGGTCGGGTATGGATACCTATGGGTGGCGAGCTTAGAACCAAAATCTTGGATGAGGCTCATAAGTCTCGTTACTCTATCCATCCCGGTACCAACAAAATGTACCAAGATCTGAAGAAGGAATACTGGTGGCCTGGGATGAAACACGAAGTGACGAAATACGTAAGCAAGTGCTTGACTTGCTCACAAGTGAAGGCCGAACACCAGAAACCGTATGGGAAAATTCAACCACTCGAGATACCGGAATGGAAATGGGAACACATTACAATGGACTTCATAACCAAGCTACCTCGCACAGCTAAAGGTCATGACACCATTTGGGTAATTGTGGACCGTTTAACGAAGAGTGCTCATTTTCTACCTATTCGCGAGACGTTCTCGTCGGAAAGGTTAGCGGAAGTATTTATTAACGAAGTAGTGGCGCGGCATGGGATGCCTCTGACGATTGTATCTGATCGGGACACACGATTCACATCGAGGTTCTGGAAGAGGTTTCACGAGGCAATGGGCACGAGACTCAATATTAGTACGGCATACCATCCACAAACGGATGGTCAGTCCGAAAGGACCATTCAAACATTGGAGGATATGCTTCGTGCTTGTATTATCGACTTCGGTGGCAGTTGGGACAGTCATCTGCCGTTAGCCGAATTCTCCTACAACAACAGTCATCACACGACGATAGGCATGCCGCCTTATGAAATGTTGTATGGGAGGAGATGCAGGACCCCGGTTTGTTGGGGTGAGATTGGACAGAAGGAATTGGGAAGTCTTGAAGTTGTAAAAGAAACGTCGGAAAGGTTTGATCAGATCAAAGCACGAATGAAGGCCGCCCAAGATCGTCAGAAATCCTACGCGGATAGACGACGAAGGCCTATTGAATTCAATGTTGGGGACAGAGTAATGTTGAAAGTGTCGCCCTGGAAGGGAATCATACGATTCAGGAAGAGAGGAAAGTTAAGTCCGAGGTTTATCGGACCATTCAGGATTATGGCACGGGTTGGTGAAGTCGCTTATCAGTTGGAATTGCCTGATGAGTTAAGTGGGATTCATCCTACCTTCCATGTATCACACTTGCGAAAGTGTTTGGCGGATGAATCGGCTCACGTACCACTTACTGACATCGAGGTCGACAACAGCCTTAACTACATTGAAGAACCTGTGGCCATCTTAGACAGGAAAGAGAAGCGTTTACGTAATAAGGTTATTCGATTGGTTAAAGTCCAATGGAAGCACCGGAAGGGATCGGAAGCTACATGGGAAACGGAGACGGAAATGAAGGAGTCGTACCCTCAACTGTTTGACTTATGATAGGTTTCGGGGACGAAACCTATTGTAAGGGGGGTAGACTTGTAACATCCCAAAATAAATGAGGATTTTAAATAACGGGTTGAACCGGGACGAACGGGATAAAAGAACGAGGCGTAACGGGCCGGGCCGGTTGGGCCGGCAAACTTGAAGGAAGGGGGGGTTTCCTCCCTTTAAATAGCCAACACACACACCATTTCTCTCATTTGCAAGAATCTAGAGAGAGAAACCGTAGAGAGAGAAAGTTGGCGGATCGACCCGAGATTGAAGGAGCTTGTTGCTACTGAACTCGTGAGCAAAACCTCCGGATCAGAATCTCGAAATCAGGTAACACCCGAACCAAATCTGAGTTTTTGTTCGTTTTTGGGTTTTCGGGTATTTTTGTGAAAATGACGGGTTTTTATAAACCAAATGAGGAAAGGGTTATAAATCTGGAATCACGAAAGGAAAATACACGTTTTGAATACAAAAAGTCCGGATCTTGACAAGATCGGACCTGCATGCGAAAGTTAGGGTTTTTGGGGAAAATAGCTGAGTTCTGCAGGTATCGAAACTAGAGTTTCGAGTGGCCTGCAGGTGTCGAAACTAGAAGTTTCGAGTGACCTGCAGTTGTCGAAACTAGAAGTTTCGAGTGACCTGCAGTTGTCGAAACTAGAAGTTTCGAGTGACCTGCAGTTGTCGAAACTAGAAGTTTCGAGTGACCTGCAGTTGTCGAAACTAGAAGTTTCGAGTGACCTGCAGTTGTCGAAACTAGAAGTTTCGAGTGACCTGCAGTTGTCGAAACTAGAAGTTTCGAGTGACCTGCAGTTGTCGAAACTAGAAGTTTCGAGTGACCTGCAGTTGTCGAAACTAGAAGTTTCGATGGGCCTGCACCTGTCGAAACTAAGTAGTTTCGATAGGTCTGCATCAGTAAGTGAAGTCAGTGTATTCACCTGTAACAGAACGAGTAAACCGTTAGAGTCGGGATTTAGGTCTGATGTGTATTTAATTAATCAATTCAGATCGGAAGTGACGTTGTTGGACCTTTGTTTAGGACAACCCAAGAGTAGCTTATAAGGTGAGTTCTAGAAGCCCTTCTTTTAATGTTTTAATTAAATGTTTTGGGCTGGTGTGCATACATACGAAACGAGGTTTATGAAACGAGGTTTACGAAACGAGGTTTATGAACGATGCTTCCGAAGGGGGGAGACGAAACGAGTTAATGAGATGTTTACGAAACGAGGTTTACGAGATGAGGTTTATAAAATATTTTGCCAAACGAAGTTGTGAAAGGTTTACGAATGAAGTGTTATTTAATAAAACGTACGAATGCTTTAACTAAAACGAGGTAAAGGTTTTTATGAAAGTCACGAATGAACGAATCTGCCACGAGTTCCTACGGGAGCTAGAGTATGTATGTATGTATGTATTGGCCTTACCTTACGGGGGGGCCTTTGTGGCTGGCTAACGGTTGTACAACTGGTTGAGGATGGGGTGACGACGGTCGCCCATGGGATTACCGGGATCCCGATGGAAGGTACTATTCCTTGCGGGGAAATATTGCCTATGGTATGTTTAGTCTTCCTAGAGGTAACGAGCCTTAGGAGACGTGTGTATGGTCTACCTAGAGGTAACGAGCCTTAGGAGACGTGTGTATGGTCTACCTAGAGGTAACGAGCCTTAGGAGACGTATGTTTGGTCCACCTAGAGGTAACGAGCCTTAGGAGACCTGGATGACGGATGACTTAGAGGTAGCGAGCCTTAAGTTCATCCGCTGGTATGCGATGTATGGATTTGACGGTTACGAGAAGGCGCAGATTCGGTTCATATTGACTATTGTTACGATGTTATGCTACGATGTTTTGATGATGTTAAGTTATTGCATGTTTTATGTACGCTTTTATTAAATGAAGTATGATGTTATGTTTTTGGCAAATATTTGATGTTAATGTTTTACGTTAAAACTAGAACTCACCAGCGTAGCTGACCTTCTTAGTATGCACATTCAGGTTAAGGGCAGGTTATGATGATGGACGGTGATGCTTGGCTAGCGATGAAGAGTTACCCGGCTGACACGAAGACTGGCATCCCGTTATGTTTTGATTACGTTATGTAATGAATGTTGTAAACAAAGTTTTACGCTTCCGCATGTAGAACAGTTATGTTATGTAATGAACGAAATTTTCCGCTGCGTATTTTGATGTATGAGTTTAAGAACTGTTTGTGAATGAGTAAATCCAACGCGTGGGGCCTCCCGGGTTTGGGGCCTCACAAGTTGGTATCAGAGCAATAGTTTGAGAGATTTGGACACTCCCTGTGTCTGAACTTAAACTGAGAATGGGACCGAAAGCGGATGCCAGTACGGGTAACTCGAGCCACAGCATCAGGTATGAAGGTAGTATATATATTACGTATATAGTATGCCTTAGAAGAGGTTAGATGAGGACTTGAGTTCTGATGAAATCACAAAGGTGGTCAAATGGAAATCGAAAAGTAGTGTAATGGTTAATTACAGATGGCCAGTGTATATTAACATCTTACAGTGCTTATTGAATTTTATTTGTTAACTAGCGTGATGACATTGGATTTCTTGTCTTATAGAACGAAATGGCGAGGAGAGGGAACGGAAGGCGTGGTGGCCGTACCGGTGGTCGTACCGGCGGTCGAAATGGTGGGCGTGGCAGGATTCCTGCGCGCCAAGAACACAGTGAAGAAGGAAGTGTTCACACTGAACCGGCGGTTAGTGTGCATGAAGCCGAGCAGACACAGGTTGAAGAGCAACCTTTCACTTTTGAACCAGAAGTGAGAGCAGCTATAGCTCGAGAATTCACAGAATTGATGAAGAATTCTCTGCCAGGTCTGTTGGCTGAAGCGTTGAAGCAGGTCAATGGGGCGGGTGGGTCTAGCGCGGCAATTGGTGCTCAGAACAATGAGACCGACAATGCACCGCCTGCTCGCGGATGTGATTATAAGTCCTTTAAGGCATGTGACCCGCCGATACTCACTGGGAAGAAGGACGCAGTGGCTACATTTGACTGGGTGATCCGTATGGAAGCTGCCATTCGTCTGAGCGAGTGTCGAGCTAATCAAGTAGTGAAGTTTGCTGCTAACTCCTTGAGGGAGGAAGCATCCCACTGGTGGGAAGGTGTACGTCAGGCTAAAGGGAGCGAGATTGTGGATGCGATGATGTGGGCTGACTTGAAAACTTTGGTAATCAAGAATTTCTGCCCAAGGAACGAGATTGAAAAGGTAGAGAGGGAATTTTTGGGTTTGAAGGCCGGGAGCATGACGCACCGGCAGTATACGACACGGTTCAATGAACTGGCACGTCTGGTGCCACACCTAGTCACTACTGAAGAAAGAAAGATCGCTTGTTATATTCAAGGGTTGCCGGACAAGGTCCGCACATATGTTAAGGCAAACGCCCCTACTACCTACGATTCGGTAGTAGAACTGAGCGGCGTGGTATTTGATGATCTGGCGCTGAATGTCGTTGCCATTGAAGAGCCTAAGAAGAAGCTGAGTTTTCCCGCTAAGCGATCGGGTGGGAAGTTGTTTGGGGCTCAGGACAAACGGGCCAGGGTAAATGAATTAGCAGTCTGTGGGAAGTGTGGGGGAAGGCATGCCGGTGAATGCCGGTTGGGATCGAATTTGTGCTACAAATGTGGCAAGACCGGGCACTACTCCCGAGAGTGCCCGAACGGTATCAAATGCTACAACTGTGGGGAGAGTGGCCACATGAGCCGGGAATGCACTAAGCCCAGGATGGGCGAGATCGGGAAAGGGAAAGGCCCAGAGAAGAGGGAGGAAAGGCCCCGAGCGAAGACTCGAGCGTATGCACTAACGCAAGAACAGGCCAGGAAGGACCCCGATGTGGCGTCAGGTACGTTCATCCTTGACAACACTTTTGTTTCAGTGTTATTCGATTCGGGTGCCAGTAAGAGTTTTATATCTGCAACTTTCTGTAAACGAGTAAAGTACACGGTTAGTAAAGTAGAACGAGCCTTTAATGTAGAAACCGCTGAGGGTAGAACCGTAATGGTAACCGAAGTAGTTGACGATTCCACGATAAAGATAGAAGGCCATAGATTTCCCGTCAGATTATTTGTTATGGTTTTGGGAGGGTTTGATGTCGTGTTAGGTATGGATTGGTTAACTGCCAACGAGGCTCAAATTATATGCAAACGAAAGATAATCCGACTCAAGGCTCCGGACGGTAGCGAAGTGGAAGTACTTGGGGATCGCGATGCCCCGATGCCCAACGTCATCTCGATGATTAAGGCAGCAGATTACTTGAGGCGCGGATGCGAGGCTTATCTGGTATACGTAATTGACAAGTGTAAGGAAGTGAAAGAACTGGATGATGTACCCGTGGTACGCGAGTACCCGGAGGTGTTTCCAGAGGAGTTGCCTGGGATACCACGCGATAGAGAAATTGAGTTCCGAATCGACTTAGTACCAGATGCCCAGCCCGTGGCTAAGGCTCCATATCGACTAGCACCAGTGGAAATGAAGGAACTTATGGTCCAACTAGACGAGTTACTTGAGAAAGGATTTATCCAACCGAGCATCTCGCCGTGGGGTGCTCCGGTGTTGTTTGTAAAGAAGAAAGATGGTTCGATGAGAATGTGTATCGATTATCGCGAGTTGAACAAACGAACGGTAAAGAACAAGTACCCTTTACCAAGGATCGATGACCTGTTTGATCAATTGCAAGGCGCAAGTTGGTTCTCGAAAATCGACCTTCGGTCCGGGTACCATCAGTTGAAGGTGAGGGAAGAAGACATACCGAAAACTGCATTTCGCACGCGTTATGGACATTTCGAGTTCCGCGTAATGTCTTTCGGATTGACGAACGCCCCCGCAGCGTTCATGGATTTGATGAATAGGGTGTGTCGACCGATGCTGGACCGATCGGTAATTGTGTTCATTGATGATATCCTCGTCTACTCCAAGAATGAGGGTGATCACGCTTGTCATTTGAAGGAAGTGTTGGAAGCTCTAAAGAAGGAGAAGTTGTATGCTAAGTTCTCCAAATGCGCGTTCTGGCTTAGGGAAGTCCAATTCCTAGGTCACGTCATTAACCCGAACGGCATTATGGTAGACCCAGCAAAGATAACGACGGTAAGGGACTGGGATATTCCTAAGACGCCAACGGAGATCCGCAGTTTCTTAGGGTTGGCAGGCTACTATCGGAGATTCATACAGGATTTCTCGAAAATAGCTTCGCCATTGACAAAGTTGACACGAAAGGAAGAAAAGTACGAATGGGGTCCGAAGCAGGATGAGGCATTTAAGGAGTTAAAAGAAAAGCTAACCCAAACTCCAGTCTTGGCCCTTCCCGAGGGCAATGAAGACCTGGTGGTATACTCTGACGCTTCGGGTCAGGGGTTGGGGTGTGTGCTGATGCAACGTGGAAGAGTGATCGCATACGCATCACGACAGCTGAAGGTTCATGAAGTCAACTATCCGACTCACGATTTGGAACTTGCTGCTGTTGTGTTTGCATTAAAAATTTGGAGGCACTACCTCTATGGGGTAAAGTTTACCATATACTCCGATCACAAAAGTCTGAAGTACTTCTTCGAGCAAAAGGAGTTAAATATGAGGCAGAGGCGATGGTTGGAACTTTTGAAAGACTATGACTGTGAAATCATGTACCATCCTGGAAAAGCAAACGTGGTGGCTGACGCTCTAAGCCGGAAGGATGTGCCTGCTCCTATTAGAGTGAAAGCTTGCCAAATGGTGGTAACGTCGGATGTGATGAGGGAAATCGAAAAGGCTCAAGATGAGGCGCTTAAAGAGGAAAACATAAAGAAGGAAAGGATGGTTGGCCAACAAGACAAGTTAGAATATAACACCCTTGGTGTTAGGACACGTTATGGTCGGGTATGGATACCTATGGGTGGCGAGCTTAGAACCAAAATCTTGGATGAGGCTCATAAGTCTCGTTACTCTATCCATCCCGGTACCAACAAAATGTACCAAGATCTGAAGAAGGAATACTGGTGGCCTGGGATGAAACACGAAGTGACGAAATACGTAAGCAAGTGCTTGACTTGCTCACAAGTGAAGGCCGAACACCAGAAACCGTATGGGAAAATTCAACCACTCGAGATACCGGAATGGAAATGGGAACACATTACAATGGACTTCATAACCAAGCTACCTCGCACAGCTAAAGGTCATGACACCATTTGGGTAATTGTGGACCGTTTAACGAAGAGTGCTCATTTTCTACCTATTCGCGAGACGTTCTCGTCGGAAAGGTTAGCGGAAGTATTTATTAACGAAGTAGTGGCGCGGCATGGGATGCCTCTGACGATTGTATCTGATCGGGACACACGATTCACATCGAGGTTCTGGAAGAGGTTTCACGAGGCAATGGGCACGAGACTCAATATTAGTACGGCATACCATCCACAAACGGATGGTCAGTCCGAAAGGACCATTCAAACATTGGAGGATATGCTTCGTGCTTGTATTATCGACTTCGGTGGCAGTTGGGACAGTCATCTGCCGTTAGCCGAATTCTCCTACAACAACAGTCATCACACGACGATAGGCATGCCGCCTTATGAAATGTTGTATGGGAGGAGATGCAGGACCCCGGTTTGTTGGGGTGAGATTGGACAGAAGGAATTGGGAAGTCTTGAAGTTGTAAAAGAAACGTCGGAAAGGTTTGATCAGATCAAAGCACGAATGAAGGCCGCCCAAGATCGTCAGAAATCCTACGCGGATAGACGACGAAGGCCTATTGAATTTAATGTTGGGGACAGAGTAATGTTGAAAGTGTCGCCCTGGAAGGGAATCATACGATTCAGGAAGAGAGGAAAGTTAAGTCCGAGGTTTATCGGACCATTCAGGATTATGGCACGGGTTGGTGAAGTCGCTTATCGGTTGGAATTGCCTGATGAGTTAAGTGGGATTCATCCTACCTTCCATGTATCACACTTGCGAAAGTGTTTGGCGGATGAATCGGCTCACGTACCACTTACTGACATCGAGGTCGACAACAGCCTTAACTACATTGAAGAACCTGTGGCCATCTTAGACAGGAAAGAGAAGCGTTTACGTAATAAGGTTATTCGATTGGTTAAAGTCCAATGGAAGCACCGGAAGGGATCGGAAGCTACATGGGAAACGGAGACGGAAATGAAGGAGTCGTACCCTCAACTGTTTGACTTATGATAGGTTTCGGGGACGAAACCTATTGTAAGGGGGGTAGACTTGTAACATCCCAAAATAAATGAGGATTTTAAATAACGGGTTGAACCGGGACGAACGGGATAAAAGAACGAGGCGTAACGGGCCGGGCCGGTTGGGCCGGCAAACTTGAAGGAAGGGGGGTTTCCTCCCTTTAAATAGCCAACACACACACCATTTCTCTCATTTGCAAGAATCTAGAGAGAGAAACCGTAGAGAGAGAAAGTTGGCGGATCGACCCGAGATTGAAGGAGCTTGTTGCTACTGAACTCGTGAGCAAAACCTCCGGATCAGAATCTCGAAATCAGGTAACACCCGAACCAAATCTGAGTTTTTGTTCGTTTTTGGGTTTTCGGGTATTTTTGTGAAAATGACGGGTTTTTATAAACCAAATGAGGAAAGGGTTATAAATCTGGAATCACGAAAGGAAAATACACGTTTTGAATACAAAAAGTCCGGATCTTGACAAGATCGGACCTGCATGCGAAAGTTAGGGTTTTTGGGGAAAATAGCTGAGTTCTGCAGGTATCGAAACTAGAGTTTCGAGTGGCCTGCAGGTGTCGAAACTAGAAGTTTCGAGTGACCTGCAGTTGTCGAAACTAGAAGTTTCGAGTGACCTGCAGTTGTCGAAACTAGAAGTTTCGAGTGACCTGCAGTTGTCGAAACTAGAAGTTTCGAGTGACCTGCAGTTGTCGAAACTAGAAGTTTCGAGTGACCTGCAGTTGTCGAAACTAGAAGTTTCGAGTGACCTGCAGTTGTCGAAACTAGAAGTTTCGAGTGACCTGCAGTTGTCGAAACTAGAAGTTTCGAGTGACCTGCAGTTGTCGAAACTAGAAGTTTCGATGGGCCTGCACCTGTCGAAACTAAGTAGTTTCGATAGGTCTGCATCAGTAAGTGAAGTCAGTGTATTCACCTGTAACAGAACGAGTAAACCGTTAGAGTCGGGATTTAGGTCTGATGTGTATTTAATTAATCAATTCAGATCGGAAGTGACGTTGTTGGACCTTTGTTTAGGACAACCCAAGAGTAGCTTATAAGGTGAGTTCTAGAAGCCCTTCTTTTAATGTTTTAATTAAATGTTTTGGGCTGGTGTGCATACATACGAAACGAGGTTTATGAAACGAGGTTTACGAAACGAGGTTTATGAACGATGCTTCCGAAGGGGGGAGACGAAACGAGTTAATGAGATGTTTACGAAACGAGGTTTACGAGATGAGGTTTATAAAATATTTTGCCAAACGAAGTTGTGAAAGGTTTACGAATGAAGTGTTATTTAATAAAACGTACGAATGCTTTAACTAAAACGAGGTAAAGGTTTTTATGAAAGTCACGAATGAACGAATCTGCCACGAGTTCCTACGGGAGCTAGAGTATGTATGTATGTATGTATTGGCCTTACCTTACGGGGGGCCTTTGTGGCTGGCTAACGGTTGTACAACTGGTTGAGGATGGGGTGACGACGGTCGCCCATGGGATTACCGGGATCCCGATGGAAGGTACTATTCCTTGCGGGGAAATATTGCCTATGGTATGTTTAGTCTTCCTAGAGGTAACGAGCCTTAGGAGACGTGTGTATGGTCTACCTAGAGGTAACGAGCCTTAGGAGACGTGTGTATGGTCTACCTAGAGGTAACGAGCCTTAGGAGACGTATGTTTGGTCCACCTAGAGGTAACGAGCCTTAGGAGACCTGGATGACGGATGACTTAGAGGTAGCGAGCCTTAAGTTCATCCGCTGGTATGCGATGTATGGATTTGACGGTTACGAGAAGGCGCAGATTCGGTTCATATTGACTATTGTTACGATGTTATGCTACGATGTTTTGATGATGTTAAGTTATTGCATGTTTTATGTACGCTTTTATTAAATGAAGTATGATGTTATGTTTTTGGCAAATATTTGATGTTAATGTTTTACGTTAAAACTAGAACTCACCAGCGTAGCTGACCTTCTTAGTATGCACATTCAGGTTAAGGGCAGGTTATGATGATGGACGGTGATGCTTGGCTAGCGATGAAGAGTTACCCGGCTGACACGAAGACTGGCATCCCGTTATGTTTTGATTACGTTATGTAATGAATGTTGTAAACAAAGTTTTACGCTTCCGCATGTAGAACAATTATGTTATGTAATGAACGAAATTTTCCGCTGCGTATTTTGATGTATGAGTTTAAGAACTGTTTGTGAATGAGTAAATCCAACGCGTGGGGCCTCCCGGGTTTGGGGCCTCACATTGGTCAATTTTGGGATTCTCGGATAATTAGTTATGTTGATTTCTATATATAATCAGCAACTTGATCGAATAGGAGACACACACAAACACTTAGCATTATCAAATACTCACAAATAAGCTCTGTAACACCTAGATTTCGATCATTCATTGCTCTTACTTGTAATCATTTTCGTTATTTTATAAAATACTAGGAGGCAAGTGACTTTTGGTCACTTCCCGAGGTTTTATGCCGGCAATCCTTAGGGATTAAGGGCTTTCCTCGTAAACCCTCGTGTCGTTTTACTTCTTTACATACTTTGTTAATCACGAATATTACAAGCACACTACCTCACAAACTAAATTTGATCACTTGATTATATTGTGTATTTTTGGTCAAAACACCATGGCCTTTCCCCGGGTCAACGGTCGAGTATTCGTGGTCGATTACACGTTTAAATTGGAACTTGCAATATCAATTTACTTCGACTATTCTTGTGTAAATTGAGATTTTTTGTTGTTTTCAAAAGAGAACTTTTTCTTTGAACAACAATTTGGACCACTGACGGGTCATCAGCCCATCAGATCATTTTTAACACCCTTAGGAAGAAACCCACTATATGTGAGAAAACCCAGGGCGAAGGTTTGAAGGGGCTAGGGTGGCCCCAGACCCCCCATTTTTTCTGTTAGTAATGTAAATTTTTTCGTTTTCGTCCGAAATTTTTTTACGTATTGAGCCGGCCCCCGCTGTTTTATTTCCCTAAAGATTTCTTGACCCCCTCTGATTTTTTATCCTTAAAAATTTCCGTTCAATGATATGTTCATATTAATTCGATAAGTTATGGGTACGAAATTAAAAATTAAAAAAATAGATTGTTCATTTAAAAAATAAAAGTGTAAGTTTAGGGAGGGGAATGAAAAATTCAAAATTAATTTACCCTAACTTAATTTTTCCTAAAACAATCTATCTGAGACCTTGAAGCTTAACCGGACCCCCAAATCGCTGCTGAACGAACTGAGTCCCTAATCTCCGTCGCTCGCCGCTTGCTTGCTAGTCGCTACTCCGCCTGCTCGCCACCAGTCGTTGCTCCGCCGTTGTAAATCAATAGGTGTTGAAACTTGAAACACTTAATTTCTTGATTTCTTGCATTCTTGATTCTTGTTAGTTTGTTACTGAATACTAGCCCTAATTTCTTAATTTCTTACATTCTTAATATCCACTCAATTATGAATACTAGTCCCTAATACTTACCATTTTTCTCTCGCATTATAATAGATAGTTTTATATTTAAAGTTATTTATTATTGATTTGGTTAGCCTGACCCGAAACATAGCGATAGGAAAAAAAATTGGTCTCGTGACTTTCGGCCTCTGCTACTTAATTTTTCAAGCTCCGCCACTGCCTGGAACCTTTTTTTTCTCACAAGTGAGACTTGAACCCAAGACCTCCCCATTTTAATGAAGTCTTGGATACCTCACCTCAACCACTTGCGTCGAAGATCATTGGCAAAAGGGAACCGATGAAGCTATTAAACGTCAAGGTAGGGTATGCAGTATGCTTGTGTTTTTAGCTCCATTTTTTGGGTAAAATTCTTAGCTTTTGTTTGGTTTGGATAAAGGCAAATGAACCCTGGATCAACTGGTTTGGGAAGAGACATCCCCATGACCTTCTAATGTGGAGGTCATGAGTTCGAGTCTCACTTTGTGATATCCTTAGATGGGCCAAAGGTTTTACCACAGCGGGCCTTTGGGTGGTGGTTTTCCCTTGTAATGGTGGGCGAGTCGGGTCACCACTCACCAGCGCTGTCTGCGTTCGCGGGCATGTGTGGCCTTTGGCTAATAGGTTTACCCGGGTGACCGAGCTTATAGTATTCGTTGATGGTTGAAATTTGTAATTGGACAGAGAAATAGAAAAAGTCTACAAAAAGTTAGATGATACATTTTTTAATGAATAAACCTTTGTTTTGTAAGCTCGGACTCAAAGGTACAACAATGAGCAAAAAAGGGTGGATTTTAATTGGATTATCAGTCCAAAGGTATATCAACTGGATTTCAAGTTTTTCCAAGATTAACTTCCATTGTTTTTAGTTTTCTTATATTATTTAATGCTTATTAATGACTTATAAATAGCAGGAATACCAAAGATGATCTACATTTGTTATCAGAACTTGCAAGTTTGATTAGAATTTTTTTCTTAATATTTCTTGGGTTTACAGGTACCAATCTTTTCCTCTTCTTTTTAATAGAAAACCATGATTTGGATTTAATCAACTTACAAATTTGATGAATTCAATATATCCAAGATCATAGTAGTTTACTCGTGTATATTCTTGTAATTAACCCAAGTGAAGATGAATTTAAAGTACTTGAATTAAGAGTTATACACAAGAAAACATGTTACATTACATCATGATAATCTTATTAGTGTAAACTTACTGACTATTGAACTAGGTCTGGTTTTGAATGACCACCTAATTTCATCATGTTTATGTGATAGGACAGTAAACAAATTTTTTTTGTACCATAGGCCTCAATTTTAGAACTCGCTTTACACCTCCAAAAAGGTTTAACCGCTCCTGTTTTCATACATGAATATGGTCTTCATGTCATGTCATTTATGATAATATTTTACTGTATATGCAATTATGTTTTGAAACTATATTTTACGTATATTTATATCAGTTAATTACACAGATAGTCCATGTGGTTTGCGAAAGTAACATGTATGGGTACTAAGAGTTTAAAATAATAGGTTTGAGTTTTATGTTTTCAGTTTTATAACGAGTTTAGGTATTAAGGTTAACTTCCGTTAACTTTTATGTTAAGTTTGTTATGAAATGGCTAAGATACCCCTTGCAAAAAGTAATAGATTTGGGTGCTAAGGGTTTAAAGTAAAAGGGTAATTTGATCATTTCACCCAAGTTAACAGAAAAGTTAACGAAAATTAGCCTTAATACCCAAACTCGTTACAAAATTGAAAGCATAAAACCCAAACCTGTTACTTTAAACGCTTAGTACCAATACATGTTACTTTCTTCAAATCATAGGGACGATCTGTGTAATTAACTCTATTTATATACAATAATATTTGTAACTATATTTTAGATACTAGGTTAAAATCCCGTGTATTACACGGTTTAATAAAATATAATATTATATATTTAGTAATAAAAAGTTTGTATTTTAAAAAACTCGTGTATTACACTAATTGATAAAATATAACGCTACATACTTAGTAATAAAACGTTTATATTTTTAAAGACCTGTATACTACACAGGGTTAATACATTAATTTTTATAATTTGACTTACACCACTATTTAGTTAGAAACAAAAGTTACATAATTAAATTTTAAAGTTTTATTAAAGAATAAAATATATTATTATTTAGTTAAAATAAAATATATTATTATTTAAAATAATATATTATGTGGTTAGGATTAGTATCATTAAAGAAATTTTTTAATATATTTGAGTGGATGAGAGAGGTTTGAGTTGTTGATGGGACAACACAATTTTTTATTCGATTAAGAAACATGTCGCCATTTGGAATGGCGACAGCTTTGACTAGGATAATGACAAGGATAGTGACCAGGATATTAAGCTGAGGTGGACGTGTGACTGGAGGCTGTCGCCCTTTGGAATGGCGACAACTTTTGATACACTGATTGGAGTGAGAACCTGTCGCCCTTTGGAAGGGCGACAACCCCATATGTGTCATCCTAGAGAGAAAAACCCCAAATGTGATTACACAATACCTCATGACCCATTTTAGCAAAAAATTCCGCCCAAGGGGGTGAGGTTCCACGCCCAATCATGAGCTACATGGTCCACGCACCTCTTAACCACGCCCACTACACAGCCTTATAGACTAAAAGGAATGATGTATTGAGAGGTGATTTATATACTAGTAGTTCTTTTTTCAAGTTACATAATGTGATATTATTGAGGAGTGAGTAGAAATAACTTAATTGTTAACAAATTAGCTCACATGTGAATCTATATTCAATAAAGGGAAAACTTCATTAAATACCAATCAAGTTTCTCAAGTGTTTCATTTAAATACCTCAAAGTTTTTTTGTCCCTTTAAAGTCACTCAACTTTCAGTAGGTGTTCCAGTTCTATGTAATATTTTTGATGCAAATGAAATATATAAGAATATTAGTTACCAATAAGTGAAATTTATATTCCAATTAATCTAAAATTGTAGGTAATAGTGAAGAAAAAAAATTCACCAAATAATAAACAACTTTTAAAATTGTTATATTTAAGTCGAATTGAAAAAAAAAACAATTCCTAAATAGTAAACAAGATTCATATATGTTTCATTTGTCTCATTCAATTTTAAAAAATTTAAACATTTTTAAAAATATTACATAGGATTGGAACACCTACTGAAAGTTGAGTTACTTTAAATGGACAAAAAACTTTAAGGTATTTAAATGAAACACTTGAGAAGCTTGATTATTATTGTGTAAAGTTACTCCTTTAATAAATAAGTAAGTTCTCACATTTTGTGTCAAAAATTTGTTTCAAAAATTTATGAGCCTAATTTTTTTTCGTTCATTTTTTATTTATTACTAGCTATTTATGTAATTCTATTTAATTTGTCTTTAAAATATAAATTTTATCTTCACACACCAAAGAAAGCTCCATACTTATATGTTATACTCATGTTTCATTACATATATGACAAATATTTATATATAAAGTGATCATGACGCATCTATACTATATAATAAATAAAGGTTTCCCAATGTCACGTGTCACTTTCATATTTATTCTTATAAACTTTTCTCGTCTCTCTCTCTTAATAAATACATTTTCATATTTTTAATAACAATATATTTTTAAACAAATTATTAATTATACTAATAAAACACATTTATTTTAAATTATCTCATATTATAAGAAACTTTGAAATGTAATTACCTACATTATGTTATCAATCAAATAGTGAATGAAAGTCAAATTAAATTGGATAATATTTAATGTATTTTTCAAACTCAATTATATATTAATTTTTATATATTTTTTTATTTTATTTTCTATTGATAATATATGTAATACATTTTTTTACCTATAAAATATATATATATAAAAATTTTAAATTTTTATATATATATATATTTACCTTGTGTAATACACACGTTCATATACAATGCATAGCATAACTGCCAACAAATCATGTGCTTGTTTATTCATGATTTGACCATAACTGCTAAAGTTGACTTCAGACTATATTTTTTTTTTGTACGGCAGCTCCAGACTATATTTTATTAATTTTGACTTTTTAGCCACCCAAACTTTACTTAATAATTGAGGAAAGAGATTGCTGCAAGTAAACTATAGAAAGTGCAAAGAGAGAGGAGGAAACTGTGTAAAACATATTAGACAACAAATATAAACAGATGTTCATAAATATTCTAAATAGGAAAATCAAATTATTGAAACTTTAATAATGATACATCATAAGTTTGACAAAAACTTTAAAAGACTATCATAAAAAATCAAGTTTAGATGTGATGTCTTATTGAGTCCATATTTATCAAACATGTATCGAAGGACTGAAGACTTTATTGTATAAATAAAAGTTAATGTTTTTTAATTAATGGCTTATTTCATTGATAGAACACCTCTCAAATCGAGGGGCAAGACAAGGACAACAAAGACTAAGATTACATGAACGAAAATTACACCAATCGATCCAAATAATATACTTACGTTTCGGTCTATTAAAGTACCAAAGAAAACCGAGAGATTGGAATAATATCCTCAATATCATTGTACATTTTTCGTTCCTAGCTATCCACAAGCACCAACACGCCATCAAAATAATCCCATGAAACACTTCCTTTGCTTGAACCCCAAACCCCATAATCTGTGAAACTCAAGGATATGTCTAACAGAGAACGCAAAGATTGGAGCAGCCCGACACCATGTACTAGTTTGATTCCAAACTGTCACACCCCCAAAATCCACTAACGGAGTTTTACCGTTAGGAGCGTGACATACCAGGATCTCAGTCATTAGTTACGTTGAACGACTCTATATGAGTTTAATAAAAACCACTAGTATTGCTCATAGTCACGATGCAACGCTAGAAATGAAAACACTGATTTAATGTAAGACTTGCGGAAGCGAAAAAGTAGATGAAAAGCATGCGCCAAAACAGTCGCGCCAAAATAAACAATTCAATAATAATTAAAATAAATAGTCCTTGAGTTTGAAAAATGATGGACTTCGAATGCATGCGTGCCTTAGCTTGTGCTTGTACCTTAATAACCTGAGAAAACATGCTAAAACGTGTCAACACTAGGTTGGTGAGTTCACAAGTTTCAAAGTTTGTAAAGTTTACTAGATAATACCATTTACAATTTATATCATAGGTAGCTAACCTAGTACATGTTACTAAAGCGTTTCGACACCGAAGCTGACTGTTTATGTTTGAACTGCCTCCTACCATGACTATCATGATCAATGGTAAATGTTTAGGTCAATGTTACACCCGTTCGACTACCTGTCGTGTTAGCGCGACTAACGCGGGTGGGGCTTGTCAATGCCCAGTAGTACTACTCAAGATTACCTCTCTAACCCATATACTAACGGTTCGATAAGTAAGGACTTTCATGATATGTTTGCGCTTAGTACACAAGTGATATAAAAGAAATATAAGATCTAAATGTTCGTACCCATGTTTTCTCCCCCAAGTTTAAACCATAAGAAAAGGGGCCGTGAAACTCACCTTAGAGTATGTGCGAAAGAAAGCGAACTTAGAATGCTTGACGACTAACTGTCACCTATAAACACCGGTTTATAGGTGTGTGTTTGTGCAAGATGATAGGAACCCTTAGTATCCAAACAATACTATTGTTTAAGTGTTTAGAAAAGTTTTGCAAGTTTGACTCAAGTTTGACCAAGTTTGACTAAGTTTGACCAAGTTTGACTAAGTTTGACCGGACGACCCGTTGGTGACCCGTTTAGTGATTGAATGTTTGTTCAGTATAACACTTCTATATTATACACAATGATCATGCTGTAGCACTTAGCAACAAATCCTATTTGTTCTAACAAGATAGTAAGTTTTCATAAATAGCAGGTTTCTATAAATAGAAAGTTTTCAAAATAGCAGGTTTCTATAAATAGAAAGTTTTCAAAAATAGCAGGTTTGTTCGGGACTCATGTTTCCTGGAAACTATCATCATTGATATATTCATAGGATCACTCTAACATGTTCTAGTTCATCACAAAACATAACAATTGTCTAGAACCTAAACATGTAAATCATAATTCAAGACAAAGTTGCTATCTTTAGTAACCTATGACTAGCATGCGTGATTTCAAACACCTAACATGTTACAACAAGTTATTGTGTCCTATCTAACATAGAGCTATCATCAAACCATATCATGCATGTCTAAATAGCAAGTTATAACCACTTTTAACAATTAAAGTTTCCTTATTTGGAAAGTTCACAAAACCGATCTAGGTATTTAAAATCTGATTTCACAAATCATGTAAACATGCATCAAGTAACACATAACCATCATCACATCATCCTAATCATGTCTAGCATGCAAGATAGAAATCATAAAAAGTTTCCTCTTTTAGTAACTCATCCATTACACGTTTTATTCTCACAATTAACACGTCTAATCAAACTCAAATCTTTCAACTAATATAATTATAACTATATTAATCATAATTCACGTCTAGCATGCGATTCCTATATGTCACATAATCAACAAAAATTCAATTTACACGTCGTATAGCAACTAGGGTTTCATACACGTTCATAAAATCATCAATACGATGCCACAATATCAAACAATTAACTAATTTATTATCATATTTCAAAATCATCAAGTTTGGATAATCTAGGGTTTCGATCTCAAAAATAAAAATGAAAAAGTGACGGAATAAGATGAAACGACTTACGTAGAGACGTTAGAAACGCCTAGACTAGCACGTATCTACTTCCGGGTTCACGATCGGGGCTCGATTGAAGGCTCCACTGGTTGTTCTTTGGTTCGGCCGAGAGGTGAGGGTGAGGGTGGGATCGCGACGGCAATGGGGAGGGGTTAGGGTTTATGTTTTTTTTTATAAAAGTTCCTTAAATACATTTTGCATTAATGGGTTTTTAAGATGGGCTTCAAGATTAATTAAAGCCCGTAGACTCTAATTAATTTAAATGACACCTATTTAATAATTATAAATTTCGATTTATATTTTTATAAAAACTCCAACTTTTATAAAAATATTGCGTGCGGTTAATATTCGATAAACACGTACAAGAACAATAATGTTCACATAATTCACGTAAAGTCACGTAATCACACAAAGTTCACATAATTTATAATAAATATAAATTATTAAATATTCAAATTATTTATTTTAATTAATCACCAACGTTCCGGGTTTAGACTCAATGCAATGCACGTGTGACTAACTGGGATAACTGAGTTTGAAACGAATAATGTTTGAACTAACGAGGTTTGAGTTAACGGAGTTAACCTGAAATTGCCGGATGTCACACAAACCACCGAAGCCACAAAAGCACGAAGTAAAGAGGTGTTCCGACGATTCTACATCCGCCTCGCATAAACTGGATTTGAGATCCCCAACCAAAACGTTTTTAGAAAGAGCCTACATATACGGGATCCGCTCCGCTTCCGCCCTCCAAGCAAAAATATTACAATTAAGGGGCACCCATTTGCTCCATTTCATCACATAATTCATGTTGAAATCCTTGTTCAAGATCAATAATTTTCCAAACGAACCAACCATGAAACAACCAGAACTGTCACCCCCTGTCAAGTTCCTCCGACACGTCACCGCCTGAATTAGCGAACTGCAGTTGTTCCATTCGGAACACTCCAAATCCGATCAGAGGACCTCTTCCAACACCACTGAATCGAAGAAGAGAGACCATCTCGGCTAACCCTCTTACTGACTTTGCATTTTTTTACTTTCCAAGCTGAAAAGGTTCGAGAAAACGTCTTTGAGAGGCTCCCTACAAACCCAAGGATCAAGCTAAAACCTAATCACATTACAGTTACCCACCATACCTTTGAAAAATTGACGAATGTGCAAACCCGATATCAAAGTTTATGTGATGTCTTATTTTATGGAGCCCATATTTATCAAACACCGAAAAAAATAACTTATTCATTTTTATATCAAAATTATTTTAAATAAAATAAAATGATTGAAATGTAATGTTTGTTTTTTTTCTTGAAAAAGTATTTACTTTTTTAAAAGAAATAGGATTATTGGATTTTAATAATCCCACCTTTTACCAATTGGTCGATAATAATCCCAACTGAGAATATTCTTACCACTGGTCCCTGCTTTCAAACTATTTTTTTACATTGGACCCCCCGTTAAAAAAACTTAACGCCGTTAGAGTTTATATGACGTGGACATCTGCAAACCGCCGGAAAGTCGAGCCAAGCTAGCAGTGGTCTCGTGGTGGCTTTTGAAATTGGCTCTGGTGGTGTTTAACTGGTCTCGTGGGTCCGGAAAGTCCAAACAGAGAAAACGGTGGTGTTTAACGAGACCAGTTAAACACCACCAAAGCCAATTTCAAAAGCCAACACGAGACCATTGCTAGCTTGGCTCGACTTTCCGGCGGTTTGCAGATGTCCATGTCATATAAACTCTAACGGCGTTAAGTTTTTTTAACGAGGAGTCCAATGTAAAAAAATAGTTTGAAAGTAGGGACCGGTTGTAAGAATATTCTCAGTTGGGATTATTATCGGTCAATTGGTAAAAGGTGGGATTATTAAAATACAATAATCCAAAGAAATATTATACATTTATAAAAAAATCCATACTTTTTTAAAATATTTTTTGTAAAAATTGTTATATAAAACTATACGTTTTTTTTTAAATATATGTATAAAAAAATAATTTTTTTAGACGATGTGTCTTATAAAAAAATAATGTTTTAGATGATTCCGTATGCTCTTTCATTAGACCTCTAGAACCAACACCTTCATATATTCATATACTAGTTTAGATTCCGTATCGACACACGAGGTGAAAACTGAAAAATATCAATATATAAATTTTTTAAATGTTTATGTATATATTTTACAAGTGTAAAAATATATTACATATAGTAAGGATAAAAACAAACTCAAAATATGTAAAAATTAATATATAATTAGGTTTCAAAAATAAGTTAATTACTATTTAATGTATTTTAACTTTCATTTACTATTTAATTGAAATAAAAGTTACATAATCAAATTTTAAAGTTTCTTATAATAAGGGATAATTTAAAATAAATGTGTTTAATTAGTATAATTAGTATTTTCTTTAAATATATATTATTATTAAAAGATAGAAAGTGCATTAAATAAGAGAGAGATACGGGAAAAAAATGGTGACAATAAATATGGTGGCGACACGTAACAGTAAATCCTTTATTTATTATATAATATAGATATAGATAATAATAATAATAATAATAACTATATTATATAATTATTTTGTGATATCTAGATTTATTTTTTATGTATTTTTTTTATTTTGATGCAATTTTTTTATTTATTGTTATGTAACTTTTTTTTATAGAGTAAATTGTTATTTTCGTTCTTATGTTTTGATCATTTTAGTCAGTTTCATTCAAAAAATTATTTTTTAGTTTTTTTGTCCCTGACTTTTCAAAATCTAGTCATTTTTATACAACTGACTAACTCCGTCTATATTTTAATATTAAATCAAGAGTTGATTTGAACTTCATTAATTAAAAAATGAAAGAAAAAAAAGACTTAGGGTTGTGTAACGAACCAAAATCCGGGTTTCGTTTTCAAATAAATAAATAATTTAATAAATATTATAGTGAAAATAATATTTATGAAATAAGTTGAAACAAGTGAGTTTCAAGTTAGTAATGGAGTTATGTTAGTTTTTAACTAACTATGGAATGAAATGGGTAAAATGAAAGTTGATGGACTAAAGGTGTAATATGGCAAATCTGTCATATTTGACTCTTTGAAGTCAAAATTAGTCTCATTTGTTATGTTGGATCGTTCTTAAGCAAGAGAGAAAAGAAGAGAAATCAAATTTGAAGCAAAACGTGCATTTAGAGCTTGATTTGTGAGGGTTTTGGCTTGCACATCACTCTCCTAACATCAAGTAAGTGATTCCCTTCCCTTTATTTCACTTTGAATGTGATATTTGGTGGGTTTTGGAGAAATCCAAAAATTTAGTATGCATGTGGTAAATTAGTGTTAGATTGTAGATAATCTAGCTAATCTAAAGGTAAAGAGAGATGATTAACATCCTAGAACCCTTTGATTTTGATTTTAAAAAGTTATGGTTCATATGGTGAAAATTGGGGGTGTTTGGATCATGATGCTAGAATGATGAATTAGTGAGGATTAAGTGTTTAGGTGGTAATAGACACTTGAACAAACATCAAATTGACCTAATAAAAGTTATTGAATGAGAAATTAGTGTCAATGTATTGGAAAGAAAACTCAAGTAGGTGAGTTTGCATTGAAAGAGGGTGTTTGGTTATGGGAATGACCTAAACGGGTCAGTTTGGGTTGGAAATAGAAATTTAGTTGTAGACTCAATTGTAATGTGATTATGTATGTATGATAGATTACTAAACTAGGTGTATATGTTTATGTAATCAAATTACAAAGCTAGAAGGTGGTGCGGGATCTTCTAACTCAAAAGGTAAGTGTCTTGCACTTACTTAGTATTGATGATAAATGGGTGAAATGTGTGTTATGTATGCATACTATGGGTGGAATTGAATATGTATGAAGATGACATGAACTAGTATGTGATAAGTATGAATGTAGTTATAGTAATAAAACTATAATGGATATGTGTAATTGAATGTATGTGGTCATAGTGGTAATACTATAACCGTCATGTAAATGAATATAGTTATAGTTGAATTACTATAATGGAAATGTGAAATGAATGAATGTAGTTATAGTGCAATACTATAATGGATATGTATGAATGAGGTTATGATCTAAGAATCATAATGGATATGAGGTTATGATCTAAGTATCATAATGGATATGAGGTTATGACCTAAGAGCCATAATGGATATGAAATGATGTAAATGAATGTTAAATGAAAGAAATGAAACTTGTAGTAAAAATGCAAGTGTTATGATCCTTAATTGACCAAATGGGTGCAAACGGGTCAAATGGGTGAATGGGTGGAAACAAGTGATAAATACTTGTTTGTTATGTTTATCTTCATTACTAATGGTGAAATGTTCATGTGGTTATGTAGGTCAAGCTATGATGTAGGTCAAGGTCAAGTCCGAGGCGTTGAAGGATTCTCGTACGTGTTTTGGTATTTTGGGGGTTTAAAAGAAAATCCTTAGTTTGTTATGTAAATTGGTACAAAACTTGATGTTTTGGTGAATTTTGGTATTGTGTATATGATGTTTAAGTAATAGTCAAAATACCCAAGTCTTGAGAGTTTTTGGTGTCAAGTGGTTTTGGTGAAAAATGGCAAAATTTGACCAAGTGTTGGAACTGGGCAGCTGAGTAAACTTTCTGTTTACTCAGCCACCTTGCGGTACGCGAAGACTAGGGCAAGGTCTCTCGCGGTACGCGAGAGACTTGTCTTCCGGTCAGGCGATTAGGCACTCCCTCGCGGTACGCGAATGGAAGTGACAAAACTCTCGCGGTACGCGAGAGTAGTAAAAAAAAATAAAAACTCTTGAGGAAGGTGACAAAACTCTCGCGGTACGCGAAGGGAGGTGACAAAACTCTCGCGGTACGCGAGAGTAGTAAAAAAAATAAAAAATAAAAAAATATTTCTTAGGATAAAAGCTTCCGCGCGTTAAATGTTTAATTAATTGGTTTTCCAATTAAGGGTGTTACAGGTTGTGTCCCCGTTATTTAATATATTCATGATTAGATTTGGGTAAAAATAAGATGACACTCATTGGTTAAAGTCATTAGGGTTGTGTCTCTTTGACCCTTAAAAGAATGATTTAAGTATAAGATCACAAAAAGTTAATATTTAATCTTTTTTATTATAAAATGTCCCCCCCCCCCCGTTTTAATGAAAAAACAGAGAGAGTTAATCGAATGCGGTTCTCCTTGTTGGAAGGGTGTTTCTGGTACCCTTTACAGAGTTTCTAGTTGGGCTGAGATTCATGCTTTCAATTTAGGTGTGTAAGAGCATTCTCAGTCCGTTCTTTATATTCCGTATACTTATTCTTATAATTACACTAATAAACACTACTTTTTCTACCTTTTATATCTACTTTTCTCTCTTCTTATCCTTATCCTTATAACTATACTAAAAACCACTACTTTTATCCTTATATTTATAAAAACTTTATATCTTTTCTCTCTCCTCCACTTACAACCACTTTAAACCACTTCTTAAAATATATAAAACTCACTCACATAATTATACCAAACGGGCTGTGAATGATCTAAGTGAGATCCCCCAAACAAGAAAAAAATACATATAAAGGAGGTGGCGGCTAGCGGACAGTGGTGGGGTGATGCCGGAGATAAAGGAGACAGTGGTGGGTTTAGTGTCGGTGGATGAAGGAGACGATGGTGGGGGAGTGTTGGTTTGTTTTTTTTATATTAATTAGACTTAATTACATAAATGGTCCCTCATATATGAAAACTTACATTATCGGGTATGTCAAACCATAAATTAGTTTAAATGTCGGTGTTCCAGTTATGTTATTAATAAATATTGATGAAAAAATGGTTTAGGTAATGTAGCAAATCTTTAGGTCAAATCACAAGGTAATCACGCTATATAAGTGAAGCTTATATTTTGAAGCAACATTGATCATTACAATATCCCTATAATTGGGTTAACATATTCATACAAAAGAATTTCATTAAAAATTCAAAGAAAAAATATACAATTGTTGTATTTTTGCAATGACCATGAATAAAAGTTTAGGGCCGTCACTTTCAAATATTGGTTTGTATTGAAAGATCCAGTGTTTATTCATGATCAACTGAATATTACATTATCAAGAGTTAAAAGTAGATATTGACTCAAAAACTATTAATATTTGGTAAACATGGAAAAATTACCAATACCACGTCAAAGGTTACATACAATGAAGTATTTTCAAATTTGTAAATAATCATTGTAAGGTTTTATTTGACACGTAATTTAATGTATTGTGAAAAGTGCACAACTTACTCTCATCCATATAATTTTAATATGTAACAAAATGAAAAAGTTACAAATACAATATCAAATTTGTATAAAAAGAGTTGTTAGGATATTTATCAATATAATCTTAACGTTTTACTATGTGTAACACACGGGGTTAAAAGCTAGTTTGATTATAAATTCTTTGTAGGGAAATCTTCACCAAATAGTAATTAGGGTTCTTAAGTGTTTTATTTAAATCACTCAGAGTTTTTATTGTGTAAAGTTATTCCTTTTTTGTATTTCAAATATTAACTTATTTGGAAGTAAAACAATTTAAAATGTTATACCTATGCGGCTACGTTTATAATCTGGGCCAGTTTGAAATCGTCAAAAGCAATATTAATAGCATTTCGCTTTCTAAAAACGACATAAAATTGTATAATTTTGCTTTTAAAAATATGACACTTGTTCGGATACATAATGTAATAGAAGTATTATGAAAATTTGAGTGTAAGGTGAATCAAGTGAATTTTTTGGCACCTAAGCATTCACATCAGTATTGGTATATAATACCATATGTTTAAATTATAAGGGAAAAATAAGATTTAAGTTAAAAGAGTTTTACACTAGTTTCTTTAAACGTTATCTTTATCCTTAAAATTATAAGAAAATAAACACTACAATCTTAAATATACCAATTTCTTAATCATTTCTTTAAAATTATAAGGATAACGAATGAGATGTGAAAGGTTTATAAAAAATTAATAATTTTATTATGGAATGATGATTTTTAGTTAAAATAAAGATAAGGATAAAGAATCTGATGTGAATACTCTAAGACCCAAAGCTTTGTATTTAGTAGGATCAGTTTTATTATCCAAAAGAGGGTTGTGACGCAGTTTGTTACCTGTTTAGCTATCATTCTATTATAATCATCCTTATTTTATTAAAAAAACTAAGTTAGAAACCCTGTGTATTACACGGGTTGAATAAATTCAATATTATATACTTAATAACAAATATTTACATATTAGATATTATGATATATTACATAGTTTTTTAATACAAATTTTAGAAACGTCATATAGTTACCTTTTAAAAATGTTTTATAAAAAGAATGAAATAAATGTTCAATTTCTAAAAATGTTTTATGAACAAACCTATATTTTCTTAAATAAAAAGAAATAGAAATCATTGTTATTTAGTAGAAGAGAGAGACGGAAAACAAAAAATTACTAAAAACAATTAAAGAAATCTTGTACAATTAATAGGAGAGATAGACGAGAAAATTTGTCTAAACAAAACTTTTATTTATTATAGAGTATACATGAGTGACATGTGAAAATAATTTAAATAAAAAAGTATTTACACGTTAACAAGCAACCGACATCGACCATGTCAAATATTATTTTAACCAGCAATGTATAATAAGTTTATATCATATTATATAATAAATTTAAAAATTTGTTATTTTCTTTAACGATAAAAGTAAAATTTTCGTGTAACTATTCACGTGTGACATATAAATAGAACATATAATTTATTCATAGTCGAGACATCATGCCAACTTTTTGTTTATTTTATTTCTCTTGTTTGGAGTATGTGATGAAATAAAACTTAAATAAATTAAATATTAATATCAATAAAAAATTGTCGTCTCTTTCATGTGATCATTTTATTGTTTCAAGTCAACTCTATTATTATTAGACAACCCGGTATTTGCATCTTACGTTTGGTAATATACATGATATGTATCGATGTTTAAAAAAGTGTGTTTTATATTTTAACGTTCTCGTTAATAGTTTAAAACGAGTTGTAAAATAATTGATCGGTTGACGAGATTTTCCGGTTGAACAGGTAGACTGGTTCAGCGCTTTTTTTGTTTTTCGGTTTTTCATATATTATATTTGTTGGATTTTTAGGTTTAAATTATGTTTGTTGATGTTTGGATCAAATGTTTGAACTTTTGTTCATAAAAAATACTGTTATGTGTGTTTTTTAAGTTTGATGAAACTTTTTAAAATTTTTAAATTTGAATTATGTTTGTTGGATACTTGGATTGTTATGGGTATTTTTAATATTTTTAAGACGTCTTCTGGTTCGTAATCCGTTCCGACTAGTGGACCGGTAAGAAAGACCGTTCCAAAAGTCTCCACTTTGGATTATATTCGTTGAATTTTGAAGTTTGAATTATATTTGTTGATATTTGTTTGAAATATTTAAACCTATGTTTCTAAAAAAGATTGTTATGTGGATTTTTTAAGTTGGATGAAATTTTTAAAAAGTTTGAAGTTTGAATTATGTTTGTTGAATACTTGGATCGTTATATGTGTTTTTAATATTTTTTAGACGTCGTCCGGTTCATAATATGTTCCGACCAATGAACCGATAAGACATCCGGTTCACTATATGAATTGCGGTTTTTAACACATTGGAACTAACTCTATTTTTTTATATTGTTTTAATTAATTGTAAACTAATGCCATTTTTAATTAAACCAATCTAATAAGTTAAATTACTAAATTGGCGGTATTGAAATATTGTTAGAAAGCTTTCGGTTGCATCATTGATTTTGACTCCTCCCACTTCCTTCCCCAATCAATTTCCCAATCGCCATTGTTGTCTGATGTTGCTTGCTTGCTCCAATGAAATTGTGGCACAATGCTACTACTTTTTAACTCAAACATGTAACTTTTTATACCCTCTCTCTCTTAAATTATTCGTCCCATTGTTTTCTTTTCAGTCTCATTCACTCTATAAATACCCCAAGAGTTTCTTCCCAAACCAATTGCTCCTAATCATTTCCTGCCTTATTCTGTTACTGCCATTGTTGAATTGATCTGGGTACATTCCAAATTCATGTAATTGTTCTTGTGATTTCTCTTGCACACCAACTGTTTGATGAAATTCCCTTGAGTTTTTTAGGTGCCCATTTGCTTGAATTAGTTTGAATTCTTGTTTTCGATAAATGGGTGCTCGTTAGTACTTCGGTCTCTTCGTGTCTCGACATTTGTAACATGTAATTGTTTTTGTGATTTCTAAGCTGTTTGATGAAATTCCCTTGTTTTTGGTCAAGTAAAAAAGTGTAGAGTGGTGATGGATCTGATTTTGGATCAAGTCAACCGTTAGTTGAGGGATCTCTATAGATGGAGAGTACTTTGCTATTTCGTTAATTTATCGATTAATATTTTTAATGCTTGCATATGGAGTTTAAGTAGGAAATTACTTGATTCTTTGATTGGTCTTAAGTTAAGATTATTTACAATATATAGGGTGATTATTTACTGATCTCCTGAGATGTAATGATCAGCAACTGTAGATAGTAGGGGAACATTAAATACAAATGACTAAACATAAGTATTTCAATTATCACTCTTTTACTGATGTAAACAAAATTCCTTAAATTTCTGCCCATTTCTACACATATCTTCTGTATGAACGATTGAATCGTTGTTTTATCGCCTCTTAAGCCTTTTAATCCACTACATAAGGGTTATATAACCAAAATATTACATATTTATGGAAGAAACATTCGTCCCCTTTCGTGGGATCAGTAATGATCTCAAAGGGAGATTACTGTGCTACAAACAAGACTGGACAGGTGGCATCCGGGCTGGTATCAGGTTTGTGATTCTTTCATAGTCTAGTTACCATTGAATTTTTTTTAAAGAAAATAGTGTTATTATGTTCTTTTGGGAAAATTTCACCCTATAGTAATCAAGTTTCCCATCTGTTCCACTTAAGTCACTCAAAGATTTTTGTCTTTTAAAGTGACTCAACTTTCATCATGTGTTCCAATCTTGTGAGTTTTTATAAATGTTAAAAATTTTAAAATTAAGTGACCCAAATGGAACATATATTTAGTGATTATTCCTTTCAAATTTAACTAGAAGTAGGAGGTAATAGTAAAGAAAAAAAATCACTAAATAATAACCAAGTTTTATAGTTGTTTAGTTTAAGTCAAATTGGAAAAAAAAATCACTAAATAGTAACCAAGATTCATATATGTTCCATTTAGGTCATTTAATTTAGAAAAAAGTTAACATTTATAAAAATATTTCACAAGATTGGAACAACTAAACAAAAAAACTTTGAGCGACTTTAGTGGAACAGATGTGAAACTTTGTTACTATTGGGTGAAATTTTCCTGTTTGTTTTTCATCACAAGATTCTTTTTTTTTATCAGGATTCTGGCTCCAACGACATATATATTCTTTGCTTCTGCAATTCCGGTTATATCTTTCGGGGAGCAGCTAGAAAGAGATACTGGTTAGAAACTTTATAGTTTAGAAGTTCATATTCTCTACTTATTATATGAAATGTAGCTTAAAACAATTGGATTTTATGTTTATTTGATACAGAGGGAAGTCTAACTGCAGTCCAAACTCTAGCCTCAACTGCACTTTGTGGCATTATTCACTCTATAGTTGGAGGGCAGCCACTTCTTATATTAGGTGTTGCTGAGCCAACCGTGTTAATGTATACGTTTATGTTCAATTTCGCTAAGGATCAAAAGGACTTGGGAAAACCTCTTTTCTTAGCGTGGACCGGATGGTATTTTTTTAACACTCTTGGCTAGGTCGAATAACAGGTCGGGTCGGTTTGGGTCAACCCGAAAACATTTCTTATTCATTTTTATAAATAAATAGTCTTTCAAATATGATTGAAGAAACAGTATTATTCTATATTTTTTTAAAGTACACTTTAGGTGACTATTCATAGGTTCTTCTTATAAAGTAATTAACTTGATAAGGGCCTTTTGATCAGATAGAGATAAAGCATAACCCAAATCTAGTGGTTCATAAGTGAAAAATTCACCCAGTAGGAACCATGTTTCTATCTTTTCCACTAAAGCCATTCAAAGTTTTTCTGTTTCTCTAAAGTCACTCAACTTTCATTATGTGTTCCATTCTTGTGAAAAAAAAATTATCATATTAAATATTTTTAAAATTAAGTGACCTAAATGCAACATATATGAATCTTGGTTTCTCTTTAGTGATTATTTTTTTTAAAAGTTAATTTGAAGTTGGAGGTAATGGTGAAGAAAAAAACACCAAGTAATAACCAACTTTCGTAATTGTTCAATTTAATTCAATTTGGGAAAATTAATCACTAAATACTAACAAGATTCATATATGTTCCACTTAGTTTAAAAAAAAATATTATTTATAAAAAAATTCACAAGATTGGAACACCTAGTGAAAGTTGAGTGACTTTAGAGTTGGAACAAATGAGAAACTTGGTTACTATTGGGTGAAATTTTTCCTATAAGTAAATAGGTCGAAATTGCCATCTCTACTTAAAACTAGCTAATTGTTGAAAAACTATGGATTCTAATAAAGTTATTTTTGTCTTGGTGAGAACAGGGTTTGTGTGTGGACGGCTTTTCTGCTGGTCTTGCTGTCTATTTTGGGTGCTTGCTCAATCATCAATAGATTCACACGAGTAGCTGGTGAACTATTTGGTCTTTTAATAGCAATGCTTTTCATGCAGCAGGCTATTAAAGTGAGTTAGATCATCTTTAGTTTTAACTTAATTTAAATTCGCTAAACTAGTAGTGATTGATTATGTTGATTTTGGGAACCTATAAAAGTGGATTAAGACACAATAAGTTTACTGTGATGTTCATTTCGTAGGGAGTTGTGGAGGAATTTGGCATACCGAAAAGCGAAAATCCCAATCAACTTGCATTGCAATCTTCATGGCGTTTTGCAAATGGAATGTTTGCACTGGTCTTATCCTTTGGCCTTCTTCTTACTTCTTTAAAAAGTCGTAAAGCAAGATCATGGCGTTATGGAACCGGTTAGTGTCTCACCTTTGGGCTTTGTGATTAACCAGGTGTTTGGATTCACGTTCTAAAAGTGGTTATGTGATATCATATAATCCGAATCAGTAATCAGCTTTAATAGCCATTGGGGTTGGTGGCCCAATGGTAGAGGAAAATCCTCTTGAACATCAAGGCTTTAGGAGGTCATGGGCTCAAGTCCCACTCCCACGGGATTAAAGAAATTTGCCTTTCAAAAAAAAAGTAATCAGCTTTAATAAAACAGGTTGTAGTAGATAATGTTTGGGTGTGCTTGTGCTGTTTGAGGCTGCAATAATAATAATCAAAGATAATTAGATGTTTTGAGTGTTTGGCAACTTCTAATTATTTAATGACTTGGTAAATAAAATGACTTATTTACATTTTTATCCTTAGATACTCACTTGCAGAATCTGTTTAATGCTTATCAGAACATTAAAAGCTGATTATTGCGCGTCCAAACACCCCTTAAAACGAATGTAAAAGCTTTTGTTAGCAATTGATGTTTACGAAGTCAAACCATTTGTTGACTTGTGAATCTTGTTTCAAGGGTGGCTAAGGGGATTTATTGCGGATTACGGTGTCCCAGTTATGGTGGTTGTTTGGACCGGTGTGTCATACATACCAACTAGTAGTGTCCCAAAAGGGATACCCAGGCGGCTTTTTAGTCCAAACCCATGGTCTCCTGGTGCTTATACAAATTGGACCGTTGCAAAGGTGGTTATTTTATACTTGTAATTTTGCATGAATAAGAACATGTTTTCTTAATTCTTCAATATCGTATTTCTTGCAGGACATGTTGAACGTCCCACTTGTGTATATTATTGGAGCTTTTGTTCCAGCCACCATGATTGCGGTTCTTTACTATTTTGATCACAGTGTTGCATCACAACTTGCACAACAAAAAGAGTTTAATTTAAAAAAGCCGCCTTCATATCATTATGACCTTCTTCTTTTAGGTTTTTTGGTAAATGATCATTCATTCCTTCATGAGAATTTACTCCTATTTCTTTTTTTGTATATTTGTTGATTTATTTATTTATGTTTTTTTTTGTTAAACAGACCTTACTATGTGGGCTAATTGGCATCCCTCCTGCCAATGGAGTTATCCCACAATCTCCTATGCACACAAAGAGCTTAGCCACCTTGAAACATCAGGTATTGTATTCTTATTTATTAAAAAAATAATATTTTCCTTATATTTTATAAATGAGGCACTCCTCTTAAATTATTTTGCTTAATTTAGTGATGATGTATGATTGTTAATGCGCATGCATGTATGTGTAATATATATTTTCTTTTATTTTCCTTTTAAATACTTAAACATGACCATTACTTCAAAACAATTTACAAATAAAAAACTACAATACTAGGGCCACCTTTGTCAACCCAGCCCCCCCCCCCCCCCAATTCCAAAACAAATAATAATAATAAATAAATAGTAATAATAAAATAAACCCACCAGTAGTCAACTTCTGGTACTAATTATTCAAAGTAGCATCTTTTAGTTTTTTTTAAATATCTAATCCTTTAACATTCTTATATTTAATTCATCTTTTTACACAATGTGTATAATTTGAAGTTAAAAACATGTGACACAATCGTAACTGTGTTCTTTCTTTGGGTTGGAGGTACTTTATATTATATTCATTGGTATGTTTATTTCCAACTATTTTCTTTTTCGAATGCCATAAAAAATATGTTATGTAATAAAAAAAATTTAATTTTGGCTAGATATGGTAAAGCATAGAACATTGCTTATTCATATTTTATCTTTGTACTATTTATTATGACTAAAAAAAGTTTTGCTTTTCCTTGAACAGCTTCTACGGAATAAACTTGTATCTACAGCTCGAAGAAGTATATGTGAAAACTCAAACTTGGGTGATTTATACCGAAACATGCAACAAGCATACAATGAAATGCAGACTCCACTCGTTTACCAGAATCCATCAACTCTGGTATGTAACTAAATAACTTTAATCTGTTTAAACTTCATTGTGCTATATTTTTGTTAAATAACTATCTTTAAAACAGGGACTAAAAGAGCTGAAAGAATCAACAATACATCAAGCATCTGCCGGTGGTTACATTGATGCACCCGTTGATGAAACTGTGTTTGATGTTAATAAAGATGTTGATGATTTGTTGAATATTGAAGTGAAAGAACAACGGTTGAGCAATCTGTTACAAGCATTGATGGTTGGTGGTTGTGTTGCTGCTATGCCTGTTCTTAAAAAGATCCCCACCTCGGTTCTTTGGGGCTATTTTGCTTTTATGGCAATTGAAAGCTTGCCCGGCAATCAATTTTGGGAGAGAATATTATTACTTTTCACTGCCCCAAGTCGAAGATACAAGTAAGATTTTAGCTCCAATGGCATCTTAAACTGGTAGCAACGGGTGGTTTGTGTAACGGGCCAAAACACCTTTTTTCTGAAATTTTTTTTTTTTAACATTTAGCGTGTCAGATATGATAAGAAAAGTTACTTTATTCCAGTAACAATCTAAATTTTTGAATAAAATTATTTAGGAGGTTTAGGCTTTGGGCAATATCGAGCCATTTGACCCTTTTTCTAACCTTTTTTTGTTTTACTCATTTGATCCATTAGAGAAAAAAAGAAGATAACTTGAATCAAACCATTCATAAGTAAACTGGTCAGAATTGTCACTTCTGCTTGTTAGAGATTTAAAACTAGGAGTTTCCAAAATGTGGCATTTTGATTTTACTCATATATACTTATGTTATAATTTAGGAGTATATAGTACTCATATACTTATGTTATAAACTTATAATTGTTTTGTTAATGCCATTTTAATCAGGGTTCTGGAAGAAAATCACGCTACATTTGTAGAAACTGTGCCTTTCAAGACGGTTGCTTTTTTCACGATTTTCCAAACAGTTTACTTGCTTGCTTGTTTCGGGATAACCTGGATCCCTATCGCTAGTGTTCTTTTCCCACTTTTGATCATGCTTCTTGTTCCCGCAAGACAATATTTGCTTCCCAAATTTTTCAAAGGTGCTCATCTTCAAGATTTGGATGCTGCTGAATATGAAGAAGCACCTTCCACAACCTACAATATGGCATTTGGTGTAAGTCAACTTTCTCTTTCTAACTATATTGCAATCATAAAAACTAAAAACAAAATAAATATGTAACACAGGGACATTACACGTGGTAAGTGCCGTATTCCCCTATAGCATATGTCTGTCTTAAACCCCTTGAAGGCCACCTGCTAAACGTAAGTTGTGTTTTACCTGGTCCCACCGGTTAGCAGGTTATTATTGTGGTCCCGTGAGTTTTCTGGTTCTCACAGTTACCAAAAAAGTAAAAAAATAAAGATATTACATACCTTTGTGAGGAAAAATAGTATATGTATGAATAATCTTTATAAGCATACAACAATTCCTTTATAAAGGGCAATGCGCACATAGTTGAGACCTTTCAATATTTTTTTTTTAAATTATAGTATAAAATCATAAAATAAATAATTTGCCACCCTGCAAGTAATTCTTTCTTATGTATACACTTGCAGGATGATGATGTTCATTCTAGAACATCTCAAGTTGATAGTGGGGAAGTACTTGATGGAATGATAACAAGAAGCCGAGGAGAGATCCGTCATACTAACAGTCCGAAAATCACAAGTTCGACCCAAACCCCACGAGAAATGCAGCCTTCATATAGCCCACGCGTGTCACAACAGGCTTATAGTCCACATTCGCACGTGCTAAGGATCGATAGGAGACTGCAATCACCTGGAAAAGGGCTAGAAATCAAGCAAACTCCAAGTCCTGGTCCATCTAACCTTGGTGAAATTAGTAAAGGGTCTTCCTCATGAATGTTTTGCAATTTCTATGGTGCTTGAGAGGTTTCTTTCTTTATTGTTTGTAAGGTGTTAAGAGTGGTATATTTTGTGAGTGTTTTCTTTTTATTGTATGTGTGTATGGTATGAGCAGAAAACAAGTAATGAAATAATGTATTTTTTTTTCTTTTTCATATTTGCATAAAGCCAAGAGTGAGATGTTATCTAGTTCAATATACTTGATAGTAGGTAGCAAAGTAAGATCATGTGAAATTTGTTAATTGGTTATGGCCTTTTGTTTTGGGGATGTAAAATATAAATTTATGATGAGCCTCTTAATAAATTTATGATGGAAAAGATTATTTGTTTTGATATTTAGTAGTTTGAAGTATTGTGCTAACCCATTTATCATTAAAATTTTGGATCTTCAAATCCCAGTGTTGAGATGGAAATGCCTAGAGCTCAAGAGCGTTGGCGAACCTACACATGTAACAACAGTAACCATTAGCCTCGTCATGTGGAGGGTCAGGACTTGGGAGGTTTTTCCTGTGATCAAACTTAGGGAGTAAATGAGAGTAAGTGTAGAGAGGAGAGTGCCCTCATCTTAGAGAATAGAGATGAGGTGTTTATATAGCTTAGGTATTTTGGAATTCTCCGTAATTAATGTTGTGTACTAGTAGTCGTCCATCCTCGACCTGCCTAATCAGAGTGCATGGTATTATTCACCGGTTCAATGTTTTATAAGACCAGTCTAGCATGTCATAGGCTTTCTGCATATCAATCTTCATCATAACCCCCATAGGTCTTTTATTTTATTTCATATTTATTTTCCTTCGCACGTCCATTCCTTTCAAGAGGCCTAGACTCGTTATGTTGTTTGACTGAACTAGTTGGCTCCATGCTCTATTTGGTCGGAACCCGGTTTGTCGAGAACCTTCTCTCATAGATTCCCTTCACCAAGTCATCACTAGCAATCCGCTCTTATCCCTTGGTGTCAAAGGGAGAGTTCCTTTCTTGTCTTGCGCAAAAACTTACTTTATTCTCATTGGAGAAAGACTCTCCCTCTACTTCATTTGACAGGGGCGGAGAATACCACTCTATCAATGACAAGAAAAAAGAATCAATTCCGTTTTTAATGGTTTGAGCTTGGAAGCAACCTGCCAGACTCATGATCAGGATCCGCTTATGGTGGTTCGGCTTGCTTCTCTGTTGGCATTTCCTAGACCCAAGACGTATAGTTATATAAACATTTCTTTCTATAACATCGTTCTCTTTGTTTATAAAACATTTAGTTATATAAACCTTTCTTTCTATAACATCTTTCTTTGGTTTATAAGACGTTTAGTTAAGCAAACCTTTCTTTCTATATCATTGCCCCTTTTCTTTGAAAACATAACCTTTCTATCCTTTCGTAAAATGTACTCTGTTTGTGTCAATATTGTTTACAAAACGTATAGTTTATATAAACATTTCTCTTTATAGTTTTCATAAACATTCACATTTTAGCAATAAAACATATTTATTTTAAAACGTCCTCTGTGAGTATGCACACCACCCTAAAACAGTAAATATGGATTCTTGACTCAACTGTCAATTTTAAACTATCCAGAGTTGGAAGGTCTAAGCTAGGTCAAGTGCTATACGATTTGCATGAAACATAACGCACGGAAACTATCAATAAAGGTTAGTGTCGCCCAAAGTGTCGTCCGACACTAGTGTCGTTGGTGACAATGTCGCCAAGGGTAGTGTCGCCATAACTTGCGTTATGCGCTTTTAGTGTCGTCTATCTTAGTGTCGCCACTCATTAGTGTCACAACCATGAGTGTCACCATATTTCTCAAGGGCCTTCGACTAGCATCGCCTGATGAGTTAGTGTCGCCCTAAGAACAATCATCAATCGATCATTGTTTTTTATCCAAGATCGTAACTGTTTTACATCTAAATCGTTTATCTAGCTTCCATTAAGCTAGATCTATACTTTAGGTTTTTTAACACGTAAAAAATTTACATTTGAAAATGAAACCCTAGTTTTTCCCATAAAACTCATTCAAACCAAAACAGAAGGTTTAAGGGTCGATTCTTACCTAAAATCTTGTTGATTCTCGTACTCCACAACACGATCTTCAACCGAAATTGAGTAGATTTGGAGCTTAGATTATGATTCCACTCACCCCTCCCCAACCCATTTCTGTCTTTCGCATTTGCCTCGTTTAGTCTTCAATCTTTACTTATTTATCCTGGAACCATAAAACAAAGTGTCGGTTTTCGGGATGTTACATCTGATACATGAAAAAAGATTTTTTTTAATATAACAATATACTCAAAATAAAGATAAAAAAATCTTGATTTTATAGTATAATTTCAAAAAAAATAATAAATGTGTGAAAAAATTATCAAGGTTTACAAACTTTGTATATATATATATATATAGGGGATTGTTCTTTGGGGAACCATAGGGAACCGGGAAACCATGTTGTGAAAAAATCATAAAAAAAACTTATTTTCACATGTAAAAAACTCAACTTTTTTTCTTCAGAACTTTTGCATATAAACACATTTAGAAGCCGTTCTAATAAAAAATAATTAAAAAAAATTATAAAAAAATTGTAGAAAAAAGTATTTTTATGAGAACTTCTTCATGTGTTTATATGCAAAAACTATAAAGAAGACTATGTAAAAATGAGTTTTTTATGAGTCAATTTCGGTTGATGGTCATTTTCAGTTATCTCCTATGCACCAAGTTACACCTTCACTCTTATACTCCACTAATTGTTTATAAGACGTGACATCAAAAACAATGTCATGTCACGTCATGACTCTGATACCAATTTGTTTTATTCTAAAACTCCTATACCAAATACATTACCGACTCAAGTTTAACATTTCTACCAAAAATTTAACGATTCCATAAAAGTTAAACAGCCAGTTACTTGCTGAATAAGTAAATAGAGTCTCCAAAGATAAAATGAATACAATCTAGCAATGCATTGCAATCGGGTCGAGCTAAATACAAAGGATTTTGAAGCAACTTCAAGCCTTCTTGGGCTTAATGCGCTTCACCTGTGAGTAAAGGAACACTCCGGCAAGGGCCACTCCAGTGCCTGAAATTTCAAAATTACCAATCAACTACTTGAAAAAAACCAAATGGGTGGTAAAATGTCAAAATGTGCAGGTCAGGTTGACCCGCGAACCTTTTCCCATTTTTTAAAACAATTAATACGTTAATGATGATTAACTTTTAAAATAACGATATTATTACAATAATTTTTTACCCGTTTCAAGTACAGCTAAATGTTTAGTTTTACCTAAAGAAAAAATACAAAAGAGACGTTATCGTAAAATATCCAAACATGAAAATTTACCTATAGAATTGATCGGGGAAACAGGCGTTCGGAAAAACAGAACAGATGTCACGATCACCACCACACGTTTCACACAGTTGCCAACAGAGTGTGTAACTGGAGACACCCTTTGCAAAATCATATAAGAAACCTGCCCAAAACATAAATCTTAGCATTGCTGTTTTGCAGAAAGTTGGCTTCTTTTGGAACAAAAAGGAATACTAATTATCAATTTACATGTGAGGCTTAAGATAGGAAGATTACCTGCTGATAAGCATGGAAGCAGATTGCAGCAAGGAGAGACCTAATGTACACTTGTTTGACATTCAATCCCTGAAAATAATCAAATATTAGATGAAAATCAATCCCAAAAAATGATCATTTATAAAATTTATAATAATGTCTGGTATTGAGAAATACTCACAGCAGACTGGAGGTATGCAGGGGTAACTCTAATTCCTTCAGTGAAGAGAGTAACAGGGGCCAACAAGAAAAATGACATGATGGTTATAACCGAGAAGAGTGTAATATTATCCAATGATTCCTGTAAAAACATAATTGTGAGTGCATACATGTATACCAACATCACACCATCACCAAATGTAATTAACCAAAAAAAAGAGATAAAATAAGGGTTTGCTAAAGATACCTCTTTCTTAACCATAAATTTCTTGCTGAGGACATTACGCGATTGGTTTGACAAATTGGATGCCATCGCGCTCCAAAACCCAGCCCTGTTTACCAAATGCAATCATTAGACATAGAGATAAAAAGCAATAAACGCCGATCACTAACGACTAAAAAGATTGTTCTTTCTTTAACAAATATTCATGAGAATCATGGTAGTCAAAGGCTCAAGGTGCAATAAATGAGCCAGTCGCCTAGGCGCGAGGTGCTTAAAAAACATGCGCCCGAGAAGAGTAAGGCCCACGTGTATTTCAAGCCATCTTTAGCTTTTAGGCTGGCTTAGGTTGTTTTAGAGTAATTTAGACTGTTTTTTTCTGTTTAAACTGTTTTAGACTAGTGTGGGTTGGGTTTAGACTAGTTTTTTTTGCATATTTGGCCAGATTTCCATATCTTTTGCTCCTGGATGGACGCAAAGCGGTTTTTCTGCGCTTTGACTACTATGATGAGAATGACAAAAGGTAGTTAAATTTAAATTCTGTCGATACCAATTGAACGAGGCTTCAGTCATAGATGCAAGGGCCACTCCACCGGCAATTGGTAAAAGAGAAGTAACCACCCATGGTGTAGGCATCTGTGAGTAAGATGATAAGCATTCATTACCAATAAAATGTATCTTAAACAACCTGAAAGCATTATAAGAAACCAGAATATAATGTCGATGATAAAAGTACCTCTCCTAGGAACATAGCAGACAGTACAACCGAGAAAAACGGTTCCATAGCTTTGATTGTGTGAGTAAATGAAACAGCAACTTTTCCAAGACTCATGTTTGTGAAAAGATTGCCTAAGGTGTGCACCATAGCCAATGGCAGGATTGCTAGAAGCTGCAAGTTAGCAATTGATTAGCATAAAATAAAAAAAATATATTAAAAAACAAACCTGTTCCTTCATAACCTTGGTTTTAAAAGGCGTGAGGCGCTCCGAGGCGTTTAGATCCAAAAATCCAATGCGCGATGCGCGTGCATCATATATGCGAGGAATTCTTAATTAAAAAATATACTAAAATATTATTTATAGACAATATTTTAGTTTTTAACGTTTAAACACTAAAATATAAAAATATTCACATAATCTCTGGTCAGATTTGTTCAATTGATGGTCTAATTTGTTCAAATACTTGGACCCAGTGCTCAATCGATGGTGAGATTTTTCAATTGATGATTAGATTTGTCCAATCAGATTTGAAAAACTCGGACTCATTGCAATCAATTGTCTAATTTGTTCAAATACTGGTCAATTGAATGCCCCAGACCGCCTCACATGTGCCTTATGTAGGGGTGTCAATCGTGTCGGGTTAGCTGGTCGCGGGTTGACAGGTTGGAGGGTTGAATTATGCAACCCGAACACGACCCATATTCTTATTCGTGTCAAAAAGTACAACCCTAACCTGGATACACTTAAAGTCGGGTAAACCCGAACCTGACCCGTTTAACCCATTTAAATAAATCAAAATCATAAACCACTAAATCCAAAATCCAATGCATTAAAGGTAAATCGAAAAATAAGTGAATAGTCATATCTACAAAGCAAAAAGAGAAAAATCTTGGTATAAATTAATTCCTTTATGGTAAACACTAAATTTAAAAGTAATTAAACAATCGTTTCTAGAAAAGTAAAAATAAAAAAAAAAAATTGAAACCTAAACGGGTTAGCAGGTCAACCCATTTGTTAAATAGGCCAACCCTAACCCGACCAGTTTTTTAAACGAGTTGTATTGTCCAACCCAAACCGGTTTTTTTCGTGTTGGTTAGTATCGGGTTAGGGTTCGTGTCAGGAATTGACACCCCTAGACTAGCCTTATGGAATCACATCGCATCAACTGCAACGATGTGTTTCCATCACCACATCGCACATCACACATCACGCACACATGATGCACGCTTTTTTAAACCAAGTTCATAACATGAAAGTACCTGTGAACCGCTGATTTTAGGTCGCTTGTGAAGATTCAATGTCCACATTAACAATACAAGGACACTCCCAACTGCAAACTGAACTGTAGTGACAGTTATTGGATTTGGAAACACTTTCAAAACCTGCACACATATTCACACCAGAAATTTAATCTATAACATTCCACTCAGGTAATTCACAGTCAAGCAAATGATAAGAACAAGATCGATTATCAATCTTAAATCTAAGAGGTTCAGATGTCTTTAAATAATCAATCTTGATCAAACTGAGCCAAGGTTTTCATGTCAAAAAAACTCTCTAATGATGAACATATATGTATGGTTTGGATTAATGAGAACTCCAAAATATTGCGAGAACTTGCAAGAAACAATAAAAATTATTCATTTATCTAAAATACCAGCAATACCATTCAAATACAACATTTTTATATCAATTAATGTGTAAATTTACATGTATAAACATTTGCACATGTGTAAGTCTCTCATTTACACATGTGTAAATGTTTATAATATACGGGTACATGTAAATTTATATAAAAATGTTATATTTTAATGGTAACGTTAGTATTTTAGATAAATAAATTTTTACTGTTTTTCACAAGATCTCGTAATATTTAGAGTTCTCGTTTGAACCTAACCCTATAAACTGGGCCGCCTAGGTCCGATTAGGTCCGCCTAGCCTCGATTAATCCCGATTTCCGATTAATGGTCCGACTAGACCAAAATTACATAGGCATCCACCGATTTCCGATTAATCCCGATTTTTACAACACTGTGTGTATATATATATATATGTGTGTGTGTGTATACACATATATGTGTATATATAATCCAAATTGTTGGCCGATAATAATCCATACTAACAATTTGACCGGTGACGGTCCTAACTTACACTTTTGTTGTCAAAGGCAAGCTAGAAACAAAATTGAGTGGAAATAAAATGTAATGACCCTGACAATGAAAGTTGTCCCCAGTCAAATTGACTATATAGATTATTATCCATGCAATGAATGATTATTATAATCCAATTAGCCTATGCATATATATTACTATAGACTTCGAAACAAAAAGCTGATGAACAATAGAGCAAACCTGTTTGTTATAAATGTTAAAGTAGATATTGAAAAGGTACCAAAGCCCAAACAACGATCCAAGCACTATCGTTTCCGAAAACTTCGATTTTTCCGCCGCCGCCGCGTCACCGGCACTGTCAGGAACCGACGCAGCTTTAGCCTCGAAACCATTGGATTCACGCTCCGGAACCGGAGAAGGAGTTGAAATCCAAAACCCTAGCTTTTTAGGTGAAGACGAACAGCAGATTGAAGGCAATCTACGAGTAGAATCACCATTGATTTGTCGGCGAAAATTGACGGATGATTTCAAAGGAAACGGAGGATAAGTAGGATTGAATCTCTGATTGCGAGGCTTGAGATTTGAAATTGAACTTGAGAGATTGAACGAAGTGGTCTGCATTTTTGGAGATCTCGGGGGTTGGTAGAGAGAAATATCGGAGGCTCCGCCAATGCAGTGGAAGCGTTTTTGAAGTGTGGTTTGTCTTTTATTTTATTTTATTTTGTCTCTTCCCTCTATGTTTTGGTTTGTTGTATGTTACGTATTGAGGAACCCGCGCGTCGTGACGGTGAAGTAAATCGTGATAACGATGATAAAACAGGATCGTTAATATTTGTAACGTAAAAGTCAAGTTATAAAAAATAACAAAAACATAAGATTAATAAGAGGTGGGAAAATCAAATAACAAAAAAAAAACATTTAAAAACTAAAAAAACTCATCCCCCAAGGTTTGAACCGGGGCCGGGGGGGTGGGTGAGGCGAATACGAGGGAACTCCAAACACGCGGGGACTACCAGGCCAAGGGAGCCTTCTGGTTTTTATCCTCACGAAAACTTTTTTATACACAAAAAATCTGCCTAAACTAAAAAAATAATAACTAAAAGGCAACTAATGAACATGTGCCATGTGGCCCACCGTCCAAAAGGTCCAATAAGAATCATTTACCGTTCACCATATATAATTGTAATTGTTTTGTTGATGTAATGAGTTTTGGTTTGGTTATCATTTGATAGTTAGATTTAACATAAAATGAGTTAGTTGTTGATGTGATGATAATATTTGGAAATTTTATTATTATTTGTTGTGACGTCGCATCCCCCGTCATATGGGAGAGTCTCGTCCAACTCCGGCCAATATGTTGTCTTAACCGGACCCATTTGACGTCAGAGTTTGAGAGCTTTTAAGAAAAAATATCAATCCCATTTCTTGTTTCTATCATTTTGTTTCTATCATTTAGCTTATGCCCACATCTCATCATTCTACTCCTCACCCTATGTCAGGAAATAAGAAATTCACGTCCAATAAGAGTAGGGATTCAAATTTTGATGTACTTATATTTTTTTTATATAAAAAAACGAAGTATGTGTATGCCATGACATTTTTAGAAGGACAAATTTGCCAAGCTAGAAATTAAGAGAAATAATATATTTAAATTACTAAAATTTTTAATCAACCAAAAGTTTTAATTATTAAGCATAAAGTTTCGAATGAATCAGAAACTAGGGGTTTTCCCGGCCACGCGAATATCATCTCTGCTTCTGCCTACTGGTATAAATCTTTTCCCATTTAAACTCTTTTAGATGCCTCAGATTAATGGTACCTGTTCCTTTGTATTTGACACCAAATTTAAATTTTTTACTCAAGGTTCATACCCAATCGAAACAACCAAATTACAAAATAGAATAAAAAGAAAGCAGATAGTGAGTACCAGAGAAGTCAATCACACACTAGAGTCGAAGCTAATTTCAAGAAACAACATACCTCTATTACCACCGTTGGACCTCGGGTGAAGACGGAACAACGGTGGAGCAGGGGCGGTGGTCGTCTCGTCAACGCCTTTCGGAGCACTGTGAATCTCTTCGTTGAAGCCCTAGAAATCCAACTAATTAATAATTTGGAGGATAAGGGAGGCGGTGGAAGACACAGGATATGGGAAACGCTGGAACATGAATTACCATAATCATCCATCCTTTCCATAAACAACCTTGTTATTTCAACATCATCTTTTTTTTATTTTCATTTATTTATTTAAATTACTATTAAATAACTTAATTTAATTAATTAATAAGTAAATAATAAAACAAAAATTAAAATTGCATTAAATTAAATAAAAACAACAACCTAAAACAATAAAATCAAACAACAATACAAAGTTAATAAATAGAAAACATAAATAAGCTAGTCACTGTTCGTTCAAATATGTTCTACTAGATCGCTTCGTAGTGTTTGGTGAGTCTCTTGGCTACGTAAGTCTCTGAACCTCTCTAGATGTGTTTGAAATTGTGACGGTGCTCCATTACTATAGCTTGGTAAAACAGGTTCGTGCTCTTCACGTGACCAATTGGATGCCCATGATCATCACGAGTATATTGACCTCTCCATGCAGTTGGGCAATTTCTCCAACTCCAAGGCATACAATCAATGCTTCCAAGCATTCCAGGAAACCCGTGCACAACTGAATGCTCCTCCAGTAATCGGTGGATGTCATTTTGATTTGGCCTTCTTAGATATTCTGCTGAATAAACCTCTACAACAGACCTACCGTCTCCGGTTGAACCTGTACGCCCAGCAAACCCACTGCTTCCGGTTGAACCTGTACGTCCAGAAAACCCACTGCCTCCGGTTGAACCTGTACGCCCAACAAACCCTTCACCTCCTGCTGATGAACCATTGACATGGACGGATGAATAATGGAACTGGGCATTCGACCAAGTCTTTGGCCAACTATAAACTGGGGACGAGAAAATAGACGAGCACGTCCCTAATTCAGAGGATGGACACATCATTGACCCAGGAGCGGAATACGAACCTAATTATGAAGATGAGGAAACAGTTGACGAGCGTTTGAGGTACCATGACACATGGGAAGACGAGCGTCAACGGATTCGGATTGCTCGTTTGATTCAATCGCGCATCTTTAATTATGTTTTAATCTTATTTAAAATTAGGTTTAATTATGTTTTACTTTTGTTTAAATTAGGTTTTTTCATGTTTAATAATGTAATTTTGTAAGATTTAAATTAGGTTTATGTTTTAAATTAATTTAAAATTAGGTTTTAAATATGTTTAAATCATAAGTTAAATAGCAAACTAATTAAATAAACAAAAAAAAAACTTTATCTTATCGTTGAAAAGAAAAAGAATAATAAAAGTTTACATGGGACCCACTAAAAGCAAACAAACTTGCATCCATGGGGAAGGGCGGTTGGCTACGGGCGGATCAAACTCAACACAGGCCCCTTGGGACAGGCGGCCACCTGGCTGGATGGGCGGCGCACAGATGGTGCGTTGGAGATAGCCTATGAAAGGAAAGAAAAGAGAACACCTGTCCATCACACATGTCAAACGAATAAACAGAGAAAAACACTGTTCCTATCAGTTTTCAATTCATATTGTTGTTAATTTTAGTTGTGTTTAAACAATAACATAAAACCACTTGAACATATAAATCAAGTGAAATTAACCATTATATTGTTGTTACATATAATACTAATAAGTGTACGTTAACCCGTGCGTTTATGTGGTGACATTTTGTTTTTCTTAATTATTAAGTAAGAATAATAAAATAATAATAATAATAGCATAGAAAATGTTTGCTTGTTGCTGATTTATTTTTTAGTAGTAGTACTAATATACTACACTTATCTTTTTACTAATCCATGTAAAAAATGTTATGATTGGTTTCAATTTACTTTTTATTAAAATATGAGTAAAGTTCAGTTTTCGTCCCTGAGGTTTGCATAAAACTTCACGTTTCGTCCCTCTATAACATATTTCATCCTTGACGTTTAATGTTTTAACACTTTGCGTCCCTGGTCCTTAACTCCACTAAGTTTTTCGTTAGTTTTTGTGCAAATTTACTAATATACCCCTCACCACTTCTTCTTTTCTTCATCAGAATCAATAAAATGTATATGAGACTCAATAACATGAATGATACTTTTCTCTGGCGCGACCCCCCTCCGGCCACCGGCTCTCCGACACCACCTCCCCCTTCCGGCCACCAGCTCTCTGACACCACCTCCTCCCTGACCGACGACGGGTCTTGGTGGCTCTAACAGAAATGGCGGCGACGGTGGTTAGAGATTCCAGGAAGCAGAGACAGAGGTGGAGACAAGGTAGCAGGCGGCGTCGGGTGGCCTATATAGCGACGGTGACGATGTTAAATGATAGAGATGGTGACAGGATGAGTTTTCTGGCGACACCCCATCTAGGGTTCTGCCGTAGCAACAGTGTCGGAGGCTGACGTGAGACCTGATGGCAGCGGAAACGGAACGAAGATGGTGTTCCGACTAGGGATGTCAATCGTGTCGGGTTAGCGGGTTTGCGGGTTGCGGGTTGGCGGGTTGAATTATGCAACCCGAACATGACCCATATTCTTATTCGTGTCAAAAAGTACAACCCTAACCTTGATACACTTAAATTCGGGTCAACCCGAACCTGACCCGTTAACCCATTTATCTAAATTAAAATCATAAACTACTAAATCTCAAATTTAATTCATTTAAGGTAAATCGAAAAATAATTGAATAGTCATATTTACAAAGCAAAAAGAGAAAAAGTTTTGGTATAAATTAATTAATTTATGGTAAACACTAAATTTAAAAGTAATTAAACAATTGTTTCTAGAATGTGAAACTAAAAAATAAATAAATTTGAAACCTAAACGGGTTAGCGGGTCAACCCGTTTATTAGACAGGTCAACCCTAACCCGACCTGTTTTCTATATGGGTCAACCCGAACGCAACCCGTTTTTTAAACGGATTGTATTGTACGACCCAAAACCTGTTTTTTTTTCGTGTTGGGTTCGTGTCGGGTTCGGGTTCGTGTCAGGAATTGACACCCATAGTTCCGACGACGGAAACAGTTTTCACCACGTGAATCCCCCGTCACCTGGTTCGTCGTGGCCATCGGCGTCGTTCCCCGATCAACATCACCACCAGCAGACAGTTGTTTGACGAGTGTAAAAATGTGGAGTGTAAAAAAATGGAGTCAAAATTGCTTCTTGGGTCTGATGGTTGAAGAAGACGAAGGGGTGGAGGATATATTAGTAGTTTTCACAAAAAAACTAACATAAAACTTAAAGGGGTTAAGAGTCAGGGACGCAAAGTGTTAAAACATTAAATGTTAGGGATGAAATGTGTTATAGAGGGACGAAACGTGAAGTTTTGTGAAAACCTCAGGGACGAAAACTGAAGTTTACTCTTAAAATATTTATATAAATAAACATCCCATACATTAGTAAAACCTAATAATTATCGAAAGAGATGCAAGTTGAATTAGTTTGTATAAATTATGTAAAGGTGTTATCTACATTTACGGTGCAAACTATTTACGTAAACCGATTGCGAGCAACATTCAACAACTGTAGAACTGGCATAGATCGGTGCATGGCTTTCTCGGAATGCTAGGTAGCCTAGATTGTATGCATTGAGATTAGAGTAATTGCATGAATGCATAGCGCGGGCAGTACATGAGAGGTGACTATCTGGCAACAACAATTGTGCTTGAGGCAGTGGCATCCACAAGATCTATGACTTTGGCACACTTTCTTTGGAGTTGCGTGTTCAAACAAAAACATCAACGTCTTTGATCAGTTGCCAATATTCAACACCATGAGAAACGGAACCGCACCGATTCTTCTTTTTAGGTTAGGGGAACAAGAATCTGCTAGAAAGGATATTGAACGAGAATCTCCATAGAATACTATGAGTTATGTACGCATGCCTCATCCTACATGATCCTAGAGGATGAAGGACATGCGATTTGTGGGTTCAACGAAACGAGTCTAAAGCAACAATCGAGTTAGAAGAAGTAAGTAATGCCCCCAAAAGGGCTAATGAATGGCAAATACGCAATCACGACACACACAACAATCCTCAACATGATTTGGTGGAACATGTCGCTACAATTCACCCCAACAATCAAATCTAGCTTTTTAGTTGTTATTTTATTTTTAGTTGGTTTGGGAGGAGGCATTCCCATGGCCTTGCAGTGTGGAGGTCATGGGTTCGAGACTCACTTGATGTAATATGCTTATGTGGGTCAAGGTTTTTACTACAGTGAGCCTTCGGGTGATGGTTTCCCCTTAGAATGGTGGCGGCCCGGGTCACCAACGATGTCTGCATTCGCGGACGTGGGTGGCCTTTCGCCAATAGATTTATCCGGATGACCGGAGTTATAGTATTCGTTGGTTGTTCGGAAAAAAAAGTTTGTGATTTTATTTTTAAGCATGTCTTGAAATTATTAATGTATTTTAAATTATATAACTATTATAGGCCGTGCGATTGAACAAATATCTTCCACAAAAAAAAATTTTGGCTTAGAAGTTTCCTTTTTAATAGACTAGGTTAAATCCCATGTATTACACGGCTTGAATAAATAAAATGTTATATATTTAGTAATAAAAATTTTATATTTTTAAAAACCCGTGTATTTTAGTAATAAAAAATTTATACTTTTAAAAACCCGTGTATTGAATAAACCGGTATATTACATCGGTTGAACTATTTATAATTAAATAATAAGTATCCGTAATTAGATTTATATTAAAAATTTAAAAATAAATTCTTTTAATATCATTATTCAATACTAATAAGAGAGAGACGGGAAAAAAATGATAAGATGAACCAGAAAGTGACACGTGTCCATAAAATTCTATTTATTATAATATGTCACAACCCCGGGCTACCCCTGCCCGGGCGTCGCGAGACAACGCTGGTATCTGAATGAGGTCCCATAAATTTGGACAGCGGAAGTCTTTGTTTTTACTTGATGCCTTTTTGTAATGAAATGTCATGTAAATAACCTCAAGGGTTAATTCTGTACTTTTTGTCAAAACTTGGGATCCACGTCCCTTTTCATTTCATGATAATAGACATTCAAAAGTCTATTATATAATGTACATCTGCTGAATTAATTTACATAATACAAGCCATTTAAAATGTCTAGGATCTACGTCCGTTCCAACATTTGGTCTTGTATTAGTCTGCCACAGGGATTTAAATATGCCTAAAGATCTTGTCTTTACTGCACCACCCTGAATTTAATGATTTCTTTCACTACCTGTGAAAAACGTTTTGAAAATGAACATCAGCATAAAGCCGGTGAATCACATTTAACTGACACGAAAATGATTTCTAACATAAACCAAATTAAAGCCTTTAAGCACGTTTCTGTATGGTAAATCTACACATTCAGCAGTCTTTTTCACCTGAAGTATATACCACCTACATACACTGGGTTAACTGCCATGGGGTCAACTGGCTGAGCTCTATGTCTCAGACTGATAGCCTATTCCCAGGGTCGTGATGCTAAGAACCTTGTTCTTAGTCTTATATGATACTCAGGAACTCGTCCCTCGTATAATCTGCTAAGGAACCATATCCTCAGTCTTATGATACCCCCTTTCATGATCTGTACCCAGCCACGGACCGGACTTTCACCCGTCACATGTATACCATTTGATCAAATCTACGTATGCTTATGGCCTGAATGCTATCACGTAGATTACCCTTATGATTAAAGCATTTAATTTGTTTCATGCCGTTTTCGTAAATAAAATGGTTTTATCGTTTGAAAAGCGTTGAATGTGTTCACCATGATTTTGATGGCTGGTAGGGTTGTAGGCTTCGGAATTTGAGCAGAACCTCGACACGTTTCTTCCTAGGGAAGACACGATTAACGAGAATATATATATGAGAGAATATATATATAATTGCGGCTATATATATATGAATAGTTTTAATGATACCTACTTCGCGGGATTTGGACAGAACTACGGCTTGAGCAGGGTTTCGTTGGAAGGTTGGACGGCGGTTCGGAACGTTGTGGAGTTTTGAGAGATCGGGTTTGTGTGAAACGAATGTTTGGAAACTGTACAGAATTTCAATCCCGTTGAAGGCCTTTTATAGGCTGATTTTCCAGTCCCTCGCGTACCGCGAGGCTGGCCAAGGAAATCTCTCGCGTACCGCGAGAGGATGAGGTGTCACGAACGGTGCTGAGTCAGCATGACACGTGTCGGCTGGTGGCAAGGGTGAATGACACGTGTTTTCTGGCCCTGACGCGTGTACTATTCCCTCGCGTACCGCGAGGCTTCATCGAAGATCTTCTCGCGTACCGCGAGAAGGTGATTTTCTGGCGCATAAGCAGTCCCCTCGCGTACCGCGAGGTTTTGTCAAAATCTCCCTCGCGTACCGCGAGGGAGTGAAATTTTGAATTTTCTTTTCTTTTTATTTTGGGTGTTACATCCTCCCCTCCTTTAGAATAATCTCGTCCTCGAGATTTATTGAAAGAGATGTGGATACTTTTTGCGCATTTCTGACTCAAGTTCCCAAGTATATTCTGGGCCACGTCTGGAATCCCATCTTACTTTGACCAACACCAATTGTTTCCGTTTAAGCTTTTTGATTTGTCGGTCTTCAATTTGTAACGGTCGTTCAATGAATTTGAGCTTTTCATTTACTTCCACATCTTGTAAAGGCATCAGCAAGGATTCATCAGCTAAACACTTACGTAGGTTTGATACATGGAATATATCGTGTACTCCACCCATCTCTACTGGTAGTTCAAGCTGATAGGCAACAGGTCCGATTCGTTTAATGATTTTGAAAGGTCCAACAAAACGTGGACTTAACTTTCCTTTCTTTCCGAAACGAATAACACCTTTCCAAGGTGAAACTTTTAATAATACCTTGTCACCGATTTGAAATTCTAACGGCTTTCTTCGTTTATCTGCATAACTCTTTTGTCGATCTCTAGCCATTTTTAGACGTTCTCGTATTTGCAAGATTTTATCGGTAGTTTCTTGGACTATCTCTGGTCCTGATAGTTGATTTTCTCCGATATCTGACCAACATACAGGCGTTCGACATTTTCTTCCGTATAATGCTTCAAATGGTGCGGCCTGAATACTTGTGTGATAACTATTGTTGTATGAGAATTCCATTAGAGGTAAATGATCATCCCAATTACCTCCAAAGTCTATCACACAGGCTCAGAGCATATCTTCTAGGGTTTGTATAGTTCTTTCGCTCTGCCCATCAGTTTGTGGATGGTAAGCAGTACTAAGGTTCAATCGAGTTCCTAGAGCTGTTTGAAAACTTTGCCAGAATCGAGATGTGAAGCGACTATCTCTATCTGACACTATGGATAGAGGCACACCATGTAATGTTACAATTTCATTAACGTAAATTTGCGCCATTTTGTCCATACTCATGGTGTCCTTGATAGATAGAAAGTGAGCTGATTTGGTTAAACGGTCAATGATAACCCAGATTGCATTATTTCCACGAGTGGTTCGAGGAAGTTTGGTAATAAAGTCCATAGTTATCAATTCCCATTTCCAAACTGGTAATTCTAACTGTTGCAATAATCCAGCTGGCTTTTGGTGTTCAGCTTTGACTTTGGAACAAGTCAAACATTTTGCTACGTAGATAGCAATGTTCTTTTTCATACCAATCCACCAGTAACTTTCTTTGAGGTTCTTGTACATTTTATCACTTCCTGGGTGCATGGTGTATTTGGACTTGTGTGCTTCTTCGAGGATTCGCTCTCGAAGATCACCTGTAACTGGTACCCAAATACGTTTATTCATGCGAAGGATATTATCTTCTCCTTTGATCAGTAAATCAAGCATTCCTTTCATTCCTTCTTTTTCAAAGTTACCTTCCTTCAAAGCTAACTCTTGTGCCTCTTTTAACTGACTTACAAGATCAATTTGTAGTTCAAGTCTGAGAGAACGTACTCTCTTTGGCTTGACATTTTCTTTTCGGCTCAAGGCATCTGCTACTACATTTGCCTTTCCTTCATGATAACAAATTTCACAATCATAATCATTCAGGATTTCCATCCATCTTCTTTGTCTCATATTTAACTCTTTCTGGCTAAATATGTACTTGAGACTTTTATGATCAGTGTAGATTGTGAACTTAACCCCATAGAGATAGTGTCGCCATAATTTCAAAGCAAAGATTATAGCGCCCAATTCTAGATCGTGGGTTGAGTAGTTTTTCTCATGAATTTTCAACTGACGAGATGCATAAGCAATGACTTTCTTGCGTTGCATTAATACGCAACCTAAACCAGTATGTGAGGCGTCACAGTAAACTACGAAGTCTTCAATACCATCTGGTAAGGATAAGATAGGTGCGTTTGTCAGTTTTTGTTTCAAGGTTTCAAAAGATTCAGATTGTTTGGGTCCCCATTCGTATTTTACAGATTTCCGAGTTAAGGATGTGAGTGGGATTGCTATACGAGAAAAATTTTGAATGAATCGGCGGTAATATCCCGCTAATCCCAGAAAACTACGAATTTCGGTGGGTGACTTGGGAATTTCCCATTTGGATATACCTTCGATTTTTGAAGGATCTACTTGAATTCCGTTCACGTTGATGACATGACCAAGAAATTGTACTTCCGTTAACCAAAATCCGCATTTGGAAAACTTAGCATATAGTTTTTCCTTTCGAAGAAGTTCAAGTATGGTTCGGAGGTGAGTTTCGTGTTCAACTTGGGTTTTGGAATAAATAAGTATGTCATCAATAAAAACTATGACAAACTTATCCAAGTAAGGTTTGCAGACACGATTCATCATGTCCATGAATGCGGCAGGAGCATTTGTAAGTCCAAATGGCATAACCGTGAACTCGAAATGTCCATACCGTGTTCGAAATGCAGTTTTCAAGATATCGTTATCATGCACTTTCAACTGATGATAACCTGAACGAAGATCGATCTTTGAAAAATGACAAGCTCCTTGGAGTTGATCAAATAAATCGTCAATCCGTGGAAGCGGGTATCGGTTTTTGATGGTAACTTTATTCAGTTCCCGATAATCAATACACATGCGCATTGATCCGTCTTTCTTCTTAACAAAGAGAATTGGAGCTCCCCAGGGTGAAGAACTTGGTTGTATAAAACCTTTCTCAAGAAGTTCATCCAATTGTTTCTTGAGTTCTGCCATTTCTGTGGGTGCCAGTCTGTACGGGGATTTGGCAATTGGAGTTGCACCAGGTACAAGGTTGATTCGAAATTCTACCTCTCGTTCTGGTGGTAATCCAGGCAGTTCTTCAGGAAAAACATCTGGAAATTCAGATACTACATGTACTGATTCTATCTTCTTCTCCTTTTCCAAGGCAGTAATTGATACCAGACATGCCAGATATCCTTTTCTTAAGCACTTGTTTGCTTTAAGTATGGAGATTATCTGGATAGGTTTTGTGGGTTTATCACCTTGGATAGTTAGAGTTTTGTTTGTTGGTGTAACGAGTTTTACAACTTGTTGATTACAAAGGATTTCGGCTTGGTTATTGGATAACCAATCCATCCCCAAAACAATGTCAAAGCCAGTTATTGACATTGGTAATAATTGTACTGGGATAGTGAAACCAGCCAATGTAATGTAACAGTTGTTCAGTGATTGGGATATTTTTATCAAATCACCGTTCGCTGTTTCTACTTCATATGTTTCAGCTAAGGGACTTAATGGTTCGTTTAATAGATTACAAAAATTATAATCTATAAAACTCCGGTTCGCACCTGAGTCAAATAAGACCTTAGCATAAACATTATTAAGAAGAAATGTACCGGTAATTACGTCCGGCGTTCTCTCAGCTTGGTTAGCATTCATGACAAAAGCTCGTACGGTCTTTTTGTTTTCTGGAGTGATCTTGGCTCCTGATCCTCCAGCTCTTCCGGTCCTTGCAAACTTAGGGCAATTAGTGCTGATGTGCCCCAGCTCTCCACAACTAAAACAAGTTATTCCCTTTTTCTTGAAGCAATTCTCAGTAGAGTGACCTGAGACCTTGCAATAATTACAGAATGGAGTTTCAAAAACACACTTTCCACTATGCCTGCGTCCGCATGTTTTGCATGGTGGATTGTTAAATGGAAATCCTTTTTGCCCAAAGCTTTTGCTAAATCTTTTGGCTTCGGGTTTTGTTTTTGTAGAGGATTCGACTCTCTTCTTTTCCTCTATATTTCTGATTAATCCAGCCGTCATGGTACCGGTCAATTCTACGGTGGACTCAATGGTTTTTGGTGAAACAACCTTCACCAAATCACGGATCTCTGGAACTAAACCGTAAATATATCGAGTTATGAGAACTGACTCGGGTTTAGCCAGGTGAGGTGCCAAACGGGCATATTCAAAAAATTTGGTGGTGTACTCTCGATCGTTGGTACCCACCATTCGGTGCTCCAGAAATTTTCTTTCAGCTTGTTCTTTTTCAGTCTTGGGGCAAAATTTCTTTTTCACCTTTGCCCGAAATTCTTTCCAATCCATAGCATTGGTCTTTCTCCTCCCTTTGGCAGAAATGATTGAATTCCACTATTCCAACGCTTCATTTTTGAAGGAGTTTGAAGCATACAGTACTTGATCTTTCTTAGCACACTTGCTAATTGCTATTACTGACTCCATCTTCTCTAGCCAGTGAAGAGTAGCAATACCGCCTTCGGTGCCCTTAAATTCATAAGGTTTACAGTCCTGAAAGGTTTTATAAGAACACCCTTTGTGTCTATACCTTTTTGTTTCATTCTCTTCTTCTTCAGAGTCTTCACTGCTTAAATTTAAGGATTCTTCAGATCCAGAATACTTATTGCTTGATGTTCTGGACCTTTTCGAGGTTTGAGTTCTACGAGAGCTTGCTACTTGCTCTGTGTGGGTTTTCGAAGGGTTTTCCATTCTTTTTGAAGGAAGAGTTACGTGGCTTGGAGTTTTGATGTTTTCTTGTACTTCCTTTATTATGTCAGGAAGTATTTCTCTTATACTTTGTTTAACCAGTTGTTGCAATTCTGGTTGTTGAGTAGCTATTTCAGGATTATTATTAATTTCTTTTCCTTTTTCCTTGGTAATGTAGGTAGCTGGACCGCTATTGTTATTTTGTTGAGACATCTAAGAATACAAGACAAGAATTTGGGTCAAAATTTGAAGTTTATTATCGCTTAAACTTCATCTATTTGTTACAAATACAGAAATATAGATATGCATCTATATCACTTAAAGTTAGCTAATTATACAAATACTATCATTAACTTTAATCGAGAAGCACATCTCCCAAATCTTGATAGAATCTCCCCAGGGTCTCGGTCATAGCACCCTTCTGGATCAACTGATCTGCCACCCATTGTTCTGCGTACTTCCTGTCTTCCTGGGCTAGTTCGTAGTCAAATATAGTTTGTTCGTTTTTAACTACGACTTGTCTGGTGAAGTACAGTTCAGCACGTAGATCGTCAGCCTCTCTAAGAGCACGATCAAGGTGTTCATCCATTGAGTTTGGCAGTTCATCATGGTATCCATAACAAGGAGGTGGTTTCCTGTGTCCCATCCTAAGATCGTGATATGCTGAGTTAACAGACCACACTACTTTTCCGTCGGTTGCATACTGACGTCCATCGGAGGGATCTACATAAAAGAAAGGTTCCTTGAAAACGGGATGTTCTGGAATAGGATCAAAGAAATACTTTCCACCACTGCCTTCACAAACAGCAGCCTTGTCGGATTCAGAAATCGAATGTGGAGTTTCTTCACTTGGACTGGGTGGATATTCTTGAATTGTTCCGGTAGGGTATACTATGTCTAACGATTGAGGTAGTGGCATAGATGTCATAACAGGACGTAAATATTCTCTTGAATCTTCCATTTCCACTGAATACTCTGATTCTTCCCTCAGAGGTTCAAGCCTTGCTTGAGTCTGCTCCACTTGTTCTGCGACCATTCTGTTCCAATTCTCCGGGGTCGGTAGATAGTGGACATAATCATCATAGCTTGGGACTATTTGATCGTTTCTTGGATTAGATAATTCTCCAGGAAAGAAGTTTGGGTAGTTATGAGGGTAATAGTATGGATCTGTCATCCTGAAATTTATTGGTTATGTTAAAGGCATTTTCCTACCGTTCGTTTAGTAGGCACAACTATTGGTTAAAGCTAAGATACTATCATACAAGTATCTAATTTTGCTAAAACCCTTAAATGCGGCTCTGATACCAACCTGTCACAACCCCGGGCTACCCCTGCCCGGGCGTCGCGAGACAACGCTGGTATCTGAATGAGGTCCCATAAATTTGGACAGCGGAAGTCTTTGTTTTTACTTGATGCCTTTTTGTAATGAAATGTCATGTAAATAACCTCAAGGGTTAATTCTGTACTTTTTGTCAAAACTTGGGATCCACGTCCCTTTTCATTTCATGATAATAGACATTCAAAAGTCTATTATATAATGTACATCTGCTGAATTAATTTACATAATACAAGCCATTTAAAATGTCTAGGATCTACGTCCGTTCCAACATTTGGTCTTGTATTAGTCTGCCACAGGGATTTAAATATGCCTAAAGATCTTGTCTTTACTGCACCACCCTGAATTTAATGATTTCTTTCACTACCTGTGAAAAACGTTTTGAAAATGAACATCAGCATAAAGCCGGTGAATCACATTTAACTGACACGAAAATGATTTCTAACATAAACCAAATTAAAGCCTTTAAGCACGTTTCTGTATGGTAAATCTACACATTCAGCAGTCTTTTTCACCTGAAGTATATACCACCTACATACACTGGGTTAACTGCCATGGGGTCAACTGGCTGAGCTCTATGTCTCAGACTGATAGCCTATTCCCAGGGTCGTGATGCTAAGAACCTTGTTCTTAGTCTTATATGATACTCAGGAACTCGTCCCTCGTATAATCTGCTAAGGAACCATATCCTCAGTCTTATGATACCCCCTTTCATGATCTGTACCCAGCCACGGACCGGACTTTCACCCGTCACATGTATACCATTTGATCAAATCTACGTATGCTTATGGCCTGAATGCTATCACGTAGATTACCCTTATGATTAAAGCATTTAATTTGTTTCATGCCGTTTTCGTAAATAAAATGGTTTTATCGTTTGAAAAGCGTTGAATGTGTTCACCTTGATTTTGATGGCTGGTAGGGTTGTAGGCTTCGGAATTTGAGCAGAACCTCGACACGTTTCTTCCTAGGGAAGACACGATTAACGAGAATATATATATGAGAGAATATATATATAATTGCGGCTATATATATATGAATAGTTTTAATGATACCTACTTCGCGGGATTTGGACAGAACTACGGCTTGAGCAGGGTTTCGTTGGAAGGTTGGACGGCGGTTCGGAACGTTGTGGAGTTTTGAGAGATCGGGTTTGTGTGAAACGAATGTTTGGAAACTGTACAGAATTTCAATCCCGTTGAAGGCCTTTTATAGGCTGATTTTCCAGTCCCTCGCGTACCGCGAGGCTGGCCAAGGAAATCTCTCGCGTACCGCGAGAGGATGAGGTGTCACGAACGGTGCTGAGTCAGCATGACACGTGTCGGCTGGTGGCAAGGGTGAATGACACGTGTTTTCTGGCCCTGACGCGTGTACTATTCCCTCGCGTACCGCGAGGCTTCATCGAAGATCTTCTCGCGTACCGCGAGAAGGTGATTTTCTGGCGCATAAGCAGTCCCCTCGCGTACCGCGAGGTTTTGTCAAAATCTCCCTCGCGTACCGCGAGGGAGTGAAATTTTGAATTTTCTTTTCTTTTTATTTTGGGTGTTACATAATAAATAAAATAATTTGATATTATTATTTAATAGGAGAAAGAAACAGCAAAATTAATATTAAATAGGAGAGAAAAGCGGGAAAATAAAGGTGAGGAGTAACCAGAGAGTGACACGTGTCCCCATGGTTTTCCTTTATTATATAGTATAGATTTGTCACAAGTGAGGTTTCACAAATTATTTTTTTTTACTCAAAGCTATTTTTTTAGATTTGCCACAAAACTTTAATAGAGTAAACTTTAGTTTTTTTCCTTCTCAAGTTTGTTTTTTTTAAGATTGCAACAAAAGTTCAATGGTTTTTTTAGTAAACTATAGGAGCTTTTTTTATTTTTTCTTTAAAACTTTGGTTTTTTATAAATCTATGCTATATAATCTATACTAATAAATAAAGTTTTAAGGTGGACACTTGTCACTTTCTCATGTCTTCTCACATTGGTTTTCCCGCCTCTCTCTCCTAATAAATGCGTCTATATCTTATTAAATAATAATAATATTATAAATATATTATTAAAGAAGAATAGTAATTATATTAAATAAGAATATATAATAGGAAATTAAAATCTTTACTATATAATAAATAAATGTTTTTTATGTCACCTGTAGCCTCCATATTCGTTCTCACAAATTTTTTCCCGTCTCTCTCTCTTATTTAATGCACTTTCATCTTTTAATAATAATACATGTTTAAAAAAAATATTAAGTATACTAATAAAACACATTTATTTTAAATTATCCCTTATTATAAGAAAATTTAAAATTTAATTATGTAATTTTTTTTTCAATCAAATATTAAATGAAAGTTAAATTATATTAAATAGTAATTAACATATTTTCGAAACCCAATTATATATATTACATTTTACATATTTTGAATTTGTTTTCTATCGTTAGTATTTGTAATATATTTTTACAACTGTAAAATATATACATAAAAATTTACAAAATTTATATATTGATATTTTTCATCCCGTGTGTATACACGGGATCTAAACTAGTAAATAAATAAATAAAAGGTTTTGACATGCCACGTGTCGTTTCAATGTTCATTCTCATTATTTTTTTCGCGGCTCTCTCTCTTATTAAATACACTCAATTTTTTAATATATTTTTAAAGAAAATACTAATTATACTAATTTTTTAAAGGTTCTAATTATACTAATAAAACACATTTATTTTAAATTATCTCTTATTATATAAACTTTGGAATTTAATTATGTAACTTTTGTTTTCATTCAAATACTAAATGAAAGTCAAATTACATAAAATGGTAATTAACGTATTTTTGAAACCCAGTTATATTGTATAGATTTTTACATATTTTGAATTTGTTTTCTATCCTTAGTACTTAGTATATGTAATACATTTGTACATCTCTAAAATATAAATACATAAACATTTTATAATTTTATGTATTAATATTTTAAACCCCATGTGTAGACATGGGTCCTAAGCTAGTTTGCTAATATATATATATATATATATGATTTTAACCCATTTGATTTTATAATATTTTCGTTTTGCTGTAATAACTTTCGTTCGTTAACTTTTTTTTTCTTAAACAAGATGCATGGTTTTGTTTATTTTTTTTTGTCAACCATCCGAGTTTTTTTTGTATCGTACGCTATAGCAATCTATGTTTCGACATAAGTTTTATTCTCGGATAACTACCAAACTCCCGCCGCGTAGCGCGGGGGAAAAAACTAGTTATTATTATTATGTATGTATTTTTATTTATTTTATATATTATTATTAAATGTAATTATTGAAAGAGTAAACTTCAGTTTTCGTCCCTGAGGTTTGAACCAAACTTCAGGTTTCACCCCCCTGTAACACATATCATCCCTGAGTAGAGGTGCACAAATTGGATTTTTTTGGAACCGGATCCGGATCGGATAAGTCAACGTTGGTCAAGGACCGGATCCGGTGGAACCGGTTCCGGATCGGATCCGGTTTTGGGGTGTGAGGTTTAGAACCTATTGGAACCCTTTATCCGGTTTTATCCGATTTTGTTCGGATTTTTTGTGTCCGATTTATAACCGGTTCCAGATCCGGCGGTTCCAAAAATATCCAATCCGGTTTCAAAAAATCCGGTTAAAAAAACCGATTTCGGATAATCCATCAGATCGGATCCGGATCCGGTTATAATGCCCACCTCTATCCCTGACGTTTTATGTTTTAACAGTTTCCGTCTCTGGTCCTTAACTCCATTAAAATTTCTATTAGTTTTTATATGAAATTACTAATATGCCTTTAGCTCAGGGGGTGTTTGGATTGACTTATTTAAGCTACTTATAACTTATTAACTTTTTAGAAAAGGAGATAAGTCAAAAGTATGTTTGGCTTTCCTTACTTTTTCTTCTCCTTTTAATGGTTTTTGAGAACTAAGAGCTACTTACTTTTAACTTATGACTTATTACTTTTTGATTAAGTCAATAAGTAGTTTCAAATATGTAACCCCAAACACCCCCTCAATCTTCTTCGATTTCTTCGTAAGAAAGGTGGAGACATGATAATGATTCTTGGACCGATCCTAGGGTTGTGTTTTGGAGTTGGGATCACTCTCACATATCTAACAGTACGGATACTGTTGGATTCTCCCAGAGGCAGTGGAGTCATATTGTTCCACATCAGTAGATGTCCCAAGGATACAGGTGGAGTCATATTGTTCCTAAACAATGCAAAACACATCAAGCATCTCACAATAACAGGGGATTTTAGTCAAACAAACATCATCAACTGAGGGGGTTTCAGGTTGGTTTATTAAGCAACATCGTCAAATGGAACAAAACTGGTTGTTTAGAAGCTTTCAGGAGATATGGGCCTCATTGCAAGGGAATTTAATGGAGACATTAACGACATCTCCGGAAAAGATGCAGAATTGATGAAAGATAAGAACTCACCGGAAACAGCTTTCAGGGAATTAGATTTTTCACAAACCCTAAAACATGAAAGGGGCTAAGGGCATATTAGTAATTTCATATAAAAACTAACAGAAATTTTAACGGAGTTAAGGATCTAAGATGGAAAACGTCATGGATGATATGTGTTACGGGGGAAGAAAACGAAAACTCTTATTGAAAAGTGAAATAATACCCACCCGTATGCCTTATCCGCATTTTCATCCACAAATAACATCAAATCCCTCGCCGATCCTTACCATTATTTACAAGTTTTTCTATCAAAGAAGACTAATTTCATAAAGAAAAATATGCATTCGGTAAGCTTAAAATTAGTTGTGGAATTTAATAACATTGAATCACGGCATACGACGCGAGGCCGGGTTAGTTTCGGTGCGGGAGAGTTTTCGGTTAGGTTAAATCAGGGGAGGAGGAATTGTAAATTAATTGCGCGTGCTTCAGAGAGAGATGCCGGTGCCGGAGGAGCAGAGAGTGAGAGTCAGCAGAATACGACTTCATTTTTTGAACGGAATCAAATGTATGCGTTGATGAAACAGCAGATGGAACTTGCTGCCATGTCTGAGGTTAGCGTTTTATTTCAATTATGTATGCAACTAGTTTTTTCTGTCAGTTTTGGTCGTTATCGATTCGACTAGTCCAAAACAATAAAAGCTAATACCAATATAGCCTGTTGTCCAAAAAAAAATACTCTATTTTGAATACAACTCTGTTAAAAAAAAAAGAAGTTAACGAACAAAAGTTATTACAGAAATACCAAATTATTAGAAATTAAACAGGTTAAAAGCGTACATTAGTTTTTTTAACGGTGATGGCAATTCGCCCTAGGTGGCATGCCTCTTCATAGCCCAGGCATCAGACGGGATTTAACCATCCATCGTTAGTTTGATGCTCGAGGATGGCGCCAACCCGTTCCATGAGGAAACCGACTAGCTCGTAAAACCCCCTGACTTGCGTATGCCTGGAGAGCTCATTGGCAACCCCTGTAAATGGCGGTAAGATTTTTGTGCTGAAGTGGGATTTAAACTTGTGACCATAGGGTCACAGAGCTCTTATCCACACCAGCCGGTGCCAGTGGACCATATGACCACCAACTAAAAGCGTATATTATATATAGTATAAAATTAAACGGGTTAAAAGTGTATATTATATATAGTATAAGAGAGGAAAATGAAAATGAAAATAACAACTAGTGTACCAAAATACTTGCAAATTGTAAAAAATTGGTGGCCAATTTCGGTAATTCGTACTATTTTTGGATTTTATTTTCATCGTATCCGTGATGAAATTCAAAATAAAAAGGAAAAAGAAATAAGTCACATGTAACCTTTAAGATTAGAACAACATGTGAAACTTGAGTGATTATAACAAAAAAAGAAGTTTGAGTTGATAAAATGGAACAAATTAGAAACTTGGTTGCTATTTACACTCAATTGACTTCGACTTTATGAAATTATTAGTCTGGTTAATGCAAAATTGTGATTAGTGCTTGCTTAATGTGACTCTAAAAGCTTGATTTTGATTTAACAGTGATGGTTAATGTTATTTTTGATACAATACTTCTGTAGAATTATGAAGAGGCCGCTCGGCTTCGTGATTCGTTGAAATTGTTTGAAGAGGAAGAACCTGTTTTAAGACTTCGAGGTTTGATGAAGGAAGCCATTGCGAACGAGAGGTTTGAGGTACTATTTCCCCTAGTTTCTGTTTGATTGATGCAGAGGGAGATGCAAAATATATGAGAGGATACAAAAGTTGATAGATTTCCGAATGAGTTAACTTTTACATAAGGAAAACAAAATTTTGGTAGGCATGATCAAATCTTAGGAAATTGAAACTTACAACTTAACATTAAAATTAGATTAGTAAATAATTGCTTGAATTAACAACATCCACGATTCATGCGTTTTTATACAAAGGAAATGATATAAATCAAAACGCCTAAGTTTGGGAAAAATTGTCAAAGCCAAAATCAAGGCTCTAGGCAAAGGAATTTGGGTCTGTCGTTACTCCAAACAGATCAAAAGTTATGCCCATTTTAAGTTGGGTCCTTTTTCAGCCCATCTGCTTTTACCAGGTTGCTCCAAATACGAATCTGTCAACTCTTGGATCAGCTCTGTATCGTTGATTCACCCAAAAAGCATGCATTTTAGTGTTCTTGACTCATGAGTATCATTGCTCAAATTTAATCTTTCACTTGAAAATTGGGTAGCTATGGTATACCAATATGGTGTGATAGTGGGTTTCTTGTATGTCATATATTGGAGTCATTTTCAGTATCCTTGTTTTTTTTTATACTCAATAGACTGCATTACATGTTTCATTGTTGAGGATTATATGCTCATAACATGTTTTAAACCCATTGCAAAGTTTAATGTATATGCGTATATTTTGTTCATTGTTGTTTCTTTTTATGCTATTTTAGGATGCAGCAAGATATCATAATGAGATAAAAGAAATCGCTCCTCACTATCTACTGAAATGTTCAAGTGATGCAACAACCTTGGTATTATATCTATCTTTTTGTTAGTTCATTTGTTTTTTGTATGTTCTTTCTTTCCTTTTAAGTACCGTTCTGTCCTTTCAAGTGGTGACGATTAATTTATCTCTTTTCTACTGTGTCATTTAACTCTAACCAACTGCGCTCTTTTTGAAAATGGATTACAATATGGAGGCTACCGGGATGGAAAATGCTTGGCTCTTCTTGTTTCTATTGATTTACGTCTACTCTGTTGTTTTTTTTCCATAGAAATATTCCACATATTTCACATATAGGATTTACATATACAACATGTCAACATATATCACTTACAAGGGGGGAATTTCTTAGTATTTGGGTGATTTTTAGGTATTCCGATTAAAAAAAATTGGGTTCTGCCATATGTATGAAAGAGTATACAACAATGATGTATTTGCCGAGTCAAATACCATGGTCTAATAATCAAGCATTCTGATTAGTTGATACTTTTACTATTAGTTGGGAATTTTGTGAAAGGTTCGTGTAGAAAGTTTTATTAACGGCCTAATTCATGTCGGTCTCTTTGTTGGACTAATCGGGTTTGTTCACGGGTCAGCAGGTTAATGGGTCGCGGGTCAGCAGAATATTCATTTAATCACATGTTATTTTCGGTTTATTAGAGTCTTGTTAGCGGGTTAAATCATGGTCATGTTTACTTATTATTAGGAGTTTATTATGTGCATGATGGGTATGAGTCAAGCCTATTTAATTAGGGTTACTACGCGAGCATTGTTTGTGTTCAATTGCTGTGTTCTTTTCATCGTTTGAGGCCTGATCACCAACACTCTTATCCTTTTATATATAGCATTTGGTGCCAGTTAGCGCCTTTTTTCCCTCAGCGGGTTATCATTAACAAGATCTCATTTTATCCGATTCGTCCAATCTTGCCCTACTGAAGTTTATAATATCTTTAAACCATTTGAACAATAAGAAGCTTTGATCTGATAGTTTGGTTTCTTATCATTTTATTCCCCTTTCCTGATTAACTTGAGAGTTATGGTTCTTGTTTAGTCATTTGGAACCTTAGAAGTTGCAACCAGTTGATTATTTTAAAAAAATGTTATTAATTATTTTAGGGGATCAGAGTTCAAGCTAGGAGTGTGTACATTGAAGAGCGCAGTCAACCTTTGCGAGGCCAGTATTTCTTTGCTTACCGAATAAGAATTACCAACAATTCAAACCGCCCTGTTCAACTTCTCAGGAGGCACTGGATAGTGACCAATGCGAATGAGAAATCCGAGGATGTTTGGTATGATCCCTCTCTGCTGGAGTGTAATTCAATCGACCAAATTCTTATAGTACTCACTCATGTATTTTTTTGTAAGCATAATGTGTTTTGATATGTTGTTTTACAGGGGTATTGGAGTTATCGGTGAACAACCGGCTATACTCCCTAATAATAGTTTTGAATATTCGTCAGCATGCCCGTTAACCACTCCTAGTGGAAGAATGGTGAGCATATATGTACTTATTTTTTTAATTTAATTTTATTGTTTTGTTGATGATATTGTCATGTACAACTGCCCAAAAAGTTTGTTTTTTGAAAAATAGAGACAGTTATGCAGTTACATAAACGTCTTATGTATCATGCAGGAGGGTGACTACGAAATGAAGCATATTGATAAAGTGGGGTCGAAGACATTCAATGTAGCTATTGCACCCTTTGCTCTTTCGACGTTAGGGGATGTGACCGATAACATTTGAGGTATGTTTACATGATGATGCTTTTACCACCATCTACATAAAATTCCCGCAGAAGTTAAATTGATCAATCTAGGTAGTAAAATATCGAATTGCGAATCTAGTTTTGTTTTCGGAGACTGTGTTTTGGTTTCGGTTTATGAAGCTTTAACCGTATGGTTTGATTTGGTTATGTGATTCTGCTGACCAGAACAAAACTATGTATGCATACAAACATGCGAATGTATAGATGAATATAATATTTTTGTTCAAATACAAAATTATCCACCAAATATGTACCTAATAAATAAGTAACTGGTTGCGTCACGTGTCACAACTCTGTGAGCCAAGATTCTTTTTCCCGCTTATTTTTTCTTACTAGCTATCTAATGTTTCCTTTATAATTCCTAAATCTTTATTACTAACTATTTAATATTTCCGTTATTCAACCCGTGTAAAACACGTATTTCTAACCTAGCGGAGCTAATATATTACTAACCAGCTTAGATACCCGTGTTTTACACGTGACACAACCAATTACTTATTTCTTAGGTATAGATTTCAACCATTCTTTTGCTTCAAATGTATGGACACTCGGTAGTATGTGTTTGGTGTAGGCCCTTTCAGTTTTGTATTCGATAGCAGCCCCGAGAGGAACCCCATTGAAGACTCTGATTTTGTATCCCGACCCAAATTGTTTGGAGCGATCGAGACCTCGTTTCTGCTAACATTCGGGTTTCTCATGGAGTTGCATCCAATGACTACACCATACAGGCAAGTAGTCATCTTCTTGAAACAAGTCTTGTGGTAAACTACACAAGATTTACATCTTTCAACCTCACATTCCTGTACATAGACATGAGTTTTGTATTATTAAACCCCTTAATTTTTTAAACTTATTGATAAAGTTCCCACACTATATTAGTAACATAAAGTTCTTTTAGTTAAATCCTATACTTTCCAAAATTTAGAGGTCACTAAACTTTATTATTATTATTATTATTATTATTATTATTATTATTTATGAAGTTATAAACGTCTAGGGACTTGATCATGTAAAAGTATAGTTCATGGACTTATGTTGAATTCAGTTAAAGTCTTAAGAAATATGTTCACAACAGAACAAAGAACAGTTGTTTTTTTATTTGAAATCAGAAAGTAGTGGGGTTTGGATTTTATATGCTTAGATCTATGTATGTATATTGGTTTCTATGTTGTCAAAGGCGCAAAAAAAGTGCATGCCCGAGACAACTAAGACGCAATAATAGAAAAATAAAAAATGTATATAATAGGTATATAAAACTAATAGTATTCCCAATATAATTAAAAACTAATATATATAGCAATTAAAATCATCTAATCAACAAAAAATATAGCAACTTTTTAAAATAATGGGATTTGAATAAATCCAGTTTAACTAGATTAGTAAAACAAAAAATATATGTATACATAAAAGTAAAGAGAATAAACCAAACAAAATAATAAAATAAAAGATAGAGTAAGTAAAAAACATGCTTCCTAAAGAATTCAGAAAAAATGAGGACTTTCATAAAAAAGTAAAAAAGGACAAACTTGGCAGAAAAACTAAAAACGCTATTCACTTTATTCATATTCTCATCTTCTCCATTTCTCCTCCAAATTTCATATTCTCATCTTCTCCGAGTCTCTTCTCCAAGCTTCATTTTTCTCATCTTCTCCAAGTATTTGACCGGTTCATACATCTTCAACCGGCATTTGGCCAGAATTTAAAGTTTTCGTCGGAATCTGGCCGGAAGTTGCAGGTTTTCGCCAGAAGTACGCCTTGACAGCCACAGGGCGCTTTTCTTGCGCTGGGCTTCGCCTGAGCGCCTAGCTTTTGACAACAATTGGTTTGAATAAATTCTAATTTTTATGAAGTGTGGATAAGAAATTTAGTGGGGTTCTTGTGTTTTGTAATTTGTTGATACGAGTGTAAACAAGCCGAGCCGAGCCAGTATGGGCTGAAGCTCGGCTTGAAAATTTTAACGAGCTGAAACTAGTGAAAAACTTGAGTCAGTTTGATAGTTTCAATTTTTTTTTGAACATTTTGAAATATATATGAAAAAAAAACATTATTAGAATTAAGAGTTAATTGTATAAATGTTCCTGTGGTTTGATCAAATTGCATGTTTGGCCCTCAGTTTTTTATAAATTGCAAATTTAGTCCAAAAGTTTGAGACCTGTTGCGTCTTGCCCTTATGTTAATACCATTTTGTTTTTTAACGAAAAGTTAACCCATATGCTATCTACGTGACTTACGATTGCAAACTTAATCTTAAAAATGAGTAATATAAGTAAAAATTAGAAAATAAATAAATAAAAAAATTAGTTGTTTTTACTGATTTTTTAATGAATTTTTACTGTTTTATGATTTTTTACTAATTTTTTACCAATTTTTTTTATTATGTTTTTAACTCATTTGTAGAGTTAAGTTTGCAATCGTAAGTCATCTGATGGTATATTAGCTAAGTTTCTATTAAAAACTAACTGGTATTAACATCAGAGGCTAAAGGTTTAACCAGATCTTAAAAATTTGGGGCTAAATTTATAGTTTTTAAAACCTGGGGGTGAAATATACAATTTGATCAAACCACATGGATCATTATGCAATTAACTGTAGAATTAATAAAATAGTATTAAGGTGGTAATAAAAAAGTATTATTTTTTAATTGTTTTAAAGATCAAGAGATATCGAGGCAGATTCAAAATATTATATGTATTATTTTTGTTTTTTTTTCAACTCTTTTATAGAGTAAACTGTTATTTTCGTTGCTGTGGTTTGGTTAAAATTGTCATTTTATCCAATAGTTTGTTTTCTTGTATCTGAGTCCTTATGGTTTTAAAAACTTGCTACTTTCATCCAATCAGCTAACACCATCTATTTTTCTTAATTAAATGAGTGGTATTTCAATCCTTTTACATACTTATTTTATTTATTCATCTTTGTTTACTCTCATTTTTTAATCATCCCTAATTTAACCTATAATTTAATCATCTCCCTGCTGACCTTCTTCCTTTTTTCCCGACCAATTTCTGGCGCCAACGCTAGATTTCCGGTGACACTTTTTTAGACAAGTTTTAACGCCCATATGATTATGAAATACTAGTAGTGATGATCTAGGAACAGATCTGTGATTTTTCCCTCTTGCGTTTCTTCTTCCTGGTCTCCATCCCCATCACATGATGTTTAATCATCGATTGTTCTCTTTCACCAAAATAACGTAAGATAGACACAACATAGGTTTAAACCTATTTTGTGATGGTAGAAACGGAGGTGAAAGTGAGGTAGAAACAAGCGACGGTGGTGTTTCGGAGGTGGTTGCCGGAAATTGGTCGGGAAAAGAGGAAGAAGACCAGCAGGGGATGATTAAATTATAGATTAAATTGTGGATAATTAAAAAGTGAGAGTAAAAAAGATGAAAAAAATAAAGCAAATATATAAAAAGGACTGAAATACCCCTCATTTAACTGAGAAAAATGAATGGTGTTAACTGACTGGATAAAAGTGACAAGATTTTAAAACCATGAGAACCCTGATACAAGAAAACAAACTATTGAATGAAAGTGACATTTTTGACCAAACCACAAGGATGAAAATGATAGTTTACTCTCTTTTATATGTTACTAGTTTAGGTCCCGTGTCTACACACGGGGTGGAAAATATTAATATTTAAATTTTTTAAATCTTTATGTATATATATTTCACAGGTGTAAAAATATATTACATATACTACGGATATAAACAAACTCAAAATATGTAAAAATTAATATATAATTAGGTTTCGAAAATACGTTAATTACTATTTAATTTAATTTCACTTTCAATTACTATTTGATTGAAATAAAAGTTACATAATTAAATTTTAAAATTTTCTTATAATAAGGGATAATTTAAAATAAATGTGTTGTATTAGTCTAATTAATACTTTCTTTAAAAATATATTATTATTTAAATATAGAAGTGCATTAAATAAGAGAGAGAGGCGGGAAAAAAATGATGAGATTGAATGTGGAGATGACATGTGGCACTAAAAAACTTTTATTTATTAGTATGTATAGATTTGTTAGCGTTAACTTCGTTTTGACACTATTTATGTTGAATATTTAAGTTAAAAGTAAGGGTATTTTGGTAACTTTTCAAATAAGTATTTAAGGGGTGTTTGGTTCTTGGAATATGCACAGTCGTGCATTAAAGTGGGTGTTTGGATATAACAGTCTTTAAGGGGTGTTTGGTTATTGGAATATGCAAAGTGATGGTGTCTATGCATCCACTTCCATGGAATATGCACAGTGATGGTCTCTATCTTTCACACCCCAGCCGCCGCCGCCGCCGCTGCCGCCGCCACCACCACCACCGTCGACAGCCGCCGTCGCTTGCCGGAGTTCATCTTAGCCGCCAGAAATACCACCACTCTCAGCCGACCACCACCCCTGCCAGCACTAGCCGCCAGTCACTGTTGTGAGAGCCGCCAGAATAACGGGATATCTGGAAACGACGGCCGCCACCTGCTGTCACCACTGCTAGGGCGGAACCCTAGCCCGTTACCACCACTGTTTCAGTCACATGCATCGCCGGAGAAGCATCCGATCTCATTGGGTTTCACCACCATATACCACCGCCGCCGCCGTTGGTGTCACTGGATTCCTGTCGGAGGAGCCGCCGGATGTGGCCGGTCTCCTCCCCTTCCTCTCTCCTGGTTTCACTCTCTCTATAAATCTTGAGAGCATTTTTATATGGGTGTGTGTGTTTGAAAACGGGGAAAATGTAGTCAATTTGTGAAATACATATTAGTTTTCATAACTTTTTTTGTTAATCTGAAACCTGCGTAATGTACAAATGCCCATGGAACTGGATGCATAGACACCATCACTGTGCATATTCCAATAACCAAACACCCCTTAAAGATTGCTATATCCAAACACCCACTTTAATGCACAACTGTGCATATTCCAAGAACCAAACACCCCTTAAATACTTATCTGAAAAGTTACCAAAATACCTTTACTTTTAACTTAAATATTTAATAAAGTTAGTGTCAGGGAGCAAAATAACAATAAAATTGTAACCTTAAGGAGTGTTTTGGTCATTTTCAAACTATTTGATCAAAATGGTTAAAATGGTCAATCTACAGGGAGCAAAAACGAAGTTAGAAGTGCGGGAAAAATGAGCAAGGCGGGAAAAACATGTTGAGGATTCATTAGAAGTGTCACGTGTCACCATAGGATTTTTATTTATTAGTATAAAGATTAAAATAATATGTTTTTAAATATTTAATATAAATTTAATTATGAATACTTATTATTTAATTATGGATACTTATTATATCAATAACCAAATGAATTTAATATAACTTAACATTTATCAATTACAAGAAAACAAATTAATACCCGACTGAAAAAATATTTTAAAAATAAACTTAACATAATTTATAACTGTTATGTATCAAAATACAGTTTTTTAAAAACATATTTTGATGACTGTAATACAAGTGTAATACATATTACATTATATTTTATTCAACACGTGTAATACACGGTTTTATTTAACTCTTGTAATACATAGGTTTTTAAACAATAATTTTTTTATTATTGAGTATATATAACATTACATTTATTCAACATGTGTAATACAAGAGATTCAAACGTAACTTAAAAAATAAAAAAAGGTAATAAAGTACTTGAGTTCGTTATTTTAGTTTATAATAACAAATAAAATAATGGATTAAAATTTTATAAAAATATTTATTTAATTATTTTAATATTTATAATTAATTTTGTGCGTATTTTCCCCTTATAACAGTTAAAATATATGCTTTACAAAATCTTGAATATATTATTGTGATGTGTTTATTTTTATGTACGTTTCCATTTCATTGAGAACCGAATTTTCTTTATAAAGTACAACTCATAGAAGCACGAATGTACACGCCTTCGAAGTTTTTTAAGGTTTTTTTTATAGTTTTTTTCCTCTTACAACTTTCAAAACAAGATAATTTTCGGATTTACCGTTATAATGTGTTTATTTTTATCAGGGCCGGTCCCGAGATTCCTCAAAACCTATTGGGCCCGGGACAAGTAAAAAAAAAAAATGGGTCCCATAATATAAACTTATAATTACATAATAAAAACTACAACAAACGAATAAAGATTAACGAATCATACATAACGATTAATAGGATAAATAGTTTTTTTTAATTTGAAGTGGATTAATATAATAAATGGATGTTGTGGGTGTTTTTTCTTAATTTCTAAGCGTATTAATAGCAGTAGCGGAACCAGAAGTTTTTAATCATAGTGTCACAATCAATTTATATTTTAAACTCATGAATGTATACAAATTTTGTTTACCAATCGTTATATAAATTTATACCTAATAAATAAGTAACTAATGTCATCATGTCATAATTCTGTAAGCTCAATATTCTTTTGCTCGCTTATTTTTTCTCAATCCCGTTATATAAATACACCTAGTCACAAATATAATTATTAACTATTTAAAGTAATTTCAATCATAACTTATCTCAAAATATCGTTTTATAAATCCTAAATTTTAATTACTAACTATTTAATATATTTATTTATTCAATCCATTTAATACACGGATTTCTAACATAGTAAATGAATAAACTAATAAAGTTTTAATAAAAACAATCTAGAAATTTTTATAGCATATTTTGTTTACTAATCTAATAAAATAAATAAGTTATTAAAACTTTAAAAGAAATGTATTGCTTGTTTTGTTGAAAAAAAGAGAATCAAACGGAAAAAAGGTTATATTGGGCTTAATTGAAATGGTCCAAAAACACAACTTAAACCTAATCTATATCCATATCTAGTGGTGCATAAAAAAACCGGTTTGGCTTAAACCGGTTTGGGCCAAATCGGTTCGGGTAACCCAAAAACCGCCGGTTTGAAACCGGTTTGGAGATTTCAGGAGGCGATCGGTTTAGGGATCGGTTCAACCAAACCGGTTACCGGTTTAAAAACCGGTTTAAACCGGTTTTCGAGCTGGGCAAAAAATAGCCGTTGAGGTCGATTTTGGCTGTTTTTTTGGAGTTTTTTGCACCCTTAAAACACTATAAATAGGTGGAGGGTGTTTAGGGTTGATCACACCTCTCTTTACACTCTCTAATCTCTAAAACCGCTCTTTAACCGCTCAAAAACTCTCTCTAAACTCAAAAAAAAAAAAAAGCATGGCAAGTTTTGGTGTTGGTGGTTCCTCAAACGAAGTTACCGTTGTGGAAATTCGAGCAACAACGAGAAATCCGGCAATTTGGTGCAATTACGATCTATGTTTGTTGTCAAACGGGAAGGAACGTGCTCGGTGCAAGATGTGTGGTGCGTTTTTGGGGAAAGATTCAAACACTAGTTTGAAAATGCATATGGAAAAATCTTGCCCGTCATTGAAGGGAATTCCAAGTGAAGGTCAAGCCTCGATGACAAGCGAAGGAGGAATTTGGAACTTTGATCCAAATATTGTTCGAGATCGAATGGCGAGGTTAGTGATTCAAGAAGGATTGCCGTTCAACCACTTTGACAATCCGCGCTTGACAAGGATGATTCAAGAGACACTCCAACCTCGTTATCACCAAGTAAGTCGCACAACCCTTAGACGAGATTGTATAAAAATGTGGAAAAAAACAAAAAAACAATTAATTTTGGGTTTTGAAAATTTGCAAACCGGTGTAAACTTAACCACCGATGTTTGGTCGGCTCCACATGGTATACCCGATTCGTACCTTTGTGTTACCGCGCATTGGGTTGATCCCAATACGTGGCAAATGATGAAGCGTACAATCGCTTTTGACTTGTTTGAATATCCACACACCGGCGAAAATTTATTTTATATATTGGATGGTGTTATTAACGAATTTAAATTACAAAATAAACTTTTTTCAATGTCTTTTGATAATGCATCTAATAATACAAATGCGGTTCAAAAACTAAAAATTAAATATAATGGCTAACAAGTTGTCTGAGCTTGAAAATAAAAGCGATCTTTTTACAAAAATGATAGAACCGATGAAAGAAAAATTAGTGAAATATTTTAAAGAAATGCCTCCCGTTATAACTTGCGCCGCCGCGTTAAACCCTACCATAAATGTTTACGGGGTTGAAACCTTGATTGATAGAATTACTTACGCTTTGAATTTGGATAGTGAAGACATCCATTTTGCACAAGGCACAAAAACATATTTTAACAAATGTTTACAAGATTTATTTGATGTTTATTTACATAAATATGGTACAACTCCGACTCCACATGATACAATGGGTACATCATCAAGTGGTACCTCGAGAGATGTTAATTTGAATTTATATAACGAAATGTTAAATGAATTTAGTAAACGGGCTCGAGGTACCACCCCGAGTAGCGAACTCGGAAGGTATATTGGCACAAACTTTTTAGCGTTTATGCCTCCTACCGCTTTTGAGGATTTTGATATTTTGGCATGGTGGAAAACAAACGAAGCTTCGTTTCCGATTCTTTCCGCCATGGCCCGTGATGTACTAACCGTCCAAGCTTCCACGGTAGCTTCGGAATCTGCGTTTTCTTTTAGTGGCAGGGTATTATCGATACTGATAGGGTGCGAAAGCACACGTCTTTATTCCTTTGTTTTAATGTGTTCTAAGTAGTTTTATATTAGTTTTGAGTCAATTTTATGTACATTTGAGTCGTTGGTCTTATTTGTAGGAGCTCGGGAATATTAATGAAGAATACGTGAAGAAAACGAGCGAAGAAACGAAGCCCGGAAAAGTCCAAAGATCAAAAGACAATTTTCTGAAATTTAGGTCTCTCGCGGTACGCGAAAGACGAGTGTAATAATTCTCGCGGTACGCGGGAAACTCCAGGAATCCGCCCGACTATTTTGGTCCTCGCGGTACGCGAGGATCCAGTCAACATTCTCTCGCGGTACGCGAGAGGGCCGTTTTCCGCAAAACCCTAATTTTCTAAATTAAAAAGATTTAAACGGCCATTATGAGGGAGTTCGATTCTAAGCCGTTCCAGGGAAGAAAAGAGGCGATTTTGGGAGTTTGGAAGAAGATTGAAGCTTAAAGATTAAAGCTTTGGATTCCGGGTTCGTAGTTATACGTTCTAGGTTTTAAAGACTTGATTTTTATCTTTGATTTTATGTTTTGAACCTATGGATCTTGCTATTTGCTTCTGTGTAGATGTTCTTAGTATGATTCTAGGCTAGATCCTTGATCTACCTAGGTCAATATGATGATTATGTGTTAAAGTTTCGATTTTTATTCGGTTTTTGGATTTGAATGTTGGATTTATGATTTAGTAAAGGTTTGAGTTTGTTTATGTGTGATGTTAGTGCATGTTTAATTCTGATTATGTGGTTGATTATGCTTTTCTGCGTTGATTGTGGTTGTCTGCCAGTTTGATCTTCGTTTCTGGTTCATAGACTTTAGGGTTTGTGAGTTAGAGTGGTGTCTAGACGTAGTAGCCATAGAAAACCTAGTTAATTACTGATTAGAAGTGAATGTGTGTCCTAGTTCAATACCCGAGAAGTGAGAATTAGTCGTTTAGTCTTCGTCATTAGGAATCCGAGTGTCAGCTGTCTGAGAGGAAGTTGGTATTAGGTGTCTAGTGATAGTTGCTATCCGAGTCATAGTATCCATTCTAGAACTACCCCATGCATTCCTTGAGTGTATGGTAAGCGGTGAGACTGAGAGGTAATCCGTTTATTAGGGTACTTGTCATAGTAGGAAATACCCGAGAGGTGATCCGATCATCTGGTGAGTTAATATCCTTAGGTTGTCTTCTGGTCACATCCCGAGACCGAGAGTGATCGGGAATCCACTAGATATCTTTTAGGTGTTATATCTTTAGAAACCCAGATCCAACATAGTTTCCAAAACCGATAGAAGTTGAGCTTTACATATAGGATTCCGACCTAGGTAGTGACTTCTCCATTCTTGATTTCATCTTTAGTTTACTCTTGATAGCTTGAATTGTCCTTAGTTTATTGCATTCTTAGTTAATCTTTAGTGTAGTAAACCCCCCAATCAATTAATCATATTAAGTCCTAGTTAGAGTCTAATTTAGTTATTCAGTGTCTTTTGGGTTCGATATCCGGACTTCGTTTAGGCTATATTACATTGATCGGTACACTTGCCGGTTGTGTGGTCTAGTATTAGGTCGAGTCTAGGTTTTATAAATTTAAAGCTAGAAAGTCTAGAATAGGTTTTATTTGTTAGTTTTTAATAGACCGTCTGGACGACATCAAGTTTTTGGCGCCGTTGCCGTGGACACTTGGCAATAGCAATATTAGCTTTGACTAGTTCTTTGTTAGATTTTTGGTTTATTTGAGTCTTTTGTTCTCTTTTGAGTCTTTGTTCTATTTTTCCTTCTTAGAGTCTTTCTGTTTATGCCCAATACTCGTTCGCAAGGATCACCATCTTTTGCATCTTTTCAAGAGCCCGAACGAGAGCTTCACGAGCGCACCCGCGACTTTCGGGAGCGTTTAGAGGAGCTGGTTAAATCTAAGGTACGTTCTACTAGCCCAGTTCCAATTTCTATCATGGGCGACGCTGATCCTCCGGCTAGACGTACGGTGCACCAGAGGGCCAGTGAGGGGGTCACGGGCGCGAGATCTTCGATCACACGTCCCACTATACCGAACCCCAATTCTTGGCAGATCCCATCACATGTCATGAGTACGATCACTCATGCCACTCAATTCCATGGCCTCGAGGATGAGGATGCACCCGGACATTTGTCCCGCTTCGCGCGGATATGTGATACATTTAATATCACGGGTGTATCTAAGGACGCAATCTACTTGCGTCTCTTTCCATTCTCCCTTTCTGGGCGTGCATCTACTTGGCTCGACACTCTTCCCGACAATTCTATCACCACATGGGAGGATCTCGAAGCCAAGTTCTTCAAGAAATACTTTCCACCTTCCAGGGCCGCTCGCCTTCGGGACCAGATCCATTCGTTTCGGATGGATCCCGACGAGCCTTACCACATGGCCTGGGAGCGGTTCAACGCGCTGTTGAGCCGATGTCCCCAGCACGGTCTCCCCGACTGGGCACTAGTGGAGAAGTTCTATAATGGCCTCACCTTCGAGACGCAGCAAATGTTCAACACAGCTGCAGGAGGCCATATCATGGATAGACTCGAGCCTGAGGAGTGCGAGGATATGTTCGAGAGCTTCGCTCAAGCCGAACAGCAGCACCCACGTTCTGTTAGGGATTCCATCCCTACTGCTAGGTCACACGCCTCTTCTCCTAGAGGTGTGCATCAGGTCACTCCTGATACTAGCGTGGCTGCTGCCCTCGCCTCGATGGCGAATGAGATAAAGGAGCTCAAGCTCAGTGCTTTGAGGTGTCAGGTGTGCAGGGGAGGACACGACACCCGAGATTGCCCGGTAAATAATCAAGAGCATGTGAGCTATGCTGGCAACCAATACCAGAACCGAAATTACAACAATTCTAATACTTTTGGTTCGGGATGGAGATCTGGATTCACTGGTCGTCAGCAACAGTATGGAGGAGCAGAAGAAGGAGCGAGTTCTGGGAGCACTGTTGGGTCACGAAGGATTGAGGAGATGATGGAGACTCAGACACAGTTGCTTGCCCAGCTGGTGCAGAATAACAAGGATGCTCGGCTAAGACTGGATAGCCATGACACTTTGATGAAGAATCAGCAATCGGCGTTCCAGGATTTGCAACGCACGGTAGGAGACATTGCTAGGAGCATACATGATAGACAAGGAAGCCCTTCTACGGGCCCGAACGCTTCAGTGATGGCCGTGTCTATAGAGAGTGTGGAGAGTAAAGTGGTTGAAGAGGTTGACCCCCACTCTAAGGAGCATAATATTCCCTCAGTGGAGGAGGTGAACAAGATTGACTGGGAAGCTCGATTTGCTGAGATCGATGCTAGGATGCTAAAAGAGACCGAGTCGAATGCTGTTTCGACGAGGAGCATGATAGAGAAGGAGGATGAGAGCCCACCGGTAGTAGTAGAAGAAGAGCCGGTGGAGGAGGAGATAGTGGTTGAGGTGCCTACCAAGAAGGCACAGGAGAAGAAGAAGGGGGTGGAGATGAAGTCCCCCGAGATTGACTTGAGTCGTATTCCTTATCCCGCACGTGTGTTGCCACATAAACACGCTAAGGAATACGGTCACTTCCTTGATATGTTCAAACAACTCAAGGTCAATCTCCCGTTTGTAGAGGTCCTCCAGCATATGCCCAAATATGCCAAGTTCTTAAAAGGCCTTCTTTCCAACAAGAAGAAACTTGAGGAGGTCTCTGGAGTCTCACTTGGTGAGCAATGCTCGGCAGTGGTGCAAAATCATTTGCCAGAAAAGTTGTCTGATTCGGGTCGGTTCACGATCCCGTGCTTGTTGGGCAACCTACCATTACACCACGCGTTGGCCGACCTAGGTGCTAGCATCAATTTGATGCCCTATTCATTGTACAAGCAGCTGGACCTAGGTGAACCACAACCAACGCGCATGAGCATTTCCTTGGCTGACCGCTCAGTCAAGTATCCACGGGGAATAGTGGAAAATCTATTAGTGAAAGTGGGCAATTTTGTTTTTCCCGTGGATTTTGTGATTCTAGATATGGAGGTGGATGACAAGGTCCCACTCATCTTAGGGCGCCCGTTCCTACGGACCGCAAAGGCGATGATTGATGTCTTTGACGGGAAGCTCACACTTCGTGTGGGGGATGAGGTCCTTACATTCAATGCTGTAGAGTCCGGGAAGGATGTTGGCGAGCACAGCCATTCCGTGTGCATGCTCGACTCTTTCATAGACCACCATTGGGACTCCGATCCGATGTTAGAAGTTGGTGAACCCGCCCCGAATATAGAAGAACCATCTGAGTGGGCGTTGGAGTTAGAAAGGTTGTTAGGGGAGCCGGATGATTACGGTGATGATGAGATGCCCGATGATGTACTGAACATAATGGCTGAATTTGAAGATGTCATGGGCAAAACCCCAAATGTGGGGAAGTTAGTAGATATCGTGGAGGATCCCTATGATGATCCTGGTGAGAGTGAAGAAGCCATACCGCTGAAAATATCTATTCCTGAACCTTCACATGTCCTCACCCTTGTTTGTGCTGAGGGGAGAATTGAAAAACCGACCCCAAATTCTAATCCCCCTAGATCTAGGCCACCACGTAAGAGAACCCGCGAGTCGAGAGAGGTAGAGTTGAAGATGGAGCAAACCCCAAGTGTGGGGATATGTAAAGATGACAGTACACTCGGTTATTTGAACAATGTTATCTTCGGTCCGGGTAGGTTTAAGTTGTGGTGGAAGGACTGGATTGCTACATGTGATATGAGTTTAATGTTTGAGAGTAGTAGTTGTTTGCTAGAGGTATGGAGGACCCGGAGGCCGCGCAGGATGAAGGCGGTACCGGTTAGGATCAAGGAGAAGCCCCCTGATAGGCTTGCTTGAGTCATGGGCAAGTGCCCGGGATGTAGAGTTTGTATGATTTCTTTGTTTTTTCGGTTTGTGTTTTGTTTGTGTCAAGTTTTGCAGGAATCCATGCTTGATTCGGTAAGGAAAATCGTCGGGAATGAAGCCCCAGGTATAGTTACATATGTTTTTATGCTTGGGATAGGTTTTTAGTGAGTTTGGGTGAAACAAGATCTTAAATGACCAAAAATTTTTCTAAGTACAAAATTGAAAAAAAAAACTTCAAAACTTTCTGTTAACGACACCCTCCCGCGGTACGCGAAGAACGAGAGGAAGATCTCTCGCGGTACGCGAGAGACAAAAGTCTCGGCCGGCCTAACTTTTTGGCCTTCGCGGTACGCGAAGAATATCCCCTTCGACTTACGCGGTACGCGAGGGACTGCTGGTGTCACCCTATTTCCTTTGTTTCCCATGGTTTCCCGTACCCGTTTCTGTCCCCGTTTTCACTCACCACCACTATTCATCACCTACCTTCGTACCACCACTACCATGAAGCATCACCTTTAACCACCATCATCCATCACATTAATTCACCCACCTACCACCATCCGACCACCGTGACCATGGGAAACTAGAAACCGTTTATGACCGATGTTCGAACTTGCTGTGGTATTCATGTCTTTGTGTTTGCCACATGTCGAGTATGTTTTCTCTGCATCTATCTATCTTGAGTCTTTTAGTTTTCTTGAGTCTGTCTAGTCTCTATATTTTATTTGAATCAGTTTAATGCTGTGGGTTTGTATGAGGTTTATTTTGCAGGTTTTATCATTCTGTCCGTACTCAATCTCCATTCGGGCGGGTTTGATGATTACCATTACTATCTTGTAAAGGCAACCCGACAGCTGATGTGTAACCGCGACCAAAATGCTATACGGTGCACACACAAGGAAGAACGAAGCTGCATATTAGTTTGCATCTACATTACCAGCTAAGTCGATTCCTGTTCCTTTTTTTTCTTGTTTTATTTTTGCATTTTTATTTTTAGTTTTGTTTTGCTTCACATTGAGGACAATGTGTCTTTCAAGTGTGGGGATGTGAGTGTCTAGTTTGTTTAGTTTGTGTCTTTAAAAATTCAAAAATACAAAAAAAAAAAATTGAAAAATTTGAAAAATGTTCTTGAAAATAATTGCATATATTTGGAAAATGATAGTAGAACTGGATCTATTTATGAGTTTAAAAGATTAAATAATTGAAAACGTGTCTAATTAGTGATGTTTTGGTAGACCCAGCTAACTAGTAGAGCTTAAATATCCTGTTTGTGTTATTTAGGATTAATCACGGAATAAAATCATGATATCTTGTGGGTATTCATCTTAGAGTAATGGTAATACTGAAACTGTCAATATAGGGTGATAGGTACCACGATTAAGTTAAAATTTAAAGGTTTTTGAAATTTTTTATGGCACACCATTCTCTTTTTATGAGAATAAATCCGAGTTTCGGTGGCGCCCGCATTCCATAATCCATGTTATTCCATAATTTATGAGCTATACTGAGTTTTGCTTATGTGTTACCCTTTGGGATAGCGACTTGGAGGATACACCCCTAAGTAAGATTTATGTGCTTCATTGATAGAATGTAGTCTATGTGTTACCCTCCGGGATAGTGACTTGGTTGAAACGCCTCTAGACGAAAGTTCTTTTGCTTATTATGCTCATTATCATCCATTCATTCATGATTTCATCTGATTTCTAAAAACCTGTAAATAGTAGTTTAACGTGGTAGGGTAAATCTATATGGTTTAATCCGTGCCTAAACATGACCTTGAGACGGGATTAGGTAGAGCTGTAACTTCTAAGTGTGAGTCACATAGATTGATTGATATGTTGTATAAAATGGATTTAGAACACGTAACGGGGGCTTGAAAGTTAGTGCTTGGGTTTAATCGGACAGAAATACTAATTGTTGCTTTTTAACACGTGAGTATGTTTTGAAAATTGAAATTTATGTTTGTTGAGTTAGATGCCAGTTATGATTCCATTTGCAGATTTTTCGAGGACGAAAAAAGGTTAAGTGTGGGGATATTTGATAGGGTGCGAAAGCACACGTCTTTATTCCTTTGTTTTAATGTGTTCTAAGTAGTTTTATATTAGTTTTGAGTCAATTTTATGTACATTTGAGTCGTTGGTCTTATTTGTAGGAGCTCGGGAATATTAATGAAGAATACGTGAAGAAAACGAGCGAAGAAACGAAGCCCGGAAAAGTCCAAAGATCAAAAGACAATTTTCTGAAATTTAGGTCTCTCGCGGTACGCGAAAGACGAGTGTAATAATTCTCGCGATACGCGGGAAACTCCAGGAATCCGCCCGACTATTTTGGTCCTCGCGGTACGCGAGGATCCAGTCAACATTCTCTCGCGGTACGCGAGAGGGCCGTTTTCCGCAAAACCCTAATTTTCTAAATTAAAAAGATTTAAACGGCCATTATGAGGGAGTTCGATTCTAAGCCGTTCCAGGGAAGAAAAGAGGCGATTTTGGGAGTTTGGAAGAAGATTGAAGCTTAAAGATTAAAGCTTTGGATTCCGGGTTCGTAGTTATACGTTCTAGGTTTTAAAGACTTGATTTTTATCTTTGATTTTATGTTTTGAACCTATGGATCTTGCTATTTGCTTCTGTGTAGATGTTCTTAGTATGATTCTAGGCTAGATCCTTGATCTACCTAGGTCAATATGATGATTATGTGTTAAAGTTTCGATTTTTATTCGGTTTTTGGATTTGAATGTTGGATTTATGATTTAGTAAAGGTTTGAGTTTGTTTATGTGTGATGTTAGTGCATGTTTAATTCTGATTATGTGGTTGATTATGCTTTTCTGCGTTGATTGTGGTTGTCTGCCAGTTTGATCTTCGTTTCTGGTTCATAGACTTTAGGGTTTGTGAGTTAGAGTGGTGTCTAGACGTAGTAGCCATAGAAAACCTAGTTAATTACTGATTAGAAGTGAATGTGTGTCCTAGTTCAATACCCGAGAAGTGAGAATTAGTCGTTTAGTCTTCGTCATTAGGAATCCGAGTGTCAGCTGTCTGAGAGGAAGTTGGTATTAGGTGTCTAGTGATAGTTGCTATCCGAGTCATAGTATCCATTCTAGAACTACCCCATGCATTCCTTGAGTGTATGGTAAGCGGTGAGACTGAGAGGTAATCCGTTTATTAGGGTACTTGTCATAGTAGGAAATACCCGAGAGGTGATCCGATCATCTGGTGAGTTAATATCCTTAGGTTGTCTTCTGGTCACATCCCGAGACCGAGAGTGATCGGGAATCCACTAGATATCTTTTAGGTGTTATATCTTTAGAAACCCAGATCCAACATAGTTTCCAAAACCGATAGAAGTTGAGCTTTACATATAGGATTCCGACCTAGGTAGTGACTTCTCCATTCTTGATTTCATCTTTAGTTTACTCTTGATAGCTTGAATTGTCCTTAGTTTATTGCATTCTTAGTTAATCTTTAGTGTAGTAAACCCCCCAATCAATTAATCATATTAAGTCCTAGTTAGAGTCTAATTTAGTTATTCAGTGTCTTTTGGGTTCGATATCCGGACTTCGTTTAGGCTATATTACATTGATCGGTACACTTGCCGGTTGTGTGGTCTAGTATTAGGTCGAGTCTAGGTTTTATAAATTTAAAGCTAGAAAGTCTAGAATAGGTTTTATTTGTTAGTTTTTAATAGACCGTCTGGACGACATCAGATACGAAGGACTAGACTCACACCCCTAGCGATGGAAATGTGCATTTGCTTGAAGGACCATTTGGATGCGATGGATAGGATACAAGACCAAACTTCTCTCGAAGATGAAATTCAAGCCGAAGAAGTTATACACAACAACGAGGTTGATCTTGGAATATCCGAACCCGTCACGGATGAAGAACTAGCCGAAGATGCAAGGCTACGAAGCTCTAGTTCCGAAGACAACGTACAAGAATAATCAATCAATATTCCAAAAAATAAAACGTTGAACTTAATGTTTTATATTTGTTATATTTTTTATAATTTTTTACAATTTTATCTTGTCATGTTTTTTAATTTCCGAACTTTCCAAATATTAATAAACGTTGAACTTTATGTTTTAATTTTGTTATATTTTATTATGGATTTTATATTAAAAATATAAAATTTATTTGGATTTTTTTTTTTATAAAAACCGGTTTAAACCGGTTTAAAGGACAAACCGGTTTAAAACCTACCCGAACCGGTTTACATATTTCCATTACTCGAACCGGTTTAACCCGAACCGGTTTGGGCCCAAACCGGTTTTGACTTTTCGTTGACCAAACCGGTTCTGGTCGGGTTGAACCGGTTTGGGTTAAAAAACCGATTTGTGCACCACTATCCATATCTATACTAATAAATAAAGTTTTAAGGTGGACACTTGTCACTTTCCCATGCATCCTCATATTGATTTTTTCGCCTCTCTCTTCTAATAAATGTGCATCTATCTTATTAAATAGTAATGGTATTATAAATATATTATTAAAGAATAACACTAATTATATTAAATAAGAATATATAATAGGAAAACAAAATATAACTAATTAAAAAAAAATACTAATTTGTTATATACACACATTTCTACTTGATATATCTCGAGACGATCATAATAGTCTGACAAGTTAGGATGTATTTATAAATTTATAAGTTTTATCTTTTTTAATATACAATCTCGTGTAATACACGAGATTCTAACATAGTATACTAATAAATAAATGTTTTTTGAGGTGCCACATATCATTATCATTTTCATCCTCAACATATTTTTCTCGTCTCTCTCTCCTATTTAATGACACAAGTTTCTATAAAAAAATTATAATTTTTGTTTTACGTATCTCTCTCCTATTAAATAATAATTATTTTTATAACTATTTTTATAAAATATTTTTTAATTAAAAAATAACTTTGTTCATAAAATATTTTTATAGTTTTAACATTTCTTTTATTATTTTTATAAAACATTTTAAAAAAATAATTATATAACATTTCTAAAATTTGTATTAAAAATCACGTAATGTCAAAAATATGTAATATTAGATTTTTATTACTAAGTATATATAACACTGCATTTATTCACCCTGTATAATATACAGAGTTTCTAACTTATATTATAATAAATGAAATAATAATGATGTTAAATAATTAAATATATAACATATACTCTAATATTTTATTAAAAATTACTAAATGATAAGAAAATTTCAATTATTTCTTATTTCATAGATGACTAATAACACTAAACATACAAATCTTCATAGAAAGTACTGTTTTATAACAAGTTGTATTTATTCAACCCCATGTAAAACATGAGCTTTAACCTAGTTATAAATATCAAACGAGGACAACAACTTTCATTGTTCTTCTTCTTTGCCGGACTACACTTTAATCCGCCTCTCCGGGACGTGTCTAAGTCGGAAAACGAAATCAGATACACTTTTTTCACCTTTCTCTCTATACTTTAGCTATATATATATATATATATATATATATATATATATATATATATATATATATATACCCATATGAGTTGGGAAAACCCATGAAAACTCTACTTTTTTTCTTTATTTTTTTTTTAAAATAGAATAGTTTTGTTACATATTTTCGTCACTTTAAAAAAAAAAATCAAAAGCGCTGAAGGATTTTTTTTAAAAAGATATAAAAATTATAAAAAATTACCGTTATGACGTTGTTACATATGTAACAACTGAAAAACGAGATTTTTTTTACAATTGTTACATCTTTTTTTTTTTTAAATTCCTTCAGCGCTTTTTTTATAAAAAGTGACGAAAATATGTAATAAAACTACCCTATTTAAAAAAAGTAAAGTTGTTGCATAGAGTTTTAATGAGTTTTCACAACTCATATGACTTACATTTGATCCTTTTCCTATATATAGGGGAATGATAAAGAGAAAACCATAAAGTTAGGCGAAAACTGAGAAAACCACTAAAACAATGTGTAAACTATGGGTTACGTATACGTAACCACAATTTTTTTGTTTCCTGTTTATGTATACATAACACTATGGGTTACGTATACGTAAGCCAATATTTAAATGATTTTTTGGTAAAAATGTGTAATATTACATTGATACTCTTATAAAAACAATAAAAATAAAATAAAATAAAAAATAAATATTATTATATTATTGGTTAAAATTGTTTTTTTAGTGGTTTTCTCGGTTTTCGCTTAACTATGTGGTTTTTTTTTGGAACCCTCCACTATATATATAGGGTAGGGTTCAAATGCTAACCAATTTTTATATGCTAACCATGAAAACCACATCTCCACCATTGATCTTGTTTGATCAATGGTTGATATGATTTAGTGACAAATTTGTAATTATCTAATTTTAATTTGATTTAAATTAATTACAAAAGAGTACAATAGGAATTTACTCTACAAATCAATTAATTAGTTTTCTAATATTTATCAGACTCTCTCTATCTCCTCTCTCTCACCCAAATCAGTTTAAATTAAAACTTAACGGTTTACGTGTATGTTTTACATATATTTATTTATGTTTTTATCTCATTATGTGATCATTGTTTACCTAAAAAATTGTAGGCATGCACATAAATGGAAAACGTAATATATTATTATATTTTATTGATGTAAACAATGATCCAACTGTATTGTTAATTTATGTAAACAACGATCTTCATTTTTTTACTTAGTTAAAATTCCTTGATGCATATATGTAAGAACATAAAAAAATAATTTAAAATTCCTTGATACATATATATATATATATATATAAGAACACAAAAAAAATGATAAACAAGTAGTTGAAGAAGATGAATGAGCTATTGTTATATATACGTAATACTATGTGTTACATATGTGTAACAATATGTGAACATTATTTAAAGCAGAAACATTATCGGTTTATAATGATACAACACACAAAAAATGAAAAACAAGATGATTAAAAAACCAAATATACAGTTTACAAACTTAACTTACAAAATTTTACGAAACCAAGGTCATCTATTCTTATTACGTATATGAAACACTTAGTGTTACGTATATGTAAGCGGTCTTACATACATGTAACACTATGTGTTACATATATGTAGCACATGTAGTAGCACATGCACTACGTATACGTGTGACATGTGTTACATATATGTACCAAATATGTTACATATATGTATAGCTCTCTTAGAGCATCTATCATCTTCACCCTCCCCATCTCATTAGCCACTGTAAACCATAGCTTTCCAAACATCTTCTGCAAATCTAAAACAAAATTTGTTAAAGCATAATATGCATTGATAGAATATATACGTACTAAGGAAAATGGATTTGGACGTGACACACATTATGAGGGACTAACCTATTATAATGGTATAGTGAAGGGGTTAAAGATTATCAAATGGAAAAATAAATTGTGAAATCTGGCTAATGGATGGAGTAGCCACGTTTCATCCTAAAAAGAAATATACATGTATATGATCTTTTTATGTGTGTGGAGTGTGGGGGTGTGCGTCGGAAAAAAAAAAAAGAATATGCAAACATCAAGAACCAGTTTACTTATAAATTGAAGCTTTTGATATGGATATTCATTAATTAAATATTCTTCCTTGGTATTTTGACTAACCAAATTCGAGTAAGTATTATTGGGTGCGATTTGACACGGCAGTTGTGGTGATGGAGCATATAAATTAGGGTTCTCGACATCACGAGTTGCAGAATTCTATTCTTGTCGGCTCCGTTTCCGGAACGAATTTCAAGGATCGGCGGTTTCGGTGGTTCAACGGCGAAAATAGTACTCGGAGATCATGATAAGATACGCTAGTCCTTTGCCTTCTTATTCCAATTGCAAAAAATCAACGATTTAGAGTTAGAGAGGAGATTGAGGAAAAAGTAATTTAAATTAGGAGAGACATCAGGAGTTCAAAATATACCAAAATTAATATAGTGTTAAAATTACCTTATTAACCTTTTAAATAAAAAATAATAAAGAAAAAGTTTTGATTGATTGAGATGTGGTTATTATGGTTATCACATAAAAATGTGGTTAGCATTTGAACCCAACCTTATATATATATACACACACACACACAATAGGTTAATGACCCATGTTTTACATGGGTGGAAAATCAAAACTCAAACACGTAAAATATGTAAAAAAGAACTTATTAATGATTGATATCAAATGTTACAAAACGCACTTGTACACAACATAAAAAGAACGTTACATTGGCAATTACAAATCTACAAATACTTCTTGTATACAACATTTGTTGTTTGCTTGCTAAGTTTTCCATCTTTATCATATATTAAAAGTTTGACTCCATCTTTATCAATTTAAGAGTTAAAAGTTTCTCCTTCCATGTAACGTGCCAACTGATATGGGATTCACGCGTATTTTTGTTGCTGATAAACTTGTGCTTTCATCAATCTCATAAACGTCTTCAAGGTTGCGTTTCAAGTCACAATGTATAGATCTTACGAAAGAGTTGTTTTCATTCATCATCAAACTTTTGCTTGTACCCTTCTCAAGCTCAATTATAGGTATTGAATTATCACTGGTCATTGAAGTAACATCCTTAAAATAAGCACAATAGTTTTCATAATTAAAAATTAAAAAAATATTATATAAAAAAATGTCATAGGTAATAACTAATTAGAAGATATTCAAACCTTTAAATGAAGGGAATCACAAGCATCAAAATCTTGGGAGGTTAGATTTAAAAACTCTAAATTAGCAGGCTATGTTTTAAGTAGAAAACAATATGTTAGATTTAAAGAAGATATAATAATATTAATATATAATAATAAAAAATAATATGTAATAACCTGTTCAATGTTGAATTTCTTTTGTAGTTCACTCATTAATCATCAGTTAATTTAGAAATCCTGTAAGACTTGATTCTCGTTTCCATGTTAAACTTCGTGAAATATATTTTAAAGGCAAATTTCATGCCAAGCAAAGAATTTAGTTCTTTAGGAAAAATACTGATATCACTTCCACGAGAAAAAAAAATATAAAATAAATATATGCTTAAATTAAAAACAAAACAAATCAAGTTTCTTAAAGACTATAAATTAATTTTAAAAGCATCAAAACATACCTCATCAATATTTTCTATTAAATCTTGTGCAGATTTTTAAAAAAGTTTCCTACCATCACTGTTAAAAATAGTCAGTAATACAACTTCAGTAGTGTCTTGTACTCTAATTGGAATTTTAAACCTAAAACATTTAGAACAAAATTTAAATTAACATTCGTAGATCATAAAAAAATGTTAGTTTTAATTAAGATAAAAAGAAAAACCCCTTCAAATGTAATTAAAAAAACCTTGGAACAGCAGATACGATTTCTTGATTGCATTTCGAATCATTACATTCGAAAATGTAATCTCCAAACCCAACAGAGCCATCGGCATCCTCATGTGAAAGGTATTTTTTTGTTGCCTTGTTACATTTTTTGCAAGCATAGTTATACCATTCATATTGGGGTTTATGGTCTAATGGTAGAGGAAAATCCTCTAAAAACACTAAGGTTTAGAGAGGTCATGGGTTCAAGTCCCACTCCCAATAGAAAATGTAATCTCCCAATAGAAATCACTAAAAAAAGAAAAGAAATTTTGCCATTTTTTTATCCGGCGAAAAAATATGGCATATTTTCGCCATTTTGTTTTTTAAATTATAATTTAAATTTTAATATTAAAATATTATTATTTTTTTTCCAAATTTTATTAAAATTTTGTTATTTTTTTAAATTTTTAATTTTTCGCCATTTCATATTATATAAATTTTAAATTTTTAAATTTTTTTCATTTAATTTTTTAAATATGAAGTTATCATATTATTTTTAAATTTTAATAAAATAATAAAACGAATTTTAATAAAATATTAAAATATGATTTTTATTTAAAAAACGAATAAAATATTAAAATAATAAAATATAATTTTAATAAAAATTTCATAATTTTTAAATTTTTAAAAGTTTTTCATTTAATATTTTTTAAAAGAATTTTAATAAAATAATAAAATATAATTTTAATAAAAAAAATTTCATTTTAAATTTTTAAAAAATAATAAAATATAGATTTTATTTAAAAAAAATGAATTTTAATAAAATATTATTATGGAAGAAAGAGAGCTAGCTGAGGAGGAGTTGTGGGTTTGGATGGAGTGTAGGAAAACCATTGAGGAGATTGATTTTTTCAGATGCAAAGACTTGAAACAAAAATCTCGGGTCAAATGGGCTTCTTTTGGTGATGACAATTCGACTTTTTTTCATAGTATGGTTAATTGGAGAAAAGCTAGAAACGCCATTCCTGGTTTGGAGATTGATGGGGTGTGGGTGTCTAAAACATCTTTGGTTAAGAAGCATGTGATGAAGTTTTTTAGAGATCATTTCAAAGAGAATTTTAAGGTCTGACCTCAGCTGGAGTGTGATGGCATTAATAAAGTGCCTTCCGAATTCAGAGAGAGCTTGATCGAGCCTTTTTCTAGAGACGAGATAAAGGAAGCAGTTTTTGATTGCGGGGCGGACAAGGCTCCTGGGCCGGATGGGTTTAACTTCAGGTTTGTGAAGAGATTCTAGAGTTTTTTTGAGGATGATTTTGTTAACATTTTCTCAGAGTTTCATATCACGGGGTCGATTAGTTCTGGGTGTGGATCGACTTTTATAACTTTGATACCCAAAGTTTGTACTCCTGTGGGTCTTAAAGATTATAGGCCTATTACCCTGATTGGGATTATTAGCAAAGTGATCTCTAAGGTCCTCGCTAATCGCCTCAAGAAGGTGTTGGGGCTCGTGATATCGGAGAGTCAATCGGCTTTCCTTCATGGTCGGTATATCTTGGATGGGCCGTTGATTGTGAACGAGTTGTTGGGTTGGTTAAAGAAAAGAGGCAAAAAGGCTTTCTTGTTGAAGATCGATTTCGAAAAGACATATGACAATGTAAATTGGCATTTCCTCATATCTATTTGCTTCAAATGGGTTTCGCGGAATTATGGTGTTTATGGATTAGAGGGATTTTAGAGTCGGCTAGATCGGCGGTTTTGGTCAACGGCTCGCCAACTTTTGAGTTTAAATGTGATAAAGGGCTTAGGCAAGGTGACCCGATTTCTCCGTTCCTCTTCTTGATTATTATAGAGGCGCTTTCGTGTGTGCTAAATAAAGCTAAGTCGATTGGTGAGCTCATGGGTGTTCAACTTTCGGAGGATGAGCAAGATATTACTCACTTATTTTATGCGGATGATGCGCTCATTTTGGGTGATTGGTCTAGAGATAATTTGGAGAAGACGGCTAGAATTCTTCGGGTTTTTTATTTATGCTCGGGTCTCCGTATTAACCTTCACAAATCTAATTTGTTTGGCATAGGTACGGGTGATCAAGAGGTGGAAAATATGCTAGGTGTGTTGGGTTGTAAAAGAGTAGTGGTTCCTTTCAAATATCTTGGGATCAAAGTGGGCGCGAACATGAGTCGAGTTAATAACTGGGTGTCGGTTATTGATACGGTGGATTCGAGATTGGCCTCTTGGAAGTCTAAATTATTATGCATGGGGGTAGGGTCACTCTCATTAGATCGGTCTTGGAAAGCCTCCCCATTTATTATTTTTTGCTTTTTAAAGCTCCGCTGACCGTGATTAATAAATTAGAAAGTATAATGAGGAGGTTTCTTTGGGGAGGTTCAATTGATGACAAAAAGATTAGTTGGGTTGCGTGGGAGAGGGTTACGAGACCGAAAAAAGCGGAAGGATTGGGGATTAGTCGTCTTAAAGACATCAACGAGGCGTTGCTTCTAAAGTGGAGTTGGAGGTTTAAAAAAGATAATAATACTTTATGGAAGCGGGTCGTTTTAGGATGTCATTGGAATAAAATTAACTGGTTCATGCTTCCTCATGCAGCTAACTCTTCCGGATGTTGGAGCGAAATTGTGAAAGTGGGCGAGCGCTTTACCCCGGACGGGAGAAAATTCAATTCTTTCTTTTATGGTATCGTTGGAGATGGCAAGACTATCAGGTTCTGGTGTGATTTATGGATCAGAGATGCACCGCTAAATGATTCTTTTCCTCACTTATTCAGGTTAGAAAAGTATAAAGAGGTTCTTATTGAAAATAGAGTTACTCTTGGGAGTGAAGTGAAGAATTTGATGTGGGCATGGAGGAGGGAACCGAACACAGAACTGGAGATATCAGACCTTTTTGGGCTTCTATCTATGATTCATGATTATACTTGGGCTCATGGGGTGGACACTTGGAAATGGGTTGGGGGTGGTCAGGCGCTCTTCTCGGCCAAGAGTATGATTTCTTCTTCTCGGCATTTTGGCGATTATTTCAAAATGAAATGGAATAGTTGGATCCCTTTGAAATGTAACGTGATGGCGTGGCGAGCGGAACAAGATAAACTTCCTACTAGGTTGGAATTGACGAAAAGAGGGATGAATCTTCATGACATGGATTGTCCGATCTGTGGCGATTCCCCGGAGACGTCGGGTCATTTATTCACAGCTTGTATCTTTGCTACGGAGGTATGGGCTCGGATTGCTAGTTGGTGCAAGATACCTCCCATTTTTGCTTTTGAAGTAAGGGATCTTTTATCCTTGACGAAAGGCATGAAACTGAGGAAGCAGGAGCCGAGAACAATACACAGGATTGTGCTTACTTCTCTTTGGTGTATTTGGAATGCAAGAAACGAGATGATTTTTCAAAGGAAGCCCGCTAAAGTTGTGGCAAAGATTAAAGCGTCTTCGTATTTGTGGATTAAAAATAGATCTAAACACAAATGTTTAGAGTGGAAGGATTGGTGTAATTTTCCCCTTATCTTGATGTAGCGTTCGGTTTTCCTTGTGGTCCTCGCTTTGCGGACTCACAAGAGGTTTGCTTGGTGAATGAAGTTTATCTTTCAAAAAAAATTTTATACCTTTCCTTACCATTCATTTTTTCTCCACTTATCCAACAAACTTCATCAAGTTATCTATACACTTTATCATCAAACTTCTCTCATAAACCTCACTAAATTACAAGTTATCTTAAGCTTTTTTCACATTCCATCCACTTTAAGATTTCTTCACTTATCCACTTTATAAACTTCATCCTTTTATCCATCCACTTACCACTTATTTTTAAGTAATGTCTTGTAATATTATTTTATGTACCGGTGAAAAATGAGACTTTGTTAACGGTGTTGAGGAGTACGTTCCTGTAAAAAAATGTTTTCAACGTGTTTTTATTGTACCTAGTAATATTAGTTACGTGGGTTTGAAAAATCTTCGCCACTTTTCAAAATTTTCGTCAATTCCCAAAATTTCGCTACATTTTCAAAATTTTCGTGAATTTCAATTTTTTCGCCATTTTTCAAAATTTTCGCCAAACCCGATCGCCATTCGGTCCCACAAAAATTGAAAAAAAAATTAATATTAAATTTCGGCGAAAATTTGAGACGAAAAATTATGGAAAAATTTCGCTTTTTTGGCAATTTTGGTAAAAGAAAAAGTCAATGGCCATTTTTTATTTTTCATTTGGTCAAATGACCATTTTGATGAATTTCCCATAATATAATATATGTATGCATAAAACACATAGAAAAACGATTATTTTCATGATTTTCAACTACTTAGCTACTTAGGTTGATCTTTTAACCTACTTTTCAAGTAGGTTGGGCTCAGTTTGATAAATGACGAATAATTTCCCTATCACGATTCAAGTAAAAAAAAGTTGAATTATTGCCCTAAAAATAGAACTGATTTCGAAAGTTAACGAGGAAAATATTGTTTTACTACCTACAAATGGTACTTTTAATAAAAATATTAAAAAACAACTAATATATGTAGAAATTGTTTAAGCATATATTCAGTTTCATTTATATAAAATTAGGTAAGAATCCCGTGTATTATATTACACGAGTTGAATAAATGTAATGTTATATATCTAGCAATAAAAAATTATGTCTTAAAAACCTATGTATTACACATGTTGAATAAAATATAATGTAATCTATTAACACATACACTCGTCAAAATACGTTTTTAAAAATTTACTTTCACGTGACAGTTATGAATTCTGTTAAGTTAACTTTAAAAATATTTTTTTTCAGCTTTTAATTCTTTTATGTAATTGATAAATGTTACTTTAATATTAATTTCATTTGGTTAATGATAAAATAACTATCCACAATTAGATTTATATTAAATATTTAAAATATATTTTTTAACGTCATTATTTAATAGCAGAGAGAGACGGGAAAAAACTGTTAGGGATGCATCTGAAGTGACACGTGTCCCCCTAGAATTTTTATTTATCAGTATAAGGATTATGTTAAAAAAACGGTAACAGAAAATGAGTTATTTTTACATCATATTGTTGCTTATTGTTAACTCAAAACATGGATATTCTTATTTTTTTATTTCAAAACATTGAAGGGTATTTCATCATCAAGCATATTTTTAACCAGATTTGATATAATCATACAACGAAACCTGGTACATGTTTAGATGACATGTAAAGATAATTTTATATACATGTGACCTAAATGAAAATAGATGTATACATGTGACTTACATATCTTTTTTTTTAAATAAACTCGATACATTCATATCAAATGCTATAAAACTATACGACCGAGCATTCATAGTCCATTCCTCTCACCATTCGTATAATTAAGCTAAAAAACATAATTATCTAAATTTACAGCTCATTTTTTTAAAAATCTCCACATCTCATTCCCAATATCTATATCTATTCAATTAAATAATACTTCTTTATTCTATTTCTTCTTATCTTTTCTCTTTCTACCGGCTACATACACTCACAAAAAATATAAAATAACGGATATGAGGATGAACGACGAGTCTCAAATATGAGGCCTACTTTACTTTCCCCTAAAAATATGGAGGTGAGATATGGGGACGGGGAATGAGTCGGAGTGAGTTTTTAAGTGATTTTGTTAAAATTTGAATATGAGGTTGGGGATGAGGATTGGGTTGGGAGTGCTCTCTTATAATTCAATAAAAAATATAAATTGTGAGTTATAAAATTAATATAGTTTCGAAACAAACACCGACCGTTGTTGCAAAAGCATTAAGACTATTCGAGTGTAGAGATGCACAAAAAAAACCGGTTTCAAACCGAAAACCGAACCGGTCGTGAACCGGTTTATATCAAACCGGTTTCAAACTGGTTCAAACCGCCGGTTTAAAACCGGTTTTAACCTATACATTTAAACCGGTTTGAAACCGGTTTAACCCGAACCGAACCGAACCGATTAAAAACTGGTTTCAAACCGTTTTTGAAACCGGTCAAACCCGGTCAACGGACCATCTCAAACCGGTTTCAAACAGGTCCGGTTTGAACTCAAACCGGTTTTGACTTTTTGTTGACCAAACCGGTTCGGTTCGGTTTTGAACCGGTTCGGGTTAAAAAACCGTTTTGTGCACCTCGATTCGAGTGTACCAATTTGCTTAAAAAGCATATTAAAGCAAAAAAGATCACAAAAGTTGGGCCAGCCCAAAACAATAAAAAAAACCACAAAAGCTAACCCCAAACCCATAAATAATTCACCAAGATTCTTCACTAAAGCATATCACTTTTCACCATAACAAGCAAAGTATATGCACTCGATCACTACTTCAATTCCCAAATCCATACTCATTTTAGTCCAATTTATCTTGTTAATCTCCCTCACCATGGCTACACTCACTTTGTTTATCTCATTACAAGCCTTGTTTGTTCCACTAGTGTATGGCTTCGGTGCATCTCATGTATGTCGGTCTTATTGTGGAAATATAACAATTGACTACCCGTTTGCTGTTCAATCGGGATGCGGTCACTCGGGCTTTAGAGACCTCTTGTTTTGCATCAATGATGTTCTTATGTTCCATATTAGTTCAGGCTCGTACAGGGTTCTAAATATAGACTATGCTTATAGGTCAATGACGTTACATGACCCACATTTGTCCACTTGTGACTCCATCGTGCTAGGAGGTAGAGGAAATGGGTTCGTTGTGGAGCATTGGCGGGCCCCATACTTGAACCCAAGTGCGGATAACGTCTTCATGCTTTTGGGTTGTTCAACACAATCACCATTATTCCAAGGCTTTCCGGCCGGGAACCATGTACCATGTAGAAATGTTTCGGGTATGGGTTGTGAAGAGTATTATGGTTGTCAAGGTTGGATGGATCTTGGGCTAGCTCGTATGGGCTTAGCTTATGGGACGGGCCCACCTATTTGTTGTGCGTTACCTTTTGATTCGATCAAGAGTGTGAATCTTAGTAAACTAGAGTGCCAAGGGTATAGTAGTGCATATACCCTCGCACCTCTACGAGTGAGTGGGCCATCCGAGTGGACTTATGGAATACGAGTCAAGTATGATGTGGAGGCGAGTAATGATTCATTTTGTAAAGCGTGTGAGGCAACTGGTGGATCTTGCGGACATGATGTGGGGCGATTCGGGCAATTGTGTATGTGTGGGAGTTGGAATTCTACCTCAAATTGTGATTCAAGTAAGTATTTTTTTCTAGTTAGCTAAATATCTTCGATCCATAGAGTTACAATACTTTTTAAATTTTACAAATAATAATAAATTTGATGATTCGTGATTTCGTGTAGTTATCAAATTATTAGTTGGAGGGGCTACGTCATCAATGAACGAGTTATCAGGTTATTATAACAAATTTTTTTAACGAGTAGCATGATCATAACGCTACAAGTCTTCTCTATTTGAATCCAAAGATAATCATTTTGTCGAATTTCATGATTTGTAGTATCATTGATTACCGCAATTGCGTTCTGGTTGATGTCTTTTCGAATGTGAAATGTCTTTGGAGGAAGAAGCAAACAAACGTACACCAAACATGAAGAGATACCAAATGTCGTACTCATCAATGTTAAATGCTTAAAGTGAGGCCTACTTGTAAGCCAAATATAGAAAAAGATAACCATACCTAATTGAGTGGGAGTTTCTTACCAAGTCTAAGTTTTGTTTGTTTTAACCTTTTTCACTTGTCATGTTTTTAGAGGAAACATACGAATCTTTTTATAAATGTAAGATACGAAAATATTTAGATGCGTCGATATATGAAATTTATCCCGATCCTTGAGAAGATAGACTTCGGTTTTTGTTTGGATGTAAAGTAAATATTACGGGAACACGTGGAACAAAAGAAATTATTTATTTTCTTGATCTTAAAAGTTTTTAAAATATCAGAAAATGATATAAATATAATGTTTATTCATCACTAATGATATTAACAAAAAGTTAAAAATTTTCGTTAGCGTATATAACCTACACATGTGTAATTAATGTATATTTTATCTACACATAACCTACACATGTGTAGGTAAAGTTTTAAATATATAAGAACATATGAAAATTAAAAAAAGTTAGTTTTAATGGTTTTTTATTTACGTAAACATATATTTGTAATCATGAATAAAAAATTTAAACGATTTAACTTTATTCTTTTTGTTCTCGTAGTAATTTAGTGTTCTGTAATGAACTTTTCCCGGGGAGGGTTCTATGCAGAACACTACACACACTAGTGAGTGTTTACCCACACGTTGCGGCACGGCTCATGTTGCGACAACTTGGTTCTAAATGTCGAAACGTAATATATGTCCTATTCTTTAATGAAAAGCCTTAGCTAGCCAAACCAAAAATCATCAATAACAATTATCAAACTGTGTTTATGTCCTGTACAACGCATAATCTTACTACCCCAACAAACCACTAAGCTACCGATCTTCTGTTAAACACATCAAATAAAATTTCACTTCAGGCTTTCTTTCTTCTAATATAAATATTACTTATCAGTTCAAGGTTATTTTTAAAAGAAAACTATATAACCTCAATTTAGAAGTAGTCTCCTGTTGTTGCAGGAGTCTTTTATCCTCACTTAAATCTGCATCAGAGCAAATACATATCATTTTTCAAAACATAAGTGTGTTGCATTACTACACACCTAAACAAAATATAGGAAAGTGTGTCACTATTTGTTAAAATAATAATAAAATATACTGACGACACTTTGTCACACGCCGGAAACAAACTAGCACAATACTATTTACAAACTCAATGAAAATAAATATAAAATATAATATTATATAACTAACTTGATTTGAACCGGAGTATTTAGCGGGTACTCCAACATAGCCTTCTTGTAGTATTTATCCGGTGTGCTTATTTTTCTTAGCGTTTAGATGTGAACTTTTTTTGACGGTGCGAATAAATGTACAGGTCATCAAAACTGAGACTTATAAATTTTAACACCCGTCGGAACGCGAAAGTAATACTTGAGGAGATCTTTATGGTCTTGAGAAAATAAAAGGGTGAAGCGCATGTTTGTTAGGTTGATAAGGCACACCCTCCCTTTCATGTTTTATTCACTTTAATAATCTAGGGGGAAGATTCCGCTAAAAAGTGGGTTTTCGCTAAGAAACGCTAAGAAGTGGGTCAAACGAACTCCGATTGAGCTCATTCGAGCGGCGTTGGAACCGTCTCATTGAACTCTAATCCGGACCCAAAAACCTAAACCCCCCTCCACCCGCACCCCCAAAAACCTAAACCCCCCTCCAACCCCACCCCGCCCCGAAAAGCCTAAAACCACCACCACCACCCCCCAAAAACCTAAAACCCCCACCCCACCCCCCAAAAACCTAAACCCCCACCCCCACTCCCCAAAAAAAACCTAAACCCTAAAATCTAAACCCTAAAAGCTAAACCCTAAGGCTAAACCCTAAGGCTAAAATCCTAAAATTAAACGCTAAGATCTAAACCCTAAAAGCTAAGATGGTAGAGTTCGACGATACGGTTCCAACGCCGCTGGAATGAGCTCAATCCGAGTTCGTTTGATATCGTTTCTTAATGTTTTTGTCACTTCTTAGAGTTCTTAGCCGAAAACAACTTCTTATTTGATCCTCCCCCAATAATCTAGATATATAAATATGCATGTAAACAGTTTTTTTAACGGTCATGATCATCCGATATATGTTTATCTAGGGAAGGCTTAACATTTTCCCCCACATTTTAAGACTAATTCCTATTTTCGAGCTAAATATATATTTGATAATGCAACATAATATGTTTCCATAGAAAGAAGAAAAAAGAAAATGTTGAAATAGAATAGTGAGATGATTTATGGGGTTTAATTTATTTGTTGAGGAATGAGATTATCGGAGAAGATGGTGGATGAAGGGGATATATAGGAGAGATGTTCACAAAAAATGGATTGGTATTTGAGATTTTACCTTTTCCCCTTAAAAAAAGATAAATCGAAACAATGTCATTTTTTTCTTTTTTATTTACATTTAAAATAGATATCTATTAGACAGACTTAAGTATTTAACTTTATCATTTGTACTTGTTTGTAATTTTCGATATCTTTGTATCTCATTTTATAAATTCTTTACTTATATATACACTTCTCCTTTATTTGGGAGAGTAGAGAGAAAGCCTAATTTACATGTTATCAACCTTTTGGTTGTACTCCCCTTAATCCTCTCATCTTCATCTCCTTACCACTTCATCTTCCTATTCAATCCTCCTTCACCTCCCTGTCGCATACTTCTGTTTTCTCCCTACTGCCTGCTGCTTCCTTTTTTGCAGCACAACCCTTCCTTCTTCTTGTCAATGGCTTCCTCCTCCGACATGACTCTTCCCCTAAACACCCTAATCCACGTGCTTACAATCAAGTTGTCCTCTTCCAATTATTTGCTTTGGAAAAACCAATGGTACCCATTCTCTCCTACCAGAATCTCCTTCAACATGTGGATGGATCTATGGCAGCCCTATACCCGACCATCTCGTCGGGTGATAAGCGTGTAGATAATCTGACCCTTACCTCATGGCTTGTTGCCGATCAAAGTACTGTTATCATACTTCACTCCTCTTTAACCGAAGAAGTTGTATCCCTCATTGTTGGTCTCACTACTGCACGTGAAATATGGGTTGCTCTTGAGGCTGCCTAGAGCAATTCATCCGTTGAACGTGTCCAAAACCTTCGGGACCAACTCAGATTAACCCACAAAGGCGACAAAGCTGTTGCTGAATTTGGAAGGTCCTTCAAGCTCATATGTGACCAACTTTGTGCCATCAGTCATCTGGAAGGTCATTCAAAGCCACTCTACCTCCGTCCGACACATCAGCCCACCACATGTTCTATCCGATCTCATTGCTAGTGCCGAGAACCACGAACTTTTCCTCAAAACCCTCCATGGCCCAGCCTCACCAAATCGTACCCGTAACAGAAACTATCCTTTAAACAGGCCTACTCCCTCAGGACACACCACACCCCGCCCTCGCAGATTACCCCACTGTTAATTATTCCGTACGCAAGGCCACTATGCTAGTTCATGCCCGAAACTTGTCTCCTTTGCCACCTCGGCTGCCCCATAGGAAGAACAAATATCCCATGCCTTTCATGCTCAATGTGATGTCAATACCACTGGTCTGGATTGGTACGTTGACTCGGGTGCAACAGATCACATGATTGCCTCCCGAAGGTTGTTGTGAACCCTACACCTCCCAAAGGTAATGAACAGGTTTATTTTGGAAATGGCAAATCTCTTCCGGTGTTACATACGGGTAATTTAAAACTGCTTGGTTCTCTCAATCTAAACCATGTTTTGGTTGTTCCCCATCTCACTAAAAACCTATTGTCCGTGAGTAAACTAACTAAAGACAATGGTGTGGATGTTTTATTCTCATATCCCTATTTTTATATTCAGGACCGTCTCACCAAACAAGTTCTAGCTCGGGGATGCCATGAGGACGGCTTATATGTTCTACACAATAAGCATGAAGCCTTGACTACTTCATCTATCTATAATAAAGTCTCCTATAAAGTTTGGCACTCAAGATGGGGCCTTTTAATGTTATTACTATGTTACAAAAACTTGGACAATTATCATTATCATCTATTTTGCCTAAATCGGGCCTTTGTTCCCCGTGCCAGTTAGCCAAAGCTAAAAAGTTATCATTTCCTAATAATAATAAACGGGCCATGCAACCTTTGGACTTAATTCATTGTGACGTATGGGGTCGCGCTCCGGTTAAATTGGTGGACAATTATTTATATTATGTGGTTTTTTGGGATGACTTCTCTCGATTCTCTTAGCTTTATCCTTTGCGTGCAAAGTCTGAGTTTTATAACGCTTTGGCCGTCTTTATGACATTTGTCCAAACTTAATTTTTGAGAAAGATTAAAATTTTTCAAAGTGATGAGGGAACATAATTTGTAAACCATCGGGTTCGACTATTATTCGAACAGAATGGCACGCTACACCGATTATCATGCCCTTATGTAACAAACCAAAATTCGGGTTTCGTTTCCAAATAAATAAATATTTTAATAAATATTATGGTGAAAATAATATTTATGAATTAAGTTTAAACAAGTGGGTTTCAAGTTAGTAATGAGGTTATGTTAGTTTTTAACTAATTATGGAGATAAATGGGCGAAATGAAACTGGAAGGGCCAAAAGTGTAATATGGTAAAATCTGCCATATTTGACTCTTAGAAGTCAAAATTGACCACACTTGTTGGTGGTGGGTCGTTCTTGAGCAAGAGAGAAAAAGGAGAAACGAGTTTGAAGCTTAAAACGTGCATTTGGAGTTTGATTTGTGGGGGTTTTGGCTTGCACATCACTCTCCTAACATCAAGTAAGTGATTTCCTTCCCTTGATTTCACTTTGAATGTGATATTTGGTGGGTTTTGAAGAAATCCGAAAATTGAGTATGCATGTGGTGAATTAGTGTTAGATTGTAGATAATCTAGCTAATCTAAAGGTAAAGAGAGGTGATTAACATCCTAGAACCTTTTGATTTTGATTTTGAAAAGTTAGGGTTCACATGGTGAAAATTGGGGGTGTTTGGATCATGATGCTAGAATGATGAATTAGTGAAGATTAAGTGTTTAGGTGGTGATAGACATTTGAACAAACACCAAATTGACCTAATAAAAGTTAGTGAATTAGAAATTAGTGTCAAAGTATTGGAAAGAAAACTCAAGTAGGTGAGTTTGTAATAAAAATGGTGTTTGGTTATGGGGATAACCCAAATGGGTCAGTTTGGGTTGGAAAATGAAAATTGGGTTGTGGACTCAATTGTAATGTGATTATGTATGTATGTTAGATTACTAAACTAGGTGTATATGTTTAGGTAATCAAATTGTGAATCGAGAAGCCGGTGCGGGATCCTCGAACCCAAAAGGTAAGTGCCTTTGCACTTACTTAGTAATGTTGATAAATGAGTGGTATATGCTTTTGTGTGCATACTATGTGATGAATTGAATGTGTAAGATTATACATGAACTAGTATGTGAAAAGTATGAATGTAGTTATAGTGTTAAAACTATAATGGATATGAGTAAATGAATTGAATGTGGTTATAGTGGAAATACCATAATGGTTATGTGAAAGAATGTAGTTATAGTTGAAATGCTATAATGGATATGTGCAATGAATGAATGTAATTATAGTGTAATACTATAATGGATAAGTGTGAATGAGGTTATGATCTAAGAATCATAATGGATATGAGGTTATGATCTATGAATCATAATGGATATGAGGTTATGATCAATGAATCATAATGGATAGGAGGTTATGGTTAAATTACCATAATGGATATGAGGTTATGATCTAAGTATCATAATGGATATGAGGTTATAACCTAAGTGCCATAATGGATATGAAATGGTGAAATACGAATGTTATATGAAAGGAATGAAACTTGTAGTGGAAATGCAAGTGTTAAGTACCTTAAATGACCAAATGGGTGCAAACGGGTCAAATGGGTGAATGGGTGAAAACAAGTAATAAATACTTGTTTGTTATGTTTATCTTCATTACTAATGGTGATATGTTCACGTGGTTATGTAGGAAAAACTCCGATGTAAGTCCAAGTCAAGTTCGAGGCGTTGGAGGAATTCTCGTATGCATTTTTGGTATTTTGGGGGATTTTAAGGAAAATCCTTATGAATGTGGTGTAAATGATTCTTGTAATGATGTTTTGATGTTTATAAAAGTTGTGTAAACTATGTTTGAAAGTTTGGTCAAAAACCCAAGTGTTAGGAGATTTTGGTGTCATGTGGTGTTGGTGAAAATGTTGGAAAATTGACCAAGTATAGAACTGGGTAGAATAACTAAACTTTCTGTTTACTAGGTGTCTTCGCGCCACGCAAAGATGGGGAGGAAGTTCTTCACGCCACGCGAAGAACCAGGTTTCTGGCCTGGCTAAATTGTGACTCTTCACGGCACGCGAAGAAGTCTGTCTGGTTCTTTGCGTCACGCGAAGATTATAAAAAAAAATATTGGGATAAAAGCTTCCGCGCGTTAAATGTTTAATTAATTGGTTTTCCAATTAAGGGTGTTACACCTTACACACCTCAACAAAATGGGCGAGCGGAAAGGAAACATCGTCATATCGCTGAAACCGGTCTAGCCATGATATTTAATGCGAAACTTCCTTCCACGTACTTGATGGATGCCTTCTCCTCAGCTACATACAACATTAACCGACTACCCACCCCCATATTAGATGATAAGTCCCCATTTGAAATACTTTACAAGCACAAACCAACGTATGAATCATTACGTGCCTTTGGATGTCAAGTATATCCTCTTTTACGGGAGTACTCTCCTAACAAACTTGCCCCACGTAGTCTCTCGTGCATATTTATTGGCTATATCCCAAAGTACAAAGGATATCGGTGCCTTGAACCATATACCTATCGTGCATATTTATTGGCTATATCCCATGCGAGATTTGATGAAACAGTTTTTCCCTTCGCCGGCTCAACCTCTCATCAACCTATCTCTACACTCCAACTTACAACCTTCTTAGACACCTCCATCCATGCCACTACAACACCTCCCACACCACCCCCTAGCCAACCCACCACTACCCCACCCTCTCCATGCACTCTCTGCATGGATAACATGCGACACATCCCTCTCATACCATCCACTCCAAACCCTCAACCATCCGACCAGGTAGCTTCTCACACTACATCTACACCCTAACCACTACCTCCAACGCCTACAAGCCCTCACAATATAACCAGCGATGACTCCTCGCCACCACCATCTAATCCGCCACCCTTCCCGTCCAACCATACACCACCTCCTCATCCAAACAGTCCCATGCAAACAACCCCATCCAACCATACATCACCTTCTAATTCCAACATCCCTAATCCTTCACCACCTTCGCCTCCACCACCACTTACCTCTCATCCCATGGTTACCCGTGCAAAGTCTGGGATATTCAAACCTCGTCACCGGGTTGACCTCTCCCATACGGTCCAGCTCCCACTTCACCAAGCCCTATTTGCCACCTCCGACCCAAAAACATTTAAAACAACCTCCAAGGATGTGAAATGGATGCAAGATATGCATTGTGAAATTGATGAGTTACATCAGAACAACACTTGGACTTTAGTTCCTAGACCTGCCATCCGTAATGTTGTGGGCTCCAAATGGCTTTATCGAACAACATTTCACTCAGATGGCACTATTGAACGTCATAAAGCTCGCCTTGTTGCTCAGGGTTTTAGCCAAATTCCGGGACTTGATTTCTCACATACATTTAGTCCCGTTGTAAAAGCTGCCATTGTTCGCATTGTCATATCATTGGCCATTATTAATCAGTGGAAACTTCATCAGTTAGATGTCAACAATGCATTCCTTCATGGCCATCTCACTAAATCTGTATATATGGAGCAACCACCGGGGTTTGTTGATCCTCAATTTCCCAATCATGTATGCAAACTAAATAAAGCCCTATATGGTCTTAAACAACCACCTCGAGCTTGGTTCCACCGTCTGAGTACCTTTCTCCTCACCGGCGGGTTCATTTGCATTCGGGCTGACCCTTCTCTTTTATATTTCACCATGACTCCTGCATTATGTACCTCCTCGTCTATGTGGATTATCTCATTCTCACAGGAAACCAACCTCATATTCTCTCTCAATTCATTAATCGTCTAAACAACGAATTCGCCATCAAGGATTTGGGGGAGCTCAACTACTTTCTTGGGTTAGAAGTCACATATACCGACAATGGGCTTTTCTTAAATCAATCTAAATATACTAACGATATTCTTAAACATGCAAAGATGTCGGATGCTAAACCGGCTCCGACACCTTTAAGCACAAATGTTTCTTTTATTTTTGCAGGTGACTTATATTCAGATCCTACACACTATCGGTCTATTGTTGGTGCGCTTTAGTGTTTGACGATCACTCGTCCCGACATTTCGTATGTTGTGAACCAAGTTAGTCAGTTTTTACATGCTCCGACTGTCTGTCACTACCAAGATGTAAAAAGAATTCTCTGCTACCTTAAGGGCACCCTTGCATATGGTCTTCACTTCAGCAAACCGACTCACACGTCTCTCCTTGGATACCCTGATGCTGACTGGGCTCGTTGTCTGGAAACTCGTAGATCCACATATGGCTACTCCATTTTTTTAGGTGGTAACCTAGTCTCATGGAGTGCAAAGAAAAAACCGACCGTTGCTCGCTCTAGTTGTGAATCCAAATACCGGGCCATGGCAAATACCGCTGCTGAAATTGTTTGGATTACTCATCTTCTCCAGGAACTCCATGCTCTACCACCCGATCGACCAACAATCTTATGTGATAACCGGAGTGCTTTGTTCCTCACACAGAATCTAGTTTCCCATAAACGTGCAAAACACATCGATCTTGACTATCACTTTATTCGTGAACTTGTTGCCTCTGGAAAGTTATACACCAAATTTGTCCCGACCAAGCTCCAGGTGGCAGACATTTTCACAAAGAGTCTCCACGTGCTCAATTTGATCACTTTCGTCATCTACTTCGTTTAGGACAGCCCCCGTCTCGCTTGGGGGGGGGGGGGATATTAGACAAACTTAAGTATTTTAACTTTATCATTTGTACTTGTTTATAATTTTTTATATCTTTGTATCTCATTTTGTAAATTCTTTACTTATATATACAGCTCTCCTTATTTGGGAGAGTAGAGAGAAAGCCTTATTTACAATATCCTTTTTACAAATTTTAATATATAATAATTGATATAAATTCGAACTTGTTGTTCTGAAGTATTTAATTTTTATTTTAGTATGAGTTTTATTACAATACAAGTTATATATAACGTAATACATATTTTGGTCTCGACATATAATGCTTATTTGTATTTTTCAATATATATCTTTTCATCCTCATTATTAAGAAAAATCAAAATATATTTGATGATAAAAATATATTATCAGGAACAGTACTCAATTTATAATAAAACTAATATCAAATCTTACTAACATAATAAATAAAAATGCCCTTAAAAAACATAATAAATAAAAATCTTTTGTGCCACGTGTAACTCTCTGGTTATTTCTCACCCTTATTTTCCCGCCCCTCTCTCCTAATAATTATTAATTATTCCGTTTTTTTCTCCTATTAAATAATAATCTTTGTATTAATAAATGGAAATCCTATAGACACGTGTCACTTTGTGGTTCATTTTTATCTTTTTTTCCCTCATCTTTCTCCTATTAAACAATGATATCAAAAGAATTTATTTTTAGATGCTTAATATAAATTTAATTAGAGATACTTATTATTTCATTAGCTTAGATCCCGTGTAATACACACGGGTCAAAAATATCAATACATATATTTCTCAAATTTTATTTATTTATTTTACAGGTGTAAAAATGTATTTCTGTATACTAAGAATATAAAACAAAATTCAAAATATGTAAAAAATAATATATAATTGGGTTTCAGAAATACATCAATTACTATTTAATATAATATGACTTTCATTTACTATTTGACTTAAAATAAAAACTACATAATTAGATTTCAAAGTTTTTATAATTTAAAATAAATGTTTTTATCAGTATAATTAGTAATTTATTAAAAGATATGAGTGCATTTAATAAGAGACATAGACGGGAAAATAATGATAAGATTGAAAATGGTGGCGACACGTGCCATACAATAACCTTTATTTATTATATAGTATAGATTATAAATAGTTATTGTATCATCAATTAAATGAATTTAATATGAATTAATAGAGCTTATAACTGTCACGACAAATTACATTTTTTAAAGACATATTTTGACAAGTGTGTTAACAAATTACATTATATTTTAATCAACCAATATAATACACTGGTTTATTCAACCCCATGTATTGCACGGGTTTTTAAAAATATAATTTTTTTATTACTAATCTTACTAACCTAATAAATAAAAATATTTTGTGACACGTGTCACTCTCTGGTTACTTCTCATTCTTATTTTCCCGCCTCTCTCTTCTATTAATTATTCCGCTTCTCTCTCCTATTAAATAATGATATAAAATAATAATCTTTGTATTAACAAGTAAAAATCATACGGACACGTGTCATTTTGTGGTTCATTTTTATCATTATTTTTCCGCCCCTCTCTTCTATTAAATAATGATATCAAAAAATTTATTTTTAGATGTTTAATATAAATCTAATTACAGATAGTTATTATTTCATCATAAATAATTATTGAATCATCAATCAAATGAATTTAATATTAATTAACAGAGTTTATAACTGCCATGATAAATTACATTTTTTAAAGACATATTTTGATGAACGTGTGTTAACAAATTAAATTATATTTTAATCAACTGATGTAATACACTGGTGTATTCAACCCGTGTATTGCACATGTTTTTAAAAATATAATTTTTTTATTACTAATTAAGTATATATCATTTTATTTATTCAACCCTGTAATACACGTGATTTTAACCTAGTTAAGTATATAACATTTTATTTATTCAACCCGTGTAATAAACGGAATTTTAACCTAGTCATATATAAAAAAACAAATCGGATGCATAGTACGTTTAAAGTTATACACAACTTATATGTTACGAGTTACTATAGAAAAAACTAACATACTATATCTTTAAATTATAAGAAAATTGACACTAATATCTTAAATATATCAATTCTTTGACAATTTCTTTAAAATTATAAGGATAAGGAATGAGATGTGAGAGGTTTTTTTAAAAATAAACAATTCTTTTATGGAATGATAGTTTTTAGTTAAATTATAAAGATAATGATAAAAAAGCTGATGCGAATATGGGTTTGGTACATACATTCTTATCCTTATATTTTAATGTAATTTAAGAAAAACATTCGAAATACTCCTCCATCTCATTCCTTAAAACACCCCTTATCTTTAAAATTTAACAACAAAATTTATGAGAGACTACATAGAGTGTTAAATATCCATATCTCAATTATCTTATATCCTTATATTTTTAATACTTTGTGAGTGGAAGAGAGAGAAAAATGGTAAAAATTGATTAAAAGAGTGTTATTTAAATCGAATAGAGAAAAATATATGGAACCAGATGTGTGGGGTTTTTAAAAATCTTTAAACTGATAAGGTAAATGTGTTGTTTGGTTAAATTATATGGATAAGAATAAAGAAACCATCACGAGTGCTCTAAATCCATCCTTATCTCTATTATTTAGAGTTTTTCTTATATTTTACACCAACATCAGTATCTCTATCTCCATCTTATCTTTAAGATTTATAGTTTAGTAAATAGAGATTATCTAAATATAGAGAATCATTTTAATCAAACTCTATATTTTTTGTGGGTGTCTAGGAAAGAGAAAAATTAATATAATAAGTGTTTGTGAGTGTGATAAAGATAGAGATAGAGAATGAGATGATAGAGTTAAAACAAATTTAAAGATAAATTTGAAAAATGTGACATTTAGTTAAATTATAAAGATGAAGATAAAGAAGCTGATGTGAATGCTATAAGAACATTTTAACTTAAATCTTATTTTTTCCCCTTATAATTGAATGATATGGTATATACCAATCATAATGCGGATATCAGTATCTTTAAACCTTATCTTTAGTATTAAATTATAAGGAAAAGAACACCAGAATCTTAAATATACCAATTTTTAATCATTTCTTTAAAATTATAAAGATAAGGAATGAGATGTGAGAGGTTTTTTTAAAAAAATGAATATTTTTTATGGAATGATGATTTTAATTAAATTATAAATATAAAGATAAAGAACCTAATTTGAATACTCTTATGTTAGGTTTTTTTAAACCTTATATTTATTCTTAAAGTTACAAGGAAATGAACACTACAATCTTAAATATACAAATTCATTAACCATTTATTTAATATTATAAAGATAAAGAATGAGATATGAAAGTTTTTTAATCAATAAACAATTTTTTTTTATAAAATGATGATTTATAGTTATATTATAAATATAAAGGTAAATAACCTTATGCGAATGCTCTAAGAGTTCACCGCACTTTGAAAAAGTTAAATGTGTCAAAAAATGTAATAATAACTAGTAGAGTTATTTACACAGATAGTTCATGTGGTTTACGGAAAGTAACATGTTTAGGTACAAAGGGTTTAAAGTAACATGTTTGGGTTTATGCTTTCAGTTTTGTAACGAGTTTGAGCTAATGCTAACTTTCATTAACTTTTATGTTAATTTAGGGTAAAATGATCAAAATACCATTTTACTTTACACCCTTAGTATTCAAACTTGTTATTATTTGCAAATGATATTTTTGTTATGACTACAAAAAATCTGTAATAAAAAACCTACCTATTCCGACGATATGTCGTCGACATAGGGATGGATTATAATTTAATATTTCTTTATTTTAGTTTGTCAAAAATTTGCAAGGCAACCCTACATCGACGACATGTTGTCCGTACATGGGTGATTTATATTTTATTATTCATTTATTAATGAATCGTCGATATAGGGTAACTTGTACCGACGAACACTATGCCGACGACGTATACCACTTTTAGCGTCGAATTAATAGCGGCATACCCTTTCCCAACGACATGTCTTCGACATAGGCTATCCCGACGACGTATGCCTACATGTTGTCGGTATAGGCCGGTCGACGTATCAGAGACGTTTTGTTGTGGTTTCGTTTTACCCAAACTTAACAGAAGTTAGCATTAATACCCAAACTCGTTACGAAATTGTAACATAAAACTTGAACCAATTACTTTAAATCCTTAATACCAAAAATGCTACTTTCCGCAAATCACAAGGACTATCTTTGTAATTAACTCTAGTTAGTATATTAATCTAGATGTAGATGCATGTTTTGGTAACTATAGTTAAAATTCTATGTATCGGTGTACTTGCCTAGTATGCAGGAGGGTGTTCCAGCGTACTAGGCTTGTACACCAGTTTGGTCCTACGTACGGGTTTTGCCCTGCGTACTTAGGCTAGTACGCATGTAGTATTGCTGTCACTATAAATAGAGGGTGTTATCGTCATTTGTAGGTTAGAATAGGAAAAAGAGTGTGAGAAAGGTCTGCCCGAGATGAGCTCTTCCGGGCACGAACCAAGAGAATAAACGAGAATGCTCCTTTGGTATGTAACATGTAATGACGGGATTACTAGTCTGTTATGGATTACGTATCGATCTTGTTTTTTTCTTTTATATGCTCGTTTGGTTGTTTCTCTCGTCTCCTTTCATTCCCACACAGATCAACGAACATATCAATGTTTTTCTGCTATGCAACAAGGCTCCTGGGACTTACAAGTGGTATCAGAGCCTGGTGTTCGTTGATTTGTGTTTTAGATATGACAATTTTAGGGTTTTTGAAGATCTGTGATCGTACGTGGGTCGTAAGTTTCACATACCAAATTCCTAAAATTCGTGTTCAGATCCGTTTCATTTGGTGTTTGGAAGGCTAGGGGTTTGTTATAAGTTGATTTCTGAGCCTTTGGATGCATTAACTTCACAGATGCAACACTTTTTGAACTTTCTCCTCAAGATCTGTCAAGTGCGCTAATGGCTGTTTCGTAAGTACGTAGGAGAAGTTGACTGCGTACTTACTAAGTACGCAGGAGATATTGGTCTGCGTACTTGGTAAGTATGCAAGAACATCAGGTCCTGCGTATTTGCTTGTACGCATGAGTAGTTTTTTTGCGAACTTGGTTTGTACGCATGAGCAATTGGCTCTGCGTACTTGTATATGGTCTGCACATGTCTGCGTACTTTTTGGTGGGGAAACGTTTCTTGGCTAAAATTTTGACGGATCATTTATATGCTTGTTTCGGCCACTTTTGAGAAGATAGTAATTTTGGTTTTTCGGGACCGAAATTTGTATTCGATGTGGCTTGGCGAAACAAGGACGAGAATTTTGTTGGATGATACCATTTGGTATATTGCTTAGGTGTTCAAACCAGAAAAATGTTGGCTACGAGTATCTAAGATACTTCTTTAATAGGGGATGAATGTTGAAACAATTTGAGCAACTAGTTTGTCATCGACTAAAGGTCTCGGTTTATTTGTGAAGATGTGCTGATATGCTTCTTTGGAAAAATAATCATATTGTTTAGGTGTTCAAACCTGAAAATGTGGTACGAGTATCTGGGATACTTCTTTAATAGGGGATAAATGCTGGAACAATTTGAACCCATGGTTTTGTTGTTTTGGATCTTTGCAAAAACAGCAAGGGGAATAAAATCCTAGATTTGACTAGTCCAACTTTTGAGTAGTTCTGGTGATGCCGGGTGAAGCATAGATTACAGAGAAATGAGGAGGATAATATCAACTGAGATTTCTTTGTAAACTATATTATTGTGGTCATTGATCAAGTGTAACATCCCAAAAACTCCTAAACATAAGATGGGACACGTGTCGGTTGAGAAACGTGGTCAAAGAACCCAACCGGGTTCGAAACTGGAAGACTATTTGCCCGGAATTAGCCCAAACTTCGCATAAGCATATCTCAGTCTAGAAAAAGAGTTACGGGAGCCATAATATATGAAAATGGGGTGTTTCGACGAGGAGAATATAAAAATAAGGCATGTCGGACCGATATCCTAAGCATAACGGTACGACGTTTGTTGCTGAAGCGAATCAGAAGGCTTTGACGCGTGTTTGGTGACTCAGCTCCATGTCGAACCGATTTGGTTTTAGACGTCGGTCTGACATGAGGACGTCAGACCGATATCATTTTAGACGTCGGTCCGACATCGGCGCAGTTTCAGCCTATAAATAGAAAGCAATTGTCATTCAAATTGGAAACACAACAAACACACACACCAACACCACACAACACACACACACACACTAAGGAGGATTAGAAGGCCCGGTGCGACACGTTTAAGTGCGAGAGCGGTTCGGATCTGGAGAGAAGTTTAAGCGAGGAACGAGCGTAGGAAATGACCCGAGACTATCGTAAGCACACTTGACCCGTACCTTAGATAAATGTTTATATGAATTATGTGATTATGTGTTATGTGCTATGTGTGGAACTAAGGTACGAGGTAATGACGAATTAGTCTAAACACTAAACAGGAATAATGGAGTAGTCACGACGTATCCAAGGGGTGGTGGATACGCCACTGGTACTTCATATATATAAACCTCTTGGTACTTCGTGGTGAAACCATTATGAATGTTTAGGGGTATAGACTAAATAAAAGTAATAAGAATATAGTAAACGTTCGAGAGAACTTCCGACCTATATGTAGTTATCTGACAAAGGAATGTTATGTCTAAGGAAAGAGTGGTGTATAAATCTCTCCTAGACCCGTCACTCTTTACTAGGAACATCTCTGTTGGAGGTAATACTCTGCAAGGATAATCACCCCAGTTTACAATATATGATACGTAAGAATAAGGGAAAGGCTTAATTCTAAATAAAGGAATATATGTGATGTGTTATAGGGGTGGTGGGTACACCGCTGGTACACCCTATATATAAACCTCTTTAATACATCATAGAGACGCCTTTACGAGGAATTAGGATGAGAATGGGATAAAAGCATGAGGAAGTCATGCTATTAAATAAATGATGAGAAACGCTTAATCTTAAGCAAAGGAGTATTCATGAGATGTTAAGGGGGTGGTGGATACACCGCTGGTACTTTCTATATATAAACTTTTTTTAACATAACATGACGAAACCTTTGTAAGGGATTAGAGCAAGAGTTAAGATACAAGCATAAAGAGATCATGCTACTAATTGAGAATTAGATGGGAAAGCTTGATTCTAAGTAAAGGAGTATTCATGGGACGTTAAAGAGGTGGTGGATACGCCGCTGATACTTCCTATATATAAACCTCTTTAATGTAACATGGAGAAACCTTTATAAGGAGTTAGAGCATGGATGAATATGAAAGTACGACACGAGGTCATGCTATATGTGTGAATATGTAATGTGTGATGGAAAATAGTCTAAGTCTTAAAATGGAATAACGAAGTACTCATGAAGTGTTAAAGAGGTGGTGGATACGCCGCTGGTACTTCCTATATTTAAACCTCTTTAGTGCATTATGGGGAAACCGTTAGGAAGTTTTAAGGTGAGAACTGGTTGGGAAAGACATTGGGAGGCTATGAGTCTATGATACTCAAGGTCCCAATGAAAAGAGATGTCCATCCTACGGGGCGGGTCTCAATAAGAAATGAATGAATGGAATGAGATGTCCAGCCTAAGGGGCGGATCTCAATAAAGTATGGAAGAGACGTCCAGCCTACGGGGCGGGTCTCAGATAAAAACTCGGACCGGAGGTACGTCCGAAGATGGTCGCGAGGGGGTTAGAACACCCATAAAATATACAAATAACGTGACCGGAGGTACGTCCGGAGATGGTCACGTGGGCGCCGAGAGCCCGAGAAAACTTGAACAATAATAAGAACCTAAAGAGTTCATAATAAAATGAACGATGTCATGTACTTACTTAGCGTAAGCTAATCCAAAAACGTTTTCCCAAACACCGCAGGTTAAGAGCATATGAAATAAGGCTTCCTGAGGACGTGGCTGATCGGAGTTGAAGAATCCCTATGTTACATGATGTAATATTTTATGTAAAACAATATTTATAGTAAAATATACCTTTGTCACTTTAATGACAAGGTTTTGAAAAATCTAGGACCGTTTTCTGAAATAAACTCTGATAAAATAATATAGTAAAAGTAGGGTGTTTCCAGTTGGTATCAGAGCACGGCCATGCATTACCAAATTCTGAGTCTATAAATGACAAGCTCATTCTAGTGTTTTAGATGTCCAAAATCAAGAGGTGTGAAGGCCTTAGTGCTATGCTAAGAGCCGGAACTCTCTCGGTTTTGGTCCATTTAACTTTTTCTTTTTTATTTTCTTTTCTAAGTCTTGTAATATGAACTTATTCTTCTCGTTCGAGTGAAACAAGAGGCAACCTATACCCACTCTCCCTTGGTGTTGGAATACTTCCACCCATTATCTAAGGGTTAATGGAGTCACTTGTATGGTCATTCTTGGCTAGTTCTCTTGTGTTGCTCGAATTGGTTGAACTTCAATTAATTAATGAAGTATTTTTAGTAAGTTATGTTTTTAAAGTCTTTAGTATAAGTTATCTAAAAAAGACCAGAATAAGTGATCTTTAAATCAATCTAATAATCTTTTATCTTGTGAGTTACTCAAGCAAGACTTCTTGTTTGGGAAGCTTATTCGATATTTGTATTGTCTATATACAAATCTTGATGCTCACGGTCGGTTAGTATAGGTTTAATATTATGAGTTGATTGGAGGTTTGGGTATTCAGCAGGCCGTTTGAGCCCTAACCAGACCGGGCGGTTTGTGTCAGTATTTCTCTACTTCTCTTGTATCAGCTTGAAGAGGATTTCTAGCGGGATCCATGGGGTTTGATCTTGAGAAGGAAAGTCTTATTTATTTGAAATAATATTATAAGTAAAGACAACTATTTAAGAACATAAATTGTTAGGTCCGAGCGTTCATAAAGTACCTTTGGAGGAAGTCGTGCATTCCGAATTACCGGAAGAAGTTACAAGACCAGACGTACGTCAGTCACAAGGATAATAAGTCCGAATAATGAATTGTGATGATACCGACGGACTTGACACCCCGTTTAGGGTCCGTTATATTCATTAAGGAACAGTTGGCCGACCGTATCCACTGTTCCGTTACGACATACTAACTCCCCTATCGAAAGGGTTAGTACTAGTAACTATGACCAACCTTACTTTAAATACATCATTAATTTACAAGGGATAACAACTAGAGTAACACATTAAACAGAATAATAGTTCTAATTACATTTCTTAACTTTTTATTTTTCCTTTTTAAACAAAACCCATTTTCCAACTTATTATTCTAGTCAGACAATAGCGAGGGTTGAGTACGGAATCCATGTCCATGGTTCGATACTTGGTTCTTACCCAAATAATATTACGCTGCGATAGGTACACTTGCCTGTTGTGTGTGTTTTAAGTTAAAGTAATTATCATTTTATAAACTTAAAACTTGATCTTGTGAAATCATCCTAAAAATATATTTACTTATAGTTTTATATACTTATCACATGCTTATCAACAAGGTTTTGAAAAATCTGGGGCCGTTTTCCTCAATAAACTATGATAAAATAATATAGTAAAATTAGGGTGTTTCATCAAGACTGTGTTCAAGATTTGATTTGATTTAGTTATGATTGGATTTCTCATTTGGGATCTGGGCGAAATCCAGATAGACAACCTAGTTATGGGACTTCATCGTGGTGAATGTTTACAGGTTAGGAGATGTTAACTAGGAATGAATATCAAATTGAAGAATGCTGGACTTTGGATACATGATGATCACTACTGAGCATGATTCGGTGTTAGATTCGGTTTTAGTGTTTTCATGATGAAACTGATATCCGCTGGATGATTATTTGAAGATGGAACAATTATCATTTGCCGACAGGATGTTTCTGGTCTTACTTTGAATGGGAAATTGGATATGAACAACTTCGGGAATTTAGTTGACTCTTGAAGATACAGGATAGAGTTGGACACATATGGTTTGAATACTAAAGTTTATCTTACTGGAATTCCTATCTTTATGGGAGCTGATTAGTTTGATGCAGGTTATTAGAAATTCAAACTCTATATCATATATGCCAACTGATTTGGAGACGTCTAAGTCAGATTAGAGGAAGCTACTGTTGAGAGGATGAACTATAATGAAGTGTGTCGGGTTAGATGGTTCTTATTGAAGCACTTGGTTTGATCTACAATGCAAACATCAATTTAGAAGGAGTCATGTTTAACGATTACTCGGTAACTGAAGATTGAAGATTTGAATATCACAAGCGAAATACAAGAAGATCAAGTCTCGCCAAAAGACATGTGATATCATTAGTTTAAAGGGAGTTTGTTAGGATATTCTTTGTAACTGATGATTGTCAGTGTTAGTGATAGACATAATTTGATGCTATAGTTAAGATGGAGTCTGTAGATGCATGTTTTGGTAACTATAGATAAAATTCTATGTATGAGTGTACTTGGCTAGTACGCAGGAGGGTGTTCGTGCGTACTAGGCTTGTACACTAGTTTGGTCATGCGTACTTAGCTCAGTACGCATGTTGTATTGATGTCCCTATAAATAGAGGGTGTTGTCCTCATTTGTAGGTTGGAACAGGTAAGAGAGAGTGAGAGAGGTATGCCCGGGATGAGCTCTCCCAGGCACGGATCATGAGTGTAAACGAGAGATGTGTGCTACTTTGGTATGTAATTTGTAATGACGGGATGACTAGTTTGTTATGGATTATGTATCAATCTTGTTCTTCTCTTTTATATGCTCGTTTGGTTGTTTCTCTCTTCTCCTCTCGTTCCCACACAGATCGACGAACATATCTATGTTTTTTCGCTGTGCAACGAGGCCCCCGAAACCTACCTTAAAACTTATAAAACTGAAGAAAATAAAATACTTGCTAGTGAAGCAACCCAATATATAGTAAAAACTTGAGACATATTGTTAAGCAAGCTCATAATTCCTTTTGTAACAAATAAACATGCTCTCCAAACTTCAAACTTTCAAAGTCCAAACCCTAACCTTCAGCACACACCAAGCACATCCAACGGCTCAGAACTTAACCAACCCCACATTCTCATCTCGTAAAACAACGCGCGGGACTGGCGCGTGGATTAAACTAAAAAAGGAAGGATAAAAGTGAACACAAGGTGAGGATGGTGAATGATGAGTGAGACCAGACATTCAGGTGCTGCAAAGGCTTTCTTCTTCTTGTTTTTACACTAAATTCACATCCTATTCAATCTACCCACCCTTCCTTTTCAAATTCGTATCTCAATCACAAAGTCTAGTGTTACTTACTCTTATTGTTATTGATTGACTATATGGAGGACATGTACGGATTAATGAGCTACCATGAGCAAACTCTACCGGCCGATGCGGCCGGTGGAGCTAATCGCCATCGTACTTTTGATAACAAGTCACCGGATGTCTGCCAGAAGCGGAGGATTCCGGCCGTGTTCGGATCAAGCTCAAATATTCAAACCAAAAGTAGTAGTAATAATAACAATAACAAATTAGCTGAAGAACTAGAAGAAGAAGATGATGATCTTTTAACCGCAAATAGAGCCAAAATTATTTCTCATCCTCTTTACCCTAAGTTGCTTCAAGCTTATATCGCTTGCCAAAAGGTATAACTATGTCTCTATTTGTATGTATTTGTACGTATGTGTGTGTGAGAGAGAGATTTGACGTATACATATACCGGTATACGTATAGTCATGATTTTCAGTTGTGCTGTATTCATACTTTCTGTTAGGGTTACTGTTCGAATTTACGATCCGATGAAAACACGAAGACGAAATCATTTCTTTAAATCTGGTGAGTGTTTGATTCGAATCAGGTCGGAGCTCCACCGGATGTGGCGGATCTGTTTAATGGAATTTTCAGAGAGAATGATTTCCGTAGGAGATCCAATTCGTGTTCCTGCGTTGGTGACGATCCGGAGCTTGATGAATTTATGGTGAGTTTAATTTGAAGATATTACCGAGTGTTGTGTGTTTTTGTTTTTTCTTCGTGTGGTTGATGATCGGTTACTTAATTTGTGAATCATTTGAAGGAAACTTACTGCGAGATGCTGGATCGATACAGATCGGATCTCGCTAAACCGTTCGATGAAGCGACGACGTTTTTGAATAATATGCAGACTCAACTTACTAATCTTTGCAATGGAGCTTCTGTAACCAACCATACAGGTCTCTCTCTCTCATCTCTCATCTCTCATCTCTCATCTCTCATCTCTTTCTCTCTCCTCTATCCGTACTGTTTCAGTCATGGATTCCATTGTTATGCGTGAGTTAATTTCATGATTTTGATAGAGTATCTCGTTATTTTATCATGCATCTCATAGTCACATAATTTTGTCCCATTGGAATTTCGTTTTGTATTTTTATTTATCCACCGGATCGAGTGAGCTGAGGCGGTGACGGAGGTCGGTGGTGTGGTGTCGGGTTTTAACCGGCTCCTAACTATTTCGCTGGCTGCGGTTATTACTCTACACCTACTTTACTTCTTAAATCATTGCGTCTACATTTCAAATCATTGCGACTACATTTGGTAGGATTTTAACTCATGGTCATTAGTTTTATAATTTTATAATTGATTACTCGAATTTCATTTGGGTATTTCTAATATATTTGAAGAACCCTAATTTAAAGAAAGATGATGTCACTTTGGTTATCTTGGTTTAGTGATGTGATGAAGATGAAAGGTATATATTTGGAATAAGGTTTTAAATGTACTAATAAATATAATATAAACTTTAATAATATATATTAAACTAGAAAATGAGCCCCGTTCTCAGCAACGGTAGGCGTCCGTGCCACGTGGTGGGATACGGATCTTAAACGACTGAGCCAGTGGCATTAACGTGGTTAAATACAAAAAAGAAACGTGGTTAAGTACATAGAAGAAACGGACAAAGTTACGACGAATCGGTTGTGGAGATTGAAAGATCGATAAAAAAACAGTTATATAACGGAATCGATGTTTTTCAATACGTGTCAGTCTCGTTCTTTATGGTACCAGTACGTTACCGTTAGTCAATATAACCCACGGCACCTAAAAAATACCCTACATTTACTATGACTCCGTTTTTAACGAAATTTATACCGCGACGTCAAGAAAAAAAATTAACGAACGAATGTTATTATATATACTCATCGTTTACGTTCGTTCATTAAAGTTTTTTATACATTTAAACTTTTTAAATTTTTATATATTTTGATTTTTATTAAACTTGAGGGTGTTAAAATGATATTTTATAAAGTCAATGTGAGTTATGCTATTTCAAATAGTATAGGGATGAGAATTGCATTTCCAAAACACTAACCGACACTTGAGATTAATTGTTATAATATATTTATCAATATGAGAAAGAAAGTTTTGAGTTTACAATACTGTCTTGATCCCATAATAAGTGTATAAAAAGACATATTTTAAAAACACCTAACATTGTAAAAACCTTTACAATGTACTAAGTACTAACTCTATTCTAAAGCCAAAATTTGAGTCCTAAAAATTAGGTTACCAGTTGATTCTGATGGGTCGATCGCGCTTCAAACTACGTACCTCTTGAGTCAATTAGGTTCACCTGCTTAACTATTCTGATGGACTGCAGACGTTTCGAACTACTCACTGCAGTTGCTTCGAACTATCTCTCGAGTAATTTATTACATCACTCTAGAGGTTTTTCGATGTGTAGCGTGTATATCCTATAAGTGATATACACACTACTTTTTCATATTAATTTACAATTTCCCTTTTATTCAATTGTTTCTCGTGTTAGGATAAATTTGTGAAAGTATAGAAGTTTTGATTTTTCTAAATTTATGATAGAAAATGTGTCTCAGTAGGGCGGCATTTTCTTTCATGATTGTGTTGTCTTAACACTAGTTTGCCAAATTTTTGAAATTGCATGAGAAGGATAAGACACAAAACCCTAGCTAGCAATGCCATTTTGTGTAAAAAGGAGATTAAGAGCATGGGGTATACCGGTGTGATTATAGTGTGGTGTGATAATAAAGTGCAAGTCACGTGACATCACGTCACTATCCTCATTATCACACCACTCATCACTAGGCAAGGGGTATACACGTGTGATTATGGTGGTGTGATAATTAAACGTTATTGTGGATTACAGCCAAACACCACTTGTACTTCCTGCATCAATACTTGTACACACTCTCATCTTCTCTCTCTAAAACCCCAAAATGAAGACAAACCGTTCAACCCCTTCCTCTTTCTCTCTATATCTCTTCGATTTCTCTCGCGTGATAATTCTCACGCCATTACATCACGCCGTGAAAACAAACTCGAGGGGGAGGTGTAGCAATGTGATAACGGCGTGGTTGATGTTGCCACATAGGAGCACAACGTGATTTAGAGTGGTATACCGGATGGCCTAAGATCTTGTGTTCAAAAGCAAAATCTTTTTTATCAAGAGTTTAATGCATCCTACTTAAAAAATAGAAGAAAAACAATATAGATGCCATAAGTCATAAGACCGTTAGAGCACAGATGCTTTCAAGGTAGAACCGCGTCAGCGTGTCTGAACTTTACCCCTCTCACAGCTAAAAACGGCTCCAGAAAACCCTCCTCCCCTCCCCTTCTCCTACACCTGAGTTTAAAACATCTCAAAACGAGTGTTGTAGATGCTACTAGCTAGAGCATCCGCAACTGAGGCAAGCCCCTACTTACATTTTTTCTCTCCCCCCCTTCTATCGTCTGTTGGCGTAGGGACAGACTTTTACATTGAGAAAACATGACGTCCTTCGCGTTCCGTCCTTCACGTCGGCATTATACGAGGCGCGAACGGAGCTAATGACATGCATTGTGGATACTCTTAGTACAAAGAGCGAGCTTCTCATAAATCTTATTGGTTTTGCTGATATCTTGGCCCCAAGTGAGAGCTTTCCTCTCCTATTTCCCTTGTATGATCCCAGAGTTCATAAATTCTCTTAGCATCCTTAATTTATGTGTTTTACGACAAAAAAAGGATCAATTAATTAATAAAAAAACAAGAAATCATGATAAATGAATTTGGAATAATCAGGTGATGTGATGGTTGACTAGTTGCAGAAGGTACATCGTACCCTAAACTGCGTCGTATGACCCTATAAGATGCGTATAGAGGTTGGAATGACCAGGTGTACGATGTTGTTGGTGTTGAAAACTGTGAAGAGACTATACGCTTCGTATTTGCCTATACGAGGCCTGGTCCCCATAGTAACTTTAAAGAGTCGAAAGTGTGGCCTTTTCATTCGTATTTTATAGTTCTCCTAACTTTAAAAGTGTTAAATGTAAACGGCCTCCCCGTTTAAATTAGACTCATGCTTAATTTGTCATCTTTCCTATATCCATATTTGAAGGATGAAACTTTATTTATTTGTTTTAAGGGTTGTTTGGTAGTCTCTTAATAAGAGGCTTACCTCTGAATCGGTCAGAGGTAATGATGTTTGTTTCACTGAATACCTACATCTTAATGGTTTAGCTATAAAACCATACTAAACCATTCAAAGCTCTTAATGGTTTAGATTTTACTAAACAACACATTAGTCTTTAAACTCTAGAAAATCCAGGTAGAAGTATAACCCAAGGGGAACTACATGCTTTATTAAAAAGGTTGATCCAACCTAGATTCTTTGTGTGTACTATTCTCATGTGCAAATTTCATTTATTTTTCACTTTATGGAATATAGTCTCTCAAAATGTGTAGTTAATAATTGTTTTGATTCTTGATATTTTATTACTTTGATGGTTTAATATAACTTTTCCTTCCACATTTGTTATTTAATTTGCTTTTACAAATTACACGCCATAAATGTATTATTTTTATTTATATGATAGTGAATTGGCATCTCAGTTTCATACACTTCAATAATGGTTTTATCGTAATAAAAACGTGAAACTAACCCAATTGTTAGAGGTTCTTTTCTTTTAAATGAGAGATCTTGGTTCAAACCCAAGTATTGAATGAATTATTTGAATTTGTTTATTTTTACTTAATTAATATTTTAAATTCTCAAAACGTTTATTGTAACATTAGATTAGAAACTCGTGTTTTACACGTATTTAATAAAGAAAATATTAAATAATTATTAATGAACTTTTAAGAAGTATAAAAAAAAATAGTAATGAAGATTTAGCAATTAATAAAGAAAATATTAAATAGCTAATAAGGAAATATCATTTAGTTAGTAAAGAAGAAAAAATAAACTGTAAAAAAAATCATTTGGTCACAGAATTATGACATGTATACCTCAACCAGTTACTTGTTTATTATTAGACTAGGTTATAATCTCGTGTATTACACAAGTTGAATAAATGTAATATTATATATTTAGTAATACAAAAATTATTTTTTAAAGACTCGTGTTTTACACAGGTTAGAATAAACTCATGAAATACAATATAATTTGTTAACACATACACTCGTCAAAATATGCAGAAGATTAGTACCCAGTGTATTACACGGTTGACTCAATCTTGACAATCATGTAATATTTTCATTTTTTAAAAACAATATTTTTATATTTAAAGAAATCTGTAAGATTTTGTACATACTTTGGTCAAAATGGAAACAACTTGAAGGGAATAAATTTCCAAAATGTTAAATTGAGAAATAAGGTCAGAAAAAGTTTTGAAGGAAAAATAAACTTGAGAATGAACAAAAGTTGACATGTGACAAGACAAAACCTTTATTTATTAGTATAGATTATATATATAGATATGTAGATGTAGATTTAGTTAATTAGAAACTTTGCTTTCATTCAACAAAAAAATTAAACATACACTCTTCCTTATAATAAATCAGACCATATATAAATGCTAAAAGAGTTAAAAGTCTCAATTTTAGATCATATTCTAAATAAATAATAAAAAGAGGACGAGTTGTTATTGTGAACTCTAGCTTGGAGGTTTAATTTGGTATAAGAGGTAGTGGTCAAAACCGTTCGTTGCCTTAACCCTAGACTATATATACATACATGTATGTATGTATGTATGGGTGTGAGGGGGGGGGGGGTGTTTACGTCAGGGTATGTACTTAAGTGAAGTAAAAAAGGTAGGTCACACAGATTGGTACGTGTTTTGCGGGTTATCACGCTTTGGCTTCTTGTCATTAATGGCCGTACTACGTACAGATTAAAATACTCATCACGCAAGCCCTGGGCGATTCGACACAACGAACCTTGTATTATCATTTCAATTCTCACCTCACCTTTCTTTATTTGTACATGACCCTACCACCACTCAATCTTTGGTGTTTTCAAATCCTTTCAACCCTAGATCCTCATTTTTTTATCTTTAAATTATTTTTAAATCTAAGTACTTACACAAAGTGACAAAATTTGAACAATTAAATTGTATGACCTAAAATTTATACCATATAATAAATAAAGGTTTTAATGTGTCATGTGTCATCATTCTAAAGACTCTAAATCTTTGTTTTCTCACCTAAAAAATTTCCAATTATTTATTTAAATATTTTTAAACTCCTAAATTGATTAAATACCATTTAAACGTTTCTATATTTCTTATGATTTTAAATTTTAAACATTAAATGTAGGACAACTTTTGGTTGACTAATAACTTTCTTTTTTAAATACAATATTTATAATTAAATTTAACTAATTTATTATAATTCATAAGATTTAGATGTGTTAATTTTTAATTTTTTAAAATATTATGAATTGTTACTATGTAATTGTTTTATAAGTTACTAGGTTAGAATCCCGTGTATTACACGGATTATATATTAAAAACGATATAACTTATAAATTTGTAAATACGTCATAACATATCAGACTATTATGATTGTATCGAGATATATATCAAGTGAAAATGTGTGTATATAGCAAATTATTATTTTTCTTTAATTAGTTATATTTTGATTTTCTATTATATATTATTATTTAATATAATTAATATAATTAGTATTTTTCTTTAATAATATATTTATAGTATTATTATTTAATAAGATAAGGTGTATTTATTAGGAGAGAGACGGGAAAACCAAGATGAGAAAGCATAAGAAAGTGACAAGTGTCAAACTTAAACCTTTATTTATTAGTATAGATCTGCTAACCGTGACACTATAAAATCTAATAATAATCTATCAACATATAAAATAGTTACTTATTGTATTCTTTTCATGATTCAGTCCGTGTAACACACGAGAATCTAACCTAGTACTTCATATAAAAAAATAATTTTTTTAGTGGATTTGTATAATACATTTGGGTTTTTAGTCTGGATTAGAAGGGGCTCAAACACAATAACTAATATGAAATAAAACTAGTGGGCCGAAATCAAACTTCTGAGCAAAAAAGTAGGGAAAAACCATTTTTTTCTAGATTTGTGAAATAGAATTGGGCTTTTAACATGGATTAGGAGGGATCCAAACAGTATAACTAATATGAAATAAACCTATTGAGCCGAAATCAATAATTTTAAGTAAAAAAATAGGAGGGGGGTTGGGCCCCCTCTAACCCCTATTAAGTTCCTCCCCTGCTTACACATATATTATATTAATATACATGTAACACAATTATACTCTTATATAATGCATATATCAATATAGTAATATGTTTGCATACATATGTTACGCACATTGGCTTTAAGTCTAGCTAAGACCATCTTTAATGGAGCTTTGTAAGCTCTACATAGTGCTGACCGAGGTGGAAGAGAGGGGTGACAATGTTCACGTGGACGGGCTGTCTTTGGACTTTGGAGGAGTGAGGGAGTTTCTATGAGAGAGCAGAGAGGGATGAGAGAGAAGAGAGGTCCTTGGCAGCCGGTAACAATAGGGCAGCGCCGACTCAGCTATTATAAAAAAAAGGGAGTCATCATATTAAAAATCCCTCCTAGCCCCTCCTAGTCCAGAGTTCAAGTCCTGTCACAGAGGGTGTTTCTGAAATTATGAAGCGCACCTTGTGAAGATTGAACCCGAGACCTCGAAAAAAAATAACATCTTTAAAATTTTATGTAAAGAAAAGAAAAATCTTTAGATAAGTTGTATGATGACACGGTTCAGATAAGTTTTTAGATAAGTTGTGTCTGAACCTTTTTTTTTTTAAATCATGCAAACCAAGTTTTTATAAAAGGGAGTTGGGAGTCATCATATTAAAAATCATGCAAACCAAGTTTTTATAAAAAAAAATACAATGATTAACATTTCTCTTATGTTTCATAACATGCATCATTAGTTCCTAACTAACGACAAAAATTTAATCAACCAATAGAAATGACCATAAGGAAGAATACGCACAGATCCAAACAACCGTCTTTATCAGACGCAACATTCCATCTTCTTTCACTTAAAGTTTTCCCAACCTGAAATAGTTAAACAATCACCAAGTTTCCATATGCATGATGAGAGTTTCAAACATTTATAAAAATAGAAAAATATGAGATATAAACAATTTTGAACAGACCTTGGGATTGAATATGGTCTTAGAAACATGTTCTTGTTCATGTAAAAATTGTTGTCCAATCAGATACAACAAATCAAATGCATGTATTCATACATCAACCTTGATTTCACTTATCACAACATTTTTGTGAGTACGTGTACTTAAAGCCTATACAAATAATCAATAGCAAACACAATGTCACACATGAATTAAATTACAAAAATGTAGCAAAATGGTCCATTTATGACAAAAAAAAAACATTTTTATTCCTGTGAATATTATAAACCATTCTGCTATATATCTGAACCGTGTCATCATACAACTTATCTAAATGCCAGTTTAATTACAATTTAAATTGGTAAAACTTCAACGTTAAAAAATATAAAACAAAGAAAAAAGAAAGATTGATTATAGATAACTGTATTACTTTATGAATTCTCCCCATGCCTGCTAAATCCAAGAAGCATGTTGATAAATGATGGAATTACCAGGGAGCCTTGAATAGCTCTTATAGTGTGCAGAAATCTGTCATTTACATGATAAAATAACCGGTCATTAAAAAGAATAAAACACGACCCAAATGCACCAAACAGATTTAACTATAAGTTTGCATTATATAAATTATATATAGTGCATATCTCAAGCTCAGATGAGAAATCTCAGGTATCTGCAAGGATACAAATCTAATATTACACTCAACAAACATCAACATATGAACATATGAGCACTCAACAAACACCAATAATTTGCATAACACTACTCAAGAAATGGATGAAGAGCAACGGTGACAGATTGTTCATAAAATATATCTTCTCGGGAACAAAATCGTCGGAAATCAGAATATACAAACATGCATTAACCAAGAAATTAAGAAAACCAATTAGAACTGCAACAGGCATAAATCACAAAATAAAAATAAAAAAAAAGAAAAAAATTGCCTATCAATATTCCTTTTAGGTCATCTAGTGAGGACTCTATGTATTTTGTGATAATCAAGAATCATCATCCTTGATTCAATAAACAAAGAGAAAAGTTCTTGGTTACAACTTAAACTGACTTTCTTGCAAACACACTAAATGAACAAACATTTATAAAAAAAATAGTGCTAACCTTTTACGATTATAATCAATTTCCGCTAGAGATGCTTCCTTTTCATACCATTGTTGTTGCTGTAATGCCAAGAACAAAGTCCAAATTACCAGAATCGATAGGGAATCAAAAGATGCAGAGCACAATAAGTAGATGGCTCTACCAATCCATTATTGATGAAATCCCATAAACGACTCCGATTATGTCGGTTATGGAAAATGGACTTATCTCGTTAGGGTTTCTGTCGATGAATACCCCTGAAATAGATTTCTTCAGAACCGTCGTAGCCTGAAATCATTAGAACAAAGAAGAATCAGAACAGAGGGAATTCGCAATACCTGAAATCACTTTCTTCAGGCCCGTCGTAGCCTGAAATCGAAAGAAGAAAGGTTTTGGCTTCAACACAGCTTGCGCGGTGGCTAGGAAATTGGAGAGGGAGAATGGGTTGGTGGTGGTGGTGGTGGGAAGGGAGACGGAGCCGTGGTATCAATGTGATTAGGGTTTTGGAGGAAAACGGGTCACAAAGGATCCGCGTGTTTCTTTTTCGGGTTAATGAGTTTAAGCGGGAAAAGATGCTGAGGTTGAATATAAGACTGACACGTGGCACACAGATTTAGTTTTTTTTATTAAAATAGGGATATAATATAATGTAGTGGCACCTGGCCAATTTGCCACTAGAAATGACTATGGGTATGGGATTTGGATGACTTTGATTAATTACTTGAAAACTCTTGTTTGGTTTTACAGCAGGCTTGAAATCATTCCCAAAACTGATGTTTGGTTTGTCATCTAAAAATGCAAATAATAATTTTTTTAACCTATTATAAACATGTTTTACTCATGAACATATATGTAATATCATTTTTAACATATTGATATCAGGTATGGTTATGGTAGTAGGATCAGCTTGGATAGAGTGGCAAATAATATTTTTTTTAACCTATTATAAACATGTTTTACTCATGAACATATATGTAATATCATTTTTTAACCTAAACTTTATGCAACGTTTGTATTTTTTTGCCTTCTAGCGTCTTGCTAGTTGGTGCTTTTATATATTACATCCTCCGTTCAAAAAAACATATTGATATCAGGTATCATTTTATGGTATATAACAGACGAAACTGAAGACAGGTCAGAGGAAGATTTGAGTATGGGTGAGGGGGAAGAGCCGAAATCCGACTGGACAAATGAAGATCGCGCTCTGAAAGATAAACTTATGCGAAAATATAGCAAATATATTAGTTCTCTAAAGCATGAATTCTCAAACAAGAAGAAGAAAGGAAAACTTCCAAAAGAAGCAAGACAAGTGATGCTTGATTGGTGGAACGTTCACTACAGATGGCCATATCCAACTGTAAGTAACTTCTATCCCACGTTTCATAATTAATCCAAAATTTGGTATTAGATGGCAAGGTTGGTATGTTCGGGTAGACGGGTTGAAACTGATGAACGTGTACATGGCTCGTATATTTACTTGTGTCAAAGACGTTAACCTAACCTGGACATACTTAAAATCATGTAACAAAAAACGATCCATTTAAACCAATTTATGGTCAAAAGGGTTGAATGGTTAAACCTAAAAGTCATATATTTTTAAATTCTTTTATTCTAATTTTAAATAGTTGACGGGTCAACTTGTTTAATTTCAGTCCATAAGGCTAAATATAGATGGACAACCCAAAGTTTCGTGTCATGTAAGAAGTTGTCGCCTTAGTATCAATTGAGTATAGGCTTATAATTTAAGGTGGTAAAATGGGAAGCTAAGTAACACATAAAACAGGAATTAAAAGTGATATTATTTCATTAGTGTTTTCAAATATGATATTAAAAGTTTCTTTATTAAAAAGGGTAGGTTAGAAACCTGTCTATTTTATATGGGTTGAATAAATGCGATATTAATTAAATAGTTAGTAATAAAGATTTAGGGAAGTGTTCAAATGATAACCAACTTTTTATTTGATAACTGTGTTAACCACTATAAAACAATCACATAATTTATAAATTATTTTTTATTTTAATTGTTAAAATAGTATTTAAGTATCTTGAATAAATATTTTGAACGTAAATACGGAAACGATGAGTCTTACGTATACGTACAAAATAATATTACATATACGTGACACATAGTGTTTACATATATGTAACATTAATGTAATGATAATTGTTACATATACGTAACAATATGTTTGAGAGTGGTTATCATGGTTATCACATAAATATTGGTTAGCATTTGAACCTAACCCTAAAGATTTATAAACTATAAAGGAAATATTAAATAGTAATGTTACGAATTAAAAAAGAAAATACTAACTAGTCAGTAAGAAAATATTAAATAGTTAGTAACGAAAAAAAATAAACAAAAAAAAGAATCTTGAGCTAACATGAGTATTCTGGCACATAATGTAACTATTTATTTATTAGGTATTGATTGTGTTTTGAGACATTGGAGTAACCTTGTACAGGAAGCAGACAAAATTGCATTGGCGGAGTCAACAGGGCTTGACCAAAAACAGATAAACAACTGGTTCATAAATCAAAGGAAACGCCATTGGAAGCCATCAGAGAATATGCAATTTGCAGTGATGGATAGTCTATGTGGATCGTTTATACCTGATAATTGAGGTGGTCTATTTTAGATTAATTGATTAATTAATTAATATTATAAATAATCTTATATTGATCCATTTGAACATTTAAGGATTTTTAGGTTATTTTCCATCGTCAAATGTCTTAAGACGTGTATGTGATTTTAAATATATATTTTGCCTTCGGGAAATTCTTAGTATTGATCCAGAGGAACCGTTGGCCATTTGGTGTAATGGTAGCTCCAAGACTTTTCATAGTGGATGTCTTTGGTTCGAATCCTGGCAACAGCAAAAAAGGGGTCTGTGGCCAGGTCTGGGGTTTACCCAGTTGGGGGGTTCCTCCTGTGGTGGGCTGCCTTAGATGTTCTAGGTGTTGTCCCGGGGAAACCCAATTATCCTAGAATATCTAGCGTTGCCGTTCAAAAAAAAAATACAGAAGTAGAATCTAGACATGAGACAAGTCATGTACCTACTAAACCATGTTCATGTAGTTTCTTGTTTCAATTCGGTCGGACCGGATTCAAGAACCGGATGACGTAGTAAATAATATAAAAAATATTCATAAGTTATGTACCTTTTTCAACATAAACATAAATTAGGTACATTATGTATATATATACAATTTCTTTCTCCAGTTCATTAGCAAACAGAAACATAAATTATGTACGAGTTGTAAACAAGAAAGTTTAATGTAATTGGTTAGTATACATTCTGTTTAGCAGACGCAAACAAGTTTAATGACATATGGTTGTTTTTGTGATTATTTATTTATTAAAAAACTAAAAAAAAGGTTTAATTAGAGACCTGGTTCGACCCCCCCAATTCACGGTTGGACCGGTAAATCGTAAGAACCACCCGACTTTTTTTTTAAAACGGTCTCACAGCATACAACTGGACCGCCGGAGGTACTGGCGGTTCCCGGTCAGTACTACAAAGCAAGAAACATCATGAAACTCAAACCATCATAACACACAAACCAATTTCAAAAATCATCCCTTGATATAACAAGATCTGTGTAAAAATTGGTTAATCTCAAAAGACTGAGAATACAACTCAAATACAATGCATTCCAATATACAAATTCCACTTCTTTTTTTGCTTCTAGAGCCGAATTCGAATTCAAAATCGGGTTTCCTACCTCCTGCCTCAAATACGCCCTATTCGACAACATTACACAAACAAAAAGAGGATTAACATGAAAATTTTGTCAAAAACCCTAAATGAAATTGGCCCTCTTCAAGAACCTTATCAATTTGCAATAATGGGGCCATATTGACTCGATGTAGTCCAGATACTTATCGACGATCCATTCTTGAACGTGTTTCCATATTCCTTTATAGCCTAAGTTCCTAAAATGCACCACGGGTAGCCATAAACGAGCATGAAAGGTTTCTTTGAGCTTCCCACTAAGGACATAATCGTAATAATTGGGCAAGTTTTTTAACACTTTGCCTGATTGCTTGAAGCTATAGATGTAGAGTAAGCATAACCCTTGAACAATCTTGATGTAAAGCGCAACAAGCAGAGGCCCGCATATCCATAAAGGAGTCAGTTCCTTTGCAACTTCGGGTCCAAATTTCATGTTGACTGCTAGGTACATGGGTATGCTGTAGATGGAATTATACAAATGAATAAAGTGAAGATAAGTAGATAAAATTATTGGAAATAAATAACCATGAAATGTGAAAGAAACTGGTAATGATAACGATATGTCAGTGTTGTAAAAATCGCTAGGCGCTAGTCGGGCGGTGGGGTAGGGCCTAGGCCTAGGCGGGATTAATCGGGGCCTAGGCGGGATTAATCGGATTGGAATTTTTATATGTAATTTTCAGTTTTTTATATATATACACACATTTTTATATGTAATTTTTACAAAAATGTTCATTTTTAAACCACACCAAAGGTTTCGCCGAAATTTGGCCGGAAATTTCAGGTTTTCGCCGGAATGTGTCGCCGGAATCTGGCCGCCTAGGCCTGCCTAGTCCCGCCTAGGGCCGCCTAACGACTAATTGACCGACTAGGCCAAAATTAGGCCTTAACGAGCCGCCTAGCGATTAGGCGCGATTTTTACAACCCTGTGATATGTTAGTCACAAGTGTAGCTCCTGTTGATTCGGCCCAACCCCAAAAACTAGATGTTGCAATTTTGACCCATTAAGGGTTGCGCCGAATTAAAATGAGCTACTCTTGTGATTAAAGAATAATGGTGAAGATTACCATTTTGGTTTAGACCTATATTTTAGATGATTTCCATCAGCTATGGCTCACAAATCACTAGTTGTTAGGCATAAAACCAACCTCCTAAATAATTTTATTCATAAATTAGATTATACTGAAATATTGTAAATTTTTTTATTTTGAAACACCAAATGTTCTAAAAAGTTGGGACAAGAAGTGTTTTAGTACAACCCAACCCAACATTACCTATTTAGCCAACCCGTTTATTTTGCCACATCTACCAAACAACTCTTCCATTTTGGGACAAGAAGTGTTTTGGGTCAACCCAACCCGGCATTACCTGTTTAGACCTCTTTACCCAACCCGACATCACCGGTTTGGACCTATTTACCCAACCCAACATTACCTGTTTAGACTAATTTACCCAACCCGTTTATTTTGCCACGTCTACCAAAAACAACTCTTCCATTTAATAAAATAGCATTTGGAGATTGAAGACAAAAGGTGGACATTTGACCCATCAACTAAAAAATAGTCAATTAGGGTTATGTTTTATCACTAAGGGTAGGATTGGCATAACATGTCAGACACGACACGATAAGACACGATGACCTGTTGTGTTCAACACGACACGATAAATAATCGTCTCATTTTTTCCAAACACGACCTGTTTAGAAACCTGTTTAAAGAGAGAATAAATATAACATATGTAATAAAAGAAAAAAAATGTCAAAACTTAATAAAATTTAAAAAGTCCAATCATAACATCCATTAACATGATAAATCAAAAAGCTTTTTAAAACAAAAACCCATAAAAGTGAAATTAATTAATGGAATCGGCCTAGAATCTAGATGCAAATAGGATGTTAAGTGTTAACATGTCCCTAACAGGTCTTAACAGGTTAACATGTCTTTAACCTGTTAAGACACGAATTTAACATGTCCCTAACATGTCGACCTGTTTAAGACACGAAACCTGTTAAGGTCAAACACAGAACATGTTAATTACGTGTCGTGTCGTGTCGTGTTAAAAGGTCCGAGTAAAAAATTGTCAGCCCTAACTAAGGGTAAGGGGTCAACGGGTAGAGAACTTTTAAAAGAGGTAGCTAAAAAAACGGTAACTTTGGCCAAATGGGTTAGAGGCCGCCCAGAGTGTATTTTAAATGCAAAAAAAACCTCCTAGATCATTCTACTAAAAAAAAGTACTATTGAAATAACATAACCGTTTGTAATGTTTGTGGCAACAATACGCTCAAGAAAACAGCTCCAAAAGCTAAGCCAAGCCTAGTCAACTACAGCTATAACTTGAAGCTCATAAAACCAATAAAAGTGGTAATAAGCATACTCCAACTTACAATATCATTGCAGGTGCCTTTATTGCGGGATCCAGACCCAAAAATCCGTGCCAAACAGCTTTCAAAATCACACTTCTTCCACTGTTTTGAATCTTATTGCCCGTTTCCACCATTTCATTTGAAGATAGGCCCTCCTCCAATGTTCCATCTGGCATTTGACTTTGTGAAGGTGAGCGTAACAAAGTCAACCAACTTCTAAATAGTTGTTGTATGGCTAGAGACCCTGTGACTGTCTCATCTATATTAGAGGTAGGAGTGGGGGTAGGGGTAGCATGATTGTTCTTCACTTTTGGTGATTCTGCCAAGGTCTCGTTGCAATCCTTTGGCACATAGGAAAGTTTGACCAGATTATTTGTTGACTTTGACCCTTTTTCTCGGCCTCCAGATTCATCATTCTGTACATTACCTTTAAAAGATGATATTTTTAATGATTTCCTCGTCGATAGAGGCACCTTTACACTGTTTCCAAATAACTAAATTAGTATACAAAGTTGGGATGAGCAAAAACAAAAATTAAATCATCGTTTTGTATCTGGCTAGTCTAAAGATGGCAGTCCCGACCCACTTATGAATTCAGGATATGGTTTATCTCTAACCCAATCAAATAAAGAGGTTAGTCATTAACTTAAAAAAGGAAGCAGGTTGAAAGTCAACAAAAGTGTATTTTTAATGCATAAACCTTTCTAAATAATTTTATACAAAGACTGTATATAAATAAAATAATACCACTTTTGTAATCGTATTTGACACACAATAAATACAATATATAGGACAAAAAAATTTCAAGTCGACCTGACATGTACTAGAAAATCCGCGGTGTCAATCCCACCGGATTGACTGTTCTCAGAGAACAAATAAATATTTATAAAGAGTTGAAATGTTGGACAAGAATCCAACCACATCACTATTAATGGCAGTAGAGAGTCTAACGTAAGTCTAGAGTTCAGCTTTACAGTAACTGAACATAAACACAAAGTATCAGAACACGTATAGACTATTTTATTTCCATTTGAAACGTCTAAACTACTTGTAACAAATACCAGGTATAGTTCCCATGATATAGACGGTTAAATTTCAAAAGATAAGAATATGGATGGGTAGAGATAAGTACTTACCATAAAAAAGATCTATGCTTCAGCAAAATAATATTTATTTTCTTATTAATTGAAAATGTTACTAAAATATTCTCAGATTCAATCCCCTTCTTCAAAGATAAAGGTCTTGGAGCAGCATATGAACCCTTCAAAGGCAAATATAAAAGATCCATTAGAAGAAATATATATGTGCGCACGAGATAACTGTCTATCCATAAGATGGTCCCCATTAACAAAATCTAAAAAAAAGAACCCATTTGTCAACATGCTAATATTATGTATAAGCACGTTAATACACACCCAATGCGACAATGATGACTTCCTAACCGACAAAAGAATTTAATTTTCTACGGAAGGATGGCTTAAAAGGGTTGCACTCTCTGCTTTCCAATGACGACAAAATAACATAAAAAACCAATGTGCTAGACAGTAGAAAATTCTATTAATGTTTATTATTATCATGGATACTCAATACTAAAATATGGTGAATACAATAACTTTCATGATTCATCCTGTCTAAAAAAGGACACAGTTAAGACCTTTAATATAGCTAGACTTCTAAGTCACAACCAAAATTAAACTTCTAATAGATTTGAATTCCCTGTCACAACCAAATTTGTAAATATAGCATGAACGCCTTGGTTTTAGAAAACATGTGGCGCTCCAAGGCGTTTAGGTCCCAAAAGCCAAGGAGCAAGGCGAGAGCTTGATGGTGTGAGGCGCTCGGTAATAAAAAGGTAACTATGCATGACATTTTAATAGAACAATTAGGACAACTTGAAGCTTGAAACCACTAGGCTGCCCGGTTAAGGATTAGGTGCTATTCTGATAATACTAATCCAAGAGGCTAAAATTAACGGTAGTAACTTTTACCAGACCCAAAAACTTTGACCCAGTACAAGAAACGCGGCCTGAGGGCGCCTCACATCTCGGCCGATGAAGTGCCGCTTCATGTAAACCCCTCGCCTCATCACCTCTGAAGCGCTGACATTGCACCCTCAGGTGTGCCTTTTAAAACCAAGATGAATGCTATGTGGGAGTGGGATATCTTCATGATTAACTTATATCAGCCACTATTTCAGTTTTAAAAGATGAAACACCACACACTCCTCATCACATTCAACCCCCAATAAGAAGTACCCCATAACATTTGAACAAAAACAAACGATCCAATGTAGAAATTACAATTCTCAGGAGGTATGTTCTTTATTCTTTACACTCACAATAATTTCAATCCTTAAACATATGTGTTTCGATTACCTGAACCTGGTGGGTTACTAATGCCATCATCCCCTAGTAAAGCACCCTACCATTTACACAGCAAATTCACACACAACACCTAGAAATGTAACAACTAAATATTAGTTCAAAAAACCACAAGAAAACATTGGAGGTTTGTTACATGCTCAATAAAACTAGACATGATCATACCATTATTATGTATGTGAATATAGCTGCGAAGCACAGGAACTTTACCCTTCCATCTCCTTTCCAATTTGTTCCATCACCCCCAAATTAAACATTAGCACAAAAGGATAACCCCCAAACCTCCGCAATATCAAGCTACACCTACAAACATAAAAATTAAACTAGAAAATTAATCATACACGAGCAATCAAAATTCAAAATTATACGAATTGCATAACGGAGCTTCGAGATACCTAAAATTCGATCGAATTGAACGGCATACTTATCAAAATCTGATTCGTAGCCGTAGCGGATACGAAGGATAACTAAAATTAGTCTTAATTGAGAAGCGATGATGAATTTGTAAGTAAAAGGAAGAGAAATTGAAGGTTTATCTGTTATCTTCCAATGGAGTTCTGAGAGGAAATATTAGGATAAAGAGATGATGATGATGATGAAAGTTGTGAAAATTTGGGGTCAAAATTAGGGTTTTAAGCAAATGTATTTCCCTGTTTCTACCTCAACTACTTTCCTGGGTTAGGTAGTGTGAAATTGTAAAAGTTGCAGTCACATGACTTTTGATTTAATACAATCCGTACCTTTTGATAAAAAATTATATAAAAAAACGATAACTTAAAAAAAAAACTTTTAGGGCATGTAAGGCTCACAAACTAGACACCTTATAGTTGGATCACATCACAGTTTATTATTTTAAAAACGCTTAACTTATTATAAACATACATTGAAAGTCTTAGTTAAAATAGTATTCATCTTTTAAAAGTTTATGAAAAAAGGGATGCGAAAAAGGGAGATGTGGCTCTAACCCAGATGGGGGTGCTTCATGAGAGCGTGATTCAACCAAGTGAAACAAGCCCATTTTTTGTTTGATTACATGTTCGTGTGTATACTTCACGAGCGTGGGATTCAACCAACTGAAACAAGCCAATATTTGGTTTGATTACTTGTTCGTGCGTATAGAGAGTGAAGATTAAAAAAAAGCAAGAACAAACATGCCGCATGGGGAGGGGAAGCAGGGATTGAACCCGCGTGGGTTGCTTCACGTGCACGCGTCTCAACCAAGCCAATCCCTTGATATCAATACCTATTCACGTGTAAAATAAACCTTCAAAATCAAAAAATAAAGTCAATCGAAACCTGTCACATGGCAGGCCTTGATCGAGTGATACGTTTCAATTCTTTATGTTTTTAATATAGATAATGTATTAATTATTTTAATTACTTGCTAGATATTCTCTTCGACCAAAGACTTCTAGCATAGTGATATTTATTTTTGAATAGTTGAGAGTTCTGGTTTTATATTGGACAGTAGGATTAGTAACATATGAGTTAGCTATTCTTAGAAAAATATATTCTCTTTGAACCTACTATATATGTTCCTAAAATTCGTTGAAATTAAAATTAATTCCGGTTAAGATATGTTTGGTTAGTTTAAAATAATTCTAGGTGGAATTGTCAAAGAATTCAAGATTTTATAATATATTTCAGAAAAAAATAATCCCTTATTACTTTTCTTATCCCTCAATCTGTCTCTTTGACTAATATGGTCGTCCGACGCAGTTCTTATATAACTATAGTCCGTCACGTGTCCAAATCGCCGGTATGTTTATAAACACATGCGGATCCGAAGGTATTTTTTTACAAAATTGTTGAGGTATGATCTCGTTGTATTTATATAAAATCATTAATTTTTTTCAAAAAAGAGTTTATTTTATTTTTTACGAAACCGTTGAGGTAAAAATAAAATTCGAACACCATCGGATTTTTCAAACACAAATACCGTCGGGTTTTTTTCAAACATCGTCGGACACTCGAACAAAAGTGTTAAAAGGGACATTTTCGGGAAAAATAAATAAACTAGACATTTTGTAAAAAAAGTTTAGTAACAAGGACATTTCGGAAATTTTACTTTTCCTCTTCTAAGTGTTGCTTTATTTTGACTATGAATCTCAAAAGTCAATTTAACATTGCTATACGTATTAATTGGATTAGATGTAGAAGACAATTCAAATAATTGATACTTTTTTATTAAATATAATATTTTTTTCTGGTTTGAGGGTCACCAGACACCCCCAATACAATAAATAAACATAACATGCCACTTGACATGAATCAAGGCCAAGGTATTGTCTTGGGCCACCTCACCCCCCTCTCTCTCTCCCTCCCTCGTGCCCGTTAAAGCCATGGAGCCACGCCCTTAACGCCTACGTAATGGTGTTTAGCGTCCCTTCTTTGCTGAAGTGTACGTGAGCCTTAACCCACTAAACTTGGTCTAATAGATGTACTTGGAACCTACATATCTTGATCTTGATGCAGCCTATGATCCCATGTTTTTTTGCTTGTGGACTATCAAAGAATTGTTTTTTTTTAGAATACCATAACAATAATCATTAAGAACTTTATCAAACTAGCCATCTGATTACATTCTTTTTCTTGAAATGTAGTTTAAAATAGTTTGTATGAAAATAAAGCTAATTATAACACGGTTTCTCAACCTAAAAATGTACCAGTTTAAACTAAAAACACAATAAATCCACCCTTGGCGGCGTAATTTTCGTTGGCAAGCCCCAGAAAGCATGAATTTCATGAATACATGTTATCTTTTGGTTGGTTTTGTCCTTGATGCTTAATTTTCGTTCGGAAGTGCCATAAAAGAGTGAACTTTGTGGACATGTGACATCATTTGGTTAGTTCCATGCTTGGCCCATAAATTTCGCTAAAAAGTGCCAAAAGGCATGAAGTTCGCAAGGAAGTCCCTAAAAAGCGTGATTTTCGTTTTTGGACATGTGTCAACTTCTAATTAAGTAAACTTTTAAAGACGTTTCTTGAACCGTGATTATTTCAAAATTTACCGTATATTCTTATTTGTTAAGCCTATATCAGACGCTAGGGTGTTTGGGATTGCTTATTTAACTTCAAATGTGTTTTTTATTAAAAATGCTTATTAGCTTATGACTTTTTGAAAATGAGTTTTTAAAAAAGTGTTTGGATTAGATTTTGTGGTAGGAAAAGTCAACAAGTCTATAAATTGTTTTTTAAAAAGTGTTTGGCTTAGGTTATTCACGTAAAATGACCAAAAAGGACATTTTTATATTTTATATATGTATTTGTTAGAAATTATTAGGGGTAGATTATAATATTTTATTGCAAAAGCCAAAAGCCATTTGAAAATGCAGGAATTCGTGGCTTCTTAAAAAATAACTTTTTAGCTTTATCAAAAAGTTAAAACAAAAGTGCTTTTATGTTTGACAAACACCTTTTTTAGCTTATTGGCTTTTGAAAAAGCCAATAAGTCAATAAGCTTTCCAACGCAAACCAAAACACCCTCGTAATATGAATATTTACCTGCATGAAAAATTGAAGATCATTTCTTGCACAATTTCTTAACCCATTGCTGTGAGAATCACGAAATGAAGATCATCTTCTTAAGATTAGAGGTCGAAAACTAACATGCTTACTTATTGGTTATGATTTCATCTGTAACGAGTCAAATGAGCATAATAAAAAAAGGATTATTGGATTTTAATAACTCCGTCTTTTACCAATTGGCCGATAATAATCCCAACTGAGAATATTTTTACCACCGGTACCTACTTTCAAACTATTTTCTTACATTGGACCCCCCGTTAAAAAAACTTAACCCCGTTAGATTTTATATGACGTGGACATCTACAAACTGCCGGAAAGTCGAGCCAAGCTAGCATTGGTCTCGTGGTGGGTTTTAGTTTTTTTAACGGGGGGTCCAATGTACATATAGACCACTGCTAGATTGGCTCGACTTTCCGGCAGTTTGCAGATGTCCACGTCATATAAAATCTAACGACGTTAAGTTTTTTTAACGGGAGGTCTAATGTAAGAAAATAGTTTAAAAGTAGGGACTGGTGGTAAGAATATTCTCAGTTGGGATTATTATTAGCCAATTGGTAAAAGATGGGATTATAAAAATCCAATAATCCTAAAACAATTTACATATAGATCAAATAGGCTGATTGTGTTGAAAGTATATATAAATTCATTTCTAAAGCAAAAAAACATCCTAAATCACTATATACAAAAAAAAATAAAAAATAGATTGTTATCATAATAATAAATGCACACCAAGTCTCTATGAAATATTAAAATTATTAGAAAAAAAGTGTTTCTGTCAACTCAACCTCGGTCCTGTTTTGATCCGTACTATATATTGCATGTTTTGATCATATTCCAATGGACAACATACAAGAACCAAAATTCACAGCCATTATATCCCATCAGATGTTCAAAAGAGCCAGATCAAGATTCAGGAACCACCTACAATGCAAGATTACTAATAGTCTGAAACAAAAGCTAAATCGCAATCCAGCTAATCCCACGGCTTTTCTTGTTTCCCACATCATCTAAACCATCCCTCAAGGTTTTCACATCATCCCATCTCCCATTTCCAGCATGGAAATTAGACACCATAATTTTATACGCGCTTCTGTCTGCCTGTTTGTCAAACACGCGGTGAGCTACAACTTCTGCAAGCTTTGCATCATTATGTACATCACAACAAGCAAGAAGTGCACCCCATATGCCCGAATCCACATCATCTCCCAAAGAACAAATAAGATTATAAGCCTCTTCCAACTCCCCCGCCATCCCAAGCAGTTTCACAAAGTGAACATAATGCTCGGTTTTTGCTTTGATGCCAAAATCAACATCCATTCTTCTGAAAATATCGCGACCTTCTTTAACAAAACCACCATGGGAGCAAGCAGATAATATAGCACAAAAAGTAGACTCATCAGGTTTTAAACCTCTTTCAACAGCCTCCTTAAACACTTTAAGCGCCTCAGATGTAAGGCCATATAAACCAAGACTTGCGATTACTGAATTGTAAGAAACAATGTTTCTCTTAGGCATATGATAGAACACCTTGAGTCCCATTTCCAAGAAACCACACTTTGAATACATGTCTATCAAAGCAGAAGACACCATGGTATCTGAATCTAGATCATGGCGGATGGCATAACCATGTATCTCAACGCCTGGTGCTAGAACGGCCGTTTGTGCAGTAGCAGCAAGTAAAGTAGCAACTAATATGGAATCTGACTTTCTACCTTCAATGTTCATTTTCTTGAAAAAAACTAAGGCTTTATGATACTCTCGTACTTGCGAAAAACCAGATATTAAAGCAGACCATGTTACTAAATCGGGATGTGATAAACTATTAAATACTTTATAGGCCGAATTCATACAACCACACCTTGAATACATACTTACAAGCACACTACTTATGTGCGCGTTAGAATCAAACCCGTTTCTTAAACAGTAACCATGAACCCCTTGACCGATTTCCAGCAAGTTATAACGCGTAAAACCTGATAACAATCCCACCACTGTAAACCCATCAGGCCGAATCCCTATTCTTCTCATTACAACAAACAAACTTAACCCATTTTCCCAGTTCCCACAACTTCCATAACCAGCAATCATAGTGTTGTATAAAACCAAATCGTGTTCGTTTACACTATCAAATACCATCCTGCCATCATCAACTAGACCTAGTTTAGAGTAAGCCGACACAAGCGCGCTACCACAAATGGAGCCCAGTCCCTGATCAGAAACAGTCACTTGTGCCTGCACAAACCTAAGACCTTTAAGATCATGTCTTTCAGCACAGGCGCGTAAAATGCAAGCAAATGTGAAATCATCAGGCTTTGTTTCTGAAGTGAGCATTTGTTTAAAGAGTGTAAACGCGTCACGAAAACGATGGGTTTGGGCATAAGCTCTTATGATGGTGTTCCAGAGATAGACAGTTCTGTTAGGACTTTCATCAAACAGGTTGTGGGCAGAGGTAAGATCATCATTGGTTGCATAAAGCCTTATGATTTTAGTTGCGTAAAATGGGTCATGGATTATGCAGGTCTTGATTAGTAAAGCATGGAATGATTTTGTTCTTGACAGGATTTGATTTAGTTTTGAGAGTTCAAAAACAAGTGATTTGAAATGAATGAACATCAAATCCTGAAACATTCATAATCTCATGTGTATGAAAAGTTATAATGACAATTGACAAAGAGGTAATTCCCAAACTGTACAATTTTCAGCAAATTGGGATAAGTATGATGAAATCGGTAAAAGAAACGTCAAACTGGGATCAAAATTAGGGTTTCGAGACTGGTTTAAGAAAAAGAACGTCATCCGTTAACCTTATAATTTAAAATTTTACACTTTATAGTATTTTCCCTACAAAAAATCATATTAAGCTTGTCATATTTCTCCCATGAAAAAATTATTTAAAAATTTTAAAAAAAAATTCTTTGGAAAAAAAAACGTATTTAAAAAACTGGAAAAACACTTTCTACAAAAAAAAAGTTTAAAAACGTAAAAAATCTAAAAAGCGTATTTAAAAAAACATTTTTTAAACTATTTTTGAAAATAAATAAAAAAAACTTTCTATAAAAAATCACAAAACATTTTTTTAGAAAATAATTAAATAAAATTAAAAAAACATTTTCTCTAAAAATCATTTTTATAAAATAATATAAAAAACATTTTTATAATATAAAAAACGTTTTCATAAAATACATTAAAAATGTTTTTATAAAATAAAATAAAAAAACATTTTTATAAAACACATTAAAAGCGTTTTTATAAATAAGAAAAAAAATTGAAAAGGTTAAAAAAAGAGCTTTTACAAAAGGTAAAAAAGAAACATTTTTTTTAAATAAAGAAAAATATTTTTGCAAAACTTAAAAACTTTATATATTAAAAAGCTTATATTAAACAATTTTAGAAAAAAAAACATGTTACATTTAAAAAAATTAGATTTTTTTATTCAATTAAAGAAAAAAATAATAATAATAAAAGTTGGGTTTTGTATATGTGATAACTAAGAGCATTGACACTAGCTTATCTATCCCCATTCCCATAATTACACTAAAATCACTATATTTTTTCTCTCTTTTTTAATTAAATAATATTTTTTTATACTTTTATCATTATCTTTTCTCTCTTCTCCACTCACAACCACTTTAACAAAATATTAAAAAATTATGCGGGTGAACAGTGTTTCCCTCAAATATACAAAAAATTTATACATTTTCTCTCTCCACCACTCACAACCACTTTAAACCACCCTTTAAAATATAAGAAACTCACTCACATAAATATAGGGAACCTACTGTGAATTCTCTAAAAGAGTGTGAAGTTATTAATTAACAACTTCAAGAGAGGGGGTATGACAAGTAAAAATGAAGAAAATGGGGTACGTATACTCGTATAGCACAACCCATAGAAAATAGACAAATTCTAGTGATTGCGGGGTCAGTGGACCCTCTTGACTCTCTCTTGGTTTGAGCATACTAGTAATCACGAACATGCTGATTATTAGTAAATTATTGGTATAAGTTAACGTGATATGTTAGTATATAAAAGTTGGGATTTCATGTCGTAATTCGTAAAGCCTTGTGTCACACTCCGGTTTCAGGACACCCCGGGCGTGCTGTGACATCCGGCAATTTCAAGTTAACTCCGTTAACTCAAATCTCGTTAGTTCAAACAATATTCATTGCAAACTCAGTTAGTCACACATGCATGGCATTTAATTAAGTTAATTAAATGTGTCAGCTAGTTCACACACGGCGAATCGCACTCGAGTCTAACCCGGAATGTTGGTGATTAATTAAGAAAAATATTACGATTATCTAATAATTTATATTTAATATAAATTATGTGAATTTTATGTGATTACGTGACTTTACGTGAACTATGTGAATATTCTGGTTATCGTAGGTGTTTATCGTGTATTAATCGTACTTAATATTTTTATAAATATTAGAGTTTTATAAAATTTAAAATCGAAAGTTGTTAATTATTAATTAAGTGTTATTTAATTAATTAGAGTTTATGGGCCTTAATTAAGCCTGAAGCCCCAATTGAAAAACCCATGAATACCATTAGGATATATATAAACTTTTAAAAAAAAATTATTAAACCCTAATCCCTTTTTTCTTCCTTGTTGCCGTCGAGACCCAAACCCCCACCCCCTCTTTGAGCCGAAATCTTCAAGCCACCCAAACACACATCGATCGAGCATCAATCGTGAAACCGGAAGTGAATACGTGCTAGTCTAGGCATTCCTAACATTCCGACGTAAGTTATTTTATTGAATTCCGTCATTATTTCATTATGATTTTTATGATCGAAACCCTAGTTCATCCAAACTTAATGATTTTCGAAATATGATAATGAATTAGTTAATTGTTTGATATTGTTGTACCGTATTGGTGATTTTATGAAAATACGTGAAACCCTAGTTTCCATACGAAGTGTAAATTGAGATTTGTTCATTATGTGAAGTATAGGAATTGCATGCTAGACGTGAATTATGATTAATATAGTTATAATTATATTAGTTGAAAGATTTGGGATTGATTAGACGTGTTAATTGTGTAAACAAAGCGTGTATTGGACGACTTACTAAAAGAGGAAACTTTGTTAAAAAGTGATTGTTGAATGTGAAGGTTTCTAGGTGTGTATGATGTTATAAATTGACTCTAGTATGTTAGTATGATTGTAATGAGGCTTGTTAAAGGGTTATTGAATGCAAGTAGTTTAAATAGATCATAGGTTACTAAAAGTAGAAACTTTTAGAATTTGAAACTTGATGTCTAGACTTGAAGTGTATGTTGTAATGATTTTTCATGCATTAGTATGTGTAGATAAACATGTCATGATCATGCAAACGTGTTAGAGATGATGTAATCTATTGAAACCAAACTGGTGTTCATATATTGTTAAAAGTAGGAACTTTGTTGAACGTGCATTGTGTAGACATAACTTGTCATGCTATATTAGTTATGACTTAGGTAGCATGAAACGTGAATTATTTGTGTGCTAAGCGTGTTGTTATGCAAGTCAAACATTAAATCACTAAACGGGTCACCAACGGGTCGTCGAGTCAAACTTGGTCATACTTAGTCAAACTAATAAATATTTTCTAAACCCTTAAAACAATGAGATTGTTTAGTTACTTAGGGTTCCTATCGTCTTGCACAAACACACACTTATAAACCGGTGTTTATAGGTGGCAATTAGTCGTCAAGCATTCTAAGTTCGCTTTCTTTCGCACGCACTCTAAGGTGAGTTTCACGGCCCCTTTTCTTATGGTTTAAACTTGGGGAAGAAAACATGGTTACGAACATTTAGATCTTACATTTCAATTATATCACTTGTTGTACTAAGCGCAAACATATCATGCAAGTCCTTACTTATCGAACCGTTTAATATATGTGATAGCGAGGTAATCTTGAGTAGTACTACTGGGCATTGACAAGCCCCTCCCGCGTTAGTCGCGCTAATACGACAAGTAGTCGAACGGGTGTAACATTGACCTAAACATTTACCATTGATCATAATAGTCATGGTACAGTCAGCTTCGGTGTCGAAACGCTTTAGTAACATGTAATTAGGTTAGCTACCTATGATATAAATTGTAAATGATTTTATCTAGTAAACTTTACAAACATTGAAATCTGTGAACTCACCAACCTAGTGTTGACACGTTTTAGCATATTTTCTCAGGTCATTAAGGTACAAGCACAAGCTAATGCATGCATTCGAAGTCCATCATTTTCAAACTCAAGAACTATTTATTTTATTTATTGTTGGATTATTTATTTTTGGCGCGACTGTTTTGGCGCATGCTTTTCATTTAACTTTTCACGTCCGCAGTCTTACATTAAATCAGTATTTTCATTACTAGTGTTGCATCGTGACTATGAGCAATACTAGTGGTTTTCTTAAACTCATATAGAGTCGTTCAAAGTAACTAATGACTGAGATCCTGGTATGTCACGCTCCTAACGGTAAAACTCCGTTAGTGGATTTTGGGGGTGTGACAGATTGGTATCAGAGACAGGTTTATAGAGAACTAGGATATGCATACTAGACTATAACCACGTATATGCATTAGTTACACAGCACTTACACTCAAACATGACACTCACTCATCCCGTTACAGGAAATGTCGACCCCGCCTAATTCACCCGCATCCCCAGTTGTTCAGGAGCACGATGTTCCTACCGTACCTTTGCCAGAGCCGAGGAGACGTCGACTCAACTCGACCAACACCACCGTAGGGTATGATGAGCCTATTCATGTGCGTGTCAGAGGTAACACGCAGGACTGGGATTGATATCCCGATAGGATCAGGAACTGGATCCGCGAGGAGGAAGTCCCACCTCCACTCACTACTGACATTGCTTCTTCATCATCTTCTGTACGAGCTTTGCCACCATTGCAGTACCCCTTTGAGCAGGTGTTTGCTGCATTTGTAGCTAGGATGGACCGGGAGATCCGGAACATGAGAGTTGCAGCAGGGGAGATTTCTGGTATATTAGAGCGACAGATTCTGATGAATCAGAAAATTGACAAACTGACTTCAGATTTGGTACTCACTGATAAAGTCCATAAGAATTTGGCAAATGGATGTGTGGATATGGAAGACCGGCTGAACACTGCAGAGTGGAACCTAGATATACTCCACACCAGGATTGAGTAAGTGGAGGCTCGACTTGCAGCTGCTGAAGCAGTAGGAGTTGCACCAGATGATGCACCCGCAGGAGATCCGACCGAGAACGAGGATGCAGCATCTGATGTTACATCAGCTGGCAGTGGCATTTGATATCTTATCTTCATTACTCATTTACGTCTTTTCTTTTGAACCTAGATCGGCAGGGCTGTTCCTATCCAACAGATGTTTGTAGAATTTTGATGTTTGGTTGAATTTAGTTGTAATCGTTACAATTTATTTTATCAAGTATTACTATTATTGAAATGTTAGATGTTGTGGTTTGAATTTCTTTTGTTTACTAGTACTTGTATGATGATAAAATGCGATGTATTTTTCTCATTATTGTATGTTGTGAATGTAAAGATAATGCCTGGAAGAGGAAATGGACGTGGTGGACGCGCCGGAGGACGCGGTGGTCGCGGAAACATTAACATGACTGCAGCCGAGCTCGCGGCACTCATAAATGAGCGTGTGGCTGAAGCGGTAGCAGCTAGTCAAGCCGTTGTTAATGCTGGAGGTAAAGCAAAATATTATCGACTCTAGTGAGTCATCATTCATCCTAAACTCAAATTCGAATATAGTATTCTTAAAGCGCATTCTTGTTTACAATTCAGGTAAGCACAATCACCAGCAGGCCTGTACTTTTAAAGCTTACATGGATTGCAAGCCTCACTCATTCAGTGGAGCCGAAGGGGCTGTTGGCTTACTCCGCTGGATGGAGAAATCTGAATCCGCATTTGCAATGTGCAATTGTCCACCGAATAATCAGGTGAAGTATGCATCTGGCACACTTGAGGGTCCGGCCCTTACTTGGTGGAACTCCTAGGTGCAAATGCTAACTCTTGAGATGGCAAATGCATTGCCATGGGACAAATTTAAGACTATGCTGCGGGAGGAGTATTGTCCCCGCGATGAAGTGCAGAAACTTGAGGGCGAGTTCTGGAACCTCAAGATGGAGGGATCTGAAATTGAAGCCTACACTACTCGTTCGCATGAACTGGCGAACTTGTGTTCGCAAATGGTAACACCTCCCTATAAGAGGATCGAGAAATTCATTGATGGTTTGGTTCTGCAAATTCAGAGCATGGTGACATCTTCTAATCCTACTACAATCCAGCAAGCAATCATGTTGCCTCACAGGCTAACCGATCAGGCAGTCGCTCAGGGCACCCTACCCCCTAGAGGTGCGTTATCAAAGACAACTGACAACAAGCGAAAGTTTGACAGTTCATTCCCCAAAACCTTCCAGTCAAACCTACCTTCTCAACAACAGCAACAGCAGCAACATTGTAAGCATGAACCTTCAAAGAACAACAATCAGTCTAACTCTTCTCAGCAGAATCAGGGTTCTTATATTGGCAAGTACCCGAAGTGCAACAAATGTAACTTCCACCATCATGGAGCGTGTGACCGGTACCGTTGCCACCGGTGTGGAAAGATGGGTCATTTGGCCAAAGACTGTAGAGTGGATCTGCAGAACAAACAGACACCACCTGGAGACGCACCCAAAGGCTGTTTTGAGTGTGGTAAAGAAGGGCATTTCAAGAAAAATTGCCCGCAGTTGATGAGAAACGGAAACAGGAATGGAAATGGCAACAATCATCAGGGCGGTAATGGAAATGGTAATAACCACAAGGGTGGAAATGGTAATAACAACGGAAATGGTGCAAAGGGCCGAGCATTTGTGATTGGATCGGGAGAAGCTCGGAATGATTGGAACGTGGTTAACGGTATGTTTCTCTTAAACGATCATTTTGCTTCTGTACTTTTTGATACTGGCGCCGATAGAAGTTTTATATCTAGAGAACTTAGTAGTCGGTTAGGAATAAACCCAACTTTACTAGAACATCATTATACCGTAGAAATAGCAGATGGTAAAGTAATCGAGGCAACCCACATTCTCAAGGGATGTCAGTTAGAACTTTCTAGTCACAAACTCGACATCGATCTCATGCCAGTTACACTTGGCAGTTTTGACATAATTGTGGGCATGGATTGGTTGTCTAAAAACCAAGCTGAGATCATCTGTAGTGACAAGATCGTTCGTATACCCCTTCCTAGTGGAGAGATCCTATCCGTTCAGGGCGAAAGAAGTGGTGCAGTCATGGGCATCATATCTTTCATGAAGGCTCAGAAGTGTCTGCGTAAGGGTCATACCGCAATTCTAGCCCTTGTCGCTGACAAGTCCACCGAGGAGAAAAAGTTAGAAGATATCCCTATCGTTCGCAAATTCCCAGAAGTATTTCCTGAAGACCTACCTGGTCTTCCACCTCATCGTCAGGTCGAATTTCAGATTGATCTAACACCCGGAGCAGCACCTATTGCTCGAGCACCTTATAGACTGGCACCAAGCGAGTTGCATGAGCTATCCACACAACTGCAAGAGTTGTTAGATAAAGGTTTTATCCGACCTAGCTCATCGCCTTGGGGAGCCCCAGTCCTATTTGTCAAAAAGAAAGATGGAACTTTCCTTATGTGCATTGATTACAGAGAGTTAAACAAAGTAACAGTCTAGAACCGCTACCCACTACCCCGTATTGACGATTTATTCGACCAACTTCAAGGGTCAAGCTTCTACTCAAAAATCGATTTGAGATCTGGTTATCATCAGCTGAGAGTCCGAGATGAAGATGTATCCAAGACTGCATTCAGAACCCGGTACGGCCATTTCGAATTTTTGGTCATGCCATTTGGATTAACCAACGCACCCACTGTGTTCATGGACGTCATGAACCGTGTGTGTAAACCTTACCTTGACCAATTCGTCATTGTCTTCATTAACGATATCCTCATATACTCTAAGAGTCGGGAAGAGCATGAGGAGCATCTGCGTTTGATCCTTGAGCTACTGAAACAGGAGCAGCTGTACGCTAAGTTTTCCAAATGCAATTTTTGGATTCGCGAGGTTCAATTTCTAGGACATGTGATCAATGAGAAAAGAATACATGTCGACCCAGCCAAAATGGAAGCTATCAAGGATTGGGCAGCACCAACAACTCCAACCGAAGTTCGGCAATTTTTAGGATTGGACGGATACTACCTTTGTTTTATCGAGGGATTCTCAAAGATTGCCTAACCTCTCACCGCCTTAACCCAAAAAGATAGACCCTATAATTGGAGCGAGACTCAAGAATCGGCATTCCAGCTACTGAAGCAGAAACTATGTAGCGCACCTATCCTATCTCTACCAGAGGGAACGGATGACTTCGTGGTGTATTGCGATGCCTCCATCCAAGATCTCGGTTGTGTATTGATGCAACGCGACAAGGTTATTGCATACGCTTCTCGACAGTTAAAAATCCACGAAAAGAACTACACGACTCACGATTTGGAATTAGGAGCCGTGGTGTTTGCACTCAAGATATGGAGACATTACTTGTATGGTACCAAGTGCACTATCTACACCGATCACAAGAGTCTTTAGCATATTTTTGAGCAGAAAGAGTTGAACATGCTTCAACGTCGTTGGATCGAGCTCTTAAATGATTATGATTGTGCAATCAACTACCATCCGGGCAAAGCTAATGTGGTGGCCGATGCCCTAAGCAGAAAAGAAACCAAACCCCGACGGGTTAGAGCATTACAACTCACTATTCATACAGGATTACCCGAACAAATCCGCAATGCCCAACTCGAAGCCTTAAAAGAGGAGAACTTATCATTGGAATCCACTCGTGGTATGGAGAAACAACTTGAGGTTAAAGCAGATGGTATTCGCTACTTCGCGGAACGAATATGGATACCAGTATATGGAACCTAAGAGACCTAGTCATGGATGAAGCCCACAAATCCCGATACTCTATCCATCCGGGATCTGACAAGATGTATCACGATCTAAAAGTTTTGTATTGGTGGCCGAACATGAAAGCCGACATAGCCACCTATGTGAGCAAGTGCCTGACTTGTTCCAAGGTCAAAGTGGAGTACCAAAAGCCATCCGGATTACTTCAAAAACCAGAAATACCAATGTGGAAATGGGAGTAGATTTCTATGGATTTCATAACCAAATTACCCCGAACCCCTACTGGATGTGACACAATCTGGGTGATAGTGGATCGCCTAACCAAATCCGCTCATTTCCTTGCTATCAAGAAGACCGATAAAATGGAAAAGTTAACTCGCCTCTATCTTAAAGAAGTAGTATCCCGACATGGAGTGCCAATCTCCATCATTTCCGATAGAGACACCCGATTCACCTCACGTTTCTGGCAATCATTACAGAAAGATCTAGGCACGCGCCTGGATATGAGTACAGCGTATCATCCTAAAACAGATGGCCAGAGTGAGCGTACCATTTAAACCCTAGAAGACATGTTAAGGGCTTGTGTGATCGATTTCGGAAACAGTTGGGAGACTCACTTGCCTTTAGTGGAATTCTCTTACAATAACAACTATCATACTAGCATCAAAGCAGCACCGTTCGAGGCTTTGTATGGGAGAAAGTGTCGATCACCACTTTGTTGGGTTGAAGTTGGAGATAGTCAACTTACGGGTCCCGAACTTGTGCATGAAACCTCAGAGAAAATCGTGCAAATCCGAAACCGTATGGCGGCAGCTCGTGACCGTCAAAAGAGTTATGCAGACAAGCGCAGGAAACTGCTAAAATTCCAAGTGGGCGATAAAGTATTATTAAAGGTCTCACCGTGGAAAGGTGTGATTCGTTTTGGAAAAAGAGGAAAGTTAAACCCGCGTTAAGTTGGGCCATTCGAGATAGTGAAAAGGATCGGTCCAGTAGCATACCAACTGAACCTACCTGATACACTCAATGGAGTGCACAATGTCTTTCATGTCTCAAACCTAAAGAAGTGCCTATCAGATGAGACACTTGTAGTTCCACTCGAGGAGTTGGAAATTGATGAACAACTACGTTTCATTGAGGAACCAGTTGAAATCATGGACCGAGAGGTCAAGACTCTCAAACGCAGTAAGATACCTATTTTCAGAGTTCGCTGGAACTCAAAGCGTGGACCGGAGTTCACGTGGGAACGAGAGGATCAAATGATGAAAAAGTATCCTTACCTCTTCAAACAGTCAATGGCAATCACAAAAGGTACTAACTAAATTTCGAGACGAAATTTATTTCAACAAGGGGATGATATGACAAACCTAAACTTTTTGTTTCAGACGTTACCGACTTCGTTTAATTTTCGGGACGAAAATTCTTTCAACAAGGGGATGATGTGATATCCGACAATTTCAGGTTAACTCCGTTAACTCAAACCTCATTAGTTCAAACATTATTCATTGCAAACTCAGTTATCTCAGTTAGTCACACGTGCATAGCATTTAATTAAGTTAATTAAATGTGTCAGTTAGTTCACACACGGCGAATCGCACTCGAGTCTATCCCGGAACGTTGGTGATTAATTAAGAAAAATATTAGGATTATTTAATAATTTATATTTAATATAAATTATGTGAATTTTATGTGATTACGTGACTTTACGTGAACTATGTGAATATTCTGGCTATCGTACGTGTTTATCGTGTATTAATCGTACTTAATATTTTTATAAATATTAGAGTTTTATAAAATTTAAAATCGAAAGTTGTTAATTATTAATTAAGTTTTATTTAATTAATTAGAGTTTATGGGCCTTAATTAAGCCTGAAGCCCAATTGAAAAACCTATGAATACCATTAGGATATATATAAACTTTTAAAAAAAAATTATTAAACCCTAATCCCTTTTTTCTTCCTTGTTGCCGTCGAGACCCAAACCCCCACCCCCCCCCTTTGAGCCGAGATCTTCAAGCCACCCAAACACACATCGATCGAGCTTCAATTGTGAAACCGGAAGTGAATACGTGCTAGTCTAGGCATTCCTAACATTCCGACGTAAGTTATTTTATTGAATTCCGTCATTATTTCATTATGATTTTTATGATCGAAACCCTAGTTCATCCAAATTTAATGTTTTTCGAAATATGATAATGAATTAGTTAATTGTTTGATATTGTTGTATCGTATTGGTGATTTTATGAAAATACGTAAAACCCTAGTTTCCATACGAAGTGTAAATTGAGATTTGTTGATTATGTGAAGAATAGGAATTGCATGCTAGACGTGAATTATGATTAATATAGTTATAATTATATTAGTTGAAAGATTTGGGATTGATTAGACGTGTTAATTGTGTAAACAAAGCGTGTAATGGACGACTTACTAAAAGAGGAAACTTTGTTAAAAAGTGATTGTTGAATGTGAAGGTTTCTAGGTGTGTGTATGATGTTATAAATTGACTCTAGTATGTTAGTATGATTGCAATGAGGCTTGTTAAAGGGTTATTGAATGCAAGTAGCTTAAATAGATCATAGGTTACTAAAAGTAGAAACTTTTAGAGTTTGAAACTTGATGTCTAGACTTGAAGTGTATGTTGTAATGATTTTTCATGCATTAGTATGTGTAGATAAACATGTCATGATCATGCAAACGTGTTAGAAATGATGTAATCTATTGAAACCAAACTGGTGTTCATATATTGTTAAAAGTAGGAACTTTGTTGAACGTGCATTGTGTAGACATAACTTGCCATGCTAAACTAGTTATGACTTAGGTAGCATGAAACGTGAATTATTTGTGTGCTAAGCGTGTTGTTATGCAAGTCAAACATTAAATCACTAAACGGGTCACCAACGGGTCGTCGAGTCAAACTTGGTCAAACTTAGTCAAACTTGGTCAGACTTAGTCAAACTTGGTCAGACTTAGTCAAACTAATAAATATTTTCTAAACCCTTAAAACAATGAGATTGTTTGGATACTTAGGGTTCCTATCATCTTGCACAAACACACACTTATAAACCGGTGTTTATAGGTGGCAATTAGTCGTCAAGCATTCTAAGTTCGCTTTCTTTCGCACGCACTCTAAGGTGAGTTTCACGGCCCCTTTTCTTATGGTTTAAACTTGGGGAAGAAAACATGGGTACGAACATTTAGATCTTACATTTCAATTATATCACTTGTTGTACTAAGCGCAAACATATCATGCAAGTCCTTACTTATCGAACCGTTTAATATATGGGATAGCGAGGTAATCTTGAGTAGTACTATTGGGCATTGACAAGCCCCACCCGCGTTAGTCGCGCTAACACGACAGGTAGTCGAATGGGTGTAACATTGACCTAAACATTTACCATTGATCATGATAGTCATGGTAGGAGGCAGCTCAAACATAAACAGTCAGCTTCGGTGTCGAAACGCTTTAGTAACATGTAATTAGGTTAGCTACCTATGATATAAATTGTAAATGATTTTATCTAGTAAACTTTACAAACATTGAAACCTATGAACTCACCAACCTAGTGTTGACACGTTTTAGCATGTTTTCTCAGGTCATTAAGGTACAAGCACAAGCTAAGGCATGCATGCATTCGAAGTCCATCATTTTCAAACTCAAGAACTATTTATTTTATTTATTGTTGGATTATTTATTTTTGGCGTGACTGTTTTGGCACATGCTTTTCATTTAACTTTTCGCGTCCGGAGTTTTACATTAAATCAGTGTTTTCATTACTAGTGTTGCATCGTGACTATGAGCAATACTAGTGGTTTTCTTAAACTCATATAGAGTCGTTCAAAGTAACTAATGACTGAGATCATGGTATGTTACGCTCCTAACGGTAAAACTCCATTAGTGGATTTTGGGGGTGTGACACGTGCGACAAGATTGACACCTCCAATCTTATTTTATTTAGAAAATCAGAGTTAGTTTAGTAGCGAAAATACTTTTGGATCAAACTTGTAATAATTCTCAATCTGATGGTTGATATTGTATATTTTTCAAATCTGGGAATAAATAAAATATCATTTCATATCGTCGGGATTTAAATACCCCTTAAATGTACAAAACCGTGGTCCAAGACCATTTACATGTCGCTTGTGTAAGCAGGATAAAACTAGAGCCACAAGGTAGTTGGCCTGCGCCTGGTGAGTTAACCCTATCCAATACCATGCTACACAAGCATTGGTATCTAAGGTTTTACCTTCCGGCACCTAACCCTGTGTACAAGGGAGTATCCGTATTTAGGAAATCGTCATCCTAAATATCTCCTCTTGTTTCTTATCACTGCAGAGTTATCTCAATGCTAGTAGCATATAACCCTGTCAAAATATTTTATGTATATCTTTATCCGCAAGACTATCCCATAGGATTAGTCTTGCAGATAATCATTAATTACCTGAAAAACATTTGAAAAATAAAACGTCAGCGCGAACGCTGGTGAACATGAATATCATGACCAGTTATCAGTTGGCAAATACAGTATCAAACTATTTAACCATAATGCGGGTACAATCTACCATCCAACAGGACTATTTCATCTGAGTGTAGAACCATGGTATACACCAGTAATTTATGTAAAAGGACTGCTGGCAGTACCAGACTTACTGTGATGTCCCTTAATTAAGACCCCGTCTTACGATGAGAAGTTAAAAAACATTGGTATGACTAGTCAAACATTAGTATTTCTTAACATAGGCTCGAAGAATACGACGAGAAGTTTATTTCTTAACACAGGCTCGCATGATGAATACAAACGATGATGATGAGAAGTGGTCTGGGTTAGAGGTGCACAAAAAACTCGTTTTGAAGTGGATCCGGTTCTAACCCGTTTAATCCAGATAGTTCCTACCTAATTGCAATTGTTCAGTTTTACACAGGAACCAGGTGCAAACTGGGTAAACTGGACCCGAACCGGTCAAAAATTTGCCAAAAACCGCTTAAACCGGAAAAAAAACGCGATCAATAACTAGTCAAAAACCCGAACCCGAACCCGAACCGGTTCTACATCTACCTGGTTCCATTGTGTGCGCAGACAAGCCCAACCCGGTTCCGAAACCAAAACCGGTTTAAAAAAACCCGGTCTGTGCACCTCTAGTCTGGTTTTATCGATCATGGTGGGCAAACTAGGTTTTAGAAGAGTTGTTTTTTAGATGGTTTGGAAACGGCCTGTTATGGCGCCTAGAGGTGCACAAACCGGTTTTTTTTCGGAACCGGATCCGGTTCGGATCCGGACCGGTTCCGTCAACGTTGGTCAAGAACCGGATCCATTAGAACCGGTTCCGGATCGGATCCGGTTCCGGGTGTGGAGACTTGGAACCTATTGGGACCGGATCGGATATTTAGAACTGGACCGGATAAAAAAAACCGGTTCCAGAAAAAAAAAATTTAAAAAAATTAACAAAGATACACTATAAAATACATGTTTTATTTATTTTGTAGATTTTTTTAAGTTATTTAACAATAGTTCGTACAAAAAACATAATTGAAGCACAAAGCATTAATTATTTATTATGTTTTCAATATTCTTCGTCGTAGTCTTTGTAACATCGGTTTTCATTCTTCTTCGCTTGAGATACGTTGGGCTTCATCGTAAGCTTGTTCTTCGTCCGAAAGTGGAGTCGCCGCCCCATGTTCTACTTCGAATTCATGTATTTCTTGTTCAACGTCAAGCTCGCCTTCTAGTTTTGCAACATGTTGTACACGTTCGGCGGCATCCAAATGGTCCTTCAAGCAAATACACATCTCCATAGATTCCGGTGTAAGCCTCGTTCTTCGAATAGATAAAACCCTGCCACTAAGAGAAAAAGCGGATTCCGAAGCTACCATGGAAGCTTGGACGGTTAGTAGGTCACGGGCCATTGTGGCTAGAACGGGATATTGGGATTCCCTTCCTTGCCACCAACTCAAGATATCAAAGTTTTCAAACTCTTCGGATCTTAGAGTAGAAATAAAGTTGGTTGCTTGATATCTCCCAAGCTCGCTACTTGGTGTGATTCCACGAGCTCGTTTAGTATTTTCATTTCTTAAAGTGTTAAATAAATTTAGCATCGGGTTCCTTGAACTACTAGAAGTTGAACCCGAACCCATTGATTCACGTATGTTTGATGGATCACCACTTCCACCATATTTGCGTAAATAATAATCAAACATATTATTAAAAGCCGAATTGAAATCCCTTATTGCATTTGATTCAAAATTTGGGTCTTCCTCGAACATATTTAAATCATTCGATATTGATCCAATTAATGTTTCAACACCGGTTATATTAATCGTTGGGTTTAAGGCGGCCGAACATGTAACAACGGCCGGCATTTCTGAAAAATATTTTTTTAAATTTAGCTTTCATAGGTTTTACTATTTTTTTCAAAAATAGGGCCGTGATATTCAAACTCTTTTAATTTATTACATATTAAGTATAATTGTTGAAGTATTAGCGAAGACGTGGGATAATAAACTCCCGATAAACATGTAGTTGCATTTTTAAAAACCTCAAGCAAATTAGTTAGTTTCTCGATCATATCCCAACTTATATTATCAAATTTTTGTAAACAACGTTTCTTTTGTACAAGTTCATCATGGAAATGTTTTAAAGTAATTCTTTGCCTTAAGGCCGATTCAAACATTTTCCAAGTCGAGTTCCATCTAGTAGGTACGTCCCAATTCGGACCTAAAAAGATGGAATCCGTTTGTTGGCACAAGTTTCTATAGTTTATATATCTTTTTTTGCTTGTGCTAAAAACTTCACGTAACATCACTTTAAAATTTTCTTTTACGTCTATTATTTCTTGGACGTTTAGACCGTCTTGCATAACCAAGTTAATGATGTGTGCAACACATCGACTATGAAAAAAAACACCGTTACAAGGCGGTTCATATTTTATTTTTAATTTTTCGACCGCGTTTGTGTTATTTGAAGCGTTATCAAAAGATATTGAAAATATTTTTGATTGAATTTTATAAGTTTGAATTACCGAGTCTAAAATATAAAATAAGTTTTCACCGGTATGTGGATATCCAAAATAATCAAACGCAATCGTACGCTTCATCATTTGTCACGACTCCGGTTGAACCCAATGTGCGGTAACGCAAAGGTACGATTCGGGTAAACCATGTGGAGCGGACCAAACGTCCGTTGTTAAGTTAATGCCGGTATTTTAATTTTCAAAACCTAAAATTAGTTCTTTTTTAGCTCTTTTCCACATTTTTAAACAATCTCTTCTCAAAGTAGAACGACTTACATTTGTGTAACTCGGTTGAAGCGTCTCTTGTATCATCCTCGTCAAGCGTGGATTATCAAAATGATCAAAAGGCAAGCCTTCTTGAAAGACGAAATGTGTCATTCTCTCACGAACCCTCTCGACATTGTATTGCCAAACTCCTCCATCCCTACCAATTTGAGTTTGATCTTCACCTCTTGAGTGTGTCTTGCGTGACTAGCAATATGTTTCCTCAAACTACTATTTCCCGCCGCACCCAAAAGTCTACCACAACGTTTGCAACGAGCCTTTTGCGAACCGTTCGACATTTCGCATAAATCGAAATAAGCCTATATTTCTTGGTTTCGGGAGCAAGGAAGTATTGACACAACCGTAACATCGCTAGTAGAACCACCAACCGAATTTTGAGTGCTTGCGGAAGCGGAAGCCATGAAGCGTTTTTTTTTTTGCTTAAAGTGAGCGTTTTTTTTGCGTTTTGAGAGCGTTTTTGAGTTTTGAGAGCTAGAATGTTGTGGTGAACTAACCCATACACCCAATACATATTTATACTAAATTTCGATCCTTAAAAACAAAAAAAAAACAAAAAAAAACGGGCATAAAACGGCTATATAGCCGTTTTTTTTTTAACCCCAACGGCTAAAACCGGTTCGGAACCGGTTCCAAAATGTCTGAAAAAACCGGTTCCAAAATATCCGATTTTTATCCGGTCCGTCAAAAAACCCAGAACCGGTCCCGGAACCGGCGGTTCTCAAAATATCCGGACCGGTTCTAAAAAAACCGGTTCTAGCCGGATCCGGTTTCGAATAATCCATCGGATCGGTTCCGGTTCCGGTTCTTTTGTGCACCTCTAATGGCGCCTAGGCTTTCTAGCCATTGTTGTAAACAACTAGGGTTTACCGGGTTGTTTCTGCTACATTTACGAGCAACCCTGATCTCATTCCGAGTTGATCCATAAAGACATTAAAAACTTATTTAAAACCCATGATAGTGAATAGTAAATATACAGGCTGTAAAGGAGCATGTACAAGTTGTTACTGCGTGTATAAGTCGCAAAGCATGGTTTACAAGTCTGTGACCTTTTTGATGGGATAAGAACGATTTCCCATCCACAGGGAAGCTCCATTTCTGGTCGGCACCCACTCTCTCTCTCTCTACAATTGCGATCGATTTAGTAAATATACAGGCTGTAAAGGAGCCGTTCGACATTTCGCATAAATCGAAATAAGCCCATATTTCTTGGTTTCGGGAGCAAGGAAGTATTGACACAACCGTAACATCGCTAGTAGAACCACCAACCGAATTTTGAGTGCTTGCGGAAGCGGAAGCCATGAGAGCGTTTTTTTTTTTGCTTAAAGTGAGCGTTTTTTTGCGTTTTGAGAGCGTTTTTGAGTTTTGAGAGCTAGAATGTTGTGGTGAACTAACCCATACACCCAATACATATTTATACTAAATTTCAATCCTTAAAAACAAAAAAAAAACAGGCATAAAACGGCTATATAGCCGTTTTTTTTTTAACCCCAACGGCTAAAACCGGTTCGGAACCGGTTCCAAAATGTCCGAAAAAACCGGTTCCAAAATATCCGATTTTTATCCGGTCCGTCAAAAAACCCAGAACCGGCAGTTCTCAAAATATCCGGACCGGTTCTAAAAAAACCGGTTCTAGCCGGATCCGGTTTCGGATAATCCATCGGATCGGTTCCGGTTCTTTTGTGCACCTCTAATGACGCCTAGGCTTTCTAGCCATTGTTGTAAACAACTAGGGTTTACCGGGTTGTTTCTGCTACATTTACGAGCAACCCTGATCTCATTCCGAGTTGATCCATAAAGACATTGTATTTAAAGTGCGTATGATTGGATTACAGTTAAATACCTAACTAAATTCAATTCTCCCTTTCTTTTTCTCGTTTTTGATAAATCACATTTAAGATCCAACTATAAAACATAAACTTCAAGAACTAAAACCAGTCTAAAAGTAACAATTGACCCATGTAAGCATTCTCAGACAATTAAACCAAAGATTTACAAGAGTTACAATTTTGGATATACTCTTCTAAGTTCTTAAGTTCAAAGAAATGCAACAATTTCATGGTTTTTTTGTAGCACAAAATAACAAGTCCCACTGCAAAAGGAGCAAACTCATGAGGAAGCATCTCCAATCATCATATCTCCATCCTTTATGTTGCATAGTCCCTAACAATGGTTGCAGTTTCAAATTCAGTTCAAGGCATCTAAAAATAAATTTACTAGTCATACTTTGACTTTTTATGGTCAAACAAATTCCATCTAACATTCATGTTTAATGTTCACCCTCGAGTTAATTGCTAATTGCTATTTTAATCATCGTATAAGTTGCAAAGAATCAAGAAGACATTAAAACAATTCACATCAAACTTGAAGCACCGTTTATATGGGTGGGTCAAAATGGGTTATTTTTGGTGCTAGTCAAGTGAAGTTAGGTTAACTAGAAACACCCTTCCATAAAAAAAATCTCTTCTGGTAACGATTAGTGTGTCAAATATGATTACAAACATTATACCATTTCAATAATACTAACTTTTTAATTAAATGACTTAGGATGCTTTACGAATTAAAATCCTAATTCACTCCAGTTGACTTTTACTAATTGGATTTGTTTCTCGTTAACCAATTGTATCATAGTTGTTTCACAAAATACTTGAGTGTCAAATTGCCACCTCTAATATATATAATAGCTTCACAAACTGGTGCATTGTTATTTGTTTGTCATTATGTATTCTTATCTAAAATATACTCAAACCTAGAGTGGATGTTTCATTCACCATTTTACTTTAGTTACACAAACTATGCATATTGGATTTTAATAATCGAAACAATGACACATTGGTTGATAATAATACATATTTGCAAATTGATTGGTGAATGGTGACAAGCCTAACTTTTACTCCTGTTATCAATGACAGTCCCAGTAACATAATCATCATAGATTTACACTCGTATACACTTGATTTCCACTATACTTCGCTTGTACATTTCTCATTTTCGTTCAAAATCATCATTTTGAACCAAAACAAATGTAAATCGAACGCAAATCTATGATAATTATGCTACTAGGACTGCTATTGGCAACAAAAGTGAAAGTTAGGACTGTCATCGAACAAATATGGATTATGATCGGCCAATGATTCATAGTTTGGATTATTAAAATCCATATTGCCTAAAAATATTTGGATTATACCTTGTATTATTATTATTTGCATTGAAGCTCTGGCGTCGGGGCTTTTCATCTTCATCAACATCAGAATCATATTCTTGGCCACTCCAAATGCGTGGTTTTGGACGTTTCTCCATTGGCTCCTCTACCTGGTGTTTTTTATTAACATTACACATGAAAAAAACATGAGACATATAGGTGAATATTCTGCAAAAAACATAAACTTACTAACCTCTTCCGGGGCTTCTGTGACAGGTGGCGTTATCTGGAATGGCACACTTGGAGAATGTGGTAATCTAGACAGTTGCTCCAGCAGCATGTTCCTGTGATGTTTTAATATTTGTTAAACATAGCTTTTCAGAGAGACTTCATGTGTAGTCCTGCTGATATGATTATATATCTCATAAAAATGGCAGCATTTATCATTTAGTATAAATTTTGAGCTAGTTTATACAAGAATCAATGACTTGATCTGGGACCACAAAAAATCCTTACACAATGGTATTTATTTAAGAAATTTAAAATTACTTCAAAATATCTATAAATTGTAAATATAGACCTTCAAAATATCTGCTAACTAGCTAAGGTATGGTAAAAATGGAATCCGGTAAAATTTAAGAATGAAAAAGAATCAAGTGAATCAAAGGTTTTGAAGACAAACAACATAATTTTTTTTGTAACCAAGAGAATCGTTGCTAGGAAACTCATAGCAGGTGGCCCTTCAAGAGGTTATGGCAGGTATTTGAAGCTACTTCCCCTGTTTAAGCAAGTTTCTAAACTCCAATAATTTGTTTGTCCAGTTTCATGGTTACAAAGTTTTAGTGAGCTAGATCCGGCTCCAGAATACTCCCCTATTGTGACATTATTGAAGGGCGTTTTAGACATTTGATTTATAGCCACATAAATCTCTCAAGGAAAAGCCTCAAGAGTCAAGACAAGCCTAGATATATAGATATCTTAAGCTAGAGATGTTGCTGATACTAACTTGCAGTCAAAAAATTGTATCCATAGTTCATGATATCATTGATAGAGCAAAAAATAAACGAAAGAATAACAATAATAATAATATTAAGATCTCACAGAAATAGATGTAATAATTCAACAATTTGTATTTTCTTTTTAGCCATCTTGGTGAAACAAGACTTCAACAATATAGGTAATATTATATTCCCTACGCAAACCGTCCAAAACAAGCCTAGTTAGAGATGTCTCTTGACTTCAACAAATGTATACTTAATGCAAGCATAAATGTACATAATAAACTATGAATTTTTGAAAGTTCATAGGAACCAAACTTAACCTATGACTTTGATTCTATCAAGACAAACAAATTATGGCCATGACAATATCTTGTGCAAGCTCAAGTTAATCTCCTTGTATGAGCTTGGACTTATTTTCTCACTTTATAGATGTAATATTCAAGGAAAAATACAACTTATAAACTTCACTAACCACAACCACTTCAACAACAATTAGAAAAATTAGGCCAAATAATGTCTATAAAGTGTTTGGATACATCACTACTTGCACCATAATCTTTGAGATACCATTACCAATATCGCACTTCCTACACTTTCTGGTAAGACATGTTGTCATGTTAATTTAAATTTAACCTGAAATTGTAATGAATCTTATTTCTAACGCATCTAAAACACTCTTTTGTGACGCAGATTTTACCAAGAAGATCCCAAAAAGGACCAATTTCTTGATAAAAAAATATTAGGCCAATATGAACAAAATGAGATCACATTCTTTCACCAACCTAGCGACAATTTAGTAGGAAGAACAATGATTAATATTTTATTTCTAATTATAGATAAACAGAAAACGTGAAAAGTACTATTTACTTTTGACAAGTATTAAAGTACTATTCAGCTTTAATTTTTATAGATGACATTTTTTCTTTTTTATAATTTTTTTTCAAAAAACGCACGATTTTAAAGTTCGCTTTCGTGATTTTTAACGTTCGTTTTTACAATGATATGACTTTTTCGTGTTTTCCGAATATATCGTTGTGAGGTGTTTTTTATCTACGTTTCGAACCGTGCCACAACATGTGGGTTTTAATACTAATTAAATGTATTCTACAAAGACATACTAAAAAGAAAGTATGTAATCCACAGTATGGTCTCACCTAATTTTCTCCAAATCTTTTGGAGTATTCTGGTTGTCAAGGGAACTTGGTTCAACATGAAGAGTGTAATCTGGTCCAAAATACTCATAGTATTCATTGTAAGGCAGTTTATTTTCAGGTTCAACCCCAACTGCAACTGCTGTCTGCAAATTTACATGAAATCAAATTCAATCGGGAGTATTCCAGCTTCGTTATAAGATTATATTTGGTACACACACACCATATAGAAAAGGGGGAGAGACCTCATAACACCAACAGCGGGCCACATTGCGTATTGTATAACCACCACCACCTAAAACCATGAGGGGAACATTGAAAGATCGAAGATACCTAAGACAATCTGCATGACCTTTAACAGACAAATTGAAGCACCCGAGTCTATCACCAGCCAATGAATCGGCCCCACATTGAAGAACCACAGCATCAGGCTGATAAACTTCCATAACTTTGTGAACAATCGGTCTAAACAGACCACGAAAGCTATCATCATCCATCCCATCATTCAAAGGGACATTTAAAGCATAGTATTTGCCCTGATTCGCACCAATGTCTTTAATATGACCCGTACCAGGAAAAAAATCCCCAAACTTATGAAAGGAAACCGTCATCACCCTGTCAGTGGTGAAGAAAGCTTCTTCAACCCCATCTCCATGGTGGATGTCGATATCTACGTATAATACACGCTGCATAGTAATATCGTTAGGTAAGTGTAACAATGCTTATAATGCGTTTAAACCAAATCATATTTTCATTTTCAGAACCTTATTGCATGAGATAGAACAAAATGGTTTAAAGTATATCCAGTGGTGGAACCAAGAATTTTTTTCAAGGGGGTCAGAAACTTTTTAGGGTCGGTTGTCTTTCGCTAAATATTAGAAGAAAAAAATTGGTCAAGGTTGGGTCAGAATGGCAAATAATAAAAAGATAAAACCAAATTAAATTTCAAATGCATAATAAAAATACGTCAATTGTCATTAGATATGCATAATACTATAATAGAAAGAAATACAATGTCCCTACATTTCAGTGTTGTAAAAATCGCTAGGCGCTAGTCGGGCGGTGGGGTAGGGCCTAGGCCTAGGCGGGATTAATCGGGGCCTAGGCGGGATTAATCGGATTATAATTTTTATATGTAATTTTCAGTTTTTTATATATATACACACATTTTTGTATGTAATTTTTTATAAAAATGTTCATTTTTAAACCACACCAAAGGTTTTCGCCGGAATTTGGCCGGAAAGTTCAGGTTTTCGCCGGAATGTTCACCGGAATCTGGCCGCCTAGGCCCGCCTAGGACCGCCTAGGCCCAAAATTCCTCTTTAGCCGAGCGCCTAGCGATTAATCGGCACCTAGGCGCGATTTTTACAACCCTGCTACAGTTGCTCTCTACAAAATCTAATTTTTTGAAACCTAGCCTTTACATCATCTAGAGAAACATTCCTAAGCAACTTTATTATAATGCTACTTGTGATAATCTTGATCACTTACTTTTATATTAGAAAACAAGATTTTGACACCAAAATCTTCAGCTAATAGATCTATTTAATCATGAAAACGCAATATGTTGTCAAGGGTTGTTTGGATGTGTAATTTGAGTGTGATTATTTGATTATAGTGACATTGATTTCTAACCAAGTCTAAACAATCAGTTTCTAACTTTTGGGTATTCTACTTCAGTTTATGGTTATTTTGAGGGTCAAATAATTAGGTGAATAAAATATATTTACCTATATTTGATCTCTTACTTCACTAAATAACAAAAAACTGTAGTTTCCCAGTCACTGTTGGATATCAAGTAAAAGAAAAACAAAACCACACCCAGAGGGCTTTTTTTTAAGCAACCCGCTACAGACTTTTTGTCCATTAAAAACCCGCGAAGAAAAACAATTACAAAAAAACCCTTATTTATACTACACAAATACTAACCCAAATCATTCTTTAAAACCAATAAAAGATATTCATACCTAACTAAATATTGCAAACTCTAACCAGATTAGATATCTAATATTAACCAAAAATAATTCCAACTTGTTCTACAAAAAACCTTGCTCTCCACCAAGCACCAGAATAGGAAAACTTCACGTAATACTAACCAAGTTTCCTATCTATTCCATTTTAATCACTCAAACTTTTTTTTTTCTAATTAAAGTTACTCAAGTTTCACCTGTTATTCCAAGCTTGCACAATTACCAGGTTAACATGTAACCCGGTAATTGCCCCGGCATTTGCGTGAGATTATAACAGCATGTGAAACTTAATCAAGACAAAAAAAAAGTTTGAGTAACTAAAATGGAATACCATCCATCAATACAAAAACTTGTGATTACATCATAAAACTTAAATGCACATCCACACACCATCAAGATAACAAATTCTTGAAATGAAATTTCAATATTTAAAAAACAGAACATAAAATAAAGTTGACCAAAGTTGCATACCCTGTGGACTTTAAGAAGCTCAAGAATCCCCAAAACAATGTCATTAACATAACAAAACCCTGACGCTTCAGACTTCTTCGCATGATGCAATCCACCGGCCCAATTCACCGCAATGTCAGCATCCTGCCGGTTCAATTTAACCGCAGCTCCGATCGATCCACCGGCAGACGCCTGACAGAACTCAAAAATTCCGTCAAAAACCGGACAATCCTCACCAACATTGAACCGCTTGAGGTGTCGAGTGTGTGTGTGGTCCTGAACAGTGTCCGGTGTGACGGAAGCTAGAAAGTCTACGTAATCATCGGAATGAAACTTCCGGATGTCTTCCGGACCGGCGGGGAAGGGGCGGACGATTTCCATACGACGGTGGAGAGAGTAATGGACGATGAGGTTGTGAGCCATGCGGATGCGGTGAGGTTTCATAGGGTGGCCTTGGCCGTAGTAGTAGTCGCCGATTGAGGGTTCGTAGAAGTAGGAGACGCGGCGTTTCTTGCCGTCGGGGCCGGAGGGGAGTGATGCTCCCCCGACGGAGGAGGAGTCGACCATTGGGATCCGCGGAGGGTTGCCGGAAATCGCCGCCGCGAGGGTGGAGTGGGGTTGTGACTGTTGGAATTCGCGTCGAGAGAGTCAAGGACGATGAAACGAAGAATGAGAGAATTAGGTCTTTTTTCTAACCATTTTAGTAGAGGCAATGGAAATATAATTATATGAGGATGAAAATGAATATTATTAACGTTTGCTATGCTATGAATATTATATATAACTATTAATTTTATCTGTCTTTCCAAGCAGGAGAGTAGTCATGTTTTTCTCATACTATTAATTTTATCTGTCTTTCCAAGCAGGAGAGTAGTCATGTTTTTCTCATACTATGTGGCAGGAGTTTAGTCATTATAGGTTCGGTTTCTCAAAAATCATAAAAGCGAGCATTGATATTGGTTACAAACTTACGATAACACCAAAACACCGGCAATGATGTTGTTCGCTCATAAGCGGTTGGGTTTGTCACACCTACGCAGCGTTAACGTCGCTCGCTATAGCCTATGATAAAAATATATATATACTCGACTTCGAATACAAGTTCGTTTAAAAAACATTTTATACCAGAATATTCACACACACAAAAAAACACAAGTCTTTCGTGAATTCTATTTTTTTAAAGGTAACGAACGAAAGCTATTATATGAAAATGAAAATAATAGGGAATCAAACGTGTTAAAAGCGCCAGTATGGCTATGTTTACTTGTTGAAACATAAATATGAAGCTTTTGAAATGTTCAAAATCTTCCAGAATGAACTTCAAAAATTAGCTTGGTAAAACGATAAAGGTCATTCGATCAACTCGATGTGGCGAATATCTAAGTTACGACTTTGATGATCATCTTAATAGTTGTGGAATAATTAAACAATTAACTCCACCTGGAACACCGCAACATAATGGTGTATCTGAGAGGAGAAATCAAACATTGTTAGACATGGTTCGATCGATGATGAGTCGTACAACCCTACAACAATCCTTTTGGAGTTATGCCTTGGAAGCCATAGGCCGAATAGTCAACATGGCTCCAACCAAAATGGTATATAAGACCCCATATGAGATATGACATGAAAAGAGTCCAAACTTATCATACGGTCTGGGGTTGTGATGCTTACGTTAAGTGTGAGACTTCCAACAGGGGAAAAGTGCATTTTCGTCAGTTTCCTAGAAGAGACTAAAGCACATTGTTTCTATAGCTCTGTTAAGAATAAAGTATTCATCAACGGGAGAGGAGTTTTCATAGAAGAAGAATGCCTCACAGAGAGCCGACATAAAATAATTTGGATCTTGAAGAGATTCGAGAACAATAAAATACATTGTTACACCCCAACCGACGGCAGATTATACGTCGGGGCGGACGCGGTTGTTCAATAGCACAAGGTTAACTATTAAAGTTTCGATATTTCATTAATGAATAATTTAAGATTCAATACAAGGAAGAATAATACGAATACAACATTTAATTTAAGTAGTCTAGGTCCAAAGCATCCTATGTGATCACGAATAAGTCTCATGATGTAAACCTGAAACATGTGAAAGAATCTGTCAACTACAAAATAGTTGGTGAGATACAAAGGTTTTGACACTGTTTAACAAGTATTTGAGAAGAATTACAATTCACTATAATATATGCATTCTATAATGTAAGTATGAGAAACAAGTATCTTAAACATTGTGCACTTCAACCCTCCAACCAAGTTTAGGCATAACCTGCAGGTTACCCTTATAAGTCTCAAGTTTAAAGTTTAATTCAGTAACAATCACCAAGGGCTCCCCCCCGAAGGGGTCAATCAATCAAGGTGGATTGGTCAAATACAATAGATCTATCATTGTTACTATAGGCTTGATCAAAGTTAATGAATATGCTAGTTTTAAGTTTAATCTAAGCATACAAGTCTCAAGTTTAACATAAGAATAAACACGTAGTCATAGTTGTACAAGAATTGTATAAGTTTAAGAATTTTGAACATGTTTCACCCCAAAAGCATAGAAAGGAAAAGGGGCTAAGTATACTCACTTGGATGATGAATAGTATCCGACACGGATAAGTATTTACAAGACTTGGAGGGAGAATATCCTCACAATAAGCCTAAGTATGCAAGTTTAAAGATTTAAGTATGATCCTATAAGTCTATGGTAAGGATCTAGGATTTCAAGATCGACTAGGGTTCCAAGTGGGAAATGGGAATGGTTTGTGTTTATGAAGTTTAAATCAAGTTTATAATTAAAGGTGTTGAATGTAAGACTTGGATATCAATGTCTTAATAAGTTGGTAGTTTAGAATAATCGATTAAGATAATTATTTAAAAGTTTCATAATTATTAATTACAAAATAGGTAATTAAAATAGTTTTCTAAGTATTTGTACATATTGTTAAATGAAAGACTAAATAATTATTAAAGTTTAACAATAATTATTCAAGAAATAAATAATTATTAAAGATTTATAATAGTTACTAAAGGATATATAATGATAATTATTATTTTGAATTTTAAATAATAATTATAATCATTTCAAGAATGCATAATTATTACGGATAAATAATTATTTAAAATATTTTTCTAATTGAAAACAATGAATATAAATCATTTACGATTTATTTAAGTATTAAGTACTTATTAAAATAACTTATAGTTAAATAATGTTTAAAATGTTTTCATAAGTTTAAACAAGTGACATATAGTTATAAGTTTAATAAAATCTCAAATAGCATTTCTTATAAAGTTTTATATTTTAATTTATAAGTCTTTAAAGTGTACAAGTTTATAAAGGTTTAAAGTTTCTATTAAATCTTTTAAATTTTAGAAATCAATTGCTAAATTAAGTTTACTGATTTATATATATAGTTTCTGTGTAAATGTAACTTTTATAAAAGTTTAGAAGCATTTTTATAGTTTTTAAGTATTTACAATTGTTTTTAAAGTATTAAATATTATAAGTTTAAATTAATTAAAATGGTTTGGAAATATAAAAGTGTAAATAAAAATCCAATTCAAGTTTATAAAAGTATCAGAAAGTTTATAAAAATGATTAAAAGTATTAAAAACTGTCTGAAAAGGCTGCAAAAATAAAAGGAAGCAAAATCAAAATAAAATGGATGAAAAACGGCTCGAACCCGGGTCACGGACCGGGTCAAGCATGCACACACACCAACCATCTCGGCTACGGGTTCGCTGGTGTATATACTCGGAAAAGAAAAACTTAAACAACAATCCCAAACCAACCCAGATTCCCATTTGAACCCTAGAATCGATTTCCCTAAAATACGGGTCGAAATTCCCTCTGTCTTCTTGAATTGACAGAGGGCTTTTGATCTTGGAAATAATACGAACGCAATGGTTACAAGAATTACCTAAATCGGAGTCGAGACGAGGGAGATTGGGTTTGAAACAGGTACGGCCTTCGACTTAGATCGACAGTTGCTGATAGAATCCGGCGAAATTGAGTTGTTGTACAGTTATGGTGTGATGTCGTCGAAAGATTGCAGGTGGTATTTATAGCCAATTTAGGCGTTAAATGCCCGTACCGTTAGGAGGATTACGGTTGAGTTTAAATGCCTCGAACCCGGCTCTACGCGTGATGTTAATCGAAATTGAGCATTTAATATTCTTGGGTTCGAGTCGCATGCAGGTATGGGAGATCGAGGTTCATTGAACCTGACCGGAAACGTGTTTTCGACGAAAAAGGGTGAAAACCGGGACTGGGAGAACTTGAACTCGCGACCGATTTGGTTTCTGGGAGTTTGGTCAAATTATACAATGGGTCCCTGAGGTTTCAAACTATTATCATTCTAAGTTAAAACATGGATTTAAGTTTAAAATAAGTTTTAATAAATGACAGTTTTAGTCCCCGGACTTTTTATAAAAATAATTATGTTTTATTTTTTATAAACACTACATAAGTTTTATTTCCTTTCATTATTTTATACATTTATAAAATAGTTTCTAAGATTTATGATTTACAAGTTTAAGTGTTTTAGAATAAGTTTATAAATTTATATAATTATAAATTCATAAAGTTTCTAATAATTTATTTATAAGGTATATACTCTTAAATAAGTCTCATATATATATATATTTATATATATTTATATATATACCTCAAGTATTATTGTTTTTCTTAAATATATATCCATTAAATCAATATTTATTATTCAAGAAAATAGTTTTGATAAAATTTTAAGTTTTGAATTAATAATACGTGCAAAGGTTTTTAGGAAAAGATAGGTCGGAAAAATACCGGATATTACAGTCTCCCCTACTTTAGGGAATTTCGTCCGAAATTTGAGTAGAAGGGTTTAGTTCAGGATTTAAGTCTATGATACGTACAAGGATAATGAGAAAAAGTTTGCTTGGGTTTCTAAGTTTCACGACCCATGATTGTCAGAAGTTTCCCTAAAAAGCATATAGTTTCATTGAAATATATGAAGATTTGTTTTCAGAAATGTATTTGAGAGGATAACTGATGAACTCCCATTCAAGATTTAAAGTGAGATGCATCACTCAGAATGGGTTCGACGATAGTTTAACGATTTGAGTTCGTAGACTATTATGTCTAAGGATTGCTACGGTACCCAAGTTCCGTGGCTACCTTTTACGATAAGTCTTAGATTATAGCACACGACAGAGTTTACTATGTCTTCCCATACGCTGATTTTTCATACTTACGTGTGCACCCGCAAGCATTTAAATCGTCGCATAGTCCGCGTAGGTCCTTCCGTTTGTGTGTGGATCGAGAAAGAGTACAAGAATTTGTTTAACTCATGACTATTGTTTCCACATAAGAGTGATCATTGATTAACGAATCCCTCAGAGAGAAGCGTCATTCAATGAGTAAAGAAAAGAATGTGACAAGATTTAAAGTTTCAAAGTTTCCTCGTGATTGATTAAGAATACTTCAATCATTGAGTAGTTTAAAGTCTTTACACTTTCCTCGGGTTTGATCAAGAATACATCAAACCTTGAGTAGTTTAAAAGTCTTATACGTTCATCATGTTTGAACAAGCATACGTCAAACATGGAGTAGTTTAAAGTCTCATACGTTCATCATGTTCGAACAAGAATACGTCAAACATGGAGTAGTTTAAAGTCTCATACGTTCATCATGTTTGAACAAGAATACGTCAAACATGGAGTAGTTTAAAGTCTCATACGTTCATCATGTTTGAACAAGAATACGTCAAACATAGAATAGTTTAAATTGTGTTTGAACAAGAATACGTCAAACATAGAATAGTTTAAATGGTGTTTGAACAAGAATACGTCAAACATAGGATAGTTTAAATCGTGTTTGAACAAGAATATGTCGAACATAGAATATGTCGAACATAGAATAGTTTAAATTGTGTTTGAACAAGAATACGTCAAACATAGAATAGTTTAAATTGTGTTTGAACAAGAATACGTCAAACATAGGATAGTTTAAATTGTGTTTGAACAAGAATACGTCAAACATCGGATAGTTTAAATTGTGTTTGAACAAGAATACGTCAAACATCGGATAGTTTAAAGTCTCTTAGTTTAGCCTCAGTGTATAGAAGTATACGATTACGTTTTGAGTATAAAGTGGTTATCTAAATACTCTAGTATTTAAGAGAGGTGTGGAACAACGTTTGGAACAGGATTAACCGTTACACGCTTTCTCACGAAAGATTCGAGTTGTCCAGAAGATTAGGTGGATCCCGATGTTTGGGTTTGAAGATAAGACTAGGGAGGTATTCTGCTAAAGAGAGCAATGTCTCCCTTCATTTTAGTTTCTAGTATCAAGAATGAAGTTTTCTTGTGTATTTGGAATGTACATTTATCAAGTCTTATGAGGTTTATTTAAGATGGACACACAAAAGTTTTCAAGACTAAGAATCCAAGTATAAGTTTGAAAATAGAATAAGTCAGTTGAGTTTCAAGTTTCAGTATTAAGCTTCACATGATCCCCTGTTGGACATGCTTCCTTTGGTGGTTTAGAAGGTGTTTGGTTCCAGGAATACGGGATTGAGTATTTGTACAAGTTTTACATGACTCAAAAGTCTCCGACCTTATAGTGGTGTATACGAAGTTTAATGTTTTAGCAACGTGTATTTGAGCTTTTAGTTCCCGTTGTGATTTATAGTAAGTCTTTTACGTGACAAGAGTTAAATGAGGAAAGTTTCCAAGCATAGGGTAATGGGAAAAGTTTCGATAAGGTTTATAATAGTGTGTTTATAAATGATTTTATCTCGTTTCATAACAGCAGGTATAGTTTTCTTTTATATAGAGTGTAATTAAGATGTTTAAAAATGACAAGTTGGGCATCGATACATAGTATAAGTAAGACTTATGAAAAGGTATGTATGATTGTCAAACGAAAAGTTGGTCAAGTTTAGAAGTGTGAAGTCTATATAAGAGGTAAGGATCATAGTTGATTACGGCAGTGGTTCGTAAGTCGTGTTGTTTTAAAAGAGTGCTTACGAATTAGAAGGTTTGTTCAAAGTTTATTCTTCAAGTATGCGTGTGTCGCTTAGGATTTTTATAGTTTAATGCAACGTTGTTAGTTATCTCAAGCACTAACGTGAGCTACTCTTGACGAAAATGTTTGGGTAGAAGTGTTAAGTTTGTAGTGCTAGAAGGAAAGTCAAGCTAGTAAGTGATAACAAGATAAATTTCAAAATAACTTTCGTTAAATGTTTCAAAATTTGGGACTTCTAGCCCTTACATAAGACAATTTAAACGGAAAATTAAAGTAAGTAAGTTGGTTTAAGGTGTTTAAAAGGTTTTTATTCATAATACTGAGTTATCATAGTAATATTTTCAAAAATAGTTTTAATTGGAAGTTGATGGGCTAACGAAGAGAATTCCCGGAAGAAGGGGTGGGTCACGAGGACTCACTTATGTACCCTATTTCCCTAGCCAGAACTTCCTCATGGGCTACAACTTCTTTCAGTTGTTGTCACCGATGCTTGGGTTTATGGTATTATGTTGAGGTTCATTATGGGTTTAGAGTCTTAAACGTGGAGCTTGTTTATTCTATAGTAGGTTTCTTCTCTTACGGGGAAAACAATCAGGTTGCTAATCCCTTTGTTAATGTACTTTAGATTTAAAAGACGTTAAGTTTTGTTTACAAGAAACGATGATGTGTAAGTTTTAAGGACGTATGAAGGTTTTGAGATTAAAAGTGTAACAAAGTTTTGAGTTAGTCATAAAATGAAGTTTGCTTGAGTGACGAAAAATGAAATGAGACACAAGGTTTCCCCTTATGTGCCAAGTTTATAAAATAATGAAGTTTGTAAAAAGGACTTGTAGGGTAATACATGGTTTTAAATGTGCTGGTATTACAAGGGTCATGAAGTTTAAGGACGTATGAAAGTTTTGAGATGTATAAAAGTGTAGCAAAAGTTTGATTGAGTTATCTAGAGTAGTTTGGTTGAGTGATGAAAATAAGATGAAACATAAGGGTTTCCCCTTAAGTGTTATGTTAATAAAATAACGAAGTTTATAGGAGAATTTGTAGAGTAATATATAGTTTTAAGGGTTGTATTACAACGATCATGAAGTTTATTGGGTAGTATCTATAAATATAAGTTTATGTATGTAGTTTTTAAGTATAATCTCGTAAGAATTTCTCCTTGAAGGTAACTCCTTCAGGTCATGACGAGTAAGCATGCTGTCATGTGACCATTCTTGAAAAGACTGAACATAAGAATCATAGAGTAAAAGTTACAGAGGAAAGTTTTTGAATCATGAATTTATGAAGTGTATGGTATTTGAGATAGTACTCATTTAGTGCATATCACTAAGTAAGTACTTTGACATATCAAGAGAGATCTAAGCTCACTAATGTTTAGAGAAGTCATGCATTCCTATAAGTGGATACTCATCCCAAGAATTCCCAGGAAAGCATACGGGTCCAACGGTTGATTTGGATTTATACGAAATGCTTTCCTTGACAGAATTTCCTAGAATACAGGTATCCACCCTTCCGGTCCGCATAAGTTCTCACACATTATCTAGAACTTAAATATTCTTGACGAGAGTTTAGTGGTGGATTAGGCTTGAAGCCTAAGAATGTACCCTCGATGTAGTGGACTCTTGTAGCACGTAGATAAGTAGAAACGTAGAATCTCCAAGCGTATAAGATTTAAGAATAGAATGAGGAGAGAATTCTTAGTAAGGGACATGAGATAACTCATGTTTGGGTCTCCTAAGTTATAGTCTAGGTCATGTGTCTAATAACCTAATTCCCTATAACCAATGCTCTGATACCAATCTGTCACACCCCAACCGACGGCGGATTATACGTCGGGGCGGACGCGGTTGTTCAATAGCACAAGGTTAACTATTAAAGTTTCGATATTTCATTAATGAATAATTTAAGATTCAATACAAGGAAGAATAATACGAATACAACATTTAATTTAAGTAGTCTAGGTCCAAAGCATCCTATGTGATCACGAATAAGTCTCATGATGTAAACCTGAAACATGTGAAAGAATCTGTCAACTACAAAATAGTTGGTGAGATACAAAGGTTTTGACACAGTTTAACAAGTATTTGAGAAGAATTACAATTCACTATGATATATGTATTCTATAATGTAAGTATGAGAAACAAGTATCTTAAACATTGTGCACTTCAACCCTCCAACCAAGTTTAGGCATAACCCGCAGGTTACCCTTATAAGTCTCAAGTTTAAAGTTTAATTCAGTAACAATCACCAAGGGCTCCCCCCCGAAGGGGTCAATCAATCAAGGTGGATTGGTCAAATACAATAGATCTATCATTGTTACTATAGGCTTGATCAAAGTTAATGAATATGCTAGTTTTAAGTTTAATCTAAGCATACAAGTCTCAAGTTTAACATAAGAATAAACACGTAGTCATAGTTGTACAAGAATTGTATAAGTTTAAGAATTTTGAACATGTTTCACCCCAAAAGCATAGAAAGGAAAAGGGGCTAAGTATACTCACTTGGATGATGAATAGTATCCGATACGGATAAGTATTTGCAAGACTTGGAGGGAGAATATCCTCACGATAAGCCTAAGTATGCAAGTTTAAAGATTTAAGTATGATCCTATAAGTCTATGGTAAGGATCTAGGATTTCAAGATCGGCTAGGGTTCCAAGTGGGAGATGAGAATGGTTTGTGTTTATGAAGTTTAAATCAAGTTTATAATTAAAGGTGTTGAATGTAAGACTTGGATATCAATGTCTTAATAAGTTGGTAGTTTAGAATAATCGATTAAGATAATTATTTAAAAGTTTCACAATTATTAATTACAAAATATGTAATTAAAATAGTTTTCTAAGTATTTGTACATATTGTTAAATGAAAGACTAAATAATTATTAAAGTTTAACAATAATTATTCAAGAAAAAAATAATTATTAAAGATTTATAATAGTTACTAAAGGATATATAATGATAATTATTATTTTAAATTTTAAATAATAATTATAATCATTTCAAGAATGCATAATTATTACGGATAAATAATTATTTAAAATATTTTTCTAATTGAAAACAATGAATATAAATCATTTACGATTTATTTAAGTATTAAGTACTTATTAAAATAACTTATAGTTAAATAATGTTTAAAATGTTTTCATAAGTTTAAACAAGTGACATATAGTTATAAGTTTAATAAAATCTCAAATAGCATTTCTTATAAAGTTTTATATTTTAATTTATAAGTCTTTAAAGTGTACAAGTTTATAAAGGTTTAAAGTTTCTATTAAATCTTTTAAATTTTAGAAATCAATTGCTAAATTAAGTTTACTGATTTATATATATAGTTTCTGTGTAAATGTAACTTTTATAAAAGTTTAGAAGCATTTTTATAGTTTTTAAGTATTTACAATTGTTTTTAAAGTATTAAATATTATAAGTTTAAATTAATTAAAATGGTTTGGAAATATAAAAGTGTAAATAAAAATCCAATTCAAGTTTATAAAAGTATCAGAAAGTTTATAAAAATGATTAAAAGTATTAAAAACTGTCTGAAAAGGCTGCAAAAATAAAAGGAAGCAAAATAAAAATAAAATGGACGAAAATGGCTCGAACCCGGGTCACGGACCGGGTCAAGCATGCACACACACACACACCAACCATCTCGGCTACGGGTTCGCTGGTGTATATACTCGGAAAAGAAAAACTTAAACAACAATCCAAAACCAACCCAGATTCCCATTTGAACCCTAGAATCGATTTCCCTGAAATACGGGTCGAAATTCCCTCTGTCTTCTTGAATTGATAGAGGGCTTTTGATCTTGGAAAGAATACGAACGCAATGGTTACAAGAATTACCTAAATCGGAGTCGAGACGAGGGAGATTGGGTTTGAAACATGTACGACCATCCTTCAACTTAGATCGACAATTGCTGATAGAATCCGACGAAATTGAGTGGTTGTACAGTTATGGTGTGATGTCGTCGAAAGATTGCCGGTGGTATTTATAGCCAATTTAGGCGTTAAATGCCCGTACCGTTGAGAGGATTATGGTTGAGTTTAAATGCCTCGAACCCGGCTCTACGCGTGATGTTAATCGAAATTGGGCATTTAATATTCTTGGGTTCGAGTCGCATGCGGGTATGGGAGATCGAGGTTCATTGAACCTGACCGGAAACGCGTTTTCGACGAAAAAGGGTGAAAACCGGGACTGGGAGGACTCGAACTCGCGACCGATTTGGTTTCTGGGAGTTTGGTCAAATTACACAATGGGTCCCTGAGGTTTCAAACTATTATCATTCTAAGTTAAAACATGGATTTAAGTTTAAAATAAGTTTCAATAAATGACAGTTTTAGTCCCCGGACTTTTTATAAAAATAATTATGTTTTATTTTTTATAAACACTACATAAGTTTTATTTCCTTTTATTTCCTTTCATTATTTTATACATTTATAAAATAGTTTCTAAGATTTATGATTTACAAGTTTAAGTGTTTTAGAATAAGTTTATAAATTTATATAATTATAAATTCATAAAGTTTCTAATAATTTATTTATAAGGTATATACTCTTAAATAAGTCTCATATATATATATTTGTATATATATTTATATATATACCTCAAGTATTATTGTTTTTCTTAAATATATATCCATTAAATCAATATTTATTATTCAAGAAAATAGTTTTGATAAAATTTCAAGTTTTGAATTAATAATACGTGCAAAGGTTTTTAGGAAAAGATAGGTCGGAAAAAGACCGGATATTACATACATAGTCTCGGGAAGAACCATCAAATCAACAAGCGACTGTTGAGCCTGAACTCCAGAATGTTCCGGGAACAGATGTAACACTGAGTGTCCGCGTGTTTAGTAGAGCTTGTAAGAACTTTATATATATGGTTACCTCGTCAGCAATGACGGAGTATATTTAGTGGATTAAAGTGAACCCACTAACTACAAAGACTGCTAATTAAGATCTCGATTATGAAAATTGGCAAGAAACCATGGGTGCTGAGATGCAATCCATGTATAATAACCAAGTTTGGGTCTTGGTTGATTTACCACCAAACTACAAGGAGGTTAGAAGCAAATTGGGTTTGAAGATGAAAACTGATATGGATGGAAATGTACACACATGCAAAGCAAAAGGATTTACTTAGACTTAAGAAATTGATTTTGAGAAAACTTTTTCTCCAATAGCCATACTTAAGTCCATCGGGATTCTAATTGCCATAACAACATATTATGATTATGAAATATGACAAATGGATGTCAAAACTACTTTTTCTAAATGGACATCTAAGTGAAGATGTCTATATGGCTCAGTCATAAGATTTTGTCAATCCTAATCACCCTGACAAAGTGTGCAAGCTTAAGAAGTCCATTTATGGACTAAAAGTAAGCATCTAGAAGCTAGAAACTTCGATTCAATGAGAAACCAAGGAGTTTGGTTTTAGAAAGAATGAAGATGAGGCGTGTGTTTACAAGAAGGCTAGTGGGAGTGTAATTACATTCTTGATCTTATATATGGACGGCATACTACTTATTGGAAATGACATTCAGATGTTACAAGAAGTTAAATCTTGGCTCGGAAAATGTTTTGCAATGAAGGATATGGGTGAAGCCGCTTATACTGTAGAAATAAAGATCTATAGAGATAGCTCAAATCGACTAATTGGCCTAAACCAAAGTGCGTACATTGATAAAGTCAAGAGATGTTTTTCAATGCAAGATTCCAAGCGTGGAACCTTACCCATGGCACATGGAACGACCTTAGATAATTTTCGATGTCCCAAGTCGGACACAGAGATAGAGAAGATGGAATGAATCCCATATGCTTCAGCAATTGGATCGATCATGTACGCCATGTATACACTAGACCTGATGTGTCGTATGCTTTGAGCATGACGAATAGATGTCAACAAAACACGGGATAATGTCATTGGAAAGCAGTTAAGAATATCATAAAGTACTTGAATAGGACTAAGGATATGTTCTTGATATATAGTGGACTAGAAAAGGAGCTCATTGTAAAGTGTTACGCAGATGCTAGCTTCCAGACATATCGAGATGATTCTCGATCACATACGGGATATGTTTTCACACTCAACGAATGAGCAATTACTTGGAAGAGTACCAAGGAAAGTGTTGTTGCTCAATCCACGACCAAGTCTGAATACATTGCAGTCTCGGATGCGGTAAAAGAAGCAGCTTGGATGAAGAAGTTCATTACCGATCTAGAGGTGTTGCCGAGCATCAAGGAAACTATAGAGATATTTTGTGATAACTATGTTGCCATTGCACAAGCAAATGAAGCAATGTCACATCATAGGACAAGGCATATCTAGAGGCGGTTCCACTACATACGTGAAGTAGTAGAACGGGAGGACATCATGATAAGCAAAATTCATACAAATCTGAATCTAGCAGATCCGTTCACAAAGCCAATGAATCAAGTCAAGCACGAGGAGCATGCTAGTTCTATCAGGCTTCGTTACACTAGTGATTGGATATGATTTGTACTTAGTATTTGGGTGACTTTAACATTGTAAACAATATCATTTTATCTGATTAGAAATAAAGTTATTGTTTTTTACATTAATGAGTATTGCGTTCTATATTAGGACGTTTAAATCCTTGAATAAGAGTTTTGTTCTAAATGTCCGTAGTCGACTAGAATTATGAGAATTATTCTTAAGTAAGACTACTATGAATCAGTTGGTTAGTTCTCACCACGTGAGAATTAGCAAAACGTTGCGACCAAGATTCATAGATAATAAATATTGAGCGCGACACGTTTCAAAACTACTTCATGGATCGTCATCATGAGTAAGTTTTGAAATAGCATTGATTATTGTATCCTCAGATCTGAGATACATGTTTGAAGCTTGATTATACAAAAGGTTGTTCGCTGATATTGTATAACACTATCCCTAACCGGATGGTCATAAAGACCTTAGTCAGAAATGATTGGATGTATAGTAAGAGTTGTATGTAGCCAAGAAGTGATCTGTACGCTTACTATCATAAGCGGAAGACGTCTATAGGTTCCTCGTTGGTTCAGACTGGTATTAAATGCATGGTCGTGCTCAAACTAAGATTTTGTATAAACCACTTTAAATCTCGATCGAGAAATAAAATAATTGAATGCTAAGTGAGAATGATTCGAACCATGTCTCATGTTCAATGGGATGTCCGCATAAACAAAAAAGGATGATTGACAAGTAGTTGTAGGCTATTACAATAGTAAGAGTACCTTGACTTGTTGATAATGATGGATGACTTATAAAGTATCCATCTTCATTGGGGGTAGTGTTGCTATATATGTTCAAAACTTGTGCAAATGAGAGATTGTTGGATCTAGTGTGCTCAAGTTTCAACATAAAACAATACTGCTAATGGAGTTAATCCTAAAGAGTTAGATGATGAGCAAAGACACTTCTTATTGGGGAGTACATAATAACCGAGTTGCGTCAATTGCTGGTTGAAAACTATTTCCAAACCCCCTCTTTGGCTTTGGGTCTCCCTGGCCATCGAGAATTTCTGAAAGGACTTTTTTTCAAGGGTAAAGTCCTACAATTTCTAGTTTTATAACTTTTTTAATAGTTTTGATTTCATTTTTATCATTTTTCTGGATAAAAAAAGAGTTAAGTTGAAGAGGTTTAATTGATGAATTTTATATATGTTTTATTTCACGTTAATTATTATTTAATAAATTTACATCATTCCTCGATTTGTGTGTCATCATATATTACTTTAATTAATTTTATATTTTGTAATTTAAAGAAGAAAGTGAGCTAAAATTAAATTGGATTAAAGAGATAACGGGTTCTAACGATGGACACGTCCATCTTCAAAATGGTTTATATATTTTTAGAGTTTTAGTGCCAAAATTTTCAAAGTAAATTAGAAAACAAAATCCAAAAAGAAAAAAAAAAGGATTTTTTAAGCTTTTGATTTTGATCTACGAAACAAAAATAAAAATAAAAATACGTGAGCTAGAATAATATGAACAATTGTTTTGAGGTAAAACAAATATTCTGGTGGGCTCACTTATAAGATAAAATGTTGGACTCAATTAATTGGGCTTTAGTAAAATTAAATGGACTAATTTAAGTGTTGGGCTAAATTAATTTGGTTCCATAACAATATCTAATTCTTCTGTTTTTATGATTAACTAATTAATAACCCGTGATTATGACCGGGACTTTGGTTTGTTTACTTTGTTTAACTTTCATGCACTTATTTGTATTTGTATTTGAGGCTTGAATTTGTATTGAATTGTGATAATTTAGATTCATATATATTCTTGTCATGGGTTTGTTTGTGTTAATCGTAAACCAAAATATTGTACGTGCATAATCATTCATATAGTTTATACATATTTTACGTGCATAATCATCCATATATTTGATTGATTATTGGGCAAACTAGTTGGATTTGATGCTTGTTTGACCTTTTGTTTTTGTGAATTTGAAGGAATAATCGGCTCCCCGGTGATAAATAAGAGAAAAAAATGAAGAACGTTTTTGGGTTAACCCATGGATGGAAGAATAGGAAGTTGAAGCCAATGCACAACCATGCATATTTAGCCTTTTTTATTTTAACCTAGTGTGTTTAAAATCCGGTTCAAGTTAGTGTCCAAGGAGTATATATTGTTTATGTTATTAGCAAAAGTATTACTTGAATAGAAAAAAAAGAAGAAGAAAGAAACAAAAGATATATGAAAAATGAATGATGGAAATAGAAAAAAAATATATGAAAAAGATAGAAAAAGAAAAGAAAAAAATAGTAGCATCTGTGTTCAGATAAAAAATATCCAAAGTGTTTATATATGTTTAGCTGTCCCTAGCCTAACTAGTCCGGATTACTACCACTTTAGCCATTTTAAATTCTCTATTCCATACCCTTAACCGTAACCTCTTACCTTACAACCCATTTAAAGACCTCTTGATTTGTGTGAATGTTTTATGTAGTCGGTGGAATTCTATCTCTATACAAGCATATGATAATAATGCTTTATGACTAGTTTTTGAGAGTACATATATACACTAGCTCATCTTTTGCTAGTTATAGAAACAACCCGAGTGGAGAGAACCATTTATGAGGGGTGTGAGTGCACTAATTTGAATCTTAAGGTGCATTAAGCTTGATTAGGAGATTATTTGTTTTCAAAACCCATGTACCACCTATTCGTTTAGGATGTAAGTCTCCTGATTGTTGTATGTCTTAGGAGCTGGTTGTGAATAAAAAATTGGGCTAACATTTGGTTGAGGTCGACTACTATGTAGTTGACTAGTTGTTGCTACAATGTTGTAAAAGAGTTTGCTCAGGGACAAATAAAGTTCAAATATGAGGATATTTGATGTGTTCCAATTTATACATATAAATTACACGCATTTCCCTGAATTTTGAGCTGTAAGCAAATATGATAAGAATAGATAATTAATTGAGTTTGTCTTGGATTTGCAGGAATTGATGTTGATTTGGTAGATAATTAATTTATTGGAGCTGATCGAGATGATAGAAGAAAAGTCAGAATTGGAGCAGTAGAAAACTCAAGTTAAAGGAAGAGAGTAGGGACAGTACGAGGTTGGGCACGACCCGTAAGCAAAAGCTCGTACTCATCAAGGGAGTACAACCTTTGAAGATTTAGCCGCCACTTTTAAAACTTAAGTGAACGTACCGTACGCCGGTAAAAGCAAAAAAAAACCCAATTGAGGGTTATTTAAGTAATGTGACAACCACTATGAGTAGGATCACGATTTAGAGGCTGGGAATAACCCATTGGAGTAAGAAGAGAAGACCCGGAGGTCCAGAGGCTTGAAGATTGAAGATCCAGCCATCTGATTTGTGTTTAAGCATGTAGATTGATTTGATTTCATTTTCTGTTTCCACACCTTCTTTGATCATCTCCAGATGTGTGTTTGAATCATTTGATAACATGCTAGGCTAAAATTCTGTAGCCATTTATGCTAAGATGATTCTTGTACTGGTTTGATTGACATATTTTGTTTTTACATGTGATTGTGTGATTTTAGTAAAGTTTGATTTTTTGATTGCTTATGATGTGTATGGGTGCATGTTTGCATTGGTTTTAGATCTGATTTGTATGGTAATGTAAATATTTTGTATGAAGTTACGCGTGTTGAGTCTAATGTGTACTATCTTTGGGTTATAAAGTCAACCGTTTACCCGATGCTTGAAACAACAAGTAATGGATAAATCAGAGATAAAATTGGTTGAATGTGTGCACTACCTTGGAACTAGATCCGAATAAAAGGGGTCTTTTAACTTGTTAGGGTTTTCTTAGTATAGTTGGTAATAGATTGTAAATCGCTAGGATGCTTATCTATCTGGTTGTAATTGAGAAATTTTAAGTCGCAAGTTAATCTTAATCAAACTTGCTAATTCTTGGGTTTAGTGTGTGTCTATAGCACTATTATTCTAGTTTTATGGGATTAACAACCTAGTTTGGGTTAATATATGTTCTAACACTTCACACACAGTTTGACCTTCATTATAAATCCTTAACAACTTTATAAGTGAAACCAAACCAAATAGTCATTCCGGTCAAGATGAGTCGAGGTCTAAGTGTTTAATTCTATAATTTGATTTCTCAGAGTCCACAATTTGTGTTTATTTCCTTTCTTTTTTGCAATCATTAGTTTCTTTAAAACATATCACTTTTTTACATCAGTTGAATATCGACAAACGATCGAGTATTAAAAGCCACTATGGCCACGGATTGATATCTGGTACTTGCTATTACTATATTGCATTATGATAGGTATGTTTGCCTATTTTGCGTGTAGTTTAGTTCTTTTGGTGATTACCAATTTTAAAAATTAACCCGTGCAACCATTTTCTCTAATAAAAACATATTACTAATTGCACACACCAATTATCACTACTAAACAAATGCGTATCACCGACGACCAATTACCAACGAAAAACCTAGAAAAGTTTAAACTATTTAAAAAGAAGTGCTATAATTCAAAGTGGTTCGGTTTGGTAGGAAAACATTATTGACGGACTATCCCTAGCTAATCCACTTGTAATACTTGGTTAGATTTCCGACAAGATTTCCGCCTAGGCTTTTCAAGTGATTGTTAGTTTGGTTTCCGTCCATAATATGTGGCTATTCCGTCGATAATCAAGGATTGGACTTCCAATAATATTCCCAACAGGCAATTGTCGGAGTGGGGCCCATTAGTGACAAAATTTCCGTATGTGCAAATGCCTATAAGTAGCAACCATATACTTGACATCCACCATCGGATAGTATAGTTTTAAAAATGGCAACCTTGATGTATTTCAAATACAGTCGGTCGTTATTTGGGCTTGATTTGTGAGAAGAGTTAATATGGAGCGTAGATCATTGTTAACGTTTTGTTAGAATTAGTGTTTTCATAATTTACACACTTTATCATCGGTGAGTATTCTGCTAAGTTCATTACAAAAACACATGACGGTAGCAAGAGTGGATTACACGTGTGCATATTCTACCATGCGCACACATGCAGAGGTATTTTATTTATATGTTTTGACCACGTCTAGAAATTGGTGCTCTTGGTGCGCACATATAAAGATACAGGAAATTGTTCACCAAGTGCCCTTGAAGAGCCATTGGCACATGTCTAGGCACACCAGTCGATGCCGTACCACCACATGTTGTTCAAAACCACTTCTCCTTTCTTTCAACGATTGTGACTCATCCCCTTCACTTTCTCGATTCAGTACACCCACAACCACCACAAATTCGAGCAGCACGACCACAACCCCGATCCCCTTCTTAGTCACAGTTTGATTTTTGGTTAACCCCATACTTAGTCACAGTTTGATTATCAATCAAACAATATGTCAGTCTCGGTTTGATTCTTGCTTCTATTTACGTTGTATTATTTATTATTTGCTTCTATTCAATCTAGAGTAGTGTAACCGTTCAACTATTGGTAATGCTAATCTAGTGTAGTTTAACCATTTGGCTATCAGTGATGTTAGATTGATGTTTTGACATGTTAATATTCCTTAAGTCTGGCCCGCATCCGTTTTTATTTGGATATATTTTGATTAAAATGTGTGATTTGGTGTTTTGATGGAGTGATGGCTATGTTTCTTGATCATGATATGTGTTTGTGTATGGCTTTTGTTAAATTGTTAGGTTTGTTGGACTGATTATATGTATTGGTTATAATATAATAGTTTTAGTCGGTGTGGTTACACTTATTATGGCTTTTAAATTCGTTATATTTGAATTGATCCACAATTCACTTATGACATTTTTTAAGCTTTAATACCTTATTTCATGGTGAAAATTCAAATTTTGGTTTCATGAGATTAATTAATTTCATTATACTTACTTTTATTCTGTATATGTGGATTTGTTAGTCATTGTGGTCCTGATATCTTGACTTGGATTATGATCAGATCGACAAGTTGAGGAAATCCAACACATTGCTTTTCTATGAAGGAAAAAGACAAAGATTTACCGCCATTGTAAGACAAAGATTGGAATCTCATTTGCATTAAGTTATACCTTATTATTTGAAAATCTATTTATCCAGTTAAAAACTATCTTTGTTGATTTCTATGATGTTTTTCTAAGCTTTAGTATTGGGTAAATACTCAATCTAGTTAAAGAATCTTGATAACTTATATGAAGGAGCTAGAGACAAAAAATTGTGAGTTTCTCACTAAGCTTTTCTTTGGAGATGGAGCCTCTAATGGAATAAGGGACACCCCTTGACTATAGGAGTTCTCAACGTCATACTCTAGAGTTTATCGTTACGAGATGTGCGCTAAACAAAGTTAAAATACAATGGACTTCTCCCTAAACATGCTTAAATAAATCATGATATATGTTTGTCACGAGAGATGTGTTAAAACCTATCCTAAGACAACCAAGAGAGATATGGTAAAACATAGTCCAAAACAAGATATCGTCGCGAGAGATGTATTAATTTCTAGATTTTATATTAATTTTCATAATTTGTATTAATTTTATATTAACTTTCATAACTTGCATTAATTTCTAGATTTTGTATTAATTTTTCATGAAATAAAAATAAATTTTATTTTATTTTTAATTCGAATTATATTACCGACAAAGATGGCAATATCTAAAAAATAATGTCGGTAGTAGGGTATCTTCCATCGAAGAAGACTTGCCGACCACCGGAGAAGACTTGTCAGCCACCGATAGACCCATCGGGAATCACTCATTAAGCTAGTCATCGGTATCCCTCGGTACATTCCCTCGATAACCCGTCAGAACAAAATTACCCACGCCCATATTACTGACGGACATTCACCGATGGAATCTTGTCGTTAACTACTTTCACCGACGGACTTCTGATGAAATTATCCGTCCGTGAAACTTAGTAGTTTCGTAGTGTATGGGGGTATCAATAGAACTCGATAGATATAAGATATAGATCCATAAAGAAGAAAAAAAATATTGGAGAAGGAATCGTGTTGTGGGATTTTTTAAAGATTGAAAGGCTAAAACCCCTCTCTTACCATATCCTAGTGGGAATCAGTATCTTGTATTCAATGGTGAGATGGAGCAATGAGTATCCTTAGATCAACAATACCCTAAACCTAAATGAAGGACGACTCAATATTTTTAGAGCCTAAAAGTAACTTTAAAATTAAGGTTTTTTTCAAAAGTTTTTTAAATATACGGAAATTTTAAAATGTAATTATATAGAGTATCAAAACGTATAATTTTAATGTTTACACCGAATGTTATCACGGTAACTCCATAAATAAACCCTTAATTATTTTGTTATTTTTTCTTAGTTCTCTTTAAAAACACAAAAATTGACGGATTATCATATATATTTTCAGCTTAGAATCAAAGTAGGTTTTTCAACTTTTTTGGGCCCTAATAATTTTGGGGCGTAAAGCGGTTGCTTTAGTTGTTTGTAATCTAGAGACGTCCATGACCCAAACCTCAGAATTGTTTTAGTCATCTATGCTTGATATAACAAGCACACCTTGATTCTTGTTCACATGTCAACAGAAGAACATAATTTCTTTTAGTAATCTATACTTGGTACTATATCCATATATGATCATAAGTTTTTAAACTACTAAGATCTGTCTGTATGTTATCAGCTTTTTATCTTCAAAATTAAGGTTCTGGTGTGGTTAAATTTGAACACGGTGTCATGAATCCTTCAGATTTAACCAAGTGTATTTACAAGAGATGAACAGTTGTGTCCAGATTAGTAAACAAGAATCCATAATCTTTTTCTCATGTTTGCATCTTTCAATCATTGTGCATACATACATTATCTCACAATATGATAGTCTGTGACGACGACAAATCTTGTAATCTCATTAAAGTGTCAAAAGTAAAATGATATGTCTGAGGAAACCAGACGTGGCATTCTTATCGTCTTCAATAAGCATTTTTATTTACATTGCGTCTATTCGTATATGGTCTTCATTAGATGATTAGGAATATGTGGACAAATAGATTAAAACAAAGCGCTACTAACAAAACTCAATACTTAGGGAGCAAGGGGCACCTTCGGGTTCATGCATCAACTTCATCGGGTACACCGCCGTAAACCTTGTGGATACCCGTGGCGGGTAAAGGAATCGGGTTCGTCTACCCGTGTGTTCGGCGATAAATATTGGAAGGAGATAGCCGTTGGGTTGGTTTAGGGTATTAGGGTTGTGCCCCCACCACTTAGGGTACTTGGGGTTCGATTTGTGTAAAAATAAGACGACACTCCTTCATTGGTTATATGCATTAGGGTACTTTGGTACTTATGGTTATGCCCCCAGTATCCTTAGAAGTTATTTGATTCTTGGGATACAACAAGATTAATGGTAGTAATTGCAAAATTGTAACCTTTGATTTTCCCTTCATTGTAAGGCCCCGTTCTCGAAGGACCTTAATCGTTGGATTTACTCCTAAACATAGTCATCAAGCACTGAATCTAAATAAAACATTCAAACATAGCGGAAGCGTACAATCATTTAGTTACATAAACATCGGAAATCTTAAACATTCAAAACATTGTCTTAACATTAAACATGTAAATAGGATGTCAGCCTTGAGCCACGTAGCCTTCATGCCTTTGCTTGTCCTTTCGTTTTGCTACCTGAAGTACATACTATAAGTCAGCTAACGCCGGTGAGTTCTAGTTTAAATCAATTAGGTATAAACATCATTTCTTTATTAGTAGATACATATATAGATATATACACATTACACTTCATTGCCTCCATTTAACATTCATTGGTAATACACATATGGGTGATCAACCCGTCATTAAGAATGTCACAAAGACAAACGTTCCGTCCTACCATCACAGTTCATCATTCTTACCGGCCTACCGAAATAGTCTGTCATTTATTACCGTCCGACTACCTTTCTAGCCGTCCGTCATACTGTCCTACCGTCGTAGTCTGTCCTTTCGCCCATTTTTCCTAGGGCATCCGTTTCCCATTTGAACTATATATGCAGTCGTGCTTCGTATGAGGGCCTCCGTCTACCGTAGTAGCCGTATTTAGTCTAACTTTCTAGACTTTAACATTCCATCTGCATAATAGTCGCATGGTCGTCCGTCTACCATAGTAGCCGTTTTCATCATACCGTCCTACCGAAGTAGTCCGTACTTCCTTCCTTAACGTTAGCGCATTTAATCATGCAATATATGAATATGAATACAAAGAAAACTTTCAATTCTTTAACGTTAAGTCATTCATTCATTTCATTCAGCATAAACATTCTTTCGCTATTTCATATAACACATATGGTCATATTATCATTCATCACATTCATTTACTTTGTAAGTATAAACCTCAGCCTGAAAAACATTTGCACATAACATAGAATGGGCACATAGAACTCACATGATCGAAGGGTTCCTTGGAGTATAATAGCTAAGGTCACACACAATCTGTATAATCAAGTCGTACAAGATAAGATAATGGACCAAGCCGACATTAGATGTTTCTATCTTTAGGGTTGGCGAACTTAGATAAGTTCGCCCTTCATAATCTAAGCGAACATAGTAGGTTCGCTATATGGAATTTAGGCGAACATAGGTTAAGTTTGCAGTAGATGTGCTAAGTGTTAATGATAAGTTCGCTTATAATTGCCTAGCGAACATGCTAAGTTTGCTCTAAGGTGACCAAGCAAACATGATAGATTTGCCCCATTAACTTCAGGCGAACATGCCAAGTTCGCGTGAACCGGGTCTTCTTCCCCACCCAAACTCTAGACATTTCGGCACAGGTTCCAACCATTCAAGATTCGATCTTTTTACGTTAAAAACGTTCTATTTCTGTCCATAAACTTAGATTTAAGCTTACTTTCTCATTTCATACACAAAACCGTGACTTTATATGTTTTTAACCCGAAACCCAAAAGTTGTGAAAACTTAGATTAAGGGGAGAAGGTTACATCTTGGAGTCTGGTTTTCATTGTTATGCATTGCTGTAATGATGTCCGATGATTCCCGAGCTTTTGAGCCGTTTCCTTTGCTCTCTCTTTAACCCACGACCCCTCTCTCTCTCTCTCTCTCTCACACACACACACACACAAAATGGGAGAATGGGGAGATGGAGCATGTCATGCCCCTTATGTTCCTGGGCTCCCATCGGCCCATTGGAGCCGAGCCCAAGCCCGTTTTCTTTCCTTTTTTATTTTTCCTTAAAAACCCACATTTTTAATTCCGATCTCATTTCATTTATTCGATTTGGGATGTTACATTCATGCAACCCTCATAATTAGAAAATAACTCAACATAAAACATGTGACTAAATACTAAATTTTCTCCAAACTGATGACATGGATTAGAACCCATCAAGATTAACCCTACACTCACCCCCTTAATCTTGACCCTAACCCATCTGATCTTCAACACTTCACACATAATCAAACCACACATATTCAACTTTTAGTACTCGATCACACACAGCTAGCTCCATAGTTTAAACGGTATTCAACCATCCGGTTCAACTGTGAATCCCACCAGTACGACACTTCCCAATCACCACTTCACAACCCAATGTATGCTGATGTTCGGATCCTTCAATCGGATCAAACACAACCAAAAGGAAATCACTGGTCATAAAAACCGCAACTCTCCAAAGGTGCTCACCTAAACCAAATACATAACTTCTTTAAAATACTAAAACAAAGAGAAAATGAAAAGACTCAAATCCTAATTAATCTAAACAGAAATGAACTTTAAAACTAGATTTATGTTAACTTAATGCAACGTGATTAATCTCCCATGCAAACCAACAACCTTCTCTTTTGGGTCAATAATTAATGACCCAACATTAACTAGTTGACCCATGAGCCACTAAGCCATGAACAAACTCGATTAACCCAATAATCACTCCCTTAATCGTCGTTTGTTCACGTCGTTCTTCACTACAACGTTCCCGTCAACACAACCTTCACCATGAACCATCAAGACCCTCCCAGACACCCGACCTTCACGTCGGTCACATCCGATGTCTTCCTCAACTCGACCTCTCCCAAACACCCGACCTTCACCTCGGTCACATCCAAAGTCATCCCCTCTTATATGTGACAACCCCAACCTTTCCCGATCAAACTTGTTCCAAGACTTTTTCCGTCGATCATGAAAAGAAGGCCGCCACCCGCTGCCTATACCATTTCCTTTCACGTGCCCAGCAAGCCGAATCCAAAAGCCACATGCCTTGATTCCTTCTAGGGATGAGCATTGGTACCGAGTACCGGTACCGTACCGATAGATTCGGTACTGGTACCCACTTTTCCATAAATTCGGTACCGGTACCGGTACCGGCACGGTACCGATACCATCTTGAGAAGAACATTTTGTAACGAGTACGCATAGCGTACCGTACCGAAAAATTCGGTACCAGTACTCATATTTTCATAAATTCGGTACCGGTACGGTACCGAAGATGAATCCCTAATTCCTTCTACTACCCTTTCTACACCTTGGTTAGTATATCTTTTTCACACAAACACGCCAGATCAAGGATGGAGACTGCTTTGATTGCAACATCAACAACCTGTTATAACCTTAACCAGCCAAAAAAATCAATGATTTTCCTGGCCTTTGATCACCACAAATAGCCACAGACCGCCGATTTTGATCACCGGTCACCACCATTGTCACAAACGGCACTCCCCATCGACAACGATTGATCCGAAACATCTTACCGTCTTAGTCTTCTGCTATTGTTAGTATTCTCGTGGCGACCCACACCACCGTGACATGACTAGTTACCGACCCACATGCTGATCTGACCCAGACATGCGTTCCCTTTTCCTCTTTCACGTCTGCCTTCTTATATGTCATCATTTATACATATTTTACATACATAAAAATCCCACATTATGGTACTAATTGAATGATAATCTTGCAATTTATGCGTAAAACACTTATATTTTGTAATTGCAGGTTATTCGGTGTATAAAATATAAATCAAGCTAAATCCCATCAAAACACCAAGAACTCAAGCTTTTAGAATATTCATTCCCGAGCTTTGACCCCCAAGAAGTCAAAATTGATCAACATAAGTCAACCAAGCAGCTAAAAGACACAACTAGGAGGAAGTAGGGGGATGCACGGTCTGCATGGTCGTGCATTGCCCTCTCTTGCTCCCCACGACCCAGTACCATGTCCTCTGTACCCTCTTTGATTCCCTAGGCCTTTTCATGACAGTGCAACCCATTGCACGGCCATGCATTGCACATTTTGAGGCCTATAAATAGGAGGCTTGAGTTCTTCATTCCACACACCAATTTAGACCAAAAGAACACTCAAGAAGAGAGCATTCTCATAGTTAGAGTAGAGAGTAGAGAGTAGAGAGTAGAGGGGCTCTTCCTCCTTCTTCCACAATAGGGGAGCCTACGAAACTTATCATTACGCTAGTAGTTATGGCCATTCGTGGCTAAAACTTCTTTGTATTGCTAGGGTAAAGATGATATTTGGTGCATGTTAATGTTTAACGTATTAATGAAGTGATATGTTTATGTCTTTAACTAATTCGTCCTTGAAAACCATCTTTCGGTGGGCTTTTATTATTTTCTAAATCCATCTTTATATTTATGAGTGTCTTGATTTTAAAGAGTAAGATCGTAAAACTTTTTTTAATCAAAGTTCATTTGAAACTCGTACTCCTTTATACGAGCAGAGATTGTTAAGCCAAGGCTTGGTCTATACTTCTAAGATCGTACGTCTTTATACGAGCTTATTATGCGACCAAGAATTGGTGAACTCATGTTTGGAATGGTACGTCTTTATACTTGGTCCCATTGTTACACCGCCTCTCGGTGAGCAAAATATAATCATCTATTTAACTTTAATATAAAACATTTTAAGTTCGATGTCTTAAACCAACCCGGAGATGACCATTCGATGGGTTGAGGGTAATTGTTGTCCTTAACAGGAGGCACTACCACTTTTAAAGATAATAATTTGTGAATCAAATGTAGTGAGGACGAGGCTCTAGCGGTGACCCGGGTCACAAGTTTGTAGTAGTCATACCACTGAATTAGTCAACTTAACATTATCACGTACCAAGCTGATTCAATTCCTGAAGCAATACTATCCGTAATCTGATCATTTTCACCTTATTTAGTTTCTTGCTATTTACTATTCTGCTAATTACATTTCTATTACACACATCACACACGTTTTTACTTTTATGTTATTTACTTTACCGTCATTTACTTTTCTGCTTCACAAGCACACAAAACACACTCACTAATTAATCCGGCTAAATGATAACAAAAGTTGAGTATTGAAACTCGACCGTGTCCATTGGTTCGATACTTGGTTCTTACCTAAACTATATTACGCTGCGATAGGTACACTTGCCTATTGTGTGTGTTTTAAGTTAATGTAATTATCATTTTATAAATTTAAAACCTGATCTTGTGAAATCATTCTAAAAATATATTTATTTATATTTTTATATATCAAAACATTCACATCAAGTTTTTGGCGCCGTTGTCGGGGACACGGTGATTTCAAGAAAAAATTGAGTTAACGGATTAGCCTTTATTTTTATGGTCTGTTTTGATTGTTCTTGTGTGTATAGAATTGAGACTGATGCTGTCAGTCGAAACTACAGTATCGAAACTACTAGTTTCGGTTGAAAATTTGTTCTATACCTGTTTTTCAGGCCTCTTTGGCGGTGGCTTGGAAAACAAGGCACATGAGGCCTCTTGTATATAGTAGAATACCCATTAGGAGTGAGTGTGTCTGTAAAGGGAATCACCACCCCAGAGGGAGCTCACCCTGGGGTGAGACTAATTGTTAGTGTATGATGAGCCTTTATTTTCATTTCAATCAAAGAATCATACGTTTTATGCTTTCAATTATCTGTTCTTCTTCACTTTTATACATTTCTGTTCGTATATGTGATTTCCGCACCCGTTTCTAACATTTCTGATTCGAGAGTGATACCGGATCCAGAGATTCCGCCTCTCGATCCGGACTGTTTGAAGACTTCTTCGCAAATCTGAGTGTTCTCAGGTCTGCTCAGGACCTACAGTTCTTTACAGCAATATTCATGGATGACAACTACGATTGTTGTTATGGAGGATACCAAAACGACTATGAGTACCACTATTCGAAGGTTTGGTGTGAGATCTGTGGGGAACCACACTACACCCAAGATTGTTATTACTATCAAGCGTATTCCACAGATTTTCACCAACCTTACTAGCAATCACATGAGGAAACCACACCGCCCCAAGAAATTCTACACTCAGCTCTAGATTCTGACTCATGGACCCCGATATATTTGTTTCGTCATTTGGAAGAAATTAAGGTTCAACTCCTGAAGAACTCTCCAACTGAACAACAAGTGTTTCATCATTTGGAAGAAATTAAGGTTCAGATCTTAAAATGCTATCCAAATAAACAACAAGATGATTCATTTAAAGTCCATGAATAAGAAGTTATAGTTCCAACATCTCTAGTGATGTCGAGTGACTTTAAGGAGCAAGAACCTTCCATCTTCACAAGCATGGATCAATCGGAGGTGAGACCGGATGATTCAGAAGAAAGGGCTACTTCAACTTTACAATCACTTCCTGACTTTTTCTGAGAGGCTGAAAGCTAAACAATCAAAGGAGCCAGAAGAGCGAAGATCTAAAGAGGAACTGGTGGGAATCCTAAATATGGAAGCATAGGAGGATGTAATCACCAACAAACAAATGACAATGGTGGCACCTCTTCCTTGCAACAGTGATTGCTGGCCTGTAACCAAGCATATCAGTGAATCATTCCATGAATTACATATGCCACAGGATAAGGCACATCACTCTGAGGACCACTTCTCATGGAAGAAGCAACGTTCATCCAACAAATATTACGAGACAAAAGTATCATACCGGGATGACCGTCTCCTTCACTACATGAGTTTCTAGAAGTTTGGTCCAGGAAATTTCAAATGGTGGTGGCGTGATTCAAGTTCACCATTTTCTTTAGGTGCTATTCTATAGAGCAGTTCTAAATTTGGCAAGATGGACTCCACCAATTCCTTGATCAACTTATTATCATTGTCGCATGGTTATCAAATGGGTTGGATGAACCTCTCCATATTACAAGCCACCCATTTGACAGATTTATCACTAAATTAGAAATTCACGAAGCACATACGGGTCGGGCTAAAGACCCTTAAATAAACGTAACACTTCCGGGAGGCAAACCGATGATCATAAATAAATTGAGAAGTTGATGCATACGACAGAAAGCATGGATCTCAGGTTTGGTTTCTCCAAAGTTAAGTTTCTAATTACTTCAGCCCTTAGGTATGCCTTCTCGATACTAGGACCATAGTAGCTTAACTACTACCTTTTATTTTCCTTGTCTGCTTTTATGTTTTCCTTTATGTGTCAGGTAGAATAACATCACTAGATCATCTATCTACTCTGAGGAGTTACACTCCACCTCTACAGCCTGTGGCCAGAAACAACATCAAATTTATGAGAAATTCGATGAAGTCTTTGAAGCAACATGTTGACAAGCAGCTGATAGGCACAACCTGACGGTAGCAATGATTTTTGGCCTTAGGTTATACACTGAATTGACCGGGGGAGTACCAGTTTCTTTTCCCTTAGAACTTCATGCATTTAAATTCCTGCATAGCATCCCATTACATGGTAATGCACAATTTTAAGTGTGGGGTGGGGAATTAGAGATTCAGGACTGTTAACCTCAGAGCAGTAAAATTTAACTTGTGATTTTCTACCTATTTGACTAAAACATTACAAAAATCTACCTTTTATAAAAACCCGAAAAATTTTCAAAAATTTAAACCCTTTAAATAAAAACCTATTGGAGTTTGTACCTAATTAAATAAAATGAAAACATGACAAGTAGAAACAAATGTAAATTATGCATAATAAATCACTAAACCTTATCCCATCCGTTTCTATGTGAGAATAATCTGAGCCTTTTCACGAGCATTATTATCATTATTTTTGCATGCTCATTCGTTTGGTATATTGATTGTTTATTCGATTGAATTTTTTGCATAATTAGAACTTGTATGACTTATACATATCAAGACCATTAACTAGTGGAATCATGAAAATGATTGACGCACCTAGGACGTTATTACCCTTATTATCCAAAAATCACAAAAATATTATCCGCCTAGATAACCCTCTGAGCCTTAGCCTTTTCTTTTCTATGACCCACACTTATCACCCAACCAGCTTTTCGTAAACACCGGTTATTGGCTGACTATCTTCAAAATGGGAAAATTATCATATGTTGTCATTTCAAGTTCATTATCATCGGGACAATTTTGGAAAGAATCTGCCCTGCTTAGAAGAATTGGAATATACAGAAGGTGGATGTATTAGGAAAATATCCGAACGATCTGCAGGAAATTCGCAGAAACATCATTTCAAGGAAATTGAGGAAGAATGACTATTGAAGAATTTGTCTTGTTAAAAAAAAGACAATCTTGGTCTTTTACCGGGAGACCTTAAAGAACTGGACATGCATTCCTTTGATTTCAATTTGCTTTTCTACCTTCATTTCGCAAAGCCTGAATTACCAACCGAACTCCGAGAAAAGATCTTTCAAGCAACCAATGATGTACGAAAACGGTGGCGCAAGCAAGAACAATTTCCACCATTCTACGGCTTGTCAAAAAGTGCCGCCAAAAGAAGAGCCAAAAGATACGATAAATGTAGAAAGTGTGGCAACTGGAGCCACGATAGAAAATTTAGCAAGAATCAAACTTACTCCCAAAGTGAGTATACACACCTGATCGAAGTAGGAGCTGTTGGGCTATAAGCCGAAAGAACCATACAAAAGGCAGCTATGTGTATTACGTAATATGGGATGAGTTGAATTTGATGAGGGATCTTGGTCTTGGCAATCTAACCATAAACGAGCCATCAGAGTAGTTATACCCTCACAATCTGAGTATTGTAGAGGGACCTTTTAGTATTTTCCATTTTAAGCCATGAGGTCTTAGTTGAATGTTTCGCGATAGCTGCAACCCTTCAAACCCCATAAAAATCCCAAAAGATTTTCATTTTCACCCTTAGTTTTACTTTAGCCACATGACAACCCTTTAAAGTCCTCTTGATTCATGCAAAGTACTTAGTTAGTTGGTGGAGACTTGATTTGCATACAAGCTTATGACTATTGTATAATTCGATCTGAACTTGAGTGTTCCACTTCACTCACATTATCCATATATATATATATATAACCCTAGAGTTGAGTGAACATTGTGGGTAGTGAGGAGTTATTGCATAATCAAAGTTCTAGTAGGCTTGTCATGGATTCCATCATCTTAAAACAGAAAAATATAAAAATAGAATAAGCAACTTAAGAGTTATCCCGGAGTTTCAACACTAGTTGAAATTCCATTACCCTTGTAAAGTTTTTAGTTATGGGTGTGATCATGCATGAGTTTGCTTGAGAACAAGTAAAGTTTAAGTGTGGGGTGTTATGATATGCCATCATTTATACATATTTTACATACATAATAATCCCACATTATAGTACTAATTGCATAATAATCTTGCAATTTATGCATAAAACACTTATATTTTGTAATTGCATGTTATTCGGTATCGAAAATATATATATCATACTAAATCCTATCAAAAACACCAAGAATTCAAGCTTGTAGAAGATTCATTCCCGAGCTTTGACCCACAAGAAGTCAAATTGGTCAACATAAGCCAACCAAGCAGCTAAAAGACAAAATTGGGAGGAAGCAGGGGGATGCACTACCGTGCATCCCAATGCACGGTTGTGCATTGCCCTCTCTTGCTCCCCACGGCCCAGTACCGTGTCCTTGGTACCCTGTTTGATTCCCTAGGCCTTTGCATGACCGTGCATTACACATTTTGAGACCTATAAATAGGAGGCATGAGTTCTTCATTCCACACAACAATTCAGACCAAAAGAACACTCAAGAAGAGAGCATTCTCGTAGTTAGAGTAGAGAGTAGAGAGTAGAGAGTAGAGGGGCTCTTCCTCCTTGTTCCACAATAGGGGAGCCTACGAAACTCATCATTACGCTAGTCGTTATGGCCATTCGTGGCTAAAACTTCTTTGTATTGCTAGGGTGAAGATGATGTTTGGTGCATGTTAATGTTTAACGTTTTAATGAAGTGGTATGTTTATGTCTTTAACTGATTCGTCCTTGAAAGCCATCTTTCGGTGGGCTTTTATTATTTTCTAAATCCGTCTTTATATTTATGAGTGTGTTGATTTTAAAGAGTAAGATCGTAAAACTCTTTTTAACCGAACTTCCTTTGAAACTTGTACGTCTTTATACGAGCAAATATTGATAAGCCAAGGCTTGGTCTATACTTCTAAGATCGTACGTCTTTATACGAGCTTATTATGCGACCAAGAATTGATGAACTCATGTTGGGAACGGTACGTCTTTATACTTGGTCCCATTGTTACACCGCCTCCCGGTGAGCAAAATATAATCACCTATTTAACTTTAATGTAAAGCATTTTAAGTTCGATGTCTTAAACCATCCTAGGGATGACCATTCGATGGGTTGAGGGTAATTGTTGTCCTTAACGGCAGACACTACCACTTTTAAAGATAATAATTTGTGAATCAAATGTAGTGAGGACGAGGCTCTAGCGGTGACTCGGGTCACAAGTTTGTAGTAGTCATAGCACTGAATTAGTCAACTTTACATTATCACGTACCAAGCTGATTCAAATCCCGAAGCAATACTATCCGTAATCTGATCATTTTCACCTTATTTACTTTCTTGCTATTTACTATTATGCTAATTACATTTCTGTTATACACATCACACACGTTTTTACTTTTATGTTATTTACTTTACCGTCATTTACTTTTCTGCTTCACAAGCACACAAAACTCACTCACTAATTAATCCGGCTAAACGATAACAAAAGCTGAGTATTGGAACTTGACCGTGTCCATTGGTTCGATACTTGGTTCTTACCTAAACTATATTACGCTGCGATAGGTACACTTGTCTATTGTGTGTGTTTTAAGTTAATGTAATTATCATTTTATAAATTTAAACTCTTCAAAGGTGCTCACCTAAACCAAATACATAACTTGTTTAAATGTTAAAGCCGTAGAAAACGAAAAGACTCAAATTCGTACAACATCTAAAAGGAAGTGAACTTTAAAACTAACTTAATGTAATATGATTGATCTCCCATACAAACCAATACCCTTCTTTTTTGAGGCAATAATTAATGGTCCAACATTAACTAGTAAACCCAAGACCCACTGACCCATGAACAAACTCGATTAACCCAACAATCACCCCTTACTCGTAGTTTGTCACACCGTTCTTCACTGCAATGTTCCCGTCGAAGCAACCTTCACTATGAACCATCACGACCCTTCCCGGACACCCGACCTTCACGTCGGTCACGTACAATGTCTTCCCTAACCCGACCTCTCCCTGACACCCGACCTTCATGTAACATCCATGATTTACAGGCTCTATTTTATTTATTTCAATAATAACTCTACATTTAAATCTTGTGTTTATTCAATCATTCTCTTTTCTCTCGCATAAATCATTAAATAAATTAGTATTCATTATCAAAATTTAAAACTTTAAAGTACTATAACACATAACATGTGTATTTATATATATGTATATACAAATAATTATGTATTTATAAAAACATGTATACAAATTTTATTCATGCGTTTAAATTTATTAATTAAACCTCACATGAATACTTGTTTGACAAGTATATAATTGACATTATAAATTTATAATATAGTTAGTATTTTGTTTATAAAGTTATCAAAGAAAGATTCAAGTTCTATAAATTCTTATAAAAGAAATCAATTCTTTTTTTTATAATCAAGATAAAATAACCCTTTTAATCTACATTTGAACCCCCCTTTATAAATTTTGAACCCCCTTTTTATCTCAAATTTGACCCTTCCCCCAAATTGAACTTATTTTGACTTTTAAAGTCAAACAACTCCAAGATTCTTGCAAATCAAAGCTTGCACTGGTCAAATCCTGTTGTTATGGGTTTTCCTTATTTGCAAATTCGCATATCGACGAGATTCAAGTCCTATTGATGTTTCAATTCAACCTATTACGCGTTTATATCCGAAATTTAAAGTCGCAATCCTAATCAATGAAATTAAACGCGATTGAAGCCGGAAATCACGCACTGATTGTTTTGATATGTATCCAAGCCTGTTTCATGACCCAATTCACCCTCAATCATCAAATTAACACGTAAAATCGTGCCGACAGTTGTCTTCTACGCGTATGAATTAAATCGAACAATCAAGATGAAATTGATCCACCTAAAACGCTTCACTCACCGTCGCACCAACCATCTGAAACTCGCTCGATCACCAATCGATCGTCATTCCACCTCTGGATCGCTGTCAAGCTCCAAGAACACCGAACTCTTGCTTTCTGTCGATCGCCTCCGTTTCGTAATCATTTCAAGTAAACTTTACATTAATAGCTTCGTTTTAATCTAAGGACCAAAAGCCCCATGGTTTGGACTTTTGATTCTGCGTAATCGGGTTCGATTAGGGCTAGGGTTTACGTATGCGTATTTGGGGACGATAGAGTCTGGGTTTTCGTTTGTTAAAAGATTAAACGATCGGATCATCTACAAGGCATACGCCCAGGTCCAGCGGTTAAGACACACGACCTGCACACGTGTGGTCGCGAGTTCTAAACCCGCACCCGCACCTTTTTTTTCTTTGTGTTCTGTTGATGCGAACTCGACCCTTTTCAGTGTGCGCTTATCATTCAAGGGAGCCGAACCATTAACACAATCAGACCACTGGTCTAGTGGTCTGAACACTTGTGCTCCACAGAAGCAACCCGGGTTCTAGTCCTGGGAACTCCATGTATATTTTTTTTAAAGCTTCTTAATGCTCAGAAAATTATATAAAGTTTATTTTATTAACCTAACACTATTTAGAACAAATTGGCTCAATCATTTGCAATATTTAGCATAAAACCATCATTTGTACAAATTTAATTTTTTTAAAATCTCAATTTTTATATAAAAATCATTTAAAAGTTATTTTAAGTTAATTATTTAGCAAGTATTTTAAATACCTAATTTTTATAAAGTGTGACAAGACATTTTTGTTAAAAGACACATTATCATGAAATAATTTTTTTATAAACCATTCTTATCCTATTTAAACCATATTTAAACAAATAGAACTTTTCTAAATATATATATATATATATATATATATATCTACAGTAATAAAAATAAAGGTTATAAATAAATAAAAATGAATTTATTTATTTACATTAACCATTCGTTTAGGGTTTAAATATATTAAATATTTACAGACATAATTCCTTAAATATATTAATATATATTTAGATTATTATACACTTTCTTTCGAAAACACTTTACATAATGATAATTAAATAGAGGAAAATAGTTTTATTACACAATCTATTTTAAACTAAAACTTTAAGTCAAATATTATTTCCTTTATATATATACACCAAGGCACATACTTTGATTTAAACATTTTACTCCTAATCTTTCATTTAAAAACAAACACATAATAATTATTTTTACACGTTTTTATCTTCATGTGAATACATAAACATCTTTTATACACAAACAAGTCTCCACATTCAACCGACCAAACTCAGGCCTAATTCCTTTATACTATAGGTTCTTCCTCTAGTCATTTGGACTCGTCATTAATACAACGATACTATTCAAAGATAGGTTAACCTTGTGCTAGCTAGACGATTGGAAACAACTTGTTCGTGTGATTTCCAAGCTACATATTACCGGTGAGTTTTACATAGCCCCTTTTACATTGTTTTACATTTTTGGGGTGAAACATGAACATTATATTCAATGATTTACACAAACTACACAAATACAAATCCACTTTACATTCATGTGTGCAATTTAAGCTTTATGTTTGAGTACTAGGTGTGTTAACTACTTTGTGTGCAATCATTAACTATACAAGCCGACGGTTAACAATGATAGATCTATTGTGTCTGACAAACCCACCCAGTTAGGGTGATTGTTACCGACAACACACTTTGTTTTGCATGCTAGTTACAAAGTTTTGATTGTACAACTTGGTTTACACAATAGTAACTCTCCATTTTTACCCTATTAACCATGATATGTATGGATTGTATACACACAACACTTTGATGCTATTTAGAGTTAAACCTATGTATCCTCACCAACTTTTTAGTTGACCTCGTTTTTATCATGTTTTAGGTACAAAAGTTTGAGTTGATCAAGTTTGCTTCACTTAGGTTGTGGACCTACTTAATTGAATCAAATGAACATGTTATGTATTTCAAAATTCTTGTATTGTTGAATTTGGAGTTATGAATGGAAATTGTAAAGTTTTAATATATTGAATTTTAGCCAACCATGTGCTCATTAACAGTTTACATGTCCCGCCCTGAAGTTTCCGCCGTCGGTTGGGGTGTGACACTTCACCTCGCTCATGTCTAAAGTCGTCCCCTCTTATATGTGACAGCTCCAACCTTTCCCGATCAAACTTGTTCCAAGACTTTTCCACCGATCATGAAAACAAGGCCGCCACCCACTGCCTATACTTGTAGGTCCCAGCAGGTCTACGGATCGATCTCTGCTGTAAAACACGCAATACGTACATGAAGTGCAGAATCCTAACGCATACGTACATGTCGAATACTCACTCACACGATACAATCACACATAAGACAAGATTTCATAAAAAGCTTCTTGTATTAACTCTGTAAACAGTGCAGACAAGTTGTAGTTCTAAAGTTACAGATCTATCCAAATGAAACAACTACAACACTATTTATAGGCAATAATACTGGTATAGGCGAACTTAGCATGTTCGCCAACTTTAGTTCAGGCGAACTTGTTAAGTTCGCACCAACTAGGTCAGGCGAACATGTTAAGTTCGCCTGTGCAAACTTAACTAATTACAAGCCAGAAACATACAAAACATAACATAAAGACTAATTTATTACAAAGTCTAGTTGTCACATAAAATGCTCCAACAGACTCCCCCTTGACAACAACTTTGTCTTTATCTTCACGTCTTGTTCTTCCAATTCTTCGGTAATGAGCTCCCTTCACAGATTCTATGCTTCAAACATCCATAAAACACTTTCTTGTACTGCAACGCTTGCTCTCTACACTCGTCAGTGTACATGATCTCTCTACGTCTCAGCATCTTCTGATTAGACCTTGAGAAATTAACAAGGTTCATATCATCAAAGAACTTCACTATCACCATGCCACTCATATCTTCTATCACTTCTTCGCCCGTATAGACATCAACATACCACCATTTAAGATTATTCAGGCAATCATAGGGAATCAACTTCAGTGGAATCTTCGGTACTGATCTCACAGGCTTGAACTTGTATCTCCAAATCACCTTTTGAGTAACTAGATCAACCTCTTTAATTCTCTTGCCTTGTTGAGGTTTCAGCTTCTCATACTTACCAGATCTACCTTCAGTTCTTATGAGTTTAGCAATTGAGTCAGCTATTCTATTATCTGATCTGTTAATCAAGGGCCCATTGACTTCACATCTCGGTAAGGAATTAAAGTACTTCAGCCTTGGCTTCAGATACTGAACTCCATCCGACTTTTTCAAAGCAAATAGCTTGAACTCAGCTTCGTAAAACCAATTGATAATCCTGACAGAGCGTCGTTCTTTGTTCACATATCTTTGTTTCTGAACTGGTGCAGCTGGAGAGACTGGAAACTTAGTTCTCCAACTCTTCACCATCTCTGCCCACTGTGACTTAGTCATTCCTGTATTCTTATACATCTTTGTATCTTCAGGCACGCTCTCCGCAGTATCAGGGTTTTGTTTATCTAGATTAGGATCAGACTCTTCAGATTCTGCAACACCTTCTGACAAATCTTCAGGAATTACATTATCTTCAAAGACATCCGTGTCAATCAATCCATCACACCCTTCATAAACAACCTTCTGTTTATCACTCTCCACCTCCACTTCAACAATCTCTCCTTCTTCTAACTCCTCCTCACATGTATCCTCATCATCTAACAAATCATCCAAGTCTAACAAGCATTCAATTTTATCTGCTTCATCTATGTCAGAGTCTTCAAAGATTGAATTATCTAACATATCAGCATCAGCCTCTGAAGGTTCTTTGTCATCTTTACTTGTCATCATATTAGCTTCAACAACAATCTCTGACTCCCCCTGAGTTAATGACGTAGGGTTAGTATCAGCGTTCTGACTCTCACCCAAACTATCACCAACATCCGGTTCGTCATCATCATCTAAGTTCTTCTGAATGCCAACACTATGATAAGCAAACTTATCAGCTTGAATCTTCTCTCCCTGAGCGTCAATACGCTCCAATAACTGACTAACAAGGATCTGCATCTCGGCAATCACCTTGTTCTGATTGTTTATAGTCAATGTACGTTGAGCTTCATTTTCAATCAATACATCTACCTGAGTTTGTAACCCTGAAACCTGTGTTTCCAAGGCTTGAATTCGTTCATCAAGATTATCTCTTATAGATGGACCAGCTTCATCTTGAGTTTTGGATACTGTCGGAGTAGCATGTGGATTATTAGATTAGGAAGGAATAGGAGTTATAATCAATGAATCTACAAACTCTATATCCTCATATGCAGAATGTGTAGCTTGAATAGCCGAAGCCATCAGTTTTGGACCTTTAGCTGCAGGAGCTTCATCTTCCTCAGAACTAGAGGTTTCATCTGTAACTTTCATTTTCCAAGTACTGTATCGGGAGGAGGACCCCTTACAGACTTGCGTCTTGGTACCTTCATTTTCTTCTTACCAAGAGAATTCTGACGTTTGTCATAAACATTCCTAGTTACCCTAGGAACTTTAGCCAACTGAGCATAGTGCTCAGAACCAAAATCCTGGGAACTCTTATCATCATCTTCAGCTTCACTAGATCCAGATGAACTAGTGCTAGTATCCTCAAGCACTACTTGTTCTCCCTGAGGTTCAATCACATCAACATTCATATTAGCATCACCTCCTTTATTTCCACCATCATCATTATCATCATCATCAACATTATCATCACCAGCATCATCATTATCATCAGCATTATCACTATCACCAGACTCCTCATCTTCACCATCATCCTCCTCTTCCTCTTCCTCTTGATCATCAGCAGGAGGTAATTCTAAAGATGGATCATCATGTATCCAGTTGTTGTTTGGCGGTGCAACATAACCAGGATTGATTATGTGCCCAAACAAAGGAGTGGCCACTGAAATCAAAGCATGATTTTGTTGTTTAATATTCAAACAATCTGTGAAAATCCTCTTTGTCATGGGTGTAAGAGTTAATCTTGGGTTCACCGGTGGTAGATCGGGAATTAGATGATTAAAAATAACCTGCAAGAATCTAGGGTACATTAAGAAACCCTGACCCTCAGATGGTGTAATTTGCATGACAAGATCCCGGTATATGTATAAGGCAAAGTTGAACGGCTTGTTCAAAGTTAATGCCGCCATAGCAGCTTGTAGAGATGTTTTCAAGCCATCAGTTCCATCTTTCCTTGGAGATAAGCACTGAATGATTACATGCATAAAGTATCTCCACTGCCCCACAAGACCACCCTTCCTGGCTTGAGAATCGTTAGGTCTGCCTCTATATCCCATCCTTTGAAAACACCCCATAATAAGAGTATTAGGCAACCCAATAGGATCAGTATTCTCACCACCCATAGCTAGTGCAATACAGATGTCTTGAGCAGAAATGGCAATATCTTGATTATTCACGGTAGCTCTAATGACATGTCGTTCAACATTTGTATCTTGATGTGCTGTTCCCATAACTATTGAATATACAGTAAGCTGATATGTGGATTAGCTGATAGAGCAACATTTATTCTTGACCGGTTCAAGAAGTTGATAATCTCTTGATAATTTGCTGCATCTACCAACTCTGGATCAAGTAACGCCATCTGATTGTGTTTATATTCAACTCGACGATCCATGACCTGCTCAGAACAAAATATTAGACACTGACAATTTCCAAAATCAAATACAAAATATAAAAACAAAAAAAAAAAGTAAAAACTTAAAAAAAAATCACAACTTTTGGAAAAAATGCCAAGTCCTTCAAGCACTGAACCCCTAGGCGAACTTAACAATTTCGCTTAGAGTTACAAGAGGCGAACTTGTTAAGTTCTCCTGAGCATGTTCGCTCAAACCGACGAACGGTCACATAAATTAAACACTACAATTTTGATGTTATAATCCACAATCAAGCACATAAATCGACTCGCCAACACTCGATTAATGTAAACAATCACTCAATTTTAGTTTTTAACTTCAAATCAATGATGAACAATAGAAGGTGACAGTCGCGATGATAAATCCGATGTAAACCAATGATTATGATCAATTCAATGGATGATATGATGTAAGAATACCTTCTTTGAACTCGCAATCGAAAACCGGACAAGTAACAGGAACAAACAACAACTTTCACACTTGAAAAATCAAAATCAGAGTCAAATGCATACAAAGGAATAAACTCGCCAGACAAGTTCGCATAAATCAAAGAAATGTGAAAGAGGTCAAGTTCGTTGAACTGTATATATATACCCAATCAATTAAGTTCGTCAAATTAAGCGAACTTAACAAGTTCGCCACCTCAGGCGAACTTATTAATCGAACATAGCAAGTTCGCCTAATCCAACACTTAGCCTAAATTTTGAAAATTTTCAAATTTCACCACTTTCCGATAATCCGATCATCATGAAACCTGTAAAGCAACTTAATCCAAATAATTTAGAATTTTTCATGGAAGATAGAAACAAAATCTTTTTGATTTTTTTTTATAATGCTAACTAAACAAGTAAAGAACATATTTTTGAATTTTTCAAAATTTATGCTAAAACACACTAAAATCTTTTTGGACTTTTCCTTAATAAATTAAAGCAGTCAAAACTAAAAACAACTAAAATCAAAATCTTTTTGGTTTTTCTCTGTACATACAGAATCACATATTTTTGGTCGAACACTGCGAGTAAGAAGATCATATCAGTATCTTTGATTTATCACACACACAAATTCTGAATTTAAACTCCCCTAGCAGATCTAAGTGTTGACTTATGACATTCTGCATATTCACAGATTTTGGCTCAGCAAACAAGCACCTTTGTGCTGCATACTATGATATCTCAACAAATAATCTTTTAGAACTAACACCTCATGTTTTCATAAACTATCAATTCTTTTAAAATTTCAATTTAACTTCTATCTCACAGATATCACAACTATGTTTTTTTCGAATTTTCTTTTTCAAATACTCAGAAATTCATGATATGATACACGATAATCTACAAAGTAAACAGGATCAGATCATGACATGCTAACTTATTTGTACCGAATTTGCAATACACTACATGTCAATTCAAGTTGTCAGCATTATAAGATTTGAAAATACAAGCGTTTTTATCCCACGTTCTTGTGAGTTAGTACCATTTATATGAAAACAATGTGCACCCCACAAATATGCCAACATAAATTTAAAATGCACTATCTTCAAGACATATGAAACTTATGCAAATATAAGATCAATATACAGGATGAAACTATCTCAATTGGCACATGAAAAAAAAACCCCAAAGGATATATGAAATTAGAATGATTCAGAATTGAATGATTCATATTACTTGGTTTGGATGAAGTATCATGATTCATAGTAACATAAAGATTGTACCGATAGAATTCTTCAAAAATAAGATTGATCAAGGAATCGATTGATTCAATGACATATGGTAGCGTGATCCAACTGTTATCTGGATATATTCAATGGAATCAAGATAACTGATCCATGGGTGAGTATATGTTCCAACAAATGTTGTTAGAAACATATCTTAGTACAACTTCACATTGCATCTTTTTCGGGGCATGGGCAGTGAAGTGAACTAAAAAATTATGCTAATCAGTATAGTCCGATACTGGTCTCATGAAATACTTGAAGCCTCATATTCTTTATCTGATAATGATCTTTTAACACAAACACCCGGCATACCATGGGTTCAAATCACAATTGTAACATATACCATTACGTTTTGACACTACTAATAGACTAAAAACGCTTCTATCCTACTGACAATTCAAATTACATGCAAATATCCAAATTAAAATTTATATACAACAATGTCAGGCAGTCATGAAGCTATCATTTCCTATTTATGCAAACTAAGAAGTTTAGGTCAAATCATATAAGCACAAACATAAATACAGACACCAGGTAGTCATTCTATGGTCATGTGTATGTGATCACCTACTGATGTACTATCATTTCTTCCCTAACTTCAAGCGGTGCCGATTTTATCTTTTTCAAATTTGTTTGTGTTTTTCCGAAAGCAAGTAAACTAATGAAAGATAAAGCATAAAACTATTTACTTTAAATAATCTAGAAAACTAAAAGAGAAACTTCCATGAAAAACCTTTTTGAAAACTTTTGTCACATTGGATTAAGCATACCAATCATCTGAGTAAGAAATTCAAACCATGTACGATCAAATGCTTTGGTAAACAAATTGTCATTCGTGTGAACTTTCACCAACTCAATCAACCTCTTTTCTGCACAATCACAAATGAAATGATGTCGAATCTCAATGTGCTTTGTCTTTGAGTGTTTCACAGGATTTGTTGTAATCGACATGGTGGCTGTGTTATCAATCACCATTGGTGTCCCTTTGAAGTTCAAACCATAATCCCTCAACTGCTGTTGAATCCATAGGATTTGGGAACAACAACTGGCTGCTGCAATGTATTCTGCCTCACAAGTTGAAATTGCAACCAAAGTTTGCTTTTTTGCATTCCCAGGACACAAGCCTATTCCCTAAGAATTGACAACCACCAGACGTAGATTTTCTATCCAAACCACAACCTCCATAATCTGAATCTGTAAACGCTTTAAAGTCAAAGTCAGAATTAATAGGATACCACAATCCCAACTTTGGTTTACCTTTTAAGTATTGAAAGATTCGCTTAACAACAATCAGATGGGATTCCTTTGGTTTAGACTGAAACCTTGAACACAAGCATACTGCAAACATAATATTCGGACGTGACGCTGTCAGATACATAAAAGACCCGATCATTCCTCTGTATAAACCACAATCCACCTCTTTCCCTTTCGGGTTAGAATCTAGTTTGTGATTAACCAAAATTAGAAGCATTTGCCATATCAAACTTCTTGAGAATATCAGCAACATATTTCATTTGATGAATGTAAAAACCATCTTCCTTTTGATCAATTTGATGACCCGAAAAGAACGATAATTCTCCCATGTTGCTCATCTCGAATTTCAACTTCATCATTCTTTCAAAGTCTTTATACATATCGACATTCGTCGATCCAAAGATTATGTGATCCACATAGATCTGAACAAGTAATATATCTTTCCTTGCTTTTCTGATGAAAAGGGTAGAGTCAATTTGACCACGCTCAAATCCATTCCCATGTAGAAGCACCGAAAAAGTTTCGTACCAAGCACGAGGAGCCTAATGAAGATCATATAAAGCCTTATCCAATTTAAAAACCTTTTCAGGATACTTGGGATCTTCAAAACCAGGCGGCTGTTTCACATAAACCTCTTTCTTTACCTTTCCATACAGAAAAACACTTTTGACATCCAATTGAAAAACTTTGAAACCCTGGAAAGAAGCATATGCTAGAAACAATCTGATCGCCTCAATCCTAGCAACTGGAGCATAAACTTCGGTGTAATCAACTCCCTCTTGCTGATTAAATCCCTGAACAACAAGTCTCTCCTTATTGCGTACCACAATACCACGATCATCACGTTTGCATTTGAATACTCACTTTGTGCCAATGGATATTGAGCCTTTGAGTAAGTCAACCAAGTCCCAAAACATGTAATTTATCAAATTGAGCCAATTCTTCTTGCATGGCCTCAATCCAACAATCATCATCTAAAGCCTCATCCACATTTTTAGGTTCCATTTGAGAAATGATAAAAGCATGCAAAAACGTCTCCAAGATACATGTATCAACAATTTGAGCATACAAAGATGAATTTTCAGCAAGTGTACGATGTCTCGTTTGAACACCTGCATTCAAATCACTAATAATATTGTTAGTGGGATGGTGCTTATACACACGAGTTTGGGGAATATCCGAAGCTTTAATAACATCATCAAGATTAGAAGGTAACTCCCCCTTAAGCGATTCCGGTGCAGATGAATCATCAACTATGTTCTGAATGTCGTTAGACGATTCTTGGAACACAGCTTCATCATCTTCACTGTCACCGTCGTGTGTTGTTCCCAAAGTTGAAGCGACATTCGGGTCAACTGGTGTAGGTCTTGAGCAGATCCGAAAACACAGATCTGCGGAGAAATTCTTCAAACAGTCTGGATCGAGAGGCGGAATCTCTGGATACGGTATCGCTCTCGAATCAGAAAAAGGGTAGAGACGGGTGCGGGAATCACATACACGAACAGAAACATATGAAAATGAAAAGAACAGATAATTGAAAGCATAAAACGTATGATTCTTTGATTGAAATGAAAATAAACGCTCGATCCTACACTAACAATTAGTCTCACCCCAGGGTGAGCTCCCCCTAGGGTGGTGATTTCCTCTACAGACACACTCTCACTCCTAGGACATAATCTGCTATATATAGGAGGCCAAGCACATGCGCCTTGTTTTCCAAGCCACCGCCCAATGGGTCTGAAAAACAGGTATCGAAACTACCTAGTTTCGATTGAACAAATGTTCAACCGAAACTAGTAATTTCGATTGAACAAAAGTTCAACCGAAACTAGTGGTTTCAATTGAACAAAAGTTCAACCGAAACTAGTAGTTTCAATACTGTAATTTCAATTGACAGCATCAGTCTCAAAATTATACCCAACAATCTCCCCCTCGACTGATGCTATCAATTCTTGTCCGACTCTGTCTTTCGTCTTCATAGATTGACTGATGATCCAATGCCTTTCGTTGTGATTCTCCCCCTCAAGTGTAGACCCTCCTATCTTGTAGGCAAATGATAAAGGTTTGAATCCCAAGTATTTAGCAGTAAATAACCATCTTTCTACAAGGATTCTTGACATTTTCAAACACTTGATCAACTTTTGCCTTCTCTCCCCCTAAAAAAAGGTCAATTTCAAGCAAAGGCTCACTTTGTCTTGCATCTTCATAACTCTGCTGATAATTTGAAGTCTTTCGTGGTAGTTATCCCCCTGAAGTGTAGACCCTCCTATTTCTAGGCAAAAGATAAGGGATCGAATCACCATGTAATCAACAACTAATGATCCGGTTTGTCACAAGTATGCTTGACTTTGTTACCCGCTGCCCAAACTTGAACTTTGATCAAAGGAATTACGGCAGAATCAGGCAGAACATCGTGTATATTGCCGAAGAAATGAAATTTTCGAAAACCCGAAAAAGGTTGTCTCCAAGTTTTCTTCCAAAACTCCCCTCCTTCTATGTAATATCCTGTTAAAAAATTTATCCAATAAAATTTCCAAAAAAACTCTTTTTTTTTTAAAGTACTTGGACAGTTCTGCCTGTAGTTTCGATAGGCTCTACTTCAGTCGAAACAAGGCTAGTTTCGATAGAGGCAGTATCGAAACAAGAAGTTTCGATAGATAGATTCTTCAATCGAAACTAGTAGTTTCGATAGGAGATTCTTCAACCGAAACTAGTAGTTTCAATACCCTCTAGTTTCGATAGCCTAGTTTCGACAGCCTAGTTTCGATGTCTTCTACTTCTGATTTAGGGCAACACCAGTAGTTTCGATAGAAAATGTTCAGCCGCCACATAGTTTCGATTGACCATCTTCAACCTTCAGCTACTTCGATACCCCCAATCCAGGTCTGAAAAATGCTTCAAAAGCCTTACATCTTCAGATTTTGAAAGTGGAAATGTAGAACAGCAGTCACGAACCTGCTACACATCGATTTCTTCATGTTTAACATCTCAATGGCGGGTTTTTTCTTTGTTTTTCGAGCAGATTCGAGAGCAATAAGAGCCACCATGGCTCTGATACCACTTGTAGGTCCTGAGCAGATCCGAAAAACACAGATTTGCGGAGAAATTCTTCAAACAGTCCGGATCAAGAGGCGGAATCTCTGGATCCGGTATCACTCTCGAATCAGAAATGGTAGAGACGGGTGCGGGAATCACATACACGAACATAAACATATGAAAATGAAAAGAACATGTAATTGAAAGCATAAAACGTATGATTCTTTGATTGAAATGAAAATAAACGCACGATCCTACACTAACAATTAGTCTCACCCCAGGGTGGTGATTCCCTCTACAGACACACTCTCACTCCTAGGACATAATCTGCTATATATAGGAGGCCAAGCACATGCGCCTTGTTTTCCAAGCCACCGCCCAATGGGCCTGAAAAACAGGTATCGAAACTACCTAGTTTTGAATGAACAAATGTTCAACCGAAACTAGTAGTTTCGATTGAACAAAAGTTCAACCGAAACTAGTAGTTTCGATACTGTAATTTCGATTGACAGCATCAGTCTCAAAATTATACCCAACAACTGGAGAAGTACCCATAATTGGAATAACTGAACATGGATCGAGAATTGAATCATCATTGAAGTAGGACTGATAAAACATTTCTGCTTCACCTGGAGAAACTGCAGGAGGAACATTGAAAGATCTGAATAATACATCATAATCAAATGCCCAAGAGGGAACTTTTGCATCCTGAGGAACTGAACGGTTATCACAGTCAACATGAAACCATTCCTCAATTTGACGTGATTCTTTATTAAAGACTCTCTTGTTATGAGAATTGGCAACGTATCCCAAGAAAATCCCCTCAATTGCTTTGGAGCTGAATTTAGTAGGAACATCGCGAGTCTTCAACAAGGTACATGGATTCCTAAAGGGAAAAAGATACGCCAAATTAGGTTTTTGATTGTTTAGTAATTCATAACAGGTCTTGTTGTGTTTCTTCACGATCAAAACTCTATTGAGAACATGACAAGCTGTATTCACTGCCTCGGCCCAAAAAGTAACGTGCAGCTTTGAATCAGATAACATAGTACGAGCCGTCTCAATAAGAGTTCGATTCTTTCGCTTATCAACACCATTTTGCTGAGGAACATAAGGAGCACTGAATTCATGATGGATTCATTTTTGTAAACAGAATAAACCCATATTTCCATTCTTGAACTCTGTGCCATTATCACTCCGATTCCTCCTGACTTTTAATTTGAATAAAGTCTCAAGCCCCACAATTAGAAACTTAAGAATTTTAGCTGTTTCATCCTTTGAAGCAAGAAACTTGACCCAAGAAAACCTCAAGTAATCATCGGTCACTACCAAATAATAAGATTTGCCGCCTTCACATTTGACACTAATAGGTCCGAACAAATCCATATGCAACAACTCTAAAGGAGTCACAATAGAATTAACCAACTTTGATTGATGAGATTTACTGTGCTGCCTCCCCTTCTTACAAGGAATACAGTCTTCATCCACATGAAATCTCATGGAAGGGACACCAGAAACCAACCCATGCTTTACAAGATAATTCATTTTTCTAAAATTTATATGAGCCATTTTCCGGTGCCATAAAGTTGATTCGGATTCAGAAGCTTTCGAAAGAAGACAAGTTGGAATGGACGAAGTTGTCGTCGCTGTGCTCATATCGAGCATATATGTGTCATTATTTCGAGTAGCTCTCATAAGTATCCAATCTTCAGGTATCTCAAATCCCGGCTTCAACACCAAACACTCTGACTTATTAAAGTGAAATGAGAAATCTTTATCACAAACTTGCGAAACAGATAACAGATTGTGTTCGAGCTGCTCCACATAGTTGACTCTCTCTAAGCTCAATCTCCCATTTGTCATAGTGCCTTGGCCAGAAATATTTCCTCCCTTCTTTCCTGCAAAAGCAACGTATCCTCCTTGGATTTCTTTAACATTCACCAATAAATTAAGATTTCATGTCATGTGCCGAGAGCATCCACTATCAACATACCAATGGTTGCCGACAATCCTCCTTGGATTTCCCTGCACACAAACAAGAGTGATTAGTTAGTAATAGAGACCCAAGTCATTGCGGTCTTGGGTCAGCCTGATTCATCAAAATAAACAATTTCTTTCAAAACATAGTCAAATATCTCCTCAATTTTAGGAGATTGTTTTTAGAAACAGAAACTTGAGACTTTGGTTTCCATTTTGATTGAACCTGAACCTTTACACTCTCCTTTGATGACTTAAGTGTTTCAACATTGTCTTGGACCACAGGTTGTTCCAAAATCTTTCTCAACCGTCTATTTCTTCGTCATCGTTGTGGCCTTGAAAATTTCACCTTTGGTTGTGTAAGTTCACCAGAAGAACCAACCTTCTCAACTATCATCACTGAATCAGAAGCAACCTTAATAATTGGCTTCTTACCACCTCTATCCACATTATGATTCACATCAATAGATTTTACAACTGTTTTCACTGGTGGATTCACAAACGGTCTAGCCAATTTTGGATTCTCTAGACGCTTCCCCAAATTCTTGTGTGGACAATCTTTCAGAATATGACCAACAACACCACAATGAAAGCAAGTACGTCTTTCTTTGTACACTCTAACATACTTCTCCCTCTGAACCCTATTTGTGTTGGATGAGGAACAATGTGAAGTAGTGTTTGAAGTTTGAACAACCTTTTGAGTTTCTTTATCAACTTTCTTTTTATAAAATTCAAGAGTTGAGACTTTCTCAATCTTGTTGGTTTCTTGAGAATCAAAACCACCATTTACAAAAGGTTTAACTGGTGCATAAGTAGATTTAGGTTTTGGTTGTTCAACCTTCTCATCCGGTTCAGTTAGGATGCATCTATCTCTGGTCACATTTTTCACTACTACTGGTTCAACATACTTACACTCTTTCACTGTACCTTCAACTTTGTTTGAATCAAACACATCATCATCAGATGAATCATCATATATCATATCCTCACCAGCAACAAGATTGATATTCAACACAGTTTTTGGTTCCAAATCTTCACCCAAAACAACCTCAATCAGAAAAGGGGTATAATTCTCATTAAAAGGTGGACAATATCCAACACCTCCCCCAATGTCTGTGTCATCAAAAGAATGAAAAGAACTAACACCTCCAATAACCTTTTTACCTGAAGCTTTCTCATTATAATATTCCAATAAGAAACTGGAATTCTTATAACCCTCAAGCTTTCGTAACAATTTTGTTACTTCTGTCTGTGACATGGCAAGTTCATTGATTTTCTTTTCATACCCTGAGTATGACACATCGAGATGAAAGGCTTGTTCATTAACTTTGATTTGCAAAACTTTAATGTCATCTTTTAAAGATTCAATTTTAGCTTTCAAAATTACTTCATTTTTCTTCAAAGTTTGATTCGATGTGTATATTGCTTTCATGTCACAAATAAGATTCGTGTTGTCATCACACAATCTTGTAATCTTGATTTCAGAATCAATACATTTTAGACAAGAATTAACCTGTTGTACCTGTTTAGCATCTGCCATAAATGCATTTCACTCAGCCAGCATCTCAGCAATCTTTTCTGTAACCTTTCCAGTAGCTCCATCACTGAGTAAATCTTCATTTGAAAACTTCGGTTCACTTTTCTTAGGAACTGACTCTTCACTTTCATTTAAACTCCCAGAATCTGTAGAGTCACGATTAGAAGAACTGCTTTCACTTCCATCTTCAGTATGGACTTCAGCTAGAAAAACTTGATTAACATGAGCAACAATATCCTCCAAATGAATACCCAATCATAATTTTCATCCTGTTGAGAGATTAAGGCTGTGGAAGTATTCTGCCTATTTTGATTACCTTGATTGTTTGAGGAACTTTGATTCTGAGATCTTGGTTTTGTGCATTCCCTAGCAAAATGACCAAACTCTTAACAATTGTAACATTTAACTTTTGATTTATCCAATCCCATCTTTGTCTTGCTTTATGCTCCAATGAACTTCTTTCCTGTTCTCTTCAGATGATCTTTCCCCTGACGCATCCATAAGGCCATATTCCATTGAATATTCATTTCTTCAAGCGCATCTTTATCCAATTGCTTGAAGTCTTCTTCTATCATATCTAGATCAATAATCTTGCCTCCAATAAAGTTTTCATAAGACGTTAAAAACGAAGCAATCATGGCCATCATATCATCTGCAGCCATAGGAGACACCTTTTGAGAACACGAATGATTGTCATTGTTTGTATTCTTTGAACATCCAGAATGTGAAGCAATAAAGCATGAACTTTCATTACATGAATTATCCTTAGAACCTTCAAAAACTTCACCAGAAAACAAAGCAACTCCTCCAGTCTTCTGAGAAGATACACCTTTTTCCAAAGTAGATACTTGGATCTTGATAGATTGTCTCTTTCTTCTGCTTATGCAAGTCATAAACTGAAACTTTCTCATTAAGTCTTCAAGACTCAAATCATCAAATCCAGTTTGTTCTTTAATCACAATAGTGTACATCTCAAAATGAGCTGGTAGAGCATCTAGAAATTTCTCAAGTATCTTCTTATTCTTGTACGTAATATCATTGTTCACCAATTTACTTAAGAGATGATAATATCGGGTCATTAGTTCATCAACAGATTCACCATCAAAGTGTTTGAATACACTGAATTGCTTCTTAAGTGAATTGCTTCTTAAGTAGCTCTCGTCTGCTCTTCTTTATATCAGTGCTTCCTTCACATCTCTTAGCTAAACCTTCCCAGAGATCACGAGAAGTTTTGAGTTTCTTGAAGGAATGATATATATCAAGAGGTAAACACATGGATAAAGCTACAAGATCTTTCTTTTCACGATCATACAATTTCTTTTCTTCATCACTAAGAGCTGAGACTGGCTTTGGTGTATCCGACACTCCCATATGACGATGAACAGGATGGTCATATCCTTCACTAATTGAAATCCACAAACTTGTATCATTAATGTTTACATAGTTCTCAAATTGAATTTTCCAATTTGAATAATCTTTGAGATTCATAAGCCTCTGTGGCTTGGTTGGAGTACCAATCTCATTATCATGATTTAACAAATGAGTCATGTTGTTCACACTCACATGATTAGGAGTAGACATCGTTGTAACAATTCAACACTTAGAAAATTTTGACAACTTTCTGCCTGTAGCGAACTTAGCAAGCGAATATAATAAGTTCGCCTATGTTAAATGTAGTGAACTTTACAAGTTCGTCGAACAAGTTCGCCCATAACTGATCAAACAAGTTCGCCTTCCTCAGCTGAAGAACAAGGAGGAGAGTTTTATCACCTAAACGCACGAACATGTATGGAAATTTTCATATCTCACGATTTTGAAGGAATTAGACAAATTCTTTCCGTAGGAATCTTCAAATGATGAATTAGAACGCTTCTATCAGATCAATTTTGGTAAAACAACATCAAAAATAAAGAAATCAATCAAAATCCACTTCAAAAATCGTAAACAACTTCAAGAACACAGAAACTTCAAAAATCTTCATCTTTTTTATTAAATCAATCGAAACGATGCTAAACAACAATAGCTAATCAAGAGCAAAAGCTCTGATACCACTTGTAGGTCCCAACGGGTCTACGGATCGATCTCTGCTGTAAAACACGCAATACGTACACGAAGTGCGGAATCCTAACGCATACGTACGTCTCGAATACTCACACACACACACGATACAATCACACATAAGACAATATTTCATAAAAAGCTTCTTGTATTAACTCTGTAAACAATGCACACAAGTTGTAGTTCCAAAGTTACAGATCTATCCAAATTAAACAACTACAACACTATTTATAGGCAATACTACAAGTATAGGCGAACTTAGCATGTTCGCCAACTTTAGTTTAGAAGTTCGCCCCAACTAGGTCAGGCGAACATGTTAAGTTTGCCTGTGCAAACTTAACTAATTACAAGACAGAAACATACAAAACATAACATAAAGACTAATCTATTACAAAGGCTAGTTGTCACATAAAATGCTCCAACAATACTGTTTCCTTTCACCCACCACGCAAGACGAATCCAAAAGCCGCATGCCTTGATTCCTTCTGCTGCCCTTTCTGCACCCTGGTTAGTCTATCTTTTTTCACCCAAACACGTCCGATTAAGGATGGAGACTGCCTGGATTGCAGCCGCAACCTTCTGTTACAACCTAAATCAGCCTAAAAACTACCGCTTTTCCTCCCCTTTGATCACCACTAACAACCACAGACCATCGATGTTCATCACCGGTCACCACCGTCCTCTCAAACGACACTTCCCCGCAACAACGGTTGACTCGAAACACCTTACCGTCTCCGTCTTCTATTGTTGTTAGAATTCTCGTTGCAACCCACACCACCGTGACAAGACTAGTTGCCGACCAACCTGCTGATCGGACCCAGACCTTTGTTCCTTTTCCTCTTTCAATTCTGCCCTCCACCGACCGACACACCAGCCGACGGAGGCTGTCTCCGATCTTCAAACCCGCTCTGATACCAAATGAAGGATTCAATTGGATCAAACACAACCAAAAGGAAATCACATGTCAGAAAGTTTCTTTATTAAACTCTCCAAAGGTGCTCACCTAAACAAAATACATAACTGTTTAAACATTAAAACATGGAGAAAACGAAAACACGCAAATCCCTCTAACTTCTAAATGGAAATGAAATTTAAAACTATATTTACGTTAACTTAATGCAACATGATTGATCTTCCATGCAAACCAACAACCTTCTCTTTCGGGTCAAAATATAATAGCCTAACATTAACTAGTTGTCCCATGACCCACTAACCCGTGAACAAACTCAATTAACCCAACATTTACTTTATATACGTGCTCATAGATCATCAATCAAAATCCATGGAGTTTCGCATAAAATAGTTGCATAGTGTGTGCTAAGCAATGCTTTACAACATGCTCATTAGGTGATTGAAATTTTATCCAAAACAGTTTTCTTAATTTTATCTACTTTCCTGGGAAGCAAATAATTTGATCACCTTTTTCTTACCATCCACCACTCTTTTGATCATAATGTGTGAATTGTTCACACAGTATTATGGCTGTCTGCACAAACCTCCAAGAAATTGGTTCTTTTCAAGTTCACCAAACATATTCTGAGGTGACTTTTGATAACTTCTTCCAAGGAAACCTCTTAGGAAGTGACACATGCATGTAAACAACAAACCACTGTCTAAATCTCTTTTGAATAGAAAAAACCTATCATATTTATTGTAATATGACTTAAATCTCATAAAAAAAGAAAAAAAAGAGGTACTTGCATTTATGCATGTCTCAAGAGTTGTGTCACTATTTTGGTGCATCATATTAGCGGCAAAGTTGACACGCAATGACGACGGTGGTTGTGATTCCTGGAAAGTATATGCAATGTTTTCCTTCATAAAAAGGGAGGGTTCTTTTCAAACAAATCACAATCAACCAACTATTAAAGCTTCTTTCCATGTGATGATGATGATGATGGAGTTAAAGTTGTTTTATGAGAGAATAGAAACTCCTTCCACATACCTTCTTTCTTTTCTTGAATCTTTTGCCCCCACTCATGATTTGGTCCTTTGGCCATGGCTGTCCCATACCTTTTGCTTGTCTCAATAGAAAGAAAAGGAATATTTAATCCTGTCTGTTTAAAGTTGATAATAATCCTATTCACCATGCTTTCTCATTTCTTGTCACATATTTTACTAAAAATATATTTTATATACATACTAGTATCATAATTAGCCAATATTTCTTCATCTTTTTCTGTATGAATGTCCCACACAAATGTGATATGTCAAAGGATTTGTCATTGATTTGAAGCATTTTTGGTATGCGAACGGCCAGAGTGACCGTGTAGACCATTGAAATATTGTCATATCATTCTTCACGTCTAATTTCTTATAACGAATATTTGATGGCACAGGATGTTGTTGGATACTAATCTTTGTCGAGCAGTCTAATGTATATCATAGTTAATTATACGATAAAGGTGCTTCCTCCGGGTGCTAGGGGTCGTTGCTCACGCAAGCGAATTTTGGAGCACTAAGGGCGACTAGTGAGTTTAATTAATTACATCTACTATCTCAGGGGTATTAGCGTACTAATATTCGTGGTTTAAACTAAACTATAATTATTTTTTATAGTACAAGGGTCTTAGCGTCATTGTTGTAAAGTATGTTTAGGGTTAACACATGTTATGTTGTAATTAGTAGGGTTTAAGTTGTAATTAGGTTGATATGATATGTGGGTGTTCATCAAACGTTGCAACGTTTAGATCACACCAGATATGTATGTGGAACGATTGTATATACAAATGGGTTGATTATTCATAATCAAAAATCAAGTTTGTATATGTGTTCTTATTCTTTAATTTTATCTTTGATTTCACACCTGATTTCCAACAAATGCCCCACACAAATGTGATATGTCAAAGAATTCGTCGTTGAATTGAAGTATTTTTGGTATTCAAACGGCCAGACTGATCGTACGTAGACTATTCAAATACGGTCATATTATTCTTTACGACTAATTGGTTAACGAATATTTGATGGCACTGAATTTTGTTGAGCACTAATCTTTGTAAACCAGTCTAATTTACATCATATTTAATTATATGAGGGCAATTAATTACGTCTTTTATCTCAGACCAAATTAGTGTTTGAGTTTAAGATGCTGAATGTAAACAAACATAATGCATACACAAGCATTAAAGATAAAATTATGTTACTAGAAGAATAACAATTAATGTATTTTATAACTTAAAAACGTTTTAATTGTATTCTATATAAAGATTTCTTAACACTTAAAATGTATTTAAAATACATAATGTAATAAAATATTTTAATAGGCTGGTTATGATATGATGCGCCAACAGGTATGTGACAAGAGGACCCATAAAAACAATGGTTTAGTGGAATTCATCTTATCAAATTATTGTGATCACTTAACTTCATAAGCAAATAATTAACTATAAAATAACTAAAATTAAAATTTAGAAACTAAAAATAATAATAAAAAGAAGAAATCAAGATTTGAGAGGAGAGAATGATTATTTTGGGTTTTAACATGTTATATGTCTCAAAGGTCACAAAGTCAAAAGGTGTAATTAATTACTTCTCCATTCTAATCATTCACAATTACTATAGTAATTCAACGTAGTAAACTCCCAATCATTTCTTTTAATTAAATTCTGGTTCTACAAACCTATTTAACTTTTTTTAGAACGGCGTGGGCTCAACTGGCACGTCCCACCAAGGGAGACTCGTACATCAGTCTATCCTTATAACCCCCAAAGAATTCGAATCTGCAGAGGGTGTTCCTAGTTTTTTTGAAGTGCACCTTGCAAGATTCGAACTCATGACCTCCACAGAGGGGAAACCCTTTGGGAAAACCCCCCTGACTACCAAGGCAGAACCTTGATGGCTACAAACTATTTAACTAGGTATTTAATCCTCACGGAAACATCCTGATGGTAATGGTGTATTTCACTCATCAACTGGTGAGGGTTCGAATCATGTAGTGTGCAAGTTTGATGGGTTTAATTATTAGGAGTATATTAGGTGACGTTAAATTTTTTTTAACTTGGGTATTAATTAGGGGTGTCAATTCTTGACACAAACTCAACACGAAAAAATACGGGTTTTGGGTTGGACAATACAACCCTTTTAAAAAACGGGTCGTGTTCGGGTTGACCCATTTTAGAAAACAGGCCGGGTTAGGGTTGACATGTTTAATAAATGGGTTGACCCGCTAACCCGTTTAAGTTTCAAATTTAGTTTTTTTAGTTTCACCTTCTAGAAACGATTGTTTAATTATTTTTGTATTTACTGTTTACCTTAAAGTAATTAATTTATACTAAATTTTTTCTCTTTTTACTTTCTAGATATGACTATTCAATTATTTTTCGGTTTATATTAAATGAATAAGATTTTGGATTTAGTAGTCTATGATTTAAATAAATGGATTAAACGGGTCAGGTTCGAGGTGTATCCAGGTAAATGTTGTACGTTTTGACACGAATAAGAATATGAGTCGTGTTCGGGTTACACAATTCAACCCGTCAACCCGTCAACCTGTTAACCCGACATAATTTTCACCCCTAGTATTAATCCGTCTATGTTAATCCTCATAAGCATATTAATTTCTCTCGTGTCTAATATTTGTATAAGTCTGTAAATCAAAGTCAATTTTAAAAGAGTTTATTTTGTGAAAATGTTTCATGGACCGTCATGCTTTGCAAATCATAGCATAATAGATGAAAAAAATCACTTAAAATTTGTGAAACTCAACCTGGATTGTGAAAAGTTATATAATTGAAATTAATGTGATGATTAAATTATTTGACTCACATGTGAGTAAAGGTCATGGAAGCTAAATGGTTACTTTATTTGTTTGGCATAATTTCTTTTTTGAATAAATTATTTAAATAGACTATGTTCTGTATTCAAAATTAACATCTTTAGATTATAACTAGTTGTAAACGCATCCGCACGTTGCAGCGGGTCGCGCGTTGCGTAATCTCGATTCCGAAAATCGAAACGTAAATAAAAAGAAACGTTATAAAAATGAACGTTAAGAAAATGAAAATGAACTTTAAAATACCGTTTAACGAAAAGTTTAAACTGTGTAAAATGTTGCCCGGACAGATATAACATTTAAAAACTAAAAATTAATAATAACATTATTCGTTTGCGACTGTGTACCCGTGGTACCCGATCAGCCCGACGGCCACTACCTGAGCACGCCCTTAGCACCCACTATGTTTTGTGTTTTATGCATGTCAAACAATATACTCGCTGCAAACCAAAAGAAAAAAAATAATCAAAGAACCAAGTTGGGGGAACACCCACTATGTTTTGTGTTTTATGCATGTCAAACAATATACTCGCTCCAAACCAAAAGAAAAAAAATAATCAAAGAACCAAGTTGGGGGAACAGCAATAAATTTAGTTATATATACATAATAAGAAAACTTAAAAGTAAAGCAGCATTGCATAATAAGATTGTAACATGTGCATAGCTCTGACCAGCTACGGGTCACTGTAGCCACCGACCTACAAAACTAAAGGTTAGATAATTAAAAACGTTGATATTTAAAACATGTACTTAAAGTTTTGTAATATATTCGTAAAAACTTTATTTTAAAATGAAAGTTTTCTCTTTTAATTAAAAAATAATAAGTAAAAGAAACGATCCCGCCCTGTCACTCCTCACCCCTTGCATCTCAACTAAATCGTCTTAGAACCCTGTTGTTTGCATCCAATCTCCAAGTTGTGTGCGCGATTTTGAACATGAAGCAATAGTTGTTAGTATCAAAGGACACAGTGGAATCATTTGAAGTAAAAACAAGATTGTTCATATTTGTCATGAACGTATTTGATTGTGTTTGTGTTTCTTGTTCGCGTATGAAAGAAAACAGAAGAAAGAAAAGATACGAATAACCGTTTTTCATTCAACTAAGGATAGGGTACATATATCCCATGAACCGTTGCGTAAGGGAACGGTTATGAAACTGTTTGTGATACGTATCCATTTGTATCAAGACCATCGTTTTGGGCTTGAAGCACGACCCACATACTTACACCTTGAGCTTCGTATACATGCGTACGGTGAACAACCCAACAAGACCAAATCCAGTTTAATGACCCATACAAATTAAAATAAAAGTGTTTAAGACTAATAATCCAATTACAATTGGATTAAGAAAGACTAGCGTCAAATATTCCCCCTAATCTTCTTAATCCGGTTCTTTGTTTCTTCAAGCTCCACCATCTTGATTGTTGACGATAACGAGGTCTTCCAAATCTTCGTTGTTTGTATCATCGAGCTTTTCTCCATCAGACTCTTCCTCCTCGGGTTCCTCTTCTTCGGGTTCTATGTTTCTTGCTTGGTAGCTATTGATGTGGTTTGCGGGACCACAAGCTAGCGGGAATTCTCTAACAACGCACACCCTACGCTTCTTCCAATCCTTCTCTCCCAATCTTTGCATTGCATTACTTCCCACTCTTCTTTGTCATTCAATTCAATCTTGTCCCTCATGCTTTCATAACACCATTCAAGTAGGTCTAGTTAATGAGCATAGATCATTATAAGTTCATTTGCAATGCTCCAATCGAAGCCAAGTTTGATAGCAATCAATTCCCATTTATTTCCAATGCATGACTTGATATATCCACCCTTGGCTTGTACGTGTGGATAAAGAATAAATTGATCTTTGTACCATTCTTAAACATAGGAGGGTAGTTTTCTTTATTAATGATCTTCAAGTAGTTTTCAACAAACCACTTAATGACCCAATCAAATTCTAGTTTGAAAGTCACAAAAATCATGGATTTTTAGTAAATCAAGGAAACCAATGCAACTTACCAGACTTAGTTCCTCTTGTGGATTTCCTGTCTTTTGAACCACATAGTCTCATATTTGTTGCCTAAATTCCTCACCGGTTTGATTATGACTATCCTTGTAGTTATCTAGATAAGTGCCCATTACTACTTTCACCCATATCACCCGAATTTTCTTGATATGTTTTTGCAAGATCTTCATAATAATTTTCTAAGTATTCTTTTTCCAAATCCGTTTCTGAGTTATTTTTAAATTAATCTTCCACTTTACTTTTCTTGAAAAACATTTTCTTAAGTCTACACGTATTACCATCACACTCCACTTACATCCCTTGTTTGTAAAGTTGTTCGAGACTTAACGTATTCTTTTCTACACTTGGGACATATCCTACACACTGTCAGGTTTTCAATCTACCATCCACGGGACTTTCACTTCCCCAAGCCCATGAATGAAAGTAACTTCACTTTCATTCCGTGAGTATTTATCCCAAAATCCCTATTAAACTTAACAAACAAGATCTTATTTCTTATATTATGATGTTAGCTAGAAGTGTTAACCGTCCAAATGTCGTTCAAACACCCCCCCATCCGTCCCCATAACAATGTATTCATGTATTTATGGAGTGTATTGAACATTTATATACTTACTTAGACAATAGATCGTGATGTGTCCACGTCCTTTAAAATTTAAAACACCGCGTATTCTTGATTTCACCTTCTTACCTTTTTCTTTTTGTTTAGATTTTTCAGCCTTCTTCAATCCTTTTCCCAGTTTGATCTTCTTGGCTTTCCTCACAAGTTTTTATGTCGTTATTCGGCGTAGATCCTTTATTATGAGTTTTGTAAAGTACCTAACGAACTTATTCTTCCCGGTTGCAAATGGTTTCTTTCCCACATTCCAGTGATTCCTTGGCCAATGGATTTCCCCTATACACCCTTAGTCCGCTCGACCCCCGTGAAGATCAAATCCAGATCTTCGTCTTTCCCACTGATATTTAAAATAACCCTAGTACCTCCATGTGAGCGTCGACAACTAGTTTCTCCCATATCGCTTCCTTTAGAACCTTTGACTCTGATACCACTGTTACTATCAGAGGACGCAGTGGAATCATCTAAAGTAAACACAAAATTGTTCATAATTGTCATGAATGTATTTGATTGTGTTTGTGTTTCTATGTTTGCGTATGAAAGAAAACATAAGAAAGAAAAGATACGAATAACCGTTTTTCATTCAAATAAGGATAGGGTACATATATCCCATGAACCGCCGCTTACGAGAACAGTTATGAAACTATTTGTGATGCGTATCCACTCGTATCAACTAGACCATTGTTTTGGGCTTAAAGCCCGACCCACATGCGTACACCTTGAGCCCGTATACATCCATACCATAAACAACTCAACAAGACCAAATCCAGTTTAATGACCTATACAAATTAAAATATAAGTGTTTAAGACTAATAACCCAATTACAACTGGATTAAGAACAATTAGCATCCAATAATAGCCTTCCCACCATCATTAAACCAAGAAAACTAGTTGTGCAACACTTGCCTAAATCAAACACTTTCTATAGCACCATTATCACCTCTTGATGCCGACGACTTCTTCCTAGGAACACTTTCACTATTGAACCCATGATCCATTTCTGTAAAAAAAACCATTATCAATCATGTTTCTCCTCATCTCCTTCCATTCGAAAACTTCCCTATTGCAAATCCACCACTAGACAGTCATCGTATGTTAACCACATTGCATTGTATAATGCTATGTGAATAGTATAAATGCTTGCATGCCAATTCTTTAGCTTATGTTCAAATTCAAATGGTTATTTCCAAACAACACAACAAGGATTAGTGTAGATATGTTTTCCTTGAAATTTGATAATTGCCATCGATTCAATGGCAACCTTTGATGCAAGTGGATTATTATCTATTCTCCTTAGCCCATTAGTTTCAGTTTGAGACAACTGATCTAGAAAACGATCAAAACTTGAACCTAACAAAAACTCTAACATACTTGTAGGTAGAGGTGCACAAAAAAACCGGTTTTTTTTACCCGGTCTAAACCGGCAAACCGGTTTGGGATAAACCGGTTTGGAGCAAACCGGTTCGGGTTAGGCTAAAACCGCCGGTTTGAAACCGGTTTGAAGCATTCTAGAGGTGATCGGGTTGGGGACCGGTTTGTGTGAACCGGTTCGATAAACCGGTTTTTGGGCTTCAAAAAATAGCTGTTAGAAAACGGCTATATAACCATTGTGGTTGATTTTAACCGTTTTTTTGCCCCCATTTACACTCTTAAAACACTATAAATAGGTGGGGGGTGTTTAGGGTTGATCACACATCTCTTTACACTCTCTAATCTTTAAAACCGATCTTTAACCGCTCAAAAACTCTCTCTAAACTCTAAAAAAAAAGCATGGCAAGTTTTGGTGTTGGTGGTTCCTCAAACGAAGTTACCGTTGTGGAAATTCGAGCAACAACGAGAAATCCGGCAATTTGGTGCAATTACGATCTATGTTTGTTGTCAAACGGGAATGAACGTGCTCGGTGCAAGATGTGTGATGCATTTTTGGGGAAAGATTCAAACACTAGTTTGAAAACGCATATGGAAAAATCTTGCCCGTCCTTGAAGGGAATTCCAAGTGAAGGTCAAGCCTCGATGACAAGCGAAGGAGGAATTTGGAACTTTGATCCAAATATTGTTCGAGATCGAATGGCGAGGTTAGTGATTCAAGAAGGATTGTCGTTCAACGACTTTGACAATCCGCGCTTGACAAGGATGATTCAAGAGACACTCCAACCACGTTATCATCAAGTAAGTCGCACAACCCTTAGACGAGATTGTATAAAAATGTGGAAAAAAGCAAAAAAAGAATTAATTTTGGGTTTTAAAAATTTGAAAACCGGTGTAAACTTAACCACCGATGTTTGGTCGGCTCCATATGGTATACCCGATTCGTACCTTTGCGTTACTGTGCATTGGGTTGATCCCAATACGTGGCAAATGATGAAGCGTACAATCGCGTTTGACTTGTTTGAATATCCACACACCGGCGAAAATTTATTTTATATATTGGATGGTGTTATAACCGAATTTAAATTACAAAATAAACTTTTTTCAATGTCTTTTGATAATGCATCTAATAATACAAATGCGGTTCAAAAACTAAAAATTAAATATAAACCGGTTTGTAACGGCGTTTTTTTCCATAGCCGATGTGTCGCACACATTATTAACTTGGCGGTGCAAGCCGGGCTTGCAATTGAAGAGGTTTCAAACTTAACATATACTTTTCGACTAATGCTTAAAGATATTTTTAGTAACAAAAAAGATACCATGATTATATTAGATTTTGTCGTGAAACGAATAATATTTGCTTAGGTCTGAATTGGGACGTCGAGACAAGATGGAACTCGACTTATACTGTGTTTTATATCGCTTTACGACAAAGAGAAACTTTAGAACTATTTCATGAAATGCTTGCCTCAAAACCTCGTCGTAAAATTCTAAAGTTTCCTTCTACGAGTTGGTACATTTTAAAAGACGTAACCGAATTGCTTGAAGTTTTCAAAACCACCACCACTTTTTTATCCGGTGTTTATTATCTTACAAGTCCATTAACTCTAAAACAAATATATTTAATGGCTAACAAGTTGTATGAACTTGAAAATAAAAGCTCTCTTTTTACAAAAATGATAGAACCGATGAAAGAAAAATTAGTGAAATATTTTAAAGAAATGCCTCCCGTTATAACTTGCGCCGCCACGTTAAACCCTACCATAAATGTTTACGGGGTTGAAACTTTGATTGATAGAATTACTTACGCTTTGAATTTGGATAGTGAAGACATCCATTTTGCACAAGTCACAAAAACATATTTTAACAAATGTTTACAAGATTTATTTGATGTTTATTTACATAAATATGATACAACTCCGACTCCACATGATACAATGGGTACATCATCAAGTGGTAGCTTGAGAGATGTTAATTTGAATTTATATAACGAAATGTTAAATGAATTTAGTAAACGGGCTCGAGGTACCACCCTGAGTAGCGAACTCGGAAAGTATATTAGCACAAACTTTTTTAGCGTTTATGCCTCCTACCGTTTTTGAGAAGTTTGATATTTTGGCTTGGTGAAAAAAAACGAAGCTTCGTTTCCGATTCTTTCCGCCATGGCCCGTGATGTACTAACCGTCCAAGCTTCCACGGTAGCTTCGGAATCTGCGTTTTCTTTTAGTGGCAGGGTCTTATCGATACGAAGGACTAGACTCACCCCCCCTAGCGATGGAAATGTGCATTTGCTTGAAAGACCATTTGGATGCGATGGATAGGATAGAAGACCAAACTTCTCTCGAAGACGAAATTCAAGCCGAATAAATCATACACAACAACGAGGTTGATCTTGGAATATCCGAACCAGTCACCGATGAAGAACTAGCCGAAGATGCAATGCTACGAAGCTCCAGTTCCGAAGACAACGTACAAGAATAATCAATCAATATTCCAAAAAATAAAAATATATATTGTCATTTGTAATGTTTTAGAATTTTATAATTTTGTCTTGTCATGTTTTTTAATTTTCGAACTTTTCAAATATTAATAAACGTCTAACTTTATGTTTTATATTTGTTATATATTTTTTTTGATTTTATATTAAAAATATAAAATTTATTTGATTTTTTTTTTGATAAAAATCGGTTTAAACCGGTTTACAGGGCAAACCGGTTTGTAACCAACCCTAACCGGTTTGACCAGTTAGACATTTTCCACCTTCGAAACCGGTTTAACCCGAACCGGTTTAGGGCCAAACCGGTTTTGACTTTTCGTTGACCAAACCGGTTCGGTTCGGGTTGAACCGGTTTTGGTTAAAAAACCGATTTGTACACCTCTACTTGTAGGTAACAACCTCAAACCAGAACCTGTTTTCATCATCATAGTAACATTTAAACATTCAAGCACCAGATACAGTAGAGGATGCTTCTCATTTGTTGGTTGTTGGTCCAAGGAGGACGATGGTTGGGTTAAATGCTTTTGACTTTTGTTGGAAGTTAATGATAGACCCACAAAATGTTACAAAATGACAATTACAAATCCAAAACAAGAAACTTTTTAAACTTGGACTTCAAAATGTTACTTTTGAAAAACTACATGAACTGTTTATGTAAATTACTCAAATTTTCATGACGTACCAAAATAAATAAATAAACTAATTATATTTTTGGGAAGTATAATGTTAAAGATCATGGATATTATATTTTGAAGTATATGCTTTAAAACTTTTGTCCTATTTTGAACGCACAGTCATTTGACTTGTATGAGCAAAGATTAAACACATATTATCTTGACTTGTATGAGAAAAGATTAAACACATATTTTCTTATGTTGGTCATTAGAGAGACATTTTCATCATACTATCTTATTTTCATATAGATGTTTATTTCACTACCTTTTTCCAAACCCTAATATCTTATATAAAAGCTTTCATAAACACTAGAACACAACAAATTAACACTGAACAAAATGCATACACATATTTGTATTTATTTACTAGAAACGTGACTTTAATCACTTTTACTAGAACCATGATAAATCGTAGCTCGTTGAGTATGCTGATGTTGAATATCTATAAGATCCACATAAGACATGATCGACAACAATACAATTCCTTGGAAGACGACTAAGCGAACCTGATAGCAACATCATGTAACGAACCAACTTTTAGATTTATTATTATAATATGATATTCATATTATAAGGGGTGTAAATAAACAAAATGAAAGTTGGAGGTTACTTGCAAAATGGAGTTTTTTTTGTAGTTTGGGTGAAAGAAGCCAAAATACAGCGATGTTTTGTAATTTTTAGAAATCTGATTTTAAATTGGGGGGGAGGGGGGCCTGCACAAAACACACCATTTGTGTGTGTTTTTGCGTCTTGCAAAGAAAAGAGAGAAAGTGTAAGAGCCGAGATCAAGTGTTGGTGATTTTGCATGTGAATTTGGGAGGTTTTTGTGTGCACATCATTTTTCAAGTATCAAGTAAGCTTCCCTTTCATCCCTTGATTCACCATTGATTGTGTTCTTGGTGGGTTTTAGGGAAAATCCAAACTAGGGCTGATTTGAGTTATTTGGTTGGTAAATAATTTGAATTAAGTGATAACCTAGCTTAACTAAAGGTAATGGGCGGTAGATAACATCATTTAAACACCCAATTTGTGGATTCAAGAATTAGGGTTCTTGAGGAAAATTTGGGGATTTTCTAATTAATGATGTTAGAATGTTAAATTAAGGTTGGATAAGTGTTTAGGGAGTTAATAGACACATAATTAACTATAAAGCCCTAATTTTTATGGTGATTTAAGAAATGAGAGTTTTGGTGGAACTTAAGTGATTCCTTAACGGGTCATTTGGGTTAATGGAGTGTTTGATGGGTGTTAAGGGTTTGACTATGTTAATCTAGTCTATACAAATGTTAATGTTGACTATTTGGTGATAGGGGTGTGTTAGAATCTCAATTGGTGTAAACTGGGATGTGTAGACTAATGATGAGGTGTGTTGTATAGGTTATCACGTTGCTAAGATTGAAGCTAAACCATAATCATTTAAAGCACAAAGTAAGTGCTTTGCACTTACTTATTACTTAGTAATGACAGAAGTAGGTTATACAATTTGCTTGTTATTCGTTTATGTAGTTATATTTGTATGACTATGTTGTATATAAGGATCAGGAGGGTGAAATTGTGTTTGAAGTCTTTGAACTTCGCAAATCGAATGTGTGGGATTGGGGTCCTTGAACCCCACATGTCGGTAAATAAAGTATGGGATACAAATATGGTTTGGTATTGTGTGTGTGTACACTTGTTTGTATGTTTAAGGTCGGTATCACGTGGTAATTGAGGTCATGAACTTCACTTGTGTTGTCGCTTGAAGTCTTCAACTTCATTATTGTCATGGTGATTTGAGGTCTTTGAACCTCACATGGGAGTAAATAAGATATCATATAGAGGATTTTAAAGTCTAAGAACCTCACATGGTAGTCATTTGAGGTCACGAGCTTCACAAGTTGTTCTGTGGTATTTGAAGTCTAAGAACCTCACACGAAAGTTAATTGAGGTCATGAACTTCACATAGTTGTTTGTGGTTCATTGAGGTCTTTAGAACCTTATAAAGAAGTATGGTAGGGTTGTTAGATGTTTAAAGAAATCTTAAAATGTTGTTGGAGGTTTAAAACGACTAGGGGTCCAGTCGAAGGGTCAAAAATGTCAAAAACTGCAAAATTGGGTCTGCTGGTGTAGGGCTGGCGTCTAGGACGCCTGACTGGTTCTGCCAGCACCCAAGCCAGACACCTGTTGGCTGAATTTTTGAGTTTTCTTCCTAGGACACTTGGAGGGTCTTGGTACTTGTTGTATTATTATTAATGGTTTATTTGTGGTGTTTTGACTGTAGGGAAAGCTTCGGGTGTGGTTGAATTCTTGATATTTTAGATTATTTGTAAATGTTCGGGTTAAGACTCCTTTTTGGGAGTCACTAAACTTATTTGAACTATCATTTGGGATGTTTAAACTTGCTGTTATTGTGAGATGTTGGTCTTTTGTTTTTTAAACAAAACTATGTCGTTGTCATTTGTTTGAATTTAACATGTGTGTTTAATAGGACATACTTCCGCGTGCTTTGTAAATTTAAAATTGGTTGAAATTTTTGGGTGTTACACATCATCAAATCATATTGAACTTATAGCAATATATGATGTCGGTCGAGAATCTGTGGCCACGGTTGATGATCCAGTACATAGAAGAAGCATGTTGTTTTGCACAAATTAAGAAGGACCCACCGATCATCTATGAAGACAATGCAACTTGCATAGGTCACATTAGAGAAGACTCCATCAAAGGTGGCCGAATGAACCACAACTCACCAAAATTTTCTCAACATATATATGATTTGTAGAATGAAGCTAAAATCTATGTTTCCAAACCAAGTTAAGCAGTTGTGATCGAAGATTGGACTAAAAAAATTAAAAGAGAATTAAAGACTTCAATTATTTTAAGGGAGAACAATATGAACATTGTATTTTTTTTCATTACTAAATTTTATTACACGGAGTTTTCATAGTAAAGTTTTTAATGAGGTGCTATAACTAATATGACAATATCAGTTATATATTTTTTAGATCCTAAAGTATCGATTTAATATTATCATAAAGTATGACATTAGTAGTATAATATGTTGAGGGTTACTGTCATAAAACTCATAATTTAGTACAAACATACCCCATAATAAGAATTTTATCCTTATCATGCTATATGATTGATGACGTTACGATGGTCATTGGTCACGTGATATACGAGTTTGTAGGCTTGTATAAATAGTATTTCTCTAGGCAAATTGCATCATTTAAAAATATTTTATTAATTCGTTAAAAGAACTTAATATTGATATATTATTATTATTATTATTATTATTTTTATTATTTCATTAAAAAAAGATAACATGTTAGTTAAATTATAAACTAGTGGTTTCTGTGGCGGGTTCAAAACGTTGATAAAAATAAGCAAATAACGACGTTACATTTTACGTGATGTTAAAAAAACACGTCGCAACGGCATATTCGATAGTTATGAAAAAGTTACCTTGTTGTATACGAAGCTGAAGTTATTGTAACAAAATTTACACCGAAACATAGAAAAAAATAAACATGCGTGCCGCGCATTACGGGCGGGTCGGTTTAAACGTCGATAAAAAAAAGTCGCAACAGTGTATTTTGAGATGAACGTGGGACGGCTTAAAAACGTTTAAAACAACTGGTTTGTTTAAAAGTAGCGTTACGAAAATTCACGTCGAAACGTAGATAACGATATATTTGGAGATGAGCGTTGAACGGTTTAAAAAACTGTTTAAAACAACCGATTGGTTTGTAAATGATGTTACGAAAACTCACGTCGAAACGTAGAAAAAATAGACACGCAACGTCAAGTTCGAAATTTAAAGTATCATATTTTAAAAGCTGTAGGTGGAAAACAAAAATAAACTATTAAAAAATTGAACCCTTAAAGCAGATTTGATGATTCCTACATTTGTGATTGTTGAATTGTACATTATTACGCCCAACTACATTTTGAATGAAATTTACACCGACACGTAGATAAAAATAAGAACGTCGCAACGATATATTCAAAATATGATAGAACATCATATTTTAAAAGTTATAGAGAAAAAGCAAAATAACTTTAAAATTAATTATAATAATAAAATATTTAATTATAAAATTAATGAACATGCTGATAAGGCTTTACGCAAGCATGCATTGACCGATTGTAAACTGTGCTTAAATGCTTTCTCTTGAGTTTTAAGGTTTAGTAAAATAATTATTAAAATTGGTAGAAAAAAAAGAAGCAATCTAAAGTTTAGGAGGCACATGGTAAATATTTAGAATAAGACAACATGCTTGAAGCACTTTCCATTATGCCTTTTTGTTAGTAATTGAACATGTTATCCTTATTTTATTGTATGTAATTGATGACGTTAGGGATTAGCATGGTCATTGCCCATTGGCCACATGATATGCGAGTTAGTAGGTATGTGTAAATAATACTTGCTTGCTAAAATTTGTGTAAATAATACTTCCTCGCTAAACAAAAAATTAAAAATTACACAACCAAATGACTAAAATTTACTTTAAATTACTTTTTTGTTATTTTTTTATATAACGCTATGGACAGCGCCAATATTTACGGATCCATGTGTGTTCGATCCATTATTAGTATGTTAATGTCTTAGTTAAACATGAAGTGGTTCATTTGTTTTTTGAAAGTGTCCACGGATTCTACTCACCTTTTCAACATCTCATCAAGCTCTTCTAATTTTCTCGACTTCGCCTTCGCTTTTGCCTTTTCCTTTGACTTCTTTTGACCGGTGGGACGAGTCGGTTTTTGATACTTGTCTGGCTCGTCTCCAAGACTAATCCCAAAGTCCTTAATCGAGATAGGAGTGTCATAAGGGTTGAGGTTGATCTAGGTTTAGTGGCCGGTGGAAGCTGATGTAGTATAGTACCCTGAAGTTGAAGTCTTAGTTCTCTTCGGTTGAAAAGGGACTGGTTCGTTGCATTTTAGCTCTCCTTTCTTGATATTCCGCACATGCTCGTATTTAAATGTAATTTCAGTGGAAGAAATGTACTCTTCCCTAGCAAAAGACATGATTTGATCGTCAGTCCAACCACTTCTCCCTTAGGCTTTGATGCGGTTGAAAATGCGCCAAACTTTTGAGTTGGATTTGAAATCATATGAAGTGTGACCTCAAGTGATTGGAGGAACATTGAAAAACTGAATTGTCATTGAAATAATCGTGGATACGCATCCGGAAATCATTGCTGCCACAGAGATGTAAATAAAAGCTATTTCAAATTTGCGAATCCATAGAGATGTAAATAAAAGTTTGAGCAAGAAACTTCTCTTCATATGTGGCTCACTTCCTTTGAACCCTTGGTTAAGGATGTTCCAAGGCTGATTTCCATTTTTTCTAGCCGATGAGGAAGTAGAGTCACCCACTACAGGTGGTGAGTGTAGCTCGGGGTTGGAGTTGGTGTGAGTGTAAGTGTAAGTGTTTGAAACGGTTGGAAAACCGGGATATGGAAATTGATGTAGAATTGGTGAATAACCGTGTTGTTGAAATTGTTAGAATTGTTGAAATCCAAAGTTTGGATTCTTTTAGGGTAAGAAACCGAGTTGTGGTAACTGTTGAAATCCGAAGGATGAATTCGACATTGGATTAGAGTTTGGAGTCGGCATTAGATTGGGGGTTGGATTGTTAGCATCGTTAAGCAAACGTTGATACGGAGTGTTATCATCCATTTTTGAGAAAAATGTGGATAACATTTTGGGAGGTTGATAAATGTTTATTGTTGTGTATTTATAGTGATTTTGCGGGAAAAAAATATTTTTTTAATTAAAAAGGTATATAGGCGTTAAAAAGGTAATTTTGTTTTACATTTTTAAACCAAAAAGGCAATATAGTCATTAAAAATTAAAAAAAAAAACATTTTTTTTAGGACACTTCCATATTTCACCCTGCTAAGATCATTTATTACATACTAAGTTAAAATCACGTATATTACGCAAGTTGAATAAATAAAATATTATATTATTAGTAATAAAAATTTTATATTTTTAAAAACCCGTGTAATACACGGGTTGAATAAACCTTGAATAAACCGATATATATTACATCGGTTGAACTATTTATAATTAAATAATAAGTATCTGTAATTAGATTTATATTATAAATCTAAAAATAATTTTTTTAATATCATTATTCAAAATGAAAGAGAGATGGAAAAAAAATGATACAAAAGAACCAAAAATTGACACGTGTCCATATAATTTTATTTATTAATATAAAGATTATTATTTTGTATTATTATTTAATAGAAGAGAGAAACAAAAAACTAATATTTAAGAGGAGAGAGATGCGGGAAATTAAAGGTGATGAGTAACCAGAGAGTGACACGTGTCCCTCATGGTTTTACTTTATTATATAGTATAGATTTCATCTTCCTAACACACAAGTCAAAATGTTAATTACGTATTTCCCTTTCATATAACATATATAAAAAGAAAAATATGTAATTGATTTTAAGAATTGTGTAAATATGTAATTAATAGTCTTAGTAAGGGGAGATATATATAAAATTCTTTTTTTTTAAAGAAAGAGCCTTAAAAAGGTTAAAAACAAAAAAATATATATATACATATATTTTAAAATGAATTTACCGTTGGAAGTAAGAAAACAATATATATATATATATATAATTATATTAAATGAAGTTTTGGGCCCACATAGCGCTCGTCCGAAATTCTGGATCCCAAGCAACCAGACGACAGCCGAACACCACCCTCCAACGCATCCTCTTGTCTGGTTCCTCGTCCACTTCACACGGATTTACTCTAACACCCAAAATTTTAAACCATTTTATAACTTTCAAAACATGCGGAAGTAGGTCCCAAAAACAAAATCTTGACAAAACAACACATTTAAATAACAACAAACGACCTCGACTTAAGTTGTTTAAAAACCACGACTAATACCTTTACGAAAACAACAAGATGATAATATAAAATCAATTTTAATGAACCTCAACGTGGCTTCTAACTCCAACCGTTAACACCCATCAAACGAATGAGAATCCAAATCGACACGAAGGGTGACCCGAGACTAGACTGGAGCTTTCTTGCATAAAAACACTAAAACAAACAACCATTAGTAATGATAGACACCCCTAAGGACCATTCACAAGTTGATACCTTAGCCTTCGCCCAAAAATGTCCTTTCCACTTTTTACCAGTGCAAATCAGTGAAATATTAGCGCAATTTGCGTCGAATGCAGACCCGCCAGCGCAATATGCGCCGGTACCAACGCATTATGTAACACCCTTAATTCAAACACCGATTATTTAAACATATAATACGCGGAAGCATTTATCCCAAGAATTTTTTTTACAAGTTCGCGTGTCACGAACTTCTAGGGCCCTCCCTTCGCGTGCCGCGAGGGAGTCCCAAAAACACTTGCTCGAGAAACCAGTTCTTCGCATGACGCGAAGAACTCCTTCCTGATCTTCGCGTGGCGCGAAGACACCTAGTAAACAGAGAGTTTGGTTTTCTGCCCAGTTCCAACACTTAACCATTTTTCCAACATTTTTCAATTCAATATGACACCAAAAATATCCCAACACTTAGGTTTTTGTTTCAAATCATTCAACATCAAATACATACACCAAAATACCATTTCATGTATTAATTTACATCCTTTTCAAGATTTTCTATTTACCCCAAAACATCATTTACGCATACGAGAATCCGCCAAAACGCCATAGACTTGACTTGGACTACATCAGAGCTTTTCCTACATAACACCACACATATCACCATTAATAATGAAGATAAAACATAACAAAAAAATAAAATCTACTTGTTTTCACCCATTCACCCATTTGACCCGTTTTCACCCAATTTGTCATTAAGCTACTTTTCACTTGCATATCACCTAGAAGTTTCATTCTTTTCATTTATCATTCATAAATACACATTTCCATTTCTATTATGGCTCATAGACCATAACTTTATCACCACATTTCCATTATGATTCTTAGATCATAACTTCATCACCCATTTCCATTATGATTCTTAGATCATAACTTCATCACCCATTTCTATTATGATTCTTAGATCATAAATTCATCACCCATTTCTATTATGATTCTTAGACCATAACTTCATCACCCATTTCCATTATGATTCTTAGATCATAACTTCATCACCCATTTCCATTATAGAATTACTACTATAACTACAATCATTCACATTCATAACACATAACACATTATGCATACAACATTACATATAGCACCATTTATCAACAATACTAAGTAAGTGCAAGAGCACTTACCATTCGGGTTAGAAGATCCCGCACCTTCTCGATTAAAAATTTGATTACCTAAAATATACACCTAGTTTAGTAATATATCATACATCAAAATCACATTAAAGTTGGGTTCACAACCCAATTTCCCATTTCCAACCCAAACTGACCCGTTTGGGTTATTCCCATGTCCAAACACTCTCTTTACATCCAAACTCACCTACTTGAGTTTCATTACCATTTTCCTTAACACTAATTTTCATTAAATCTTTAACATTAGATTAATTTAGTGTTCATTCAAGTGTCTAACATCATATAAACATTTTATCATTCTTTAATTCATCATCCTATCATCATAATCCAAAACCCCTAATTCTCTCCATATGAACCCTAACTTCTCATAATCAAAATCAAAGGGTTCTAGGATGTTAATCACCATTCTTTACCTTTAGTTCAGCTAGATGATGTAGTGCAAAGCACACATCTTTATTCCTTTGTTTTTGTGTCGTTTTAACTAGTTTTGTATTTGTTTTGAGTCGTTTTTAGTATCTATTCAGTCTTTGTTATGTTTTCAGGTGCTCATGGTAATAATAAGTGAAGCCTAAGAGATTAAAGTAAAAAAAAAATCTAAAAATCTTGTCTTTCACGGTACGCGAAGACCAGACGGATACCTTTCGCGGTACGCGAAGAAGCTGAAAATCGGGCATGACTTCGCCCCAAATTCCGTGAAAAAACCCTAATTTCTAATTTAATAGAATTGTAATACAATAATCAAGGGGGTTGGTATCTTTGACTTCTAGAGCATTACCAGAGGCGATTTCAGGAGCTTGGAAGCAATTTTGAAGCAAAATGTTGAAGCTTTGGATTCGGGTTGGTTAATTCTAGCTTATTCAGTTTTCAAGATTCCATCTTTGTGTCTAGATCTTGTGTTTGAACCAATGTTTTGCTTAAATACTTCTGTCATGGTTGTTTTGAGAATGATTGTTGGCCAAAACGTTAATACTGCCTAGGTTTAAGATGAATACTTGTTAAAGTTTCAGTTTTTATCGGTTTTTGTATTTAATTGATGGACTTATGATTTTGTAAACAATCTTAGTTAATAATTGTGATGAATATGCATGCTTTAAATCTGATTATGTGATTGATTATTGACTCCTTGCGTTGATTGTGGTTGTCTGCAAGTTCAATTAGCGTATCTAGGTCATAGATCTTAGGGTTTGTGATTTCGGTGGTTTGCTAGATGTAGTAGCCATAGGATTTGTTATTGATTGTTGATTAGAGTTAAGTGTTCTTCCTAGTTCAATACCCGAGATGTCACACCCCCAATTTCAACTAACGGATTTTTACCGTTTGGAAGGTGACACACCAGGATCTCAGTCATTAGTTACATCAAACAACACTATATGGGACTTGAAATGTCATAACATAAAAGTTCATAGTTAATGCGGAAGCGTAAACGTTAAAATGAAGTAAAAATAATTGCACGCAAGGAGCGTCAATTAATGTAATTAAATAAACTATTTAAAATATTTGAAATGAATGATATGACAGTAGGACTCCATGCATGTCCTAAGTGCGCAACCTATGCCAAAGTGACCTGAGAAACATGTAAGAAAAAGTGTCAACACAAGGTTGGTGAGTTCATAGGTTTGTATGTAAATAAACTGTTTGAGTGTTGCTGGATCCACATACGTAAGTCACACCTATTGCTAGCTAGACAATGTACAAGTTACTCTAAGCGTTCGCAACCGAAGCTGACTGTTTGTGTTTGGGTGCCTTCCGCCATTTCTAACATCAACAATGGCAAGTGTTAAGGACAATTTACACCCGTTAGACCTCCAATCAAGTTAGCGCGACTAACCCGGGTGGGGTTTGTCAAACCCAGTAGTACTACTCAAATTTCCTCTCTATACTCCATATATTAACGGTCCGAGTGTGTAAGGACTTTGCATGTTATGTTTGCACTTAGGTACACAAGTGGTAATGAAATACTATGTGATCCATGTCCGTGTGTATGTCTCTCCCTGGCTGGGAGACAAGTAACGGATGCCTGTTCGTATGCATGTTTCTCCCCAACGGGAAAACAAGTAAAATACTGTTTGTGTGTATGCATGTTTCTCCCTAACGGGAAAACAAGTAAAATACTGTTTGTGAGTATGCATGTTTCTCCTCAATAGGAAAACAAGTAAAATAATGTTTGTGTGTAAGCATGTTTCTCCCCCAATAGTAAAACAAGTAAAAAGGGGCCGTGAAACTCACCTGAGTCTGAGTACGAGTAGATAGCACCACACTAGGATACAAGTACGAAACACAAGAGTTTGTCTGTGAACTGCTTAAGTATGTCCTAGAATTATAAGCGTAATAGTTAGGGACTCAAAGGAAATATGTGACGACGACACAGAAAATAGGGAACATCCTAAAAGAAACGTTCTAATGATTAAGAGTAGATGAACATATTTACGGGAATGAGAATTCTTAATTATGATAAATACGTTTCACGATGAATGACAAATAATATATAATAATTATATTCGAGCGTTTTGTCATTAAATAGTAGTCTAGAAAAATAATATTATTATATTATTTTTAAACTTGCATAGTTAGTACGATAACTATTTATGTGGCAAAAATAATAATATATTATTTTTACTCTAGTAAATAGACGTGCGTAAATAATATAACATTTTATATTATTAAATAGTTTAAAACGTTACACGAGGTAAATAAACGAGGCAAAATAATATATATTATTTTATACTAGAAGTCACGGGTTAAAAACAATATAAATATATTATTTTGTTCGAAGTCGCGGTTTGAAAATAATATAAACATATTATTTTAAAAGTGAGAATTTATACTAAAAATGGGTTATAAAATCTAACCCGAGCCCACAGGTGGTTTCCCGGGCTAAAACACTTTAATATGATATTATAATAATATAACAATTGATTTAAATATTAAAATATCATTAAAATAAAATATTTAAAAAGAAAACAGGGGAGGAGGGTTCGAACCCGGGTCTCCTCCCCATCAGTCCAACGATCTAACCAACACAGCCCGCAAGAGAATCGCGTTAGAACCCGGTTCCAAAGGCTTTTAACAAACAACTCCAGGGTGTTCTTCCCTTTTACGCGAAACCGGACCCAAACTCCCCCCTGAATCCACTGAATTCGATCATGATTTGGTACCGGGGCATAGGGGTTTTGCTTATAGGTAAGTTGCGATTCTGAGAATAGGTTTAATTGCAAAAATCATCAAGTTTACTATCGCCTATTGCTCGATTAAATCCTGAAAACGAAATTTTGAAACCACGAATCAAATTGATGAAATCCTATAAGATTATGGGTTGAAACCATGGGGCTTTTACTAAACAGAAGGTTTCGAAACTAATGACATAGTTTAATTGAATTAAGGTTAAGCCTAAGATTAAAACCCCCAAATCCGAATATGAAGAACCTTAATTTCCGGATCTAGTAATATTGAGTGTTGTTTGATTTAATTAACATAGGGCTTTCATTATACAAGTGATTACGAGTCTAATGGTATAGATTAATTGGATTATAAACATGTCTAGGATCAAAAGCCCCAAATCGAGTTTCATATAAACCCTAGATTAGTGATCTTGCTAAGATCGATGTTGTAAGCCCTAATTGACATAGGGCTTTCCATTAGGAAGTAAAAACGAAAGTGAGGGGAGGTTTAATTACCAGAATCGATTTCGAATTAACCGAGCTCGACTAGAACGAGTTCCGTCTTCGACTTGTTTGGTTTCCGACGGCTTAAACTTCGACTCCGGTGAAATTTGGATACGCAGGAGGTTCAGAGGGATTCGATTTAGATGTTCAGATGATTGATTTGTGAGAATGGTGTTCGTGATCAAGGAATATGATGCGTAAAAATGATGGTCGACGGTTACGGGTTTAACACCCAATAATGGGATTAATTGTGCGTAAAAGTGATGTTAATTGATTCAATTATGAACGTTTATGATATCATTGTGCATTTCAGTTACGGATTTGGATCGATAATATCTATAATTCGCGAGTTTAGATCGAATGGCTACGGATTTGACTTTTAGAAGTCAACAGAAACTAAATTGGTTGATTTTGACTTTGGGAAGTCAATTGATTGATTTTTGGGACTTGTCAGATTCCGTCCCTGAAGTTTAAGATTCAAAACTGACAGAATTAGTCCCTAAGGTTAAATTTCACTAGATTTAGTTAACGGGGTTAAGTTTCAGTTAGGATATTTAACGAGGATTGTTAACGGCGTTAACATGAAAAGTCCGGATTGTCACATCATCCCCTAGTTGAAAGAATTTTCGTCCCGAAAATTAAATAAATAAATAAATAAAAAATATTTTCTGGATGTCATACGAGAGGTGAGAATTAGTCATTTAGTCTTCGTCATCAGGAATCCGAGTGTCAACTGTCTGAGAGGAAGTTGGTTTAGGTGTCTAGTGATTGTTGCTATTCTGAGTCATAGTTGTTATTCTAGGATTACCCCGTGCATTCTTTGAATGTGTTGTGGGCGGTGAGACTGAGAGGTAATCCGTTCATTAGGGTACTTTATCATAGTTAATAATACCTGAGAAGTGATCCAATAATCTGGTGAGTTTAGTACACTTTAGAAATCTTAGTTGGTGACACCCTGAGAGTGATTAGGGATTCACTAGGTTGTTTTTAGTTGTCATCCTTAGAAACCCACATCCATAATAGTTTCCAGAACCGCTAGAAGTTGTGCTTTGCAATTAGGATTCCGACCTACATAGTGTTCTTCCTAATCTTGATTTCACCTTAGCTTTTGTCTCTTGATAGTTTGAGTCGATCTTAGTATTGCATTAATAATTATAATCTTTAGTGTAGTAAACCCCCAACCAAATCAAATCTTATGTAACATCCCAAAATTTCAGAAACTGATGGTTCGGGGTAGTGAACGACCCGAGACCTTATTTTGCTTAATGTCGAGTAAAAGAATTGTTGCGTGAGGGCTTTTGTGAAAATAAAACCCGGTTAACTAAGTGGTAAACAGTTCAAGTTTAAAACGCACAATTTCGAATAGACGAGGACCCAGTTGTAACTTTAAGTTATAAAAAAAACGTATCATTGATAAACCCTAGGACATCTTGGCTAGGTGTGTATGTGTGTGCGGAAGTAAAGGGAATCGGGCAAGGTGAGCCGACGACAGTGGCAGAAGGAAGCCGACGGCGGTGTGGAAATTCGGCAGGTAACACTCGTTCTCTTTCTTCTCCAATTACGTTCTCAATTTTTATGGTTGGTTAGACAGGGAGAAGGACGTGGTGGCCGACGATGGTGGTGGCAGGGTGGAAATAGGTGAGACAGAGCACGGTGATGAGTGCGAAGGAGCGACGCGGTGGTGGAGACATCGGACGGCAGCAAGGAAGTGAAACGACCTACGTGGCCATGGTGGTACGACGTAGGTGCTCGTCGGCTGCCAAGGAAGATGGCGTTAGTATTCATCGAAGCATAACAAGAACCATGGCAGGGCTATGTGTGTGTGCGTTTTATGTGTGTAGGTGTACGAGATTTCTCATGCTCACATGTTCAAGACCTAATCACATGGAGGTCACAGGTGGTGGCCAGGAGTGTGGATTCGGTGAACGCATAAGCAAGGTGGCTGAGAAGTGCGACAATGGTTGTGTGCGTTAGAGTGCAGCAGAGACCGGTGGCGATCGAGGGGCGGGTATGGTGGCTGTCACAAGGGCGTAAGGAGGAGATGATGGTGGTGCACATGGTGGACCGTGATGGCCGGAATAGCATTGCACGAAGAAAAAGATGACCCGATGATCGGATAAGCGGTGCACTATGAGGACTTCAGTGACGGCGTTAGACCGATGAGAAGCAAGTCGAGCCGGTCTTATGCTTGGATGCATATTCGGACGAAGCTAAAGTTCTAGTGAGTTTAGGGTTCGTACTCGACGGATAATCTGGATCAAGTTAGTGCCTGCGAGATGAAAGCGGCTAAGAGTTTGCATGACCCGTACGCGTGCATTTATAGGGGGTTCGGTTCAAGCACTTAAATCCTAAGCGAGTCAAGGACACCCGACGTGTGGGTGCATGGAGCTAAGGAATACGGTGGATCAGACGGGCGAACCGCGAGAAGAGTGTCGGGATATATTTACAATCATTTGTATCCGACATATACTTAGAACGTATCTGATTTTATAATCACGCGTGACAGGTTCAGGATTTAAGGAAGTGGACAAGATACAAGATCAAGGATTGGGACTCAACATAACCTGTGAGTTTCTAATCTCCCTTTTTTAAACATTTTACTGTTTTGGGGCTATCGTACATACGTTCACGTGGTGTTAATATAATTAATCGTGTTAAGGGTTGCGGGTTCTAAACCAATATGCTTTGAGTATAAAAATGCTTATTTAAGAGTCGTAGGGTTTATGGTGTGTTTATAGAAATATGTGAGCTATGGGTATGAGCTATTAATATATGATGTGATAAGGGTAGATCAGGGAGAGTTGGGCATTAAGCTAAACGCTTATGATTTCATGTGGGATATATAAATATATATATATATATATAATCATATTGTTCTAGTGTCATGTGTGAGGTAAAGGGGTAGAAAACGTGTCGTGTATATGATGTGTGATATTATGTGTTTATATTTGTGTGACGTGTTTGCCTAGTTGTCTGTATTACATGGCAAACGGGATTTGTGAAGGATGAGGTCCTTCGATCGCCCTGATGAGGGTGCAGTGACAAGGTATGTGTTTACATGGGTATTTATATATGTGTAGGATTGCATGTAAACGTTGAGTTATTTTATTATGCATGTGGTGATATTAATGCAGTAATGTTAGTGTGACGTGTAGATGTTATTATTGCGGTATGCAGAGTTAGAGTGACCGTTGATTCAGGATTTGTGATGTGACGTGTGTAAGTGTCGTGTCAGTTAATTGAGAGAGCCTTGGTTAAGGCCGGGTGTGTTAATGTCTAGGGTATGTTGTGTTAATTAAGAGTCGAGTTAATACTTGTTCTTGGTACGAGTTATTAGTATCGTATGTTGAGTCTATGTCGACGTAATGGTAAGATTATTATTATTATTATTGGTAGTACGGGCTGAGTCCTGGGTGATGAACGGGTATGGGATTTCGTGGGATATCATAGATATAACTATTCGTAAAAGAATCGTAAAACTATTTTATAAGAACCGGAGGGTTCTGAGTGGAATAAACTAATGAGTATGACGAGATGGTTTTTGTTTAAATTAAACTATTAGAACTCACTTAACGTAGCTGACTTTGTGTGTATGCGTAGGGTTGACGTATCTTGGTTGGGAAGCGGCGTTACTCAGATTGGTGTGCAGGCATTCGTGAGATAAACTGAATAACGTTAACTAGTAATAAATGAGTTTTGAAAGACTTCCGCTGTAGTTTGAATTGCAATAAATGCATTTTTAATGAAAATGACCCGTTATGAGAACCAACTGTAGGATGCCCGGGTTAGGGTCTTACATCTTGAGTTCGAGTCAGAGTCTAGTATTAGTATTCAGTGTCTTTAGGGTTCGATAATCTGGTTTACCATCAAGTTGTGCTACACTCGATAGGTCCACTTGCCTGTCAGTGCGGTTTAGTTCATAGGTTTTCCATTTATTACTTTGGAGTCTAGGTTAGGTTTTGTTATTTATTTTATAGACCGTCTGGACGACATCAAGTTTTGGCGCCGTTGCCGGGGACACTTGGCAATAGCAATATTAGCTTTGACTAGTTCTTTGTTGATTTTTGGTTTATTTGTTTTTCTTTGAGTCTATTCTGTGTGCTTATGTTATGTGCTTACGTGCTTGTCTTCTTTGTCTATCTGTGTATCTAACTTAGAATTGAGTCTTTCTGTTCTTGAGTCTCTGTTTCTTTTTCCTATTCAATCTTTCTGTTTATGCACAACACTCTCTCGCAGGGATCACCATCTTATTCTGCTTTCTTAGAGCCCGAGCAAGAGCTACACGAGCGCACCAGCAACTTTCGGTAGCGTTTGAAACAGTTGTGCGAAAAATAGCTACGTCCTATCAGCCCTATTCCATTTACTATTATGGGCGACGCTGATCCACCAGCGAGGCGTACTGTACACTAGAGGGCCAGTGATGGGGTCACAGGCGCGAGATCTCCGATCACCCGCCCCGCCATTCCAAATGCCAATTCCTGGCAGATCCCATCACATGTTATGAGTACGATAACTCATGCAACTTGGTTCCATGGCTTTGAGGATGAGGATGCACCGGACACCTGTCCAGCTTTGTTCGCATATGTGATACCTTTAATATCACGGGTGTATCCGAAGACGCTATCTACTTGCGTTTATTCCCATTCTCGCTCTCTGGGCGTGCATCTGCTTGGCTTGACACCCTTTGTGACAACTCTATTAGCACTTGGGAGGATCTTCAAGCCAAGTTCTACAAGAAGTATTATCCACCTTCCAAGGCCGCTCGCCTCAGGGATCAAATCCACTCCTTCCGGATGGATCCCGACGAGCCTTATCATTTGGCTTGGGAGCAGTTCAACACATTGTTGAGCCGATGTCCCTAACATGGTCTGTCAGACTGGGCGATAGTGGAGAAATTCTACAATGGTCTCACCTTTGAGAAGCAGCAGATGTTCAATACAGCTGCGGGAGGCCATATCATGGAGAAACGCGAGCCATTTGAGTGCGAAGAAATGTTCGGGAGCTTCGCTCAGGCCGAACAGCAGTATCCATCTACTAGGACTTCCATTCCTAGTCCTAGATCATCCACCTCAGCCTCGAGAGGTGTGCATCAGGTCAACCCTGATTCTAGTGTGGCTGCTGCACTCGCCTCAATGGCCAACGAGATAAAGGAGCTGAAGCTCAGTGCTAAGCGGTGTCAAGTGTGTAGGGGAGGCCACGACACCCGTGATTGCCCAGTGAATAATCAAGAGCAGGTGAGCTATGCTGGCAAACAGTACCAGAACTGAGGGTATAACAATCAGAATTCATTTGGCTTGGGATGGAGATATGGACATAACCCACCAGGGTTTAATGGTCGTCAGCAGTTTCAGCAGAATGGAGGAGGAGAGATAGGACCTAGCACAGGAAGCAGTGTCGACATGACTTCGATCAAAGAGATTCTTGAGACTCAGACATAGCTGCTTGCCCACCTAGTCCAGCAGGACATGGATGCTAGGCAGAGATTGGATAGCCACGACACTCTATTGAAGAATCAACAGTCGGCATTCCATGATCTGAAACGCACAGTAGAGGACATAAGAGTCTGAAGGATCGACAGGGAGGTCATAAGAGTCGGCATTCCATGATCTGAAACGCACAGTAGAGGACATGGATGCTAGGCAGAGATTGGATAGCCACGACACTCTATTGAAGAATCAACAGTCGGCATTCCATGATCTGAAACGCACAGTATAGGACATAAGAGTCTGAAGGATCGACAGGGAGGTCAATCTTCAGGTTCCAACGCTTCAGTGATGGCCGTGTCGGTTAGAAGTGTGGAGGAGAAAGAGGTTGCAGAGGATGACCCCCACTCCAGCAAGCACAACATTCCGTCACCTGAGGAGATCAAGAAGATTGACTGGAGGACTAGATTCGCGGAGATCGATGCCAAGATGACCGAGGAGCAGGTAAACGAGGAGATTGCAGTAAAGGTTCCTATCAAGGAGGCAGTGGAGAAGAATAAGGGGCCAGAGATGCAGACCCCCAATATTGACCCGACTCGTGTTCCCTACCCAACATGTTTGTTGCCATTCAAGCAAGCCAGGGAGCACAGTCACTTCATTGATTTGTTTAAACAACTAAAGGTCAATCTTTCGCTAATAGAGACCCTCCAGCACATGCCAAAGTATGGGAAGTTCCTTAAAGATCTTCTTTCCAACTAGAAGAAGCTCGAGGAGGTCTCTAAAGTCTCACTTAGTGAGCAATGTTCTGCGGTGGTGCAGAACAAGCTGCAAGAGAAACTGCGAGATTCAGGTCGTTTCACGATCCCATGTCACCTTGGCAGTTTCCCTGTGCACCACGCGTTGGCCGATCTAGGTGCTAGCATCCATCTGATGCCCTATTCCTTATATAAGCAGCTAGACCTAGGCGAACCACAGCCGACGCGCATGAGCATTTCCTTGGCTGACCGTTCAGTCAAGTATCCACGGGGAATTTGTAAGACCCCAACCCGGGCATCCTACTGTTGGTTCTTATAACAGGTCAATCTAAAAAAATGCATTTATTATTAACTCTATTAGAGCAGAAGTCTCTCTAAAATCATTTATTACCATTTATTGTTATTAAACATACATCACGAATGCCTACACACCAATCCGAGTAGCACCGCCTCCAAGCCAAGATACCTCATCGCTATGCTTACCTGCACAATAATCTAATGTACACACAAAGTCAGCTACACTGAATAAGTTCTAATAGTTTAAATTAAATAAAAACCATCACACCAAGTTCTTCGATTTAATTCACTCGAACCCTCCGGTCCTTATTAAAATATAATTACGCTTTATTTATGGAAGAAAAATACTTTGTCGTCCAACGACATCCCATAACCGTTTATCACCCGGGACTCAACCCGTACTACCCATGTAAATAGTAATAACCCTACAGTCACAACCGTATAGATTCAGCATACTATGCTAGCACCTCCTATCCAAGAATACACATTAACCCGACCCTAGGTTAACTCAACCTACCCTAGACATTAACACATCCGGCCTTACCCAAGGTTCTCACAATTAACTGATGTGACTCTTATACATGTCACGTCACAAGTCCTGACTCAATGGTAAGTCTAACTCTACACGTCACAAATCAACACGTCACAATAACATAATCTCATACACAATAAATATAACTAATCATTAGCATGCAAATTAACACTAATATGTACGAATGCAAACACATACCTCATCACTGCACCCTCGTCAGGGATACCCTCGTTAGGGTGATAAACACACCCCGAGCTCATCAATAACCTGTTAAATAATTGTCACCTTTGGTGACTTCCCGAAGGACCCCATCCTTCACAATCCCGTTTGTCGGGCCATAAGGACAACGAGGCAAACCCGACACTTAAATATAAACACATAATATCACACATTATATACATAACTCATTAATTACACACGCACCTCATGCATAACCCTAGAACAACATATTTAATATTATGAATTCCTTAGTATTTAATACAGGGCACGACCTTTCCCGTTCGGCGCTTAACACGTCACGCATTAACAACCCATATACTTAACTCACACATAAAATCATAGGCATTTAGCTTAAAGCCCGACACTCCACGATCCACCCTTATCACGTCACCTAATAATGACCCATACCCACGATCTACCCTTATCACACCATTGACCCTACAAATCTTACTAATCATTTTATACTCAAATCATAGCGGGTTGGAACCCGAAACCCTTAACACGATTAATTATATTAACACCACTTGAATGTACGTACATTAGCCCCAAAGCAGTAAAACGTTTAAAGAGGGGGATTAGAAACTCACTGGTTTGACGATACCTGCAAGCACTACAACGCTTCCTCGAACGATCCCGACCTGTTAATGTATGATCACATAATCAGTGTCCATCCCTACTAGGCGTTGATTCTATTTAAATATAACGGCTCTGCTTGGTTCGGGTTATCCGGAACCCGATTGGAATCCGTATGCGTGCACGCTTGTGTGCCAGGCAAAGTCTTAATCTCGCATGTCACAAGTGCTCGAGCAGAACCCCCACCCCCATGCACGTCCATGCGATTCCCATGTTTACGAAACCATAACCGGGTGAGCCTCTCCCGCTTTTATCCCCGCAACTACCGTCATTGTGCACCGCTACCCGGATTCGCCCGTCGTGTACCACCATCGTGTCCCACCACCTTGAACCACCTCTGCCAACTCGCCATCAAGCACCACCTCTTATCACCCCCCATCTCCGACTCGTCGCTACCGAGTACCGCCGAACGCTACTACCGTCCGCTGCCGAGGACACCTCCATAGTAGTGTCCGGTGACCACCGAGTGCCGCCACCTATTGTCGTCGCCCTCTCCATGATCCCCGCTGTAACCACCACCTTCGCCCGACACCCTCCTCTTTCTATTTCTCGCCTTCCCTGCTCTGGCTGTCACACGCCACCTCCGATCACCCGTAACCACTGCCATGGGTGAACACACTGCCATAGTCGGCCACCACATCCTCTCCCAAACCCTCGTCGTCGGTTGGTACCTCCATCTCAAAACCCTAATAGAGCTTCTAAACATATGTAAAAAAAACAAGTGCGATTCGAAAGAGATGATTACCTTAGCCGTGTCGGAAGTTTCCCGCTCAAGACCACCGTGAGACCACCGCAACTCGCCTTTGGTTTCAGCGTTTGCTCCCTTGTTCTCTGCTGCCATCACACGCACACCTAGGACGAATGGCCTAGGGTTTGCGAACAAGTGGTTTATAAACCACTCCGGGTTTCACTTTGGGTCCCACCTGATTCCTTTGACGCGTTTTTTATCTCTAACCTTGACCACAACGGCTAGCCGGTTCCTCTTAATCTCGCTAAACCGAGATTTACTCATTGATGTATACCGACTGTGTTATTTATTAGGAATTTGGGTTATCCATTAACCCGACCCGTTAGTTATTTGATTTTTGGGATGTTACAAGTCTACCCCCTTAATATAGGATTCGTCCTCGAATCCTATGTCGACACAACTCACACGACCCATCCTTTCGTTCTCACTTGTGCACCAAATCCTTCTAGTATCCAGAATTCGTCTTCACATTTACCAGTTCCATCACTTCGCTCGCATTTCGACCACCCTCTTGGCGTTCGAAGAATTCTCCTTATTGCCCGCTTTCAACTTTGGGACTTGTAGGAGCACTTACATACCCCCTTATTACTCGCCTTTCGAGCCGTTATTCCTAAGGCACCCATTGTCAATTAGTTGCTTACTTATCAAACTTCTTGATCAGCTCGCATCATGTACAACGTCACTTCTTTTTTATCATCTCGAGTGACCTCATCACTCCAACGGTCATACCCAAGTAAGGCTCCTTGTTTTCCATAATAAGAGTAGTTCGTCACCCTTCCCATCTCGTACTCTAGTCATCGTCCAATGATGATTCTTCAAAACTCAGGCACCACTGTGTTGCGTCATAGCTGTGATTCTTCTATCCCTCTCATGTGATCACCAAGAGCTTGTGCCAAGCTTCGTTGATCTCATCTCAAGTTTCGCTACTATGGTATCTTCCTACTACATTACCTCATGCTCATTGCGTCTAATTGGTAACCACATGTTGCTTATCATTTGCCTTCAATCACCGTCCTCTGATGATCTATCTTAGACATTAATATTTGGTTTAAAATCCCAACATTATCTCCTTTGATGCTCCGCAAGAGCTTGCTCTTATAACTTTGATGTATGCGTACCAGCGTAAACATTTCCCTTGCGGTCACTTATGTGCAAACTTGCACTTATCCTTCCCTCGCTCTACCTTCCTCGTCATTGCTCTATTATTACCATGCTATCTCTGATCGCGTCTCATTCTTCAAGTACGGACATTAAGTACGCCCCAGTAGGTGCCTACGCTATCCATCATCTTGTTCATAAAGAACACCTCTACTCTCCTTTATATTTTATATTTTCGAAACTCCTTCAATGGAACATATCCTCTGGAGAACCTATTGTCACTTTGTCCACTCTGTGCCGAAATCTTTAGCATCATCACCTTGACCACGTCATAATTAGTTTCGATAAAATGTCTGCGTAACGCCTTCTCCATCTCCCACCACTGTACTCCTGGGCTCTGCGCTCCGGATTATCGAGATATGTGTATAGGTATCTCTTAGGAGCACCTCGCTGATCATCTCAAATAACGTCGAAACTTTGCGTACCGCATCGATGTATCACCGTTGGGAAAATCGTATAGATAGAAACTCTAAACTTGAACACACCGACCATCCATCATATGCACGACTAAGCGTGTACTACTTGGACAATTAGCGTTAAGTCTAAGTAACAACTTAACAATTCCAACATATATATCTCTATATAAAGTATCCCAACTCTCTAACTTGCACAAAACACACATATAATTAGCTAGACTTGAGCAAATCTATGTGTTTTACAATATAACCTTAGTATTTATAGACACACAACTCCTGAAATCTACCCTCTATTTATTATAACAGTAGGCCATGCCACCCGTCATCACATATTCACACGAAATTCACACCGTCGTACCTCTACGGGTAACATTAATGATTTAAGGCAACACACTACTTGATGTAGACACAAGTCAACCCTCTACACATGCATACATACAATATTTATAAGCACTAATTTCCACAAGGCCTTGCCCTGGTCATTCACATAAGGTGCAACACACCCCTTATACTTCACACCTCCACCTAGCCCTTAACTCATAGATGACACTATCACACGTTTGTTAACACAGAGAATTTCATGACCCATAGCTACACAAGTCTACTCACAATATCTAATCAATCAAATCGGCATTTATTTTTGGTATGACTCACACCATGCAAAATTAAATTACACCACACTGCGCATAGCTTCCTATTGCAAGTACCATACAACACGTTCAAGAACACAATTATTTTAACCACATCTAAATCACATCATGACAAAGCAAACTCAATATCAACACCAAGTAGTCAACATCCCAGTCAAACACCGCACCACATAAGTATCTAATTCACAATAAGAAACCCAAAACAAATATCTCATCCCAAAATCAAACTACTACTACTCAAAACATGTCAGCCCTATCGTGTAAATATATCACTACTCTACTCCTCGAACAACCCGAAGTTGTCACCCCCCTGTTCCTCGTTGTCCGACTCCTCAAGCAATCCGTTTCTCGACCCTGAATCATGTCTCGGTGGTTAATGTCTAACTGCAAATGCATTACCTCCCAACCAGCTGCTCCTCCTATAAAAGGAACTAGTGAGTCCCATCACGGCTGCCCTAGTAGCACTGGGTGCATTAGCCGCCGAGAGCGCCAAGGTCACCTCCTGTGTCTGTAGCTCACGCTCCTCCTCGACTGTCGGCGGTACCGCTGTCAATGGAACCGGAGCTAATACCAGCCTTCTGCCGACAACTATCGCCCGTGTAGCAGCCAAAGGTCGCTCGACGCTCTGCCGTCCTCCTGATAAGAGCCCCTCGTCTGATCCACCTCGTCCTGATCGTCATAGCCATTAGTACCTGCACAAGATAAAACGTTGGAGTGATTACTATGGGCTTAAATTCAGAATATGAGAGTAATAATAGACTGCCAAATTACGGTGATCAAATGCAATTTGGTGGTCCACATTACTACTTGTACTCTAAACCTTTCTCATCATGTTCACACTAGCTTTCTATCTTTCCCACACGACAGATGCACATGCATCACACACCACTCACTTAACACCACACAATTATATAGTAATTTATCATATATATCACACTTACACATCACACGTAGTTATACACAAATTCACTACGCTAACACACCAAACTATGTCACATAACGCAATTAATGCTACTCTACATTAATTAGCTCACAAAACATGATTTCACTAAGTCTCACCACACGCTTCACATAGTTCTACATACTACTACAATACATAGTACATATCACGTTCCCACACGGAACCATAAATCATACACTCACATCAATCGTTTAACCTATCGTAATACTACACAAATGGTAAATAATAGTTACTACTCAACTTCATAAGACGTACCTCATGGCTCGCGGTTACTCGTGGTGGCATTCGTTTCACCCTCGTCCTATTTTTTGTTTAAGTTAAAGTATTTTATTTGTTTAAAAACACCAGTTTTCTCTTAAATTACAGCTCTAATACCAACTTGTAAGACCCCAGCCCGGGCATCCTACTGTTGGTTCTCCTAACGGGTCAATCTCAATTAAAATGCATTTATTATTAACTCTATTACAGCGGAAGTCTTTCTAATATAATTTATTACCATTTATTGTTATTAAACATACTCACGAATGCCTACACACCAATCCGAGTAGCACCGCCTCCAAGCCAAGATACGTCATCGCTATGCTTACCTGCACAATAATCTAACGTACACACAAAGTCAGCTACACTGAGTGAGTTCTAATAGTTTAAATTAAATAAAAACCATCACACCAAGTTCTTCGCTTTAATTTACTCGGACCCTCCGGTCCTTATTAAAATATAATTACGCTTTATTTACGAAATACAAATCCCTTGTCGTCCAACGACATCCCATAACCGTTTATCACCCGGGACTCAACCCGTACTACCCATGTAAATAGTAATAACCCTACAGTCACAACCGTATACATTCAGCATACTATGCTAGCACCTCCTATCCAAGAATACACAATAACCCGACTCTGGGTTAACTCAACCTACCCTAGACATTAACACATCCGGCCTTACCCAAGGTTCTCACAATTAACTGACGCGACTCTTATACACGTCACGTCACAAGTCCTGACTCAATGGTCAGTCTAACTCTACACGTCACATGTAATATCTGTACTTTTCCGTTTACAATTTCCGGCCATTTGGCATTTATTGTAAATCCTAATTATCCATATTTAATAATATGTGAAAATTCTTAAATGAATTTCTTAAACTATGTGGCTAAAAACCATACTCAAACTATGTATTAGGGCTAATATTCATGGTATTTGAATAAAGTCCCTAAACTATATAAAATAAATCTCATAAATTATCTAAGTGTAAACAAAAAAATTGTACTTATTTAATTTGGAAAATCTTAATTGTGTTTTATTCAATTAAAACACAAATTATATAAATTAAAATGATTTTTATAAAATTATTATGAATTTTTAAGAAATAATAAGATTTATTCCTAAATAAATCAAATAAATAAAGTTTAATTAAATAAATATTTTTAAAATGAAGTTTTATAAAAATACGTCATTTTATATCATTTTTATAGAAATAAACAATTCTTTTATAATTTAAATATAATTTATACATTTAAATATCAAAATATATCAAATTAATTAACAAAAAAAAAAACCCTACTTAACCTAACTAACAAATTCTAAACCCTAAGGACCAATCCTGTCATTCTTGCAAACTCACAAACCTGAAACTACAGGGACTAAACCTGACTTTTTCTCATTCTTGATTTGGTTTGACTTTTGATAGTCAAACCGTACCACAATGATCGAATTCGAATTCCATAACCGATTTGAGATCGATTTTGTAACTGAATTCGCACGTTGAAGCCATAAACGTCCATCATTAACACAATTAAACCCGACATTGATTCGAATTAATCCTAATAATGCGAATTCAAGCCGAACCGTCGTCACGTTCTTGTTTGATAATCAAATTCGGCAAATTGATATAGTAATCTCACAATCGAGCACACTGCGCACGCCACACGAACATCGTAGAAGCTTTTGCACACACAACAATTGTCGGAGAAGCAGTCAAGGCCGCCGGAGATCAAGTTCTTCATCATCGGCACCTGTTTTAGTCGGGGACTACCAATTCGAGCTCTATTCTGGTAAATTCCTATTCCTATAGCTTCGTTTTCATTCCCAAATGGAAAGCCCTCTGTCAATTCGATCGTATAACATCGAATTGAACTCGATCCCATATCTAGGGTTCATCACAAACCGGTTTAATCGAGCTCTGGTCTAAACACGTTTATAATTCAATTAATTCACATCAACAGCTTCGAAATGATCGACTCTTTGAAAACCCCCTCTTAATTCAATCTCATATCATCGATTTATACCAAATCCTATAACTAGGGTTTGTTCATAAACCGTTTTGGGGTTTTTGATCTTAAACACATTTTCAATCCAATTAACCAACATCCACAGATTCGTAATGACTCAATATATAAAAACCCCATGATTTCAACAAGATTTAATATCGGAATCTTCTAAATTGGATTAGTGTTCATATCTAGGGTTTCGAGGCTCGAACTCGGGATTAAACGACCCAAACCTTGTTGTTTTTTTCAAATTAAAACCTGCCTCAGTTTCGCTAGACCCCGATTAACAAAACCTCTGTGATTCCAAGACCAATCGTGATCGAATTCGCGTAGGTTGGGGCTGGGTTTTCGAGCCGCATGCATGTGGGAGGGGAACCCACTTGAATTGGTTGTTAAAATCAATTCTAATCAGATTCTTAACGCGATGACCCTAGCGGGCGTACTGGTAACTCGCGTGACTCGTAGGCAGGAGACCCGGGTTCGAGACCGGTCTCCTGCATATTATTTTTGGGACTTTTTCTGGTCATATTTAATTAATAGAAAATGTTTTATTAATTAATATTATTATATATAAATGTGTTTTAACCCGGGAAACGACCCGTAGACTCGGGTATGAATTTATTAACTTATTTTTATTAATATACCCACTTTTATAAATAATATATTTATGTTATTATCAAATAAAAATAATATATTTATATTATTTTCAAAACTATAACTTTGGATAAAAATAATATGTTTTATTATTTTTAACCCGTGACTTTTATTATTAAATAATATATGTTTATATTTTGTTTCATACCGTTTTTGGAACATTTGAAACTAATAAATAATATAATTAGTCACATTATTTACTCGTATTTATTATTTCGACTAAAAATAATATGTTTATTAACATAATAATTTAGTAATTTAAATACTTACACACCTTAAACTATAACCAAATTACTTTTCAAACCTTAAACTTTCCAAAACCCTAATTTTCCCAAATTCGAGAACACGAACGAACCTTAGCTTATTCCTTTAAACTAATTGACTAAACTACAACTATAATAGGTTAATTGTGACCTACTTTGGATTATACCTTTGGATCAAACTTAGCTTGGAAACTACCTACAAATCCAATGTGAGTTTTCATGCCCCTCTTTATACATTTTATCACTTTTGGGGTGAAACATGTTCCTATATAATTACACTTACACTATTGACAAATCTCACAACTTGAAACAAATTCCCTTATGTTAGACTTGTTTAATTGCATTATGTGGCTTATTTGTTGATTACACTAGTTCATATTATTAACTGTTTCGACAGCCTATGAATGGAATTAGTGGTACCATGTGGGTTAGCTACCCCATGCATTTCTTTGATCTAGGATGCATGTAATGAATTCTGAAACTGAAAAACTGTTAACTATATGTTGGACAATCTGAATTGGATAAATCTTAAAAGGAAGGTTTAATTTGGACTGTGTGTATATACAATAAGACTATAATGTATTACTTGTCTTAGCATGGAATTTGTACTTTATCTAAACTACTATATCTATATCTACCATGATTGCTCACCAACAATTCATTTTGTTGATAACTCTTATTTTAAACATGTTTCAGGTGCACCAAGTTCAAGCAACGCTTGATTTATGTTCAACACTTAGGCTTGGACTTAGAAATTTGAAATCTGATTTTATCTTGTTTGGAACTATGTTTTGTCTTGTTTATTTGAACTACTTGTAGCCTTTGAGGCACTTTTAATATTATTGAATAAAATTATGAAATTTTAATAGTTCCAAGTGCTACGAGCAATCTGGTCACAATTCGGGTCATACTCCGACGTGTTCCGCCGCCCGGTTGGGGTGTGACAGATTGGTATCAGAGCCTTGGTTATAGGGATTTAGGTTATTAGAAATCTTTAACCTAGACTATAACTTTAGGACCCTCTTTTAGTCTTGCATGATTAGGAACTTATGTGTTTATTTGTCAAATTCTAAATCTTTAACACAAATCTTACAAATCCTCAAAATTCTAAAACTTTACCTTATACTTCCATCAATATTCTTTTATATGAAATTCTTCAATGTTTTAAAATATTTTATAAAACCCCCTAGACTTTGTAAGTCTATCCAAAATCTCGTTAAGGTTTAAGACTTTGACAATGTTCAGAAACTCGTGCAATCTGGAAGGGTGAATGCCTGTATTCTGAGTTTCCTGTCTAGGCAAGCGTATTCGTACAAATCCAAATTACTGGACCTGTTACGCTTACCTGGGGATTCTCGGGATGAGTGTTCACTTATAGGCTAAAGCATGACTTTCTCAAATATTGTTGAAATCTTATTAACCTTGATATGTCCTAAGTAATTGTGAGGTAAAACCCAACCAACACAATTACTAACTATGTGTTTAAACTTAAGCCTATCTTTACTTTCAAAGCTAACTCTTGAATATTATTATTCATCTCAAACTTGCATTTTACTTTATTTTCTTATAGAATGTCTGATCCCGTTGATACAAATCCGGCACTCACACAACAAATTGTTGATCGGATTGCTGCAATACTACCAGCTCTGTTTCAACATCGTGATCAAAGCTCTTCTAATAACAACAACAATGCTTGCAACTTCAAATACTTTAATTCGTGTTCACCACCAAAGTATTCGGGTCATGAAGGAGCCACTGGACTACTCCAATGGTTTGAGGGCATTGAGAACACCTTCCTTAATGCTGGTGTTCCCGAGGCACTCAAGGTTCAATATGGCTCAAGCGTCTTTCAAAAGCGTGCACTAACTTGGTGGAACGGCGAGAAAACTACTCGCACCGTTCTTGTTGCTATGGCTCTTCCTTGGGCTGAATTCAAGGAACTCATGATCAATGAGTTCTGTCCTCGAAACGAAATGATGAAGATCGAGGAGGAATTTTGGACTCTCTCCCAAGATAGTGGTGACAATTCTGCTTATGTCACTCATTTTTATGAGCTTTGTCTACTCGTTCCTCACCTAGTCGACACCTTGGCTAGGAAGATTGAGAAATTCTGCAAGGGACTCCCAATTCAAATCAGGAGTGCTGTTCTTAGTAGTAGACCTGCTACTATCGAAGAAGCTGTTCGTCTTTCAGCCACACTTACCGACACTTATGTCGATGCGGGAATCCTTCACCGCAAAGGAGGGAAGAAACCTGCTGTGGTTGCTGCTGTGACTTCTAAACCTGAACCTACTGGTAGAAACAGGAAGAGAAAGTCCAACCATAAACAAAATTATGGGACTGTTACACCTGCTCAACCTGTGAGCCAAGTAGCACCTGCTACTACTACTACCTTCAGTCCAACCAAGAAGGCTTATTCGGGGAGTTATCCTCAATGTGATATTTGCAAGTCTCACCATCTTCCCAATGCACCGTGTTGGGTTTGCACAAAGTGCAAAAGGTTGGGACATACTCAAGATCGTTGCCGAACCCCAAGCAACACTCAATCTCAAGTGCAAGGCCATAACGTGATACAAAACACACCATCCTTAACTGTTAAGGCTTGTTTCCAATGTGGAGATCCAAGTCACTTCAAGGATAAGTGTCCATTACTGGCCAATGCAATAAAAGCTTCAATCTCTGCTTCCAAAGGCCGAGTCTACACCATTACTGCCAATCAAGCTCAAGCCGACAACGATGTTGTCAATGGTACGTATCTGATCAATAATCAATATGCTACTATTCTGTTTGATTCTGGTGCGGATAAAAGTTTCGTGTCCTTTGACTTTGAACCAATGCTTGCTAAGACTAGAACCCAACTAGACAAAACTTATAATGTAGAAGTAGCTAACGGGAAATCCGTTAAGGTTGACTCAATTATTGCAAACAATCAACTACAACTTAACGAACATACTTTCTCTATTGACTTAACTCCTATGCAACTTGGGAGTTTTGACGTGATCGTCGGCATGGATTGGTTATCCAAACATCGTGCTGAGATCGTTTGTGCCGACAAATTCATAAAGATTCCTCTGCCGTCTGGTGAAATACTACACGTGTATGGAGAGAAGCAACCCAAAGGCTTAAAACTGATGACTATAACAAAAGCTCAAAAGTACCTCAACAAGAATTATCCAGCTTTTCTAGCTCACGTTGTGAAGGAGAAGGGCAAGGGTAAACTCATGGCTGATATTCCTGTGATTAAGGACTTTCCTGAAGTATTTCCGGAAGACCTACCAGGAATTGCCCCTACACGACAAGTCGAGTTCCGTATCGACCTTGTGCCTGGTGCAACTCCTGTGGCAAGAGCACCATATCGTCTTGCACCATCTGAAATGCAAGAACTTGCTAGTCAACTTCAAGAACTCTCTGATAAAGGATTCATACGTCCTAGTTCCTCACCATGGGGAGCACCTGTCTTATTCGTCAAGAAGAAAGATGGATCTTTTAGGATGTGTATCGACTATCGGGAACTCAACAAATTGACTGTCAAGAATCGATACCCACTTCCAAGGATTGACGATTTATTTGATCAACTCCAAGGAGCATCTATTTTCTCAAAGATCGATCTTCGTTCGGGTTATCACCAACTACGTGTTAATGAGGAAGACATTCCCAAAACAGCTTTTAGAACTCGCTATGGACACTACGAGTTTGTTGTCATGCCATTCGGTTTGACTAACGCACCTGCCGTGTTCATGGATTTGATGAATCGTGTTTGTCGACCTTATTTGGATAAATTCGTCATTGTCTTCATTGACGATATTCTTATCTACTCAAAATCTAAGCAAGAACATGAAGAACATCTTCGCTTAGTACTTGATCTTCTTAAACAGGAACAACTTTATGCTAAATTCTCCAAATGTGAATTCTGGCTAAAGGAAGTCCAATTCCTAGGTCATGTTATTAACGAGGCTGGGATTCATGTTGATCCTGCTAAAATTGAAGCTGTAAAGAATTGGATTGCTCCTAAAACACCAACAGAAATCCGTTCTTTTCTTGGACTAGCAGGATATTATCGACGCTTTATTTCTAACTTTTCCAAGATTGCTGTTCCTCTCACTGCCCTAACTCATAAGGGTAGGATCTTTGAATGGGGACAAGAGCAAGAAGAAGCGTTCCAAACTCTTAAAGAAAAACTGTGCCATGCTCCAGTCCTATCTCTTCCCGATGGCAGCGACGACTTCGTTGTTTTCTGTGATGCTTCAAAGCAAGGACTTGGATGCGTTCTCATGCAAAGGGGTAAGGTGATTGCTTATGCCTCAAGACAACTTAAGGTTCATGAAGATAACTACACCACTCACGACCTCGAACTTGGTGCGGTCGTGTTTGCTCTCAAGATTTGGAGACATTATCTCTATGGAACCAAATGTGAAATCTTTACCGATCACAAGAGTTTGCAACATATATTCAACCAAAAAGACTTAAACATGAGACAACGTCGTTGGATGGAACTGTTAAATGATTATGATTGCGAAATCAAATATCATCCAGGGAAAGCTAACGTGGTGGCTGATGCGTTAAGTCGGAAAGAATATCCTAACATATGTTGTGCTCTTATTCAATCGGATATCGAGACCAAAATTCTTGAAGCTCAACAAACGGTTCTTTCCGAGGGCAACATGCAAAAAGAATTGGGTTGTGGAGTTGAAAAACAATTGGAGACTCGACCCAATGGGTTACTACACTTCTTAAACCGCTTATGGGTTCCTGATCGGGATGATCTTCGTACTTTAATTTTTGACGAGTCTCACAAAACTCGTTATTCTATACACCCAGGAGCCGATAAAATGTACAAAGGCCTTCGCCAACACTATTGGTGGCCCGGCATGAAGAAAGATGTTGCCGTGTACGTTTCAAAATGTCTTACTTGTTCTAAGGTCAAGATTGAACATCAACGACCTTCGGGTTTGCTTGAACAACCCGAGATTCCAATGTGGAAATGGGAGTGTATTTCCATGGATTTTATCACCAAACTTCCAAGAACACCTCGAGGATTTGATAGCATTTGGGTAATCGTGGACCGACTCACGAAATCAACTCATTTTCTCGCAATTCGAGATGATTGGGGAGCTGAGAAGTTGGCTCAAGTTTATTTGGATGAGATCGTTCGTCTACATGGCGTTCCTCTTAATATCATATCTGATCGTGATAGTCGTTTCACTTCCCGTTTTTGGGGATCTCTACAATCGTTCATGGGTACTCAATTGAATTTGAGTACAGCTTACCATCCCCAAACTGATGGTCAAACAGAAAGAACGATTCAAACTCTTGAAGATATGTTACGTGCTTGCGTCCTTGACTTTGGAGGCAATTGGGACAAATATCTTCCACTAGCTGAGTTTTCGTATAACAACAGCTACCATGCTAGTATCGAGATGGCACCTTTCAAAGCTTTATATGGTCGCCATTGTCGTTCTCCTCTTGGCTGGGATGAGGTCGGTGAAGCACAAATCACTGGTCCCGCTCTAGTCCAAGACACCACTGATCGAATCATCCAAGTTCGCGACAATCTTCGTTTGGCTCGGGAGAGACAAAAGAAGAATGCTGATATTCGTAGAAGACCTCTTGAATTCCAAGTTGGTGACATGGTTCTTTTAAAGGTATCACCTTGGAAAGGCGTTGTCCGGTTTGGGAAGAAAGGGAAATTCACACCGCGATACGTTGGACCTTTCAAAATCATCAAACGTATCGGGAAAGTTGCTTACGAGTTGGAATTACCCGACAAGCTTAGCAATGTACATCCCACGTTTCATGTATCTAACCTCAAGAAGTGTCTTGCCGAGGGAAACCTCCAAGTTCCTCTTGACGAAGTTCACATTGACGAGTCGATGCACTTCGTGGAAAAGCCTATTGAAATCATGGATCGAGAGATCAAACAACTTAAAAGAAGCCAAATTCCGATTGTGAAAGTACGTTGGCAATCTAAACGAGGACCCGAGTTCACTTGGGAACGTGAAGATCAAATGAAGGCCAAGTACCCACACCTGTTCACAAACTCCACTACTTAATTTCGGGACGAAATTTCCTAAAGTAGGGGAGACTGTAATATCTGTACTTTTCCGTTTACAATTTCCGGCCATTTGGCATTTATTGTAAATCCTAATTATCCATATTTAATAATATGTGAAAATTCTTAAATGAATTTCTTAAACTATGTGGCTAAAAACCATACTCAAACTATGTATTAGGGCTAATATTCATGGTATTTGAATAAAGTCCCTAAACTATATAAAATAAATCTCATAAATTATCTAAGTGTAAACAAAAAAATTGTACTTATTTAATTTGGAAAATCTTAATTGTGTTTTATTCAATTAAAACACAAATTATATAAATTAAAATGATTTTTATAAAATTATTATGAATTTTTAAGAAATAATAAGATTTATTCCTAAATAAATCAAATAAATAAAGTTTAATTAAATAAATATTTTTAAAATGAAGTTTTATAAAAATACGTCATTTTATATCATTTTTATAGAAATAAACAATTCTTTTATAATTTAAATATAATTTATACATTTAAATATCAAAATATATCAAATTAATTAACAAAAAAAAAAACCCTACTTAACCTAACTAACAAATTCTAAACCCTAAGGACCAATCCTGTCATTCTTGCAAACTCACAAACCTGAAACTACAGGGACTAAACCTGACTTTTTCTCATTCTTGATTTGGTTTGACTTTTGATAGTCAAACCGTACCACAATGATCGAATTCGAATTCCATAACCGATTTGAGATCGATTTTGTAACTGAATTCGCACGTTGAAGCCATAAACGTCCATCATTAACACAATTAAACCCGACATTGATTCGAATTAATCCTAATAATGCGAATTCAAGCCGAACCGTCGTCACGTTCTTGTTTGATAATCAAATTCGGCAAATTGATATAGTAATCTCACAATCGAGCACACTGCGCACGCCACACGAACATCGTAGAAGCTTTTGCACACACAACAATTGTCGGAGAAGCAGTCAAGGCCGCCGGAGATCAAGTTCTTCATCATCGGCACCTGTTTTAGTCGGGGACTACCAATTCGAGCTCTATTCTGGTAAATTCCTATTCCTATAGCTTCGTTTTCATTCCCAAATGGAAAGCCCTCTGTCAATTCGATCGTATAACATCGAATTGAACTCGATCCCATATCTAGGGTTCATCACAAACCGGTTTAATCGAGCTCTGGTCTAAACACGTTTATAATTCAATTAATTCACATCAACAGCTTCGAAATGATCGACTCTTTGAAAACCCCCTCTTAATTCAATCTCATATCATCGATTTATACCAAATCCTATAACTAGGGTTTGTTCATAAACCGTTTTGGGGTTTTTGATCTTAAACACATTTTCAATCCAATTAACCAACATCCACAGATTCGTAATGACTCAATATATAAAAACCCCATGATTTCAACAAGATTTAATATCGGAATCTTCTAAATTGGATTAGTGTTCATATCTAGGGTTTCGAGGCTCGAACTCGGGATTAAACGACCCAAACCTTGTTGTTTTTTTCAAATTAAAACCTGCCTCAGTTTCGCTAGACCCCGATTAACAAAACCTCTGTGATTCCAAGACCAATCGTGATCGAATTCGCGTAGGTTGGGGCTGGGTTTTCGAGCCGCATGCATGTGGGAGGGGAACCCACTTGAATTGGTTGTTAAAATCAATTCTAATCAGATTCTTAACGCGATGACCCTAGCGGGCGTACTGGTAACTCGCGTGACTCGTAGGCAGGAGACCCGGGTTCGAGACCGGTCTCCTGCATATTATTTTTGGGACTTTTTCTGGTCATATTTAATTAATAGAAAATGTTTTATTAATTAATATTATTATATATAAATGTGTTTTAACCCGGGAAACGACCCGTAGACTCGGGTATGAATTTATTAACTTATTTTTATTAATATACCCACTTTTATAAATAATATATTTATGTTATTATCAAATAAAAATAATATATTTATATTATTTTCAAAACTATAACTTTGGATAAAAATAATATGTTTTATTATTTTTAACCCGTGACTTTTATTATTAAATAATATATGTTTATATTTTGTTTCATACCGTTTTTGGAACATTTGAAACTAATAAATAATATAATTAGTCACATTATTTACTCGTATTTATTATTTCGACTAAAAATAATATGTTTATTAACATAATAATTTAGTAATTTAAATACTTACACACCTTAAACTATAACCAAATTACTTTTCAAACCTTAAACTTTCCAAAACCCTAATTTTCCCAAATTCGAGAACACGAACGAACCTTAGCTTATTCCTTTAAACTAATTGACTAAACTACAACTATAATAGGTTAATTGTGACCTACTTTGGATTATACCTTTGGATCAAACTTAGCTTGGAAACTACCTACAAATCCAATGTGAGTTTTCATGCCCCTCTTTATACATTTTATCACTTTTGGGGTGAAACATGTTCCTATATAATTACACTTACACTATTGACAAATCTCACAACTTGAAACAAATTCCCTTATGTTAGACTTGTTTAATTGCATTATGTGGCTTATTTGTTGATTACACTAGTTCATATTATTAACTGTTTCGACAGCCTATGAATGGAATTAGTGGTACCATGTGGGTTAGCTACCCCATGCATTTCTTTGATCTAGGATGCATGTAATGAATTCTGAAACTGAAAAACTGTTAACTATATGTTGGACAATCTGAATTGGATAAATCTTAAAAGGAAGGTTTAATTTGGACTGTGTGTATATACAATAAGACTATAATGTATTACTTGTCTTAGCATGGAATTTGTACTTTATCTAAACTACTATATCTATATCTACCATGATTGCTCACCAACAATTCATTTTGTTGATAACTCTTATTTTAAACATGTTTCAGGTGCACCAAGTTCAAGCAACGCTTGATTTATGTTCAACACTTAGGCTTGGACTTAGAAATTTGAAATCTGATTTTATCTTGTTTGGAACTATGTTTTGTCTTGTTTATTTGAACTACTTGTAGCCTTTGAGGCACTTTTAATATTATTGAATAAAATTATGAAATTTTAATAGTTCCAAGTGCTACGAGCAATCTGGTCACAATTCGGGTCATACTCCGACGTGTTCCGCCGCCCGGTTGGGGTGTGACATCACAATAACACAATCTCATACACAATAAATATAACTAATCATTAGCATGAAAATTAACACTTATATGTACGCATACAAACACATACCTCATCACTGCACCCTCGTCAGCGCTACCCTCGTCAGGGTTACCCTAACGTGTTAAATAATTGTCACCTTTGGTGACTTCCCGAAGGACCCCATCCTTCACAATCCCGTTTTCCAGGCCATAAGGACAACGAGGCAAACCCGACACTTAAATATAAACACATAATATCACACATTATATACATAACTCATTAACTACACACGCACTTCACGCATAACCCTAGAACAACATATTTAATATTATGAATTCATTTGTATTTAATACAGGGCACGACCTTTTCCGTTCGGCCCTTATCCCGCCACGCATTTACAACCCATATCCTTAACTCACACATAAAATCATAGACATTTAGCTTAAAGCCCGACTCTCCCCGATCCGCCCTTATCACGTCACCTAATAATGACCCATACCCTCGATCTTCCCTTATCACACAATTGACCCTACTACTCTTACTAATCATTTTATACTCAAAGCATAGCGGGTTGGAACCCGAAATCCTTAACATGATTAATTATATTAACACCACGTGAATGTACGTATGTTAGCCCCAAAGCCGTAAAACGTATAAAAAAGTGGGATTAGAAACTCACTCGTTTGACGATACCCGCAAGAACTGCAACGCTTCCTCGAACGATCCCAACCTGTTAACGTATGATCACATAATCAGTGTCCATCCCTACTAGGCGTTGATTCTATTTAAATATAATGGCTCAGCCTGGTCCGAGTTATCCCGAACCCGATTGGAATCTGCATGCATACACGCTTGCATGCCAGGCAAAGCGTTAATCTTGCAGGTCATAAGTGCTCGAGCCGAACCCCCACCCCCTATGCACGTCCATGCGATTCCCATGTTTACGAAACCATAACCGAGTGAACCTCTCCCGCTTTTATCCCCGCAACTACCATCATTGTGCACCGATACCCGGAGTCGCCCGCCGTGTACCACTGTCGTGTCCCGCCACCTTGAACCACCTCTGCCAACTCGGCATCAAGCACCACCTCTTATCACCCCCATCTCCGACTCATCGCTACCGAGTACCGCCTAATGTTACCACCGTCCGCTGCCAAGGACGCCACCAAAGTAGTTTCCTGCGACCATCGAGTACCGCCACCTATTGTCGTCGCCCTCTCTGTGATTCGGCTGTCACACGCCACCTCCAATCACCCGTAACCACCGCCATAGGTGAACACCACCACCACAGTCGACCACCACATCCTCTCCCAAACCCTCGTCGTCGGTTGGGAGATCCATCTCAAAACCCTAATCGAGCTTCTAAACATATGTAACAAAAAAAAAGTGCGATTCAAAAGAGATGATTAGCTTAGCCGCGTCAGAAGTTTCCCCCTAAAGACCACCGTGAGACCACCGCAAATCTCCTTCGGTTCCGGCGTCTCCCCCTATTCTCTCCTGGCGTCACACACACACCTAGGCCGAATGGCCTATTGTGAACAAGTGGTTTATAAAACACTACGGGTTTCACTTTCGGTCCCTCCTGATTCCTTTGACGCATTTTTATCTCTAACCTTTACCACAACGGCTAACCGGGTCCTCTTAATCTCGCTAAACCGAGATTTACTCATTGATGTATACCGAGTTTGTTGTTTATTAGGAATTTGGGTTATCCATTAACCCGACCCATTAGTTATTTTATTTTTGGGATGTTACAGAACTGTTGAAAATCTTCTAGTAAAAGTAGGAAAATTTATCTTCCCCATGGATTTCGTCATTCTAGACATGGAGGTAGATGATGGAGTCCCACTTATCTTAGGGTGCCCATTCTTGCGAACCGCCAAGGCAGTGATTGATGTATTTGACGGGAAACTCACACTTCGTGTGGGGGATGAGTCGGTCGTATTCGATGCCACTACGTAGGTGGAGGATGTTGGCGAGAATAGCCACTCCGTGTGCATGCTTGATGCCTCCATAGACGATTATTAGGACTCTAATCCGATAGCGGATGTTGTTGATGGTTTGGTAGGAGAAATTAGAGAGGAGCCTCCGGATTGGTTGGAGGAATTTGAAAAGAAACTGGTAGGTTCCTCGTTCCTAACTGCTGACGATGATGTTTATAGCCTAAGTGAAATATTAGCACAAGTGGAGCAGATGATTTGTGAGGCACCAATAGTGGAGAGTATTAAGGATCCCGGAGATCCTGGTGGAGGTTTAGAGATAATATCCATATTTAATCCCGTTCCTGAACCGCCACTCATCACAACCGTGCATTCTGATAGGGAGAGTGTTGAGCCGACCCTTAGTTCCAGCCCTCCTAGGTCTAGGCCACCCCGCAAGAGAACCCGCGCGTTAATAGTTTCATCTAGTGTGAGGGTAATGCAAACCCTAAGTGTGAGGATGTTAAGGAAGGGTAAAATTCTTGGCTATTTGAGTTACATTATTTTTTGAACGGGTAGGTTTAAGCGGTGGTGGAAAGATCGGTGTGAAAAATGTAATATGAGTTCGAGGTTTGAGAATGGTAGGTATGGGATGAGTTTGTGCACAGCCGATAGACCGCGTAGGATGAAGGCGGTTCCGGTTAGGATCAAGGAGAAGCCTCCTGATAGGTTTGTTTAAATCGTGGGCAAGTGCCCAGGATGTAGAGTTTGTATGCTTATGTGGTATGAGTCCGTGTCTTTTCAGTGTTTTTCAGTACTGTGTTTTTTGTGTGTCGTGCCTTGCAGGGATTCGCGCTCGATTTGGTGAGAGAAATCATTGGGAACAAAGTTCCAGGTGTGTTTTACATTGGTTTTTATCATTGGAACAAGTTTTGGAAAAATTGAGTGAAAAAGTTTTTAAAGGGTCAAAAATATTCTAAGTATAAAAAGGAAAAAAATTCTTAACTTTCTGTTAACAAGGTCCTCTCGCGGTACGCGAGAAAGACATTGCCATCCCTCGCGGTACGTGAGGGACAAACATTAAAGGCCGAGTGTATTTTGACTCCTCGCGGTACGCGAGGAGTGTCCCATCTTTCTTCGCGGTACGCGAGGCCTTCTGGACCAATTCTTTTTCCTTTGTTTTCCCATGGTCTCTCACACCATTCCCCATCCATCACCTACCATCTTTCATCTATAATATATCACCCATCATCTACCATCATCTCATTCACTGACCACCGACCATGGGAAACTGGGGAACCCATTCGTTACCGATAATCCACCTTGCCATGGCGTTCATGTCTATGTGTTTGTCACACATCGGGTAGATGTCCTTGCATATCTATCCAGAGTCTTAGTGAGTCAGTTTGAGTCTTTTCTTTGTGTCAGATTGTTATGAGGTTTATTTTGTAGGTATTCTTCATCCTGTCCGTACTCAATCTCCATTCGGGCAGGACCGATGCTTCTATTACTTTGTAAAGGCAACCCAGCAGTGTGTGCAACCGCGACCAAAATGCTATACGGTGCACACGAGGAAGAACGAAGCTATACATTCACTTGAATGCATATCATTACCAGCTAAGTCGCTTCCTGTTTGCTTTAATTTTTGCATTTTTATTTTGAGTTGTGTCTTGCTTCACATTGAGGACAATGTGTCTTTCAAGTGTGGGGATGTGAGTGTCTAAGTCTTAGTTGTGTCTTTATAAAAATTCAAAAATACAATAAGTTTTGAAAAAAATGTCCTCTGAAATCAAAAGTTTTGCATAATAAATGGAAAATGATAGTACAACTGAATCTACTTGTTGAGTTTAAATGATTTAAATAATTGTAAACACGTCCAAATAGTAATGTTTTGGTAGACCCAGCTGACTTGAATAGCTTAAATAACCTGTGAGTGTTACTTAGGATTATTCACGTAATAAAATTATGATATCTTGTGGGTACTCATCTTAGGGTAATGGTAATACTGGAACTGTCAATATAGGGTGATAGGTACCACGTTAAGTTAAAATTTTGAGGCTTTTGAAAACTTTCATGGCACACCACTCTCTTTTTATGAGAATAAATCCAAGTTTCGATGGCGCCCGTTCCATAAATCCATATGTTCATAATTATGAGCTTAATTAATTTGAAAAATGAGTTTTGCTTATGTGTTTCCCTCTGGGATGACGACTTGGAGAATACACCCCTAAGTGAGATTCATGTGCTTAAACGTGTAGAATCTAGTCTATGTGTTGCTTCCAGGATAGTGACTTGGTTGAGACGCCTCTAGACGAAAGTTCTTATGCTTTAATTAACGCTCAGTTCCATCCATTGATTTCTAAAAACATGTAAATCTTAGTATAACGCGGTGGGTAAATCTACATGGTTTAACCCGTGCCTAAACATGACCTTGAGACGGGATTAGGTAGAGCTGTAGCTTTTGAGTGTGAGTCACATAGGTTGAGTGATTGTTGTATAAATTGGAACTAGAACACATCACGGGGGCTAGATACTTATTATTGCTTTTTAACGCGTGAGTATATTTGAACTAATTGGTAATTTATTGTTAAGTTAGATCTCAGTTATGATTCCATTGCAGACTTTTTCGAGGACGAAAAAGGTTTAGTGTGGGGATGTTTGATGTAGTGCAAAGCACACATCTTTAATCCTTTGTTTTCGTGTCGTTTTAACTAGTTTTTATTTGTTTTGAGTCGTTTTTAGTATCTATTGAGTCTTTCTTATGTTCTCAAGTGCTCATGGTAATAACAAGTGAAAAACCGAATAAACTGAGCACGAGAATGAATCCCAAGAGATTAAAGTAAAAAAAAATCTAAAAATCCTGTCTTTCGCGGTACGCGAAGAAGCTGAAAACCGAGCGCGGCTATGTTGGTTCTCGCGGTACGCGAGGAACCATGTCCATCTCTCGCGGTACGCGAGGGCCCCAAATTCCTTGAAAAAACCCTAATTTCTAATTTAATAGAATTGTAATGCAATAATCAAGGGGTTTGGTATCTTTGCCGTCTAAAGCATTACCAAAGGCGATTTCAGGAGCATGGAAGCAGTTTTGAAGCAAAAGGTTGAAGCTTTGGATCTGGGTTGGTTAATTCTAGCTTATTCGGTTTTCAAGATTCCATCTTTGTGTCTAGATCTTGTGTTTGAACCAATGTTTTGCTTAAATACTTCTGTCATGGTTGTTTTGAGAATGATTGTTGGCTAAAACGTTAATACTGCCTAGGTTAAAGATGAATACTTGTTAAAGTTTCAGTTTTTATCGGTTTTTGGATTTAATTGATGGACTTATGATTTTGTAAACAATCTTAGTTAATAATTGTGTTGAATATGCATGCTTTAAATCTGATTATGTGATTTATTATTGATTCCTTGCGTTGATTGTGGTTGTCTGCCAGTTCAATTAGCGTATCTAGGTCATAGATCTTAGGATTTGTGATTTCGGGGGTTTGCTAAACGTAGTAGCCATAGGAGTTGTTATTGATTGCTGATTAGAGTTAAGTGTTCTTCCTAGTTCAATACCCGAGAGGTGAGAATTAGTCATTTAGTCTTCGTCATTAGGAATCCGAGTATCAACTGTATGAGAGGAAGTTGGTTTAGGTGTCTAGTGATTGTTGCTATTCTGAGTCATAGTTGTTATTCTAGGATTACCCCGTGCATTCTTCGAATGTATTGTGGGCGGTGAGACTGAGAGGTAATCCGTTCATTAGGGTACTTGATCATAGGTGATAATACCTGAGAAGTGATCCAATAATCTGGTGAGTTTAGTACACTTTAGAAATCTTAGTTGGTGACACCCTGAGAGTGATTAGGGATCCGCTAGGTTGTTTTTAGTTGTCATCCTTAGAAACCCATATCCATAATAGTTTCCAGAACCGGTAGAAGTTGTGTTTTGCAAGTAGGATTCCGACCTACATAATGTTCTTCCTAATCTTGATTTCACCTTAGCTTTTGTCTATTGATAGTTTGAGTCGATCTTAGTATTGCATTAATAGTTATAATCTTTAGTGTAGTATACCCCCAACCAAATCAAATCTTAAGTCCGAGTCAGAGTCTAGTACTAGTATTCAGTGTCTTTAGGGTTCGATAATCCGGTTTACCATTAAGCTGTCCTACACCCGATATGTCGATAGGTCCACTTGCCTGTTAGTGCGGTTTAGTTCATAGGTTTTCCATTTATTACTTAGGAGTTTAGGTTAGGTTTTGTTATTTATTTTATATACCGTCTGGACGACATCACTAGATTATTAACAATCTAACACTAATTTACCCCATGCATCATAAATTTTGGATTTCTACAAAACCCACCAACTAACACATCAATGGTGAAATTAAATGGAAGATAATCACTTACTTGATGTTAGGAAGATGATTTGTGGGCCAAAACATTCACAAAACAAACTTCAATTGCAGATTTAGCCTCAATTTCATTTTTCTCCCTTTTTCTCTTGCACAAGAGTCGACCTCTTTCACCAACAAAATGGTGAATTTTGACTTCAATAAGTCAAATATGGCAGATTTTCCATTTTACACATTCAGCCCCTCAACTTCCATTTCACCCATTTTCATTCCAAATTTAGATAAAAACTAATATAACCCCAACACTAACTTGAAACTCACTTGTTTCAACTTAATTCTAAAATATTATTTCCACCATAATATTATTTAGAATATTTATTTATTTATAACAAAACCCGGATTTTGGTTCGTTACACATTATGTGCCCCCTACAGGTTAACAATACCCAATTTCAAATTCCTCACGTCGACGCACCCCAAATTCATATATTATGGGTTTTGTAGTTCATTATTTAGCCCGAGATATACTTATTTGAAGTTTTTGGCTTTTAACAACATGTAATGACACCTTACATGTCAAATCCCGACCCATTGACATATTTAAACTATTAACAATTATAAACTTATATTTTAACCACATATAAGCTTACCCACATATACTAACGTCAAATGGTTAGTAATCCACCCTAAAACCCGACCATACTCCTTTGTGAGGTTCTAAAGACCTCAAACACCATATCACAATTGTGTGGTTCTTTGACCACAAACTCAAACCATCCTTATGAGATTCTTAGATCTCAATTACCAACATCCTTGTGAAGTTCGTGACTTCAAACAATATCAACACATACCTAACACATGTGAGGTTCATAGACCTCAAACACCAACTTTAATCATACAACAAGTGCACACACACAAATTACTAACTCAATCCTATAACCCCATACAATATACCCGACATGTGAGGTTCAAAGACCCTAATCCCACCCTTTCCACTTGTGAAGTACAAAGACTTCAAACCATTAAATCACCCTACCTTACATTCAATATAAACATACAAATGACGTCATAGAAATCATAAGTAATTCTAGTACTATAATTACCCTACGACATTGTTAGGTTCATAGGTCTCAAGCATCTTAAGTACTCACCCTTTGCATTCATACACCATATGCAATTTCATCAAATCATCATACACGCATTAACACATATAATAATCAACTAAAATCTACATGTATTCAAGTATGTACATTTACTACTACCTATCATTACTAAGTAAGTGCAAAGGACTTAGCTTTTTGCTAATGATGATCCCGCTTGATCCTCAAAGCTAGCTTCCTTACTACTTGATCACCTATACGACTCATTTACAGTTAGTAATCTATTGATCACCAATTGACACCCAACACACCTTTATGATCTAAAGGACAACATTCTAACTTAGTTTGGCTATTACAACCTTAAATAAACCTCTAATACCCCATTCATCATTTCAACCCGTTTTGACATGTTAGGGAATCACCCGAATTTACCCAACATTTAACAATCATAATTCACCCATTATGATTGTGGTTTATACTTGGTTTAGTGTTCATAGACACACCACAACATCATTCATCTTTCAAACATTGTTCAAAACCTTTAATTTAGAAAAAAAAAACCCAATTTAGGTTCTCAAGAACTCTAAATTTCAATTCATGAAATTGGATGAGGTTTCTTACATAACAACGTGTCTCTCAATTCTCTAGACACTTACTCAACCTCAAATTATCATCCTAACATTGATTAATTGAAAACCCCTAAATCACCCTAAAGAACCCTAATTCTTGAATCATCAAATTAGATGTTTAGATGATGTTATCCACCTCCCATTACTTCAATTTAAGCTAGATAACTATTAAGCTAACATCAATTTCACCCAAGCTCAACCCAATTCGGATTTTACCCAAAACCCACTAAGAACACCTCAAATGGTGAATCAAAGATTGAAAGGAAGACTTACTTGATGCTTGGAAGATGATGAGCATAACAACACCTTTAGATTTCACATGCAACAACTTGAATTTGTGATCTCAGCCCCTCTTTCTCTTCTTTGCAAACTCAAGAACACACACACACTTGTATGTGTGAAAATCGCAGCCCCTCCTTAACATATCTGACTTTTCAAAATATACAAAACAATCCCTCAACTTTCAATTTTGGCTCCATCATCCAAACTACAAAAACTTAATGTTTGTAACAATCCTTCAACTTTTCATTTTATTTATTTACACTCCTATAATATAATATAATTATATTATAATAATAATTTGAAAGTTGGTTCGTTACGTTTACGCATTGGACATACTTTAACATTATATTTATTCAATGAGTGTAATACATCTGATTTCTAACGTAGTTTATAATAAAAAGGAAAAGAGGGATCACAAAATTTTCACTCTACTTCTGTAGTCTCATGATGTCTTAATTTCAACACACATACTTATTTAATGCATAACTTATTTATTCTATACTATGTATTTTAAAAGGTTTCAAAAAACAAACTACCAATGAAAATGCAAATAAATAGTAGACTAAATTATACGTATGGTCATATGATAAGCCAAAATTTCATAATAAGTCCCAACTCTTGAAAAATCATTTAGTTGGTCACAACTGCTTAGTCTCATTCCTCCTATTTTCGTTCAAAATCTGTCGTTGTAATAAATAACATTATGATTAAACTTAATAGGAAGTGTCGGTGGCTTTTGCCAACGATTACTTCCACCCCTAAACTTTGATAAAATGATAATTTAACCCTTAACTTTGTAAATTAACACTTTAACCCCCTTAAGTTTATAAAACTTCGTGTTTACCACCTGTAGTATATAATCTAATTTTTCTCTATAACTTTCGTTCGTTAATTATTTTTTTTCTTGACGTCCCGGTATACGTATTCAATGTAGGGTATTTTTTACATGCCGTGTGTTATATCGACTAACGGAACATGTTGGTACCGCGAAAAATGAGACCGATACTAACTTAAAAACATTGGTTCTGTTATATAACTATATTTTATATATGTTTCGATCTCCATAATAGAGTCATTGTAACTTCATACGTTTATTATATGTACTCAACCACTTTTTTTTTATGTTTAGTCATGTTAATGACACCGTCTCAATCGTTTAATGCATGCCTCTAGCTGCCGCGGAGCACGGGGGAAATTTTCTAGTTAAGATAAAATATTAAACTTTGAATTATTACTTAGAAGGATCGATCCATATAATTTACTAATGTTATCATGAATTTGCACTTGAGATAATGGGATTTTGTAAACTAAAAATAAAAATAGATAATATATATGATGATTATATTAAACTATTAAAGCTTATTTAATTATTAAAAAGAGCATACATGGGCCTATCACATAAATGATTTGCTAGGTGTCCATATTTCCATGTAAGCTTAATTTCCCCTCGAGCCCTACCACCTTGGCTGGTTTCCTTTTTGAAACATCTTATTTAATGTTATCTTATACTTTTTAATCATTTAAAATAATTTCTCTTACATAGAATTCCAAATTATATTTTTGTCTAAACTAAACTGCAAAAATATAAAATTTTACAAATATTTCGTTTGTAAACAATAATATATTACAAAGTAGTGATGGGTCCATAAAGTATTCATCGGTGTCATTATGTTTTGGTTTTTAAAAATCTATAACTAAAATTACTATATCATGGTTTGAAGTGTATGAGGTCGGTCACAACATTAGGATACTAAATAACTTAATTAATAATTACAAAGATATAGTTTCATTAAAAACGAAAGAAAAATGTTAAATTCTATAATTGTTCTATACTAGTTTTCATCTTTTGAAACTATTTATTACATTTTTGTTCGAAACATTAATGAGTAATTTTTTTCTACAAAACAAATGTGATAACCATTCATAAAAACATCATTAACCAGTTAAGCAAGTCCAACTTCACAAGCTTCATAAAATAAAATCATCTTTAAACAGTTGTCGTGGTTCAATCAATGATAGCTTCTTAATCATTGAGAGACTTTGAACTATAAGAAGCTACCAAACAGGTTCTTTATCATTTAAGATGACAAATCTTTTATCTTCTTACACATTATTAATAATGTAGCTGTGAAATTCATTAAGTGTTTGCTTTTCACCTCATGATCAAAATCATTTCAATATATCATAGCCTAAAAATATAGTGTCACTCGAGTGTTACATACATACACGAATATCACATTAAAAAAATTATCCATATCAGATGACCATGTTCTTTGTGAGTAGATCCGTACATGATACAACTTTGAGGTTCACTAGAAGTATATTATGAGACTGAGAAGACTTGTATAAATGGTTACGACTTTCTCATATTAACATAACAAACTACAACGAAGAACTTCTAACGATGCTCAAGATCCAAGAACGAGATCATCAAAGATTGACACTCTTGGTGTATATGAAGACCATCCACAATAATATGCCATATACCATCACAATCTCCAATTGGGTTACGACGTCACAAGAAATATTCTCTAAACAGTTATACATAGCATCAACATCACAAAATTTATTCCCCCGCTCATGAAATCATAATAGACCGCCCAAGAAACATGAATTCAACCAAAGGTAATAAAATGAACGAGCTAATAGAATAGACAAGTAAATTGAATGGACAAGTGAAAGAAATTGATTATTACCATTCTATTGTCTTGTTTGGTTACCTTATGAAAATGAAATGAATCATTAGTTTGTGTTGTTTGGTAGAAAAGAATATATTTTATGAAAATTAAAATATTTTTAACTAATAAATTTATATTATGTGTCGGTCGTGTCATGGGTCAGGTCATGGTTTGGGTCATAGGACATGTCATGGTTCGGGTCATGAGTCATTGGATGGGTTGGGCCATGGTTCGGGGCATGGGACGGGGCATAGGTCTGGGCATGGGTCATGTCATGGGTCCGGGCATGGGTCATGTCATGGGTCTGGGCATGGGTCATGGTCATGGGTTGGGTAATGGGTTTCGGGTCATGGGCCGTGTCATGGTTCGAGTCAAGGGTCAGGCCATGGTTCGGGTCAAAGGTCAGGACACTTTAACTGAAATAACTAACTTATACTAATTTAAACTATGACATTCACAAAATGCCCCAAATTTACATTTTGCTTTAGGTATCTAAAAGGTTGAGAAGTCGTTGATTCTTTGTTCATATTTTTTATCCTTTTTATTCATATTTTTATCCTTTTTATTCATATTTTATAGTAAATTACAAAAAACGTCATTTATGTTTATACTCTTATTCATACATTATCCTTTAGTCAAAAAATTGTGAGAGATCGTCCTTTATGTTTACAAATCTTGCACGTTACTTCCTTTGGTCCTAACCCAGTTAAATTTATCAGTTAAGTTTGGTCATGATGAGGGTACTTTTGTAATTTTACCCATTTAATTAAAAAAATAAGGTAATTTTTAATTAAACCGGTAAAATTACAAAAGTACACTCATGCACTTTGCACATGAACAAACTTAACTGACAAATTTAACTGGGTTAGGAACAAAGGACGTAACGTGCAAGATTTGTAAACATAAAGTACGATCTCTGACAACTTTTAGGCTAAAGGACAATATCTGAAAAATGGTATAACCATAAAGGACGATTTCTGTAATTTACTCTTTTTATTTATCTTAATTGTATCTTGTATACAGATTCATTCTCTTGTATTGTAATTTTCTTTAGGTAGTGTTTGGTACGCATGAATATATGGTGCAATGAAATAGGTCATTGCGATGGAATGAAAAAAATATGTTCGATAATCACATATGAATGTAATGGACCATTCATAAGGAATGTGATTCTTTCCCCATTAATGATTTTCATTCATTGAGGGAGTGGTTTTTTTTTCATTCTTTCATGATCCAACCCATGACCTAAACCATGACCCGTCCCATGCCCCAACCCATGACTCGAACCATGGCCCGAACCATGAAGCGACCCATGCCTCGAACCATGCCCTGACCCTTGACCCGAACCATGACACGACCCATGACCCAAAACCCATTACCCAACCCATGACCTGAGGTTAGGATCCCAAGTGAGTCATCGGGGGCCTGTGCGACCAAAGAAAATGGCCCCTAAAACTCAAATATAAGTTAAATATATGAAGAAAAAAAATCATTACTATGATGAAAATTGTAATAGCACTAGGTTTGATTTTTCATCAAAAAAATCAATTCAAAAACCTCCCTTTATTGAATTCATCCCACTGAATTCCGAAGGCAGAAGACGTGACGACTGTTGATGGAGTAATTGTCATATGTTTTTTTATTGGGTAAAATTGTTAATTTGGACATGGTTCAATGATGGAGTAATTGTTAATGGGCTTTTAAACTCAGTTTATATGACCCATAAATTAATTGTTAATTGTAATTTATACATGGTCCATCAGTTAATTTCTTTTTTAAACTCAGTTTATATTAAATATATATTTATATAATATATATATAGGGAAGGGTTCAAATACGAACCAACTTTTTATGTGCTAACCGTGCTAACCACTATCAAACAATCATATAATTTATAAATTATTTTTTCTTTTAATTCTTAAAAGAGTATTTAAATATCGTGAACATATATCTTGAACATAAATACGGAAATGTTGAGTCTTACATATACGTACCAAATAATGTTACATATACGTGACACATAGTGTTTACGTATTTGGTACGTATACGTAACACTATGTTTGTGTCACACCCCAACCAACGGCGGATTATACGTCGGGCGGACACGGTTGTTCAAAAGCACAAGGTTGACTAATAAGGTTTCAATATTTCATTAATGGAATTTAAAGGTTCAAATATAACAAGGTAAACATATTGTTCAACAATAATAATGAAACATAAGATTAAATTGATAGTCTTTCTAGGTCCAAGCATCATATGTGTTCACAAGATAAACATCAAACTTGAGCACCTGAAACATGTTAAGTAAACTGTCAACTAAAAATAGTTTGTGAGATACAAAGGTTTTGACACCGTTTAACAAAGTCTTTAAAAGTTTTACAATTCACTATGTTATTGCATCTAAGTATAAATGTGAGAACAAGCAAGTTAAACATTGTGCACTTCAAACATCCAACCAAGTTTAGGCATAACCCGAGGGTTACCCTTAAAAGTTAAAAGTTTAAAGTTTAAGTTTAGTAACAATCACCATGGGCTCCCTCCGAAGGGTCAATCAATCAAGGTGGATTGGTCAAATACAATAGATCTATTATTGTTACCATAGGCTCGGCCAAAGTTAATGAACATGCTAGTCTTAAGTTTAATTTAAGCATGCAAGTCTCAAAAGCATATATCACATAGAAAGCATATAAGCATAGTTATGTTTGAATTGTATAAGTCTAAAAGTTTGAACATGTTCCACCCCAAGTTTATAAATCAAAAAACAAAACAAAAAGGGGCTAAGTATACTCACCTTAAGAATGATGTAAGAGTGACCGACAAAGGATGAGTGTAGTAAAGCTTCAAGGAAAGATATCCTCACAACAAGCCTAAACGATAAGTCTAAAGTTTAAGGACTTGATTATAAAAGTCTATGACAAGTATCTAGGATTCTAAGATTTAGGATTAACTAGGGTTTCAAATGAGAAGACGGGAATGAGTGTGTGGTCTAGTTTATGAATAGTATTGTAAAGTTTCTTAAGCTTGAAGTTTTAAATAGATTTTAATTATTATTAAAATCTACCCTTGGTATTTAATAAATTTAAATAGTCTTCCAAAAGTAAGAATATTAATTTAAGTGGAAAATGAATAAGTATTAAGTATAATAGATTATTATTTAGTAGGGTTAAAATAGATAATAATTATCAAAGAATAATTATTAAAGATAAATATTATTTACCTAAATACATAATTAACTATAACAATTTTCTAAAATAGGGTAAATAATTATTATTGATCATTCAAGAGAGTTTGCATACTTTAAGTAAAATGATTATAAATCAATTTTTTAAAGTGTTTAATAATTAAGTATCTATTTTCTAAAATATGACTTGTAATTATTAATATTTAGAATGTTGTTTAGAAGTTTAAATAAATAAATTACAAAAAAATGGTTTTCTTGCAATTTATAAGTGTACAAGTATAAGTTTATGTTTTATAAATATTTTAATATTTTTATAAAGTTTTTAAGTTTATAATATTCAAGCTTTTAAATAAAGTATATTTATATTTTCTGTTTTTATTTAGATAAATAAGTAGACATATATTTTTTTTTATGAAAATGAACAAGTTTATAAGTTTTTCGATTCTATAAAGTTTATATAATTTTTATGTTTATATTTTTTGTTTATATTAAAGTTTAAACAAAAATAATTTTTTGTTTATTAAAGAAAATGATAACTAATTAAAGTTTCTAAGTTTATAAAATAATCTCTGTTGAGTATTTAAGTTTTATAAAAACTTAGGGTAATTTTATAGCTTTTAAGTATTTAAAACAAATACTACACATTAATTTTTCTATAGTTTTAACTTAGTTTTATTTAATTAAAATGTTTTAACTCAGAGCTCTGAGTTTAGAAACGGCAGACGCGGCTTCAATCGAGCAATGTGGGTGACGAACAACTAAATTGAGTGTTTAGGTAGTTTGAGGGTGATGTCGCTGAAGTTTCTGAGTCGGTATTTATAATCGATTTCATCAATTAATGCGAGAACAGTTGGGAATTTTATGGTTGAGTCGACGGATTCGAATTCGTAATTACGCGTGGTTACAGTTGGATCCGAGCATTGATACACCTTGGGTTGTGGTCACATGCGCGAATGGAAGCCTGGGGTGTAGTGAACCTGGCCGTAATACGTGATTTCGAATGAATGGGGTGCAAACCGGGTGTTGCGAGACTCGAACTCGCGACTGATCTTGGTTCCGGGTTTTTGGGCGATTTGCTTAACAGGTCCTTGAGGTTTCCAGCTTTTAACGTTTTATGTTAAAACCTGCTTTTTAGTTTTTAAATTAAGTTTCAGAAATTACCATTTGGACCCTCGATTTTATAAAAATCATTTTAAAATTCTATAAAATGATTTCTATGTTTATGTTCTCATAAGTTTCATGTATTTAAATGTTAATAAGTTTATTATTTATATTGTAATAGATATAAACTTGTAAAGCTTTAAGAATTTAACTTATTCTAGAAATACAACTCTATTCATCTTATTTTTATAAAAATTTAAGCTTTAAATAAATAATCCGTGCAAAGATTTTGAAGTGATACGTTCATTAGAATTTGAAATAGATAAGTTTCAATGGATTACAATTGATAATGGGAAATGATACATCAGAAAACCTTGGATATTACACTCTCCCATACTTTAGGAAATTTCATCATGAAATTTACAAAGAGGGTCCAGAGAAAAGGTGCGGGTACTTGACTTTCATTTGGTCTTCATGTTCCCAAGTAAACTTTGGGCCACGTTTAGACTCCCAAAGCACTTTGATGATAGGAATACGACTACGCTTGAGTTGCTTGATTTCACGATCCAGGATTTCCATGGGTTTCTCTACAAAGTGCAAAGTTTCATCAATGCGCACTTCGTCGAGGGGTATGTGGAGGTTCTCGTCAACAAGACACTTCTTTAGATTAGAGACGTGGAAAATTGGATGAATGTTGCTAAGATTTTCAGGTAGTTCAAGTTTTTAGGCCACCTTTCCGATCCTTTTGAGAATTTTAAAAGGGCCCACGAAACGAGGAGCTAGTTTACCTTTCTTTACAAAATGAACTACTCCTTTCCAAGGCGATACCTTGAGAAGTACGAGATCACCGACTTGAAATTCTAAAGGCTTTCGCCTCTTGTCAGCATATCTCTTCTGCCGACTTCTAACTGCTAAAAGAATATCACGAATGCGGAGTACGTTATCGGATGTTTCTTGAATGAGTTCTGGTCCGGTGATTTGGGATTCACCAATCTCGTTCCAACAGACAGGAGAACGACACTTATAACCATAAAGTGCTTAAAAAGGTGCCATGTTGATGCTAGTATGATAACTATTGTTGTATGAGAACTCTATAAATGGTAGATGTGAATCCCAGTTACCACCGAAGTCAATAACGCACGCCCTAAGTGTGACAACCGGCAGTTTCAGGTCAATACCCGTCCCCGTCTCTGTCATAATTTGCATACATTATATTCGTGTTATACTTTATTATGGTTAATTAAGGTCATTTCATAATTAGCAAAGTCCATTCATAACATTTCACGAATCGACAATTCGGTAAATTACCGGATCACAGTCAGTATAACCGGCACACACAAACGTTGGTGATAATTAATATTTATGTTTTAATAAATATTCAGAGATGCTACAACACTATTTTAGAACTTAAAAATATGTGTGTATTTATTTATATCAACGTAGTACTTTAACACGCACCTTTACCGTTTCACCGGTATACTTTATTTTAACGCGCTATTTTGCTATTTTGCCATCTGTTACCATCCTGGAAAGGCAAACGTTGTTGCTGATGCCTTGAGCAGGAAAGAACAACCAAAATCGCGACGAGTGCGAGCGTTACAGTTGACCATCCACACTTACTTATCTAACCAAATCCGTGACGCTCAACTCGAAGAAGTTAAGGAGGTAAATCTATGCCATGAGTCCCTACGAGGTATGGACAAGCAAGTTGAGGTCAGATCTGATGACATTTGTTACTTTATGGATCAGATTTGGGTGCCGAACTTTGGGAACCTAAGGGATCTAGTGATGGACGAAGCACACAAGTCCAGATACTCGATTCACCCCGGTTCCCACAAAATGTATGATGACCTCAAGGAGTATTACTGGTTGCCTAACATGAAAGCCAAAATTGCTACCTATGTCAGTAAATGCCTGACCTATGCTAAGGTCAAAGTGGAGTATCAGAAACCATCAGGGTTACTTCAACAACCAGAGATTCCACAATGGAAGTGGGTACAGATTTCAATGGACTTCATCACGAAATTGCTAGGGCATCCAACGGTTGTGACACGATCTAGGTAATTGTCGACAGGTTAACGAAATCCGCGCACTTCCTCCTCATAAAAGAAACCGATAAGTTGGAGAAACTAACCAGAATTTACTTAAAGGAAGTAGCCTCGAGGCATGGGTTGCCGATTCCATCATTTCAGATAGGGATAGTCGATTCACGGCCCGATTCTGGCAATCCTTACTGAAAGCCTTGGGTACTCGATTGGACATGAGTACCGCCTATCATCCTCAAACGGATAGCCAGAGCGAAAGGACTATCCAAACTCTCGAGGACATTCTTAGAGCTTGTGTGGTTGACTTCGGAGACGGTTGGGATGCCCATTTACCGTTGGTCGATTTTTCATACAACAACAGTTATCACACTAGCATCAAAGCCGCACCTTTTGAAGCATTGTATTGACGAAAGTGTCGATCACCTTTATGTTGGGCAGAATTTGTAGATATCCAGCTTACTGGACTAGAAATTATACATGAAAAAAACAGAGAAAATCATTCAGTTACGCTGACGTGACACGCAAACCATTGGAATTCAAGGTTCGAGATAAGGTTTTACTCAAAGTCTCACCCAGGAAGGGAGTTATTCGCTTCGGCAAGCGTGGTAAGCTAAACCCGAGATACATCGGACCTTTCGAAATCCTGGAAAGGATTGGTCCCGTAGCTTACTAGCTCAAGCTGCCGCAAGCACTCAGTGGTGTTCACGCCAGTTTCCACGTATCAAATCTGAAAAAGTGTTTATCAGACGAGACACAGGTCATAAATCAACTCCATTTCGTCGAAGAACCCATTAAGATCATGGACCAGGAGGTCAAGAGAATGAAACAAAGTCACATCCCTATAGTAAAGGTTCAGTGGATCTCTAGACGAGAACCGGAGTTTGCATGGGAACGCGAGGACCATATGAAGCGCAAGTACCCGCAGTTGTTCGAAACTGCACCAGTTACGGATGACACTTGCTGAATTTCGGGACGAAATTCTTTTTAACATGGGGAGTATGTGACAACCGGCAATTTCAGGTCAATACCCGTCCCCGTCTCTGTCATAATTTGCATACATTATATTCGTGTTATACTTTATTATGGTTAATTAAGGTCATTTCATAATTAGCAAAGTCCATTTATAACATTTCACGAATCGACAATTCGGTAAATTACCGGATCACAGTCAGTATAACCGGCACACACAAACGTTGGTGATAATTAATATTTATGTTTTAATAAATATTCAGAGATGCTACAACACTATTTTAGAACTTAAAAATATGTGTGTATTTATTTATATCAACGTAGTACTTTAACACGCACCTTTACCGTTTCATCGGTATACTTTATTTTAACGCGCTATTTTGCTATATCAAATTACTAAACATGTATTTACATATTAGTAGACCACTAAATATATAATGTATAGTTTTTATTAAGCTCGGTTTAAATAAAAACTCTATTTTTTTTTACGTCCAACTTATACCCGCTACCACCTTAATACCCGTTTAAACTATTTTATCTTTTATCCATACAAGAGTTGACCATCATCTCTTTTTCTCCTTATATTTTTTGGATAAAAGGGTGGCCAACGCTTAAGCTCTCTTGAGCCATCCTACTTGAATTGACTACACCCAAAGACTCTTATTCTAGTGACTAGTCATTTTTGCACCAAATACCCACACTGTTTTACCTACTATTTTTGAAAATGAGACCCTTTTTTCCCCTGCTTATCGATTTTCTTTTCTTGAAGTAAATACCAATTCCCATGTCTTTTACTTTTCCATGTTATCTAAAAAGTCACTACAAGCTTTTTAAATAAAATCAACTCTTTCATTCCAACACATAAAACCTCCAACACCAACTCCTCTCACCCTCCCTCTTGTTTACGGCTACATCACCCACACCAACATCCATTTATTTTTCTTTATCATTCCAAACATACAAGTGTGGTTCAAGTCTCTTTTAGTGAAGATCAAGTGGCATTAGGTGACTCCAAGCAACCTACATCACTCAATCCTTCTTCCTTGCTTGCTTCTAGTGAGAAAATCTTCTTTTTATTTATATTTTTACTCTTGTTTTATATTTTGTTAACATGTTGTTATGTACCAATTTTCACCTAAAAAAAAAACCCATTTTTGTTAAATTTGAAGTTGTTATAATCTAATCCCTACTTAAAACTAGTTTTGTATAAAAACAACTTATGGTGGGTCATGAACTAAAATAAATATTTAAGTTGGTAATTTTAGTTTTTGTTGATTATGTTTCACTTAATAAAATTTGTTACTAATAGAAAGTAAATATATGTTAAACCTTGAATATGCATCAAGTGGTTTTATAAAGTTCATGGATTACTTAGTGACTATTATTATGTGTTATTATATATTTTAGTTCATTACAAGTTAATATTTATTTGGTTAAGTTATGTCAAATATTGGAAAGATAAATTATTACTAGTGGTTATGATTGTATTTTTAAGAAAGTTCATATGGTTATTGTTATGGTTTTTTTTTAAAGATATATATGTTAAGAATTATGTTGTATAAAAAGATGATGGAAACACTTATTTATGTTAAAGTCCATCTATTTTAAATATACAAGTATTTGGAAAGAAAGACTAGATTTTAAATTATATATATGTCTTTATAAATATATACTTGTATATATTTTAGTAGTGAAAACAAAAACCGACTTTATTTTAAGAGTGATAATTCTCAAAGGTATATTTCGTAGAAAGAATAAAGATATTATTTTTACCTAAAAACATGGCACATTTCGAAAACAATACTACAAATAAATAAATAATATATTTATTTACCGTTCGTATCGAGTTACGACTCGGGTCGGGTCAAACTTTATTTTGAAACCCGAACTCTAAGTTGACACCGAGTTACTCGTAGACATGGACACGCTTGATCGAGTATATGACTTATATTTATTTTATGTAAATATATATTTTCGAGTAACAAATACATATCACCAACGGGTCGTCGAGTCAAACGGAATTTCATAAACGAAATTAAGTTGAGTGAAACGGTTACATAACCCACTTACACACGGATACATTACTTAGACCTTAAGGTGTCTTAATTACATTTTAGGACACACGTAGGTCGGAAATCACTCGGACGTTGCTACTTATACATTCCTATACTCATGCGTCAGGTGAGTTTTCACGGCCCCATTTTACTTACTTTTCCATTTGGGGGAGATACATGCTAAACCATTTTCTTACTTAGTCGTATGATGATTACTGTGATTTCGCTTTAACATATATAAGTGGGTGCATTTCCTGCACACAAAGTCCTCTCATATTCGAACCGTTAATTATTTCACAAAGCGAGGTGATTCATGAATAGTACTATTGGGTTTAACAACCCCCACCCGGGTTAGTCGCGCTAACTTTGACCGGGAGTCGAACGGGTGCATAATTGACCTGATTCTTTGCGTGCTAAGCACGTAAGAGGCAAAAATGCTAGTTTCTGCATTCCTTCGTTGAGCTTCGGTTTCGGTGTTGCTTATATAGTTAATGTTTATTGTTTGATCAACAATCAAATCACTAGTATACATGTGTACTGTTACACTGTTTTCTTTACTGCTTCTGTTACTTAAACCTGTGAACTCACCAACCCTGTGTTGACACTTTTAAGCATGTTTATCTCAGGTCGCTAAACATTCACGCATGGACTAGGATTGCATATCTGGAGTCTCATTTCATGTTTTCATTTAGAAGCTAGGTTTATGGGAACCTAATTTGTTATGCTTCTGTATTTTGCTACTTTGCTTTTGCTTCCGCACTTTACATTCCGCATTTTCAAACTATGTATTACTTATTTATCTTGGTATGATGTTCAAACGGAATGACTTTTCAAAAACCATATAGTGGTCGTTCGAAATGACCGGGACCGATGATCCTTGACAGTCACAGCCCGTGGGTAATCCGTTGTGAAATTTCAGGGTGTGACAGATTGGTATCAGAGCCCTGGTTATAGAGAACTAAGTTGCATTTAGTGTGCTTAGACTATAACTATAGGCTCGCGTATTCACATCACATCATTCACATTGCATATACATTCACATGATGTTTACCTAATACTTAGACAGTGTTACTGTTACGACTATGTCTTCCGTATCTCACCCGATTATCATCTTCGACCCTAAGGAGAAGTACGAGTACACACGGTCGGCATCGTCATCAGCTGAATCGTAACTCCCCGCACCGTACGCACCACTACCCCCGCGTGCATCTGGTGATGATAGTATTCCAATGACTGAAGACGGCGGGAACCCGAGCAGGTATTCGAGGTAGCACATGGCCGACAACCACCAGGACGATGAGGAGGAGCCCGAAGAGGTTCCTGAGGCTGTATTGGGCAAGGAGCTCGAGGTGTAGATTCACGTAGAGAGACAGAGTCTGTCCCAAGAGGTCTAGAAGGACTCAGAGAAACCAATGATTGTTACTTTGGGTTACGAAATGAACCACATTCATATGTCCCAACTCAAGGAAGTTTGTAAATGAGATTCCCCTTTTCGAATCTATTCAGTATGACTCTAAAACCCTCAGCCTTAGTATAATGTCTACATCCTACTATGTCCTTAGACGCGGTTAACATTCCGTACCCGATGGTACAATCTAATGAGCATCACAACTCTTTTAATCTGGAAACTCGGGATAAGGGAAACATCAGTGGGACCATGCAATGCAAAGTATTATTACGGGTGCACACGTAATCATTAATTGTAGTGCATGAAAACTCTGGTGAATCCTACAATCCGAGTTGACTTTCCTGTACGAACCGTACTCCTATTTTCCAAATCTTAGTTGCTCGATTTCTGATCGCGTAGAATAATGCGAATAGATCGGGTCACAGCATATCACCTGACATAAAATGCTACCTTTGATGGCATAGAATTATCCATTCCGCATTTTCAAACTATGTATTACTTATTTATCTTGGTATGATGTTCAAACGGAATGACTTTTCAAAAACCATATAGTGGTCGTTCGAAATGACCGGGACCGATGATCTTTGACAGTCACAGCCCGTGGGTAATCCGTTGTGAAATTTCAGGGTGTGACACTAAGCATGTCCTCTAAAGTTTGAATGGTCCTCTCGGATTGACCATCGGTTTGAGGATGGAAAGCTGTGTTGAGAATCAATTGAGTACCAAGAGCAGGTTGTAAAGATTGCCAGAAAAGGGAAGTGAAACGACCATCACAATCCGAGATGATGTTGAGAGGCACACCGTGACGACTAACTATTTCATTTATGTATATCCGAGCTAATTTCTCGACTCCATAGTCCTCGCGGATAGGCAAGAAATGTGCAGATTTAGTCAGTCTGTCAACGATTACCCAGATGCTATCATGGCCATGAGTGGTACGGGGTAGCTTGGTAATGAAATCCATTGATATACACTCCCATTTCCATATGGGGATCTCTGGTTGTTCTAGAAGGCCAGATGGACGCTGGTGCTCGGCTTTGACTTTGGAGCAAGTGAGGCATTTTGCTACGTACAAAGCAATGTCCTTCTTCATGTCGGGCCACCAGTATTGGTGACGAAGATCCTTGTGCTACTTGTCTGCACCAGGATGAACCGAATAGTGGGTTTTATGAGCTTCGTTTAAAATGACAGTACGAAGATCATCACAATCAGGAATCTAGATACGGTTTAGGAAGTAGAGTAAGCCGTTGGGCTTAGTCTCCAATTGAAGTTCAGCTTCCCATGCCATTTCCTCGTACATATTCCCCTCGGTGACCAAAAGGTGTTGGGCTTCGATAATGCGGATTTGAATGTCGTTTTTAACTCTTACACAATGTAACATGGTGTGTTCCTTTCAACTCAAGGAATCGGCTACAACATTTGCTTTCCCAGAATGATAACGAATGTCGTAGTCGTAGTCGTTAAGTAGCTCTACCCAACGACTTTGCCTCATGTTGAGTTCTTTCTGATTGAAAATGTGTTGAAGGCTTTTGTGGTCTGTGAAAACCACACACTTTGTACCGTAGAGATAGTGTCGCCAGATTTTGAGAGCAAAGACAACCGCACCTAATTCGAGATCATGCGTTGTGTAGTTCTTTTCATGAATCTTGAGTTGTCTGGACGCATAGGCAATAATCTTGCCTTGTTGCATAAGAACACAACCAAGACCTTGGTTAGATGCATCACAATAAACCACGAAGTCATCATTACCCTCGGGAAGGGTCAAGATTGGTGCATCACAAATCTTCTGCTTAAGAGTTTGAAAGGCTTCTTCCTGTTTAGGTCCCCACTCGTAAGGCTTGCCTTTATGAGTTAAGGCCATGAGGGTCACCGCAACCTTGGAAAAGTTAGAAATGAAATGACGGTAATAGCCAGCTAAACCAAGGATTGAACGGACTTCTATAGGGGTCTTTGGGGCTTTCTAGTTTTTCACTGCTTCGATTTTTGCAGGATCTACATGAATTCCTTTCTCGTTGACGATATGACCTAAGAATTGGACTTCGTTTAGCCAGAATTCACACTTAGAAAATTTGGCAAACAAATTCTCCTTGTTTAAGAGGTCTAACACTAACCGTAGATGTTCATCATGATCCTTTTTAGTTTTAGAATAAATCAAGATGTCGTCAATAAAAACGATTATGAATTTGTCCAAGTATGGTCTACACACACGGTTCATTAAGTCCATGAATAGCGCAGGTGCATTGGTTAAGCCGAAAGGCATAATCATAAACTCGTAGTGACCATATCTTGTACGAAAGACTGTTTTAGGAATATCCTCCTCGAGGATACGAAGTTGATGGTAGCCAGAACGGAGATCGATTTCGGAGAAACATGAAGAACCTTGGAGTTGATCAAAAAGGTCGTCAATTCTTGGTAATGGGTAACGATTCTTGACGATAAGCTTATTGAGTTCACGATAATCAATGCACATACGAAAGGATCCATCCTTCTTCTTTACGAATAAAACGGGTGCTCCCCAAGGGGAAACGCTAGGACGAATGAAACCCTTTTCAGAAAGCTCTTGAAGTTGGCTTGCTAACTCTTGCATCTCCGAAGGTGCAAGGCGGTAAGGTGATTTTGCTATAGGGTTTGCTCCCGGAATGAGGTCAATTCTGAATTCAACTTGACGCACTGGAGGAAGGCCTGGCAGATCTTCAGGAAATACCTCGGGAAAGTCACGAATGACAGGGGTGTCTTGAATACTCTCCCCCTTTTCCTTCTTTTCCACAATGTTAGCTAGGAATGCCACGTAATTCTTCCGTAGGTACTTACGAGTCGTGGTACAAGACATGAGTTTAAGACCGCTAGATGGTTTTTCGCCATGGATTTGTAAAGTGCTTCCAGGTGATAGGGGAATACGGATACATTTTTCAAAACACACGATTTCAGCATGATGTTTGGCTAACCAATCCATGCATACTATTATGTCAAAATTTCCAAGGCGCATCGGGATAAAGTTAATTGGAAAGTTGTGATCGTTAAGGTTAAGTACGCAGTTACGGATAACAGAGTCAATAGTTAAAGGATTTCCATCAGCTACTTCTACCGTAATAGATTGTTCTAACTTAGAGCGGTCCTTAGCAAGTAGTAATTCAAATTACAAAGAAACGAAACTTTTATCGGCACCAGTATCAAATAAAACGGAAGCATATTGTTGATTTACTAGAAACGTATAGTTGACCACCTCTACGTTGGCCTGAGCTTGGTTAGAATTGATGTTAAAGGCATATCCTCGTGCTCCTGGATTTGCATTGGTGAGCTTTGAGCACTGGTTACGGAAGTGGGTTAGATCACCACACCCAAAACAAGCTCGACCATTTGCCAAAGCTAGTAGTACCGGAGCATTGAGACGATTTCCTTGAACCACTGGAGGCCTATTGATGAAGCAAGTGGTGGACATGTGTCCGTAACGACCACAAATGGTGCATAAACGGCACAAACGGCCGTGAGGCCCGAAGTTAATTTATATATGTGTGTGTGTGTGTGTTTAAAAAAACAATTTATCACACCTTAAAGGCGTAGTTAACGACGATTGAAACCTCCGTCAACGTCGTTTCCATTTCCTCTCTGCCATTTCCATTGCTTCTTATCGCAACCGTCTTCAACCTTATCCGGCCGTTAATTAACCTCTTACATACCCGATAAAGCACGTCCTTCTGGTGAAGCAAGGCATCTGTTCACGATCATCATCCTTCGGCGTATATAAATACCATAAGTCGCGTAAACCACTGCAACCATTACCGAAACCGTCGCCTCTACCATCTCCTCTCTCGGCAGCAGCGACCGCCTGCGGTGGCAGTCTCCTTCTTCCTTTTCCTTTCTGTTTTAACCTTTCCGTCACCAACCGCAGACGATATCCACTTATGGCTGCTCGGCGAGATGTGAGATGTGATATCCGTAAGAAGAGGATGAAGATGAAACGATTACTCGACTGGAGATCTGAAATGGGTGGCCGGTTTGTTCTTATATGTCCAAAAGTTATCGGTTACTCGACCGTAGAGAGAGAGAGAGAGGTTGGTGGTGGGCGGTGTGAGGGTGGCCTGTTGGTGGTGGCAGTGATCGGTGGTTGTGGGCGGGCCAGTGAGTGGTTTCCAAAGAGAGAGATATATGTGAAGAAAAGTAAATATATGAACAAAAGTTATTTACGTCAGATTTTTACACAATATCCAAGTCTTTCCTAAGACTATCCGTAATACCCAGGTGAAGGTGAAAAATTTTCTTTGCCACGTATGTGCCACGTAGACATCGGTTTCTCTCACCCTCACCCTCACCCTCACCCTCACCCTCACCCTCACCAAAACCCTCACCCGGGTGTGTAATGGTGTGGGTGAGGGTGATCAGCTCCCTCAAGCTCTTTCTTGCCTTTCTCCACCCTCCACGCCCATTACCTCCATCACCTTCCCCCCACCACGCCCCCACCCACCCGGGTCCGGCGCGGTGTTTCACGCCCCTGGTGGGTGAGGTGGCGTCACGCCCCTCCTCTCACGGAGGTGTTACACATAGTCTAAGCTCCCCGCGTGGCTACCTGTAATAATCTCTCAAATACCCATTTTTATGGTTTAATAATTTTTTTTTTACAAAAACGTTTAAATCATTAAATGTTACTTTTACTTAAACAATCATTACATATAATTAATTTCTCTAAAAATGGTATGCACATGCCCTTTTTTATTTTTATGAAACTTAAATTTGTAAAAAAATGGTTAAAAAATATTTATTTGTTATATTTATATTTATTTCTTAATATTAGTTTTACAATTATTTTTTATTTAGTTGTATTTTTTTACTATGAAACTAATTATTTTTGCATTATAAATTTTTTTAGGAACGTTGATTTTTATTATAGGGATGAATAGTTACAGGTTATCGCAAGCGAGTCTTACCAATTTTAAGAGTCCCATGACTCTAAATTTACACTACAAATCTTTAAAGAAAAACATAAAACTAGATTGAATATTCATTGTTATTAGCACGTTAACAGTTTTTTTAAGATTAAGTTATTCCAATTTCCTTTTGATTACTACTTCTCTTTTTTTCACCTTTGTCAAAATTTTATGAGCAGTTTGGACAATGAGGATTAGTGTAAAATAAAATAAGTATGTAGACATCATTAGTTATATTATATAGTTTTGTTTACTCTCCTTTTAGTTTAATCACTCTTTGTTTAATCAAACTAAAAGTTTTAAAATTATATATATAAGCGCAACTGTTTGTTTTTAAACTTCCTAAACAAATATGAGTTGGTTGTTTGCTATAATTTGTTACGGCTGCAACACGCCATGACACAAATACTAGTTCAATATATATTGTAAACAAAAAAAAATCAATATATAGAGGCTCCAATTTTTTTCATATCCCTGGCCAAAACGTTTTGAAAATTATCAGGACCGGGCCTGATAGGCAAGTCCGGATATCAATCCGTGGACACCTAAGACGGTCCTCAATAGTAAACATCTATCGGGTCCAAGTCTAATGATATGATCAAAGATGGAATTAACTAAAAACCTAAAAACATGAACTAAATGAAAATGACTAAAAAAGTTCCAAACTAAAAGACTCTAAATTAAAAGACTCAAAAGAATGACAATGCAACAAGCAAGCAGACTAACAAAGACCGGAAAACTCGGGTAGGAAATCAAAGAACTAGAACAACCACCTAGGCATGAATGCTTTCAACATGCAATGACTATGGTAAGTGATCATCTGACTATCCTATCGACATGCAATGACTATGGTAAGTGATCATATGACTATATCTAAGGATACAAGTGTAAGGCTAACCAGGTATCTTTCTACTTCCTGAGAAAACTAGAAGACTCGTATGAAGGTCAGGATAGATTATGCTAAAATGCCAAAAAAAAAGGTTCTCCGGTCGGTCTCACCACTCTCAGTGTTGTTAAAGGTTGTGATCCACAACCCCATAGCAAAGGAAAATCAAGTATAAAGGATGCAAATAAACCTTAAGAACACTAACACCACGTATGAAAAGCAAGACTCGTACGGTCGCGTAATCTAAACATAACACACAATGGGTATGAGGTTTCAGGCTCTGTCTATTACATGGACAATCTCAAGATAAGGTAGGACATTGAATTCACTCTCCAACTATAGCCTAGACACCAACCTTTATGGTCAAATCAATTGTCTATCTATCAAAATATAAAGAATTGACATCTAGCATGCAAAACTCGACCTAGAAGACACAAAACCAACTAGAAACAAGTAGGACATGATCATGGCAGTAGATTTTGAATAAAAACAGCATACATCATCATTCATAAGCATCTAAAACACTGCTTTTTAAGATTAGCACAAATAATCATATGATTAAATACCGAAAAAGCGTCTTTACATGCAAATAATCATCCAACCCAGGTGGCTAATGTAATGCAATAATACGAAGTAAAAAAATAGTTTGAACATGACTAGAATCGAAAGCAAGTTCTAAGAAAGGTAAAAGAATGAAAACCGAATGATTTCAAACCGAAAAGCTCTCCAAATCTTGATTCTTGTGCTCCTAAGGCTCCAAATCGTCGTCTTCAGTCTCTCTCAGTCGTATTCTTCCGCAAGGGGACGATCATTCTGAATGAAACTCGTCAAATGCTTTATAAACGGTTGTCTAGGGTTTTATGTTCGACGAGGCGGTAGCGGACCGCTATACAGTCCCTTAGCAGTCCGCTACGGGCTGAGGTTAGTCGGGTGCACACACGAAACCTAATTTGCAATACCTATTCACCAAACATTCCTGGTGGACCGCTAGGATTCTATATGACGGTCCGCTAGGCGCCAATTTCTTCTATATGACGGTTTGCTAAGCGTCGATTTCCAGAATTGTTGGTCTCTTTTCTTCTATCTTCTCCCGGCTTTCTCCGTGTACGAACGTTTTCCAGAAAATGCTTCAGTTATTCGTACAAGCCTGCAAATTCAACATATTATTCATTAAGTATCAAAATTTCATTAATTTACAAATAAATCCGAATAAAATGGGGTTAAAATACGCATGATAAACATATGTGATTTACAACACATTAGTGTTACACCTTCAAATGACTTTGTGGTTTTTCTGTTCATCAAGTAAACCGAATGTTGAACTTTTTCTTCCCACGTGTTTTGTGGTATGTTCATTACCTTCAACATGTTTATTATTGTGCCAAGTATGATCCTGTTCTTTCGTTCAACGACCCAGTTTGTAGTGACGTATACGAGTTGGTTAAATTAGGATTCACTCTTTCTTGTTCACAAAAGTGTTGAACTCCTGTGATGTGAATTCCCCACCTCTATCACTACTTAGAGTCTTGATTTAAAATGACCTTGGCTCTTCAAAACTTTTCTTAAATCTTTTGAACAATGGGAATGTTTCATCTTTAGATTTGATAATGTATAGCAAAAGTACGAACTATACTCGTCAACAAATAACAAAAAAATAACTTCAAACATGACATATCAAAAAAAATTCATTAATGCATTTCTTTATCCAAGCATTCAATATTGTTCATCAAATAAACATAACCTTCATCCAACCTCACATGGTATTGAATACCAAGAGGGTTTGCAAATGTATATAACAATCTTTGCTATGCTGATTGTGTGATTTTGATCTGAAATAAGATTTAGGGTTAAAAAAAGAAGTGGCAGGGAAAGCAAGAGGTGAATTATATGGATTATAACGTGTAAGAAATTTTCGTGTGTCACGTGGCTACCCACGTGTACATCAGTTGTACTCAAAGTATAAGAACATGTACTTTACTATTCACTTCTTATCAAATTGTATGTTTATATAATAAGAAAATCAAAATCCCTAACAATAGATAGAAGGTAAAACCTAATAGGAGAAATATAACCAACACCACCTCAAGAATGTGAAGACAATATTATAGAGCACCTGCCTATTTAGTTATATCTAGGTCTGCTAAACGGGGCGTGTTCGTGGGTTGACGGATCAAACCTACTAGGAACCGAAAACTTTACACGAATCTAAAGATGATACAAACTCGCAAATCGTGTCAAGACACATGAACCCGAACACAAAGCGTGTATTCGCGGGTTGATAAAAGCATAACCCGTTAACCTTAATTTTATTTTTTTGCATGAATTAGTCGGGTTAGCTTAAATGGTGTTTTTTAATTGGTTGGTTGTAAACCCCAAGTGCTTTTTCTCTTTTTCTATGTCGCTAAAGTCTAGCCTTATTAGTGAAGTTAGCTTACGTGATGTTTTATGATTAGTTACTTTTAAATATGTTTATTTTACTCTAGGTTAAAAGTTAATATATTTTTTAATAAAATAAAGTGAATCAAAATATTTATTGTCATAATTCTCAATGTATAGGCATATGATTTTCTTAAAACTGTCATGGTTAAGGTATCATAACAAAAATCAAGCACACAAAATTAATTTTTCACAATAGCCACTTCTCTAAATATCTAAATACCACCTAAATAACTTTAATATGTCTAATCCATTATAAATATTAACAATTTAAATATGTATTTCAACTTTAATATATTTACACTCACCGACACTAAAAACATTCATTTTATATTTCATGGAGGCCCGGATAACTTTTGTACCACATATACACAGGTGTTCGTGCGCAAAGAGAAGACAAATTATTTCTTTTATATTTTTATTCTAGAAGTACTTTAACTATGACTACCATTTTTCTCCACAAAAATTTAGTAATCTGCTGATTTGCGGTTCGAGACTAAATTAAATCAATAATAGAATTAACATAAATTATACAAATAGTAAATTAGTAACAAAACCCATCCTAATATGAGAGTGATGATAGTAAAGAGAGAGCATAGGCTGCTATGTGACAACCTCTCTTTTATTTATTTATTTATTTTTTTAATTTCTAGAATTTATTATATAAATAAACACGTTTAAAACTATAACAATTAACAAGAATGAAAGTTGGTCTGGTAGTAGGGTGAAAACGACCGGGTTCGAGTCCCGAAACCCTCCCATTTCCTGTTTGATGACGTCAGCGCTATCTATGAATCAGTAGACTTGGTGAACAACAACATATTGCATTGTATCCAATTTCTAATTGCTCTAGCAACGTTAAATGGCCAAACTCTGACATAATTTGATCACGAAGAACTATACTGGTGAGATGTAGAAGCTTCAACCTTTGATATCCACCATAATTGTTGATCAATAGAAATGGATTTCACTAATCAAAGGATCAGCTGATAACAACTGATTAGAGGAATCTGAACAATTGGTCTTCATCAGAGGAATTTAACGTCAGAGGGTCTTCGTCAGTTTATCTTTAGTCTTTGTAACCCAAAAATGGATCTTTATTAGAGGACTAGTTTAGATCCCGCGTATACACACGGGGTGAAAAATATCAATACATAAAATTTTTAAATCTGTATGTATATATATTTTACAGGTGTAAATATATATTACAAATACTAATGATAGAAAACAAATTCAAAATATGTAAAAATTAAGATATATTTAATTGAGTTTCGAAAATATGTTAATTACTATTTAATATAATTTGACTTTCATTTACTATTTGATTGAAAATAAAAGTTACATAATTAAATTTCAAAGTTTTTTATAATAAGATATAATTTAAACTAAATGTGTTATATTAGTATAATTAGTATTTTCTTTAAATATATATTATTATTAAAAGATACAAGTGCATTAAATAAAAAAGAGAGGCAGAAAAAAATTTATAAGAATGAATATGAAGGCGACGCGTGACATGAAAAAACATTTATCTATTATATAGTATACATATAGATTCCATTAAGTGACCTTATTAGGGGAATCTAAGAAGAGGATCTTCAGTTGTCTTATTATCATCCGAGTTCATTACCTTTCACTGATAAAAGCAGTGGATAGTCTTAAGAGAATTCGAAAGCTTGATCAGTTGGTGTGAATTGTGCATCACCCGTTCTTTAATACTTAACAACAGCTAACAATACCTCATCATTTGACGTTTGCAAAATAGTAAAACGGTAAATTTACACCCTCCCTTTTTTTTAATTAATTTCTATAAAATACCCCCCCTCCCACCCACCCCCCCCCCCCCCCCACACACACACAATTTGTTTGAACTTTAACTTTTTGTATGATATTTTTTAAATGCATCATAAAACAAACATTTTTTATCAGAGTATAGTCATTCTATATTAAAAGAAAGCTATACATCTATTATTATATATATGCAATAAACCATTACTAGCTTATATGTAATAAAGAAGTATGTAATTATTAATATTATAAACATTTACATTTGTAATTGTTTAAATTACAAATATGTAAAAAAAGATTATATATATATATATATAGTATATGTATTATGTAATATGAATAACTACATATATAGTTGTTTATAATATGAAGTTATGAACAACTGTTAACATTGAATATGCAGTTGTTCATTGTTCATATTGTATAGGTCTTATTACATATATCTAAGCGAACAGTTACATATGTAATCATTCAGAATATGAACAATTATTTGTTTTAAATATGTAATTGTTCATATTTACTTAATTTTTTTGATATATAAAGTCAAATATAAAAACTATTTATATTAAAATAAGTTTTTAATAGTTAAGTAATATAAATAAAAAAGTAACACTTGTCTTCTTATAGCTTATTATTTTTTTAATTTGCATAAGCTATTGTTTGTTTATATTCAACATTTATTAATTTAAAAAAAAATATTAAACTTATTACTAGAATTTATATTTTAATATATTTTGTTTTGATACGGAAGGCAAAGATTCAAAACATATTATGAAATTGACCAAGAAGAACTGTCGGCGTGTATAAAGTGGTATACATTATAAAATCTTCATTTGATGGCATCTTTCTTGTCTCCTTTGATTTGTACGCATCCAGTTTTAATACTCACAATATTTAATTTTCTTGCATTATTATGTAGAAAAACAATAAATTTATAGATAAATATAGTAATGATCCGGTGCGACTTGTAGGCTAAAGGCTCCACTGATATCCGGATCTATTAACATAAAAGTATACGACAATATAAATCATGATGTATATATGGCCTTTTTTTAATAAACTAAGAGTCCTCTTGACCTGAATCCCTAATGCAAAAACCTTGAATTTAGAATTAGAACCGTTGCGTAACATGTGCTCCGTGACGCACGGGAAGGGTTAAAAAAAAACGTGAAAACATAGATAAAAATAAGCATGTTACACATGCTTGTTCATAATTTAAGAAAACATTATGTTGTTTTAAAATTTTTATAAGAATGTATAAAAGTAAAAAAAAAAAGATTAGGCATATAAAAATAAATAAAAAAAAGAAACCAAAAAGATAAAACAAATCAAAAAATGGTAAAATAAAGATTAAGATTATAAAATAATTAAAATAAAAAGAATCAAACAAAAAAATAGGTAGCGTATAAAAACAAACTGAAAAAAGACCAAGAAAAAAAATCAAAAAACAAATAAAAAGTAAAAAAGAAACCATATTCTCTAAAACCATTCTAAAATATTTTATTAATCTATTTATTTTATACATAACAAATTTATATAAATTAAGAAAAACTAAATAAATCGGCCCAGGGAGGGAGGGAAATAAATTATTTAACCTAGAAAACAATGTGAAATAAAAAAAAACATGACAGAATCCTATTGACCGCGGAGTAATTCATGGTCATCCATTAAACATTTCCTAAACCTCCAAATAATAAATCAAAATATGACTCCAAAAATACTGTCTGGTTCAAATAATTAATAAACCTTAAAAACGACCCCTCCAACTTTGAACTATTGATAAGATTAGTCTAACAATCACCCTTCTAATATTGTCAATAATCACATTAGCAATAGTGGACAAACATCTTCTTGTTTAACCATATTTGCTTCTCTCCTTCACTTCTACTTAGGAAACTCTGTCACATAATGCCCAAGCTAGTTACACTTGAAACATCGTATCCTACTTTTGTCTCTCTTCATTTGACCTCTGTTTTGTTGGAACCCACCACCCCTCCCTTGACCAGTCTCATGGCCTCCACCACGTTCCATTCCATGGTCTTCGTGGTTCGGCTTCTATTGACCACCTTGTCCATAGTGCTCACAAAACAAGTCGTTTCTCTTTTCTTTCCCATCATATTTCAAAAATAACTTACCATGTGGATCTCCACCTTGATTAGATTCCTTAACACGCTCCTCATAGGCCTTCCATCTCCCAACATCTACACCTTGATTTTGTCTAATTCGAAACACTGCCAATTGAGGATACGAATTGTAGAAAGATTTTGGCATAGAATCCAACAACTTTCTTACGAATAGCAATAAGTCTCGCACTATACAATAAATCATTACAACTCCTTATTTTAATAAATCACCGTATGTTTTGTATGGGGTAATGGAATGAAAGAAGGAATGAAATGAACGAGGTAATGGAATGGACAAAGGATGAAATGAACCATTCCATTCAATTGTATTGTTTGGTTACCATGAGAGAATGGAATAAATCATTACTTTATGTTGTTAGGTAGGCTAGAAAAGACGAAAGAATAAAATCGGTGGTGAGTGGCGGTGGTGGTGGGTGGCGGTGGTAGGAGGTGGTGGTGGAGGAAGCCACAGTGGTGGTGGTGGTGGTGGGAGGTTGCGATGGGTGGTGGCGGCGGTGGGAGGTGGGGGTGGGTGGTGGCAGTGGTGTGGTTGTGGGTGGCGGCGGTGGTGGCGGCGACGGCAGTGGTGGTGGAGGCGGTGGTGGGTGGTGGTGGTTGGTGGGGGTGGGGGTGGTTGGTTGGTGGTGGTGATGAAGGGTGAAAGAGGGGGATGAAATGAAAAAAAAAAAACAAGGGAGGTGGATGGAATGAATTTGATGGATATAGAGGGATTGACATTCCTTGTGAAATAGGTGATTCCATTCAATCGTTCAACCAAACACCATTTTTTTTCATTCCCTCGTAATCGTCCGTTCCATTCCACCTCCCATTCCTGCATACCAAACGCTACTTAACTATTATGTCACGTGTTATTTTTCTATGCACTCAATTTTAACTTTTTCCGCCTCTCTTTCCTCTTTACAATAAATCTCTTTTATTCCTAAAATTACTCCGGTAATTTCGTCAATTAATTTTCTTTCAATCTTCATTTTTCTTATTCTTCTATGCACCAAAATCAATTTAAAAAGAGTGTAGAAACTTAATAGTTTTGTAAGAAAATTGATTATTTTTAATATCCTTTAGTTAACAACTTTGTTTGATTCTAAACTAGCTTATTTTCAATACACACAGGGAAATATTAAATAGTTAGTAATTATATCTGCGATTAATGTGTATTTATAATACTAGGATTGAGAAACAATAACTGAGAAAAAGAATCTTGGGCTCGTACGTGCCACAACCAGTTACTTATTTATTAGGTATAAACTGAGGTCCATATATGAGACCTCCCACGTGATTGAAATACTATATATACCCAATCGCACCCGTCATCGTTTCATAACATTTTTGTAGGTATTAAGATAGTTATATACTTATATTTTTTATCAATCTCGCCGTTCACAAAATTATATATATATACTAGTTCTGTAGGTTGGCGGGTACCGTTCACTATGTCATATCACAGGTGGTTGGTATAACCAGTGCCACATGCCATGTGACACTATTTGGTTGGTTTTTTTTTGTTTTCGTTATTTATTACATGTATATATACATATCGAATCACTTCTAAACTAAGATTTGGCTACTGCCTTGGCGGTTCGGGCACCACGCCCTTACCCGTGTGGCGTGGGGTCGATCCCCCCACCCCCACCCACACCGGTTCGTTCTCTTTTCTTTTTTGGTTTTTATAATTATTATTATTATTATTATTATTATTATTATTATTATACATATATATGTGTGTATTAAATCAATTCTAAAACAAGATTTGGCTACTAGCCTAGCGGTTCGCGTGCTCCATGCCCTCACCAACGACACATGGCTTGTCCCCTTTTTCGAATTTACTTTTATGACGTATTTATTTTTATACGTTTTATAGACATCTTCATCTAGATGTCCTTTCAGAAAAGAATGATAAACAATTTTGATAAAAGAATGAAGAAAATTGAGTGAAGCCAATATTACAGGCCTATGTGATTCATAATGGTGTGTCCCAGTATTGAAGTACACACCTATTTCAAAGACCATCTCAAAGGCATGTATATAAAATCATATCACACGTACGTCTTTCCGTGTACAAAGTCAATTGATCCCTTGTTATTTTTAGAGTATTTTGAAAGAAAAAATGTAAATTAAATGCCCAAACATTTCTAAATCCCATAGGTGTGTTTTGCGATAAAAGGCCTATAAAGAAGGTGTACCGTTTATATGTCAAACCGTAATCGGGTTGCCATCAAGTTGGAGTGTGACATTTTAAAGGTTTACAATAGCCAAGAAGTTAGATATTCAAGTTTTTTTTTTACTTTTCAATCAAGATCTAAACTTTTAGATTGAAATGACATTCGGATAAAAGTGTCATACTCAAGACTGATTGTAGATTTTGCTTAGCGTTCACATTTCAGTTATTGTTTTTGTTTTCAATGATTCTGGTATGTGTGATTTAGTATTGTTTCTTATTTTTCTTATTAAGGTGTAGATTTCTTATAATCACTTTGATGAAACGAAACCCAAGTTATTATTTTTAGGCAAATTGGATTTTAATAATTCAAACTTTAACCCACTGACTGATAATAATTCATACTAACACTTTGGTTTGAAACAATTCTAACTTTCACTTTTGTTGTTAATTATAGTACCAGTAGCATAATTATAGCAAATTTACACTTGATTTTGCTCAAAATGATGATTTTGAATTAAACGGAGAAACGTACAAGCAAAATCGAGTGGAAACCAAGTGTAAATCGCTTGTAAATCTATGAAGATTATACCACTGAGACTGACATTAACAAAAAAAGTGAAAGTTATGCTTGTCTCCAGCCAAATTGTTAGGATAGACTATTATATGTCGATTGATAATAGTTTGGATTATTAAAATCTAATTTGCCTTATTTTTATTACCAAAAGTTATTATTATTTTTATTATTGTATTCAAGTCTCTCTTTTCACTTGGTATTATTTTCACAAGTTAATTTATCTTGGTGTTTCTTTATAAAAAGTTCTTTTTGTTGTTGTTATACAACTTATACTAGTGAATATACACAGGATCTACCTCTACATTAGTGGTTTATGATTTGGCAATTCAATACATGTGGACAATAGCATACCAACGAACTTTCGTTGTTAAATAACTAATTGGCATAAAAGTTTATCTAATTGACCGAATTTGTATTAGCAACAAGAAAACCTTGAGCAAGTTTACCACTAATTAGAGGTCGGTAAAAGCTTGTGCAATCAAGCTGAATTCAAATTTAATAGTTAAAAGTGTGTGGTATATCCAAATGAGTGAGGGTTTAGTGAGGGGAAAAGTGGTTGTCATGTGGCGCCACGTCATATTTTTCAACTCTCACACCAAGTGAGTGAGGGTAGGGAAATACCCAAGTGAGTGAGAGTTGTGTGAAAATTAAATGCATTTTATAATTATATATTTTTATATAAATGGTACAATTATACAAACACAATGTACAACACCATCAAGGCTTGGATCAGACTCTCCACCCGTGAAAATCTTCGCGTGGAACCCTCACACCCCCTTGACGCCATCAAGGGGGCGGTGTGCATTACCCACTCACGCCATGATAGTGGCTCACAGATGATCTCACGCATGGTATACCACTTGATCTTAGTTTAGCATAATCTATGTTAGATTTAGCTGACAACATGAGATCTTTGATTCAGATAGATTTGATTGTGAGGCTGATGAACTGAAGTTATCCTTTAGTTTTTATTAAACTTTTAGTATGGAATGATTATTGTTAGTAAACGTGAGTGAACTTATTGTTAGTGCTTTTTTTTGTTATTTACTCTGAGAATTAACCTAGTTTTCTTATTGTTATTTCTCTTTTCATAATAGTTTTTTGTTTTGAAGGAATTAAATTGTTTAAACCGCAGTTTCTTCTAGAACAGAGTCATAAAGACAATAATATTGCGACTCTTTAGCAAGGTAGAGCGACTCGATGGTAGTAGCAAGGTAGATGATGGAGCATATGGTAGCGCGATGGCAATAAGCATCGAGAGTTTGTAAGAGAAGAAATGAAACTAAAGCCGATTGAACCTTTATGAAAATATCAACAATCTGCAAGGCCGATGTAATATATGGTAGCGCAATGGTAGTAGCAAGGTAGATGACGGCTAGTGAAATGTCAATTGCTTCACCTGCTAATGAAAAACAATTTCTTCGAAAGCTTCATCGCACTTTTATTGTCACAATGTAAGGGAGTAGGGAGAGAAATTTCAACATCCATATCTGCAACAAATGAATGTAACCAAATGATCTCACAAGTACTCACATCCATAGCATGACACTCAACCTCTATAGAAGATCGAGAAACAACCTCTTGTTTCTTACTTTTCCATGAGATAAGTGAATCTCCAAAGAAAATACATGAAAAAATTGTGGATTTGTGATCATCAGGATCGTTATCATAATCAGCATCATTATAGCCTAAAGGCACACAGTTCTAAGAATACGAAGTGATACAATAGACTCTGAAACTTAGTATCACAAAGATGTATCAGAATACAAAGAATAACTCCCATGAACAGTTAGCAGTGATAAAATAACTAACCACATGAACTACACGAGCTGTATTCGGGTGAGTGACTGTAATATAGACCAAATTGCCCATAATAGCATGATATAAACTCATATATGAGAAAGAAACAACGTCAGTTTGAGAATATCTCACATTGGTTTCAAGGGGTGTGTCAACAATCCTATTTTCAGAGAGCTGTGCACGTTCAAATAGGCTATATATGTACTTTTCTGAGATAGAACATAACCCTTTTGAGATTAAGCGACCTAAATACCCAAATGTAGCAAACCTAGGTCTTTCATAGCAAACGGTGAGCCAAATCATGCTTCAAAGACTCAATTCCATCATAGTCATCATGAGTAAAAATCATGTCATTTACATATAAGGATAAGAGAATCCGTTATGCACTTTTGTATCTAACAAACAACACTGAATAATGATTACTTGGAAGAAAACAAAAAAAACAAAGTGGTCTTCATAGAAGATTTCTCAAACCAAGAATAAGGGGCTTGTTTGAGATTGTACACTGCTTTCCAAATCAAACAAACTTCACCAGGTTTGTGAGCAAGCCTGAGGGAAGAGTCATGTAGATCACCATTCAAGAATGCATTCTTGATATCTATTAGGAAGATTTTCCACTGCTGAATAAATGTGTTTGTTCGTGTATGTGAAGAGTATCTTCCTAAAGACTCCCGTGCTTTTATAGGTTTTAAATTTATTAAATGGTTTTTACTATAACAAATACCACACACACGTTAGGAAAGTGCACCTATCATTTCTGTAATATAGTAATGATAAGAACCAAGTATCGATCCATGTACACAATAATCAAATCAATAAACATAGATAAAACTGCGCTATGAAACCATGATAATTGACTATAGTATACAGAAAATGTGACCCAGCGAATATGTAACAAGAGGTTGAGCCTACGGCGAGAATGATCTTGTGAATGTGAAATAAGGGGTTGAGCCTACGGGCAGAAGGGCCTTGTGAATATGAAACAAGAGGTTGAGCCTACAGCGGGATGTGTAACACCTACCACAAAAATAACCAAGATTTGACAAAAGTTAAACCCAAGGGACTATAAGTATAAATACACCAAAGTCTAGGGTTGAAAACAAAATAAATTTAAGAAATTAAGTTGATATCGGGCCGACATCGTATCCCATATCGGTCCTAAATTAAACTAAGTTTGTATATCGGACCGAAGCTAAAGTCAGTCCAATAGCAGACCGACATCTATATTCATATCGGTCTGAAGTGAACTAGGGTTAGATAGCGGACCGACATCCATTCTCATATCGGTCTGTAATGAGTTGCCAAGTCAGTTATCGGACCGACATCGATCCATAGCGATCCGATAACCTCCTCATAGCCGCAATTTGTGGTGCTGACACGTGTCCAGTGACTCAGCCCTAACGATGGGACATGGGTTTGGATATCGGACCGACATGGTCCACATATAGGTCCGCTATGCCGCCAAATATGTTCGGTCCAATCAGGATTAGATGAGTAGGGCTGACGTGGGCTAAGGCGGATGTCGGACCGACATCCCCAGCCATATCGGTCCGATATGGACCCGAATGGCAACCTATAAATAGTCGATCGACTTCAACCAATTTTCCTCATCCCACAACCGATTCCAACTACCAAATTACGTTCCAGGTGATCCCTAGCCCACTCCCGACGTTCCCAGTTCGATTCCCGCCACTCGTAGTACTCGGATTAAGAAGAAACACTCGTAGAATTGTTGTTACGCTAGAGAAAGCAAGATTAGAAGCTAGACTATAAGCTCTCGACTATAGAGGCTCACTCCCAACAAAAAGGTGAATACTTTATCTCTTTCAAAACTTGTGTCAAACACTTTATTTACGAAAATGGCCAAATAAAGTTAACGAAGTATTGCTCAACGTTCTTCTACGAACAAGCATTCAGGCCATAGGTATACGTAAAACTTGCAAGGGATACACAGGTTACGGGTGAAATTCTCGGACTGCGGCTGGTGCTTATCTTATAACAAATCCGGAGGCGTAGACCTGTCCGCTGTTATAAGCTATGACGCCAGTGTATACTGTGGTGCGATTGAATAGTACGGGCCTGCTGAGTGTGTAGACTAAACATGAAGTTGTGATTATGAAGATATTGTATTCACCAGCGTTCGCGCTGACGTTTTATTTTCAAAATGTTTTTAGATAATGATTACAAATTGATGAGAATGGGATATGGATGTTGGATCAGACTTCAGTAATTGGAATACTGGTGCTCCATCTGTACAAGGAAATGAGGCATAATCCAGCCAAAATCAATCATCAGAAGAAGATCCTTTAGAAGACTCCCATTATCAAACTGCTTATGAAAATCCTAATGATTATCCATTTAATAAACATGTTTCAAACATTTCTGATTATCAATCCCATAACTCTGGATCCCCGGTCATGTATGATCCATATGTGTTCCCCGGACCAACATATGGTGGTCCTTATCAAGCCTACTTCCAATCACCACCAGAATATCAGAATGCTTATAATGATATGTTGGTTGGTATTCGTGAACCTCCACCAAAATATGATTATGAATATAGTATGCCTTCTTTCCCTATCGAATGTCTAAATCATTCGTTACGTCAAACGGATGAAATAACAAAGGAGAAGATCAGGGACAAGGCAAGAACCAAATTTTATAGGAAACATGTATATGAATATGGAGAGGACCTGATGACCTTGGGGAAGGAATTGATGAAAGATTGAAATTTTATTGTATTTTGTACTTTCGGATTGTAATATATTTTCTTATAATAATAAAATATCTCTTTGTTTTAAATTTCATAATGGTTAGAAAAGCCAAATGTCCTAGTTTTCTTTGAAAATTCAATCCTGCTAATTATTTTGAACGTAAAACGAATGAAACAACTATAGAACTTAATGAGGAAACTGAAAGATCTACTTTCAAAAGACTCGGAGAAATAGGAAACCCTAGTGTTCCCTATAATCCTTCTATAAGTTTTCATTCTACTCCTACTGCTGGAAGATGTAATATCACTCTTGCTTATTCATAAAATTTCCATAAGGAATATGTTGAAATACCTTATGAAAATAAATGTGATCCCGAAGAAGAAGAATGTGTTGGTTCTAATATACCTTACATTCCGTACTATGAGACAATTCCTATTCATGCTCCGCATATAAACCAGAATGTGTCAGGAAGTGCAAAGGAACGGATGTTGTTGAATCGAATAGCTGAATTGGAAAGAGAAAAAGCAGAAGTTGAAGCTCGGAATGCTTTATTAGTCCAAGCCCTTGAAGAGAAGAATTTTAGAAATTTTCAAGAAAACAATTATTTTTACATAAAAGCGTTGTTTTACATCAATTTTCATTCTTTTTATAGAATGTCTAAACAAACTGGAACTTCTCAAAACACAAGGGGAAAGAAAAAGCAATCAGTGGAAAATGCTGCTTAAAATAATAACTCCCTTATAAAACTTCAGAAATTGATCAAAGAAGGAATCAAGGAATCTCTTCCACTGATATTTACTGAGCTTGAAAAGAGACAAGCTGATAGAATATTCGTTCAACCTTCAATTCCTCAATCTATTCATTCCCGACAAACTCGAACAAATACACAATCAAAACCCGTTACTCCTGAACCAAATGGTTCTATTTCTCATAAATCTAAAAAGACTAAAAAAGAAGAATATTACCATAACTCCTCTGAAGATGAGAGTATGGGTAATAATTATGGTCATTTAGCAAAGAAGAGGAAAGTAGTCGGTTGTACATACAAAATGTTTCAAGAGTGTAACCTTTCAACTTTTCCAGGAAGGAAGGAGGAATAGCCACCTTGAGGTGGATAGAAAAGATGGAATCAGTGTTAGCAATCAGCAAATGTGCTAAGAAAGATAAGGTCCTATATGCTTCCAATCTATTCAAGGACCAAGCTCTTGAATAGTGGAACAATATCGTTGCTGCCAAAGGCAGAGACATAGCCTACACAATGGGCTGGAGTGCCTTTAGGGCAAGGGTTAAGAAGAAGTATGTTCCCCAAAATGAACGGGAACAGATTGAAGGAAAATTTATGAGTCTGAGAATGATTGGAACAAATCATCAATAGTATCCTACCAAACTCTAGGAATATGCTCGAATAGTTCCACATCTAGCTACTCCTGAATCAAACATGATCAAACGTTTTATCTAGGGTTTGATTGGAGAAATCTGTGACATGGTGAAGGTCATGAATTATGAAAATCTGGATGATGCCATGGATTTAGGAGCATCATTAACGACTAGCTTGATTAGAAATCAAGAAGAGGGAAAGAAAAAGAAGGAAATAACTGGGCAAGGCCTGAGTGGATCCAAGAAGTCAAACTTTACTCCTTGAAATAATAATTCTTAAATTCCTGAGTGTCCAAAGTGCAGAAGGAGGCACTTGGGACAATGTCGTGCTGGACTCTTCTACAAATTTTACAAAATGTCCGGACACAAAACCGAAGATTGCTTCAAAAGGAAGTCAATCACTTGCTTTGGATGCGGCGAAGCTGGTCACATCAAAACCAATTGTCCTAAGAAAACCTATGGTACAGGTCCCAAACCTGCAGACGGAGTAAAGAAGAACGTGCGAGCATTCGTTCTCAACACTCATGAAGCAGCAGGTATGCCCGATGTTATCACGGTTACATTTCTTGTTGATGATATTTATGCTCGAGTTTTATTTGACTCTTGTGCAAACCAAAGTTTTATAGATCATAAATTCTATAGACTGTTAAATAAAACTCTAGCTAAATTAGACAAGAAATATTTGGTAGAAACCGCAAATGGTGACCTCGTCCAAATCTCTGAAATCTTGAACGATTGTCATATCACATTATCAGGACATATTATACCTGCAAAATTATTGCCAATGACTTTTGCAGGATTTGACATTGTCCTAGGAATAGATTGGTTAGTCTCTAATAAAAGCCCGTATCCTCTGTGATAAAAAGGCAATAGAACTTCGTTCGCCGAAAGGCAATATTCTTACGATCAACGGCGATAAATTATCCAACTCTGTTGGAATAATTTCTATGCTAAAAGCCACAAAGTACTTAAGAAAAGGATGCTTAGCATACCTTGTTTCCGTAACTACCGACACTAAAATGAAGATTGAAATGTGCCGGTCGTGGCTGAATTCCCTGGTGCCTTTCCTGACGAACTGCCCGGAATTTCACCTGAGAGAGAAGTGGATTTCGGAATTAATCTCGTACCCGGTACAACACCTATTGCTAAAGCCCCGTATAAATTAGCTCCAAATGAAATGGCTGAATTAAATAAACAATCAGACGAATTACTAGAGAAAGCGTTCATAAGACCAAGTTCATCACCTTGGGGAGCTCCAGTCTTATTTGTTAAGAAAAAAGACGGATCAATGCGCATGTGTATTGATTATCGGGAGCTAAACAAAGTTACAATAAAGAATCGTTATCCACTCCCTCGAATCGGTGATCTTTTTTATCAACTCCAAGGAGCTCGTTGCTTTTCCAAAATCGATCTTCTTTCTGGTTATCATCAATTGAAAGTCCAGGAAAAAGATATTCCTAAAACTGCTTTCAGAACTCGATATGGTCATTATGATTTCACGATAATGTCGTTTGGACTTACAAATGCACCAGCAACATTCATGGATATGATGAATCGAGTCTACAAACCCTACTTAGACAAATTTGTTATCGTATTCATTGACGATATCCTCATCTATTCCAAAAGTAAGGAAGATCATGCGGGTCATTTGAAAATCTTACTTGAAATTCTAAGAACAGAAAAGCTATATTCTAAATTCTCAAAATGTGAATTCTGGATGTCAGAAGTTCAATTCATCGGTCAGGTAATCAATTGCAATGGCATTCAAGTAGATCCTGTTAAGATTGAGGCTATATTCAAATGGTAAATCCCAAAGTCACCAACTGAAATCCGTAGTTTCCTCGGTTTAGCTAGGTACTATCGGAGACTTATCCAAGATTTCTCTCGAATAGTTGTACGATTAACTTCTCTGACCCGTAAATCAATCAAGTATGAATGAGGTCCTAAAAAATCTGAAGCTTTTAAAACTCTAAAACAGAAACTGACTAAAGCACCCATATTGGCTTTGCCAGATGGAAATGAAGGCTTTTCAGTTTACTATGATGCTTCACATACCGGCTTCGGTTGTGTATTAATGCAAGGAAGCAAAGTCATTGCTTATGCTTCTCGTCAATTGAAAACTCACGAAAAGAATTAGACGACTCATGATTTAGAATTGGGCGCCATAATCTTCGCACTGAAATTATGGATCCACTATCTTTATGGAGTCAAATTCACTATCTTCATTGATCACAAAAGCCTGAAGTATATATTCAGTCAGAAGGAACTGAATATGAGGCAAAGATGTTGGATGGAAGTCCTAAATGGTTACGATTGTGAGATCTGTTATCATGAAGGAAAAGCTAATGTCGTAGTTGATGCCTTGAGCAGAAAATAATATGAGAGACCTAAACTAGTTCGTGCCTTAAGACTCGATCTCCAAATCGATCTTATTTCTCGTATAAAGGAATCTCAGAAAACTTGCTTTGCAAGAACCCAACATTGAGAAAGAAGGATTAGGAGGTGTGATTGAACAATTGATCAAAGGAGATGATGAAATTCTTAGGATAAATAAGAGAATTTGGGTTCCTATCTACGGGAATACTCATGAAGAAATTCTTGAGGAAGCCCATAAATCTAAATACACGATGCATCCCGGAAGCGATAAGATGTTTAAAAACCTAAAAGCCAATTACCGGTGGATAGGAATGAAAAATCATATCGCTATCTATGTTGCAAAGTGTTTAACTTGTTCTCAAGTGAAAGCTGAACACCAAAAGTCGTCAAGCTTGTTACAACAACTTGAAATTCCAGTCTGGAAATGGAAATGATAACCATGGATTTCATTACAAAACTTCCCCGAACAAGTCTAGGGAATGATACTATCTGGGTTATTATTGATAGACTTACTAAGTATGCTCATTTTCTTCCAATGAAAGAAACGTTCAGTATGGATAAATTGGCACAATTGTACGTTAATGAAATCATAACATTACACGGTGTGCCATTATCTATCGTGTCAGACAGAGATAGTAGATTTTCTTCTCGATTCTGGCAAAGTTTCCAGAAGGCTCTTGGAACGAAATTAAATCTTAGCACTGCCTACCATCCTCAAACAGACAGGCAGAGTGAAAGAACAATTCAAAACCTTGAAGAAAAGTTAAGGGCTTGTGTTCTTGATCTTAGAGAAAGTTGGGATGGCCACTTACCTCTGATGGAATTCTCCTATAATAATAGCTATCATACGAGTATACAGGCCACTCCTTTTGAAGCCTTATACGGTCGTAAATGTTGAACTCCAATTTGTGTGGCAATGACGGAGCAATGATGAGAAAAGGGGAACGAGAGAAGGGTAAGTGCAGGATTGCACATAGTGACTTAGATGGAAAGGCCTACACTTACAATCTGACAACTGTCTTAAAGGGAACTCCGGTGGAGCATTGAAGTAATGCTAATTTTGGCTATTGAAATAGAGATGACGGTGGTAGGTGACCTTTTGAGGACATCGAGGGCTGATGAAATGACCCTAGTGTTAAGTGTATGCACATACTTGAGGGCGTACAAAACACGTGATAAAGAAGTAAAGGAATATTGTGGTGGGAATCATTAGGAGAGTTCAGTAAAGACTGGCACCAGTTCTTGAAGGTCATTTGAGAGCAAGAGATGTATCACATCTATGGGAAAGGCAGTGTTGACTGAGTTTTAATGAATCATCATTGGATGGCGATTCAAGTATGAGAGGAGAAGAACAACAACCGTACTTGGGTATGGCTATCGGGATAACAAGAACATCATAATTATAAAAGGAATGACATTTTGTATGCCTTGAACGGACCATGAAACACGATGAGTATGTAACTAATTGACAAGGTTGTGCCATAAAGGAAAGGGGTGTGTGAGACCTACAAGTCCAAAGATGGACGTGGACTATGAGTTGGACATTCTTTGAATGCCAAGTGTGGAGGATTAAGGTTAATGCAAATTAACGAAATCAGTCAATGTAAAGGTGAATGTTAGACACTAAACGGAATAGGTGAACGAGTGAGCACTGAAAGATAAGCGCGTTGGGTTGTGACGACGTAGGATTCGAGGACGAATCCTATTTTAAGGGGGGTAGACTTGTAACATCCCGGAAATTTGTAAAGCTAATGAAACGGGTAATGGGTGACCCGAATCTCATCAAAGGGTATAGGGAGGTGTGGATTGCCACTAAATGTGTGTTTAACTCCGGTAGGTGAGCCGGCTAACCGTTTAAAACGCAGTTTGGGATCAAAACATACGAGACGAATTAAGAAGGACCCGAAAGGAACATTGTGGGTTTAAATACAACTTATTACAAAAACCCTAGGCCATTCGGCCTAAGTGGGCATGCGACGGCAGCGGCGAGCGAGAGGAGGACGACGGAGCTCGGAGGAGGCTGACGATGGGGTTTCAGCGGTGGTTTTTAGCAGGGAGCTTCACGCATCGCCAAGGTAATTATCCGTTAACGTTTTCAAGCATGATATACGTTCATGTTTTGGCTTGAAACCCGATTAGGGTTTTGAGTGCTTGTCTTCGACGAACAAAGTAACAGGTGAGGTTGTGGCCAGTCTGTGGTAGTGGTCATGGGGGGAGAAAGGAACAGCGTGGCGGAGGAAGATGGTAGTTGTGATGACAGCGGTGGTGACATGGTAGCATCGTACGACTAGGTGATGGTGGTGCAAGGGTGATCGACGACCGAGTAGTGAGAGAGAGGGTGTTGACGTGTTAGCCAGAGCAGTCAACGACGATGATCGTGCCTAGAGTCAGCTGTAGACGACGCCTGTGGAAGCTACAGGTGTAGCATGGCGATGGCAGCATGGGTGAGGTGTGCGAAGATGGAAGACTGAAGACGTGGTGCGGCTGTGAGGATGCGGCAGCGAGTGGGCGGAGAACCGGACTAGTGTGGTTTTGCTGGGGTTTTACCGACGAGGAGGATGGCGACGAAGCGGGGGTGGTGCATGGTGAAGAAGGGAAACCGGAGGAACGCCAGTTAGGGTTCTAATCGTTGCATGGCGTGTGTGCGCGTATGGAACCCGATTCGAGTATGTGTGCTTGTGGGTTTACGGTTTTGCAAGGGCACCTGCATGCATGCACGTAACTCAGTTCGGGTATCCGAGTTATAAGTGAATCTAGGGCGCTCGGGTTCAGGTGAACGTGTGAAATTGGGTTTCGAAAAAGATGAAGGGACGAGCAGGAGAGATTGGACTTTGGAGTGTAATTAACGTTATTTATAGTCAAAGTATCTTTAGATCATGTCTGATCATGTGATCATACAGTGACAGGTTCGGATTCGAACGAGAGGACGATTGCCAAGTAGTACTTGGACCTTCGTAATATGTGAGTTTCTAATCCCCTACTTTTAAATGTTTAATTATTTTGGGGCTATTGTACATACATTTAAGCAGTGGTAATATATTTAATCGAGTTAAGGGCTTCGGGTTCTAACCCGATGTGCCTTTAAAATAAATTGAGTATGAATTAATGGTTGAGTATGATGTGTACTTATGTGAATGTGTTAACTAGGGTTACGAGCGATGAATGTGTGACGTGTTAAGGGTCAATTAGAAAGAGTTGTGACATACATTAAATGCTTACGAATTTATGTGAGAGATATGCTGTTCTAGGGTTATGCGTGAGGTGCAAGTGTAGTTAATGAGTCACGTAAATGATGTGTGATATTATGTGTTTATATTTATGTGTCGTGTTTGCATCGTTCTCATTATGGCATGGCAAACGGGATTGTGAAGGGTGAGGTCCTTCGGGAAGTCACCAACGGTGACATTTATTTAACAGTTTAATGATCGCGAGGGTAACCCTGACGAGGGTGCAGTGACGATGTATGTGTTTACGAGTATATTTATGTGGTGTTGAATTGCATGCAAACGTAGAGTTATATTTATTATGCATGTGATGATATTAATGTGGTAAGCTTTGTGTGACGTGTAGATGATATTATTGTGGTATGTAGAGTAGGTTGACCGTTGTGTCGGGATTGTGACGTGACGTATATAACTATCGTGTCAGTTAATATGAGAGCCTTGGTTAAGGCCGGGGATGTTAATGTCTAAGGTATGTTGTGTTTACCAAGAGTCAAGTTAGTACTTGTTTTTGGATATGGGTTGTTAGTATAGTAAGTTAAGTCTATGTCGATGAGATGGTAAGATTGTTATTACTATTATTGGTAGTACGGGCTGAGTCTCGGGTGACGAACAATTGTGGGATGTCGTGGATAACAGGGGGTTAATTATTCGTTAATGAATCGTAAAATTATTTTATTAAGGACCGGAGGGTTCTGAGTGGAATAAACTAATAAATGTGACGTGATGGTTTGTTTAAATTAAACTATTATAACTCACTCAGCGTAGCTGACTTTGTGTGTACGTTAGATTGTTTTACAGATAAGCGTAGCATTGACGTACCTTGGCTTGGGAGCGGTGTACTCGGACTGGTATGCAGTCATTCGTGAGGTAGTTTAATATCATTAAATAACAATAAAAAATTTAGAAACACTTCCGCTGTAATTGAGTTAATAATAAATGTGTTTTAAATGCGAATGACCCGTTATGAGAACCATTTTTAGGATACCCGGCTTGGGGTCTTACAAGTTGGTATCAGAGCCGTGGTTTAAGAGAAAATCGGTGTTTTTATAAAATAAAATACCTTAACTTAAACTGAAAATGGAACGAGGGTGAAACGAATGCCACCATGAGTAACCGCGAGCCAAGAGGTACGTCTATCGAGTTAAGCAGTATTTATTAATTACCCTTTGTGTAGTGTTACACTAGGTAAAGCGATTGGTGTGAGTAAGTGATTTATGGTTCCGTGTGGGAACATGATGTATGTTATGTGTTGTAGTAGTATATAGAACTACGTGGAGTATGTGGTACGATTAACTGGTATTATGTTTTAGTGATTTAAGTATTGTAGAATAGCATTGATTGTGGGATAGTTTGGTTTATTGACGTGCTTTAATGATGTTCTGTGTAACCTTGTGTGGTATGTAATTGTGATCATCGTGATAAATTGATAGACTAATGCGTGGTGTTAAGTGAGTGCGTGGGATGCGTGTGCATCCGGTGTGTGTGTGAAAGATAGAAAGCTAGTGTGAATATGATAGGAAAGGTTTAGAGTACGAGCAGTAATGTGGACCACCAAATTGCATTTGATTACCGTAATTTGGCCGTCTATGATTACTCTCCAATTCTAGATTTGTGCCTATAGTAATCACTCTAACGTTCTATCTTGAGTAGGGTTAAGTGGCTAAGACAAAGCGTGCGAGATTGGGCAAATGTGGAACTCTTACTAAAAGGAATGCAGAACGATCAGTCAAGACGACGACTGCTGCGGGTGAAACTGCTAATGAAATGGGAGTAGTGTTGGCGCTTCTCGTGCCAAGTGTGATTAGAGCTTCGGTCGGCGACTTACCGCGTAGAGCTGAGATTGGAAACACGGAACAGAGAAGGAGATCAGTGTCAGTTGTGCGTAATTTTCTTCCACGATGCGGACCTGCACGGTTGAGAGATCAACCACTCATGACGGTAAAGAGAGCTCTATTTTATGAGGAACAAGAGGAGGACACGCAAGACGCACCTGATATGGTCTAACAGCGGTCTTGTGGGCATCGTTAGAATGCTCGATTGCTGGATGATTAGATGATGTGACAGATGCCATGAGAGATTCCGGGGTGATTTGACGCTTTGATTGATTAGACATTTACGGGATGGGATGCTTATTTCAAATATTGACTATTTGATCTTGACGTTGATTGTGAGTAATACCGCAAGATGACTTTAACATGATTAATTACAGTTGTGCTTGTGATAGCGTACCATTTTGGGTAAAGTGTTAAATTTAGTGCGGTATTGTGTGGTTATGTGATTACTTTTAAACAACGTGAGTTCATATTAAATGAAATTTTTGATGTGGTGTTAGAGCATGGTTAATTGGATTGTATGAGTAGACTTGCATAGGCATAAGTTTTGAATTGTCTGTGTCTACAATCTTAAGATAGCGTCACCTATGTGCTAATGATCAGGTGATATTTGGAGTGCGATGGGTGTATTGCACTTTATGTCAATGTGTAGGACGGGGTCCTGCGGGAAATTTTGGTTATGTACCTTGTGTGTGGGTATAAAGGTTCGGGACGATTTCCCGTGGGGAATTATGATTTATATTTATTATGTGTATAAAGGATTAAGGTGGTGTCTTGTGTCTAGATTGAGTAATGTGTTGTTCTGAACCATTGTACGACCCGTTGTGGTGAATAGAAGATAGAGTTCAGGTGTGTGTTTATAAAGAACAAGTTCATATAGTAAATACGTAGAATTGTTCTGGAGTAGCTAGTGGTGTGTGCACTTTGTGCGAGTTAGAGAGTTGGGATACTATATTACAATGTACACCTTAGATATGATAGGTTTGCTATTGTGACTTGTAGTCGAGAGTCCTGATGACAAACGCTTAGTCGTGCATAGGACGGATGGTCGGAGGGCTCAAGTAAAGTGTTTCTATCTTAACAATTTTCTCAGTGATGATACAACGAGGTGTTTTGACGACATTTGAGACGATCAGTGAGGTGCTCTTATGAGACACCTATACTTATATCTCGGGAATGTGGAGCACGGAGCCATGGGGTGCAACAGTGAGAAATGACGATGAAAGCGTTAAATGGATGCTTGATCGGAACTAGTTATGGTGTGATCGAGGTGATGACGCTAGGGATTTCAGCACGGAATGGACAAAGTGACGATCGGTTCTTCATGGGATACGTTCCATAGGACGAGTTCTGTCAACGTAAAATATAAGAAGAGTAAAGATGTTCTCTTTGAACAAGACAATGGATAGCTGAGACGCATGTTAGGGCGGACTTCCTATTCGTACTTAATGAATGGGACGCGATCGGTGATCGTGTGGCAATGATGGAGCAATGACGAGAAAAAGGGAACTGGAGAAGGGTAAGTGCAGGATTGCACATAAGTGACTAAGAAGGAAAGGCCTACGCTGATAAACTGACGACTGTCTTAAAGGGAGCTCCGGTAGAGCATTGAAGTAAAGCCAATTTTGGCTATTCAAATAGACATGACGGTGGTAGGTGAGCTTTTGAGGACATCGAGGGCTAATGAAATGACCCTAGTGTTAAGTGTATGCACATACTTGAGGGGAATACGAAACACGTGATAAAGAAGTAAAGGAATACTATGGTGGGAACCATTAGGAGAGTTCAGTAAAGATTGGCACCAGTTCTTGGAGGTCATTTGAGAGCAAGAAATGTATCACATCTATGGGAAAGGCAATGTTGACTTAGTTTTAACGAATCATCGTTGGATGGCGATTAAAGTATGAGAGGAGAAGGACAACGAATGATCCTAGCTATAAGAATCAAGGAACCGTACTTGGGTATGGCCATCGGGATAACAAGACCATCAGAATTATAAAAGGAATGACATTTTGTATGCCTTGAATGGACCATGAAACGCGATGAGTACGTAACTAATTGACAAGGTTGTGCCATAAGGGAAAGGGGTGCGTGAGACTTACAAGTCCAAAGAAAGACGTGGACTATGAGTTAGACATTGTTTGAACGCCAAGTGTGGAGGATTAAGGTTAATGCAAATTTATGAAATCAATCAGTGTAAAGGTGAATGTTAGACAATAAACGGAATCGGTGCACGAGTGAGCACTGAAAGATAAGTTGGGCTGTGACGACGTAGGATTCGAGGACGAATCCTATTTTAAGGGGATAGACTTGTAACATCCCTAAAAATCCGTAAAGCTAATGAAACGGGTAATGGGCGACCCGAATCTCATCAAAGGGTACAGGGAGGTGTGGATTGCCACTAAAGGTGTGTTTAACTCCGGTAGGTGAGTCGGTTAACAGTTTAAAACGCAGTTTGGGATCAAAACATACAAGACAGATTAAGAGGGGCCCGAAAGGAACATTGTGGGTTTAAATACAACTTATAGCAAAAACCCTAGGCTATTCGGCCTAGGTGGGCATGCGACGGCAGCGGCGAGCGAGAGGAGGACGACGGAGCTCATACGAGGCCGACGACGGGGGTTCAGCGGTGGTTTTTAGCAGGGAGCTTCACGCATCGCCAACGTAATTCTCCTTTACATTTTTACGCATGATATACGTTCATGTTTTGGCTTGAAAACCCGATTAGGGTTTTGAGTGCTTCTCTTCGGTGAACAAAAGAACAGGTGAGGCGGTGGCCGGCCTGTGGTGGTGGTCATGGGGGGAGAAAGGAACAGCGCGGCGGAGGAAGATGGCGGATGTGATGACAGTGGTGGTGACGTGGTAGCAGCGTACGGCTAGGTGATGGTGGTGCTAGGGTGATCGACGTCCGAGTAGTGAGAGAGAGGGTGTTGATGTGTTAGCCGGAGTAGTCAACGACGACGATCATGCCCGGAGTCAGCTGTAGACGACTGCTGTGGAGAGTGCTTGTGTAGCACGGCGGCGGCAGCATGGGTGAGGTGAACGAAGATGGAAGACGGCAGCTGTGGTGCGTCTGTGAGGGTGCGACAGCGAGCGGGCGGAGAACTGGACTAGTGTGGTTTAGCTGGGGTTTTACCGACGAGGAAGATGGCGATGAAGCGGGAGTGGTGCACGATGAAGAAGGGAAACCGGAGGAACGTTAGTTAGGGTTCTAATCGTTGCATGGCATGTGTGCGCGTATGTAACCCGGTTCGAGTATGTGTGTGCTTGTGGGTTTACGGTTTTGCATGGGCACCTGCATGCATGCAGGTAACTCAGTTTGGGTATCCGAGTTATAAATGAATCTAGGGCGCTCCGGTTCAGGTGAACGTGTGAACTTGGGTTTCGACAAAGGCGAAGGGACGAGTAGGAGATATTGGACTTTGGAGTGTAATTAACGTTATGTGTAGTCAAAGTATCTTTAGATCATGTCTGATCATGTGATCATACATTGACAGGTTTGGATTCAAACGATAGGACGATTGCCAAGCAGGACTTGGACCTTCGTAATATGTGAGTTTCTAGTCCCCCACTTTTAAATTTTTAATTATTTTGGGGCTATCGTACATACTTTTAAGCAGTGTTAATATATTTAATCACGTTAAGGGCTTCAGGTTCTAACCCGATGTGCCTTTAAAATAAATTGAGTATGAAGTAATGGAAGAGTATGCTATGTACATATGTGAATCTGATAACTAGGGTTACGAGCGATGAATGGGTGACGTGTTAAGGGTCAATTAGAAAGAGTTGTGACGTACATTAAATGCTTATGAATTTATGTGAGAAATATGTTGTTCTAGGGTTATGCGTGAGGTGCAAGTGTAGTTAATGAGTCACGTAAATGATGTGTGATATTATGTGTTTATATTTATGTGTCGTGTTTGCATCGTTCTCATTATGGCATGGCAAACGGGATTGTGAAGGGTGAGGTCCTTCGGGAAGTCACCAACGGTGACATTTATTTAACAGGTTAATGATGAGCTCGGGTGTGTTGAACGCCCTGACGAGTGTGAACGCCCTGACGAGGGTGCGGTGATGAGGTATGTGTTTACGATTATATTTAGGTGGTGTTGAATTGCATGCAACCGTAGCGTTATATTTATTATGCATGTGATGATATTAATGTGGTAAGGTTTGTGTGACGTGTAGATGATATTATTGTGGTATGTAGAGTAGGTTGACCGTTGTATCAGGATTGTGACGTGACGTATATAACTGTCGTGTCAGTTAATTGTGAGAGCCTTGGTTAAGGCCGAGGATGTTAATGTCTAGGGTATGTTGTGTTAACCAAGAGTCGAGTTAGTACTTGTTTTTGGATATGAGTTGTTAGTATAGTAAGTTAAGTCTATGTCGATGAGATGGTAAGATTGTTATTACTATTATTGGTAGTACGGGCTGAGTCTCGGGTGATGAACAATTGTGGGATGTCGTGGGATAACAGGGGGTTAATTATTCATTAATGAATCGTAAAACTGTTTTATTAAGGACCGGAGTGGAATAAACTAATAAATGTGACGTGATGGTTTTGTTTAAATTAAACTATTAGAACTCACTCAGCGTAGCTGACTTTGTGTGTACGTTAGATTGTTTTGTAGATAAGCGTAGCATTGACGTACCTTGGCTTGGGAGCGGTGTACTCGGACTGGTGTGCAATCATTCGTGAGGAAATTTAATATCGTTAAATAACAAGAAAAAATTTAGAAACACTTCCGCTGTAATTGAGTTAATAATAAATGTGTTTTAAATGCGAATGACCCGTTATGAGAACCATCTGTAGAATGCCCAGGTTGGGGTCTTATAATACATGAGTTATGGGTGAAATTCCCGGACTGCGGCTGGTGCTTATCTTATAACAAATCCAGAGGCGTAGACCTGTCCGCTGTTATAAGCTATGACGCAAGTGTATACTTTGGTGCGATTGAACAGGACGGGACTGCCTAGTGTGTAGACTAAACATGAAGTAGTGATTATGAAATTAATACTGATTTGTGTCAAATGGTTTTATGTCAAGATATTGTATTCACCAGCGTTCGCGCTGACGTTTTATTTTCAAAATATTTTCAGGTAATGATTAAAAATTGATGAGAATGGGATATGGGCAGACATAAGATCTAACCCAAGGGAAATGTGAAAGGCAAACATCAGATCCGACCTGTGAAAAGGATAACTTACACGTTGGATTCTCAGGCCTCGTGTATAGGAAATCCTAAATAAAGAAAAAGGAGATGGAACCAGGGAATTGATCAAATGTATAAAGAAAAAGGAGATGGATTGAACTTGTCCAAAGGAGAAAAGAAATATATTTGGTTTCAAACTTTGTTTTGTAATCAAATGCATAAAGGGTATTTAAAACTTTATGTTTATAAAGTAAATATAAAACTTTTGTCTTCCAACTGAGATTTGATATTTATACAACCCTTGAGGTTGAACAAATGATGAAACGATCCTTTTGAAAAGACTTCCGTTGTGTTTTACAAAAAACTCTAAAATCAAAGAAACATATATACCAATCGACTCGCACACGTCCAGGGGGTGCTTGAAGCGGGGTGACAGGATGGATATTGTGAATGTGAAAACAAGGGGTTGGGCCTACGGGTGAAGGACCTTGTGAATGTAAATGACGTAACATAGGTACGCCTGTAATGTTACGGGGGCCATTGGTGCCTAGAGAACGGATTAAGGGACCTACGGTGTCCCGAGGCCTAAAGAGTCCCATACTAAAAGAAATGGTTTTAAACAGACAAATCAATGTACTTACGTAGCATAAGCTAATGCAAAAACGTTTTCAAAACATTTTAAGAAAGAGCACCCGAGGTATTTGAAGCTTCCAAGGACGTGGTCAGTCAGAGATATGGAAATCCCTAGAAATTGTGTAAATATATCATTTTAAATGTTTGTAAAACATTATTATATTTTACTATAAAAATACCTTTATCACTACGATGACAAGGTTTTTAAAAACTGTGACCAAAACTCTGATATCTCAAGAATACATAAATGAGGGTGTTTTAGTGAATGAAAAGAGAAAACAACATAACAAATAGGGAAGTGATCTAAGGTTTACCTAGCTAAAGGGGTAAATGAAAGCCTAATACAAAAACAGCCCCAATTGACTTCTTTGATAATAGAGAAAACTAGGAGTCATAAGAAATATGATAAATGAAAGAAAAAGAGCGAAAGATGAATCCATTCCGAGAGTTGACATGATGCACGAAGCTATTACCAAACCCACGGTTCAAGCTATCCATTTCGAGATAAATCCATCAACCAAACCTTTTAATTCCACGAAAATGTAGACAAAGACCCAAATTACCAACTGTCAAGATTCATCGCGTTTTGTAATAATTTCAAGATACGGGATGCTTTAAATGACACCATCCACCTCTGTTTCCACTTCAAAATAAGGTAAAGTATTAGCTAGGGCTCCCTGTTGGGGAATTCGATCAATATTTGGAATGATCTTGTGCAAGCATTCTTAACACGATTATTTACTCTTTTTGAAACTACAAAACTAAATGGTGAGATTTCTAATACGATATTCCTTACTCTATGACTCATTGGAGATCTTTACGATTTGCTTGGCAACCGTCCCAGCACCCCACGGAGCGGTGGGGTTCAATGCCTAAAAAGAAATCAAATCTAAAAGGGGAAAAGATGGCTCTATGCTTGAGGGGAGGAGAAAAAGAAAGCATGCTAGGATATATCCTAAAAGAAAGGCCTTTTTCGAGGAAAAAAATAGGCTTACATATTTTCTTTCTTCATCGGAACGCTATGACCCTTTTCCATATTTATAGTGATTCCAGATCCATGAGAATTAAGAGAAAGAATTTTTTTGTAGATAGAAAGGAAAGATGACGACTCTTTCCGATAGATAACCAAATAGCAGACATGAGAAAGCCAGAGACCTAGTCCATATGAGCTAGCTATCGGAGCTTAAACCGGTGCCCCAATGTGCCAGCCATTACCTTGACGTAGCTTCAGAATCCGTATATTCTATATGGCTTGGTCATTGGAAACAAGCAATCCTTCCATGCAACCTCTAGAAGACTGTTAATGAGCAAAACCCTCAATAGTAACTTTTAAACTAGTAGTGTGAATTTCTGGTACAATAGAAACCTAACATGAAGTTTACGGGTTTAGGTTTAGTATAAACATGTTTGGATGGAGTTTGGGTCACGATCTTGTTTAGCTAAGCAAGTCGTGTTTGGTCGACCGCACGGGTTGACATTTTTAACGTGTTTAACTTTATACTTCTTTAAATTTTATGCTAAATGTAAAAGATAAAAGATATATAGTTTAACCATAATCCTTTTATATACAGTTTTTCCTTTTGGTTATACTTATAACTTTAAAGTATTAATATGCAACATGTAAAATAAAATAAAACTTCAGGTTAAATGACTCTTACTTGTGTCAAGTTTTCGGCTTTATATCGGGTTCGCCTCACGAACATGACCATTTAACACACGTAGTTTACCCTTATTGATGAGATCGATTAACCTGCTCATGTTCTAGTATTTTTAATTCTAAGAGGGAATTTATTTATAAATTTAGGTAGTTTACCCTTATTGATGAGATCGATTAACCTGCTCATGTTCTAGTATTTTTAATTCTAAGAGGGAATTTATTTATAAATTTAGAACTTGAGTTATTAGAAAACGCAATCATTGATGAACAAACCTTCTATCATTTTCTTCGTATTAGGGATGGAGAAATAGAGAGAGGTCAATGATCCGATTCAAATATCCCATGAATAGTGAGGTGATAATTTTGAAGGATTAATATTAAATTCGTTTCTCGCGTGCATAAGTGCATTCTTGTATTTATCACTTTAAACTTTAATTTAACTTTCAAAGTGACACGAATCATCTCCTTAAATTTATATATATAATAATAATTAATAAAAAGGTGCACATGTTAAAATAGGTTACTTAAAAAATAAAAATGTGCTAGAAAAGTTAAAATTATAATTAAAAGTCCAAGTAAAAAAAGCGAGAAAATTTAGGATAAAAAAATCCCACCATTTATTAATTTATAGATTAACTTTTGTCAAATTTTTTAAAATTCGAAACCAAATCAAATTCAATTTCTTTTGCTCGGTTGGCTTTGTGTGAATTCCATAAAAATATCGCTAATTTTCGTTACCCAGTTACGTATTTAAATTATTATAAATTATAGATAAAACGTCAATAAGTTTCATATAATCTTCTTTAATAATTTGGGTTTTTATGGAAAAATATTTAAAATTAGAGAGACAAAGTTATCTTAAAATCTAATCAAATCCAATGCAAAAGCTTCAAAAATTTGCTTCAATCCCACCTGATCCTTCTTTTTCTTTCTTTCTTTCTTCCTCTTTAACTTCAATTCTAAGTATGATTTTCTTTATCTTTGTTATTTCTTAATTTGTCATAAAATAATTAACTTTATTTAATTTTTAATTAGTTTATTATATTGATTGTCACTTCAAAAAAAGACACAACTTTTACATTATAGATATACATTTTAATTAAAATAAATAAATAAATAAACGTCCCATATATATCTCCCTTCCCATTTGCTTGTTTATATATTTGTAGTGAAAACAACAGCAAACAGCTTCTCCTTTAAACACACACTCTCATGAGTCGCCATTCTTGTTCTATGAAGCAAAAGCTTAGAAAAGGTTTATGGTCCCCAGAAGAAGATGAAAAACTTCTCAAATACATTACAAGATTTGGTGTTGGTTGCTGGAGTTCTGTTCCTAAACATGCTGGTCTCTCTCTCTCTCTCTCTCTCTATATATATATATGTATATATATATATATATATATATATATATATATATATATATATATATATATATATCTCTTAATATATATAATATGTATAGATATAAAGTTTGAAACTTGTGAATTATTTTGGAATCTTGAAACCAGGATTGCAAAGATGTGGCAAGAGTTGTAGGCTTAGATGGATAAATTATTTGAGGCCTGATCTTAAAAGAGGAATGTTTTCACAACAAGAAGAAAAAACTATACTAGATCTTCATCAAGTTCTTGGCAACAGGTAATCGAATCCATCTTAAGAAGCATTCAATCATTCAATTAGACAAAATCATAACTTACATCCACTACTAGAAAACATATATATTTCTTACAAAAGTTTCCGACAAATTACCAACAAAAGAAATTTCCCACAAGTTAGGGACAAATTTTCAACAAAACAAAAAAGTAACTATACGATTTCCTACAATTTTCCGACAAATTTATTAAACAAGTTAACTTATTTATTTACTATAATCGTCGGAATTTACCGACGAATGACTTTTGTCGCTAATTCGTCAGAAAATTAGTCGGGACTTTGTCGGAAAAAACGTTTCCTACGGGGTTTTTTCCGACAAACATTTTTTCATCGGAAACTTGTCGCTAACGACCAATTCCGACAAATTTCCCACGAAATCTCACTACTAAAAAAATGAAAATTTTGCGACAGTAATTTTGTGGGAAATTTGTCGGAATTGGTCGTTAGCGACAAGTTTCCGACAAAAAATGTTTGTTGGAAAAAACTCCGTAGGAAATGTTTTTTCTGACAAAGTCCCGACTAATTTTCCGACGAAATAGTGACAAAAGACTTTTGTCGGTAATTTCCGACAATATTCCGACGATTATAGTAAATAAATAAGTTAACTTATTTAATAAATTTGTCGGAAAATTGTAGAAAATCGTATAGTTACTTTTTTGATTTGGTTTTGTCGGAAATTTGTCGCTAACTTGTGGGAAATTTCTTTTGTCGAAAACTTTCGTAGGAAATATATATGTTTTCTAGTAGTGATCCTAGTGGTAAGATGTCTCCCCTTTGTTAAGGGTTCAAATCCTGTAAAGTACAGGTATAGATGGTGCACATTTTTGTTAGACTTTTTGCTAAAATTGTTGTACATCCAGGTGGGCTCAAATTGCTGCTCAGTTGCCAGGACGAACAGATAACGAGATCAAGAATTTCTGGAACTCGTGTTTGAAGAAGAAACTATTGAAACAAGGGATTTATCCAAGCATCCACAAGCCGGTTAAAGATAAAAAGATTGAAACTTTGGAAAACGAGTTGGAGTATTTTCCTAGTTCTTCATCATCAATGCCAGTGGCAGTTGAACTAGAGAGTGGTTTTAATATCAACAATTGTGGAGTGATGTTATCATCATCATCATCATTAATGGGAAATGTTTTGGTACGCGACACTTTCTTGAGTAAATCGGTATGTAATCCATTGTTCTTGGTTCAACTCCAATCAGGTATGGATCCAATTGGCTACAACTCAAATCTTTTAGCTCAATATCACCAAATGCCAAATCTAGCAAGTTTGGATCATCAAAACGCAGACTTTTCCGACCATTCGGGCTCGAAAATGACCACAAATTCACTTGTGGTTAATGAAGGTAGAGAGAGTTCAAGTACCACCAATAGTTCAAACATGAACACTACAAGTCTTTCTGCAGGGTTTCAACCAATGACATTTGAAGGGGAAATGTTTCAACTCCATGGGGATGATGTCAAATCTGAACAAGCGTGTGTAGGTCAATGGCAAGATCGTATGCATGATGTACAAGTCAATAATACATTAGATTTCAATATCTACTCAATGGGGTCGCTACATGGGGAATACAATGATGTCTTCCATCACATATGATTGATCATGTAAATTTAAATATACCATTTACTTTGTCTTATCAACAAATAAGAGGTTGATGGATTATATATATACCCAAGGTTTTATACTATAAGGTTTGCTCCAAGGTACAATATTTTTTTGTTTTATTTGTTTCTTAAATTAATCTTTTGTATTCCATATAGAGATATGATTAGAGGCTTTGGTTTTCTTGCTTTCACTTGGATTGTTCAAAAGGTTGGGTACAACATTTTCATATGGTTTTGGCCTTATAAAATGTGTATTGAGTATCGATCTCGAGTGTGTTTAACGATTCTGGTTTTTATTGCTTTTGGATGGAAGTAACTTAAATTTCGACAATTTTGATGCCTTCATGTGCCTAGATACTCATTTTTTCGAAACCAGACACTAGGATTCTCTTGAAAGATAAATGTTATCTAAATCGGGTCTAACTACCCCCACCAATTTGGATCGAACTAACCCAAGAGTAAACCCATAATTGAGAAAACTCCATGGCTCACTCAAAATCTTGTTCTACGTATATGCTTGTCAAAATCTTGATTCGCTATGCATGTCGTTAAATTTAACTTTATGGTAAAAAGGTGTTTAGAGTAAATTTGTTTTTGTTGTAGTTCATAAGCATAAGACCAAAAACATATAAGAGTTTGGAAAACAAGGTTTGAAAGTGTAGGTGGGACCTAAACTTTGAGCAATTTGAGTGCACACACTTAGGATAGGATGTGTGGCCATGTTTTCATAATGTGCAACTAATGTTCATAAGGACATGCAAAATGCCAATAACTCAAACAAGTCATAAGTCTAATAATTTAACTCAAATTCACCACTTTTACATTTTTCTTGAAGATCATAAGAGAACTCTCATAAAATAATATCTTGGATATCTAGTTTTTTAAACGCATTAAAGACTTAATTGTCAATAAAAACGACGGATAATGAAAGCTTAAACGTCTTGGTCTAGTGGGGTCGGTGACAACGAATAACATAGGTAAGAAAATACACATGCAAGATAGACATCTAGCAATGAAAGATGATAATGACAAGCTAAAAATGTGAAAGAAAATGAACGCTTAAATGGCAAAAACCCAACCAAACCAAACTTTCTCATTTGCTTTAATAAGTTTACCATCAAAGAGGCCTACAAGAACAAAAACTTTTATAATAAGTTGTTGAAAACATAATAGCCAATGTAAGGAAAGTCATCCCTTCATTATTCCTCAACTGTTCTTAAAGTAACTAGCCAGACCAGCTAATAATAATCACTTTAAATTTGGTACTTAATGACATACATTTAAGACAAGCTTCATGATCATATCTTTCAACTAGCTAACCTTCTTCAAAGGGTTGACACATTTTCAAGATGATCCAAAGGTCTAAAGTTCAAAACTTATACTTGGATATTGAGTGGTTAACCATTATAATTTGGGACGGTTTTTATCATCAAAAATTATGTCGCAAAATGGAGTAGCGGTCGCAATTCGGTGGCAACAGGGTAATTGCGACGTGCATTTTTTCCACTGCATTTACGGTCGCAAAACGGTCCGATAATGCGGTGGCAAATGCCTAGTTTTCTAGTAGTAGGAGTTTTCACTTTCATCACCTCTCTTGTTGATCGAAAACCGGAGGCCAAAAGTTATGACATTTTGATGTTGAAAGCATTTTAATGTATGCTTTTTCGCTGTTTATATGCGAATGGACCAATAGTTTAATGAACCACATTTGATCATCATTATAATGTGACACTAAAATTCAAGAATGGGGCTCACTTGGATAAGGGTATGTTGCTAGTTGACAAACTTTCAGTCACTTGAAGAACATTAAATCACTTTAAATGTGCCAGTAATGGTACATTTAAAAGATGCAATCATAAAAATAAAAACTTGAAGTAATTCCAAGAACCCAATTGGAGTTCAATAATGCAACTCACCTGAATGATTGGAATTTATATGACAGTCTGTCACAGGCAACCTAAAGAACTAAACAAAGATAAAAACATAAAAGAGTAAAGTACCATTTTCATTCCTGTGGTTTGGTTATTTTAGCAAGTTTCATTCAAAAACTTTTTTAGCTTTTTCGTAACTGACTTTTCAAAATCTAGTCATTTTCTTCCAACTGACTAACTTCGTCTACATTTTAACGTTAATCAATGCTCAGTTTGAACTTCATAGGTTAAAATCTAACTAAATTACCCCTGATTTAACCAAAATTGCCCATGGTTTAACGTTAAAATGTAGACGGAGTTAGTTAGTTAAATAAAAATTGATAGATTTTGAAAAGTTAAAAACAAAAAAACTAAAAAAAGAAAATTGGACGAGAGGAGCTAAAATGGCCAAACCACATGTACGAAAATGACATTTTACTCAAGATTAAAAAAAACTTCATTTACTTGTTTCCATTTTGGGACTTCCAACAAATTACCATGGGAAAAGAGGTTGTTCCAATTATGGGTTTCACAAGAAAAATTTATGAAAAGAAATGGAATCTTGAAATCTTGATAAGATAGTTCACCTCCTGGAAATAGAATCTAATTTTTAAAGTGAAGGTGACATTGGTTTAGCAAAGAACGCTACGGAAAATGATCAACAACTCAAGTTTGTAACGTGAAAAGAATAGGATCAAGCAGATGGATAACGACTTGATATAAATAAAATGAATGTGAATCTAATACGAAAAACTACCATTTTAGTAAAGTAATGAGTGCAGAATAGACCTTTTTGGCATACTTTTCTAGACCCAAATGAACGTCTGATGATATATAAACTAATACAGTATTCGAATCTCAATTACATACCCCGAAATAAAAAACAATACGATAAATTTGTTGAACGTGTACAGGATCGCAGGAAGGTACGATAAATTAGACAATTGCATGATTGATTGTATGACTTGTCATTTAAGAACTGTGTTATACTATATTATGCAGAATTTATTTATACGATTGTTTTACTTAAAACTCATGAACTTACCACCAAATTACTTTTAATCATGTATTTCAGGTTGTAGACTTTTGGTGTTGGGCATAGAAATCGGCTAGCTCGTGACCCGGTGGAATTTTTATGGATAGCTTCCCTTATAAAGATTCGGAGACGGTTTAAATTGGTTTTATTTGGTTTGGTTATGTATTGAGAATTAATGGTTGATACTAGACATAGACAATTGATTTGGGATGTAATTGATTGGTTTTATTAACGGATAGAATGTGTTTGGCTCTCTAAGTTTGGTATTGATCATTCTATCTAGCCCTTAGGACGAGGTGTGACAGTCGCAAGGTATTCACCTTCGTTGTCTGACCTAAGACACTTCACTTCTTGTCCCATTTCCATCTCTGCTTCTTTCTTATAGGCTTTGAACTTATCAAAGCTTCTGACTTCTCCTTCATGAAATCAACCCACTCACACCGTGAATAATCATCTATAAATGTTATAAAAAAACTGCATACTTGATATTTGGGCATGTTTGCAGGGGCGGCCCTAAGGGGGGCGGGGAGGGCGACCGTCTGGGGCCCGGTCTCCCGTAGTTTTTTTTTAAATTACTTGAGTTTGACCCTCTAGATTGCCTCCATCAGTTACATATTTCATGTTTTAGAATATTACAAAGCTTTAGTTAGATGGGTTGGTTTTAGATTACCTATTAATGCTCATCCACTCAAGGAGATTGCAAGTTCGATTCCTTCAGCCCTCCGTTTTATTTTTCTTCTTTTTTAAATAGATCATCGCTCCCCCTAACTTTAGTTAAATTACAAAAGTCGCCCACAACTTTGTAATTATTAATCTAACACCCCTGACTTTGCGAAAATGGCATAACTAACCCCTAACTTTATAAATTGGTAATTTGACACTTCTCCCCCCCACTTTGGTAAAATGGCAAAACTCACCCCTAGATTTTTAAATTGTTAATTTTACCACCTCAAGTTTAACGAATTTATCGTTTCAATGTTAACTCCTATTCGCGCCACAATTTATCTATTTTTCGAACTCCATGACCAAGTCATGGAAACTTCATACATTTCTTTTATGTAGTTAGTGACGTTATTGTTCTCGCCGCAATGCGCGTAACGAGGTTCGCAAACCCGCCGCAACGCACGGGTCATATTTTCTAGTATATACATATTTATAAAATGTACAACTTGTATTATCCATTTATACTATTAACCCACTTAGAAATTAAAAAAATGCAAACTACTTGTATTATCTATTTATCTTATTAACCCACTTAGAAATGAAAAAAAAGCCCACTAGATTTTCAAACTTATTAAAAAAATAACAAAATAATCGTTATTCGTTTGTTATAGTTTTTTTATTATGTCATTATGAGTTTATATTATGGGGCCGTTTTTTTTTAAATGTCCCGGGTCCAAAACATTTTGAGAAATCTCAGGACCGGCCCTGCATGTTTGTCAAGTCCAGACACGTCTAAATGCACTAACTCCACGGGTGCTTTGGTTTGGAACTTAGAATCATCGAACAGTAATTGATGTGCCTTCCCGTACTGACACCTGGCACATACAATCTCCCTGTTTACTTTTAACTGAGGGAGTCCATGAACCAATTTTTTTCATCATTAGATCAAGTTTATCGTACCCGACATGACTTAAATCGATTATCCCTAAAACCACGATTGAATAAGAACTGTTAGATCACTAACGGTATCACATGCCTGATTTAGGGCTTCAAGGTCACGAATGTGATCTAATAGTTCTTCTTCAATCGTGGTTTTGAGTAGCAACATGGCTCGTCCTATCTTCATCCTCCACTTGTTGATTGCACCATTCGTGTCGATTCTAGATATTGCAGTATTTTCACCGTTAGTGACTTTCCAAAGTTCTTGATCTTGTAGGTAAGACATCATGCAGGTGGACCATGTGTTATAGTTGGTGTTGCTTAGTTTCTTGATTCCTCCAGTCAGTTGCATTTCCACCATTCTTGATTAGGTTATGATCACGGTTCTTAACTAGATCTTCTTGCATTCATTGATTAAAGGTTTTCAATCCTTTTAATCAGATCTCGGAGTGTACACAGTCGATCGGATCTCTGGTGATTTGCTTCTGCCTTCTTCTTCGACCGGACTCTTCTACTATAGCCATCTGGTTCACGGTCGTTGCACCATCAGATTCTCCTTCTTCTTGCCAAGCTCTGACACCACTTGTTGAAACTGTACATGATCGTCGAAAGGTAACTACCGAACCAACACATCAACTTAAACAACTTGTTTGACTCTTTTTATTAGAACTTTAAACGACTAAAAGTGAACGGATAATCTAATTCTAATGAATGGTGAATGAATAAAAATCAACCTAGAGGTTTTGATGGATCATAATTTTATTTATTTGACATTAACATGTCATGAATCAAATATTTTCTTTTGACTCATAAAATTATCATAATTATGTTTAAACAAAAAAATTAAATATAAAGTTTTGGTATGAATATAAAATTAACCTTTTGTTTCATTTCACTAGAGAGGAAAGCCTACATAGAAAAAGAGATAGTGAAGCAACCTACTACAGAGGAGAACACTCACAAATTTCTTTCACCACATCACCAACTTCATATTTTCTTTTTCTAATCTGGAAACCACTATTTTACCTGGTGACACCTCGGGTGTGTGAGCCATCTCCGACAGTACATATTGCTTAGGATGTTCAAACCTGGGAGACAGACGGGTTCTCTTAGTGGAGACTCTAAATACGTATTAAAGGGCATGTGTTGAAGAACCAGAACGATGCATGTTTTTTTCACATGCTAGAGTATTGTAGTCTAAAGCATGCTAGACTGGTACTTGTTAATTCCTCTGCTCTGTAGAGACTAATTAATTCTAAACATTCAAATACGTTTGAACACAAACTGAATTTGTGTATAGACAAAGTTGAAAGAGAATCTTCATTCACTATAAGGAGAGTGATAGTAACTTATGAAGAACTTAATTAACTAGATCATTTTAATGATGTTATCTAGCTCCCTAAGTTTAATGAGAAGAACTCATTTTTCTAGGTCCATCCAATATAGGTACTTAGAATCATTCTAAGTATGTGATGGTTTGATAACAAACTTATGAGAATGTTATCTTAAACACTAGTAAGTGTTTGAAGCTTAAACTAAGGCATGTTTTGCTTTGGTTAACTCAAAAGCTCTTGTGAGCTAATGTAATCTAAGTTGAGACAACGATGAACTCATTGATACAAAGATGTATATCTTTGTTATCTAATCATGGGTATATAAATTAGGGGTGTTCAAAGTCGGATATCCGAAAATTCGGATATCCGAATTTCGGATATCCGAAATTTTCGGATAGTGGATTTCACTATTCGAATCCGAAATTTCGGATATCCGAAAATTCGGATACGGATTCGGATAGTGAAACGGATATCCGAAAATATAAAAAAAATAAAAAATATATATAAAAATAATATTTTTAAATTACAAAAACAATTAAAAACATTAGAAAATATACATATAAAAATATATAAATATAATATATCGGGTTTTGATTCAAATTTTCTTATTTTTAAACAATAAAAACAATTAAATATATATATATAAATATAATATTTCGGATATTCGGATATCCGAACTATCCGAAAATCACTATCCGAATCCGAATCCGAAAATTCGGATATCCGAATTTCGGATATCCGAATTTTCGGATAATTCGGATTAGGATTTTCGGATAATTCGGGTTCGGTTTCGGATTCAAATTTTTTTGAACACCCCTAATATAAATGTCTTCATAAGTGAAAATTGATCAAATTGCAATAAATATGGGGAGCAGCCATATAAGAAACAGCCCTTTAGGGCATGTAGAAATGGTTGTGTGAGAAGCTTTCTCAAACCCATATAAAAAGGAGAACCTTTCATTACCCCCGTATAAATGATATCCAATAACACTTAAATGTGAGGGTACCTTTCATTTGAATATGGAAAGTTTGGCAATAAGTAGTATGGTCATCCAAACTGACATTGCAAACACATGGTCTACTAAAGTACACAAGGTCATAAGAAATCTTTCTGGTTACTTTTAATGATTTGAGATAAATCACTTATGGGAAAGAAAAATGGGGTCGCTTTGATGGAATCGTGGGGTGTAAATTCGAAGAGCTTTCACAAAACCATGCTAGCGTTATAGGACCATAATGGAAACGATAATGAGGGATGTGCCCGGCTACGAAGAGTCTTGTGTAAACATGTATTGCCATTTACTATTATAGTTGTTAGTTCAAGGACATCATAGTCCACTCACAGTTTCGAGACTAAGTGCACTTTTACTATGCAAGATTCAACTGTCGAAGTTTCATTGATAATTTTGTGTGTTTTGATCGATCTATGTTCATGTGATATATCAGTGCTCGAAGTTGATTGGTTGAAATGAATATTGCAAAACTTGTGTGATTCTAGTATGAAATTGTTGGATTTTCTTGATTAATGCTAAAAAATCTTTGTTATAAAGCAATATGGTTGTTTTGTTTTTTACTCATAAATCTATTTCATAAATCAATACGAAGGTTTTGATTATGACACATAATTCTATTTATTTTGACATTAACATGTCGTGAATCAAATGTTTTCTTTTTACTCATAAAATTGTCATCATTGTGTTTAAATAAAAAAAATTAAATATGAAGTTTTGCTACGAGTATAAAATAAACCTTTTGTTTCATTTTCACTAAAGAGGAAAACCTACATAGAAAAGAGAGAGTCAATCAACACACTATAGATGAGAACTCTTACAAATTTCTTCCACATCACCAACTTAATCTTTTCTTGATATTGAAAACATTATTTTACCCGGTGATTCCTCGGGCGCGTGAGTCATTTCCGACAGTACATACTGTTTAGGTTGTTGTACCCTGAGACACAGACGAGTTCTCTAAGGGGAGACTCAGTCTATTTTAACTGAACATGAATCCTCAACCACAGCTGTCAATAATTTGGTTTGTTCACTGTTGCAGACGAGGTTGAAGATTTAACCTTTTGAAGACTAGTGTCAGGAACGAAATTGCTCAACCTCTTGAAGACTCTCGGTTTGAATCAAGTTTATTATATAAATTGTCTTTTGATATTTATTTTTTATTCAGTTTTTGTAAACAATATTGTACTAGTTTGCTCAAAGAGATTATCGTTATTATATTTTAATAAAAAGCGACTCACTTTCCTACAACAATATCATATTTGTTTATTTTGATTTATTTATTAAATAATTTAAAATATGATCATTCAACCCCTTTTTTATTAAAATTTTAAAGTTTTATATTTACTTACTTTTTTTTTATTTTCATTCTTTTTCAGGTACTTTTGAATTTGTTTTGCTTTCTTTTTAATTTGTTTTAATTAAACATATCATATTCGTTGTCTTTTATTTTTAAATTTGAACTTTGTTTATTTCTAATTTGTTTTCTCCCATCATGACATAGCTTGATATATTATTCGCCTACTATTGCGAATTTTTGTATTTCGCAGTTCACTGCAATGTCTTCTTATGAATCTTTTGTTAGGAACACCATATATCATTCATCTACAGTTGCTTATTTTATAATCTTTTACATGTAATAATAAAATTAGATACGTGTAATAATAGAATCATCATCGTGTTCCTTGTACTTTTTGGCATGTTCTTCGTATTAATAGTGTTATCACTGGTGGTGAATCCAAGATTTTTACTCAGCGGGTGCAATAAAAAGAGTAAAAATAAATTTTATATAGTAAAATAATTGTAAAAATAAATTGTTTGAAATTATAAATTATTGAGAGGTTTTTGACAAAACTTGGAAGAGCTTAATAATCTTTGTTCATCCCTACCAAATTCAAGAACAAAATCTGAATGTCCTTGGCTTTAATATACCTTGTAATCGCTTGAATCTCCTGGATCGTTGAAAATGCTTTTGGTATTAAACTGATGAACTCAGCTTAAGTGATGAATTATAAAAAAACGACTTGGGGTGGTTATTGCACAGAAGCTTATTTCCATGTGAAGCGTAGGAAACCATCAAAATATGGAACATGCATTTTAGGGTGAAGGGTATAAACGTCCGGATATAATTACGTATCAAGTATATATAATGCACGTAGTGTATGTTTGTAATTATGTATCACGTATATATAATAATGCGCCACATGTGTGTACATATATGTGCATTCAAATACAAAGGCTTATTTCTGTCAGGAGTATAGAAAGGATTTTAGATCATTGATCACACTAAATCAATGGTTAAGATTAAGTGATCACAAGATCACAATGAATAGTTTTGTAAAATAGGGCTGGAATCATTGTTGACTTTTTTTGGATTAAATCTAGTTCTGCCAGTTTCATTAAAATCGAATAAATTTTAGAGTAAAGTGTCATTTTTGTCCCTCTGGTTTAGCTATTTTAGTCACTTTCATCCAAAAAGTTTTTTTTAGCCTTTTCGTCCCTAACCTTTCAAAATCTATCCATTTTCATCCAATTGACTAACCCCGTTAAACCAGATGTATTTTCGTCTTTTCAAAATTCCTTTTTATTCTCTTTGTATAATCCCTTTTCAACCTTTACAAAACAAACGAAGGAAAATTAAGTTTTCAAAATCACAGTGGCCAGAGAACTAGGTTTTCAAAATCACAGTGACACTCAATCGAAGGAACTCATAGAAATGGATGAGGGCATGGATTCTGGAACGTGGAATGTTCGACGACCTAAATCACACTTTCAATCCATTCAAAACATTTTGGATGAAAGTGGTTAAAATAGCCAAACCACGGGGACGAAAATGGCACTTTACTCTAAATTTTATATAGCTTATATATATTCCATAAACAGTTATATAAGTTGTGTAATTTATGCATGATTATTTAACTTTGTGTGTACTTATGGCACAGACTAAATTACCCCTCGCTTAATGACGTGTCGCGTCCTGATGTCTTCATACGCTTTAAATAAAAAAGGGGTTTATTATACAAGGTATGAAGGATTTTGGATCATTGATCTAGAAAATCAAGGGTTAGGATGACGAGGATGCCACGTCAGCAATGTTTTATGCGTTAAAAGTGTCTAGATGGTAAAATTAGAATAGCCTACCATTATTGACTTTTTTTCACGTTCCTCCACTTTTTTAAACGCATACAACCTTTTATAAGACATTATTCTTTTAAAAAAATCAAGCATTTCATTCTATTTAGTTTGAGTATATTCTTGCTCTACTTTTTTTACAAGAAAAATAGACTTATTTTAAAAAATAATGTCGATGTGTGATGCGTATATCGTGCATAATTTTAAAGATAGGTTGCGTTATTATTATATATGTTGCGTAATTATTTATATATGGTGCGTTTTTATTTGTGTATAATTAGTTATGTATATTGTTGCGTAATTATTTTATAATGTGCGTAATTATATAATTTTTGTGTGTGATTATGGCACAAACGGGTTACCCATCACCTGTTGACACGTATCGCGTCCTTGTGGTTTCATATCCTTTGTACAATAACTCACATGTGTGTCACACAAATGAGTTGTCTTACACACACATGAACTAATTTATATTTTTAATCTAGGTAACCGGTAAGTATTATTTTCTATATTTTTTATAACTTTACGGAATAGTAACCAAGTTTCTCATTTATTTTATTTTAGTCGCTTGCCTAATTTTAGTCACTCAAGTTTTACATGTTATTCCAATCTTATATAATTGTCATGTTACAAGTTAGTTTTTTTTTTTCATTATATGGATATGGTGAAAATCACATGAACTAATTTACATTTTTAATCTAGGTAACGGGTAAGTATTATTTTCTGTATTTTTTTCAACTTTACAAAATAGTTACCAAGTCTCATATGTTCTATTTTAGTCACTCAAACTTTATTTGTCTTATTTTAGTCACTCAAGTTTTACATGTTGTTCCAAACCTGTGTAATTGCCATGTTACAAGTTGGTTTTTTTTCATTATATGGATATGGTGAAAATGAAATCCAAAATAAGTAAACCAACATTGCCACCATATTCATAAAATGAAATCCAAATCCAGAAAAGGTAACATGTTAACCTCGTAGTTACGTAAGATCGAAACAAGTGAAACTTTAGTGACTAAAATGAGACAAAAAAGTTTGAGTGTGTGAAATAAAATATATAAGAAACTTGGTTACTACTGTATAGTGAATATACATCTAAAACACCACCGAATATCACTGTAAAACAAAATAAATAATATAATAATATGAAATGAAAGTAGCAAAATAATAAGAAACATGATTGTTGAGAACATGGAAATAAGATTTCCTGTGATTCTTAGAAAACTTTTGAGAGAGGCCTGGAAATCTCTTTCGGTATGGAGAGAATACAATAAAAATCTTGAATAATAACTTAAAATGTCATATGAGATCAATCCTAACAATCGGTTCCTATATACTTGATTAAAATATATAAATAGGTTTTCATCTAATTCTACACCGTTATTGAATTAGATATCTCATCGGTAAAATGTTTGAACCGGTTTCAGAAATGGAAAAATGCTAAAATATATTAGCAAATGATTATTTGATAACAAAAAATACAAATTAAAAATATGATCTAATCACCAATCTAAGTCATCCCAAGTGAAGGCGTTTTAAGAGTACTCAAAACCAAACCGGTTGTGTAGGTATCGTAATCAAATCACTTGGTCCGGTCCGATTCTAAGAACACCTAGAAGGTAATTTAAAAAACTCTTCGCAGATTTATGTCAAGCAATATAAAATGTTCTTGAACCAGCTTTAATCGTCTATGGTACTTGAAAATTTACAGCAAAGATAAAACATTTTACTACCACGAGACAAAGATAGCAACCGAACCCGAACACAATACGTGTCATTACACAACCAAAGTCCAGTTTTCGTAGTCATGCCAATTTTAACTACAAGATAAAAAGACGAGGGAAGGTGAATACATCAAAGCTTGGCAATCAAACCGTTTGAAACGGACTTAGAAGCACCGGTTTCTTTAGGCTCAGTGTCTTTCACATCCGACTCGCATGCTCCTGGAGGAACGTCAACTGCTGGCGAACAGTTGAAGAACCCGTGCGGCTGCACCCATATAGAGTTTTAACAAAGATTAGTAAACAGATAACAATGATTTTCAGGTGACTAACAGGGTTTTTGGATAATATTATCCCCACATGCGCACGCATGTGGGGATTTATGATTTCAAAAACTAAAAAAATATTCGCTAAACGATAAAACTGAACCGTCGATTTTCATAAAAACCAGTTGAACCGACCGTGAACACCCATGATCAAAACAAGATAACGCGCAATGGAAGTACCTCATTTGCTCTGTTTTGTGGGACTAGGTATTGGTGGTGGTAGGAGAGGGACCACGTAATTCGGATGATTTGTAATTGTCATTTGACAATTTTACCCTTACATATCAATAATGGAGCCGGGGGTCTAAACGGGAGCAGCCTCTCTATCCCTCGGGATAGGGGTAAGGTTTGCCCTCATCACACCCTCCCCAGACCCTACTAATAGCGTTAGCTATGTGTGGGATTATACTGGGTACGTTTGGTTTGGTTTGGTACCCTTACATATCAATCACCTCTAGTTTTTTTTCGATTATATAAGGGTAGAATTGTCAAACAATAACTAATAAATTATCTGTTGTCTACAAATCAATCCCACACATATTCGACAAGTAAAGAGTAAAATAAATCCTAAGTCCGCCACTGATCCCAAACTTAAAAACATGAAAACAATGTATTTACTTGAAGACAAAATGTAGTATTCATATTCTTCTTATCACAAACATCATATGTTATTTTTCTCGTGGTGAAATCCCGACATATATGTGATGGCAAAGTTGATTGGTTTCTTTTTGTTGTCAATAAAGGTTAACAACTATCGCACGTGTTTGACAGGGTTTTAAGTCGCACGTGTTTGACAGTGTTTTAAGATCAACTTTTGTGAGTGTGTCCAGACAAGGCATGGTCGATGAGGTGAATGATTGATTTTAGGTATGTCAAGTCAATACTGATAGCGGGGTATTAGTCACATGTATATCCACCGAAAGATGCGAGTGCACAATAAAGAATCATGGCAGTTATATAAGTAATTTTAAGCAGGAAATTTAAATTACCTGAAGCATAAAGCCAATGTGCTCAACGGGCATAACAGGCCAGTCTTCTAACCTGGGAACATGAGTGATCCCGAACACATACCTGCAAATTCCAACATTTGGTCAATATATAAGCTAAAAATTACACACACGCATGTGCGTACTTGACGATTAATGGAGACCTTATAATTAATTAAAAAAAACAAAATAAGTTGAAGAAAAAAGTTTACTGACCAAAGGACAATATCAGTTTCTTCAAGAGATCGATTTTGTTTGACCCATGAGGCGAGACCTTCACCAACACGTGGATTTTGGTTGGGAAACTCACCTCCGGGAAAATTTTCATCAAGTACGTAAGGTGTAACCCAAAGATTATGTTTCAGAAATTCAGCCCGTCTTAGAAACTTGGCCTCTGAACCAGCTAGAGGCAAGCAATTTGAGCCCGGTACAAGCTTATACCCAGTCAGCTGTCCAGTTCTATTCACAGTTCTCGTGTTCCTAACCTAAAGTACATACATAAAACATAATTAAGAAATAGAATGCTATTAATTAGAGTTGATATGTATAAGGGGCATCTATAGAGACACAGAAACACATAAGTAGGGACTTAGGGGTGAGCAGAAAAACCGATTTAACTTTATTATTTTTGATAACCGACTATATCGGTTCGTTTCAGTTACATACTGAACTGAACTGCCTATTGGTTTTTCATACAAGATTAATACCATTGAGGGAGGTAATCTGGAATAACAGTTTGTATTAAGGCCCAAATATGTATTAAATTTGTTAAAATCTTCTACTTTTGTCAAAAGCTTAAATCTGTATTAAGCATGGCCCAATAAAGGCAAGCCCAAAAGTGAAGGCCCAGTGGACGATTAACAGAACCATTTCCTACAATTAACTGATAACCGAGACCGAAAATTAACTAAACTGGTCGTTCATGGCTTAAACAAAGTGAACCATGTGAGGTCAGGTATCAATCTCACAAACACAAATCCAAACCAAAAAGATGAAGAGCACAAGAACAGATGGCACAAGACAGGTTACGTAAACTCCATTGATTTCTGATTATGAATTACATTTACAATGACCCATTAAACAGGAAAATAAAACCAAACATTCTAATCCTACTAAAACTCTTAAACCTAATAAATAAATTCAAATAATTATCCCTAACCAATTGTATATAGACCAGGACTTAAATACTTTCAAATAATAATAAATAAAAGACTTCTTAAATTATCTACTAAACTTTCGATTCCAATTCTAAAACTTCCAGCCATATTATTCCAAATACTTCAAAACACCCCCTGAACTTTCTTATGTGAGCTAAACAAAGATTAAATCAAACACCATGCACATGCCTAAGTCATACAGTGATATATACATATCAAATTCTCATTGTTTTAGGTTTTCAAAATCCAATTATGAAAACTCGTATAGCAGCAAATATGAATGAAAACTTCTTTAAAAGGAAAAGCAGAAGTAAGATGCTTACTATCCAATGACGAGCAGATAACTGATTGCAATCACGCATTGCTTGAGATTCAGTTTTAAGCAATGTTTCCTCTGTGTAGAAAGCATTATTGTGGACATTATTTTTCCCAGATTCTTCAACTTTGACATTAACTTCTACTACCTGGAGAATCAAAATAGAACAGTTTCAACATATGTGCGAAACTTATGAATGGATCAATCGGGTTATTTTTAAATCTAACACGGCAAACTACAAAAATTAAAACAAGATAAGGCTTAAAAAGAAATTGGTCAAAAGAATTTGGGTCAAACAAGCTAAGTCACCCAAAGTGTGTTTTTAATGCACGAAACCTCCTGAATATTTTTTTTAAATAAATTATACAGGTAATTTCGCTTTTCGTCCTGAGGTATTATAAAGTTAGCCTTCCTTGGCCAAAAGAACTCAAACTGTTACAGAATGAAAACATGAAGCCATGATTTAAGAAAAAACAAGAATCCGTACTCAACTAGTTAAAGTGGGTAAACCTCAAGGATGAAAAGCGAAATTAACTCTAAACTATGTTAACATAATATATTTTTTGTTATATACCTGGTTGTATGCTTCTCCAGGCTTGCAATCAACTGCCATGTCCATACGAGCAACAAAAAAATGTTGATGAACTGGTGCATACAGGCCCGGGGCAATAGTTGTACCATATTTTCGAACTTCCCCGGGCTGCAGTGCTCCTAAGCTGAGAATTCCTGTAAGTTTAACTTCAGCTTCAATCTTTCCATCCTGCAATATATATATCACAAAAATGAACATCAAATGAGGTAGAAACAAATTGGATTACCAAAAGAAACAAAACAGGAAAACAAATGCAGAAACTACATGGTGGCAAACAGCCAAAAGTAATTAGGAGGGGTCAATTTTAACCCGTTTACTCTTAAAATGCTCAATTTGAGCTATGTTTTCTTTCACGGAGCAAATGGGTCAAATTATAAAAAAAGAATAGCTAATAAGGAAACGGGTCAAATGGGTCCAATGCCGCCCAAAGTGTATTTGTAATGCGTAGAATTTACTTAACTGCTTTATTCAAAAAACTAGATTAATATTATATCAATATAATAGTTGTAATCATATTTAACTTCAACACACTAGTTACTTACAAAAAATATATAAAAACTATTTGACTTGTTAACCACCCAGCCCATTTTGCCACCTCTAGTAATCACATAATTTCCCAAGTTGGTGTGAACAGTGGATCCTTATGAAATGTGAACCCAGAAAGGAAGCCTAGTGGTCAATTGTGTCATCAGACAGGTCAGCTGCCCCACTCTCCCTCTGGGCCAAAGTTTAATGAATTAACTAAATATAAATATTGATGCCATGAGAAAAAGTGGCTTCCATCATGGCTCCATCAGAATTTAAAAAAAAAAGTTAAGATTGAAGTGGTCGTGACTCAGCTCATCAATAAATAGAAAGTAACTAAATAAATCATAAAGAAAATTAGCAAATAGAACATGCTGGAGATTAATGATAACAAATAAGTAGCTGACACACCATAATAACCTTAATAAACAAAAACCAGACACAAAATATGTAGGATGCACCAAAATGGATTTCTATAGTATCAATCTAAAAAAGAGAAGAGAGAGAAGAAAAATAATGTTACTCTACGAGCATAACATTTATCTTCAACTACTTTGCGCTGGCAGCTTTGAGATTGACAACAGAAATCCAAGTAATCAAGATGGAAAAAAAACAATACATAGAGTTGAGAATTCATCAGAAGATTATCACATAAGTAGATTCAGTGCTCCAAGGAAGACCAAATAAATTCCTCATTTGCATACAGCATAAACCCTAAACAATCGTTCACAAAAAACGGAACTCAACTCATTCTATGAAGCACATAGTTCAATATAATGGCACATGTAAAGATGCACAAAAAGAGGATTGCAAGCTAAATCATAAACACATATTTCTGTTCACAAAAGAGCGTTACTGCATGACACTAGATACACTACACCCTTAATGGCAAGACTCTGGAGGATTGAGTTACCAAGTCCAAATGTAACTTCTCAATAATGTGTTTTATATTAATAGTAAAAAGTTAATGGCTTAGTGCAAAATTACGTATCCAAGTAACTTACCTGGTAAAAGTGCCAATAGAAACCATATTCATAGTTTGCCACGGTGCATATAAAAGACACTGTGAGTCGCCGAGATCTTCTTACTTCAGCTAAACCAGTTCGCCAGTCTTGGTGCTTCCAAAGGATTCCATGGTCCTCCTCATGCATACATACGCAATTTTCTATCGTTTCAACGCCCCCAGTGAAGTTTGTAAAATGGGCATCGAAGTACTTGATATAACCCAAGCAATCACATCCCTGAAAAGACCAATACTGTGAGTACAAACAAACACATTATATGCCTCAATTGACCAACCATGCTTAAAATACACTAAAATTTCCAACACGGTCATACCTTTTTAAGAGAATGAGCATTTTTCCCAAGGCCATCTTCGCCTGCATCAAATGCATTCTTTCTATAATGAGGATCATTTGGATCACCATAGGGCACAACCATCTCAACAAAGCTCAATCTATGAGCTATGGGTCTGCGGCCTCGACTACCATCAACATACGCAACAGAATGAATTACTAAACCCTCCCTTGGAGTGAACCCAATACGAAAGTTCCACTGTCAAAAATGAAAAATATAAAAGAGTTAAAAGAACTGTGTTTAACACAACAAATTTACTACAATAGAAATTAGTTACCATTTAACTGAAAACTAACTACCTTTTGCCACTCAACGTATTGTCCATTAACACGGAAGCTTGGTCCATCAGGCTGAAGAATTTGTAGGGGCTTTACATCACTCCGGTCAACACCACCTCGAGTATGACCAAGAGTGTAGTTTCTCAATGGATCAGCAGGTGGTAGGGGAACAAGTTTGCGGTCTTCAAATTCAAGTACTACCATATTTTGCATATCAACTAGAACATAGATGCCTTCAACTGGACGTGCATACCCATTTTCCATTGGACTGTCACTTTCTGTCCTACAGAATATAAGTGGTTTTGCTAATCTGCGGCTAGGAGCATCAGCTTCACTATGATAACCAACACACCTGAATGATATTTCAAGAATATACGGCATGTGATAAGTTCAATTAGATATACATAAATTAAAATGTTCTCACAGTTGATTTTAAGCTTTTTAACTAACCAAGCATCAACCATCACTAGGTCCATATCTTCAATGCCCCTCTTCTTCATAGCCTCTTGAAAGGGAGGGTAATCCTTCACAACTTCTTCAAATTCAGCATATTCCACAGCATCCTGTGATGGATAAGAATGTGGACATCAATAATAAATACATATTTTGAGAATATACAAAAAAAACTCGCTCGAAAAGGGAAACTGAACCATAAGGCTGTCCCTGATCTGCTAGAGATGCTTTGTGGCTAAAAGTTGTTTTCTCAAATCTCTCTTATTAAATACAAAAAAAGAGAAGGCGGTAGTGTATCAGAAACTTATAGATCCCTTAGCTCACTGTCTAAACCTTGCAGGATCAGATTGTAGCTAATATGACCTCTTCCGCCAAATAAGTGATAAGTACACTAAAAAACTGGAAACAACGTCTATAATACCATATGATTATAGAAAAAGCAAGGGCCGATAATATATAACATGAGATGCAAGAATAGGCCTACCATGGGAGGCTGAACATCTCGAATAGTTCGTGATGAAATGACTTTTCCTCTATGATGTCCACCTCGAGTTGTTGCATGTACCTCAGACAGTTCAACAATCCATGTGCTTGTCTCATTCGATTTTTTATTGTAAACAACAAGCCTAGCTCGCCTTGGAGGAAGTTTACTAGGTATTACAGCTCCACCTTTGGTTCGGGGTAATAAAGAAGGTTGGAAAGGTGGAAAGAAGTAGGCGTCTGCGAGGGCAACAACGTTTTTATCTGGTTCTGACAGAACCACTTCCACAAATCGCATGCCATCTCTGACCTGAACAAGGGAAACAATTTTGGAAACCAATCACAATTAGTATTCTAATCACCAAAATCTAAAAAACTTGAATATGACATAATAACTTGATGGATACCTCAGGGGTTGCACCAGCAGCCCTCACAGTTGCCACAGCCACTTTGATTTCAGCAGCTGATAACGGGTCCAAAGGATGGCTAGTTTGAGCCCTTGTGAGGATTTGTATTCCTACAAGAGTATTGCATAAATTTGTCAACTGCAGATGACCACAGAAATTAAAGCCAAATACAATGAAAAGACCATTTAATTTATGCCTTCTGGCCTTTCCAACCTATTTCAAAGCAGCATTCAGAAAGATTTTGCTCAAAACCTTATATAACCATGTAGCATGCAATGTGCTCTGACAATTTATACCATTCAATAACTCCAGTCATGTTATGTAATGGATCATTTTTTCACAAAGTCACAAAGCAGGCAAAGTTATCTCTCATGTTACTTGAATGGTATAGGATACAAAAGGCAGGGGTAGATTCGTGTTCTTGCCATGGAACAAGAGCAAAAGGAAGAAAAAACAGAACTTTGTGAAGCAGCATATTCCATGATAGTAGACTTGTAATACATATGCACATAGCTCTGTTCCTTTCGTGCATATCTGGTGATGATCAGATGTGATTAAAGAAATTTAAGATAACAAAAACACCATACACCTGTGTGGGGTGGGGGTGGGGGTGGGGGTGGGGGTGGGGGTGGTGGTGAAGTCTATGGGAGTAAAAAAATCAAGGAGTTAAAAGACATTTGTCCAGCTTGTAGGTTCATCCACATGTATTTGAGAAAGATCAGACAGGACAAACTAGGGGCACAAGGAGTTTTAGATATATTTCAACCAGTAAATTCACCAACTTGTAACATGTAGCTCTTGAACAGTAATCTAATCCTAACAGAAGATTCATAAACCTCCAACCTACACAAAGATTTAATTCTTCCTACAAAAAACTGGACCGATGCAATATTTTGCCATCCAGAGCATAGTTGTTAATAGCGAATAGCGGTAAATAGCGACAAGCTACCTATATGCTACGTAGCGATAGTGATGAAATAGCGCCCGTTATTTCATGTTTAGCTATAAAGTAGAAAATTTTAGAAATACATCAAGTCAACTATTGTAGCAATTATAATCAATAAAAAAAAAGTCACAACCAAAATATCTAAAATACGTTATTCTAATGAAATAAAAACCCTAATCGCTATTCGCTACTGCTATTTATATTAAAAAAATTCGCTATTTTCCCATTATTTAGTCACTAAACACCACATAGCGGCATTAGACCGCGTCGCTACTTAGGGCTCTGTAGCAGTCGCTATAGCCCCTATATGATCCAGAGAAGACAATTTATATACGACAAAACCATCAACAATAGAAAAAAGATGACAGCGCATTTTCCACCACCAGAAACCAATATCTCACATGATATTGTGTAAATCATACTCTCCTGTACACATACTTGCAGATAAATCTAAATCTGTATATACTGTGGTATCCCTGTATCTACATGCATGTATCCGTATAAATATACGTATACGTTACGGTTAATATGAGAGAAAACTCAAATCCCTAAATATGCAGACACAGATGTATCTAAATGCAGACTATACATGATTCGATATAAACGCATACGTAATCAAATAGAGACAAAATACCTTTAGCAGAAGCATTAGCAGCAGGATCAGTCTGATTGATCAAGGAAACGATTGACGAATTCTTCACCGGCGTCTTCTGATCACTGCCGTGCCAGTTCTCGACGGCAACGACGTCCGCGGAAACCGCGTGACGGTGGATCGGAAGTGGCTCATCGGCAGAATGCGGCGCCTTTTGCGAAGTTGAGGCCATTGCAGGGGGTTAGCAAGCTCACCAAATCCACCGTAGTAATTGCAGTGCGTACAATCTACTGACATACAGAAGCAATTCTCTCTGTGTATAGTAGTGACACTACTCTCTTCCCCCGCGCACTCGCCTCTTACACTCGATTAACGGAATTGCGGTGTGGAAATCTGCAGAAAATGAGGAATCACAGGAGGAGAAGAAGAGTTTATAGTGGAATTAGGGTTTGTAGTTTGTTATGAATCTGAAACAGATTTTTGGGGGATATATGGAAGAAGAGGAGGAAGAGGAGGTGGAGAGGAAGACTGATGACCTCACGTGACAACTGGGATTAAATATTGCATTAAATTGTATATTATATTATTATATGCGTTATAATGTTATACTAGGTTAAAGTCCATGTTTTACATTGATTGAATAAATATAATTTGTTATAAAATAGTATTTTTTATAAAAATTTGTATGTTTGATGTTATTAGTCATCTGTGAAATACGAAAATAATTGAAATTTTCTTATGATTTAATAATTTTTAATAAAATATTAGAATATATGTTAGATATTTAATTATGTAATAGGAGAGAATGACGAAAAACAAAAATCTAGATTTTATTAGAAGTCGACACATAGCAAATATAGTTATTCATTTATTACAATATAGGTTAGAAACTCTGTATATTATACAGGGTGAATAAATGAATTGTTATATATACTTAGTAATAAAGATCTAATATTATATATTAGATAATTTTTAATATAAATTTTAGAAACATTATATAGTTATTTTTTTTAAAAAATTTATAAAAAGAATGAAAGAAATGCTCAAATTATAAAAATATTTTATGAACAAAGCTATTTTTTTTTATTAAAAAATGGTTTATAAAGTTAGTTATAAAAATCATTATTATTTAATAGGAGAGAGATACGGGAAACAAAAATTTTAATTTTTTTTATAGAAACTTGTATTATTAAATAGGGGAGAGAGACGGAAAAAAAATGTTGAGGATAAACATGAGAATGACATGTGACACCACAAAACATTTATTTATTAGTATGTATAGATATAAATATAGATATAGATTTTTAAAAATGTTTTATAAAAAGAATGAAAGAAATGTTCAAATTATAAAAATGTTTTATGAACAAAACTATTTTTTAATTTAAAAAATGTTTTATAAAAATCATTATTATTTAATAGGAGTGGCGGGAAACAAAAATTATATTTTTTTATAAAAACTTGTATCATTAAATATGAGAGAGATGCGAAAAAAAATGTTAAGAATAAACATAGAAATGACATGTGGTACCCCAAAACCTTTATTTATTAGTATATATATATAGATGTTGTGGATTGATGATTTCCATAACCCCATTGGTCATTAATATTGCCGTTTTTATATACTTTTATAGAATTTTATATAATTATGTAATCCAAGCATTACATATTATAAATACATTAAATTATAGTATCCGCGCAAATAAACAGGGGCGGATCTACATAGCATCGGGGGGTTTACCGGACTCCCGAGTTTCAAAATTGTAGTGGAAAAGTATGTAGAGAAACCTTGAGTGAACCCCTTAAAAAAATACAGGGTAAAACCCTTATCAAAAAAATTTACTAAAGTAGAAGAAAAGATGAAAATGAAGGTCTCTGTTTCAAATAGTAAAGAAGAAGACTTCTGTGGTTGAAAGTTGAAACCTCTTCGAGTTTAACAATGGTGATTTTGTGAATTTGAAAGGTTAAAAGCTTCAAAACAATGTTTTTAAACCCGGACCGGACCGGTCGGTCAGACCTGTCACACCCCAACCGACGGCGGATTATACGTCGGGGCGGACGCGGTTGTTTAATAGCACAAGGTTGACTATTAAAGTTTAAATAATTTTATTAAATAACTTCAAGGTTCCAATACAAAGAATAAATCAAATACATAGCAAGAATACAAGTCTAATTGATTAAGCATTCTAGGTCCAAGCATCCTATGTGATCACAATAAAGTCTCATGTTGTAGTACCTGAAACATGTGAAAGAATCTGTCAACTACAAAATAGTTGGTGAGATACAAAGGTTTTGACACAGTTTAACAAGTATTTGAAAAGAATTACAATTCACTGTGATTTGTGCATTCTATAATGTAAGTATGAGAAAACAAGCATGTTAGACATTGTGCACATCAACCCTCCAACCAAGTTTAGGCATAACCCGCAGGTTACCCTTATAAGTCTCAAGTTTAAAGTTTAATGTAGTAACAAACACCAAGGGCTCCCCCCCGAAAGGGTCAATCAATCAAGGTGGATTGGTCAAATGCAATAGATCTATCATTGTTACTATCGGCTTGATCAAAGCTAATGAATGTGCTAGTTTTAAGTTTAATCTAAGCATACAAGTCTCAAGTTTAACATAAGAATAAACACGTAGTCATAGTTGTACAAGAATTGTATAAGTTTAAGAATTGTGAACATGTTTCACCCCAAAAGCATAAAAGGAAAAAGGGGCTAAGTATACTCACTTGGATGATGAATAGTATCCGACACGGATAAGTATTTGCAAGACTTGGAGGGAGAATATCCTCACGATAAGCCTAAGTATGCAAGTTTAAAGATTTAAGTATGATCCTATAAGTCTATGGTAAGGATCTAGGATTTCAAGATCGACTAGGGTTCCAAATGGGAGATGGGAATGGTTTATGTTTATGAAGTTTAAATCAAGTTTATAATAAAGGTTTTGATACAAGACTTGTACGTCAAAGTTTAATAGATTTATAGATTAGAATAATTATTAAAAATAATTATTAAAAGTTTCACTACTTATTAATTATATAAGTTAGGTAAGAATAATTAAAATAGTTTTTTTCTAAGTATTTAGAATTAAATAATTTACAAGAATAATCAACATGAATCATTTGAGATTTGATTAAGTTTCTAAGTATTAAGTATTTATAATACAAGTAGATTCGTAATATAAATACGTTTAAATAGATAATAACACTTATAAGTTTATAAGATGTCAAATAGAATATGGTTATATCTTAATTATAAGTTTATAAACATTTTTAAAGTCTAAAAAAAGAAAACCATAAGTTTAATAGGTTTTAAATAGAGTTCCTATTAATTTATAAGTTTATAAGTGTTTAAATAAAGTTTTACAAGTTCATAAATGTTTAAAGTTTTCATTTTGTTTTTATAAAGTTTATAACTTTATAATTATTTAGAAAATAAATAAAGTATAATCATTTATCGCGTTTCACATAAACAAATAGATTTATGTTTATATAAATTTAGAAAGTGTCTAAGTTTATAAGTTTATAAGTTCCTAATTTTTAAATAGATTTTATAAACTCTTTTGAGTTTACAACATAAATTTATAAAATTAAACATTAGGGTAAAAGAATTCTTTCAATTTGGAATACAAATAATAAATTAAGTTTACTGTTTTTAATAAATAGTTTATGTGTAATTATAAGTTTTATAAAAGTTTTAAATCATTTTTATGGTTTTTATGAATTTAAAACCAAGATTAAAGATTTAATTTTTATGTGTTTAACTAAGTTTCATTTAATTAAAAATGTTCCAGAATATCAAAATGAAATTAAAATTCACAACTAAGTTTATAAAGATTCAACAGATTTTATAAAAATAATTCAAAGTTTAAAATTGTTTGGAAAAGGCAAAATAAAAATAAATTGGGCGAAACCGACTCGAACTCGGGTCTGGGACCGGGTCGAGACACACACACACGCACTTAACCATCCCAACCACTGCCTTATTAGCTTAAAACATGAAAAATAAATTTCTTAAACAGAACCCCAAACCAACCCCAAATCCCCGTATGAACCCTAGATCAAGAATTCGTAAATGCACATCGATTAGCCCTTTGTTCATCAAATTAAACATAGGGCTTCTGATCTATGCAAGATTTCGAGTAGAATGGCCATTTGAATTACCTGAAATGATATCGAAATGGGTGAGAACGAGCTTGGGGTGGACGTCGGCGGTCGAGTCTTCAAATCGGCAAATGCGGGTGTTAATCGGAGAAATTGAGAGTGAAGGGAGTTTGAGTGGTGTGTCGTTAACGAGTTCCAGTAGGTCTTTATAGTCGATTTCATTGTTTAATGCTCGGTTAGGTGGGGAGTTTACGGGTAGGCTTAAACGAGTTTGAATTCAAAATACGCGTTGTTAGGCTCGATGTTGAGCATTGATTACAGTCAGGTTACAGTCGCACGCTCGATTCGGGACTCGAGGTACACTGAATTTGGACGGAATCGCGATTTCGCGCAAAAAGGCTGAAAAATCGGGGCTGGGGAGGTTCGAAGCTGAGACTGTTTTGGTTTCACGGAATTTGGTCAAATTGCAGAACAGGTCCCTGATGTTTGAGGTGTTTATCATTTCATGTATAAACTCAAGTTTTAGTTTAAACCAAGTTTTGATATTGACAGTTTTGGTCCCTTGACCCTATAAAAACGAAATATGTTTTATTTTTATAAAATTCTCTAAAGTTTCAAAAGTTTTATTATTTTAAAATTTTATAATATAATTCATTAGTTTATAAGTCTCAAAATAAGTTTATTATATTATTTATAATAATGATAATTGTAAACTTTATAAAGTTTTTAAAGAGAATTAGCATACATGAATTTATATATATATTTTTTTGTAAATCTTATGTCCCCATATATATATATATATATATATATATATATATATATATATATATATATATATATACATACCCCAAATGTGTATATTTATCAAACAAATTAATGCTTATAAATAATAGAAGAAATAGATTTTAAACAAGTTTTCGAGACTCAAATTTTTGATACGTGCAATGATTAGGAAAAATAGGACGGAAAAAATCCGGGACATTACAGTCTCCCCTACTTTAGGAAATTTCGTCCCGAAATTAGAGTAGAAGGGTTTAGTTAAGTTTACGATGCGCATAAGGATAATGAGAAGGATACTTCACGTTCCCTAGTAAACTACGGGTTACGTTTAGAGTTTTAAATGAGATGTAATGACAGGAATAAGATTACGTTCGAGTTTCTAAGTTTTCAAAGTATCTGGTTGCCAAGAGTTTCCCTAAGAAGCATATAGTTTCATTGAAATATATGAAGATTTGTTTTTCAGAAATGTATTTGAGAGAATATCGGCTGAATTTCCATTCAGGATTTCAAGTGAGATGTATCACTTAGGATGGATTTGATGATAGTTTTAATGATTTGAGTTTGTAGACTAATACGTTTAAGGGTTTGCTACGGTGCCTAAGTTCCGTGGCTATCGTTTATGACAAGTCTTAGATCATGGCACACGACAGAGTTTACTATGTCTTCCCATACGCTGATTTTTCATACTTACGTGTGCACCCGCAAGTATTTAAATCGTCGCATAGTCCGCATAGGTCCTTCCGTTTGTGTGTGGATCAAGAAAGAGTATAAGAATTTGTTTAACACACGACTAGAGTTTCCACATAAGAGTGATCATTGATTAACGAGTCCCTTAGAGAGTAGCGTCATTCAATAATTAAAGAGAAGAATGTGACACGATTTAGAGTTTCAAAGTTTCCTCATGATTGATTAAGAATACTTCAATCATTGAGTAGTTTAAAGTCTTTACACTTTCCTCAGGTTTGATCAAGAATACATCAAACCTTGAGTAGTTTAAAAGTCTTATACGTTCATCATGTTTGAATAAGCATACGTCAAACATGGAATAGTTTAAAGTCTTATACGTCCATCGTGTTTGAACAAGCATACGTCAAACATGGAGTAGCTTAAAGTCTTATACGTCCATCGTGTTTGAACAAGCATACGTCAAACATGGAGTAGCTTAAAGTCTCGTACGTTCATCATGTTTGAACAAGAATACGGCAAACATGGAGTAGCTTAAAGTCTTATACGTCCATCGTGTTTGAACAAGCATACGTCAAACATGGAGTAGCTTAAAGTCTCGTACGTTCATCATGTTTGAACAAGAATACGCCAAACATGGAGTAGTTTAAAGTCTCATACGTTCATCATGTTTGAACAAGAATACGTCAAACATGGAGTAGTTTAAAGTCTCATACGTTCATCATGTTTGAACAAGAATACGTCAAACATGGAGTAGTTTAAAGTCTTATACGTCCATCGGGTTTGAACAAGCATACGTCAAACATGGAGTAGCTTAAAGTCTCGTACGTTCATCATGTTTGAACAAGAATACGCCAAACATGGAGTAGTTTAAAGTCTCATACGTTCATCATGTTTGAACAAGAATACGTCAACATATAATAGTTTAAATTGTGTTTGATCAAGAATGCGTCAAACATAGAATAGCCTTAAAGTCTCTTAGTTTAGCTTCAGTGTATAGAAGTATACGATTACGTTTTGAGTATAAAGCGGTTATCTAAATACTCTAGTATTTAAGAGAGGTGTGGGACAGTGTTTGGAACAGGATTAACCGTTATACGCTTTCTCACAGAAGATTCGAGTTGTCCAGAAGATTAGTGGATCTCGATGTTCGGTTTAGATAGGAGTCAGGGGATGTACTCTGCTAAAGAGAGTAATGTCCTCCTTCCTGCTAGTGTCTAGTATCAAGAGTGAAGTTTCCTCGCGTATATAAAAATGAACGTTTTATCAAGTCTTACAAGGCTTAGTTAGGATGAACACAAAAATTTTCAAGACTAGGAATCCAAGTATGAATTGAAAGTAGGATAAGTCAGTTGATCACAAGTTTCAATATTAAGCTTTACATGATCCTTTATTGATCATGTTTAGTTTTAAGAATACGGGTTTGAGTATTTGTATAAGTTTTTTTTTTTTGCATGACTCAAAAGTTTATGACCTCATAGTTGTGTATACGAAGTTTAATGTTTTTAATAACGTGCATTTAAACTTCTAGTCTCCGTTGTGATTCATAGCAAATCTTTTACGTGACAAGAGTTGAATGAGGAAAGTCTCTAAGCATAGGGTAACGGGAAAAGTTTCGATAAGGTTTATGATAGTGTGTTTATAAATGATTTTATCTCGTTTCATAACAGCAGGTATAGTTTTCTTTTATATAGAGTGTAATTAAGATGTTTAAAAATGACGAGTTGAACATTGATAAATAGTATAAATAAGACTTATGAAAAGGTATGTATGATTGTCAAATGAAATGTTGGTCAAGTTTAGAAGCGTTAAGTCTATATAAGGGGTAGGGATCATAGCTGATTACGGCAATGGTTCGTAATTCGTGTTGTTTTAAAAGAGTGTTTACGAATTAGAAGGTTTATTCTCCAAGTATGCGTGTCGCTTAGGTTTTTTATAGTTTAATGCCACGTTGTTAATTTTTCTCAAGTACTAACGTGAGCTACTCTTGACGAAAGTGTTTGGGTAGGAGGGTTAAGTTTGTAATGATGAAAGAAGTGTCAAATTAACAAGTGATAACAAGATGAAATTTCAAAATAACTTTCATTAGATGTTTCAAAATTTGGGCTTCTAGCCCTTACATAAGACAAAATTTAAAATTTAATAGAAATGGAGGCTTCATGCACGCCTTAGGTAGCTCTCCACTAAGAAACAGATTAGTACTACCACGAGTACTGCTAGGGTTACCCGGATGGCAAACCTAGCCTCTGCCCTAGTGGTCTCGGTGCGGTGCTCGAGGATCTCCCTGTCTTCCTCCAAAGTCGTGATCTTTTCTTCCTGGATCCAGATTTGATTGGCCAGGTCGTCGATCCTTTGGTTTAACAGGTCTTGCCGAGCCCTATGCTCCAATTCCCGCCTCATAAATTCTGCAGTTTCCACAAATCTAGGAATGTTAGGCACCGGGATTCCCATTGCCACGGAAGGTACTCCTGCATGCCTAGCCCTTAGGGTAGGGGTAGGTGCTAGATACGGGTCCCTTGGTGGTGATGAGAACCGGTGGTGAAGAGGAGGTGCTTGGTAAGGATTCCTCGGTGATGATGTCCTAGGGTTTCTGGTCCAATTGGTGTTGAGCTCAGCTCTTGCCCTAGCATTAGGGTAGGGACTTGGCTGGTACACCGGTGACTCGCTACTCTCTTCTCGGTCGAACTCTCCTCCTGGACGATACACCGGTGAAGAGTGTGAGTAGGAGTCCATTACCTAGCAAGAGGGAGAGTAGAAAGAAAGGTTGTAAGTAAGTTGATCAAATATATTCAAAGTTTTTATACATAATACTGAGTTATCACAGTAATATTTTCAAAAATAGTTTTAATTGGAAGTTGATGGGCTAACGAGGAGGATTCCCGGAAGAAGGGGTGGTCACAAGGACTCACTTAAGTACCCTATTTCCCTAGCCAGAACTTCCTCATGAGCCTACAACTTCTCTCAGTTGTTGTCACCGATGTTTGGGTTTATGGTACTATGTCAAGGTTCATAATGGGTTTAGAGTCTTAAACGTGGAGCTTGTTTATTCTATAGTAGGCTTCTTCTCTTGCGGGAAAACGATCAGGTTACTAATCCCTTTGTTAACGTACTTTAGGTTTAAAAGACGTTAAGTTTTGTTTACAGGAACGATGATGCGTAAGTTTTAAGGACGTATGAAGGTTTTGAGTTTTAAAAGTGTAACAAAGTTTTGAGTTAGTCATAAAATGAAGTTTGCTTGAGTGACGAAAAATGAAATGAGACACAAGGGTTTCCCCTTATGTGCCAAGTTTATAAAATAATGAAGTTTATAGGAGAATTTGTAGAGTAATACATAGTTTTAAGGGTTGTATTACGACGATCACGAAGTTTATTGGGTAGTATTTATAAATATAAGTTTATGTATGTAGTATAATCTCGTAAGAATTTCTCCTTGAAGGTAACTCCTTCAGGTCATGACGAGTAAGTATGCTGTCATGTGACAAGACGGGACTTAAGAATCATAGAATAAAGGTTATGGAGGAAAGTTTTTGAATCATGAATTTATGAAGTGTATAGTATTTGAGATGGTACTCTTTTAGTGCATATCACTAAGTAAGTACTTCGACATATCAAGAGAGATCTAAGCTCATTAATGTTTAGAGAAGTCATGCATTCCTATAAGTGGATACTCATCCCAAGAATTCCTAGGAAAGCATACGGGTCCAACGGTTGATTTGGATTTATACGAAATGCTTTCCTTGACAGAATTTCCCAGAATACAGGTATCCACCCTTCCGGTCCGCACAAGTTCTCACACATTATCTAGAACTTAAATATTCTTGACGAGAGTTTAGTGGTGGATTAGGCTTGAAGCCTAAGAACATGTCCTCGATGTAGTAGCCTCTTGTAGCACGTAGGTAAGTAGAAACGTAGAATCTCCAAGCGTTCACGTATAAGATTTAAGAATAGAATGAGGAGAGAATTCCTAGTAGAGGACATGAGATAACTCATGTTTGGGTCTCCTAAGTTATAGTCTAGGTCATGTGTCTAATAACCTAATTCCCTATAACCAAGACTCTGATACCAATCTGTCACACCCCAACCGACGGCGGATTATACGTCGGGGCTGACGCGGTTGTTCAATAGCACAAGGTTGACTATTAAAGTTTAAATAATTTTATTAAATAACTTCAAGGTTCCAATACAAAGAATAAATCAAATACATAGCAAGAATACAAGTCTAATTGATTAAGCATTCTAGGTCCAAGCATCCTATGTGATCACAATAAAGTCTCATGTTGTAGTACCTGAAACATGTGAAAGAATCTGTCAACTACAAAATAGTTGGTGAGATACAAAGGTTTTGACACAGTTTAACAAGTATTTGAAAAGAATTACAATTCACTGTGATTTGTGCATTCTATAATGTAAGTATGAGAAAACAAGCATGTTAGACATTGTGCACATCAACCCTCCAACCAAGTTTAGGCATAACCCGCAGGTTACCCTTATAAGTCTCAAGTTTAAAGTTTAATGTAGTAACAAACACCAAGGGCTCCCCCCCGAAAGGGTCAATCAATCAAGGTGGATTGGTCAAATGCAATAGATCTATCATTGTTACTATCGGCTTGATCAAAGCTAATGAATGTGCTAGTTTTAAGTTTAATCTAAGCATACAAGTCTCAAGTTTAACATAAGAATAAACACGTAGTCATAGTTGTACAAGAATTGTATAAGTTTAAGAATTGTGAACATGTTTCACCCCAAAAGCATAAAAGGAAAAAGGGGCTAAGTATACTCACTTGGATGATGAATAGTATCCGACACGGATAAGTATTTGCAAGACTTGGAGGGAGAATATCCTCACGATAAGCCTAAGTATGCAAGTTTAAAGATTTAAGTATGATCCTATAAGTCTATGGTAAGGATCTAGGATTTCAAGATCGACTAGGGTTCCAAATGGGAGATGGGAATGGTTTGTGTTTATGAAGTTTAAATCAAGTTTATAATAAAGGTTTTGATACAAGACTTGTACGTCAAAGTTTAATAGATTTATAGATTAGAATAATCATTAAAAATAATTATTAAAAGTTTCACTACTTTTTAATTATATAAGTTAGGTAAGAATAATTAAAATAGTTTTTTTCTAAGTATTTAGAATTAAATAATTTACAAGAATAATCAAACATGAATCATTTGAGATTTGATTAAGTTTCTAAGTATTAAGTATTTATAATACAAGTAGATTCGTAATATAAATACGTTTAAATAGATAATAACACTTATAAGTTTATAAGATGTTAAATAGAATATGGTTATATCTTAATTATAAGTTTATAAACATTTTTAAAGTCTAAAAAAAGAAAACCATAAGTTTAATAGGTTTTAAATAGAGTTCCTATTAATTTATAAGTTTATAAGTGTTTAAATAAAGTTTTACAAGTTCATAAATGTTTAAAGTTTTCATTTTGTTTTTATAAAGTTTATAACTTTATAATTATTTAGAAAATAAATAAAGTATAATCATTTATCGCGTTTCACATAAACAAATAGATTTATGTTTATATAAATTTAGAAAGTGTCTAAGTTTATAAGTTTATAAGTTTCTAATTTTTAAATAGATTTTATAAACTCTTCTGAGTTTACAACATAAATTTATAAAATTAAACATTAGGGTAAAAGAATTCTTTCAATTTGGAATACAAATAATAAATTAAGTTTACTGTTTTTAATAAATAGTTTCTGTGTAATTATAAGTTTTATAAAAGTTTTAAATCATTTTTATGGTTTTTATGAATTTAAAACCAAGATTAAAGATTTAATTTTTATGTGTTTAACTAAGTTTCATTTAATTAAAAATGTTCCAGAATATCAAAATGAAATTAAAATTCACAACTAAGTTTATAAAGATTCAACAGATTTTATAAAAATAATTCAAAGTTTAAAATTGTTTGGAAAAGGCAAAATAAAAATAAATTGGGCGAAACCGGCTCGAACTCGGGTCTGGGACCGGGTCGAGACACACACACACGCACTTAACCATCCCAACCACTGCCTTATTAGCTTAAAACATGAAAAATAAATTTCTTAAACAGAACCCCAAACCAACCCCAAATCCCCGTATGAACCCTAGATCAAGAATTCGTAAATGCACATCGATTAGCCCTTTGTTCATCAAATTAAACATAGGGCTTCTGATCTATGCAAGATTTCGAGTAGAATGGCCATTTGAATTACCTGAAATGATATCGAAATGGGTGAGAACGAGCTTGGGGTGGACGTCGGCGGTCGAGTCTTCAAATCGGCAAATGCGGGTGTTAATCGGAGAAATTGAGAGTGAAGGGAGTTTGAGTGGTGTGTCGTTAACGCGTTCCAGTAGGTCTTTATAGTCGATTTCATTGTTTAATGCTCGGTTAGGTGGGGAGTTTACGGGTAGGCTTAAACGAGTTTGAATTCAAAATACGCGTTGTTAGGCTCGATGTTGAGCATTGATTACAGTCAGGTTACAGTCGCACGCTCGATTCGGGACTCGAGGTACACTGAATTTGGACGGAATCGCGATTTCGCACAAAAAGGCTGAAAAATCGGGGCTGGGAGGTTCGAAGCTGAGACTGTTTTGGTTTCACGGAATTTGGTCAAATTGCAGAACAGGTCCCTGATGTTTGAGGTGTTTATCATTTCATGTATAAACTCAAGTTTTAGTTTAAACCAAGTTTTGATATTGACAGTTTTGGTCCCTTGACCCTATAAAAACGAAATATGTTTTATTTTTATAAAATTCTCTAAAGTTTCAAAAGTTTTATTATTTTAAAATTTTATAATATAATACATTAGTTTATAAGTCTCAAAGTAAGTTTATTATATTATTTATAATAATGATAATTGTAATCTTTATAAAGTTTTTAAAGAGAATTAGCATACATGAATTTATATATATATTTTTATGTAAATCTTATGTCCCCATATATATATATATATATATATATATATATATATATATATATATACATACCCCAAATGTGTATATTTATCAAACAAATTAATGCTTATAAATAATAGAAGAAATAGATTTTAAACAAGTTTTCAAGACTCAAATTTTTGATACGTGCAATGATTAGGAAAAATAGGACGGAAAAAATCCGGGTCATTACAAGACCGGTCGGACCGAGCCCAGCAGCTAAAACGGTCCGGTTCAGTGTGTTCAAACGGTCCTGCATAGACCCACCCGGCTGGACCTGGAATATGCGGTCGAACCGGTTCAGCTATGAAAAATCTTTTGTTTTTTTTCTCTTTTAATTTGTACTTATTTGTTAGTTTACCCACTGTCGCTCTGAGCCCTGAAGTCTATCCTTCTTGCCCTGCTCTGAGCCTCTGAGTGCTCTCCATTGTTGCCCTGATTCACCATCCTTGTTCATAAACCAGGTTAGCAATTACAGGCCTGATTCACCATTCGTATGTTTTAACTAACGCGGTGGTGGAATTAGGTGGAGAATGGGAATCGTTGTTTGTCCATTTTACTTTAAAGAAGTATGAAGTTGGTGATAAAATCTAAGCCATAAGGTAGAAGAAAGAGAGTAAACAGGGAGAGGTGGATAATGACGGTTGATGAATTATGATTGTAAATGGTGGAGGGGGCGGTGTTCTTTAATGTTGGTCAGATCAATTCTAGTTTAAAGCATTGTTGAATGGTTAACAAACATGGATATATAATAATAATAATAATAATAATAATTAGAGTTTCTTAATTATTTAGATTTTTTTTTATTTTTCAGCATTTTAGATTTATTTTTATAATATTTATAACGTTGTCCGGTTCTTAAATCCGGTCGGAACGGTCCGATCAGTGAACCGGTAAGGAGACCGATTCGACATCCGATCCGGTTCTAAAAACATTGATTCAAAAGCTTGTTGTAGACTTTATTGGAACTTTAAACTTTGTTGCAGGCTTTAATTATTGGAACTACTTAATTAATTGATGCAATTGAATTATATTTTATGTTTTTAAGTTTACAAAGATTAATTGACGGATTCTTGAATAAATTGTCGTTCCAAAAAAAAAGAACATTATTATTTAATTTTTTTTAAGAAGAATAGAATATAATAGTTTTATAAGAAAAAAAAACTTGTACTTTTTTTGTATTTATTTATTATATTTTTAAAATTGTAAATTGGTTATAATATCTTCTGCTTCTTAAATTTGGTCTAACCGGTTAGACCGGTTGAACTAGTGAACCGGTAATGCGACCGGTTCGTTGTCCGGTCCGATTCTGAAAACATTGTTTTTGATAGACATTCAAATATGTTTAAATCTATAACTTTAACTTATCTGCATTTTTTAAAATATTAAATTATATATTATTCTATTCGGTTCAGTTACCGGTCCGATCAATGAACCTTTACATCGGCTGGGTCATTCATCGGTCCAGTTTTAAAACATTAAATTATATATTATGTGTTTTCTAATTTCTAATGACGATGTTTTTTTTATTATTTTATCATATTTGTATTATGTGATAAACCTTACCCGACCCGAACCGAACCGAAATTTTTTTATGTCCGGCCCTATGAAATTGAAGCATCTAATTATATAACTTGTTAGTGATGCGTCTAGGGTTGTCAATGAATCGAATTGAATGAAGTTATGTTCGTGTTCGTTTCTTTAACATTTAACTTGTTCATGAACGGTTATAACACTAATGGAACGAAATTTCATGTTCGTGTTTGTCACGAACGGAACCGAGCGAAGCCTTGTTTTGGACTTTTGATGTCAACTATGATATCTTTCGAGATTAACATTTAATAAGATCATTTTAATATCAAGTTTCATGCATCTGTATCGAGTTTATTTTACTTAGTTAATTGTTAGGAAAAAAATAAAATAAAAATTACAGAACATAAAAAGTTTAGTTAAAATAAAATAAAAATATACAAAAATCTTTAATGAATAACATAAACGGACACGAACGTAAATGAACATAAACTAACAAACGTAAATAAACGAACGTTCACGAACACGATTGAACGAACGAGAACTATGTTCGTGTTCGTTCATTTATTTAATCGAGTGGAATTCCTTATTTATGTTCGTTCATTTATTAAATAAACGAACGTAAACGAAGTTCCTGCCGAATGGTTCACGAATTGTTCGCTGAGCGTTCGGTTCATTTACAACCCTAGGTCTGCCACCCACACCCGTAGATGCGAGGTGCGGGTTTGATCTGCGGCCACACCGCCCGTTTTGGTTCGTCTCTTACATAAGCATAGGGCCAGTTGACGTAATAAATAATTTTTTAAAAGAAAAAAAACTTTTTCACTTTTTTAGAAACTTTTTTTTTATTTCTTAATAATTTAAATCTTTCTAATTGATTTTGCATGTTTTTTTAGTTTTAAATGTGTTGTTTCAACATGTTTATTTTTATTAATGTTTTTCATAACGAGACACATCTACGCGCACCCTGCCACATAACGTGCGGTATGTAACAACTTTTGTTTTTAGATTTTCTGTTTCGTTTGCTACAGCGGGGTGTCGGTTCCATGCGGGTAACGTAAGTAACATAATCGATACCGGCCGAATTCCCATCGCGTAACACAGGTTGATCCCACTAATTTAAATTATTTATCTAAATAAACAAATTAAAATATGTTAATGGGTTGTATAAAATTGTAAACGGATTGTCGGGTAGTAGTAAAGTTGTAAACAATTTAAACTCATAAAGTATATATTTTTGAAACTTTTTCAATTCTGATTTTAAACAAAGTTGAAGGTCTGACATGTTTGTTTTTGCTAAAAAAACAATGCATGTTTATTAAACAGGTTAAATTGGTCAACCCAAAACACGACAAGTTAAATGGGTCACAATACCCAACTAAAAACCTGTTTTGTTTGTGTCATGTTTTGGATTGTGTCACTAGTTTTTGTTGGAGTTTTGGGTGAAAATGTGTTTTTTCAATAAGTTACAAAAAAAAAAATTGTAAGCTTTGGCTCCCGTAAACGCTGGTCTCATCCTCTAGTTATTATTCGGACTAAGATTATCTAGTTGACTTGACTCTTAGCTAGGGCCACCAAGCCGCATTGAAAGTTGGAATGAACAACCACCTCCAAGCCACTCAGTGAAGAACTAAAATAAACTAAATTATGTACTGAATTTACTTGTTTTTTTACGTCAATTCGAATGTTTCACGATCAACTCTTCAAATCCAAGATAAATTCTATTATGTATCGGTTCTTATAAGATTTGCTAATAAAACATAGGAAAATATATAGGAAAAGTATGTGTTACTTAGAACACATCATTTCGATCGAATTTGTTGTTCGGACACCATCTTTTGTTGGACTAGTATGTCCGAGATACGGCATATGACAACGTTACTACTAAGGTACGATCCAAAAGAGTTACATCACGAGCAACAATCATACAATTTTTATTTAAAGCATTTAGACACAAAATGACTATGAGAATAACTTATTTATTAAATATTTTATGAACAAGTTATTATTACTTTATAAAACTTATAAAGCAATATGGTTAGTAAAGTTTTCTAAGGTAACTCATTACTATTATGATATACTGGGACCTCAATGAATATTTTCATATGATATGAATTATTTTTAGATTCCTTAATCTTTGTTGTGTTCTGATTATCTGTTAGATATTATATCATTTTATCATGTTACTAGGTTAGAAATACGTGTATTACACGAGTTGAATAAATGTAATATTCAATACGTAGTAATAAAAGGTTTATGTTTTTAAAACCCGTGTAATACACGGGTTGAATAAACTCGTGTGTTATAAGGGTTGAATAAAATATTATTAATCTTTTAACATATACACTCGTCAAAATGGAACATTATGAATATGTAAATATATGATTAAAAACTTTTTTATTTGAATCCTAGCTTGCTATATCAGGTTTATCAAACTATAAATTAATTTTAAATGTCGGTGTTACATTTATCATGTTAATAAATATTGATGAAAAAATAGTTTAGGTAATGTAGCAAGTCTTTATGTCAAATCACAATGTAATCGCGTTATAGAAGCGAATATTATATTTTGAAACAACATTGTTCATAACAATTTTAGCCCTATAATTGGGGTTACATATTCAGACAAAAGAATTTCATTAAAAATTCAAAGAAAAAATATACAATTGTTGTATTTTTTGCAATGATCATGACTAAAATTTTAGGGCAATCACATTCAAATATTGGTTTGTATTGAAAGATCCAGTGTTTATTCATGATCAGCTATATGTATCAAGAGTTAAAAGTAGAGATGAATTCAAACTATTAATCTTTGGTAAACATGGAAAATATAACACGTCAAATGTTACATGCAATGAATTATTTTCAAATTTGTAAATAATCATTGTAGGGTTTCATTTAACATGTAATTTAATATATTGTAAAAAGTGCACAACTTATTAAATAAATTTTCATGCATTTTTTTATGTTTAATTACTCTTATCAATATAATCTAAACATATAACAAAATAAAAAAATTACAAATACAATATCAAATTTGTATATAAAGAGTTGTTAAGATATTTATCAATGTAATTGTCACACCCCGACCGATGGCGGAATCATCGAGGCGGACAATGGAATAATTGTTCAAAAGCACATGATAACTAAAATATTGCATAATTCATTAATTTAATTTAAAGACAACAACCATTCAAGTACAATACAAATTCAAATAACCTAGTCTATTTCAAAACATTGATTTAATTAACTAGGTCCATAAGTTCTTAAGTGGTAGAATCTTCAGCAAGCAATCACATATCCAAACCTGAAACATTATTTAAATCAAGTGTCAACTATAAAGTTGGTGAGTACATAGGTTTAGTGGAACCGATAAATAGTAGATAAAAACGTTTTGCAACTTATTGTTTATCTTGTTAAACATAGCATATATGGTTGTATTATTTATCTAAGCACAATTCAAACCTTGATTGACGCGCTTGAACATAGCACAACAGCTAGGTCCGGTATGTTTGAATATAGTTACCCACTATATCCGATAAGTTTGAATATAACACGCGGCTATATCCGAGTATGCAGTAATAAACACCCTAACCGGGTGGGCTGGTCAGGCACAATAGATCTATTAATATTACTGTTGGTTTTCTTGTGTTTAAAATAAATAAGTGTACACCCAAGATAATTCATGATGAACAAGCATATAATTTACATGTATAACACGTATAAACAATTTGATGGGTAGCAAGTATAATGTTTCACCCCAAAGCATGTAAAAATGTAAAATAGGGGCTATGTAACTCACCTGGCTAGCGGATGTTTTAATCCACGTGGGTAGGTGATAAGGATGTTGAAGTCTAAGCACGTTGAAACCCTATGTGGATAAATGGGTATTATTGTATGTTTGTATATGTGTATTCGTATTTAAATGTGTATAGGTTTATAATAACATTCCTTAAAATTATTTGTGTAAAATATTGTAGTAAAATAATGATTTTTTTTGTAAAATTTAACATCTAAATATATATTTAATCTTGTTAGATATTTATATTCTAAATAATTTGTTATTATGTTTATTGTATTTATATATATAATAATAAATAAAAGGAAAAGTTTCTATTTGTTTAATTATTATATATTTTTGTGAGTTAAAATTATTTTAACAAGTTTATAAAATATAGGGTTTATTATTTTATAAAAATTGGACGGGTTAAATATGTGAAGAAAAAAGTTATTTAATGGTTTCGAAAATAAACGAACGAGTCAACCAATCCGTAATAGTTTTTATTGTATAGATATAATATTAAAATATGATAAAATAAATAAATAAAATAAAAACAGAAAAAATTTGGGTTGGGCCGGAGGCCATCAGGATCGAACCCGCGACCTAAGACTCAAACACACACACGCATAACCAGCCGGGCTACTGCCCATCGCTGGTTATGTGTGTATCGTTTAATTTATAAACACACACGCAAAGCTGGTCGCTGGTTCTCGGCAACCGGCAAACCGTGTCCGAGAACACTGGTTTGCCTGGTAACTCAAGGCCTGAGGTCGTGACTTTGATTGGAATAGCTTGCCTGACGATAACAGAAGGTAAAGGAACGGGTTTGAGGATTCTTACTTGGTCGCAAAGGGTCGAACGACAGAGCTTTTAATCCGAGAATATCAAGAATGGGAATTCAAGCTTCGGGATGGAATTGGGCTCTAAAACTTTGGTCACAGCTTCACTCAGAGGCGACGAACACAATGTCGTCTTCAATTTGAAGTGAGAGTGGGTGAAAAAGGGGTGGCGAGCTCGAGCAGGTCCGGTAATGGCTATTTATAGCCGAGCTCGATCCCGATAATGAGACAAGCAATTGAGCATGTCTAGACACTCGTCTGGGCGAGACGAAACTGTCGAGCCATCTTGCAGGCGTGGAGGTCTACTGTCGGGGCTAATTGCGCGGCGTGGACTTTCGGCCACAAACACGATCAGACTTTTCGTATGTTTAAACGACAAATTGGTCGAGGGCTTTTGTTCGCGTGGGGACGACGAGGTCAGAGGGACCCTTTTCGGCTGTCGAGGTGCAGGGAACAGGCGTGTCGAGGGTTCGCGGAAAATAGCTCGGACCGCCGGACCATGGGGGAGACAACCGGAAATGCGAATTGGGATTTGGCAGAAATGGTCCCTGAAGTTTGTTTTTGTATTAAAATAGTCCCTGAGATTGTTACCCGTTAGTCCCTGTGGTTTAGTTGGTCCAGAAACAGCCTCTTAACAGATTTTGTCTTATAACCTTTTAGTTTCATTATTTTCAAAACAGCCCCTTAACTTTTATAAAAATAATTAATTAAATTTTTTTTTTAATTTCAATTATATTTTATAAACTTATATTATTATTAAATATATTTTTATAAAAGTCAATTATTATTTAGATAGATTATCATATTTTTGTTATGAACTTTTTAAATTTAGATTTATATAAAATTTTATGTAAGTTTAAAACTTATAAAATTTTTAATTATTTTAAATCCATAAAATAAAAATAAAAGAAATGTATACTTTGTATAAAGTTTAAATAAAAATACTTGCATTTCATTCAATAGAAAATGTTTACATGACATATAATATAAAAGCGTGAATTGAAAACCCGAAATGTCACAGTAATTTTAATGTTTCACCCCGTGTAACACACGGGGTTAAAGCTTGTACATAGTAATAAAAAGTTTATGTTTTTAAAACCCATGTAATACACGGGTTTAATAAACCCGTATGTTATATGGGTTGAATAAAATATTAGTAATCTTTTAACATATACACACGCCAACATGGAACATTGTGAATATGTAAATATATGATTAAAAACTTTTTTATTTGAATCCTAGTTGGCTATACAATTGTTTTCAGTTTGTAAAGCTCATAAAAATATTGTTAAACAAATTAATTGATGATAAACATATTTTTAAATTAAAAAATATGTAGATAAAAATTGAAACAAATAATTAATCTAGTTGCCTAAAATAGTGGAGTTGATTATTAATAGGAAAGAGAAGCGAGAAAATGAGAATGAAAAGGCCTAGAATTATAACAAGTGTCCTACTATTTTAATTGTTTATTATATAGTATAGATATATATATAGATAGATTCCGTTACATGTTTCTCTTGTTATCTTGCTCTATGTTTCTCTTATTATTTTGGATTATTGGATTTTAATAATCACACCTTTTACCAATTGGTCAATAATAATCTCAACTGAGAATATTATTATCACCGGTCCCTACTTTCAAACTATTTTTTTACATTGGACCCCTCGTTAAAAAAACTTAACGACGTTAGAGTTTATATGACGTGGACATCTGCAAACCGCCGGAAAGTCGAGCCAAACTAGAAGTGGTCTCGTGGTGGCTTTTGAAATTGGCTCTGGTGGTGTTTAACGGGTCTCGTTTGTCCAAAAAGAGAACACGGTGGTGTTTAACGGGTCTCGTTTGTCCAAAAAGAGAACACGGTGGTGTTTAACGAGACCGGTTAAACACCACCAAATCTAATTTCAACAGCCAACACGAGACCACTGCTAGTTTCGCTTGACTTTCCGACGGTTTGCAGATGTCCACGTCATATAAACTCTAACGGCGTTAAGTTTATTTAACGGGGGGTCCAATGTAAAAAAAATAGTTTGAAAGTAGTGACTGATGGTAAGAATATTCTCAGTTGGGATTATTATTGGTCAATTGGTAAAAGATGGGATTATTAAAATCCAATAATCCTATTATAATCCTATTATTTTGTTACTGTATAATCATTTATTCACTAGAACACTTAACTAATTCTTTATAAAACGTTAGTATCCAAACCATCTTATTTCATGACAAAATTTTTAAAAGTTTACAACTAAAACTATCTTATTTTCATCATAAACATGTTAGATTTCAGAAACAACATTCATTATGTGTTTTGAGAGTATGGGGTATACCGGTGTGATTATGGTGTGCTGTGATAATAAAGTACATGTCACGTCACTATCCTCATTATCACACCACCAATCACTAGGCAAGAGGGTATATCCAAATGATTGTGATGGTGTGATAATTAAATGCTTTTATTATTAATAAAATATTATTTAGCAACTGTTTCTTTTAATTATTAATAAAAAAATTTACACTACTAGAAAAATATGTTTCTTTGAACCCAATAAAGACATTTTTATTTCATAAACTAATAAAATTTCCTTTAGCAACAAAATCTACTTTGAACATAATCATAAGTGCAAGGGGTATATATGAAATTTGTCTAAAAGTTACGACCTATTTTCGTAATTTAACTCACCTGTCCTGTATCATCATCCCCAAAACCCCCATCGCAAATATTTCTGCATATCTGCTGCTCAAACCCAATAGATAACGCCGTTTCTCGTTTGATTTCTGCATATCTGCTGCTCAAACCCCCTCGATCTCGTTTGATTTTTGCATATCTGCTGCTCAAACCCAAAACCCCATCACCTGATTGTTTCCGTTTCTCGCGTGTTAATTCCCACGCCAATAGATAACGCCGTGAATACCAAATCGAGGGGGCGGTGTTACCTAGTGATCACGGCGTGATTGTGGTTGCCACATAGGACCACGGCGTGAATCAAGCTGGTATACCGGATAGCCTGATAACAAAAGTTTTGTTTTCTAAGGATCAATGTTTTCTTAAAGACTTTTACTATCGATTTAAGTTTAGTTTGATTTTGATAAACTTAATATTTTAGTTTTCTTACCTTGAAAACTTTGCCAAACCATATATGTTTTTGAGGACAAAATGAAATTATTTAAAAAGTTGAAATTTTGTTTCAGTGATTATCATTTTCAAAAGGGGACTACTAACCACACACGGGAAATGCTAATCGCACTTGGTCATATACGCATCGTATAGGGCAATACGATGCGTATAGCCCTTCACAAATTCCTGTGCCCGACATTCTCTTACAACCTGTCATTCAAACCTCGTATACGCATCATATAGGTCAATACGATGCAGTTTAGGATACGAGATTCCTTCTGCCACTAAACCCATCACATCGTACCTTATACGCATCGTATTGGGCTATACGATGCGTATAGGGCCCAAATTTTGTGTATTTAACAATGCAGAATTCTCATTCGAACCGAACGAACGTATGATTTCCAAAAAAAAAACTATAACATGTCTTGGTGGTGGGATGGTAACTACGGTTTTCAGGTATATTCTAACGAGTCGGTGGAAAACAACCCGCAAAGTTCTGGCGTTCAAGAGGTGAACCGGGAGGAGGTCTCGTCCGACGTTTATTCTCATCAACGGGTAAGGCTTCCAGATTTGAACGAGCCACTGAGCAATCCCGAGTTCGTATACGGTGAACCGTCTTACCTTACACAGCCCACGAACGACTACGTATACGGTGAAGTCTCATACCCGACACAACAAACCGACGACTACGTATACGGTGAAGTCTCATACCCGACACAACAAATCGACGACTTCGTGTCCGAAGACGAGGAACAAAACCATCAAAACGTGTCGTATAAAACTGACCAGAATTTTCAGTCTCGTGAACAATTGGTGGATTGGGCGGTCATGATAGGACGTGAGAATGGTTACGTCCTTGTCACCCGACGATCAAGGAGAAAAGGCGACGATCCGACGGAACCGTTTATCAATGTGTGGCTTGTGTGTGACCGTCACGGCGAACGTGCGTCTACTGCCACGGTTAGACGTGCCGGTAGCAAGAAAATAGGTTGTCCCTTTAAATTAGAAGGAGAGTACCAAGAAAATACTGGTGATTGGAAATTAACGGTGAAGGATGACAGTCATAACCACGATCCTAGTCAACATCTTGAGGTGCACTCCTTTGCGAGGAGACTGTCTCAGTCGGAACAACTTTTGGTGGCGAAGTTGTATTCGCAAAACATGTTGCCACGAAACATTCTGGCAACTATAAGGGAACAAAACCCAGAGAGTAGTTGCATTAAAAAGGACATTTATAATGCGATACAAAAGATAAAAAACGAAACGAGAGTCGGTGAAACTCCAATGCAGATTCTGGAAAACCTGCTTTCTTCTAAAAAATACGTCTACTATACTCGGGAAGATCCTGCCACAAATATTGTGGAGGAGATATTCTTTGTTCATCCGAAATCGTTTGAGATGTGGCGTGCGTTCCCGCACGTGTTGATGATCGACGCGACTTATAAAACAAACATGTATAGACTTCCATTTGTCCAAGTGGTCGGTGTGACCTCCACACACCAGTCGTTTTGCGTCGCTCATGCATTTATATCAAAAGAACGAGAGGAAAACTTTGTCTGGGTGCTACTGCAAATAAAAGCAATGTTGCAAAAGTGTATGGAGCCGCGTGTGATAGTAACAGACAGGGACAAAGCTCTTATGAACGCATGTGATAAAATATTTCCGGATTGTTCGAAGAACCTATGTCGGTGGCACATACACGAGAATATCGCAAAACATTACAGGGCATCATTTACAGACGAAGACTGGAAAAATTTCAAGTATTCATGGTCGGTATTATGTGAGTCTCCCACGCCAGATATATACCAGTACAACTTCAACCGGCTTTACGAACGACTGTATGCTGCCAAACGAGGAAGTAAGTTTTGAATATTTAATATTTTCAGTATTGAAAAATTATTAAATATTTAAATATTTATTCAGTATTTTTCCAGGAGTTATACATTATGTGACTAAAAATTGGTTGGACCCGTATAAAGAAAAGTTTGTATCCGCCTGGTCTAACAAAAACCTCAATTTTGGTCAACAAACAACGAACCGAGTCGAGAGCCAGCATTCGCTTTTAAAGAGTTATCTTAGAAATGCTAACAGCTCCCTAGATAGACTTGTTGGGTTTGTTGATGAAATTGTAACAGATCAATATTATCAATTACAGTTTGCGTTTGGAACAAGCCTTATAAGAAAAATGGATAGCCACATAGCTATTGAATTGTTTGATAACCTGCACGGTAAGGTTTCACATAAAGCTCTAAATTTGTTAGAAAACGAGTGGTACAAGTTATCACATATACGGAAACAAAATGCAACGTGTGGTTGCCAACTTTTCAGTAGTTGTGGGTTGCCGTGTGCTTGTCGTCTGGCAAGTATCGAAGCTACATGTAAACTGTTTTGACTTTGGAATTTGTAAATGTTTAATTTTCAAAATTTTCTGACTATTTCGTTTTAATACAGGTGGCAGAATCCCGCTAGATGCGTTGGACGTCTTCTGGAGGAAACTTGATTTAAAACCGTCGTTTGTCGATGATGAAAATGTAGACGTGGATAAAGTACTTGGTCAAGTGAGAAACAAAATTATTTCAGAACCTGATCAGGTCAAAAGAAGTATGCTGTCGAGAATCGCAGGGGTGGTCTTTCCGAACAAAAGTAACAAGAAAGCGCTTGTGATACAAGAAGATACTCGCGGTCGTCCAACTTTGAAAAAGCAACAACAAAGGAAACAGGATGTCGCGAGAAACAGCTCATTCACAGGATCCCAACAAAGCAAATGTGACCCTGCGAGACACAGCTCGTACATTGCGTCACAAGACTCGATACAAGCGAGTTCGGTCATTCAACACCGTCGTCCAACGAAGGGTAAAGGAAAGCACCACAAGATGATAACGCCTATCTTGGTTTTCCATTGATTATGGGGAAAGATGCGGTTAACAATATAAATTGTTTTAAGGATTCGATACCGTCTGTCTTTCATCCGTACATTTCACATATACAGGATGTAAATCCCGACGGTAACTGTGGTTTTCGATCGGTAGCTTTGGGCTTAGGGTTAAATGAAAACCGGTGGCTTTTTATCAGACAACAACTTCTACACGATATGGACAATAAAGAGGAATGGTGGAGAACTGTTTTTGACAGAGTCGCCTTTCAAGAGTATGATATGCTACGTCACACAATAGATTGGCAGGATGTGAAAGCCGCACCAGTTAGTCGTTGGATGTCGATGCCATACACAGGACTCCTAATTGCTCAAAGATTTGGGGTGATTGTTCATCTTTTAAGCATCGCCGGTAATCAAACATTTTTTCCATTGTGGTTTGGTCCAAACGTTCACGCTCAACATCAAACTGTATCATTAGTTCACGTCAACAGGGCTCATTTCATCCACATCAAGTTAGACGGAGATTTTCCGATTCCCACGCCGAATGCACTTTGGAATTTGCACCGAAATGATGATGCAGCAAAATGGAAAAATATATACAGTGATCGTATTGAACGATTTAAGAAAATAATGGCTACTAATGGATCTACATTTCCACAATACTTCACGACTCACGGATGATGCTTTATTAGTTTTTTATTAATTTTAAGTATAGGGTCAATTTAATTATTTTAAATTTTAATTATTTGTAATTTTAATTATTTTAAATTAATTTTAAGTTAATTATAACTAATATTTTATTATTTTTTGATTAATTTTACTTAAATATAACTAATTTTAATTTAATATTCTATACGCCACGTATAGGCCCATACGTAGCGTATAGACTTGAACAAGATATTTTAAAGGTTATACGCCACGTATAGGTCAATACGTGGCGTATAGCCACTTGATATACCAGGAAAACGCAGCGTACAGACCCAAACGACCCAAAACAAACAAACACACACCCATACGCATCCGGCAAAAAAACTCGTTGATTAGGATTGTCGTCTCAAAAAAACTTCGAAAAGGTACGTCTCTACACCCACGATCATTAATGTTAGGTTTATATTGAATATTAGCGGGTAAACCTGGGTAGATTAGCGATTTTTAGGTTTGAACTTAAGAACTATACGCCACGTATAGGGCCATACGTGGCGTATAGTTCGTCTTAGGTAGACGATGAAGCCATACGCCACGTAGAAGTCTATACGTTGCGTATGGCAGGATTACCCGTTCACTTGCCTGCGTATGGCCTGGTTTGGGTCGCGTATGGCTTGGTTTACCCGGTAACTCGCCCGCATATGGCTTAATTGGCCTGCGTATGGCTTAATTGGCCTGCGTATGGCTTATTTTGCCCGGCAACCGCCTATACGCCACGTATAAGCCTATACGTGGCGTATAGGTTTTTAAAAAATTAATAAAAATTATTATTATTTAAAATAAAAAAATTAATTATTATTATTATTTATTATTTAAAATTTAAACAATATATTATTATTTCAATTAAAAACAATATATTATTATTATTTATTATTTAAATTAAAAACAATATATTATTATTATTATTTATTATTTAATATTTAAAATAAAAAAAAATAATAATTATTATTATTTATTATTTAAAATTTAAACAATATATTATTATTATTTATTATTTCACGCCCGATACGGAGGCTTATTCCCGTTGCCAGAAGCTCCGGGAAGTGCAGATGGGTCCAGGTACGGCGGTGGATTGGGCCATCCTCGAGGAGGTGCAAGAGGCCGAGCGAGCTAGGGCCATCATCGGTCAGGACACGCCATGGTCGCGTCTTTTTGACCTTTCTTTTGAGGAGACATACCGAGAGCTGGTCGTCGAGTTTCTTTCGACGTTCATCTACTCAGAGACTGGGCTGCAGCCTCTACCCAGGGAGGCGCCGGATATTGATCCGGATCGTATTTCTTTTTCTATTTTTGGGGTCGTTTACCGTCAGACCCTCCGTCAGTGGGCCGTCACGACGGGCTTATACTACGAGCCTGAGACGGTCACTTCGCTTTTCACCGAGGCGGTGACGGAGGTGGACAAGGAGGAACTCCTTGTTTTTTGGGGCTTGATTTCAGATAGTCCTTGGTTGGGTACCAAGGGGAGGGTCTCGGGTATTAGAGACCCTTTGTATAGATATCTGCACCGGCTTATTTCGACGTCGATCGCACCGCGTCTGAAAAGCCATGAGTGGTGCACTGATAGAGATCTTTTCTTCCTTTTCTACCTGCTTACTGGGAGGCGGTGCGACCTGTCCACGAGCATGGCGCTTTATTTTGCTTCTGCCTATATGCGACAGAAGCGCGGACTTTTATATGGCGGTGCTTTCATCACACATATCATGCGGTCGGTCATACCATTTGACGACCATGAGCCTGCGATGTTACCGCCCATTCCCCCTGTCCGATTAGACCGTCGCACGGCGAGCGGCATGCGCATCACGCACCGATTCCCGTAGGGCCTTCGGTTCGTGGGGGCCGTCCAGGACCAGGTTTGGGTCCCGGTGCCGTTTCCGCAGATGCATGGACAGGGGGACCCGCCTATGCCTCAGCCGCTACAGGGTGTGGCGATTGAGGACGAGCCGCCACACGTCGAGCAAGTCCACGAGCATCCGCCACAGCATCCCCGACATGTACGTCGGTCTGTTAGGCTGGATAGGGCTACCCAGGCATTGCTTGATGGCCTTGTTGCCGACTCACGGCGACAGGGTCGTCAACTCAATCGCATGGAGGACCTGATGATGTGGGCGGTTGGACAGCTCGTGAATCAGTCACGAGCCGCCGGCATCGAGCCACCCCCACTACCACCGCCACGTCATTATCCGGACGACCCCGTTCAGGGTGAGGGCGGGGCGGGTCAGGGTGACGGCGGAGCCGGTTAGGTTTAGTTCTTTTATTTGTATTTTGTTTCTTTCGTTGTTATGTATGTAAAACATTTTGATGTATATATTTAATTTTTGGGTTATTGGATTTTAATAATCCCACCTTTTACCAATTGGCCAATAATAATCCCAACTGAGAATATTCTTACCACTAGTCCCTACTTTCAAACTATTTTGTTACATTGGACTTCCCGTTAAAAAAACTTAACGCCGTTAGATTTTATATGGCGTGGACATCTGCAAATCACAGGAAAGTCGAGCCAAGCTAGCAGTGGTCTCGTGGTGGGTTTTGAAATTGGCTTTGGTGGTGTTTAACTAGTCTCGTTGGTCAGGCAAGTCCAAACAGAGATAACGGTAGTGTTTAACGAGACCAGTTAAACACCACCAGAGCCAATTCAAAACCCACCACGAGACCACTGCTAGCTTGGCTCGACTTTCCTGTGGTTTGCAGATGTCCACGCCATATAAAATCTAACGGCGTTAAGTTTTTTTAACGGGAAGTTCAATGTAACAAAATAGTTTGAAAGTAGGGACTAGTGGTAAGAATATTCTCAGTTGGGATTATTATTGGCCAATTGGTAAAAGGTGGGATTATTAAAATCCAATAACCCTTAATTTTTTGATGTAATGTATATAATTTTAGTTTATTTCTTTGGTTGTAATGTTTAATATTTTGTTTGGTTTGTAATGTTTAATATTTTGTTTGGTTTGTAATGTTTAATATTTTGTTTGATTAACAAACTTATATTAACAAAATTATATAAATTAAAATAAAAATAAACAAAATAAATAAAAAAAAAAAAATATATAATTAAATAAAAAATACCTATACGTGGCGTATAGGTCAATACGCCACGTATAGGATTCATAAAACTCCCAAACCTTCCAACTTTTGAATCAAAAATATAACACGTGCCTCATACGCTGCGTATAGATCAATACGCCACGTATTGGAGCAGCCGCCAGACAGAGAATGACACGTGGCATTCTGTTGGCAGTGACTGAACTCTATACGCCTTCGTATTGACCTATACGGGAGCGTATAAGGCGGCGGTGGGTCCAATTAGCAATATTCCGTGTGCGGTTAGAATCACCCTTTCAAAATCCTAATACTGATCAAGATATCAAGAGAGACATTAAAAGCAGATCCTGTCAGGTTCAAGAAGTGGAGGATAATTTTTTTTGAACGGCTAATATTTAATGTTGTGACGTCGCACCCCTGTCATATGGGAGAGCCTTGTCCAACTCCTGTCAATATGTTGTCTTAACCGGGCCCACTTGGCGTCTGAGTTGGAGAGCGTCCAAGGAAAAATCTCACCCAATACGGCCCCTTCCGGGCTTGAGGGAGAGCCGATGCTCGAACCCTGGATCGGCGTGGGTAAAACCCTGATGCATCAGCCTAAGAACTAGGCCTTATTTACATGCCTCGGAAATTAATGATGGTGACATGTATTGAACCCGGGTCCCTTGGGATTTTAGGCATCACCTCAACCACTACACCACAACCTCTTTGACAGAAGTGGAGGATAAATAGTTGGTTTTTTTTAAAGAAGATTATAAGAAGAATATAAGATAACAAGTAATTAAATTTACATGATAAGTTAAATGACATTTTATGTTACTTATGTGCAGATTTACTAATTTTATTAAATAAAGATGTTCACATAAAAGTTACACTTTTATCATATTTTTATTAAAGTACTAGCTTAGAACCCGTGTTTACATATGAGGTGAAAAATATTAATACAAAATGTAGGTGTAAAAATGTATTACATATAGTAAGGATAGAAAACAAAATTCAAAATTTGTAAAAAATAATATATAATAGGGTTTCGAAAATACGTTAATTACTATTTAGTTTAATTTGACTTTCATTTACTATTTGGTTGAAAACAAAAGTTACATAATTAGATTCCAAAGTTTCTTATAATAAGTGATAATTTAAAATAAATGTGTTTTATTAGTATAATTAGTATTTTCTATAAAAATATTATTCTTAAAAGATATATGTGTATTTAATAAGAGAGATATGCAGAAAAATATATGATAAGAATGAATATGAAGATGACACGTGGTATGAAAAACCTTTTATTTATCATATAGTTTAGTTTTAGATTATTATTATTGTTATTATTTTATTATAATTAAAACATGAAAGCATTATTGCAACCCATCCCTCATGGCCGATTTTCCTTTTCCCACCTGCCCTTTAGCTTGTGACCTCTTCGCCCTCTACAAGTGCCTTAACTCATCTTCTATCCTTATAATATAAACCGACATACCCAAAATAAATTAGAAACAAACAATCAAGAAACACATAGAGAGAAAGGGTGCAATTCATATAACAAATCTAACCAAAGAGATTAAGACAACCTAACCAAATAAAAAGACTAAATCGCGATCCCAAACCCTCAAAACAATTTACACATGTGAAAACACACGCACATTCTTATACCAAAACTGATATCCCAAACCCTTCAATCGAAACCAAAAACCATGTTATGGGTCTATATGAGCCTATTGAAAACCAAAAACGAAAAAACCATAATCGATTACGTGACCAAAACTCAAACATAAGGCGTTCATGGTTGTTGGTGAGGGGTAAAGGAGGAGTCACATGTTGTAATTGATGAGTGCTTTCGTTTTGTTTGGTTTTTAAATAATTATTAAATATCAATCTAGGGAAAGGTTCATTACTAATCACTAAATTACTATGAGAACAAAAGGAACAAATTTAAATCTTTAATTTTTTGATACATATTTTATATTTAAAAAAATTTGCACTTCATACATATAAATATGCATGTTTATATACATAAAAGTTTTAAATATGTTTTTATACATATAAAAGTTTACCTACACATGTGTAGATTATGTGTCGGTAAAATAACCTATGCATCATACACATGTGTAGGTTGTTTAAATAAACGAATTTTGTTCACATTTTTTATATATATTTCTCGAGAGATGAATGAACATTGCATTTATTTCATTTTCTTATAATTCACAACTTTTTAAGATTGTAAAAATGAAGGATTTATTTTGTTCTTCATGTTCTCGCATTATTTAGTGTTATGAATTGAATCTTCCCCTATCAATCTATACTATTCAACAAATAAAAGTTTTTTTCATTTCACGTGTCGCCTCCATATTCATTCTCATCATTTTTTCCCGTCACTCTCTCTTATTAAATACACATCTATCTTTTAATAATAATATATTTTTAAAGAAAATATTAACTATACTAATAAAACACAATTATTTTAAGTTATCATTTATTATAAGAAACTTTAAAATTTAGTTATGTAACTTTTATTTTCAATTAAATAGTAAATAAAAGTCAAATTACATTAAATAATAATTATTTTCATTATTTAACACGTGTAATAAAGAGAAATCTAACCATGATATACACGGGCGGCCCAATGGGCTTACAGGGTAAAGCAACCGCTTTAGGCCCCCATTTTCTTGGGGGCCCATTAAAAAAATTATATATTACATATGGTCCTGTTTGGTAGTGAGGAAGCCCATGTAAGAGGCCTAATGGATAAAAAGAGCGCTAACTGCTGCCTGGAATGAATCGATCGATACACGCTTCATCCTAGTCGCTGATTCGCCTCCTACCTGCAAACCTATACACAACCGTTCTTTTTGATTCCTCCTGATCAATAAACACGCTTCCCCCTAATGTAATCATGCTTCTTGATTCCTGAATCGTCCCACCATTCAATTGCTTCTTGATTCTTGAATCGTCGCCAAGATGGCAAGATATATTACGATGGAATCGGCTTTTGAATTGACTCCTGTGAAACGGCGATTGAATTGGAACTGGAAGTCTGGAATCGGAGATTGAATTGGATTGTTGGTGTTGTTTGGTTTTAAAAAGCGCTGCTTGGAACTAGAAAAGGAAGACAGGAACTCAGGAATCGATTACCTGCTACTGCTTGTTCTTTCTCTTCAATGTTCAGTTCTTGCTACAGTTGGTAAATTGATTTTTGCCCTAATTTGATCTTCTTGATTTTGCCCTAATTGTTAATTACATATTCTTCCCTAATTTGATTAGAATGTTGTTAATTGCATATTGATTTATGTCTTAACTTAGAAGGTTGTTAATAACATATTTGTTTTTAATGTCAAATCGAAATCGTAAGTACGAATCTGGTCATACTAAAATGATGAAGAAATTAAAAGTAGAAGCTTTGATAGAATCACAAAAAAGGTCTCTACTAAAAATCATAACAACTAGCAAAGATAATATTAAGCAACCTACACATCTTGATGAACACATAAACGTTAATGAGCATGTAAATGTTGTTGATGAGAATGTAAATAAGAATGACCATGTAAATGAGGATGTGCATTTAAATGAGGATGAGCCTTTAAATGAGGATGAACATATAAATATTGATGATTTTACAAATAATCAAGCAAATAATCCTTTGAATATTTATGATCCAAGTCAATGGACTAATATGAATAATGATGTGAGAGATTTAATAGTAGAAAAAGGTCCAATCAAGATTTATGATTATAAAGATTAAATGGTTTAGCTATTTTGTTAATTGAAAAAAAACTATTAAAAGAAATTGATTATGAAGATTTTATTAAACTGTTTGCATCAAATAAAGCTAGAAAAGTAAACTTAATCTAAATGTCCTTATCTACGTACAAAAATATAGAAATGCAAAAAAAAAAATTAACTCTGCCAATTGTAAACTTGTTAGTTTATTATTGCCGGTCCCAAACCCGGATAAAGGAAGAGGGTTTTAACATCACATTTGGAAAAAAAGGCCCCGGATTATTAGTTCGCTTTAGGCCCCCAAAATGCCTGAGCCGGCCCTGATGATATACTTAGGGTATCGGAGGCATAACTCTAAGTACCCAACTACCCTAATCTATCTAACCAATGAGAGAGTGTCACATTATTTTTACCCAAATTCAACCACTTGTATCCTAAGTGGTGGGGCACAACCCTAATACCCTAAACCAATAAAACGGCTATCTCCTTCCAAAATTGATTGACGAACACACGGGTAGATGGACCCGGTTCCTTTATCCGTCACGGATACATGCAATGTTTACGATGGTGTACCCGTAATACCCGATAAAGCCAATGCATGAACCCGAAGTTGCTCCCTCATATTTATCATCCTCGGGTTGAAAAGGTCTCCACATGCACAAAATAATAAACGCGGCCCGTTACATGTCATCAACTTGTTAATTACCCATTGGAAAGATGTTTTATTTTATTAATAGGTTGTTATTGTCAGCCGCCATATTGTAAAATAATGTCGCTCTAATCAGAATGATGATGCACTGATTCAGCTGGTTGTATTATTCAATTATTTTATTATTCTTAATTATTTAACTATCTTTTTGTTCGAAAAGGCAATTATTTAACTATTTATTATCAAGGTTTATATATATATATATATATAAAGAAGAACTAGAAAGTATCAAAAGTATCTCATTCTTATCCAAAATCAACCTAAAACTCTTAACATCATTTCTTCCCTGCTTTTATAACTTGACACACTAACAACACTTTATCTTTCACTAAATTCTATATAATGACTAATGCAATCATTATATATAACAAAAAATACCAAGTGTTACGGTTTATCTCGATGACTGAGCACACGTCTATGACGCTTGAAACTCAACCAACTATTGAAGACATCCTGATTCTAATATATATGTCTAAACACGAAAATGTGAATTACCTAAAAGCGAATCTACAAACTTGTATTCGGTGGTCATGATAGAAAACCTAATACCAATCACACAACCTTAATTTCTCCTATCCATCGATGCACTTTGTAAATGCTCGTCTATTAGGGTTCCTTTGATGCTTACAAACGAAAGTGGAGAGGACCGATGGTATGTAGGTTATATAATAAGTATTTTCCTGAATGATCTTTTTGAATCGTGTTACGTACATTTTCATATTTGGAGTACTTTGATGGGTCACTCGAAATCTGCATCTAATTATTTAGAAAATGAAGAACTAGTATGTATGTTTCTATTATGAAATAATGTGTACTCGAAGAGACCAAATATTTCATTTTAAAGGTAATGAACCATCACAACGTTGTGTTGAAATGACAAAACGCTTCATCAAATGGTGTGTCAGTTTGACAGTAAAACATTTGGCAGTTAATTCTAGTAATTAGTCACTAATAGTTCCTATCGTTTGCTTATAAACTTTACTACTGGCGATTTGTTTCAGTTAGTAGGAACTATGTTGCTACTGATGGTTGGTTGTCAGCACGTACATCAATTCCTACTATTCAGTCATTTATTATTGAACGTAGAGTTACTATTGATCGCTCAGTTACTACTTATCAATCAATTCCTACTGCATCATATAGTCTCGAACAAATGGGTAGTTGATGTCTCCTAACTCGCATAGAAGCTTATTTGGATATCCATTTGGTCTTAATTAAATCTCACCTACCTAAATGAATGGATAAAAATCACCAACATGGTATTATCAAGGGTTTCTTCAAGAAAACCATGAAGGATCACAACTTCTCTTTCATATTTAATGTAAAGGGTCAATAAAATATGGACATGTGATTAAAAAGATAATAAAAACTTCAAAACATTTGGTGGTGAAGGTCCGAGTGGGGAAGAAGATCAAATGGCAATAAAAATGAAATATATAATTTAATAAAATTATTAAATTTATAGGATTCAATATTTTGTTCAAATTATTGAGTTTGGTTGGTGGGGGTTTGTTGATAGTGACCGGATGTTTGATTGTTTTCACCATTGGCCCATAGAAAAGGACTTACCATACGCAAATTGAATATGATTTTAATAACGTTAAAAACAAGGGTGTTAATTGTTTACATGATTTGAAATAAGACAATGATCGTCACAAAATACAATTAGGATTTTTCTTATTGTCTAACTTCTGTAATTTTTTTAACTAAACATGTGTTTAAAAGTTATAAAGAAAATAGAAGTATATATTTACGATTTATTTAACCCATTTATTACAACAAGTTTACAACCCGTCAACACCCGTCAACAGGTTTACATCTCATTATAAAATGTCAACCCATTTGACTCACTTAGATAAATGAGTTATACGATTCGTATTCGGATTGCACAATTTTAAATGTGTCGAGATTATAGTTAATGCATTAACGTGACTACTTATACGGGTTATTTTTGAATTTCGAGTTCATTCCCTTAAGCTAAAACCCATCACCAACGCTATTACTTTGGTTGGTTGTTTAAAAACGATACTAAAACATAATCAAATTCTGAAACCAACACAAATTTTGTTTACATTAAATAGTTTTAGATTATGTTTATTGTTTTAAACAAATTGTACCATGTTAAACGCTACATTCTATCTTAACTATTTTTTATACATCCAAATTTAAATAAAGAAATTAAATACAAGTAATAGTAAGAAACAGGGTGTAGCACCTCGAAAATCCAAGAAATCAAAGTATAAGGACTAGAACGGAAAGTAACCAAAACCTTAGGGATCAAAAATAAAAATTAGAAATTTTAGTGTGGTAACAGATCGTCACGAGGCGCAACGGTCCGTTACAAGTTCACCAAGGGGGCAAATCTGGAAACAACACGTGTTTAGAACGATTCAGCCCTAATTGAGTCGGTGATGGACCGTCACCAGGGCTGTAACGGTTTGTCACGCCGCAAAACGAACCGCGCTACCGGAGGCTGCCACGTGTCAACTGACTCGCGGACCCTAAGACGATGACGGACCGTCACCACTCAATACGCGTCGCGAGTGTGATTAGTCAATAATCTGACCGCAAACGTAGTAGATGGTCTCGAGGATCTTAAAGTGAGGTGGTTGTGCTATTTCGTTGGGATTAAGCTGAAATACCATTTGAGGTGAGTTCCTTAAATCGGGATGTGTGTATCTAAATGGTTTTCAATTTATGTACAAAATGATATCTTGAAACCAGTGGTGATCAATGTTAGACCTAATCTAGCGATTCCATGTATATATACACACACATGTAACAAGTGCTTAGTATGTTCCGAAGGGGATGCGGCTTACGCATGGGACTGATCCTCCCATATGGTTGTGTCGTGAGTTGCCAGCAGAAAAGTCGCCAGTTATATATAATATATATACCAAAAGCCCATAGTTTTTTCTATTGGATGGGGATTGAGATTGAAGGGTTACAATATCTAACAATTGATGTGTCTTAGGTTGATGTTTCTTTAAACGCGGTTTTAAATGATAGTTTTGTTTATGAACTCAACAACTTATGCTAACCCAATTTTATTTATATCTTTTGAACACATCTCAGGTGATCAATAGATTAGATGGCTTTAGCCTTTGACATTCCAGGTGGATATACATGAGTATACGACCAAGTTCAACGATATGGCTAGATTAGCATCACGCTTGGTATCACCCGAGTCTATGGGAATTAAATTCCACGTGCAAAGGTTACCACCTAAAGATCTCACATTAGTAAAAACTATTGCACCACAAATTATGGACTCAACTGTTGAACTTAGTGATGTCACGTATGCTGAAGTTGCAAGTCAAGAACCTCGAAAGGTGGAAACAAAGATAAAGCATGAAGAGGTGTTGTATAAATTTAGATCTTGCAAACGCAAACATATGTTACGGGAGGCAAGAAAAGAGAGAGTAGAAAAAGAAATATTTGAAGGTGTAATTAAGACCGGAAAAGGATTAAACCAAGAGGTTTCCCTAGCACGAGCCGGTGATACACGATGGGGTTCTCATCATGGAACAATCACAAGTTTGATTAAATTATTTCCAGAAGTTGTTGATGTACTTCATTATGTTAAAGAAGAAGGAGATAACATTCAACAACGTAGTAATACAAAAGGTATTCTTTCATATTTTAAAAAACTTGAATTTGTTTTTTATGCACACTTAATGAAAGATGTTCTAAGCATCACAAATGCTCTCTCAAAACATTTTCAAAAAAAAAGTCAAGACTTATTAGAAGCAACTAACATGATAAATAAAACAAAAGGAGCATTGAATGAGTTAAGACAAAAAGGGTTTGATGAGATGTTGAAAAAGTGACATCTTTTTTGTCAAAAATACAATATTACGATGTTATATATGATGACAAGTTATGGTAACCCAAGAAACCGAAAGAATGTCATTACTAATTGACATCATTTTGAAGTTGAAATTTTTAATACGGTTTTGGATATGCAAATTCAAGAAATGAGAAATCGATTCAATGAGGTAACAAATACTTTGATAGAAAATATGTCGGGTTTAAATCCTTGTGATTGGTTTTCTAAGTTTGACACATCTAAGATAGTGGCATTTTCTGAAATGTATCCGAATGATTTTACCACAAATGAAAGAGTGTGTCTTTTGGGTGAGCTTAAGGTCTTATATCATAGTGTAAAGAAAGATGATAGATTTGCAAATTTGGATGGAATATGTGACCTTGCTCGTCTAATGGTGGAAACCGAAAAAAATAAATCTTTTCCTTTGGTTTATCGGATATTGAAGCTAGCTTTGGTTTTACCGGTTGCAACCGCAACCGTTGAAAGATGTTTTTTTCTAAAATTAAGCTTATCAAGACGGATTTACGCAATCGAATGGGTGATGAATTTTTGAATAATGCTCTAGTTTGCGCGATCGAAAGAGAAATATTTGATAAAGTGACGGATGACATGTAATGGCTAGATTTCAAGTTATCAAATGTCGAAGAGGACAAATATGAGATCATCTATTAGGTATTTCTTTATCATTTTGTAATATCATGTTTTTTTTGTTTCATTTACTTGAATGTAAGAAAAAAAATTTGGACAGATACCCCTGGATTTTTTTCCTAGATCCGCCACTGCCGTAAATCATTGTCCAATTGCCAAGTGTTTCAGTTGTAACGAGTTGGGATATTATAAGAAGAACCGCCCCAAGCCACTTCCGCAGAGGCCCGATGGTGGGGCGAAAGGAGTTGGTGGGGGTATTTGTGTTAAGAGAGGAAAGAAAGAATAATAACACAATAGTAGTGGCAGGTACGTTCCTCGTCAATAACATCTATGCCAAAGTACTTTTTGATAGAGGTGCAAGTAAGAGTATTGTATCGAATGCCTTTAGTTCGTATTCAGGCAAGAGACCTAGACCACTCGAGTGTGCTTACATAGTTGAGACAACGAGTGGAGAGCATATTATGATAACTGAATCATACGTAGACTATGTAATTAACTTACGTGGTGATGATTCATTGTTTGAATTGATGCCTATGAATATGAGTGAGTACGGTGTTATCCTAGGAATGGATTGGTTGAATCATTTTTAGATAAGATTGATTGTGATCAGCTGACTGTTAGGATAAATAAGCCTAATGGGAAGTCCGTGTTAATACAATGTGATAGTGAGGAAAATAAGGTTAAGATAGAGCTCAAACTCTCTTAAGTTAAACCAGACGATCTAGGGCTTGGCTGAGGCCGTTTACAACCCTAGAGAAAATAGTTATTTTTACGAAAAGGATCTCAATTTTAAAGTTTATTTTAGACCCCAAAAAAGTTGAACGAACCTAGTAATTTCATTATTTATTTTTTATTTTGATAATATGATTACTGATCGCGGTATCAAGGTCAATCAAAAATATTTATAAAATTAACTACTTAGCTACCTAGACTGTAGACAGAGAAGTAGGGTTGTCGAATCCACAAGGAACACGTGGAGAATGCTATTCAAGTTAAAACTATTTAATTACTACTAAAGTTCTAAACTTTATTAATTAAAAGACTTGAAATTATCAAAAGCAACTACTTTAAGTTGTAAAAACAATTGGAGAAAGACGGACCACTCCGGGATTCAGATTTAGCAAATCATACGCACAATTTCAGTTTCAAATCAGATCGGAGATTACATAGACATAACCTTGTTTAAATTGTTTAACCCAACCACACAATAATCAATTCAATCACAAAATCGGATTATTCTCGATGCAAGACAACCAAGAAACGACGATAGATGCGATAAATTGAAAACATACAATTGTTCATAAATCAAACACACTTGAATTCAAAGAACTTAATAGGTTCATAAAACTTCAATCCAATATTGATCATCTACTGAAATCATACACATACAAGCATAATTCGTTCACCCGGAGGGATCACGAAAGCGTTTAGCTGCTCATGATTGTCAAAAACATTAAAGGTTCAATCTTTAAACTTACAAGCATAAGAAAACAAGAACAGTTAACCAAGAAAGCTCTGGAATCGCCTAAGAACTCCTCTGGAACGGCTAGAAAGAATGATAATCGAGAATGGGATCATAATGGGTTTATAATTACAACTAGGTTTATAATTTCCATAATCCCTTTCTTCGCGTGTCGTGAAAGATTCCGGCCGGTCCTTCACGTGGCGTGAAGAACAAAATAGTCGCGACCCATCTTCAAAGCTCTCGCGTGTCGTGAACTTCTTCACCATTTTTCAGGATTTTTGACTTTTCATCTTGACTTCGCCTTTCTTTGACCTCTCGGGCTTCGTGCCTTCTTATCAATCACTCGTAAAGTTCCGTTCTTTAGCACAATTACCCTGTAACACATCAAACTACGAATACCACGTAAAACCGACTCGATAAACTCAATTAAACTACTAAACTATACAAAAACCGACTCTTATACATGGGATATTTAACCCTACATCAATTACATATCACTAAAATCAATTTATACATGATAAGGTATAAGATTAAAAACATAAATATAACACGTAATATCTTTAGTGTCATATAAATTAATATTAATAATATATTAATAAACTTTTTTATATGTCATAAAAAATTTGATGATAATTTGTATTTATTAGGTCATCTCATTTGTATTTATTAGGTCATCTTTGAAGTACACATCTCCTTGTTACCCCACCACTATCTCTACCCCCACCATATCCTCCCTATGCTATGGGAAAGAAACACCAAAACGATAGAAGACATTAAAGCTTTACTTATAAATAATCACTCTCTCTTATTTTCATCTATCTTTAAAGTTGACATGTCAATTCATATGATATGCACTTCTACCTTTTATTTGCTTTCAACTCCATATCACTACTTTTTAATTTTTAACCTTTTCTTTTTAACTTTTAATAGATTTTTAACCTCAAGTTAAGCGTCTAAAGTAGAGGTATTCAAAAATATCTGAATCCGAAACTAAACCCGAATTATCCGAAATTCGGAATCCGAACTATCTAAAAATTCGGATATCCGAACTATCTGAAAATTCGTCTCCGCCTGCTCGACTACTTAGCGTTTCAGCCTGCTCCGCTACCCTGCGTCCGGTATAAAGCTGGAGTTCATTCGACGAAGAGGTACACGAAGACGGGAATAAACAAATCTTGGGAGTTTTCTTCTTCTAAGATTCTGCACGACTGATCTTTTACTCACTGTGGAGAATTTAGGGATAGCAGCCATGGGAGGTTTGTTCAATGTTTAATGGATGGAAGATCTTTAAAGTTTTGTTTAATTTATTTAATTTTTATTCTGGTTGGTACCTTTGTTTGATTCTGTTCAATTTGTTTGTTTGTTTGATTATGGCAATTTGCTTAATTTTGATTTTGATTGCTCAATTTGACAAGATGTTTTTTACTGATCCTAAAAAGAAATGGAGATTTGGTTATAGAATTCGGATATCCGGTATACTATCCGAATTCGTATCCGAAAATTCGGATATCCGAAATTTTGGATACGGATTCAGATAGTATAATCCACTATCCGAAATTTTCGGATATCCAAAATTCAGATATCTGAATTTTCGGATATCCGATTTTGAACACCCCTAGTCTAAAGTACCGGTCCATCTAAATATGTATTAAATGTGTACGTTACCATAACTTTCTTTTTGAAAGGCTAACACACATCATTCTACACAACTCCTAAACCACATAATATTTTTTTTTCTAAATTACATCTTGCCCAGGTTTAAACCTGAGTCTTTGCATTTCACTTTTTTTTAACAGCTAGGATTTTATAAAATACCGACTAGCAAGAAACTAGTCAAAAGAAGCAAAGAACATTACAAAAAGAGAAATGAGTTTTGCAACCACGAAACCCATTTTATATTCACTTTATAGTTCCTATTTACAAACCACAAAAAAAAATAAAAAAAAAAATAATTAACAATACTATCAAAAATGCTTTCCAGTACTAGCCTTTTACTACTGGGGTACAACCCAAGCGACACTTCACCGTAACTAATGCTTATCTTTTCAAATATCCTTAAGTTTTAATAAACAGAGGATAATGATATAGGTATCATCTAAACAACACAAGGAACACATGTTACGCCAAAGGGAGATGAACTCATGTGTGATTAAGAATCTATCGAGCTTACTCCATTTTTTTGGTCTACAATTTATTCGTGCGTGTTGTTTCTCTACCGCTTTTATCTTTGATCAACTTAGGTTCATAAATGAAAGATTTGAAATCTTATAAGAAAGAGGGAAGAATTTAAGAACAAGAAATGAAGACTAGACTATCAAAAGAGTTAGCACATTTTAAATGTCATCTACAACTTTTTTGTTTTGTTTTGACCATGTTGATGAAGCACATACATGTAGTGAGCATACTTTCTTCATCAAAAATAGTCCACAGCAATATATATATATATATATATATATATATATATATACTAGTTTTAATCTCGTATGTTATACGGTGTAAACCTTAATATTAAATTGATTAATATCTGAACATGTCTTCTTATACAACATTTGATAATATTTGTGTTTGTAAAAAATTAAAACATATTTAATTAATGAAAAACGAAAGTTGAGAAAAAGGATGCAAACTATAGTTGGTATTGTAGTTGTCATACACATACATTTGTATAATGTATCCAATGTAAATAAAAGTGGGGTTAGAAATGTATATGTATTGATATATACAATTGTGAAAACTCATGAAAACCCATTTGAGTTAAGAAAAAAAAACCATTGTAACAATTTGTTTTTAAAAGGTATGTTTGTTATATATTTTTCTCATTTTAATATTAATTTTTTTTAAAATGCCGAGTACTTTTTTTTAATATGTAAAAATGGAAAAAAACCTCGTTTTTGGTCACGATACATAACATTTTCGGTTACATATGTAAAAAAATTTATAAAAAACCGTCGGCGCTTTTTTAAATTTTTTTTATAAAAAAGTGTTAAAATTATATATAGAGTTTATCCAAAAAATTATGATATATCTTTAAGAAATAAATTAAAATAATACTTTGAAGAAATAGATTAAAAAAATGTTGATACTTTAGTAGTCCACCTTCTATTATCCTCCCAAAAAATCTACAATATAATATTGAAACGTTATATTATGCAAAATAAATATATGAAATAGTAAAATACATGATTTTAAATTAAAGATTTCCTATTTTTAAGGGATTTATGATTGGAAATACAATCAAAGAAAGTTACAAGATTCTAAAAATAAAGTTTGAAATGTAGCTTTTTGGTATTTTGAATATTAATTTGAAATTTATTTAAGAAACGTTAATTGAATTGAGGTCAATAATTTAAGAACAACATAAATTTTGAAAACCATGATTTTATTTAATTAGCTATTTATTAACAATAATAATCCATATTCTAATAAAAAAACTAATTTTTTTACCATTTGTCATCACCATATTCATCATCACAACTCCCCCCCCCAACCACATTTAATCCACTATTCAATCTTTTCATATTTTGTTTAACTTTTTCAAAAAAATTCATAAATAAATATTTTACCCAATTAATTCATCCATAGTGATGGCGTGAAGAGCTTAGGAGTGAGCCACCTCAGCCTTTCACGCACAGGAACACTGCCCCCTAGGCATGAAAGGGGGGGTGTGGGGCATTTCACGGGCACTTCACACTACCAACACATTCTCCAACCTCTCCAACGGTAATATTACCGTTTAAAAAAGAAAATTACCATTTAAAAAAAAATTAACCCAAAATCTAATATAACTACCAACCATTTTTACTCATTAACTCATCAACCAATTTCAAAATTTTTTCTTCAAACATCACAAAGAATCCTTGGAACCCAAATAATCCATTTTTTCAAACCTTCGTAACAACCCAAACAACCCTTTCAACCCGAACAACGACCCGAGCAACCTTTTCAATCGAAACGTTGAAGATGTTTACGTTCCGAGTACGTTACCGGAACCAAACCTTTTTCAACAAATTCCTTGTGGATTTAATTTTCAACAAATGCCCACTCCTACACAAACCCCTCTCACACCAGATTCAATACCAGAAACACAAGAATTTACCATCCCTGAGACACAAACGTCTACTAAACCGAAGAAACGTTCACATAGAAAGAAACAACCATCGACCGTCGACACAACCAAAGATCTGACTCGTGTTGTTGAAAGGTGGACGTCGGAAGAAGAATTTGCTTTGACTAGAGCTTGGGTAGACTTGTCGGAGGACCCAAAAATTGGTTAGGCATTTGATTTTTTTTTTATAAATTGATATGTTATTTTTAATAAAATTGTTACAAATACTTTTTGTTTAGGAAATAATCAAACAGGAAATGATTTTTTGTTGTGTGTTCGTGAGAAATTTCACAAGGCAATGGGGAGGGGCGAACACCGGAACCCGGACAAGATCTCGGGTAAATTGCGGGACTATAATCGCAAGCTTACTAAGTTTAACAACTTTTACAACAAACACTACAACAATCGTAAAAGTGGTCAAAGTGACCACGATATATACTTAGAAGTTTGTGAGGAGTACAAAGCCGTATTGGGTTCGGCTTTTACTTCCCATAAATCGTTGGAGATTATTAGAAATTCTCCCAAGTGGGGCCAAGTCCCGTTGATGTCCTCGTCGTCTAAACGAACTAAAACGTCTCCTACCGGCGATTATTCGTCTGCTATCAATTCAAGAATTAATCTAAATGATACTGATGACGAAGTTGAAGCACCGGAAGAACCGGTTCGTCTGCCCGGAAGAAACAAAGGTAAACGGGTTGCTTCTTCGTCAACACCGGACACCCGCTTTGAAAAATTAGACGAGAAGCTTGAAAAGCTACTTTCTTTTAGACAAGATAAACAACAGCTACAAGATATCAAGTTTCTAAGTATGAACTTCAAACACCTTACCGTAGCTGCTCGTAAACTAGCGGAGAGACGAAAAAAAGAAATATACGAACGCCAAAACATAAACGACGAGGATGATGACGAGTAGTTTTTTTATGAATGTTTTTTTTAATGTAATTTTTTTTAATGGATGTACTTTTTTAACTACTTTAATTTAATTTTATTGGTATTTAGTTAATTATTTGTTAACTAGCTTTAATCCCGTATGTTATACGGTGTAAACTTTAATATTAAATTAATAAAAAATTTTAGATGTTTTCTTATACAACATTTGATGATATTTGTATTTGTCAAAAATTAAAACATATTTAATTAGTGAAAAACGAAAGTTGAGAAAATGGATGTAAACTATAGTTGGTATTGTAGTTGTCATACACATATATTTGTATAATGTATTCAATGTAAATAAAAGTGGGGTTGGAAATGTATATGTATTGATATATATACAATTGTGAAAACTCATGAAAACCCATTTGAGATAAGAAAAAAAAACCTTATGTAACAATTTGTTTTTAAAGGGTAGGTTTGTTATATATTTTCGTCACGTTTTTATAAATAAAAAAATGCCGAGTACTTTTTTTTAATATGTAAAAATGAAAAAAAAAACCTCGTTTTTGGTCATGTTACATAACATTTTCAGTTACATATGTAAAAAAAATTATACAAAACCGGTCGGCGCTTTTTTAATTTTTTTTATATAAAGTGTTAAAATTATATATAGAGTTTATCCTAAAAAAATACGATATATATTTAAGAAATAAATTAAAAAATTACTTTGAAGAAATAAATTAAAATAATGTTGATACTTTAGTAGTTCACCTGTTATTATTCTCCTAAAACATCTACAATATAATACTGAAACGTTATATTATGCAAAATAGATATATGAAATAGTAAAATACATGATTTTTAATTAAAAATTTCCTATTTTTAAGTGATTTATAATTGAAAATGCAATCAAAGAAAGTTATAAGAGTCTAAAAATAAAGTTCGGAATGTAGCTTTTTGATATTTTGAATATTTCAAAGAAAGTTATAAGAGTTTAAAAATAAAGTTCAGAAAAACTTTTATTTATTAGATAGTATAGATAGATTTTATAACTTATTAAACAATTTTATAAAGTATGTGCATGTATCCTAGTTTATGACAATTTATTAAACAAATATCTAGGACTTTATTACTTCAAAATAAATCCTTTAATTAATATTTTTGTGATAACATTTTGTTACATATGGTCTTACACCTTTAAATAATATAAGCCCACATATTCAGCCCATTTGTCTAAGTCCATTTATGTTTAATGTAAACTGTAATGAATACTAAAGATGATTGAATTTGGTCACAAACAATATGTACTTTCCCAAATCTATACTATATAATAAATAAAGGTTTTTGTATGTCACGTGTCATCACCATATTCAATCTCATCATTTTTTTTTCGTCTCTTTCTCTTATTAAATGCACCATATCTTTTAATAAATTACTTATTATACTAATAAAACACATTTATTTTAAATTATCCTTTATTATAAAAAAAAACTTTGAAATCTAATTATGTAATTTTTATTTTCAATCAAATAGTAAATAAAAGTCAAATTACATTAAATAATAATTGAATTATTTCCAAAACCCATTATATAATATTTTTTACGTATTTTGAATTTTGTTTTATATCCTTAGTATATGTAAAGTAATATATTTTTATACTTGTAAAATACATAAATAAAATTTAAGAAATTTATTTATTGATATTTTTCACCCGTGTGTATTACACGGGGGTCTAAGCTAGTTTACAATAAGTAAATGATATGTTTTTTTAGTTTTCTTCAAAATTTACGACATTTTATATTATATTTTTAATTATAAGGTTATGTTATAATTAGTAAAAGGTAAACGTATAATTTTCAAAATCATGCTGTTTTTTATTGGCTTGTCTGAACTATTTCATATAATTTTCGAAATATTTCACTATCGTTGGAAAAATATATGAATTTATGGTGTTTTGATTACATATAACTTAAATCATTAAAATCAACAAAAAATGGCTTACTAAGGAAGTTGGGCAATAGGTCATTCATAATTTTTCCAAGAGTTAAAGAGTCAAATTTATAATATTCACGTTTTGAATCGGTTAATCTAACACATTTTTTCACCATAACATTGTTTCACTCCTAATATTATACAGTTACCGTTATCATTTTGGTCGTATGATATAAATTTTTAAAAGTTCATTTCAACCCGAACCCATTTTAACCCGACTTAAAATGATCCATGGGACCAAGGGAACCAACCCAACTATGTTACCCAACGTAACTAAAAACTTAGTATTAAAAAACAAACCCTAGTATACAAAAACATACACACAAAGGATATCAACCGTCTCGTTTGAGAAAATACAAGGTCAAACTCTTAACTATAGTTTCTAAAAGATACAAAGCAAATCGGCGGTTTTCACGTTACGATTGTTTGACGGTTTTTTAAAAGAAAACTTTGATCGTTCATTAATATACTAGATGCATGTAGCTTCTTATTCTAAAATAAACTACTAAAACAAACCGCTACAAACATCCCAAAAATAAACATCATCTAATACACAAAACAGCTAGTGCACAAGCCTATTTGCAGATCAAATTTTGTTACATTAATAGTTGAACAGAGCCTATTGTAGATCAAATTAGGTCATATTAGTATGTTGTCATATTAACGTCTTAGGTGCTATTAGACAAGTGTTGAACCATTAGACTATCCGTAGTACCCGGGTGAAGGTTAGAGCACATCTCACGCCACGTAGGCGCCACGTAGATTATGTCAGATTTCACCCTCACCTTCACCCAGGTGCGTAATGGTGAGGTGAGGATGAACAGTTTTGTAATAATTACATAATTATTAGTTTTTAATCACAAATAAATAAAAAAATATAATTTATTTTAATAGGATTACAAACAACAAATAAATAAAAAACATAATTTAAATTAATAAATTGGATTACAAACAACAAATAAAAAAAAATTAATTAATAAATTGGATTACAAACAACAAATAAATAAAAAAACTAATGATAATTACGATTACTCCATAGATGCTCCATCAGATCAGTTCTAAGGTTTGTATGAGTTTTCGAACGGATTATCCGACGATTTGCTTATCTCTGTTCGTTTGTTATTTCTGTATTATTCGGCTCGTCCTTTTCATAATCGGTGCAGATAGCTCGCCCTTTATTTTCTATGATCATGTTATGTAATATCAGACAAGCATACATTGCATTTCGAATTTTCTCTTTCGTCCACATACGTGCGGGATGACTAATTATATGCCATTTCTTTTTTAAGACACCGAATGCCCGTTCGATATATTTTCTCGCCGACTCTTGAGTTCTTTTAAAATGCTATCTTTTTTCATCCCTTTCTTGCGGACATGTAAATGCTTTGACAATAGTAGCATATTCGGGATAAATACCGTTGCCCAGATAATAACCAAAACTGTATTCATTGTCATTAGCAATAAAAGAAGACCCTGGTGCAACACCGTTCTCGATGTCGTCGAAAACAGGTAACTGATCTAGAACATTTATATCGTTGTTTGATCCCGCAACACCAAAGAATGCATGCCAAATCCAAAGATCGTTCGATGCAACGGCCTCAAGCATTAATGTGGGCCTAGGATGGTCTCCACGTTGGTGTTGACCACGCCATGCAGTAGGACAGTTTTCCCACTCCCAATGCATGCAGTCGATGCTACCAAGCATTCCCGGAAGGCCATGGACAGACTCATGTGCGTCGTACAATTTCTGTATTCGGGATAAATACCGTTGCCCAGATAATAACCAAAATTGTATTCATTGTCATTAGCAATAAAAGAAGACCCTGGTGCAACACCGTTCTCGATGTCGTCGAAAACAGGTAACTGATCTAGAACATTTATATCGTTGTTTGATCCCGCAACACCAAAGAATGCATGCCAAATCCAAAGATCGTTCGATGCAACGGCCTCAAGCATTAATGTGGGCCTAGGATGGTCTCCACGTTGGTGTTGACCACGCCATGCAGTAGGACAGTTTTCCCACTCCCAATGCATGCAGTCGATGCTACCAAGCATTCCCGGAAGGCCATGGACAGGCTCATGTGCGTCGTACAATTTCTGTATATCAGCTTTCGTTGGTTTCCATAAATATTTTTTCCCATACAAGCTAATTATACCTACACGTTACAAAAACTAATTTATATTTTACCATACTAAATTAGTTTATATAAGTTTAGAAATACCTTCATAAAAATAGAATAGACTATCACGTGATGTTTTCTCCGCCATCTTCAAATATTCATCCATCGAATCATCTGTCTTCCCTACGCGAGTTGTCCAATTGCCGAAGTACACTTTTATAAAGCAGTGAACCCAAGCCTCCCTCGGGCGTCATATTTTTGTTGAAAATATTCGAACTCGCGTTCTAAATCCCCAACTATTCGAAGGAATAACGGACGACTCAATATAAACCAACGTTTAAAAGATTTATCGTTATAATTTTGATTTTCCGTAAAATAATCTCTCACTAGAAGATCGTGTGCAGCCGCGCGATCCCGGTTAACTTGGACTCGTCTTGAAACTCTAGAGGATTCTTCGACTAGATGATTTATAAACATCACTGACGCTTAAACCGCACTCATGAAAATCTCTTCACCATTCGATGAGTCCGATAATGAATCTGATGACGAAAATAAATCCATTGAAAATTGAAAAATATAGAGAGTATATAAAGTGTAGGTTTTAAAAGAATTGGTAATTGATAATTGGTAATTGATAATTGGTAATTGATAATTAGTTTGTAATATATATATATATATATAATTTAATTTTTTTTAATAGCCAACGGCAATGTTGACCAGCAAACGAGCCAACGGCTCTTTTTCTCCTCCCCCCACGCCGTGAACACCCCCACGCCCACCTCAGCGCGATGTTCCACGCCCGTGGTGGGGTGAGATGGAACCACGCCCACCACATGGTACTACACATAGTCTTAAGTACTGAATATGCAAGTATGTGCTGTTTATGATGTATGTGCTGTATTGTCTCAAAATACGCATGTATGTGCTGTTTATGATGTTAGTAACTTTCCCTCTTGTCATCGATAACTTCCTATGTGCTATATTTTTACTGTCAGTTTCTCTAATGTTGCTAATATATAATCTTGTACCCTAAGTTTCTCAAGCAACTCAAAGCAACCTTAAAAAGCAAGCTGCGCACCAAGGCAACAACGTATAAACCCGAGACGCAAAGCACAAAAGCGATGAGTTTTAGCCCAAAGTAAGCTTTATATATGCTTTAACATATAAATTAACTACATATACAACCTAAAATGGACCATACCAAATTTTGCCAAAAAATCACGCCGATTTTCGTTTACACGCACGGTAAGTCACCAGAAGTGATGAACCTTCACCCTTCCCTGTCCCCATCAATACCAATGCTATAAGTGAGAATTATATGGATATTGCAGAACAAAATGGTTTCAAAATATAGACCAAAATTAAAGGTATCCAAAACAAAACTTAAATCAAATTCATCAAAACAGAGTAATTTGCATAAGAAACAAAAAACTACCATAACAAACCTAAGCAGTGAGCACAACAGCACCACCAGCTTCCTTTATCTTCTTCTCCGCCGTCTTCGAAATAAGTTTCGCCTTCACAACAATCGGCCGAGACGCCGGCACCGTTCCCTTCCCCAACACCTTGAAGTATCCAAACTGCGTGACGTCAATCACCGGAGCCTTATCGCCGGACGCCTTCTCCTTCACGTCCTCCGGCAGCAGCGACCAGAGCTTGTCGACGTTGACGGTAGGGCAATAGAACTTGTTACGGAGCTTGTGGAAGTACCGCATACCGACTTTACCGAAGTAACCTGGATGATACTTGTCGAACAGGATCCGGTGATGGTGCATACCTCCGGCGTTACCGCGACCTCCAGGATGCTTACGGTGCTTTCCGACACGGCCGTGGCCGGCGCTCACGTGACCGCGCTTCTTCCGATTCTTCCTCAAGCTCGTCGTCATTGTTTCCTGCAGATCTCGATTTGAAATTGATTGATGATTGAGAGTGTGAATTACAGATCGGTGATGAGATATTTGACTATTAGAAAGTGATGGATGGAGAAACGGAACATACCTGTGAAGCAAAATCCGGTGAAGAACAACGGCGGCAGACACCCTGCGATGCAGGGAAAAAGTGAAACCCTAGATCGTTTTTATAGTAAACATGAAGAAGTTTATGCCTGAATTTGTGTGGGCTTAGAAGATCTTATTGGGCTGAACAATCAACACTTTTTTACATGGCCTCATATCTTGCTAGTTCAAAGCCCAATTTAAAGTTTAAACCACTGTTTTTTACACTTCAATACTAAACCGGTTTTTTTCCGGTTCAGTTTTGGTTTTAACCGGTTTTGATTTGTGTTAATGAAAGTCAAAACCGGTTCTTAGTGAAATCAGTTTATGTTAGGAACCGGTTTTTAAAGAGGGAAGTAACCAGTTCGGTTCAGTTTGGTTCCGATTTCAAATCAGATTTGTAGAGGGAGTGATATATTCGGTTCGGGTTAAACTGGTTCGAGCATGGCAGTTTAGAAAGTGATTACAAGCCGGTTTCAACCATAACTGGTTCTTGCCAAACTGGTTTTTTTTTTGTACACCAACAAATTTGAATTTGTAATTTTTTCTTTATCTAATGTGATCTTCTTTTCTTCAATTCGATTTGTATGTGTGATACGATTTAAGTCCAACTTCTGAAGATAAAGTGTTAAATTATATTTAAATGGATCGTATTAACCTAAGCATACAGTGAATTGATAATTGTCAAAAAAAAAAAAATATGCACACTTAAAAGAAGTCAATGACCCATTTTCAATAATTATATGATTTGGGTTGGTGGCTCAATGATAGAGAAAAATTCTCTTAAAACACTAAATTTTAACGAGGTGATAGATTCAACTCCCACGACATTAAAGAAATGTGCATTTAAAAAAGAGTTAAAAAAATTAATTTAATTTGATCATTTTTCGTTTTTGAGACCAAAATTCCTAACATTATTACCAAAAGTTTATAACTTTACCTTACCGATGGCGTACGTGTTTAGTTTCGAGGTTTGGTAAGTTTGACGACATGAAATAGATCTAGAATAGCCTTGTTTTGGTATTGCCTTCGAGAAGCATTATCTCAAAGACTATTTTCTTTTTAAAGAAAAGCAAGTTTAATATAAAAACACACACCCGGTTAGAAAAAAAAACTAACACAAGGAATAAAGCAAAACAATTGCGTGCAAATAAGCAGGTTTTTTAACCACTCGGTTCAAAAACTTTAACCTTGCTATAACGACCAGAACACCATAAGAAAGAAATCGACATAACTGAATCAATAAATGTTTCTTTACTATCAACCCCCCCCCCCCCCCCAAAGATCTCTTTGTTCCTAGCTTTCCAAATGAGGCACCAAGCTAAGAAAAAAATGGCATCAATAACGAGCTTCTTTGGTTTAGACAATAATACCGTGTTTAGCCACCAAGTAATCAAAAAAGGACCTCTGGAATTTGGAAGCTAAATTTTAGAAGTGCTGAAAATATAGCCTATTTTGTTCTATTTCTCAATTTTATGGTGCTTTTATATAGATCCCTTGTGTCATATTATTTTAGTTATATATGCAGGTCTTTTGCAGATCATAGTGTTAATGATCTGGTCTTAGTGTTGTTCTTGTTGATGATTAGATATGTTTGAGTTGTATCTCATGTCTGTATTCGTTGTGTGTTTGAGTTCTTGTATAGATTTTGGGTATAATTGTTAATGATTTGGTAATTTATAGTATAGATCCATGTTTTTGACAAGAAACCGAGCAATCTCCAAACAGATGATTCACATCTTTAACCGATGTAAAGCAAAAATGGCACATAATAGACTCAATATCAAATCCCTTTCCACTTAAATTCCATCGAGTATGCAAACGATCCATTAGAAGTATCCAAACATAGATATTAACCTTCTTTGGAGTAAGGTTGTTCCATCTCGTGGCATGTAACCCATTCGGGAGATGAATACGATCAATATACTTTCTAACATAATTCACTGAAAACTCATCCTCCAGTCCAAATTCCAGGCCCATTTATCCTCAGAATATCCCAGATTAACACTCCAAGGCTACCTCTAACTCACTAAGCTGAAAGGCTTCCGCCCCTCCCTTAGGATCACGCCTCCAATCCCAAACCGGACTGAAAGAATTCACCCGGTCACCAATCCGATCTGTCAAAAAGACGGATTAATACGGTTTTATTCCTTCAACCAACACAAAATACAGAGAAATAAAGACGAACAGAGAGGGTTTTGAAACCCTAATAAAAAATAAACAATACACACCAAATTGTGAGACTAATCGTTCGTGTCCAATGAAGCAGGAGGAGCAGCGCTTTATAGATGAGCATACCAACGGTAACAAAGCAATCACCCGCAATCAACGGAGTCCCATTAGAAAGTGGCAGCTGGAGTGATAACCCTAGAAGGGAAAATGCTTATGAAGACTAGGGCAGGTCTCAACATTTGAGGAGCAGAGCAGAAATTAGGCCAAGGAGGAGATGGGCTTTAGGAGCCTATGAGGCAACCATGACTTGAGAATCTGGATCGCAGGAAGAGGCTCACCTCAAATCAAAAAAGAAAAGGATTAGAAATAAAAACAAATGATTATTAAATTGAAAGAAAGTATATTTTTAACACCCCTCAATTTAATAATCCAAAAAAAAATGTTAAAATATTATTTTATTTCAATTTGATAATGTTAAGGACTTTATGATCTCTCCAAATTGTAAGCCGCCTCAAAGAGCTCCTCACCTAGGGTTTCCATTGATCTATCCCGATGATTGCTTCGGTGATTGCGACTATATGATCTTGTTTCCTTTTTTGGTTGGCTCCATCCGGCTATTAATATTGCTTTGCTATGTCTGTCTCAAACACGAACGATTAGTCTCACAATTGGTGAGTATTGTTTCTTTTTATTAGGGTTTCAAAACTCATATATGTTCGTCTTATTTTTCTATGTATTAGTGCTGATTTGAAGGCGTATTATCTTGTCTTTTTGACACGATCACTAATCCGAGCATCCTTTTGTCTCTCCAGATTATATAGTCTAGGAAAATGGAAGCATATATGCACATTGTCCAACCACACTTCTTTCCCGAATAAGGTAGAAATCCATTTTCTACTTTTTTTTCTTAATCGACCCATAGGAATTAAATTTTCATTATCCAACTCACACACATTTTTACTCTCAAAGACTATTTGTTTACCCTGTCATAGAATATAAGTATTAAATATGCAAAAAAAATTGTATTTTTTATACGAATAGTGTAAGATAGCATTTGTGTAAAGTCGTATGTATTTTTATAAGAGGTTTTTTCTTTTATTATTATCTTCCCTTATGTGGATTTAAACCGGCAATATGCTTAAATTAAGGATATTGCGTTTAATTGGCTTCTTTATAACTTTCCAACTTTTTATGGCATCAATAGCTAAATTGATCTAGTTATTTTTCAATAATGATGAAAAGTTCATCCCTTATATGTCACAATTGTTTTATTTAAAATATACTCTCCGAAAGTAGTGTTCAAAGTTTTAGCTAAAATCTTTACTACCTAATAAAGAAGTAACCTACAGTGTCACATGGCCACTTCGTAAGATGTCCACCTAGGATTTTGTCATGTGTCGGCACCACAATTAATCTCAACAATTAAATTAAATAAAAACCCATATACTTGTTTCTTAAATTAATTTTCAATAATATTAATCAAAACTTAGTAATTAAAAACTTTCCATTTGTAATCAACATTTTTGAAATTTAAAATATCGAAAATCAAACTTACCAAAATTGTAAAAAAAAAAATCGAAAATCATTTTTTTCAAATTCAAAATTCCAATATTTAAAATATCGTTTAATACAAAATAGATTGTGTCAAATTACTTTTCTTTAATATTAATCAAAATTAAATAATTAAAAACTTTAATTAGTGAGGGTTCAACTCATCCTTTGAAAAAAAACGTATTTACAGATTTATGAAATATATCATTTTTAATATTCAACCCGTGTAATACACGGGATTATAATCTAGTGTATTATATAATAGCTAAATGTTAATTTTATTTTTATGAAGTCCACATAGTTTTAGAAAATTTCAATTAATGTAATTTAGTTCTAAATGAAACATGATTAGTACTTGTGAAAGTAGACATTTAACACAAACTAAAAGGGGAAAGTAAACTATACTTTGGGATGGATGAAGTAACAAGGTATTAAGAGTACGTTTAACTAAAAGTCTAAAACCAAAACTTGTTAGATGAGTATGATTTTTACAACTTCTTAAATCATTGTATTTTAACAAATTGAATCATTATGCTAAGAATACTCATGTCAAAAGTTATATATATTAGACCCTAAACTTTAATAATTACACTATGGACCTGTTTGGTTAGCGGAATTCATGGGATTTTGATAAAATTGGAATTTAAATTCCATTCCTTGACATGTTTGGTTGTCTAAGAGAAGGAATTAGAATTAAATCCAACCAAATCCCTCAACTAATGAAATTCAAAATCCCTTCCTATTTAAATGAAATTCAGAATCGCTCACTATTTTAAGAAGTAATTTTATCTTTTAGGTATTTTTACATTACAACTACATTAATAAATATGCTAACAAAACACATTATGGATTTCAAAAGAATCCTTTAAATTCCAAATCCAATTCCAGCGAATTTCGCGAACCAAGCGTCCCTTAATAGTTCCTACTTTTAAGTTAACGTTAATGATATGATGTGTCACATCGTTTCCATAAGAAATTGGCCGTTGGCATATGTCTTGCACACGAGAATAATTTATTCATTCCTAAAAACATGTCCCATCCTATTTAAACTTGAACTTTCACATTTGTATGTGTGTTTTTCAAAATCGCAATTTATATACAAGAATATTCATTAGTATCCATAATGTTGAAGTGAAAATCGATGGTGAAATCCATTTTAACGATGTGAGTGATTAACAAATGGCAACATCATAACTAAACGGTAAACGGGGATTTGTTTCAATCCCTGTAGTTTGCCTCTGAATATCGTGGAATGATTTGAAAGCCTATACCACAATATTGCCAAGACAACATGTTGGATCGGCATAATACCTGTTCTTTTAGGTTAATTGTGTTCTGCTAATCGCAATGGAAGTATGATGGGAATGAAAATGAGCTATAGGTATTCTCAAGGGGCTAAAAGTGTAATATAGAGGGTAGTATAAGTAGGAGAGAATAAGGCATAGTGAGGTATGTGAGAGTTTGTTAGAATTGTTAGGCTCCTACAATTGTAGTGAGAGAGGGCATAGCCCTGGATCATTTGTTAGTCCTGAACCGTTTCAATTGAAGTTTATTTCATTGCATTCTGCTGTCAATTTCTCTTGTTATCTTTTTAGATTTGTAATCGAATCATATAGATTCTTATCAAAGTATGAGCACATATAGTTTAACACAATTAAGTAGGAATCGTAAGTAGAAAGTTAATTTTGTTAGTTTTATGTATTTCTAGCAATCTTTTCCTAGACTGATGATACCAAAACTACATCTTCTTCTTAATAAGATTGACGTAATACTTAAGTGTTAACTTCACCGAGTTTTCAATCCCATTATTTATCCTAAATCCCTCAAAATCTTCATGACTTAACCTTTTAAACTCATCAATATTTCTAAAGATAGTTATAGTCCCATGCGTTCTAGTCTTGATATACTACATTTATGTCAATTTGGTTACTGTGATACCTTATGTCAATTTTAGTCTTGATATACTACATTTATGTCGGTTTATATCTCCATACGAATGTGTATTTTACAACTATATAAATAAACACATCTTTCTAAACTAAAAAAGCACTATATTAGATACAACCCGAGCGGTCCGACTATGAACCGGTAAGACGTCCGATAACCGGTTCAATGCCTAGTCCGGTTTTGAAAACAATATCTTTCAACCTTCTTCAATTAAAAAACTCAACAACACAAATCTTTTCCAGCTTCTTTCTCTTATTAAAAAAGACCCGGGAACACAACGTTAGATATTATTAAATCACTTAAATAATTGTTGTTATTATAGCTCACCTTGATTTCCAAAATCACCAACCACTATCCACTATCCACCACCACCATCCTAATTCATCTCCACACAAGAACCCGATTATCGCTTAGACCAACCACCATCTCATGCTTGCTCTTTCTGCTCTCTTAATTGCACATCTTCTTGTCTCCCTTCGACCATAGCGGATCATGGTGGTTGTAGTTCTACATTACAGTCGTGGGTGCTTTGATGGTGGTGGGTTTATTGGTGGTTATCGCGATAACCGCCATGGTGACATTGGTAACAAAAAGGGTTGCAACCATACAGTTCAAACGCGCAAAATCAACATTTAAACTCAACTTTGCAAGCAAAATCAAAAGACACCAAAGCCGTTTCTGGTATAGATAAAGAGTATATCAGTATGTACAAGTATACACTTGAAAAAACATTGCAAAACCTGTGTGAAATGTGACGAGTTCAATGGCTAAAAAGTAAATACTTCAAAAAAACATTGCATCTTTCTATATTTCCCAGGATGTCCTCAAGTCAAACCTAGTATTCATCAAACTCGTGTGAATTCGATAAAACTTAAGATGGAAAACTTACATCTCAAACAAGATTGATGAATCAATGTCGGTTGCCTCAAAGATCTGCATTTTATGGTTGTTAACAACTTCTTGACGCGTTTCTGGAGGAAATTTCTTCAATATATCTGAAATAACCAACCCGTGTTTCTTTTTCAGTTCATCCAATTCTTTTTGCTGCTCGATTAACAAATTATCGAGTTTTTCCACAATAACTTCAAAATTTTCATCTTCATTTTCTGATGAAATTTCTTTGGTTTTCTGTGTGTCATCTTCATTTTCTGGTAAAAATTCTTCTGATTTCTGTGTGTTTTCTTCCGAGAAGTTTGAGGGTCTCGGTCTAAGTGGAGTAAAGCAGCCTTTAGGTGAATCACTCCAGTATTTTCTACCTGAAGGCAATCTTTCAAGAGCTAAAAGCCCGGGTGAAACACAAGATTTTACGGTCACAGAGGACGGGGATTCGGTTTGTGGGTCGGAGGGTGAGTCAACAGAGCTCGACGGGTCATTGTCTTCTTGATCATCAAAGTAGTCCCGTGGGGCCCAATCTGGAATGCATGAACGGATTTCTGCATCGATCATTTCTGCGATTGTGGAGACATCTTGATCTGTTAAGTCGAGTTCTTCAACCATTTCACTAGCAACAGCAATTGATGTATCGTTATCGGTATCAAACGGGAAGTGAATGTTACGGACATTCCCTGGCTCAAAAATGCAAAACCTCAAAATTTTAAGATAGATACAATACAGATAAAATTGTGGAAGTGGCTATTTTGACCCGTTTACTTATGAATTAGTCAATTTGAAACGGGTAAAAAAAAGATTACTTAATCCAAAAAAATTAGATTATTATCAAAATAACATGATTTTAGAAGGGCAAATGACATAAAAAGGTAAACGATTTTGGGCTAATTTCTATTTTGGTTGTAACATTTTGTTTGCACCAAAAGGATCAAATTTTCAAAAAGTTTTTATCTTAGGGTAATCTTCTAAGTTAAATGGTTTCCATGTGCCATGTCAGCTCCACGTCAGAAAAAGGTCAACATGATCAAGTCACTGATAAGACAACCGCCACATTATCATTTTTGACCGAGTAAGGGTTTTTTAAATTAATTAATCTTTTTAATAAATTCGAGTCTTTTTGTAGGTTCAAAAAAAGTATGCTGTCTATCAGCCCTTTTTGTAACCTTATCACCCTAATTATTAATAGAAATTCGTCTCAACCCAATGGAACCCTTTTGACCCACTAGAAAAGATACCTGCTTTGACAAGTTACACAACCCACCCATTTCGCCACCTCTATCTAAAATGAACAAAGATCAACAGACAACCTGTGACATCTTCTATTCGAAGTTTTAGGAATACAGTATTGAGGTCTCTCATTTGACCTTTGACTGTGAAATCTCTAGAGGTATCAGTAATAGCTTGAGTTTCACCATTGTCAAGCTTATCGGCAGCATCATCTATAAAAATTCATCAGAAACTGAAAAGGTATGATAAATAATTTGCGAAGCATGTGGCAGATATTACCTGGATTGGAAGTGGAAGGGGTATGACCTGGTTTATGTACACTGTCACCATGCTCATCATACAGAAACTCATCCATTAGTAATTCCTTGGCGGATAATCTATCAGAAGCCTTAGCAATACATTTCTCTATAAATGATTTGATTTCAGGGTCCTTAACATTTGCTAATGATGCTGGTTTGACTCCCTAACAAGATTGAAAAACATGTTTCATAATTTCTAATTATTTTAGAAAGGGGTAGATACGTAATTTAACTTTATCCTCATATATTTGTTCTGTTGCAAAGGGTATGAAAATGATTTAACCATAACTGATGATTTAACCCTTAACTAATCAGATAATTAGAAGCAGAACTTGCTTATCCAAACATTAAAACTAGTTATTGAGACTTCATTGTATAACTATTTCCAAAAGCCCCCGTATTCAAAAATGAAATCCAAAACATTGACCTTAACCATATGAGATGAAAGCCTAGGGGTGTAAAAGAGCTCATTGCTTCAATATTCATCAAGCTAAACCTTCATTACTCACCACAGCTGTCAAGGCGCATAGGCCTCGTCCGGGGCCTAGTCGCAAGGCGCAAAAAAGTGAGGCGCATAGTATAAAAATACAATTTTTAGGGGTTTTAGACATGTTTTAGGCTTCTTTAGGGCTACTTTAGGTTTTTTTAGGTTGATTCCAGGATTGATTAGAGGTTTTAGACCAAGTTCAGATGATTTTTTGGCTGGAACTTGGCGGAAAACGAGCTCGGTAACCTGAAACTGCGCCTATCCAGACGAGGCTCACACCTTGCGCTGCGCTGTGCTTCTGTGCCTAGGAATGCGCCTCACGTGCTTTTGACAACATAGGTGCAATGTCAGATCAATGTAGTCTTAAAACTTAATGGAATTCATATAATTTTGAATGATTCCCTAAATGTAAGCAGATTGAGTGATAATCTCTAATTTTTTTCCATCACAATGAACAAGAATTTGCACGCCATTATTTAAAGTGCATAACCTCATGTGAAAGATTTTTTCATGGTATGATGATTCTAACATTTATAACTGCAGCAATTCCTATTTTAAAATGCCCAAAGTTAAATGCAAAATTTGAACTTTACGTTCGTTTTACTTGATTGAAATATTTATTTTTACATGTTTATCATGACAGAAGTAGCAATATATGGAAATAAAAGAGCAAGTGATCATAATTTACTTACTGATGTCACTTTCTTATATATCTGAGCAGCATTGGCACATTCACAATACGGATACTCAAATGTCACCAATTCTAGTAAGCACATTCCAAAGGCATATATATCTACAAGTTCATTGTATTCCTCCTCATAAAGCTCTGGTGCCATGAACTCAGGAGTACCTAATGTTTTAAATAACAATAACCCTAGATCAATAGCTTATGTGAAATCATGACTAAAGTAATAAACACATTCACAAAGAAGACAATACACAAACACTCAACCAGAAAAAAAGAAACATGTGCTCACCAATGACACTGTGAGCAGCACGAGCCTGGAGAAGAATGGCTGCCAATCCAAGATCCCCGATTTTAACCTCTCCTTGATTCCCATTGACAAAAATGTTGTCACACTTCAGATCACGGTGTATGACCGGCGGGTCATGACTGTGAAGGTACGAAAGTCCCTCCAATATTTGCTTAGACCATTTCTTTAATGCTCTTAGGTCTACATGCTTATGTTTCTTGCGATACCTATGTCAAACATGCTTATGTAGTTATGTTTTCTGCCATACATATCAATGTTTAACAACAAATTACACAGCTAGAACAATTAAATAAATCAAACTCACTGTCTTAATGTTCCAGATGTGAAAATCTCAGTTATAAAGTTGATGTGTTCGTTCGTCGAATCAACCCAAGAATTGTAAAACTTGATTATGTTCTTGTGCTTAAGTGTTTTCAGCAAATGAACTTCGGAGTATAGACGCTCCAGCTCCTCAGGGTTCCTTAAGAAATCATAAATCCTTATTTGATTCCAAGCTACTTCAATTCCTTCCAATTCATCAAATGCTTTGTATCTAAATTTCCCAAATTGATCAAGGAACTTAGAGAGGTGTAATACTGAAAAATAGGAAAAGTATGAATCGGATACTTAAAGAAGACTGGGTCTTACATGCCTATGTGGCAATATTGAATCCACGATACGACTGCCTAATTGGCAAAATCATGTGGTACACCGTACACACAACATATTTCACCTAATATGTTTGGCTCACGTAGAAAAGGGCCAACCAATTGGAAACATGAAAACCCTAACAGAAAGCGGTTATTACCTAAAAGGTGACATAGGGTCACACTTAAAAAGCGATAAGCGCACCGAGGCGACAAGGCCTAAAACAAAGGCGCAAAGCATAAAAGCGCACCGCTTTCGTACGCAAGGTGCTTACATAAACTTTTTTATATATCTCAAAGGTTTGTACTCTGTGGCGGATCCAGAAATTTTTTTCAGGGGTTTCACTGTTTTTAGATGCTCCAATTTCATAGGGCCGGACATAAAAAAAATCAGTTCGGGTCGGGTAAGCAGTCAGTGGTGAACCGGTTACGTTACCGGTCCACTGATAGGACCGGTTGAACCGGGTTTAAGATTATAATCATTTTAAAAATATAATAAATATAAACATCTAAAAGTAAAAAATATAAAAAACTTTAAGTTAAATAAAAAAAATGGGAAGATCTCTCTGTCTCTTAATTAGTTAATACACCCATACTTCACCCAAATGAACAAAAGCAGGTTTGTTTTTGTACGTCCTTCAAAGATTGCTCAAACCCAATTTAAGGAAGATAATTGATCATAACAAACATCAAGTTCTTACATAAATCTTTATAAATTTCTAACTTTTTTATTTAAACTTCATATTCATATCACCTGAGCTAGTTCTAGTTAATATGGTGGGATTAGCAATGAAGGTGAAAAGAATTCACGGTAACTAATCAAACATCAAATAAATATTCAAATTGAACTAATCAGACACTTAATGTTCAAACTGAACCTAAAGTGTGATAATGAACTACAATTAAATATCCATAATAGATTAATAGTACCTAATTTCTATTTTTCTTTGTTCCTTTTCCCTCTACTAGCATGAGCCCAAGTGAAGGCCCAACAAGAAACAATTAAACAAATTAAAGGGCCCAGCCCACCATACGAAATCAGCTGGAAAAAAAAAAGGTTTTAAAGAATGTTGGTGAAGAGATTCGAACCCACAACTTCCAGGTTATAATGCAAAGCCTAGACCACTACACTACTTGTGAAACTTTGTAAGGGGGTTCACCATATAATATTTTAGGGGGTTCACCCCAGTTTTTTTACCTACCGTTACACTAAAAAATAGAAACTCGGGGGGTTCCTGTGAACCCCCATCATTACACTTAAGTCCGCCCCTTTGTAGCATCCCCTACCCAAAATCTAGTTGGAAATAAGCTTTACGTAAGATTTAATGTACTAATTACCTACATATACAACCTAAAAAGCCTGTTGTGCAACATACTGATGCACACGAAAGTCTCCCTGTACATGAGGCGTGCGCCTCACCTGAGCCTTAAGCCATTTTGCGTGCGCTTTTGCGCCTCAACCACGCCTTTTGTACAACTCGCACCTTATGTACACAAAAGCGAAGGCCCTTGCGCCTGAGGTCGCCTTGAGCCTAGGCGCACTTTTTAAAACCAAGAATACGACTCTAATTGGCAAAATCATGTGGTACACATGATGACATATTTCACCTAATATGATTGGTCCACGTAGAATCGTGCCAACCAATGGGAAACATGACAACCTATAGGGGACGAGCACGTAGGGTCATGCTTATATGATAGCATCATTCATTCCCTTCCCAGCACTTCTTTGTACTGCAATTTCTATAGCATAAACAACAATGCAGTTTCTATAGCTATTATTCATGAAGTATAAAACAATAATGTAAAAGAAGGATACACTTTTTTGCATGCTCCCCTTCCCAGCACTTCTTTGTACTGCAATTTGCCCCAATATCACCATCAAATTATAACACAAAACCAGAATCTAACAATTATTAGTCAAATCATGATCAAATTAAACGTACTAACCCGGCCATAACGACCTGACGGATCGATCTCAACGAAATCCGTATCAGAATCGTCCGGTTCATGATCTGACATCGACGATTCCAACGGCATTTCCGTAAGTTATCGTCTTCGTAAATCGCTAACTCTTTACGAACAAAAAAAAGATTAACTTCTGCAATTCACGTAATCAATAAAATTACTCAAAAAATTGTGATTTCTGACCGGAAAAACCTGCCGCCGAGACGAAATCATGAACTTAGGGCTCCGAATTTGAGAAACTTCTATGGATTATGCATAGATTTGAAGAATTTGAATACGTGTAAGTAAATGATGGAAAACGAGTGGTGAAAAATCCAGAAGAAGTTTGAGGAAATCAGCTAGTGAATTGTCTGTTTGTTGTTTGTTCAGATCAAATCTAATTCATAAAAAAATGGTTAATTTGGAAGCATTATGGAAAGTCAATTGGGGGAATAATAAAAACATGTGGAGAATTGCAAGAACAGTCCTTTGAAAATGTCTCAATGTGCATATTTCTTCAAATTAGAAAAATGAATACTTTTTGGTTATTTGGTGCCATTTCTATTTTTTCAAGCATCAAATAATGATGTTGTTATCGTTCATAACTTAGAAACGAGTATAATTTGGAAAGGAAAATAAATATAACTAAAAATTTTATCCTCGCGTTTTGCGACGGCTTCGAAACGTAGCATAACTTGAATTCTCACGTCATGCGGCGTGAATCGGATCTTAATGGTTGAGGCGATTACAAAAGAAATATAGTTAAGTACATAAAAAAAACATATAAGGTTATGGCTACTCATTTAACCTTGAAAGAAAATGTAAAAAAAACAAAAGAAAAAAATGTTTTGACATAAAAGAAAAAAACCAAAGAAAATCGGATCTTAAAAGGTCATAAAAACAACGTACGAATTTGAGGCGGATCGGTTTTGGAGATTAAACCATAGATATAAAAATGTATTATGTCTTTCACATTGCGCCTAATAATTAAAAAAAAGTAATAATAAAAAAAAGAAAAAAATAAAGAAAATAAGTTTGTTGTTGTACTCCAAAAAAAATGTTGAAAAAAGTTGTGGATAAACCGGCTTAAACCTTTTTGACCTTCAAATGGGAAGTGAGGTTGTAAGGGAAATTAACCACTGGGCCAAGCAACACAAATGTTCAAGTTTTCTGTTTTTATTTATTCATATAAAATTAAAAAAATCTCAAACTTACTATTTATTTCACAAGATTTTTCAATAAAAAGGATAATAGGAAAGAAAATGACATTATGGAAGAAGGGGGTAGAAGGATAATTGTTGAGTCCACTTCTTAGAGATGATTCCTTTAAAATGGATTTCATGTATTCTCTGAGAACACGTCTTCATTTCAGGGTACAACAACAGGAGCCGTTTTCATACCGCCAGAGATGACAAATAGGCCCAAAATTCACATGAAATGAGCATGTTGTACTTGTTGGGCATGGGTTGTGTGTTCCTCACAACTACGTAGTTTCTCTTAGTGTATAGGTAGTATTTCGAGTGCTACTCAAAAGTTATTAAAAATGGACATCCAAATTTAGCCTACTAATTCATGGACATTACTCTTGTGAGCCGGCTAAGCTAGTCTGCTCATATTTCCATGCCAACATTCCTTTTTATAGTATACGAACCAACCGTATTGCGACACGTGAACGCCTAAGCCTTAAAAAAGCGGAGGCTAATAGCTTGCTATAGCTGTCTGACGCTTTTTTAAGGCTTAGCCGACAAACTTAAAAGGCTTAGCCGACAAACTAAAAAGACTTAGCCGACAAAAGTAAATGCTTACCCAGCAAAAACCACGGTCTTAAAAACAATATTTTAAGGTTTAGTCGGCAACTTAAAAGGAGTTACAAAAGTGGGCACTCTCGACACACATGTAAAATCCCTCTTCGTTCACATATGTCATTGAAATCGAAATAAAAAGGAGAAGAATCCTCTACTCGTTCTGAGCCTACATATGAGTCAACAAGTTTGCCGGCTAAACCTTCTAAGTTTTGTGACACCTTCTAAGTTTGACGGCTAAACCTTAAAATATTGTCTTTTAAGACCATGGTTTTTGCTGGGTAAGCATTTACTTTTGTCGGCTAAGTCTTTTTAGTTTGTCGGCTAAGCCTTAAAAAAACGCCAGACGACTATAGCATGCTATTAGCCGACTTAGCTTCCGCTTTTTTAAAGCTTAGCCGGTCATGTGTCGCAATCCGGTTGGTTCGTATATTGTAAAAAGGAATGTTGGCACGGAAATATGAGCAGGCTAAAGCCGGCTCACAAGAGTAATGTCTATGAATTAGGAGGCTAAATTTGGATGTCCATTTTTGATAACTTTTCTGGTCAAATGTCCATTTTCGTATTTTTCCCTTTTTTTCGTTTTACCTTTTTGTGATTTTTAATTATTAATAATACTAGGTTAGTAACCCGTGTATTACACAGGTAGAATACATAAAAAAAGTGAAAAGAAAAACTATGTACATAATTCATAAATCTTTAAAATATAATATTAAAATGAATATTGTATTACATTGGTGAATAGATAAGACAATAAGAAATAAGTATGATTTTTAAATTATCTAACTATGGCAAATGGCAAATTGGATTTTAATAATCCAACTATGGCATATTGGCCGATAATAATCTATACTAACAATTTGACCGGTGACGGTCATAACTTTTACTTTTGTTACTAATGGCAGTCCCACTAGCATAATTATCATATATTTACACTTGTTTTGATGATTTTGAACGAAATTGAGAAACATAGAAGCGAAATCAAGTGACCATGCAAATTGACTCGCTCACAAAGCTTCCCAATCTTTTAATCGCTACCGGTAATCAACTAATTTTGCAAAACGTGTGGAGTATCGAGTACACAACACACACAAATAAGAATTATCAGTTAGTTCCCATAGTCTACAACCTGCAATTACCAAAATTAGTTATTGCTTTTTAATTGAAAGTTTTAAACCATGCTACAATTCAATCCAACCTACACCATTTCATAAGACCACGGGTTGATGGCCAAATGATAGAGGAAAATCCTATAGAAACACTAAGGTTTGAGTAGGTAATGTCCCACTCCTATAGGAATTAAAAAAAATTGTCTTTCGAATTTTTTTTATAATAAGACCACTATGCTATGATAGTCCAATCGGTATTTTCACACTTCATATTCCTAAAACAACAGCATTGACATTTTAGATTCACCAAAGCTACATTTTCTCATACTTTTATACTCTTTAAAGTCAAAATTGGACTCGATTTTTAAGGGCTAACACTTAGACCTGTGGAGGATACTGACAAAATTTTCCTCGTCAGGACCCTTTGTCAAGACTTGAACCCATGACCTCCATAGGCGGATACCTTTACAGGGAAACCATGACCACCACCGAACAATAATAAAGAGATTTAGAAACAGTAGTGAATATAGAATAAAATCAAGAGTTTTACCTTCAAAAATACATGAAAGCATTGTCCTATGACTGATCGGAGTGCTATGATTCCAATCGAACGTCGAACTTCAATACAATTCAGCGATTTCATTTTTTATTAAACAATTTGAATTTTCTAGGGCGGGGCGGTCGACTGAAAGAAAAACAGGGAAATGGGAACCGGGTAGGAGCCTCTTTAATAAAATGCGAAGGGGCTAACAAGTTTTTGGGTCCAACTTCTAAAAAATTTTCATCATCGGGCTGAACTTTAGTTGTGCCCAGCCATCCCCTAGGGTCTTCTTCAGTCCGCCCCCCCTAACGACGTTATTGATATTCATTGGAATATATACTATAAACGGTTATAATTCAAAGTTATTAAATTTGAATATAGCACTATCAAAATAAAATATATTCGGCTCCTCTTCAGTTCGCCCTTGACGAGGAACAAATGCGCGTTCTTGATATTCATTGGAATATATAAAGTTATTAAATTTGAATATAATACTATAAAAATACCCTTATATCTCTGCATCATCTTACTCCATCATTCATTTAAAAAAATCGTTTCTTTCGATAATTCATTTAACATATAATTTGATTTATCTCTAATCACTTAAAATATTTAACTTAAAAAGAAACTAAATACATCATTTTGTTTTTTTTTTACTACATTCCGGTGTAAATTTAAGAGAAAACCGAGTCCTACAAATGTGCCTCCACAGCTACTACCTTCAACCAAACATTGGCCAAAACTTATAAATGGAAGTGGACAAACCCTATGAAACAAATTATACACAGACCCTCTTTTTCCTCCAAATTCCTTTTGAAGCTTTGTTCTATACCCTTCAACACCTGCATACCCAATAATCGTTTATACATTTTGAATCATTACAATAATAATTTATTTTATCAAACTAATAATATAGCAAGAAAATTGATATATCAAGGAAATTAAAAAAAAAGAAACTACAAATTCAAAATGCTTAGAAACTAACCCGAGTGTAGTGCAAACGAACAACCACACTTGACCTGAACAAAGAAAGAATCAATGTGCAAAGGCAACAAATCTTAACAAACAAAGTTTATAAACTTTCAATTACATGAAAGCTCATTCACATTATGCTGCAAATATTTAATTAAAGCTGATAACACCTTTAACAAAATGATAAAAAAACATTAGCCTCTTGAAATCCCAAAAAAAAAAATTGTTCCTAAATGATTGAATTGGAAGCCATACAAGATCAGGAGTTAATTCTAATTTTTATGTCATCACGGTGTTTATTTATTGAATTGTTACAAATGAAATGGCATCATAGTGTTTATTTATTTATTTATATAATGGAGTAAACTGTCATTTTCGTCCCTGTGGTTTGGTCAAAATTGCCACTTTCATCCAATAGTTTGTTTTTTTGTATCTGGGTCCTCATGGTTTTAAAATATTGCCATTTTCATCCTCGTGGTTTTAAAATATTGCCACTTTCATCCAGTCAGCTAACACCGTCCGTTTTTCTCAGTTAAATGAGAGGTATTTCAGTCCTTTTACTTATTTGTTTTATTTTTTCATCTTTTTTACTCTCACTTTTTAATCATCCCCAATTTAACCTCTAATTTAATCATCCACCTGCTGGCCTTCTTCCTCTTTTCCTGACCAGTTTCTGACGAGCACCACTGGAACACCTCCGTCGCTTGTTTCTATGATTAAAAAGTGAGAGTAAAAAAGATGAAGAAATAAAACAAATATGTAAAAGGACTGAAATACCCCTCATTTAATTGAGAAAAACGGACGGTGTTAGCTGACTGGATGAAAGTGGCAATATTTTAAAACCACGAGGATGAAAATGGCAATATTTTAAAACCACGAGGACCCAGATACAAAAAAACAAACTATTGGATGAAAGTGGCAATTTTGACCAAACCACAGGGACGAAAATGGCAGTTTACTCTATATAATGAGTTAATTCAAATTTTTATGTCAACATATAAAACAAATAAACTTTAAATAATCATATCTTCATTTTTACACCAACAATTAAAATCTAGGACCAGTAATTTTCCCCAAAACATGAAAAAAGATTTTTTTTTTTTAACACCAAAACACTAAAGACCAAAAAAACATGACAGTTTTTTTAAAAGCCCTAAGACACATGGCGAACATGTGGACATCAGGTGTAGACATAGAAATTAGTTGTAAAACTAAAAAATTATACCATAAGCATTTAACAATAACCCCAACATTCAAACCAAATTAATTTAAGCTAATTCACACAAAGGCTTCAACTATTTTCCTTTCCTAAACACTCTAATTTAGGAAACATCCAAGAAGCTGAAGTAACCATATAGATATGACATTTTAGACGTACCGCATTTCAGGGTTAAGCCAACACCCGCATCCATCTGCAAGTTCTTGACGTAAATCAATATGGTTGATGGCCACAAACAGTTTGATTCTTGTATCACTTTATCAAAGATGCATGAATCAATCTATAAGACATAAAACTACATATACTTTTCACATAAACACAAACAAATTCACACATGAACCGGATTGTCTATAACCTTGTACCTTTGAGAATCAGATTGTGTATTATCATGTTGTAGAACATAAATCCAGGGGTTCACTTCACAAAAACCTAATTTCAAATAGAAAAAAAAATTAGAAAGAAGATGAAAAAAAAATTATTTACACACATAACAATTGTCCTGATAAACTTTTTATTAGTCTCAACAAATCTCTAATATTGCAAAACAAAAATTAGAGTGATACAACTTACTTGTTGCGATCAACTAAGAACTTCTTTAGCACATTATCTCGGTATCTTCCAAGCCCAGACAGTGTTGTAAAAATCGCGCCTAGGCGCCGATTAATCGCTAGGCGCTCGGCTAAGGAGGAATTTTGACCTAGTCGGTCCAAAAATCGCTAGACGGTCCAAATCGCGCCTAGGCGGTCCTAGGCGGCCAGATTCCGGCGAACATTCCGGCGAAAACCTGAAATTTCCGGCCAAATTCCGGCGAAAACCTGAAATTTCAAGCCAAATTCCGGCGAAAACCTTTGGTGTGGTTTAAAAATGAACATTTTAATAAAAATTACATATAAAAATGTGTGTATATATATAAAAAACAGAAAATTACATATAAAAATTTCAATCCGATTAATCCCGCCTAGGCCCCGATTAATCCCGCCTAAGCCTAGGCCCTACCGCACCGCCCGACTAGCTTCTAGCGATTTTTACAACACTGAGCCCAGATGAGAGCTCCTGCATCATAAAACCATCAAATAAAGACGGAAATTTTAAAAAAAGCTACATCAAATCCTAACATAAACAAAAGGAAATGAACATCAATAAAATTAAAGCTCCATTTTAGCAGCAAATAAAATTTTTCAACATGCTCTGAACGCATAACAGAGAAGATCAGAGAAGGAACATAAATTCAAATCCAGATCGGCAACAAATAGTTACAAAACCCTAATTTCTCTTTCGTCAAAACCCTATCTTACAATTAGGCGCAATTATGGCAGAGTTCTACGTGACAGGAACGTAACAATAACAAAAATCACATGAAGAAGAAATCATTGTACCGCAGCTTCGTTGTGATAATGAAGACAATCGTAAATCTCGTTGCATTGCAGCAAGGAGCTCAAGTCATACATTCATTATACATAACAAATCATTAAAAATGACACTAAAATATAAGGAAAATAGTAACAGTGGATGAATACGTACCCACTAACCGTCTTCACAGTGCTAAGTGATCCGATTTCAAAATCAACGAAGAAGAGGGCTGACTAACGAACATCTGGTTAACCTTTTCTTTCAGCTTACCATGATTCACACCAAAAAAATATTTGTTGTCCTCCCACCATCGACACGCACTTCGTACACCTCATCCGGCCCTCCGTTACCTTCTCCTGTCGTCGTCGAGGGTCACCACTGAAACCCTAGAAACTGGTCGCAGCACCACCGGCTTTGCACAACAAAAACCACCTCCGCTACTATGGTTTCTGGTGCTGGCCGCCGCCCTGCTCATCGCTATTGGAGGTCATCAGAAGGGTGTTAGGGGCAGGTCAGAAGGTAAATCTTGTACCCAGCCGCATAATTGAGTAAAATGCGGTGAAATATTATCGCACTTCTTCTCCTCTTTGCCGCTACATTTGTTTTTTTTTTTAATTTTTATTTAATAATTAATTTAACCTGTAATCTAATTTTTCTCTGATAATTTATAATATTTTAATAATTTTGTTTTGTGTACGTTTCGATGTAAATTTTATTGAAAATCAAGTTGTTTTCAAAATAAAGTAATTTTTTTAGTATTTACGAGTCATTTTCAAATTTTATCGGTCACCCCGAACTATGTGTGGTTAATGAAGTATTTTTTAGACTCGTAAATATAAAAAAAGTGCTTTATTTTTTAAAACGATTTGGTTTTCAATTAAATTTACATCGGAATGTAGACAAAAAAAATCAAAATGATATTTTTGGTTAAAAATAAGTTAAATATTACAAGTGATTAAAGATAAATCAAATTATATATTAAATGAATTATTGAAAAAAGAAGAAAAAGAATTTATAAAAAAGTGAAAGATGGAGTAAAATGAAGTAGATGTATAACATAGCGTGAAAGATGAAGTGAAAGATGATGATGTGGCACTGAAGTGACGAAAGACGCTGGAAAGTGAAGTATGGGTATAACACATAGCCTTGTATGTCAAATGGTTTTTGTTATGATTTTTCCATTTAAAAAACTAAGGCCATGTGTTATGGGCTCAAGTCTATTGCCATGTCAGCCCATTTGTAGTAGTGTCTGTTACAGGTTAACGGTGCTAAATGAACAGAAAACGGGCTTTAATCAAGAAGGCATGGAAGCATGGGGGATTAAAAGGCAAAAAGTTAATTTCCCGGATTTTTGGGTCTTCCTGAGAGTAATTGTTCGTGACACGCGAGAGAATGAAAAGGGAGCCCGACTAAATTGTCCTTCGCGCCAAGGAAGTTTGCAGTACGCGAGGGCCTGTTGAATTAGCTAAAAAGCCCTAGTTTCCATATTTAAGCAAATCCAACCCTAATTCGCAACTAACTTTCATTCAGACGAATTCAGAGCTGCTGGGGGCGATTTTGAGAGGCATAAGTCATTCTATATCATCAAGATAAGCTATGGTCGCTTGTTTGACAAGCATGTGCGGCTAATTCACATGTGGCTTCCTCCAGACGGATGGTTCATATAGGTTTTCATATTTAATTCAGTTGTTTATGATTTTGGATCTATTTAGTTTATGATAATAATTTATGGATTGATGATGTATTGGTTGATTTAAACAGTTTATCTTTGTGTTTTAAGTTTTCTTGCTTTACAATCTTGTTCGGTTGATGATAAAACTTAGAGCGGGTTAGATGACTAAAGGGTGTAACTTGACACTGGTAAATTGGGTGATTAAATTATACTGGTTATGACAAACTAGTTGTATAGGTTTGCTGACAACAACCTGTTTTCAATTACTGTTTCAATTGATTTTCAAGCACTATGTCTATGTGGCGTCCAATTAAATAACTGAGTTTTATGTGAACATGGAACCTAAAGTTTGGAGGAGGTTAGGAGGTTACATTCTTTATTTAATCTGAGTTTTAATCAAAAGAATTTTCTAAACTAAACTAATTTATTCTTTCCATCAATTCCTCGTGGAGACGACTTGACTTTCCACTTACTATTTATTTCTTTATTTTTTGACCGACCAAATGACATCGATCATTGCACCTGGACGTAAACTTAGGGTCTTTTGCGGTGGGCTTGAAATACGACGACAATACTATTGGTATTATTAGGTTTCAGTGTTACATATCCCAAATTCTATATGTTGGTGATGCTATGAAATTGTCAAGTGAAATTCAAAATCTCATGCAGTCGAAAAACCTAGTTTAAGTAGACCGAGTGCTTGACCTAATGTTTGTGTTCCTCGAATTAAAGTCATAGTTAAAGTATTATCATTATTGTAGCTTATCAAAAATCTCATGCAGTCGAAATACCGTAAATAATAAATTAATAATAAGCTCCACTATCAGTAGATAGTTTAAAAATAGTGGGATCTTAACTATAACTCTCATAGCAACGACCCCATCTAGGATCTCTGCATACATGTTTAGCAAGAACCAAAATTATTTAAAAAGATTGCACCTTTTTTTATTAATGGCAGTAAAATTGGAGGGAACCATGTTGAATAAATGTTATCACTTACTAATAGATGATCGTGTGCTTATGAACAACCGCGTCAGCCCTGGCGTATAATCCGCCACCGGCCGGGGTGTGACAGATTGTTATCAGATCCATGGTTATAGGAAATTAGGTTATTAGACACACATGACCTAGACTATAACCTAAGAGTCCCCAAACATGAGTTTAACTCGTGTCTTTTATTAGGAACTCTACTCTATACTCATTTATACACATACTTATCTACATCTATCTACTTCTGTTTACATGATACAATTTCATGAACTACAACATTCCAAGGACTACATGAATTATTTAAAACTACATGGAATACTTGAAACATATTTTTAGTCTATAGTCTATAACCTTATAATACCCTCGTGTAATACCCTACATGTTATCCTAGGTATTACATTGCATGATATAACATGTGTTACCTATTGTGCTATGTTACATGTTTACAAAGACTACTACTCATGTGATACCTTACTTGATACACTATTTGATTAGTCTACAAATTACCTATTTGATATCACTAAATACTATCCTAAGTCCTGCTATACACTTATTCATGTCTAAGACTTTACACACTTTCATGCCTAATACCTATTAAAATTAAAAAAAAATCCCGTCAAAGTTTTGAGTTCTGAAAATTAGTAGAGAACATGTGCAATTCGGAAGGGTGAATATCTGTACTTTGGGTCTTCTGTCTAGGAAAATATTTCATATAAATCCAAATCAACTGAAGGGTCCGTATGCTTTCCTGGGAATTCCCGAAGTGAGTGTTCACTTATAAGCTAAAGCATGTCTTCTAAAAAATATATGAACTTAAATCACTTTGATTTGTCACGACATGCATTGGGTTATGTCTTAGATGGATACAATGTAAACATCATTTGTTCAATTACTACAGTTTGGTACACATGTCTAAACCCCCCCAATTAAAATCCTTACGGCTAATCTTATTTAAGTCCCTATACCCCTTCATCCTTATGCCTTGAAAATTTTATCATCACTTGTAAGAAACTTAAACCCTTAGACCTTACCATCCAAGGAAAGGAAGCTGCTTGAATAGATGAAGCACACCTCTGGAACCACAAGACACAATCTCTAATGATTCTCATCATAACCATGAGTCCAAATAATAATGTCAATAGTATATGATGGCTGGAAGAGTAGATGTAAGTCCATGAAAGATTCCGATTAAGAAAAGACTGAGTACTTCAGGGTGTCTCTTGTGACCCACCCCTCTTTCCTGGGAATCCTTTTCGTGGGTACACTACTTATAGATCAAGTATTACTCCTGGTATATTATTATAAGAACTCGGTGTTATAATTAGTCAAATTCTAAACTCATGAATACCTTTGTACTTAACAACTTACCATTACACTTACGACCTTTTTCGTGCTATACATGGTCTTTTACACTCCTCATTCCCTTAAGAATCACCCCAAAATCAGAGTCAACACAAGAGGAAGACTTTGGGTCCCCGTCAGCAGACAACCAGTCACCGGCACGACTAGCTGCCAGCTCCATGTTTGACCGCAGAGCAGGAGCAGGCTTGAGACACCGAGCACCTCTGAGAGATCCTTATCTAGCACCTAACTTATACCATCCAGACCCAGGAGCAGGATAAGCCAGGAACCTACCAGCGCTTTAGGGGTTCCATACAATATTATTTAAACCTTTTTTCACACTATGATTTATTTGAGTATTAAATAATTATTTATATGAATAAAGTCCAAACATTTTTAACATTATAAATACATATGTTTTCCTACCAAACTTGCATAAACCCTATGCCCGGTCCCGAATCCCCATGAAACCCTAAACGTCCCAATGTCTCCTAAATATCATTTAGGCATATATTGAAATTAGGTTACCATTACGCATGTAGGTTTGTTGTGAGAGTTCCTCACGAGGCCTAATAATCTTTACCAGTTCATACATTTCTAACCTTGGTTCAAGTGAGTTTCATAACCCCATTTCTCTTTACTATTGTTTACAAAAACTCGGGTGGAACATGTTTACATACTATACATACCAAATTCAATACCATTGTTCTCATGTTATTTACTATGTGCTTTATGTCTTAAACTACTTGGCGACCATTACATGTGTTCATGTCAGTACATTCATTAACCTGCTACCCATGCCTAAGGTAGTACCTAACATAATCATTTATAGGGGAATCTGATTCCAGTTAACACAGACCTTGGCGGGTTTTGTGTGTACCATATTACTACTTTTTCCAAAACACAATCAGTGGGATTGTACTTACCGGTTTTTCATTTACTACGGCTTGAATTGTACGCTTGGAACCTTGTATGTTTTCACATTTATGCCATAGTTATGCTTTGAACATATTGAATTTCAAATCTTTTTTACTTAACTTTGTTTGGTGTCAAAACCTATGTTACTCACCAACTACTTGTAGTTGACATTTATTCACATGTTTCAGGTACACCAGTTTGAGGACACTACTTGATCACATAGGACATGGACCTAGTTTTAATTTAATTTAATTATATTATGTTTGAACTCTTTGTTTTCCAATTGTATTTGTAACAAATGCTTTAATTATGTTGAATAAATATTATCACTTACTAATAGATGATCATGTGCTTATGAATAACCGCGTCAGCTCTGGCGTATAATCCGTCGCCGGCTGGGGTGTGACAAAAAGTTACGTCATTGTGAAAATGAGTATAATCACGAAAGCATATTTTAAAAAATAAAAATACATCATCTTTGACCCGGATTGTTTTAAATAAAATTCCATCGAAACATAATAGGCCAATTCAGTTCCTGATAAAATTTATAAGGCAAATTGGATTTTAATAGTCCAAATTATGACTCACTGACTGATATTAATCTAAACTAACAGTTTAGCTAGTGATAATCTCAACTTTCACTTTTGTTGTTAATGTCAGTTCTAGTAGCATAATCATCATATATTTACACTCGATTTTGCTTATACATTTCTCAATTTCATTTAAAATCACCAATTTGAGTGGAAATAAGTGTAAATCGAACGTAAATATGTGATTATTATGCTATTGAGACTGCCATTGATAACAAAAATCAAAGTTAAAATTATCAGCAGCCAAATTGTTATTTTGAATTATTATCAATCAATAAGTAATTGTTTGAATTATTAAAAACCAATTTATAAATAACCCAAAATACATTGGGCTGTATCCTGACCTGATGGGCCACTGCGGCTTATCACATCTTTCTTCATCGCACCTAAACAATCACCACCACAACTTGTACAAAAACCACACCTGTTTGCGATTACGGTCCACAAGTACAAACCCCAATCAGCAGCAGCGGTAGAAAGAACCACTTCTGATCGATTTTTAATTTGTATATACAAATTCTCCACACCTGTTTGCGATTACGGTTTTCTGTTACAATTTATTGTAAAAAAAAGGGGTTTTTTTTGTTTGAATTGATCAGAGATTACAATGGCAATAAGAGCGCCTGTTGCAGGGTTAAGTATGGCTTCAACAACATTGCAGGATTCTTCCTCCAGGATTGGATTCTGCAGGTTTCCTACCAACAGAACTTCGTTCCTGGGTTCTGGAGGTAACTTACTGATTAATACGCATATATTCATTACACTTGTATGATATTAGATGAACCTTCTGGTATAAACCCTAGTTTTCTGTGTTAGGTTAATTCTTTAAGTATACAGAGTTTCTGTGTGTAGATCATTTGATAACATTGTTATCCTTAAGTTATTGCTAAGTTCTTGAAAGTGATTATTGCAATTTGAATCATATAATCAGTTGATTGCAACTAGAGTTAAAGTTGAGTTTCTCGGTCAACGTTTTAATTTCTTCAAATGTGGATTATTTTACCCTAATTATTAGTAAATTGAAAGGCATGATTAGGGATAGGAGTTCTTGGAGATGTTGGATAAAGTTTATGGACTATTAGGAGAGTGTATGGAGTGTATACGATTTTTTTAATACCTTCGGTTTTTTTGTGATGTTACACTTTTACTTGTCAATAAAAGGTTTTTGGAGCTGAGGGTCTTAGTGGGAGCGGCCTCTCTTTTCTTTGGGACAAAGGAAAGCTTTGCCCCCATCCTACCCTCCCTAGACCCTGCATTAGGGGTGTTCAATCGAATCGAATTATTCAAATTGGAATTTTGAAATCTGGATTCAAATATGATTCGCTTAAATCGATTCGAATAAGCTTATTCGAATTCAAATCCATTCGAGTAAACCGAGTTAGAAAAATAAAAATTACAATTATTCAGATTTTTAACTACATTTCTAAAAATTTAACAATCTAATTCATACATAAATGCAAAAAATGAACATAAAGAGTGAAGAGTCCATGTCGTTTTGAAGTTTGAACTGATGAATTGACTTAAAGCCTATAAAACTTAAAGAGTCCAATACTTAAAAGGCTTTAAGGTTGAATACTTGAAGCCCATATGATAAAAGAAATCTATGTATATAGTTAATTCAAATTGTTTGAATCGAATTCTGGTTCAGGATATTAAGTTCGAATCGAATAAACAGATATTCGAATTTGGTTCGAATCGAATTTCGAATTATTCGAGTCTGATTCGAATAATGAACACCCCTACCCTACATATAGCTTTTGGCTATGAGTGAGATTTTACTTGGTACGTTTGTTTGTAATCATGATTAATGCCCCGGGAACTTCAACCACTAATAGAAAATAGAAGAATTCGGTTTGATCAAAACACAATGATCGACTCTTTTATTAATTGAATTTGGAATGATAAAATACAATACCTTTGACTCCTTATATAAACCCACAAAACCTAAACCTAAACAAACTCAAATTCCTAAATAGTAGATAACCCAATCTACCCTATAATTATCTTAACCCTCTAGATTAACACAAATAAATAAACCAAATAAACTCTAACTAATAATCCCTTAAAGTTAAATAAACAACCTGAATTATTATTAGACTCAAACACCTTTAACACTAATCGGAATTCACCCACCGCTTTGCCCGCCAAGTTCTACTCCTTCTCATGTGAGCAAACTTGATTAGTCCAACAATGATCACTCTACACAAACACTATCAACTATTATTAATCGAAAATTGGTGGATTCCTATGTAATTTTGGCCTAGTCGGACCATTAATCGGAAATCGGGATTAATCGGGGCTAGGCGGACCTAGGCGGACCTAGGCGCCCCGGTTTGAAAAATGGGTTTTAAATAGAAAATAAGACCAAATAAACACTTGAAACATGGATCCATGGGTTTTTATCTAACCTAATCGCTATATGCTTCTTTTTCAGTCGCCAACCTGCTCCGACCACCAACCTACTCCGACCTAATCGCTACCTGCTTGCTTCTGTGAGTTGTTCTTGTTTCAGTCAGCAAGTGTTGACCACCAACCTGCTTCGATCTTTGAAGTATTTTAGATTTTGAACTAATATATGTTAATGTTTCTATTTGTGTGTGTGTATATAAAATTTTGAAAAATTACATGTAAAAATTCCAATCCGATTAATCCCTAGTCGGTACCCACCGCCTAGCGATTTTTACAACACTGCTTTAGTGTACACAAATGGTGAGATGGTCACAACTTTCTTGTTTTATGCACCATGACAAATCTGTGCATATCTTATCTGTATACTTACTCCTTCATGTATTTATATATATATATATATATATATATATATATATATATATATATATTTGAACAGCTAACCCACACACCTTTGTAAAAATACACATGTGTCCACTATGGGACTTGAACCCTCAATCTCTTAGGGAGGGACACCTCTGTTACGCCGTGGAACCATTGGGCTATAAGCCTTTTGGTTCATGTATTTTTATATATTAGCCTTATAATGAGCTACAGTTAATAGTTGTCTTATTAATTTATTTCATTTTTTCTTATATGTATTGCAGTTGGAGCCCTGAAGGTTAGAGGAATACAAGTAGCTCGCCCGAGTACTACACGCTGTAACAGCATCCGGATGAATCTTTTTGACCGTTTTGCACGAGTTGTCAAGGTTATTAGGATATCTCATATAACTTTTTCTTTTGTGTTTTTGACCATGATTTTCATTCGTCGAGTACTTATGAATGTGTGAATCTTTCTTTTTGATCTCTTACAAGCATAGTCATATGCAAATGCACTCATTAGCACATTTGAAGACCCAGAAAAGATCTTAGAGCAAGCTGTTACTGAAATGAATGATGATTTAGTAAAGATGCGGCAAGCTACAGCCCAAGTATGCATTCTTGATTTTATCTTAAATTTTGGAATGTGAAAAAGAAATCATTTCATGCTATGAAAGTAAATCAACTAATTTGTCCCCTTCTTTTTCTTTTTGTGAAGGTTTTGGCATCTCAAAAGCGGTTGGAGAACAAATATAAATCTGCTGAGCAAGCTTCTGAGGATTGGTGAGTGACTCGACATACAAACACTTTTTTCTATTTTATTTTCAGACATAGTTACTGTTTTATATATGATTAAAAACTTATATTATTGCAGTAATAATCTTTTGAAACGAAACACTTTTAGGTTTTTTGCGTTTTGAATATCTTTTGGGTGACTTTGACCTGTTTGACGGTTTGGCCCGCTCGAAGATTCAACCCATTTCATTTTAACCGTTTTTTTTAAATAATTTACCAGTTTCAGTTTCATCTGTACCGGCAAAATATAACCCAAATTGACTTCTTTATCCATAAATAGTACGAAGCTGCCACTTCTAGTTTTAAACATATAAGTGTGCCACAGATAACAGTTTTATTAATCAAATTCTAAAGGTACAAAAGAGCACAACTTGCTCTCAGTAAGGGAGAAGAAGATCTTGCCCGTGAAGCGTTAAAACGACGTAAATCTTATGCTGTAAGACTTTAATCAATCTCTTGGAAGCAATTTTCAAAGCCATAACTTATACCGCGCTTATATTTTTTATGAAAACATGCATACCGTTATGGTGATGAATATGGACGCTTAAATTGGGATGTTTTTTTATTTTTATGAAATATGCATACCATAATGAGATGAATTTAAGGTTTATAAAAGTGGGGCTGTGGGGGTATGCTCATACACGCCATATGCATAACCTTGAACTCTTTTGTAGGATTTTGGTTGTGTAAAACCGAAAAAGATATAAATTATTGTTATCATACTGCTTCTTCTGTAGAAAAAAATGTTATGGTAGTGCGTACCGTGGTCACCATTCTTGAATTTGACACTTGAGGCAGCCTATGTCGGCCTTATGCAGATTTTTAATATATAACAAATCATGTGAGATTATGTGTTTAGTTTCCATTTTGGGTGTATTTCCTTTAGATGTTTTAAATTAGATTCCCTTTTCTAGAAATAGAATAAAACAGAAGTATGCTTTACCTTTTATAAATTTATATCCTTAGTGGAGCTTACTTCTTTCATCTATTGGGTTATTTAATATATTGCAACACACCTATGCACAATTACATTTATTAAAAAGGAATAAAATATCATGTTTTTAAGTTGAGGTGGCAATATGGGCATGTTGGGTAATGGATTGGGTCGGATCGACTCACAAATTCTTTTTTATCATTTTTTATGAAGTTTTTAAATAATCAGTGTTTTAAATATGACTAACGTATTATATTAATACTATAATAATCAAACATTTTTTTAGTAAAGGGATTTAGGAGGTTATATGCATTGAGTACCCTGCTGATGACTTTTTAGGGCGGATGCGCTTCTTAGTTTTGCTTGGTGTTTTTTCTTTTGGTGTGTTCTATGTTTCTTGTTTAGCTTGTTTCCTTGGTGTTTTCGTAGTGTATTCTAGCTTCTTGCTAGTTTTTTCTTGGTGAAATAATAATAACTTTTGCCGTTCAAAAAAAAGGATGACTTTTGACATGTTTGACGTGTTTCATTTTCAGTTAAATCTGTTAACATAATCCGTTGGACCCGTTATGTATGAAAAACATCCCAAATCAACCCTCTAAAAGGTAAATGGGTAAAAAATGTACCAAGAAGATGAAACCAATCAATTAAATACAATGTTTAGACTAAAACTTGTACCAAGAAGACTAAATAATTTTTTTTAAAGGATGAGTCCTTTTGAACAAAAAGTAGCATGTATAATTGTTATTTTTTCCATCACATTTCCATAATTTATCCCAAATCCTTCATCCTGTTTTTTTTGTTTGTTTTGGTTTTAGAGTTGAAACGCTTAAAAGTTTAATGAAGTTCGTCTTAGTGGCTACGATTAATTGTCCAAAATACTTAGGGAAATGTTGTTTGATTATAGGAAATATTACAAATGTTATTTTATAAATTCTATTAATTTTTCCGTATTATATGTGCCCTTGAGCATTCTAGAAGCAAGTAAAAGTTTGCTTCGATGAATTGTATGGTCAAAACAAGTATATGACTCAACAAAATACACTCCCTTCATGCAACGAGAGTTGCACGGTTTGACTTATACAGTTTAAGGAAACTGTTTGACTATGTCAAATACCCAAAACACCCTTCAACTTATAAAGACCAAGTAACAGATTCTTGTACACCTAATTTAGTACAATTTCTTCATCTTAAGGATAATGAGCAAATAGTCATTTTACATGAAGACATCGTAAAGAGGAAACGTTACACTTCCTGTAAAATTCCAGAAAGAAGTATTTTGCAATTTTTATCAGGAATGTTGCTTACACATATGTTTGAAAGTTCTATAAAACCGTTTGGATCACACTGTAAATTCAAGGGTTTTTTGGATGGCAAGTTGACAATGGTTATGTGATAGCCATGATAAACAAGTGGTAGAGAATGTGTTTATGCCTTTTGAAGTTGTAACAATCAGATGAGTGTTTGCCAAAAACTTGGTTAAGAGGTTTATAAATAAATTGATCATTAATGACGTTTTGGTGAAAAAAGGAGAGGCGTAAAAGTTTTTCATATTAGATTAAAATTAGGGTAAGTAGGTAAGTTTATTTTGCCCTCCTATGATGGATTTTGTTGCAGTTGGTAAGAAAATAATTATTTAACCCCTAAATAAGTTTCAAACATTAAACACTGATTAGTGCGAATTTCAGATGATCAGTTCCTCAACATAAATCCAAACACTCCCTAATATGAGTTTAACAGTGTGATATGAACCACCACCAGGCCTTGTGAGTTGTGTTTCATAGTAATCGTATAACTTAAGTCTTAATTTCTCTATTAACACCCTAAATTATTTTACAGGATAATGCAGCTTCTTTGAAGACTCAACTTGAACAGCAGAAAGGTGTTGTGGATAATCTTGTTAACAATACACGGGTGTGTATTTCTTTCTACTACATTGTTTACTTTTCTCCAAAATAATGTTTTTAATGTTTGGAACATTGGATTTTTTGCTCTGCGCAATTATCCATCATTTTTAAAGGCATACACTGTTCTTTAAATATTCCTAGTTTCCTACTACATTTGCGTTGTTTTTGAATGCGTTCCCTTCTCTTAACAGCTTCTTGAAAGCAAGATACAAGAGGCTAAGTCAAAGAAAGATACTCTGAAAGCACGTGCACAATCTGCAAAGTTTGTTCTCACTTCCTCTGGCATTAAATTTTGATTTTTCTAGAGCTGGCAAAGTGGGTTAACCCGTGACATTTATTGTGTTTTTTTTCTTGAATTTTACAATAACTTCATGTTCTTAATATGATTAAAGAAACTCTATTATATATGATGATATCTAATTTTTTCAATGAGATGATTTTTGAGTACATTTTGGGTGTCTTTCAACCCCGCATGATCCACTCGACCTATTAAACTCTTATCCATATAATTATTTTTTAATTTTTTTGGCAAAGTACTCTTTAGCCATAAATGGGTCAAAATTGCCACTACTAGATTATGTTGAGATATTCAGAATTTATGTGTGTGGGCCTTTTTTATCTCCAGGACTGCGACGAAAGTAAGCGAAATGTTGGGTAATGTCAATACAAGCAGTGCTCTTTCAGCTTTTGAGAAGATGGAGGAAAAAGGTTCCCTTCTTGTCTCCTGATCATATAACAAAATTTAGTTGCAAAATGCATAGTTATCACCAAGTAATAGAGGTGGCAAGATGGTGGGCTGGGTAACGGGTCAAAACAGGTTTGGATAGTAACTGGTCATTTTTGTTAGTATGGGTCAGAACAAGCAGAGGCTTGGGTTGACCCGCTAACACTTTTTTGTTCTTTCTTATAAAATGCTTCTAATAATGAGTGTTAATTATGATTACAAAAATTATTGCAAGAATAATCTTAATCACTTAATAAAACACAATTTAGGAGGTTGTCTGCACTAGAAATAAGCTTCGGGCAAATTTCAACCCATTGACCTGCTCCCCTTTTAGCTAATGTTTTTGATTGACCTATTTGACCTGTTTGAGATACAACACAACCCAAAGTCAACCCATGAATAAGTATATAGGTTGAACTTGCCATCTCTACTAATTTGTCTATTAGTATTGCCATCACTACCACCGATTGTTGCCCATTGATATTGGTTCATAAGTTCAATATTTTGTCATTATTAAAGGGCATTTGTGACATTTTGCTAATAGTGAAACATTATTTTATTACATTCATAAACTATGATTTCGATCTACTAGAAGCATTGCTTGAGAAGTACTCCCATCATCGTAAAGTTTGACTGGGCACATAGCTTAACAGAAGTGTTTAACTATCAACTCTCTATCTCTAAACTACCCTTGAATATTTAATCTGTAAATCAAAACCAAGTTAACAACATAACTTGCAATTATGATAGCGGTAATAGGTCATTTTAATATGAGTTTTTTATGATGTAATAGTTAATTTTTTATGATATGGGGAGTGTAATATATACTAGTATGATGATATGCATGGTATGCACATGCATACATTGAACACATTTTTTTATTATTTTGTCTTGAAAATTAATCAAAATATAAGTGAATATTTGTTATCATAGTGGGTAGTTTGGTACAAACAAACTTACCTAGTAAAGTCCCACCCATAGCAAAGCAATTGGTAGGGTCTAGGGATGGTGAGATGAGGGTAAACCTTACCTCCACCTCAGGGTGATAGAGGCGCTGCTCCGAGTGGGACCGCCAGCCCAAAAAAACAATTTTGTAACAAGTAAACAAGTATAAAATTTCAGATAGCAAGATAGATAATCCGGTGTAGCTAAGCAGCCGAAGTAAAAAACAACCAAACAAGGCGTACTAAAAATTAATCTCAGACTAGAAGTGCACCTACCGCCTAGGAAGTAACTAACACCTACACCAACGGCAGACAATAAACAATATACAAACGTGTAGGACGAAAACTAAGACACTAACAAAAGCTATGGCGAACCAATATACTCCCCTAAAAATCCATAACCTTAATCCTACATCTCCAAGAAGTGCTATCACTGATCAAGTCATCGGAGAGATGCAAATCTTAGTATTTAGAAATTTTGATATACAAATTCCAGTTTTGGCTAACTTTGTTTTAATGTCTTCTTATGTTAGTTATGACCATGGAGTCGCAAGCAGAAGCACTAAATCAGCTAAGTACAGATGATCTTGATGGAAAGGTACATTCTGATCCTCTACAATTTTCTTTTCAAGTATTTCTTCTTAGTAACATTGTTGTAATATTATTATTATTTATTCACCTCAAAATACTTTATTATTAATCATTTAATGTTTTAAATTTAATTAGAGTATATCAGTTGGCTAACAAGTAACGACAAGCCATTAATAGGGTAAACCTGATTAGTCCATATCTAACCTTGTTAATTTTACATTTATTTTGAAACATCTGGGTAAACAAAGTAGCCTTTAAGTAGGGATTTGTAGAATAATGTTATTTGAAAGAAAGAAACTCTGCTTTCTCGTGTACTTTTTGCAGTTTGCAATGCTGGAGAGCTCATCCGTCGATGATGATCTTGCAAACTTGAAGAAAGAACTTTCTGGAAGCACAAAGGTATCTCAACTCTTTTTATTTCTAATTCTAGGTTTTAGGAATATTCTAATTAGGTATCTTAATATATCTATGAGCTTCCGAGCTCTAGTTGATTCGAAATATAAGCTGCCCTAAACGGCCTAAACCCTAAACCAACCTTCTACGCAATGGTAATCTCTAGCAGAGGTCTCAGATTTGAATCCAGCTTCCACTGGTTTTCCGTCTTTAAACCCTTGAAGGGGTTAGCAGCTGTTATTAGTTGGGGCCCGTGAGTTTACCAGTAATAATGGGTTCTCAAGGTCACTGGGTACCCAAAAACGCTAACGACTGGCTTTAACAACTTCTGTTTTTTCTGTAATTGCATCTTGGGAATATGGCAATTATTGATGGGAAAATATTATGAACAGAAAGGAGATCTACCGCCAGGGAGAACAACCTCAAAAGCAGCATATCCGTTTCCTGATGTGGATATTGAAAACGAGCTAAACGAGTTAAGGCAAAGAACCAGGGACCTCTAGAGAAATTAATAATCTTTGCACCAGAATCAAATACTAGTTCAACTTGTTTAGAGGAAGTTCATATTTTGTTTCTGAAGAATGGTTGTTCATACTGGTTACCATCAAAATTGCAATGAACTTGCCTTTAGTTGTGTTTCATTTTTGTGAAATTTTTCATAAGTGACTTGAATGTAAAAGATATGAAACGTTTGTTTCATGAAGTTTTTCTATTTGAAATTTGTGTAGTTGTTTATCCCAACTTGTCTATAATTTATAATTTATGTTAGTTTTAATAAGCTTAACTTATTTAGAAAACTATGGACCCAAATTTGGACTCGGTTTACAATTGAATTTACTATCATCAAAATGTTGCCGAAACATGTTAATCAACTTCAGCCTATATCATTCACAAAGAGTATGATTGAGTTAAAGTTTGAACCAAGTAGAGTCCGAAATAGGTATCTTTGTTATTTAAATACTAGGTTAGAAACTCATGTATTATACATGTTGAATAAATTTAACTTGTTGTAAACCAGCAGTTTTTATGAAGATTTGTATATTAGATGTTATCAGCTATTGGTGAAATAAGAAATAATGAAGATTAAAAATTATAAATAACAAATAGTGAATATTTAATAATCATAAATAGTAAACGGTGAAGACTTAAGAATTATAAAATTATATTTTAAAATAAGATGGTCTAAAATCTTCTTATAATTTAGTAAGTTTTAATAAAATACTAAAACAAGTTTTACATATTTAATTATTTAAAATCATTATTATTTAGTAGGAGAGATAGTTATTTAATATAAGAGAGTCAAGAAACAAATTTATACTTCACCAGAAGTCGACACGTGACAAATAAAGTTATTCATTTGTTATAATAATGATGTTGATTTATATCACCCATAGGGTCTGTTTGATATGAGGTAATGGAATAAATAAGGGAATGAAATGGATGAGGTAATGAAATGAATAAGGGAATGAAGTAAATCATTACCATTCCATTGTCCTGTTTGGTTAACCTATGTAAATGGAATGAATCATTACTTCATGTTATTTTGTAGATAGGAAAATACGAATAAATGAAATACAATTCATTAAAAATGTCAAAAATACTTCAAAAAAATACTCGGGGCATGGGTTGGGTCATGGTTTGTGTTATGTGTCGGGTCATGGGTCGGTTCATGGTTCGGGTCATTGGTTGGTTCATGGGTCGGTTCATGGGTAGGGTCGTGGTTCGGGTCATGGGTCATGGGGAGGGTCATCAGACGGTTCATGGGTCAGGTCATGGATTAGGGCATAGGTCGCGCCATGGTCCGGTTCATGTGCCGGGTCATGGGTCGGTTCATGGGTTGTGTCATGAGGTCGGTTCATGGGTCGGGTCATGGGACGGTTCATGTGTCGGGTCATGGTTTAAGGCATAGGTACGGGTCATGAGTCGGTTCATGTGTCGGGTCATGGGTCGACTCATGTGTCCTGGCATGGGTCGGCTCATGCGTCCTGGCATGGGTCGGCTCATGCGACGGGTCATATGGGTCGAGTCATGTGTTGGGTCATGCTCCGGGTCAATTAAACAAAACATTCCATTCCTCGAAGGAATGAAAAAAAAACCCATACCTCAAAGAATGAAAATTACTAAAAGTGAAGGAATCACATACTTATTATAATAAACGATTCCAAAAATGCCACATGTCACCATCTAATTTTTTTTCACCAAAATCTTATAATTTTTTCTATTTTAAGTAATTTGAATTAAGAAATCTAATTATGTTAATATTTTTTTCACAAAAAATAATATAAAGATTTAATTTTAATTATTACATAATTAAGGAAACGTTAACATAATATAAAATTTTACAAGAATATAAAGTTTTAAGATTGTAGAGTAAATAAATTTTACAATCCTCAACAATCTCATGTAATACATGGGTATATAACCTAGTTCTTTATATAATGATTAATTTCATTCCTATGTCCAAACATGTTTTTTTTTCATTCAATCGCAATGATCCATTCCATTCCACCGTTCATTCATACATAACAAAGACTAGTTATGTTTTATTTTGATGTTATGTTGCATGTAACGATAGCAAAAGAATTTTCTCAAGATCCAAATTTTCAGAAAGATTCAAATTTGACAATGCAGTATGGCTTATGGTAAAAGAATTGGAAAAAATATTGTAAAATAAAAAGTTACTTTTATGTTTATATAACTTTAGATTTTGTATTTATTAAAAAAATGATTCATATATTATTTATATGTAAGAATTATAAATAAAACAGAAAATAAGATAATGTTTAATAGGACTCATTTAAAGGTCTCAATGTGATTTAAAAAAAAATGGATTATTGTATTTTAATAATCCCACCTTTTACCAATTGGCCGATAATAATCCCAACTGAGAATATTCTTACCACCGGTCCCTACTTTCAAACTATTTTTTTACATTGGACTCCTCGTTAAAAAAACTTAACGCCGTTAGAGTTTATATGACATGGACATCTGCAAACCGCCGGAAAGTCGAGCCAAGCTAGCAATGGTCTCGTGTTGGCTTTTGAAATTGGCTTTGGTGGTGTTTAACTGGTCTCGTTAAACACCACCGTTTTCTCTGTTTGGACTTTCCGGACCCACGAGACCAGTTAAACACCACCAGAGCCAATTTCAAAAGCCTCCACGAGACCACTGCTAGCTTGGCTCGACTTTCCGGCGGTTTGCAGATGTCCACGTCATATAAACTCTAACGGCGTTAAGTTTTTTTAACGGGGGGTCCAATGTAAAAAAATAGTTTGAAAGTAGGGACCAGTGGTAAGAATATTCTCAGTTGGGATTATTATCGGCCAATTGGTAAAAGGTGGGATTATTAAAATCCAATAATCCAAAAAAAAATTATGTTGTCGTTTTACTTTTTACGTTAAAACTTAGTACTCGTAGCAAAAAAAAAAACATTTTTATGTAAAAGAAATCCTCCCAAATTAGAAAGTCGTCTGTAACAGCACAGTGATAGCAAAGTCCTTAGTTCCCATCTCTCAACATTTGGCTTTCACTTAAAAAAGAAAAAAAAATCCAAGTTAAAAGGAAAAAAAATGAACACATAAACGAAGCATTAGTTCTGTTGTGTGAAGTGCGAACAGGTAAGTAAATAAATAAATAAATAAAAGCACGTGAAAAAAAATAGAAGTAATGGATAAACAGTAAATCCTAATTGCATTAATGCTTATGAAGATTTTTTTTCTTTTTATAAAACCAAAGTTAATAATCTCAAATCCACTGTATCCTATTTGGGCCAATTTTTTTTGGTGAAAATTAAAAAGAAAGCTTTCACAAAATCGCCTATCACAAACACCCGACGTTGAGCGGGTTTTGTACAATTCCTTGCAATCTGTCCCATTTTATTACAATTAAAATATCTAAGAGATGGACAATACGTGGCAGTATGCCCTGTCTTCTGGCATTTATAACATCTCATTTCCCGAGGATTTCTTACTCGATTATTTCCCTCTCTCCTAGGGAATTTGAAATTTCTCGGTTTAAACCGATACGTCACTTCCTCACTCTTTCTCTTTGTTTCTACAGGTTTTACCTCCATTGCCTTCTCAGCCTTATCCTTGGTTTCTTGAGCTGTCACATCATCATAAACCGTGGCACTTAATGCTAAAGCCGCATCCATCGTTTAAGGTGCAGAGGTTTTTACCAAGGTACGCACCTTTAATGACAAACCCTTAATAAAATGTTTGTTGTAGGAGAAGAGAGAAAGAACATATACAAACCTGGAAGAAAAAAGCCATGGAGAAAGACCATGAGAAAGTGATTGGGCAGAGAAGGTAGGATACGTTCAAAAGTTTAGAAAAATCAGTAAGAAAACACGTGGAAGAAGACGTGTAAATAAGAAACGAAAAGAAAAAAGAAATTACAAAATATTAACCTGCAAACAAAGTTATGCATCAAATGTGAGTCTGCATACAGAGTAGTACCCTATGCATCAAGTGTGAGTTATATGGCTTTTGTAAAAGTAATACAATAAACAAAATACAACAACAATCGTATCTAGTAAAATCTCATCAATAGCATAGTTATTGATAGGGTCTGGAAAGGGTTGGATGTAGGCAAACCTTATGTCCTTACCTCTATCCCTAGGGAAAGAGAGGCCGCTTTCAGAGAGACTTCCGACTTCAAAACAAACCACACACAAACAAACAATACTATATATATATATATATATATATATATATATAAAGATAGAAAGATATCGCTAACAACATAAATGATAAATGGTGCAAGGATAAGTAGCACATGCATAAATACAAAGAAACAAAAAGTATAATAAGATAATAATATAGATAAACACTCATAAGACACCACACATGTAAATATAGGAACACAGTAACATGTAAAGCCCTCTTAAAATACGTGTAAGAACGTAACACGATAGCATTAACCAAAGAGTTATAATAAAATAAATAGAATTTGGTGCCATAATAGTATTAAAATTACTGAAAATTTTGTGATGAATTTACAATTTGCGCGTAACACGATAGCATCCTGAATGCAATTTGTAATTTTACTCTTATTTGTGGTAATAAATTATAATTGTATATTTACGAAATCAAACAATGATAAAAGTCTCCATGTATCACCATCAACCTAGCCAATTTACTTTTTTTTTACCAAACCATTCAAAACTAGTGGGCGCTAGCCCTCGCATTGCAGCGGACCACGCGTTAAGTCGGCTAGGTTTCGAACATAAAAACCCATATCTTCATAATCACGTTGTGTAAATGAAAACGAATAAAAAAAGTTGTTTAACGAAAAGATAAAATCGTGAGAAACCGTAGCGAACAACAAACCATAAAATAAAAACCGGTGAAAAAAAGTTCAAAAGAAAAAGGAATTAAAAAAAAAACAACATTTGTTTTACATCGATCGAAAACAATAAAAAGTAAATAGCAACGTGGTGTAAGGCTTCAAACCCGGGAAACCTCACTTGTTGGATTTACTTATAAACATATAGCGAATTAAACCTTAAATAGAATAAATGCAGCGGAAATATCATTCAAATTACAAATTTGATCAAACACAGAGGAAGCATCATTAAATTTAAATAACATAAATCAAACGGGGTGTCAGTATCATCGCTTGAGTAAACTCTCAGCACAAGTTCCGCATCCATCCACAACAGCAGTCTACACTTAACTTAAAAGACATACTAAAAAGTCAGCTATGCTGGAGGGTTCTAACTTTACATAACACATTACACGTCAAAAACATTTTGCCAAAATATAACATTCATTCAATACTAATAAAACCGTACATAACATGCAATAACAATAAACAAGAACCATTCGTGTCAAATCTGCGCCCTTTCGTAACTTCCAATTCCTTTAGGCATTACTCAAGATTAATCGAGGTCAGCGTCTGTCCAGGATTCCCGGTCTCGTCCGGAATCCTAACCTAGACAGAATCACGTCCCGCCGTGATAGTAACATTACTCGTGTGCATCCACACGACATTTACAGGATAACTAATCCGGTCATTCATACCAGTTGTACAATTGTTTGCTAGCCACAAAGGCTCCTGTATAGATATAACAAATCTTCGTGTCTAGGACTCCCAGTCTCGTATGGATTCCTAACCTAGACACGGTTTCATTTATCGCATTTGTTCCCGAGGGAACCGTTAGCATATTCGACTTACATTAAAAGCGTTCCTTCATTTGTAAAACCTTTTAGTCAAAGCATTGTACATTTTATTAAAACATATTTCAATCAAACCATTTCGTAAACATTTAGGGCAAAACATTTCATAAACATTCCTTTCGTAAACGTTTCATAAGTATGCGATTGGTCCCAAAACACATTAAAACTTCATAAAAAAGAACATATATAACTCATCAAGCTTTCTTATGCAATCCTTCCTAAGTGTAAGGCTCAACAAGGTGCTAGGCGATCTGTTCGAGCGGCCATAACGAAATGTGTTAACTGCACGATACAATAAGAACGATCCGTCCGAAATCCCACTGACCGAAAACTATTTCGTCAGAAATCATTTTCGGTCGAAAACCATTTCCGTCGAAATCTATTTCGTCCGAAATGTCTTTCATCCAAAAACTATTTCTGTAACACCCTGAAAATACCCTAGAAAACATAAGGACTAAACTTGCCAATTTACAAAGTTTAGAGGTGAATATATAAATAATCAGAGTCAAGGGACATAAAAGGAAAATTCTGAAATCAAAGGGGTAGCGGACCGCTACCCAAGACCTTAGTGGTCCGCTACGTGTGGGCTAAGGAAATGTCCATGAGATGACACGTGTCCCTGTGACTAGCCATTTGAAAATCTGACGCGTGGAAGGGTGGTGGACCGCCAGCCTTAACCGTAGCGGTCCGCTATGTGGGCACTACGCCAATTAGGCCGCCTCAAGGGGTGGAGGACCGCCACCACCCTGGTTAGCGGTACGCTACGGGTCACATCTTGGCCTATAAATAGAATTCGATGGCCAGAGCTTTAGAGACAACTTTCACACACCAAAACACACTCAAACACACACACTTAACCTAGGGATCCGTGCCAAGGTGCCGGTACGCGTTTGGAGGTCCAGTTTCTAGCCTTACGCCTTTAAATTTCAGGAGAAAATATCGAGGTAAGGTTCCGACAACTTGGTTACTAACCATTAAGCTTTGATTATATATTATTAAGCTTATTATAGATTTCAATTAAACAGTTACGTATACGTCGAGGTGCTATCCGAAGGATTTAATAGATTATTAATACAATAAGTTGAGATACTGTCCAGGTGAGTTCCTCTGAATTAAATGTGTATAGTTACACAGTTGTTATTTGAGATATTCCTGATGTAATGCCCTATTCCAAGTATATATAAGGCATGTTAAGTACTTATCATGTTTCGAGCGAGGCTGGGACCTACGGGTGGAATGATTATCTCATACTACTGGTGTGGGATGACCAATAATATGGGATGATGTGTCCATTTTATACTAGTGGTATGCACTAGTAGCGGGAACGGTTGACTAGTTATATATATATATATATATATATATATATATATATATATATAACAAAAGCATGAATAGTTTGTGTACTAATGGGTGGGACATGGGATTGTTGGTGATTGAATAACAACCATGTGGTAAAGATTCATGAACTCACCAACTTATGTTGACCTAGTTGCTTTTATTATTTTTAAGGTTATTGCAGGTGGATCTTTTAGTAGCATTCCAAGTAGATAACATATGTGGATAGTTATGAGGATGGTCTGAGGATTGTGATGGATGAAGGCATGCTTGGAAGAGCTGTAAGCCCTATGGATGTTTTATGTCCCTTAACAGGGTCTGATGTTTGTTGGTTTGGTTAGTTTGTAATAGAAGTTTGTTTCATGATGTAAATTAGTTAGTTATTAATGAAAGAAGGTAGTATGGTTTAGCTTCCGATGTGTGTTCTGTACCATACGTCACGTCTAACCGGTGCCTGGGACCGGGGTGTGATAATTTCGCTCAAAAACTATTTTATCCAAGTAGCTTTTCGAGCAGAATGCAATGTTCCTCGTTTCGAACGAAACCTTTTCGGTCCCTTCAACCACTTTTCGGACCATTCAAATTGTTCTTGGCCAAATCTGTCGTTTTCGATCCAAAATCGAATTTTCCAAACTGTTTGATTACTTCCCATGAAGCTAAATCTATGATTTTCAGGCTTAAATACCTTATCAAAACATTACTGTAACATCCCGGGAACCGACGGGTTACCTGATTTTGTTAAACGGATAACCCAATTCGCTGGCAAATTAAAAAGACTTATAAGGCTTGCGTGTAACGTGGGATTATTACAGATAGAGGACACGAATGGTCGTTATTACCGCAGTTTGGAACGAAAGCGCGTTAAATGAATTAGGAGGGGTCGATAGGGAAACATCTTAGAGTTTAAAAGACATCTTATGGAAAACCCTAAGCCATAATCGGCTTAGGGGTGTACGACGGAATTTTTGCTAAAATGGACTATGGAGTATTTGGTAATCACATTTAGGGCTTCTCTTGGGGCTGTTACACATTTGGGGTTGTCGCCCTTCTAAAGGGCGACGGGTTTCAAAATTATCTCACCAATCATTTGAAATGTACTGAAATGTACTGTTTAGTCAGAGGTACCAGAACCTGTCGCCATTCCAAAGGGCGACAGCTTCCGGTCAGCGTCCACCTCAGCTTGGTATCCCTGTCATTATCCTAGTCACACCCGTCGCCATTCCAAAGGGCAAGAGGTTCAAACCCGTCGCCATTCCAAAGGGCGAGAGGTTTTACTTTTTATGACATGTCCCATCAACCTGTGAAATCTCTCCCATCCAAGCAAACCCGTCGCCATTCCAAAGGGCGAGAGGTTTGAAAATGAACCGGTACCGTTCATATCTAACCGAGTGGTCAAATCAAATAATTATGTTTTCAAATCCGTCGCCAATGGGAAGGGCGACAGGTTTGATTTTCTACCAGTCATCAATAATTATTTCAAACCCGTCGCCAGTGGGAAGGGCGACAGGTTTGAATGTCTTCCTAACCCATTTAATTCAAATTGATTGAACTTGTACCTACCGAGTTGTCTAAAAATGTGTATTATATATTCTCTGGTTTTACATAATCATAAACCCTCAACCATTTCATGATATATATTCTTGTAAACCCATAACCATATATTTTAGAATTTTCTTTCAATCAAAGCAAACCAAATCCTCTATTCAACAATTATAATATGGATGTTGGTTTTACATCAGGTCCATTGATCGGTGACTTACTATTTTTAAGTGGTAATCATAGGGCGGATCACTATTTTCAAGATCCTACAAACAACAACGCGGTTCTAAGAATTAGACGCGGCGACGAGAAGTTCTGGACACATATCCAGCAGAATCGCATCCCCGAGAATGTTATGCGTTACATAAACGAGGCAGGTTTTGCGGGTGTAATACTTTGTGGTAGTCGCCGACTTGACCGTTACCTCATTTCGTCGCTTGTTGAAAGGTGGCGTCCTGAAACACACACTTTTCATTTCCCAGTTGGAGAAGTCACGGTAACTCTACAAGACGTACAAGTTTTGTGGGGTTTACCAATAAATGGTAATGTTGTTAGTGGTGTAGATAAAACTTTACCACATGCAGACGTGATTTTAAAAATTCAGAATTTGATGGGTTTTACACCGGGTGAGGGTTTTTTCAAATATCAAAAAATTAATCTACTGTGTCTTCTTAATCAAATCAAAATTGACTTACCTGTCAACGCAACTGATATACAATGTATGCAACGAGCAAGACTAATAATTTATTACTTGATTGGTGCAACGTTATTTCCTGACTCTGGGAGCAACTGGGTTAATATTTCTCTTATGAAGCACGTCGAAGACCTGACTGAATGTGCCAGGTTTAGTTGGGGAAGTGTCGTATTGGCTTGTTTGTATCGACATTTATGTAGAGCCACCGACATTAATATTCAAGAGTTAGGTGGTCCTTTATTTTTGTTGCAGTTATGGTGTTGGGAGAGACTGCCAGGGTTCGCCCCACAAATTTACCATGATATTGATTATACAAAACCATATGGAGCTAGGTATGTGAATTATGTTATGTAATTATACCTCTTTATTTTAAGTTTAGTATAATCATTTATTTCTTAAATTACATGTGTTGAACTGATTGAGTTTACTTTTTTTTAAAGATGGCGCCTACCTTTAGATTTTCAAGATAGTTCCACCCATTGTTTGCCCGCATATCGGTCTATTTTACATTCTTTAACTGAGGACCAGGTAATTGATATTATAAAAAGTATATTTAATGATACTAATTCTAACCAAATAATATATTATTTAAAGTAATAATATATTTTATTTTAACTAAAGTTCTTTTTTTATTAGTTTATCTGGACGCCATACGATTCCATTACTCATTTACTACCCCAAATGTGTAAAGACGGAGAAGAAATTTGGAGGAGCGAGACATATTTGATATTTTGGGAAATTGTCGAACCACATTTACCAAGCAGGGTTATGAGACAGTTCAAAATGTTTCAACCAATTCCCACAAATACACTCTTCTCTGTAGAAGAGAATAAAAATTTACATGAAATAAATCGTGCGGGTGGACGACGCGTAAATTGGCTAAACAAGCATAAAAAATATGTTAATGCTTGGATCAATCGTCATGACCAAATTGTGTTTGGAAATTTGTGTAGTTCATATATTGCATGTGAAGAGTACATGACGTGGTTCAGGTCTCGTACCCTACTATACACAAATAATCCTACTTATCAGCAGGTGGCACAACATGGATTTCCAAATGATGGTGGGAGATTGCAAATGATGGTATTATTACTTTGTTTTTTTTATTATTCTATTTTGTTTATGTTAATTTAACATACTATTACATATGCAGTATGACGGGATGAGCCAAATTAGGCAGCAATCTGGTGAAACTCCAATAAGGAGTATGGCTGACCAATTTTTGAATTTTGCAAATTCACAACATCATATGAACTATCAGCCGACGTATGCGACACAAGGTGGTAACACTACCGCGGGGAATTATCAAGTTCCTCCGGTAACTCAGGAGTTACGGAGACAAAATAGAAGACAACATCGACATGGTGGCAACACCAACATGGATCATACTTCACCGGTGCAACAAGAGCATTTTTCACCAAATGCGTTGTCAGAACATTTGTCTACTTCAAGTTACCATCCTATTCCTAATTTGGGTGATGATATGTATTCCCCACATTTGAGCGAACCACCTTTTAGCCAAAATTATGAGCGTGACGACGGGTCATCATCGTTTGGTCTATTTAATCAGTCACACAATTATGATGAGGGGTGTTCGTCAAACTATTTCCAACAAAATGAAGAAATTTTGGTCAGTCCACAATATCAGTTCCCCGCTTTCGGTCAACATGCCAATACATCCCCAATACTTGGTTTCTCCGAGTTTGCAAATCCAGCACCAATTAATTCACAACCATTTACAGGGCGGGTTTCACCTGTTGACATAAACGTCCGACTAAACGAGGCGGGCGAGGCTGACGAGACGGACGAGGTACCATTCCATGGTGAAATGCATGAATACAATATAGCTACCGGTAGACCTAGACGTGAAAATATTCGCCCCCCCCCCCATTATGTGGTACAGGCGGAAGACATGGACCAAATGAAAGACACGGTAGAGGACAAGACCGAAGAAGAAGAAATTGTTAATTTATGTGTTATTATAATGTTTGTTTTATTTATAATGTAATGTTTTATATTAAAAGGTGATTATTTCATAAATTTGAGCATGTTTAACACTAGTATAACACGTTTTTTAAGTTGGTGTTTCAGACTTTTTTTAAAGGGTAAATTTTTTTTTTCATTTTTCTCTTTCTTGGATCCTAGCCCTATAAATTCCCTTTTGATCCTTGAAAAACCCACAAACCCCCCATAATTCTCTCTTGAGCCATGGAAAACTACCATGAAATAGAAAATGATCAAGATCAATACCACTCACAACCAATACACAAATCATCAAATTGGATGTCACAACCATGGAGACGTCTTCGTCTACCAAAGGGACAACCAAAAGATGTTGGGGCATCATCTTCGTCTGTCGAAGAGAATCAACCGGTTAACCAAGAACATAACCCTCCTAAAAAAACCAAAATGGGCGACTACGTGTGAAGAGTCGAAAAACTGGTCTGAAAATGTTATCCAGTTTTATAAACACGGAGATGCAGAGGTCTGTTATTTACGTTTATTTGATCATGTTGTACCGCTTGATAAAGAATTTTGGGGTACTCTATTAGGATGCCAAAACTACGGTCGTTTATCCTCCACGGTAAGATTTAATAGTTTTGTATCTTTTTAATTATGTTTTCCTCTAAAATAATGTCTTTGTTTTTTTACAGCATATCGAAGCGTGGGTGGAAAGACTAATGATTTGGAGACATACCAAGCTAATTAAAAATACTCCTTTAAATATGCGTTGGGCTATATTAAAACCACAGTTTTACAATCACCTTTTACTACAACCAGAAGATATTTTTGCAATTTCAATTGCAAGTGGAACTAAAAGATTTTCCCCTCCACTTTGGGAGGTAGATTATATTTATGTTCCACTTTTAATTAGTGAAAGTGAATGGTTACTTATCGGTGTTGATCTCAATAGTATGAATTTAACACAGTACAATTATGATGGTTTTAGCCGGCCAAAATATAAAGAAGTTGTTTATCCGCTATTGACAAAATTTATTGTCTATTTTGGTGCGTTGTTGGTTAACATCGGGTACTGGAGGAAGTCTGGGAGGGAAGAAAAGATAATTAACATTTACGATAACGATATTTATAAGCCGCGACACATTGGTTAGCAACATCAAAATTCAGGGGTACATGCTTGTATGGTAATTGAACATTTGGTTATGGGTAAACAACTAGATATACCGATTGATTTTCAAGAGACAGCTATGAAGTATCGACGTTCCATGACTGAGAAATTGTATTATTTTCGATGTCCAACATATGTTAATCCTGAGTCTTAGACTAGACTTGGTATGTTTTATGGCAGTGTAGTCTTTATGTTTATGTTTATGTTTATGTTTATGTTAGTATGTTTAATTTATCTTTATATTGGTTGGAAAAAAACACTAATAATACACGATAATGAAACAACAAAAAACACAAATAATACAACAAAACAAACTACTAATCAATCTTGCGCGTTCGTACAATTATTCCTTCTATGCCCCGATTGTTTACATATTCCACATCTAGTAATACTAGGTTGATCGGGATGACGAATATCCATCTCGTTGTATATTCTTCTGGCTCGCCTTCTACCCCTTGAGGTGGTAATTTTTGACGAATCTGCTTTAATATTCCAACCCGGGTCTGTCCAATAATCAATGTGAGATAGCGGAAAAAATTCACCATCGTATTGCGCTTTATATGCAGCAACTGTGTGTAATTTATTGATAATGTTGTTAATTGAATCACCTCTTTGATGGCAAACTGCAATAGCATGTGAGCAAGGAAATCTATCAATTTGCCATTTCCCGCAGGTGCATGTTCCTTTTAGGTACTCTACAGTATACTCATTTCCACCTGTTTCGTTTGTTTGTAGTTTCGTCCGTACCCTGTACCTCCCACTTATAAAACCGAACTCAGTTATGTCGTGTTCTTGCGAGCGATTTTCACGGCTAAGAAGCCACCGCCACATGCGAGGGGGCAATCGTGTATCGCAACCCCGTAAAATCTCATTATTTTTTCTAAAGTGCTCCACTGCTTTATTGAATGTACAATCAATAATGGCCTTAATAGGCATAAGCCTAATCCCCCGCAACGCATTGTTAAAACCCTCCGAGATATTTGTCGTTAGGTTTCCCCAACGACGATTGTTTTTATCATGGAGAAGAGTCCACTTAGTCTCTTTTATCGCTTGTAAATATTTCCACGCATTTGCATCAAGACTTGTCATTAGAATAACAGAGTGATCATACTTCCTTTGTTGTGTTGTGGAACCTATAGCCCAACACAATTGCTTCAATCTAGACACCTTAAATTTCTGCATTAAGTTGCTTCTGACGTGTCTTAGACAAAATCGATGAAAACCATTAGCTTTCCATTCTGGAAGAGTTTTCATCGCATTAATAATTCCTTTGTGTCTATCAGAGATAACACACAACTTTTGACCTCGTTGCATGGCGATGTGGAACCAGAATTGTTGCAAAAACCAACACCAGCTGTCCACCGTTTCCTCATCAACAATCGCGTAAGCTACCGGCAATACGTAGTTGTTTGCATTTTTTATAACTGCAACTAACAACTTCCCGCGATAGTCTCCCCTCAAGTGGGTGCCGTCAACAGATATTACAGGCTGACAAAACTGAAATGCTTTTATTGCCGGCCCAAATGCCCAAAACACATATTTAAAGGTATGACATTGGGAAGAACCGGAGGGACTGTGTAACCATTCAACAACAGTATTAGGGTTTGATGCTTGTAATGCTGAAATGTACTTAGGTAACTCTTGAAAGTTGCTCACCCAACTACCGTAAATCCTCTCTATAGTATCCTTCCTAGCTCGCCACGCCTTACTATAACAAACGTCAACTCTAAGCTCGTTTTTTATATGTGTCTTGATTTGTTTCACGGGGTATGAAATGTCTTGACGAATTAAATGGATGATGTGTCTTGAAATATCTTTGGTTGTCAAACTTCTGTTGTTGTTTTCCACAACTATCCCGTAGCAGTTATGCCTATCCACCCATTTAACAATTCTAAACATCTGATCATTGCTCTTTTTGGACGCGTAGACAAACCATTTACATTGGTGGGCGTCTAGATGATTAGTTTTGCACTTAGGGCTTCTTGTGTAGCATTTTGCCCTCCATTTATTATATTTGGATTCGGCAACATATAATTCACGATTACAATCTATATTCCATCGCCTAACTGCACCCATCAACTCTTCTTTATCTCTGAAGTACATACCAAGACGAATTTGTCTAGATTGATCGTTCCATATATCCATGTCTTCCTCGTCATCAAAATCGGCAGCTTCATACTCTCTCAATTCTTCGGGATCTTGAGAGTAGTTGGTGACTATATGTGAGGATTCAAGGTTAGCAGTATAATTATACTGCTCAGGAATTTCAACTTGGACTGCATCATCATCGGAGGATTCTTCATTTGATGGAAGGTCCTCAGATTCTTCAGTGCTTGGTGGAGGGGTATCCGGCTCGGAGTCGTCATCAATATTGGTATTAGTAGAGGGACCGGCTTCAAATTGAAGTGAATTAGAATTCTCTTGATTGGAATAATTCGTTTGTTGAGCAGTCTGGTATTTAGAAAAACCACGTAGAATATCCATACAACTTGAATTTTGTACAAACGTTATTGGCTCAATACCAACATATACGTTAGGACGAAAACATGGATTTGTTGTTGCTAAATAATACAACACGTCAAGGCTAGAATCATTGAAAATATCAGATGATTGAGAAAATCCTTGAAAAGTGTAATATAGTTTCATACTCAACGTATAAAACTCCTTTTGAATTTGAAGATGAATATAAATCATATCAACGAATTCTTCGTATGATATTTTCTGTTGAACAATAATCGTACAACTTTTAGTGGAACTATCACATGAAATAATATCATTTTTGTAGAAAACATTACCCCCCAATACAATTGAATGAATATGGGAGCAAACATTTTTGGAATTGAAATTTACTCGTGTAATATAATATCGTGAAAAGTTGGGTAACTACCACAGAATATATAATACACATTTTTTACAACTAATCCTCTCGCCTATGCTAGGGGCGACGGGTTTGAAATTATTAATGGGTTCTTGTTTGAATTAAATGGGGTTGTTTGAATTAAATGGGGTTAGGTAGACATTCAAACCTGTCGCCCTTCCCACTGGCGACGGGTTTGAAATAATTATTATTTGATTTGACAATTCAGTATTATTTAATCAGATGGCTTGTAGAAAATCAAACCTGTCGCCCTTCCCATTGGCGACGGGTTTGAAAACATAATTATTTGATTTGACCACTCGGTTAGATATGAACGGTACCGGTTCATTTTCAAACCTCTCGCCCTTTGGAATGGCGACGGGTTTGCTTGGATGGGAGAGATTTCACAGGTTGATGGGACATGTCATAAAAAGTAAAACCTCTCGCCCTTTGGAATGGCGACGGGTTTGAACCTCTCGCCTTTTGGAATGGCGACGGGTGTGACTAGGATAATGACAAGGATACCAAGCTGAGGTGGACGCTGACCGGAAGCTGTCGCCCTTTGGAATGGCGACAGGTTCTGGTACCTCTGACTAAACAGTACATTTCAGTACATTTCTAATGATTGGTGAGATAATTTTGAAACCCGTCGCCCTTTGGAAGGGCGACAACCCCAAATGTGTAACAGCCCCAAGAGAAGCCCTAAATGTGATTACCAAATACCCCATAGTCTATTTTAGCAAAAATTCCGTGTACGACGGCAGGGGGTGCGCAGGAGAAAGAGGCCGAGAGTGGTGGTCCGGTGGTGATACCCCGATGGTAGCGAGCAAGGGGGAGACTCCACAACACGTAAGGTAAACCTCTAACCCGGTTCTTTCACTTCTTGTTTTCGTTTGTATAAAATACGACTAGGGTTTTGGGTTCCGAAGCCGGCGACGACGGCGAGGGTGATGGTGGCCGGCTACGGCAGTGGTACGGTTAAGTTAGGCGGCCGGCATCAAGATTTATCACGTACAGCAGGGACGAACAACGGAGAAGGGACACGGCGGTGGCCGGTTGGTGGTGATCGGGTTCCGGAAAGCGAAGAGGAGGAGGTTAGCGACTGGGTACGGCAGTCGTGGACGCTGTGGTGGCGCGCTGCCGTGGTGCTTGGCGGAATATCGGTGATGCGGTGGTAACCTGTCACCGAAAATGGGAAGAGAAATAAGGAGAGAGGGGAGAATTTCGAGTGAAGAAAGTGACTACGGGGAAACCGGAGACGGGGATGACAGCCGATGATGGGTTCTAGCAGCAGTGGTGTTTTATGGCGGTGCAACAAGGAGGAAGACAGGATCGGTGTAGTGGTGCACGGCGGCTGTTAACGGTGACCGATGGGGACGAGGGTGATGATGGTAAGCCGACGGGGATGGCGACGAGGTATGGTGGTCTTGGTGGTAGTTCACGGCGACATCGGCGGTACCCGTCGTGGTACATGGACGGACTCGGTGGAGACTGAGTTGCATGCGAAGGATGCACGCGCAGAAACTCGGCCCGAGTACATGCACCTCGTGGGGTTAGGGTTGCATGACGTGGTTTACATGCATGCATGGAGCCTGGTTTATGTATTCGGGTTCCAACCAAGTCAAAGACGAGTCGATACGATTACCCGGTCTATCAAGCAGACAAGTGTCGGGGTTTTATTTTATGTACGCGTTATTCGACGTAGGGTTTAGAACGTTCCTGATCATGTGATCGTACGTTGGCAGGTTGGACATTTAGCGGGTGATCAGGGTGCAGAGCAAGGTTCGGACTCGGTGCAAACTGTGAGTTTCTAATCCCCCTCTTTTAAACGTTTTACTGTTTTGGGGCTATCGTACATACATTCACGTGGTGTTAATATAATTAATCGTGTTAAGGGTTCGGGTTCTAACCCAATATGCTTTGAGTATAAAATGTTTATTTGAGAGTCGTGGGGTTTATGGTGTGTTCATAGAAATGTGTAAGCTAGAGAGATGAGTTATTAATGTGTGACGTGTTAAGAGTTGGCCAGGGAAAGTCGGGCTTAAAGTTAAATGGTTATAATTGCATGTGGGATATGTTGTTCTAGTGTCGTGTGTTAGGCGTAGGTGTAGTTAATGAGTCTTGTGTATGACGTGTGATATTATGTGTTTATATTTATGTGTCGGGTTTACCTCGTTGTCGTTATGGCACGACAAACGGTATTGTGAAGGATGAGGTCCTTCGGGAAGTCACCAATGGTGACCATTATTTAACAGGTTAATGATGAGCTCGGGGTGTGTTGATCACCCTGACGAGGGTGCAGTTAGAGGTATGTGTTTGCATGCGTACATATATGCGTTAATTTGCATGCTAATGATTAGTTATATTTATTGTGTATGAGATCGTGTTATTGTGGCATGTTAAATTATGGCGTGTAGAGTTAGACTGACCGTTGAGTTAGGACTTGTGACGTGACGTGTATAAGAGTCGTGTCAGTTAATTGTGAGCGCCTTGGTTAAGGTTGGGTGTGTTAATGTCTAGGGTATGTTGTGTTAATTAAGAGTCGAGTTAATACTAGTTCTGAGTATGGGTTACAAGTATAGTATGTGAGTTCATGTCAAAGTGATGGTAAGGTTGTTATTATTATTATTGGTAGTACGGGCTGAGTCTCAGGTGATAAACGGTTACGGGATGGTCGTGGGATGACAGGGGATTAACTGTTCGTTAATAAATTGTAATATCAATTTATAAGGACCGGAGGGTCGTGTGGGAAATAAACTAAAGAACATGACGTAGTGGTTTTTTTTTAAATTAAACTATTAGAACTCACTCAACGTAGCTGACTTTGTGTGTACGTTAGATTGTTTTGCAGGTAAGTGTAGGGTTGACGTATCTTGGCTTGGAAGCGACGTTACTCGGGTTGGTGTGCAGGCATTCGTGAGGTAAGCTAATAACGTTAAAGAGTAACAAATGAGTTTTGAAAGACTTCCGCTATAGTTTGAACTGCATTAAATATGATTTAAATGAAAATGACCTGCTATGAGAACCAACTGTAGGATACCCGGGTTGGGGTCTTACAATTACTAACCTTTCACTTCCGAAAGCTCCGAGTCTTGGTCAAGTCCTTCTTGGATTCTCTTATCATTCCCCCATATCAAGAGCATCTGGTTTGAGTTTGGTGCCACCCACACCAAATCCCTCAAACCATTGCTCTGATACCAAGTTTGTAACACCCTAATTTGAAACACCGATTATTTAATTATTTATTATGCGGAAGCATTCGTCCCAAAAAAAATATTATTTTTTTTATAACCCTCGCGTACCGCGAGGGATCAGGCCCCTCCCTTCGCGTACCGCGAGGGAGTCCTAAACACACACCCCCGAGAAACAGGTCTCTCGCGTACCGCGAGAGAACCTTGCCTGTTTCTCACAGAATGTTTACTCAACTGCCCAGTTTTGAACACTTAACCATTTTTTCATCATTTACCAATTCAACATGACACAAAATTTTTCCAACACTTGGGCCTTTGTTTAAAACATCCAAACATCATTCTTTACACCAAAACATCATATAACATGTATCATTAACAACCCTTTTAAAGGTTTTGTAATTACACCCCAAAACATCAAATATGCATACGAGAACCCGCCAAACGCCATGGACTTGACTTTGACTATATCGGAGCTTTTCCTACATAACAGCACATATATCACCATTAGTAATGAAGATAAAACATATTAACAAGTAAAATCTACTTGTTTTCACCCATTTGACCCGTTTCCACCCAATTAGTCATTAGGCTAAATATCACTTGCATAACACCTTACAAGTTTCAATTATTTCTTATAAACATTATAATTAACTCATTTTCATTTCCATTATGACACTTAGGCCATAATTTCATCACAACATTTCCGTTATCATACTAGATCATAACTTCATCACCACATTTCCATTATGATTCTTAAATCATAACTTTATCACCACATTTCCATTATGGTATTTAAACCATAACTTCATATCCACATTTCAATTATGGTATTTAGACCATAACCTCATATCCACATTTCCATTATAGTATTTGTAACATCCCAGAAATTCGTGAACTAAAACGAATCGGGTTATTAGATGAACCGAGCCTCTTTCAAATAGCATGGGCTATGTGGTTATCACGTAAAGCTCGGATTATCAATGTTGGAGGACCTGATTAGTCATTATTTTAATAGTTCGGATAAGGAGCGCGTTAGACGTATTATGAGGGACCCGAATCATAACTAGAAGGTGATATTTAAACCACCTAACTCGCAAACCTTAAGCCATTTGGCTTGGCTTGAGTTACGGCTGCCGCAAGGAGGAGGAGAGAGAAACCGGCGAAACCAGGGAACCCATGACGGTGGTTCACGGTGGGTAGGGTCACGGGACTTCACGGCTTACCGAGGTAAACCCTCCTATACCCTCTCTAATTGTTGTGTTCATTCTTTGTGGAACCCGATTAGGGTTTAGGGAGGGCTGTGGTCGTGGTTACGGCTGTGATGACCACACCGGCGGTTGCGGTTGCAGGAGATGGAGACGGTGGTGGAGTGACGTCGCGTGCGGGTGACAGGCGGTAGGAGAGAGAACGTGGCACGTTGACTGGTGTGGTGGTCGTATGCCATGAGTAGAAAACAGGGAAGAAGGGTGGTTCGACTGGTCTACCCGAAAAGAAGGACGCGACCTGTGGTGGTGCTCTGCAGTAATGACGTACTCGGCAGGGAAGAAGGTGGAGGAGGGCAGCGCTTGACGAAAGCAAGGATGTGCACGTCGGCCACTGTTATGGCAGTGGTGGGGGGACGAAGAGCTGGTCGTGGCTGGTGTTAATGGTGGCGACCCGACATTTGTGCATGGTGGATAACGTCAGGAAGCGGTGCCAGGTGGTGGTTCACGGGAATAAAGAGGAAGAGAGAGGAGTTGGGTCTTGCATCCGATTAGGGTTTTTGCATATGTACACATGCACACGTACGTGCATGCATGGGAACGTGGTCGGGTATTCACTAACGTGTCGAAGGTGATCCGGTTTATGTGAGCACGAGGGGTTAGGGTTTCTTGGAATGAAAGGGCGAGCCGACGTGGGGGTTTATAAGTTTACGTTATTCAACGTATGTTTGGAACCTGTCTGATCAAATGATTATACATTTGTCAGGTTTGAGTTTCGAGCGTGATCGGGCGAAGTATAAAAGCTAGGACTTGGATTGTCTTGTAACCAGTGAGTTTCTAATCCCCCTCTTTTAAACGTTTTACTGTTTTAGGGCTATCGTACATACATTCACGTGGTCTTGTAACCAATGAGTTTCTAATCCCCCTCTTTTATTACACAAGGAATTAGAAATATACAAATTAGAAAGTTAATGGAATAGTAGATTACCCTATTAACCAAACGCAAGAGAAAACAAAACAAAAATGTTTACGGGATGGTTTAGCAAATGGGTATGTGTGTTTTGGGCTTGTATAACTTGACTCTATACCCGTGAATTTTTATAGAAGGATCCCATTACCTATCTTGAGTGTTTCGGATTTGCCAGTCGGGTTTGTTTTCCATCCCTTGATTTGGTTTTGGGTATAGCGGTTTCGTCGACGGTTTAAAACTTGTAAACGACTGTTTCATATTTATATTTTTTTATTTTTGAAATATGTAATTTTGTATGTGTTTTATCTATCAACCATCTTTATCATTTTTTAAACATTTGTATATTTACATAATCTATCCTCAACTATATACTATTTACAATCTGATCTAATAAGAATATTATAGGAAATTTAATTAAAAAAAACGAATGATACATGTGGGATTTGGTTAACGTGGTGACGGTTGCTAATAAGAGCAAATGGTATACCCAAGTGATGAGTATATGTTTTGAGTATAAAATGATTATTATAGAGTCGTAGAATATGGTGTGTTCGTAGAAATATGTGAACTAAGGGTATGAGTTATCAATATGTGATGTGATAAGGGGAGATCGGGAAGAGTCGGGCTTTAAGCTAAACGCTTATGATTTCATGTGGGGTATATGTTGTCCTAGTGTCATGTGTGAGGTACAGGTGTAGTTAACGAGTCATGTATATGATGTGTGATATAATGTGCTTTATAATTATGCGACGTGTTTGCATCGTTGTCTTTATGACATGGCAAACGGGACGTGTGAAGGATGAGGTCCTTCGGGAAGTCACGAACGGTGATATGTATTTAACAGGTTAATGATGAGCTCGGGGTGTGTTGAACGCCCTGACGAGGGTAACCCTGACGAGGGTAACTCTGACGAGGGTGCAGTGACGAGGTATGTGTTTACGAGTATATTTATGTGGTGTTGAATTGCATGCAAACGTAGAGTTATAATTATTATGCATGTGACGATATTTATGTGATGATATTGATGTGGTAATGTTAGTGTGACGTGTAGATGTTATTATTGCGGTATGCAGAGTTAAACTGACCGTTGAGTCAGGATTTGTGATGTGACGTGTATAAGAGTCGTGTCCGTTAATTGTGACAGCCTCGGTTAGGGCTGAGTAAGCAAATGTGTAGGGTTTTGTGGTGTTTGACAAGCGTCGAGTTAATACACGTTTTAGAGTATGAGTGACTAGTGTAGTAGGTTCGACTTATGTCGACAAGACTTGAGAAATATTATTGTTATTATTATTATTATTGTGGGACAAGTCTTGGGTAATGAACAGGTATGGGACACCGTGTGATACAGGGTTATCTATTTTTAACGACCTGGTAAACTAATCTATAAGGACTGTGGGTCCTGAGTAAACTTTAAATAACCTTTATGACGAGTTGGCTTTTAATTAAACTAAACTATTAGAACTCACTTGGCGTAGCTGACTTTGTGTGTTCGATAGATTGTTTTCCAGGTAAGCGTTGCGTTGACGTATCTTGGCTTGAAAGTGGTGTTACTCGGATTGGTGTGCAGGCATTCGTGAGGTAATTTAATATCATTAAATGCTAATAAAAGAATTTAGAAAGACTTCCGCTGTATTTTGAATTGTAATAAATGTGTCTTAAATGTGAATGACCCGTTATGAGAACCAACTGTAGAATGCTCAGGTTGGGGTCTTACAGTATTACAACTATAACTGCATCATTCACTTGTACATACACATTCTTAACACACAACATGGTATGCAAACATAACACATGTATCACCCTTTATCATCAATACTAAGTAAGTGCAAGAGCATTTACCTTTCGGGTTTGAAGATCCCGTTCCCCATTCAAGATTTGCAATTTGATTACCTAAACATATACACCTAGTTTAGTAATCTTACATACATCAATATCACATTTTAATTGGGTTCACAACCCAATTTTCTATTTCCAACCCAAACTGACCCGTTTGGGTTATACTCATATCCAAACACCCTCTTTCCACCCAAACTCACCTACTTGAGTTTCATTACCATTTCTTAACACTAACTTTTCATTTAATCTTTTACATTAGATTAATTTAGTGCTCTTTCAAGTGTCTAACATCATATAAACACTTAATCATCATTAATTCATCATCCTATCACCATAACCCAAAAACCCCTAATTCTTTACATATGAACCCTAATTTCTCATAATCAAAATCAAAGGGTTCTAGGATGTTATTCACCATTCTTTACCTTTAGTTTAGCTAGATTATCAACAATCTAACACTAACTAACCACATGCATCATCAAATTTCAGATTTCTACAAAACACACCGACTAACTCATCACTGGTGAAATCAAAAGGATGAGTAACACTTACTTGATGCTAGAAGGATGATGTGCAAGCCAACACCTTCACAATCCAAGCTTCATTTGCACGATTTTGACTTCAACACCTTTTTCTCTCTTTTTCTCTTGAGAACATCAACTCTTTCACTAACAAAAAACTGAATTTTGACCTCAACAAAGTCAAATATGGTAGATTTTTCATATTTACACATTCAGCCCCTCAACTTCCATTTCATCCATTTTCATGCCAAAATTAGTTAAAAACTAATATAACCTCAACATTAACTTGAAACCCACTTGTTTAAACTTATTTCTAAAATATTATTTTCACCATAATATTAATTGGAAACATTTATTTATTTAAAACGAAACCCGGATTTTGGTTCATTACAGCTCCCCCTCCACCCTTAGGCACGCACGGCCCGCCCTCAGCCCATGACTCAACCATCTTGCCCCGCGACTCTTTTTAAGATAAAATCCGCACCCGATCACAAATAAAATTCTGGATGTTACACGTGGGTTCCAATAATACCGATAACGGTACTGATGTTATCCGTTGGCTATCGAATTCGGTTCGTGAATGCGCCGAGACTCGGTATAGTTCAGATGAAAAAAAAAGGTTTTATTTGTGATGGTTTCGTCACACAAATACTATACGATGTAACCTAAAAAATAAAGTCGTGCTTTAAATCTACCGAAAACCATAGAAACTAACACTGACCGGTTGTGATAATACCAATACCGGAAATGATATTCTTCAACTATTATCGGTTCGGTTAGTCACGGTATCGAAACGATAACTGTACTCGCTACAATTTACAATATAAAAAAAATACTCGATTGCGAATGCAATTTCGTTTTAAAATATATAAGGGCTAAAAATAAAAAAGAAATAAAAACTAAAAATATATATAATTCGATTTAGAAATCATGAATTATCTTCTTGGTTGCACCCCCTCTTAAAAACTAAAAAAAATGCCTATGAACACGAACGGTAAGGATGAAAGCGAGTTGGTATGCTAATTCCTCATCTGCAAATCAACCCTTCCAGTGGGTTATTTTCTCAACGAATAAGTAATTCTAGGAATGAAACCTTTATATAATTCGAAAAAACAAAGCGCAAGTCCATGGCAATAAAATATGAAAAATGAAAAATTTTCATATTTCTAATATTTAACAAAAGTATTAGCAAATAAAAGTGCTAATGCTACAACCATGCCATAAGTTGTTAAAGCTTCCATAAAAGCTAGACTAAGCAATAAAGTACCTCGTATTTTTACCTCTGCCTCGGGCTGTCTCGCGATACCTTCTACAGCTTGACCCACAGCAGTACCTTGACCAACTCCAGGTCCAATAGAAGCAAGCCCTACAGCCAATCCAACAGCAATAACGGAAGCGACTATATAGAAAATATTAATGTAAACAAACAATTAAATAAAAACCTGTTAAAATGGTAAAACTCTCCTTGAGGTGAAGGGTTCGAGCCTCGTCATAGACGGATTGATGTAAATTATTAGGAGTATTTTATGTGGCCCCAAAATAAGGTATTGTTGTTAAAAAAATTAAACAAAAACCTTAGGGGCTAGAAATGCAATGACTCAAATCACAAGGTATCTTTTCATAAATTTTGTTTTCCTCAAATGGGTTACCATTCCTCCAAGCTAGAGGTGCACAAATCGTTTTTCTTTTCGGGGTCCGTCAACGCTGGTCAACGACCGAACACGTTGGAACCGGTTCCGGATCGGATCCGGTTTTGGGCATGGATAGTTGGAACCTATTGGGACTGGACCGGATATTAGGAACCGGACCGGACAAAAAAAACCGGTTCCATCGGATTTTTTTAAAAATAAAAAATAATTAAAAAAAATTAACAAAGATACACTATAAAATACATATTTTATTTATTTTTTATATATTTTTAAAGTGATTTAACAATAGGTCGTACAAAAAACATAATGGAATCACAAAATATATATTATTTATTGTGACTCGTTATTCGTTGTCTACTCGTCTTAGTCTTCGTAACTTCGGTTTTCAATCTTTTTCGCCTGAGATACATTGGGCTTCATCATAAGTTTGTTCTTCGTCCGAAAGTGGAATCGCCGCCTCTTGTTCTACTTCGAATTCGTGTATTTCTTGTTCAATGTCAAGCTCGTCTTCTAGTTTTGCAACATGTTGTACACGTTCGGCGGCATCCAAATGGTCCTTCAAGCAAATACACATCTCCATAGATTCCAGTGTAAGCCTCGTTCTTCTATTAGACAAAACCCTGCCACTAAGAGAAAAAGCAGATTCCGAAGCTACCGTTGAAGCTTGGACGGTTAGTAGGTCACGGGCCATTGCGGCTAGAACGGGATATTGGGTTTCCCTTCCTTGCCACCAACTCAAGATATCAAAGTTTTCAAACTCTTCGGATCTTAGAGTTGAAATAAAATCGGTAGCTTGATATCTCCCAAGCTCGCTACTTGGTGTGCTTCCACGATGGTGTGGTTATAAGTATTACATGTTAAGTGTGGTTATAAGTATTACATGTTAAGTGCATTAACCAACATGTCTTTCAAGTATAGTTCTCTAACGCTGAAGAGAAGCACTACTTAAAAAAAATTAGGAATGTGATTATTACAAAACTATTATGTGGCAATCATAGTCTCCAAGTTAGCACGTTAAAAATATTAAGTGTTAGTAATGTACATAGATGTTCTTTTTCTTCTGTGCTCTATGAGCATTAGTAACTCTTAAATTTGTGAGTGTTATATCACTACATAGCAGTTCTTGATCCATGTTAAGGATGTGCATGTGTAACGTCAATATGCATGATTAACTGGCTCTTATCTCTTATAAAATTTCTAATAATAAGAAATTTGATACAAGTAGTTAACAGCCTCCTGTCATAAAAAAATAGCAATAAGATTTAACTACATTGCAATCCATATTACGGAAGGCTGTGTATTGCAATTTTGTTGATAACTCTTTTCCTGCTATTTCATGATATACGGAGTTCATAGTGTTTCATAAAGTTATATAGATGTTAGATTAATAGAATTTATTTACTAATATTTTGTAGGTTTGGTCCTTATTTCGTCCAACCTGTGATTGCTGGATTGCACAATGGACTCAATTGGAGCAAAGTATGACTACTTTTTATGTTTTTGTTGTTCCTCATACTCTTGACCCTTTTTGTTTTTTCTTTATTTTTTTGAAAAACACGTAAAACTTTTTATGTTTTTGTTGTTAACTCATACTCTTTTATGAAAACCAGACCCTTTTTTTATTTACTTTTTGAAAAACACAATTGTTGGAACAAATTCTGAAGACACATGTTTTATAAGATGTAAATGTAAAACCATATTTAGAAGACCCGTTTTTTCAAAAAGTTTATATTTCTAGAATCACTTGTAGATGAGTTATATTTCCCCACTTAAACCTTGTAATATGATTGTATTAGAATGTGATTATGTGTTTAGGGTTTACATAAAGAGGTGTTTATATAGAACACCATATTACAAGTCTAGTCCCTATACTATATCACTTAGTCTAATATCCCCTTTTTGAGATAAATACATGTGCAAATCTAAGTTTATCATCAAGTTTGATTTGGAGGTGTAACTTAAAATATTATGTAGTAGTATATGATGACAAAATTTTGTTCCAATTTTTGCAACCATGCATGTTATAGTTCCATGAGGTATGCTAGTAGCCTAGTATGAACTTGGGATTAAAACAATGGCTTAATTAAATATCTGGTAGTTTATTTATGATGAAACTGAGAATCATATGGCAGCTGGTATTAACTTTTAATTTTTCTTTTCATGAAATCAATATTCATAAAGAGCTTGCAAAAGATTTTGTGGTGGCTGGAACTGCATCAGAATCTCTTTATGGTGCTTGTGAGTCAAGCCTGACATGGTACCTTTATTCAAATCCTTTTGAGTTCTTTTTTTAATAAGGCTCTAATATAACTTTTGCAACTGGCTTTGTGTAATTAAAGATATATCTATGAGCCATTAAGTATTTGGTTCATGAAAATATAGCAATGCATTAAACTCACCCCGGAGGTTGCAGGTTCAACCCATTGAAATGACCATTTGTGTTGTATTTATTGATAACAATTCAAACAGTTTAAAAAATTACTTGAAAGGAAATTGGTCAAATGGGTTGATGCTTATTACTTCCTGGCTTGTTTTATTTATTTAAACAAAGTTAGATTATTTTTTTAGACAAATTGGTTTTTAATAATCCAAACTATGACTCACTGACCGATAATAATCCAAACTAGCAGTTTGGCTGATGATAATCTCAACTTTCACTTTTGTTGTCAATGGCAGTCTCAGTAGCTTAATCATCACAGATTTACACTCGATTTACATTCGATTTCACTTGTATGTTTCTCCATTTCATTTAAAATCGTCATTTTGAGCTAAAATAAGTGTGAATCTATGATGATGATGCTACTGGGACTGTCATTGACAACAAAAGTGAAAGTTGGGATTATCACCAGCCAAACTCTTAGTAATCATAGTTTATTAAAAAAACCAATTTGCCTTTTTTTATAATTTGGATTTTGTGATCATGTTTACTAATACAGTATTTATTTATAGAATATAAAAATGTACTAACGGGTCAACCCGGTCTTAAAAGTGACTTGTTACCCTTTATCCAACCCACCTGTTTGGCCAGCATGAGATATGAATCATATGATAAACATTAAGAATTTAGAACCTGTTTAATACCACCTTGACTCTTCACCAAAGGTGTCATATAATCTCTACTTGTTATCATGTATGTAGGATCATGAGGAGCTGTTTGAGACCATCTCTCAAGCACTTGTATCATCAATTGACCGTGATTGTTTGAGTGGTTGGGGAGGACATGTACACATTGTGTAAGTTTCTTTTCAAGTCTATAGTCGCAGTGTTTGGATTTGCGTTTTAGATATAATCATCTCAAGTCGCAATAATCGACTGTTTAATTTGGGATAAGCATATTGTGTTCTGTTTATCCAATCATTTAGGTGTGAAATAATTACCAACTGCAACAAAGCTAAACTTGTTATCTATATACCTATCTACCTATTATTTTAACTTAATTCGAGAGGCTTGAACTTCTTTTTTCCACAAGATCATATTTTGGTCATTTTATGTATTAATCATTAATTAACTAAAGTTTATTGGATTATTGGATATTAATAATCCCACATTTTACCAATTAGCCAATAATAATCCCAACTGAGAATATTCTTACCACTGGTCCCTACTTTCAAACTATTTTTTTACATTGGACCCCCAGTTAAAAAAACTTAACGCCGTTAGAGTTTATATGACGTGGACATCTGCAAACCTTCGAAAAGTCGAGTCAAGCTAGCAGTTGTCTCGTGGTAGCTTTTGAAATTGGCTCTGGTGGTGTTTAACTGGTCTCGTGGGTCCGGAAAGTACAAACAGAGACAATGGTGGTGTTTAACGAGACCAGTTAAACACCACCAGAGCCAATTTCAAAAGCTACCACGAAACCACTGCTAGCTTGACTCAACTTTTCGGCGGTTTGCGGATGTCCACGTCATATAAAATCTAACGGCGTTAAGTTTTTTTAACGGGGGATCCAATGTAAAAAAATAGTTTGAAAGTAGGGACCGGTGGTAAGAATATTCTCAGTTGGGATTATTATTGGCCAATTGGTAAAATGTGGGATTATTAAAATCCAATAATCCAAGTTTATTTGACGTCCAAACCACCGGTTATCTTTTTACTACAAACGACAAAAGGACATTGGTTATGACTAATCAACTTCGCGTAATCACTTTCAAAACGCTCATCCAAACACCCTCCACATGTTTTTTGTATTATAGCCTGTTTGAATTGCATTCAATTCTAATGGTCAAAATATCATCAACACTGAGCATGATGCATATGTTTTATGAAATTATATGTGCAGGACACCAACTGAAGTGACTGAAAGAATCTTGAAAGGGAGAATGGACTGATTAAAGAAAGCTATTTAGCCTTAATCATGTATGGCTTTGGGATTTGAAGTCCGGCATTGAATTAGTGTTATTGTATTTTGGTGTCCGATAGCTTGTTATTTCAGAAGGTATTTTATGCTTTTGGCTTGAAAACTTTAGACCAAAATTATGGTGTTATTCTTTAGTAGTCAGTCTTCGGTGAACGTTTTGTTTTAAACCGTCTATCCTGTGTCTCTAAACATGATTAATCGGTCGCTGTTGATTTGAGTTGTGTTTTATTTTTAACAAGGAGATTTTATAATTACAGGTGATTATGATCGAATGAAAAAAACCGAGTTGTGATGTTTAACAACACATTTATTCATCTATAAATAATGATTATTAATAAAGTAGATGTTAAATTAGTATGAAAGAAAAAAAAACATGTTATCATCATTTCTGTCGTAATGTGTATTGGAATAATGTAATCAGACCTAAATCGTGGTACATCGGAGGTTTAGTTGGTTTGAGATTTATAGTTTAGTATACGGTTTTGTTAGGAATGACAAAAGGATGGGTATTAGTAATGGAAGTTCTATATTGAGATTCTTAACTATATTTGTCACTATTTTTAATTTTTATGCAGCTTTATTACACAAGGAATTAGAAATATAAAAATAAGAAAGTTAATGGAATAGTAGATTACTCTATTAACCAAACGCAAGAGAAAAAAAAATGTTTATGGCATGGTTTAACAAATGGGTATGTGTGTTTTGGGCAGTCAGGCTTGTATAACTTGACTCTATACCCGTGAATTTTTATAGAAGGATCCCATTACCCATCTTGAGTGTTTCGGATTCGCCAGTCGGGTTTGTTTTCCATCCCTTGATTTGGTTTTGGTTATAGCGGTTTCGTCGACGGTTTAAAACTTGTAAACGACCATTTCATATTTATATATATATTTTTTTTGAAATATGTAATTTTGTATGTGTTATATCTATCAACCATCTTTATCATTTTTTAAACATTTGTATATTTACATAATCTATCCTCAACTATATACTATTTACAATCTTATCTAATAAGAATATTATAGGAAATTTAATTAAAAAAAACGAATGATACATGTGGGATTTGGTTAACGTGGTGACGGTTGCTAATAATAGCAAATGGTATACCCAAGTGATGAAGGTCTCAAGTGATGGAAAAGTGCACTTCACTCTATTTCAATTATTGACGACGTATGATGAAAATATCATACATAAGGGGGCCTAAACGAAAGAAATCTAAACTCGTTAACCACCATAAGGGCCCACAAGAAGAAGGAACCAATGAGAAAGAGGCTGTCACTATCATACGGTTAGGGGAAAGAGAATGTAAAACTCTATAAATAGAAGGTGATCTCATAGATGAAAGGGATCCAGAAACTTGTACTTGATTGAATTCGGAAATTATCATCAAAGTGGAGCTTTTACGTCTCTTCATTGGCGCCATCCCGGTCGAACAATAGTTACAACGTTATCCTGAATTCAATCTTTGCTCGCAATGGATAACATACAATCAGATTATGAATCTGACGAGGATAGAAATCACATTACCAACACAGGAGCACCAACAGAAGATTCACAGTCTCAAGCTGGTATTCCTATGATTTCTTCGCTGAAGGATCGTCTGGCACAAACTCAAAACCATCCAACAGATGCGTTGCCAGCAGCAGCATCTCATTTTCACATTTCGCATACTAACCTACCCACCTCATTGCCTCCTCTACTCCCAAATACCATGCCTACCCAAGTTACTCGGGACTTCCCACAACCCGCAATATTTCCCAGTTTTCCGCAGGCCACCACATATGGCATACCCATTTATAATCTACCACAAACTCTTCCAACCACGGCCGGAATACCTTCCATACCCGTTCCCAACACCCCGTTTATCCCCGGATCTCTCCCTTACACTATGCCGTTACTCACAGGTAACGAATGGTGGATGGAACAACAACGTCGGGCCCGAATGGATGAACAATTTTGGAAAGAAGTACGCCTGGCCGAACTCCGGAACCGGTTAACATTTGAAGAAACAGCTTATACCACACCAGGGGGATTAACATCTGCATGTACTATCGGTCCTTTTGCCGGAGGACAGTCCGTTCCTCCCACCCACCCATACAGTACGCAAGGGCCCCCACCCGCACTCATACCTATACCTGGGACTAATCCCGTAGTGGACATCCATCGTCCGTACCGACCAACTGCCTTGTTAACACAATCAAAGTTCACACCCCGAATAGCTTAAGCAAAAATACTTCGTAAGTTAAAAATGCCATCCACAGTTGGGAAATATGACGGTACTACAGACCCGGACGATCACATTAATGTCTTTATTAGTGCTGGTGGAGTAGAGAGATGGGCTCTGCATGAATGGTGTCATATGTTTGTTCAAACCTTGGTCGGGACAACTCGCCTTTGGTACGATAGTTTACCTATAGGCCGGATCGACAGTTTTGATGAATTCGTGGAAAAGTTCATGCAACATGTCACACCCCCAAATCCCACTAACGGAGTTTTACCGTTTTGGAAGGTGACACATCAGGATCTCAGTCATTAGTTACACGGAACGACTCTATATGAATTTAAATAAACCACTAATGCTGCTCATAGTCACGAGACAACAAAAGTTCAAGTTTGAAAACGTTGCGGAAGCGTAAACATAAACCAATGCAAGTAAAAGTAAGTTGCGCAAAACAAAGCGCCCAAAACCATGCAGTTTAAGTAAATAACGTAAATTCAATGTTCGATAGTGATAAGACTCCATGCATGCCCTATGCTCGTGCTTGGATACCTTAGTGACCTGAGAAAGACATGCTAAAAAGTGTCAACACAATGGTTGGTGAGTTCATAAAGTAAAGTAAGTAAATCCAATTGTTTAACGCAAGCATCCCATGCTCAATGTTTGTCAGATAAAGTAATTATTGTTTACCGATAGATAGCTAGTCTAATGCATTGCTACTTTAAGTGTTCGCAACCGAAGCTGACTGTTTGTATGTTTGAATGCCTCCAGCCATGTCTACCGAACACTGGCTAATGTTTAGGCAAATTTTACACCCGTTGACCTCCAATCATAGTTAGTGCGACTAACTCGGGTGGGGCTTTGTCAAAACCCAGTAGTACTACTCAAAATCCCCTCGCTATTCCCCAATACTAACGGTTCGAAATGTAAGGACTTGATTGGTATGTTTGTGCACTTTCAGTACGCAAGCGGTAAAACAGTAATACAGAATCCCATAATATTTGAAATGTTTGAAAGCATGTTTTCTCCCCCAAAAAGGAAAACAAGTAAAATAGGGGTTATGAAACTCACCTGAGTGCGTATGCAAGTATGAAAGCTAAGAAGCAACTGCTGGACTTCTAACTGCCACCTATAACCGTAGTCTATAAGTGCGTGTTCGTGATGTTCGATATAGACCCATATATCCAAACAATGTTGTTGTTAAAGGTTGTAGAAAATAGTTTGCAAGTGCGACTCAAGTTTGACACGACGACCCGTTGGTGACACGTTTGTGTTTTAATGTTTGAGTTGCATACTAACACATAACACACAATTGATCATACGATAGCACGTAGCAACAAATCCTATTTGTTCTAGAAAGGTAGCATGTTTCCATTAATGGCAGGTTTCCATAATTAGTAAGTTTCTATAAATAGTAACCATGTTCGGGTTTCACATCATTGTTATCATATGCTTGCAGGTTTCAATTCAAGTAGCACATAGCAATCATCATATCCTACAACAATTCTATTCTACATAGCATGTTTGACTTGGTTCCGATAAAGTTTCTATTTTTAGCAACCTATGATGAGCATGCGCGTTATATAATCATCAATCAAGTTTACACACATTATCATGTCATGTCAAGTACAAAACCATCATCAAGAAGCTATAGAATTCAAAACGAGTGAGCGGGTGAAAAAGTGAAAATTGAAATTAACTTTCTGTTAAGAGAGGTCCCTCGCGGTACGCGGGAGAGGAGAGGGGTCTCCCTCGCGGTACGCGAGAGGTTTCAGGACTCGCCCGGTTGACTTGTCTCTCGCGGTTCGCGAGAGAATTGGACCTGGGTTTTCGCGGTACGCGAGAGGACCAAAAATCAGGCCCGACTAAATTGTCTCTCGCGATACGCGAAAGACTCGCCCGTGGGTCTTCGCGGTACGCGAATAGCCTGTTCGACAGCAAGGTAAATTAAACATTAGGGTTTAGCCGTTTCTCATGCAATCCAACGATTTCAGTAGCAAAGTTATCGACTTTAATCATGTTCTACACTATTCTAACATTACTAGTTTCAATAATCAACAACTAATCAGTCATACATCGCTAGAGTTTAGCAAAACATCATAAATCAACAATATTTAACAAAAACACATCAAGCTTGCAACTACATTAAGAAAATCATCATGTTTGGATGGATTTAGGGTCTGATCTAACTGCAATAATCAAAAGGAAATCAAATCGGATGAAACGACTTACGTGTGGATGTTAGAACGTAACGAGGATTCCGAATACGCGTCTAATTCCAAGTTTGAAGCTTGAATGAGCGATCCTTGCTTGGTTGCAGGTTCAATTTCGTGAGAGAGGGTGAGAGAGAGAGAGAGACGGCGAGATTGAGAGAGAGAGAGTGATTTAGGTTAGAAACTTTTATAAAAATCTTTTTATAAATCTTGTACGGGCTTTTACTAACGGGTTTGGGTAATTACGGGCTTTTAATTTAACTTTAACTAATTAATAATTAAAACCCTTTAACTAATTTATTTTATAAAAATACAATCTTTATAAAATAGCAGATAAATAAGCAGTCCGGTAAATCTACGCGATTTAACGAAAGTTCACGTAATTCACAGATAATTCACGTAGCACGTAAAAACACATAATTTATATTCATTATAAATTATTTATTGCTTGAATTATTATTTATTGCTTATCACCAACGTTCCGGGTTCGACTCGTGTGTGATCCGGTAATTCTACGATTTACCGATACGTGAGTGTTAGTGCAAAACCGACACATCTAATTAATCTTAATTAAATGTGATGCATGCATGACTGTTTGAGGTAACTGAGTTTGAATCAATAACTGTTCGTGGTATCGTGTTTGAATGAAATAACTGTTTGAGATAACGTGTTTGAGTTAACGGAGTTAACCTGAAATTGCCGGATGTCACATCATCCCCTTGTTGAAAGAATTTTCGTCCCGAAAATTAATCCAAGTCGCTAGCTGTTTGAAACAAAAATTTGGGTTGTCACATCATCCCCTTGTTGAAAGAAATTTCGTCTCGAAATTTAGTTTGTACCTTTCGTGTTTGCCGTTGAATGTTTGAACAGGTGAGGATACTTTTTCATTATCTGATCCTCGCGTTCCCACGTGAACTCCAGTCCACGCTTCGAGTTCCAGCGAACTCTGACAATAGGTATCTTACTGCGCTTGAGGGTTTTGACCTCTCGGTCCATGATCTCAACTGGTTCCTCAACAAAACGTAGCTGTTCATCAATTTCCAACTCCTCGAGTGGAACTACAAGAGTCTCATCTGATAGGCACTTCTTTAGGTTTGAGACATGAAAGACATTATGCACTCCATTGAGTGTATCTGGCAGGTTCAACTGATATGCTACTGGACCAATCCTTTTCACTATCTCGAATGGTCCAACATAACGGGGGTTTAACTTTCCTCGTTTCCCAAAACGAATCACACCTTTCCAAGGTGAAACTTTTAATAAAACTTTGTCGCCCACTTGGAATTCTAGCGGTTTTCTGCGCTTGTCTGCATAACTCTTTTGACGGTCACGCGCTGCCGCCATACGGTTTCGGATTTGTACTATTTTCTCTGAGGTTTCGTGCACAAGTTCAGGACCAGTAAGTTGGCTATCTCCAACTTCAGCCCAACAAAGTGGTGATCTACACTTTCGTCCATACAAAGCCTCAAACGGTGCGGCTTTGATGCTAGTATGATAGCTGTTATTGTAAGAGAACTCCACTAAAGGCAAGTGAGTCTCCCAACTGTTACTAAAATCGATCACACAAGCTCGTAGCATATCTTCTAGGGTTTGAATGGTACGCTCACTCTGGCCATCTGTTTGAGGATGGTACGCTGTGCTCATATCCAGGCGCGTGCCTAGAGCTTTCTGTAATGATTGCCAGAAACGTGAGGTGAATCGGGCGTCTCTGTCGGAGATGATGGAGATTGGCACTCCATGTCGGGATACTACTTCTTTAAGATAGAGGCGAGTTAACTTTTCCATTTTGTCGGTCTCTTTGATAGCAAGGAAATGAGCGGATTTGGTTAAACGATCCACTATCACCCAGATTGTGTCACATCCAGATGGGGTTCGGGGTAATTTGGTTATGAAGTCCATGGAAATCTGCTCCCATTTCCACATTGGGATTTCCGGTTGTTGAAGCAATCCGGATGGTTTTTGGTACTCCACCTTGACCTTGGAACAAGTCAGACACTTGCTCACATACGTGGCTATGTCAGCTTTCATGTTCGGCCACCAATACATAACTTTGAGATCGTGATACATCTTGTCAGATCCCGGGTGGATAGAGTATCGGGATTTGTGAGCTTCATCCATGACTAGATCTCTTAAGTTTCCATACACTGGTATCCATATTCTTTCCGCGAAATAACGAATACCATCTGATTTAACCTCAAGTTGTTTCTCCATACCACGAGTGGATTCCAACGATAAGTTTTCTGCTTTTAAGGCTTCAAGTTGGGCATTACGGATCTGTTCGGGTAATCCTGTATGAATAGTGAGTTGCAACGCTCGAACTCGTCGGGGTTTAGTTTCCTTTCGGCTTAGGGCATCGGCTACCACGTTAGCTTTGCCCGGATGGTATTTGATTGCACAATCATAATCATTTAGAAGTTCGATCCAGCGACGCTGTCGCATGTTCAACTCTTTCTGCTCGAATATGTGCTGAAGACTCTTGTGATCGGTGTAAATGGTGCACTTGGTACCGTACAAGTAGTGTCTCCAGATTTTCAGTGCGAACACCACGGCTCCCAACTCCAAGTCGTGAGTCGTGTAGTTCTTCTCGTGGATTTTCAATTGTCGGGAAGCGTATGCGATAACTTTCTCACGTTGCATAAGCACACAACCGAGACCTTGGATCGATGCATCGCAATACACTATGAAATCATCGGTTCCTTCAGGTAGGGATAGGATGGGTGCGCTGCAAAGTTTCTGTTTCAAAAGTTGGAATGCTGATTCTTGGGTTTCGCTCCAGGTATAAGGTTTACCTTTTTGAGTTAAGGCGGTGAGGGGTTGAGCGAGCTTAGAAAATCCCTCAATAAACCGGCGGTAGTAGCCAGCCAATCCCAAAAATTGTCGCACCTCAGTCGGAGTCGTTGGTGCTGCCCAATTCTTAATGGCCTCTACTTTGGATGGGTCGACATGTATTCCTTTCTCGTTGACTACATGTCCAAGGAATTGAACCTCGCGAATCCAAAAATCGCATTTGGAAAACTTCGCGTATAGCTGCTCCTGCCTAAGCAGTTCAAGGATTAAGCGCAAATGTTCTTCGTGTTCTTCCTTACTCTTAGAATAGATAAGGATATCGTCAATGAATACAATGACGAATTGATCGAGGTAGGGCTTACACACACGGTTCATGAGGTCCATGAACACCGCGGGTGCGTTGGTTAATCCAAATGGCATGACCAAAAACTCGTAATGGCCGTACCGGGTTCTGAAAGCGGTTTTGGATATATCCTCATCACGAACTCGTAGCTGATGATATCCAGATCTTAGATCGATTTTTGAGTAAACACTCGACCCTTGAAGTTGGTCGAATAGATCGTCAATGCGGGGAAGTGGGTAGCGGTTCTTGATGGTTACCTTGTTCAACTCTCGGTAGTCAATACACATACGGAAAGTCCCATCTTTCTTTTTGACAAATAGGACTGGGGCTCCCCATGGTGATGAACTGGGTCGGATGAAACCCTTATCCAACAGTTCTTGCAACTGTGTGGACAACTCCTGCAGCTCACTTGGTGCAAGTCTATAAGGTGCTCTGGCAATAGGTGCTGCTCCGGGGGTTAGGTCAATCTGAAATTCGACCTGTCGATGGGGTGGAAGACCGGGTAAGTCATCAGGAAAGACTTCTGGGAAGTCGCGAACAATAGGGATATCTGCAATTTTCTTCTCCTCGGAAGGTTTGTCAACGACAAGGGCTAGTATCGCAGTATGACCCTTGCGTAGGCATTTCTGCGCTTTCATGTAAGATATGATGCCCACGACGGCACCACTCTTCTCGCCTTTCACAGAAAGAATCTCTCCACTAGGTAGAGGGATACGAACGATTTTGTCCCTACAGATGATTTCGGCTTGGTTTTTGGACAACCAATCCATGCCAACTATTATGTCGAAGCTGCCAAGTGTAACTGGCATGAGATCGATGTCGAGTTTGTGACCAGATAGTCCCAACTTACACCCCTCGAGGATATGAGTTGCCTCGATTAGTTTACCGTCAGCTATTTCTATGGAATATTTGTGCTCTAACGGGGTTTTGGTCAGCTCTAAGTGTTTACTAAAGTTTTCGGAAATAAAGCTCCTATCGGCACCAGTATCAAAGAGAACAGAAGCAAAATGATCGTTTAAAGGAAACATACCAGTGACAACATTTTGATCTTTACGAGCTTCACTTGAACCAATTACGAAGGCCCGACCCTTCGCACCATTACCGTTGCCATTACCATTACCACCCTGATGGTTGCCGTTTCCGTTCCCATTACCAGCTTTCTTCAGTTGAGGGCAATCCCGCTTGTAGTGCCCTTCCTTGCCACACTCAAAACACCCTTTAGGCGCCTCACCAGTCGGTGCCTGTTTAGCTTGTAGATCCCCTCTACAATCCTTGGCCGAATGGCCCATCTTCCCGCACCTCTGGCAACGGTACCTGTCGCACGCCCCAGTATGATGAAAGTTGCATTTATTACACTTAGGGTACTTACCAGCATAAGATCCCTGATTCTGCTGAGCTGAGTTAGACTGTGAATGGCTCTTAGCAGGCTCGAACTTTCGTTGCTGATGATGCTGCTGTTGAGGCGGATTGGACTGAGAAGACTTGAAATGTGGACTTTCAAACTTACGCTTATTATCTGCCAGCTTAGAAAGTGCTCTCCTGGGAGGAAGTGTACCCTGTGCGACCGCCTGATCGGTCAACCTGTGAGCCAAACGGATGGTTTGCTGGATAGTGGTGGGGTTGGATGATGTCACCATACTCTGAATTTGAGGGACTAGACCCTCGATAAACCTCTCAATGCGCTTGTACACTGGAGTCACCATCTGTGGGCACAAAGTAGCTAGTTCATGAGAGCGGGTAGTGTAGGCTTCGATCTCTGACCCTTCCATCTTGAGGTTCCAGAACTCGACCTCAAGCTTCTGCACCTCATCGCGAGGGCAGTACTCCTCTGTTAACATAGTCTTGAACTCATTCCATGGCAAAGCATTTGCCATTTCTAGAGTCAGCATTTGTACCTGGGCGTTCCACCAGGTGAGGGCTGGACCCTCCAGTGTGCCAGATGCAAACTTCACCTGGTTGGCTTGTGGGCAGTTGCACATAGCAAAGACAGACTCTGTCTTCTCCATCCAGCGGAGTAGACCTACAGCTCCTTCGGCTCCACTAAAAGTGTGGGGCTTACAGTCCATAAATGTCTTATAAGTGCAGGCCTGTTGGTGGTTGTTCTGACCTGGATTAAATATAAAGAATGCGTTCAGGGACAAATAAGATTCGGAAGTGAGTTCAGAATGAATGTTGACTCGTTAAAGTCGACAGATGATAGATTTACCTCCATTCGGGTTGGCTGCCAAAGCCTCAGCCACACGCTCGTTAATCATAGCAGTAAGCTCTGCTGGGGTCAGATTGATGCTACCACGCCCGGCGTTACGTCCACCTCTTCGTCCAGACATGTTCTTCACATTCACAAATACAAAATCATGAGCAAAAATACATCGCATATCATTGTCATACAAGTATAAGTAAATAACAGAAAATTAAACCACAACATCTAACATTTCAATAATAATACTTGATAAAATAAATTGTAAAGGCTACAAAGTACTTTCAATCAAACATCAAAATCCAGAAATATCTGTTGGATGGGAACAACCCTGCCCATCTAGGTTTAAATAAAAGCAAAATAACTCAAAAGATAGTCTATCAGTCATCATCACTGTCAACTGAAGTCACATCAGAAACAGTATCCTCATCCTCATCCTGTTCCTCATCATCACCCTGCTCTTCATCCTCACCCTGCTCCTCCTCCTGCTCAACCTCTGCAGCATTGGCAGCCTCAAGCTGCTCCTCCAGCTGCTCAATCCTAGCCTCTGCTGCCTCGAGGTTAAGGCGCTGGACGTTCACTTGATCTCGTAACTCATAGTATGCTGCTGCTAGTTGGTCTTGCACAGTGTTCAACCTTCCCTGGTTGTTAAGCAGCTTCTCCACCCTCTGGTCAGTCTTGTATCCACGCTGTAGTAGCCCGGTGATCTCACCAGCAGCCTCGCGCATGTTTCTGATCTCTCGGTCCATCTTAGCTACAAATGCAGCTAGAACCTGCTCAGGTGGATATCTCAACGGTGGCAAAGTTCGCGAAGTAGAAGAGGAAGAAGTAGGAATGTCAGCAGCAAGTGGAGGTGGAACCTGCTCCTCGCGGATCCAACTCCTAATCATGTCGGGATACCAATCCCAATGCTCCGTGTCGTCTCTAATACGCACATGGAATGGCTCGCCATACACTCTAGTATCATCAATGGGCGTCATCCTTCGCCTCTTTGGCTCGGGTGAAGGTACTGTTGGAACCTCGGGTTCCTGCTCGATCGGGGAATCTGGTGACTTGGGTGAATGAGACATTTCCTGTAGTGTGATGAGTCAGTGTACTGTATGAGTGTAAGTGTTGTGTAACTAATGCAAGTGTGTGGTTAAAGTCTAGAATGCAATGCAATTCCTAGTTCACTAAAACCAATGGCTCTGATACCAATCTGTCACACCCCCAAATCCCACTAACGGAGTTTTACCGTTTTGGAAGGTGACACATCAGGATCTCAGTCATTAGTTACACGGAACGACTCTATATGAATTTAAATAAACCACTAATGCTGCTCATAGTCACGAGACAACAAAAGTTCAAGTTTGAAAACGTTGCGGAAGCGTAAACATAAACCAATGCAAGTAAAAGTAAGTTGCGCAAAACAAAGCGCCCAAAACCATGCAGTTTAAGTAAATAACGTAAATTCAATGTTCGATAGTGATAAGACTCCATGCATGCCCTATGCTCGTGCTTGGATACCTTAGTGACCTGAGAAAGACATGCTAAAAAGTGTCAACACAATGGTTGGTGAGTTCATAAAGTAAAGTAAGTAAATCCAATTGTTTAACGCAAGCATCCCATGCTCAATGTTTGTCAGATAAAGTAATTATTGTTTACCGATAGATAGCTAGTCTAATGCATTGCTACTTTAAGTGTTCGCAACCGAAGCTGACTGTTTGTATGTTTGAATGCCTCCAGCCATGTCTACCGAACACTGGCTAATGTTTAGGCAAATTTTACACCCGTTGACCTCCAATCATAGTTAGTGCGACTAACTCGGGTGGGGCTTTGTCAAAACCCAGTAGTACTACTCAAAATCCCCTCGCTATTCCCCAATACTAACGGTTCGAAATGTAAGGACTTGATTGGTATGTTTGTGCACTTTCAGTACGCAAGCGGTAAAACAGTAATACAGAATCCCATAATATTTGAAATGTTTGAAAGCATGTTTTCTCCCCCAAAAAGGAAAACAAGTAAAATAGGGGTTATGAAACTCACCTGAGTGCGTATGCAAGTATGAAAGCTAAGAAGCAACTGCTGGACTTCTAACTGCCACCTATAACCGTAGTCTATAAGTGCGTGTTCGTGATGTTCGATATAGACCCATATATCCAAACAATGTTGTTGTTAAAGGTTGTAGAAAATAGTTTGCAAGTGCGACTCAAGTTTGACACGACGACCCGTTGGTGACACGTTTGTGTTTTAATGTTTGAGTTGCATACTAACACATAACACACAATTGATCATACGATAGCACGTAGCAACAAATCCTATTTGTTCTAGAAAGGTAGCATGTTTCCATTAATGGCAGGTTTCCATAATTAGTAAGTTTCTATAAATAGTAACCATGTTCGGGTTTCACATCATTGTTATCATATGCTTGCAGGTTTCAATTCAAGTAGCACATAGCAATCATCATATCCTACAACAATTCTATTCTACATAGCATGTTTGACTTGGTTCCGATAAAGTTTCTATTTTTAGCAACCTATGATGAGCATGCGCGTTATATAATCATCAATCAAGTTTACACACATTATCATGTCATGTCAAGTACAAAACCATCATCAAGAAGCTATAGAATTCAAAACGAGTGAGCGGGTGAAAAAGTGAAAATTGAAATTAACTTTCTGTTAAGAGAGGTCCCTCGCGGTACGCGGGAGAGGAGAGGGGTCTCCCTCGCGGTACGCGAGAGGTTTCAGGACTCGCCCGGTTGACTTGTCTCTCGCGGTTCGCGAGAGAATTGGACCTGGGTTTTCGCGGTACGCGAGAGGACCAAAAATCAGGCCCGACTAAATTGTCTCTCGCGATACGCGAAAGACTCGCCCGTGGGTCTTCGCGGTACGCGAATAGCCTGTTCGACAGCAAGGTAAATTAAACATTAGGGTTTAGCCGTTTCTCATGCAATCCAACGATTTCAGTAGCAAAGTTATCGACTTTAATCATGTTCTACACTATTCTAACATTACTAGTTTCAATAATCAACAACTAATCAGTCATACATCGCTAGAGTTTAGCAAAACATCATAAATCAACAATATTTAACAAAAACACATCAAGCTTGCAACTACATTAAGAAAATCATCATGTTTGGATGGATTTAGGGTCTGATCTAACTGCAATAATCAAAAGGAAATCAAATCGGATGAAACGACTTACGTGTGGATGTTAGAACGTAACGAGGATTCCGAATACGCGTCTAATTCCAAGTTTGAAGCTTGAATGAGCGATCCTTGCTTGGTTGCAGGTTCAATTTCGTGAGAGAGGGTGAGAGAGAGAGAGAGAGACGGCGAGATTGAGAGAGAGAGAGTGATTTAGGTTAGAAACTTTTATAAAAATCTTTTTATAAATCTTGTACGGGCTTTTACTAACGGGTTTGGGTAATTACGGGCTTTTAATTTAACTTTAACTAATTAATAATTAAAACCCTTTAACTAATTTATTTTATAAAAATACAATCTTTATAAAATAGCAGATAAATAAGCAGTCCGGTAAATCTACGCGATTTAACGAAAGTTCACGTAATTCACAGATAATTCACGTAGCACGTAAAAACACATAATTTATATTCATTATAAATTATTTATTGCTTGAATTATTATTTATTGCTTATCACCAACGTTCCGGGTTCGACTCGTGTGTGATCCGGTAATTCTACGATTTACCGATACGTGAGTGTTAGTGCAAAACCGACACATCTAATTAATCTTAATTAAATGTGATGCATGCATGACTGTTTGAGGTAACTGAGTTTGAATCAATAACTGTTCGTGGTATCGTGTTTGAATGAAATAACTGTTTGAGATAACGTGTTTGAGTTAACGGAGTTAACCTGAAATTGCCGGATGTCACATCATCCCCTTGTTGAAAGAATTTTCGTCCCGAAAATTAATCCAAGTCGCTAGCTGTTTGAAACAAAAATTTGGGTTGTCACACAACAGTTTAATCAGCAAAAACGACACACAAAAGACAAGACAGAAATACTTCACATCCGGAGACGAGACGGAGAATCGGTAGAAGATTTCATCACCCGGTATAACAAAGAGAGTTTGCAAATAGCCGGGGCAGGGGAGGATTTAATGATAGCAGGCTTTATTCAAGGCATCCGACATGACGAGCTCATTCGTAGGCTCCACGGCCGGGACGGTTTACCAAAAACCATGGAGGAACTGATGATGGCCGCTCGTGCCTTCGTCCGGGCAGAAAGATCCGTCCGGAGCACTCATGAGTATGATAAAAAGGATCAGCGAAGTGATCGAACAGGAAAACAGCCACACTCCTCCAGACAGACTCGACATTTTCGAGGACCTAGTACATGGATGAGGCCTCTCCCGTACACCCACCCGGAACCTGTTAGATCTGTCAATACCTCAATAAGGTTTAAGGATAATCCGGAGAGCAAGGGAGTTGCGTGGATTAACAAGTTGGTCAAAAGCCCCAGGGAAGTTCTTTTAACAGAAAAACTAACATTAGAACCCCCGCGACCTCTCAACCCAAAATCCGTACGAGATCCCAAACGGTTTTGTGATTTCCATAAAGATACTGGGCATGACACGGATCATTGTTGGCATTTACAAAAACAAATTGACATAGCCATACAAACAGGTAAACTTTCTCATCTATTGAAAGGAATTCACGCAGGACCACCGGGAAGAAAGAATGCAGGCAAAAAACCGGTGCGTGACTTATGCATGATAATGAATGAGGAGTCATTAGGCTCACGTGGTTATAAACGCGGGGGCGCACGACTAGAAGCTTGGATGGAACAACCGCTTACCTTCTCGCCCGTTCAAGGGGGTGCTTCATCTACCAGTCCAGTAGTAATCACCGCATTAGTAGGTGATTACCGCATCAGTCGGATTTTAGTCGACAGTGGAGCTTCAATGGACGTCATGTATGAGCAGCTTTTCCGAAGCCTGGATATGGAGGATCAAAATACCTTGGAACCTACCGATGTTGATCTCATAGGGTTTTCTGGGGAATCCGTGATCCCTCTAGGACAACTCACATTACCAATGACCCTGGAAGAAGGCGCTAAAATCCGCACGGTCCTCGTAACTTTCATAGTAATCCCGGTTGTTTCGAAAAATAACTTGATACTCGGACGACCAGGTTTGGCATCTTTTCATGCAGCAGTATCCACTGTCCACTCCGCTATCGCATTCCCAACTCCCAAGGGAGTAGCGGTGGTATATGCCGATCAAATCATGGAAGTATTACAAGCGCAAACTAGTCGGACTTCTGGTAAAGATCATTTTGATACTCACATGCAAAGTACATATGAACCGGAGAGATGGATTATGAATCCCGCATACCCGGAACAGATAATTACCATCAGACACACCTTATCCACCGTAGGGCGAGACCGTTTGAAACAATTGCTACGAAACAATATCGATGTTTTCGCGTGGAAACCGGCAGATATGAAGGGGGTTCCACGGGAATTAGCCGAACATCGCCTACATGTATACAAGTCTGCTAACCCGGTAACTCAAAAACGACGGAGGATGGGCCCGGATAGGAGCAGGGCAGCTGTGGATCAAGTTCGGGATCTAGTTAACGCGGGAATCCTCCGAGAAGTTCGTTATCCTTCATGGATCGCCAATCCAGTAATGGTAAAGAAAGGAAATGGTACATGGCGTATGTGTATCGACTACAAGAATCTAAATAGTGCATGTCCTAAGGACGCCTACCCTTTACCAGAAATTGATCAAAAGATCGACTCGTTAGCCTCTTTCCGTTTCAAATGTTTTTTGGACGCTTACAAAGGCTATCATCAGATCCTCATGGCCGAAGACAACGAAGAGAAAACAGCTTTTATCACCGATATCGGCGTTTTTTGTTACACAAAAATGCCGTTTGGATTAAAGAATGCAGGGGCCACTTACCAAAGGCTCATGGACAAAGTTTTCGAGCCTCAAATTGGTAAAAATTTGGAAATCTATGTTGACGACTTGGTCATCAAAAGCCATGATGAAACAAATCTCCTAGCGGACATTGATGAGACATTTTTAAGGTTGAAAGAATCCCGAATTATGTTAAACTCGGGGAAATGTTCATTTGGAGTAGAAGAAGGGAAATTCCTCGGTGTGATGGTCACCAAGGAAGGTTTTCGGGCAAATCCGGAAAAGGTTTCAGCTATCACTCGGATGCCTTCCCCGTCATCCATTAAGGAGGTGCAAGCATTGAACGGATGTTTGGTGGCAATAAATCGATTTCTGGCTAAGCATGCCAAAAGATCTCTCCCTTTCATCCAAACTCTGAAAAATTGTCTCAACAAAGCACAGTTCCAATGGACGGACCAAGCAGAGGAGGCCTTCCAGCAATTGAAACTGTACCTTACGAAACTTCCCACCCTTACGGCACCAGAAGAAGAAGAGAAGTTAACGGCATATATCGCGGCTGCGGACGCGTCCATTAGCGCTGTCCTTATGGTTGAAAGGAAAGGTGTGCAAACTCCTATCTATTATGTCAGCCGGGTGTTGACAGACCCGGAGACAAGGTACTCCCTACTAGAGAAATTAACCTTGGCCTTAGTACATGCTTCTCGAAGATTGCGTCGATACTTCCAAGCCCATCCAGTGGAAATACTAACCAATTTTCCCATCCAGCAAGTGTTAAGAAAACCTGAGCTATCCGGAAGATTAGCCAAGTGGGCGGTTGAATTAGGAGCTCTTAGTCTGGAATACAAGCCTCGAACCGCATTAAAAGGGCAGGTCATTGCCGACTTCCTTGCGGAAATACCGGAGGGGCGAGAAATGGAGATCACCAATGACCCAATTATAGCTGAAATACAGATCAAAGTACCTCAGTGGTGGTCGTTATACACTGACGGGGCTTCAAGCATGGAAGGGTCCGGGGCCGGGCTTATTTTACTTAGCCCAGAGGGGGTAGAAATCACATATGCGATAAAGCTAGACTTCAAAAGCACGAACAACGAAGCAGAATATGAAGCTTTGTTAGCCGGATTACGATTAGCAACGATCATGAAAGCCCAGCACGTCCGGGCACACGTGGACTCACTCTTAGTGGCTAACCAAGTGAACAAGATTTACGAAGCCAAGGGGAAGACGATGATCGAATACTTAAAAAAGACTAAAGAGATGATGTTGCAATTCCAAGAGTGTAGCATAAAGCATATTCCTCGAAGTCAAAACCAGAAAGCAGATGCTTTAAGTAAATTGGCGTTGGTCCAGTTTGCTCACCTGGCGAAAGAAATACGAGTACAAACATTGGATAAGCCTTCCGTTTGCACAGAAGAAATTAGTCACCTTGAGGACGTTGGTTGGACATGGATGACGCCCTTGGTGGCATATTTGAGGGAGGGAACTTTGCCAGAAAATAGAGCAGAAGCGTTAAAGCTGCGAACAAAAGCCTTACAGTATCAGCTGGTAGACGACCGGCTCTATAGAAGAACTTTCCTAGGGCCTTTGTTAAGGTGTGTTGGTCAAAAGGAAGCTGAACTATTAGTTAAAGAGGTGCATGCAGGTTCATGTGGAATGCATGCCGGCCCAAGAATGATGGTGGCCAAGCTAATGAACATAGGAAATTACTGGCCGGGAATGCATGTCACAGCAGTACAAACCTTGCAGAAGTGTTTTAGCTGTCAAAAGCACGCGCCTAAAACATTGAAGCCTAAGAATGATCTCATACCAGTGACTAGAGCATGGCCTTTCCAAAAGTGGGGAATAGACATTGTCGGACAATTCCCGGAAGCACCCGGACGCGTTAAATTCTTAATCGTCGCGGTGGATTACTTCACCAAATGGGTGGAAGCTAAGGCAGTCGTAACAATTACCACCACCAAGATCAAAAAATTTGTGTGGGATCACATAATATGTCGTTTTGGCCTCCCTCTATACCTGGTGAGTGATAATGGAACACAGTTCGAATCATTAGCCGGATGGTGTGAGGAAATGGGAATCCGGCAAGTTTTTACGTCCGTTGCTCACCCGCAGGGAAACGGTCAAGTAGAACGAATCAACCAGAGCATACTAAAGGGTATAAAAACTAGACTTGCAACCAAAGGAAGTTCTTGGGTTGAAGAGATACCTAGTGTATTATGGGCTCATCGCACCACCCCGAAAACAAGCAACGGTGAAACTCCTTTCAGTTTAACTTATGGCCACGAAGCAGTAATCCCAGTCGAAATGGGCACGCCAACGATGCGTATTGCTACAAATGGCCGGGATAATAACCAAGAATTAAGACTGAACTTGGATCTTTTGGAAGAAAGAAGGGAACAAGCATTCATCCAAGAAGCTAAGTACAAGCAAGTTCTGGCCAAGTACTACAACAAGAATGTTGCACTTCGCCAGTTCCGCCCGAGTGAATACGTTTTTAGAAACAATGAAGCTAGCAGGGCTGAACCCGGAGGAAAGTTGGGGCCTAACTGGGAGGGGCCTTACCAGATTAAAGAATCCTTGGGAAAGGGGGCATACTCCTTGACTAGATTGGATGGAACCAACGTGCCCAGAACTTGGAATGCAGCCCAACTCAGGAAATGTTATATGTAATCTCTATGGCCATGTTCATAGTTTTTCAAGAAACAAAAAAGCAGAGCATGTTTTCAAAGACATAAATAGAATCCGCGTCTTTATAATCAAACTAACATCTTTAAAAAGACCGGATCAATGTATCCGGCACCAAGACCGGACCACGTGTCTGGCACCCTGAAAAGATTGGATTTTAATCCAACATCTTAAAAGACCGGACCACGTGTCCGGCACCAAGAAGATTGGATTAAAATCCAACATTAAAAAAGACCGGATCAATGTATCCGGCACCAAGAAGATTGGATTTTAATCCAACATTAAAAAAGACCGGATCAATGTATCCGGCACTATAAAAAACTGGATCAATGCATCCGGCACCAAGAAGATTGGATTAAAATCCAACATTAAAAAAGACCGGATCAATGTATCCGGCACCAAGAAGATTGGATTTTAATCCAACATTGAAAAAGACTGGATCAATGTATCCGGCACTATAAAAGACCGGATCAATGCATCCGGCACCAAGAAGATTGGATTAAAATCCAACATTAAAAAAGAACCGGATCAATATATCTGGCACCATAAAAGACTCGGCCACGTATCCGGCACTATGAAAAGATTGGATTTGCAAATATTTAAGGATAAAGCACAGGGAATAAAGACCGGACCCCGTGTCCGGTACAAAACCAGATCAAGACAATCAACATGATAACAAAGCTTGTACAAATTGCAAATATTCTTAAAAGCACAGATGAAAGACATAAAAAGGATACTTGCATTCAAAGGTAAATAAGTAGATACAAAAATAAGATTACAGTATCAAAAAGTAAAAGAGCACGCAGGCTCCAAAAAAGATAAATAAAAACACAAAGGGGTCAGTCTTCAATGGTAAGGGCATCCCTGATCTCCCTAAGATCTGATTGATTAGCCAAAGAGGCAAGAGTACCTACTACAGGGAACTCCATAGTATCAAAGGCATCTTGCCTCTGAGTAAGTATGTTTCGGGCTTCCGGGCTCCAGCCAGAGAGGCTCTCCAAAGACAAACCAGTTTTCCCCGCTTGAAACCCACTGACTAGCCCATCATGATAACCCGCCGCTTCCGCAGCTCCATTCAAACCAACTACCCCGTCAATAAACTCATCACTGCCCCTGACTGCCTCCACCGCCCTGGAAAACCCTTCCGCTACCAACCACTTCCTATCCTCCTTCAACAAAGATAATTCTTTCATCATTTTAGCCTTCTCCATCTCAAAACTCTCTTTTTCCTTCTCGAAAGACACCACCTTTCCCTCCAACATATCCAACCTTCCCCGGGACACTCTCAACTCCTCATCTTTCTCTGCCACTTGAAATACCAGCTCCTCGGAACGTGCCTTTGTTTCACGGATAATTTGGGCACGTTTCTCAAGCTCTTTATTTGTCCGTGAGCAGGCCTCAGTGAACTCTGCTCGAGCTTTCAAGTGAGCGGCATCCCTCTCCTTCAATTTCCAATCTAGTTTCTTAACCTCCTGTGTAAGCGTCAGCACCTTACCCGCATCCTCACTTTTCTGGGCCAAAGATTTCCTCAGATGGGCAACTTCCCTACGACCCTCATCCCATTGCCGACATATCTCGGGCATAACCGCCATACTCTCAACCCAGCTCAAAGCAGCTCTATCAGACAGCACTTCCGGGGAACAGGTTGAGTGGCGTAGTCGCTCGGTCGGGGGAAAAGCCTGCAACAAGAACGTCCGACACAGGTGGGGATCTGTCAAACAGTCACCCTGCAAAATATTCCAGTTAGGAACATGCTTAGACTTAGAATCTACCGGAGTCCAAGGCTCGTATTGGGTGGGCATTCTAAAGTCAGATTGACTCGTATGTACATAAGAAGATTTGGGGGAGTGAACTTCCTCGGTACCCATAGGTGCTTTCTCTTTCCTTTTCCCTTTATCCCGAGGAGGGATCTGAGTTACTGTCGGCACGTCCTTGGGAACAGGAGAAGGTATGACCTTAGGGACAAAAGGTTGAAGAGTAGGACCCTCCGGGTTTTTAACAGCAGTTTCGTTTGTTTGCATGATCGGGCAAGATGGAGTAACCCCTTCACCAGTTTTTAAACCTAAAAATCACCAAAAAGAGAATATCAGGAAAATTATTTTTTACATTCAACAAAGAAAAAACAGAACAGATACACACTTTCGGGACTCGCTCCCGGGGGTTTCTTTCCGGCAGCATAAGCATCGGTCAGTTTTCGCCTTTTCTTCTGAGGCGAGAGTACTTTTTCTCCGGAAGCACTACCGGAAGCTTTCTTCCTTATTGGAACCTCTTCAGGCTCTTCTTCTTGATTCCCTGAAACAATGCATCAACTTAAAACAAGGAGCAGGAGAAAGAGAAAAGAAACAACTGAACCATTCATTGCATATCAACTAACCAGTCTCCAGAACCATAGCCTCTTGCAGACTAGCACGGGGGAAAAAGAAACGCTCATGAAAGACTTCAAGAACATTCTTTTCACCCGGTCCCACACTCAAATATGTCCGGGTAAGGTTCTTAAAGGAGTCCGGAAAAAGAACATCATAATAACTAGCAACTGCTGCAAATGAAAAAAGGAAAACACATAAGCATAGCATATACAGAAGAGAAAGTGTCATCTATCAAAGAGAAATGTAAGACAACATACACTTACGTTCTTTGCCCATAGAATAAATCGGGAGACGATCAAGTCTTCCCCAGTTCCGGCTCATACCAACACCGACCAGGGCATGTTCCGGAATCTCTTGAATGTCAGCGGGACGGGAGGTCAACAGAGAGAAAACAAGAGTTTTCTTAAAAGCATCCAGATTTGGGGGAATGTCCACCACGGCCAATCGAAGTGACCGGATCTGCATGCTGGCAGGAACTATCCGGGCACTTACATATTCTTTTCAACCCTGGAATCCCTGAGGGGTCTCTTTGGCATGAGGAATCACTCCGGGGCGTTTAGAAAAAGAAAACAGCTATCTTTCAAATATAGCTTGTAGAAATGATGAAAAATAGCGACAGAAGGGTCCTGTTTCAAGGCGATACAACAGAATTCAAAATGCCTAATACGGCACATACCAAGAGGGTGAACTTGGAAAAGGTGAATTTTATAAAACTGAAGGAGATCAATAACAAAAGAGGTGATAGGAACTCTGAAATTAGCCTCTGAGAAAAAATCAGCATATAAAGTAATCTTGCCAGGAGGAGGTTTGGTCGCCGTGCCTCCTCGAGAGGGGTACTCGGGTTCCACATCATTAGGAATTCCGTACAAAGTTTTCAATCTCTCGAAGCGCTCCACGCTCCAATTGATAGGGATCAAAGCTACGTCGGCGTTATCACCCATTCGTCGGAAGATTTAAATAGGATCGGAAGGAATTAAAGAAACAAGGTTCCAGGAGAAATCAAGAAGGTAAGATGGAAGATGAGTAAAAGGCAACAATGTCCTGCCCCCTCCCTTTTATAGGCGGGAAGAGAAGACAGGCGGACGGATGGCGGCGCCCTAGGAAGGGCTACGAGACTGATGGATGGGACGTGCGGAAGGTTTGAAAGAAGCGTTGCCCGCACGTTTAAGTCCCTTCATTTTTGAAAAAAAAAAAAAAGCCTTTATAGTCAACTTAATTTTTTTTTGTGTGAAGAAATAAAGAAAAATCAAATTGACTAGGGGGACTTGACGACGTATGATGAAAAAATCATACATAAGGGGGCCTAAACGAAAGAAATCTAAACTCGTTAACCACCATGAGGGCCCACAAGAAGAGGGAACCAATGAGAAAGAGGCTGTCACTATCATACGGTTAGGGGAAAGAGAATGTAAAACTCTATAAATAGAAGGTGATCTCATAGATGAAAGGGATCCAGAAACTTGTACTTGATTGAATTCGGAAATTATCATCAAAGTGGAGCTTTTACGTCTCTTCAATTATCATATCATCCATCATTTGGCAAAGGAAATACCCAATTGATTGAGGTGGTGTTATCATTAAATGTTTTTTTTAATATTCATTTAAATAATAAACCAGAATAAAATTAAAACTAAATAATATTTCATTAATAAAAAAAATACATAATTCATAAAACTAAAAAAATTACATTACTAAAAATACTTGAAAAAATAAATAAAACTACGGTATACCATGACGTTCCTTGATCTCTTTTTGTTGTTTTTCAATTAAAATTCGTTGTGGGCCGCATAGATTATCAAAGATCGATGCCTTGAATTTCTATCTCCTCTTTTGTTATCTTCCAATCCATCCTCTCTTATTGTGTCATGTCAAATCGTTTCAATTATTCGACCATTTGTTGGCCGATTTCGGTGTGAGATGGAAACAAACCCGATCCCGAGCCCAATGCTTGGGCTTTTGCTTTTTTCATTCCGATCAGGCGGGGTATGTCTTCCACGTCATCTGGTGCATCTAGGTTGAGATCATAGATAGATCTTCCATCGGGCGCGCCCGGACTAGCGTCGATGTTCGTTTCTTTGATGATTCGGTTCGGGTTGGTGCAACGTTAACTGATTGTCACTTTGGTGATTTCTTCAAAAGTTTCCAAAACACTCTTGGTGCATCGCCTCCTACATCGTCTTGAAAGCGACCGGTAGCTTTCACCAAAACATCGGTTTCAGTCTTACCGCTTCTTCGATACCGCAAATATTCTTGATAGATCCTGTGGAACTTTATGACATTTCCGTTTATATGAGTTCATTTTGAACTTAACTGGTCCAAAGCTCGGTAACCCGTGATAAGCCCATGAAGGCTTCAAATTTTTCACTTACATGAGACTCTAATGCCTTTTTGTTTTGAGCGTTACCTACAAAAGTTAAAATAAATATAACTAAAATTATTAAACACAAATACAAATATTTATAATAAATATTAAGAAACACAAATACTAAAAATTAGTTTTAATACCGATAATGAGATCCTTCGAGATGTTGATATATGCCTTAACCAACTCTAACGGTTCATCTTTTTCCCACTTCTTTTTGGTATTGGTTTTGCTTGTTGTCTCTTGTGACGCCTTCTTTTTTCCTTTTTTGGCGACGATTTAAGTATCGCCAACGACTTTTTGTGGCATTTCTTGTGTTTCCGGAACAAATTCTAGTGGTGTACTCGGTTAGGACATGGGTGATTGGTGTACATGGGTAATAAGTGGTTGTACGGTAGTAGTTGGGTGAAAGCGTTTGGGTTCATTTGAACATTTGGGTTCACTTGAACATTTGGGTTCACTGTGCGTGCAAAATGAATATATTTGGTATTTATAGTGGGTAAAAAGGTTAAAAATTAAACTAATTTATTTATTTTTAAAATTTACAATGGTCAAATAAAAATTAAAGTTATAACCGGTGAACAGCTAAAAATGGTTCAATCCACGTGTGATAAAAATCACGTGGCTAATAACGCGGCAAGGGGCGGTGTATCCCACGCCGTGATTTTCCATCCACATAGGATCACGGCGTGCTTCTGTTACCCATATCGGATGCTATAAGTGTCTTTTTGTATACTATATATTATATACATGCTAGTTAGAACACGAATGCTTTGATTAGTTTTATATTTGCAATGTGTATATGCGAAAAACAGACGAAATGAGGTTTTAAGGTGATAAATTAAAAGTGCGACAATTCTACTATCTTTGAAATTTCAACTATCAAAAATGAGTTTTTCTACTTCAGGCATTTTATACTTATTGAACATTTTTAGTCAAAGTAGATGCAAAAAAATCCCATATACATCTATAATAAAACACTTCATCCATAAAACTATTGAAAAAATTGACCGCAAATAGACTTTTTAAACTTTAAAACAGCTGATTGTATCCACAAGGGAGGGCTGGCAACACAAAAACCACTAACGAAAGGTTGGCTATTCAAGTACCACACCTATAAACTTCGATTTTTAGTTAGGGACGAGAGCTCAAAAGGCCAAAACCAAAGCACAACCATCAATTACAAACCATGATAACATTGTTGCTCGGGATTTGGTCAGTGCGCTCACATTAAACCATGTCAACGGAGCTATTCACCTTTGGTTGACCATCATCAAGGGAAGAAGTAGCCGGTGGCTGATTGGCGGTCTTCACAGGACCACCAATCATTTGCTTCCCTTGTGCTAAGTTTGACTTCTCGGGTGGTCGGATTTGACCATCATGCAATTCCACCTCTGGCTTCTTTTTTGCAATCTTCTTCACAACTTCTGAAACCGTTGTGGTACTCTGATTGTTAACATTACCTTTTAGTTTCTCTTGTTTTGGCTTGTCTGTAGCAGGTGCGAGCGGCCGTGCAGTGGCGGCATTTGCAGGCACCATTGTGCTGGATATCGGTCTCACGGGTGCACCAGAATCTAGTTTATCAGGCGTGTGTTGCACCTGACCCATAGATCCAGTATCAACAGTAACTGTATCTGTTTTGGGAGAAACTAATTTTTTCCTCTTCATGTTTTATTGGTCCTTTTAACATAAATTAGGGGAAAATAAAAAAATAAGTCTCATTATTGCTAAAAGCTAAGAGGTGGCAATTTCGATCCATTTAAATATGCATGGCCCGATTCAAGTTATGTTTTAAATCAGACGGGTCAAAAAGATCAAGACTCACCCAGGGTGTAATTTTATGCACGAAACCTTCATAATCATTTTACTCAAAAAGTTAGATTATTAGTGAAATAATATAAACTTTGTTATCATATTTACTAAGCTACTTATTTATAAAAAAGATTATTCTATTGGACATAAAGAGTTCCGAGCCAAGCCAGCCCAAACCAAAAAAATCACCTGTTTTGACATGTTACCAACCCGTCCATTTTTTCACCTAAAAAGTCAATCGACTCAAGACCCTCTGATTAGACTGTATGCAAGTTATAGAAATAACAGAATGGACAAAAGGTAGAATTTTCCATTTTAAAATATTAAATACCTTGCACTGTGTAATGCTTTTCTCCTATCTTTTGACCTACAAATTGCTCGTTTGATCCCATGGTTGTCCATACACCCTTTCGGCCACAGTTCAGCAAGCTGCAACATAGACACAAGTTTGTAAATTATGTTTCAATTTAGTAACATATATGATTGTTTAAAGCCTAGAGTACAAGGAGGTGAAATCATAGCATAGCCTCAGAAATCCATGGCCGCTTGCATACGAATTGGTTGATTTGTGTTGGTCAAATGGGTTAAACTAAATAATATCACTTAAAAAAGGTTGTAAAGTGGGTTGAAACTTAAAAATTCTCTAGAAGTGAAATCAAATGCATAAAACCTCTTAATCCCCTTTCTTAAGTTAAATTATTACTATAATACTTTACCCTCAAAAAATGGTGATAAAAAGAATGATAGTGCCGGTCCAACACACAAAAGAGTGATAGTGCCAGTCCAACACACCAACCCAGCCCGTTTCAGACAGACCCGTTACCCAAGCCACCCATTTTGCAACCTCTAGCAGTTTTGAAAAGTTTCATCACAGTAAAGTACCATGAATTAACCAGCAGATACAATACAACTAGATACTCCCATAGTCATGAAATGTAAAATAAAAAACAATGAAACAGAATCAAGAATTTTCAGGATAAACTTACCTCAGCGTAAAGCTTCCGAACTTGAGAGCCGGCATCTTCATCAAGCCCCTAATGAAAAATTAAAAATACAAAGTAAGATGCTTTGAAAAGGAAGATTTAAGGGAAGGAAAGATTTTTTAGAATGGAAATCAGAGTAGAGTACATCAAAAAAAAGGTCATAAAGGTCACAAATTTTGTCCTCTAGAACATCATCTGTTGTAAATACGCTTTTAGCAACTTTTTCTTTACTACTAGGTTCTTGAAAATCATCAGACGACCCAGCCTGCTGCTCAATTGCCTGTATCAATAACAAACCAAATTAACTGTTGGAGTAAAATGACGTCTACCAAAAGGAGTTTCAACATGTCCATCTATTATATCCAGCATATTTTGTTTATTCTAGAGTTGGCAAGATAAGCAGGTTAGGTAACGAGTTCTAAATAAGCCATTTTAAGTGCGAGTCAGGTTGGTTGGATTGGCCGCAAACACTTTTGTGTCCATTTTTTATAAATAATGAATGCGTTAATTGTAATTCCAAAACAATATAAAAATATTATTAATAATAACAATAATAATATAATTTTTTGAATAAAACAAATTAGGATATAACATGTATGCAACAAAATCAGACTTTGGGGGACTTTCAACCAGTTTAATTGTTCGCCATATAGTTATAGCTAAGATCTTTTATTTGACCAGTTTGAAACAAAGAGCGTCTCAAATCAACCTACTCATAAGTAAACAGGTTGAAATAGCCACATCTACTTTATAAAATATCCTTTTTCCAACTAAATGCAGATGCACGCCATTAATATGCAGTCTAGAAAAAAAATACCACTGGCTTCATCATGGGAACCCGTATCTTAACCATCTCATCAACTTCTTTCTTTAACTGCTGCAACTTGACATCTTTTTCTTCTTTGGCAGACAATCCCATAACAACCATGTTTTGAAGGTTTCTCTGTTACAAGATATCAAAGTCAGAAAAGGATGAAAAAAATTAACAATATAAATTGCTATTTGACAGAATTTATCAAGGACAAGGAATGTCAAATATAACAGATTGAAGATCATGACATATTCACAAAACTTGTTCAACCCATTTGACCCATTTCAATTTTAGCTACCTTTTTTTCTACTTGTTTGACTCGTTAAACATAAAACATAACTCGAATCAATCCATTCATAAGTAAATTGGTTAAAATTACCACCTCTAAGTGAAGATACCCCCAGCTAAAATTCACTATGGATCAACCAGATAAGAGCATGAAACATATAGCAAGAAACATAAAAATTCAGTAGATAAAGAAATTTGTGATGGTAAGTTAAAGGCAAAACCTTTAAAGATCTGATTTGTATCAGATGACCAAGAATGCTCATCAAATGGTTAAGAAGCTCCTTTGACAGTTTTCCATGAACAGCATGCTACAAAAACCACAAATGCAACATGTCATCTATGTACTTCAACTATATTATGTTACAAAGAACAAAAACTAGTTTTTTTGTTTTTTGAACGGCAACGCTAGATATTCTAGGATAATTGGGTTTCCCCGGGGCAACACCTAGAACATCTAGGGCAACCCACCACATGAGGGACCCCCCAACTGGGTAAACCCCCCTGACCTGGCCACAGACCCCTTTTTTGCTGTTGCCAGGATTCGAACCCAAGACCTCCACTATGAGAAGTCTTGGGGCTACCATTGCACCAAATGGCCAACGGTGAACAAAAACTAGTAAAATACCCATTTAACTTGAAAATAAAAAATAACAGTATCCATTACCGCCAGTCTAGCAATTTTAGCCAGCTTTTGCTTTATTTCAGGAGGCATTCTCCTTTTGACAGACTGAGATGAATTTTCAGCCTCTGAAACCTCCATACTTGGTGGCCTTACTGTTGTGATGTCAAAATATGAGAAATTAATCAAACATAGAAGTAAGATTCTCTATTAACTATCAAAACTAAAAGTGGCAAGTTGGAAGGGTCGGGCTGGTTGACTAATGCACAACAGATTCGGGTCAAAAGCTCTAATTTTTGCATAAATTAAAAATGGGTAGTGTTGGGTTTAGCCGGAACACTTTTTGAAACTTTTTATTCAAAATTAGTCAAGTATCATTACCCAAAAATTATTAGTTCAATAATTTACCTGATTTTTTTGAAATAATGTTATCGGCGATGTTATATGCACCAGAAATACACTTTGGCGACTTTTGGCCCGTTTGACTCACTTGACTAAATATCCTTAGAAGATATTTTTATTTATTTTACCCGTTGGTGATAAAACATAAGCCGCATTGACACATGCGTAACAGAACGGTTAAAATTGCCACCTGTAATCAAAAGTGGTAGTGCAACTTACCTTCTGCAACTGTCTTCTCCAAATCTCTGATAGCTTTTTCAAGCATTAGATTTGTACTTTTAGGTTTTGTGCTAGAACCTTCCTTTCGCACCATGTTTGTAGCCTTCTGCTTGAAAATAATATTCGAATTAATAATATATACATATAAGGAATAATATTTCCTTCATAGCGTGAAAATTATGAGCTTCATCGTTACCATGTAGGGCATTTGGAATAATTTTTCCCACAAAATAAATAACAGATAAATGATCTTTCGCATACCATAATAAAATTAAAAAGAGAGTGCATTAATATAGGTAATATGGCAAGTTGGCAACCATACATACAGAGATAACATATTAAAGAACATGAGTGCAGATAATAAAGAAAGAAGAAACGAGATGAGCTCTATAACAATAAACGGTGTCAGACGTTACACTAGATAAATAGCTAAACATTAACAATCTCAAAAACGGCACCTGACAGCATTAATGATGCGTGAAACTAGTAGCGGTAATATATCACATTTATATCACATAGAAACTTTATTGTTTTAGTGTAATCGTTAAGAAAAATAGTTTTATTCTTTTGGGTAAGAGAAATGTTCCTTTAAGAAAATGACACGGTATCACGCAACGGCAAAGGACAAAAGGGGATAAATATCTTTAATATGCAATTCGGGCAAAAGGAACTTAATAATATCTATATTTTGCAAATGTCATGATTTTTAATCAGGTGCCACTCATATCATCACGCAGACGTCTGACGTGTCTTGTATATGTCAACGCTTTTATGCTGACCAATCAAATATCATAATGTAAATGGAATAGCATTAAAACATGTATACAAATTAAAGCAAGAAAAAACATGAAATAATAAAAATATTGGTGGGGGGTAAGAAGAAGAAACTTTAAAGGGTGTGTTTGGATTGGGGATTTAGGAATGAGAGAATGGGAATAGATACATATAGAGTGTTTGCTTTAAAGGTATAGGTTTTAAAACTAGAAACAAAACCCTTGAAAGTAGCTTTCGCCCAAACCTTCCAAGGGGGTTGGGTATGGATTCTCATACCCATTGGCATTCCACTATACTATCAAACCCATACCCATAATGATTCATATCTATCAACTAAATACCACCTAATCAGTTTATTAGTTTAAATGTTTCATTATATTTGATGTTTATTTAAATTAATATATCAACGTGTAAATTTAGGATATTACTTAATCTAGCTACTTTTATTTTCAACAACGGTATCTTCCCTTTTTTGTTTCGTTCTTTGCATAGTATTAAGACACTTTTTATTACAAGTTGTAATACTCAAGATGTATTATTGAATGAAGTAAATATGATGTTGATTTTTTATCTACAATATTCTCTAATCTATTCCCCATTAGGCCTGATTGTGCAATATCTTCAAAAGACCCAAGGATGTGAGAATGTTTCAAATAATTTACTGATTGTGATATATCTAAAGTATACACGAGATCATTCATGTAATAACAATCACCTACATACAAGGGTGGATAATCAAGTAATAAATCTTTATTCTCATTAAGGGTATACTTGTCATCTTCACGCTCCTTGTTTGTCAAGTAGTATTAAGTCACGCCTGGTCATAAATAGAATGGTATACAAGATGCCATTATTAGATCAATGGATAAAATGTTCAGTATTTGTCAAAACTCCACTATAATCCCTTCTGTTTGTATAAAAAAACTTACTTATGTAACTACTTTCCCCACATTATATCACCGAAATTCTCGTAAGGCAATTATATATTATTAGCTTATATAAGTTACAAAGTCCTATAGTAACTAGAAATATGTTATAAAATAACTAATAGTAAACAATAATACAGTAAGCACAAAACATATTTATAAGTGAAGACTATTATACATTAGTATGTGCATATAACGCTATTAACTCTACATTTAACCATGGTGCCTTATGACAATGTCTAGGAAGGAATCATCATTCCATCTCATTTCTCCTTCGATTCCTCCATAACCACCTTGCCTTATAAAGAACTGAAAACTAAAAAGGCACCAATGTATGCACAATACTAATATAATTTGCTGACATGACATGCAGGGAGATAATATGAATGCCCTTATAAAGAATTGAAAACTAAAAAGGCACCAATGTTGTCAATGCATGCACAATACTAATATAATTTGCTGACATGACATGCAGGGAGATAATATGAATGCCCTTAACCCCCTAGGTATTATTATAAAATCACACTACGACCTCAGTACTCAAGGCATGTGCGACTATAAAACCATACAAAAACTTACAAATTGCACACACAGAGAAAAGCGGCAAGAAATGTTGGGTGTTCATGACTATGTGATACTCATATCACATGTATGAGTACACATCAAAATATCTAAGGCATTATATAAGAATCAAGTAAAACAAACATGCAACTACATCAATGAGGCATCCAAATGAGAAAAGATATTCACCGGTTGCTGTGCAATCTCAGAAGCCTTGATATCTGCCTGTTGATGAATTATATTTTTCTCCCTGCACAAAACTGGTTGATTCAAATCTTCGGAGTTGTGAAGCAATTGTCCTTGAGATTTTAACACATCAGCACCCTTGTCACTGGTCCTCTGAGGAACAGGGGTTTGACTGCCATCTTTCATTTTGGAACCATGTTTTTTTTATTGAAGAACTCCAGTTTTCTGCTTATCAATGTTCTTTGCTGACACTCTAGCTTCACCATTGAAAGTCTTAGTTGGAGATGGATTGGTTATACTTTTTGAATCAGAAGGTTTCTTCACAACCGTTCCAAGAGCAATTACTGTATTCTGATATTTCACTTCTTCATTGTTTACAGTTATACTACGAGATGGAGTGGTGGGATTCTTGTCTTCTGACGTCATCATTTTCCTCTTTTCATTCTTGCTAACTTTCATCTGTTTATTTTGCACATGACCGTCTTTGCTTCCGTTATCACCTTTTGTTAAATCCTTCCTTCTTCTCTTTTTTGGTTGCTCACTTGGCAAAGCAGTAGGCTCATTGCTATCAAGATAAACAGATTGAAGTCAGAAAAAAACCAGAAAAAAATATTAATAATTTTACATGCATTTATAAATGCTAGTTCCATGAAAAACACCAAATGCCACCTGTCATTAAAAATGTAATTCCCCATTTGTTACCTTTTCATTTCTGTTTTCTTTTCAAGACTGAAAGATATTGTTTGCGTCTCCGACGAATACCATGAATGTATATCTTTAACATAAAATTGATTACTCTTTACGAACATGCATAAGAAACATCTTTTTCCTAAAGATGGACTAACAATTATATCCAAAGTCAAAACAGAGAGAAAATCATTTGTAAAAATATTCTGGAAGTTTCCACATTTGTTGATCAAAAAGTGCCTTATGGGGATGTTACTTTAGATTAGAGTCCTCCCATCCATCTATTTAACTAGATAGTCTAATATATTTATTTTTAAGACCAACACTAATAAAAAGTTAGAAGATTGAAAGCTGATACTACCTGATAAAAGAGAAAGAGAAGAACAACAAATAAAACAAGTGGTCATTCTGTTATAACTTGACAATCAGATCAGTTTAGCAAGGAGCATAAGGGAATAAATGTAGGACATATAGATTTGAGTCATCAGTCATGTAGCACTCTTTGTCAGTCAGCAATAGTGACAGAAATTCAAGTGTTATCAATCTCAGAGAGTCATAAACTAGACAAATGATCTATTAAGCTGATTTTTATTGTGCTTCATATAATCTTGATAAATGGCATGTACATTTAAACAAAATATGAAACCACTCGATACGCATCCAAAGGCTTAGACAAAGAGTCAAAGGCAAGACATTAACAAGATTTGGACTTAATAAGACAGATTGAGTAACTTCCCCTATTTTAGTACTAATATGGCTCGTTATGCAAGTACAATATTGATGCAACCGATATCCCTGTTAGCCCATTGGGCCGGACCAGTTTAACAGGCCTGGGCCGAAGCCCAGTACATGGAGAGCATGAGCAGCAGGTCGAGGAGGGCCCAGATTAGAGGAAGGGGCGGGTGACTTGCAGATCAAGCTGGAACATTTAATTTATTTTAGTTCTTATTTTTATTAAGTATCTATGATTTTGTTTCCTTTTATTTATTGTTAGGGTTTGCCTTTAAATACGTTGGTTATTTTTCTTTGTAAGAGATGATTTCTCTTGAGTTTTGAATACAACTAAGTTCCAGCTTTATTCGTGAGTTTTAATCCCAACGTGATTGCGTGAGAAACTGCATCAAATATAATCAAGAATGATAAGCTATAAAAAGAAAGGAGTAACAGTTTTAAATGAGAAAGAATGATGCGTGATTGCATGAAAAGTAAAAGAATCTTTAACAGAAACTAACATGCGCTCTAACTTCCCACGGTTGACAAAGAATCCATCATGCTTTATTGCTGAATTATCTACCTGGAAATAATCGTCCTGGAGAACAGAAAAAAAGGAAAATAAATGTTACTTCCTATGCAAATGAAAACAGAAATGGATTCATGGAAAAATAAGTACAATGTGATAAAAATACTGCAAAAACAAAACCAAAATATAGTATCGCTGATCAGTTCAGCATCATCAATGAACAAATCTTCAGTATCATACTCATCATCATCCGGAACATCATTGAGATCTTCCTCATCACTACTATTTTTACCCTGAATGCAGAATATATCATCATAAAAAAACGACATGAAAGATTCAAGATGATCATTCAGAAATCAGAACAATAACATCAGTCCTAGCATTTGACCAGATAACAAAATTTAATAACAAAACAAATATAATTCGCACCATGTATAACCGTTCAATCTTCTCAATAACAGCGCTAAAACGGCTACCAGGGGGTGCATCGTTTGCTTCATTTTCAGCAACATTTCCCTGCAAAAGTCAAAACATTTATCAATTATGTTAAAAGAAAAACAAATAAATGCATACAGAGAAAATGAAAATGATCTTTAATATACATTTTGAATCTGGTAAAACTACGAAAACATTATACTCATAAATTTCTTCTACAACAGAAGCATTACCAGCAACTAACTCTCAACATCCATAACAATTATAACAAACAGAACTAAAAGCCCAATAATCATAACAGTAAACACTCTCAAAATCAAAACCCTAGTTTATGTAACCCTACTTTTTAGCCCAAATCACAACCATCCGTAACAATTCAATTCCAAAATTCAACAAATTTATGCAAACATTACAGAATTGGGCGCGGCGCAATGCGAGAATCGAGTGTTGGATTAGCATCAACTGGAACGGGAGCAGACGGAGCGGATACATGAGGCACTTCATTATCGTTCTTATTCTTTGCCGCCTTATTGGCGTCCTTCATAAGCTTCTTCCAGGACACAATTGTCGTCTCTCCAGGCGTCAGTTCCACCTCAAACCTCAGCCGTCCACCGCCGCTTAATAATGTCGTCGACGACGACGATGCCGCACCGCTACCGGCACCGGCTTCCTCCATCGATGATCCGGCAGATAGATTAAAGCTTCACGGAAAGTTTAGACACGTGCATTTACAGTGAATTTATGCGTCAAATTGGATTGACACGTAAACCCTAACCGGGAGGAATTTGTGAATTTTTGTGGTGATTCCGGCCGGCGCTAAGAAATTTAATTTCTATTGTTGTGTTCTAAATCCAAATATTTTAATTTAGTCACTGTATGGAACTGGAGCGGTGAAGTTCGTCTTTCCACAAAATAGCCCATTTTTTGTGGCCCACAAAACAGCCCAGGCACATTTTTTAACAGGACCGTATCAACGATGTTAAAATCGGTTATTGGTTATTTCGATAACCTGTTTTAACATGTCTAAGGGTGGAGGGAGTCGTAAAAAAAGCCCATTGAATTTTTTTCTTTTACCCAATTAAAAGGTGGCATGTTATTTTTATTCTCTTGAACACTCTCCAACCCTAAGAGCAAAGTGTGGAACCAATAAGCCCTTGATTTTTTTTAATTATTTCATTAAAATAAATAAAAAACCACATTTCATTAAATAAAAATTAAAATGATACATATTCAAAACCTAGAATTTAAAAACAATAAAAAGAAGAAAAAAAAGTCAAACATCAAAATAAAAAACTAAAATAATCTAAAAATTACACGGCCAATTGTATTTTACCACAATTTCTCGTTTACGTTTGAGTACGATCGAAAGAAAAGCTTCGGGGATATCGTCATGTTTTTTTAGAAAGTATTCCAAGTCGTGGTCCTGTTCTTCTTTGGAAAGCATTTCTTGTTGTTTCTCCAAGTGTAACAACCTCAAATTTAGGCCTGGTTTTTTTTTATTATTTTACTACGCTTTACCTATTTGGATACTTGGATTGCTGACTAGCAAACCCAAACACTTTGGATTACGATTTAGAACCCAATAATCATCACTGTGATTGCACAATTGGGCTAGGCCCAACCGTAGATAACCAGACTCGGCCCGTTAAGAGCCCAACTAATGGTCCATTATACGAACCAAATCCAAAACGAACTAAGAGACATTATTTGACGGATCATTACACGATTCGATATAATTTATAATAATTACGAACTAAACCGTATATGCGGAGAACTGTTAGAACGATTAACGCACTCGTACGGGTATTTACTGGTTATCCGATGTGATAAATATTTAGACGTCAAATATCAAATAAATAATATTACTAAATCCTAGTACTTAATTCGGGCGACCTATTAGAAATTTATACGCGAGATACGCGACGTTGGATGCGCGACAACGACAAACACCGGTGTGGACATCATTGGATTTTACTAAATCCGTTATAACTAAATAATACAAACAAGTATTTATTTTATACCTATCACATTGAATTATAAATATTATTATTATTATTTAAAAATTAATAACTACTTGCGGAACATGTAACGTTTTACCCATAGTAGACTCGTATGAGCATGCGCTACAAGAGCAATACCGCTTATTTTAGAAATAGCATAATACAATACATAACTATTTATTATTATGGTTGATAATAATATTATTAATAATAAAAAAATTAACTTCGGAACGCGAAACGTTTAATCTGAGCATATGCGGTTAGACACGCGGTATCGACGCATTGAACAATAGTCAGAACAAGATTTTTTTTCACGAAATAAATATTTAAACTATATTTATTACCGCATCTTATTATTATAGAGATTATAGAATGAAAATTTAGATTTAAATAACGAGACGAAGACTCGAGTGAACGCGCAATATGTTAAAACCAGTATAAAGTATACTGATTTTTGTCTACTTCTTTTACAAACTTTATATAAATAAATTATTTAATTAAAATCTACTTTAAGATTACGATCCAGATTTTGACTTTGTAAAATCTTTTGAGAGATTTCGAAATATCTAGAAATCTTATATAGATATCCTATTCCCTTCCCAATAAATTGCCTGCTACTGTTGGATCCTTTAATATTTTTTTTACTTATACCAGCCCACATTTTTTTTTCTAAAAACCATCAACCTGAAAACCATTGTATCTTCTTTTAAACTCTGTCTCTTTTCTTTTCTCAAAACCAAACAAACACATCAACACTTAGTGAGGGAGATGAGAGCTCGAGATAGAGGGAGAGCTGACCGGCCGACCTCCAGCATCCCCCTCCCGGTCGATCGCGGTGGAGCCCCGGTGATGGTGGGGTCCAACAGTGGTGACAGCCCACCCTCTTGGTTGTCCCTTCATTTTTTCGGCCGTCCTCACCTTCCCGACGAAGCCAGTCGAGTTGATGGCGGCATTTGCGTGGAGAGGAGGACCCGTGGCTGCGTCCGAGTGGAGGGGAGGTCCAGCGACTCTGGTCCAGATGTTAGGGTGCGACGGAGGATGGTTAGGGTTCAGGCGAGACCAAGAAAATGTGATGGTTTATGTTATGATATCGAGAATGATCGCTAAAACAAGCGAGAATGATAAACGAGATCACTAAAACAAGCGAGAATGATAAACGATAGAAAAAATTGAGAGAGAATAATTAGGGGTAAAACTTATATGAATTGATTGATAACTTGATTAATGTTACAAAGAAGCTATTTATAGACAAAGCTAACAAACTATTGAACCAGGCGAACTTAATAAGTTCGCACCCTACTGAACCAGGCGAACTTAATAAGTTCGCCCCTATACTAAACAGGCGAACTTAGTAAGTTCGCCTATATTAAGTTCGCTAACACCCCCCTCAAGTTAGAGGTGTATACAACCCCAACTTGGAAATGATATCTGAATGCGGTTGACCAGCCAAACTCTTTGTGAATAAATCCGCAAGTTGATCAGAAGTCCTTGTGTGAGAAAGCAGAATCAAACCTGCTTGAAGCTTCTCACGGACAAAATGGCAATCCAACTCGATATGCTTAGTTCGCTCATGAAAAACTGGATTCTTAGCAATATGAATAGCCGTCTGACTGTCACACTTGAGAGGAACAGGAGTAAGATTATCAAGCCGAAACTCCACAAACAAATGAGTCAACCAAGCAAGTTCCTGTGTGACACGATGAAGAGAACGATATTCAGCCTCAGCAGAACTAAGAGAAACAGTAGGTTGCTTCTTGGATTTCCAAGAAATAGGACTGCCCCCAAGAGAAATGAAATAGCCACTGACATAAACAGCGACATGAACAACGCAGGAGCATTATTAGTATTAGGACAAGCTGCCCAATCAGAATCACAATAATCAAACAAAGACATATCAGGAGCATTATTAAAGAACAACCCTTGAGAACAAGTGCCTTTGACATACCGAAGAGTATGCCACGCAGCATCCCAATGAGGAACACGCGGATCACTCATAAACTGGCTGAGAAACTGAACCGCAAAAGCAAGATCAGGCCGAGTATGAGTAAGGTAATTGAGTTTACCAACAAGTCGACGATAGGCCAAAGGATCATCAAGAACTTGACCTTCGTTGAGCTTGAGTTGTAAATGTAAAGGCAAATGAGACGAAACAAAAGAAACATCGTCGGTAGAAAACTCAGTCAGCAAATCTTTCGTAAATTTGCGTTGAGTCATAATAAGACAAGAGGGAGATTTGAGAACCTCAATGCCCAGAAAGTAGTTGAGAGTGCCAAGATCCTTGATCCGGAAAGTGGAATGTAAGAAAGCTTCAAAGCAGATATTTCTTGATCATTATTACCAGTAAGAAGAATGTCATCAACATAAACAGCGACATGAACAACAGAATCCCCCATCATCTTAGAGAATAAAGAATAATCATTGGGAGACCGCATATAACCTTTGATTTTAAGAGCATCAGAAAGCTTTCCATACCACTGCCTTGAAGCTTGCTCAAACCGTAAAGAGACTTTTTGAGCTTAAGGACATGATCAGGAGAGGATAAAGGCATTCCAGGAGGAGGAAGCATATATATGTCTTCGTCAAGATCCCCATGTAAAAAAGCATTATTAACATCCAATTGATATAAACCCCATTGTCGTTTAGTGGCAACAACAATGAGACTACGAATAGTAGTCATCTTAACAACAGGAGAAAAAGTCTCATTGAAATCAATTCCTGCTTTCTGAGTATCACCACGAACAACCAAACGGGCTTTGCAACGTTCAACAGTACCATCAGCATTATACTTGACTTTATACACCCATTTGCACTTAATGGCCTTTTTACCTTTAGGTAAATGTATAACCTCCCAAGTTTGATTTCTTTCCTAGGCATTAAACTCCTTAGTCATAGCCGCTTGCCAAGCAGGATGGTTAGCAGCCTCCTGATAAGAAGAAGGTTCTTTAAAAGAATCAAGATTTAAAAGTAGCTGCTGGGAATCGGGAGAAAGATCAGCAAGATTCACAAAATGAGAAGCTTGGCAAGCACTCGACAAAGTATGAAAACAAGACGAATCGACAGAAGAAGCAGAATTACAAACATAATCCTGCAGATGAGAAGGAGGAAAAGAAGAACGAGTAGATCTCCTGGGCTCCGGAAGTGGAGGAGGAGGAATAGGAGAAACAGGAGGAGGAGTGGAATCAACTTCAGGAGCAACCGAAGAAGATGAAGGAACATCAACCGGATCTGTCTCCTCAAACGGATCATTTAGAGAAGGGAACAAATAAGAAGGATCTGAAAAGTGTAAAGAAGGGAAAATGTGCTCAAGAAAAGTCACAACCCGAGAAACAAGAACTTGTCGAGTGTCAAGATTATAAAGTTTGTAACCTTTCTTTCCAAAGGGATAACCAATAAAAATACAAGCTTGAGTTCGAGGCTGAAATTTATCTCGTCCAGGTGTAGAGGTAGAAGCATAACACAAACACCCAAAAGTGCGAAGGTGGGTGTATGAAGGAGCTTTACCAAAGAGCATCTCAGAATGAGATTTTCCCTTAAGAACCCGTGTGGGGAAAATATTAATCAAATGAGTAGCAGTGAGAACGCATTCACCCCAAAAAGTTATCGGTAACATGGATTGAAACATAAGAGCACGAGCAATTTCGAGAAGATGCTTATGTTTATGTTCCACCACCCCATTTTGTTGAAGAACCCCAAGACAAGTAGTCTGATGAATAATACCCTTCTGTTTAAAATACTCGGCATGATGAACACCCGAACCAAGTTCAAAAGCATTATCAGATCGAACACGCTTCACTTTGGTACTGAACTGAGTCTCAACCATTTCAATGAACCCTTGAAGAATAGTAAAGGCATTTCCTTTAGTTGTCAAAAGATGAGTCCAAGTAGTTCTAGTAAAATCATCAACAATGGTAAGAAAATATTTATATCCATCAAATGTAGTAGATTAATACGGTCCCCACGTATCAATATGAATAAGATCAAACATTTGAGAACTGGATATACTACTAGATGCAAAAGGCAGTTTATACTGGATATACTACTAGATGCAAAAGGTAGTTTATGATGTCTAGCCTTAGGACAAACAGAACAATCATCAATAGAACAATCATGTGCACCAGTAAAGACATTCAATTGCTTAAGTTTGTACAAAGGTAAATGACCAAGACGAGTAAGCCAAAGTTTCAAAGAAACAACAGAATTACAGTGAGAAAAAGAATCAACTGTAACAGAGGAAAGTTTATTTGGATTCAAAAGATAAAGGTCGTTGAGAAGATCTCCCAGGACCAACAGACTACTTAGTCAAGGGGCCTGCAAGAAACAAGTAGTTTCAGAAAACTGAACAAGACCCTTTGTATCCCTACAAAGTTTAGGAACATATAAGAGATTGTGCTTGAACTGAGGCACAAAGAAGACATTAGAAATAGAAAACGTCTTGGTAAGATGAACTGTTCCGACCTTCGTAACAGTTAAGACATGCCCGTTTGGAAGAAGAACATAAACAGGTAAGTTAAGAAATTGAACATCAGAAATTAATTGAAATCAAAGCACATATGATTACTTGCATCGGTATCAATGATCCAATTAGTATCGACCGTAGTCGAATTGCAAGCAATAATACTTGCAAAATTTGCAAAGCTGAGTGGTTGAACATTAGGAACACCACCCTGAATCCCAGAATTCTGCTGAAGAAGTTGCAACAGATTGTTGTACTGTTCAGAAGAAAGAGCATTAGGAGCACCAGAAGTAGGAACAGTAACCCCAACATCAGAAACAGCATTAACAACAGCTTTGGGTTTAGTAAATTTGAAATCTTTAGGAAACCCAATTAAACGATAACATTTGCTGGCATCATGTCCTGGCTTCTTGCAATGAGAGCAAACAGAACCTTTTCGAGCACTGGAATTCTTTGGTATTTGCACAGAAGCATTCATAGAAGCATTCTGAGGAATAAACTAAGCAAATGAATGAAGCTCCCTCTGTTTCTCATCTTGAATGAGAAAAGCATAAGCTTCATTGATGGAAGGAAGAGGCTTCATCATGATAATATTCCCACGAATCATGTCATAACAAGGGTTAAGACCCATCAGAAACTGCATCAAACATTGATCTGTTTCGCGCTTAGCCATAAGTTGGGAAGTACCGCATGTGTAGGGAGTAATAGGCTCGATTGCATTAAGCTCATCCCAAATAGCTTTGATTTTGGTAAAATATGTAGCAACGTCATCATTCGCTTGAGAAATAGCAGAAAGAGACTTCTGCAATTGATAATATTTAGCCCCATTACTCTGTCCATACCGGTCAGTTAATTCTTTCCAGGGTTGTCGAGCAGTCTCAACATACAAAACGCTCTCACTGATATCACTGGACAAAGTGTTCAAAATCCAATAAATAACCATATCATTGCATCTTTTTCATAACTCCATATTTGGAGAGGAAGTAGGTCTGACAACAGTCCCATCAACAAAACCAAGTTTGTTCTTAGCAGATAAGGCAATGGACATGGCACGTTTCCAGGATCCGAAAGAAGACCCGTCAAATGTTTTAGAAACAAGTAAGAGACTCGGATGATCAGATGAATGTAAGAACAAAGGATTAGAAGAATCCATAGGAACAACAACGACAGGATCAACAGTAGGAGGCATGAAAAACAGAAAGAAAGTGAAGACTGGAACAAGCGAACCAAGAAGCGAACTTGTTAAGTTCGCTGAGGAAAGGAACAGGCGAACTTAATAAGTTCGCCCGTAACAAACTACTGCGACAAGTTGGCCTGCACGAACAGAAAAACGTGAAATCGATCTAGAAATCATCATAACTCAAAATCAGATAAGTATATGAATAAATCCAACTGTAGGAATGATTAGAAACAAAAAAACGAAGGTTTTGAACGGATCAAAATAGGAAACAACCCCCAATTGACACAAAAAATGAGAAAACGAATGAAACAACAAAGAATGAGTGCGGAAAAAGGAGAAAAATCACAGAATCGAGCATATATGCTCTGATACCATGTTATGATATCGAGAATGATCGCTAAAACAAGCGAGAATGATAAACGAGATCGCTAAAACAAGCGAGAATGATAAACGAGAGAAAAAATTGAGAGAGAATAATTGGGGGTAAAACTGATATGAATTGATTGATAACTTGATTAATGTTACAAATAAGCTATTTATAGACAAAGCTAACAAACTACTAAGTTCGCCCCTATACTAAACAAGCGAACTTAGTAAGTTCGCCTATACTAAGTTCGCTAACAGTTTAAGACCTGTTTTCCGGTGATGGCGGGTGGAGTCAGACGGCAGCGGTGATGGTGGAGCTTGGTGAAGACGGTGACAGGTTTCAAACCCGATTTTTCCGACGAGGTTCAGGTGAGTCAACGGTTAGTTATTTTCCCGGTCCATGCTCTTCCGGGTATAAACACACATATGTCTTGACGGTTGATTTACGCTTAACATTTCCAGTGAGGTTTTCGGTTAAAACGAGTGATTAAAGTGGCTTGGTTCCGGCCAACGAAGTGAAACCTGGTCAACGCGGGTTTAAGGTGGTCAACGGCAGAGTCGACGAGCGAGTTCGCATACGTGAGGATAGGTTCAAACACACGTTAAGTTATATTTATTTTTGTAATTTGTAAAGATGTAAACGTGTGTAATGGTTAGTTGAGCTAAACCGACTCGATCCCGACCTCTCAGGATTTAGATGTAAAACCGAACCTCATTCGTGTATTTATAATAACCGGGTCCGTCCAAAGAAAAAGAAAATATAAAATCTATATATACACGCATATATACAAGTACTTATAGATCTAAAACATATTACCTTGAAATATGAATATATACGTATACACTTATAAAGTATGCTATGTAGTAAAACTAAAACTATAAAAACCATCATTAGTACATTTATATAAACGAGAATATTAGTTATAAATTAAATACAAGTATTTATACACAGAACTTATGATAATATGTATATAATTATATTGTAGACATACACATATACTTACCTTCTTACTAGTATATATGTATTATTTTATACTTTATATACATAAATATACGATGGCTAATTTTATACACCCATATTTATAAATATTAGTGTTTTAATTATATAATGTTATGAGTCTCATTATAATTTCATCCAATCATGAAAATTAGGAATAATCATTCTAAAACTAGTTACTGGTAATAATATGATATACGTATTATTTTTATAAAAGTATTATATTATTGTTTCTAATTATATTATCACCATCATCATCATTTTTAATAAATACATTATTATATTTTGTTTAGTTGTTGGTGTTAAAAACATTTATGTAGAACTAATTACTATTAGTATTTTATGAGTTATTATTATTAAAAAAGTTACATTGTTTTATTATTATAAAGTTGTTACTATTACTAAAATTGTATTTCTAGTAAAATCTTATAAACCGACACTTTCTTAACCAAAACCATTACACGCATTATTAATATTACTATTACTATTTTTATAATTACTAAAAGTACATTATTATTATTACTCTTATTAGTTGTTATTATAAATCTTATTATCATTATTATTATTACTTTTATTAGTTGTTATTATAAATATTATTATTACCATCACTAACACTATTTTTAACATGCTATATTGTAACTATTATATTTTACACTAATATGATTAAGGTCACAAACAATTTTCATTATTACTATCATTATTTGTATATGTATTAATACAAGGGTTACTATTGATTTTATCTACTATCATTATCTTACAATATTTACTTTATCACATGGTAATATTACTAAGATTATATTAATAATTACTACTACCAACATGTATGTATTCGAGTCTAACACGTATCTATATTTAGAAACATAAATATTTGTTTTAATACGAATGTGTATAGTTAAGGATACTAAGTATTTGTTACTTCATATAACAAACATATTTTCTAAAACTTGTTATATAATAATTAAAGTTTCATGAATTATATACTTTCAACATACTTACACATACATACATGCTTACTTAACCATATTATTAGCTAATGAAAACGATATTTGACATAATACTTTATACACGTCTTATGTATATTTATGTATACAAACATTTTATAAACTTCAAATATTTACTTTCGATACAAATATATTTTTATGCAGCGTCATGTAAATGCAAGTTTATGTATTTTACCAATACTTGCAAACCAATCCCTATAACCGGGTTTAATACTTACGATATATAATATACATATATATTGGTGAAATCTTTCATACTTATATACATAACTATATACTTCGATTATTATCTTCAAAACAAATATAACTACTCAAATATATATTTATTTTTATATACACATATATCATGTAAGTAACTAATGGCTAGTGTTACCTTATCTGAATCGAACCATTATTATAATACTTAGTATTACTTTGATTCGAGTTGAAACATTGTTTTACTACTTTTATTAGGGCATATATTACAAGTATTACTATTATTCACGAGTACTAAGTCAACCAATACTTTTATAGTATAATATTAGAATAATAAATAGAAGTTACAACCCGAGACTTTTACCAAAACGACCCCAACACTTTACGAATCGGTCGAGCTCAACCACACGGTTAATGACATTACTCTAGTACAATATACTAATGTCATAATTATAATTAGGATCTGTCTTGTTGACTACACACACACAATAGCAAGCTCGCAACTTTATCATACTGATTTGACATATACAAGTATACCAGGTGAGTTCATGTGTTTTTTCCCCTCTTTTACTTAAATCTTTTGGGATGATTACATTCTTCTATTTTGTTTACATACTTGGTGTATTAATTAAATAAAACTATTTTTAGCTGCCATAACGAATCCCCGAACTTTAGCACACAATCATTAACTCCTTTGGAGCCAGCGAATATATGGGTAGTAATATCTGGTGAAACCCCCGCACACTATGGGCCCGACGTAACCGGGACAACCTCCCATGGGATGATAATCATATAATGATGATAAATATCTTGTGACATATATTCGTTTAACAGTTTTGAACTTATGTTGGCATGCATGAGTAATTAGACCCATAACAATAAGGGTATGGGTTAGGGGAATATTATTATTTCTAGATGTCCACAGGTTGTGGGCACATGGTTGATTATGAACTTGTTTAATTTTACACCACACATATCTCGAGTCTCAATATAAATGCTCTATTAACTAAACTCGTGAACTCACAAACTTTTTAGTTGACACAATATTTTTAAGCATGTATTCAGTTACATTCTCGAGTTTGGCAATTAGCAACATAAACACGAACTTGATTGAAGATAGCTGATTCCTTTAGAAGACTTATGTCGATCCATAGATTCCACTAGAGAAAGCTTTGATGAGGAGATAGAATCCATTATTTTTATTTTTTTTAGTTAGTGTATAGATGATATGTACATTTGTAAATGCATATTTTGACTTAGTTGGACTCATGACAGTTATAAAAGATATGTCACGTTATTTCCGCTGTGTTGTGTTTTGGTATTCGATCATCACGCCTAGCCCCCTGGTCGGGTTGTGATACCAAGAGTTGCAACGCAGTTCATCCCGTCTTTGTTTTGTTTCCTCCCTTTTCTTGCGATATTTCAATTTTTTCTCTCGTTTAACATCTTTGGACGCCTTATATTCGGAAACAACCTCCAACAAACTATTGCTTGAAGACTCGGCGGTTTTCTTTCATTTGATTTTGCGATTCGGTTGAGTCGATAGGGATTGTTCGTTTAAGTCGGGGATGTCTCTCGAGGAAGGGTTGTTTGAACCTTCATTTCCGGAGTCGGATGTTTTTTATTTATTGGACGATTGTTGTTCAAACTCCTCACCCATAACCGCGACGACTTTCCATTTGGGACGGTCGAAATGATCTAGCACACGTTGCCAAAAAGATTCGGCTTTTTGTTGATCACCAATTGTTGGGTCCTCGGATACATGTATCCATGCTTTAGGTAGAGCCAAATGTTCCTTTTCGGTCCAAGGTCTCTTGTCCGCACGGTTCAGGAACTTTGCTTTACCTTTACCTTTACATTGTTGAGTTTCTTGTGGTTGATTTTTGGTATTGCGGTTACGGATGAGATGCCCGAGGTTGACTTGAACGCGGTCGTTACGGTTGCGGTTGACTTGAACGGGGTTTTGCGATTGAGAGGTACGCACTTTGGGACAATATTTTTTGGATGAGGATGAATCAATTGTTTTAGAGTTTGAAAAGAGAAAGTGTAAAAAATTATGTATGTGAAATGTATATTTATAGGTAATTTTTTTATTTATTTAATTACCCAACCCCCCCCCCCCCAACGGTCCTCTCCCCAACGGTCCTCTCCCCAACGGCTACATAGGTGAACGACTACATTTTGAACGGGTTCAAACGGCTTAAAATGCCCACTCCAAGAAGCCGTGCGAAGCCCGCATTGTGTGCGGCGGTGTTACCCGTGGAGCCCGTCCCCAACCCGCACCACCACTCCGTCCCCCCTAAAAACCTAACCTATGAAACCTTTTTGGTTAATAGCCGAATCAGTTACAATAACAGGTTTCTTAAGAAAAAAAAGTAAGATGGAAAAAAAGTAACGAAACATAATTTTTATTAAAGTTACGAAAACATAATATTTATTAAAGTTACTGAAAAATTTAAGGTGATTTTCTCTTCATAACTCGACTTTCAAACGTGGAAAGATTAAGATGGAAAAAAAGTAAATATTTAAAAGATTATTAAAGTTACGAAACATAATATTTATTTTATATATAAGTAAATACTAGTGTTAGAACCTGTGTATTACACGGGGCTAAATAAAATAAGCAATGTGAAAAAAGAACATACAATTTGAAATGAAAAAAATGACGTATACAATTCATAATTTAGTAAATATTTCTTTGTATACAACATTAGATATTTTGTTTGAATTTTTTACATCTTTATCTAAGAGAAAAAGTTTTAACCCGTCTCTGCTTTTAACTCTTGAAAGTGCAAACATACAATTGACCATGAGTGAAAACCAGTTGCCTCAACAACAATTCAACCATTGACAGTGAATGACACTGCTATTATTTATTGTCATGATGAAACAAACAGAGAGTGAAAACTTTCTTTGTAGCTTGAAAGGAATTCGTCTGTCTGAAGGTGTCAAATTAATTCTTGGAATAAATGTGCGAGTTCCTATATTACTTCCAGAAATGATCTCCGCGTAAATAACACGATTAGCAAAAGATATGACTTGTAATCTCGTTCCATTACATAAACCATTTTTCTACTCAATATTTCGCAGGAGCATTACTCGCATACACCTACCTTCAAAACTAAACTATGATTTGACAATCCCGTGTGTTACACTGGATGAAACATAAAGAATATATCTATATCTACACTATATAATAAATAAAAGTTTTTGTATGTCACGTGTCGCCACCATATTCAATCTCATCATTCTTTTCCCGCCTCTCTCTCCTATTAAATACACCCATATCTTTTACTAAATTACTAATTATACTAATAAAACACATTTATTTTAAATCATCCTTTATTATAAAAAACTTTGAAACCTAATTATTTAATTTTTATTTTCAATCAAATAGTAAATGAAAGTCAAATTACATTAAATAGTAATTGACGTATTTTCGAAACCCAATTATATATTATTTTTTACATATTTTGATTTTTTTTTCTATCTTTAATATATGTATAGTAATACATTTTTACACCTATAAAATACATAAATAAAATTTGAGAAATTTATGTATTGATATTTTTCACCCCGTGTATATTACACGGGGTCTAAGCTAGTTAATGAATATCTTCATCTCTTTCGATCATTTCTCTTCACAAGTATTTCGATTATTTCTCATCCTTAGAGCTTTTCTTGCCTATAACATCAGGAAAATGCAATTATAGTTATATAGATAATGAAGAGTCAACTACCATATGTGTTTCTTTAGATTAAATCTCAGCCGTTTAAAATACTTAAAACTAACTTTTTTTTAGATGATCTTAGCCGTTTAAAATAAGAAATTTCGACAGTTACCTCTTATTCACCCAATATCACACGGATCGCTCCCCATCACACGGATCTACTACCTCTCCCTCCCCACGTCTCTGTAACTGTCGCCCCCTTCACCTGCGTATGGCTTCTCCCCCACTCCCCTTCCCTGTCAATTATTACAATCTTCAATAGCTATCTCCTCTCCATCGCTCACAACCACCGACGAGTTTCTTTTGTAATCGATAGTGAAAGCAAACAAGTAGTTGAAGATTAGAGAGAGTTGAGCTTGGGATGATATTAAAAAGGACGGAGTGAGAAGAGGACCAGCCAAATCGCCGATGATGTTCGGGTGTCTAATCAGCGTTTACCTAACCTGAAGCATAAAATTCCGTTCTCCTCCATCCCTGGATCCACAATTCTTCGTCCACAGGTACATAATTCTGAATTCTTATTGGATCTTAACATCATTCGTTTATGTTAAATCTGGAAATGTGAAGTGATTAGGGTTTTGATTTAGAAGATGCTTTTAACCTATGCATCACCTGCAACAAATATGCTTCAATTTTTAATCTAATTCGGTCATTCCTTGTCCCTACGTTCCCTGTACTATCAACCACAATTGATTCGTTCGTAGGTATGATTAGTAGATTTCTCTCGGTTTCTCACTTTTTCAAAATTCGGCCCTCAAGGTATGATTTTGATTTATGTTATGATTTTTTTGAATTGATGATAAAATGAAGCTACTTTACTTGACAATGATGTTTCATTAAAGTTATATATATATATATATATGTATATATCAGAATCTTTATTATAACCTTAAAATAAAATTTAAAAAACTTATATCATAAGATTAAAAACATTTACGAAATATAGACCAAAGGAAATTATTACAAAAACAGTATGGAATTTTAAGATGATGTTAGTAAATGTCAGACCATAAAAAGCCTTTGCGCCCATCCTGGCATTAACGGCTACAAGGTCCCCAAGAATTCAACCACCACCTTATTATTCTATTATGTTTTTAACCTGTCTATATTCTTTCCAGAAAATATTTTCAATTTTATACTTTTTTTTTTCGAAAAACATATTTGTTCAAGTTATCATGGCATATCAACACTTAAAATACTTAGCCTCTGAATGAGGCAATCATTAGAATATATAAATAAATATAAATTTTACCAGACTTTCATTTTCTGAACACCAAGCTTAAAACTTCAAACTTCAAATATTATAGAGAGATGTGTACAAGAGAGTAGGAGTAGTGGAGTTGTTCTCCGAGATGATTTTACAAGAAATAAGAGTCCCCTTATATAGGCGGGGAAAAGTAAAGCAGAGTCCCTTCATGGGACCTATCTAGACAAATTTGTCAAAAAGAAAACAGTAAATTAGCAATTATTTTGCTAACTTTTCAAAAAGATAATAGTGTCTGGCCATTATTATGCCAGAATGCATAATGCTGTATAATGATGTCTTTCACTCCACGCATTATTGGAGTCGACACTTGATATAGCTCTTTATGAGGATGGCTATTCATCTGATTTGTATAATCAGCAATTGTCTTTTTAATTTTTTCTATGGTATCATGGCTTTCTATGATGCCATCAATATTTGTAAGAGTCATATTTTTCCAGAATTTTGTGAAAAAGGTTCTTTGAATACAAAGAATATTATGGTTGTCGTAATCAACCTCTGGAGACCACTTTCAGATCCATGGGATACTGAATTGGATGTAGAAATGTGAAGCATGCATATTTTTTGATGAAATTTTCATCCTGCTAAGCCTCTATTAAGACTGGAGAAACTTCTACCCATTGGGTATAAAGGGTTTTGTATAACTCAGGGAGAATATTCACCGAGGGGCCAAAAGATTACCACCAGTTATAGAACCAGACTGGAATTTCCTGTCCGTAAATATGAGAACAAATTTTTATGAACCAAGAATGTTTTTGTTTTGGGTTCTCATATAAGAATGTTTTATAAAAAGCATTCTTGTAATCCCAGTAATTATATTTAATTGGGACTTTAGTTTGGGGATGTATAAGCTCCCTCTCTTTTAATGGAGAAGTTCTCCATGTTTCTACAGATATGATCTGTTTTACCACTATCTTACTGAAGTTATAAACATCAGGCTGACCAGCATGATAGTGTTCTATCTCACAATTCTCTTTTTTAAGAATTTGTTCATAGTACTGTCTGGGCTTATAAGCCTCTGCAGGATAGAATCCTGTGTCCATATATATGTTTATTAACAGCCATGGATTATCTTTCCATTTTATGTCTTTATTTTCTAAAAAAAGTATGACTTCTTTATGTGGACTTTGAGCCCAATTTGTAATATTATCTTCTGCTTCGTTAGAAACAGTTTTAGCATATGATACTGATGATTCAGAGTCTTTCTTAGACTCCTCTTTTGAGGCTTTATATGCCAAAAACTCCTTATAAAGGATATTGTCTGGTTGTGAAGTTGAACCAGATGATGATGCAATGTTTTCAGCTATAAGCTTTCGATTTCCGATTTGGGATATGACCCTCGGATTTTGACCACCTCTTCCTCTATAAGAAGAAGATCTTCCTCTTCCTTTTCTTCCTTGTTCCCAATGAATAATTTCTGAAAAAGTTATCCACATGAAGTAATTATTTCTTGTTGACATTATAAACGTATCTTTTCTTTAAAAAAATAAATCTTGATATTAATATTATGATTCATATTTCTTTTTGTTTTTGATTCTAGAAAAATATTTTCCTGGATCTCTTCTTTGGTCACTTCATCATTGATTATTTGAAGAGTGCGGTATTCTATTTTCTCCTGAATCTCAAGGAGAGCCAAATTTACCGATCTTTTTGAATGAGCGATTAATTTAAATATTCTCTGGTAAGAAAATCAGGGAGACTATTGTCACTACCTTTTTTATAAATAATATTAAAATCAAATGGGGCTAAATGGGACTGCCATCTTGCAAACATTTGTTTTGAAACATCATGTTTGAAATCTTTAGCGAACATAAACTTAGCTGCTTGGCAATCATTTTTTATAATAAACTTTTGATTATATAAATCATCTTGAAATTTTAAGACACATTTTACTATTGCTAGAATTTCTTTTGCAATAGTGGCATAGTTTTTCCGGCTGTTATTCCATTTTTCAGAATGGAATCTTACCAGATTTTCTTGTTTATTAGTTGGTGAAATTATTTTAATATCCCACCATAGCCTATATTAAAGGCATCAGTTTCAATAATTTTTTCCCAATATGGGTTGGCTATCATTAAGCAAGGAAGATTTTGAACCTTTTGTTTAATCTTTCGGATAGTCTTAGTATGATTCTCTGACCATGGCTGATGATTCTTTTTTAGTCTGTCATATAAAATGGCAGTATCCTCGGCTAGATTTTTATAATAGGGAAGAATATAATTTAGACTTCCTAAGAATCTTTGAAGTTGAGTTTTTTCATAAATTTCATCTGGAAATTTTGACCCAAATTCAATACTTTTGTTGATAGGAATAATGTTTCATGTTTCAATATTATGACCTAAAAATCTTATCTTAGTTTGAAAAAGCATCATTTTTGGTCTAGAAATGACTAAACCGTTTTTTATTATTATATTCTTGAATATATCAAGGTGTTTAAAATGGGTTTCAATATCCTTTGAAAATACAAGGATATCATCGATGTAGACTATTATGAAGTCACTGTATGGAATAAAGATATCATTCATGATATTTTGAAATTCTGACGGGGAATTCTTTAACCCAAAAGGCATTACATTCCATTCATAATGGCCAGTAGGTACTGCAAAAGCAGTTTTATACCTATCTTTTTTATCAATCTGAATTTGCCAGTATCCAGATTTTAAGTCAAATTTTGAAAATATTATAGCGTTATATAATTTGTCTAATAAATCTTTTTTATTAGGTATAGGATACCTAATCCATTTTAAAATCTTATTAAGAGGTTTGTAATTTATAACTAATCTAGGAATACCTCTTTCTTTCTCAAAATGTTTATTAACATAAAAAGCAGTACAAGACCAAGGAGATTTTGATCTTCTGATTACGTTTTTATCAGGAAGAGATTTGATCTTTTGTTTACATAATTCCATATATTCATAATTCATCTGACAAGGTCTAGCCTTAGTAGTGATTTTACTGTCGTTAAAATCATTTTCATAAGGAAGAGAAACAATATGTTTCTTCCTGTCCCAAAAAGCATTTGGATAATCATTGCATATCTGCAGAGTAAATTGATTATTAATCAATTTTATTTTATCCTGTAATTTTGGATTATTTATCCTATCTTGGATATTTAAAGAAAATATTTATTTTTATAAAAAATCAATTTGATTTATTTTTCTTGTAAAAGGGATTCTTTTACATTATTTAAAGACCTGGAAAAAAGATTTGTAATAAATGGGAAATATATTTCTTTATTTTGGAAAGATCCAGTTATTCATTTATTATCAATATGCCTTAAAGGAAAAATTTTGTTTAGGAAAAGAGTTCCAAGTATGACTTGGCTAGTAAGATTTTTAACTAGAATAAAACTAGTTGGAATGCAGGTCTTATTATGACAAACATGAGCCTGAGGTATTTTGTACTCAATTTTTAATTTTTCTCCTCCCGCAGAACTTAAATTATGGGAGGTTTTATGAAAATATTTTGTAGGAATAATACCTTTCTGTATACAGTTTAGATCAGCACCACTATCAACTAATGCTGTGACAGTTATGAAGAAATTATCTTCAATAAGAATTTTAACTTTGATGTTCCACTTTTGTGTGGTTATAATATTCATAATACTTTCTAAAAATACTCCTGAATTATTTTGAGGAATATCTTCATTATTTTTATGCTGGGGAATCTCAAGCCTTATAATTCTCTCTTCTAGATTTCTATTATTTTTTTGAAGAATTTTGATATCAATTTTTAGATTATCAATTTCAGTTTTTAAATCCTGTATATTAACAGGTCTGGAAATTTGATTTCTTTGGGCTAGCTGTCTTTTCAACTCAGCTAGAGAGAAATGTTTTAAATCATGCTGGGAAAAATCTGAGGAAGATGCTTCCTGAGATTTTTGTTGGTTTAAATATTTAGAAATTATTTTTTCTTTTACTTGAGGATCACTTATGACTTTTAAGAGATTTAAAATTTCATTGCTTAAAACATTAATTTCCATATTTTGAAATTGAGAAATTATTTGATAAAGATTCTCTTCTGATATTTTAGAAGGGTTTTTACAGCAATCATTTTTCCAATTTGCTGGAAACGTTCTTCCTCTGTTTCTGAGGAATCAAAACTTTCGTATTCTAAAATATTTAGATTTTCTTCTTCTGAGAATTATTGCTCATAATCAGTTTCAAAAGTTTCATTTAATAAGACTTCATTAAGTTTGTCTTTTAAATTTCTATCTTCAATTTTGTTAAGTTTCTTTCGAACCCAACAAGTTTTTGCCTTGTGGCCTAATTTACCACATTTTCTGCATTTTATTAATTTTTTAAAATCATTAGGAAATTCTTTCTTTTCTTTATATTTTTTCCTTTTATAATTATTATTATAATGGTTTTCTTCTTTCCTAAATTTCTTTCTTTTATAATGTTTTTAGGAGAAGAATTTCTTTTCCTAGTTTCAATAGACTTATCAGGCTTATTTTCTAAGCCAAATTGGCCACAGAAATCTCCTAATTGTTTTATTTCATTACATAGGCTTATTCCTTCCTGAACACAGGTGCCTATAAGTTTACCATAAGTGTAACTGTCATAATTTATGACTCCATCTATTCTTAATTTGCTTTTTATTCTTTCAGCAAATAATTATGGAAGACCATCTATGAATTTTGACTTCTAATGAGAACTATTAGCCTCAGGGAGTTCCATGACTCTACATAAAAAAGTATTCTTATACCATCTAAAAGACGTAAGAGTTCTACATCTTAGATTTTGAAGAAGAGTCCTAATATTTTCAGAATCTTCGGACCATCTTCCTGTGAAATATTCTATAATATTAACAATTAAGGTGTAGACTGCATTATTTTCAGTACTACTAGTGCCTTTTTCTTGTTTGACTCTATTTAAGATTTTATTTTTATTTTCTTGGGATAAGTAATTATCCCACCATCCTTTTAACTGACTTGTAAATCCTGATATAATCATATTTGCTATGGTCTGGACAGAGTTATTATTATTCTTATAAATTGTGTTATACATAAGTATCATGTGGACAATATTATAAATTTATCCTTCTGACTGACCATCTATGTTCCATTCATAAATCATTTTTCCACTACAAGAGTTATTAACAATATACTCTTGTTCTTCTATAAGAACATCTTGAGTAGTAAGTCTAGGATAATAGTATTTTCTCTGAGTTGGCTTATCTGCCCATTTAGAGAGTTTAGAAATTTTATAATTTATTTTTTCTTGATAATTTTCTTCAGAAAAATCTGTTATAGTATTAATCTTAAGATTCTTAAGAGCATTCATAGTTTCATTTAAAGTTGCTATTAGACTATCCTTATATTTTAATTTAAAATCTGTTACTCCCGGAGGAAGCGTATACTAGGAGTAACAATTTTTTCTTTTAGATAAACAGTTTTAGCCTGTATGTTTTTCTCTTTAAAATGGGATATAATCCTATCCATCTTAGTAGACAAATCTTGTAATTGTTCTCCCAGAATTATTAAATATAAATTTTTATAATTCTGTTGTTTAATTAAGTTATTTATGTGAGAAATTGTAATAGGTAAGGTATCTCCTAATAGTTTTTGAAAGGTTTGATAATACCTTGTTTCATTATCTTTTTTTATTTTAAAAGGTTGTGTAAGAGGAAAAATCTTAGAGACTATCTATCCTTTAACATTAAATGTTCTTTCAATAACTGAGATAATACTTCCCATATAACTTTCTATAAACCAGGGAATAAAAGGTATAATCTCATTTTTCATAATTAAAATTTTATAATATTCATCTTTAAAGAAATTTATATCAATTTCTTTAAAATTATAAAAAAACCAATTTTTAAACAATTCCCATTTGGGTAATTCGAAATCTTTACTAATTTCTTTTCTGACCGGAGATCCCGGATTAAAGTTTATTTTTTCTTTAAAATCCATTAAACAAAATCAACTTCTGATTCGGTTGATTCCGGATCTACTTGGACTCCTGTAACTATATTATCAGTCTATTAAATGTTTCTGTTGTGGGGAAAGTTTCCCTAACTTTTGAAGTAGAAGCTCTAGAAGGGCTTCTAACAGTATACCCCAGAGGAGATATATGTTGACGAGAGGATAATGACATAGAAGATAAAGATCTAGGTATATAAGAAGTATTTCTAAGCTGTTCAAATTGGATTTGGACAGTTCCTTCTTCAGATTGTATAATTTCTAAAGGGTTATTATCTATATATTGTTGGGATGTAGTGGCCTTATCAAGGACCCAATTTTCTGGAAAGTTAATTTCTTCCCATTTAATCTTTCTTCTGGTAATTATATTAAATTTATCAAAATTAGTTTCTATAACTATGGTTTCATTTAATGGTTTATCGACCATTCTACACTGTGGATTTAAAGTGTATAAAGGTTCATAATAAACTCTATAATAGATACAGATAACTTCTGAACCTGGAACATAGTTGTAACCATGAGTTTTAACATTTAAAGTTAAAGCATCTGAGATATTAACACCTGATAAAGATAATTGTAGATTAGGATAAATATTAAAACCTTGAACAAGATTTTATTTTAAGAGCACATGGCTCTGATACCATATTACAGAATCTTTATTACAGAATCTTTATTATAACCTTAAAATAAAATTTAAAAATTTATAGCATAAGATTAAAAACATTTACGAAATATAGAACAAAGGAAATTATTATAAAAAACAGTATGAAATTTTAAGATGGGGTTAGTAAAGGTCAGACCATAAAAAGCCTTTGCGCCCATCCTGACATTAGCGGCTACAAGGTCCCCAAGAATTCAACCACCACCTTATTATTCTATTATGTTTTTAACCTGTCTATATTCTTTCTAGAAAATATTTTCAATTTTATACTTTTTTTTTAAAACATACTTGTTCAAGTTATCATTCCTGATAAATGAGCCATATATATATATATATATATATATATGTATATATATATAGGGATGTATAACCAACTTTATGTAGAGAACTAGAGAACTACATAAAACACTTGTACATAGTGTATTGATGATTTAATGAGGTAGTGGGTGGGCGGTTATGTAACCTCATACAACAGTTGTCAATGGAATGGAGGAGAGTACGACCGGCGATTCTTTTTCTGATGGATTATTTTGATCTTATTTGAGGTTCTAGGGTTCGTAATGGAACGTTTTCTATTCATTAGTTATTGGGAGAAATTGTCGCTTCTATTAATTTGTTATCGAACACATTTTGTATTCAGGTATTCTCTATTCGCAGATGATTCTATTAATACATGGCTTGCTTATTTTCTATTGATTCTATTATTCCGATTTTCATTTGCAGAAGATTCACGGTTCATGTACATCCAGGTGATTCTATTAATCTAGAATGTCGATTGCCATTTGCTTAATTAATTTTTCATGAATTGTTAGTTTGCTTTGTTAGTTAATGGTTGCCTATTTCCATTCTTACAGGTACTGATCCATTGCATTACCTGGATGATTTACTTTGTTCATACCATTTATTTTCTAAAATGAAATCTTAAAAAATTTAGCCCTGCACTAGATGTTGTAGCTTTAGTATCACAAATTCCATTGTTTTGCCTAAACTTATACAATATTGACATGGTGGCTGCTGCAAGTTTTCAGGTTTTGGATTATCATATTCTCTATGGTTAGCATCAAGGCAATTGTATATAGTATTCGGTATTCATATGAGTAAGGTGCTATTCTTTTTTAAGAGGTATATGTCTGTAATCTGAATACCATTTCTGAATAATCATATTACTATATTAGACTGTTTGTTTTTGTTAACTAAATAAACGGCTGAATGCTTATAATTTGTCTGTCTTGCTTTTTAGAATATTAAATTGTTCAATTTTCATGCAAAATAACATTGACTAATCATTTAAATGACTAAATTTAAAACAAGATATTAAATTTTCAATTACCTTGATGGAAAAATTAATTCAAATGTCTTAACTGTTTATATCTTTCTTATGGAAAAATTATCTTGATGCAGTTTAAGGAGATGGATGGAGTGATAATTTCTGAACAACAATTAGTCGAGAAGAAAAAAAGGATTTCCTGATTGGATAAATTTGATGAAAAGCATACCAATGAGGAGAAAGGTCATTGGGTTACTGTAGTTGATTTAATTAAACTAACTAGAAAGTAGAAACTATAAATAAATTTTACTTATAGAGTTACGTTAATTGTCAAATAAGAAGACGTATCCAAAAGTGCGTTTACCATTGGTTCGTCTTTTCTAATGTAGGTTCCCGATGAAGCATCCAGCAAGCGCACAACATGCATCACATATTTTGAGTTTTCGTTCGAAGGGTTAGTGTCTTAAATCATAATCACACATTAATCTATACTATATAATAAATAAAGGTTTTTCCATGCATATGTCGCCTCCACATTCATTCTCATCATTTTTTTTCCGTCTCTATCTCTTATTAAATGCACTTCCATCTTTATACAAAAATATATATTTAAAGAAATTACTAATTATATTAATAAAACACATTTATTTTAAATTATCTTTTATGAAACTTTCAAATCTAATTTTGTAATTTTTATTTTCAATCTATCTTATCTAATAAAAGAATAAAAAGTGAGACACGTGTCATCACCAAATTTCACTTCATCAATTTTTTCCCGGCTAAACCCGATTATCCATATTCTCTGACACGCGGATCTATCTAACCCGTTTCCACTTAACCACACGCGCTCTCTTTGGAAACCCTAATATTCTTTCGCATCCCATTTGAATCTTCGTCTTTGCAATAAGTTTATCAAATTCCGTGAATCCTCCTTTAATTTGTTCTATCAAGACGATAAAGAAAGTGTATGTGGAGCAGAAGAAGTAGCAATGGATGGCGTAGAGGTGTAACGTAGAGGCTGTTTTCTTTTTCGGATTCCAATTCCAAACGGTGAAACAATGATCTTTTTGAAGTTTAGTGAAGAGATTCAAGGTATTGGTCTTAATTTGAAGGTATTTCCTTCCATTATCCATGTATATGTTCTTGGTTTTTATTTTCTCAGTTTGCACTAACAATGACAATATATTTTTCCATTCAACATTTTCTTGACTAACCCAGAAGGTATTTACATGTCTTATGAATCCAAAACAATGGAAGTCTCGACAAATTAAGAGTTTAAATTATTGACTACCAAGTATTTGTTGAAATTACCCATAAATTGATTTCACTAAGCATATTTTTATGTATTTTTGGATTGTTTCTTTTTATCTAAGATAGTGAGTCAGATCAAGGACAACTAAGAATTCACATGACATTCCCATTAATGATTTTGAGATAATTAATGATTTCTTATATTCTTGATAATTATGTTTTAATTTTACACAGATTATGAAAGGAATGCAGAGCTAGCATGTGAAGGGAAATGCAGGGTATGCTACTTTGCTTCTGTTCATTTGTTTAAAGATTTTTTTTTGTATAGTGTTGTGTTTTATATATTTGAATATTTGATGAAACAAAAATATTGGTGTTACATCCAATATTTGATTTTCTCTCTTTCTGTACACTTGAAATTTTAGAAGAAAAAAGGTCTTGGCATTGACTTTGCTAAGCATTTCAAATCCCATCTTGGGCCTATTGAAGGGATCTAAACTAGTTGTTAATAAAAAAAAGTGATCTATCTGTATCAAATAAGACCTTTCAACAAGTAAATTTAGTTTTTATCGCTTAACTCAACCTAACCCGATTATGTTTTCAACTTTTGACCTGTTACTCAACCCGCTATTTTGAAATTGCCACCTTTAATTTTCCAATATATACCAAGTTATTAACCTTTTTTAATGTTTTGACCAGAGTTAAAAGAAACACATTAGTTTTTGGTCCTATTCCGACATACATTATTTAACTAGCTTAGACCCTGTGTATACACACGGGTGAAAAACATCAAGACATAAATTTCTTAAATTTTATTTATGTATTTTACAGGTGTAAAAATGTATTACTGTATACTAAGGATATAAAACAAAATTCAAAATATGTAAAAATAGTATATAATTGGGTTTTGGAAATACGTCAATTACTATTTAATGTAATTTGACTTTCATTTACTATTTGATTGAAAATAAAAATTATATAATTAGATTTCAAAGTTTTTTTTATAATAAATGATAATTTAAAATAAATGTGTTTTATTAGTATAATTAGTAATTTATTAAAAGATATGGGTGCATTTAATAAGAGAGAGATGCGGGAAAATATTGATAAGATTGAATATGGTGGCAACACGTGGCATACAAAAACCTTTATTTATTATATAGTATAGATTAAAAGCCTATGTACACTGTACGTTTTTATGCAAAATTTAATTAATTATAGTAATAAATTTTTTAGAATTCGGCAATTACCTGTTATTGTATATGTTGGGTTAATGGGGTTGTTTCATATAGGGAAGCATATGCTCCACAACCTATAGAAACATTAAATCAAGTAACTTTAGGTTTTAAGTTCATTTATGATATATCATTTTGCATAGGATCGGTTTTGGATAACTTCACTTCTTTTTATGATCTATTTTTTTGATCTATTTTAGGTACTCAACAGAATTATGACAAATCCATTTTATTCCCACCTTTCTGCTCGTAAGCTGGCTTTTTCTTCTTCGAATCGTAAGTTTTTATTTCTGTTTCAGTTTCATATTCATCAATACTGTAATTGCTAGATCCGTTTGTTTCGTATTTTGTAAAATTTTGATTAGAAAACAAATATTAGGGGATCTTTGCTCTATTTGGAAATTTGAAATATTCTCAGGTAGCTGATGATACGAAGCATTTGCCTCGATTATGGGATCTTTGCTCTAATGAGTTTTGACAAATCACCAGTTTTCTAATTAGTTTTGAAATATTCTCAGGTAGCTGATGATACGAAGCATTTGCCTCAATTATGGGATCTTTGCCTCAATACAAATCACCGGTCTTTGTTTTAATTGTTGGTTGAACTTGCCTCTTATTAAACTACTTACCCTCTCTGTTTTTTCTGTTTTTTTTTTTGCTGTTTTTTCTGTAATGTACTTGCCCTATCTGGATGGAAGTGTTTTAAACACTGCATTTCTGCTTATCAAGTTTAGTATTATGGTATCTTTTTTTTGCTTATTGTAATTTGTTTTTCTTCAGTAATGTTAATTTGTTAAAAAAACAAAAATGGGTGCAGTTACTTGGATATACTACTTTCTAAAAAAAATCAGCCTATCATGATTTAACAATTAAACGAAAAGTTATTTCCCTTTATGAACACAATAAAGTCAAACTTTTAAACTCCATTATCTATCACAACCTTCCTCCAAACTTCATGGATCTAAACATTGTTTGAATACACGTGGATATTGTCTTTCACATGTAGGTTGTGATTGGATCAACGATGACGGGAATCCGATGCCGATCGGCACCACCTCTCTCAAATCAAATAAGTAATAGTTAGTGATCGTCGTACGGATCATCGACTGATCGGAGAATTATGTGTAATTTAAAGAAGATGACGTCGGGAGCACTTGATTGTACTGTTGCGAGTGTTTATAATTATGAAATCAGTGTTTTCCTTTAATATATGTGTAAAACTTCCGGCGGCAAGAGTTGCGTCGTCGGTGAGTATGGTTTGTATGTTTGGCCGTGGTTGTGGTAATAATATGTGGTCAGGATAAAGCTAGCATATACATACATTTATTATTCAACTTTTATTATTTTAAGATATAAACAAACAAAAACATCTCATCCCATGAAGCTTGAATCAAAACAACCAATGTTTTTTGATTTATATCTTTGACATAGGAATGACTTGGCTTCTTATCACATTCAGTCAAAGAGATTTAAGCTTTTCAATTACTATGCTAATAAGATGCCATGGTTGTCAGATTCATTGTGTTCATTCATATTGTTTGGATCCAACTATAAATTCCATAGTATGCGGTTCATCCATAAGAATATCATAGATCATGGAGATTTAAATTGAGACAAGGTGTTAAAATCCACATATACCTCCATCTAGATGACGATGGCATCACAAATGAATAACCTTTCATAGAATCTGATACACTTCACACACATACACTTTATCACCTTCATCCCTAGACCTCAATCAGTCTGCCAATTTATATTTTTTCTATCTATTTTTATTAAGTTCACAATAAATCAAATATTAAAATTAAAATATATAGAACATACGGTCGTATTACGTACCATATGACCCGTATGCCCTTAACCGTATTGTACCATACTACTTGTAACGTTGATTTATTTGACTATTTTGAAAACACATCGATCGTATGGTACAAGTCATAAGAATGATTGCTTTATAGAAATATAGTTGGATTTCAATATAAATAGGCCATATGCAGCATATATATATGACATCAAACGCCTACAAGTTTTCCCACAAGAACATGCAATAATGTCTTTCTTAGTCACCTTGCAAGTTTTTATCTTCACTTCTCTTCCCTTCATTCTGACCTTACTTCTTTTCAAAACATATCTTTCTTCTTCAAAATGCCAAAAAAACCTACCACCATCTCCACCAAAGTTACCATTAATTGGAAACCTTCACGAACTAGGCTCGAGCCCGCACCGCACCCTTCACGCCATGGCTCACACCTATGGTCCACTGATGTTGGTTCGCCTTGGTGCCGTGCCGGTACTTCCTCTGTGGATGCGGCACAAGAGATCATGAAAACTCATGACTTAATATTTGCAAACAGACCGAATTTGAAAATTCCTAGTAGAATTTTTTATGCCTCGAAAGACATAGCTTTTTCGCAATATGGTGAGTATTGGAGGCAGGTAAAGAGCATTGCGGTACTCCATCTTTTAACAACAAAAGGGTTCAGTCATATAGACACGTGAGAGAGGACGAGATGGCTCTTATGATGGAAAAGATTCAAAATGCTAATCAATCGGTTGTCAATTTGAGTGAGTTACTTATTTCGCTTACGAATAATGTAATATGTAGGGTGGCTTTGGGAAAGAGGTATGATGGGAAGAGGTTCAAGAAATTGTTAACAAAGACTATGGAGTTGTTGGGATGTTTTAGTGTTGGGAGTTTTATTCCGTCTCTAAGGTGGGTGGATCGGTTGAGTGGGTTAGACCAAAAGGTTGATGCGGTTGCTAACGAATTTGATAAGTTTTTAGAAGGTGTTATCGACGAACATGTAAACAAGAAAGGTGTCGGTGTTGAAAGCCAAGATCTTGTTGATGTCTTGTTAGAAATTCAAAGAGATAACGTGACTGATTTTCGTCTTGAGAGAGATATGATTAAGGCCATCATATTGGTAACATTTTCTATTACATATGAGACGTGAAATTCATTGGTGTCTATGGCTCCTCCACTGGGAGTAACACACGAACAGCTTGACTCATTTACACCCATAATTAAGTAGAAATAACAAGTTTCAATAAAAAAGAAATAACTAAGATAGCAGGTTTCAATCAAGCATATATAGAAACAAAGTTACCGTGACTCGGTTGTGGAGATCAAGAAACATATTATATTTTTTGTATGTTTCTTGATCTTCACAACCGAGTCACGGTAACTTCATACGTTAATTTTGTATATTTAACCACGTTTCGTTTTTTTGTTTACACACATTAATGTCAGTGACTCAACCGTTTAAGGATCCGTATTCCGCCACGGAACGAGAGTAAAATTTCTGGTTTAACCTTAATAATAATTACTTTCAGGGTGTTCTAGTAATTGTCCAAAATATCGAATTGTCTATTTGCGTACCTTATTATATTTTATTACACTCAATTCAATATGATAATCAACTTTTTAAAGGAATTTGAAAATCAATTAAAAGTACTTCGTAAAATGAAAATCATTTGACTTTTAAACAAAAAGTGAAATAATAAAAAATTTGAAAAATTGTAATTGGACACCGGAAGAGTAAATATCAATAGTGTTTTCTTTGTATATATGATATCAGAGCTTTGGATTCTTTCTTTATTATTTTATCTCATTTTCTATTCCTTTGTGCCTCCACCATTGCCAAATAATGGTTGGATGTTGGTCCTCTTCTCCCAATCGCCCAATTGTAATGGCTTTCTTTCTTTTCCTCTCATTATCATTGTGCCTCGGGGACATATTGTACATATATGTAGATTACGTTCTTTTGTTGCGATCGTCGTGACGCTACGACCATGTCGTGTTATCATACTCATAGCTCCTATTGACATAGTTTGTTGTTGTGCTTCTTGCTGCAATCGCTATGACCTCTTGTTGCAATCACTATGACCCCAGACCCGTTGCTACTGCAAAGTTTTCTTAATATTTACTTTTTATGAGTTTATTTTGTTGTGTCCAGATTTTATGTTCTTATGTACATATTCATTGTTTTCCGCTCCGGTTTATAGAGAAGTGTTAGAGGTAATATATTAGTTAAGGTTTATTGTGATAATATTTATCATAATTAGGGTATATGATTTAGTTAGTTTTATTTTTAGTACTTCTATAGTACTTACATATCCATGTTGACAAATAATAATATTACGAAGCTTTTGTTATTCTATAAATTTTATTTCTACATCAAAAGATAGAAGTTATTAATCAAATCATACATCTCTTTCAAGAGAGTGTTTTTTTTCTGTACAAATTTTTCCATATTTTGGATGTGTTTTTTACTCAAAAGGTGATAAGGCTGAAGGCGATGTCCATGATGGAAAACCATCCACCCACAATACGGTGTAAGATTCTCATTTGATCAACGAGTGGTTCAAATATGGACTTATAATTTTTATAGATATACTAAACATATAATGTTGTATATATAACAGCAAACACCTATAAGGTTCTCTCTAGATTTAATAAAAGCATATGATCAATGTCTTTCACGTTGCAAGTTTTTATCTTCTCTTCTTTTCCCTTTATTCTTGCCTTACTTCTTTTGAAATCGTATCTTTCTCCTTCAAAACCACACAAAAACCTACCACCATCTCCACCAAAACTACCATTAATTGGAAACCTTCACCAACTAGGCTCAAGCACGCACCGTGCCCTTCATGCCATTGCACAGACTTATGGTCCACTCATGTTGATTCACCTTGGTACCGTGCCGGTACTTGTAGCCACCTCTGTTGATTCAGCTCAAGAGATCATGAAAACCCATGATTTAATATTTTCAAACCGACCAAACTTAAACATACCTAGTAGAATTTTTTATGGCTCAAAAGACATAGCCTTTGCACAATATGGAGAGTATTGGAGGCAGGTAAGGAGCATTGCAGTACTCCATCTTTTAAGCAACAAAAGGGTTCAGTCATATCGACATGTAAGAGATGACGAGATGGTTCTTATGATGGAAAAGATTCAAAAAGCCAATCAATCGGTTGTAAATTTGAGCGAGTTACTTATTTTGTTTACGAATGATGTATTTTGTAGGGTGGCTTTGGGGAAGAAGTATGATGGGATGAAGTTTAATAACTTGTTAGCAAAAGTTGTGGGGTTATTGGGATGTTTTAGTGTGGGGAGTTATATTCCGTCCCTAAGGTGGGTGGATCGATTGAGTGGATTAGAGCGTAAAGTTGATGTAGTTTCTAAAGAATTTGATGAGTTTTTAGAGGGTGTTATCGACGAACATGTGAACCAGAAAGGAGATGGTGTTGAATGCGAAGATCTTGTTGATGTCTTGTTAGAAATTCAAAGAGATAACAAGACGGGTTTTCCACTTGAAAAAGATATGATTAAGGCTATCATCTTGGTAACATATCTTTCTTTTGGATACGATATATATGTTGAACTATCAACAAATATGGTTAAAATCTTATTGTATGTGTGTAATTATTATTGATTCCTAAATTCATGTAGGACTTATTTACCGGTGGAATTCATACTACTTCCACAAGCCTAGATTGGGCAATCGCGGAGCTATTACGACACCCACAAGCCATGAAAGAACTGCAACAAGAGGCACTAAAAACGGGCCAAGGAAGATCAATGATTGTGGAAGAGGAATTAGAAAAAATGCCCTACCTAAAAGCCGTCCTCAAAGAAACTCTACGGCTATACCCTCCACTTCCGCTACTTGTTCCTCATGAATCAACACAAGATGTCAAAGTACTTGGCTATGACATCCCATCCGGCACACAAGTGATCGTTAATGCATGGGCTATAGGAAGAGATCCTTCAAAGTGGGAAGGGCCCGAGGAGTTTAGACCAGAAAGGTTCTTGAACAATTCTATCGATTATAAAGGACTGCATTTCGAACTTATACCATTTGGTGCTGGACGACGAGGGTGTCCTGGTATTCAATTTGCAATGATTATTAACGAGCTTGTTTTGGCTAATTTGGTGTATAAGTTTGATTTGGAGATGGTGGGGGATGATGGTTTGGACATGAGTGAGACCAATGGTATTGCTGTTCATAAGAAGTGTCCTATACTAGTTTCAGCAACTCCTTGTTCTTAAGTGGCAATTCATGTGTGTTATTACTTGATAAATTCAATAAAAATTACATGTTCGACGAACACTGTTCGGTCATATTTAGTGAAATTTCGTGTTTTATTATATTACATGTTTGATCATATTTTGTGAAATTTCCACTACAAGGGTTTGTTCTTGTTGTCTCATATGAACAATCAATCATGAACTTGTATTATTGGAGACTCATTTGATGAACTTGGTACTAGTCAATGATATATAGATAGGTATATAAATATCTAACTAAGGTTAAGACATGGCCGTGTCAATTCTTGGCACGGTTGTGCCTCATTCTCAGCCGCCATCGTGTGGTTACCGTTTAATTCTTTTACCGTACTTTCATGTAAATGAAATAAATTTTTTTTACCGTACTTTCATGTAAACATTTTTTTTAAGGTTACATGCGATTGGCGAGGCAAAGGACTGGGGTTTGGCGGAGGCGGCGCATGGGTAGAGGTTTGTGAGCCCCCCAATCCCCCGATTATTCGCTCAGTAATGTTAATTTATACGTATTCGGCCGGTTTTTCGCTCAATAGTGTTAATTTATACGTATTCGGCCTAAAATTTTATAGTTCCGACCCCCCGTGATAGGGAAAAAAATCCCCTCCCTTGCGTTTTTTCAAGCTCCGCCACTGGTCAGGGGGTGGTCTCAGCTCAGGTCTAGCGGCTCGTCAAGTGGTCGGTATCTGGCTCTCACAGTTCCCGCACCCTATCTTTTTTCTTGGTCGGCCGCTTGGGTAAGTTAGGTTTGAGAATTGAGACTTTGATGTATTGGGTTTTAATAAAACATTTGGGCTAGCTAAAGCCCAAATGTTTTATTAAAACCCAATACCTCAAAACCTTTAATAAAATGTGTGGATTTTTTTATAAAGTATTAGGTTTTTTATAAAATTTTAGACTTTTTATAAAGTGTTGATTTTATAAAAAAATTTGAGGGGTAACGTAATTTTTCTCAGGGGTAACGTAAGGAGCAACCGGATACATAAAACCGTAAAAAAATTGCATTACGTGTACAAGTTGAGGGTAGCGGGGGCTACCTACCCCTAGGGTAGGTCCGCCCCTGCAACTGGTGTAACTTTTTTACACCAGGTGTAAACTTACATTTTTGTATTTTTGTAACTTTTTACAATTGTTCCAACCTGATCCAGATTTAATATAAAAAAAATAAACTGTGACAGCCATTTAACATCCACATAAACGTTTTGTTATGAATGTTATTTTCTAAAGGGGTAACTTTATACAACAGGAACCAAGTTTTTCATCTGTTTTATTTAAGTCACTCAAACTTTTTTTGTCTTATTTTAGTCACTCAAGTTTCTTATCTGTTTCATTTTAGTCACTCAAACTTTTTTTGTCTCATTTTAGTCCCTCAAGTTTCACATGTTGTCCAATCTCGCGAAATTACCATGTTACGAGTTACTTTTTTTTGGTATTTCATTCTATGAATATGGTGAAAACGAAATCCAAAAAGAGAAAACCAACATTTTCATCATATTCATAAAAGAAAATCCCCAAAAAAGTTACACGTTAACTTCGTAATTGTGCAATATTAGAACAGCATGTGAAACTTGAGTGACTAAAATGAGCCAAAAAAAAGTTCGAGTGAATAAAATGGAAGAGACGAGAAACTTGAGTGACTAAAATGAGTTAAAAAAAAGTTTGAATGATTTAAATAAAACAAATAAGAAACTTAATTATTATTCTGTAAACTTTTCTCCTTTCTAAACTTTAACCTCATCAGGCTTCAACGCAGGGAAGTACCCTAGGTACTTCATTGTTGCAAACTCATAACACTTGTCAGTTTGTCTTCTTGAAGGTATCTAAAATATACCAAAAAGAAAATAAATATTGTTCAGGATCATGTAGCAAATATATACAAGTTATCATATTAAAAAGAACATATTAGATTATGAAATGATAACAAAACTAAATCAAAAATCTGATGTGTACATTATAAAACATAACTAAAACCGAAACAGTGTTTCATAGTATACTCACTTTAATTTGCAAAGAAACGTTGTCGGCTTTCTCAAACGATCACCCCATTCATCAGAGTTGCATTGTAAGGCCCTAAATCCGGAGACCTCACACGTTAGATTTACTCATAAATACTGAACTTAATTAAAAACATTCAAACATATCGAGAGCATACATTATTCAATTACATAAACAACGGAAGTCTTAAACATTTAGAACATTGTTTTAACATTAAACAAGTAAACAGGATGTCAACCTTCAACTAGGTAACATTCATGTCTTTGCACGTCATTTCCTTTTGACACCTGAAATACGTACTAAAAATCAGCTAACACTAATGAGTTCTAATTTAAAGCATTTAGGTATGATCATCATTTCATTATAAATATATATATATATATATATATATATATATATATATATATATATATATATATATATATATATATATATATGGAGAGTATCAAGAGAAAACCACAAATTTAAGCGAAAACCAAGAAAACCAATATCAACCGATCAAATAATTTCAAATAAATTTTTTATTTTTAATATTTAAAGGTTACTTTTTATAATTACATATCTTTAAATTGGGGATTATTGTATTTTAATAATCCCACCTTTTACCAATTGGCCGATAATAATCCCAACTGAGAATATTCTTACCACCGGTCCCTACTTTCAAACTATTTTTTTACATTGGACTCCTCGTTAAAAAAACTTAACGCCGTTAGAGTTTATATGACATGGACATCTGCAAACCGCCGGAAAGTCGAGCCAAGCTAGCAATGGTCTCGTGTTGGCTTTTGAAATTGGCTTTGGTGGTGTTTAACTGGTCTCGTTAAACACCACCGTTTTCTCTGTTTGGACTTTCCGGACCCACGAGACCAGTTAAACACCACCAGAGCCAATTTCAAAAGCCACCACGAGACCACTGCTAGCTTGGCTCGACTTTCCGGCGGTTTGCAGATGTCCACGTCATATAAACTCTAACGGCGTTAAGTTTTTTTAACGGGGGGTCCAATGTAAAAAAATAGTTTGAAAGTAGGGACCAGTGGTAAGAATATTCTCAGTTGGGATTATTATCGGCCAATTGGTAAAAGGTGGGATTATTAAAATCTAATAATCCTTAAATTGGCTAGTTATATAAGTATTTAATTGAATTCCTTAATTTTCTCTTTTCTCTCTCTACACATTAAATTATGTACATTCAAATCATTCCATTGGTCTCTTTTTAATATTAAATAGAAAATAAATATGAAAACAAAATATAAAAGTTTACTAAATTCATTATTCAATCAATTACATAAGTGATCCTATGGGAATGAGATCGAAGAAGGTCTTGAATTCAAAGTTTTACGTATGCGTAATCTCACATGTTTACATATACGTAAACAAAAATATTATTACATAATTCGTCTGTATATTTCTTCTTCCTTATAGTGTCTCGTATAAGTATATTTAAACATGTACATATACGTAAACATGTATGTAAACGTGTTTACAAAAACTAAAACATACATGTAAGCTTGTTTACGCATACGTAAGCATATACGTATATCTGTTTACATATACGTAAACACGTTTACTAAGCATATATGTGAACAAATTTACATATATGTATGCAAATATGAAATTATTGAACTACAAAAAACGCAAACAATTGTTTTTTTAATGAAGGTGTCAATTTGAGAGATAGATTTTTAAAGGATTTTAGTTGTTTTCAAAATAAAAAAGTTACAATCTACCGAATATACCCTTGAAGCATTTAGTTAAGTCCATTATCTAGTAAATATTTTACAAATTTGTTATTGATGGATATCAACCATTGATCAATCTTGATCATTGGTTTAAAAGTGGTTTTCTTAGTTTTTTCATAATTTATGGTTTTCTCTAGAACCCTCCCCTATATATATATATCTCTCTCTCTCTCTATATATATATATATATACATATACACTAGGTTAGAATTCCGTGTATTACACATGTTGAATAAATGTATTGTTATATACTTAGTAATAAAAAAATTTATATCTTTAAAAACCTGTGTATTACATGTAACATCCATGATTTTCCTATAATATTTTACTTTGGCTTGTGCAATAATGACGTTCTATTTTTTTTTTCAAACCCATAATTGTTTAACTTAATATGTCACAATTAATTATCATTTTAAAGTGTAACATCTATTTTTTTTCCTCAAACCCCATACATATTATTATCCATAATATACGTGTATGTATATTTATATAGATTAATATATATATATATATATATATATATATATATATATATATATATATATATATATATATATACTTTGTCATGATAATTAAATCAATAAATAAAACATATAAGTTTAAACCATTTAAACGAGTTGTATTTTTATAAAATTGGAACACCACTCCTTTATAAATATTTATAATAAAACAATTAATAATTAGATTTTTAAAAATTCTATAAAAGAAAACAATTTTATAAATAACTAGAAAGAATTTTAAAACAAATAAAAAGGGATTTTAATTAACTAGTCAAGTCTTGAACCCCCAAAATATTTAAACTCTCCTTAAACCTTTTGAACCCCCACTTTGTAGCCTTGAACCTTTTTTTTAACCCTGGACATCAAAAACCTAAAAATTTGACTTTCTAGAAGTCAAAATCGAGTTCTAAACCCTTAAATCGGTTGGTATCAAACTAGGTTACTACTCCATTCATTTCAATCATGCATTCCGTGATTCTCGCACCCGCTTTTGACTATTTTTAATGTCTATTAAAACCCTTTAATCGCTAAATTTCAAAACAAAAAAAAAGGATGGAAACTTTGACAACCAATCCGTAAATCAAGCTAAATCACGCGATTCTCGTTTGATATACTAGCTGTAACGTGTGATTACTTGTCCCATACTTTTCCCTATTGTTTTATAACACAAACCCAGGCTCAAATCCGTCATTCTGCTCCTACCTGTCGCGATCGACCCAAGGGGAAACAAGCTCTAGTTTTTGTGTTGAATCAAGTCCGATTGCTGGTAAATAACCCACCCTCTTGCTCGATTTTGATCCTCTGTACTTTAAACTTTATGACTTGCTCGCAATTTGTGTCTGTATGGGAGATTAGGGTTTTCAATTGGGAAATTTTAGAGACACCTTCTACGTTTTGAACTACACCTGCCTTAACCGTCACGTATAGGGCTAAATGTGGCGTTTACGGCACCAAATGTCACGTATAGGGCAATCCCTCACCCTTACCACTAGACTTTAGAATCAGCGCGCCAGAGAATGTCGGGGTGTTGGTGGGTTTTTTTTAGGGTTGAGTTGGGTTTTAAGGTTTTGGTGGTGTATATGTCACATATAGGGCTAAACGTCACCCCTTACTTATTTTTTTTTTAATTATATATGTATGTTTTTATCACGTTAAAAGTTTAGAAAAATCGGTAGTTATAGTTTTTAAAATCTGGTCACCTTCATTATCGGTTTGTGATGTAAAAAGTGAATAACGACTTATTTTTTTCTTTTGGTTTTTTGTTTTTATCACGTTAAGAGTTTGTAAATATCAGTAGTTATAGTTTTTAAAATCCGGTTACCTCGATTATCGGTTTGAGATGTAAAAAGTGAATAACGATTTTTTTCTTTTGGTTTTATCACGTTAAGAGTTTGTAAAAATCGGTAGTTATAGTTTTTAAAATCCGGTCATGTCTTTTTTATTATAAAACTAGCTTTTGTTTTGATTTTCGGTTTGAGATGTAAAACTAAGAGTTTTTTTCGCGTGTTAAACTACTCGTAAATAAAAACACATATATAAACATCATATACAACCATTACAAACACAACAGTCACAAACACAACAAAACCATTATAAATAAAATTGCATACATAAATACAATGAGTTTGTACACATAAAACAAAAGTACAAATCTATCTAAACAATCTATCTGCCCCTCCATCTCGGCATCACCAACTACATCGGACCCACCCACACCGTACCCACCCGCACCGGACGTGCTAGCACCCCGTCGCCCAACGGTCGAGGTAGTGGTCTCAACAACGGCCTACCGGCGACCTGATAGTCTGCGACCGTATGGTTGATGATCCACTGCAGCATCTCCTCGGTGCGCGTGCCCCGGGCCTGAGTATCCTGAATCATATCCAATGTGGCGGCAGGTAACCGCACGACATGGTACACGCGCAGAGGATGCTGCGGCGGCACCGGCTCGACCACTGGTTGAACCGGCTCATCCCCTCCGCCGGCCACCTCCTTAAGCTGCTCAAGCTGGACCTTTTGCGTAACCGGCGGGTTGGGGTCCACCAACGGCTCGGGCACCCAAGCCTCCAAAACATCATATCTCTTCACCAAACGCCACTACCCGTGCGGGAACTTCCGGGAGATCCTCATCCCGGCCGTCGTGGCTCTGCCCGCCACGCGCGGGGAAACCGCAGGCATAGGTAGCCATGCCATCATATGAGCGTATCCCAGGCCTCTGTTGATCTGCGACACGATGTTGCCACCGACCAACGCCCCTCGAGGCGCCTGAGATGGTAACCGGCAAAGTAATCTGCCAGACCACGAGCGAGGTGGCAGGGTGTGTGTGAGAGCAGACACGGAAGATAGAAGAGGTCTATGGTGGTGACCCTATCTGTGACACCCGACATTTCAGGTCAATATCCGTACATGTTATAAACGAGTTTACATTATAATTGTTTTCGGGATTTACTTAATTTCACAATCAAGGACATTAAGGTCTAAGAAAAATCGTACATTGTCTCATTTCATATTTTAGTAATTCTAGGAGTTACCGATTCATGTACCCGTATAAACCGACTAAATACAAACATTGGTGGTTAAATTAAATAACCAGAAAAATATATATACATATATATTACATAAACTCTATGTTGGACAATAGTTTAATTTTTAGACTAAATCATATAATATACGTAAAAGTAAAATATCGAACCCTTTTGAAGACGTTACCATGTAGCGTCACCTTTAGGTACGTATACCTACAAATAATCACCTCAACGAATTATACAATCCAAGATTTCAATATCTTTCGTTAACGAGCCATAAATTTAATAAATTTATAATACCGTGGAGAACCTAAACCAAATTAAATTACCATTTGAAACTCTAATTAATAGTAATAAACTTAATGGATTAAATAAATTTACACTTAAATCTAATTATTTGTTTAATTAACCCCAACCCACCCTTGACTTTCTCGGCCGAAGCCAGAGAAGACCCCCCCATTCACACTAATGTTTTCCTCTCATTCAAATTCTTTATCTTTAAACCCATACCTCATGACTTCAAAACTCAGATATAAACCATACCACCTCAATCACCATCCTCACGAACCCCTTTTCATCATTCTCATTTTCTTACGGCAATCTCCCCAATTTTCTTCAAGTCGAAGTCAAGTTTTAAGGCAAAATCCACCATATTTCGGTATTATAAGGAGCTTTCAAGGATTTCTAACCAAGAGAATTCAAGACCATCTTCTCTGTTTCTCTCAAAAATCATCATCTCTGTTTAGAGGTAAAAACTCAATATTATTCATATTATTTTCTTTAAAACCGTAGCTAAACATACAGTTTACTCGAACGTAAGAAAAATAACCAGAAAAGCGTGTCGAATTCAAGATTAAAACATGAATATATGTGTATATGTATGAATAAAGTTTTGAAACTGATTCTGTCAATCAAAATTTCAGTAATCGAAACTATAGTTTCGATACCTGTTTGCTCAATCGAAACTAGGTAGTTTCGATACCTATTACTCAATCGAAACTAGGTAGTTTCGATACCTGTTTACTCAATCGAAACTAGGTAGTTTCGATACCTGTTGTTCAATCGAAACTAGGTAGTTTCGATACCTTTCTTACCCAATCGAAACTAGGAGTCTAAAAATCGAACCTAGTCTATAATTTAAATGACTCACTGAGACGTTTTTCATTGCATATGCATTTCATAACTTATCATCATATTGTACGGATATCGTAGACACTAAATGTCGTCACACACTAACCCCATTTCGACTTCAGACCCATGGCACCCAAAAGAAGGGCACCGCGTGACACTACTGGTGAAAACAACATGACGATTTCCGCAGAAGTTGAGCAACTCATATCACAACGTGTAGCCGCCGCCTTGGAGCAGTACGAAGCCAATCGGAATAACGGCGGAGGAAATGGTAGTGGTAGCGGAGGAGGTGCAGGGGGCAGTGGCACTGCTGGAGGTTCTGGAGGTAATAGAATGTGTAAACACCTCTGTAACACAGTCACGATCTAAGTTAACAACATTATTAAAATATTGACTTGTGACCCTACAGATACTTCGAGCAAGAAGTGCACTTATAAAGCCTTTCTATCCTGCAACCCTCGCAACTTCAATGGCACCGAGGGTGCAGTAGGCCTGATGAGGTGGATTGAGAAGATGGAATCTGTGATTGATATTAGTGAATGCACAGCTGACTGTATGGTGAAATATGCCACTTGCACACTTACTGACAAAGCATTAACCTGGTGGAATTCTCAGATGAAAACCTTGGGAAGACAGACTGCCTACCAGCTATCTTGGGATGATCTAAAGGCCATGATGATCGAGGAGTACTGTCCTCGAAATGAATTGCAGAAAATCAAAACTGAAATGTGGAACCTTCAAATGATAGGAGATGATGTGGCTGGTTACACTGACAGGTTCAATGAGCTGCCAATCTTGGTGCCACACATGTTCACGCCAGAGTACAAAAGGGTTGAAAGGTACTTGTGGGGTCTTGCACCCCAAATTCGTAGTATGGTGACTTCGTCGAACCCCATGGATGCCAAGAGTGCCATAGTCTTAGCCTACAAACTAAGGGATGATGTTGTTCGTAATGGTTTGTTCGGGAAAAAGGAAGCTGAGGAAAGAAAGTTAGGAGAAAAGAGGAAATGGGTGGGAAAACCAAATAACCAATTTAGGAATCAAGCCTATAAGAGACAGGAGACTGTGAAAGTTTTTGCTGCTAACACTGTGGAGAAAAAGGGTTATGCTGGCCCCCAACCAAGGTGTGATAAGTGCGGGTATCACCATGTGGGGAAATGCACTCAATGTGAAAGGTGTAGAAAGTTTGGACATCGAGCGTAGACATGCCGACTCAATGCCAACCCCACCGATAAGATTAAGCAAGGATGCTATGAATGTGGAGATCTGAAGCACTACAGGAAAGATTGCCCCAAGTTGAATAATCAGAATAACAATCAGGCCCGAGGAAGAGCGTTCGTGATGGGAGCTGGGGATGCACGCCAGGACCCTAACATTGTCACTGGTACGTTCCTGATAAACAATCATTATGCCTCTATACTTTTCGATACGGGTGCTGATATGAGTTTTGTGTCAAATGACTTTAAGTCCCTACTCGGTATTAAGTCCAGCAAACTAGACCAAAATTATACAATTGAATTAGCAAACGGGAAATTAATTAAAACCGAAGAAGTCATTCAGGGTTGTACTCTATGTTTGAAAAACCACACATTTAGTATAGACCTGTTACCCGTTGACCTGGGAAGTTTTGACGTTGTTATTGGTATGGATTGGTTGTCGAAGAATCACGCCGAGATTGTTTGCTTTGAGAAGATTGTTCATATTCCAATCCCGAACGGAGAAGTTCTTTCGGTTCAAGGTGAGAAAAGTGGAGTGACATTGAGGATGATAAACTACGTGAAAGCTCGTAAGTACCTACGTAAAGGCTATTGCGTGTTCCTGGCTCACGTCGTCGAGAAGAAACCCGAGGAACGTCGACTTGAAGACATACCAATCGTTAGGGATTACCCCGAAGTTTTTCCTGAAGACTTACCTGGATTACCACCACCGAGGCAAGTCGAATTCCGAATCGACTTGGTACCAGGAGCCGCCCCGGTTGCGCGCTCACAGTATCGATTAGCACCTTCTGAAATGCAGGAATTATCAAATCAACTCCAGGAGTTGCTTGATAAAGGTTTCATAAGATCGAATTTCTCACCCTGGGGAGCTCCTGTCTTGTTCGTAAAGAAAAAGGATGGAACCTTTAGGATGTGTATTGATTACCGGGAATTAAACAAGCTTACAATAAAAAACCGATATCCACTTCCTCGAATAGACGATTTGTTCGATCAACTACAAGGTTCTCGCTTCTACTCTAAGATCGATCTACGTTCGGGGTATCATCAACTAAGAATCCAAGAAGAAGATGTACAAAAGACGGCATTTAGGACTCGTTATGGCCACTACGAATTCCTAGTTATGCCGTTTGGTTTGACGAACGCACCAGCTGTTTTTATGGATCTCATGAACCGAGTGTGCAAGCCATACTTGGATAAATTCATGATAGTATTTATTGATGAAATATTAATATATTCACGAACCAAGGAGGATCATGAACATCATCTGAAATTAATTTTGGAACTACTCAGAAACGAGAAACTTTACGCTAAATTCTCTAAGTGTGAGTTCTGGATCCGAGAAGTGCATTTCCTTGGACATGTCATCAATAAGGAAGGAATTCATGTTGATCCATCTAAGATAGAAGCGATCAAAAACTGGGAAGCACCAAAGACTCCGACCGAAGTGCGTCAATTTTTGGGTTTGGCCGGCTATTACAGACGATTCATCGAGAATTTTTCAAAAATAGCCCTGCCTTTAACCACATTAAACCAGAAAGAAAAGAAGTTTGATTGGAGTGACAATCAAGAGTCAGCTTTTCAATTACTGAAGCAGAAGCTGTGTAGTGCACCGATCTTATCCCTTCCTGAGGGAATCGATAACTTTGTCGTATACTGCGATGCATCACACCAGGGACTTGGTTGTGTGTTAATGCAAAGAGACAAAGTCATCGCATATGCCTCACGACAACTAAAAGTGCACGAAAAGAATTATACGACCCACGACTTGGAGTTGGGCGCAGTTGTGTTTGCGCTCAAGATTTGGAGACATTATCTTTATGGTACGAGATGCACTATTTTTACTGATCATAAGAGTCTCCAACATATCTTTGATCAAAAAGAACTTAACATGAGACAACGTCGTTGGGTGGAACTACTAAACGACTATGATTGTGATATCAAGTACCATCCCGGAAAAGCCAATGTCGTAGCAGACGCCTTAAGTCGCAAGGAACGAGTTAAAACTCTTCATGTTCGTGCCCTAGGATTAACAATTCATACGAGTCTTACTACTCAAATCCGAATGGCACAACAAGAAGCACTTAAGGAAAAGAACATCCAAAATGAAGCACTACGTGGAATGATCAAACAATTGGAGTCTAAGTCAGATGATACGTTTTACTTCATGGACAGAATTTGGGTGACGAGTAACGGTAACTTACGTGGGTTGATTATGGATGAAGCCCACAAGTCTAGGTACTCCATTCACCCAGGTTCAGATAAGATGTATAAGGATCTAAAAGAATTATATTGGTGGCCCAATATGAAAGGAGATATTGCCACATATGTCAGTAAATGCTTAACGTGTTCAAAAGTAAAAGTCGAACATCAGAAACCGTCTGGCTTGTTACAACAACCCGAAATTCCCCAATGGAAATGGGAACAGATTTCTATGGATTTCATCACGAAATTACCCAAGACGTCCAGTGGTTATGATACCATATGGGTAATTGTCGACCGTTTAACGAAATCTGCTCACTTTCTGCCAATTAAAGAAACTGACAAGACAGAGAAACTGACAAGACTCTACATTAAAGAAATTGTGGGAAGACACAGAGTGCCAGTTTCTATTATCTCTGATAGGGATAGTCGTTTCGTGTCAAGGATTTGGAGGTCGTTACAAGAAGCCCTAGGCACGCGCCTAGACATGAGCACAGCCTACCATCCATAAACGGACGGTCAAAGTGAAAGGACTATCCAAACATTAGAAGATATGCTCCGTGCGTGTGTAATTGATTTCGGAGGAAATTGGGATACTCATTTACCGTTGGCGGAGTTTTCCTATAATAACAGCTACCACACAAGCATCAAGGCAGCTCCGTTTGAAGCTTTATATGGTCGTAAATGTCGTTCATCGCTATGTTGGGCGGAGGTCGGTGAAAAACATTTGACAGGTCCTGAGATTGTCCAGGAAACCATTGATAAGATCTTCAAAATTAAGGACCGTCTGAAAGCGGCCCGAGACAGACAAAAGAGCTATGCTGATAACGGACGGAAACCATTAGAATTTCAAATTGGTGACCGAGTAATGTTAAAAGTCTCACCATGGAAAGGCGTTGCGAGGTTTGGTAACCGTGGTAAGCTCAACCCTAGATACGTTGGACCATTTGAAATACTGGCTAGGGTTGGCCCTGTAGCTTACAAGCTCAAACTACCGCAAGAATTAAGCAACGTACATGATACATTTCATGTGTCAAATCTCAAAAAGTGTTTGTCAGACGAGACCTTGATCATACCGCCTAATGAAATTCATATTGATGATAAACTTCATTTCATCGAGGAACCGATTGAGATTACAGATTGGAAAGTTCAAAGGCTGAGACGTAGTCGAATCAAACTGGTTAAAGTACGTTGGAACTCAAAACGTGGTCCTGAGTATACATGGGAACGAGAGGACCAAATGAAAACAAAATACCCTTCCTTGTTTAAGGATGCACCAGTTCAAGATGGCACGAATTGAATTTCGGGATGAAATTCTGTTAACATGGGGAGAATGTGACACCCGACATTTCAGGTCAATATCCGTACATGTTATAAACGAGTTTACATTATAATTGTTTTCGGGATTTACTTAATTTCACAATCAAGGACATTAAGGTCTAACAAAAACCGTACATTGTCTCATTTCATATTTTAGTAATTCTAGGAGTTATCGATTCATGTACCCGTATAAACCGACTAATTACAAACATTAGTGGTTAAATTAAATAACCAGAAAAATATATATACATATATATTACATAAACTCTACGTTGGACAATAGTTTAATTTTTAGACTAAATAATATAATATACGTAAAAGTAAAATATCGAACCCTTTCGAAGACGTTACCATGTAGCGTCATCTTTAGGTACGTATACCTACAAATAATCACCTCAACGAATTATACAATCCAAGATTTCAATATCTTTCGTTAACGAGCCATAAACTTAATAAATTTATAATACCGTGGAGAACCTAAACCAAATTAAATTACCATTTGAAACTCTAATTAATATTAATACACTTAATGGATTAAATAAATTTACACTTAAATCTAATTATTTGATTAATTAACCCCAACCCACCCTTGACTTTCTCGGCCGAAGCTAGAGAAGACCCCCCCCCCCCATTCACACTACTGTTTTCCTCTCATTCAAATTCTTTATCTTTAAACCCATACCTCATGACTTCAAAACTCAGATATAAACCATACCACCTCAATCACCATCCTCACGAACCCCTTTTCATCATTCTCACTTTCTTACGGCAATCTCCCCAATTTTCTTCAAGTCGAAGTCAAGTTTTAAGGCAACCATATTTCGGTATTATAAGGAGCTTTCAAGGATTTCTAACCAAGAGAATTCAAGACCATCTTCTCTGTTTCTCTCAAAAATCATCATCTCTGTTTAGAGGTAAAAAATCAATATTATTCATATTATTTTCTTTAAAACCGTAGCTAAACATACAGTTTACTCGAACGTAAGAAAAATAACCAGAAAAGTGTGTCGAATTCAAGATTAAAACATGAATATATGCGTATATGTATGAATAAAGTTTTGAAACTGATTCTGTCAATCAAAATTTCAGTAATCGAAACTATAGTTTCGATACCTGTTTGCTCAATCGAAACTAGGTAGTTTCGATACCTATTACTCAATCGAAACTAGGTAGTTTTGATACCTGTTTACTCAATCGAAACTAGGTAGTTTCGATACCTGTTGTTCAATCGAAACTAGGTAGTTTCGATACCTTTCTTACCCAATCAAAACTAGGTAGTTTCGATACCCAGTTTGCTCAATCGAAACTAGGTAGTTTCGACATCTGTTCTGTTCAATCGAAACTAGGTAGTTTCGATACCTGTTCATCAGTCCCATGGGGCAGTAACTTAGAACTATTTTATAACGAAACAAGTGTTGAAAAAACTAAAAAGATATTTAAACAAAAGCAATCAGATTTGCTAAGTTGGTGAACAATTTGCATATGAGACATTCGGTCATAACACGAATTACCCTTTTTGTAATTAGGGTACGAATAGTCAAGTTTGACTAGAACAATTATCATTGCAAGCATACACAAACTCAAGGTGAGTTTCACGGCCCCTTTTTACTGATTTGTATAATTTGGGGGAAGAACATACTTATAACTATTTTTATATGATAACAAGAAAACAAGACCCGACCTTTATGTTTGCATGGGTTGATACATTTGGAGCTCATAAAGTCCCCTGACCATCATATTTATAACCATTAGCTATGGATTAGCCTAGGAATCTGTGGATAGTACTATTGGGTCTGACACCCCCGGTCATGGTTAGTCGCGCTAACCATGGGTCCCTCTGGCCAAATGACCGCATAATGTTCTAATATTGCTCGTGAGGTACGAGTGAGGGGCAAAACACCTGGTCTTGGTTTGGTAATGCCTCATGTATGTACATATTATTTGTATTCCTAGCTAGTTTACAAATGGGTCAAACAATACTTGTTTTGTTTATCATATACGTGAAAACATTTTCATGCAATTGGTTTGCTCATCGTATTCGTATATAAAACCTGTGAACTCACCAACCTAGTGTTGACATTTTCAAGTATGTTTTTCAGGAAATTAATCGCGGCAACAAGGGTAATACTACGTAGGATTCATGCATACATGGTGGATACTACTTTTGAAGATTTTTCTTGTATAACCCATAATGTTTGGGTCATATTTGCAAAATCTTAATATTTTGTAACTTCAACTACTATTTTGGGCTGTAAAACATTAAACTTAATTTATGTATCCAGTTGTATGTATGCGTTTGAAATAATTATATGCTTTGGAAACCATGTAATGTTACGCCTCGCGTTTCCGCCTTGGCGGGGTGTGACACTATCGGTGCCCTTGCCACGTCCAGCGATGGATGTGGCGATCAGCCTGTGCATGTAACGATAAAGAGGGTCTCGTATGTGAGAGACCCTGCTATCGGCCCCAAACGCATGGTCACCAATCGCAGGCCACCAGACCCGGTGTGCGTCATCTGGCCCCATATAGATAGCCGTGGTGTAGATCGGCTCCCGAGTCTCCTGCTCGGTATAGAGGTTGCTGACAACAGCAAACCGTCTAAGGGACATACGATGCCAAACCCCAAACATGCGGAAAGTAACCTCCGCCTCCACCCGTTCCTCCGCAATATCAGTCTCGTCCATCTCTGGTAATCCCGGAACACAAATGTAGAGTACACCTCGATGGTAAGCTCTCGGTGTGCGGGCCAGCCCATAGTAAATAGACTCTCCCACGCTAGCTCGCCAACCTCATCAAACCACTCCCGTGACAAAACGGTGTTGGGCTCCAAGTCCTCCCTCTAAGAGTCATAAACCGCCGGTGTGCCATCGAACCCGCATAAAAAAGAAGGTGGGGGTTGTCGTCAATCCCTAAAATAAACTCCTGCTCATCCTCGGAACTAGACATATCTGCGCATAAATCCGTATTTATAATTAATTAAAATGTTTGTTAAACTAACGTTTAGGGTTTACGGTTTAAGGTTTAGGTTTACGGTTTAAAGTTTAGGTTTATTAATATTATTATTATTGTATTATATAATAATTATTATTATTATTATTATTATTATACACACACATATACACACACATACATACACATATACAACACATATATACACATATACCACACATACACACACATACATACACATACATACACGTATACAACACACGCAAATCACCGTAAACTGCCGTAAACCACCGTAAACCGCCGTAACCCGCCATAAACCATCATAAACCTACACTAGATCTAAGGGCAAACCTAAAAAATCTAAGTTATTAATCGGTTGAAAACGATAAAATTAGGGTCGTAAAATTACTTACCTGGTTGCGGTAGTCGTCTCCGGCGGTCTTCTTCTCCGGCGGTCCTCATCTCCGGTGGTTGCGGTGGTGTGTGAGAAAGACGGTGAAAGGGGTGGAGGAAGACGATGGTGTGAGGAAGATTGTGGTATGAGGAAGACGGTGTTAGCGGTGGACGGTTCTGTGGGGAAGCGGTGACGTGTGGTGGATCGTGGTGACGATTCTATGGGTAGTGAGGTCTATATGTAACGGATACGAAGCAACCGTCACATATGGGCCTACCAGTGACCGTTCATCTTTATTGGGATTCCCATAACTGTCACGTATTTTATAAAATTTATAATTATATATATATATATATATATATATATAGATATAGACATTATAAGAAAACTATTATAAACTAGCCCTATCTTTTATAAATAAACGCTTTGGTTATCCCAAATAGTATATGTGCATCATTATATTTAAGAACATATTAATTTATTCCCTCTATATATTTCAAAACGTGATAAATGTTAGTGTATTCATAAACCCTATTATCTTATATTTATAACTTTTAAAACCATAAATAATTTTGGTAGTAATCTCGTAACTTTTATTAAACTAAAGGACTATATATATACATTTTTTACCTAAACCTTTAAAACGTCATGACCTATAAGAGGTTATTAATAATACGATTTATTAGTATTATAAATAAGATAAATTTTTAATAATCGTTTTCTCATATTATTAATACTTTCACAAATAATATGGTATTAATAATATTACATTTCACATAACAAACTTATTATTTTCAAATTATATCCTTATAAATATTATATTCCATCATGATGATTACTTTAACCTAAATGTCTTAATAAAATATTTATTGTATTAAACACAATACTTATTTTTGGCATCTACCGATGTTCTACACCCTCTAACAACGATCACTCGTTCGTTCCAAAACCCTAAAGTCCCAAATCGCTCCCTTGTTGTTTATCTTGATCGTTTCTGCATTATAATAACATATTCTATTTAACTTAGGACATCCTAAATCCTTTTTGCTACAAGTTACAAGCTCAACCCTCTATTATTGCAAGGTGAGTTTTACATAGCCCCTTTTCCTTTTTACATTTTTGGGGTGAAATATGATTACACAACAAACATTATTTGCAATTACACACGTACAATTATATAATATGGCCATATGTGTTTATTTGTGCTTTATGATTGAATGCTTTTTGTTAAGGCTACATATACATAATACACTCGTGCAATCATTAACACATTACGTCAGTATAACATGTGTTGTTATGCACTACATTTACATCAGGATAACACGTGTTGTTATGCCCTACATTTACATCAGTATAACATGTGTTGTTATGCCCTACATTAGGATAACATGTGTTGTTATGCCCTTCAGTTACAAGGTTTCATTTGTGAAACTAGCTTAACTTAGATTCTCCATAAATGCTATATAAACCATGTATCATATGAATTGTACACAAAACATTTGAACTTTACTTGTGGTGTCAAAACCTATGTATGCTCACCAACTATTTATAGTTGACCCTCTCATTTTATCATGTTTCAGGTACGGATGTTTGAGTTAAGATTTCAAGTTGCTACACTTAGGATTGAGGACCTAGTTTTAAACTTAATAAAGATATTCATGTATTTTTTATTCTTGTAAATGTTGTACTTGATTACTTGAACTATAAAATGAAATGGGTTGTTTAATTATTTCAACTATAGTAAACCATGAGCTTATGAACATGTCCCGCCCCGAGGTTTTCGCCGTCGGTTGGGGTGTGACATTACACGAGTTGAATAAAATTTTACGTGACAATTATAAATTCTTTTAAGTTAATTTAAAACATTTTTTTATCTGAGTATTAATTTTTTTATGTAACTTATAAATGTTAATTCATATTAAACTTTAGAAACCCGGTGTATTACATGGGTTAAATAAATGTAATGTTATATATATTTAGTAATAAAGATGAAATATTACTTATTAATGAAAAACGTTTTATAAAAATAATTATAGAAGTCATTATTATTTAATAGAAGAGAGAGAGAGGGGAACAAAAAAACTATAAAAAACAATTAAAAAATCCATATATATATATATATATATATATATATATCTATACTATATAATAAACTAGGCTAAAATTTCGTGTATTACACGGGTTAAAGAAATAAAATGTTATATATTTAGTAATAAAAATTTTATATTTTTAAAAACCCGTGTAATACACGGGTTGAATAAACCAGTATATTACATCAGTTGAATAAAATATAATGTAATTTGTTAACAAACACATTTGTCAAAATATGTTTTTAAAAAATGTAATTTGTCGTGACAGTAATAAGGTCTGTTAAGTTCGTTTTTAAAACATTTTTTTCAACTGAGTATTATTTTTTTAATTTAATTGATAAATGTTAGTTCATATTAAGTTCATTTGATTGATGATATAATCTATACTATATGATAAATAAAGGTTTTTTAACGCCACGTGTCACCTCCATATTCATTCTCATCATTTGTTTCCCGTCTTTCTCTCTTATTAAATATATCTTTTTATATTATTAAATGCACTTCTCTCTCTTATTTAATACACGCTTATATTTTATTAATAATATTTTTAAAGAAAATATTAATCTTTGTATTAATAAATCTCCTGGCATTTTTTGACGAGTGTATGTTGTATTTCACGGGTTTATTCAAACCGTATGAAACACGAGTTTTTGAAAAATACTTTTTATTACTTAATATATAATATTATAATTATATTCATTTAACCCGTGTAACACACGGGATTTTAGCCTAGTAACTATTTATATTTAAATAATAAGTATCCGTAATTAGATTTATTAATATAAAGATTATTATTTAATAGAATAGAGAAATACAAAATCTAATATTTAATATGAGAGAGAGGCGGGAAAATAAAGGTGAGGAGTAACCAGAGAATGACACGTGTCCTGAAAAGATTTTCATTTATTAGAGTAGTAAGATAAAGGTTTTTTCATGACACGTGTCGTCTCCATATTAATTCTCATCAATTTTTTTCCCGCATCTCTCTCTTATTAAATACACTTCGATCTTTTAATAATAATATATTTAAAAAAAAAATACTAACTATACTAATAAAACACATTTATCTTAAATTATCACTTATTATAAGAAAACTTTAAAATCTAATTATGTAACTTTATTTTCATTCAAATAGTAATTGAAAATCAAATCACAAACGTACTTTCGAAACCCAATTATATTTTAATTTTTACATATTTTGAATTTTGTTTTCTATTGTTATTATAGGTAATACATTTTTACACATGTAAAATATATACATAAAGATTTAAGAATTTTATTTATTGATATTTTTCACCCCGTGTGTACTACACGGACTCTAAGCTTGTTTGTATTACTAATAGGAGAGAGAGAGAGACGGGAAAAATAACTTAAGAAATGCATGAGAGAGTGACAAGTGTCATATCAAAACCTTTATCTATATATATATATATATATATATATATATATATATATATATATATACTATATAATATAATAGACTAAATTACAATTTTTGTCATTTAAGTTTACTCAAATTATGGAATGGATCCTTTAAAAATTTGACTTTCACTCAATGTCCTTTATTTGAAAAGTGTTATCGTTTTTTATCCTTTTGACTAACTGATGTTATATAATCCTGTTAAGTAAAATGTATTATTGTCTTTTTAACCATAAAGAACTACTTTTGTAAATGGTAAAGTTTGTTTTCATTCTTTTCTTTTATTTTATTTCTCTTTTATTCTTTTTATCAAACTTATTTATTTTTTTAAAACTTTATTAATTAACTAATCAACTTATTTATTTTACAAAAAAAATATATTTTTTATTTTTGTTTGTTTAATTTACATTTAATATTTTACACACATAATCCTTATTCTAATAAATGTTTCCAAAAAATACCATTTGTCATCACCATATTTTTTCTCATTAAAATCTTTTAATTTTTGGTATTTCAAGTAAGTTTGAATTTTGAAATTTAATATTGTTAATGTTTTTATTTTTTTCAAAAATAATATAAAATTTGAATTCTAATTTTTACTTAATTAAGAAATAAAATAATTTTATTTTTGTTTTACACATTATTTAAATTTTTTTTACACATTATTGTACTTTAATTTTTTGATTAAACAACCCCATGTAATACATGAGTATATAACCTATTAATAATATGCAACTATCAGTTTAATACATAAATTTTGTTTGCGTCGATACATACCTTATATTTCATTTAGCAAATTAATATTACACGAAAAAAGGAAAACACTCGATCTACACATTTTTTTAAATTTTATTTTAGTAACCGTTTATATTTTTATTATGCTATTATTTAACTAAACTATTTTATTATTTACCTAAATTATTTTTAAATGCTTTAATATTTTAATTAACTATAATAACAAACTTAGTTTTTAAGTAATATATTTGGGTGGGAGGCAATTTCACATTATTTTATCTTTCTTTAAACGTTTTTTTTATGTCCGTTAAAAAATTGCATAATAAAAATATAATTGGTTGCTAAAATCAATAAAAAAAAGTGTAGATCGAGTGTTTTCCTTTTTCATGCAGTATTAATTTGTTAAATAAAATATAAGGTATGTATCGACGCAAACAAAATTTATTTATTAAACAAATTTATGTATTTGTAAAATATTAAATGTAAATAACTTAATCAAACAAACAAAAATAAAAATGTTAAATAAAAATATATTTATATAAAATAAATAAGTTGATTAATTAATTAATAAAGTATTAAGGAGATAAATAAAATTGATAAAAAGAATAAAAGAGGAATAAAAGAAAAGAATGAAATCAAATTTTACCATTTACAAAAGTAGTCCTTTATGGTTAAAAAGCCAATAATACCCTTATTAGCAGAATTGTTTAACATCAGTTAGTTAAAAGGACAAAAAACGATAACACTTTTCAAATAAAGGACATTGAGTGAAAGTCAAATTTTTAAAGGATCTATTCCATAATTTGAGCAAACTTAAAGGACAAAAATTATAATTTAGTCTATTATATAGTATAGATGTAGATGTAGATATAGATATAGATATAGATATATAGAACTCACTTTAATGAGAGAAGTAGAGAACCACTAAAAAAATAAGGGATGAAATTTTAAAAAGAAATGGTAAAACTGGAACTTAAAATATATAAATCTTTAAACATTTATATCTTTTGCATACGTTATTATTTTTAAAAAAAAATTACACCATTAAATCAATAATTTGTTTATCTTTCATTTGAGTATAAATAACGTTATATGAAATAAGAATTAAGTCATTTTTTTCTTCTTATTTTCAATACTGCATGTATAGTATCACCCCCAAAAATCTAACACGCCCCCAAAAACCTAAACCCCCACCCCAAAAACCTAAACCCCCCCCCCCCCCCACACCCACTCCCAAAAACCTAAACCCCCCCACACCCACCCACCCCCACCCCCACCTAAAAACCTAAACCTCTCACCCACCCTCACCTAAAAACCTAAACCCACCCATCCCACCCAAAAACCTAAACCCACAGTACCCACCCCTTATGTCACACCCCAACCAATAACGGAAACGTCGGGGCGGGACATGTAGACTGTTCATGAGCACATGGTTAACTAAAATTTAATATATTAAAACGTTACATTTTCCATTCATAATTCCAAATACAGCAATACAAGAATATTTGAAATACATAACATATTCATTTGTTTCAATTATTTAGGTCCACAACCTAAGTGTAGCAAGCTTGTTCAAGTCACTTTTGTACCTGAAACATGATGAAAACGAGGTCAACTAAAAAGTTGGTGAACATACATAGGTTTTGACTCTAAATAGCATCAAAGTGTTGTGTGTAAATAAATCCATACAAGTCATGATTAATAAGACAATTATGGGGAGTTACTATTGTGTAACCAAGTAGTACAATCAAACTTTTGTAACTAGCATTGTAACCTTTCTGATTTTCATGTTTTTATTTTGGTACAATAAAGCATGTATGAATTTCAATCTTAGTGAAATGGTTATATCAAGCCCTAATTTTATCAAATACAGCTTTACAACTTCCACCCGCATTTATTTTAGAACCCCTATATGTATATATATATATGTATATATATATATATAATTAGACTTATGTGTATATATACATACACATTTACACCCAAATTACAAGTGATTTTACATTAGATTGAGCCCTAAACCATTTGAACTCTCAAGCAATTAAACCTACACTTGCAATTTTGACTTTTAAACATAAATTTTGACCTTCCATGATCCGTTTGACTTTTAAAAGTCAAAGCAGCCCAAATCGTGATAATCCAAGGCTGCCTTCAACGATTTCTGGTTGATTTGAACTCCTCATGGTTACTCAAACAAAAAACGACCCAATCCAAGCCCAATCAACAAATCAATTCGTTCAAACTCGCGGTTAAATTCGAATTTTGAAAGGATTTGACTTTGCATAGTCAAATCCGTATCAATTGCATTCAATTCAGAAAAACTAACGCGTCTAAATCCCGTAAATCCCTCGCAGATCAATCACGTATGTACCTACACCATTAACAGGACCCGATTCACTCTCAATTCAATGAAATTACACGGAATCAAGCCTCCCCGTCCATTTCGGTCAAATTAAAATCAAAACAGCTAATCCGCGTGAAATTAAACGAATCAAATCATGCGTACACCTCCGCCTAGTCCCTTACAACCTCTCTGAACCGATAACAGCATCCCATTTCACTCCTGGACGTCGATCGAGTCTCAAGAACCTCGAGACTGAAACCGTAGCCGACTGCAATTGTGCCCAAACCATTCCAAGTAAGTTTTACATGGTTCAGTTCGTTTTCAACGTTACATCGAAAGCCCCGTACCAATTCGTATCCAGCTTTCGTATCGGGTTCGATTTCTGTCGAATTCTTGAACCTGCTCATACGATTTTGATTCGGGGAATTTCGATTGATCATTTTTGCGTATTTAGTTTAATGGATTTCGTATTCAATCAGCGAAACCATCTGGTCCGACTGGCTATGTCATTGCGCCATCGGACCAAATGGTGTGGGTTCGAAACCCACATCACCGGCTGTTTTTAACGCGTTTCCTTGTAACCCAGTCCGGCTTCCTTTCCCCTTCGTGTTAATATCCAACTGAATCGGACTGGTACACGAGTAGCTCCACTGGTCCAGCGGTACAAACGAACTAACCACACAGGAACCACCCGGGTTCGAACCGGGTGGCGTGTTTATTTTTTTAAAAACAATTTTAAAACTCCAAAAACTTTATAAAAATTATTTTTATAACCTTTGCAACATTTTAAACAGAGTAAAAATCAAAATTTCTAATTTTCAATATAAATTTATTTTATTACAAGTTATATTGTTTAATTGTACATTAACTATTTAAAAACAAAAATTTAAATCAATGGAAATTTATTTTCAAATAAGATATTCATTTTATAAAATTTTATAAAGTTATAAAATCCAAACTTTATTTAGAACGATCAAATAATTCTTTTTAAATGAATAAATAATTAAATTATTCATTTTAGCCTACACTAAAAAGTTAGAGGTATACTTATTATAAATAAATGCTATTTTACACATTTTTATACATAAATAAGTAAAGTAAAAATTATTTATTTAATTTATACATCAATATTTTTACACCTTTATAAACAAATAAATAAAGAAAAATTATTTATTTAAATTATACTTAATATAATTCACGCTATTTTTATAACTAAATAAATAAATAACAACTATTTAATTTTATTTAGTTATTCAAACCAAAACCTAACTTCAATTATTTTAAACTATTCATTTCAAACTTTCATTTTATAAAAAAATTAATTGTTAAATTATAATTAATATAAAACACCCGATACATGTTTATAACTAAAGAACTAGGTTACATATTTTATAAATAAATAAATAAATAAGGTAAAAAAAATTATTTATTTTATTTATATTTAAGAATTATTTATTTAAATTAAACCCTATCTACACAAATAAAAATTCTTTTTCTAAATATATATATATATTATTATTCTATATATTTTGACATATTTTTCACAAATAAATAAATAAAATTATTCGTTTATTTTATTTATTTAAATTAAACCCTAAGTCAATAGCTATTAAGTTCATATATATATATATATATATATATATATATATACTTTGAACTCATATTATATATTAAATTCTTATACAAGCATGGCATGTCTTTACATGGAATAACACAAACCTTTTTGTACAAATCCACACACATCAAATCCCGTTGAACCCTAGACTTAAACATAGACTTTTGTACACGCTATTAACTCAATATACATTACACACTAGGTTAACGTGGTGAGTTACAAGGATCGTTTTGCTACCTAGTCTCGCGTGCTAGTTACACCCTTGATTCATGTGAGTATTACATAGCCCCCTTTTCTCTTTTACACTTTTTAGGGTGAATCATGAATTTTATACAAACAATAGCTTACATTTACACAAACTACACAAACACAAATCCTATTTACATTCATGTGTGCAAATTTGAGCTTTATGTTTGAGTGCTAGGTGTGTTAACTTTTGTGTGCAATCATTAACTATTTAAGCCGACGGTTAACAATGATAGATCTATTGAGTCTGACAAACCCACCCAGATTGGGGTGATTGTTACCGACAACACCATTTGCATGCTAGTTACAAATGTTTGATTGTACTTTAGTTACACAATAGCTGCTCCCCATAAATGTCTTACTTTATCATAACATGTAAGGATTTGTTTATTCATATTTATACACTATCTATGTACAAACCTATGTATGCTTACCAACTTTTTAGTTGACCCTATTTTATTCATGTTTCAGGTGCTAATGTGTGAGTTTGATCAAGACATGCTACACTTAAGTTTGAACTTAGTTAATTTAAATTCAAAGAACAATTTGTATTTTTATTTATGTACTTGTTGAATTTTGCTATTTGTGTTTGAATTGTTTGAAATGAAATTGATGATTAAATATTGAAATCTAGCGAACCTTGTGCTAATGAACAGTCTACATGTCCCGCCCCGACGTTTCCGCCGTCGGTTGGGGTGTGACAAGCATGAAAAACAAAGTGTGTTGTCGGTAACAATCACCCTAACTGGGTGGGTTTTTCAGACTCAATAGATCTATCATTGTTAACCACCGGCTTGAATAGTTAATGATTGCACATGTAATTGCACACAAGTAGTTAACACACCTAGTACTCAAACATAAAGCTCAAATTGCACACAAATTTTAAAGTGGATTTGTATTGTGTAGTTTGTGTAAATCATTGTAAGTAATGTTCATGTTTCACCCCAAAATATAAAACAGTGTAAAAATGGGCTATGTAAAACTCACATGTATCAAAGATGTTGCTAGCACAAGTGTTTAGGTAGCAAAGTGTTCCTTGTAACTTACAACGTTAACCTAGAGTGTAATATATATGAACCTAGGTTAATAACATGTACAATAGTCAAAATTCGAGTCTAGGGTTCCAGTGGATGTGTGTACAAAGGGTTTGTGTTGTATTATGTAAATGGGTGTTTAGGTGATTGTGGTTTGTACTTGAATGAGTGTTTTATAAAACGAAAAGTTGAAATAAATAGTTTTTAAAATAATTGAATTAAGGTTTGAGTTTGGATGACTAAATAACTTAAATAATTGTTATTTATTCATTTAGTTAGAAAAATGGTGTGGAAACTATATTTACTTAAATATGATTTAAAAAAATCAGTTTACTTTTATCTATTTGTTTATGAAAATGAGTCACATTTATAGAGTAATATTTATTAGTTTGTATAATTAAGAAATTATACTAAATATAATATAAATTATAATTGGATTTTTTTATGTAACAAGATTTGGTTAAGCAAAATGTTTCTTGTTTATTTATTTATTATCAAAATGGTATGTTCAACAAAAATGTGAAAAATGTAATTGTATGTATATATAATATATATTAATATAAAATTAGAAAAAGTTTATATGTTTAAATATAGTTTAACCTAGGGAATTTAATATTCACAAATGATCTATAAAATTTGTTTTATGCTAAGAAAAGTATTGTCACAATTTTTATAAAATTAGGTATTTAAAATAATTTGTTTTATAATAAAACTTAAAAATAACCTTTAAATGATTTTTGGAGGGGCACACGCAAGGAACCATTGGACCAGAAGTCTAATAGTGATCTTAACCCGGTTTATAAACTTCTTAGCATAAACCCCGAAGGGAACCGGGTCTGATATTAACAGGAGAGCAAAAGGGCTGTGTATAGGTTTCGAACCCACACCATCTGGTTCGATGGTGCAAGGCCTTAACCAGTCAGACTAGATGGTTTCGCTGAATAAAATCGAAACCATTTATTTAAAATGTTAAACGGGTCAATCGAAATCCCCAATCCAAATTGTATGAACATGTCCTTGAATCTTAACAGAAATCGAATCTGATACAAAAGACTTGAGCAAATTGACATGGGGCTTTCGATATACGTTCAAAAACGAATCAAAAGAGATTAGTCTTACTTGTTTTGGTGGAGTAACGAGTTCTGTCGACTAGAGGAAACCGAGTCGCTAATCTTGTCATCGAATCGAGCACCAGAGCAACAATTGTTTGCGATTGAGAGTTTAGAATGTAAGTAAAATGTATCACAATGATGTATGAGTAGGTAGTACGTGCTAATTTCATTCGAACCTGTCAATTTGGCTTGGCATTGAAAGAAAACGGTTACAGGTTTGACTTTTGAATCAATTCTCTTAATTGCGACGAATTTGGTAATGTTTTGGATTTGGAAACTCGCTAGTAACGTATAAGAATCATTTCTGACCGGTATGTATGTCTAATTCTATGAATTGAATTCGAGTTTTGCTCGGTTTGACTATAGGAAGTCAAACGCGCTTTCATTTGAATATAGCCACAAATAACGTGTAATTGAGTGATGAATTGAGTTAGAAATCGACTGTGATACATTTAGGTATATAAGGTAAGTCCTTTGATGTCGTAAATTTGATCGATTGAAGATGGATTTGCAATAAAATCATTTATGTTGACTTCACAAAGTCAAAGGGGCGAGTTTGGTTTTCAAGATCAAAAAGGGGTTTCAATTTGAGGGTTCAAGCCTAAAATTCTTTGCCATAAATTCATTTAATCTATTTACCAAATTGTTATTACAATGTTTATAAAAAAACTTCCATATGATTTGTTTTAATTCCCTTTTAGAATTGTAATTTGCACAAATGGTTTATTTAATAAAATTCAATGTGTGTATTATTACACATTTATTTGTATTTAAATAAATATAACTAAAAAGGTGTAAACACATGATTAAATTTTATAAGTTTTACTTTAAATATTAATACAATGTATATCCATATATCTATTTATATATTCCTATAAAAGATTTATTTAAAATAATCATAAATTTATATATACATGTGTCTCTATGAATATACGTACATATGTTATACATAATAATAGAAGACTATAATATGCCAAGTTTAAAACTTCGAATTGAAATTAATAATTAGTGTGACTCGAATAAATACAAGTTTTTAAATGTAGTGTTATTATTGAAATCATTAAAACAAGACGATTAAGGAAATTTTATGGTCTGAAAAATCCTGGATGTTATAGTCTCCCCATGTTAAGGGAATTTCGTCCCGAATTTTAGCTAACGGGGACTACTGAATTAGGAAGGAAGTGAGTTTGAGTTTTGATCGTTGGTTTGAGGAGGCTGATAGATAACAAGATTAAGGTTTAAATCTCAAGCTAAGTATGGATGATATCAGTGGGTTTTAGTTTCAAGAGATTTAAGGAGAGATCTGTCGAAGAATCTAAAGGTGAAATGCGTTACTTGGAATGGATTTGATGGGAACTTGATGATCAGGGTTTGTTTAGGATGTAGTCTAATATATTCAAGAGTTGTCAGTGGATAAGAGATTTAACAAACATTGGTCTAGGTCAAAACTTCACGTGACACGAACAACGCTACTTCTGATAATACGATAGAACACGTATATATAGGAAGTACCATCAACGTATCCACCACGCCCTTGTCATATCACATTAGTTTCATTGTTACATATCATGAGAAGTTTTAGGTTACAACACACAACAAAATTCACTATGTTTTCCCATGCGTTGATTTTTATAATTCCGTGTGCACCGTAATTACTCAAATCTAGTTATCTCCCTAAATGTTAGTTTTCTTATGAACTTCACCCTAGATATATATGTGTATACATATATAAAGCAAGCACTCATTCCTTTAACGTTATATGTGTATACATATATAAAGCAAGCACTCATTCCTTTAACGTTAGGTCATTAACTCATTTCATTCACCGTAAACATTCTTTGGGTATTTCATATAACATATATGGTCATATTATCATTCATCACATGTATTTACTTTGCATGTATACACCTCAGCCACAAAACATTGGAAAACATTTGCACATAACATAGAAGGGGCATATAGAACTCACCTGATGAATGTGTTCCTGAAGTATTATAGCTGGTCAGTAAGCGTCACTAGGGGTCACACACAATCTGTATAATCAATTCATACAAGATAAGGTAATGGACCAAACTGTCAATAAACGTTTCTATCTTTAGGGTTTAGCGAACGTAGACAAGTTCGCCAATTATGGCTTAAGCGAACATGGTAAGTTCCCCACATAGGCATTGACTACATAAGGTTAAGTGGAGTCACTTAGGTTTAGCGAACATGGTAAATTAGCCTCATTGGCTTATGCGAACATGTATATGCGAAGATGTCAAGTTCGCAACTTAGGGTTAGGCGAACATTCTGCTAAGTTCACCTCCTTTGGACCTTAGCGAACATGAGGACTATGTTCTCCCCTTTGAGCGAGTTAATTTTATCGAATAACCATATCCTTTGGACCCTAGCGAACATGAGGACTATTTTTTTACCGAGTTAATTTTGCACTTTATTTTGAATAGCTTTGAACACTTCAAAAGTTACATATTTATGTTTTATCGGATAAACATATCCATATCTAGTGTAATCATCAGCAAATGTAATGAATTATCTTTCAACAGTTCTAGTCAATAATCAATGTCCTAAAAGTTCCATACATCAGCATGTGTCAGTCCTAACATCTTTGTGGCTCTCTCACAAATACCAGAGAAAGGTGCCTTTGTCATCTTGTCACTCAAGCATGATTCGCATACCTCGAAGGTTTCTAATTAACCATGGGGATTATAGGATTCCATCCATCTGGAGGTTCGATAAGCGTTATCTTGCTTATGTGCCCAAGTCGACAATGCCATGGACATGACTTATTTAAATCTGACTTCGATCTTTTGGTGTTGATTGCGTACATAGAACTATCATTGCATGAACCATTCACATCAATCTCATATATTCCATTGTGAGGCCTAGCCTCAAAATATAACACATTATTCATGTATGTCAAAATGTTATCACCACTGAAAACATAACTAAAACCTCGTTCGTGCAAATGAGAAACTGAAACTATGCAAATTACAAAAGACGTTCTTTATAATTTAAAAACCTTGCACATTACGTCCTTTAGCCTAATGGCCGTTAAATTTACCGTTAAGTCATGTCTTATGTAAGGCACATGAGGGTATTTTGGTTTTTTTTACCGTAAAAGGACTATTTTTGTAAAACGCCATTCATAGAAATAAATTACAAGAATAGTCCTTTTGTGTGTGAAATCCTCAAAATACCCTCATCTACATGGCACGTGACCAAAATTAAAGGTAAAATTAACGGTCGTTAGACCAAATGACGTAACGTGTAAGGTTTTTAAAATATAAACGTTTTCGGTAATTTTCTTAGTTAAATGACGTATACTGAAATTTAGGGAATACTTAAATAACATAATTTGTAATTTGCTCTTATGGTTAGTGTTATTATACTTATATAAACCTATACTATATAATAAATAAAGGTTTTATTGGGACACTTGTCACTCACATATGCATTCTCAACATTTTTTCCCGTCTCTCTCTCCTATTAATTACACAAATTTCTTTACTTTTTATAATTTTTATTTCTCGCATCTCTCTTCTATTAAATAATAATGATTTGCATAATTACTTTTATAAAACGTTTTTTATTTAAAAAAAATAGGTTTGTTTATAAAACATTTTTATAATTTGAACATTTCTTCATTCTTTTTATAAAAAATTTTAAAAAATAACTATATAACATTTTTAGAATTAACAAATCTTCATATAAACTGATGTTTTATAATAAGTTGTATTTATTCAACTCATGTATTACATGAATTTTAACCTAGTAGGTTGATAAATAATAGATAATAATATGTTACGAGTTTTTTTATTATTCTATAAAACTTATTTATTACACCAAAAAGTACAACTTATTAATCCAATGATACATCTCTTTAAAGAGTGTCTTGAAACTTTATTTAAGTACGTGTAAATTGCTTTATAATTTTTTTCTGGATGTCTATTTTTTTCAGGTACTAAAGGTGATAAGGCTGAAGGCGAAGTTCATGATGGAAAACCATTCACGTATAATTCGGTTTAAATTCAAATTTAAACACAATGAACTTCAATGCAATATTAAGGGGCCAGGAGGGCCCCGGCCCCTGCCGCTTTTTCCTTTAGTAGTGTTAATTTTTTCGTTTTCGTCCGAATTTTTTTTTACGTATAGAGCCGGCCCCCGCTTATTTTTTTTTCGTAAAGAATTCTTGGCCCCCGCTTTTTTTTTTCCCTAAAGAATTTTTGCTCTGTTAAGATTGATTCGATAAGTTATGTGGGGGGGAATGAAACAATTCGATAAAAAATTAGATTGTTTATTTTAAAAATAAAAGTGTAAGTTTAGCCGGGGGGGATGAAAATTTCAAAATTATTTTTAACCTAACTTAATTTTCCCTAAAAAAAACAATCGACCTCTCCTCAGAAACGTGAAAGTCCGGTGAAAACTCAGAAACGTGAAAATTATTATTTGGTTGATAGAGTGGTTCGGCTAATCTTGACACTTCTAGTTTCTACTGCAACAACAGAAAGAGGATTTTCAGCAATGAAAATATTCAAGAATCGGCTTCGCAATAAGATGGCAGACGAGTATATCTCACGAATAGCTTGGTGATTTACATAGAAAGAGAAATTGCTAATAAGTTTGATTCGGAATCCATAATTGATGAATTCAAAAATATTAAAGGTCGTCGGGCTGAGTTGTAATTTTCTTTCAGGTACTTACCATTTTCTCTTGCATTATAATAGATTATTTTATATTTAAAGTTATTTATTATTGATTTGTTTGGTCCGACCCGAACATATAACCCGAAACATAGCGACAGGAAAAAAAATTGGTCTCGTGACTTTCGGTCCCCGCTTCTTAGTTTTTCAAGATCCGCCGATTCGCATAGCCGCTATAGTCCGAAATAATTACTTAACTTTTTTTCTAGTTTTAAGTTCGGTCTTGATACAAACATGTATGCCGTATGAGTTTCTCTCTAGATTTAGTAAAAGCATCAATGTATTTCAACTTGCAAGTGTTTATCTTCTCTTCCCTTCCCTTTTGTCTTCCCTTCCCTTCCCTTCATTCTTGCCTTGGTTCTTTTGAAATCATATCTTGCTTCTCCCAAACCTTACAAAAACCTACCATCATCTCCACGAAAGCTACCATTAATTGGAAACCTTCACCAACTAGGCTCAAGCACGCTCCGTGCCCTTCAGGCCATTGCTCAGACTTATGGTCCACTCATGCTGATTCACCTTGGTACCGTGCCAGTACTTGTAGCCACCTCTATTGATGCAGCTCAAGAGATTATGAAAACCCATGATTTAATATTTTCAAACATACCGAACTTAAATATGCCTAGTAGAATTTCTTATGGCTCAAAAGACATAGCCTTTGCACAATATGGAAAGTATTGGAAGCAGGTAAGGAGCATTGCAGTACTCCATCTTTTAAACAACAAAAGGTTTAGTCATATCGACATGTGAGAGACGAAGAGACGGCCCTAATGTTAGAAAAGATTCAAAAATCCAATCAATCGGTTGTAAATTTGAGCGAGTTACTTATTTTGCTTACGAATGATGTATTATGTAGGGTGGCTTTGGAGAAGAGGTATGATGGGATGAAGTTTAATAACTTGTTAGGAAAAACTGTGGAGTTATTGGGATGTTTTAGTGTGGGGAGTTATATTCCATCCCTAAGGTGGGTGGATCGATTGAGTGGATTAGAGCGTAAAGTTGATGTAGTTTGTAAAGAACTTGGTGAGTTTTTAGAGGGTGTTATTGACGAACATGTAAACCAGAAAGGAGTTGGTATTGAATGCAAAGATCTTGTTAGAAATTCAAAGAGATAACAAGACAGGTTTTCTACTTGAAAAAGATATGATTAAGGCTATCATCTTGGTAACATATCTTTCTTTTGGATACGATATATATGTTGAACTATCAACAAATATGGTTAAAATCTTATTGTATGTGTGTAATTATTATTGATTCCTAATTTCATGTAGGACTTATTTACCGGTGGAATTCATACTACTTCCACAAGCCTAGATTGGGCAATTGCTGAGCTATTACGACACCCACAAGCCATGAAAGAACTGCAACAAGAGGCACTAAAAACGGGCCAAGGAAGATCGAGGATTGTGGAAAACGAATTAGAAACAATGCCCTACCTAAAAACCGTCCTCAAAGAAACTCTACGGCTACACCCTCCACTTCCACTACTTGTTCCTCATGAATCAACACAAGATGTCAAACTACTTGGCTATGACATCCCATCCGGCACACAAGTGATCGTCAATGCATGGGCTATAGGAAGAGATCCTTCAAAGTGGGAAGCACCCGAGGAGTTTAGACCAGAGAGGTTCTTGAACAGTCCTAGCGATTATAAAGGATTGCATTTCGAGTTGATACCCTTTGGTGCTGGACGAAGAGGGTGTGTCCTGGTATTCAATTTGCAATGATTATTAACGGGCTTGTTTTGGCTAATTTGGTGTATAAGTTTGATTTGGAGATGATGGTTTGGACATGAGTGAGACCAATGGTATTGCTGTTCATAAGAAGTGTCCTATACTAGTTTCAGCAACTCCTTGTTCTTAAGAAGCAATTCATGTGTGTTATTACTTGATAAATTCAATAAAAATTACATGTTCGCCGAACACTGTTCGGTCATATTTAGTGAAATTTCGTGTTTTATTATATTACTTGTTTGATCATATTTTGTGAAATTTCCACGACAAGGGTTTGTTCTTGTTGTCTCATATAAACAATCAACCATGCACTTGTATTATTGGAGACTCATTTGATCAACTTGGTACTAGTCATGTCACTACAAGGAAATCACCCTGTCCCGATGCCGCCAATACCGATGACATGTCGTCGTATAGGTCAAAACCAAAATTTTGAATGAGACACCCTATACCGACGACATGTATTCGGTACAGGGTTGAGGCAGATTGAAGGGAAAGCTGGCGCCCAATGAATTATTGGGGAAAACCTGTGCCGACGACATGTAGTCGGTATAGGTTAATTTTGATTTTCTTTTTGTTTTTTTTATTTAATAATAATCTGTCGGTAGATTTTTATTTTTTTTTAAATAAATTTTTTTTTGGAAAACCTATGCCGACGACATGTCGTCGGGATAGGTTTTTTCCTTTATTGACTAGTCAACATCCTACGAACCCTATACCGACGACATGTCGTCGGCATAGGCTACCTATACCGACGACACGTCGTCGGCATAGGCTACAAGTTTGGATGTCGAACAATTTGCATAGTTTGTGTGTCGAACAATTTGGATGTTTGGTTTATGTTTCAGATATTAGTTTTTATCGGATTTGAATGTTTGAATGGTTTATATTTAATGATTTGCAAGTTTTTGTTTTTAGAAATTTAATATTTCTTGAAAAATATTAAAAATTAAAAAATATAAAAAAAAACCCAAAAAGACCTATCCCGACGACTTGTCGTCGGGATAAGCCTTTTTAAAAAATTACTATAAAAATTAAAAAACCCTATCCCGACGACATGTCGTCGGGATAGGTTGAGTCTGTACGGACGACATGTCGTCGGTATAGAGATTCTTTTTTATTTATTTAATTGGACCTTATACCGACGACTAGTCGTCGGTATAGGCTTAGTTATACCGACGACAACCTTAGGCTATTGGTACGAACCAATCCCGACGACACTTATGCAGACGACAAGTCATCGGTCGTCTGCGGTATAGGGTCAAAAAAATTTGTCGCTATAGTGTGTTACTGTTGTAGTGTGTCTATATAGATATGTATATAAATATCTAATACCTCAGCATACAAAGTTAGATGATTATCAATACAATTAACAAAAAACTTTAAAGGAGAAAGGCTTAAGAACAGTTTTCTAACCCTATTGGCCCTTACACAGTCTCTTGCCACGTTTATTCCACCGCTTCATTACTAGGAATCCACTCTTCATATTCATCGTCATTGTCTTCTGCATTTTGGGATTTTTGTGCTACCTTCGTTCAAACAACAACTCAATCGATTCCTGCATATGATTCTTACATCCAATCGGGTTTTTTCAGGTAAACGATTTTGGGATTTTGTGGTACCTTCGTTCAAACGATTCAAACAACAACTAAAATCGATTCTTGTATATGATTCTTACATCCAATCTGTTTTTGCAGGTAATGACTGAATTGAATCTTTCATTGTGATTGATTATGTCATTTATTTAGTTGCGATTGATTATTCAACCATCCCACTCGATTTTGCGTTCCTCAAGACGAATCATCAACAAGGTGGTGTAATGGAAGGATCTGAAGGTTCAATCGCACAGGTTACGTGGTCGTTTAGGTACGTTTGAAACCCTAATCTTTTTATTGTTGTGAAAAACACATTCAACAACTGATAAAGTATGCTTGCTTCAGTGATTCCCGTTTAAGATTTGCTGTGTGTTGGCCAGTTTCAAAGGAATTATTTTGGATTGACAACCCGATCATTGCTGCAAAATAGCCTTTTAAATTCTATACTTTTGAACCATTCCATATCAGGTATCAATCTTATTTTCACAATTCTAATCCTACTTTTATTTCCAGTTTATGTATTTGGATTTTTAAATTCATTGCATATGTGATAGGCTAATCAGGATAAAACATAATGAAAGATTTGATAGGCTAATTAGGGGAAAACCTAATGTAAGAAATAATCATTCATAATTAAATTCATTGCATATGTGATGAGTGTATTTCTTTGTATGTGATTTATTTGTGTTGTCATCTGACATTAGAGCTTTTGTTTTTTAGTAATAAGGAAATGTTTGGATGTGTTTTCGAAAAATTATTGAAGTTGTCAAGATTAAATTTAAAAATTATGTTGTTTTGAAGTGAATCCAGGTCTGGGTCAGGTACAACACTTTTCATATATGTTTTTGTTGTACTGAATGTCCTCATGGACAGGAGTGACAAGTTGTTGAGAGACATTGGAGGGATATCAAATTGGAAGGAAATAAAAGAGGGATATCAAATTAAAAGGAAATAAAAGTTGAGGGAATGAACTTGGAGATAGTTAGCATTGAGAAAATATATAAAATTTTAGTTTCAGTTTTGTAAAAAAAAAGGTCAACTATCAATGTGTTTGCTGCAGATGGAGAGGCTGGCAAAACAACAATTTTGAAAAATAGGGATCCAAAAGCTTGCACACTTCTTTACCTAACCGTTTCCATTTTATTCAATATTAAAAAAATTTCTTGACCCGTTTGACTCATTTGAAAAAACACCATCGTAGGCGAAGATGGTGACGGTGTTCGAGCCCGATAGTAGTGATGGTGATGGCGACAGTTCTGTGGGATCATAGTAACCCAAACAGCAGCAGCGGTGGTTATGAAGGTACACGAAAGCTTTGTTCATGAAAGGGGTCTTTTGCCTCAAGATTGTAAGCCCTAATACTTCTCATAAGCATTGATCTTTTGTAAGAATTACTAAACGTTAAATAAATGAGATATTGTAATGCAAATCTGAAATCAAGGTTTATTTTAGGTATTAAGTTTATTATTTTAGTAGTTAATTTTGTTTTTGTTTGATCATATGCAACTGTTAATATTCAAACTGGGGAAGAATGTGCTGTTAAGCTGGTATTGATCTCTTTTCCTGATGATGCTTTTAATGTTAAATAGCTTTTGATGTTAAATAGCTTACTTAATCTGAAGAATGTGCTGTTAAGCTGGTTGATTGATACATGGAGTGCTTGATGGCTTTTGAAAGTAATTATATAATGTTAAACATTTAGAATTTGATAAATAGATGCAAAATAATCACTTATAAAATCACTTTTTGATGGTGTCCAGGGTATGGCAAATCATAATTGATGTCGCTGTTTTCACCCGTACTAACAATTGACCCATTGCGACCCGTTCTGCAAAAGATAATACGATTTTAACTGTCATGGTAAAACAACTCTAAATGGGCCATGCTCTTTTTAAATAGATGATTAACTAATCATAGATCACTTGCTTTAGCAATGAGTGCTCAATGGGCAGCGTTTTGAATGTTGCATAAGGTATTTTGACTTTTGATTTATAAAAGTTGAGGATTTATGTTGGTTTGAGATAGTTTGATAGGTATATTTTTTGATGGATTATGTGGATTGGTTGCAGATCTTCCATTCTTATGGGCAAAACAAGAATGTTACAAGGCTCTAATTATTGCACGATATGGTGTTTAAATTAAATTGGTTGAAAATTTTGAATTCAAGAGGCTTTTATATGCATAGCTGACTATTGATTTATTATTTACTTATTTTAAATTTTGCATCTAAAAGAATATTTTCATAAAATGCTATGGATTTTCAGGTTGGAGTTATTCATTAGCTTTCAAGAGTCGAGAGAACAAGTCTCTATGCAGATCAAGGTAAGAAGTTTTAGTTCGCTAATTTATAGTCACTTGGATAAAGATTGTATTTTGCCACACACGGATAGAAACTTGGATCGAATTGGGTATGATGGTTGCTGATTGTTGTCATACAAAAACAGTATTATAATTCTATAAAAAAAAGTGGGGACAATTGTCAAAATTTGACTGCTTTGTTTAGAATGGAAAGGATCACAATCAATCTTAGTTTTAAGTTAAATTGCGAGCCAACCGGCATCTAAAGAAAAACTATGATTTTTTTTGGATGGATAAAAGCTGTAATTATGATTGTGGAATTGATATGCTATTGTAGCAAATATATCATCTTCATTGTTTGCACAAACTACAATGGCATCTTCAACTTTAGTACTCTATAAGCAAGTAAGTATGTCGTTATTTTGTTGAATTTCTTACATATTGAATTTAAAGTTCATCATTTTCAGTTTAAAACGAGTAATCCATACACATGCAGGCAAAAGAGATGCATTGATACATACTTCCTCTAGAGATAAAGAATTGCATCTCCTTAGGCTATTTCCAATTTGGTCTTCTCTAATTCCTCAGCACAAAAACTTAAAAACAATACGCCCAGGTTGTCTGCACTTTCAGGTATATTTCTTAATATATCTAACTGCATTTGATCATTGAAAGTCTATTGTACAACTGTTTTTAACAATTAGTCACCGACTATTCGTGTACACCATAAGAGCATTACCATTTTCTGATATTCAGTCGATTCGTCGGCATTCCACAACAATTATTGTATTTTTTGGTTTTATTTCGAGGTTGAAGCCTATCTGGCCTGTTTATATAACTTATTATGTATTTTTGGCTTATTTTGAATGGATATGCATGTTGGAGTTATTTAGTCGCTTTCAAAATTATGATTGAAGTTTTTTTGGAATTTTTACATCCAAGTGGACTCGAGCAACACTGGCATTATCTACATCTTATTAACGTATACGGGTAGCAAAAGACCGGATGTAAATGTTGGTCTGTAACTATTAAGGTATGTCGCTTAATTTTAGAAGACCTAGATTCATTTTGTTCAGAGCTCCTTCCAATTTTATAAAGGTTTGAACTGCTAGGAGGAGAGGAATCATCAATTAAAATCTTAATTGACAATAATAATAAATAATATAATTGTGGTGTGGTTGTGCATAATAAAACGGGTCAGGTTCATGTGTTTTAGAGATTAGTGTCTTCGTTGAATTCTTATTCGATTTCGCTTAAACGTTAGCGTGATATGAGTTCTATTTAAATCCGGGTCGTATTTCGGCTGCAACGCGCCGTTGCATAATACTAGTTATTATTTATTCAAGAGACAATCTGTTATATTCAAGAAACCATTTTCCTAACCATGTTAATTGGAAAGCTACACATATATAGGCATCTTTTAATAATCTTGTGTTAACCCATTAACTTTGTCAAAAATAATCTAAATCTTTTTTTTTGTATATGACATTATTGTTGGAAATCAATCGGTATAACAAGCACACACAAACACGATATTTTGTGGGTTGGACAGACCCATGACGGCTTTTTATTATAAACTGAAGGAAACTTACACAATTCTCATAAGAAAATTACTTTAAACCTATCTACTTATTATATAGACTCAAACGAAACTTGGATTCCAAGTTGTACTCAAAGAAGGAAAAGAAACTTCCTAAACCAAACAGAAACATGCAATTGTATGAGATATTAATTCCAAACGTGGGTTATATCCCGGTCTTAACCCAACAGGTCCAATAAGGATTAAAACGGGCCCATCAATTATTACATCACTATAACGTAATTTCTTTTTTACATTTTTTTAAATTCGTGAGTATAAGGGCGTTTACAACTATTTTACACCAGGTGTAAACTTACATTTTTCAAATCATGTACTTTTTCAATCTTAAAAAGTTTAAGTTATAAGATAATAATATAAATGTAATGTTTATTCATTTTTTTCATTAAATTCAAAACAAAAAAATTAAAACAAATTTCGTTTATATATCATACCTACACATTTGTAGGTTTTTTTACCTACGCATGTGTAGGAAACTTTTGAATATATAAAAATATATGAAAAAACTAATTTAATGGTTTTTATACGTATAAACTTACATATTTGTATGTAAGAAGTATAAATTTTTAATTTTTTTTACCATGAATCAAAAAATTTAAACGATTTAGATTTGTTCCATCTGTTATCACAAGATTTTCTTATTCTAAAATGAACTTTCCTCTTTCATTAATATACAATAGTACATGTTTTTCATTAATAAAAAAAGATTTTGTCTAAAAAGTGTAAAAAATACATGTTTATACATGATGTTCATTAATTTTAGACATGCTGTCCATATTTTATTTTTGTGAACATATTTAAAATTTAAAAAACACAATTAATAAAATTAATGAATACCAAGTCTAAACATGTACTTTTTCACTTTTTATACAAAATCTTCTTTTTGGTTTAACCAAACTCTACATATATATATATATATATATATGTGTGTGTGTGTGTGTGTGTGTTTGTGGATATATATATATATATATATATATATATATATATATATATATATAGGGGCTGGTTATCGTACAAAGTGTTTTAGCGTACGAAGTCACCAGCATGCGACACGTGTTCAGTTGGCGAGGGGTAAATGCGTTCACGCTATAATCATGCATCAACATTTATATAATAACGTAATCACTCTCAGCACATCAAAACATTTGTATAATCACGTAATCACGCATGTTGTATAATAACACATTTTCATAAATTAATCACGCAATCACTCTCAGCACATCAACATTTCAAAAAAAAAAGTCAATTTTTTTTAAAGTATAGCAAAAGTGTACTCAAATTAAACAGAATAAAATGTTCGATTTTATGGTGTAATTTTAAAAAATAATAATATCGTATAAAAAAGTTATACGTGTTTTAAAAAAGTGAGGGAACTTGAAAAAAATCAACAAATGTAGGCTATACCCATTCAGACTCTTTTCATGCTTAAAAACAATCTGACTAGACATGTTTTTGATCTTAACCCTTGAATTCTTAGATCAATGGTTTATAATCACTTTGTATGTTTCGTACGCTACAACCCCTTTGTATTTAATACTTCCCATATATATATATATATATATATATATATATATATATATATATATATATATAGGGTTAGGATCATTTAATCTTTTATCTCTAATAAATGAATACTATGAGAGGACACTTGACAGCTTCTGGTGTATCCTCAAGATATTTTCCCCCCAAAACAACAATTCAACCCATTTACTTTATGCGCGGACCTTTTGACCCGAACTCCTTTACAGGCGGACCTTTTTTACCCGAACTATATATTCACGCTTTTCTACCCAAAATCCCCTTTTCGTATAATTTTTTTTCTCTCATACGGATCTCTCAAACCCTAACTATTTTTTCTGATCCGATGTTGAGTCCATCCTTTTCTATCTACATCATCTGTTCCTTGAATCCTAATCGGAGGTAAGTTTCAAGCTCAATCATTGTTTTTAGAGTAAACTGTCATTTTCGTCTCTATAGTTTGATCAAAATTGTCACTTTCATCCAATAGTTTGATTTCTAGCATCTGGATCCTTGTGGTTTTAAAATCTTATCATTTTCATCCGATCAGTTTACTCCATCTTTTTTCTCCGTTAAATGAGGGCTATTTCAGCCATTTTACATCTTTGTTTTAATTTTTCATTTTTTAATTCCATTTAAATCTCCATCCCCATTAAAACCCTAATCATCGATGAGTCATTCTCATACATACGCTAGTCAATCAAAAACTTCATCCCTGTGAAAATCTTCGAGGAAAAGTAAACAATCCTAACTTGTTTACAATGGAATTCCACCATGGGGGAGAATTTAGCACGTTTCCAGACATAACATATGAAAGGGGTAAAGTTGATTTTGTTGACAAGGTGAATTCTGAGCTTTTTTCTGTGATCATAATGAATGAAATGATACTTTCCCTTGGTTATTCAAAAAAAATATGTAATGAAATACCATTTTAAGATTCTAGGAGAAGACTTGGATTTTGGTTTAAGACCTTTGTCTGATGATAGTGATGCTATTAGCTTGCTCAAATATTCTCAGAATCATAAGGTAATTGAGGTCTATGTGGATCACTTGAAAACAGTGTGTAATGTTAATGATGATGAGGAGGATGAGGATTCTGATTTCATAGTAGATGAAGATAACCTGGTTCAAGATTTTAGTGTTGATATGGATGAATTCAGATTAGTTGTAGACTTTGACATTAGTGAAGAAGGTGAAGAGATTATTAATGATGAAGTTGATCTAAGGACAGACTAAGTAATTATGTTTGCTATTCTATTTTGGTAATATGTTTGGTATCAAGGGCAGCCAAAAACATACACAAAGTTTGACCATTTTGTACTGCTGTAGTTTGACCATTTTGTACTGCAGCTTCAAGTGCAGAATAAACATACATTATAGTTTGACCATTTTGTACATAATTAATAAATTAACTGTTCAAAGCTTCAAGTGCAACAAAAACATACAAAGTTTGACCATTCAACTACAGCAAAAACATAAACTAACTTATCAAAACACCTTCATTCATTAACATAATACTTGGCACATGAGTTTTAATTAATGAAAAAGGAAATACAATATGAATAACACCCAGCTAAAACATAAAAAAAAACTTTAATATTTTATTCTCCATTGCTATAGAGTTAGCTAGTTTTTCATGTCTTCTACTCTCCATTGCCATAGTTTTAGCTACTTCTTCATGTTTGTTAATGGATTTCAACAGGCTGGTATGACTTCAACAGCTCTTTGGCACATTGGAGTGTCAGCCCAACCAACAAACCCACAACTCCTTCCCTATAATCAATTCACTTTGAATTAGATAAAAAAAAAAGAAGTCCAAATTGACAGGCCTGAATTGCTTTGTAATCAATTCACTTTGTAATCAACAGGCCTGAATTCATAAAAAATAAAAAAAATTGTAATCAACAGGCCCGAATGAGTACCTGCCTATTGCAGCAATAAAATCGCCGACCAGGGTTCAAGGACGTCCATGATGTGCGAATAATGGTTCGCGATCCACAAGAGGAGCAGAGCACCATTTTTGAATTTAAGATGTTGATGAAGAACGACTCAATGGTGAGGGATGGTTGATGAAGAATGACTTCCTTTTGAAGAGAAGTTCGCTTTGTCCCTGCGGCAGCGAGCCGTGCTCGAGTGTTTGCGAGCCCCCCATGCTCAGGATTTCCTGTCAGTTGTTCCCATCGACGGTTTAGGGCAATATATGTCGCCAGTGGAATATCGGGCTATCCTCAAATACCGGCTGATGGTACCCCTTTTCCCGGTTGATGACCCGTGTCCCGTTTGTCGGAAGGCTTGCTTGGATTCTTTTGGGGAGCATGCTGTCCATTGCAGAGAATTGCCGGGCTTCAAATACCGACATGACCTAGTTCGAGATGTGCTTTTTGATGTCCTTAAGCGGGTAGGGATCTCGGCTAAAAAGGAAGCCCCGGTGAACTTCTTGACCGACCCATTAGATGGGAGATCAACCCTTCGGCCCGCTGACATTCTTGTTTTTGGATGGGAAGGAGGGAAACACGCATGTGTTGATTTGACAGGTGTGTCCCCCCTAGTTGGGATAAGGGACCATGGGTTTAAGGCGGGTCAGGCGATAAACAAGGCAGAGGCGGGTAAAGTAGCTAAGCACGAAAAAGCTTGCCTTGTGAATCAGCACGTGTTTGTACCGTTTGCCTTTGACACCTTTGGCGCTCTCGCCCCTGATGCGGTGCGGTTCCTTAAGCGGGTTCAGCGGGTGGTCAGCAGTAACACCGCATATATTTATGGGGGGAACTTTGTGTTTAGTAGAGTATGATTTGCTATTCAGAAGGGGGTAGCGGCGCAGCTTGTTGCCCGTCTACCTGCCATTAGTTTGTAATTTTGGTACTTCTTGCCGTTAATCTAATTTTTTATTATTGAAAAAAAAAAAACTTCCTTTTTTCCCCAAAATTGTCGATGATTAGGGTTTTAACGGGGAGGGAGATTTAAATGGAATTAAAAAATGAAAAATTAAAACAAACATGTAAAATGACTGAAATAGCCCTCATTTAACGGAGAAAAAAGATGGAGTTAACTGACTGGACGAAAATGGCAAAGTTTTAAAACCATAAGGATCCATAAGCTAGAAATCAAACTATTGAATGAAAGTGACAATTTTGATCAGGGACGAAAATGATAGTTTACTCTTGTTTTTATTATTTGTCTTGCTGAAAGAATAGTAATCGAGGTCAGTGGTATTTTATATATTTGAAGATTTTTAATTCGAAAATTTAATACATTTTGCCTTCAATTTATGAAATTTTTATTAATTAACAATTTATTTTGTTATTATTTGTATGGTTTTATAGAGGCCCGATGGGGATATTGTTGACTGTGTACACAGACCAACCAGCTTTTTTTCAATTTTTAGTTTTAAAAGTTGATCTTGGTGTTGGTTTGTATAGATGAGGCTTAATTATCATCCAGAAGGGCTTTATGATGATAACCAGGTGAGCACAGAGTCCAAAGAAATTGACAACACAATCAAGTAACTATGGCACGTGAATGGCATGTGCCCTGAAGACACCAGAAGAACAAAAGAAGTTGTTCTGAGAGCAAGTTCTGTTAAAAGATGTGGGAAGAAGCACACAAGCATGGCTGTGCCTAGAATCATGCTTAAATCTAGAGATCCAGATCTTGGGTATTTTATTTTTATTTTTTGTAAAATTACCCTAATTTTCATTTTTACATTTTCTTATTTAAAATGTGTACCATTGCATTGCATTGCATCACTACCTTGACTTGCTTAAATTTGTTAGGTAAACCAATAAAAACAGAATGTATACTTCATTTTTTAAAGAATTATTGAATTTTAATAATTTCACCTTTTATCAATTGGCTAATAATAATCTCAACTGAGAATATTCTTACCACCAGTCCCTACTTTCAAACTATTTTCTTACATTGGACCCCCCGTTAAAAAAACTTAACGCCGTTAGGTTTTATATGACGTGGACATATGCAAACCGTCGGAAAGTCAAGCCAAGCTAGCAGTGGTCTTGTGGTGGGTTTTGAAATTGGCTTTGGTGGTGTTTAACTGGTCTCGTTTTGTCGGCAAGTCCAAACAGAGATAACGGTGGTGTTTAACGAGACCGGTTAAACACCACCAGAGCCAATTTCAGAACCCACCACGAGACCATTGCTAGCTTGACTCAACTTTCCGACGGTTACAGATGTCCACGTCATATAAAACCTAACGACGTTAAGTTTTTTTAACGGGGGGGGTCCAATGTAAGAAAATAGTTTGAAAGTAGGGACTGGTGGTAAGAATATTCTCAGTTGAGATTATTATTGGCCAATTGGTAAAAGATGAGATTATTAAAATCCAATAATCCTTTTTTTTAAATACTGATTAACCCATTTTCTCCTCTCATATTGTTCTTCTTCATAATCAGGGTCGGGCCAATGGGACTGTGAGCAACACACCTGTAGTTGACCTAACATTTCGAGGGGCCCAAAAAATTTTAATATATATATATATATATATATATATATATATATATATATAAATTTCTAGGCTTTAAAAAAATATATTTATTGGGTCTTTTTAAAAAAGTAATTTTTGAGAGTTTTTAAAAACAATTAGGCTTTTTTTAAAGTAAGTTAAAAATATTAAACAATTAGGCCCATGACATGAATCTAATCCAACCCAACAATTAAACAATTGGGCTTAAAAAAAACGTGCACTACCAGTCCAGCAGCACCAATCGATGAAGCCGAGGAGGCAGACGTTGCTGCCTTGCTGCTAGACGCTGCTGCCTGCTGCCACCAGTCCTCCACCACCTGCCGTCGTCCTCCACCAGTCCACCACCTGACCTGACGTCGCCCTTACACCCTCCACATCCTTCCGCTCTTTAGTTAAGGTAATTTTATTAGATTGGGTAGATTGAATTTGAGTTTGTGTCTAATTTTTTAATATAGAATTGTTAATGACTTAATGGTTAGCCCTAATTTAACAACATGAGGAAGTTCCTAAAATTTGAGCAATGGCATGGATATTAGATAAACACACACCTGAAGAGGATGGCAGGGAAGCTGCCAGCCATGTTTCCTCATCTTTGTAAACAGAAAATCTTGATGTCTGTTTGAAAAAAATGTATGAATTTCCCCTCATTTCATTAAACAGAGTATAGTTTTTGAATCTCATGTCATGAGCTCAAAAATGTGAAAAAATAAGAAATCTTGAATTTAAAGAAGTGGGTGTTCTTGAAAAGATGAGAACTTTGGAACAAATCTTTGTCTGGTTTACTCAATTGTTATGAGAGAATTGATTGTGTTTTCTTGAATCTTGCGGAAGTGGAGAGGGATTTAGGGAACATTTAGAAAGAGTATAACACAAGATCCAAAATACTAGAACCCAAAAAACACCTCAATTTAGTTGTTAGAATGATTATTTGATTAGCCTTAATTTAGTATGTGTCAAAGGGTTCTAAAAAATCATGCCTTTGATTTTATTTTGCATTTGATTTTAAGAAACTATGCCTCCTAAACAAACATCGGGTGCTCAAAAACGTAAAAGGAAACATCAAGATGAGCAAATGGTAAAGTCTCAAGCCGGTGCAGTGAAGAATGCTAGGCGACCTTCACGAATCATCGGTTAGATATTACGGTATGTCATTCTGATACTCTGATTTTGTTATGTCTATGCTATAACGTTAATTGTCGTTAAAAAAATTAGTTTATAAAATTATATATTTCGTTATGGGCCTTTTTTTAGACTCGTGTAGGGCATTCGAATCCTCAGGACCGGCTCTGTTCATAATCTTTCACTCTATATTTTATTTATCTACTTAACATTGTTTCTTAGAGTGTTGTAGGTATAATATTCACATGTCTCATTCGCAAAATATGTGCGACCAAAGGAAATGGCAAACTTAGTAGGCAAACTATATTAAATTTAGGATTACATAAGCTAGAATTTAATATGTACGATTATATTTTTTCCATTTCAAAGGTTTTTAGAATGTTAGCATGTATAATATTCACATGTCTCGCATGAATATCAATAACTGTCTCACCATCATAAAATCCATCAACGTTTCATTTCTCTAAATCCAAAAGTCATTTTGCAAATAACTGTGTTTGTTCACTGTCAAATGCTTCACATGTCTCAGATAGGGATATTATTAGGCAAACAACAAATGTTATATACAAAAAAATATTTATAGATTTGTAAATTGTATATATAACGTTTTTTTAATTTATATGTAATATTTTATATCAATCATTAATAATTTTTTCTACATATTTTAATTATTTGTTTTTTGATTTTCCACTCGTGAAGTACACGGGTCATTAGGCACAATTTTTCTTGTGTTATAAACAAAATGGTAGAAATATAGTTTTATCCATCTCTCGTGAAATTAAAACAAAATATAATGATAAAGTTTTATTTATGTATATAACCTATACATGCGTAAGTCGTGTGTAAGTTATACTACCTATACACGTGTAGGTAAAAAACTAAAAATATAAAAACATATTAAAAAATTACTTTGATGGTTTTTTGTATGCACAAACATACGTAACAATAAATAAAAAATACAAAAACTTAGAAATTAAAACTATTAATAAAAGGAGTTTTTGGAGTTCTTAATATATTTATTAGTTCTTAAATGGGAGGGTTATAACAAAAACCCAATTCACTTGAAAAAACTCAATAAACTATGTTTTTACATATGTAACAAATCAAGCACAAATACTTTTTATTTTTGGGATGAATTCTACATTCAATTTTATCATTTTTGATGAAAAAATATAAAAAAAATGTCGAGCGTTTTTTTAAAAAAAATTTAAAAACAATCTGACACTTTTTACATATGTAAATTGTTGACGTATTGCTTATGTAAGAAAGAGAACATGGAATGTTTGCTATTTTTTACATGTTTTTTTTTCACTCAGCGTTTTTTTTTTGACGAAAATTATTTTTTTTAGGTGTATATTCAATCCCAAAAAAAAATTTTAAAAAACTTTTTTTCTATTTTTTTCATAGGGTTTAGTAGGTTTTCTTAAGTAGAGAGGGTTTTCATCTTACTCTTTGTCGTTTTAAATTATACTAAGTATATATATCCGAAATGGTGCATCAGTTCTTAGGAATAGTCATAATATATGTATATAAAAATCTAACACCTCAACATATAAAAAAAAAAGATTATCAATACATCTACTTAATCAAGAAACAATATGCTATATTTTTTCCAAGAAACGGATATCAAAGCCACGTTAATCAAGAAACAGTCTCGTTCTAAAATCAAAATCATCACTGTTGGATTGAGAAAGGGCAAGCAATCAAAAGAAATCATGTCTAGTGGCGGATGTAGCTAAGGGCCAGGGGAAGCCCGTGCTACTTCTCAACTTTTTACGCGTTGTGTAAAAATATTTTTTTTACGGTTTTATGTATCCGGTTACTCCAGATATAAAATTATAATACATCTCAAATTTTTTTAAAAGCTCGACACTTCATAGAAAGTCCAAAATTTTATAAAAAACCCAATGCTCAAATGTTTTATTAAAACTCAATACCTCAAAGTCTCAATTCTCAAACCCAACTTACTCAAGCGGTCGGCCACGAAGAAAGATAGAGCGAGCGGGAACTGTGAGACTGTGAGAGCTAGAGACCGACCACTCGACCAGCTGCTCGACCTGAGCTGAGACCACCGCCCGGCGCCTCCGCCAAACACCAGACCTCCGCCTTGCCAGTCGCATGTTACCGTAAAAAAAAATTTGTTTACATGAAAGTACGGTAAAAATCAAAATTTGTTTACATGAAAGTACCGTCAATTTTTTTTGTTTCATTTGCATGTGAAGGTCATACATGAATCACATCGGATACATAAATGAAAACATAAGAAAAAGACAATAAAGCATTATTTATCTATCAAGCCATAGATGATGAGAATTGCATTCGTTCATTCATTTTCCTTATATTCTCTTGCATTTCATTATAACGGTTGGTGGAGATATTTGACAAATTGTAGTATACATGTTTCAACTGTCGCCCAACACCATGTTGCCAACCACGCCTTTGACAAGTGCATGTCTTCACTTCGCATTTTGGCGAGCTCTTATGAATCACCAGCTTCGCTTTGTATTTTGGCGGGCTCTTCGTGAATTTGATCCTGTATTAAACAATACAATAAACATATTAACTTTTTTTTTTAAATCGGCAGCATAACTGCAACCAACTAGGGGTGAGCTTTTGGTAAAACCCGACCCGAAAACTGAAAAACCCGGCCCGACCCGTAACCCGTTTTTCTAAGAATCAGCACCCGAAGACCGGCCCTAGGACATATATACGGGTTTCGGACTTTTCGGGTTCGGGTACCTCGGGTTAGGGTTTTGTAGAAAAGCCCGATCTCCTTCTCAACCGTCTGAATGCAAAGCCCTGTGACCAGAAACACAGTCGTAGATGATGATTTCTCCATACTGAATATACAATTGGAGATCAACGATCATAGAAACACTGCTGTAGATGATGATCAACGATGATACGGAAGTGAGTTGCAGCAGTCATAAAGGAACAAAGCAAAGACCACAAAGGTGATTTTCCCTTTAAATATTTTACATAGAAAAGCTTGTTTACAACCATGAATGGTATAATTTCATTCTCTATTGATGATGACTACTGATTATGTGAGTTAATTGAAAAAAATTGAAATGGAAGTATGCATATCAAATACTCGATAAAATGTCTATGAGAATTGCATATGAACTGCTCCATTAAAATGTCCATCGATAGCTTAATTGTCCTTCATTGACTGTTTTAATGGTCATGGATTGCTGAATTGTCTACAATAACTTCAATTGCATATCAAATGCTCTATTAAAATTCATCTAAATTGTTTGTTGAGTAGCTTAGTAACTGACCGTTTAACAATACAGTGGTATTCAATGACTTACATTGACTTGTTTGATGATGACTTAAAGTCAAACAGCATATACAATTGTCTGTGTTGTGTTTGATAATGCAACAGTGGCATATCAAGTTATCAACTTCAATTGGTATTCGACTTCAAAGATCAGTCAAGGTTTTAAATCCAAACACCTTTAAATCCAAGTTGTATATTAGTTTTAAAATCATAAACTAACATTTTTCTACGTTTTTACTACAAAATTAGCCAAACTTTGCTGAAGAATTCTTGCTTATGGGCCTGAGAAGATGAATAGCTGAACCATGGAAGGAGAGCAATCAGAAATCTGAGTATTTACTTCAAAACTCACGTAAGTTTGTTATTCTTATTATTGTTTAGATATTTAATTTGATTGTGATTCTTATTATTATTTAGAGATTTTATTTGATTGAGTTTCTATTCATAATTGATTAGGAAGAATAATTGATAAACTTATCCCCTATTTAAAAGGTATATTTATATTGAACAATGGAAATCAAATTTGATATATTCAATTTTTTCGGGTCTGTCATAGTTATTTCGGGTTTCACTTGTTTAACCCGAGACCGAGCCCGAGCCCGAAACTTGCCAAATCCCAAACCCGCAGACTACCCGGAATCCTGTAAAACGGTTCGGGTTTGGATATTTTTCGGTCCGGGTTTCGGGCAATTTCGGGTTTACCCGACCAGTGCTCACCCCTACAACCAACCCGTTTAATTATAAATAATAAACGGTAAAATTTCCGAAATTACAATAAACTACAATTATATAATAACAACAATTAATTAAGCTAACACTAGAAACAAACAATATTATTCTCATGAAAAAAAAAAGACAAACTGAGATCCTCCACAACCACGTGCACGAAAACCATAATTAACTAATTTTTGTATCAATTTCATTTAGTTATGTGCCAGTCATGATTTATATATTATGATCGAGTGGGTAAAATAATTTAAAAAAAATGCTTAAAAGTAATATCAAACAATCCTGAAGTTGTCTAAATACATCCAAATTCCAATGCATAGGTTCCAAAATCTTTTTCATTGAAAAAATAGACTATTAACCGTTGGTCATTTGATGCAATGATAACCCTAAGACTTTTCATAGTGGAGGTCTTGAGTTCGAATCCTGACAACAATAAAAAAAGGGTATGTGGCCAGGTCAGAGGGTTTACCCAGTTGGGGGTTCCTCTTGTTGTGGGCTGCCCTAGATGTTCTAGATATTGTCCCGGAAAAACCCAATTATCCTAAAATATCTAGCGTCGTCGTTAAAAAAAAACCTATTACTAAAACAAAATGGGATGTACAGTGAATGCATTTGGTTGGTTCTCAAGGACGGTGACTCCAAGTGTGAGACTTTGGTTGGCGGCCAATTTCTTTTTTATTTTAACCGAAACACCTTTATGGTATAACAATTATTGTGTATAACTAGACACTATTTGAAATTGGTTGGACTGGTTAGCAAGTGGCCGCCCCAGGTTCAATCCCCTGGGAGGATTTTTTTTTGACATATTTATTTGTTAGTTTTTTTTCTTTTTCTTACATTCGTTTTAACTTGTGTTTTACTAGCCCGCACGGCGTTACGTAACTCTATCTGAGTGGTTAATTATCGTTTTCACCCCTTCTAATGTATATAATTTACGCTTTTAACCCGCTTAATTTTCTATTAATATCGTTTTCCTATAATATCTTTCGTTCGTTAAGTTAAAAAAACAACAGAACGAGGCTTATATATTTTAAACGGAGTCGTATTGAAATTGTAAAAAAAATATTGTACGTTGTAGCGAAAGACGTTAACGTTGAGTAGCCGTGACAAACCATATCGTTGCCGGTGATTTTTTTATCATCGTAACACCTAACTGTACTTGCTTTTATGGTTCTCGGCGATCGGAACCAACAATGGAAAATCTCCGTCCGCGTAATGCGCGGGAAAAACAACCACGCTCCCATCGCGAATCACATGTATTATTTCGTTTTCAGCTTTTATAATATATATAATATACATTTTGTTCGTTACCTTTTAAAAAAAATGGAATGCGCGGCTGTTTTTGGATTTTTTTTGTCAACATTCAGTAATAATTTTTTCAAACGTGTTTTTGTTAAAAATCGAGTGTAATTTATTTGTCTTGTAAGCTATATCGAGCGACCAAACCGTGTTGGTGCCGTGACAAAGCCACCCGTTTATAAGCGAATAACATTGTTAGCGGTGTTGTGTTTCATCGTATGATGTATTGGTGTTCACTTTTATGGTTTTTTACGAGTTGAACTGACCGCTGACGACCAGACTCCCGCCACACACTATGCGGAGAAAAAAACGACCGTACTCCGCCGCAAAGCACGGGGTGAAAATACTAGTTACTAAAACAGTATAATCATTTAATTTATTAAAATAATTAAGTGGACTAAAAGTGTTTGTGGCCGACCCACGCCGGAATCACCACATGATAGGGGAATAGAAAGACAATTTAGTTACGCTACCACTTAGTTGATGGTGAAGGTGTTTTTGGCTAATCTGATGAACTCTTGAAAGTACAACTATGGTTGGAGCAAATGTAATTAAATAATATTTAACCGTTCTAAAAAAGTAGAATTAATTAATATACGTCAAAGGATTTAGGGCATGTTTGGGATTATTTTTAGAACCACCTTATTAATTTATTAACTTTTTAAAAAAGTTAATAAGTTAAAAGGTTGGTTAGGTAATTCAAAATGAGCTGTAAAATATGAAATAAGAAGTTAAAATTCAAAAGTAAGGAGCATCTTATTTTTGGAAATTACTTCTCCAAAAGTAATATGGAGATTCCAAAAGTAATCCCAAACACGTCATTAGAATTCTTGATTTATAAAATACTAGCTTAGAACCGTGTCTACACACAAAATTCAGGTGTAAAAATGTAATACATATACTTATAAGTATAGAAAACAAAATTCAAAATATGTATAAATTAATATATAATTGGGTTTCGAACGTACGTTAATTAGTATTTTAATATAATTAGATTTTCATTTACTATTTGATTGAAAATAAAAGTTACATAATTAGATTTCAAAGTTTTTTATAATTATATTAAAGGATAATTTAAATAAATGTGTTTCATTAGTATAATTAATATTTTGTTAAAAATATATTATTATTATTAAAAAAAATGTGTATTTAATAAGAGAGAGAACCGAGAAAAAAATGATGAGAATGAATATGAAAACGAGACGTGGCATGAAAAATCTTTATTTATTAGATATTATATATATATAGGGGAGAGTTCCAGAGAAAACCACATGGTTAGGCGAAAACCGAGAAAACCACTAAAACCCAATTTTAAACAATAATATAATAATATTTATTTTTGTTTTATTTTATTTTTTATTTTTTTTATAAGAATATCAATGTAATATTACACATTTTTACCAAAAAATCATTTAAATATTGGCTTACGTATACGTAACTCATAATGTTATATATACGTAAACAGAAAACAAAAAATTGCGGGTAACCCATAGTATTTACACATTGTTTTAGTGGTTTTCTCTGTTTTCGCTTAAATTTGTGGTTTTCTCTTGATCCCTCCCATATATATATATATATATATATAGATAGATAGGATGGTTATAATAAAAACCCCTTGAGATAAATAAACCCACGAAACTCTGCTTTACATATGAAAAAAAATTATTTTTGGGATGTATTTTACATTCAATTTTATCACTTTTGGTGAAAAAAATATAAAAAAGCGTTTTTTTAGAAATCTGACGTTTATTACATATGTAAACTCTAAGGTCTGATGTTTATTACATATGTAAATGCTGACATATTGCATACGTAAGCAAAAACACGCTGATTTTTGTTAATTTTTACATGTTTTTTATTTCTTTATTTTATTCGGCGTTTATTTAATTTTTTTGCGACTAGACTTGTTTTTATATAAATAATCAATCCCAAATTTTAAAAAAATTATCTAAATTTTTCTACGGTTTAATAAGTTTCTTCAACTCAAGTGAGTTTCCATTCTATATTTCCCATATATATATATATATATATATAGGGTTGGATTCAAATGTTAATCAAAATTTTATGTGATAATCATGATAATCACCATTCTGCCAATCACATAATTTGTAATTTATTTTATTTTCTAATTATCAAAAGGGTATTTAAGTAAAACTTGCACATTTTATTTTAGGTATTAATATGTTTTTTCCTAAATTTAAATGTTTTAAATTTAAACATTTATATGTTTTGTAAGCGAATTTCCTAAATTTAATTAAACGTTTTAAACAAGTTATTAATTTTTTATACGTTAGTTTATTGTTCAAAAAATAATAGCTTATTTGGAAAAAGTATCATGTAACTATTTTTCTTGGATTTTTGCATTTCTTCAAATATAGTGACAAATCAAATATTATATTTTTCACAAGAAAATTGTCATCAAGCAATTGTGTATTTAACTTATTCATTATCATTTACGATCAAGATCGAACCAACCAAATTATAATAAATGATTTTTATAGTTCTTTTTTTTATTGTTGCAAAAATATATTACTTGAGAGTTACGATATTGAACAAACACACACATAGAACCACTGAGTTATGATTGCGTGTTGTGGCGTCTCAGTTTTAAATGAAATTCACATCGAACGTAGATTAAAATAAGAAAGTCGTAACGAGATATTTGGAATTTAAGAAAACATTACGTTGTCGTGGAAAAAATTAAAAACATATTATATTCGACACGGATGAGTTTTGAATAAAATTTCATTCAAAACCGTAGACTTATTTATTTATTTCGGTACATATATGTACCACAGGTTGGTTCACATTTAATCATTTTGGTACGCATATGTAACATAGTTGATACATATATGTAACACAGATTAGTCAACTGTACAGAATAGTGTATAGAATAGTTCGGTACGTATATGTAACACAGGTTGGTTCACATGTAAATCAATTTGGTACACATATGTAACATTGTTGGTACGTATATGTAACAAAGTTATTATGTATATGTAACAAACTTTGACTCGATTTTTATGTTCTAATGTTTTTTTGTATAATTGTTACGTAAAATAAAAAAAAAATTATGTATTATCAATTTTTATGTTCTAGTGTTTTTAACACAGCTACGGTTTTATTTTTTTGACTTGCATTTTTTATTCGCGGGTGAGTACTAATATACTGTTACGTCTTGCTTATTTTTATCTATGTTTTTAACCTGCTGCTGGTAACACACACAATTGTAATGGAGTTACGTGTGATAGTGTACAAGTTTATCTAATTTTATAAAAAACGCAAGTCAATTTTTATGTTCTATATGTATCAATATTGTAAATTTTTTTTATGTATTATCAATGTTGGTACGTATATGTAACACAGTTTTTATGTTCTAGTGTTTTTTTTGTAACAAAATTTTATAATAATTTATGTTTTTTTATCAATAAAATATGAATGTATTACCAATTTTCAAGTTATGTTGTGTAATTTAACTAATTAACTGATTTTCATAAAAGAGAGAGATAGGAGAGAGAGTGTGAGTAATATTAGGAAAATAATTAATTGATTTGTAAAGTAATTTTTCATTGTACCTTTTTGCAATTAATATAAATCAATTTTAATTAATATAATTACAAATTTGCCACTAAAGTATATCATCCATTGATCAAACAAGATCAATGGCTAAGATTTAGTTTACATGATTAACATATAAAATGGGGTTAGCATTTGAACCCTACCCTATATATATAACCTTTTATATATTTAGCTGCAAACAATTTATTTTTATGTGTCTTTTTTATCTGTTGCGTGATGTTGTTCGTACTTGGTTCGGATAAGTGATTCGGGCATGGATTTGATTTTCCATCATCTTGATTGATAATGAAAATATTTTAATTCTATAATTTAATGGGTGATAGAGAGTTTTTATCCGTTACGAAACGTCTAAAGGTAACATTGTCTGTGCGTGTAATTTTACCTTTTGTAAAATATAGAAAAAGAAGGGCAATAATTGAAGCATACTCTTTAAGTTTAAAAATCTTATGTATTTGTTGTTTATACAACTTAGAAACCTAGATGAAACCTCAGAGATAATTTGCATATATTCATTCAGAAATGAGTATTAGCAAGCAAAATTTACTTAGCAACGGGTTTGTGAAAGATCTAAGTCCGTCGCAAAATAAAATAAAATATATTATTTTTTATAACCGTGTTAATGATAGGGCCATGATTGGTCAAACATAGTTAAAACCATCAAGCATAATGATTGTTCGGACGTAATCATACTTCGTGAAAGATGTCCATAGTTGCAACGGCGAAATTTTATAGGGCCAGAGGGGGGGGGGGGGGGCAGGCTTCCCTCACTTTTTTTTTCAAAAGTATTGATTTCAGCTCACAAAATTTATTTTATATTAGTTACTAGATTAAAATCCCGTGTATTACATGGGCTGAAAAAATATAATAATATATATTAACCAATAAAAAAATTATTTTTTAAAAACTCATGTTTTACATGGATTGAATAAACCCGTGGAATACAATATAATCTATTAACACATACACTCGTCAAAATATGTCAGGAGATTTATTAATATAAAGATTAGTATTTTATTTAAAAATATATTATTATTATTATTAAAAGATAAAAGTGTATTTAATAAAAGAGAGAGGCGGGAAAAAATAATAAGAATGAATATGGAGGCGACACGTGCCATATCAAAACCTTTATTTATTATATAGTATAGATAGTGTTTGGACCCCTCCTAATCTAGACCAAAAGTAAAAATATGTTCCACAAAAAACTTGGGTTTTTTTCTCACTTTTTTGCTCAGAATTATTAATTTCGGCTCACTAAGTTTAAATTATATTAGTTATAGTGTTTGTGTCCCTCCTAATTTAGACCAAAAGTCCACATCTGTTTCACAAATCCACTAAAAATTTTGTGTTTTTCCCACTTTTTTGTTCAGAAGTATTGATTTCGGCCCACTACGTTTATTTCAAATCAGTTCTAGTGTTTTGGCCCCTCCTAATCTAGACCAAAAGCCTAGATCTGTTCCACAAATCCACTAAAAAATTAGTTTTTTATATGTAATATTTTTGGCCCCCTAATTTAATTGTTCAAGTCCGCCACGCATAGTTGGTCAAGCAAAATCAAAATTAGTCAAACATGATGAAACAGAGCCATGATTGGTCAAGCCGCAACATGTTCAATACAACGGTCTATAGAACATATAGATTGCGACTTGCGAGTCTATCTATGAACAATACAAAGTAAACTGTTAGAGCACTTTGTAGTGTAACCTTCCTATCGTTATCTCAAACAAATATGCCATTGAATGATTATAATTAAGCAGAATTCGAATTCCAAATGACAACATATAAGAATATATAGTACAATTCATCTTCATAAACACACGTCCTACCGTCACGTATCAGCAAATATATAGTATTCCGCAATGTTGTTTACAATTAATCGAACCGCGGCTACAGTGGTTAGCACCGTCAATAGACTAAACAGAACGATAATTGCCCAGTGCCAGACCTTCACAATCTTTGTTGCTTGTCTCTTCACCTGAACAATAAAATACATATACGTAAGATTATGTTATATTCTCATTTCCGAGTTTTTAAGGTGCAACATTGTGGGCTAACCTTAATAAAGATCATACTAGGGAACACGAAAGTCAACGGGATAAGTAGGAAAGATCCTAGTAAGTCGACGAAATCTCCCATAAAAGGAAGTGCTGCTGCCACCAGTGTGTTGAGAGTGAATAGTGATGCTCGTAGGCAAAATAGACGTATTATGTTTTCTCTAGAATGTATGCCTTTATCAAGTATCAGGAACTTGGTATCTAGAGCCTCATGAACAGGTGCAATAAATGCCTGGAGTCCAAATAGTTGAAAATAAAACATAGATTATTTTAGGATATGTTATCATTTTGACTTTGTGATATGTATGGAACTATGGATTACCTTAAAATTGGGGATTTGTGAAGCGTTAGAAACCGATTGAACCGCCTAAACTAAAAAAATATGCGGGTTTAAGCTTTATATGGTTCGGTTCGGTTCTAAAACTAGTACATGTCGTTTACCTGTATTTTTGTTTTCATTGTTGGAATATGTAGTTATGTGCATGTATAATATCGATGATTTATTAGTTTTAAAAGTTAATACTAACTAACGATTTAAAAAAGAAAAAGAACCATGCAAATTGCCAAACCATCAAATTGAACCATTTTGACCATTCCCAACCAACCCGGTTGGATTGGTTTGTAGTTTGTTGAGACTCGAGTTGGCTCTTCGGCACAAAACTTTTGTCAAAACCAGCTAAACCAAATCTACATGTTGATCAAGCTTATTCTCAAAATGACATTGACTTTGACCCACTCCCAACTAAACATTTCCAAAAGCATCCAATTAGACTATGACACGTAACCCAAGCCAGCTAAGAAGACGAAATTTTAACCCGCACAGAAAAAGAGAAAAAACACATGGGTTCACAAAACCAACCAATCAAAACAAGCCACGTGTACTTGCCAACTAAAATCTAGCTGGCTTTTCAACGCGGCTAAAACATAGCCGGCAAATCATCAGACCAATAAAAAATGTTTTTTATTGGTCTGATGATTTGCCGGCTAAGTTTTAGCCAAGTTGGAAAAAAACCGACTGGATTTTAGCCGCCAAGTACAAGTGATTTGTTTTGATTAGTTGGTTTTGTGTGTCGACTAAGTTTTAGATGGGAAGCCGGCTAGATTTTAACCGGCAAGTACATGTGGGTCCCAAGTTTTGATTAGTCTGGTTAGCTTACGTGACATAATTTGATTGGTTGCTTTTGTGGGCCCCATGTGTTTTTTCTCCTTTTTGTGCCGGCTAATGTATAGTCGGGTTAGCTTACATGACGTTTTCTGATTGGATGATTTTGGATACATTTATTTTTTAGTAGGCTAAAAGTCAATGTAGATTTTGTAACAATACATGTAATTTTGGTGATTTTCCCTTCAACATTCAACAAAAGTTTTGGAGACTAATGGGTGAAAACAAAGATGGTTAACCAAAACACTACTCAAATTAAAGTTGGTTATATATGTATGAATAATCCGTGATCACCAAGTGATCCAGAAAGGAAAGCATTAGATGAACTTACATGCTGAGAAATTATGGATTGTGTGAATACTACTGAGTTTATGAGGACCTTAGCCCATGTTGGTCCGGTTACATTTTCAGGAAGATACTCAGAGACTGCTGAACCATAGGACCAATATCCGGCTATGCTCACACCATAATAAAATGTAAGGCCTACTGTAAACTGTAGATGCAAAGCTTTCCTCATGTTTTCAACAGCTGGCATTCGTAGCGTTGACTGCATACACAAAATAAATCAATATTTGGCATGTTTTCTCCAAAACTGTCCATTTTTTCAAAGTGTTTTTCTTTTCCTTTTTCGCATTTTGTAAGAACAGTTTGAAGCTGGCCGAGGGTTTTTAATCAGACAACGCTAAGAACATAGTAGTAAATAATCGAATATCTTATACAAGATCTTCACCTGTATCTCTGGTATGATGCCAGCCGCGTTGCAAGCGACAATGGCTGATATTGCACAAAAACCATTAAACATCTTGGAAGCATTGTTTCCTTTAATCCCATACCTGATGACTCTGTTGGAGTTTAATCCTATAAAATGCTATCATTAATTTGACATGATTTATCATGCTAATTATTATTGTATGAACTACCTACCATCCTTAATTACAACTGCCAAAAGTATCACAATATAAGTGAATGTAAGAATAGTTGAAATAATCAACCACTTCCCCATTGATGATATTGTTGGAACTAATATCGAAAATACAAAGTAGGCTACGCCGGTGATGATGATAAAATATTGGAGTCTTAAAGAAGTGCCACCAAATTCTGCATTGATTTCCTGTTTCAAAAACATTAGATATAAGATAGGATTACATATATACCCAACCCAAAACTTAAATTACATATATCTCCCTCTTTTAAAAAATTACCCTTTTAACCTTACAAGAAATACGACTATTCTTATTCCATCGATCCCAATCCTAACCTTATGATTCCTGCTTCCGATTGATTCCAACATCCATCGTCTCTTCCAATCGATTTCATCATCCAGTTGGGTATATATATAATTAATGAAGGGGATATACGTAAATAAAATTGAGTTGGGTATTTATGTAATTAATGAAGTTTTTAGGGGGTATGCGTAATTGCCCCAATATATAAAAACTGAATCCTTAAAATAAACAAATCAAATCCAACATAAATGTATTTTGTACCTTCAAAGCCTTTCCTCCAAGAAGTATGAACCCCATATTAATAATAAGTAGGATTAAAATTTGGGAAACCCAAGTAAGATAGAACATTTGTTGTCCTGCACATGAAATAAAAAGCAGAAGTTATTAAATTGGGACAAAATTTCGCATGAGCTAATATGTTTACGTATATGTAAAATAAACTTACCAAAAAGATAGCCCATAAGATCTCTATATCTGATGAATCGTTGACCGTTTACAAAGTGAAAACCAGCCAAAAGCCAGCTAGAATAGGCGGTGAAGACTGCAACCACTATCAGGCTGAATATGCCCCAAGTCCAGCCTAGTGGCACCAACATCAGGTTTGAAAAGCTTAATATGTAGCCACAACTGTAGCCTGTTACTAGCAGCAGCCCGACTTGCTGCCATGAATCTACGATTTCAAATCAAAACTGTTTAATTTTTGTAAAAATGAAATGAGAAGGAAAGAAGTTGTAGTATGTTAGCTAGGTGTAACAAACCATGGTCAATTGTATGAGCAGTAACTAGACCACCTTTGTGTTCTGCTTCCATTTTCAAAGCATCTATGTTCGTTTGGGTTCGATGGGTGATAGAAATATCATTGCTGGTGTACAATGTTAGTGGTGATGGATGTGACATTTATTATAGATGAGATTTATGTGTTTTTTACAACTGAAAGGGATAATTTAAAGTTTGTTAAAACGGGTGAAATTGGAGCGTCAGATGATAAAATTGGGACCCGAGGGTTCTGGAAAACCTCCTATGACGGTTTATCACATGATCTGACACGTTGAGACGTTTATGTCCTTTACTCGTGCACTAATAACTCCAAAGCTAGAAACCATGATGCAAGACTCCCCTTTTGTTCCAATCATGTGAGTTGTCGATCGACATGAACATTATATCAACTTGAAATTGTTAATTTATGTTTTCCTTTTCTAATGCTTTTGTTCAAATCATGAATCATGAATTAGCGTTCGATGATTAATTTGATTAGAGTTGACAAAATGGACGGGTCGAATATATTAGATAACTAGTTAAAAACTTTGAATATTTTTATAAGAAACTAGTGTGTCAAATATTATTACAAAAAAAAATATATCATTTGGATAAAAATCTATTATGTAATAAAATGATTTAGGAAGCTTTATGTATTAGAAATGCATTTGGGCAACATTCGACCCATACAAGTCATTTGAACTATTTCCTTTTTAGCTAACTTTTTTTTCTTTACCGTTTTGACCTCTTAGAGATATACATAACCGTTAGACCCTTATTTATAAGTCTAAGAACGAGGCTCCGGCATGCACGGGGTCCGGGAGGTGTCAAGCCAATATGGCCTTGATGTATGCATCATTACCTTGCAATGCAAGCGGCTGTTTCCACAACTTAAACCCGTAACATCCATGTCACGTGGCAGCAAGGCTCGCTCCTCCCGTTAGACCTTTATTTGATATTGGAAATTTTAAGTGCTATATCTTTTTATTTTGGCCCCTAGAGTTTCAAACTTTTAGATTTGGTCCCATTATTATATCTTTTAAAAGGAAATCACACTCAAAGATAAGCTTGACGGGTCACAAAAGTTTCAACCATCCCTTACTTTTGTAGAGCAAAAGATTTCCCAACAGGATAAGCACATACAAAAAGATGTCAATTATTGTATGGTTATCTAGTGCCTAAAATAACCATGCATAATTCTAATATGATTGAAATCTTGTGGGCTAAAATTACACTATAGTTCGTTGGCAAAGAGACTCACTTTATCTTTGTTAATGGTACTATAGATACTTGATTAACAGTTAAACTTTTTATTAGTATGCTTTAACAATATTTTGTTGCAATATTAATGAGTCTAGGTGATATTAACTCATGATACTTTTTCAAACCATCAAATTACGCTTTCGATTGGCAAAAAAATATTTTTTCACAAGAAGAAAATGAAAATGATATGTTACACATTGCAAGAATGAGCGAGTTGACACAGAATTGTCAAGTTTATTTTTCTACAATTTGTTCAAAACTGTTTGTTAGTTTACATATTTATGCAGCAAGAACAAAGAACTCAAATAAGAAGGAAATGGATTCCAATAATACGAGGAACACCAAGACACAAGGGAATTACAAAAATAGTTTTTGGCCCCTTGATTGATTACAAACAACAATTAACACTGTTATGGACTGAAACCATTGCAAGTTATGTGACTTGTCCCACACCGTTTGTATGGGCAACAAATGTGAGATTTATAACTCAAATGACTCCCTCTACCATCAGGCTAGTCTTTTGGGATGACTTTTACCATTTGTGTTGTAACAAACAAATACTGAATCTTTTATTGAATGAGAATCCTTGATTACAGACTTTGATTCTTGAAACCTATTTATACTATCTAGGAATCTGTAACTACCATTCCTAGGGTTGCGATTTCTTGAAGACACTGGTTCATGATTCACATGAATCTTCCACATGTGTTTTGTAGGTTAGGAACTTTGGTTCTTGACACTCTAATCCCCTACTAGACTTTATAAACAATAAAATACAAACTAAACATAGTTTCTAGTAATTACAATAATGCAAGTTGCACACTACTCGACTGCAAAGGAAGTTTGGGACTCAATCAAAGTCAAATATCTTGGAGCCGATCTAGTTCAGAAAACACGTTTACAAACAACCTTGAGGAAAGAACTAGAGGATTTGAGAATGAATAAACGTAGCAACAAGTGACTTTGCACGAAAGTTAAGCAATATAAAAGCTAAGTTCAAAATTCTTAGTAGTATTTTTAAATTAGATAAGGTACTTGTAAGGTAACTGGTTAACTCGGTTCCAAAGAAATTTCTACCGATCGTGGCAACTATTGAGCATCATTCAGAACTTGACACGGTGTCATTTGAAGAAGTCGTTGAAAGAGTAACGGCCTTTGATGAACGCATTAAAAGTAAAGATGAACAGAAGGCAAACTATCAAACCAAACTTCTAATGGCAAGTTTAAGCGGTCAAGGTTGTGGTAGAGGATGAGGAAGAAACTTCAAAAAAGAAGAAAAAGGATGTGGAAGAGGTATCGGTCGAGGAAACAAAAGCAAGGAAGAACTCAGATGTTATGAATGTTGTGGATTCGGTCACTTTGCATATGAATGCACCAAATGGAAGAATAAGTGGAAGGGCAAGGAGAAAGAAAAGGAACAAGAATCTAATCTCATCTATAATGATGAACCAACATTGTTGTAAGTGCAAGTCAAGCAAGAAGACCCTCTTTAAACTATATTTAGTTTATGGTGGAGTATTGAAAGTATTAAACCAAATAATAGTTTGCGTTAAAGTTGTAAATATAAGAAACTATGTTTAGCGTCAAAAGTGTATTTGTAGGAAGTGGAAGGGTCGGTAAGTATATATGTAAAAGTCTAAACGTTGCGTCGATTGAAAAATGGCGCGTCTGTAAATTAGGGTTACATGCCCTCTCAATAACCGTGTGTATGTGTCGATTACGTATGTATGTGCAGAAATCAAATAGCAAGTTCATCATATGCTTAGATTATTGTTCATCAATTGTTCTTGATTACCAACATTTATCTATGCCATTTTTGAAGTCCCAAAGATTTAGATCCCAAGATCAGATATTTTCATTATTCAATTATCTCTGTTGGTATGATTGTGAGACTTAACTCTGTTTGACCGACCCAGTTTGACTTTCAAGTTTGACCCATTTGACACTTACATAAACATAATAATTATAACAAACAAGCTAAGTTTAATTTGTCTTCAATCTCTATTCAAGATTATCTCCAACAAAGTCTCAATTACTCCAACAATGTTCATAATAAAAAGTCAACTATGATGGTTCTAAAATTCCATTTGACAACACAAGCAAAATAAGCTTATTATATAACAAGCCAAGTATCATCAATATCATCACATTAATCTCGCCAATTTACCAATGTTCAATCATAATCATAAATTTTGCTTTAAGCAGGAGCAAATTTAACTGACTAAAACAAATAGAGCAAGCCTCTAATTCTAGTGTTTCTGGAATTCAGTTGTGCAGTTTTGAACAGATTGCATACAATTCACTCACAAAAGTTTTGTTTTTTCTAATCGGCCTATTAATCACAAAGTTTGATAAGTATTTTGGAACTGGAATCAAATAGCACATGAAAAGACAAGGCATATCACCACACTGTTTTTTTTTCGAGCAGATCTATCATACATCTGCAAAAAAATGGTATTCCCTAACATTGTTTACAATTAGTCTGATCGCAGATATTGTAGTCGCGATCGTGAGGATAGAAAACAAGACGATAATACCCCCGTGCCAAGCCTTCTTCTCCAATCTTGTTGTCTTTCCTTTCACCTTTTTAATGAAAAAAATACATTATTCCTTGTTATTCTAATGTTTAAACTGTTTTGCATTTATGTTGTATATTTACCTTAATATAGATCATGCTTGGGAATATAAAGGTTAAAGGGATGAGTGAAAATGATCCAAGCAAGTTCACAAAGTCTCCCATAAATGGGAATGCTGCAGTCACTAACGTATTGCTTGTAAAGACCAATGCTCGCACGAGCAGTAGGTTCTTTATGTTTGCTCTTGAATGTATGCTTTTTTCGAGCCTTAGAAATTTTGTGTCAAGAGTCTCGTGAATCGGTGCAATAAACATCTGAAACAAGAAAGGATAGTTGACTCTTGTTCTTGACAACAATATGAAAAACTAGAGGTGACAATTTCAAGTTTTCAACCCAATTACATATGAGTGGGTTGATTCGGATTAATATTTTAATCTCAAACAGCCAAATGAATCCAAAATGAATTATGAAAGGGGATTGAAAGTCACATGCAAACATACCCAGTAAAGTTAGGATGGAGGCAAACCTTTTCTCTATCCGAGGGGATAGAGAAGTTGCTTCATTGAATTCACATGTGAACTGTATTTTTTGTAGGGTTAAATCTTGAGGGGTTCTAAACCAGGTCATCAGGTACGATAATTGGAGTTTCGCGGCCTCGCGGGTCAAACGGGTTGCATAATTTTAGTTAATTAATCACATGTTTTTATGTGTTTATTAAGTCAAAGTAGTGGGTCTTGAATCATGGGTTGTTTCATACTAATTTGTAGGGCATTTTTCCTTGTTTATGTTCACACGTAGAAAGTAGTGGTTAGGTTATTTTCTATCTTATTTAAATGTAATTTTGACAATGAATCAAGAGAGACTTTGAATTAGTAAACATAATCTCCCTTAATTATATGAGTTTTCTTTGTGTGTTTGTGGGGCCTGAACCAACATTTTTAATGTTTACAACCTCCTTCCCTTTGTTCAAAAGATTTAGATTATTATCGTGGTAATATTGTCTTTTAATCATATTTAATTAATGAAAAACTACTCATTAATCAACAAAAAGATGGACAAAAAGTGTTTCCAGTCTACCCAACCATACATGACCTTGTAACAAATACTAAAATTTTCCCAACCAGAATCCATTTAGGCCATGTCCAACAACGAGTGAAATGATGGAAGAAGGCTTACATGTTGTGATATAATCGATTGAACAAAGGATATAGCGTTGACAATTGGAGTTTCGTGGCCTCACGGGTCAAACGGGTTGCATAATTTTAGTTAATTAATCACATGTTTATTATGTGTTTATTAAGTCAAAGTAGTGGGTCTTGAATCATGGGTTGTTTCATACTAATTTGTAGGGCATTTTTCCTTGTTTATGTTCACACGTAGAAAGTAGTGGTTAGGTTATTTTCTATCTTATTTAAATGTAATTTTGACATTGAATCAAGAGAGACTTTGAATTAGTAAACATAATCTCCCTTAATTATATGAGTTTTCTTTGTGTGTTTATGGGGCTTGAACCAACATTTTTAATGTTTACAACCTCCTTCCCTTTGTTCAAAAGATTCAGATTATTATCGTAGTAATATTGTCTTTTAATCATATTTAATTAATGAAAAACTACTCATTAATCAACAAAAAGATGGACAAAAAGTGTTTCCAGGTCTACCCAACCATACATGACCTTGTAACAAATACTAAAATTTTCCCAACCAGAATCCATTTAGGCCATGTCCAACAACGAGTGAAATGATGGAAGAAGGCTTACATGTTGCGATATAATCAATTGAACAAAGGATATAGCGTTGATAATTGGAGTTTCGCGACCTCGCGGGTCAAACGGGTTGCATAATTTTAGTTAATCAATCACATGTTTATTATGTGTTTATTAAGTCAAAGTAGTGGGTCTTGAATCATGGGTTGTTTCATACTAATTTGTAGGGCATTTTTCCTTGTTTATGTTCACACGTAGAAAGTAGTGGTTAGGTTATTTTCTATCTTATTTAAATGTAATTTTGACAATGAATCAAGAGAGACTTTGAATTAGTAAACATAATCTCCCTTAATTATATGAGTTTTCTTTGTGTGTTTGTGGGGCCTGAACCAACATTTTTAATGTTTACAACCTCCTTCCCTTTGTTCAAAAGATTCAGATTACTATCGTAGTAATATTGTCTTTTAATCATATTTATTTAATGAAAAACTACTCATTAATCAACAAAAAATGGACAAAAAGTGTTTCCAGGATTACCCAACCACACATGACCTTGTAACAAATACTAAAATTTTCCCAACCAGAATCCATTTAGGCCATGTCCAACAACGAGTGAAATGATGGAAGAAGGCTTACGTGTTGCGATATAATCGATTGAACAAAGGATATAGCGTTGATCGTAACATTAGCCCATTTAGGGCCACTGAGCTCTTCAGGGAGATAGACCGATACTGATGAACCATAGGCCCAGTATCCTACAATGCTCACACCATAATAGAAGAATAGTCCCACACTGTATTGAAGATACAAGGCTTTCCTCATGTTTGTGATAGCTGGTTTGCGAAGCGTGGACTGCAATTAGCATAATATAACTGGATCACGTTATGTGATATTACATAATCAAAATCATATCATCAACAATGCCTATAAAGGAAAGGGTTTTAGGCTATTGTGTTTGGATGTGATTCTACTATGTAACTTGCACTACAACAAATTAGTTTATTGTGCAAACTTTTTGGTCCCAAATTAATGCACACTTTTAAGCACAGACAAATTTTATAGTTCTCTGCTAAACATTTAGCGATTATATTGTTGGAAACCAGACCCAAGAACACGGAATTTGATCTCAAAATATCGACTCTTTCTTGTTTATTAATTCTTGACTTACAAATTATATAGACCCTAACCATCTATTTATAATAAATAAACCTTACTAATCCTACTCAAATACTGAATTGTAATCGTAAACTAACTCCAACAAACTAATAGATAAATATAACTTTATCTAAACATGCCAACTATTAATTTAATAATAATTAATTAACTATTTCCAAAATACCCTTCAACTTTCACGTTCTTCCAAACCGACTTCCCTTTCTTTCGTAAAATCAAGATTAACTCCTTAATATATTCTATGCCGCGCTTAGTCATTTTGGCTTATTATTTTTGTTCGCGCTTATATGCGAACAGTTTCACATTTATAAGGGCAGACAATATAGACATTTTTGTAAGAGAGAAGAAAGTTAATGGGTAAAATATGAATTCAAATATTTGTTTTAGTGTTGTAAGAAATAGATAATTAGATGTTTATGTGTTTATATATTCAAATATTATAAATAACTAACAGATAAAACGACCAATTAGACATTTAGTGAAAGAAATGAGAGACACCTTATGAAATGGGAATAAAAAGTCTCAAAACAGTTTAAAAGAAGGTGTAACTTTGTAATTATAAGTAGATTTAATTTATTCAAACATTGAATATTGATTATTGTGATTCATGTAACAGTAATCAAACAGTTGATCCCAAAAACTCCCTTTGATATATGATTCCATTCCATAATAGCCTTTTAATATCGATATATGTTTACCTGTAGTTCTGGTAGTATGCCACTCGTGTTGCAAACAATAATGGCTGATATCGCACCAAAACCGTTCATTACTTTGGAGAAGTTGCTTCCGCTAATGTCATAATTTCGGTCTTTGTTTGATCTTCCTTTAAGAGAAGATCAACATAACAATCCAGAGAAACATTAAAATTTAACATAATAAAATATACATTTGATTAGCGAAATTAGAGTTCCTATCCCTTGCAGGCCCACCTTACGCGTCCAAACGTGGGGCCTACCTACTATGCAAGGGATAGAGGATACCATGAATATGCAGTGCACCTAAATTAGGCAATATTTGTAATAACACATAGACAATAATATTAGGAAGGTAAAAGTCTCTTTTTAAAAGAAAACCAAATGGTCATGGTATATTTGTCAAAATGGCGGGTTACGCAAATGGGTCGGGTCAACCCGTGCGATTTTTTGGGGTTGATCAGGTCGGGTTGGGTTGGGTTGAGTAGAAACCATTTTTTGTCTTTAGGGATTACCCCACCTTGTAAATGATTTACAATGCATAATTAGACTACTTATATAACAAAAAGAGAACACTTACCATCTTGAAATAGTACCACAAGAAGAATCATTATATAAGTGAAGGTAAGAACCACAGAGATTGCCAACCACCTTCTCATCGATGACAACGTAGGAACCAAAAGCGCAAAAACAAAGTAGGCTGCACCTGTTATCACTATGTAACCTTGTAGTCTCAAAGGTGAATCACTAAGTTCTGAATTGATCTCCTACAACAAGTATGCAACGACTATTATGTTTGACCGATAATTGACTCAATCTATCGATAGTGTGTCATACCTTAAGGGCTTTCCCTCCAAGAAGTAAGAACCCCATGTTCCCAAGAAGAAGGATTGAAAACTGAAGAATCCAGGTTGCATAATACATTTTCCGCCCTTCACAAGGTAAGAACATCGTAAAAAATAAGGTATTAACACAGTCGTTCAAGTAGAGGTGGCAGTTTTGACTCATTAACTTATTAATTAATAGGTCAATTCGGGTTGTTTTTTTATTTCAAATTGGTCAAACGAACTATTTTTAGCTAAAACGGAAATGGGTTAGGTTTATTTTCAATGAACACAAAGTAAATCGTTTTATTCAAACATAGAGATTGCGATAATAATTGTTTATGTAATCATAATTAATGCATTTCTTACCTTTAACATTGACACGTGTTTGTGTGTTAGGCCAACCCGACCACACTCGTTTCAACCGGTACTCTTGTAATAAAAGTTACATATTTTTGACATGTTCCTAAACCCGTGTATCTTGCCACCTCTAACTTCAAATTAGATCACACATAGATTCGAAAAGAAATCAACTAACCGAAAAGATGGCCCATAAGATCTCTATATCTAATGAAACGCTTTCCATCGACAAAATGAAATTCGGATAAGAGCCAGTTAGCATAGGCAGTAAACAGCCCCACAAGTGTCAAGCTAATGACACCCCAGGTCCAGCCTAAAGGCACCAACATCAGGTTTGAAAAGCTTAATATGTATCCACAGTTGAAACTTGTTATTAGCAGTATACCAAGTTGACCAAATGAGTCTGCAATAATACAAGTGCATGACTGATAATTCATTAAACAAATAAACAAGGGAAAATTCCTAAAATAAATAATTTACTTTTCAAATTCCTTAAAAAAAACAAAGGATTTTCCACTCCCCAAAATAAACGTCAAATTTTTATCGGAACATTCTTCAAACTCAACGAATTCACCGAGTTATATGTCTCATTTTACAACTTACACGTGTAGTTTTCGCCGGAACAATTGCCTAACTCGGCGAAATCGCCGGAACATGTTTTCGTCGTGCTTTATTGCCTAACTCGGCGTTTCGCCAGTACGATTGCCTAACTTGGCGTTTCGCCGGAATAATTGTCTAACTCGGCGTTTCGCCGGAACAACTGCCTAACTCGGCGTTTCTCCGGAAGATGAAACGCCGGGATTTGTCGAGTCTGAATAGGTTTCGTCGGATTTGGAAAGGTGAAACGCCGAAACACCAATAAAATGACGAAAACATGTTTCGGCGATTTCACCGAGTTTGAAGAATGTTCCGAATTCGCCGAGTTTGAAGAATGTTTGGGCGAAAATTTGATGTTTATATTGGGAAGTGGAAAATTCTTTGTTTATTTTAAGGAATTTGAGAAGTAGATTGTTTATTTTGAGAATTTTCCTAATAAACAAATGTGTATCCAATAAAATCCCACGTATAACAACGCTATTAGTGATGATAATTCATTAGTCAACACTAAAGAAACAACAAGAATCAACTCTATATATGGCTAATTGAACCTGACCATGGTCGATGGTGTGAGCCGATTCTGGATCTTTTTCTGGACCAGCACCGCCTTTTAGTGGACCGGTAGGCTCAACTGATAGTGCTCCACTGGTGCTGTTCTCTTCTTTATCCATTGTTATAAAAAAAAATTCAAGATTCTAAATCATATGAACTTTTCTAAGTACTTGTAGAAAGTTAATAATTTGTTGCTGCTATATGTAGTGGTATGTTGTGTAGGTGAATGAAATTGGATATTTTAAGGTTGATTGTCAACTTTGGCCTGTAAATTACCCTATTAGTCCTCTCAACGACTAAATTGGTTAGATGATTTGACCTGTAATGTTTTTTTAATCAGGATATTGTTGAAGTTAACTAGTGAAGGTGGATCCTTGTAATCTATTTGTTTTTTTAGTGTCCGGCCATTTTAATTCTTTATTAATTTTTGTTTTCCAATTTATTTGAGGAATCAAAGATTCGATCTTAAGGATGACTGATCTGGAAAAGATTTTCATAATGGCACCGTCTGAATCTTTTGTTATTCTCTGTTATTTTTCAAACTCAAGTTAATCGTCATTTTTGCTTTTGATACATTTGGTTTCTTAGTTCCGGGGGATATGGAATTACTGAACAGGTTTAGCGGGTCATGCATAGTATTTTTTTGGCCCCAAAGACCCAAAGCTTTGTTTTAGTATGATCGGTTTTGTTAGCTGTTTACCTGCCAATATATTGTAATCGTCTTTCTTACTTTATAAATACACTAGTTTAGATCTCGTGTATACACACGAGGTGAAAATTAAAAATTATCATTATATAAATTTTTTAAATATATATATATATATATATATATATATATATATATATATATATATTACATGTGTAAAAATATATTATATATACTAAGGATAGAAACAAATCTAAAATATGTAAAAATTAATATATAATTGGATTTCGAAAATACGTTAATAACTATTTAATGTAATTTGACTTTTAATTACTATTTGATTGAAATAAAAGTTACGTGATTAAATTTCAAAGTTTGTTACAATAATGGATAATTTAAAATAAATGTGTTTATTAGTATAATTAATATTTTCTTTAAATATATATTATTATAAAAGATAGAAGTGCATTAAATAGGAAAGAGAAATGCGGGGAAAAATGGCGAAAATGAGTATGGAGGCCACACATGACACTAAAAAACTTTTATTTATTATATAGTATAGATTAAAATATAGAAATGCATTAAATAAGAGAGAGACGGGAAAAAGATTATGAGAATGAATATGGAGACGACACGTGGCATTAAAAAACCTTTATTTATTATATAGTATAGATATGAAATCAATAATAAAAAATCATTACCTTACAAATTGCTTCTACTTTTATTACATGAATAATTATTTAAGTTTATGAACTCCTACATTAAATATAATCTATAGTCTTTAATAAATAAAGGTTTTTTCATGTCACGTGTCGTCTGCATATTTATTTTTATTATTTTTTTTCTGACTCTCTTTTTTATTAAATACACCTCTATGTTTTAATAATAATATATTTAAAAAAATACTAATTTTACTAATAAAACATATTTATTTTAAATTGTCTCTTATTATTATAAAAAAACTTTGAAATCTAATTATATAACTTTTATTTTCAATCAAATATTAAATGAAAGTCAAATTACATTAAATAATAATTAACGTATTTTCGAAACCCAATTATATATTAATTTTTACATATTTTGAATTTTGTTTTATATTCTTAGTATATATAATACATTTTTATACTTGTAAAATATACATATAAACATTTAAGAATTTTATGTATTTGATATTTTTCACCCTAATACACGGGTTCTAAGCTAGTATATAATATTTTGAAGATAATACAATCACAACCCAATTCATGCAAAGGTCCACTTGAGAAATTGACTATAAAACTAGTTTAGTTGGGAGTTTCTTTTTTTTTTCTATATATTTTTAATATTAAGAACTAAGATCTAACGATGCGATAAGCGTTTAACTCCCTTTAACATAAGCCTAGGTACTGGTTTATGCCTTTAACTCCTTTGATGGCTATATGTTCGATCTATCATCTATGCAAGCTACATTTTGTTAATTGATAAACATGTACATAAGGAAAAAAGAGGAAAAACGACTATGGTTTTATTACGATGAAAATGTACATATTACAATGACATGAATAAGGGTTATATCACCACTAGAAATTAAACAGTTTTTCCACAAAGCTTTTTGAGATAAAGTCGTTAGAAAACGGCATTTCCCACAAACTTCCGACAAAAACCACTTTGTGGGAAAAAGGGCCGTGGAAAAATATTTTCCACAAATTTCCAACAAACAGTTCTGACAATTTTCCCACTAAAAGATATTTTCGACAACTTTCCCACGAAAACTATGGTTCCACAACAGACACATTTCCGACATTTCTCACCACTTTCTGACAAAACATTTCCCACAAACTTCTGACAAAATGTTTTCCGACCACTTTTCCACAAAAATATTTCCCACCACTTTCCCACGAAATATTTCCGACCAAATGTTTTCCGACCATTTTCCCACAAACTAAAATAATACGTATTTGTCGGAAATATATAAAGCAATATATTATAAACATTTTATATATTTTAAATATAATATATTTCTATTATATAACCTTATAAGAGAAATAAATAAAATATATATATTATTTCGTGGGAAAACGGTCGGAATTTCCAACAACTTTCCCACAAAACTCAACTTTTTGTGGGAAAGTTGTCGGATATTCCGATCGTTTTCCCACGAAAATATATATTTTTTCATTTTTAAACGATTAAACATTGTCTTTTTCCCTCCATTTTTTGTGTAACTTTATTATACGTTAAATTACTTTTATTTCTCAAACTTACACGTATTATGGACATACCTATGTGCGACGTCATGTGTATAGCTTATCAAAACACATTATTATGAACAAGCTTTTAAGTGCTCGTGTGCGTATATATATATATGTTTGCAAATACAACAAGACACACACACACATATATACAAATACATACTGATATGTCCTAAATTATACATGTTTTGCATGCATAATAATCCCATATTATGGTACTAATTGAATAAAAACCTTGCAATTGATACCGAAATCGCCTATATTTTATAATTACAGGTTAAACAGCATTCCGAAAGAAAAAAAAAGCAAAAAAGAGTCAAAATCATCAACAAATCAAGCTTTCTCTTCAGATAGGAAGGAACACCCGAGCTTTTAGGGATGGCAATGGGTCGGGTTTGGGACGGGTTTAGGTAATCCCAACCCCATGCCCAGTTATAAAATATTGTCCCATACCCGGCCCAAAACTCGTCGGGTTTCTATCGGGTAATTATCCGTCGGGTATCGGGTATACTCGCGGGTTTCAGGTAAACCCGTTAGTTTGTAAAAAATACCCGTTGGGTATACTCGACCCAAACCCGTCGGGTATATATAAAGATGCAATTACAATAAAAAAGAAAGATAAAATCATGTTTTGTATATACATTTAAAATAAATACGGTGTATATACTTAAAATAAATGCGGTATATACACTTAAATTAAATAAAAAATAAAGAAAGATATGTCGGGTATATAATCGGGTAAACGGGTATATGTTATCGGGGCGGGTAAACGGGTATATCACCATATCCCATACCCGTCCCAAACCCGCGAAAAATTTCAAATGTAATCCCAAACCTGGTCTCATACCCGATTACCCGACCCATAACCGTCCCAAATACTTCGAGTTTCGGGTGTTTTCATCGGGTTCAGGTTTCATTGCCATCCCTACGAGCTTTGACCCCCTAAGAAATCAATAATGGTCAACATAAGTCAACTATCAACAAAAGACAAAAGAAGAAAGCAAAACAAAGACGCAAGGCCCTTCCATGTGTCCCATTAGATGAAAGATATTGCTAGACATCAAAATCAATTGAGAGAAAAAAAGCTATGGTATGCTAAGCCCATTGGGTTGTAGAAAGCCCAAATGTAAATTAGGGCCCATTGTTCACCTTGAATAAACCTCTCTCAAAACTCCAAAAATATTATACCATTACCAACCGATAACATTATCCTCCTCTAAACCCTTAACAATGTCTTGTGCGGCAAAACCCTTATCCATGGCTAATTTCTTGCTTTCATCGTCTCCGGCAATCTTCGCCGGAAAATCCAATCAACACGTCTCCTTACCTCTCAAACCTATCAAACTCCACCTCTCCGCTTCTTTCAACTCCTTCTCTCTCCGAAGAAACCCTAATTTACCTCGAATTGTCACCTTCGTTGCGTCTCAAGAAGACGACAGCACACTAGTTCTTCAAGCCGATGATAAATTGAGCTTGGAGAATGAAAGTGAGGAACCGGAACCCGCCGCTGCCGACACCGGCGTCTCTGATTGGGCTGAAGATTCCGGCGCCGGAGAGACGGAGGAGTTCTCTGAGCCTCCGGAAGATGCGAAGATTTTTGTCGGTAATTTGCCGTATGATGTGGATAGTGAGCAATTGGCTCAATTGTTTCAGCAAGCCGGTGTTGTTGAGATCTCTGAGGTAGTTTTGTGATTGAATTTTGAAAGTTTTTGATTAATTTTGGTTATGAAGCTTGATTGATTGATATTAGGGTTTTTTTGTTGAATTAGGTTATTTACAATAGGGAGACTGATCAAAGTAGGGGGTTTGGGTTTGTGACTATGAGTTCTGTTGAAGAAGCAGAGAAGGCTGTGGAAATGCTTCACCGTTATGTAAGTTTTTATGAGAAATCTTTGATTAGTTATGTTTATGTCATGTAATGGTTTCGAGTTGGTTCAGTTTGATTGGTTACATTAGGTTATTAATAGTTGGATATGGGATTTGGGAGCTTGGTTTTGAAATGTGTGTGTGGCGCTTTGATGCGTGATGTGCGAGTATGCGAGGCGTTTGTTATTAAAAATATACAAAAAGTATGATATTTTAAGTTAACTTTTAAAAACTATAAATATAAGACATTTTAATCGTCTTTGATGAGTATGTGAGGCGTACTTTTATTAAAAATACTAAGTTATTTATAGATGATGTTTTAAATTGTTAACTTTTAAAGTATAAAAATATAAGACATTTTCATCGTCTCTGGTCAGATATGTTCATTCGATGCTCTAATTTGTTCAAATGCTGGTCAACTGCATGATACGTCGCATCAGACCGCATTGCATGCACATCATGGAATCGCATCACATAAACTGCAGCGATGTGATCTCATAATTGCATTATGCGTGCATTTTAAAACTAAGTTTAGAAGTGTTTGGATGTACATTTTGAATTTGATATCAGTTGCTATGGCTTGAAAAATCAGAATCGTACAACTAATTGATTAAAGGTGTTTGGATGTACATTTTGAATTTTGAATTAGAACCAGACCAGACCATCACATCTTAGGGGGTGTTTGGGATTGCTTATTGACTTTTTGTGTTTTGCTACAAGAACAAGTAGTTTTGAGTGTGTTTGTGATTGGTTATCCAAAGTTCCAAACACCCCCTTACGAAAACTTCTTAGTGTTTCTTTCGATCTGATTATTCTTTCTCTTAAAGAATGGTAAGTTCAAATAGTTATTATATTTTATTAAAACATTTAGTTTAAAAGACAACGAAACACCCTTATTAGGCATTCATACTCTACTTCTTTTACATGGGCCCCCTCATCGTTTCTTGGACCTGTCATGAATCATCACATGATGGAACGTTCAATACTGGACCAGTTTTAAGTAGACAACTGTAAGAACTGCATAAACACTTGTACTTATTGCTTTAAATATAAAACATAAGGCAGTTATTAACTGTCCTCTTTTCCTCTCCTACTCTATCTTATCAGCATTATGTACAACTGCTTATTGCAGATCTCACAGTTCTTTACTTAAAGTTCGTTTTGTACTGTGTTAGTGGAAGAATCTTAAATAAATTATATTGTGTTTGAAACAGGAACTAGGAGGAAGGTATTTAACCGTAAACAAGGCTGCACCAAAGGGATCAAGGCCAGAGCGTGTAGAACGGTCACCTCAGAATATCGGACCATCATACAGAGTGTATGTTGGCAACCTGCCATGGGATGTAGATGATATCCGTCTTGAACAAGTTTTTAGTGAATATGGGAAAGTAGTGTCTGCAAGAGTTGTTTATGACAGGGAAAGCGGTCGATCACGAGGTTTTGGTTTTGTGACTATGTCGTCTGAAAGTGAGCTCAATGACGCCATTGAAAATCTTGATGGACAGGTGCATGCCTTAAATTATTGCTATAGACTTTATCTTATTTTTACCATTAACTTTTATAAGTCGAGTAAAATGGTGACGTGGTGGTGTACCACTTCACCATTTTAACTGAAGGTTATTTGCATACAATAGTAAATATTTGAAAAATATGTTGGAACATAGAATGAAAAAAAAAACATTTTTTTTGTACATACTATGTATGACAAAAGGTGAAAGTTAGTTGCAATTTGGTGTAATAAACCCTTACTACAGATATTATGTTGTTTCAATAATAATCTATCTTACAGCAAAATGAATTAGGAGGGCGTAAATGAGCTTAGCCGTTTGTGAGCTATTCGAGATCGGTTCAGTAAAAGCTCGAAATGAGCCGAGCTTAAACGAGCCCAAACTCGAGCTTACGTATGGAGTTTGACTAGGCTCTCGAGCATTAACAAGGCTAATATTTATATAATACTAGATTAGAATCCCGTGTATTACACATGTTGTATATTGAAAATGATATAACTTATAAATTTGTAAATACGCCATAACTTGTCATACTATTATGATCGTCTAACTTGTTAGACTATTATGATCGTCTCGAGATATATCAAATGGAAATGCGTGTATATAACAAATTAGTATTTTTTAATTAGTTATATTTTGATTTCATAGTATATGTATTCTTATTTAATATAATTAGTATGTTTTTTTTTAATAATATATTTATAATATCATTATTGTTTAATAAGATACATGTGTATTTATTAGGGGAGAGAGGTGGGAAAACCAATGTGAGAATGCATGATAGAATGACACGTGTCCAACTTAAACCTTTATTTATTAGTATAGATTTATTTAGTATATTAAATATATATTCACATAATAATTATTATTATGTATAAAGTTATGATAAAAATAATATATATTATATTATATATAAACTTTTGGTTATTGATAAATACAAAAGTAATTATAATTATATATAAATAAAATAAATAATAAATAATAAACGAGCCGAGTCCGAGCTCGTTTACATCCCTAGGAGGTTTTGTACATTAATGATTAAACATATACTTTTGGCGCTTTAAAAGATGATAACTGTTTGCATTATATCTATGTCACAGAGCATGGGCGGGAGAGCGATCAGAGTAAATGTAGCCGAGGACAGACCAAGGCGTTTCTGATTCGAGTTTTGGAGTGAGATGGTGAGTCCTGCACGGTGGCTCGGTTGTAATAGTTCTAAAATGGTATTTTTATTTGTGTAAGTTTTTAATTTTTATGTAGGAATGTATCTCATTACTGAGCAATTGAGTTGATGGTTTTGCACACAATGCCAATGCAAATTTGCATGGCGGTTTATCGGGTATAAAATGGTCTTTTATCGTGTAGGTTACGTGTCAAATAGATGTATTATATACGACCATTATTATTTGCAGCCGTGCAGGATGTTACAAAAATCGATTAGATTTGTTACAATACTAATGGTCATTGATATTTGATGGGAAAAGAATCTTGGGTGAGGGTTAAACCAGGCCTGGCTCCTGGTTGATATCCAGTTGTGTCAATTTGAGTACGCAACACTACAGTTCGGCTAGAGATAGCAATGGGGTTTATGGCGGAAATTGGTACCCAATCCCGATTTTATACCCAATCGGTTGGGTACTTGATTGTTTATTACCCGTTGAGTTTTGATAATCGAGTATACTTAGTTTGTTAAAAATCATGCTCGGATACCTAAATAATTTTTTTACTTGTTTTAATTTTTATTTACTCATTATCTAAGAAATTAGAAGTATAGAAAACTAAAAAGGCGGTAGATTAGTAGATTATTCTATTAACCAAGAAAAAGTTTACAATATGATTTGTATAAGCGGGTATATATGTTTCGGGTAAGCAGATCAGGTATCATTTAATACTATATTCCACGAAAAAAGTTAAACTAATTTCATACCTAGTTCCATACATTAATACTCGTTTTGAATGTTTCGGGTGTGCTTGTCGGTTTTTGGCTCGTTTGTCATAAATAGTTGCACAAGTGAGTCTACCCCTTCGCTTTAAGTAGATTTCACTTTTAAAAATCATGTCATTTATACATATGTAATCAGCTTAATGAACTTCATAATATTTTGTGGTCTGTCAATAAATGGTTTGACAACTTATTTTGATAAACATGAAGGCTTACTTTGCCTAAACGTAGACTTAATCTGTCCAAACAAGAGAACTTACTTTACCTAAACGTAGAGGCTTACTACATAAACTAACTTCCGAACAAAACAATTTACTTAACACGGAATCGTGTATTCTAGTGAAAACTAGGGGTGAGCGGTTCGGACCCGTTAGAACCGTAGAACCAGACCAATTGGAACTGGAACCGACCCGAAACAGGTCCGGTTCATATGTTCATTAAACGGTTCGCGGTTCGGTTCTTCATATGGAGTATTTTGGGTTTTTTTTTGTGGAGTTGGATTGGAACTTTATTTTGCAAGAAACATAATTTGGTATAATGAAAGTGGAACTTTATCTTAATCGGTTCGATCCAGCAATTAAACGGTTCCAACCCGTTTAATACGGTTCCGGTCCGGTCCGGACCGTTTATATACGGTCCGGTCCTCGGTTAACATATTTCCATCCAAACGGTTCGCGGTTCCGGTCCGGTTCGGCCCGGTTCGAACCGAATGCTCAGCCCTAGCGAAAACTAATACAAGAACAAAAGCAACATACCTCGATTTTGTTATTTTCAAGGCCCTGTGTGGCGTCCCAACCTATATACGCCGCATATGATCATGAGTCACTAGTTTCATTCTGTCGTCAGGGAAGCACCAAATCCCGACCAGTGACATGCACTCTTAACTAGACATTGACACACTCCTAGGACAAGTTAAGTAAATGCGATCTTCAATCATCATGCATATCGCATTCCTACTTAAAATCACTTAGACATCTATACTATATAACAAATAAAGGTTTTTACATGGCACGTGTCGCCTCCATATTCATTCTTACCATTTGTTTGCCCGCCTCTCTCTCCTATTTATTGCACTTCTATCTTTTAATAATAATATATATTAAACAAAAAAAATACTAATTATACTAATAAAACACATTTATTTTAAATTATCTCTTATCATAAGAAACTTTAAAATTTAATTATATTACTTTTGTTTTCAATCAAATAGTAAATAAAAGTCAAATTATATAAAAAAAATAGTAATTAACGTATTTTCAAAACACAGTTATATATTAATTTTTACATATTTTGAATTTGTTTTCTATCCTTACTATATGTAATATTTTTTACACATGTAAAATATATATATAAAAATTTAAAATTTTTATGTATTGATATATTTCACCCCGTGTGTAGACACGGGATATAAACTAGTTTAAAAATAAACAAAGGTAAATACCATAAAAAAACCAACATATTTTTTGTTTTTTCTCATAAAAGTCTCTTAACAATAATAAAGGGTAAATACCATAAAAACCAACATATTTTCTATTTTTTTTCTCATAAAAATCTTTTAACAATGGTAAAGGGTTAATTACTTTCTACCAATCACCATACGTTTTTTTAACACGTTACTCATACTCTACTTTTACACCAATAATCCTAAACTACATCATTGCCCAGGTTTGAACATGTAACCTCCCCTCTAAGAGGCATCTACCTCTACCAAGTGAGCTAGCCCCACCTAATATACTGTCAATTTCCAATCAGGCCAAATCAATTTTATCAGCTCTTTTACAAAATTGATCGCAACTATTTACTTTCTCTAAACCAACTCATACGAGTTAACCAGATTAAACTCAAAAACTGATGTAACCACAAGATTTTGAAGGCAAGGATCAAAAACAAATACATTGGTTTAAAAGTTAGAAACTGGAGTATACGCCAACATCAAGTTCGACATACGGTCTACAAACAAAGATCAGGTGGTTCAACATGTGCTTGAAAAGATCGAGCCTCTTCTCGATGAGGTAACTATGAAGCAAGACAATGTCTTCAAATTCATTGAAACGACGGATGCATGACCATCAACAAACTCCACACATACATAAGACTTAATCTAACGTAGAAGCGCAAGAAAATCTACTGATAGTATGTCCCGATATGCCAAAATATTACCATCATCAAGCTGAATTCTCGTGCAGAAGTACGTATTCCCGGCTGCAAATCATTTTAAGACCGCTTTAACGTTTGTTCCATAAAGAATACAAGTTACATATTAGAGAAATTAAAAATGAGTCTGAAACAGCATGACAGACGAAGACAAAGATAAAAGAATATCCTCATTGTTTTCAGCAAGGGCGTTCATAAACGACCGACCGAACCATCCAAACCGAAGCAGGTCGGCGAGTTTGGCTGGTTTGAGATTTATGTGGAGTCCGGTTCACGGTTTACTTTTGGTGGTTTGATGGTTTACCAGTTCGTCTGACGGTTTGGAACTTTGGAGCCGACCATGTAAATCAAACCAGCAATTTAGCCTTTTTCAGTTTTGGCGTACCCGCCGCCCTAAGCCTTTTTCAGTTTTTAAATACGTAATTATGTATATGTATTATATTCATTATCCATTTTTATCATTTTGTAATTTTTAGCAAGAACTGACCATTTTTAAAATAAATCAGTTCAAACCGCAAAAACCAAAGCATCAAACAGCCAAACCACTAAAATGGCCAATCTATCCGACCCACCCAACCCGTGAACACCCCTAGACTTATCAGATAAACTAAGGCATGTGTTCATGGTTTTGCATAACTGGAGAATGACGTGACAACTTTATGCAGCGGGAATGATAAAAGTAAGCAAAATGAAATAAAAATATATGAAGGATATAATAAAGCAAGTAACAGCATACCTACTGTTACCGAACTTAAGAGTGTCTTTTTCCATAAGTTCATAATAGCGTTCAGGTTCAATACGATTATCCTGCAATTGATAAAGGATACGTTACACCACATACTGAGTAACACCAAGATTATATACCGTCTTAAATATTAAGTGGAAAAAAGGTGTGTCATGCAACTGGGTCAGAACTGTAATATTTGGTATTGATCAGATTAAGTCATCCGGTTGACCAGAACCATTTCTTGTCCGTGTTCTTTTAACTTCTATAAATAACTAGTCTGCCAAATTTGAAATACATAGATTACAATTTGTCGATAATAATCTCTTTTTTATAATAAAATGATTTGGGTGACTGTCAACCCCTTCGACCCGTTCAAACCATAACCCGAATAGACACATTTATAAGTAAATGGGTCGAAATGCCACCTCTATAAAATATAATGATGTGTACTTACATTTATGAAAGTCCCATTTGTGCTTCCAAGATCCATTATGTAAGGCCTAAAATTAAGGACAACAAGTGAATACGTACATACATATATCTCTGTGACTCTGTGTATACTGTATCTAAACATGTATGTATGTGTGTGTATATATATATGTGCTCAAAAGAATCAAAATTCCTTTTTGATGCGACAGTTTACTTACCTTACTTCCTTCTTTAGCATGCCATCTGGTTGCTCCTTCTCAACTTGCCTGAGAACGAAGAGAAATCAGAAACCAATAATATTTTTGTCGAAAAACTGAAAGATCAAAACAAATGACTTTTCATGGTTATTTTTTTATACCGGTACTGAAGAACTGCATGTTGTTTGCTGCATGACGGATGATCTGTGGGGATGTCTGCCACCCTTCTTTCTCTCCCAAATAGATAGCAGGTTTGCCGATGCACATACAAGGGCTCTGTTAAAAAGTTAAAAAAAAAACTATTAAGCTCACAAGTCTAGCAGACTGGCACAAGAACATACACCTACCATTAAGAGCCAAAACTTGGTAAATTCGAACTTGCAATCCGCTCATTTATCTAAAAAAGGGTTGATTAGAGTTGTATTTTACCTACGGGCCAAATGGGTAAGCTCTAAAAACTTGGTCAATAACAAAACAGAACAGTTGAAAGTGACCCAAAGTGTATTAAAATGCTTACCTCTTAAATCACTTTATTCAAACAAATTAGATTGTATTTTAACAATATAGTTATCGCGATCGTGTTTGATAAATGAATTATTTATAAACACAAGAAAAAAGGGCAGAAAAATGTTTGTCAATCTGCTATAACGATGTTGTTGTACTATAGCATCTATCTTTTCAGATATTTGATATAAAATTTATCAATCGTAACAGTTAAAAAGTATGAAGGTCAATCTGCTATATAAATTTTTCTAAGAAACATGATGCCTTCTGATGGGAATGAGATATGTGAGGGAATGAGCTATAGGTATTCTCAAGGGGCTAAAGTGTAATATGGGGGTAGTATAAGTATGAGAGAATAAGGCATAGTGAGGTAGGATTGTCTTTGTTAGTTTGTTAGGCTCCTACTTGTGGTAGAGAGAGAGGGCATAGCCCTGGTTGTTCTTACTATTCCTGGTTATCGTTCCATTCTTCTTTGTTATTTCCTTTGAGTTTATTAATACTACAATCTGTTGTGTTCATTTGATTATCTTCTCCATTTTTATCATTCATCTCTATCAGATCTCTATCATTGGTCCGACCTGCCTTTGACTTGCCATTTTCTCTTTCAAATTCCATGGAAACACGTTTGTTTGCGCGGATCGATGTTCAGGAAGGCCAGATTCAACACCTTCAACGTGTTGTTGCTGATATCAAATCGACTCTGAAAACAATTGAGGAAGATCGAGTGGAATCTAGGGAATCTCGGAAGATGGTTCTGGATTGGATGAAGAAACAGGCGACACCTCCAAGGGAGGGTTCGTTGGAATCTGGACCTGTTTTTTCTGATGTTGTATTTTCTTCTTCGAGTCCTCAATTTGGTCCGAGTGATGCTCCTTCCGGCTTACCAGAGGCCGTGCAGCAGGTCACACTTCCAGAGTTCATGGGTTTTGATCCTCAGGGATGGATTCAGCAAGCTAATCTCTATTTTGCCATTAACGACACCCCTGATGCCCTTCGTCTTCGGTTGGCTCAACTGAGCATGGTAGGGGTCGCACACCACTGGTTCACTGTGCTCAATCAGTTACATAATTCTCTTTCGTGGACTGACTTCCAATCTGAATTACTCCAACGATTCAGTGGCTTGGAAATTCATAATCATTCTGAGCAATTGGCTACTATTACGCAATCTGGATCTATTTTTTCCGGTGAGATTGAAGCTTCGTGTTCCGGTTTCCCGGCTCTTCTTCCAGATCGTTCTCCAACTCCATTGCGGGATTTCATTTCCAGATCTGAAGCCCCACCACTTAGCCATGGCCGTTGGAGGTCGCATAGTGCAACTGAAGTCCTATCGGTCGATTTACATGGGATACTGGGCCCCAATACAGGGGTGGGCCTCGGTGAGGAGCAGGCAGTTATTGTGGGCCGGGACTCTCCAGATTTGGGCCTGTTATGTGTACAACCTCTTCCAGCCCGACTTGGTCCCACTAGGGTTGGCGCATCATTACTGGAAGGGAAGATCGGTTCTATGGATGACGTTCTGATTCCAGTGCTTCCATCTGCGTTTCCCTCTATTGCTTTCGGGTTGCACGGGAATTCAACTTCAATTCAGGGAGTGCTTCCCCAATCTGCTAGTCGACTCGGGGTTTCCGAGGATTTCCTACTCACTGTACTTCGATTTCAGCAACTTCCATCGCAGCGAAAACAGCCTCCGATGGCATCAGTGGTGTCTCTGTTCAAAATGGGCGATCGACGCCTTGGTTGGAAAGGCGGTACGGTACTTCATGCTGATCAAGTTCTGTATTTTGGCAGGTTAGCCTCTGCTGGAATTTTCTTTCTTACAAGACTACCGGGTATTCGTTGGTGGTACAAGACTGTAGGTCCAGTTATTAGGTTAATTGTTGGATCCCATCATTCGTGGGTGGTGCATGGGCAGGGCCGGCCATCAGACGACACAACCGTTCCCAGTCTTGAGGACAAGACTGTTTTGAAGGGGAGAGTATTGATGGGAATGAGATATGTGAGGGAATGAGCTATAGGTATTCTCAAGGGGCTAAAGTGTAATATGGGGGTAGTATAAGTATGAGAGAATAAGGCATAGTGAGGTATGATTGAGTCTGTTAGTTTGTTAGGCTCCTACTTGTGGTAGAGAGAGAGGGCATAGTCCTGGTTGTTCTTACTATTCATGGTTATCGTTCCATTCTTCTTTGTTATTTCCTTTGAGTTTATTAATACTACAATCTGCTGTGTTCATTTGATTATCTTCTCCATTTTTATCATTCATCTCTATCAGATCTCTATCACCTTCTAACTCAATCCAGAAGATGAGTAGATGACAGTTTAACTTTTTAACAATGTCAAGAAACTTTCCAACCAAACATTGTTAAACATAGAGATGGCAATTTCAAATCATGTAGATACAAATGGGTCAATTTAGTTATGTTTCATTTATAACAGGTCAAACTGGTTAAGCTCAGTTAGAACATGCATTTGGAGGGTCATAAGAAGCAAGAAAAGATGTCTTAAAACATAAAACTGAATCTATAAGGAGAGAACACGTTAAAAAATGTGCAAGCATACCATTAAGCACTTCACCACCCTTGAAAACATAAAGTCTCCATCTTACATCTGGTTTCCTTGCATCTGGTGGCTCCGTGAACAAAAGTGTCACACCTATCATTAAAAAATATGCTCTTAAATTTATGAACATTAATTGTTAAAATTGTTTATTAAAGTGTGCTTTCTAGAAAAACAGATTCTGTAAGATCTTTTTTCTTTTACAGAAAACGAAACGGATTTTCATCCATCATTGATAATCTCTCGTTTATTTATTAGTTATTTTAAATCTGCCATGTACTAGATCAAAATCTATATTCTCTTAACTACAGAAAATAGAAAGAGAGGTCAAGAAAGTCAGAAGAAGACTCACCTTTGACCCGATTGGTCTCAGCAGCAAGCTTTCCAGACAACTCAAATGAAGGCTTTTGCTGTAACCCATGTTGAAATGTCAAGTTAAAAGTACAAAAAAAAAGAGATCACAATTTATAACTCAATTGTCGTATTTGAACATGTAGCTCAGACCTCAGAGAAAAGAAAGGACAAGATGCATGCTAAAAGAAATAGTGAATAATCTATTTACAGAAAAAGTAAATGATCAATATTCAATTGACAAAAGCAAACATCAAGAAACTAGAATCACCTTTTCCTTGGTTTCAAGAGCCTCTTCAGCTGCCTTCATCCGTGCAACTGAATCATCGTTGCCATTCCTGATCACATGTATATAACAACTAATCAGAGCCTGTATCAAATTGGAAAACTGGTACTGGAATGTGAGCAAATTACGAAAATGCCATACTGAAGTACTCAAACGATACTTCTGATTTAAGAAGAATGAAAAAGGAAGAACTATAAACAACAAATCTGAAAACAGGTTTAATATTGTTCACATAGAACTAACTTCCAGAATATGACTGAATGATATATGCCTTCTGATTTATCATTGGAGGTTGTTAAACTAGCTTTATGCAAACAAAGAGTAACTATTCACAAAACAAGAGAAGGTAAGTTACCGTAGTAGCGAAATGATCTGATCCAAAACATGCCCTCTAATGACACACAATACTACCAAAGAACAATAAGTATGCAGGGGGAGGGGGTACAGTGAGTCCAGTGGAAGAGATGGATGCAAAATTGCAAATACTTACTAAGTTGAGACAAAGATATGCAATATAAGATATATCGACTTCCTATCAAGCTACAAGGTTCATAGTCAAAGCACGGTGCCCAAGACTTAAGATGCTACATAAAGTTGAAGAGTTCAGATATGTCTTACCGATGATCTTCTCTTGAGTCATTTCCCTGGAAAAACAAAATAAAAGTCAATAACATTATTCACGAGTTATCTACAGAAAAGAGAACAATACTAGTAAAGTGAGAGAATGCCAGGGCAACCCCTCATTCAAATTATCATCTTAAAGTAGAGGTCACAACTTCTATCCATTTATTATTTTTAACTCCAATGAGTCAAACAGATAAAAATCAAGAGATTTAGCCGAAACAGAAACAGTCAAAAGTCGCCAAGCTGTAAACAAAGCTTTCGACTTTTGTACTCATATTTGAGATACTATTTATTTAACGAAGGTACAAAAAAATTAGACAAAGTGTTTCAGGTCAAACCTAACCACATTCTGAGATGCACCAAAATAACTTCTTTTTACCAGACCTGTTTTAACCCATTAACCAACAAGCCCAACCCGCCTATGTTGCCACGTCTGTATTATAGGCATCAGATAAGACAAAAGATCTTAGCCCAAGAATTTTTAACATGCAAGATAAATAAATGAAGGTGCAGTTTAGGTAGTGGATATCACCAGACACCTCATCACGTGGAGGCGAGCGAGATTTGTGTCTAGTCCTATGATTTTCCACATGTCTTGACTTGTACGACCCACTGTCATCTGCATCCCTTCCAGACGTTCTATCCCTTCTCTCACTCTCTAGATCCTTCTCCTTACGTGTACCCCTGTCACTTATTTTATCACCCACATCAGGTTGAGCTCTCCTCAACCTTCTCGTCCGTGGTGACGGAGACCGAGATTCAAGGGACCTAGTTTTTCTGTGATTTTTTTCAAGTACTCTTTCACTTGATTTATCATCTTTATGATTAGATCGATCTCTCCGTAATCTTTTACTCCTCAGTGATGGTGATCGAGATCCAGGCGATCTTAAAGCTGGTTCTTTCACAGGCAAACGATCTGATGGAGACCTTGATCTTGTGTGTTTGGAAGATTTGGTGTGGCTTGAAGGTTTGTCTCTTAGTGGTGAATGAGATATAGGAGACTTAGGGCGTTTTGGGGATTTGGTGCGACTGGAAGGCTTTTCTCTAGGTGGTGATTTTGTTGAGTATGAACTCCTGTGGCGTGCAGGAGATCTCTCTCTTCTGGATGGGCTCCCATGTGAAGACCTGCGATTCCTAACAGGAGATTCTGAGTGATCAAAGGAATCACGCCCCATGAGGTATCTCCAATTTGCAGGTTGAATTTCCTGAACAAAAAAAATACATATTTTAAAAGATCCAAAAGCACATGAGCATAAGAATATAAACATGACTCTTGTCTTTCTTTAACAAATTATAAATTACCTAAAAAACCAACAAGTTTAGACATATCAAGACAAAAAAAACAAAACAATTCTATCACAAACAGAAGATGCACTTGCATATTGACATTACCAGTTACCAAATAAGATAGTTAAAACATATAACACTTCCAATCTTCAGGAGGGAGGGAGCATATAAACGAATGTTGCTCGTCTTATAAACCCTAAGTTTAATATCAAACCTATGTTGTCAAAAGCGCATGAGGCGCACGCCTATGCGCAGAAGCGCATCGCAGGGCGCCTAGCCTGGATAGGCGCAGTTTCAGGCTACCTGGAGCATTTTCCGGCCAGGTTCTGGCCAAAAAATCATCTGAACTTTTCTAAAACCCCTAATCAAGCCTGGAATCAACTTAAAAAAAGCCTAAAACATGTCTAAAACCCCTAAAATTGGTAATTTTATACTATGCGCCTCTCTTTTTTTGCGCCTTGCAACTAGGATTCGGGCGAGGCCTGTGCGCCTTGACAACATGTATCAAACAAGAACAACCACCACAACTAACAACTTGAACCATAATCACTAACTTCAATTATCAGAATCCAGAGACATCACTTAACACATTCATAATGTATTAATGTCAACTATTTCCTATACAAGTAGAGCAATACTTGACACCACTTAAACTTCCACATTGTGGACATCTAATTCAACAAAACAATCAAACATTCCAATGGTTAAAGTAACTTCAATACTTAATGTTGAAAGTTTGTTGACAGTTAAAAAGGTTAATCAAGTAAAAAAAAATCACAGATTCAAAACAGAAGTCAAAAATCAACTCCACCTGAAAATAGATAACTGATAGCTTTTCATTTTTTTATGATATATCGGAAACCTATATACAGAGTGTTCACCATTAAATCTAACATAAGACGTATTAAACCCTAACTACAAGGAACGGAAGTGATAATTAACGAAAGCATAAGCAACATCGAACAAACGACAAATAGTAACCCTAGAAGAACGAGCGGACCAGTACCTGCAGCAGAGAAGACAAAAACTGTTGAAATTCCGGTGCCGGGGAAGAAATGAGTAGCCGATTACCTACCGGTAATGTAGATGTGAGTGAGCGGTGGTTATGTGGTGAAGTGAAGTACGGTGGTGGTCATGGAGGATGCCGTGACGTGAGCTCGTGAAGATCGGGAAATTTGGGATATATTATGGGCTGGGCTAGACCGGACCGGCCCGGAAGAATTGAAGATTGGGTCGTTATTTGGGCTGGTTTATTTATATAATCTCGTTCATATAAAAACCAATTAATTTAAATGAGTGGTGAAAGACAGAGGTGAACAAAAAAGCCGGAACCGGGTACATAGGTTCCGGTTTTTCAACCAAGAACCGGACATGGAACCGGAACCGGAACCGGTAAGAATCGAAACCGGTTCTTGAGAATACCCGATTTGTGCACCTCTACCCTTGTGTCTTGTGACACTAATCCATCTATATTTTGCAGATTCGTGACGCGTATATACTTAAACTTTTAATAATGGTAAACTTTAAATTGGTTAAAACTAAAAGTGAAAAAAAGGTTTTACGAGTCAAACGGGTCAGACAATCTAGTTTTTTTTTATATAATTTATCTATGCTTTATGAGTTTGTGTTTTAAACATTTAAGTTTTTAATGTTATTGGACTTTTTAAGTTAGTTATTTATATGTTTAATTAAAGTATTTATATGTTTAACTAAGTTTTTCGAATACCTGAAAATACGTTCTTCAAATACCCGTCTTGAATTACCGGAACCGCTAAGAACCGAAACCGGTAAAAACCGGAACCGGTTCTTGAAAAACCGGAACCGATACATAGGTTCCTGTTTTTCAACGAAGAACCGGATCTGGAACCGGAACAGGTAAGAACCGGAACCGTTTAGAAGATTGATAAGAAAAAATATGGTGATAACAAGTATCATTATTTGGAATCATTTATTATAATAAAGATCGCATAATTCATTAATATAAATTATAAATAAAATAATATTATAGGTTGTTTTAATAATATCCAAGTTAATTACCTAGCAAATTATATAATGTAAAAAAGTACACTTTTAACCCTCAATTTTCTTTTATACACATAATCGCTGCATTATTTTTATTGCAAATACTATTAGTTGGCTTTATTAAAGATTTCATCTCCTTTCGCTTTATGGAGTGGTTAAGAAATTAAGCAAAAGAAACACCAATTTTTTTATGTCTATTTTTTTATAACCAAAATTCTCATGTCATGAATATCATGTGTTTTTTCTATATTTTTATACACGCAACGTGCAGGAGTGGTCGTCAGATAACATATCAAATTAAGTAACTTTAAAAATGAGGTAAAAGGGGTCGTGTAACTTTTAAAAACTTGTTAAAACATGTGAAGATGGACCAGTTTACTTTTTTTATACATAATAAATATATCATATTCTATTATAAAAGTCACATTGTTAAAATAGAAATATATATATTTTTATAAGTAAAAAACAAATTAAGAGTTTGTAAGTAGTTTATTTGTGTTTTAGGTTCCAATTTTCTACTTTGGTCTAGCTCAATGACCAAAATTATTATAGGTTTTTATTTTGTTTTGTATGAGTGAGAATCTTTCTACATGAGATAAGGTTAAGAAGACGGGTTTGACCGACTTCATTAGATTTAGATCATGGGACTAAAAACATCTGCAATAGATGTCCGTGGGCCTTGTGATAGTGATGGTCTACGCGACTTTGAAGAGAGGGATATATCGGAGACTACAAACAAAGACAGAGAGGGAGAGATTGAATCAGGGAGTTGTGTATATGACAACCCCAAAAGAAACAATAGTTTACTAGAGTAGCAATCGTGTTTGAATGACATGTTAATATACTCTAGTTAAAGATGACAACTTCAACCCACTTGATTACAAGTGCGTCGATTTATATTATGTTTTATTCTAAACAAAAATGCACTCTACACATACGTTGTATGAGTCTGTTACTAAAAATATGCGATAAACCCTCTAAAGTAGCTTTATTAAATAGAAGTTCCTATTATTTCTAATAATATAGTTTGTATCTAACAATATACTTTGTAGTCATATTTTGCACATCAATTAACTACAAAATTCAAAAAATGGGATTAGAAAATCGTTGATTAGGTTTTTTTTAGTAATAAATTATGAGTAATTGAGTTAATGTTTATTTTTAATTTACTATCACCTATTATTTTACATAATTCATTAACCTATTAATTATTAATAAAATAATATTATAGGTTGTTTTAATAATATCCAAGTTAATTACCTAGCAAATTATATAATGTAAAAAAGTACACTTTTAACCCTCAATTTTCTTTTATACACATAATCGCTGCATTATTTTTATTGCAAATACTATTAGTTGGCTTTATTAAAGATTTCATCTCCTTTCGCTTTATGGAGTGGTTAAGAAATTAAGCAAAAGAAACACCAATTTTTTTATGTCTATTTTTTTATAACCAAAATTCTCATGTCATGAATATCATGTGTTTTTTCTATATTTTTATACACGCAACGTGCAGGAGTGGTCGTCAGATAACATATCAAATTAAGTAACTTTAAAAATGAGGTAAAAGGGGTCGTGTAACTTTTAAAAACTTGTTAAAACATGTGAAGATGGACCAGTTTACTTTTTTTATACATAATAAATATATCATATTCTATTATAAAAGTCACATTGTTAAAATAGAAATATATATATTTTTATAAGTAAAAAACAAATTAAGAGTTTGTAAGTAGTTTATTTGTGTTTTAGGTTCCAATTTTCTACTTTGGTCTAGCTCAATGACCAAAATTATTATAGGTTTTTATTTTGTTTTGTATGAGTGAGAATCTTTCTACATGAGATAAGGTTAAGAAGACGGGTTTGACCGACTTCATTAGATTTAGATCATGGGACTAAAAACATCTGCAATAGATGTCCGTGGGCCTTGTGATAGTGATGGTCTACGCGACTTTGAAGAGAGGGATATATCGGAGACTACAAACAAAGACAGAGAGGGAGAGATTGAATCAGGGAGTTGTGTATATGACAACCCCAAAAGAAACAATAGTTTACTAGAGTAGCAATCGTGTTTGAATGACATGTTAATATACTCTAGTTAAAGATGACAACTTCAACCCACTTGATTACAAGTGCGTCGATTTATATTATGTTTTATTCTAAACAAAAATGCACTCTACACATACGTTGTATGAGTCTGTTACTAAAAATATGCGATAAACCCTCTAAAGTAGCTTTATTAAATAGAAGTTCCTATTATTTCTAATAATATAGTTTGTATCTAACAATATACTTTGTAGTCATATTTTGCACATCAATTAACTACAAAATTCAAAAAATGGGATTAGAAAATCGTTGATTAGGTTTTTTTTAGTAATAAATTATGAGTAATTGAGTTAATGTTTATTTTTAATTTACTATCACCTATTATTTTACATAATTCATTAACCTATTAATTATTAATAAAATAATATTATGAGTGTTCTTTTGGCATCCAAGTTAATTTTTTTTTTCTGAAATGGTTAGATTTTATAAAATGAAACACTCTACCTCTAGCATGTTACCCGAAGAGAGAACAAAACACCAAATATATTATAACTCATACATTTTAAAGATGCGAGCAGTAGTTGGTTGGCTTGGGTTGTCACGTCACATGTCGACGTTTAATTGGGTTATTTTTTTAGATTTCCATGTTTTTTTACGTATTTATTTATTTTTCTCCATCACAAACCAAAAAAGCTTTGCTGATGGAGTTGATTAACACGTGCCATGTAAGACTCACCCCCCCCCCCCCTAATCCACTCAGGTTCGATCTCGGGGGTGCCATAAATTTTTTTAGATTCCCACGATTTTTTTGTATTTATTCATTTTTCTCCATCACAAACTAAGAAGCATCGCTGGTGGAGTTGGTTAACGTGCGCCAATTCTTTATCCCTAAGAACGCCGTCCTCTTTATTTCTTGCACCATGTTGCTCAACATCCAAGTTAATTACCTAGCAAGTTATGTAAGTTTAAGAAGTTTACAAATTTAACCCTCTAACTTTTGTTATGTACACATAATCACCTCATTATTTTATATTAAACACTACTAGTTGGCTTTATTCACCATTTCACGCCCTTTCGCTTTATGAAGAGATTAAGAAAGCAAAAGAAACACCAATAATTTGATGTCTAGTTTATTTTATAACCAAATATCCTATGTCATGAATATCATGTGTTTCTTTGCCTATATTTTATTTTACTTCTTATATAGGCAACAGGTTGGAGTGGTTTAGTGGCAAGGTTTATAAAACTAAACCGGACTCATTAGTTAGACGGTAGACCCGACACCTTGTTCGTTTGGTTCAAATGTTTTGTAACGTAAATGGGTGAACCGGTTGGTTTTTTGGTTTTCCAGTTGAACCAACTGTTAGCATAATAAGTTGTTATGGACTTGGGCTTTAGCCCATTTATCTTGTAAGGCTTAGCCTGCCTATTTAATTCTTGTTTTCTCTTCATTTGTAACCAATCTTCATTTGTGTAATATCTGAGACTCCATCTTTTCTCTATCATGTTCATTTGTTAACATGGTATCAGAGTCTACTCGATTCATGCTTGATTGAAGATTTTTGTTGTCGCTTCCGCTCCGTTGTTGGTTTGTTCGTTGTTGAAGGGTTGTTTCGTTCGTTGTCGCGTCTGCTCAGCTTACAACAGTTTTCGTTGACTCGTGAGGTATCAAAGTTATGGATTTTGTTTTATTTGAACTGACTTGTGTATTTGGAAGAGCCTCTGGACAGATTGATAGGTTTGGACCTCGTTTCTGTCAAGTTTTTCGAAGTTTGCGGTTTGTTCATCAAGTTTGCGGTTTTCACCAAGTTTGCGGTATTCACCAAGTTTGCGGTAATTCAAAGTTTGCGGTAATTCAAAGTTTGCGGTTTTCACCAAGTTTACGGTTCCAAGTTTGCGGTATTCGAAGTTTGCGGTATTCGAAGTTTGCGGTAATTCGAAGTTTGCGGTTTTTTAAAGTTTGCGGTTCTTCGAAGTTTGCGGTTATTTGAACTTTGCAGTTATTTTGTTGTGATTCGTTTTTTGATAATACGGCTGGGAAAGATGACTCTCTTCAGTCTATTAGTTCTCGTCTAGATGGTAAAAACTACACCTACTGGAGTTACGTAATGAAAAACTTTCTTCGAGGGAAAAATATGTGGGGTTATGTCATATGTATTAAGGGAAAGCCTAATGATAAGTCTAAGGCTACTGAATATGCCTTAGCTCTCGATACATGGGAAACGGATAACTCTAAAGTTATAACTTGGATCAACAACTCTGTAGGTCAATCCATTGGTATCCAGTTGGCTAAATATGACACAGCTAAGGAAGTTTGAGATCATTTGGAAAAGCTGTATACTCAGTCTAACTTTGCTAAGCAGTTGGAGTTTGATATTCATGCTCTTCAACAGAATGAGATGAGCATTCAAGATTTCTATGGAGCCATGTCAGATTTATGGGATCAATTGGCACTTACAAAATCTGCAGTATTGAAGGGGTTTAAACCTTATATTGTTCGAAGGGAGGAACAACGTTTGGTACAATTTTTGATGGCATTACGTTCAGATTTTGAAGGACTGCGTGGAACGATTCTTCATCGTTCCCCTCTTCCAACAATTGTTTCGGTTGTTCACAGGTTGATTGCAGAGGAAACTCGGTTAAAATCTCAGGTTGATAAAGGTCCTAAAGTAACTACTACTCCGGATGTGTTTGTCGTTCCCTCTAATCAGCCTAGACAAGGTGCCAAAGTTGCATTTGATGAATGTGCATTCTGCAAAGGAAAAAATCATTGGAAGTCTCAATGTCCATTATTACTTAGCAAAAGGAATTCCACCTTGCAGAAGCCCCCCACAACAGAACAGATCAAGTGGACAATTTTTGTCTCGCATGTCCACTTCTGCTGGTTCATCTGGTCCATCTTCATGGACATTTAAACCACCTCAGTTTACTGCTGCTGCTACACCACCATCTGTAGAAATGAACAAACCACCATCTGCTCTAGATTCGTAAGTATTTGAACAGTTCAGACAGTTTCTTGCCGCCAACCCTACCGCTATGTCTGTTGCGAGACTGTCTTCATCTGGTACCTCGGGTATTTCGTCATCATTATGGATTTTGGATTCTGGTGTCTCACATCATATATCTCCTTATCTGTCTTCCTTTCTTTCTTTTTCTCATGTTTCGCCTGTTTCTGTCATGTCTGCTAGTGCTACATCCATGTTGGTAGAGGGTGTTGGATCTGTGTCTACCCCTCATGTGTCTCTCGATGATGTCTATTATATTCCGAAGCTTGCCTTAAATCTTGCTTCAGTCAGTTGTGTAAATCTGGAATTTGGGTTTCTTTTGTGACACTGTTTGTGTTGTGCAGGATCAACATACTCAGAAGGTGATTGGGATCGGTCGTAGGGTGGGAGATTTATATGTCTTAGAAGAACTCAAAGTGACTGCACCTGGTGTTGCTGCCTCCAGTGTTGATTTATCTTCTTTTCGTTTAAGTCATTTGTCGTCTGAATTTTATATTTGGCATTCTCGTTTGGGACATGTGTCCGCATCTCGTTTAAAATTTTTGGTTTCTTCCGATGCTTTGGGTCAGTTGCAAACTTGTGATATTTCTGATTGTAGCGATTGCGAACTTGCTAAATTTTCTGCTTTACCTTTTGATAAAAGTATTTCTCATTCTGTTGTGCCATTTGATATTGTTCATTCTGGTGTGTGGGGATCATCACCAGTATCCACTAAGAGCGGTTCACGTTATTATGTTTCCTTTATTGATGATTACACTCGTTTTACATGGGTGTACTTTATGAAACGTAGATCTGAGTTCTTTGACATTTATAAAATATTTAGGGCTTATGTTCAAACGCAACATTCTGCTGTGATAAAGTGTTTCAGGTGTGACTTAGGGGGTGAATACACCTCTAATGATTTTACTCAGTTGCTTGCATCAGATGGTACCATACACCAATCGTCTTGTACTGACACTCCTCAACAGAATGATGTTGCTGAAAGGAAACATCGCCATCTTATGAAAACCTCTCGTTCATTCCTTTTATCTGCTGAGGTACCTAGTGTCTTTTGGGGAGAAGCACTCCTGACCGCCCAACATGTGATTAATAGGATCCCTACTTCTCACAATGATGGGATGTCTCCATTTGAAAGTCTTTTCGGTGAACGCCTAGATTATAGTGAGTTACGAGTTTTTGGATGTACTTGCTTTGCTCTCCGTCCTCATGTTGAACGAGACAAATTGACAAATAAGTCAGCATCATGTGTTTTCTTAGGCTATGTCAGTGGTCCCAAAGGATATGGCACGGGACAGAAATGATATCGTTGTTTGGATCATGTAAGTCAGAAGTTATATGTATCAAGACATGTTACATTTCTTGAACATATTCCCTTCTATTTGATTCCAGCTAAGTCACATGATGTAACAAAGTCAGATCTTCAGAACATTAATCCTTTTGCTAGCGACACTGATATCCCAACCTCTGATGTTCCTGATTCGTCTATTGATCCTAATATGCCTGCTCCAGATACTTCTGTTGCACATGATTGCCCAGTCCATGAACCTTCCATGTCATCTGGCACCAATGTTGATTCTCCTCCACTTTCGAGAAAGTCTACTCGTGCATGTAAGTCTACTCAACTACCAGATTTTGCGTACTCTGCATATTCTGCTTCGTTTAGCTCTTTTATCGCGAGCATTCATCATCTGTCTGAACCAGAATCATATAAAGAGACTGTCTCTGACCCTTTATGGCAGAATGCTATGGCTGAAAAGCTCACTGCTATTCATCAGACTCACACCTGGGATTTGGTTCCTCTACCACCAGGTAAACATAAGGTTAGGTGTATAAGATTGAGACAAAGTCTGATGGCTCTGTTGAACGGTACAAGGCCAGACTTGTGGCAAAAGGATATTCACAAACGTATGGTATGGATTATGAGGAGACCTTTGCCCCTGTGGCAAAAATGACAACAGTTCGTACTTTAATTGTTGTTGCGTCCATTCGACAATGGAAGATCTGTCAAATGGATGTCAAAAATGCTTTTCTGAATGGTGATCTTCATGAGGAGGTTTACATGACTCCACTCCCGGGAATAGCTCATCGCCCGGTGAAGTCTGTCGGCTAAGAAAAGCTCTATATGCTCAAACAGGCTCATCGTGCCTGGTTTGAAAAATTCTCTACAATCATCATTTCTCTTGGTTTTCTTCCTAACAATCATGATTCAGCATTATTTGTTCGATGTACGAATGCTGGACGCATTCTCTTGTCTTTATATGTGGATGCTATGATTATTACAGGTGATGACTATGATGGCATTGAATATTTGAAACGTGACTTGGCTCACCGTTTTGCTATGAAAGACTTGGTATTATTACGGTATTTTTTTAGGGATTGAGGTAGCTCAATCTAAAAAGGGATATCTTCTCTCTCAGACGAAGTATATCTCTGATCTGTTTAAACGTGCGAGACTTTCTAATAACAGAATTGCAGACACTCCTCTTGAAACTAACGCGCGTTACTCTCACACTGATGGTGTTCCTCTATCTGATCCGAGCTTATATCGTACTATTGTAGGCACTTTGGTTTATATTACAGTTACTCGCCCTGATATGGCTCATGTTGTTCATGTGGTTAGCCAGTTTATTACCGCTCCTACTTTTGTTTACTGGGGAGCTGTTCTTCGTATTTTGAGATATCTTCGTGGCACTCAGTTTCAAAGTCTTCTGTTCTCCTCTACATCTTCTCTGGAATTGCGTGTCTATAGTGATGCTGATTGGGATAGTGATCCCAATGATAGTAAATCCACTACTAGTTTCTGCATTTTCCTTGGTAATTCTTTAATCTCATGGAAAAGTAAGAAACAAGATGTTGTCTCTAGGTCCTCCACTAAGGCTGAATATCGTGTTATGGCTGTGACTACAAGTGAAATTGTTTGGTTATGATGGCTTATGGCAGACATGGGGGTTGTTGTTTCCTCGCCTACCCCATTACATTGTGATAATCAAAGTGCTATGCAGATTGCCAAGAACTCTGTCTTTCATGAACGGACAAAACATATTGAGATAGATTGTCACTTTACTCGTCATCATCTTCAGCTTGGGACCATCTCACTTCCTTTTGTTCCATCAGCCTTGCAGACTGCAGATATTTTTACCAAGGCTCAATCGGCTTCTCGGTTTCGTTTTTTGTGTGACAAACTCTCAATGTTTATTTCTATTGCATTGTGAGTTTGAGGGGGGATGTTAGCATAATAAGTTGTTATGGGCTTGGGCTTTAGCCCATTTATCTTGTAAGGCTTAGCCTGCCTATTTAATTCTTGTTTTCTCTTCATTTGTAACCAATCTTCATTTGTGTAATATCTGAGACTCCATCTTTTCTCTGTCATGTTCATTTGTTAACACCAACAAACATGATTCCAGAAATTTCATGGCTCCTCATTTTATAAAGGGATGAAATTTCTTGGTTTGAGCAATGTGAGATAAGATGTTTAGACATTTTAAAGAGAGGAGAAAGAGTTAAAACTAAAATGTGAGTTTGAGGGAACTGAAAACTTGTGATACAAACTATGAGTGTTCACGGTCTAGTATAGCCGGTTTAACAAAAAATATGGACCGATTGATAAAGTGCTATGGTCACGAAACACAACCAAACCAACGGTGATTTGATAGATCCACCATTTTAGCGGTTTGGTGGTTTCATATTCGGTTTTGGAGGTTTTGAACCGTTTTTTTTTAAATCGTCAGTTTGTTTTAAAAATTCTAACATTAATGAAGATGAAGATGGTTCCTATATATATATGATACATATACATAACTGAATATATCAAAAATGAAAAAAAGAAGCTAAATAGTCAATTCGGTTTATAGTATACGGCCAGTTGCAAGTTCAAAACGTCAGTCAGACCGCTAAACACCAAAATCAAATCGCGAACCAAGCAATATAAACCTCAAACCGTCCAAACCAGCCTACGTGCTTCGATTTGGACTGTTCAAAATCGAGTAATCGGGTCAGTTCGGTTCGAAATTCGAAAACCGAATTCACTCCATTTTTTTATGAATCTTATGGTTTATTTCTTCTACATTAAGTGAAAAGACCTACATAAGGGATATGTTAAACCATTACAACAATATCGCCTTATCCCGATGTTTTTTTTGACCCTATAGCGACGACTTGTTGTCGGTATAGGCTATACCGACGACATGTCGTCGGTATAGATGTCGTCGGTATTGCCTCGTCCCAATAGGTCAAAGATGTCGTCGATATAGGTGTCGTCGGCATAGGTCAGCCTATAGCGACGACTTGTCGTCGCTATAGGGTTTAATTAAAATTTTCAAAAAGAAATTCTATACTGACGACATGTCGTCGGTATAGAGTCCAACCCTATACCGACGACATGTCGTCGCTATAGGGTGTCTCATTCAAAATTTTGGTTTTCATCTATACCGACGACTATGCCGACGACAATTGTCGTCGGTATAGGCGGCGTCGGCACAGGGTCTTTTTCTTGTAGTGAACTATGCCTAATATCTAGGGGTCCACCAGCTTCAAAATGCTTATCCAAATGAAACAGGCTTTACTTTTAGGGGTTAACACCTACATGCAAGTAAGGAACTTGATCCAACTGTAACTTTGAAATATTCCCTATCTTTTTTCATTATTATATATTGCCTAGATATCGCGTAATCGGAAAACCACAAACCAAACGTACCTTCTTTCTTTGTCGTTACCTTTTCAGCTTTGAGCCCAAACGGTCTGACAACAGCCCGAAAATGTAGCAGCAGCCGGTGGTTAAGAAGGAACGCAGAGTGTTCAGCTCCTCTGATGACAGCGCAATGATGAAGCAGGTTGTGGGAACCCACTCACCCAATGGTCGGGATGTTGAGTTGGAGCCCATTCTTAATGTCATTGAAGAAACACTCCATCGTGCCAATCCTGCAAATATTGATGGTGTTATTAATGTATGTACAATTCTATACGTCTTAGATGCTTGTGCTTGTGTAAAAGTGACAATTTTGACCCGTTTGGTTAAAAATGGGTTATGTTTTGTTCCTAACGGGCCAAACAGATTGAACGAGTCAAAAGTAGTCCAAAGTGTATTTTTTATGCATACAACCTCATAAGGCGCTTTATTAAAAAAATAGATTTAATGATCACATATACATATTCGAAAGTAATTATCCATTACGAACCGTTACCCAACCCGTTTGGACTGCTTACCGTGTCCTTGTAGGGCACACATAATAAGCATATTGATGCATTGGTTGGACAAGAGATGTAACATCCCGAGTTTTAGAGCACGAGAGAATTCACGAGGAATTAAAACTTAAATAAAAAGAAAGGAAGCGGGCTTGGGCCGGGGTGTATGGGCCGAAAGGGGAAGGGTTTGGGCCCTTATAGGCCTCAAGAACAACCCAAAAGCCTCATTTCCATCCTCATTTCCGGATTCTAGAGAGAGAAAGTGAGAGAGAGTCTAGAGAGAGAAAGTCCCGGTTTTTGGATTAGAGCCTCAAGGATCGTTAGCAAGAGTCTCGTGGGTGTTTAGCAACGAAAAGGAAGTGATTACAGGTAACCGATTCTCCTAGATCTGAGTTTTAGTTCGTTTTTGGGTTTTTCGGGTTTTGGGTGAAAAGGTTATGTTTAATCGGATGAAACTGAAGGATAAGCATAGATTTGAGTTCCTTAATGGAAAACGAACGTTTTGAATGCAAACAGGTTCGGGATCTTGAAGTGATCAGACCCGAATGCGAAAGTTAGGGTTTTTCGCCAAGAACAGGTCGTGCGCACTTGCTAAGTGCGCACAGAGCAGGTCTTGCGCACTTGCTAAGTGCGCAGGAAGAGGAGCATGCGCACTTGCTAAGTGCGCAGGAAGAGGAGCCTGCGCACTTGCTAAGTGCGCAGGAAGGGAAGCCTGCGCACTTGCTAAGTGCGCAGGAAGCAGGTCTGCGCACTTGCTAAGTGCGCAGGCATCAGGACTGATTAAGTAAAGTCAGTATGTTAGAGTGGTTAAACCGTTTAGCGTCGAGTTAAGTCTGATAAGTGTCAAATTGTTATGATTGTTCAGATTGTGTGAGATCCAGTAGACCGTTGCAGCTTAGATACCAGGTGAGTTCTAATCCCCTTTTTGCCTTCTTTAGGGGTGGTGTGCATACTTAGTGTAAAGCGTTTATTATATTTTATATATTATAAACTGAAGTGAAAAGCTATGTTTAGTGTAAAGTTTAAAAGAGGCAAAAGTACATTTTAGTAAAGTATGATTATATTTTTCATATACATAAACAAAGGCATAATATAAGTGCTAGTATGTTTTCAGTAAAGCAAGATATATTATTTGACATAATATATGTGTTAAGATATATTTCAGTAAAAGCAAAGATATATCATTTGGCAAGCGTTTACTATATTTTTATATACATAAACAAAGGCATGATATGAGTGTTAAGATATATTTCAGTAAAAGCAAAGGTATTTATGGCAAGCGTTTACTATATTTTTATATACATAAACAAAGGCATAATACACGTTAAGTTATGAACAAGATGTACAGAAAGTTTTATGAACAGTAAAGTGAACAGTTTTCCTTCGGGAATATGTACCAGCTATAAAGGTCCTTGGGACAGATGTTACTTGTACAAGATGTCAGATATGGGTTCTACCCATTAGTAAGAACCTTTGGGTTCGTTAACGGTTGTACAACTGGGATGAGTGACGGCGGTTGCTCGGGAGGTCCACGCAACCTCCCCTTAGCGTTAAGCGGTATTGTCGGTTCATGGACGTTAGCCATGGGGGCATTGACCAGGTACTCGTCGGTTCATGGACGTTAGCCATGGGGGCGGTACAGTAGTGACAAGGAATTGACGGATAAGCGGTATTGTCGGTTCATGGACGTTAGCCATGGGGGCATTGACCAGGTACTCGTCGGTTCATGGTCGTTGACCATGGGGGCGGTACAGTAGTGACAAAGGAAATTGACGGTTAAGCGGTAGTGTCGGTTCATGGTGTAAGCCATGGGGGCATTGACCAGGTACTTGTCGGTTCATGGATGTAAGCCATGAGGGCAGTACAGTAAAGAAGAATTGACGGTTTATTATACGTTTTAAACTGTTTGAAAAGTAAAGTGTGCTAAGTTTAGCCTTAATGCCAGTATATATGTTTTAGTAAATCTTTTGTATAATTGATTTAAAGTAAACGTTAGAACTCACTCAGCGTTGCTGATTTTTAGTATGCACATCAGTTAAGTGTAGGTGGCAGTAGATGGAAGTGGATGCTTGGCTTGGCAAGAAGAGTTACCCGAAGACTAGCAGTTGGCATCCTGTTTTTGTTTTCTTTTGATTATGTTGATTAAGACAAGTTTCAGTTGTATTTGACAAGTTATGTTTAGACATGTTATATTTCCGCTGCGTATGTTGAGATTTTAAATCGTTTCCGCTGTGATAATGTATGCCTTATGTTTAAGTGCTATGTGTTGATGAGTAAATCCAATACGTGAGGCCTCCCGGGTTCAGGGCCTCACAAGAGAAGGCTGCTTTCTCTAGCTTTGAAGATGTTGATGGGTTCCCAGATGGATTGGCTCATGCAATCAATAAAATTTCCTGTGAGGTTAGTATGTAAATTACTGTGTTGATGATTTAGGGGTCGTGATTCTGACCGGTTTACTAAAGAATGGGTCGCTTCGGTTTTTTTAATCTCTATGGGGCCAAATGGGTAGTATATAAAAATTATCTTAGAAGGAAACGGGCCAGACGGTAGGCAAGTCAACCAAAGTTTATATTTAATGCACAAATGCTTCTGAAATCATTATTTAAATATTACACATTTTGACCCGACCCTTTTGGGCTCTTTGCCCAGCCCGCCCGCGCAACCTGCAACTAATATTACACATTTTGACCCGAACCCTTTTGTACTCTTTACCCAGCCCGCCTGACCTGCAGCTAATATTACACATTTTGACCCGAACACTTTTGGACTCTTTACCTAGCCCGCCCACCCGCCATGCCAACTTTTCCACCTCTAAATACAAGCTAGTAAAGCTTATTAACAGAAGTATGAATGTACAAAGTACCACCTGCAAAGAAGACTAATTAATACCTGTATTGGCAGCTTTCTTGCAAGTGCTCGGGTGGAGTAGACGCTCATGCATCAACAATAGCAATCCTCAACATACTATCAAGCTACCCATGGGAAGCCAAAGTGGTCATATCATTAGGAGCCTTTGCAGTAAACTTTGGCGAGTTTTGGCTTGTGGCTCAACTATTTGCCACCAATCCGCTTGCTAAATCGGTAGCATTGCTTAAACAATTGCCAAACATCATAGAACATTACAAATCAATCAAACCTCGGTTTGATGCTATCAATAACCTCATTAAGGTTATGTTGGATGTGACCAAATGTATCATTGCATTCAAGAACCTGCCTTATCAATATCTTCAAGATGACACACCACCCAAGTCAACAGCATTATCTCACATTCCCACTGCAGCTTATTGGTCCATCAAGAGTATGGTGGCTTGTGCCTCTCAGCTAACAAGCCTTTTAGGCATGAATTACGAGTAAGTTTTACTATATTATCTTTTTTAATCGAGAACATGCCCGACTCTTGGGGTGTTTGGATTTGCATTTTTAAATTGTTCGGGGTCAAATAATTACTTTCGGTTACTAATATCATACCCGCCGCAGCAAAACTGATTATCAAGATTCAAGAAATAAAATTAAATGACTTAATTACCCTTCTTTTAACCTAATTTGAAGGACTTTTACTCCCATCTATTTTCACTAGAATGTGTATTAAAGCCCTAAATGGTAAAATTTTGTCACACACTCAAAAGGTTAATTGTCTGATTATTAGAACTTTAAACACCAAAAACACATCCAAACATCATACAATTGATTTTTATATATAAGCTTAATTTCTATTTTTGTCCAAATTATGAGGTATAAGACAAATGCAGGTACATCTCAGCTACCTCAGAGGTATGGGAACTCTCAAGCTTGGCTCACAAGGTTCAAAATATCCATGAGCATCTTAAAGAACTCCTCCTCCTTTGCATGCAAAACATAGGTAAGTTTAACTTTTTTGTACTTTTGGTGAATGGTGATCCTAAAACTACTAAAAAAAGAGCTAATGTTCATACATTATGTTGCTGCAGAGGAGAAGCAACATGATGAATATTTTCTCATGCTCGTGAGAATCTTTGACGTGTCTCACTTAGACAACTTGAAGATTCTCAAGGCTTTGTTCTGTCCCAAGGATGACATTCATCCACTTCTATATGGCTCATCAAAAACAAGGGTTAACTTTTAAATTCCCTTTTTAAACTTTTTGGACCTTTAATTTACTTTTTGTTAAATAGTTAATTGATTAATTCATTTATCATGATTAAAACAGGTTAATGTGGATGTGCTAAGAAAAAAGACTGTGTTGCTGCTCATATCAGACCTAGATATCTCACATGAAGAGATTCTAGTTCTCACTCAAATCTACAAAGACTCTAGAATACAACCAGATCATCATTATGAAGTTGTGTGGGTCCCGGTTGTGGACGGTCTCATGACATGGAATGATTCACATCAACACAAGCTTGAGCAGCTTCAATCAATGATGACATGGCATATGCGGCATCACCCTACATTGCTAGAAACAGCAGTCATCAAGTACATCAAACAAGTGTGGCACTTTGAAAAAAAGCCGATTTTGGTAGCGTTAGATCCACAGGGGAGAGCGACATCACCAAATGCACTCCACATGGTCTGGATTTGGAGAAACACTGCTTACCCTTTCACTAGCATGAAAGAGGGCGCGCTATGGAAGGATGAATCTTGGACACTAGAGTTATTGGTTGACAAAATCGATCAATATATACTACATTGGGTAACTTAATTTACTTTGTAGCATTTTTACAAGTTTAGTTATAATTAATAACCATATTAATAAGTTTATCCTCAATAATGTATGTTGCTAGATTGAAGACGAGAAATACATATGCTTGTATGGAGGAGATGACCTAGATTGGATCAGGAGATTTACAGAGATAGCATCAGATATTGCCAAAACTGCAGGAATCCCATTAGAGATGGTTTATGTGGGAAAGAGTAAACCGACTTAACTTGAGCATGACTATAGCTACATTATAATATTATCCATCCCACTATATGCACCATTATATAAAAAAGTATGGTAAAAGAATAAACCAGATCAGCATAAAAGGCTATACAGATATCTATTGCTCATACTAGGATATTGAAGCTTCAATTTCTTTTTTTATTTAGAGAACATGACAAGCAGGTAAATCAACATCTGTGCTAACACATGACCATTGACCAGTAGTATCAAGATTGTTAGAGAAACCAATATGATGGTAATGCATATGTCTTCTGTAGTACCTCAAAAATCTAACAGTAACTGAGGAAGTATCCTCTCCAGGTGGGTTGCTTCAATCTTGATTCCGCTTTCAGCTTCGGCGATGGTAGCAGCTCGTTGGACTGCTTCTGCATTAACAAAAAACTATGCTTCATAAGCAACTGCAAATAGGCAGCTTCCTTTATACTAATATTGGCTACAAATACAATCAAGGTGGATATGATGTACCCGTGACAAATAGCTTAAGTAGTTCACAACTCAGCCTCACAGCATTTGGTTTGGCATTTTGTTATGACAAATTGCAGAAATAAAAAATAAACAACATAAAAAAGTAAATAAATACACATGTTGAAACCATAGTAGTCAAAGACGCGCCTAGCGCAGCACACCATTAACGACTTGCCATCAAGGCGCACAGGCGCAAAAAATCCATAAAAAACTGGCCAAATTCTGCAAAAAAACTGGTCTGAACCGGTTTGAAAGACTGAAACAACTAAAACTGGTCTGAAACATCTAAAAATGGCCTAGAACTAGGCTACCCAGTCTAAAACACCTAAAAATGGCCTGTTTACACTGTCCACCTTGTCTCGGACCCTCGCTTTTTAAGTGTCTTGAGCCTTTGACTACTATGATTGAAACCCTAGCATGCGAACCCACAAGTCTATAAGAATCCCCTATGAGAATATACCACCAACCAGTGTTGTAAAAATCGCTAGACGCTAGTCGGGCGGTGGGGGTACCGACTAGCGATCAATCGGATTGGAAATTTTATATGTTTTTAGAATCATTTACCAAAAAATTAGCTATAAATAAGCTTTATATATTTTTAATATATAAAAAATATATATACACAACCTAAAAACCTATATGTACAACATCTTGATGCACACACATGTAAAAGTCTTGGTCAATTTTGCTAAAACTATAATTTTGATTTTTGAGGATGAAACTTGTAATTTTATTGAAGAATAAGTGACAAATGAAAAATAAAAAAATAAAATTGCCGGGCCAATTCGGACCGCCTACCGATTTTTTTGGTCCGATCAGATTAAATCGCACCGGTAGACCCCCTATTACCTATTAATCACCGATTAATCCAGATTTTTACAACACTGCCACCAACATCTAGGGCAAAATCATTCGAAACCTAGAACATGAACATTATCTCAAAACAATCAAAAAGCAACAAGTAATGCTGATTTTTTAATCTAACTTAAAATCCTATCAACAGCTAACCAAGAGCAAGCATTAATTTGAAGTATCAGTCCGGCTCCTTACCAGAAGTAGGCCGGTTTCTCTTGGAGGTTCCTACTCGTTCCTGCATTGCAAAATCGTAAACAATCAGATAACAGATTTCGATTGTTCATAACAGATCATAAGTAACAACTTTTCACACGATTAAACACTGAAATCACAATTAAGATAATTAAATGCGTTTGACCTCGCCCTTGGAAGTCTCGCCGTCTTCAATCTTCTCCCGCTCTGAAACAGAAACGATTCAACGAATGTAGTTCGGTAAGTATAAAATTTGTACCAGATTCATAATGAACTAACCGATTGCCTTCTTGCTCCAAACCAATTTGAAGATTGCATTTATCAGATCCTGTTAATTTTACGTATTTTGAAACACATTTTAAAGAGAAATCAAAACGCGAAGTTAGGGTTAGGGTTTACCTGATCAAAATTGCTCTCCATGGCGCCACAATGAACAATGAATGTTCGTCCTCCAGTGAATTTGTAATCCAGTAACGAAGACTAATTTCATTTATTTTTTAAGTGTCGTTTCGATAAAGAACACAACGGGGTGGTGGCGCAGTTGGCTAGCGCGTAGGTCTCATAGCTTCTGAGTTATCCTGAGGTCGAGAGTTCGAGCCTCTCTCACCCCAATATGTTTTATAGGAGACAATTTGTTTTTCTTTTACTATTTTGACCTCAATGGAAATTAACTTCCTAGGTGTAAGACTAATTTTTCCTATGGAGGATAGATGGTTTCATAACTTCCACAGTGTCACTTTGCTTATAGCATTTTGTTGTAATTAGGTGAAATGACTTATATAGGTCGTAACGAGTCTTTATCGGTCATTTTTGCTTGGAAAGAGTCATAACAAGTTTCAATGGGTCATTTTTTTTCCTTGAAGTAACTTTTATTAGTTATATTTGTTTGCATTAGCTATTCTATTATTTCAATCATGTGAACATGAAAATAACTTCTTAGATCTTGAGCTCTAACGCTTGTTTCTCCATGGGAGGATAGTTGGTTTTACAACTTTGGAGGACTCCGATAATGAAGTAGATGGGTACTTGTCCTTTATTTCGTTCAACTAACAGGATAAAATTTTGTGTTTTTGAAGCTTAGCAAATGGGTAAGATTTGCTCCTGTCATACTTTGAAACACCAGACGACATTATATCTTCGAGGAATTCATTTCGTGAACTTGGACAAAGAGAATACCAAAGATGAGTGGTATATTGAGCTAATTCATTAAGCCCGTATTTGGGGTGCTCTTTTGATAATTGTATTTGGAGGATCTCAAATGTTCCTCCTAAAGTAATGCGTCTAGATTCTCCATGGGATGTCCGCGTTAAGAAATATGATATGGTATTATGTTGGAACTCGGGACCTAAGAATGAATGACTAGCTTCCAATGGGTCCATGTAATATTGAAGAGTGTTGTAATGAGTGAATGTTAGGAACAAGTAGCGTAGTGTTTTTATTTCTTGTAATAGTGAAAACCCGTTACTAGAAAACCCATGGGACACCACCACTACCCAACTAATCAATGGGATGGAGTAAAATACAACTTGTGCTGGGCAGATGTCCTTCAAAGGAGTTAAATATAGAAAACCCGTGAAAGTTGGATTCGAAAGCTTAGTGTTGTAAATAAGGGTGTAGTGACACTTGTAGTGATGCAACTATCACACAATGGTATGGGCTTGTATTAGTTGGTTGTGTGGTATGGTGTTTCTCATATGAAAACTAAACTTGAACCATCATTCATTAGAGTTCACAAGAGAGGGGAGTTCTATCACAATGCGCAATTTAGTGGATCCCAAATGAGTTTGTGGTGAATCCTGAAGATGTTAGGTTGGTATTTTTTAAGCTGGTGTATGGCTAAACCGATAGTTAGGTGAGATTGAAGATATGTGTATGTGGTTAAGAAATTGAATTGCTTCACCTACTTTACAAGTTTCCTCTAGATTTTAATCTTGCATAATGTGACATATATTATTTCTAGGGAACATGTTTTTGTTGGGCGATAACTAATAAAATCTAACATTTCTGCACTTTCTTAAAGGTCTGTTTTGGACTGTTAAAAATCTTTTTTTTCTTTTACTTTATGAAATTAAAAAAAATCTTGATATCGTTTTAACTTTAATTTGAAAAATTATTAACTAGCCGACTCGAGTTTTAAACATAGAGCTCAAAATAAGCTAAACTCAAGTTTAGGCAAGTTTGAACTCGGCTCTGATTGTTTACTCACTAATTACGAAATTTTAACTAAATCTATGATATATTTTGAAAACAAAATATCATTTAACAAACCTGACTAGACAATAATAGAATATCTTGATCTGGAAGTCATATTAAGTGCTTTGATTAATGCACAATTCTTTCATATCACAAGGAATCGATGATATGACACATGAAAAACAAAATAAAGAAAGAGATAAATGAAACCTAATAACCTAAATTTTGTCCAACATTAACGTCTGATAATTATTATTAGACCAAAGTGTTTAAATCTAAGGCGTTTGTTTTGTAAAATGTTTTAAAATTTTGATTGAAATTTAAACGATTTCTTAAAAATCCGTAATATGTTAGGTTGATACATTTGTTAACTAGGTTAAATTCCCGTGTGTTACACGGGTTAAATAAATATAATTATAATATTATATATTAAGTAATAAAAAATTTATTTTTTAAAAACTCGTGTTTTTATACGGGTTGAATAACACATTAAATACAATATAATCTGTTAACACATACACTCGTCAAAATATGTCGGGAGATTTATTAATACAAATATTAGTATTTTCTTTAAAAAATATTATTATAAAAATATAGAGGTGTATTTGGGTTATTTAATGAAAATATAGAGGTGCATTTAATAAGAGAGAGAGACGTGAAAAACATAATGAGATTGAATATGAAGGTGGCATGTGACATTTGAAAAACCTTTATTTATTATATAGTATAGATAAAATTGGAATGTATAAATACCTAAAATGATAAAATTACCCCTTAAAATTAACAAAATATAAAACAAAAATATAAATTCCTAAAGTTCACTTAAAATGTTTAGGGATTATAAATTTCATCAATTGAATGATTTGGCCTAATTCCTCCTCTTAGCAAAACAAACATGCAAATGAATGAAATTTAAGTTATAGTTTCATTGAATTCCTACATATTCTTGCCAACCAAACATGCCTCAAGTGTTGAAGCAGTGTAGTCTTGTGAGGTTGAGTCTAATAGTCTATCCTTGTAACCCCGAACACATAGTTCATGCTACAAACATCAAATGAATATTGTTTGACTGTTTACAACAATTAGCTTAGTCTAGTGAAAAAGGTGTATACCCAAGACATTATCAAAATGGGGAGGTCTTGGGTTCAAGTCCCACTTGTGATAAAAAAAAGGGGTTCAAGTCCCACTAGTGACAAAAAAGAGGGTCCAAGTTGGAACAGAGGTTTTTCTCACCCATGGTGGGTTTCCACTTGTGAGGGTGAAGATGATCGAGTGGGTCAGTGACCCATCACTGATCCAAATTGTCGTTAAAAAAAAGACTTCTTGACTGCTTAGGCTAGAAAACTACAATGTGTCATGTGAGTATATTATGTTAGTGCATGTGGTAGTGAAACAGTATGTGTGCATATGTAATACATATAGAGAGACCATGAGTCAAGAGATAGGCAATATCACTTTCAAGGGGATAATTTAATAATGAGAGTATATGTATAAACCATATGTATAAAACAAACAAGTATAATATATTATGTACATATCTGTATCTTTTTTTGAATGATGTTTACAAAATCTTAGTATTTGAATTGTCTAAGGATAATAAGATCATCTCCAATGATACGCTCGTGGGATGAGATGAAGAGAGAAGAGGATCGTGTGCGGGCGTGGCGAGGAGAGAGGGCATCAATCATCCGTGCAGAAGGGGGTGCCTGTGGCAGTGTGGCTATGGTGGAGGAAGGTCGGTTTGTGACATTGGGAGGAGAGAGAAGTGGGTGCCCATAGAGAGGATGAGAGAGAAGGTTGGTTTGTGGCCGGACAACAAAGGTAGTGTCGACGTGGACAAACTCATCCCTCATATACGGTGGAGAAGTTCTAAGAGGTGTTATAATCCGATGTATTATAAACCATTTATAAAACCAAGTGGTGGTGTGATTAGGTTCAGGTAAAAAGAATTATAATTCTAAAAAGGGTGAGAAGGATTTAGGGCCATTAGATCAAATTGTAGAAAAGATTTAATGGTTGAGATTAAATTGTAGGAGAAAAAGTTATTGGAAGGGTATTTTAGTCTTGACCACTTTTGTTGACTTTTTATCAAGTTCCCCCCTCATTTTTAAACGTTCATAACTTTTACATACGATGTTATTTTTTCAAAAAAATTACACCATAAAAACGAGCATTTTTGTATCTTTAAAACGAGTATAGTGTCGTTATAAACAAAAATGATTTTTTTTACGTTTTCCAGCTCATTGTGTAATTAGTCAGGTCATTGTGTAATACAAGTTCATTGTGTTATATGTATTTATCATTGTGTTTTACGTTTTCCAGCTCATTGTGTAATTAGTCATGTCATTGTGTAATACCACGTATGGTCATTGTGTAATATCTGGTCATTGTGTAATACAAGTTCATTGTGTAATTAGTGAGGTCATTGTGTAATACAAGTTCATTGTGTAATTAGTCAGGTCATTGTGTAATACAAGTTCATTTTGTAATACCACGTCTAGTCATTGTGTAATATCTGGTTATTGTGTAATTAGTCAAGTCATTGTGTAATACAAGTTCATTATGTAATTAGTCAGATCATTATGTAATACCACGTCTGGTAATTGTGTAATATCTGGTCATTGTGTAATTAGTCAAGTCATTGTGTAATACAAGTTCATTGTGTAATTAGTCAGGTCATTGTGTAATTAGTCAGGTCATTGTGTAATACAAGTTCATTGTGTAATACCACGTCTGTTCATTTTGTAATGCCCTGGTATATTATACAATGACCATTATGCCCTCCCTTTAAAAATAATAAAAGGACACATGTCAAGCCTAGAATCCTTCTTACCCTTCTTATTTTTAAAACCCTTTTTACTATAACCTAACTCGTGGTGGTGTACATTATAATCCGATGTATTATGAACCATCTATAAATTACCACTTTCCCGTAGATATAATAATTAGGTTTTGTGTAATGGTTCTCGTGTGCGGAGGATATAGTCGACATGGGGGCGTGAGGGGCGTGGAAATCCACGACGCCCCTCCGTAAGAGGGGGTTGTGAGTGTGGTCACGACGTGAAACGTGCTCTCTCCGCGTGACCCAATCAGAAAGTCCCAAGAATCTTGGTGCAACTGATACAATTTTAGAGACATTTGTGACATGTTCAAACTTCAACAACCGGTCCAGTTCCAAAGCATTATATTAAATTATGAACTTTTTTTTAAAAAAGTAGACGAAATATATTAATACTACAACAGAAACTCCCCCCCAGCCAGCAACTAAGGGAAGCCGCAAATACACCATAGCCGACCTGGCGGATAATACAAAATATTAAAACATCAATGAACTCTAAACTGAAAAGCATTACAATCTTCCCAAGTGATGTTGTTTTTGATCTCTTTGAAACCCATAAAAACGCCGATTCCTTGATATGCATCATGCAATTGTAATCCTTTGTAGCTTTGTCTTCAAAAATTATTTTATTCCGGGATAACCACACGTGCCATAATGTTGTAAGCGAAATTGCATGGATTAATTTCTTCCGGTCTTCTGATACTTGTAAATTCTACACGAAATCTAACACTTCCTTGATTGTAAATTATAAACTCTTTTTTAACAGCAACTTTCATAAATAAGCAATCCAGGGGCTAGCAAGAATACAAACAGAGGAAAAGAATGAAAATACGAAAGGAACAACCTAAAAACATAAAACATAACCTGGAATAGAACATGTCCTGCACAAGAAGCGCAAACAACACCAACAATAAAACTTCACAACAAGCAGACGCCCTAAGAAAAACAAGCTGCTAGAAGTTAAAGGGGCTCTAGTTTTCCCATTCTAGAGAATTCAATTTGGCCTTGTGTTTAATCCAAAGGAACCCTCTCATCTTGATTTCTTCAATGATATTAATGATAGAAACAGGTTGACCTTCGAAAATATATTTATTCCTTGCATTCCATAAGGCCCAACATGCGAAAAGAATGATCGATTGAACCATGTGTTTCCTGGTGTCTAGAAGTCTTCCATGCTCATGAGCCAAAAACAAGTCCATGACTGTGAAGGCAAAAATTTGATGAAGACGACACCAATATGAAATTTGTTGCCATATAATGGATGCCACATAGAAGTCTTCCATGCTCATTCCAGACAAAGGCTTGACCAGGATCTTGGAGTCTTTGGAAGGCGAAATTTGATCTCACCGATTTGACAGTAAACGATTCATCAGGGTTGCTCGACCACGACCACTTACCCGCACGATCAGATAGCTTTACGGATTTTAAAAGCTCACAACATCCACTAAGTTCCTGCAATTCACAAGGGAAACAAACATTTCTAATCCAAGACCAAGATAGAGTAAGAGAACTACCCGACATTTGGCAACGGTCCCGGACAAGGCAAGACTTGTTAGATTTGATTCTTAACAGTCCGGAAAGGAAACCATCAGCGGAGCCGAACCAACCCAATGATCCACCCAAAACCTTATGCTTTCCCCATTACCCAAAGACCCAGCTATCGAGTGTTGCAAAAAAATACTCACTTTGAGGAGAGTCTATTTAATATTAGCAATTGAACACCACACACCCGGGAAGCGTTTATTACTTGGAAGCTCAGCCCATGAGTTATTGTTGTTGTGAATGGAATGAATCACTCTTCTCCAAAGCCTATCATACTCTACTTTATACCTCCAATTCCACTTAATAAGGAGGCTAAGCTTAAGGTCATGTAAAGCCCCCAACCCTAGCCAGCCCAAATCTTTAGGAGCGATTACATTCTGCCATTTAATCCAATGAATTTTATTCTTCTCTTTCGATCCACCCCGTTTTTTCTCAGACGTTCAATTTTATTGAGTACAAGCTTGGGAGCTTTATACAGCTAAAAATAATAAGCGGGCAAGGCGTCAAAGACCGACTTCAGAAGGGTGACCCAGCCCCCAATGGATAGGGACGAAGCTTTCCAAGAAGATAACCGATTTTCAATTAAAGAAATTACCGGGTCCCAAGCCTTGATCGAATCCATTTTGTTCCCAACTTCAATGCCAAGAAATTTAAATGGGGCTTTACCATGTTTGCAGTTGAGCAAAGAAGCCAGTGAAATACAATCATCGTCCGCCACACCAATCCCGATAATGGTCGATGATGTGCTCTAAATTATAAATATATTTCACATCATTTGCATCCCATTTGTTGGAAATTTCATTGTACATTGTGTTAATTTGTCACTAATTTAGCTTATATTCAAGTTTCAGGGAAATTTAAGATCAAAAGGAAGAAACAAGCGAAAAGACGACGAAAATACAAGAAATTAGCCAAGACAGAAGATCAAGCATGGGCCGTGCCCCACCAGGCACGCCCCTGTGCTCACACCCAGCAGAAAGGACAAAGTCTCCAGTAGAAAAGACAAAGTTTCCTCGCCAAGCACGGGTGTCGTGCCCCACCAGGCACGCCCCCGTGGTCAACTTTCTATCGTACCAGCGTACTGTTGTCGCCCAGTCAGATGAAGCACGGGGTCGTGCCCCACCAGGCACGCCCCCGTGTCCGGTACATGCAGAGTACGTACGCGACCAGGATAAAAAGTAGCCCGTCAGATGTCTTAGCACGGGTCCTGCCCCACCAGGCACGGGCCGTGCCTCACTTCTCTGACCCTATAAATAGAGCCATTTGGCTCTTGAGTTGTGTTGGCCTTTTGGGAGAGAAATTCCACTAACACCTAGTTCTTGATAGTAGCTGTAGAAGACCATTTGGAGGCCCAAGAAGAACCATTCTGTTACACCCCCAATTTCAACTAACGGAGTTTTACCGTTTGGGAAGTGACGAACCAGGATCTCAGACATTAGTTACTTTGAACGACTCTACATGGGACTCAAAATGAAAATATCTTTTAAATCAGAGTATCAATGCGGAAACGTAAAGAAAGTAAACGCGCAAAATACACGCGCCCAAAACCAAAGTCCAAAAGTCTCAAAAAGTCCAAACGTCCAAACCAAACAAAGTACAATGAAATAATTCAACCAAACATAAATAGACACAAAGCAAAGCAGTTGAATCCCATGCATGCCCTAACGTGCACCTGTGTCTTAGCTTAGCGTCCTAAGAAAACATGTAAGAAAAAGCGTCAACACGAGGTAGGTGAGTTCACAGGTTTCAAATAAATAAGTAAGCGTTTACCAGATTTATGATCATTCAATATGTATCTATAGATAGCTAACCTATGTTCATGTTTTAGCTCAAGTGCTCGCAACCGAAACTGACTGTTTGTTTATTGCCTCCTGCCAGGTCTATCAATACTGGCCATGTGAGTAGGCTAACATTTCTCCCGTTCGAAATCCAATCGAGTTAGCGCGACTAACGCGGGTGGGATTTGTCAAACCCAGTAGTACTACTAAACATTACCTCGCTAAGATCCATATTAACGGTTCGAGATAAGATGAGGACTTTCTGTGATAGCGTGTTACACTTAGCGTTAACATTGATAGCATATGAAATACAAAATCTAAAAATCAGTTTAAGCATGTTTTCTCCCCTAAGTTAAAACAGTAAAAAGGGGCCGTGAAAACTCACCTGCTTGGCGTTGAAGGTAGTTTCACACTAGAATTAAGTTGGAACCACGAGTGTAAGTCTCAAAAGACCTACGAATGCCCTAAAATTATAAACATATAAATTAGGAATGATAATGAGAATTGTGACTGTGACACGGAAAACGAGAAACGTCCTAAAAGAACCGCTCCAATAAACGAGAGTGGACGAACGCGTCCACGGGTTTAGGAATGACTTTACGCGACGAACGACATAAATAATAATATATATATACGAGTGGATAATATAATTAGTTATATTATTATTTAGTCTCGATTGATTTACGGCGTTATAAAATGACTTGAAATAATATAAATATATATTATTTAATAATACGGGTCACAATTTAGGAATAATATAAACATATTATTTTTCACGAGTTTACGGCTTAAAAATAATATAAATATATTATTTTACTTGTTAATAATAAGAATATATTATTTATAAAAGTGGGTGTAATTTATAAAAATAAACTAATTATTCAAACCCGAGCTTACGGGTTGTTTTCCGGGTTAAAACCCATTTATATAATAATACAATATTAGAAGGTTTGATTTTTATTAATTTAATAATCCAGAAAAATGTTTTAAAAATAATTGTGGGAGCCCGGTCTCGAACCCGGGTCTCTCCCACACACACACATCGCTCTAACCAGTCCCGGCCGCTAGGCTATCGCAAACGAATCCAATTCGAATTTCTTTTAACATCCAAGTCGGATGTGATTTAGTTCCCCATAGGTACCCAGATCAAATCCCGTCCCAAACGCCACGAATTTGATCGGGATTCGCCAAAGTATCGAGGGGGTTTCGTTAATCGGGGTATAGCGAATCTGGGGACTCATTTAATTTGAAAATCATTGGTTTTAGGATCGATAATTTACAGGAAAAGGGATCGTAACCCTAGTTTATACACATGGATTCAATTGATCGATTTTGATATTAAAAATTGTTGAAATGATAGGGCTTTTATTAAACAAAACCTTGCGAATCTGTTGATGTGGTTTAATTGTATCAAATTTATGTTTAAGATCGAAAACCCCAACACGTTTCCAGAACGAACCCTAATTACGGGATCAAGATCAATTCGATGATGGAAGCCCGATATTTTATAGGGCTTTCAATCTACAGAAGACTACGAGTCTAATGGTATAGTTTAATTTGGTTTAAACGCGGTTTAGAGTTGAATTCGACAACTTGGTTTCATATGAACCCTAGATTACGGGTTACAACGATTCTGATAATAAAAGTTCGAATTGATAAAGGGCTTTCAAAGAGTATGGTATTGCGAATCTAACTGTATAGGTTAATTTCATTTTGATTGGGTCTAGACTAGGGTTCGATTAAACCGGTCAATGATGAACCCTAGGTTATAGATTTCGATCGGATTGATGTTGTAAGCCCTGATAATGATAGGGCTTTCAATGATTAGACAAAAACGAAGGTGAAGGTTTAGATAATTACCGGAATAGAGTTCGAATTTGTAACAGCCCAAGCAAACCGTATCAAGATATTGTCCGCTTTGCCCACGATGGGTTGCCCATCCAGGAACTCACGGTTTTGTTTTTTCCAGACGAGTAGCTCGCCCAGGCAAAACGCGTCTTGATAGAGAAGGTATCCACCCCCTTATAAGGAAGGCTTCGTTCTCCCCCTCAACCGATGTGGGATATTACAATCCACCCCCTTACGGAGCCCAGCGTCCTCGCTGGCACACCAGTCCAGCCCCTAGCTCTGATACCATCTGTAACAGCCCAAGAAAACCGTATCAAGATATTGTCCGCTTTGCCCACGATGGGTTACCCATCCAGGAACTCACGGTTTTGTTTTTACCCGACGAGTTGCTCGCCCAGGTAAAACGCGTCTTGATAGAGAAGATATCCACCCCCTTATAAGGAAGGCTTCGTTCTCCCCCTCAACCGATGTGGGATATTACAACCGACGGCGGAATCATCGGGGCGGGACATGTAGACTGTTCATGAGCTCAAGGTTGACTAAATTATAATATGTTAAATCCATTTCCATTCAAACAAACATGAATCAAATTCAAAGAACATAATGAAATAAAATTTGTTTTTGAATTAATATTAACTAGGTCCAAAGCCTATGTGTAGCATGTCTTGATCTAGCTCATATGAAAGCACCTGAAACATGAATAAAATAAAGTCAACTAAAAAGTTGGTGAATATAACACAGGTTTGTAAATAGGTAGCATATAGTTTGTAAAACAAATCCTTACATAACATGATAAATAAGGCATTTATGGGGAGCAGCTATTGTGTAACCAAGTACAATCAAACATTTGTAACTAGTATGCAAATTGTGTTGTCGGTATCAATCACCTCAACAAGGTGGGTTTGTCAGACTCAATAGATCTATCATTGAAAACCGTCGGCTTGAATAGTTAATGATTGCACATAAGAGTTTCACAAAAGTTAGCACACATAGCACTCGGGCATAAAGCTCAAATTGCACACATGAATGTAAAGAGGATTTGTACTTGTGTTGTTTGTGTAAATGTAAATAGTAATTCGTATAGAGTTCATGTTTCACCCCAAAAGTGTAAAAGAGTAAAAGGGGCTATGAAATACTCACTTGATTCGAAGGCGTAGCTAACACGAGATACTAGATAGCAAAGTGATCCTTGTAACGCACAACGTTAACCTAGAGTGTATTGCGTATGAAGATGAGTTAATAAAATATCTAAATCGAAGTCTAGGGCTTCAAAGGATGTGAGTATAGGAAATTGTGTTATGAGTTCGTATAGAATTATATAAAAGGGTTGCGTAGATGTTTGCGTTTTATTCTTGGATAATTGTTTTATAATTATTAAAGTCGGGATATAGTGTCCTTAAAATAATGATTTAGAGCTTGGGTAATTAACTAAATAAATTAGATTTATTTATTTGAAACGTAGTATGAAATTACCTTGCTTTAAATATAAACACAATAATTAAGTCTATACTTATTTAGTTATTTAGTCATGAAAATGCGTCAAATTTGGGTAAATATATATTAGTTTATAAAAAAAATTAGTGTTACATACCATCTAACACTAAGCGAGTTGAAATTACAATTCATATGAATAATAAATATATCTATTTTTATTCGGGGATATAAACGTGGGTAACTAATATAAGTATTTATATTATTTATAAGTTTGAAACGTTACCAGAAGTTTAATAACGAGGTGAAGGTAATATCTAAATATATGTCATTTTTAATTGGAGTCACGGGTTGAAAATAATATAATTATTTTATTTATTCCAAGACGGGGTTTGAAAATAATATAACTATATTATTATAAAAGTTAGTATTTTTAAATAAGAAAAGGTTATAAACCAAACCCGAGCCTACGGATGGTTTTACGAGGCTAGAACACATTAATATATTAATATAATAATATAGGGTATTGTTTTTATATTAAAATAATACAAATAAAATGTTTTAAAAATAAATGTGTGTGGAGGGACTCGAACCCGGGTCTCTCCCACACCAGCACACTCACTTAACCATCTCCGCCCGCTAGGGTATCGCACACAAGTCCGGGCCGAAATGGTTTTAACAAGGAAACCCGGTGAGTTCTTCCCCTTTACCCGAGCCGATCGAACCCAGTCCCAATCCCACCAAATCTGGTAGTGACCGACTGCAAGATCATAGGGGTTTTATTCGTTAACCTCAAACGAGTCTGGGGTGAGTTTTAATTGCAAAAACAACGGGTTTAGGATTGTTTAATTTCGGATTCAAAAGTCGAACCCTAAGTTTGAACTCAAAATTGATTTGAATGATTCTGATAATGGAATGCGATATAAACATGGGGCTTTTACTAATTAGGGTCTTGCGAATCTGTCAGTATGGTTTAATTGGATTATGATTAAGTCTAGGGTCGAAACCCCCAAATTGTTTTATGAACGAACCCTAGTTACGGGGTCTTGATTAATTCGATGATATGAGACTGAATTGGCATAGGGTTATCAATTAAAAATGAATTTCGAATCTACTGGTATGAATTAATTTGGTTTAATCAGAGTCGGGGGTAGGGTTCGATTAAATCCGAAAATGTTAAGAACCCTAGAATCATATCATGCTTGATTCTGTAACGTAAGCCCTAATAAGCATAGGGCTTTTAATCTGAAATTGAAAACGAAGTTAAAGATAGGTTTAATTACCCGAATGATGTCTGAATCGACTGAGATCGACTAAACGAATGCCGACTGTGACTGGATCGGTTTTCCGGCGACTCTGCGTCCTTCTTCGATGCAATTGAATGGTGTAACAATTTCAAGGAGATTCGTTTGAGATGGGCAGGTAATCTCTTTCTGTGTAAATGATCGGTATTTGCGAATTAGGGGGGGGGGTAAGATGATTGAGGTCGACGGTCCCGGTTAATTAGCCATAATGGGATTTAATCGTGTATTGATGAGGCTGTTAATTTATTCTAAAATGATCGAAAATGACACTAACGTGTATAACAGTTACGAATTTCAACGGATTTCGGGAGTGGGATTCGGATTCGAGCCTAGAACGGCCAATTGACTTTCTGAAGTCAACTTAAATCAAAAATGGGAAATTTACAGATTTGTCCCTACAGTTTCCTGTTTAAAAGTTCTGAATCTGGTGGAACTGGTCCCTAAGGTTTGAGTTGAGTTAAGTTGGTTAAGGATTCGTTAGATTTATTTATTAAAAGTCAACGGGAGCATATTTCCTCAATTTTTCTTTGACTTTCAAAGTTAATTATAATTAGATTTTGACTAATTACACAACTAGTCCTTGTAGGGTTTAATGTCGCGTCGTTATTTTATTAATTAAAATAAATTAAAATAGGGTCGGAAAATCCGGAATGTTGCAGAATTGATGTCCCCGACTAAAACAGTTGTCGACTCGAGTGGGTTTGGTCTCCGGCGATGTCTGCCGCTTCTCCGACAAATCTGGTTTGTGTGAAAACTTCAGGGGGTTCGTTAAGTGATTGCAGCGTCTCAATTCGAGAAGGGAATACAGGGATTTGCCGGATTTGATGATAATTGAATATGGGGTCGACGGTTACGAAACGAACGGCCATTTTTGATTAATTCGTATGTAATGTAGGTGATTAAAGCTCAATGATGGCCGAGACTGCTAATAATGTCCGTAGTAATTAAGAGTTCCAACGAATTTCGGTTATAATCCGTGAATTGGAAAATCAAAGAGTCGAATTTTGACTTCTAAAGTCAACTGAAGACAAATTGGTCAATTTTGACTTTGGAGAGTCAATTTATTCAGTTTGGTATAATTACACAATTAGTCCATGCAGTTTTGAGTTGACATTGTGACCGAATTAGTCCTTGGGGTTAGATTTGATTAACGGGTTTAAGTTTTTAATAAGGAACTTAACGGAATAGTTAACGGGGTTAACCTAAAAAGTCGGATTGTCACACATTCCACCTTCATAATCTCACTTGGAAGATATCATTTTCTTGCTTGAAGCTTTTGTTACATCTAAACTCACTATGTCTTGCATGTATCTCATTTGTATTATGTTTGTGTGTATGCTCATCATGAGCTAAACATCTTTTCAACCATCTTAGTGAGATGAAACTCAATTAATTATGTTGAACTCATGATTATGGCTAAATTATTATGTTAATGTAATGATTATTTTGTGTTAACCTTTTGGTGATCTTGCATGTCTAAATGTTTATGGAGCAAATTAAGATTTATGAATGGGAAATCATATCGAGTTGGAAAACCTATGAGACTAACATTTATTTATAACCTTAACATCTTTTGTTAAAATGTTATAGCTAAGAATTAGGAATAATCTTTGAAATCTTATTTGTGAAGGAAACATGAAGACATGCAACCCTTTGGTCAAGATTTGGAAAAACGAAGAACAATGTTATGTTATTTCTATTATAAAAGTTATACTAATCGAAAGTGACGATGACTCGCTCTTAAAATTTATATAACTTTGTTTTAGAATATCATAAGTCAAAAAGTTACACTTTTTTATCTGACTAAGCTAATCTTAAGTGGATGACATGTAACTTACTCATGGAATTCCGTCTTAACGGTTAGGGAATTATAATCTTTAATTGGATTTTGGTTCTACTACTTTAAATAACATTAACATAATGGTAAACTTTAGCCATATGAAAAGAGGTCAACATACATTAATGCGTGGATTCTAAACTAAGATGGTTGTCTTTTAAAATTATTTCTTTTGCTCAAATTACATCTTTTTCAGAAAATACAAAGATAATCCTCATTTTACCAAGAAAACAATCTAATCACTAATCACTTGATCTAATTAAAAATCTGGGTTGAGACGTTAACTATGTCCATGGATTGACATCCGGTTTTTTTCAAAACTGTATTACCACTCGATAGGTGCACTTGTCTTTGTGTGTGTATTGTAGTCTAGGTGAAAACCAGCTTTTAAAACCGACATTTGTGTGAAAAATCTTTATCAAAAAAAATATATATAGTTCACACACATCAGTCGATTTGTTGTAATTCATTTTGAGGCCGTATACTAAGGAAAAGGATCTCATGATTCTAGAAATGTTTTTTAAATTAGTCTCCGACCACTCACCCAAGATCATCACATCGTCCGCATACATGAGGTGCGAGAGAGTAGGCCCCCTGTAACATCCTAAAAATCCAAAAGATAATTTCTCGGGTTAATGGATGCCCCGGATGCTTAATAAAGGCGACGAGGAGCTAGGACTTGTCTAGGAAGATGCATTTAATTACCGTGAATGAGCCAGTTAGTAGTTAGCGCACATCGTGAGGTCAAAACGTGATGATTAGACAGCGGTTGCCATGAGTGATCCCGGGATGATTTGAAGCTCTGATTAATTAGACGTTTACGTGGTGAGATGCTTATTTCAAATATTGACTATTTGATTTTGACATTTACTGTGAGTTATACCACGGGATGACTAGAGCGTGATTAAGGTTAGTTGTGCTTGTGATAACATACTATTGTGGGTACATTGTTAAATTTAGAGTGGTATGGTGTGAATATGTGATTACATTTTGAATAATGTGAGTTCATACTAAATGTAATCTTTGATGTGATGCTAGAGCTTGGTTTATTAGACTATATGAGTAGACCCGAGTTTTGATTATGTATGTGTGTCTACGGTCTTAAGATGGTGTCACCTATGTGTTGTGTTTACGTGATGTTTAAAGTGTAAGGGGTGTGTTATACCTTGTGTGACTGTTCGGCACGAGGTCCTGTGGGAAATTGTAGTTACATACCTTACGTCTAGGTATGCTTGTTCAGGACCAGGTCCTGTGAGGAAATAAGTTATTTCATATCTTGTGTGTATGAATGTTTAGGGTGACGTTCGGTGTCTAGACTGAGTAGCGTGTCGTCTTGAAGTATGGGTACGACCCGTATGGGTACGACCGAGTAAACCCCGTGTGAGGACGCGTGGCAAGGACTACCGTTGTAGTAAGTAAGAGGTAAGATGTAGGAGTTAGTGTGTCCGTAAATGACGAAGTCATATTGTATGCACGTAGATTTATTTAGATCTAGCAGTTTGTGTGTGTGCACGTGATGTGTGTTTAGAGTTTGGGGTATAGTACATGTGTAGAACAATGTGTGTTCGAAAGTTATGAGTGTCGGTGTGTGTTCTTGTAGTACACGCTTAGTCGTGCATAGGACGGGTGGTCAGTGTGCTCAGGTATCGTATTTCTATCTTGACGATTTTCTCCATGTTGATACATCTAGGTGATGCAAGAAGTGTGACGTCTTTCTAGACGAACGATGAGGTGCTATTATGAGATGCCTACGCTTATATCTTAGGAATTAGGAGCACGAAGCCAATGTGTGGAGCTGTGAGAGACGGTGATGAAAGTGTGACGTGGACGCTTGATTGGAGATATATAGGATGTGATCGAGATGATGACGCTGAAGATTTCAGCACTAGACGAATGAGGTGACGGAAGGGTCTCCATGGAATGCGCTCCATGAAGAAAATTTTGTCAAGGTAAGATACGAGAGAAGTGGAAATATATACTTTGAACGAGACAAGGAGTGGCTGAGGCTGGTGACGAGACGAACTTCATGTTCGTACCTGATGAATGAGGCGCGTGTCAGCGATCGCGTGGTAATGATATATCAACAACGAGGAAAGTGGAAGAAATGAAGGATAAGTGTAGGATTTCACATAAGCGACTGGGAAGGAAATGCCTACGTTGGTAGACATATGACTAGACTAAAGACGATCTACGGTGGAACCTCGGTTGAGGCGAATGTGTTGGATAAGTGATTGAAAGGGAGACACTTACGATGGAAAACTTATGACAAGCTTAAAGAAAGCTCATGTGGAGCATTCAAGTGAAGCAAAGGTGAGGCTGTTAAGGCAACCTGACGAGGATAGATGAACTTTTGAGAAACATCGATAACTGAAGATGATAATTCTAAGGACGAGAGTGTGTGCTTATTTAAGGGGTGTGGTACCTTTAGGAGTAGCGCTGTGGTGCCTAAGTCTTTAAAAATCATCGTCGGATGATGATTAGAGTACGAAATGAGAAGGACGACGAATGATCCAGGTTATTGATATGTCATCGTTTATACATATTTTACATGCATAATAATCCCACATTATGGTACTAATTGAATAATAATCTTGCAATTTGTGCTTAAAACACTTATATTTTGTAATTGCAGATTATTCGGTGTTGAAATTATAAATCAAGCTAAATCCTATCAAAAACACCAAGAATTCAAGCTTCTAGAAAATTCATTCCCGAGCATTGTGATAAGTGGCCAAAGTTTCATGTATTAAAGGGTGTAATATGTTATATTTATGCAATTTGATATGTGGAATACAAAGGTTTTGTGTAGTCATGCATGTGCAGGTGTTGGAAGCTTAAAATGTGATCTTTGAAGATATTACGAGAGAGTCGGAAGAGACACGGAGAAAACGAGGCAAAAATGCAGTTCCGGCGTAAGCCTACGCCACCAGCGTAAGCTTACGCCCTTACAGCGTAGGCCTACGCCTAATTGATTTCTTCACAGCAGCTTCCAGAGTCCCGGCGTAAGCCTACGCCCTCCCAGCGTAAGCTTACGCTGGGTGCGTTTTAGACGTGGGTTTTGGGCGAAACAGCCGATTTTCAATGGTTTAATTAGGTTTTTCTTCCCCAAATTCGGATCCATCTTTTACACCAGAGTTCTTGGGCGATTTTGGAGTTCTTAGAGGCTAAAGAACACGATTCTAACATCCGATTGAAAGATTGAAGATGATTTCCACCACCATGAGCGGCTAATCCACCGGTAATCATTCCAGGGTGGATTGTTTGTAAGTTTTAGGGTTTTATCATGTGCTAGCTTTGAGAAACAATTCTTGTAATCGTTTGGTTTGAAACACTTGAATCTTTGTGTTTAGTATGGTTATGAACTCACGGGAGTCGATAAATTCTTGCACCATTGACCCCGTTAGATGATAATTGCTATGAACTTTGATTTATGTTGAATCTATTGATTAATCTAATTCTATATTGCATACATTTGTCTCGATTTCATTCGTGAATATTGTTTTACACTATTTGCCGATGATGTATGAATGTTGATGTTCTTGGTTAGATTTGGTTAATTAGATTTGGATAACCATTCGATTGTTTGAACTCAAATGTTGGTGTGATAATCCCTAATTACTTGTGAACTTGAAACCCGGGTGTGATACCCTTTTTAATTATTGTTTACAACTTAAACCGTTTTGTTTGGTACTTGATTTGTTTGTTGAGTTTATAAAGTTTTCACTTAAATCATTGATTGTGTTTGGTCAGAAAGACCCGTTGTAACTTCATAATTTGCATTGTTAATTGAAGTTGAGCACCGACCACAAACTCTTCATGGTTCGACACCCTTCTTAACCTAACTATTTTAAGGTGATTAGGACACTCTATTTCTTTATCTTTGACCGGTCCCTTCGACACCGATCAAATTTTGGCGCCGTTGCCGGGGAGTGTGTGCGTTTGGTGTTTTATTTTAGTTGACTCTTGTGACTATTTGTTACTTGTTTTGTTTAGTTAATCTTCTTCTATTTTTGTGTTACGCGTGGTGTTTGTTTGTGTGTGCAGGTGACAGATTAGTGCATGCGTACCCGTTCATCCGGGAGAACTTCACCGCTTGTGTTTGAACCGAAAATTGAGAGGATAGCAAGGCAAAACCGAACCCAACAACAACAAAATTTACAACCTATTTCATCGGAACCATCATCAATGGATGGTCGAAGTAGTCATTCTGGATCTAGCATGAGAAACCGTGGCCCAACTCCAAACAGAGGCCCTATCCCTAACCGCCCACCAACTCCACCTCACCGAACCTCAACCCAAACCCCACCTATACCTATCAATAACAACCAACCCCGTGGGTCGGGTCCAGTTCAACAAAACCGACCCGTTAACATCCGTACCAATCCCACGTACCAAGGAAGAAGGGGACCACAACAAAATCAAACCCCTCCCGGAAACAATGAGAACGAGGGTTGGGAGGATGAAGATGGTGAATATTTTGGGTATGCTGATAATGAAGATGTTGGGAATGGTGAAGGGTTTGGCGATTACGAGTATGAGGATGGTGAAAGAAGCATCTATGGAGAGTACAACGAGGGGCAAGGATTTGAAGAGGAAGAAGAGGTGAATTATGTTCACCAAAGGGCGAGACAACCAATGGGTCGAACAGTTCGACCAGAGAGATTTGGGTATCCTCCTAGACAGGAAGGGAGGAGAGCTACTGGGGGCTACAATAATGAAAACCGAAGACAACCGATAGCCCCTATGGGTGGAGTTAATGGTCGTTTTAGACCGGCTATTTCGGAGAATGCTTCTCCAATTGTTCCACCAATTCCAGGAATGAGGAGGTTCAAGTCAAGACCGAATTACATCAATGTCCTTCCACATTTTCATGGTATGGTCACCGAAGAACCATACACCCATTTAGCCGAGTTTGCTGCCATCTGTAGCACAATTGGGGATGAGAATTTTGATCAAAGCGAAGTCAAACTTAGACTTTTCCAGTTTTCTCTAAAAGATCGAGCAAAGCAATGGTTCATCACATTGCCGGCCAATAGCATCCACACATGGGATGAAATGCAACAAGTCTTTTTGGATGAGTACTATTCGGTTGCGAAGACAGATGACTCCCGAATTGAGATTCGGACCTTTCAACAACAAACGGGTGAGCCTTTACATGAAGCTTTTACACGCTTCAAGGAGTTATTGAGGAAATGCCCCCACCATCAAATTGAGTTGTGGGAATTGGTAAAATGTTTTGTGGATGGTTTGACTCAAGAGGAGAGGAAGTACTTGAAGTCCACAAGTAATGGGACATTGTTGTCTAATCCCGAAGAAGATGATTGGGATTTCTTAGAAAGAATGAGTCAAAGTTCTAAAGCCGAGGCATCGGCTAGCCGAAGAGCCAAACACGCAATTTCTAAGTCCGTCCCGGATTATGATACAAAAGAAAGGTTAGCATCTATGGAGAGAGAACTGGCATTGTTGAGGAAAGGCGAAAAGAAAGAAGTAGCGGGAGTAAAAGCTCGATTCGACGTTTGTGAAGATTGTGGAGATATAGGTCACAAAACAATGGAGTGCCCATTTCAAGAAGGGAGGCAAGAAGAGGTGAATCAAGTATATGGTGAGAGGAAACAATATGACATGAACTCAAACACCTATCATCCGGGGTTGAGAAACCATCCTAACTTCAAGTATGGGAACGCCGCAAACCAAATGAACCCCAACTTTCAAGGTGCGAATCAAAACACCTCATCAACCTCATATCAACCGCGTCAACAAGGGAACTACAATTCGGGTAGTTATCAAAGGGGTTCTTATAACAATAACCGGAACACAAATTACCCCCCAAGGAATTACAATCAAGATCACCAACAACAAAATGGGTCATCAGGGGGAGATGATGCGGTTAACTCAAAGTTGGATGCATTATTAGAGATGATGAAAGAATCAAAGAAGGAGAATGAAGTGAGTGACAAGTCGTTTGTGGCATTGGAAAGACAAGTGGGTCAAATGGCCGAAGAAATATCTTTGCTAAAGCAAGGTGGAGGGAGGCTACCGAGTAACACTACATTAAACCCGCAACATCAAGGGTCGACTTCAACCAATGCAAATGTAAGTAAAGTTACGGTTCTTCGTAATGGTAAGGTTATCGATAATAAAGTTGAGTCTCCACCACAATTGGTTGAAGGAGTGGTGGAGGATGTTATTGAGGGTGAGGAAAGTGAAGGTGAAGTGGAATTTGTTAATAATAAAAAACCAATTAATCAAAATCTTGAAAAAATTAAACCGGTTTTTAGAGATGAGTCACCTATTGCTAAAGGAAAGGATATGACGGGTGGTTCCGTTCCTTACCCGGAGGCATTAGTTGAACCATCTAAAGCAAAAATGGTAAATAAAAGAGGACCACAACAAGAAGAAATGTGGGAGATGTTTAGACAGGTCAAAATTAACATACCCCTTTTGGATGCCATTAAACAAATTCCAGCTTACACGAAGTACTTGAAAGAATTGTGTACACAAAAGCGGAATCATAAATTCCCAAAGAAACTTGATGTAACCGCTAATGTGAATGCTATTCTATCGGGTGCTCTTCCACCTAAACTACAAGATCCGAGGGCACCTATTATATCTATTCAAGTAGGTGATTTCAAAATAAAAAGGGCACTCCTAGATCTTGGAGCTAGTGTTAGTATTCTTCCGGGGAGCCTTTATGACCAATATGATTTTGGCCCTCTTAGGAAGGCCGACACTACTGTGGTTTTGGCCGATTTAACCCCTAAGATCCCCCGAGGAATATTGACTGATGTTATTGTGAAGGTGGAAGATTTTTATTTCCCAGTGAATTTTCTAGTGTTGGATTATGTCTCTTCCGACAGAACAAAACAACCTACGGTTATCCTTGGTCGGCCATTTCTGGCAACCACAAACGCCCAAATTAATTGTCAAAATGGAACGGTTGACATGACATTTGGGAACCGAAAGTTGAGATTAAATGTTTTTTCACATATATCTAACTCTCTGGTCAACGATGAATGCTTTATGGCGGACATTGTTGACGGGTACATCCCTCTTTGCGATATTATTGTAAACGAGGATAGCACCACAGAGACATGCTTTTCATGTGACAGGTTACAGGTTGAGACAAGCAAGGAACTAGAAGAAGAAGAAAAGAGGATTGAAGCAATGGCAATTAGGGATGGGAGACCACCGTGGACTCACCAAGTGGAAAGCTTGCCCGAACACATTGACACAAAGTTGAAGCCATCTTTGGAGCAACCCCCAAAGGTCGAATTGAAGGATTTGCCAAAGAACCTCAAGTATGCTTTTGTAGGAGAAAACGACACTCTCCCGGTGATCATTGCATCAAATTTGACAAAGGAACAAGAGGAGGCTTTGATGAAGGTGTTAGCCACCCATAAGGCGGCAATTGGGTGGAGTATTGCGGATTTAAAGGGTATTAGTCCCTCGATTGTTATGCACAGGATTGTCACGGATCAAGTTATTACACCATCCCACGATGCACAAAGGCGGTTAAATCCAAATATGCGGGAAGTCGTAAAGAAGGAAGTGCTCAAATGGTTGGACGCCGGTATTGTTTAGCCAATTTCTGATAGTACATGGGTGAGTCCAACACAAACCGTGCCCAAAAAGGCGGGTATTCAAGTCGTCAAGAACGACTCAGGTGAGGAAGTAGCCACTCGGCCGGTAACCGGGTGGCGGATTTTTATTGATTACAGGAAATTAAATGCAACTACTTCAAAAGATCATTTCCCATTGCCGTTCATTGATCAAATTGTGGAAAAACTCGCAGGTCAGAAATATTACTGTTTTCTTGATGGCTATTCGGGTTATAATCAAATTGCTATACATCCCGAGGATCAACATAAGACAACATTTACTTGTCCATATGTCACTTTTGCATTTAGGCGTATGCCGTTTGGACTATGTAATGCCCCCGCCACCTTCCAAAGGTGTATGATGAGTATCTTTTCAGATATGGTGGGGGAGTCTTTAGAGATTTTTATGGATGATTTTTCCATTTTTAGTACATTTTTTGATTCATGTTTGAACCAGTTGGAAAAAGTTTTAAAAAGGTGTGTTGAAACTAATTTGGTCTTGAGTTGGGAAAAGAGTCATTTTATGGTCCAAGAAGGAATAGTTTTGGGTCATGTGATTTCGAGTCGTGGGATTGAGGTAGACCATGCGAAAGTTCAAGTTATATCTACTTTACCTCATCCCACGAATGTTAAAGGCATTAGATCATTTTTGGGGCATGCGGGGTTTTATAGGAGGTTTATTAAGGGTTTTAGCTCAATAACGAAACCATTATGTAACTTACTTTTAAAAGATGCACCATTTGTTTTTGATGATGAATGTATCCATGCTTTTAGCATTTTGAAACAAAAATTGGTGGAGGCCCCAATCTTACAATCGCCAAATTGGTCACTTCCTTTTGAAATCATGTGTGATGCTAGTGACTATGCGGTTGGGGCCGTGTTGGGACAACGGGTTGAGAAGAAACCCGTTGCCATATATTATGCAAGTAAAACTCTTTCGGATGCTCAATTGAATTATACCACAACCGAAAAAGAATTACTCGCAGTAGTATATGCGTTAGACAAGTTTAGGTCCTATATATGGGGAAGCAAAATTATTATATATTCTGATCACAGTGCTGTCAGGTACCTCATGGAGAAAAAGGATGCTAAACCAAGACTCATAAGGTGGATCTTGTTGTTGCAAGAATTTGACGTGGAGATCCGTGATAAAAAAGGGAGTGAGAATGTAGTAGCCGATCACTTATCAAGGATCATGGTTAATGATGAAGAGTCCACGACAGTGATAAATGAATCATTCCCTGATGAGCATATAATGTATGTTTCATCTGTACCTTGGTTTGCTAATATTGTAAATTTTTTGGCAACAGGTGCAATCCCGAGTCATTGGGTAAAGAAGAAGAAAGCCCACTTTCTATCCCAAGTAAAGCAATACATTTGGGAAGAACCGGAGTTATTTAAAGTGGGAACGGATCAAATGATTAGACGATGTGTGCCAAATGAAGAAATTCCAAGTGTGCTAGCACATGTGCACTCTTATGCATGTGGAGGCCATTTCAGTGGCCAAAAGACAGGACACAAAATTCTTGCATGTGGTCTTTTCTGGCCAACTTTGTTTAAGGATGCGTTTGAGTTTGCGAAACATTGCGTCAAATGCCAACAGTTAGGGAGCATCTCCAAAAGAGACGAAATGCCCATGAAACCGATTCTCGTCCTTGACATCTTTGATGTTTGGGGAATTGATTTCATGGGACCCTTCCCAAACTCGTTTGGCAATTTGTATATCTTGGTGGCGGTCGACTATGTATCTAAATGGGTCGAGGCGATAGCCACTAAGACGAACGATCATACCGTTGTGTGTAACTTTGTCCAAACAAATATTTTCTCAAGATTTGGTATCCCCCGTGTCATTATAAGTGATGGGGGATCTCATTTCAAAAACTTTAAATTTGGCAAATTACTAAAACGGTATGGCGTGGATCATAGAATAGCAACTCCTTACCACCCCCAAACAAGCGGACAAGTGGAAGTGTCTAATAGGCAAATAAAAGATATTTTACAAAAAACCGTTCGGGCGGACCGAAAAGATTGGTCAACCAAATTGACTGATGCTTTATGGGCTTACCGAACGGCTTATAAAACCCCTATTGGCACGACCCCATACCGGTTGGTTTATGGAAAAGATTGTCATTTACCGGTAGAGTTAGCTCACCGGGCATTTTGGGCTATCAAAGAAGTTAATGTGGATTATGATGTTGCAGGAAAAGAAAGGAAGTTGAGTCTAAATGAACTGGAAGAATTGAGAAGTGAGGCATATGATTGTGCATCCGCTTACAAGGACAAAATGAAGGCGGTTCATGATGCCAAGCTTCGGAAGAAGGAGTTTGAAGTGGGCCAAAGAGTTTGGCTTTATAATTCAAGGTTGAAGTTCTTTCCAGGAAAATTGAAAAGCAAGTGGACGGGACCATTTGTGATCACACGAGTTGGCAACTATGGAGATATAGAGATTGAAGATTGTGAGGATCACTTGAGGCAAGTTGTGAATGGTCACCGATTGAAGCCATATCTCGAACTCAACGAGATTAATGGGCCAACAAACCAAGCAGAAGCATTCTTATTGAGCTTGGTGACGAACGAGCATGAGTAATACCATGAAGAAGTGTCGGGCTGAGGACAATAAACTTAGCGCTAACCGGGAGGCAACCCGGCTTATGTGATGTTTTTAATTAAATTATGTTTTATTATTTTTCTTCGTTTAGCTAATTTTTGTTGAAATTATGTGCAAGAATCAAAGGAAGGCGTGAAGTATGAGGTTACAGCGGATGTCGGTATTTCAGGGACGAAACACATTCAAGTTGGGAGCTGAAAAAAAAAAAAAAAAAAAAGACCAAAAGCAGGTCAGCGTAATGCTACGCCATATCAGCGTAAGGCTACGCCAATGAACTCAGCGTAAGGCTACGCTGGTTCAGCGTAAGGCTACGCCGGGTCATTTTTCAAACAGAAGCGTCAGAGGCTCAGCGTAAGGCTACGCCCCTTCAGCGTAAGCTTACGCTGGATCGAGATTTCACGCAAAAAGTCGCAGGTAAGTCCGAAAAAAAAAAAAAATCTTAAAAACGTTTTTCTCTCCTTCTCTCCTCATTATCACCTACCTCTTATCTCTCTACTCCATCTTCTTCTCTAAAAATTTCCCTTTACCTTCATCTTCTTCCACTCCTTAATCTACCATCTATTGATAAAAATCAAAAATTGGTTGAGGGTTTTTGCATAACTTTGCAAGAGGAGTAAACCCTACCAAGCGGAATTCAACGAATCAACCATACCCGAGAGACCCGAAATTCTAGGGTTTCAAAATTTTTGGGGCTTTTGTGTGAAGTGGACGGAATAGTCATCACTCTTTGATATTTAAGCGTCTAAACCCAAAAGGTACGTTTGTATTACAATTCTTGGTTGTTTGAAGATATATTTTCGAATAAGAATTGATGTTACCTTGTAGTTGTGTTGTTGGGTACTTTGGGAAGGATGGTTTAAGTTAGAATTAGAAGATTGAATGATGACATTGTTGAAGCATTGGAAATAATTGTGTTAGTGATGAATTGAATAGAACTTGATTAAAATTTTGAGAGAAATTTTGAAATTTTAAAACAACATGTAAACTTGTTTTGATGAAAATAACAGAAATTTTGTTTTCACATGATAAAGAGTTAATATGGAGTGAATTCAATTAGCATTATTAATGAAGAATTGTTACAAGTTTGATTCTTGGTGAATTCTTTGATTTATGTGTGCTTGTTGAAATTGTAGGAACAATGGTCAGAACGAAAGAGTCTCACAAGGGTAAAGAAAAAGCGGGTGAGTCCTCATCACGGAGTAGATCAAAGAGGGCACGAAACACTATTGTTCTGCGCGAAAGAAGTGAAGAAGAGAGTGCCTATGAATATGAAGAGGAACTTGGACCCACAATTTGGAAGAAACCAGTGAGATTGTCATCTTTCCCATATCCACAGCAGAAAGATTTATACATGGACAAGGTGAAAAGCCCGGCTGGTGGATTTGAATCGTTATTTACTTGTGAAAAGCAGATCCACGAGCCGGATTTCGAGAGGTATGGAGTGGTTAACTGTTTTCGACGGCTTGGTTGGGAAGAGAGCCTTGCTTTCCACTATGATGGAATTGATGATGTGTATGGTGAAGCAATTCTTGAGTGGATGGCGACCCTTCAACGAATTGAAGGAGATAACCCGCCCCAAACGACAATTTTGAGGGATACAGTGAATGGGAAACAAGCAGACTTGTCATTTCAAACTATTGACAAGATTGCCCACTTTGACTCAGGAGCAGAAAATAATGAACCTTATGAATATGTAGCTGATGATAAGTTGAAGTCTCACGTGATCCAGGAAACAATGTGGGAAAACATGATCAGAGCCCTCTTTGTGGTGGATGAAGGTTGTGATGTGTTCCGATTGATATTGAGAAGAGATATGCTGAAGCCACTTCCCAAATTGCTGTTGGTATTTGTGACATTGAACGTGGTCCCAAGAATGGGGGATAAGACAAAGGTGCGCTTTTATGAAGTTATGGTTTTACATGCACTATTGACGGGTTCCCTAGTTATGTCATCTAAACACTTGATCATGTGGAATATTTGGGAGTCACGGGAGGAAAGAGAGAGGATGGTCATCCCTCATTGTCGGTTGTTGTCAAAGTTCCTCAAATGGGCAAAGGTTTTGCCACGAAGACCGGCGGTATTAAAAATAAAACATAAACCTTATACCTTAAGGTCCTTGCAGCAAGGAAGTTGGAGATATGAGTTGACAGCAAGAACTCATGTGTTGACTGATACCACCACTGCGAGGTTCTTGGAGGAATTAAGAAGTGATGTGTCGGAAGAAGAAGAAATGAACCTGGAAGATGAAGAAGTTGGTCCCACAGGACCAACTATGGGGACAAGTGGTGCAGGTTATGGGTTTGAGCACGGGTTTGGGTATAGTGTTGATTATAGTCAATCTTTCACGGAACTAATAGAGCAGGCTCGCCCGGCAAGTTATCCTAATTGGGAGGAGGCCTCGCGTTTAATGTTTGATAGGCAAACGCAGAATCTGGAGGAAGATAGGAGGTATAGAAGGGGGATGATGTGGAGACAAGAGGAGGAAATTAACAGAAATTTTAGGGACAATGAAGAAGTGCGCCACTACAATGATTACCATCAGGGCGTACCTTATTCTTCACATCCAGCCCCTACTGAATGGGAGTCTTTGAATCCGTACGAAATGGGTGACACATACCAGCGCTACCCACAAAGTCATCATTCTGAGTGGGTGGCGCCATACCCGACACCGGATACAAGTGGGCAAGGCTCGAGTGGAACGGCTCAAGGAGGTCTGAATAACATGAGAGATATGACTCAATCTTTATATGAGTCAGTTTTTGGTCAACCTTTACAGCAGGAGCCATATGATGCTAGGCCGGAGGCATACTGGCCTTACAAGCCAGGCAATGATGATGCAGACGATGATGAGGAGGAAAATGAAGATGATGATGAGAATGAGGAACAAAACAGTGAGGACAGCTTTGCCTGATTTTGGGTATTTCGAACAGGTCCACATACTTTTACCTTTTTCTTGCATATATATATAAAAAAATAATAATAAAAATATATATATATATAAAAAATAAAAAAATTAAAAAAAATTTGGTGTGCTTTGTGTGTTTTAGGTTATTTTGATATTTTGTTTTGCATTTGTTTTGGCAAGAACTTGGGTGATGCTTGGGTTGGTGCTTATGGTTATGGGAATCTTTGAGTTGGATATTGAGAGTTTTTGGGTATTGGTTATTTTTGCACCCACTAACCGCACTTTTACATTTCATAACTATTTACATTGGGACAATGTAAGGTTCAAGTGTGGGGATGTGGAAAATCTTGGAAACCATACAAATTTTTTGAAAATTGTTTTACAAAATGTTTGATAGAGGTCTTTGGTCATGGTTAATTCATTAAGTTACTCGATTAAGTTTTTCCAACAAATAAAATATATATATAAATATATATATATATATACACATATATATATATATATATATATAATAAATTGGAAATGTTGGAATTGGGAGTAACAAAGTAGAAGGTGACAGTTTGCATACACATATCGGTAACCTATTTTCCACCGTTTCTGTGAGAATTTGAGCCAAATTGATATATATATATATATATATTCTCTTATTTGAGTGTTTAGCCACTTTGTTTCATATTTTAGAACTTGCATATTGTTAATACATGTTGAAACCTTGAACCAATTGATTGTGCAAAAATGATAAAGGCATTAGGAGAAACCTTTTTATTTTTAGCCATTTTTATGCCTTTACCAGTTAATATCCACTAGATACTCATTCTGAGCCTATACCTTTTCTTTTGACAAAACCCACAACATTCACCCATTCACCTTTTAGCCTTTTCTTTTTAAACCCGTGAGTTGGAATTCAATTAACTTAGATTGGTGTAGTTGCATTGAAAAAAAAAATGAATGAAAAAGAAATACAAGAAAAAAAAATAGTTTTGGGTCAACATGTGCCCAAAGGTCTTGAATATTAGTGGAGCTACATTAAAAGATGTTATTGGGTCAGTTTAACTCAAGTTTCATTTGATAGTTTGAAGAAATAAGAAATTTAGTGTTGATGGGTCATTTATACCCATGGTAGAATTTTGAAGGTTTAAGAGTTGATTTGTAACGTTATTAGTTGAATTCCACTCACCTTTAGCCACTTTAAAAATCCTTATCCATACCTGTAACCCTAGCCTACATTACAACCCTTAAAAGACCTTTTGATTTGTGCGTTTTAGTTGTGTTAGTAGGTGGAGATGTGATCAATATGCAAGCCTATAATAATGTGATTCATTGTTTGGTTTCGAGTGAAAAATACTAGCACATCATCGCTAGTCCATATATGAAGCCGAGTGGAGTGATTGATTGTGAGGGGTGTGTGCATGCAAAGCCATAACTAGATACGAGTTAAGCACGTTCCAATATTTTCCTTTTGTTAAAAATTTATTGATGGTTTGTTGGATTGTAAAGCTGTTGAGAGTATAATTTTTATGAATTTTGCATGACCTTGGACTTTAACTTATGTTTAGTGAAAACAATTATTTAAGAATTTGTAATGTGAATTTAAAAGCAAATGACTTTGCTTGAGGGCAAGCAAAACTCAAGTGTGGGGATATGATAAGTGGCCAAAGTTTCATGTATTAAAGGGTGTAATATGTTATATTTATGCAATTTGATATGTGGAATACAAAGGTTTTGTGTAGTCATGCATGTGCAGGTGTTGGAAGCTTAAAATGTGATCTTTGAAGATATTACGAGAGAGTCGGAAGAGACACGGAGAAAACGAGGCAAAAATGCAGTTCCGGCGTAAGCCTACGCCACCAGCGTAAGCTTACGCCCTTACAGCGTAGGCCTACGCCTAATTGATTTCTTCACAGCAGCTTCCAGAGTCCCGGCGTAAGCCTACGCCCTCCCAGCGTAAGCTTACGCTGGGTGCGTTTCAGACGCGGGTTTTGGGCGAAACAGCCGATTTTCAATGGTTTAATTAGGTTTTTCTTCCCCAAATTCGGATCCATCTTTTACACCAGAGTTCTTGGGCGATTTTGGAGTTCTTAGAGGCTAAAGAACACGATTCTAACATCCGATTGAAAGATTGAAGATGATTTCCACCACCATGAGCGGCTAATCCACCGGTAATCATTCCCGGGTGGATTGTTTGTAAGTTTTAGGGTTTTATCATGTGCTAGCTTTGAGAAACAATTCTTGTAATCGTTTGGTTTGAAACACTTGAATCTTTGTGTTTAGTATGGTTATGAACTCACGGGAGTCGATAAATTCTTGCACCATTGACCCCGTTAGATGATAATTGCTATGAACTTTGATTTATGTTGAATCTATTGATTAATCTAATTCTATATTGCATACATTTGTCTCGATTTCATTCGTGAATATTGTTTTACACTATTTGCCGATGATGTATGAATGTTGATGTTCTTGGTTAGATTTGGTTAATTAGATTTGGATAACCATTCGATTGTTTGAACTCAAATGTTGGTGTGATAATCCCTAATTACTTGTGAACTTGAAACCCGGGTGTGATACCCTTTTTAATTATTGTTTACAACTTAAACCGTTTTGTTTGGTACTTGATTTGTTTGTTGAGTTTATAAAGTTTTCATTTAAATCATTGATTGTGTTTGGTCAGAAAGACCCGTTGTAACTTCATAATTTGCATTGTTAATTGAAGTTGAGCACCGACCACAAACTCTTCGTGGTTCGACACCCTTCTTACCCTAACTAGTTTAAGGTGATTAGGACACTCTATTTCTTTATCTTTGACCGGTCCCTTCGACACCGATCACATTGACCCCCAGGAAGTCAAAATTGGTCAACAAAAGTCAACAAGGCAGCTAAAAGACAAAGCTGGGAGAAAGAGGGGGTTGCACGGCCATGCATCCCAATGCACCCTGTTTGATTCCCTAGGCCTTTGCACGATCGTGCATTACACATTTTGAGGCCTATAAATAGGAGGCTTGAGTTCTTCACTTAATACACCAATCCAGACCTAAAGAAAACTCTAGAAGAGAGCATTCTCGTAGTTAGAGTAGAGAGTAGAGGGGCTCTTCCTCCTTGTTCCACAATAGGGGAGCCTACAAAACTCATCATTACGCTAGTTGTTATGGTTATTCGTGGCTAAAATTTCTTTGTATTGCTAGGGTGAAGATGATGTTTGGTGCATGTTAATGTTTAACCTATTAATGAAGTGGTATGTTTATGTCTTTAACTAATTCGTTCTCAAAAACCATCTTTTGATGGACTCTTATTATTGTCTAAATCCGTCTTTATATTTGTGAGTGTCTTGATTTTAAAGAGTAAGATCGTAAAACCCTTTTTAATCAAATTTCCTTTGAAACTCGTACGTCTTTATACGAGCAGAGATTAATAAGCCAAGGCTTGGTCTATACTTCTAAGATCATACGTCTTTATACGAGATTATTATGCGACCAAGAATTGGTGAACTCATGTTGGGAACGGTACGTCTTTATACTTGGTCCCATTGTTACACCGCCTCTCGGTGAGCAAAATATAATCACCTATTTAACTTTAATATAAATCATTTTGAATCCGATGTCTTCAACCAACCCAGAGATGATCATTCGATGGGTTGAGGGTAAATGTTGTCCCTAACGGGAGGCACTACCACTTTTAAGGATTATAATTTGCAAATCAAATGTAGTGAGGATGAGGATCTGGTGGTGACCCGGGTCACAAGTTTGTAATAGTCATACCACTGAATTAGTAAACTTAACATTATCACGTACCAAGCTGATTCGAATCCCGAAGCAATACATTCCGTAATCTGATCATTTTCGCCTTATTTATTTTTTTGCTATTTACTATTCTGCTAGTTACATTTTTGTTACACACTTAACGCACATTTTTATTTTCATGTTATTTACTTTACCGTCATTTACTTTTCTGCTTCACAAGCACACAAAACCCACTCACTAATTAATCCGGTTAAACGATAACAAAATTTGAGTATTGGAACTCGACCGTGTCCATTGGTTCGATACTTCACGTTGCGATAGGTACACTTGCCTATTGTGTGTGTTTTAAGTTAACGTAATTATCATTTTATAAATTTAAAACCTGATCTTGTGAAATCATTCAAAAAATATATTTATTTATATTTTTATATTAAAACACAAACACATCAGTTATGAAAGGCAAGGAGCGTTACACGGGGATAACCATCAAGATGACGAGATCATCAAGGTTGTGAAAGGAGTGGCATCACGAGTATTGTGAGCGGATTAGGAGGATGAGACATGTAAGCAAATATCAAATCAGACTTCCTTGAACACCAAAGGTGATGGTCAAATCGCGAGGCAACGTGATAGGTTTGATAAGGATAAAGGTGAATGTTGTACATCAGGTGGACATGGTGCACGATCGAGAACAAGGGGGTATGTCATGTTCTTTCGTATCGGCGCTGGATTCGAGTAAGAATCCTCCTTTAAGGGAGATAGACTTGTAACATCCCTAAAATTCAAAGGAGAGACAAAGGGAGAGTTTAAACTATCGCAATGGAAAGTTATTGCTTAGTGATACTTGTTTCTCCTACTAGATTTCATGAAAGAAGAACAAAAGAAAATAGATTTTTTGCGAAAAAATTCTTTGAAAACTATAACATACAAAACATGGTTTCTTAAATACTCTAGTTGACACGAAACGGGTTGAGCTGACTAGCACTAGATTGGCGCAAGAATTTACCCGGGTGTGAATATGTATAGAAGGAGGCTACACTACCTTCTCGTCATTGAAATCGTCTATTCTTCAAAGGTGGTTGTTCCAAATCCCACTATGTTTGTATGTTTGGTTTCTTAGGAAAATGATTAAATGTAAACGATGTTTAAATGTGTAAAGTAAAAAATCAAATCTTGGCCACATATTTATTATAGTTAATAGGATGTTTGACTTTTAAAGAATAAAATAAAATAATATCAAAATTAATGTTTGGTCAGAATTTGGTTTTTATTTACGAGTTAACAATTGATCCTTACCCTGGTTTCTTAAACCCCCATCTTTTAATATAATGACACATTACATTTAAATAATTAATTACTCATTTTGTGGACCAAAAGTTAAACACCCGTTTTCTCTTGTTTTTTCCCGTAACTAACACATATAACACTCTTTAGCTTATAATAAATTCAAATCGGTACATTAATACAATCGTTATGATAAAAATAATACATAGGATGTTATACCAAGCTTAAGCATAAACCTCTTCCATCAACTTTAAATAATCAAAGTTGCATGGACTACACTCACAATTTTTAAACATGTTTATAAAAAGAAGTCAACAAAATGGCACTTCAAAAAAGTCAATATACGAAGATAAAAAATTATATTTGTGTAAAAAGTTAAAACAATTACTTCTCTAAACCTAAATAATTATAAATTGAACCATATTTTCCACAAAAGTGTATCTCATGGTATTAAATTATGACTCTTCTTTCCTGATATAAAAAAGTAACTCAGTATTTGATTTGGCATTTTAATTCATAAATGTATTTTTTTTTTCATAAATGCCTTTATATATATAATACTAGGTTATAAACCCGTGTATTACACGGGTTGTATATTGAAAACGATATCACTTATAAATTTATAAATACATCATAACTTGTCAGACTATTTTGATCGTCTCGAGATATATCATTTGGAAATGTGTGTATATAACAAATTAGTATTTTTTTAATTAGTTATATTTTGATTTCATATTATATATTCTTATTTAATATAATTAGTATTTTTCTTTAATAATATCATTATTATTTAATAAGATACAATACAAACATATTTATTAGAAGAGAGGGGCGGAAAAACTAATATGAGAAGACATAAGGAAGTGACAAGTGTCCATTTTAAACATTTATTTATTAGTATAGATTGTATAAATTAACAACTAGGATTAAAACAAAAGGCGGAGTAACACTTGACTTTTATTTGTTTGGACTTTTGCCACCAAACTTTGATTGTTTTGACTTTTCCACCAAAGTTTTATAGTGTTTTTTTTTATTTCTTCAACATTTTCATTTTCAACTCTTATACCATATAATATACGCTTTTAGCCTATTTTATTTTCTATTAATTTCGTTTTTTCTTTAATAACTTTCGTTCGTTAACTCTTTTCAAAATACGGAGGATGCGGCTATTTTTAATCTTTTTTGTCAACGTTCTGATATAATTTTTTTTCGTTTTCAACTCTTATACTATATAGTATACGCTTTTAACCCGTTTCGTTTTCTATTAATTTCGTTTTCCTTTAATAACTTTCGTTCGTTAATTTTTTTCAAAATACGGAGCGCGCAGCTGTTTTTAATTTTTTTCGTTAACGTTCCGATATAAAAAATTTTAAACGGAGTTGTAATAAAAATCTAAGGTTTTTTTATCGTTACCTATAGCGAGATCCGTTACCGTTGTCGTACCGTGACGAGCCGAACCTGTTATGAGCGAACAACATCATTTTCAGTATTGATATTATCGAAAACTGTATTGGTATTTGCTTTTATGGTTTTCGACGACCAGATCCATTAATTTTTTTATTATTTAGTTTTATGTTTTTCCTTGATTAATATTATTTTTATCGTTGCACTTACGTTTTAAAATTGTCAACGTTATGCTTTAAATTTTATTAAAAACGGAGTTGTATTCAAATTCGAGTGTTTTTTTTGTATCATACACTACAACGAGTCTACAATTCGATTTAAGTTTTATCCGCGCAAACGAGTCAAACCGATAACGACCAGGCTCCCGCCGCGAAGCGCGAGAGTTAAAAACTAGTTCATATGAAAAATTGTAGGTTATATAATAGGTAATTCCATGAATGAACTTTCTGAATATGCTATTACTTTCAAATTAAAGTATTTCGATGAGTGCCTTGAAATCTCAATCAAATATCAATCTGACAATATAAAAAATATCAAGAACTAGCTAGCATTCATGTTTTTGTTGTGATCCTCCTTCCAGAATAGACTAGAGGTTGAGATTTATAGGTAGCGAACAGTCACAATGTTTTGTTAAAACTACATAGCCTTATGAAATAGTGTGTCAGTTTGACGATTAAAATAGTTGACGGTTAATTCTAGTAATTGGTTACAAGTAGTTCCTACTGTAGGCTTCTGTTAGTACGGGCTTATTTACTAAGATTGGCTTTGATGGTAGGAACTAAGGTGCTACTAACGGTTGGTCATCGGCATGAACACCAAATGATCGCTCGCTCATTTCTAACCGGTTGCTCAGTTCTACTAATCTATCAGTTCATAGTTTTCTATCAGTTGCTCAGTTCCTAATCACGGTGCTAGGTATAATGGAATCCAGACTCAGAACTTTGACAAATCGGTTTTTGTGTTGTCACAAGCGCCACTCAAGAGCAGTGTAAGGGGGCAACCCCTTTTGTTTGTCAAAGCTTGAAATAAAATTAGTCTCGAACGAGTATCTACTCCATACCTCCATGCTCGTATCAAAGCTTACTTGAATTTCCCTTTTGATATTAAGTAAGTCCTAATTACCTAAATAATCGATGACACCAAAATCACAATGCACATTAAGTTTTGATTTGTGTTCATAAAATAATCATCTTAAAATTGAGTTTTATAGGAGCTAGCAGGTTATGCCTGCGCTTAGATACGACTCGGTTTTTAGTAAAATTTATATCAAAACGTAGGAAAAAAATAATAATGTCACAACAATATATTAAGAATTTTATGAAACATTATATATCCAAAGTTATAAAAGAAAACCTAACTTTGACCCGACTCGGTTTTTAATAAAGTTTATATCTGATCGTAAATAAAACTATGTAGAAGGTAATAGAGACTTTTACTTTTTTCAGTGCGTTTATCGTCCGAGTATTGAAAAACGAAATAACAATAATAGTAATAATAACAACAATAAAGCAAAAATAAAACATAAAAAGAAAAAAAATTGAAAATTCACATTTCAAGTGGTGTGTGATGATAATATATTTATCAGTAACTTTATTGATAAAAATATGCTCAAACATTATTATTTCATAACATTTCATTTATATAAAAAACATGTACATATGTAACTAATGTGTATGTTACATAAAAAACATGTACATATCAGTAACTCCGATTGAGCTCATTCCAGCGGCGTTGGAACCGTCTCATCGAACTTTAATCCGGACATAAAAACCTAAACCCCCCTCACCCGCACCCCCAAAAGCCTAAACCCCCCTCCAACCCTACCCTAAAAAGCCTAAAACCACCACCCCCACCCCCCAAAAACCTAAACGCTTCCCCCTAAAAAAAACCTAAATCCACCCCACCCACCCCAAAAACCTAAACCCCCCACCAAAAAAAAAAAAAAACCTATGTAATCCCCGAGGAATTTCCGACCTTATCCGGTATTGTAACCTATTCATTTTTGAGAATATACTTATACAATTTAATAAAGGGTTCGAATTCATTTAAACGCCCGCATTTAATACCATTATTACTACGCAATTATATAAATATTTACTGTTATCCTAATAAAGAAACATGTACATTTATGAATATATTAATACAAAATTTTTAAACAAAAAAAATATCAAAGTATAATTGGGGGTGATGATAAGTTAATAACATCATTCAGACAAAATAGAAATTTGTAAACCGTTAAGATTATAAAACAATTAATTTAAATACTTAATTTATAATTACAAATAAAACTCTTACTTCTAATTTATTAATTTTAAAATTAATTAACATTTAAAAGTATAAAGATTTGTAAAATTGACAAATCTTAAGTCTTATAGAAAGTTGAGGTCCAATTTGTAATTCTTGAAAACTTGATTTAAACCTAAACTAAGTTTCATACATAAATTGATGACAGTACAAACCCTAGGGACCAAACTGCAATTTTTGAAAAACTTTGTCCCGTAGTTTGACTTTCAAAAGTCAAACTGTTCTTCATTTACTCGATGATCCGTCAATCCGGATGTTGGAATTAAGAGCCGAGCCCCTGAAAACGTCCATACGATCACGCCAACAGTCTGCGACGGATCGATTACACTCGAAATCAATAATCTCGAACCAAACCGACTCGTAACCGTCCTCAATCAAACCCGACTTCAATTCGTGCATTAAACTCGAAATTGAGCCTATAAAATCGAGTGCCATACCTTCGAGACATTCACCCCAAAGTCCCTGAACTCAAAATTTGGTCTGAGCACACGACAGGAGCCCGGTCAAGCTCGGCGAATTCCGAACCATTTCACGCCGTCGTCCTCCTCCCTTACGCCACCATTTCAGGTATTTTCGATGCCCATAGTTTCGGTTTGATCCAGGCTTCAAAAGCCCCTTAAAATCGCGATCGATTAATGTCGAATCGAATCAATTTGAGGGCTAGGGTTTGGGTTACGGGTTGGGGAAGAAGACGAAGTGCGGGTTGTTGGCTAAAACGATTCCGCATGTGTTTAAAACCAACGTTCTAGCCCAGGTCAACCGGTTAAGTCGTTCGTCTCATAAGGCGAAGGTCGCGAGTTCGAAACCCAGGCCGCCCCTTTTCCAAAAATGTATTTCTTTTACTCATTTTTAACCTCTAATTTATGCTTAAAAATTCCAAATTTATTTTTATAAATTCTATAAAAACAATTCAAAGGATTATGAAAGCTGAAAAATTTTAAATGTAAATTATTTAATTTGCTTTAATTAAAATTTACTACAAAAACAATTCTAAATTAAGGATAAATTATGAAAATGATTTGTCAAATAAATTTGTTTTCTTAAGTAGTAACGCTATTAAAATTCTTTAAATCTGTAGATACTATGGTACGAATAATTACTTAAATGTTTATTTTTAGACTTATAAATATCTAAATAATCATTGTTAATAATTATTTTATAAGACTCTCCAAATTTAAATAATTATTGTATATAAATGATGAAGTTCTTACTAATTCATATTTATTCATTATTTTACTTAAATAAATCCCATATGTTATTTTTACTAAACACGCTTTTAAAGATTTAGTAAATCCTAATTAATCATACAAACTACCTTAATAATTGCCATAGACATATGACTCCTTACAAAAAAAAATATATATCAATCCCATATCAAACCCCAAACCTTATGAAACCCTAAGATATCAAAACTTCCCGAATTTCACTAAACATACATTGAGCTAGATACGTTTACACGTGTAGGTTTTGTGTGAGAAATCCTCACGAGGCCTACCCATACCTACCGGTTTCTACCATTCCTAAATTGATTCAAGTGAGTTTCATAGCCCCCTTTCTTTTTACTACTATTTACAAATACTCGGGGTGAAACATGTTTACATACTATACTTACCAAATTCAATACCAATGTTCTCATGCTATTTACTACGTGTTTTATGTCTTGAACTGCTTGGTGACCATTACATGTATTCATACTAGTACATTCATTAACCTGCTACCCAGGCCTAAGGTAGTACCTAACATGATCATTTATAGGGGAATCCGATTCCAGTTAACACGAACCTTAGCGGGTTTTGTGTGTACCATATTACTATTTTTCCAAAACACAATCAGTGGGATTGTACTTACCAGTTTTCCATTTACTACGGATTGAATTGTACGCTTGGAACCTTGTACGTTTTCACATTTATGCCATAGTTACGCTTTGAACAATATTGAATTCCAAATCATTTTTTACTAAACTTTTGTTAGTGTCAAAACCTATGTTACTCACCAACTACTTGTAGTTGACATTTACTCGCATGTTTCAGGTGCTCCGGTTTAAGGACTCAACGTGCTCACATAGGACATGGACCTAGTTAATTAAATATACGTTATGTTTTGATCGTTTCGTTTCCTTTTCCCATGTAACGAATACTTTAAATTGAATAATAAATATTATCGCATTTAATAGCCAATCATGTGCTTTTGAACAACCGTGTCAGCCCCGGCATATAATCCGCCGCCGGCCGGGGTGTGACAACCTAAACCCTAAGGCTAAAACCATAAAATTCAAACGTAAAATTTAAACCTTAAAAGTCAAACCCTAAAAGCTAAGATGGTAGAGTTCGACGAGACGGTTTTAACACCGTTGAAATGAGCTCAATCGGAGTTCGTTTGATATCGTTTCTAAGCGTTTTGGTCATTTCTTAGATTTTTTAGCGAAAACCTAGTTCTTATTTGAACCTCCCTATATATATATATATATATATATATACATATATATATATATATATATACGGTTAAAAGTAAAAAAAACATATATAAAAAAAGCAGTTAAATGATTTTTATATACATAACATACGTATTTGTATGTAAAAAGTAAATAAATTTCCCAAAATATGCACCAATATTAAAAAATGTTAAATGATTTATGTTTATTTTTTTGCCCTCACGTTATTTTTTGTCGTAAATGAACGTCATCCTTTAAATAAAAACGTTGTTGAGCTTAACAAAATTATGTTATGATTGATGACTTTTTTTTTAGAATAGTAAACAAAATCTCAAACTAATCTACTCCTAAATTTACACTATTGTTGTCTTTAATCTTATGAGGAAGGACACAACTATATACAAATTCGAATACCGCTAAGGTGCAAGCTCTTTAACTCGCTGTTCTTTATGATTGTGCTAAATTGATTTTAAAAATAAAATTGAACTTAAACATGTTATATTTATTTTATAATATGTTCTTTCTAAAAAAATAGAATAATTAAATACGTACGGAATAAAAAGAGATCTTAACCGCTAAATCACACCCACCTTTGTTTTAACAAATATTACTTTTGAACTGATTTTTTTATTAAAGTATTAAAACTACATGGTAAATATTAATTTATTGTATTTAATTAATAGAACTTAAGTGTTTGTACTTAATATATAGTAATGTAGGCTTTAAGACAAAAATGATGGTTGATTATAAAATAAATGAACATATTTTTAATATGAGAATAAAACAAAACACAAAAAACTAAATAAAAAGGACAAACTTGGTTAGTTTTCATATTATAAATAAACAAGCCAATGCACATTTTATTCGTGTTTAATATGGACAAATTGTATAGAAGATAAATTGTTATATGATTTTTGTTTTTTACTTTATTACATTTTATAAAAAATAACCAAATATTCGGTTACTAGATTATAATTATTATGATACACGAGAACTTGAATAAAAACTTTCATCTAAATATGTAAAATACATATATTATTATAAATGTAATTTATAATTAAGATAAATATTGTGGGTAAAAATATTAGTGGGTTGATTTAAAAGATTTTATATTTAAAATTTAAAACGGAAAGAATCAATCAAAATATTGAAAGAATTTATATTTAAATGTAATTGATAATACCGAGATAAGTATTATGGGTAAAAAGATTACTTCGTTGATTTAAAGATTTTATATTTAAAATTTGCAACTTATTAACAACTAAGATAAAACGGAAAGAAATCAATCAAAATATTTAATTGGAATAACCTTTAACATGGTGATATTATGGGCGTATTTTGGGTAAAGCAAGTAAAATCATATCTTTAGGCCATCAAATAAAAAATATCTTAATTTTTTTTATATGCATGTTTGTGGTTTGAGTTGGGCTTAATGGAACGACTAAACAAGACCAAGTACCGGCATGTATTCTAATACTTGATGACTTATTCGCTAAAGGTTGTAGCGAGGATTAAAGAACGACAAAACGCCCAACATCTGAAGGGATTTAGAGCAAGAGACGAAGAGTTGCCTTGAAAAACAACATCTAGATATAGACGAACCTATAAACGTGAAAAAGGGGCCTCAAATTTTTAGTTTGCTTTAGGCACCAAAATGATTGAGCCGCTCATGGGTGCCATAGTAATAAACATTTGTAGGACACTTGTCCGGCTTATTTAAGTATATTTTATTTGATCACATATATGCTACATAATAAACAAGTAAAATATAAGGACATTTGTCAAAATTCTAGGTCTACTCATTCTCATATTCCCGCACCTATTAATAACCAACTCTACTATTTTAGGCAACTAAATTAATTATTTGTTTCACTTTTTATTTACACATTTTTTAATTTAAAATTATGTTTATCATCAGTTAATTTGTTCACTCATATTTTTATGAACTCTACAAACTGAAAACAATTTTATAGCTGGCTAGGATTCAAATAAAAAAACTTTTAATCATATATTTACATATTCACATTGTTCCATTTTGACGAATGTATGTGTTAATAGATTACATTATATTTTATTCAACCTGAACCCGTGTATTACACGGGTTTTAAAAACATAAACTTTTATTACAACGTATTTAAATTACATTTGTTTAACCCGTGTAATACACGCAGAGGCGTCTTTTGGGTAAAGCAAGTAAAGCCCTATATTTAGGCCACCAAATAAAAAGGGTCTCAATTTTTTTTATATGCATGTGTGTGGTTTGAGTTGGGCTTAATGAAACGACTGAACAAGACCAAGTACCGGCTTGTATTCTAATACTTGATGACTTATTCGCTAAAGGTTGTTGCGAGGATTAGGGAACAACAAAACGCCCAACATCTTAAGGGATTTAGAGCAAGAGACGAAGAGTTGCCTTGGAAAACAACCTCTAGATGTAGACGAACCTCTAGATATAGACGAACCTATAAACGTGAAAATGGGCCTCAAATTTTTAGTTCCCTTTAGGCCACCAAAATGATTGAGCCGCCCCTGAATACACGAGATTCTAAACTAGTTGGTTAATATAGTATTATTGGGTTCTTTTTAGTTTGCTGATAATATGTTTTTACCGTTATAAAAAGGTTATTAATTAGAACCAAATAAGTTAACAAATTCATAGAGTTTATAGAGTATACTTCTATAAAAAAGAATTGAAAACTCTTTTTTGTAAATTGAGTACATACTCTTCAATTTTTGCATCTTTGAACTTGTCGAACTTCTTTAACAATAATGATTTAACTTCAAACATTTTAATAGAGAATATAAATTGTAGATTTTTTACATTACTATGTTAGAAACCCATGTTTTACACGTGTTAAATAAAGAAAATAATAAATAGTTAGTAATGATGATTTATGGATTATACAGCAATATTAAATAGTAATAAAAATTATAAATTAATAAAGAAAATATTAAATATTTTTTTAACGGCAAATATTAAATAGTTAGTAAGGAAATATTAAATAGTTAATAATACAAAAAATATTAAGATCACATAATTATGACACAAGTTGTTAAAAAGAACACAATTATGCTATTTGGTGTAAAAAGTTACTTATTTATTAGGTATATATTTGATTTAAATTATTATTTTTTTTAAATTTTAATTATTTATATTATATATATAATATAAATATATATTATATATGGGTTGAATAAATTCGTGCATTACATGAGTTGAATAAAATGGAACAATGTGAATATGTAATATATGATTAAAAGCTTTTTATTTGAATCATGGCTGACTATAAAATTGTTTTCAGTCTGTACAGTTTATAAAAATATGATTGAACAAATTAATTAATGATAAACACGTTTTTAAATTAAAAAACGTGTAGATAAAAATTGAATGAATAATTAATTTAGTTGTCTAAAATAGTGGAGTTGATTATTAATAGAAGAGATAGACGGGAAAATGAGAATGAGGAGACCTAGAATTGTGACAAGTGTCCTCCTATTTTACTTGTTTATTATGTACTACGTTAGAATCTCGTGTATTGCACGGATTGAATAAATGTAATATTAAATACATAGTAATAAAAAGTTTATGTTTTTAAAAACCGTGTAATACACGGGTTGAATAAACTCATGTATTACATGAGTTGAATAAAATATAATGTAATATTTTAACACATACACTCGTCAAAATGAAACATTGTGAATATGTAAATATATGATTAAAAAACTTTTTATTTGTATCATAGCTGGCTATAAATTTGTTTTCAATTTGAATGGTTACAAAAGACATTCTAGATTAACCAAGTTTTTTGAAGTAAAAACAATAGCATCCGAATCCACGAGACATAATCTCTCACTACGTGATCATTATAATAATCTTATTAATTATTCATTAGTAATTGTCTTTTATATCAAAATTCCACATGATTCTCAAATAATTTGGAGTTTGATGGTAAGTCACGATTCCAAATTTGTAAATAGCAAGTAGAGTGGTAAGATGTAGTTTATTAATAAAATTGTGAATTATGGTTATCATTTGTGTAAAAATAATTTATAATATAATTATATGTAATTTTTTTTCTTAATTAGATAATTATTATGATCTTGACTACCAAGGGCTGGTTACGTAAAATATATATAAAAGATTAACTAAATAAAATAAAAAATTAAATCTATAAGACACAAAACCTCACATGTCATGGTTAGTAACATGTTTACGTGATGTGCGTGTTTGATATGAAAGAGTTATATGTGCACATTGTGTGTCTATTGAGTTTATTACGTGATGTGTGTTCGATATGAAAAAAAGTTATTTGTGCACATTATGTGTCTAATGAGTGTATTTATGTGATGTGTGTGTGCACATTGTGGGTCTAACGAGTGTATTATTACTATATGATGTGTGTTGGTTTGGTATGAGATGGTGGTGTGGGACATTGAGTGTTCGTATAGTTTCTTAATGATGATAATTGTACTTCATATAAAATTAACATTTAAAATATAAAATAAATTAGACAAAACTAACATATAAAAGAACTACCAATTGCATGTCAACATGAGAAAAGAAGACAAAAACAAAATATAGCCTATTATAAAAATGCTCTATAGATATTATTATAAATAAGTTACATAAAAATTAAGGGATTAAACAATTACAAAAAAAATTGAAGGGTGAAAACAATTTTTGAAATTAAGAACTTGTGATAATAGGTAATACCATATTTTTTATTATCAAATAAATAAAATGGTAAAAAAATAAGGATAGAATATAATAATTATGAAAGTTCGGTTTAAGTTAAACCCACTGTTTTAATGATAATTTCATGTATAGTTTCTCCTTTGAAAAATTAACATGTATAGTGAAGACATAAGTTTTTAATGCATAAAATATATTGCTTATCGATATATAATATTTTACAAATTATAAGTACATATCAAAATATACATGATTATTAAAGGATATATATCAAATTATCATTTATTTAAAATTAAATATAACTTAATAACGAATTAAGACTTTGTATGAGGCCATTCGAGCCACGAGAGCTTAAGCCAATAATTATTATGTATACGAGTATTTAAAAAAATCATGCATACGTAAATTAAACCGAAGCTAAACCTTTTGAAGTTGAAGCCAAAAATAAATCAAGTAGGCCAATAAGTGATTATTGTATATGCCTAAGACGTTTATTAGGTATCCACCGGTTAATATGCATTTGTTGTTGTCTAACAATAGTCCAAGTGATACTTTTAAATCAATACGTATAAGAAATATAATCATTAGTTTACTTTTTCAACAAATAAAAAGAATATTGTTTTGGGATATTATTTAAAAAGATTTAATATTGTATTTTTCATACCATTTTTAAGATAATATTACTTAAATATATAAAAATAAATATCAATTAACCAATGAGTTTTCATAAGCTAACATCATGCCATAATTTTCTTGGAATAGATATAAACTTTTATATGTGTACATAACAACACTTCTTAACTTGCACCATTAGGTGTCCAAAGTGAAACATCCAATGGTTCCCATAGGGTGGCAAGTCGAGGTTGTACTTGGGGACAACATAGTCAAAATCAAAAAGTGAAAAAGTAAAAAGTGAAAATAAAAGATAAAATAAAAAATAAAACTATTCCGGTAATTAATAGAGGGAAATCCCGAATCATGGGTCAAAATTATATATCTGCTATTGTAATTTGATCAACAACGAGAGCCCTTCTTGCAAACAAGAGCTCCTGCATTGGTCGTGAGGGCAGAAACAATCGAAGAGGGCCTAGCACCAAGGCTCGAAGCCCTTGCATAACTAGATGAAGCCCCAGCACCAGATGCTACAAAAAATGCACCGTTCAACATCAAGTCGCCTTCAGACCTCCAGTTCCATTGTTTCCATTTGTCCTCCGGTGCATCCTCGTGCTTCGTCACCTACATCGTTAAAAGATGTACACAATTTAGATGAAAAGTTGTACACTATGCATTAAAAGTTGTACAAGATTTGGATGCTCAAAATCTTGTTACCTCTTTGCTAAATCTTCTATCCGGTGCTAGGAATCTATTCCCTTGACTATTGATGGTAGGGTTTGCACTACCTCCAATTGCATACATCTCCCAATGTGTGTAGTCATTGTTCACCACATGAAAGTAACCATGTCGGCATCTACAATAAACATGTACAAACAATTGCTTTTAGACTTGAATGCTTTTTTAATTTATCGTTCAGTGTCACACCTACAACACACCGGCATTACAGGTGGGACACAGTAAAATAATAAAGTTAACAACTTTAACCTTTTTTTTAACCAAATTAAAATGACACTTTTTAAAAAAAAAACATTGACAAGATGATTTAAAAGGAATATGAGAGTTTACCTTGGCATTCTTTGGACCAGGCCTTCACCAAAATGATTAAAAGCAATGGTGACTTGCATGTTCTTGTCTTGCTCATAAGAGTCACTATGGCCTAAAAGCATTACTTTATCATGGTGGGTCATATAATTGTTCGATAACGTAATTGCGGTGGACCCCATGATCGCGTCGATCAGGCCATCAGCGCAATTCGATAAAGAACAGTGATCGACCCACACATGACTTCCTCCAAATATCGACACACCGTCACCATCCGATATAGTCCTCCACCCGAAATGCCGCGGGGAACTTCGCACCATAGCGTTCCCACCCTGCTTACAATCGTGAATATTTATCCCGTGGATAATAATGTTTGTAACGTATTGTATCGTAATGCACGGCCCACCGGCTATGTGCACGCTCGCCCCGCGGCCGTCAATTGTTTTAAAACTGTTCATGATTAACTCCTCTTTGAGTTTAATCACCATGTCGCGCTGGAAAATAATCCAGAGCGGCTCGTCTTGGATGACGGCATACCGTAAAGTCCCCGGTTTCGGGTTAACGGCATCGTCGTCACCAGAGTCAGTAACCACATAAATCTTCCCGTCTCTACCGCCAACCGCTCCTTTCCCAAACCCAATGGCGCAGTCCGCCAGACGCTGACGGTTCTTCTCCCAGTTCGAGTCACACCGCCAGCAGTCGTCAATCGGGTTTCCCGTCCCGCAAGACAGGAAACCCAAATTGCGTCTGGATTCATTCAAACTCCTACACAAACAAAAACTTCAAATTAGCTATAAAACATTAGAGGATATATACAAATGGTGGATGGTGGATAATGTACCTTTGTACTTGTTGTACTGTGTGCTCTGGATGTTGTACGGTGGTGGAGGAGATGAGGGTGGGGGAGAAGAGAGAGAGGATGATGAGAGAGAGAAAGGGTGATGCCATTGGTGTGTGTTTGTGGGGTAATGTGTGTTTGTAGGCTGGGTAGGGGGGGTATATAAAGAAGAAAAAGGGCGTAAGTAATGGCGTGATTAACTGAATTTATGGAGGATCTTTCACTTTTGATTATGGTAGGTTTTGGCCGTTAAAATTTCTGTCTCTATCACACACACTGTTGTACGTGTATATATATATATATATACCATATGCGTGTATATGTATGTAAGCATATGTATTTTAAGAAACTTATGTGTGTAATATTCTAATTTTATAAGTAAAAAATATATCTAAAATTCTAGTGTGTATGTATTTATGTATAAAATTTATAAAATAAGATTTATTAATGAAAAGATTGTATACTTTGTCAATTAAAATAATAACAAAGATATTTTCTACAAAGGATTTTAAATTATATATAGTAGAAAACATTACTATAATACTATTAAGCGCCAACGGTTATGAATAATAGTTAACCAGATAGGTTGTTGAAGCAGGCAACCTGCTGACTTTTATTTTATTTTCACCCTTATACTTTATATAATTTACGATTTTAACTCGTTCAATTATGCATTAATTCCGTTCTTCTATAATTATTTTCGTTCGTTTACTTTTTTTAAACGGGTTGTATGGCTGTATTTTTCCCCTCAACGTTCCGATATAATTATTTTTTATAAATAACTTTCGTTTTTTAACTTAAAAAAAAACGGGATGCGCCGTTGTTATTATTATTATTTTTTTCAATATTCCGATATAACTTTTTTCGTTTTACATGGATACATCCATTAAGCACCAACGGTTATGAATAGTTAACTAGGCAGGCTGTTGAAGCAGACAGCTTGCTAAATATTATTTTTTTTCATTTTCATCCTTATACTTTATATAATTTACAATTTTAACCCATTTAATTATGTATTAATTTTGTTCTTCTATAATTACTTTCGTTCATTTACTTTAAAAAAAAAGGATTGCATGGCTGCTTTTTTTTTCTCAAAGTTTTGATATAACTATTTTTTAAAAATAACTTTCGTTTTTAACTTTTTTGTTAGAAGAGAGATGCGTCGTTATTATTATTTATATTATTATTTTCAATGTTTCGATATAACTTTTTTTCGTTTTACGTGGATACATCCATTAAACACCAACGGTTATGAATAGTTAACTAGGCAGCCTGCTGAATATTTTTTTATTTTCACCCTCATACTTTATATTATTTAAAATTTTAACCCATTTAATTATGTATTAATTCCGTTCTTCTGTAATTACTTTCATTCGTTTACTTCTTTTTTTTAAAGATTGCATGGTTGTTTTTTTTTTTCTCAACGTTCCGATATAATTATTTTTTAAAAGTAACTTTCGTTTCTTAACTTTAAAAAAGAACGGGATGCGCCGTTGTTACTATTATTATTTTCAATGTTCCAATATAACTTTTTTTCATTTTACGTGGATAAAATCACGCCGCGAAGCGCGGGGACCGGAACCAACTAGTTTTACTTAAACCGTAAGTTATATTTTGAATCGGTGAGTAGTTTTTTAATGTGTTTATAGGTTGGAACATCTAAATTTTACATGAATATGACTGTGAAGATGATACGAACTTTAAAATTTTATGTGGGGTGAAAAGTGTTTAAGACACATAAATAAGGATAAAAAACTGGACAGGTCAGGTAAAAAACCGGTTCACATTAGAACGGGTTATTTTAAAAGGTATCACTTTGGTTTGGGGTCAAAATGTGTTGAGGTCAAAGTGGGTTCGGGTTGAGAGAAGATATTTTAGAAAACAAAGTACCAAAATGGTTCACCAGCATATTTTATTTAGGTTGCTAGTGACGACAGGTGGAGGTAGCGGTGGAGGCAACGACTGCGGCAGTGACGGTTAGGTGAAATCAAGGTGGTGACGGGTGGAGCGGACGTTCACAGCGAAGGTGGCGTAGATGCTGTCATGGCGGTGGTGTTAGGGTGGCGATGACAGTAGTGGTGGTGGCCTTGACAGTGGTGGTGTCAGCAACGACTAGCAGGGGTGGCGTCCGAAAATGTCGTGTGTGGTGTTGTCACATTTGGACCGATTTTAAATACTCACAAAATGTGTAATATTAATTGATTTTATGATTTTATCATTAGAACATCTCCAAACTAAGCAACTAAGCACGGGAATTAGCTTTAGGCTTGTTAAGTTCAAAAGATAAAACCATGTGATAGTTGAAGCTTGGGTTCTCTTTTAAAACATTTTCTTTTGACACATTTCTTACCTCATATATGAATGCCTATTTTATAGACACTTTCTTAGCACCATTTCTCCACTCATCAATATAGATGAAAGATTAATATTTAACTTTTTTATAAAACTCTTTTTTTCTTATTATCCTCTAGATTAAAGATAAGTGGAGTTGAATTGTAACAACTCCTCTAAAAGTGTGATACGTTAATGTTTTTTTATATTTTTATTTTCACTTCTTATACTATATACTATATATATAATATACACCTTTAAACCGTTTCATTTTCTAATAATTTCATTTTTCTTTAATAACTTTCGTTTGCTAACTTAAAAAAAAAGTCTGTTTTTAGTTTTTTTAGTCAACGTTCCAATATAATTTTTTTAAACGGATTTTATTCAAGATCGAGGTTTTTTGTTATACCGGTATTGGTATTATTGGAACCGGTTTGGGTATTCGATTTTATAATTTCGACGACCCGAACCGATAACGACCAAGCTCCTGCTGCATATCGGCCCGTCACGGAGCGCGTCTACTAATTTCCTTTTTTTAATAACTTTTGTTTGTTAACTTTTTTTCAAGAAACGGTTTGCACGACTGTTTTTATCAATGTTTCAATATAAATTTATTTGAAAACTAAGTTGTATTCAAAATAAATATTTTTTTTGTATTGTAGCCAATACCGTGTGACGTCACAGTTGTGGTATTGTAACGAACCGAACCTGTTATGAGCAAATTAGACGACTAGACGGCCGTCGTGAAGCACGGGTGTTAAACTAGTTCTTAAATGTGGGATAAATTTGTTTAAAGAAATTGATTATAAAAAGTCATTAAAAAGTTTGCATTGCATAACCCTAAGAGTTGTTTGGTTTGCTGGAATTAAATGGAATTTAATGAAATTAGAATTTGAATTCCATTTCTCAATGTGTTTGGTATGTAAAATTAGTTGAAATTGGAATCTGAATTCCATTCTTAACATGTTTGGTTGTGAAAGGAATTGGAATGAAAATAATTCCTTCAAATTCCATCAAATAAATGATTTCAAGTTCCATCCAAATTGTAAAGGAATTCACCAAAACATGATCGACATTTTCCACATCTTTAGAGCAAGACGAACACAAAATCAAAGGAATATCAACATCTTTGTCACTCAAAATTCACCCGAGTAGTGAGCCGATTTAAAATAATACGTCAAGCTAAAATATTTACTTTACGTGAAACGAAAATATTCCATTTTTTATTTGTAAAACATTCCCAACCAGTAACATCACCTCATCAATATGTTCCCTCACCATCTTCACCGAAAACTTATCACCTCACTCCATGTCCCAAACTCTGACCCGTTAGATCAAATCACTTCTGTTAAAACTAAATTAAATTTCTCTAACTGAGATTCTTCAACACCCCCTCAACGCCCATTCCAACATCATCCATTATAAAAATGTGTCTATGTATTTGTAACTATATATATATATATATATATATATATATATATATATATATATATATATATATATATATATATATATATATATATATATATATATATATATATATATATATATGGGAGTGATCAAAAGAAAACCATAAAGTTAGACGAAAACCGAGAAAATCACTAAAACAATGTGTAATACTATGGGTTACGTATATGTAACCGCAATTTTTTTGTTTTCTGTTTGCGTATACGTAAGCTAATATTTAAATGATTTTTTGGTAAAAATGTGTAATATTACATTGATTCTCTTATAAAAAAATAAAAATAAAATAAATATTATTATATTATTGGTTAAATCTAGTTTTTTAGTGATTTTCTTGATTTTCGCCTAACTATGTGGTTTTCTCTGGAAAACCCTCCCTTCTATATATATATATATATATATATATATATATATATATATATAATAAATGTATATAAATAAACAATAAAATGAGCCGAGCCCAAACCAAACTAGAGCTTAAACTTATTCACAAGCTTGACTCGAGCTTTTCATGAGTAAATCTTGAGCTCAAGTTTGAGTTCTCTTGAATTAAACAACCTATAGTCAAGTTTAGACAATCTCATACTCAACTTGTTCACATATACTGAAAAGGCTATGACAATTGATTTTACACTCATCTTTATGTTTTACTTATCTTCTCATAAGTATTACTACTTCCATTCACATTTATGTTAGTGATAATATAAAATTAACATAAGATGTAATATTCTTCTTTTTCTTTCTTGCAATTGTCTTTGTCCAAAAATGTAAGTAAAAGGCCACAAAAAAGAACCTTATCTCTCTTGCATGTGGCGACGGTGTTGTGTACAATGACTTGTTGCTTCAAACAAAAGTAAAGATTGTGTTGATTGTATACCACTAAAACACAATATCTGCAATCAATTCTAACCCCCTTTATAATATAAGCATTTTTATTATTCTTTTTTACAATGGAATTGAACAAATGACCTGTTTTCAAAATAATATTTAATCTGTAGTTGAGTTCAGAAATATAAAAAAAATTATATAATTGAGTTAAGTATCTTAACTCGTTATAATCAATTAGACTATATATATAACTTCCTTTTATATATGGTATTTATAAAATTTGATTAAGATGATATGATATTTTAAATAAATACCATTTTTAATTAGATTTACATTACTTTTAAAATATTAAATATGAAAAAAAAAATGAAATGAGAACGTTAACCTTCAAGGGGTTGTATAGTTGAAAGCGTACAAGCCCTTTTAGCGGATATCTTGGATTTGAATATAGCTTCCGGTTCTAATGATTTTCTGCCTTTTAATCCCTTTAAATTATTTTGTCTTAGTAGGGTATATGTGAAGTCTTGTGAATTTTTCATGGTTCACCGCGATGGTATATTCGAAATTTTTAAAAGCATCATGTCAAATGTCATAAAAGAAAAATAAAATATGTTCAAAATTAATTATAAAGATTAAAATAATATTGAAAACAAAACAAAAGGTCGAAGAACACACTTTCGGATAAAAAAAACCTTGTAAAAAGTAAATACAAAAAATTGCGGTAAAATTACATATATCCCCTTACTTTCAATACTAATTACATATATACCTAACCCAAAACTTAAATTACATATATCTCACTCTTTTATAAAATTATCCTTTTAACCTAACAGAATTACGGTTATTCATATTCTATCGATCCCAACCTAAACCTTCTGATTCTCGCTACTGATCGATTCCAACATCCATCGTCACTTCTGATTGATTCCCTCATCAAGTTGGATATATATGTAACTAATGAAGGGGATATACGTAAATAAAAATTTTAAGCTGGGTATATATGTAATTAATGAAGTTTTTAAGAAGACATATGTAATTGTTCTAAAAATAAGTAAAATTAAAATTAGTCATGTCATGGATAGAAGGAAAAAAAATCAATTGAAATATACCATTAAAAACAAAAATACCATTAGAAGCAAATGATTTTTATTTCTCAAGTTATTTAAGGAAGAATACAAAAAACGAACACTATTCATGAACATACACTTTTAATAATATATGTAATCTTTTAATTATTATATAATCTTTTAAGTAGAGTAGTCACGTAATTTCAACATACTTTTGTTCAGTCATATTATCACGTCTAGTAATAACTAAACGAAATATTACAACACATTTAGAAATATATATAATTAAGTAGGATATAGATTTTACTATATGCACCGAAAACAAATTGAACAAATTCAAAAAAATCAAGAACACAAGAGCAATTACTTAATAATTCTTTGATTTCACTAAATCATTAAAAGTTTTCTCAGAAGTTGCAAAAGTTACATTGATCATAACCCTAGAACATTATATACCTATTTTAGGTATTTATTACAAAGTATTTACGTATTACAAAATTATTATATCTTGATCTCTAAATAATCTTATTTATTAATGATACTATGTTAGAGACTCGTGTACTACACGTGTTGGAATAAGAAAAAATAATATAACTATAAAATGTATATGTATTTTTTTATAACTGAAGTTAAAAACTACATTACAAATACAATAATAAAAAATGAAATTACAGTTCATAAATCTCTAAAAAAATTCTTTGTACAAGTTACAATTTGACCCGTAATGAAACACAAGCTCAATAAATAGAGTGAAACATGCAATGTAATCTGACCCTTGCAATCTGACCCGTTACCATCTGTCACCAACGAAACGCAAGCTACAGACTGACCACCCACCCGACGATCTACAACTTAACCCGTTACAACCTATCAACAACGGCCAAATAAATGTGAGACTCGTTAAAAAACAAACACACTAATTACCAACAAAACACATTTTGCAAAAACAACTATCAAAATTAGATATCATCTAACATGAATTACACATGCATGTATAAAATACAATCGCCAGCCCGCGATCTACAACCTGACCCGTTACTACTTATAAATCAAGAGATATGGCTGCTTCAAACGCGCTATTTGAATGATCCAGTAACACCGTCCTAACATCTAAAATATATAAAAAGGGAAAATAAAAAAAAGCAAAAAACTTTATTTCAGTTTAATCATGAGAAACTGGAATTTTATTGAAATTAAGAGTACAAATAGTAGACCTTAATAGCATTTAATCTATCTAGTGATGTTAGAAGATTCCAGCAACATGTTTAGAAGACAAAATTCTAAACTATAGACTGTTTATAAATAATAACAATTGCCCAATCGTAAGTATTGTTAAGATATTCAACAATGGTCGATTTATGCCTTGTTAATAGCTCCTGGAACAGGAATGAAATAAAAAGATTAGCAATTGATATCATGAAAATAATATGTAGTTATGTATGATACGTAAACCTTAAATGTTGTTGCTGCAGCATATGATGATATGTAAGCTTAAATCATGTTGATAGACGAAGAATGTTTTCATGAGATCAGACTCCAAGATATATTTTGCAACTACTTGATAACTAATGCAGTCTCTCAAGAATGCACCAAATGATATACTTGATGACTAATGCAGTTTCTAGATCATCATACATGAACATTTAACATTTTGTTAGAAACATACTTTGCGCAAGTTTTGACCCGTTAGAGAAAAACTTAAACTGGATATTAGTAAATGGGTCTAAAATGCTTACCCGGGTATCAACTCAAAATACACATCCAAAAACGTATTTAATCTGAGGTTTATAATCACAACAAACCAAGGTTAAGATAAAATCAAATACAACCACCAAGGTGACTTTAACAAAATTATCCTTGTTCAGTTCCTGAACTCGGATGCAAAATGTGCTATAAAACTCGCATTTTTGTGTTTTTATTGCATATTTACCTTATACATTGATCCTATAGTGGCAGTTATTTTGTTTACATATTATACAAAGGGAGAAGCCAAAGGTTAAAAAGAGCAGAGCCTATAGACAAGCACCAAGACAAGAAGGCCATTACCGCTAACAGTTGAGCATGATGTAGCTAGTGATAGAATCTGCAATCATTTTCAATCGGGTTACAATCAAACAACCGAAGAATGGTAGGGTTTGTTAGAAAATTGCTATGGTGGAGCATAGATCGATTCATTCATAAAAAAATCTCAACGGACGGAATTGCGCAAGGTGATAAAATATGGGGAATATACCATCTAAATTCGAAAATTGAAATTTTAACATATCCATATTTCATACTGATTACAACCTAAACAGAATTGGACAGCCAATATCTTAGCTCGTACACACAATTTAATAAATTAAAGGTGCCAAACAATTAATTACAAAAGGAATTCGAAGAATCAAAGCTATTTTGTTACAACAATCAAATTACACAAAACCAACTGGCTGACTAAAATCAACATCGTTCAAATTCATAGGAACTAAAAGAATGACAAAAACAATCTTAAAATACTGAATATCAAACGTAGGAATGAAAGATCAGGGATGATTCATACCTGAATCTTATACAAAAATCGACTGAGATCCGAAGAAGGAGATGTTCTGCTTGAGGCATGATTAAAAACAGTGAAATCAAATAATTGACCTAACAAAGCGCCTAAAAATATTAATCGTCATCGAGAACCCTAACAAAATCAAATAATTGTATTAATTCTAAGTAATTGTGAAAGGAAAAACAATATCTGTACTTGAAGAAGATGAAATCAAATGAGATAGACATTACAATGATTCGAGCAGGTCATGTGTTTACATTCATATATTCCAGTCATATACAATAAACGATTGAGAAGCGAAGAAGATCTTGTGATTATCAGGGATTTGAAACGGAGATGGAAAAGAAGGTGCGCGATCGGGTTATTTGGATCCACGTGTGTTACAAATTGGGTAACAGTGGTTTAGGAGGGAAAACAAAGAACATGATCGTGACAAGTGTCTCATTCAAGTATTCTTTTATTAGATTGTTTAAAAATCTGGGTTACTATTGCAAGAATCAAAGGCCTAATTGAAGGCGATGGTACGGAAATGAGCAACTAGATATAAATGATGCCCATTTAAAAATTCTAACTTTTTTACGAGTAACAAGTTGCTTGATAAAATTATCCTATGAGATTTTGAAATTATTTAGAGATCAACCACCTTGATCAAATATTTATTTTATGGTGTTAGTAAATTGAGTGTTACATTACTAGCCCTATTCTAAAATGAATTGGTATCTACACTACTCTTTTTTTTATTAGGCGTTGGGCTTGAAGCGCTGCCCTTGCTTCCGTGGTGACCCGGGTTCGAATCCCAGGATGAGCAACAATATTTTTTTGCCTTTTCTTCCCCCAAGTTACTTAATATATTTTTTTAACTGTTTTGCGTTTCATTAAGATCTCGTTGGGTTTAGTTTGAAATTACTTTTTTTATGCATAATGTTTTCGATTACACGTTTTGATATTTTAATATTTTATGCCTTCGGTTCCTCTAACACGCGTTTAGCTATCTGGTATCGTTGAGGACTTCCCGCCACAACGCGCGGAATCACACCCTCTAGTTCTAGAATTTGAATTTTAGTATTTAATTTAGTTAAATATATATTATTGTAGTAGTTAACAAAATAATTATTTTTATTTTTACAAATGGTTGACTCAAATGGGAGGCCACGTATGAGTTCAAGTCAAATACTAGAAACTTCATAGGGTTTGTGTGGTGGTGAAGAAAGGAAACCATGGAGAAATCCAAGTTCATACCTTAAATTGAAGGCTTAAATTAGTCTCCAAGTCGGCTTGTAGTATTTTGTAAGTGATTGATATCACTAAGAATCCTTAATAGTAACTTTTCATTCTTGTGTTTTTGATGGGATCTAAACCAAGTAGTGAAATTGATAGAAATTGATGGTGAAATTAATGTTTAGTGGTTTAAACTGATCATATACGATGATTGAAATTAGTGAGAATCAATGAAAACCAAATAGGTTGCAAAATCAATAACATGAGATTTTAAGTCCTTAGGTGGGTTAAGAACTTAAAACCCTAACTTTTGGAAAAAATATGATATTATTGAGATTTAGTTAAATGGTTGTTCAAGAATTGGAATCACGAAATTGAGGTTATAAGGTGATTATTATGTTTAATCATGTATTTATATTAGTTTTGATTTGAGTGTGAATTATGCAAATTTGCTTGAATTATATAATAGATCCATGGTTAGCTAAGTATGCAATATGATTAACATATTATTAAAAATGTGAATTATATGCAATATGGTTCCTTCGGGAACGAGACGGTACGGTACTTTTGAAAACTTGATAGCAGGAGTCATTCGGGAACGGGATGGTATGATTCATTCGAGAACGGCAAGGTATAGTCCTTCAAGGACGAATGCACCATGGATAGCTTATAAGGTATACACAATGATCAAAACAGTTGAGAGATGATGACAAAGTAGACAAACTTAACGAGGAAATGAATCTATGGCAATGGGGTCTTCTGTGGACGACTCTGAGTTTGATAAGACAGTTCATGCAGAATGACGAGACGAGAACCCTAACGGTTAGATGTAAAAGGTCGACTCGGATTGTGCCTCGCCGAAAAATATAACGTCCATCAGGAATTAGAGAGGTGTAGTCAAGGCTACCTAGAAATCTAGTAGTGGAATAGCAAAGTTCCTAAGAGACACCCTTAAGTGTTCAAAGGAATCCATGACTTGCTTAACATGTCGAATCCATGCAAGTTTTTAGTGGATCTGAGTAAAGTCCACCCACAAGACACGCATAAGAGTAAAGTAGGTTTTACCATTCAATATAACATCCGAGATGTTAGATTACAGAGAAGAAGAGATAGTAGTGACATGTAAACTCTAAATGCATGCATCTCACTTATGGCATCGAATGTAAACTAGTCTGATGATCGACCTACAAATACGAAAGAAGCTAAGATACTACCTAACCACGAGGTGCTAGATTTAGTTGTGTTGTGAGAAGCGACAAATTTCGAGGACGAAATTCTTATAAGAAGGGTAGACTTGTAACATCCCGATTTTCGTACTTGATTTAATTTAGGGCTGAAAATGTAAATACTCCAAATTGAAGGGGGCACAAGTGAAAGTTCTTTAAAACCTAATCTTCCTTTATATCATTTCCAGCCGCCAACTCTCGGAGAAACGATTTCTCCTTCTTCCCTTCGTCGATTTCCACCCGAGATCCCTCAACCACCATCTTTGATGTTCCTAATCAAACGAGCTCAAGACAACATAACCTCGACGACCATGAGAAAGTCTGATCTGAGCTGGTGTTGCGCGTGAAAGAAAGGGACGAGGACGACGACGTCGCCATGGTTTCCGGCTGGGAGAGAACGGGTATCACACCTGCAAACAGAGGTGACCTCGGAGGAGTTGCAGGTATGTCGGGAGAAAGAAAGAAAGATAAAGAGTGTGATAGTTTGGGTTCGAACGCGATGGCGAAGGCTGAGGGTGGTGGTGAGCTTCACAGTGGCGGGTTACGGTGGTGCTTACGACCACCTTCCGTTTGGAGCTCCTTGAGTTCCGATGAGCTTTTACGGCAGCAAGCAAACAAGTTCATGGTAGTTCACAATGGTGATGGTGGAGGCTGTACGGGTTTCACAAGGTTGACGGTGGCAAGCGGTGGCCATTCGCAGCCTTAGGGTGGTCTGGTGGCTCACGACAGAAATGGTGGAGGTTGTTAACAGGTTGTACGGTGATGATGGTGGTGTTAGGGTGCTTGGTGATGGTTTGGACGGTGATTTACGCAAGGATGAAGAGGACGCTGCGAGTTTCACGGTAGTTGTGGTGACATGGTGGTGGTGTAATGGCAGCCCCATGGTGGTGAGCTTCATAAATGGATTAGAAGTGTGATAACGAAGACTACGAATCTCATATAAAAATGATGTGAATTTGACTTGTATAATTGAGATCAGGAATCTCACAAAGAGGCTTATAACTCTGTTATCAAGATCAAAGAATCTCAAATGGGTTAGAAACAAGCTTTATTGAACCTCAAACATTGTTTGGAAAGTACGAAATTTCAATGAACACTCTTGAACAAAAAAGAGAAAATATTTGGTGCTTTGTGTACATTGAATTTTGTAACATCTCAAATTTTCGATTGTGTAATAATCAATTTGAAAAATAAATCATAATTTTTTATGTCTCATTAAATAACGTTCATATATATGATACTAGGTTAAAATCTCGTGTATTACACGGGTTGAATAAATAAAATATTATATAACTTAGTAATAAAAAATTTATATTTTTAAAAACCCGTGTAATACATGAGTTGAATAAACCGGTATATTACATCGGTTGAACTACTTATAATTAAATAATAAGTATCCGCAATTAGATTTATATTAAAAATCTAAAAATAAAATTTTTTAATATCATTATTCAATATGAGAAAAGAGATGCGAGAAAAAAATGATACAAATGAACCAGAAAATGACATGTGTCCATAAATTTTATTTATTAATATAAAGATTATTATTTGTTATTAATATTTAATGGGAGAGAAACAAAAAAATTAATATTTAATAAGGAGACAGAGACGGGAAAATAAAGGTGAGGAGTAACCAGAGAGTGACACGTATCCCTCATGATTTTCTTTTATTATATTGTATAGATTTATAAGTCAAAACTCTTGATTTCTGGGGCCAGAATTGTTAAAATAGCAAGTATTGATGAGTTTTATCTAATTAAGAACGTTTAAGGGACTAAAATTTTCAACCCACATATCTTTTTATCAAAATTAGAAGAGTCTTGGGTGTGTTCTAATGAGTTTTCGACAACCAAGAGGAAGAGGTCAATCTTGAATCAAGAATTAAAGGCTTAAATCAATTCCATTACATGCCATCTACCTTCCTTAATTATCGGAAGTTCTTGAAATCATTTTTTGTAACAATTACAAGCTCTAATTTCATGAATGGGGTAAAATGGATGTTTTGTGAGCTATAAACTATATTTCTAGAAACTTATAGTCATTTCATCTATACATGGACAAAAGTCAGGTCATGTGTAAGACACATAGATAAGTGAAATGACATATTCGTCTTCATGTATCTTGTATATGACATGACTTAACGGAAAATTTTAACGTCCGTTATTCTAAATAACGTAACGTGTAAGGTTTTTAAGCGTAAAGGACGTTTTTTGTAATTTCCTTACTTAAATGACGTATTCTGTAATTTGTGTAATACTTAAAGGACGTAATTTGTAATTTGCTCTTTAATTTAAGTTGGTCTGGACATTGGTAAGCGTGTGGGAGTGTGAGCACTCGGTAATCTAACGCTTGACTCCTACTAACAGGGGCAGAGTTGGCCAACGCTAACCTAACGTTTAGGGTCTTTTTAACGTGCATTTAATATATTCTTGCTTGGTCCAACATAGATTTAGTAAGATGTCACATAATTCAAGTGTGAAGCAAGAAGCTTCAAAGTGATCACTTGTGAAAAATATCTGATTTCGATTACAATTGGTGTTCACAATAGTATTCAAACTAAAAGCGACGTATGTGGTTAACCTCACCGTTGCCATTTGGTGCAATGGTAGCCTCAAGACTTCCCTCATGTACAAGAGATGGTGAAATTGAATGTGAAGAGGTGGTAAGAAAATTTGATTTGTTCTTATAACGGCAGAGGAGGGAAAAAACAAAATGACTTGTACAGTACAACCTTATTCACTTTTTACTGTTTCAGCTGTAATACACCGAGGCAGTCATGGTAAAGACTGACGTTAATTTTTACAGCGGGTAAAAGTTAATTTGGACTTAAATTTACCCATCAGCAGCAAACTTGGTTGCTGTGGATGGATAAGTCTGTTCGCTACAAGCTTGGTTGCTACAGAAGGTTAAGTCTGTCAGCAGCAAACTCAATTGCTACTGATGGATTCAATGATCTGCAGCAAGGATGTTGCTGCTGACAGCCTTAAAGCTATCCGCAGGAAACCTGTTCCTGCTGATAACTTAAAGCAGTCAGTGGCAAATCCTTTGCTGCTGAAGATTAAACATGTCAGCAGCTGAAGGACAAAAATGCTGCTGACTCATAACTTTTATTTACAACAAAAGACAAAACACATTTTAAAACAGAATTTTAGAGATAGATTTTAATCAAAGTTCATCATACCAATGGATTCAACTAAATATCTAAATCTAGCTTCATCAAAAGGTTTTGTAAACAAATCAACATATTGCTCATTGGTATGAAATTTGGTTAAAATAATCCTCTTTTTCTCAGCTTGATCTCTTATGAAATGATACCTGATGTCAATGTGCTTTGTCTTGGAGTGCTGCACTGGATTGTTTGTGATTGATATAGCACTCATGTTGTCAATGTGAATTGGAGTTGTCATGAAAGTCATCCCATAATCCAGCATTTGATTTTGTATCCAGATGACTTGTGCACAGCAACTTGAAGCTGCAATGTATTCTGCTTCAGCTGTAGAAGTTGAAACACATGTTTGCTTCTTGCACTGCCATGAAATCAGTCTCCCTCCCAGAAACTGACATCCCCTTGATGTGGACTTTTTGTCCAAGTTGCATCCCCCATAATCACTGTCAGTGTATGCATACAGATTGAACTTGTCATTTTTAGAGTACCAAAGCCCAAGTTTTGGGGCTCCCTTTAGGTATCTAATAATTCTCATGACAGCTTGAAGATGTGAAACCTTTGGAGCTGCTTGAAATCTTGCACAGAGACATACTGCAAACATGATATCTGGCCTTGAGGCAGTGAGATATATGAGAGACCCTATCATTGCACGGTACTGATGTTGATCAGTGTCTTGGCCATCTTTGTCTGGAGTCAGCTGATGGTGCACTTGCATAGGGGTTCTTGCAGCAGAGCAGTCAGTCATCTTGAATCTTTCCAAAATGCTCTTTACATATTTGGATTAGCTGATGAAGATTCCATTTGGGACTTGTTTGACTTGTAGACCCAAAAAGAAATTTAGTTCACCCATTGAACTCATTTCAAAACTTTGAGTGCTTCAGAATCTCAAAGTCTTTGCACAGCTTTTTCCTTGTTGATCCAGAGATGATATCATCAACATAGATTTGAACTAGTAAGATTTCTCCCCATTCATCTTTGATAAACAAGGTCTGGTCAATAACACCTCTTCTGAAGTTGTTGCTTAGTAGATATCCTGACAAAGTTTCATACCAGGCTCTTGGTGCTTGATGTAAGCCATACAGAGCTTTGTCTAGTTTGAACACTTGAGTAGGATGTGCAGGATCTACAAATCCTGGAGGCTGTTTGACGTATACTTCCTCACCAATCTTCCCATACAGAAAGGCACTCTTTACATCCATTTGATAGACAGTGAAATTCTTGGATGCAACATATGCCAGGAAGATTCTGATGGCCTCCAGCCTGGCAACAGGAGCAAAGACTTCATCATAGTCAATTCCTTCTTCCTGAGTGTAGCCTTAAGCTACAAGTCTGGCTTTGTTCTTGACTACAATGCCTCTCTCATCTTGCTTGTTCCTGAAAACCCATCGTGTGCCAATAGCATATTGACCTGATGGAAGATCAACAAGTTTCCAGACATCCTGCCTCTTGAATTGCAGCAACTCTTCCTGCATTGCCTCAATCCAGCTGCTGTGTTTCAGTGCTTCATCTATCTTCTTGGGTTCCACCTGAGATAGAAAACATGAAAACAAGCATATATTGGCCTTGTGAGATTTGCTTCTTGTGAGAACTCCTTGGTGGACTTGGCCAATAATATTTTCTTGAGGATGTTCTTTGTGGATCCTCTGTGCTGGTACCACCTCTAGCTGTATCCCTTGCTCCAGATTGCTTGATTTTGATCAGGGGTCTCTTCATTCATGGTGGAGGAGTCTTCAACATCAGCAGCCACATCAATATTTTCAGCAATAGCATCAACAGCATCTACAACATTTATCGAAGAGTCTTCATCTAAATTTTCAGTTTCAGACAGGCTGTTACTGGTGACATTGGAGAGTCTTGTTCCGGCTTCACTTGCTTCAATTGCTTCCACAACTGATGGAGGATCAATGGATGGTCTTCTCAGACTGATAGAAGATTTGGGAAAATCCAGTCTGTAGTCAGTGGATGAAGTGGAGGTAGGTGTTTGTGTAGAGGTAGACTCCATATTTGAGAAGATGAGAGGCTCAAATATTTGGGAGAAGGAGTCTATGTCAAAGAGCCAGTTTGGGCCTTTTCCCTACTCACAGACAATGTGTTCTCTACATTCCACATTTGCTGATTCTTCCATAATTCTTGCTCTTGAATTGAATACTTTGTAGGCCTTTGATTGAGATGAATATCCCATAAAATATCATTCATCAGATTTGGCACCAAACTTAGAAAGAACCCCATGTGTGATGAGAATGGTGCATGGACACCCAAAAGGCTTTAGAAACCCAGTGTAGGGAACTCTTTGAAACCAAAGGTCATAAGGTGTCTTGTTGAGGGACTTGACAATGAGAACTCTATTTTACACATAGCAGGCTGTGCTAACTGCTTCTGCCCAGAATGTGAGAGGAAGTTTTGAGTCAGCCAACATAGATCTTGCTGACTCAATTAGAGTTCTGTTTCTCCTTTCAGCAACTCCATTTTGTTGAGGAGTTCTTGGAGCACTGTATTGTCTTTCTATCCCCTTGCTTTCACAGAAATAGTTCAAAGTGTGGTTCTTGAACTCTGTGCCCTGATCACACCTTATGATCTTCACCTTTTGATTGCTTTGATTCTCTACCCTAAGAATGTAGGATTGGAGAATTTCAGCAGTTTCATCTTTAGTTCTCAAGAAGTATACCCATGAGAATCTGGTGTAGTCATCAGTTATCACCAGACAGTATGACTTCTTGCCCATTGACATGAAATTTGTAGGACCAAAGAGATCCATATGCAGCACCTGTAGTGGAGTGTCATTTGTATTCAAGGTCTTGGGCTTGTGAGAACTCTTGTGTTGCTACCCCTTTAAGCAAGCAATGAAGTGGTCTTCTAGCTGAAATTCTTTGTCAGGAAGCCCTCTGACAAGATTATCATTCACCAGTTTGTTAATAGTTTTGATATTAACATGACTTAATCTCCTGTGCCAGAGAGCTGATTCATCAACTGAGGCTTTTGACAGAAAACAGGAAACACTCCCAGATGGAGTGACTTCATTCATGTCCAGTATATAGAGATTTTCTTTTCTCTGAGCAGTTAATAAAATCTTTTCTGGAGGAGGTTTGGATAAGCCTGGAGACAGTACAAAGCATACTTTATCTGTGAAGAGCATCCAATGCTTTTGATCACAGACCTGGGAAACACTCATGAGATTGAAGTCCAATTCTTTGACATAGTTGACCTTATCAATGCTCATTCTTTCGTTGGACACAGTTCCTTGTCCAGTAATGGATCCTCTCTTTGAGTCACTTCCAAAGGCAACAAATCCTCCATTGAAGTGTTTGAAGTTGGAGAGGATGGATCTGTTGCTTGTCATGTGCCTGGAACAACCACTGTCTACCACCCAGGTGTTATTCTTGTGACCTGGCTGTCCCAGCACATGATAGAGATCTAGTTAGTGGGAGGAGTCCAAGAGCTTGCATCCTTGAAGAAAAGGGTTCTTGGAATGTTAGATTCATCATGTGTGCATTCAACAGAGCTAATGATGATTCTTGGAGTGATAGAAATTGGGATCTTGGCTTTCCATTGTTGAGGAGCTGGTCTTCCAGTTCTCTTTTCTCTGTTAGCAGTTGATTTTGCTTTGGCTGCTGATGGATGTTCTTTAACAGCAACAGATTTTGCTGCTGGGGACTTTAGCTTATCAGCAGCAGGTTTTGTTGCTGCTGATGGCTTTGGCTTCTCAGCAGCAGATTTTGTTGCTGCTGACTTAAGCTTATCAGCAGCAGATGTTGTTGCTGCTGATGTTTTTGCTTGAGCAGCAGCAGATTTGGTTGCTGCTGAAGGCTTGTCTTTAGGTTGCTGATGGTTTAACAACCAATGCATGATGATCCTTCTTTACCTTTTGTCTTTGAGGGGCTTGATGAAGGATATGGTTGAAAGAGTTAAATTGACAATTTACAGCAAAGTGGTCTGATTCACCACAGATGATGCAAGTTTGTTGAGATTTTGGCAGCTGCTTCCTTGGTGGAGAAGGAGAGTTTCGAAATTGAGTTGCCTTTGCTTCAAAGCTTCTAACCTGTTTGCTTTTGTTTGTTTTCTCAAAGGCATGTGGTTTTTGAACTCTTTGTTGCTGATTCCTCTGCTGCTGAAGGTAGTAGAAGCAGGTGCTGGCAGTGTGATTGTATTTGCCACAGACAAAGCATGATTTAGCCAGTTTGTCCCTTGAAAGATAAACATAATCCTTTTTTTTAAAGGTATTTGAAGTTCCAAGGGTGAGTTTTTTTGTGCTCAAAAGTGGCTTCTTCCAATGTCTTTCGAACATATGGAACTCTTTCTCCAGGAGCATGACATATGTCAAACACCTTCCTTTGAGGCTTGGAGTTGATGGAAGTTGAGGACTGTGCCTTTTCAATAGTTAGCTTTCTTCCTTCTGGAGGATAGCTGATTTTGATTTGGCTGAAAGGCATAGGAACTGGAGCAGCTGGTACTTGTACTGAGGGAATGAAAGGAACATGAGCACTTGTTTGAATGACTTCCAAGACAGGCGGTGCTGGTACTTGAGTTGTTGATGAGGCCTCCTCAGCTTTAGTGGACTCTGAACAAGTTGACTCAGAATCTGACGAGGTAGTGCACTCTTGTACCAACGGTTCATGCCTTGAGGGATCAAGATCTCGGTTGGCCGTTTCAAGGTTTGAGAGATTGAAGCTTGGTTCATGGATGACAACGTAGTCAGCAGGAAGTGCAACGACTTGGTATTGTTCACCATGATACCTCAGACCAGTTTTTACCTTTTCATGAATTTGAGCATCTAAAAGTCTTTGCAGTTTTTTAGATGCAAATTCATATTTATCAACATGAACTTTTTGTTCTGCCAATTATGCTCTGGTAGCTTTTAATCTAGCCAGTAGATCATCAATCTGAGTTTCAAGATTGCTTTGTTCATGTTTTAGTAATGAAATCTCTTTCTTTAGGCAGTTAATTTTTTATTTATAAATGTTTTCTACCTTTATGAATTCAGATTTCATTTGATGAAACTCTTCATTTTGATCTATAAGGTTTTGATTATGCTTTCTGTAGCCTAACACCTTATCAATACAAGCTTGGGAACAGAGATGTTCATATACCTGAGGCGGTATCTCAGTTGTGTCTGCCATAAGAGCTTGGTTGTTGGCAGGCAGATCTTCATACTGGAAGCTCCAGTCGAAGTCAGAAGTTCCAACAGTTACACAAGCTGCAGTTTGAACTAGACGAGTAGCTTGTTATTGTTGTTATCTGGGTTGGGCTTGGTGAGCTTGTCTTGATTGAGGAGTAGCTGGATTGGCTCTTGGTGCCTTGCATTCTCTAGCAAAGTGACCCAGTTAGTTACAGTTGTAACATCTTAGTTTACTTTTATCCAATCCAACTCTGGTGTTGGAGTTGTTGCTTGGAATGGGTCTTCCGGTTCTAAAGTAGAACCTTTTTGATCTTGTAGAGAGCATGGCATACGAGTGTTGTATGTCCATTTCTTCTAAGTCATCTGGATGGAAGCATTCCAGATCCTCCTTGATAAAGGACATGTTGCTTGAGTTTTCATAAACAAAAGCAGCAGAGGTTGAGGTTTGAGGAGGAGCTTCTAGGAGAAATGGTGAGGTGTTTGTTTGAGAGGTTGGAGTTTGTGGATGGGTGACAATGGGAGGATAGTAGTTGCTTGAACTAGAACCTGAGTGGTCAGAATGGAGGGTAGAGGAGGTGGTGGTGGATGTTGAGGCTGTTTGGTAGCTTGAGCTTCTTTCTTTTGCCTGAATCATTTCTAGCTCATAGGTTTTTAGCATTCCAAAGAGCTTAGTCATCTGGAGAGTCTTCAGATTCTCAGTTCTTCTGATGGACACTGTGTAAAGTGTCCAGCAGCTTGGTAGAGACCTGATGAACTTCTTGAGAATATCTTCATTCTCCAGCTTCACCTTTGAGCACTACAGCTCACCTACAAGATAGGTAAATCTGTTGTATAAAACAGTTAGAGACTCACCTTCTTTCCAGACGAAGTTTTCATACTGCTGCTTCAGGATGTCTCTTCTGTTTTCTTTGGCTTCCTCTGACCCAGCAAACATCTTCTTAAGAGCCTCCCATAGCTCCTTTGCAGTTTTGTAACCTCTGAATTTATGAAAAACTTCATTTGGTAAGCACATCTGGATGGCTCCCAAGGCTTTGAAGTCTACCTCCATTTTCTTGATGTCTTCATCAGAGTACTTGGAGGGTTCTTTGGGAACCAGTGCACCTCCGGAATCAGCAGAGGACACCATGGGTATGTATGGTCCATCTTTAATGGATTTTCACATCCCATATTCCTGATAGCAGAAGAAGCTTTCCATTCTGTTCTTCCACATATCGTAATCTTCCCCAGACACCAGTCTTGGTGGTCTGTTGACGGGCGAAAGGATGGACTACAACAGTAGACGGACGACCAAAGGTTGTTGGACGATAATGAAGGACGGACTACTTCGGTAGACACGGTATGAATTACGGCCTACGACGGTAGGACGGAGCGTCTGTCTTTGTGACTTACGCAATCAATGGCGGGTTGATCACCCTTATGTGTATGACCAATGAATGTTAATATATGCATATGCACATACTTATGTGTATAGTCAATGGATGTTCAATGGAAATAAAGATGTATGTATATATATATACTAATAGTATAAATGAACGATTAATGTTATACCTAATTGCCTTAAACTAGAACTCACCAGCGTTAGCTGACTTTTAGTATGCACTTCAGCTAGCAAGAAGAAGGGACGTGCGAAGGCGTGAAGGCTACCCGGCATGAGACTGACATCCCACTTTAAATTATGTTAAGACAATGTTTTACGTTTAAATGTTAAGACTTCCTGTAGGATCGGTAAATACAAGATGGTTCTATTCTAGTTGAGATTGGCGGAAACAATCACAACTTAAGCAAAGTAAACAAGTAGACAAGAATAATACTGATAAATGCAATTTGTATTAAGCTTAAAGTGTTACAAGATTACAGAGAAAACTCTTAAGCAAAAAGTACTTTTACAATGAATCTAAGTACTACTTATATAGTAACTTAGAATCAAGACAGACCCTTGATTCTAAGGATCAGATCTAACACAGACCGTTGATCTTGTATTGAAGCTATTCTACATATACAGACAATAATAATAACTACAAAGGTTAACTTTATTCAAACGTCTTCTTTGCATCATTGCTTGAATACTCAAAAGGAGAGTGTCGTTGTCTTTTATTGTCTTGTGCCAATGACATTCTTTCTGCGTGGAGTGTGTCAGTGTAACAGCAGAAAGTTGTCAGTGGTATTGGTTGCTTTATCAAGAACAGTCAGTTGCAACTTTTGATCTTCAGTGAAAAGGCTATCAGCTGCAACTTTGATCTTCAGTCAGCAGCATATAAAGGCTATCAGCTGCAACTTTGGTCAGTAGCTGATAAGACTTATCAGCTGCAACTTTGGTCAACAGCTGATAAGACTTATCAGCTGCAGCTTTGGTCAGCAGCGGATAAAGCCTATCAGCTGCAACTTTGTCGATCCGCAACAATCTTTGAGATTAGCAGCATTTGTAATTTTGTAGCCATCAGTCTTTATTTCTACACTTCCGCTTCTATGTTATGTATTTTGAATGATGTTTGCTTCCGCTACTCTAGTATGTTTTAAATAAAATTGATGACTATGTTTATGAGTAAATACAACAAGTGAGGTCACCCGAGAATAGGGCCTTACACATGCATACTAAAATTCAGCTAACGCTGGTGAGTTCAAGTTTTCATTCAATTATAAAGAAAATGGTTTGTCGTTCGTTCATTCATTAGGGTTTTATCATTCATAATTAAAACGGGGCTTAACATTCACATTCCATTCCTACATACGTAAAAAAATTACAATTCCCTTCAAGTCATACAATAAATATCTAAATTTGTTTTGTTGTCCATTCCGTCATTTAGTGTTGTATCTCCCCTAAGGCTATCATGCACGAAGACCGACAATACAATACATTCTGTCCATATCATATTATACTACCCCTAAGGCTATCATGCATAAAGACCGACAGTACAATATCACTCCGTCCCATTCATCATCACTTTTAGAACCCGCAAACCCCCAAGTGATTCCATTCATGGGTCACGTTAATCTCGAGTGACCGTCTTCACTCAAGTCCAAACTGTACAACCAATAAACCATTGGTAGGCCACAAAGGCACTACCTCTGTTGTGCTTATGTCAAAGACTTACCATAAGGCTGGGAGTTATATTCCCAGACTTCATTCGTCAATTCCATTCATTTTACTGATTAGATTTGTAATGACTTCCATAAAACATTTGCCCGTTTTCTTTTTGTAAAACATTCATTCGTTTATAAAACCCTTTCCGTTCATTTCAAACCATTTCTTTATAAACATTCCTTTTCATAAGCATTTCTTGTTTCAAACATCATTCATCTGGAAAACATTTATTTCGTAAACATTCGTTTAATAATCATTCCATAAACATCTCCTAAGCATGCATGTCACTCTAGAAACAAGTAAATAAGGAATCTTGACTCACATGTTATGCTATGTAGTCACTCTTACCAATTCGTTCCAAAAGCGTTACCATCAATCTGAATCAACGAATAATACATCAGTTTCTAAACTTCTAAGTTTTAAGCGAAACTAAGTCGGTTTGGCTCCCCGAGCCCTTAGCGAAACTAGTTAGTTTCGTTTCTTCTGAATAGGCGAATCTAGCACTGTTTCGCTATATTCTTTTCGCCCCATATCATACCAGCGACACTATACAGTTTCGCCTCCTTCTATAAGTGAAACTACCTGGAAGTTTCGCTTGTCGTCTTCTCCAACAGAAAACCCTAATTTCTGCATGGAGATAGCGGATCAAGCTTTAACGTCCAAGTTTCTATCTTTTTATGTTCAAAACATTTAGATTTCGTTTGTGATTCCAGATCTATAACCCTTTTTCCCATTTAACCCATAAAATCCATCTTTTTCATTCAAAACTCGTAAAACCCATCAAAGTTAAAAACTCATATTCGGGTAGGATTCTTACCTCAAAACGATGGAAGTAGGACTCGATCTTTGCTCGAGCAGTGGAGATGGAAGTAGGACTCGATCTTTGCTCAAACCAACACTTTCTCTCTCTAGGATGTGGAGTGTTTACTTGAGGGTCAAGTGAGGGAAATGAAGGGTGAGGCCAGAGATAAGCCTTCTTTCCTTTCATAGTTTCGCCTTCCCCTTCCCTCCATCCGGCTAGTATTTTTCGGCCCAAAACGTAACCCACTCACGGCCCACGAGCCCGTTCGTTTATTCCCATTATTTCCTTCTAACCCGTTGTTATTTTTAGTCGTTATTTTCGGAATGTTACAAAATAAAAGTATGGAAGGAGAACTAAGAAGATAAAAGAAAGGTACGAAAAGATATAATGTAATTTAATGTTCTAGAGTTCAAAAAAAATGAACATTTGGGGAGGGAAGATTATTGAAATCTTTTTTTCTCTCCAAATCCGCCTATTTTGAAAAGCAAGTTAGAAGAGAAGATTATTAAAAGTCTTAATTTCTCTTCTTTCTACTTTATTCCATTAAAAAAGCACAAGAATACAACTTTTTCAGTTTCTTTCACTTCCTTATATTGAAAAACTCAGAAACATAAATCATTTCTAACTTTTTTTTCACTTTCTTTCTATTCTCCTTTTAAAAAGGTCTTGGAAGCACTTTATACTCAGGGTTTACAACCACTTTATAGTTACTATTTTTTTTTTATAAATGAATCTTCAACCTACCTACGGATGTGATTAAAAACATATTTATATAAAAAATAAAAAAAAATCACAAATTAATTATTAACAATAAATATATTGATATTTTTAACATTTCTCTAAAATTGATGGGCTCATAACGACAAACAATGTCCATTTCACACAATAAATTAAAACCGTCTTGTCTTTGAATTACTTTAAAGTGAATGTGCTAGTGTTTACGAAAACTACAATTTAAAATATTATTTTTCGGTTAGGCCGTCACTAATAACAGTTATCTTTTTTTTATGAAAAGAAATCACTGATAAACTTATGAGATCTCATAAATACCTAACTTATGTGGTCACGTAAAATATATTTTACGCTAATATGTGATCTTCGGGAGATTAAAGATAAAAGCTAGTAAAAGCTGAATTAAAACCTAAGTCTGTCGTAATTGTAAAGTGCTTACCGTCACGTCATCGCCTAGAAAATTACCGATGATAACTATTATTATTATTGTACCTTTGTTGGTAATTTTTTTTATTTTAGTATCTATTAAAAAAAATCTTTTTATAAAACTTATATCAAATTAAATGCTATATTGATTAAAAATAACAATTTAAAAAGTTTCAACAGGCACTAAAACCACTCGTTTTCATGATCAATCAAGAAAGCAATTCGTTTGTTTTCCTTGTAATTTCTGAATGAGCCCTAGTGTTTTTGCCCTCTTCACATTCTATCCTAGGGGTGTTAATTCCTGACACGACCTGAAATACGACACGAAAATAATTAAGTTTTGGGTTGGTTATTTCAACCCGTTTAAAAAACGGGTCATCTTAGGGTTGGCCTGTTTAATCCAGGGGTTGACCCGTTAACCCGTTTTTTAAATAAGCATATTAAAATTTGATTTTTGTTTTTTCCCATTCTGATTTTTAAAATAGCAACATAAGACTTAAAAAATATTTTGTTTGAGTATAGACTATATAATAAATAAAGGTTTTTGTTTGCCACGTGGCGCCTCCATATTCATTCTCACGATTTTTTTCCCGCCTCTCTCTCCTATTTAATGCACTTCTATCTTTTAATAATAATATATATTTAAAGAAAAAAAATATTAATTATACTAATAAAACACATTTATTTTATATTATCTCTTATCATAAGAAACTTTAAAATTTAATTGTATAACTTTTATCTTCAATCAAATAGTAAATAAAAGTCAAATTATATTAAAAAATAGTAATTAACGTATTTTTGAAACTTAATTATATACTAATTTTTACATATTTTGAATTTATTTTCTATCCTTACTATATGTAATAAATTTTTACGCATGTAAATCTATACATAAAGATTTAAAATTTTTATGTATTGATATATTTCACCCCGTGTGTAGACACGGGATTTAAACTAGTTTATAATATTTTCAAGAGGAATCTTCATGTCCTTCTGTCATCTCAACTATTTTATCATTAATTTTAGAATTTAACTTTGATTTCATTTTGAATTGGAAAACTGTTACCTAATCTATTTTATTGGTTTGAGAAAAACAATTTGAATTTTGTGCTTGAGCTAATTTCATTTCCATTTTGAACTTTGTGACTTTGATTTTAACATTTATATGGTTAGTCGTAATAATTTCATTTTTTTTCTTAAAAACAATATTATATATTGTCACACTTATACTCACCATTAAACATGTTATCGTTAACCCGCTTACAACCGGACAAGTCGCTTATGATTCGTTAACTTGTTTGACTCATTAAGTTAAACGGGTCATCTTCGGGTTTACCCGAATTTATGTGTATCCAGGTTAGGGTTGACATTCTTGACCCGCCAACCCGCAACCTGTCAACCCGCTAACCCGACACCATTGACACCCCTATTCTACCCCCTAATTTAAATAATTTTAAATTTGTGTTTTTTTAACGAGAAACTTAGCTCTGCGCTTCGCGGCGGGTGGCAGACGTTAAACGGTTGATGCATTCACATTAACGTGACTAAGCACAAAAAGAAACGTATAAAATTAACGCTACGACGTAAACAAAATTTAACATTGAAATGACAAACTTGTTAAAAAATTTAGTAACAAAGACAGTTATATAACGGTACCGATGTTCTTTAGTTGGCGTCGGTCTCAACGTTCTAAGTATCAACACGTTACCACCAATCGATATAACCAACGATACATAAATGATATATTTAACGATTTAAAAGAAAAAAAGTTAACGAACGAAAGTTATTAAAGAAAATAAAAATTTAGTAAAAAAATTAATAGAGTTAAACACATATCTTATTATAATAAGTAAATAACTTGGATTGTCACATGTCGATTTCTGATGATGTTTAGATTTTTGTTTCCCGCCTCTCTCTCTCTCCTATTAAACGATAATGATTATAAATAAATAATTAAATATCTAAAATTTATTCTAATATTTTATTAAAACTTATTAAATCACAAGAAGATTTTAATTATATCTTATCTTAAAATATAATTTTATAATTCTTAAATCTTCATTTGTTATTTATAACTTTTAAATATTTATTATTTATTATTTTACCAATGATTGATAACATCCGACATACAAATTTTTTATAGAAACTATTGATTTACAAAGAATTCTAACCTGGTTTTTCTTATAAAAAGTTAAAAGACTTTGTGCATTAAAAATTCAATTTGTGATTTTAGTCATTTAACCCGTTTATGTAGTACATGGGACAAGTGAAAATTTTAAAAATTAAAAGTTTAGTTAGTAATCTAACAAAGTTGAGGGTTTATAGGTGGTCGATGGCAATGCCACCGACATTGCATTTTAAGTGTAGTAGTAATTTTATTTGTGTCTAATATTGTAAATAAGTCAAATTATTCTTAAGTTATGGTTTGCTAAAATTCGAGATTAAACGGTGTCAAGTTAAAACTTTAAATTAAAACTCATTTAATAAATGAGTTTGGCTCGGATTTAATTTGGCTCGCGAGTCTATTACATTATAAATATAATATTATTTAGGATTATTGGATTTTAATAATCCTATATTTTATCAATAAGCCAATAATAATCCTAACTGTGAATATTTTTACCATCAGTCCCTACTTTTAAACTATTTTCTTACATTTGACATCTGTTAAAAAAAACTTAACGCCGTTAGATTTTATATGACGTGGACATGTGCAAACCGTCGGAAAGTCGAAGCCTATTAGGATTATTGAATTTTAATAACCCCAAATCTAAATCTGAATCAACTCGAAGCTTCCTACTAATCCAAATAGCAATCTATAGTATATAAACACCAATTAATTTCCAAACCATATCAAAATCAGAGAAAAAAACCTTGAAAACCCAAAAACTACCAAAGAAGAGCACTATGACTCCAAATCGATGGATCTCAGTACAAATCTCTAATAAACAAAAACATAAATCAGAATATGATCAATTAGTTTGATAAAATCCAACAATAATGGTGCAAAAATGCTAAACAAACTTAAGAACAAAAAGATAAACCAATTAACTTCATAAGAACACTTGATTATATTGATAATATCACTGATATGATAACAATTCGCTGATGCTAATCTGATTAACGCTCCTTAATGATCAAAAACACATACAAATTGTAAATCTAAGTTCTCAAACCTAATGAACAAGAAAAACAACAATTTATACGCAATTCACTAGTTTCGCCGTGCAGGATGACGACACATGTTAGTGTCGTCTGAACTGACTTAGGTGACATTACTAGTATCGTCCACTAGGGTCACACAAAAGCAAAAGACTTCAAAATCTTATGTTTTCAGCTCCGACCTTCAGTACGTTATATATGATCCAACATATATAGTTTTCATGGTTAAATGCATCAAAACGCGCGGGTTTTTTTTTTTTTTACATCATTTAACAAACCATAGCAACATTTACGTTTTGATCTTTGAAACGGAGTTTAACCAAAAGATACATGCATCACTAATGGTTGTTTTCAAGAATTTTATAGTCATAGATCTTATACGCTCTTTTCGTGCGTGATGGGTTTACCTAAAGGTTGAAAAATATCATATATACCAAACCAAAACTAAAAATATCATATATACCCTTACAAACATGTAATAATATCATATATACCCATTTCATTAAAAACAACTTAAAAGATGACCACTTTACCCTTATTTCTCTAAAACTTTAAAATTTCATATTTACCAATTTTTAACATTGAAATTTTATATTTACTCATTTTTAACTTTAGAGTTTTATATTTAACCAGAAACAATACTTTTCTCAAAGTATTATTTTGAATTTTTCTCATTTTTTTTTAATAATTTTACCAATTTTCTTTTATAGGATTAGCATTTTGTAAATTTCTCGCAATCATTCCTACTGAATCGATGCCTTCTGAATGGGTTTGGAGAATCACGGTAGTCGTCATCAAGAATAGGAGAACAAGTGATCTTTTACGTATTGGATAAACTAATAAATTAGGTTATAAAAAAATCATATAATGGATAAGGGTATAATGGTCATAAAGTATATATGATATTTATTCATGTTTCTAGAGGTATATATAATATTATCCCTTTATTTTATAAATTTTTAAAAACATGAACTTCTTCTGCACTTTAACGCTCCTCAACTCGTGTGCACACAATACTAGTTTTATATACTATGTGAAGAAAATTCTTCACTTAAATTAGAGTTGCTAAATTTAAAGAGTTTTAATAACAAAACTTAAAAAAACAACATTGTTTCTAAAATATTCATGGTGTAGATTTAATTTATTAATATATATTTTTAAATTGTTATATATAGAAGGTGCTACTTTTATGAATATATTAAAACATATTAAAAAATCTAAATTATTTTTCAAATGCATATATTGCTTAAGAATCATTTAATTATTCATGTAATGGTCGTTTTCATAAAAAGAGATATTTCCAAATTAATTTGATAAAAACTACTTAAGATACATAATATCAAAGTAAATATATTAACCATTTTGCCAATTAAAAAGATTTATTAGAAGATAAATTTAGTTGTTGTTGTCCTTCTCAAAATTGGGATAAAGTAGAATGGATGTTACTTAAAAAAATTATGAAATAAACCTTAAGTTAAAAATTTGTTTTAAAACTTAAAATAGGTTTAGCTGCTTTTAATTATAAGATTATGCTATACAATATTATATGTATTATTATATTAAACTCTTCTTATATTATACTACTAGGTTATAAACCACGTGTATTACACGGGTTGAATAAATATAATATTATAAACTTATTAAAAAAAAGATTTACGTATTACATATTTATGGCATATTATATAGTTTTGGATTATTGGATTTTAATAATCTCATCTTTTACCAATTGGCCAATAATAATCCCAACTGAGAATATTCTTACCACCAGTCCCTACTTTCAAACTATTTTCTTACATTGGACCTCCTGTTAAAAAAACTTAACGCCGTTAGATTTTATATGACGTGGACATCTACAAACCGCCAGAAAGTCGAGCCAAGCTAGCAGTGATCTCGTGGTGGGTTTTGAAATTGGCTCTGATGGTGTTTAACTGGTCTCGTTAAACATTACCGTTGTCTCTGTTTGGACTTGCCGGACAAATTATAACAGTTAAACACCACCAGAGCCAATTTCAAAACCCACCACAAGACCACTGCTAGCTTGGCTTGACTTTCCGGCGGTCTGCAGATGTCTACGTCATATAAAATCTAACGGCGTTAAGTTTTTTTAACAGGATGTCCAATGAAAGAAAATAGTTTGAAAGTAGGGACTGGTGGTAAGAATATTCTCAGTTGAAATTATTATTGGCCAATTGGTAAAATGTGGGATTATTAAAATCCAATAACCCTATAGTTTTTACTACAAATTTTAGAAACGTTATATAGTTATTTTTTTAAATGTTTTATAAAAAGAATGAAATAATGTTCAATTTACAAAAATCTTTTATGAAAAACCCTATTTTTTCTAAAATGAAAAACATTTTATAAAAAGAATTATAGAAACCATTATCATTTAATAGGAGAGAGAAACGTGAAACAAAAAATTATAAAAATAAATAAAAAATTTATATAATTAATAGGAGAGATATGGTGAAAAAAATGTTAAGGATGCATAAGAAAGTGACAAGTGACTCATCAAAATCTTTATTTATTATATAGTATAGATATTGTATAATCTCAAGACGAAAATAAGAAAAAATATATTATTAATAATAAAACAGGCATGCTTGAGTGAGGGGTCGATGAACCAGGGATGAGCTTTTGGTGCCCAGTACCCATACCGGTACCGGTATCGAAAAACCAAAACAGGTACCGGTACCGGGACTTGATTTTCTCTGATTTCGGTATCGGTACTGGTCGGTACCGGTACCTGTACTTTACCGAAAAGTACCCGCTTAGTCCTGAAAATACCGAAAATATTTAGATCCTTTTTATGGAATTTTTTATTTTATAATACCATAATTTCAAAATATCTATCATCTTTCCAATTTTCAAAACCCCACTCGCTAATCTGAACGAACCGTCATCCCAACCCCACTCAAAATTTTGTATCGGTTAATTTTTGTTTGATAGAATTTTAGAAAATATGGTTTGTGTATGGAACCAACACTATGTTTGATCAAATAGTATGAACGGTCCTAGATAAGATGACTACAGAACAAGTTAGATGACTACAGAACAAGGTTGTCATCTAATATTGTCGAAGCTTTGATTTACACTCAAGTTTGGGTGAGAAAGTCGAGAACCAATTGTGGATATAGACGATATTTTAAAAGATGATGATATTGCCATAGGTAGCATTAGTTCTTAACTTCTAATTATGAAAACCAATAATTTATGAAAATCTGTATTCGGGTACCAAACAGGCACCGAGTACCGAAATACATGTACTGTACCGGTACAGGTGCCGATTCTATATTTTCGGTACCGGTATCGATACCCGTTTTTCAACAAAATTCGGGACCGGTACTTTCGATACCGGTACCGGTTCGGTACAGGTACGGTACCGATCTCATCCCTACGATGAACCACTCGCTTAAAGTAACAATGGCATGTTACTTCATAATAATACACAAAAGTTCTTGGCATGCATTGTACTATCGAGTTTCATACTAGTTTGTGTCAAAAGCAATATGTTGTCTTTTTATTTATGTATTAACACATGGTTATTTATATTAACATTTTTAGGGTGACTGCTAACAAGAAATAATTCAAGGGTACCAAAGTAGACGAATCTACGTATAAGACGGGGTTGGCGAGGCTCCCCTATACCAGGGGCGGCTTAGAGGGTGGTGCAGGTGGTGCCGCTGCCCCGGGCATGTTTTAAAAAAATTATATATATTATAATTTTTTTTAAATAACTTATAAAATCTGTAAAATTTTATAAAATTTAGGGGCAAATTTTTTTAATTGAAATCCAACCCAATAATACCCAAATTAATAATTTTATTTTCTTTATTATTGTAATTATAATTATCACCGTATTATTGTATTTTTTTATATGTGCATATTGAGGAGGGAATGAGGGCATTTTTCTTATGTCGAGCCGGATACTTAATTTCTCGGAGACGGCCCTGCCCTATACAATACCATTAAACTTATAACACATTTTGAGCGGAATCAAAACTGAAACTGTTGATAAAAAAAAAAGCCTAAGCTCGTCTAGATACTTACTTTATGGTAATAAAAAATGTATAAATTTGATTTAGTCTTGAATAAACGAATGAATATAAGTGCACATGGACGAATCAGGTGACTACTGTATCGGAGCATGTGAAACATGTTGTGGTGGAACATGTGGTACCTTCTTATCAAAAGGCAATAAATAAGGTCGTACTACGGCTGAAGTTGTAAACGAGCCTCAAGAAATGACAGATGGTCTAGTTGTGTCTCCCTCTACGCCCTTGGCAGTGGAAGACTTGATTTTAAATATTTTGCTTCGGACCTAAAAGTTAATGTCACTACCGGGTGTGATATTGTTACATCTTTTTATAAAATATACATTTACATATATTTAAAAAATGGCAATTTAACTTAAGTTAAAATTTTAATAAGCCGAATTTTACGCACTTTGTTCTCCCTGATTTATAGCCAATTAGTATTATAAACTACAAATATTAATTGTTTAATGACCTATGATCGATAACACAATAATTTCGGAGATCCTATGGGTCCTCATCACTTTGTTGTGTAAATAGGTAAAAAGTTGAATTAGTCACATTGTTGATACCCTTAAAATATTATCATTACATTAAAATATCCAAAAGAAAAAAATAACCAAATGAAAAAAATATTTAGTATTAAATTAAAGTTTTTGTTTTCAATTAATTAAACGAATGAATATAAGTGTGTCGCCTTTACTCTAAAACATTCCTGTTCACTTATTTTTATTCTTCTTTCATTAAGGTCCATTTATGTTCATTTACATATTAGTTAAGGAAGTTAAGTCTAACCCATTTTAAGACCATTGGTCAAGTCCGTTTTCGCGTTTAAAATGTTACCGATAAGATTAAGGGTGGAAAGGGCACCTGCTACGGCAACACAAGGCTCCACGCGGCTTGCACGGCATCACTGCCACCACCCCCACGACTTCAACATGCGACTTCAAGGGCTTCCATTCACGGCTATGGAGCGTAGCATCCATGTGAGCTCGTCAGTCAAGAACAATTCCCCTATTTTCTGAATTAAATTAATTAATTAAATTATGTTTTTTTAGTTTTTATTAAAAAAAATTGTTTATGGCTTCAAGGGGATTCGGTGCCGCTACCAACGTCGCTTCGTGGGGCTTCAAATGAGTTGCCACACTCTTATTCGAGGGTGTGGGGCTTCAAGGGGCTTAAGGGCTTGGGTGCCCCCTCCACCCTAAGTATAGTGGTTTAACTAAAAAGTGAAAAAAAATTCATACCATGCCACTGCTACGTAGACAATGGGGCTTTAATTAACAAAACCCTTAAAAGTGTAGTGGTTTAACTAAAAACATAATTATTTAAAAAAAATTGTATAAAAATAAGAGTAAATGGTTTGATTGGTTAACACTTGAGTAGGCCCCACACCCTAACCCTTCACGTTCGTTAAAGCCCCTGTGCCCCTACTCTTGCCGCCCCACCTTCGCGCCCATGAAATGGTGTGTGGCGCCCCTAACGGCTTACATGTACGTGGGCGTCAGCCCACTACACTTAGGCTAATAATTAAACTTTAATTATGATATTATTGTTTCTGTTGTGTACTAACAATTAAACTTCAATTAGGATATTATTGTTTCTGTTCAATTCATTTTCGTTTGTGTTTGTCTATATTCACTTATGTTCGATTAGAATATTAACGAACATACGTACACAAACGCGAACAAAAAGATATATTCATTTGTCCTTTTACAGTTGAATGAAAGAATACGAGCAAGCTTATGTTTGTCTTCGTTCAATTTGTTGATAAACCTACCAATAATATATTACACTTTAGAATGAAATTTAATCATTAGCCACCTAATTAAGTTGCGTTGATTTACAGTAAAATCTACAGTAAAATCACTAATTAAGTTGCGTTGATTTAGGGGGAGAGGTGTTTAAATGTTTAATATGTGTTGTGTGTGATCAAAATTCAACCCTAGTGATTATGATACGTTACTTTGATCAAGTAGTTTCAACTTCCCTTTAGACAAGGGCACATGCTTACCCCTATGTATCAAAACTTTCATGGGCCCATATAACCACCATTTTGCCCTCAATTTTCTTTATATGGTAAAATTTGGTAACAAGATTTTGATACACTTTATTTTCTTTAGACATTAGCACAACCTATCATGAGCAATAATCAAAGATAGTAACATGACTTTATCATAACTTATAATTATCACTTGTGTTAGGGACTGAAACCATTGCATGGTATAGGACTTGTCCCAAATGTGAGGTTTATAACTCAAATAACTCTCTAACTCATCTGACTAGTCTTTTGTGTTAAGTTTTGACTTTCATGGGCCCATATAACCACCATTTCGCCCTCAATTTTCTTTATATGGTAAAATCCGTTAACAAGATTTTAATACACTTTATTTTCTTTAGCAATTAGCACAGCTTATCATGAGCAATAATCAACGATAGTAACATGATTTTATCATAATTATAATTATCACTTGTGTTATAGACTGAAACCATTGCACGTCATGAGATTTGTCTCACGTCTGTTGTATGGGCAACAAATGTGGGGTTTATAATCCAAATGACTCTCTCACTAAGTCTCATCCATCTGACTAGTCTTTTGGGTTGAGTTCTGATGTTTGGTTTGTAACAACTTGTTATTGTTAGTAAGACACTAAGCACTCGGAGACATGTGTGATCACCACCACAACTCACATGTATGTTCGACCAAGCCGAACCCTTCCACCTAGTTATCGATCAAGATAATCCTTCTTGATCCTAGCCATTGATTGTGGATATGGGAATGAAGTGTGACCGTTGATGGAACCACAAGTCGATTGATTTTAGTTATACTTGTCTACGATGACCACGTTCATTCTCTAGCGATCGTGTGGTTGCTAGCTACCGGTCAACGTAAGCTCTTAATGTGATCGATGGCATAATTTAAAAGGTGCACATCGTTTTCAAATTGGGTATTATTTTGGAAAAAGGGTTTGAGCCATGTTAGTTGATGGGTTAAGAGGGGAGTCTTTAGATGGTGATTGGTGATAGTGAGATGGCAACAAGTTCATCATCTTTAAACAAATGTCATCCACTTGTTAATGCCACATGGCAGTCACTCTCCACCAATAGTTATCCTTCAATTGCACATGGGCTTACGTTGATGTCTTCACATCATACACTTAATTTGAAGCCACTCACATTTCACAATTACGAGTTTTCAACATGAAATTCTTCCTCATTTTATTGCATAATTTGAGTCAATTTAGGTTGTTCCCATCATACAAAAATGTTGTATATCTTAGCATGTGCATGGATTTTCATTATGAACCTTACATTAAATTTGTAACTTGTATTTAGTTTAAATGAATTCATTTCAGTTTTAAGTTCAACCCATAAAAACGTTTGGCTAAACATGTAGATCTCGGGTCAACCAGGTTCGTGAGTTAACATGTTTGTTTTATAAGGTTTATAGGGATATTTTATTTCAAAACTTAAACGGATTGAGTACTTTATGTTACAATTATAAAGTTTAAAATAGAAATTGATGTCACATCACATACTTTGAACATAATTATTGTATAGACATTTGTATTTTGTTGTTGTAACTTGTAAGTTTATAATTTTAAAATAAGAATATATATATACACACACATACACACAATTGCGGAGCTTCTAATTGCCTGGAGTCAAAATTTTCAGGTTGGTCGAATCACCAAAAGTTTTCGATACTCGGGTCTATAAGGTATATATACTATCATTAAAATCAATAACCAATTGACCAAGTCTAGTACTAAGTAGTCTACAATCTAACAATCACATAAACAAAATCACATAACTTTAATCAAGTATTCAAGTGACATAATTTCAACTTTAATCATGTATTCATGTCTAATTTCAAGATTGAAGAATAACTAACACGTACTTATGTTTGGTTTAATCGAATAATCGTCCTTGGCTTGATTTTTTATTAGAATACAGAAATCAGAATCGTTAATCAAATATGAACTATGTTTAGATGACCATCGTCCATTAATTAATCAAAGATTCAAAAACGATCGACCATCAGACCATGTCCATCGTGATGAGTCTCCTATCTCTTCAGTTACCATCGATTGGAATAGGAACAGTCATGTAGCGTCCATTTTTTATTATTTAGGTTAAACAAATGATATAAACTAATTGGACATGAGTGTATAATTGTTATTGGGTTAAAACTTAAAAAAATAAACATGGACCTTTAATGATATAAACTAATTGGACATGGGTATATATATTTCAGTTTTAGTGAATCGAGTTCGGGTTCATAATAAATTTCCTGATCGTATGACTACGCGTTAAGGCATGAACACAACCCTCCTTAGGGTGTTCAAAACAACTGAGAGTCTAAATTAAACCACAAATCAAATAGAAAATTGTTTATATGAAATATTCAGGTGTACATCATAGTGTATTGTTCACTCCAATCCTATACTTAAGAAAAAGTGGTTAATAGAACATGCATGGTTATACAAAGATGAATATTCTAACTCGGAGTCATTTGAATGAACGAAAAGAATTACAACTTGTAAACCTAATTCTTGGTTGAAATTAAGTGTACCCTTGTTATAATAAATCATTAATTCTATATGTCACGTGTTCTTTTTCTATGCATTCAGCATTTCTATCAAAATTTAAACTAGAGAGAGTTGTTTTTACTGTTCTTTTTTTGTTTTATGTTGTTTAGGTGAGCTCTTACGCCTGAGAGGCCTTCAAGGTCGAAATGGTTTCAAGATGTTACATGAAAAAAAAATTGTTGGAGTTGATAATGTTTCATCTAAAACCTCATTTTATTGCTCTAATAAGGTTTTAGACTGATACATTGATGATGAACAACACCAAGAATGGACTTCTAGGCTGGTCAATTCCAACACAAGAACTCATGTGTGTCAACCAAATGAAGCACCAACATCACCAACTGATGGTGGTTTGACTTAGAAACAAAGGGCACATTACTTTAGAGACCCAAGTCGAGAATCTTAACTCTAATTAGTGTCAGTGATAACAAAAGTCATGGTAGAAATATAATACCTATT